>OY856409.1:929815113-932560113 GCA_963693085.1 Alisma plantago-aquatica
GTCCTCCAAGATGTCATGGGCAGCTAATATCTAGTTCTTAGCCTTCACAACCATCTCCCATTAACTTTCTCCCATAAACATGGAAGGTTTCATCTTAATGAAGACAGAAATAGTGGGTCCCCTTGGTCTACTATTCTTGTCAATGAGACCCTTCATGGAAATCAACATTATGGAATAAAAATTGATCCAGTTGGATGAGAGGATCATCACCCTTGGGCGTGGGAGGTCCCTTAGAGTGCTCAGGGGAGGGGGTCTTGCACTTCTTATAGGATGGGGATACTTTCTTATTTTTTGAACTCTTTTACTTAGACTCCTCATAGTTGAACAAAGGGCTCTTCCTATAGGGTAATAGAGAGAGAGAGACCATGTGTCAATACATTGGTCTAAGGAACTATTCTAGATTGGAGTAAGAAGGATTCTGATTGTTGATGGCTTTGATACCATTTCATGTGAAAAGATAGTACTAAACCATGTGTAACATAATACTATACAATACCAAAGTGTACTAGAATCAACAAAATGAAAGCATATAGATTATCTTTTTGATATAAAACACAAACCAAATGAAATGAGGTTTGTCAATTTTAAAGGACTATATCAACATGCTTAGATAAAAAGAAAGATAATATGGCCACAAAAAAGGCACCTCTCCATGCTCTGAAATTTTCCTTAGTAATCCAAACAAGAGGAGTCTAGAGGGCAGGTCCCTTTGTCCGTGTGATATCCCATAGGGATTCATCAAAAGTCATGGACCAAAGAGAAACAATTGGTCAGAAAAGCTGGTACTACATCAAATTATTGAGCTATTTAACAATATGGGATTGACGAGTAAAATTAAATTTTTGGAAGGGAATATTTGGTGGATTTTGGGTTGATAAAGTAGAGGATTCAAGTACATGTATCAAAATAGAAATTCTTACAAAATATAAATGATACAAGATCTTTTAGTATTCAAGGTATCCAAATAATCAAGTTCAAGGAAATTACCATCAAATATTAGAACTAAATAATTTTTGTATCATTTCTTTCAAGGGCTAAAGTGACATGTGTTCAATCATCTATGAGAGAATGACACAATAGCCTAATTACTATTATGAGAAGTATAATAAGGGACAATCAATCCATTACAACCTAGATGTGAGGTGAAAGGGCGTACGCGACCTCAAGTGAGCCAAAGCTCTATGGGGACAAAGCCTAAAGGGAGTGGAAAATGCATTAGATAAAACTCAGTCCTATGTTAAAATTTAATCAAATGAAATTGTTGTAAATTAGGGATGGTGACCTTTAATAAGAAATAATGGCTTATAAAATAGTTTAGGATTCACCACCATTAATGATGCATATAATTCAACAGGGAAAATAAATATCTCCATAAGGAAATAAAAAATCTAGTACCTTATATTCCAAACAAAAAATCCAAAAGTTTCCCTACTAGGGTCCAAGAAGCTCTAAAGTTTCAAATCTTAAAAAAATGGAAATATCCCATGTTATTATGTGGTCCTTGGTTTGAGAATTCACTTATTAGGTTGCCCTTAGGAATAAGTTTATCCTTGTTATTTTCTACACATATCTTTAGGTGATAATGTGATTCCATGGTGATAAATTCGTTTGTCTTAATCCCTTGGTATTTAAATTATGTTATACTCTACTGTATGCCTCATTGTGTATTTATGCATAATATATAATGATGTAAGTTTATATTATGTAAATATAGACATACAGTAAGACATTGTTTCCATATTTCCATTGATTACAATAACATAGTTAGTAATTCCATTTTCTCTAGTTTATTCCTAATTATCCTATTCAATATTTCTTCTCTTCCTTATATTGCATGTCATGATCAAGAGTATTCATTTTAAGTCCAAATACTAACGGTTTGGTCTAAATCCATGGGTTGTAAAAATTAAGAGATTATCTATTTCATATTCCTAAATGAGAAAATTCATTAAATTAAGGTTAAGCATATAAGAAATATGACTTATGGTAATGGGTCAAAGTATTTGAGGGTTTCCCTAATTCTTTAATTATGTTTTGAAACTCCATTATTGAAGGGTCACAAAGCATATTAATAAGTAATTAGATCAAATGAATAAGAATAAGGATAGTACAACCTGGTGAAATCGATGTATACTACTATTGTGCTAAAAACCATATTATAATTATTATGAATGGATGTCACAATGTAGGTGTATAGTTGATTTTCTGGATTGAAATATATTCCTCTAAGTTCTCATTCTCTTATTTGTGAAATGTAGGAACTAAGGAGAAAGATCACCTACCTTTTTAGTTCTCAAATGTCTTGGCCACTAGAATGTGAACTGGATCATGTTCCTGTGATCGACTTTGGCTGATGGTTTTGTAGAATTTTCTAATTGCCACTCTTCCCCATCGTGTGATGTGTTGGTGGCATCACAATTGGTTGAGGGTTTATCATATGCCAATAATGTTGTAGAGACTGGGAAGATGAGACAAGAAATAAGGTAGGTGATGAATCCAAATTGTGGCAAAAGGTCAAAAGGTAGGAGTTCTGGGGTCAATGGAGAAAGAAGAGGTTGGGAGGAATGCCCATAGGTTCAGAGGAAGAGGGAGAGGGTGTTTTCCTATCTATTTCAGAGATAGTTTGTCGACATGGTGGTTATGGGGTTATATATAGGTATGGGTATTAGGGTTTGTGTCTAGAGAGTGTAGGAGAGGCTCATGATACTTCATTCTAGTCGAGGCGGTGAAATGCCTTGACATTGTCTCACTGGACGTCACCATTCTAGAATGGTGACCATTATTGTATTTTGGTTTTTTGGGTCTCTTTTCCATAGATTAAAGGGTTGGCAACTTAGGAGAAGTGAATACTAAGTGGTGGGAGTTGATAAAGAAGAGTGATGGGCTCTGAGGGGGAAGAACTTCCTCAACGTTGCTCTCGCCTATGAAACAACCATTTGTAAGGGAAGCAATGGCACACATAGGGGTTAGGGAGGGGTCAAAACCAAATTTAACCAAGGGAAGTAGACCCCTTTTTAATTCATTTTTATGCAATTATTTATGAATTTATTTCTCCTAATCCACACATCAATTACCCTTCAAAATTTCAAAATGATTAGTGGTCATTACTCTAATTCATAAATTATGAAGTTTATTTATGAGACGAAGATGGCCAAAATGTTTATTTTCACACTTAATTTAAACCTAAATATCTAATAATCATAATGTATGTTTATGTGATTCTAAAGTAAAAAATCTATAGTGGCATTTACTTCTATAATTGTGGGTCCAAAGTAGGTTGATTTAATCAATGTAAGGCATAATTGCAATCTATGTACTCAAGTTCAAAACATCTAACAATTTGTAAAATATCCATAAGGATTTAGAAATACATATTTTTTAATTAATAGGATTATTCAAAGTAGTATTAAAATTAGATTTGTTAGAAAAAATTAGTATGTTTCACGAATCCGTTCAACAACAATGTCTAATGCATAAAGATGGTTTTGAGAGTGAATGGTTCTTTTGAACATGATAGTAGGAGCTGTGAAGGTAAATCAATATTGGATATCATTTTATGTACCCTTTACATGAATAAGAATAAAAATTTATTGTGATTAGGAGTGTCTTAACTATAAGAAAATATATTTTTTAACATATGAGTATACAAGAAACGTATAGTGATCATGGAATGATGACTGACCATTTATACATACATGTCCTCTTCAAGTTAGTTTTAGAATAACTAAAGGAAAGCATTATGGTTCTATACGAAGAAGAACCTAGTGGTAATAATAGAATGAAGTGAATATCTATGTGCACATTTAAGTCAAGGAATATGGATCTTGCATAGTGAAGTTCATACCATGTATAGTGACATGATGTTTTGCATAAAATATATGTGATCAAAAGGAAGGGTTATAAGAGCTGTCAAATTTAGAGACAGTACCAAATTAAGAAGTACAAGATACAAAAGACTAAAGTGAAGGAGGCCCATATCTATTTGCTAAATTCATATATAACTAAATGAAATTCATGAGGGATAGAAAGGAGTTGTGACAAAATTTGAATGTCACATTGTATTGAAGGCTACTAAGAAAGTTGATGATGTTTTCCATTCCTTGTGTGTGTTAAAGAAGAGTATAGATGGAATGTTCTAAAAATATTAGAGGTTTAAATTTCACATGTTCACATACTTCAAATGTTATTATAAGTATCTTGGATAAGATACACCTCAGACGCATGAAGGGTAGTTGTAGTTATGGTATTCCTTCCTTTGACATTGGGACATTTAATCCTTCAATGTAATCATAATACTACTACTAATATAAATTTCCATAATGAATTTGTTCTTAGTAATGATGTTTAAACCCACATGAGGAGAGTAAATAAATAAATAGGCCTCTTGAATTTTCCAAAAGAAAACAATAACTTCGATAATATAGAAATGAAAAGTACTATACCTAAAATGTTTTGTACTATAAAAATGAAGAAGAAGAACCTAAACCAAGTGAAAACTATCAATAATGCAGATGGAAGAGTACATGTAAATGAGCATGGTAATAAAGTATCAATATGAAATCCAATTCACTTTTCTAATGGAGGAAACTTAAATAAAAAAGATACTTGTTTGCCATTAGAAAAATGGATGTCATATACAAAACTGGATAACACAACCAAGATTGAGATAACTAATTAAAGATGAAAATAGAATGGAATGTGGGCCATTCAATGCTCCTAGTTATATAAGAACTAAAAAAACATGGATACACAATATTACTACAAGTATAGTTAAATTTCATGATGAGTGGATATATAGTAATATTGATCCCATCTATGTAAAAAAGGGATGTAGTTACATATATGAAAGTTGTAGAGGTACATATACTATTTATGACACCATTAAGAAGAAAAATATTGCTTCAAGGAGTGTAATAATTGATCCTAAGATCTTCCTTTTCCTTGGAGGATGACAAATAACTAGAAAAGAAATCTCTTTCACTAACCATATGTTAGGGTAGCCACCTTACACAAAATTTGAACTGTGATATTCATCCCAATAGTCAAATATATGGAGACATGATTCAAGATGAATTAATTCAAGTCAAGTACAAAGTTATATTCATGCCACATGAGACAGTTGATGTCATTATGGTTCTATAGTCTACCTTGATCACTAGGCATACCATAAAATTCATACATCGTATATTATGCACTAGTAACAAACTTTAAATCAATTAGAAAACTACTACTCGCCACTAATACATCAGTGTACAAGTCTCCACCCAAACACATTCACAATTAATACATAATTTCATCTTTTTTGTTAATTTTATTTTGGAACATGTTGTCATTGAGACTCATTGAATTGACACCTCTCATTACTAAGATCCCAAGTATTGTAGATATTCATTTTCCCCTTCCAATCATGTGTATTTTAGTAATATTACTTCAATTGGAACACTTGTCAGTCCCAATTACACTTTTAAACTAGAAGAGCCTCACATATTTTTTTTAGCAATGGCCATTGCATCAACTTAGTTTTTTATATCATCATTTTTATGCAAGTTATCCTCATTTCTAAAATGTTCTATATTAGCATTCACATTTTGAAATTATTCTCTAAAACCCAACTACTACTAAAAATAACTTGACATATATAATAATCTATATTTTACACCCCAATATGAGTTACATGCTCCTCTATGATCTATGTGATTCATAATCTTAAAATTCACTTTGCAAATGAATAATGTATTTTAACCACAATGCCTTTGGGCACAACACCAATTGGTAGTTGTTTTATATGTAGTTTCATCCCCCATCTCCTTTACCCTCTATGTAGGTCATCACCAACAATGAAGATGCTAGAATAGGAAAACAATTAGGGGATGGATAAAATTTAGCAAGCACGATGCGTACTCGAACCATTTCTTTTGATAACCTAAATGACCAAATAATGAAACTTTGATCTCACATGTACAACTATTTAGCCTAAAAAATAAATCACTTAAAACCATAACAACTTTGCTTATGGGTAAATGGAGAGACCTTTATATAATCAATAAAGAAATTCAACATTAATTCATGTCTGTGTATTCAAAGCTACTTAAAGCCCAATATTAGGGATTGCAATAAACCAATCAATAGTGCCAATGGTTAGACATCTTACATTGCTCACTTGTAACATTTGTACCCCATGATGGAGAAGTATATTTTTTCCAAGTTGAAATCAAATCAATGAAGGTTATTATTGATTTTCTCCAAAAACCAACAACAGAGGGTAACTACATCAAGGGTATTTCATTTCACCTAGTCAAATGCAAATAGAATGGATAATGTTGCCTCCTATGAAAATCACAATCATTGCCATCTATTGGCACCCATCTTTCATCATTGGTATTGTCCACTAATCTAACGATTCATCCACTTGAATCTTTAGGGTGACAATTTTCACTTTTGAGGTCTCTATTGTTTACACTTTTAGTGAGTAAAATTATACGATGAACGCTTAGAACTATATCTAACTAATGTAACATCCCTAACCTGGGTTATGCTTTAACCCTAGGTGTTTTGATTAAGAGATATGATTATATTCTTAATCTTATCTTGTGAAAAGCAATTAGGGTTCAAGAGGAACTTATGTTGCAATTCTAGTACTTTTTGAATATTGTCGAAATCAATGTTTTGCTTATTTTGGACTAAAGTGCAAATTACCCAACTTGAGGGGTTTAAGTGCAAATTTTGCATGATAATATGTTCCTCGTGTGTTGAAGCATCATGAAAGTTAAAATGATGCAGTGGTATGGCTTATGGAAGCCTGAGTACCAAGAAAGAACTGATAAAGCAATGTTTGTGCATTAAAACCTAGTTTTGGTTTAATGTGCAATTTACCCAAAACCCAGGGTTCAATATGCAAATTACCACTTCAATAAGGTCCCTAATATTTCTTGGCATCATGTTGATGTAAGAAAATGAGAGGGGCGCCTCATTTGAATTAAGTTGGAGGAAAGAGAATCTTGATATTAAAATAATCAAGATTTAATCCTAAGTGAAACCCTAATTCGATTTAGTACAAAAATAAATAAAATAATTGAAGGGCCTTCAACCAAAAACGAGATGGTTGAATTTTCTCAAGTGTGAACACCTTTGTGCCTTTGCTAGGCCACGAAAATATCCAAGGGAGTGGATAACTCACTCACATTATTATAAGAAAAAGAAATATCCACTCACATATGGATATTAGTATAATATGATTTGAGGTGCTTAAATTGCTTTTCTTTAAATCATGGATAATTGAGAGGAATAATAGCCAAACAAGATGGCTTCGTGGCCAAGGAGTTGAGGGGGAAGAGGCGGCACCATTTTTGGTATTTAATGAATTTTTATAAGGCATTTTCTCTCTCCTTGAATTTCTTATAAAAAGACCCTTTACAAGCCAAATGAAAGGCTTTTTCGGATTACTTTCTTTCCCCTTTCTTGGAAAACGACAAAGGAGCTGTGGATGATAAGGAGGACGACCCCCAACCTGTTTGTAAGGTTCTTGACCTCTTTTCACCTTGATTCCATGGTGGAAATCCAAAATAAATCATGGATTTCTTCTTATTTCGATCTCCTCTTCAACCCTAGCCAATCTTTTCAACCAAAAGCTTGAGGACGAGCCTAGGGGGAGTTGAAAAAGCTTCATATACCATTGGTGCCGTGAGCTTGGAGCTTTGGATCTCAATTGGAGGTGGATTTTATAACTTGAACCCTTAATTTTATTATTGCAATCAATTCCTTATCAATTGGTGATCATTTCTACATTTCCGAAATTAAGTTTGGTTGATTGATGCAATCTCCCTGGAAATCACAGAAGATTTCGTGAGTTTGGATCTTGATGATGATGACATCATCATAAGCACACACCTCCCCAAATATCTATGGAAAACGGTTTCAATGTTGAGTCCAAACGGTTTCACCAAACCGTTTGTTGACCAAACAGTTTGCAAACCGTTTGGTGGTTTGGGTTCCAAACCGTTTGGAATGGTTGACCATTTGAGATGGTTGACCATTTGAAGATATATGCTGTGGTACTTGGATCTTGATGCAATGGTTTCAATTGGTTTAATCTTGAAGGCTTCAATTGTGAATGATTCCTTAAGTGCAAACCCTAGTCAGCTAAGTGCTGATTTTGAAATTGATTTAGATGATGTTTTGGGTTGACTGACCCATACGTTTCAAAACCATTTGGGGATCACCCAAATGGTCTCAAGACCGTTTGGGGGTCACCCAATACTGTTTGGAGGTCTAGGGTTAAGTATGGCTAAGTGTTTGAAGGTCCAAAGGTACCAAATTGAATTGCAACTAAGTGCTGATTTGATAATCAATCCAATAGTCCAAAACCCTAATTGGATGTTATGGATTGTGATGATGAAATGGGAAAACAGTCTCAATACTGTTTGGAGATCACCCAAACGGTCTCATGATCGTTTGGAGGTCATCCAAGACCATTTGAGGTTAGGTCATATCATGTGATGATGATAGTTCATTGATTTCAATTGATTTGGTTCCACAATGTCAACCATTGATGGATCCTCAATTTCAAAACCCTAAGTGATGGTTTCTTGATTATCAAACCTAGTTCAATTGGGTTCAAAACCCTAAATTGAAGGTCTAATTGAATGGTGATTCAGTGGTCCAATTGATTAATACTTTAGTGGTTCAATTTATAATTGGTCTATGGATTGAAATCTGAATCGATTGAGTGTTGAAGTATCTTTTTGGTCCATGCGGTTTTGAGAAGGTTTGGGTCCAAATTCTCAAGACCGTTTGGGACCAAACGATCTCAAACCGTTTGGAGACCCAAAGTACAAACGGTTTCAATACCTATTTTGTCCAATTGGTTTCAAGTACAACTTGTTCAAATGGTTTTCAACCAATTGATTTATGAGAACTAAGATCATTGAGGGTCTAAGTAATTAATATTGTGAAGATCAACATGATTAATCCATTTGAATATCTCATGTAATTGAAGGTCCAATATGGTGAACCTATTTGGATACTTAATGCATTTGAAGATTTCAATGGTTAACCCAATTGATCACTTTGTGGAATTGAAAGTTTATTTGGTCAATTCTTTTGAATTCCCTATATAATTGATGGTTTAATTGATTAGACCATTTGGACATCTAATATGAGTAAAGGACAATTAGCAATGTGATTATTAATCATATAGACCCATGATGATTAAGAAGGTTAACCCTAACTATGTGTACTTAAGTGAAGAGTTAACCATGATCAATCTTGGAGTGATTAACATCCTAGAGAGGATGAGAAGGAGAGTGAATGGGAGAAATGATTGCTTACTTAACAAGCCCTAATTCTCTCATTATGAATAAATGTGTAATCAGGGTTTGATCCATAATATGAGATCATGAAATCCTTATTGAAAAGATTGATGTACGTTGACCCTAATTTAGGGCAAGGCTATGTGAAACCCTAAACTAGGGCTAAGCTCAGTGAAATCATAATCCATGGTGATGATGTAACCCTAACTTAGTGTAACAATGAAGGAAACCCTAATTTAATGGGAATTGTACATCCTAACCCTAATTTGGGTATGAGATAAGAGAAACCTTACTTGGATGTGAATGGAAAACCTTAATCCCTAAATTGGGGTAAGGTGCATAAAACCCTAATATAGGGTAGTGATACTAATTCTATGTGAAGACCTATCACTGGGTGATGTGTTGTGAAATCCTAATTTCACATAATACTAGGTGAAACCCTGATATAGAAGGATGATTATGTAAAACTCTATTGAAGAGTAATACTATGTGAAATCCATAAATGTATGAAATATGCTATGTGAATCCTCAAATTATAAATATGGATAAAACTATTCCTAATAATGGAATAGTGATTAATGTTTTGACAAATGTAACACCTAGAGAGTTTGATGATGGATATCCTTATATTAATAGTTCCGAAACACAAAGATGAGTCCATACTATTGGAAATGGTTGTATAATCTAAGTCAATGACTAATGACCAATACATTACATGATAAATGTGATGAACTGGTGCATAAAGTATTAGGATGGGGAATACCCTAATACAAGCTAAGTGGATGAACTTAAGTAAGATAAAGGTGTTAAGGAAAGTGATACACAAGATATGATAGATATCACATCCCACACCCCAATACTGGTATACTTGGTGGGTTATAAGTCCAATATAATTGGATGAATGACACATGAGATGTGTCATGTCAATGGTCACATTGAGATGTAATGCACCCTGTTGAATGTAGGCTAACATGCCTTATGAAAAGGTTAATCCAAACCCATAAACTATGATGTAATCATATTCTGGAAAAGATGAGAGAGAAACTCATGCTATGTGCTGATAATTCATTTAATGATGAATGCTGAGAATAAATAAGTATGATTGAATACTTATGTTATCCATATTGATTCCTTGCTATGTGAACCCTAATACAAGTTAATGCTATGTGAAACCCTAATACAAGTTAATGCTATGTGAAACCCTAATACAGGGTGATTCTAAGTGAAGTTCTAACATAGAGTAATCCTATGAGAAGCTCAAATATAGACTAATGGGTTATGAATGTAATAAGATAATCCATATATTGCATGGTACTGATATGTAATTGTATCATGATTACTAATCATGCAGATATGTTGAAAAGATGAGCATAGCCAGGTATGGGCTATGATGTTCTATATATTGAAAATGTTCTATTGGACTTATAAGCTTTCATATGCCTTGTTTCTTAGTGAGAGGTAACCTACAATTAATGAATCATGTGTGTTACATGATGTGATAATTATCTTAAATTGTTTATGAGCTTCATAAGCCATAATATGCCTTGTTGCCTATTAAGGGGTAATAAGAGGTGAAATGAGCTTTGTGAACTATGTGCAATACTTTGTGTAGAAAGAATTATAATGTCCTTGGTCAGATGACCTGAAGGTATGAAGTTACCTAATAAGTGGTAACAAGTGTTCTATGATGAGATAAGGGTTCAAATACCCAGATTCTATAATCATGATGATGAACTTGTTAAGAAGTGGAATTGTACTTGATGAGTTGAGGGATTAAGATCCCAATACTTTGTGAAAAGAGTGTGGCTACAGGCCATGACTCCACTATGACAATGCCAGGCATTAGATATATGATCTAAGCCTAAAGAGAGTTAATGTTGTGGTAATGATTCTATAGTGATTAATTGTTATACATGTTCTTCATATTCCTTAATGGATAAGTGACATATTGCTCTATCAAGTTATAGATGCAATGCTTCTGATAAAAATAATGTTCTAATATGTTAGACATTGAATTAACTAATGTCAAACAAATATGATTCCTCTATTCATATTTATCTGCTTTAACTGCAATAATAATGTTTCTGGCAGAGAGTTATATCTCTCATTGGGGCAATTTACAATTGTCTCACCCCCGTGGGAACCACATTTTTAGGTGGATGCGGACGAGGAGGCATGAACCCTTTAGTAGGTGAAGGACAACAACAACAGCAGCAGGGACATTAGTGAAGTCTCAGGTGGAGACACTGGCTGTTATGACTTGTTTAGATGTATATAGAGTCCTATGTGTCATCTCTGTACTCTCAGGTCCTCGGAGTAGTAGTTAGTGCTTTTGAGATTTTGGCTCAGTGCCTCGAGATTTTATACTGCCTGTGTTTAGCTTGATAGGATAGTTAATGCTTGTAATTATATGAAGGAGATGATACAAAATGTGTACCTTTGAACAAGAATGTAAATATGTTACTTTGGTTCTATGTGAGAAAGTTTTCCATTGATGGATCTCTTAATAAAAAGGTTTTAAGTTTTAGTGATTTTTGGTAATCCGCTGCTTAGTGAATGCTTTCGCATTAGTTAATCTTGTTTTCGTGAGTTGTATGCCACAATTAAGTGGTATTAGAGCTCTAGGTTCGCTGAGTCTACAGAGACATAGGACTAAGGTTGTAGAGTCTGTTCTAAGTGTATTCCAGTTTATCTAATAGTATCTTCTGCTCACATAGGAGAAGAAAAACTTGAAGATGTCTCGACCACATAAAGAATATGCTGCTGAGGGCAGCACTGCTGCACCAGGAGGAGGTGCAGGAGACCATGATAGAGAGGAGCCTGTACCTGAACAACCCTAGTTCAATCAAGCCGACATGAGAAACCCATCCTTCCAAGCCATGTTTGGGCAGTTTATGGCTGCCATGACTCACATGACAGATAGGATGCCAATACCTGCACCTAGGGCACCAGCCCATCATGAGGGTTATGAAGTCGGCAAGACTTTCGAGAGACTTTGCTAGGTTGGAGCCATAGACTATGATGGTACATATGATCCAGAAGATGCTGATTTGTCGCTAACAGAGTTGGAAAAGGCTTTCAGGATCCTTGATATTCCTGAAGCTGAAAAGGTAAGACATGTTGTGTACCTCTTAAAAGGGAGTGCTGGTCATTGGTGGATGATAGAAGAAGATAAGAGACCAGGTGAAGAAATTGGATGGGATGTTTTTCGATGAGAGTTCATTAGTAGATACTTCCCTAAGACTTATCTAGATGAAAATATCTCTCAATTTGAGAGGATCAAACAAGGACAGATAAACGTTAGCGAATATGAAGCTAAGTTCATGGAGTTGTTGCAGTTTTGTCCGCAAATGGTAGTTAGTGATGAGGAAAGAATTCGACATTTTGAGAAGGGGTTGAACGTTGAACTAACCACTCCTATGTCTGCTTTATAGAACAGGGAGAGGTTTGCCACCTTTGTGGAGTTGGTAAGGAGGATAGAGAGGTCTGAAATCGAGAAACGACAGACTAGTGGCAAGAAGGTGTACACCCAGTCTCAAGGACAAAGGTCCAAAAGTTTTAAGAAGCTGAGATTTTTTGCATTGGAAGCATCATCGAGATTCCATACCCAGACACAATAGATATCAAGTAGGGATAGGGATCATAGTTGTGACTACATATCTAGCGAAAACATGATCAATGAATTTAAACTAATGCAGAAGCGTTTCGTTGGCATCAGAATTATTAAAAATCACTAAAAATTAAAACTTTTCATAAAAAGATATATAGACAGTAAAACACTTTCATAAAATAACATGATAAGTTATTTACAGACTGATCCATCATTACATCTCTGTAATAATCACATCTCGAGGGTAATAAACATCAATTTCCCTGTTAACTGTTCAAGGCAAGATACAAAATCTCGAGGCATTAAGCCAAAAATCTCAGATCTATCTTTAAAAATCTACTGACTCCTAGGACCTGAGAGTACAGAGACGACACATAGGACATTCTATGTACAAGACTTGACAGACAGTGTCTCCACCTGAGAATCACTGTTGTCCCTGATGTTGTTGTTGCTTCTGTTGTTGTTGTTGCTCACCCACTGATGGGTTCCTTCGTCCTTGGCGTCTACCTAAAAAGTCGAATCCCACGGGGGTGAGACAATTGCATAATTGTCCCAGCGAGAGTTATAACTCTCCTCCAGAAGCATTGTTATTGCAATAAAGGAATAACATTAAGCAGTAAAACTACAAACATTCAACAGCAGGTTTAACATTGTGTAAACTAAGTGAAGCAACCTTCTCTTTAAGCAATCATTTCAATTATAACTTAATTGGATGACAAGACATATAAAATTAAGGAATATGAAGAACATGTATACTAGTTATTTAACTAGAGCACTATAAACAATGTAACATCAATCATTATTTCTTGTAGTTCAACCTAAGCAGTTATGCTACACAGCTGATTATGTTTTTCAAACATATTTATGCCCTGAGGATATGAGTTGCACCTCTCATACTCCAACCGACCATTACGAAATCGCAATCGGTACCATACATAGGCCATCAGAAGAGTCGGATTCCTATGACCTCATCTTCCTCAGTCAGTGTGAGGAACAACATGCAAGATGTCTTGTGTCTCTGCCATAATAGCTTTCCAGGGTATTCTGGAAACTTCACTATTAGAGTTACAATGGCGTGTTGTACTCTCTTCGCCATCGAGGGATTTCTTGTTTATCTCACATCGATGCGACATTAACAACATCATCGGGAGATTAGTGATACATCATCCCGACATAAACATATAACGAAGGATTGAGAGATTAAAAGTACATCTCACATCAAATCCTACATTAGGACGTAAGGATATTCACGTCCATAACCCCCACATACTCAAAAGTATTCTCTCCAGGAATTCCCTTAGGAAAAGCTATTTCACCATCATTTAACTTCTGACAATGATGGATCTATGGTCAGGGCTCTACATGATATCATTATACTTGATTATTTAAGTACATTATGGCATTCTTTTAGCATCAGGCATGTTTTCAAACGTAGACCATTAAAACAATTTCTATAAAGAAAGGGTACTAATTGTATCAAGTTCACTTCACATCTAGATATCATTGGGATATCAATCCCTAACAATCTCATCATTATGTTTCAGGAAACATGGGTGTTCAAACCCTTAGATCATCATAACACTTGTTACCAAGTTACATATTATTATCAAGTCATTTAACAACATGACCTTGATTGTAACAATGTAGATATTTCTCATGGCTATCACAGCCTATCAATCTCATATGTTACCATTTACCAGGCAACATAGCATATCATTACTTTCAAAGCTTGTAAAGTGCTTTAATAAATATGACATCATAGCCCTTACCTGACTATGTTCACTACTTCATAAAAGACTGCATAATTGATACACTTGGTAATAGGGAATTTATCTCTATATCAACATTTTGCAAAAGAAAGATTATCTTTCAAGTCAAGGGTTGTTCCCCTATGCCCTTAATAGGGTTATGTTTTCCCTATTCAATTCAATTAGGATTATTAAACCCCTTCATATTAATTAGGAATAGTGATTCCTTATTTCATACTTCAATCATAGAGTTTCATGCTTAAAAGCATATCCCAAAATTAGGGTTTACTGTTCATATCATCACATTACCCTAGATTAGGGTTTACTATTCACATTACATGATATTACCCTAGATTAGGGTTTACTATTCACATTACATCACATTACCCTAGATTTAGGGTTTACTATTCACATTACATCACATTACCCAAGATTTAGGGTTTACTATTCACATTACATGATATTAAAATCATACTATCATTATGTATGAGGATTACTTTCACTAATGCCCTCAAATTAGGTTAAGATTCATTAACCATCATTATTAGGGTTTCCATGAACTCACCATGAAGGATCATACCCTAATTAGGTACATTCATACATATTGGAAGCTTGTTACTTGATTCTCATTTATATGAGGAGTCTTCTCTCTCCTCTTACTATTAGATGATGTTTACATCACTCTTGATTAGGTTAAATCAAATCAACACTGACATCATGGGTTGTGTCATTACTATTGTGGCTCTTAAGATTCACTTGATCAAAGGGTATTGGTTACTCTATCCCATCAAGGGTACTTTTGTAATGTTCACCATTGATCATAACATGCATTAATCCACTAATTGCTTGGTCCCTTAATCACCTTAGGTATCTATGGGGTTTAGGTTAATCAACCACTAAATCATCTTAACCACTAAGGCATCAAATGATCTTGCCCTTTTTAGACCTCAAACGGTCTTGCACACTAACCCCCCCCCCCAAACGGTCTTGAACAAACCTTGAAACTATTTGGTGGTGTTGACCGCTTGGTTTTGTTGACTTTGAAATCGTTTGGTAAAGTGCACACTCAAAACCGTTTGGTCATGAAGACCGTTTGATCATGAAGACCGTTTGGCCAAGTTGACTTTGAAACCGCATGGGCACAACCATTCTTGAAACCACATGAGCACCAAACGGTTTGGGATCGTTTGGTCCCAAACGGTCTTGAGACCGTTTGGTCCAAACCACCTCAAAACCACATGGACCAAAAAGTGTCTCAACCATTCCAATTGAGTTAGGGTTTCCAAGGTTGAACCCCTCAAACGTTCATGCACTTATTAGCCACTTATCAATTGAGTCAATTAGGTCAACTCTCAACTGATTTGACCCTCAATTGACTCTAAATTGATCACCAATTAGGGCTTGGATCAATTGAATTAGGGTTTAGAATCGATCACCCTTCAACATGTATCAACATGAGTCTAATTGATGTTGAACCCATTGAACCATCATTCAATTTGGTCATGACCTGCCCCCAAACGATCTTGGGATCATTTGAATGAACTCCAAATGGTCAACGCCTAGTCAACGCATCCAAACAGTCTTGGACCGTTTGGTTTCAAACGGTTTGAAACCGTTTGCTCTCAAACGGTTTGGAAAACCGTTTGCAAAAGTTGGGAGACCATTTGCTAAAGCAAGATTTAGGATAAACATTGGAAATAATGTCATCATCTTCTACCTCAAGAATAGGGGTTGTTCTTCATGGAATTTCTAGCAAGAACACACAAAGGTGTCTAAAGGATAAGAATAAGCAACAATTCTAGGAGAAGAAGATGCATTAACAAAACTTAAGGGATAGAGTTATAAAACCCACCTTTAGATCTGATCTAGAGTTCCAAGCTTCGTAGATTTAATGGTGGATGAAGCTCCAAAGGTTGTCCAAGGTCCGTTCTTCCAGATTTGGATGGAGAAGATGGCTAGAAAGAAGAGTTGTGTAAGAAAAACTAACAAACCAACCTTGTATTAGGGTTTCCTTCAAGAATTCGAGCTAGGTGATGATCAAAGCTTACCCAAACCAGCTTGGTCATCCTCCTATGTTCCAGAGATTCCTCTTGGTCGGTCCAAAGCAAGAAGATGAGAAAAGAAACTAAGGGAAACGTTCCCTTGCTTGTGGAAATAGGGTACTTATATATTTTTGGATATTTTCAAGGAAAAGAAGTTTATCTCTTTTATTTCTTAAACATATCCCCAAAGTCCTTCCCCACTTCTTGGCCGCATTTCCTCCTTCTTTACTTATACAAATCTCCTCTTTTTCCAAAGGTTAAAAGGTAACGAAACCAAACACCTTACTAAGTTGCATATATAAAAGGGTCATTTTGCTTAAAACTTGGTTATTTAGATATTAAGGTTATCTTTCTTATTTAATCATTCAAATGAGGCTCCCTCTTCATTTTCTTTACTCTACTTGATGCCAAGAGTCATGAAAGATACTCTAAAGGGTATATTTTACATGTTGCACCCTAAGTTTTGGGTAAATTGCACTTTACACCAAAACTAGGTTTTAAAGCATAAGGATTGCTCTACAAGCTATATCTTGGTACTCAAGCTTGGGGAATCCATATCACTACATCATATTCATTCGTATGATGTCTCAACATCATAGGAACATCTCAACATGTGCAATTTGCAATTAAACCCCTCAACTTGGGTAATTTTCACTTTAGTCCATATTTAACAAAGCAATGTTTCAACATTATACAAAAAGGACTGAAATGGAAATATATGTTCCTCAGAAGCTTTGATTACATTATACAAGATAACCACAAGTATCTAATTACATATTTAAGCAAAATACCTAGGGTTAGTTTATAACCCAGGTCAGGGATGTTACAAATTATCCACCCCTTAAAAGGATTTTGTCCCCGAAATCAACAAAACATATTAATATTAAGAGAAAAGAGCAAGTTATTTCCTTCTCATCTCTTCCTCAAGTTCCCATGTGGCTTCTTCAACATCACGATGATTCCAGAGGACTTTCACAAGACTTATGTTTTTCTTTTTCTACTTTTTAGTTCTTTTATCAAGGGTCGACATAGGTCCTTCCTCATAAGATACATCATCATTCAATTCTACTTCCATAGGTTGCAGAACTGATTCTGTATCAGGGTGACATTTCCTAAGTATGGAAATGTGGAACACATGGTGTAAATTTTGTAACTCTGGTGGTAACTCTATCTTATAAGCTACTCTTCCAATCCGTTTAATGATTGGATAAGGCCCCATAAACCTAGGAGCTAACTTCCCTTTCCTTCCAAATCTCAGAACTCCTTTCCAAGGTGAGACTTTGAGGTACACTCTGTTTCCAACTTGGAATTCTAAAGGTCTACGACGCTTATCAGCATAAGACTTCTTCCTTTCCTGTGCAGTCTTCAACTGTTGTTGTATTGCTTTAATCTTCTCAGTGGTCTGCTGCACAAGATCAAGACCTAAAAGTTGGTATTCACCGGTTTCATACCAACATAGGGGTGATCTACAACGTCTACCATACAAAGCTTCATAAGGTTCCACGTCAATGCTATGTTGATAGCTATTGTTGTTGGCAAACTCTATCAAGCTTAGGTGTAGATCCCAACTCCCTGTAAACTGAAGAACACATGCTCTAAGCAAGTACTCCAAGGTCTGTATAGTCCTTTCTGATTGTCCATCTATCTGAGGATGGAAGGTTGTACTAAACCTTAACTGTGTGCCTAAAGCTTTATGAATTCGTTCCCAAAGCGACTCATAAACTAGGGACCTCTGTCAGAAACAATGGTAACTAGGACTCCATGCAGTCGTACTATCTCATCTACATACAACTGTTCCAGCTTCTCAGCAAAATAGGTTGTTTTGACAGGCAAGAAATGTGTTGTCTTCGTCAACCTATCAACTATTACCCATATGGAATCATGTCCTTTGGCTGTCCTGGGTAGACCAACCACAACGTCCATGGTTACATGATCCCACTTCCACTGTGGTATGGGAAAAGGTTGCATTGTTCCTGCATGCTTCTGGTGTTCAGATTTAACTTGCTGACACACAGGACACCGCATAACAAACTCAGCAACGTATTTCTTCAAACTAGGCCACCAATACATATCTTTTAAGTTTCGATACATCTTGGTGCTTCCTGGATGCATGGCATACATCGAAGAATGAGCTTCTTCCAGGACTAACTTTCTCAAGTTATCCACATCAGGCACTATCATCCTACCATGATAACATGCTACTTGATCATCTGAGTCATGGAAACCATCTCATTTCTCGCTACCATACTCCGATCTAATCAGTTGAACTACATCATCAACTTGTTGTGCCTCCTTGATCTGCTCTCTCAGAGTAGGTTTTATATGCATCTCAGCTAACAACCCATCTAACAATGATACTTTCAACTGTACATTGTCTTTCCTTAAGGAGATAAGCATATCTCTCCTAGAGCACACTAAGGAATTCAGTTGTGCTCTATCTAGGGCTGGTGTTGCTGATTTCCTACTCAAAGCATCAGCAACAACATTGGCCTTCCCTAGATGGTAATCAATTGTACAATCGTAGTCCTTGATTAACTCCATCCTGCGGCGTTGCCTCATGTTAAGCTCATGTTGAGAAAAGATATACTTAAGGTTCTTATGGTATGTAAAAATCTGGAATGTCTCTCCATAAAGATAATGTCTCCAGATTTTCAAGGCATGGACTACAACAGCTAGCTCTAGATCGTGTGTCAGATAGTTCTCCTCATGTTTCTTAAGCTCTCGGGAAGCAAAAGAAATCACTTGTTTATCCTACATCAACACACATCTAAGTCCATTCTTAGAGGCATCACATAAAACTATATATCCTTTCCCTTGCTCAGGTAACACAAGCACATGTGCACTTGTTAACCTCTCCTTCAACAGCTGGAAAGATCGTTGACACCTATCATTCCAGGTAAAAGGAACATCCTTCCTGGTCAACTTAGTCAAGGGTATATTTATAGAACTGAAGTTCTTAATGAACCTCTGATAATAGCCTGCCAACCCTAAGAAACTACGGATCTTTGTCGGTGTCTTCGGCTGCTCCCATTGCAGGACAGATTCTACCTTTTTAGGATCAACACGTATACCCGAAGTAGATATCACGTGTCTAAGAAAAGAAACTTTTGGTAACCAAAACTTAGCGTATAACTTATGCTTTCTTTGCGAAGTAAGAGCCTGATGAAGATGATGTTCATGCTGTTGAGCATCTCTACTATAGATTAGGATGTCATCTATAAAGACAACAACACACTGATTGAGATAAGGTCGTAAGATTCTATTCATGAGTTCCATAAATGCAACTGGTGCATTAGTTAGTCGAAACGACATAATTGTGAACTCATAGTGACCATACCTTGTCCTAAAGGCAGACTTAGGTATGTCACCATCCTTAATACATAGCTGGTGATATCCTGACCACAAATCTATCTTTGAGAAGATGGTTGCACCACGCAACTGATCAAAGAGATCATCAATCCTCGGTAGAGGATACTTATTCTTTATTGTTACTTTATTTAACTGTCTATAATCAATGCACAACCGCATTGACCCATCTTTCTTTTTAACAAATTAAGAGGACCGGAGCACCCCAGGGTGAAGTACTCGGTCGGATGAAACCCTTCTCAAGTAACTCTTGTAGTTGTTTCTTGATTTCTACCATCTCAGTAGGCGCCATCCTATATGGTGTTTGTTCTATAGGCTATGTGTCTGGGATTAAATTGATTCCAAAATCAATTTCCCGAGGCAGTGGCACACCTGGAAGTTCTTCAGGAAATACATCTTCAAATTCCCTGACTACAAGAACTTCAGTAGGATTAGGACTATCCATGGTAGTATCTACCACATGGGCCAAGAATGCATAACATCCTTGCCTCATCAGCTTCTCAGCAACCATAGCTGACACAAGACAGGTGGGTAGAATCTTTCTCTCTCCTTGAAAGATCCATGTGTCACTTTCATCAGCAAATAAAACTTGCTTGGACTCACAATCCAAGACAACCTTATACCTTTCTAAGGTATCCATCCCAAGGATTATATCAAATCCATGCATCTCAAGTGGTATAAGATCCACTTGAATGTGATGCTCAGAAAAGAAGAGGATGCAGGGAGAACATACCTCCTGCAACACAGTAGATCCCCTCAATGGAGTTTCTAACAACAAACTATCTGCTCTATGACTTATAGTCAGATTGCAGTCAAGAATCACTCTTCGAGTGATAAAGGAGTGTGTAGCACCCGAATCAATTAAAAAAGATACAACGCAAGATGTAGACATATCAGAATATAACAATTCCATCTGACCTGCCACAACCCCAGGGTTTATCATTGCATCAGGTGGATTCATCGCATAGAATCTTGTCGTTGCCTGTGGTTGATTTGGTGCTCATTGACCTGGTGTCGATGATCCAGCTTGGGACACTTGTCCACATCCTCTAGCTCCTTCTGGAAACTTTCTCCTTTGATATCCTTGTTGACTTTGCCTTTGACGTTGAGTTACACTCACTTCTCTAGCTCTGCAATCTTTCATCAGATGTCCCATCTTCCCACATATATAACAACTTCTGTTCAGTTTTTGTGGTCTAGGTGGTCCTGTAACCGACATAGATGCTGAGCTATGAGCTCCTTCTAATGGTAGGCTCCGTCCTCTACCCCTATTCGACGTCCACTGCGTCTGGGTACTGAATCTAGGTGGTGGTGTAGGCGCATAAAACCTAGGTTTCTTGAAATCTTTAGATGAGGATCCTTGGAACTGGGGATACATCCTCTTATTCTTGGTTTGTCTCTTCTCTGACACAGACTTCTCTATCCTCCTGACCGATTCCACAAAGGTAGCAAACCTTTCCCTGTTCTCTAGGGAAGACACAAGGGTGGTCAATTCAGCGTTTAATCCCATCTCAAAATGCCTAATCCTTTCTTCATCTGTAGCTACCATATGCGGACAGAACCGCAATAGCTCCATGAACTTAGCCTCATATTCGCTAATGGTCATAGGTCCCTGCCTTAACCTCTCCTTTCAAATTGAGAGATTTTCTCGTCTAGAAACGTCTTAGGGGAATATCTGTTGATAAATTCCCGTCGAAAAACTTCCCATACAATCTCCACACCTGGCCTTTTCTATTCTTCCATGGTCCACCAGTGACCAGCACTCCCCTTGAGAATGTACACATCATGTCTAACCTTCTCATCTTTTGGGATGTTTAGGATTCTAAAGGCCTTCTCTAGTTCAATTAACCACAGGTCAGCATCTGTAGGGTCAGTTGTTCCCGCATACTCTGTGGCTCCAACTCGGTGAAGTCGTTCAAACGTCTTGCCGATTCCTTGTCCTTCAGGATGGGTAGGTGCCCTAGGTGCAAGTATAGGCATCCTATCAGTCATGTGTGTCATGGGAGTCATAAACTTCCCAAACATAGCTTGGTCAGTTGGGTTCCCCATGTCAGTTGGATTGAACTGGGGTGGTTCGGGCGCAGGTTCTTCTCTTTCTGGGTCTCTTACACCTTCTCTAGGTGCAGCAACACTACTCTCAGCAACATGTTCCTCGTGTGGTCCAGACATCTTTAATTTTATCTTCTCCTCCTGATGAGCAGAAGACAGTATCAGATATACTGGAAGACACTAGAATAGACTCAACAACCTAAGTCCTATGTCTCTATAGACTCAGCGAACCTAGAGCGCTGATACCACTTTAACTGTGATGACATGTCTGGCGAAAATACGATCAACAGATTTAAACTAATGCGGAAGCGTTTCGTTGGCAGAGGAATTATTAAAAATCACTAAAAACCAAAAATTTTCATAAAGAGATATACAGACGGTAAAACTCTTTCATAAAAGAACAGGATAAGTTATTTATAGACTGATCCATCATTACATCTCTATAATAATCACATCTCGAGGGTAATAAACATCAATTGCCCTATTAACTGTTCAAGGCAAGATACAAAATCTCGAGGCATTAAGCCAAAAATCTCAGATCTATCTTTAAACATCTACTTACTCCTAGGACCTGAGAGTACAGAGATGACACATAGGACATTCTATCTACAAGACTTGACAAACAATGTCTCCACCTGAAAATCACTGTTGTCCCTGATGTTGTTGTTGTTGTTGCTGTTTTTGTTGCTCACCCACTGATGTGTTCCTTCATCCTCGGTGTCTACCTAAAAAGTCGAATCCCACGGGGGTGAGACAATTGAATAATTGTCCCAGCGAAAATTATAACTCTCCACCAGAAGCATTGTTATTGCAATAAAGGAATAACATTAAGCAGTAAAACTACAAACATTCAACAGTAGGTTTAACATTGTGTAAACTAAGTGGAGCAACCTTCTCTTTAAGCAATCATTCAATTATAACTCAATTGGATGAGAAGACATATAACATTAAGGAATATGAAGAACATGTATACTAGTTATTTAACTAGAGCACTATAAACAATGTAACATCAATCATTGTTTGTCATAGTTCAACCTAAGCAATTATGCTACACGGTTGATTATGTTTTTCAAACATATTTATGCCCTGAGGAGATGAGTTACACCTCTCATACTCCAGCCGACCATTACGAAATTGCAATCGGTACCATACATAGGTCATCAGAAGAGCCGGATTCCTATGACCTCATCTTCCTCAGTCAGTGTGAGGAACAACATGGAAGACGTCTTGTGTCTCTGCCATAATAGCTTTCCAGGGTATTCTGGAAACTTCTCTATTAGAGTTACAATGGCGTGTTGTACTCTCTTCTCCATCGAGGGATTTCTTGTTTATCTCACATCGATGCGACATTAACAACATCATCGGGAGATTAGTGATACATCATCCCGGCATAAACATATAATGAAGGATTGAGAGATTAAAAGTACATCTGACATCAAATCCTACATTAGGACGTAAGGATATTTGCGTCCATAACCCCCACATACTCAAAAGTATGCTCTCCAGGAATTCCCTTAGGAAAACCTATTTCACCATCATTTAACTTCTGACAATGATGGATCTATGGTCAGGGCTCTACATGATATCATTATACTTGATTATTTAAGTACATTATGGCATTCTTTTAGCATCAGACATGTTTTCAAACATAGACCATTAAAACAATTGCTATAAAGAAAGAGTACTAATTGTATCAAGTTTACTTCACATCTAGTTATCATTGGGATATCAATCCCTAACCATCTCATCATTATGATTCAGGAAACATGGGTGTTCAAACCCTTAGATCATCATAACACTTGTTACCAAGTTACATATTATTATCAAGTCATTTAATAGCATGACCTTGATTGTAACAATGCAGATATTTCTCATGGCTATCAAAGCCTATCAATATCATATGTTACCATTTACAAGGAAACATAACATATCATTACTTTCAAAGCTTGTAAAGTGCTTTAATAAATATGACATCATAGCCCTTACCTGACTATGTTCACTACCTCATAAAAGCCTGCATAATTGATACACTTGGTAATAGGAAATTTATCTCTATATCAGCATTTTGCAAAACAAAGATAAACTTTCAATTTAAGGGTTGTTCCCCTATGCCCTTAATAGGGTTAGGTTTTCCCTATTCAATTCAATTAGGATTATTCAACCCCTTCATCTTAATTAGGAATAGTGATTCCTTATTTCATACTTCAATCATAGAGTTTCATGCTTAAAAGCATATCCCAGAATTAGGGTTTACTGTTCATATCATCACATTACCCTAGATTAGGGTTTACTATTCACATTACATGATATTACCCTAGATTAGGGTTTACTATTCACATTACATCACATTACCCTAGATTTAGGGTTTACTATTCACATTACATCACATTACCCTAGATTTAGGGTTTACTATTCACATTACATGATATTAAAATCATACTATCATTATGTGTGAGGATTACTTTCATTAATGCCCTCAAATTAGGTTAAGATTGATTAATGATCATAATTAGGGTTTCCATGAACTCACAATAAAGGATCATACCCTAATTAGGTACATTCATACATATTGGAAGCTTGTTACTTGATTCTCATTTATATGAGGAGTATTCTCTCTCCTCTTACTATTAGATGATGTTTACATCACTCTTGATTAGGTTAAATCAAATCAACACTAGCATCATGGGTTGTGTCATTACTATTGTGGCCCTTAAGATTCACTTGATCAAAGGGTATTGGTTACTCTATCCCATCAAGGGTACTTTTGTAATGTTCACCATTGATCATAACATGCATTAATCCACTAATTGCTTGGTCCCTTAATCACCTTAGGTATCTATGGGGTTTAGGTTAATCAAACACTAAATCAGCTTAACCACTAAGGCATCAAACGATCTTGCCCTTTTTAGACCTCAAACGGTCTTGCACACTAACCCCCCCCCAAACGGTCTTGAACAAACCTTGAAACCATTTGGTGGTGTTGACCATTTGAATTTGTTGACTTTGAAACCATTTGGTAAAGTGCACACTCAAAACCGTTTGATCATGAAGATTGTTTGATCATGAAGACCGTTCGACCAAGTTGACTTTGAAACCGCATGGACACAACCATTCTTGAAACCGCACGAGCACCAAACGGTTTGGGACCATTTGGTCCCAAATGGTCTTGAGACCTTTGGTCCCAAACGGTCTTGAGACCATTTGGACCCAAACGGTCTTGAAACCATTTGGTCCAAACCACCTCAAAATCGCATGGACAAAAAAGTGTCTCAACCATTCCAATTGAGTTAGGGTTTCCAAGGTTGAACCCCTCAAACGTTCATGCACTTATTAGCCACTTATCCATTGAGTCAATTAGGTCAACCCTCAACTGATTTGACCCTCAATTGACCCTCAATGGATCACCAATTAGGGCTTGGATCAATTGAATTAGGGTTTAGAATTGATCACCCTTCAACATGTATCAACATGAGTCTAATTGATGTTGAACCCATTCAACCATCATTCAATTTGGTCATGACCTGACCCAAAATGGCCTTGGAATCATTTGGATGACCTCCAAATGGTCAACGCCAGGTCAACGCATCCAAACAGTCTTGGACCATTTGCTTCCATGTGTTCTTGGTTGAAACAGTTTGCTTTCAAACGGTTTGAAACCGTTTGCTCTCAAACGGTTTGGAAAACCATTTGCAAATGTTGGGAGACCATTTTCTAAAGCAAGATTTAGGATAAACATTGGAAATAATGTCGCCATCTTCTACCTCAAGAACAGGGTCTGTTCTTCATGGAATTGCTAACAAGAACACACAAAGGTGTCTAAAGGATAAGAATAAGCAACAATTCTAGGAGAAGAAGATGCATTAACAAAACTTAAGGGTTAGAGTTATAAAACCCGCCTTTAGATCAGATCTAGAGCTCCAAGCTTCGTAGCTTTAATGGTGGATGAAGCTCCAAAGGTTGTCCAAGGTCCGTTCTTCAAGATTTGGATGGAGAAGATGGTTAGAAAGAAGAGTTGTGTAAGAAAAACTAACAAACCAACCTTGTATTAGGGTTTCCTTCAAGAATTCGAGCTAGGTGATGATCAAAGCTTATCCAAACCAGCTTGGTCATCCTCCTCTGTTCCAGAGCTTCCTCTTGGTCGGTCCAAAGCAAGAAGATGAGAAAAGAAACTAAGGGAAACGTTCCCTTGCTTGTGGAAATAGGGTGCTTATATATTTTTGGATATTTTCAAGGAAAAGAAGTTTATCTCTTTTATTTCTTAAACATATCCCCAAAGTCCTTCCCCAATTCTTGGCCAAGTTTCCTCCTTCTTTCATTATACAAAGCTCCTCTTTTTCCAAAGGTTAAAAGGTAACGAAACCAAACACCTTACTAAGTTGCATATATAAAAGGGTCATTTTGCTTAAAACTTGGTTATTTAGATATTAAGGTTATCTTTCTTATTTGATCATTCAAATGAGGCGCCCTCCTAATTTTATTTACTCTACTTGATTCCAAGAGTCATGAAAGATACTCTAAAGGGTATATTTTACATGTTGCACCCTATGTTTTGGGTAAATTGCACTTTACACCAAAACTAGGTTTTAAAGCATAAGGATTGCTCTACAAGATATATCTTGGTACTCAAGCTTGGGGAATCCATATCACTACATCATATTCATTCTTATGATGTCTCAAAATAAGAGGAACATATCAACATGTGCAATTTGTAATTAAACCCCTCAACTTGGGTAATTTGCACTTTAGTCCATATTTAACAAATCAATGTTTCAACATTATACAAAAAGGACTGAAATGGAAATATGTGTTCCTCAGAAGCTTTAATTACATTACACAAGATAACCACAAGTATCTAATTACATATTTAAGCAAAATACCTAGGGTTAGTTTATAACCCAGGTCATGGATTTTATAATAGTAATGTTCCATGTGGAGCCTCTGACATAGCATCAACATTGGTAACTAGACCTCACAGACCCTATTTTGCACCTAGGATCTATTATCAATGTAGACAACCGAGACATCTAGTAAAGGATTGTCCAGGTGGGAATTCAATGATGACCCAACCTCAGGGGCAGAGTCAGCAAGGATCATAAAGGAGGCAGTTTTCTAGTAACAATAGAGGACGTGGACATATGTTCCAGACAGGTCAGATGAAATAAATTCATTTTGATATTTCATTTCCTAATTCTATGTGTTAAATATATAAAAGTAGTTATTTTTGAACTTCCTATGACTAGTCCTATAAGGACACAAGGAATATGAGAATCTACATCTTACTCAGTATTTCTTAAAATGCCTTATAATCTCTCTTATCTTTGTGATACAAGATGAGATATAGAAGTGATGCCTGGAGAAAATCTAGGAATGGAAAAATCATGTGTGTATAATGATATGAAAAGTGAGGAATATGATAGTAAATAAAGTGCATACTACCTAATCTCAATACTTATATACCCTATCTAGGTATATGATCATTTAAGATAAGGCAAGTATGAAACTCTTAGATTGTTATCTTTTTTATTACTCTGATCAAGTAGTCATTCTGAAACAATCTAGAGAGTATAATGTAATTAAAAAGGAAAAGCTATGTGAACATTCCCAACTAATAGGAAGATCTAAGTGAACATTCCTAATTAAAAAGGAAAAGCTATGTGAACATTCCCAACTAATAGGAAGAGCTAAGTGAACATTCCTAATTAAAAAGGAAAAATTTATGTGAACATTCCCAACTAATAGGAAGAGCTAAGTGAACATTCCTAGTTAAAAAGGAAAAGCTGAGTGAACATTCCCAATTACATAGAGTTTGCTAAGTGAACTTTCCTAAATAAATAAAGGATTACTGAGTGAATTATCCCTGTTAGATATATATGTTTCCCCTTTTGATAAATATTTTTGGGTACTTATAGAAGTATGCTCTTTTATGCTTCTTCCTTTCAATAATATGTACATCATATGTTAGGGGTTTATGCTTTGCATAAATATAAACATTGATAAGGTTGAATTAATGAAAGGAACTTGTGTGGACTACATATCCATGATATCTCCATGATATTAAGATATTATGTGGAGACTTGAGGGTATGATAAATGAATAATCTGTCCCTCCTTTTTCCTGGGATTTCGGGGACAAAATCCTTGTTAGGGGTTTATAATTTGTAACATCCCTGACCTGGGTTATGCTTTAACCCTAGGTGTTTTGATTAAGAGAGATGATTATATGCTTGATCTTATCTTGTGAAAAGCAATTAGGGTTCAAGAGGAACTTATGTTGCAATTCTAGTCCTTTTTTAATATTGTCGAAATCAATGTTTTTCTTGTTTTGGACTAAAGTGCAAATTACCCAAGTTGAGGGATTTAAGTGCAGATTGTCCATGATAATATGTTCATCATGTGTTTAATCATCATGAAAGTTAAAATGATGCAGTGGTATGGCTTATGGAAGCCTGAGTACCAAGAAAGAGCTGATAAAGTAATGTTTGTGCAATAAAACCTAGTTTTGGTGTAATGTGCAATTTACCCAAAAGCCAGGGTTCAATATGCAAATTACCACTTCAATAAGGTCCCTAATATTTCTTGGCATCATGTTGAGGGGAGAGAATCTTGATATTAAAATAATCAAGATTTAATCCTATGTGAAACCCTCATTCGATTTAGTACACAAATAAATAAAATAATTGAAGGGCCTTCAACAAAAAATGAGATGGTTGAATTTTTTCAAGTGTGAACACCTTTTTTTCCTTTTCTAGGACACAAAAATATCCAAGGGAGTGGATAACTCACTCACATTCTTATAAGAAAAAGAAATATCCACTCACATATGGATATTAGTATAATATGATTTGAGGTGCTTAAATTGCTTTTCTTTAAATCATGGATAATTGAGAGAAATAATAGGCAAACAAGATGGCTTCGTGGCCAAGGAGTTGAGGGGGAAGAGGCGGCACCATTTTTGGGATTTAATGAATTTTTATAAGGCATTTTCTCTGCCCTTGAATTTCTTATAAAAGACCCTTTACAACTCAAATGAAAGGCTTTTTCGGATTCCTTTCTTTCCCCTTGCTTGGAAAACGACCAAGGAGCTGTGGAGGATCAGGAGGACGACCCCCCACCTGTTGGTAAGGTTCTTGACCTCTTTTCACCTTGATTCCATGGTGGAAATCGAAAATAAATCATGACTTTCTTCTTATTTTGATCTCCTCTTCAACCCTAGCCAATCTTTTCAACTAAAAGCTTGAGGACGAGCCTAGGGGGAGTTGCAAAAGTCATCCACCATTGTTTCCATGAGCTTGGAGCTTTGAAGCTCAATTGGAGGTGGGTTTTATAACTTGAACCATTAATTTTATTATTGCAATCAATTCCTTATCAATTGGTGATCATTTCTACATTTCCGAAATTAAGTTTGGTTGATTGATGCATTCTCCATGGAAATCACAGAAGATTTTGTGAGTTTGGAGCTTGATGATGATGACATCATGATAAACACACAACTACCCAAATATCTAGGGCAAACGGTTTCAATGTTGAGTCCAAATAGTTTCACCAAACCGTTTGGTGACCAAACAGTTTGCAAACCGTTTGGTGGTTTGGGTTCCAAACCATTTGGAATGGTTGACCATTTGAGATGGTTGACCGTTTGAACATATATGTTGTGATACTTGGATCTTGATCCAATGGTTTCAATTGCTTTAATATTGAAGTCTTCAATTATGAATGATTCCTTAAGTGCAAACCCTAATCGGCTAAGTGCTGATTTTGAAATTGATTGAGATGATGTTTTGGGTTGGTTGACCCAAACTATTTCAAAACCATTTGGGGATCACCCAAATGGTCTCAAGACCATTTGGGGGTCACCCAAGACCGTTTGGAGGTCTAGGGTTATGTATGGCTAAGTGTTTCAAGGTCCAAAGGTACCAAATTGAATTGCAACTAAGTGTTGATTTGATAATCAATCCAATGATCCAAAACCCTAATTGGATGTTATGAATTTTGATGATGAAACGGGAAAACGGTCTCAAGACCATTTGGAGATCACCCAAATGGTCTCAAGACCTTTTGGAGGTCATCCAAGACCGTTTGAGGTCAGGTCATATCATGTGATGATGATAGTTCATTGATTTTAATTGATTTGGTTCCACAATGTCAACCATTGATGGATCCTCGATTTCAAAACCCTAAGTGATGGTTTCTTGATTATAAAATCTAGTTCAATTGGGTTCAAAACCCTAAATTGAAGGTCTAATTGAATGGTGATTCAGTGGTCCAATTGATGAATACTTTAGTGGTTCAATTTATAATTGGTCCATGGATTGAAATCTGAATCGATTGAGTGTTGAAGTATCTTTTTGGTCCATGCGGTTTTGAGAAGGTTTGGACCAAACGGTCTCAAGACCGTTTGGGACCAAACGATCTCAAACCGTTTGGATACCCAAAGTGCAAATGGTTTCAATACCTATTTTTTCCAATTGGTTTCAAGTACAACTTGTTCAAATGGTTTTCAACCAATTGATTAATGAGAACCAAGAAGATTGAGGGTCTAAGTAATTAATATTGTGAAGATCAACATGATTAATCCATTTGAATATCTCATGTAATTGAAGGTCCAATATGGTGAACCTATTTGGATACTTAATGCATTTGAAGATTTCAATGGTTAACCCAATTGATCACTTTGTGGAATTGAAGGTTTAATTGGTCAATATTCTTTTGAATTCCTTATATAATTGATGGTTTAATTGATTAGACCATTTGGACATATAATATGATTAAAGGACAATTAGCTATGTGATTATTAATGATGTAGACCCATGATGATTAAGAAGGTTAACCCTAACTATGTGTACTGAAGTGAAGAGTTAACCATAGATCAATCTTGGAGTGATTAACATCCTAGAGAGGATGAGAGGGAGAGTGAATGGGAGAAATGATTGCTTACTTAACAAGCCCTAATTCTCTCATTATGAATAAATGTGTAATCAGGGTTTGATCCATAATATGAGATCATGAAATCCTTATTGAAAAGATTGATGTACCTTGACCCTAATTTAGGGCAAGGCTATGTGAAACCCTAAACTAGGGCTAAGATCAGTGAAATCATAATCCAGGGTGATGATGTAACCCTAACTGAGTGTAACAATGAAGGAAACCCTAAGTTAATGGAAATTATACATCCTAACCCTAATTTGGGTATGAGATAAGAGAAACCTTACTTGGATGTGAATGGAAAACCTTAATCCCTAAATTGGGGTAAGGTGCATAAAACCCTAATATAGGGTAGTGATACTAATTCTATGTGAAGACCTATCAGTGGGTGATGTGTTGTGAAATCGTAATTTCACATAATACTAGGTGAAACCCTGATATAGAAGGATGATTATTTGAAACTCTATTGAAGAGTAATACTATGTGAAATCCATAAATGTATGAAATATTCTATGTGAATCCTCAAATTATAAATATGGAGAATACTATTCCTAATAATGGAATAGTGATTTATTTTTTGACAAATGTAACACCTAGAGAGTTTGATGATGGATATCCTTATATTAATATTTCCTAAACTCAAAGATGAGTCCATAATATTGGCAATGGTTTTATAATCTAAGTGAGTGACTAATGACCAATACATTACATGATAAATGTCATGAACTGGTGCATAAATTATTAGGATGGGGAATACCCTAATACAAGCTAAGTGGATGAACTTAAGTAAGATAAAGGTGTTAAGGAAAGTGATACACAAGATATGATATATATCACATCCAACACCCCAATACTGGTATACTTGGTGTGTTATAAGTCCAATATAATTGGATGAATGACACATGAGATATGTCATGTCAATGGTCACATTGAGATGTAATGCACCCTGTTGAATGTAGGATAACATGCCTTATGAAAAGGTTAATCCAAACCCATAAACTATGATGTAATCATATTCGGGCAAAGATGAGAGAGAAACTCATGATGTGTGCTGATAATTCATTTAATGATGAATGCTGCGAATAAATAAGTATGATTGAATACTTATGTTATCCATATTGATTCCTTGCTATGTGAACCCTAATACAAGTTAATGCTATGTGAAACCCTAATACAAGTTAATGCTATGTGAAACCCTAATATTGGGTGATGCTAAATGAAGTTCTAACACAGAGTAATCCTATGAGAAGCTCAAATACAGACTAATGGGTTATGAATGTAATAAGATAATCCTTGTATTGCATGGTACTGATATGTAATTGTATCATGATTACTAATCATGCAGATATTTTTAAAAGATGAGCATAGCCAGATATGGGCTATGATGTTCTGTATATTGAAAATGTTCTATAGGCCGTGTAAGCTTTCATATGCCTTGTTTCTTAGTGAGAGGTAACCTACAATTAATGAATCATGTGTGTTACATGATGTGCTAATTATCTTAGATTGTTTATGAGCTTCATAAGCCATAATATGCCTTGTTGCCTATTAAGGGGTAATAAGAGGTGAAATGAGCTTTGTGAACTATGTGCAATACGTTGTGTAGCAAGAATTATAATATCATTGGTCCGATGACCTGAAGCTATGAAGTTACCTAATAAGTGGTAACAAATGTTCTATGATGAGATAAGGGTTCAAATACCCAAATTCTATAATCATGATGATGAACTTGTTAAGAAGTGGAATTGTACTTGATGAGTTGAGGGATTAAGATCCCAATACTTTGTGAAAAGAGTGTGGCTACAGGCCATGATTCCACTATGATAATGCTAGGCATTAGATATATGATCTAAGCCTGAAGAGAGTTAATGTTGTGGTAATGATTCTATAGTGAATAATTGTTATACATGTTCTTCATATTCCTTAATGGATACGTGACATATTGCTCTATCAAGTTATAGCTGCAATGCTTCTGATAAAAATAATGTTCTAATTTGTTAGACATTGAATTAACTACTGTCAAACAAATATGATTCCTCTATTCATATTTATCTTCTTTAGATGCAATAATAATGTTTCTAGCATAGAGTTATATCTCTCGCTGGGGCAATTTACAATTGTCTCACCCCCGTGGGAACCACATTTTTAGGTGGACGCGAACGAGGAGGCAGGAACCCTTCAGTATGTGAAGGACAACAACAACAACAACAGGGACAGTAGTGAAGTCTCAGGTGGAGACACTGGCTGTTATGCCTTGTTTATATGTATAGAGTCCTATGTGTCGTCTCTGTACTCTGAAGTCCTCGGAGTAGTAGTTAGTGCTTTTGATATTTTGGCTCAGTGCCTCGAGATTTTATACTGCCTGTATTTAGCTTGAAAGGACAATTAATGATTGTAATTCTCTGAAGGAAATGATATAGAATATGTACCTTTGAACAAGAATGTAAATATGTCACTTTGGTTCTATGTGAGAAAGTTTTCCATTGATGGATCTCTTGATAAAAAGGTTTTAATTTTTAGTGATTTTTGGCAATCCACTGCTTAGTGAATGCTTCTGCATTTGTTAATCTTGTTTTTGCGAGTTGTATGCCACAACTAAAATTAGTATTACCATACATAATACATCGGTGTTCACAAGAATAGAATTAATGAGAGTTACATTAGAGTTCAATTTTACAAAAGATGTCATGGATCTTCTGAAGACGTTAGCCATATGAAAATTCAACATAGAGAGAAACAAGATTCTTGGCATAAGTTACATTTTACTAAGGTTTTTTGTGTAGGTTTAAATTCATAAATAAGTTCCCTAATATGTTTGTAGAGATCAATCCAACCATGTACAACAATTTCTATGAGAAGGATCTCGACTTGATGAGAATAAGAATAAGACTAATTACTCCTTCCTATTCTTTATTTCTTGATCTTCTGCACTAGGTTATAAATAAGTGGTAGACATAGTCTGGATAATCCATGTAATGATTGTACAACGTTCCAAGTATCCCAATAGAATTTTCAAAAGAATATTCTCTACAATAATGGAACTTGGATAAAATATAATATCTATTTTATTAGGGCAATGACAAGGAAAATAAGCTCGTCAAGCATAGAAAGATGTTAATGCGCAACCTAATAAGGATCTCTAATGGGATATTGCTAAAGTTACTACTAATTAAACAAAGTTTAATAGACAGATGGAATAAACATTTTTAGGAAAAATTCTCAGGTATTTCTTGTTGAAGAACAAAGACTACAAATCAAAGTTTTTGTTGCACCTTTGATAATATATAGAAACTTGAATCTTATTAATTATATTGAGAACAAAGTGGGGTTTAATAGTGATGAACAAATTACTTCTCATCATTTTTTCATCATTGAAGTTTGGATTTCAATAGAGGTCAAGGGATTAATACAACTAAGCTAAACATGGATACACCCAAGTTGATCTAGGAAAAACAAAATATCATTTTCCTTGTTTCTAAAAATGAAGTTATATTCAAGGATGTGTAACTTGAAATAGAGATAAGGTTATCATCCCTCTAGGATCAATGCCCATGTCTTCAAAGCTTCACAGAACATTATTGGGGTTCATTTGAATAAAGACACAATTTTTCTAGTAATGAACACATGCTCAAGAAATTAAATAATATTTACATTTCCTTGAATCCTAAAGACACCTTAGAGTCGAGAGGTTAGAATTAAGGTGGATTTATCTTTATTCTCTATGATGCTAAAATGAATGCCAATAGATATTTTTGTCTAGAAGAGTTCAACTTGTAATTTGACCTCAAGTTAAATATTGACAATAGTCATTTGAATTTTAGCATTATAGAGTTGATGTTTATACAATACATATTCTAGGAATAAAAAAAATAGAGACTTGTGTTATATATCATAGTGTACCCCTATTCTTGGGACTCCAAATGAATGATATGTTCTTAGCTATCACAAACAAGATAAATATGAAGTTGGATTCTAGGAAAATAAGACTTTCTAGATGGTGGGTAGGCTAGAATTCAATTACTCTACCATGTCGTATGCCATCTATTTTGGACCAATGTTTTCCCTTTATTAAAGTCCATTGTATCTAACAAAAAGTAGTTGTGATATATTTCTTGTTGAGGTTTTTGAAAAGAACAAACATATGATGATGTATATGAACCTCAAATCAAAGTGTGATCAATTTAGGAAGAGTTAAGGATTGTTTTGTAGTACCCACCACCATGGTTATTCTTTAACACAAATGACAAGGCTAAAATAGGAGATAACCATATATTGACATAAAAATATGATATAACCTTGATAAGTTCAGTGGCCAATGTAGAAGAATAAGCATGAATCTCGTATAATTTATATTGCATCAAAAATAAAATTCACAATATAAACTAAATAAAAATTAAGATATAACATTGCCTTCTATGGATGAAGTTACACATTGTTGGCTATTGACATAAGCTAAATTGAGAATTTCTTTGCCAGCATTGTCATATTAAAGTTGGCACAAGATTATATTAAGTGAACTACTTTATTCAACAATTATTCACATAAATAATCATATATAAGAGACTTTAGTCAATAGTTTTGGTTTATAATGATAAGAAAAGGGAGTTATATGACCCCATGAAATAGTTATTTTCCATGATGGATTTCACTTCATCACATGAGATTATTTGATGTTTGAGTGTGGTGATGCCGACCTAGATCTTTGTTGCCTTCACTTTCATCATTGCCTTTGATGTTTCTTTATGTTTCCTTTACCCCTATCATTGGTTCATGTTGCCTTTTCCACTACCATTGGCATCCGTTCTTGATCCTTTCTATATATTCATAATCAACACTACTATTGACGACCTTGTTTTTGGTTTGTACTCTCCTTGTTTTATCCACAATGATTGCTACTTTCTAATTACATCTCCATTGTCAATGTTCCTGCTCCTCTCTAGCTTCCATTGCCGCCACGTCTACTGGTGACCCCTTCATGGGTTCCTACTCCTCCATGTGTAACTCAAAACTATTGTTCCAAATTTATGTTTGAAGTTAAGTTCCATCCAATCCTAACCATACATCTACAAAAAAAACCCACCCTTATAAAAATAATTGGTTGGTCTTTTGGTAGAGACTAAATGCAATACATATAACAACAATCTCATAATAGGGAATTCAGACCCCTGCATGTTGCCTTTAAAGTCGATGACACTTTCTTCTACCATAGCCAACCATGGTTCCAACCCTTCCCTACTACTATGTGTGGCACTTATGCTAGTGTTCATATGAGAATTGTGCTTTATTGCATCGTCAAACTAAATCCAACAACATTGAGTTCTCATATTGACATCTTCCAGGATTTGGAAACTACACAAATGGATAACAAACCCCACACTTCACTCCTCCTACCCCCTTACTTACACTTCAAATATTATTATGTGTCACTGATATGGGTCATGCCATGTTCACTCCCCCTTGAATCTCTTGAAAATATGTTGTTAAAATTCAACTACTCAAATGATGATATTATATGTTGTACAAATTTTAACTTAATTAAAAATGTATTTTTATGATTGTACAATTTGCAATCTAAATGTTTACCATTCCAATTATTAAAATTAGCTTTCAAGCAGTGGATAACATGCTACTTGTATCGCAGTGTGGCTTTCTTGTATGAAATGTACATAGATTTCATGGATTCTAGTAGTGTCTAGTTCAAAGACAACAATCTACACCAACCAATCATATTTATGGCCACCAAGTCACACATGATGTATGATGGTATCACCGCACTGGATAAAGCATAAATTAACAATGTTGACTGAAATGATGGATACAAGTATAACACAACTCAATTATGCAAGATATAAAATTGAAAGAGAGGTCAACTTGTGGTCAATGTGTATCATCTTTGTAAGCAAACACACAAAGAATTATATTAATTGATAATCCTAGGAGAACACAAGAATATCTATGAGAATAAATTTACATCTCAAGAGTTATTGGTACGTCCATAGAGGGGAGGGATAAAACTGTACTGAGTATTTTATTCTTACTTCTTGTATTGTCATTATTATTATATGAGAAACAATTAGGAAAAGTTATAAAAGAAAATCACTATAATAAGTATAACTCATGAGTTAGCAAATCATGCATGTTGTTATTTTTTATTTTTGCTTCATGTATTGTCACTACTATTATGTGCCAAACAATTGGGTCATGTATTAAAAGAAGCTCACAATTATAAGTGTAACAAATGATTTATCAAATTAATTATGTTAGTTTTTTTGATGGTGTAGATGATCATAGTTGATAATTTTTATGATTGTGTTTCTTGTTTATGAAATTAATGACATCAAGTGTGAACATAGAGGTAGCAGGGATATATGACTATAGTTTCTTATGTGAATGATTGAGAGAGTTGTATAATATTTTTATATCTAGAGAGAAAGAAACATAAATGTGACACAATTTAGTATGTGTTATGCTCATGGGTTGAAATTTTTAGGAAAAAGAGGAAGATAATAAGTGCAACTGATGAAATAAACAATTAGTTATGTTACAATTGTTATATGGTGTAGATGAACGTAGTGGAAAATTTTCGTGGACAATGTTGCTTGTGTGTGAAATTAACCACACTAAGTGTGAACATGGAGGATGTAGGTATATATGACTTTAGTCTCTTAATGAATGATCAAGAGAGTTTTATTATATTTGTTTAGACAAAGAGGAAGATAATACAAGTGCTACATAGTTTAGTATATGTTGCATTTATAGGATGCAACAAATACAATCAAATTTGTAGGAAAAGGATGATTCTACTTCTTTCACTAGGAAATTGATCTATCACGTGTAGGAGTCACTACATGCTGAGATGGAGTTATTAAATGAGAATTGCAAATCAGTATGGGTCCAAGAAATGAACCTAAAGGTCATTGATGTCATGAATCAAGATACCAAAGATGTCTACCAATCATACTGGTAAGAGTATTATGCACTATTTTAGAAGTCAATAATTTTTATGATCGCATAGCATTTAAGATCTATCATTCCTTAGACTTGTCTTAAGGTAGCACATTTTTATTTTTCATTTTTTACTGTACGTTTATATCTTATATTTGATAAAAGGATTATTTGAGCTAGTAAAACAAAACTTATACTAGCGTGACCTTATGTAGTAAAATTTATTTTAGTTTCTCCATATATAACCCAATTTTTCTTAGTATAGCAATATGTAGTGTGTTTACTCTTTTTTTTATTGTACTATTGATCGTTGATTGTTCATATGCTAAAGGGAACCCTAGAATATACCTCATTCATGAGCAACATAGAGAATTGTTAGAGTCCTTGTATTACTACCTCTATTCTACCAATCTATACTACATGATAGTTATTTTAATTTATCATAAAGAAAAATTGGGTTATGTGTGTGTGAACATAATTTAATACATTATGATTTACATGTACATTTTGATAATTTGTCTTCTCATATTCACATTGAGATCTTACACAAATATTGTTTAAACGATTGACAGTTTGTGAATGGTGTAAGAGTTAATTCTATATAAAGTTTCAAACTATTTAAAGTTAGCCTATGTTAACTATTAATTGTGATATAATGGGAGTCCACATAGGCCCAACTCCAACCTTGCAACCTGGAGCAACCAATTGTAGTTGATTTTAGGTTTAGCTATATCTCATCCTAACCTTTTATGACAAACAATTTTTGTCTAAGATGGGAGGATAGTCGTTCCTACTACCATACAATTATTGTCTAAGACTTTGTCATCTATGTTTACAATAATGAATGTATATGTTACCACTTTGTGGATACCTATAATGATTAGTACATGTAGAACAAACTAAATATTGAAAAAACAATTGGGTGGGTTGATGGCCATTAGTAAAACCTTCTTTTGCATTAAATGTCAAAAAGAAGGAGTATAAGAAGCATCAGAAGATCATCCCTAAAAGACATAATCAAACCTTTGATGAGCATGTGGAACTCTATTGTCTTTGAGTTCCCATAGTCATTTTATCATTTCCCTAGTGAGAACCAACACGTTAACGCTCTTTGTCATTATCTCTCTCTTTTTAGGGGCTGGACTATGGACTATATTAGTGATGAATTATCATCATTTAACTTGTATGAAGGGTGCTGATATTTATATGCATGAAACATGTATGCCAATATCTCCCATGCAAGTTTAATTAATAGTACTAAACAAGAATGTAGCCATTGTGTTAACCAAATAGGGAGTGTCAATGACAAAGACGGACAACACTATGCTGGTTCTTTTTAGAAAAATGATAAATGATGGCATGAACTCTTGGATAGTTAAGGATCAACTACAACTCAAAGGATTTAGGATCACTTGTAGGAAGGAACTTTTAGTTATTCTCAAACTCAAATCCTTATTTCCAACTCAAAGGGTTTTCTAAAACCTATCAAACCACCTAATCCCTTTTTTTTGCTTCAATCATTTTACATGTATTAATCATTATAGGTGCCCTCAAAGCAAAGTAATAATCATTGATTATTGTTGATATTGATGAAAAAATCAAGAATGATGAACATAGAAGGAGTAGAAATAGTTATACTTTCAAAAAATGCAATAATATTATAGGGTGTATGATAAAAGATGAGGATGAGGCACGTGAAGAACCCCAAAACTAGTTACAATTGGTACTATTATAGATTAAAGAGTGGGAGTTGTGTCTTAGTTACATCCCTATAACATAATGTATGGGTGTTGCATCTTAGTAACGTTTCAGTCATTTCCTATTTTCTACAATATCTTCTTTATTCCAATCCAACAAAATGAAGGCTTTAATGGAGTAGGCATGTTTCACTAGGTCCATGCCAATAGGAACATAGCTTGTTGGGGAAGAGCCAAAGTCACCAATTATATAGTATGACCTGGTCTTGAACTTGAAAATATTTTCTCTTCAATTGACCATCATGCCACATATTCATTCTCTCCATGTAGATGTGTGCATTCTCACACACGAATTATCTAAGCTCATCTAATTCTTGGATTTGGAGAAGTCACTTGTCAGATAGTACTCAAATGTCAAAGTTGAGTGACTTAACTTCTCACCAGGCCTTGTATGCCATTTCTATAGGGAGGTGGCAAGATTATTTGTAAATCAATATTCTAAATAAAATTGTGCCCAAAGGAGTCCCAGATGTTTTTCAATAGGACCACATATCATTTTAATCCTCAATGACAAATCTATCTTGTTGTGGTTGACGGTTTTTATAAGATAGATTGATTTTCTTATTATAAAATTCCACTTCTCCACTCATTTGTGGGTGTTACGGAGAGGCTACTCGTTCATGAATGACATACTTCTTCTGTAAATATTCAAACTCGCGCTATATAAGAATCTATGTACAATATAACAACACAAAGAATTCCAAACCTTTGGAAGATGATTTCTAAGAACAACTTGATAACTATGTTAGCATCACTGGATATTTTGGGGATTGCCTCAACCCACTTTTAAACATAATTTACCACCACAACAAAATAAGAGAAGCCATGAGAAGATCGTAATAGGCCCATGTAGTTTGCCTCTCCCCCCCTTACATGAAAGACTTCAACTTGTTTCCAAGAGGTCAAGTCAATCTCATTTCTCTTAGAAATATACCATGTTATTTGACATTATTCATATGATAAAATGAAATCCCAAGCATCCTCAAACAACCAAGGCCATTAGAAATTGAAGTTAAAGACTTTGGTTGTGATCTTTTTAGAACTCATGTACCCTCCTATAGGCCTCGAGTGACATTGCACCAGGATTGTAGGGGATTCTTCTTTCATGATACACCTAAGACAGAAAATCTGCACAAAGTTGGAAGAGGTGTTGTTCATCCCAATAGTAGTGTGTAACATATGCATGCTTAGTGTTACATGTGCACTTGGGATGCTAGACACATGCAATAATATAGTTAAAAAAATCACCAAGCCAATGGATAGCTCTAGATAATTTCATTAAATAGTCACCAAGTTAGGAATCATTCATGGGGGTAGTGTCAATGTCAATAATGTGAAGGTGGATCATGTAACACCCCTGACCTGGGTTATGAACTAACCCTAGAAGTTTTGCCTAAGTAGGTAATTATTATACTTGTGAACACTCCCTGGCATGAAATTAAGTTCCTCAGGAACATTTACTTTCGATTTTGCTCCTTTTTGTATAAAGATGTAGCATTGTGTTGTATGCAGGGACCTATGTGCAAATTAACCAGTTTAAGGGTTGAACTTGCAAATTTCACAAGATAAGATGTTCTTTTGATGTTAAGACATCATGAATATGTCTATGATAAAGTTTGAGGGATTTCCCAAGCTTGAGCACCAAGGTGCAGCTGTGGAAGCAATCCCCATGCTCAGAAACCCTAATTTGGGGTAAAGTGCAATTTACCCAAATTGAGGGGTCCAACTTGTAATTTTCACCATCTAGAACATATTTTATGACTCTTGTCATCATTTAGAGTAGAAATGATGAAGGAGATACATCATTCACTAATCAGATGAGAAAAATGATCTTTGTGATAGAAATCACCTAAAATGGGTACAAAACCCTTTCATGTATGTACCCTAGTTGAAGGTTGGATTCCTTTACCCTTAGATCTTGAGTTTTCTTGAGATTTGCATAAGATTATATGGGCTTGGACGTGCCCTTGAACAAGGAGGGACCTAGATGTGAATTTTGAATTTGAAAGGTCCTTGTAGTAGAAAATAGGCTAAAGCTATAAAAGCTTTTTCCTTTGCAAACGAGCAAACGACCTTGCTCCTGTTTCATTCACTCCCTCTCATTCTCAAACCGACTAAGGAGAGCTCTGGAGCTCAGGAGGACGAACAAGGGAGTGCAAGGTAGGTTTGGATCCTTCCTTTTTGCTCAATTCTTGGATGAAACTCGGATTTAAGGTCAAATTCATGGCTAGCTCACTTAGCTCCATCTTTCTAGCCATCTCTTCTCAACCTTCCTTGGAGGATTCACCTTGGCCGACCTGTGGAGCTTCTAGGACGCCATTAAAGGCTTGGAACTCGAAAGCTTGGAGCTCAAGGAGCAAGCTTTAGGCGGGTTTTATAACTCTAAACTTTATGCTTTGATTATACATCTTTTCTATGCATATAGTTGATAGATCTTCTTCTTCCCTATCTTCCCTTGCATCCTTGCAAGCAAAAACGTGAAGAACTGCTACTGTTCTTAAGGTGGAAGATAAGGGCGTTAATTCCTATGCTTATCCACAGATTTTCACTTTATCAAACGACCTCCACCTATTGCTCAAAACGGTTTCAAACCGTTTGGTGGGCAAACGGTTTCAGGGTCGTTTGAGGGCAAACGGTCTTCAAGACCGTTTGGTCCCATTGACCAAGCGAAGACCGTTTGGGAATCCTGTTCATAATTATGTAGGTTAATCACCCACAAAATTTGAGAGGTTAACTCCAAAGGAATCGTGAGATATGAGCAAATCAATTAGCAAAACGAATTGAATTAAATTCTGATTTGCAATCTGTTTAATTTGCCCTTTTTGGGCAAACGGTTTCAAGACCGTTTAAGATGGTTGACTAAACGTTGACCATTTGGGATTACTGTTCATAATGATGTTAATTAACGACTCACCAAATTTTATGGATTAATTCCAAACGAGTCATGAGTTGAAGGATGATTAATAGGGCAAACCCTAATTGAAATTAGTGCTGAATCTCCAATGAGTTAAGTTGAGATTTTGGGTTGCTTAGCCCAAACAGTTTCAAGACCGTTTGGGAATCACCCAAACGGTCTCAAGACCGTTTGGGGGTCACCCCAAGACCGTTTGGAGGTCTGGGGTCAAGTATAGTTGATCAATTGAAGGTCCAAAGGCACCAAATCATATTGCAATTAAGTATTGATGTGATGATCAACTCAATAGATCAAACCTTGATGAATTTTCACTAAAGTCCAAAGGATGGATGGGAAAACGGTCTCAAGACCGTTTGGAACTCATCCAAACGGTCTCAAGACCGTTTGGTGTCAACCCAAGACCGTTTTGAGGTCTAGGGTTAAGGTAATTGACCAATTGAGGGCCCAATTACAGTGGGTTAGTGAAACAATCAAATTGCTGTTTTCTAAGTATAGATCTTGTTGAGTTTTGGGTTGAAGGACCCAAACGGTCTCAAGACCGTTTGGGGATTCCACCAAACGGTCCCAAGACCATTTGGGCACAACCCAAGACCGTTTGAAGGTCTAGGGTTGAGTTAATCTAATGGTTTGAGGGTCCAATTGTAGGAAATTGATGCATTGTTGAAAATTGCTGATTTTGACCTAATTGGATTTCAACCTTAGTCAAAACGACTTGGATTTTGGTCAAACTTTGGGCAAACGGTCTCAAGACCGTTTAGATGATGTCCAAACGACCTCAAGACCGTTTGGGCCAAGTTTGAGCCCAATGGGAGGTCAATTGATAGGTTCAACCTTGAATTGATTCACACTGTTGAACATTGATGACCAATCAATTTGAAACCCTAATTGAGAACGATTGCACCCTAATTGGTTTGCAATTGAGGGTCAATTTGATGACTAAGTGGATAAGGCTAACCCTAATTGACTCAATTTATAAGTGGTTAGCATAGCTTTAAACAATTGAGGGCTTCAACACACTTATCCATAAATATTGGTGATCTTTGAACCCTTTTGGAGGTCCAAACGGTTTGAGCCCATTTGGGCCAAACGGTCTCAAGACCGTTTGAGACCAAACGGTTTCAAGACCGTTTGGGCTCAAACGACCTCAAGACCGTTTGGGCTCAAACGACCTCAAGACCGTTTGAGTTCAAACGACCTCAAGGTCGTTTGGTCCAAACGACCTCAAACCGTTTGAGGCTCCAAACGGTTTGGAAGTCAAACCTCCCAAACGGTCCTCACCTCCAAACGGTCTCAAGACCGTTTGAGTATCAAACGGTCTCAAGACCGTTTGGATGGTTGAGATCGTTTGAAGGTTGGAAACCACTTGGAAAATTTGTGGTGATTTATGCCTAACCATTTGATGGTGTAAATGGCTTAATGATGATTCAATCTAAACCCTAATGGTAACCTAGGTCATTAAGGGACTATGTGATTAGTGAGTTAACCCATGATGGTGATCATGTTCCAAATTACCAAAATACCCTCGAGGGGTCTAAAAGGGTAAAACCTTGTTCTAAGCAAACCCTAAACACATGATGTTGATGTTTCGGCTTATGCTAGCCAATGGAAACTTATCTCAACCTGATCTAGAGTGGTGTTGTCACCATCTACTAGTGAGAGGAGAGGGGAAGTATTTCTAGAGAGAGAAAGTATCCTAGAGAGAGAAAGTACCCTTTTAAGGAGGAAACTCTAGTAAGATACTTCATATACATATGAATGTGCATGATTAGGGAATGACCCACCTATGTGAGGTCATGGAAACCCTAATTATGATATCTAATGGATCTTAATCCTAAGTAAGAGCCTTAATGATGATGATTCTCTTACATGATGATGTAATGAGTACAATTCACCATGGAGTGAATAGTAAACCCTAAGTTTAGGGTGAAGACATGAAAAATGAATAGTAATCCCTAGTTGAGGGTGATTCCATGTGAATCCCTAGTTGAGGGTGATTCCATGTGAATCCCTAGTTGAGGGTGATTCCATGTGAATCCCTAGTTGAGGGTGATTCCATGTGAATCCCTAGTTGAGGGTGATTCCATGTGAATCCCTAGTTGAGGGTGACTCCATGTGAATCCCTAGTTGAGGGTGATTCCATGTGAATCCCTAGTTGAGGGTGATTCCATGTGAATCCCTAGTTGAGGGTGACTCCATGTGAATCCCTAGTTGAGGGTGATTCCATGTGAATCCCTAGTTGAGGGTAATTTCATGTGAAACCATAATTGAGAATGCATCCTTAATTGTTGAATTGTTTACTATTATCTGTTGAATGAACCATGCAGGTTGTTATGAGATGATAGGCATATCTAGGTAGGGAATGCCATGTTATACTAATAAGCTTTGCATATTGTTATAAGATAATGGGCATATCCAGGTATGGAATGCCATGATATATTCATTGAAAGCATGTCTTAAGCTTTATGAATAGTAACCCTTGTTGATGCACTGTGAGTGACATCTTTTGTAATTTATGGGCTGTAAGAGCCATAAATGTTATCAAAGTCATGCTTGACAGATGACTTGAGATGAAATAACTGATGATTGTGAAGAGTTAGGCCTGCTACATTTTAAGTATTCTCATATATAGCTGTGTTATTGTAAGATGATAAGAATACTGAATGTACCTAACTGATTAAGAGAATTAGTGAGAGGAATTGATGTAGATTCATGTAGTCCATCATTCCCCACCGCACAGTCGAAGAGGTGAGATGCATCCCTGCACTCCCTTAAAAACATAATCAACAGCGTAGTATATCTGTTAGAGTTATCTACGAGTTATTTGATTGATGTTACTTTAAACAGCATAGAGGTTCTCATATTTTGATATTGATTGAACTCTGCTTATCATTAAACTGCTAGTGAATATCTTGAAGGCTATTATTGCTTTAGTTATTCCCTGCTTTGTTTATAAAGCTTCTAGTGGAGAGTTATAACTCTCACTGGGGCAATTACGTATAATTGTCTCACCCCGTAGACTTCTACTTTTTAGGTGGTCGTCGAAGACGGAGGGACAAGAACTCAGGTGACCAATCCCAGCAGCATCAGGGGCAGTAGTTATCTCAGGTGGAGATCCAACCTGCTTCATGATGTAGTATAGAGTTTGTCCTATGTGTCCTCTGTATTCTCAGGTCCTGGAGTGTTTTGAGTATGAACTCTTGAGAAGTTTTGTATCATGTTGTATATAATCACTCAAGAAGTTTTTGTTAGTGATGTAAACAGTTAAATCCTTTTTATAGAAAAGGTTTGTGGTTTCAAGATCTTACCTCGAAAAGTTTTAATTTCCCGTAATTTTTGGGTCTTCCGCTGTTATCGAATGCTTCCGCACATGTTTAAATCGGGATTAATTCGTGGTTTGGAGATCGGAGCCCACAATTAAGTGGTATCAGAGCTCTAGGTTCGCCGAGTCTACAGAGGCATAGGACATAGGAAGTCGAGTCTATCTTTAGTATTCCTTCCTTATCTAATAGAGTCTTCTACTCCTCAGGAGAAGAAGATACTTAAGATGTCAGAGCCACATAATGAGTATGTGGAAGGAAATAGTGCCAGTGCACCTCAAGGAGGTGCAAGAGTACCAGAGGTGGAACAGCCTGTACCAGGACAACTTAGAGAGCCACCCCAGTTTGACCCAGCTGATATGGGTAATCCAGCAGTCCCGACTGTGTTTGGGCAGTTTATGACTGCCATAACACATATAACCGACAGGTTGCCTATGCCTGCACCTAGGGAACCTGTCCAACCAGAGAGCCAAAGTATTGGGAAGACGTTCGAGCGACTACGTCGTGTCGGAGCTACCGAATACCATGGGACTGCTGACCCCGCAGATGCTGATCTGTGGTTGACAGAGCTGGAGAAGGCTTTCAGGATCCTGAACATCCCTGAAGCTGAGAAGGTTAGACATGCTGTCTATCTTCTCAAAGGAAGTGCTGGTCACTGGTGGACCATGGAAGAGCAGAAGAGACCTGGAATAGAAATCTCATGGGAAGACTTTCGATGGGAATTTGTCCAAAGATATTTCCCGAAGACCTTCCTAGATGAGAAAATATCTCAGTTTGAGAGACTGAGACAGGGTATGATGAACATTAGCGAGTATGAAGCTAAGTTCATGGAGCTATTGCGGTTTTGTCCACACATGGCTGCCACAGAAGAAGAGAGAATCAGGAGATTCGAGAGGGGTTTGAATGCTGACATGTCTACCCCAGTGTCTGCCTTAGAGAACCGAGACAGATTCTCTACCTTCGTTGAATCAGTCCGAAGGATAGAGAGATCTGTGGTTGAGAAGAGGCAAACCCAGAAAAGATATCCACAATTCCAGGGTTCTTCATCTATGGACTTTAAGAAGTCTAGGTCATCTACACCTAACCCTCCACCATCCAGAACTAGTTCTCAGACTGAGTGGTCTCCAAGTAGGGATGGGGATCTTAGTTATATTCCAAATAAGGCCTCCATCATAGCATCAACATCGGTGTCTGGACCTCACCGACCTTATGCTATACCTAGAATCTGTTATCAATGCAGACAACCGGGACATCTGGTAAAAGATTGTCCAGACGGGAATCCAATGATGACCCAACCTCAGGGGCAGAGTCAGCAAGGATCACAAAGGAGGCAGTTTTCTAGTGACAATAGAGGACGTGGACAGACGTCCCGAGCAGGTCAGAGGAAATAAAGCCATTCTAATATTTCATTTTCATGTTTCTATGTGATTAAAAACGTGAAAATAGTGTTTTTGAAATTATTTTGACTAGTTTTATAAGGACACAAGGGAGATGAGAACTTATATCTCACTCAATGTTCCTTAAAAAGTTTAATAATCTCTCTTATCGGTATGTCAAAAGATGAGATTTATAAATGATGCCTGGAGGAAATATAGAAATGGAAAATCTTGTGTGTATAAGGATATGAAAAGTGAGGAATGAGACAGTATATAAGTGCATACTACTTGATCTCAGTAATTGTAAACCCTGGCCAGGTATACAGATATTGATGATAAAGTGAGTATGGAAACTCCTAGATGGATATCGTTTTGATTGCCCTGATCAAGCAATCATTCTGATACAATCTAATGAGTATCATGAAATAAGAAATATGATTTAACAAAAAGGGAAGAGCTATGTGTCATTCCCAAACAATCAAAGGGAAGAGCTATGTGTCATTCCCGAAGGGAAGAGCTATGTGTCATTCCCAAAGGGAGGAGCTATGTGTCATTCCCAAACAAACAAAAAGGGAAGAGCTATGTGTCATTCCCAAATAACCAAAGGGAAGAGCTATGTGTCATTCCCAAATAACCAAAGGGAAGAGCTATGTGTCATTCCCAAAGGGAAGAGCTATGTGTCATTCCCAATCAAAGAGGGAAAAGCTATGTGGCATTTCCAATTAATAAGAAAAACTGTGTGAACTATCCCAATTACATAAAGTTGTAAAGGATTACTGAGTAAATTATCCTTGTATGATATATATGTTGTTCCTTTTGATAAATATTCTTGGGTAATGATAGAAGTATGTTTTTTTTTTATGCTTCTTCTTCCCAATAATATGGGCATCATATGTTAGGGGTTTATGCTCTGCATAAACATTGGTAAGGTTGAATTAGTGAAAAGAGCCTTGTGTGGAATGGCAGAATTCATGATACCTCCATAATATTAAGATAATATGTGGAGACTTGAGGGCATGATTAATGAATACTCTGTTCCTCCTTTTGTCTGAGATTTCGGGGACGAAATCCTTGTTAGGGGTTTATGATTTGTAACACCCCTGACCTGGGTTATGAACTAACCCTAGAAGTTTTGCCTAAATAGGTAATTATTATACTTGTGAACACTCCCTGGCATGAAATTAAGTTCCTCAGGAACATTTACTTTCGATTTTGCTCCTTTTTGTATAAAGATGTAGCATTGTGTTGTATGCAGGGACCTATGTGCAAATTAACCAGTTTAAGGGTTGAACTTGCAAATTTCACAAGATAAGATGTTCTTTTGATGTTAAGACATCATGAATATGTCTATGATAAAGTTTGAGGGATTTCCCAAGCTTGAGCACCAAGGTGCAGCTGTGGAAGCAATCCCCATGCTCAGAAACCCTAATTTGGGGTAAAGTGCAATTTACCCAAATTGAGGGGTCCAACTTGTAATTTTCACCATCTAGAACATATTTTATGACTCTTGTCATCATTTAGAGTAGAAATGATGAAGGAGATACATCATTCACTAATCAGATGAGAAAAATGATCTTTGTGATAGAAATCACCTAAAATGGGTACAAAACCCTTTCATGTATGTACCCTAGTTGAAGGTTGGATTCCTTTACCCTTAGATCTTGAGTTTTCTTGAGATTTGCATAAGATTAGATGGGCTTGGACGTGCCCTTGAACAAGGAGGGACCTAGATGTGAATTTTGAATTTGAAAGGTCCTTGTAGTAGAAAATAGGCTAAAGCTATAAAAGCTTTTTCCTTTGCAAACGAGCAAACGACCTTGCTCCTGTTTCATTCACTCCCTCTCATTCTCAAACCGACTAAGGAGAGCTCTGGAGCTCAGGAGGACGAACAAGGGAGTGCAAGGTAGGTTTGGATCCTTCCTTTTTGCTCAATTCTTGGATGAAACTCGGATTTAAGGTCAAATTCATGGCTAGCTCACTTAGCTCCATCTTTCTAGCCATCTCTTCTCAACCTTCCTTGGAGGATTCACCTTGGCCGACCTGTGGAGCTTCTAGGACGCCATTAAAGGCTTGGAACTCGAAAGCTTGGAGCTCAAGGAGCAAGCTTTAGGCGGGTTTTATAACTCTAAACTTTATGCTTTGATTATACATCTTTTCTATGCATATAGTTGATAGATCTTCTTCTTCCCTATCTTCCCTTGCATCCTTGCAAGCAAAAACGTGAAGAACTACTACTGTTCTTAAGGTGGAAGATAAGGGCGTTAATTCCTATGCTTATCCACAGATTTTCACTTTATCAAACGACCTCCACCTATTGCTCAAAACGGTTTCAAACCGTTTGGTGGGCAAACGGTTTCAGGGTCGTTTGAGGGCAAACGGTCTTCAAGACCGTTTGGTCCCGTTGACCAAGCGAAGACCGTTTGGGAATCCTGTTCATAATTATGTAGGTTAATCACCCACAAAATTTGAGAGGTTAACTCCAAAGGAATCGTGAGATATGAGCAAATCAATTAGCAAAACGAATTGAATTAAATTCTGATTTGCAATCTGTTTAATTTGCCCTTTTTGGGAAAACGGTTTCAAGACCGTTTAAGATGGTTGACTAAACGTTGACCGTTTGGGATTACTGTTCATAATGATGTTAATTAACGACTCACCAAATTTTATGGATTAATTCCAAACGAGTCATGAGTTGAAGGATGATTAATAGGGCAAACCCTAATTGAAATTAGTGCTGAATCTCCAATGAGTTAAGTTGAGATTTTGGGTTGCTTAGCCCAAACGGTTTCAAGACCGTTTGGGAATCACCCAAACGGTCTCAAGACCGTTTGGGGGTCACCCCAAGACCGTTTGGAGGTCTGGGGTCAAGTATAGTTGATCAATTGAAGGTCCAAAGGCACCAAATCATATTGCAATTAAGTATTGATGTGATGATCAACTCAATAGATCAAACCTTGATGAATTTTCACTAAAGTCCAAAGGATGGATGGGCAAACGGTCTCAAGACCGTTTGGAACTCATCCAAACGGTCTCAAGACCGTTTGGTGTCAACCCAAGACCGTTTGGAGGTCTAGGGTTAAGGTAATTGACCAATTGAGGGCCCAATTACAGTGGGTTAGTGAAACAATCAAATTGCTGTTTTCTAAGTATAGATCTTGTTGAGTTTTGGGTTGAAGGACCCAAACGGTCTCAAGACCGTTTGGGGATTCCACCAAACGGTCCCAAGACCGTTTGGGCACAACCCAAGACCGTTTGAAGGTCTAGGGTTGAGTTAATCTAATGGTTTGAGGGTCCAATTGTAGGAAATTGATGCATTGTTGAAAATTGCTGATTTTGACCTAATTGAATTTCAACCTTAGTCAAAACGACTTGGATTTTGGTCAAACTTTGGGCAAACGGTCTCAAGACCGTTTAGATGATGTCCAAACGACCTCAAGACCGTTTGGGCCAAGTTTGAGCCCAATGGGAGGTCAATTGATAGGTTCAACCTTGAATTGATTCACACTGTTGAACATTGATGACCAATCAATTTGAAACCCTAATTGAGAACGATTGCACCCTAATTGGTTTGCAATTGAGGGTCAATTTGATGACTAAGTGGCTAAGGCTAACCCTAATTGACTCAATTTATAAGTGGTTAGCATAGCTTTAAACAATTGAGGGCTTCAACACACTTATCCATAAATATTGGTGATCTTTGAACCCTTTTGGAGGTCCAAACGGTTTGAGCCCATTTGGGCCAAACGGTCTCAAGACCGTTTGGACCCAAACGGTCTCAAGACCGTTTGGGCTCAAACGACCTCAAGACCGTTTGGGCTCAAACGACCTCAAGACCGTTTGAGTTCAAACGACCTCAAGGTCGTTTGGTCCAAACGACCTCAAACCGTTTGAGGCTCCAAACGGTTTGGAAGTCAAACCTCCCAAACGGTCCTCACCTCCAAACGGTCTCAAGACCGTTTGAGGATCAAACGGTCTCAAGACCGTTTGGATGGTTGAGATCGTTTGAAGGTTGGAAACCACTTGGAAAATTTGTGGTGATTTATGCCTAACCATTTGATGGTGTAAATGGCTTAATGATGATTCAATCTAAACCCTAATGGTAACCTAGGTCATTAAGGGACTATGTGATTAGTGAGTTAACCCATGATGGTGATCATGTTCCAAATTACCAAAATACCCTCGAGGGGTCTAAAAGGGTAAAACCTTGTTCTAAGCAAACCCTAAACACATGATGTTGATGTTTCGGCTTATGCTAGCCAATGGAAACTTATCTCAACCTGATCTAGAGTGGTGTTGTCACCATCTACTAGTGAGAGGAGAGGGGAAGTATTTCTAGAGAGAGAAAGTATCCTAGAGAGAGAAAGTACCCTTTTAAGGAGGAAACTCTAGTAAGATACTTCATATACATATGAATGTGCATGATTAGGGAATGACCCACCTATGTGAGGTCATGGAAACCCTAATTATGATATCTAATGGATCTTAATCCTAAGTAAGAGCCTTAATGATGATGATTCTCTTACATGATGATGTAATGAGTACAATTCACCATGGAGTGAATAGTAAACCCTAAGTTTAGGGTGAAGACATGAAAAATGAATAGTAATCCCTAGTTGAGGGTGATTCCATGTGAATCCCTAGTTGAGGGTGATTCCATGTGAATCCCTAGTTGAGGGTGATTCCATGTGAATCCCTAGTTGAGGGTGATTCCATGTGAATCCCTAGTTGAGGGTGATTCCATGTGAATCCCTAGTTGAGGGTGATTCCATGTGAATCCCTAGTTGAGGGTGACTCCATGTGAATCCCTAGTTGAGGGTGATTCCATGTGAATCCCTAGTTGAGGGTGATTCCATGTGAATCCCTAGTTGAGGGTGACTCCATGTGAATCCCTAGTTGAGGGTGATTCCATGTGAATCCCTAGTTGAGGGTAATTTCATGTGAAACCATAATTGAGAATGCATCCTTAATTGTTGAATTGTTTACTATTATCTGTTGAATGAACCATGCAGGTTGTTATGAGATGATAGGCATATCCAGGTAGGGAATGCCATGTTATACTAATAAGCTTTGCATATTGTTATAAGATAATGGGCATATCCAGGTATGGAATGCCATGATATATTCATTGAAAGCATGTCTTAAGCTTTATGAATAGTAACCCTTGTTGATGCACTGTGAGTGACATCTTTTGTAATTTATGGGCTGTAAGAGCCATAAATGTTATCAAAGTCATGCTTGACAGATGACTTGAGATGAAATAACTGATGATTGTGAAGAGTTAGGCCTGCTACATTTTAAGTATTCTCATATATAGCTGTGTTATTGTAAGATGATAAGAATACTGAATGTACCTAACTGATTAAGAGAATTAGTGAGAGGAATTGATGTAGATTCATGTAGTCCATCATTCCCCACCGCACAGTCGAAGAGGTGAGATGCATCCCTGCACTCCCTTAAAAACATAATCAACAACGTAGTATATCTGTTAGAGTTATCTACGAGTTATTTGATTGATGTTACTTTAAACAGCATAGAGGTTCTCATATTTTGATATTGATTGAACTCTGCTTATCATTAAACTGCTAGTGAATATCTTGAAGGCTATTATTGCTTTAGTTATTCCCTGCTTTGTTTATAAAGCTTCTAGTGGAGAGTTATAACTCTCGCTGGGGCAATTACGTATAATTGTCTCACCCCGTAGACTTCTACTTTTTAGGTGGTCGTCGAAGACGGAGGGACAAGAACTCAGGTGACCAATCCCAGCAGCATCAGGGGCAGTAGTTATCTCAGGTGGAGATCCAACCTGCTTCATGATGTAGTATAGAGTTTGTCCTATGTGTCCTCTGTATTCTCAGGTCCTGGAGTGTTTTGAGTATGAACTCTTGAGAAGTTTTGTATCATGTTGTATATAATCACTCAAGAAGTTTTTGTTAGTGATGTAAACAGTTAAATCCTTTTTATAGAAAAGGTTTGTGGTTTCAAGATCTTACCTCGAAAAGTTTTAATTTCCCGTAATTTTTGGGTCTTCCGCTGTTATCGAATGCTTCCGCACATGTTTAAATCGGGATTAATTCGTGGTTTGGAGATCGGAGCCCACAGATCAAGTGACTAGAAACAACTTATTTGCTACCCTTCTTGTCCCTAATTTCTAGAAAAACATTTGTAAGATTAGAATCCACCTGGTCAACCATGGCTTAGCATATTTCATTATTAGAACATAATGAATGTTTATGTAATCCATATACATAATGATTTGACATCCCATAGGATAATATTAGAATTTGTCAAATACACAAATAATTGTAAGAAAATCCTTATCAGTTGTGGCATAATTTTGATGAGATTCATCTAGTGTCTTAGAATCATAATATATCACATGACATTTTTTGTCTATGTGTTTCCACAATAAAGCCCCCAATAAATAATCACTAGCATCATACATGATCTCAAATGGTTGAGACTAATCTGGTGCCCAAATAACACAAATACAAATGAAAGTAGTTATCAAAATTTTAAAACTATAAATGCATGCCAAATCTAATTGGAAGTTTGAGTCTATAAGAAGAAATTAGAAAAGGGTTTTGTAATTTTTTAAAATTGTTTGATGAATTGGTGATAGACTTATGTGTTATCTAGGAAGGCCTAGACTTCTTTAATTGTAGATGGTGGTGATAATTTTTCAATGACTCTAGTTTTTATTTGTCCACTTCAATCCCTTTATGATTTGCTTGGTAGCAAGTACTATGCCCTCTTTAACCATAAAGTGATATTTTTACCAATTGGGAACTAGTGAGTTCTTCACATCATGCCAAAACAAGAGAGAGATGGTGGAGACATGAATCAAAACAATCTTCATAGATAGAGAAGTCATCCATAAAGACCACCATAACTATCTCTATCAATCCTGAGATGATGATTTTCATGCACTGTCAAAAAGTGGTGGGCACATTGCACAACCCAAAGGCATCCTTATGAAGGCATAGGTGCCAAAGGGAAAAATAAATTTGGTCTTTTATTGGTCATCTAGATGAGTGGAATATGATAAAATCCAAAATAGCTATCGAGATAGAAAAAAAACTCTTGGTGAGCTAGTCTCTCTAGAATTTGGTCTATGAAGGGAAGACTGGAATGATTCTTGTGGGTGGTTTCTTACAACTTCGTGTAGGCTATGTATATTCTCCAACCTATTAATGTGCATGTGGATATCAGTTTTCTCTTCTCATTAAGTGACGTCATGGTGCCTCCCTTGTTTGGAACCACCTATACAAAACTCATACATGGGGAGTTAGAAATAGGATAGAGGATTCCATCACAAAGCAATTTAATCACCTCAAGGCGAACCACATCCTTTATTTTGGGTTTTATCCTTCTCTATTGGTCTCTGGATGGCATTTAGTATTCTTCCAAAGAATCTTATGCGTTCAAATGGCCTAATCAACCCTATTGAGGTCAATCATATTGTAGCCTAAGTCCTATACCTTTTTTATGAAATCAGTCCAAAGCTTATCATTGTTGATCAACATTCATTATTTTCATTCAAACTTGAAATTCATCAAGAAAGAAACATTTCATCCCTTTAGGAAATGGCTTCATTTTAATCTCTATACAAGATCATGTATATACTTTGACTATCGATATATGTTTGAATTTTTTAATTTACTTAGTGAGTCTTATTTGATAGCTTTCAAATGTTGGATGCATTGTTCAACCTTTACATTAGTGGATTCAACTGCCTCAGGGTTGATAAAATATGTCTCTAAAGGATAGTGAATTTTGCAGATGTCATTCTTGATTTGATGCATATTCTCAATGTAATCTAGTACCAACACTTCTTCATGAATGATGGGTCCTTTCAAATTGTGAAAAACTTTGAATTCTAGTGTCTCCTTGCCCAATCACAAAACTAAAATCCCTAGCTCGACATCTATCAAAGACATATCTAGGAAGGGTTGTCCAAATATGAGGGGGTACCTAAGATCTTCCTTGGTGTTTGTGAGAATAAAGTCACAAAACACATAAGAATCCTTACCAACTCTGACTGGGACTTCCTCAATGGTTCCCATAGGATATTTCATGGAGGAATCTACAAGATAAATTGTATAGATGTTGGTAGAAAATTTGTGAATCCTTATCTCTAACATAAACTACATATATTAATAGATATTCTAGGCAAAAGATTAGATAGTCCCTTCTTAGAAGTGATTCATCCAATATTGCAGATAATCCCAAAGGAAATTGGATCCTTCTTCTTCTTGGAATCTTATTCAAGACAATGTTAACTTTGGCCCTAGCTAGCTTCTTTGTTTTCATATTCTTCTATTGTGTAGTTCGGTTCCATGAGCATTTTTGAGTATTTGGACCATGGAGAAATTTCATCTAAGTCATCAAGGAATAAGATGTCAAGGTGAATCTTCTTCATAGATTCCTTAACTTCAATAATTGAGTATCAAACTTTGTTTTCTTTAGGATTTTTGGTTGGGAGGATGAGGTACATACACCATAATGGTTGGGACAACCACATCCTCTTGTAAAGTGACTGAATTGTCTTAGATCTTTGAATTTTGTTGTGCATCAATCCCCTTCAGCTAGTAAAATTCCTCATGAGCAATCATAAACTCCACATCATGTTCAACAACCACTACATGGGCTATGGGTATGTGTGGCAACATCTTTCATTTGTTTTTTATGCTTTTATTTGTTCTGGGGATGCCCTATAAAAGAAAAAAATGAATGGGCGAAGTTAGGGAGTTTCCATTTTACACTCCATAAACTTATTGTGGGCTTCTTCGTTGTTCCACATTGTTTGTTGAGACTTCAAAATCATTTTAATTTTTGAAAATTTATGTGGATCAAAAGGAGATGGATTTCCCTATGCTCCTCCCTTTATTATTTGTGGATCTTAATGGAGTTCTAAAATTGATGTCCTTTGTAGTATCCCCTATTATTGTTGTTCCTATAGTTTCTCTTATTGTAGTTTCCTAAGTATATGTAGTTTTTTGTTGGTACTTCTAGATAAATGGAGGACCCAAAACTTTATTGTTCACATGTTCTATCCTCAATTGAGATCCATTCTCCACAACTACTATATTTTCATATCGGAAACCCTAATCATTTTTATTTTGATTGGTAGTGTAGTACCCTTATCTAGGTATGATGCAAAAAAATTCTACGTGCTTGCCATCATCATGGTCTAATGAAATATTTACAATGATAATAAAATCTAATTAACACCAATGAGTGGTGTAAAAAACACATTTTTAGTGTCCCGCAATTAAGAAAGGACCTTAAAGTCGAGAGACATCATCAGAATTTGCAATGATCCAGATTCAACAAATAGCAAATAATTTCCATTATTTAAAAAATATTGCTTACAAGATGTATAATAATGCCTCTCCAAGGAGTTACATGAATTTTATATGAAAAACTAATACATATGAGAAGTAGAATCTAATTAATCCTCCATTACTACATTTAATGTCTTCAGTTTATTTCATATGATTCTTGTTGTTTTGGTATCATCATATATGATATTTACCTAAAACACCAACAATCAAAACACATATTAGTATATTGCTATACTATGTATGTGGGGTGCATACAAAATTATGCAAGTAAGATAAAAACTATATATATATATATATTAAAAATTAAGCGTGCTAGCACATAAAATATATCATCAATAAATTACTTGCAAATAGGAACTGGCATTTTCATCACATACTCTAACCAATGCTTGATATGCTATCTTGGGCGTAATCATGGTCCCTTCCATGACTCATTTTTATCACCCCTTGATACATGTCATCCTAGGTTTCATAATATGATAACTTTATGTGATACTCATAGTGGCATTATAGTTGAACTGAATGTAAATAAACTTCCAACATTTTATTCCATCAATGCTCGGTAAACCCAACAATCTCATGAAGTTGATACATGTGAGTATTCTTAATCGTAACCACAATCCTAAAAGTGGAACCACGCATACCATGCAATCATACTTGAAGCATACATCCAAACATCCAAGCATTGAACATAATCAACCAACATTATGTGCATGTATGTATACCCTAGAGTGTCACCAATCATTTTCAAGACATACTAATATAACATATGTCCTAAAATAGGGTTTAGAGTCATCTCAGGTTTGGATAAGGAATAAGGGTGCCAAATCCTAATCCTATACCAACATGATTCATCAGAGTTACAAACCCATATTAAACATTAGGTGACCCTAATTATCAAATATATCATATACTTGAAGTACGAACACGTAGATTAAATTTTGTTCATTAATGACATAGAAATTTATGATCTTTTGTTTCAAAACCCTAGTTCATCATATGTATGGTTATTGACTAGAAACCCTGATTATACATCATCATTATCAACATCATCTTGGATTTCCATCATGTTCAACAATAGAAGACATTATCACAAAATAAATGAAATTACAATTGTAAGCATCATATTCATCAATTCTAGGGTTTCCATGTACTAATCATCACTTAATCATGTATTAGCCTAACTTTTAGAATATGAAGCATAATCAAGTTCTATCACTATAATCACTCATGATCAATTTTTCTATATTTTGGTTGGCCAATTATTTACTACAATTTTTACAAGATAACCCATACTTCTAGGAGTTTACCTTTCTTTGGTCTGATGTGGCAATTCCTGATTCGACCATACATGTTCCAACTCATCCATGAATCCACTTCTCTTCAAACCCTAGATCATCAGTTCAAATACTATAATGTTGGAATGAACCATTTAGAAAGGATGAGAGGGGCAATCAATTTATCTCCTTGTTGTTGGATTGAGATCATGGGTCATCTGTACGTAGTCTCAATGCTGAAAAGATACAACCCCCTTGTGGTGGGGCACCTTGCTAGAGAAGAGGGAATATAGGAGGAGGTCACAAGAGGAGGAGAACAGTTGTTAGATGTGTCCCTTACTTCTTCATGAAGTCAACTACCATCTCAGTTTCGATCGAGATGGCTTGGGGTGAGTTCCACTTTACTGAGGAGTTAGGACAGTCATAAGGTGGAAGATGAAGGATTTAGAAGGATTTGGTTCTTTATAGTGGCCAAAGAGGGAGATATTTAGTTTAGAATCTAGTTTACCCTACAATTATGGTTGGATACCTACTGCTAAGCTAGGTGAGAGGCCAGGAAGTCAGTTGCTAGTTTCTTAGTGGACAAGGAATAGGATGTCATTGAATCTATAAGCACATGGTTTGTTAAGAAGAGAGGAGGGTCGTGGTGAGGTTTCTACATGGTTAAATTCATCATAGAGGGAGTTAATCGGGACTAGGGTCGGAGAGGGAGAGAAGTCTTACTTTCCTTTTTGACCGTGAGGTAGGAGACAATCTCATGATCATTGATCTGAGATCAAAGGACCAATAGGCCTCACAATAGATAAATGGGCCAAAACCTTACCTCATAAGGTCCTACTCACATTAAATGTGGCACATATCAACATTACTGAATTAAATAGATTATTGTATGTGAACTTAGAAAATCCATATCTCTTCATCCTCAACTCTTATTAGTCCCAAACATAGATATGTTCCTTATAATTCTATAATCTCTCACTGAGAGAAGCTTGGTGTCAAAGGGATGTTTCTAGATATCTTATTATATCTCTTCAAGCAAGGGAACAACATTAAATTATTACAAGTATGTCCCTCATCCTTTGCTATTTTTTATAGGCTTATAGGAGCATCATTTTGCTATGAAACATGGATGGTGACTCATAATGCCTTTCATACCTTATATCTAATTTTTGGGATTTATTGGAATAACTCTCATAGGTGAAACTTTTCTTTTAAGCATTTCTTTAATCCACTTACCCACATCTCATGGAAAGTCCTTTTTATATCAAATTCTTGAATTATCTTTGTTTCCTCATTAACTTTAAGTATTCTAAAATCCAGATCCAAATATCCTTATTTGTTACCTCAAAATTTGCATTGCCATTCATGGTTAGATAATTAATCCCTTAATGATCTAAATCACCAATTATCCGAGAATATCTTGGAAACATCTCATACTTCAATTATCTAACAAATGGTAAAGTCATTATCCTTCATTTCTGCACAAATTCCTTTATTTTTAAACTTGTTCCACAAGGACGTATTTGCAAAGCAAACAGTATCCTAGGCCTCACGTGGACCGCGGGTTGAATCCATGCCACGAAGTGGATATATTTATTATTCTATCAACTACAATTGTGGAAATAGTGCTTATCAAATAAGGTCTTCAATTCATATAATTAAAATTTACCAAATTTGAGAATTATACAAGTGTAGTGGTCATTACACTTGCATTCTTAAAAAAGGCTGTTGCTTTTACTTTCTATTGATGCAGTTTCCCACTACTTTCATAGGTGTTAAAGGAGGTCTCTAGACTCTTACTCTAAGGCTAGAATCTTCAAGGATTAAGAAATTGATTTGAGTTCAAAACCATCCTCTAGTTAGGAAAGACTAAGAAAACCCTCTTGTCCTCTATCAAAATGTGATTGTTTTTAAGTGCCATGTCTCACAACTATCCATGTACTGTAATAAATGTGTCCCATGAAATTTCCTCCACATGAGGAATCTAGAAAAAAAAATGGGTGTCCTCATCAATACCTTGCTAGAATGTTTCAACCATCTAGACTAGTGAGATTTCATGGTGTAGGCATCAATGAAGTAGTTTCTCAAACCATTCCCAACTGACAACAAGGGACTCTCCCAGAACTATAGAAAAGTGAGTACCCCCCCCCCCCTTATGTGGTACATAAAAGAGGGTGGGTAGAATTTTTTTTAGAAACTTGCTTTGTAGCCCTTCTCAAGTCATGATGTTATCTCCATCCATATTATTGTACCAACTCATCCCCTAGCCTATCAAAGTGTAGTTGAACAACTAAATTTTAATGTCATCTTTGAAAACACAATGATTCTTGTTCAATGTACAACAATCTAAGAATATCTACATATAATACATATAATATTTTCTTATTTGATTGGCATATGTGTTTCTTTGCATTACACTGACCCATTATGATTGGATCTCAAATTGGGGAGCTGTCATACATGGTGGAATGAATGGATGATGTTTTCTATGTTGTTAAAAATAGAAAAATGATAGCTAATCACTACAAAAAATAAGGACATTAGTGAAGGATAAATGTGAAGGATAGAAATCCTTCACAAATATTAGGTATTTATGAAGGAGTGGCCTTCATTAAACATTGTATGTCCGTCAACCAAGAACGTACAGAACAAACATATTTTTTAAGACTGTAAATCCTTCACAGATACAATATGTGACAGAGGGAGCCTTCGTAAATAATTAGTTCCTTACTTTACAAAGTTTCCACTAATATAGCACGCAATTTTCTGTTGCTCCCGCGCATAAACCATTACAAAATAAGGAAAAAAAGGAAGGACGCCCTACTTTCTCTCGCCAGCCGCCGTATACGTTCCTTTCCCTAGCCGCCGTATACGTGCCTTATTCTACATCCAGTCTGCTCCTCTCACAAGATATTCTGCCCTACCCGCATGTATCTAGTTGTGGTTGCTTAGTTTTTCTTCCACATCCCGTCGTTTCCTACCTATATATCCTACCTATCTTCATCCACGACATATAACTTTTCTGATTTGAAAGCAAGCAGTTTTCTGGCACTAGTTAAAACAACAGTGCAAAATAATACTGGTCTGTGTTGGGGAATCATCATGCACTAAGATCGATCTTTGGCCCAAGATATTGTCGAAGGATGTTGAAGGACAGCAAAGCAGCCAAATCATGGAGTGCTTTTTTAATTGAATAAGACTTGCACTGTCAGCATTCTATATCATCGTCATTATTCTAATTGTGCATCTGGAATTTCTTTCCTTGGTACTCATTCTCTTTCATCGCTATCGTCGTGCGTCTACAGTTCCTAATCAGGTATGTTTACAAGTAAATTCATTGCCTTCTATGCACATCCGTCTTTTTTAACTTCTGAAAATTGACTTTCTGAAGTATAGATAGGATTTGTTTTTGGACTTCCCCAAAAAATATGTTCGAAAATAGAGTCCCGGCATCCATGTGATTACTCTTTGCATAACTAGTAACCATGTTCTCTTACGGCGGTGCCTCACCCAATCTATGGCCGACGACATACATTGCCCTCCCGAGTTTATATGTTATTCGCTACAACTCCGGTTGTCTTGTTTAACTGTTTCCAGAAACCAGATACTACTTTCCATTGTTCCTTTTCTGAAGGTAACAAAACGAACAAAAATAGACGCATACGGAGAAATAGCGAGTGTGTTCGGAACAATTTCCTAGGATAATGGTGGACAGCCATGTAAAAAGCCATTCAATGCATAAATAATAAAACCACTTCGGTTCATCTACTATTTTATAAGACTGTACTATCAAATTTTCTCCGCGTACTCCCATATATTTGCGCGAAGTTATAAAATTATATCTTCGGTAAATAGAAGTCGGGCTTTTCCTATTTGTTATTTGTCTACATCGACAAACTCGCTCCTGTATACTTCTTGTCTATATTTTTCAAAGATAGACGTATCAGATTCAGATCATTTTACTTAGTTTTGTTGTACTTCTATTCTAGACTATTCACAGAAGGACACTCTCCCTCATAACACAATGGAAAGGTAGACAACAATATGAATGGTAGCAACAACAATATCTTGACACATAGAAACGTTAATCGGGCATATACCAATTGGAAATTTCACCTTCTATTTTTTTATTCTTCATTCATATAGTATTAATTTTATTATTTGATTTGATATTTGTTAATGTATTCCAAATCAAACATCGTTTTGTAGAATGATGACAGTAAATGTAAGTATCGTGTCACATCTATAATTTATTTTGTCATTTCTAGTGGCGCCCTTGTCTATACCGGTGTAAACATTCATTCGTGCCTCTTCAATTTTGGTTCTATTGAGCTTGCTTTTGAGATCAAGTTGAACGAACATATCTAAAGAACGAACATACCTTGTTCTTATCACAGCGTCACAAGGACGAACATGTCACATTCTACTCTGATTATTTAAAAAGTCACGATTCTTTTTCTCTAAAAATCTATAAAGCAAACTTTTACAATCCGACTCTACATGACCCATGCTAAAAAATTAAATTGCACATGTATGTATCATCATCGACAACTCAGTTTCTCAAGGAGATGCAATCAAGGTGAGACATTCACTCTTGCATCACAAGCAATGCAATGCTTTTATGTAAAAGATCCTGATGATGATAATTGGTTCACTGCTTTGAAACTTCCACCTCGAAATTATTCTAAAGTACCTCTCGTTGAGGATTATCTAAGTGGGGCACAAGTTCATAGTGTTAACAACCACACAAATGATGATATCTCTTGGTCAAGGAATGATATGCAGGGATCATTTGTTGCTAGAGAGACTGAGGAATAAAATAATTTAAATTAGTTGTTGCAAACATTAGTGAATAATCGTACTTGCAATGTTTTTCTTTGTGAGTTATTATGTGTTGGTGAAAGGATATGTCCTTGTCATTTGTCCCTTGGTTGATCTTTACATGATTGTAATGTTATTGCAATAAGTACATTACCCATGTTATTATCTTGATGGTTGTCCTACCTTATACAATGTTGTAGAATTATTTTATAAATTGTTGGACTAACCTCTTATGCATTGCTACATTTTCTATTAACAATTATTATGTTTCCATCTTATGTAGGATGAGGAACACAAGGTCAAGTATGAGAGCTTCTACACCTCCACCACAACCCACTACTACTGTAGCTGCAGTCTCCTCTCCTTCATCTGAAGTACGAGACGAGCATGAGGAAGTTGAGGGTGAACATGACCACCATAGATATGGCAGGGGCCCTGCAAGTGAGGTCAATCTAATTCCCAAACCAGGAGAGGAACGACACAAGGTGGAATGGAATGCAACAGGTCATGCAGTTGGAAAGAATAGTATAAAGTTGAACAGTTACTGTGGAATATTAGCTAGAAAACCCCAAATATTGAGTTTGGATCTACAATGGAGAGAGCAACCACAACTAGCATTTGAAGATAGAAAATCATGCATTGAGGTACTTAAGTATTTACAAAATTTCTTTTAGTCTAGATTATAGTGTAATTTTTATATTTTTTTATTGTTTCTTAACATCTCCACATATTTTTTAGAAATACTTTGATTTGGGAGATCATCCAAATGCATGGAACTATGTAGACGCTCACATTCACAAAGCTTTACAAAGTTGGAAGTCACGAGTTAAGAAAGATTACTATCTAAAGTATAAGGATGATCCAAATTTGATGAGAAAAAAGGTTGAGCAGAATGCATCATTAGATATTCGTCAGTTTGATAATCTTGTGAAATAATGGTCTTCTGAGAAGTCTGAGGTAATATCAAAATAATATGTAATCATTTATCTTTCATTTCTAGTGTTAATTAAGTAAAAAAAATTGTTTGTCTAGAAAATTGCTGCCACAAATAAGGTTAACAGATCAAAAAAATAGATGCATCATACTACGGGATCCAAACCATGGAGTTGTTATAGGGAGGAAATGGTATCACCTTTCACTTTTTATTTATTTCCAATGTGTTTTGAATAACCCCTTGGCACTAGTAATAATTCTATTATTTGATTTGTGGAAGAAAACTGCGGTAGGGGAGCCAACTCAAAAAGAATTTTTGAAGAAAGTATATGAGAACAACCCCTTGGTGGTAATTTATTCAGTATTTTATATCAATTGTTTGTTAACTTTTAAATAGTTTGTACATTGACTTGGTTCAATTAATGACAGGATGAGATAACTGATATTGTTGAAACTGAAGTTGCAAATGGTGAAGTAACTGATCCATCACAAATTGATGAGGTGACATGTCGTGCGTTTTTGCGTGTAGTCAACCCCGTAAAAAAGAATAGGGTTCGTGGTATTGGACTCGGACATGCTACGGAAGGGAATAATGGGAGAGCCGCCAAGATTCGATATGAAATGTTATTGCGAGAAAGTATTGCAAAAGATGTAAGTAATTTAATGAATGTGTAAGTATCATATGGTATTACAATTATTGTCTTCTAAAAAATATTTCATTGTAGGATAAATTAAAAGAGGCTACTCAAGAAATGAAAAATATGCAAAATTCTTGGTCCCAGTTTATAACATGGGTGCAGCAAAATCAGGTTATTTGACGGCAGTATGAGACCAAACTTATTGATATACTACTTCAACATAATTTGAATATGTTTTATTCTCTTCTATGTTGTGGATAGGCTGAATCAACTAGAAATACACAGTTTGGCTCGACGAGTGTGTTTCCAAATGTACCCCCTTTTGAAGTATTTCAAACTAGTGTTGGTACAACATCGTCAAATTTTGGATCACAAGTACATATTCACAAAAATTAAAGAATTTTTCAAAATTTTTAGATAATAGAAGTTGAGAATGATAATCTTATTTTAAAGGCTCAAATGCTTCCAAACGGGACTTCTCCTAGTGCCTTTTCTGCTCAAGCTGCAACAAATGGTATCAATAGGCCATTGTTTACATTTCAGTCACAGATAGAATATTACATACATTGTTTATAATGCCTTATCTCAAATCAACTCCTTCTCATGCTATAAATTTTTTTGAAGCCACATTTTTTCTCAAATGGCCCTCCAACTATTGTGTTTCCCACTCAAGGTGGTGCAAGTGGTTCCCAGGTTTAAATAAAAAATATATTATTGTTATTTGGCCATTCATGTTCAACTTCTTAAAAAAATTAAATTCTTTGCAAGCATCAATATTTACCAAATGGTCATCCTGTTGGTGTGTTTCCTGCTCATGTTGTTACAAGTGGATAACATGTATAAATAGAAATGTATTATAAAATGTGTGTGGTTATTCATGTTCAACTTGAATTTAATTAAATTCTTTTCCAGCCTCAATATTTTCCAACTTCAACTCGTACGGGTGTGTTTCCTGCTCAAGGTGGAAGAAGCGGAGAAAATCGTGCAAGAGATACTGCAACAGAAGACAACCATAATACTTGAAGAATTTTCAGCAATTTTAACAACGAAGCATCCTCCATTCTCAAAGATGGTCATTGGCTAAATGAGTGATAAAGTTTAAATGTAGATATATATATTTATATTGAATTTTGTATTAATTAAGGGGAAAAGGTCCATGTCCCCCCCATGTAATGAATAATTTTTCTATGTGAAATAAAAAGAATGTTTCAAAAGAGTGATTTGTCATGTCTCTTATGTCTTATTAACTCAATCAGTTTATTATAATATCATTTGTGCTTGATAGAAACCACAAATATATTACTTTATGAAATATATTATTTTTGAAGGTTAAAACCTTATTAACAAACAAAAACATGTACATACCAATTGTAATTCACAGGAAATTAAGTATATTTGTGAAGGCCCTAGAACCTCATTGAAAGTTGTAAAATTACCCTTCACAAATGTATTTGGGAGGCCTGAGAAGTCTTTTTGTCAATGTCAAATATTCCTTCAAAAAATTATTTGTGAAGGTTCTAGAACCTCATTGAAAGTTGTAAAATTAGCCTTCACAAATGTATTTGGGAGGCCAGCGAAGTCTTTTTGTGAAGGTCAAATAGTACTTCAAAACATTATTTGTGAAGCCTAGAGTCTCTCATCAAAGTATTTGTGAAGAGGCTTTTAGAGAAGGACTTTTTGTGAAGGAATGTCCCTCAACCAAATTCTTTTTTGAAGGATTTAATGTACATTTGTAAAGGAATCATCCTTCACAAATAGCTAGTTTTCTTGTGGTGAATTTTGACCCTTAGCCTCAAGGGTTGTAGCTTCACCCAACCTAGTTTCTTCTTCAATTGCAGTATGATCCCTTGCACTGACCTTTCTCCTTGGGCAACAAGGGCTTGGTTTACAAGGTCATTGATTTCTTGATCGTCTATCCTATATCTATAGTGTGTGTTCAATCTATAGAATGTCATGTTGATTTCAAGATAAAAGACTGATGATGCAAAGTCCTTATTGGTTGACACATATTCAAAATGTGGTTCTTGAAATAGATGAGGAAAATGCAATCAGATGGGTGTAAGGAAATCATAATTCGAGTGGATATGTAATACTGTCAATTATAAAAGGAAAAATGAAAATTAAACTCAATAAGAGTTGGAATGTTCAAGATTTCATTATCCTTGTCAATGATGAAAAAATATGATATGGATATTATACAGGACAAGAAATTTACCAAAGAGATTAGTCGTAGGTTTTTACTTATTCTACATGCAATGATTAACACCCACAAGTGAACTGGTCTTATTGCAATATAACTTAGGATAGAAGACCACCAATAACATTTCTAAAGAATCTTGATTTGGTCCAATTCAGGTTGGCATGGGATTAGTACCTTATTAGAGAGTTGATTTGATTATTAAACAAATTTTAAAAAAATGAGAATAAAATTTGGGTTGATTAATTAATGGGATAGGTTAGGGTAAATTGGGTTTTATCACCACTGCCTATGTATTCCTTCCTTCTTTCAGATAAATTCTATCATTACTATTGACATTTAGATGAGCTTGAGGAAATTCATATCCTTTTAGAGTATAAATTTCATAGGAATAGATCTACCCATAGGCTCAAGGACTGATTAACTACTAATCTTTAATCCATCATCCATGAGAACGTCGTTCCATAGTCTCATTCAGGTTCAATGACATCATTTGGTGCTTTAATCCTAGATTTTAATTTCTTCAAGTCAAGTATGATAACATTCATTCATATCAGGTTATGAAACTAACATGCACACATTCAATCAATCTATAGTAAATAATCATAACCATAAAAATGGAGACTCGTAATGTAAGATATAAGATATGAGAAGTGGGAGAACTCCCCGCATCCCATCAAAAAGGTCTACTTGCCCATGATGGGAATTAATAATGAAGGGTATTAGGGAGAAAATGAAGAAGCTATGTCAGGAAAGTGATGGGGGCACATCTACAGTCTTTGAAAAGTGACCAACAATATAGTGAGAAAAGAAGTCGGTGAGGTCCAAGTTGGGTGTCATCATCCTTTATTCTCTCCTTCATCAAATCTTATAGGAATCAAGATAGGACCAGTGGGTATCCAACCTAATTCATTAGGGTTAAAATATGTTTATACAAGTGTCCTTGGGTCCACATAATAAGTCAACAATTGACCTAAAGTTATACTCAGTCCACACAATGGACTCATATGAATCAGGCCACTAAAGAGCCAGTCGAGTGATAGAATACATAAGGTTTTCTTTTCTTGGATTCCTAGAAATGTGACTTGAGGGTAAGTTGGGTGACCAAATGGGAATCAACCTTTAATATTACTCAAGGGGTATTACCAGGTCCGGTGACTCACTTTATGGGTCGTCTAGTTGGGATAATGAAAAGTGAACTAAAGAATTCCCCACTCGGTTGACTGGAGGGACGAGTCAAGTGACTCGCCTATAGCTTAGTGAAGGCATCAATTGACCAGTTGGCCTATTGACCTAAGAGGTCACATGGTTTGTGACCCTTAATGATATTTCTTCTAATTTTTTTAATTGGATGACTAGTTCAATCAATCGGTTTGACTCACTTGAAAATGAAATTTTTCCTTGGAGGAGGACCCCAGTCAAAATCTAGATGTCTCGAACACCCCATTGTTGTTCCCTATATTTCTAGATATATATCTAGTGGACTATATCTTAATGCTTGGAGATAGGGAGAAGGTTTCAACTAGGTTGTGCTTGATTTGATTCCACCCTTTTGAGGTCTTTTAAATGACTTGTTCATGGTCTCTACTATAAGATCAAAATTCTCATCAAAATTCCTAGTAAGTAAGATTCAAGTACTCAAACCTAATTATGGTAAATTAATAAAATATTCACATAATTTTTATGAGAAATCTATGTTAATATGAAATTAAATCTATAATAATATATATTCATTAATGCTTTCTTTAAAAATAAAATGAGATTGCACTATTTATAGTTTTCAATACAATTTGATTTTGATGAATGATTGCATGTTTTGTCGTATTTAGTGCAATGTGGTTTTTAAGTTATTTCATTCAATCTATGTTGTTTGTAGTTGATGAGACAAAATGATTTAATTTCAATATGTGAAAAAGTTTTGCAACCTACATCATAAAAAATATCAACTTGTTATGTCGGTTAATTACAAAAATTAATGCTTATCATGACAATTATGGGAGAAGAATTTACACCATAAATTGACACCAAATCATCTTTCTAACTTGAACATCAATGTAATCTATGATGCCATTTCTTTAACCAACAATGTAGTTGTCATTTGTTATGACACTCACCAGGGTGTCAATTTGTATGTAACACCTAAGTTCTTTTCTAACTTCCATGTAAGCTTATTTTTTCAGAAATACTAATAAACAAGATTTAAGTGTCGACCTCTGTATTGTAAGACAAAACGTGTTTCTTAAGACATTTTTCTCAATACTGCATTATGAAACCTCTTTTACAGCATAATCTCTAAGTGTAATCAACTATTCATACTCAACAAAAAGAACATATGTCCAAGTGAGAGAAATTGACCTCGATTCACACACCAAAATCTGAGTGTGCAGTGACTTCATCTAAACTAGAAAAAACAAAACACAACACTAACACCACACACTAAACATCTTGTGTTCAACACATAAACACAAAAAAACATTGAAAACATACTTGTGAGGTTTTTTTATTTTTCACAATTTGTAAATAGTTACTAGATTGATATGATTATAATGTCGATAAAGGACCACTATTGTTACATAGGCAATGGGATAGAGGGTTAAGGGCAATGTCATATGGGCTTAAGGAATTGTGCATGGTTATTTCATTGCTATCATCTCTTCATCTACCCCACTATGTAATCAAATAACTATGGTTCTCTGTATGGTAAGATCTACCTTATCAATAATTATTCTCTACAAATATGTCATGGTTTATAACCACATCAACACTCACTAATTCAACCCCTATCCATCCTACCACTGATGATGATTCCAAAGTCTAGAAGGATTTTACTATAGGTAGAAAAATGACTCTTTTGTTGTGAGATAGATTATTAACACATTGAGCCTTATATTGTTTCTTCTTTTTTTTTCTTCCCACTAAAAAGGGTATTTGGGATATTCTTCACCACATGTATGGTCATCAACAAATTAATTCAAAGTTATTTGATATCTATTACAAGTTAACAAGACTTACAATTATCCCTAGCTCTAATGTTGAAGACCGTTATACATACTTCAAATCTTTTTTTGATGATCTGGGTTGTTGTCACCCCTTCATGACTGACATCACTAAATTATAGAATCGGAGACATGAGCTGCAACTTGTTGAATTTCTATCTCCACTACTTGGTTTTATTGTAGGCAATGATCTAATTTTGGTAGTGGTCCATTGACTGATGTTGATGATTACTCAAGAACTTTCAACATCCTTCTCTGGATGAACACTCGTTTGCCACCTCTTACGCTTGTCTTTCATTGTGACTAGTCAGAGTCAGGGTTTTTGTCATGGTTATTTGTCTAGAGGTCCTGGTTGTGGATGTAGTATTGCTACTGGGTCTTGTATATGATCTCGTCATGGTAATTTTTTTGGTCTCAATACTACACCAAGGACCATTGTTGGGCCAAGCATGGGACTCCTACTTGAGGTAATCAATTCTCTACTAAAAATTAAACTTTAGTCCCAATTCTAACCCTATTACCTTGATGGTAATATTTACCTTACCTAGGAGTTTTTTCTCTAGAAATTTATGTCATGACCCATGACCATGTTACATGTCTCACTGATGTGGCCCCAATCCATCTTGATATTGATTCTTATTCTAGACTTAAGGAATTTACTACATGGAAGAAATTTTACTCTCTTGTAATGATTTAGATTATGTCAAGCCACACATCATTTCTTCACGTCATCTTTTTCTAAAAAGTATATGTGGGATCATCTTTCTTCCATATATGCTAAACAAACAAAATCCCAAGAAGGTATTTGATATCTATCACAAGTTAACCAGACATTCAATTACCACCAGATGTAATATATAAGACACCTATATATATTGAATTTTTATTTGATGATGTGGATATGTTTCACATCCCAACGGATGGCATCACCTAATTACGAAAGCATATACGTGAGCTACAATTTAATAAATTATTGTCCAGTCTCTTTGATTCTGTTACAAGAATGATTGAATAGATTTTACATAGCGATCCATAGACTAATGTTGGTGAATTATCCAAGCATTTATAGTGTCTATCTCTGATGGATCATCCATCTTCCACTTTTTATGACTCTCATTTCATTGTTCCTAGATGGGGTTAGGGTTATGGATGTGTTTCTTTATCTAGAGGGCATGATCATGGTTGCAATATTGTCATTGGATCTTTTGGGGGATGTTGCCATGGTAATTTTTTGGTCTCAATAACAAAACTAGTTACCATTTTTGGTCCATACATGGGAATCCTACTTGGTCCAATAAAGTCACTAATTAAGATGGAAATTCAACCCCTCTATTTTAATCGTACTACCTTTATGGCAATATCAACCTCACCTAGAAGTTTTCTACTGAAACTTCTGTCGTGGCCCACAACAATGTGACCCATGTCACTGACATGATCCCTACCCATTGTCTAGTAATGTTGATTCTAAGTCAAAAATGACTTAACTACATGGCAGAAAAATGACTCTCTTTTTGTGAGCTAGATTATCAACATCGACGAGCCATGTTTTTTTTTATATTCTTCATCTTCCTACTGAAATTAAAATGTTGGATCATCTTCCCATTGATATGCTCAAGATTAGAACCCAAGAACATATTTAGTATTTGTTACAAGTTAACGAGACAAAAACGTACCCCTATCTCTAATATTGAAAACCAATATACATACTTCAAATATTTGTGTGATGAACTGGAGATATGTCACCCGATCATGGATGACATGACACAATTACATAAGTACATATGTAAGGTAAAAATTGTTTTGTTTTGGTCCAATCTCCCTAATTCTTTTTCATGCATTTTTGATCAATTTTGGCTAGTGATCCCTTAACTAATGTTGATGAATTCCACAATCAAGTTTCAACATATTTATCTGACTGATTTTCCATATGCCATATTTGATGCTTATCTTTTTAGTGTGACTAGCTAGGGTGGGGATCATGGATGTGGTTGTTTGTCTTCAGGGCATGTTGTGACTGTAGTACCTTAATTGGATCGTTCGTGGGACCATCATGGTACTTTTTGTGGCTTAAATAACCAAACCAAGGCTTGTTGTTGGGTCAAACATGTCACTCCTACTTGGAACATGTAATATACTAAAATTTGGTAATAAATTTCATTTTGAGCTATTTTTCATTATCCATTCAAGTTGAAGACCTCTTTTGCTAAATTTTCCATACAAAATTTCATTTCATGGGATTTATCCTGAATTTTAGCACAAAAATGAAATTGGTACTTAGTTTGATCGAATTACCCCATCTGGGACCACAATTGAGAAATTGAACTCAATAATAGATTATTGATTTTTTTTTAAATAAAAATATATTCTTGGCTTTGGAATCACGTAAAAATACATTATCAATTTTAGATATCCATATATGCCTTTATTTGTGAGAGTCATTGTTTATCCATCTTAAACTCATTAACTAAGGAGTTAGTATTTTCAATATCATAGTAAAGAAAATTAAATTGATGTCAAAAGCTTCATAGAAAATAGATTTGTAGGTTAGGAAATATAAGTTTATGAATTTACGGGACGTATAGCATGCGTGAGACTTAATGCATAAAAATCAATTTATTACTCCATTCAAAAGGCGTTGACCCATCCCTAACCTTCCACTAACCCTCTAACTCATACAGTTACAAATAGAAATAGTAAATGTTTCCTCACCTTTCCCTCGTTCCTCCCCATCTACTGATCTGGCCACCTTCACGTCATAAACAACCCCAAAAACCCTAGCCCCTAAACTATATAGCATCATCTTGATTGCGTGACAAGAAACCCTACTACCTTAGAAAACCATCTCGGTGCTAAAGTTATATCTATCACCGCTACCACAAATTCAAGTGGTCGACAACCTACAAATAACTATGAAAATCACCATTATCACCTTGGCCTATCGTTCTAACCTTCTCCTTGGTTCCTACTAGTCCACGATCATCACCACCAATTTACCTTCTTCTTTGACTACTAGATTTCTCCCTTCTCCTACATTGCACCACCGACCAACCCTGATGTGCCTCCTAACCAAAAAGTACTAGCACCTTCTCCCTGCTATCCACAAGATCCCAACTCATATTGTAGATGGCCACAATTCCCTCCTCTGTGAGTCTGCCTGGTCGCACATAGGTCTTGGCTTGACTAGGACATGCATGAAGTAGATCAATAGGTCATTGAACTCCTCCAATATGTACTTCAAGACCCAAAACCTCTCCATTTAAACACACATGAACTTGCAACCTATTCACAATCTGCAAACTCCATCACAAGTTTCTAGATTGTCACCACCTTGAGTTTTCACCTACCACCCATGCCATCTCCTTCCTTGTCTCCTCCAAATCAACACACTATCAGATCTAATTCTAACAACCAAAAACCCAATACCAACACCTACTACACCATGAATCCCCCATCACCATCACAACATCGCATTGTTCCACAACAACACAACAAAACCTCCTACCTCCCCATGACCAAGACAATTCATGTCCCTTACTTTAGCTAGCCATCCACCATTGATCACCCTCAGTTCTATCCCCAATGATTTTAGGATCTGTACTTCCTCCTTATCTTCAATCTAGCATGGATACGGTTAACAAACAACTAACCTATCTCCATCATTCAAACATAACTCCCAGCAACATGCAACACATTTTCTAAGCAGTGCCAATTGAGGCCGAGAATGTCTCCACAAATCATCTAGACCCTAAAGACCACTTCCATAGAAGCCTAGGTTGTTGGAGTCAGGTATTCGACTAAGAATTATTATGGCCAAAAATCTAGTGGTACCATGAGATAAGACCTCTACAACTCTCTCTCAGTCTAATTCCCTTTAATTGACAAACATATATACTAGCCTAAGTGATAAAGTACATAAAATGGGAATCAAATGAATCAAGAAATCAACTAGTAGATTAAATGTACCCATAAAATGCATATCGTGAAATTGACCTATACATATACATAACCCTAGGTAAATTATTTTAACTATTAAATCACTTCCTAGAATCTAGGGACAATCATGGTAGAAATCTAATCATTAGAGTTTTTGTCTATATCGATCAATGGTTGGCCTGAATGGAGATTATAACCTTGTGTAGAGAATAAAATATGTATATTTAGAGATTAATATGGGATAATAGAAATTAATGGACTAAAACCCTAGATCTAACTATGCTACTAATTTTTAAACCCATAAAGGTGTGGAAACTAATACCTAGAGAATGTTTCCATAATACAAGCATATACAATATATATATATATATATATATATATATATATATATATATATATATATATATATATATATATATATATATATATATATATATACATATGGGCCCATCTTTGTTGCCCACGTGGGTAGCTACCCTCCCACCCTTCCAACCCCTTTTTTCAAGAAACATTTTTTGCAATTGTAGAGGACTATTTTGTGTAGCTCTCCAAAAAAATTTAGCCAAAAATAATATCACTTGCCCTCCAAAATAAAAAAAACCCGTCCTTATATATATATGTTGTATATTTTGTACAGAGTTACTCTTTTATTCGTGTAGTTACTTACTATTCACCATAGTTACTTTTTTGACAACAGAGTTACTTTTTTGGCCAGGAGAGTTACTTTTTTGGCTGCCGGGTAGTGAAAATCCAGGCTACCCGCGCGGGCAATGAATGAATGCCCTATATATATATATATATATATATATATATGGTTGTGATTTATACTAGTTTTTGCATAAAGGGTATGTAACGTATAATTACATGAATCATGTATATAATAAACATGGGTAACTATATAAAGATGACTATTAAACTAATAAACTCAATGCAAGATATTATAACAACCAAAAGTAATTATTAAATAATCTACCCACTAACGGAAAAAATGACAATTTCACATAATCAAGATCTAGGAAGTGATCTCCAAGCCAAGAAACATCAAATAACCCTAGTGCATTTTCTTTTGATATATTTGTGATTAATTGACATCTTGATGCTTGTGCACACCTTGATTTGGAAATGCTCAATTGGAACATTTACTAAATTCTCGATACTATTATTCAACTATTTTTCTCCCTCTAGAATTTCATTTATATAATTTTGCAAAAGTGGTGAATCAGTTTTTTATAACCCTTTCTCTCTTGTTGAAGGTCACGATGATTAAATTGGATGTTGAACATTGTTGAATAATTGGACTATTGATTTATTTTTATATTGGCACAAAAATTCAAAATATTGGTTCGGAGCTTCAGCTGACTAGATATGGTGAGTCACATCCGCCAACCGTACACAGTGGATAATGGACAATTAGAGGTCCCCCAGTACTAGTTACCCCCACAAGAGGAAGCATGGTTCTCTCATAGAGGGTAGAACGCCATGCTCCTAGCCACTGGAGAAGACAAAATATCAGATTGATTGTTCTAATGGATAAATCATTTCATTTTGCATAATTACACATCTTGATATTAGTTTTGATAATCTCCTTATTTTTCTAGTTACATCTTTGATTTGTTGTACCTTTTTAAAATCATTATGGTAACTTGATCATCCTCTTGTTATTATCATAGACTAACAAGCAAAATTTACTTACATTTGATGACATAAATATTTATTTTAAATAGATCAATAATTGAATTTATTATGGGCTAGATGACCAATATTTCCTTTCTTAGGGTCCATGTGTGATTTCGTTCCCTCTGGGAACTCATGGACAAGTGATAAAAAGAAAGATTAGAAGATACATGAAGGAGATGTCCCCTATTAAAGAGTAGATATGATCATTCTTATTCTTAATCTTATAATCTGATGTTTACATATTTTGATTCAATTTTGTAAATATTTGAACATAAAGATCGGGCATTTATGGGACAATCAAGGCACTATTGAAGATGAAACTTATACACCCACTTCTGACATTACTACCTTTGACACTTCTACTATGATATTGGAATCCTTCGCTTATATGGTGAATACACATTAATCATCTTCTCCCTCCAGTGAGAGTACCTTGATACTCATACATTTTGCATATGTCTCTATAGTTAAAGTTTGGTCATTGATTATGGTGTTTCTATTGGAAAATATGGCATCTGGTAGGCAGCGAAAACAAAACTTTTACTACCATATTCCATATTAAACCCGTGGATCACGTCAACAACTATATAATGGAAAGGATTGAATTCAGGATATACCTGGTCCTGGAGCAAATCCAGCGACAATTGCCTCATCGTTGTAGTCATGAAACTGTCTTCTAGTTGCATTGGGACTGCGTCTGCTATAGCTCATGGTCTTTGTCATGGATAACAGGTTGACATTGTACTCCAAGAGGAAGATAGTGGCATCCATGCCTCTATGGAAGTCCACACGGGCCACCTGGAACTCCTGTCCTCCTACTAGAATGGAGAGGAAGGAATTGTCTCTCCCATTAGTGTACTAGTCACCAACTTTCTCTCCCACAATTTTTCTCCCTTGCTAGACCTCCCATTAGTGGGTAGGACTTGCTTGGCCTCTCTATTGGTTACCAAAACCAGAGAGGAAAACAATTATTAAAGGCAATTGAGTTGTGTATCTGGGAAGCCCCCAATACCCCTCTATTTATAGGAGGGGTTAGGATCAGGGTTTCCAATCTGTGTGGGAGTAGAAGGGATTGGAATCTCACAAAATTTTGCAACATGTGATAGGTAGAATGGTTAGTTCACTAGTGAACCGATCGATTGGCATGTGAGTCAATCAGTTCACCCAGTGAACTAGTCAATCCAACATGTTTCCCAATTGCAATTGTAGTGGAAATCCTAATACAATTAATGCATGACATGGCATCAACATAAATCCTTGATGGAATCACATTACACGTATGAACCAGGTGGTTCATCTCATGGACCGAACAATTCATCTCATGAAATGATTATCTCACAACCATGAATCGATCGGCTCAGTTAGTGAACCGGTCGGTTTGACCCTGATTCATCTAGAATTCAACAAATGTGATATTCAATCAACCTAACACTCCAACTAATCATTTCATCACATGAATAGATTGGTTGAGAGTTTAGTTACTTGATTTGTTGCTTGAATTGAATACCTAAACACTTTTAGTAATCAATTCAATTATAATTCATGATCAAAACTCCTCTTCTAGGTGTATCTTATGTGTGTGATCCTATAGGTACAATATTACATTGGTAGTGAATGCCCATAGCCAATTACGATATCAAAAGAAAAGTGTGGAGCCTAGTGATACTTCTTTGCTACCCAAGTAAATGGAAAGTTGGAGAACAACTTCAACCTACAATATGTGTTTGGTGTTGGACTGTTTGTATAGTTCCTTTGTCCTATATATCCAGATTAAACTCGAGGCAAGTACTAGTGATCCTCTTCATCATTCAATCTTTGTTCCTTGTTATAGTAGACTGTGTGAGATATATGGAAGCTCAATATCACATATTGACTCACATATGCATGTCCATGCATTTCTCAGTCTCGCTAATCAAGTGGCCAGTATGTTATACTCTAGTAGGAGGGACAAATCCCATCTACATCACTCACAGTCATCCCCATGTGTCATAGTGTTCCCAATCATCACCTTTATGGAAACCCTTATTCAGGATCATGTTGGATGATGTCAAAGTACACAGAATGATATGTGATGAGTTTAGTGACTTTAGGTATAAGGACCACAATCACCACCAACACCATGAGAGCTAACTATGACTACCGTTGTAATAGTTTCCATGTGTTACTCTCATGGTGGGTCTGTCTGATACACTATTCTTTAACAAGTATCTATGTGCTTGGTTTGATATCACATATCATGACTGATTATATTATGTCAACAACCAACATACACTATAGTTCTATGTGTTATTATATTTATCTACATTCCACCATAAAATCTAAATAGGGACATTGTGACGCCTCATCACTCTAAACAAGATTACTCAAAACATAAAACACGACCAACTACTAACTAATTGCATAGTTAGAAAAGTAGAATAATTAGAACCCATTTCACATCATAAACAAGTTCTAAAACATTTGCATCAAGGTCCATCTTTTCCATAATATCATATACCATAGCAGGTATTTACTATCTAGTGTCCGAGGCCAAAACATGTATACCAAAGAGATATTCCACATGTACACACCATATATACACACTAGCATATTGCCATAAACTTATGTCAATACAAGTATAACGTCTACAAAACTTTTCTCATACCCGAACCTGAGAGTACATGCAAGAAACTAGGACTCTAATACTAACAACAACATCTGCCTAACCTTGTATGTCAACTTATCACCAAGCTACTCTTCTTCTACAACACGATCCCAAGCACGTTGCCAACGACCACCTAAAAAGATGTGGTGACCCACAAGTGAGACCCATGTCCCAGTGAGATATATAACTCTCTCCAAAAGATATTGGTTACAACTAATTATTTAACAGTAAATAGACTGAGAAAATTGAAGTATTTGATAAGCAACTGAGTAGATCGAATAGTTTAAACATACTAAACAAGATAACTAGATAAGCTTAGCAACACGTATAATTACTCTGATTTCATATGATTTCATCATATAAGAACTATGTAGTGTAAAGACATTCCAAGTTTAGTCAACCAATGTGAAATGTATTCAACCTTAGCAAATATGCTACATGTCTTGTGTTATCTCTTTTATCATGCCCTAAGGGATTTGAGGAATACTACTCAAGTCCCAATTGACCACTACTAAGTCAAAATTAGTACCGTATAAGATCTAGGAGAACCAAATTCTTAATATCTTCACTGCCCTTAGTCTGTATGAGTCCGCCAAAATGGCACATCATGTCAAGCTACTAATAGGCTAGTTTGTCCTTGGTATAGGTCTCGACATTAGTGATAGGAGGTGGGTATGCAACCCTACCATCCAAGTTACAACCACAGTTGTCCTAAATTTTCATCTCATATGTAAACACTGAGACACAACTGTAGCCATTCTCAAACTATACACCTGGGGTCAGGGTGCCAAACACCCCGCATACTCAACATTATGGGCTCTGAGTTTCCCCTAAGAATACTTGTTTCACAATCCAACAAGTTCTGACACTAAAGATGGTTGTATAGCATGGGGCACTACATGATTAGGGTTTCATTTGATTAATTACACAGAATGAGTGAATTAAGGTTGCATCATACAAGTGGCCATACAATCCCTAATACATTTCTAACAGGCATATAAGTATAACAACTTCAGAAGATATATAACATGTGAGGTATAAATCTAAATGACATGATCACAAAACACTTGTTTAGTGAATTCTCCACAGTGTACAATTCCACATTACAATAATCTGGGGTTCCAACCCCTATCATGTTTATAAAGAGGATAAAACCTCCAATAGGGCTCAACCATGCCCAAACATTATTAAGACCATCACATCATTTCTTGCAAGTTCATCATTATCTTTCTATTCTTTAGAATAATGCTCAACAAGTCATCAATACACAGGTGATGTATAAGTTTAACATAGAAATGAACTATGATGTCCATATGTCACCATATAAGAGTCCAATCAACAATCAAGGAGTATTTTTTTATCTCAGGAATCATTCAAGAAGGATATATACAATCTATCACCATCACTTAATCTTATTAGAATTAGGTATAACAAGATACATCTCATTAGATTTACACTTCCACTTATTATGGTGATCTATCAAATATATTTATACGAGGGAAAAGGTAAGATTATAAGTTAAAGGCATTGAACCATCAAATTCACATTATTAGAACCAACACATTATACTACAAACTTAATTATAAACCATTGGATGTTGAATCATCCAATCATAACCATTGGATGAGGTTTAACATTTCAAATCATCGGTTGATATGTAGGTTTAACCCTTGGATCATATAACCAAAGAAACCTTCAGTTTACGATTTAATTGAAGCAAAACATTTGAGACTTAGTCTCACTAGTGTGGTAACCTAAACCACCATCAGTTGTGATACATTATGTCACCATTGGCTGATTTAGTTTGTACTACCATCATTGAACACCATCAGATGTTGATCTAAAATCACCATTGGGTCATATCATCTTTATTTAATCATTGAGCTTCCAAATGAGTTTAGAACTGACCTAAGGTGTGACCAACAATTAACACTATCATATGTCACCAATGGTCATCATGTTAAGTTGCAACAAAGGTATCTCCATCGGTTCTAATATAAGGTCATCCATCAGTTCATGTATAAAATTGAAAATCAACCTAAAAACACCAAGTATATGCCATAGTTTGATAGGTACTTAGCACCATTGGTTGGCATGTAAGCAAGGACCAAGTCTTCCTCTACCTCAAGAAGGCCATGCACATGATTTTAGGTTCATATAGAACTAGAAACTAATTAAGGAACACCATAAAATTAAAAACCCTAGGCAAGAATAGCTTTTATATGCATATATCTTCAATTTATAGAAAGAACATGAGTCAGGAAGCTTGTAGTAAGAAATAAAAGTGAAGATGGCTATAAAAATCACCTCTAGGAAGAAGATCAGACTCCAATAAGAAAGGAAACTTGAGCAAAGAAGATAAAGAACCCTAGATTTAGGTATGAACTCGGCAAAGTAAGCTTCTTCTCCGAGAAAGGGAGTAAACCCTAGGTGAAGGAAGCAAGAAGGATAAGTTCTTTGAGATTTAGAGCAAACTTTACCATGGAACTGCATGGTTCTATTCAGGAAGAAGGTAGGAGGAAAAGGAATAGCAAAAGAAGTGAAGGAGAGAAGGAGATACTTACAAGTTTAGGTCAAGATCACCAACAGGAAGCCTTGTAAAAACTAGATAAGGGAAGATTCAAACCCTAGATGCTCGAATGAGAAGGTTGGCTAATTTTTTTATTACTTAGGCACTCTTATCACCAAAAAGAGGGGAAAGATGAAGCTCTGTAAAGGAGGGAAGAGATAAGAGTGTAAAGGTTTCATTTTTGTGCTAAAATATAGGTATATAAGGCTTATGGATAAGGAAAGAGACAAGCTTGAGGTGTCCAAGTAGCTCTCCATGTGTCCATGGCCTAAAACACCATGGATATACAAGCAACCATACAAGAAGCTATTTTAGAACTCCTAGAGACCTACCTAGCCATTGTTTGTTGGTTCTTCAGGCCCACCATCAACCTCCAAGAAAAGGAACCATTGGTTCTTTGGACCCTATTCACTTAAGTGGTAAACCATTGGTTAACTATCACTTTTAAGTGAACCATGGGTGCAAGTGAACCAAAACTAGAAAACCATCAACCTACTACCTGTGGAGGTAAATTTCAATTGTAACCACTTATTTGTGACCATCAAATCCTAGCCAATCAAGGGGACCATTGGTTGATGACTCCTAAAGGTAGATAATCCATAAAGGGGTAAACCCTAAATTACCATTGAAGAGAAACACCTCCAAGCTAAGGTACAACTAGGCTCCCCATGGCCCAACATGCTCAATCATGATAAGGAAACATCTAAGGATCATAATTCATGTAAAAAATAGCAATTAAAACGTCATATTTGAGTAAATTACATAAAAGTCCAAATGTGCACAAAATTGCATAACTTGCTCAAACACTATCCAAATTGAACCAAATTTCAAACTTAATCTTGTCACATGATACCAAAATATACATCATACCAAAACATATCACAAGTTTATATTAAAGTTTAAATCACCCAATTATGTTAGTTAAGCATGTTCAACACTTTATGCATGGTCAGGGGTCTTATAGCTATAAACCTATAACAAGGATTTCTCCCTTGAAATTATACACATAGAGAGGTGGGTACTTCCTACACATCTCATCCTATAACTCCCATGTGGCTTCCTCTACACCATGGTAATGCCATAGAACTTTCTCTAACTCTATATCCTTCTTCGTCAACTTCTTTACCCTTCTTTCCAGGATCAACACATGACCCTCAACATACGAAACATCCTCACCCAACTCAACTTCCACTAGCTGGATTTTCTGCTCTATATCTAGACGACACTTCCTCAACATGGAGATATGGAAAACATTATGCATCCTATGCAATTCTAGAAGTATCTCCAACTGTACGCCACCCTTACAGCATGAGCTAAGATAGGGCACGGTCCCATAAATCTAGGATCCAACTTACCCTTCTTCCCAAACCTCATCACACCCTTCAAAGGAGAAACCTTGAGATACACTCTGTCTCCCACTTGGAACTCTAACAGTCTATGACAGTTATCTACATAAGATTTTTGTCTATCTTGGGCTTCTTTCAACTACTATTGAATCACCTTAATCTTTTCTATAGTCTGTTGTACAAGTTCAGGACCCAAGAGTTATCACCTAAATGTCTCATACTAGCAAAATGGAGACCGAAAATGTCTCCCATACAGAGCCTCTTAAGGTGCCATATCAATTCTTCTCTAATAGTTGTTGTACTATAGAAACTCTATCAGACTCAGATGTACGTCCCAACTACCAAGAAACTACAACACACATGCCATCATGAAATGCTCTGAAGTTTGAATAGTCCTTTAAAGTTAGCCATCGTTTATGGGTCGGAAGTTGTGTAGAACTTTATTAGTGTTCCCATCATTGAATGAAGATGTTTACAAAACTGACTTGTAAACTATGGACCTATGTTAGAAACTATAGTTACTAGAATGCCATGTAAACAGACTATCTTATCAACATATACATTGAAAAACACTAGAGGGGGGTGAATAGGGTTTTATGATAATTTCAAAATAATTTAACCAAGCAACCACACAAATATTGGAGAAGGAGACAAGGTGTTTAGAGGGGTTCCACCCATAGCAAATACTAAGGGAGTCAGTCCACTACCTCGTTGTTCCCAAATGGGATTTTGAAAGCAATTGTATTTTATTACCTTTGAAGATGTTACATAAGATACAATTACCTTCACAACCCTTGAGATAGCCTTCACCTAGAAGTAGCCTCAAAAACACCTTGAAGCAACCTTCCTCGAAGTAACTCCAAGCTCCCCCTTGAAGTAGCCTTCCTCTTGAAGTAGCTTCACCCTTGAGACAACCTTCTTGAAGTAACCTCAAGTCCAGTGAGCTACCTTCACCGCCTGAATAAGCTCCAACAACCTCCTTTCCATAGCCTCCACCCTAGGAGTAGCAAAGGAGAATACAAGTAATACAAGGGAACAAGAAAGAAGTAAGAAAAATACACTTTACCACTTTAGCACAAGGATTGAATCCTATATCAAGCATTTTGATCTCCTATCCAATGTGTATGAACGTGAAAGTGTAGTGGGTAGGAGATGCTAGCCTATAGGACATGAAATATCATCTTATAGAAATGATCTGTAAGTGAAGTATTGCTCAATTGCTCATGAGTATTGATTCTCAATTACAAGTGTGCATGCTCAAGTAATTTGAGTGTCCTAAGGCATGTCCTATTTATAGGAATGGCTTACAAGGGTGTAGGGATGTTCTAGACACTTTCTAGGATGTTGTTAGTGCTCAACTAGCCATTATGTGTCCACTAATTTCTTTGCAATGGCTAGTTGTTTAATTCTAAAAAGTGCATACCAGAACCTATCTCGGTCAAGAAGGTTGTCGACCGAGTGTCTACCGGTCGAGAACTTCATCTAATGAGGAAAGGTCTAGAGTAAGCATATTGCAACGTTTATTTCCAACTTCCAACCACATTCCTAACTCAGTCTAATGTCTATAGAACCTGTTGGAAGGGCTATACTAGGTCGAGGACTTTGTCGACCGAGAGTGTCTCGGTCGAAGACTTTGTCGACTGAGAGTGTTCATGTTTTAACATGTTAAATCATTTACTAAGTGTGTGTATGAATGTGTAATTGTGATTTTATCGTAGGGAAAGTATCTATCTAAATGTTGTGAGTGGATAGGGAAGATGTAACGCTTGATTTACATGATATCTATGTAGTTGTACATTATATACTTGTACAAGTTTTTACATTGAGTACAATCATGAAAATAAAAGTAATCTAAGAATTTTGATCTTCCAATTTGTATTGTTCTTCAACTATCCACTTCCTTGTTTGTTTATCCCTGAAATACTCAAATAATAAGTTCGATCCATAAGAATGAAATGTTTTTCATCATCAAAACAAAGGGTTTAATAATGTCAACAATCTCCCCCTTTTTGAAGATGACAAACATTTCTAAAATATAAATCAAGGGAATTTAAATGACATAAGTTCCATACCTGAGATTTACCTGATGTAGTCTTTCTCTTATTTATTCATGGAGTGTATGCTAGTTATTCCCAAAGAGATGTAAAACATAGTATCCAACTCTTTAAGGAATATAACATCATTTTATGTGTAGCCAAGAGATTATGAAACTCATTTAATTTTGAATTATATAATTTTGTTTTTGATTTATATTACTTCTCCCCCTTTGTCATTTCAAAGAGATAGCCAATCATTATAATTAAAACTATTATTATTATTAATCCCTATGAATGTGATGCTCCCCCTCAATATGATACTCAAATGTGAAAAATAAAGGTACGATAACTCCAATTCAAGCCACAAAGTAATCACTTTTTATTATCATGATAACAACAAGCTCAAGTACATAAAAGAAAAATAGTCCATTATAAAGTGATTACAATCATCTCACTACATGATTACACCTCACTGAAAAGATCGCAGAATGTCATCAACCTTAGGATCCTTTGAAAAGAAAGGAGCAACACCATAGTACTTCACAAATGACTGCCAGTCAAGTGCACCTGTCTTGGTGAGGGAATAGGCTTCCAAGAAGGTGGGTACACGATTAAAATGAAAGTGGGCAACAATATCTTGAAGATGCATTGGTGAGAACTGGGTGTGTGAGAGGTCAAGTGATGGTGGAGGTGGAACTTGAGTGTAGTTGTGAGTTGGATTGTAAGGGTAGAGAGGACCTGGATAGCGGGAATAAGGATAGTTTTTAGGGTCATTTGGAGTGAGGGCTTGCATTCTTTGGTTGATGTAGGTCATAGCATGATGAGTGTAGTCAATTTGTCTTGCTAAGTGATAGGTAGCCCCAATTAGATAGGTAATGTTATTGGATAGGGCATCGATGGGTTGGATAGGAGTAGTAGGGGGTGGAGGAATATCTTGGGTGGATGGCTCCCCTTCAGTCCTAGCCCTCTTATGTCCAAAACTAGTACCCATCTTCTCGACTATATTTCTAGTGTCTTTTGGGGTTTCCTATCACATTTAAAACCTAGGTCCTCAATACTTTTCTTAAGACAGTGTTGGATAATTTTGCAAACAAAGTCAGCATAGGGAGGATTTCCAGAAAACTCAACCATGTTCTTAAGGATAAGGCGAATAAAGTTGATGGGTATGCTATTTAGAATGGCATAAATGAGATGCATGTGAAAGGTAGGTACCTCTGATTTGTTTTCTCTAGGATAAATGTTGGTGGAAATAATTAGCTTAAATATACTAGCTTCGGGTTTTGAATTAATGACATAATAGGTACCCCTTTCTTCATGGCAAGATGTATTGGGTAGAAAAATGGCTCTCTTAATGTCACTCAAACTAGTGATGGTGTCATCTTGTGAGAGCTTATTAAGAGGATTTCTAGTGGTTAGATCAATAAACCCCTTATATTCTTCTACATCAATGTTTAGCATATTAAGAACACCCTCCTCAGAAAAGTGAAAACCATACCCACTAACGATAGAAGAGAAAGAATGAGCATGGTCAGGATGTGTGGCTAGATTGGCATAGAATTCATTTACGACTTGGGAGGAGTAGGAGTGGAAGGATTGAATTAGGAATTTAGAAAGATGTTGCACCTCAAAGAGTTCTTCTAGATCAATGATGTTGATGATGTCATTTACGTCCACCGGCCGTCGAGGAAGAGGAGTCTTTTGAGGAGAAATTTAGATAGAAATCTCTGACAACAACATCGTTGCATGGAATGTCGTTGATGATCGTCAGCACTGGAGAGATCGTCCTTCCTTTCCTTGGTGCAACTTGCTTCTTGCCACGTGAAGATGAAGAAGCCATCTTGAAGATATGAGATGGAGAAGAAGAAAGGCAAGATTGTTGTGGAGAATAGCTAAAAATTTGCACAAGAAAGCACTAGAGGGGAGCTAGAGAAGTGAGATTGTGAATTGGTGAAGAATGAGGCCATTTTGGGCTCTATTTATAGCAAAGCAGAACCCTACTCGGTCAATGAATTTATCGATCGAGAGCCACAATGGTCGATTTTGCAGACACTCCTCTCGGTCGTCCAATGGTCATTTCGGTCGGGAATTTTAAAAAATAGTCATTGATTTTTTTTAAATCAAAAATTGCTTTTTAAAATCAGTTGAATGGGGTTCCACTAAGATGTTGTCAGTCAAAAATTTTGTCAAACGAGGCTATTTTTGAGTTAAAATGTTCAAAATATACTCAGTGAGTGTCGGTCAAGACCGAGTCTGTATCAGTCGAGGTTTTAGCAGACTGATGGAACAACTGTGAGTGATTATTGTGAAGGGTATTTGAGCTTGTTTCTAATAATAGTTATGAAAAGCAAGTATAAGACTGTATAATTTTAAGAGTGTGGAGCACATATATCAAAGAAGACATCATATAGGGGAGTAATAGGTAACTTCTTTCTAATATATTGAAATTGATCAAGTGGAAGCAGTTTTGTAAAAATATCAGCCAATTATTATTCAGTGTCAACATGATGAAGAGATATGTGATTTTAAGAAATATTATCCCGTAAGAAATGACGTCAAATTTCCATATGTTTATCATGACTATGTAAAATAGGATTGTGTGCCAAATTTATAGCACTTGTATTATCACAAAAAATTGGCGTAGATGAAAATGTAAATCCATAATATTTCAAAACTTGTTGCATGTAAAGAACTTGAGCACAACATGAGCCAGCTGCCATATATTCGGCTTCAGTGGTAGAAAGGGAGACTGTATTTTGTTTCTTACTAAACCACGATACTAGAGCTCATCCTAATAAGAAACAACCACCACTTGTGCTTTTGCGATCAAGTCGACAACCATCATAATCGACATCGGTAAAAGCTTTTAAATCTAGTGATTGGCCTATAGGATACCACAATCCATAGTTGGTAGTACTGGATAGATATCTTAAGATACGTTTAACGACTTGAAAATGAGATTGCATTGGTTTAGACTGAAATCTAGCACAAAGTCCGACAGAATACATAATGCCCGGTCTAGAAGCAGTTAAGTATAACTAGCTACCAATCATAACCCTATATAAGGAATCATCAATGGGTTCTCCATCTTCATCCTTATCAATTTTAGCAGAAGTGGCCATTAGAGTGGTAGCATGCTTTCAATTTTCCATTCTAAAACATTTTATTAGTTCATTAATGTACTTCTCTTGGCTTAAGAAAATTCCAGCGGGTGTTTGTTTTATTTGAAAACCAAGAAAGAATGTTAATTCACCCATAAGACTCATTTCAAATTCTTTTTGCATTATGTCACAAAATTGTTTGCATAAGGAATCATTTGAGGCACCAAAAATGATGTCATCAACATATATTTGTACCACAAGGAAATCTGATTCATATGTTTTAAAGAACAATGTAGAGTCTGAATTTCCAATTGAAAAACTGTTATCGAATAGATAATTCTTAAGTCTTTCATACTAGTTTTGGGGTGCTTGTTTAAGCCCATAAAGTTCTTGCTTAAGTTTATATACATGATCACTCTTACCAGGGATTTTGAATCCAGGTGGTTAGATAACATATACTTCTTCTTGTATAATTCCATTTAAAAATGCACTTTTTACATCCATTTGGAATAGTATAATGTCTTTGTGGGCAGCTATCGCTAATAGCATTCTAATAGCTTCAAGTATTTCCATGGGTGCATAAGTTTCATCAAAATATATTCCTTTTTGTTGATTATACCCTTGAGCCACCAATCTAGCTTTGTTTCTTACTACTTCCCCGACTTCATTAAGTTTATTTCGAAAGACCCATTTAGTCCCAATGATGGTTTTGTCTTGTGGTTTAGGAACTAGGTCCCATACTTCATTTTTTGTGAATTGATTCAATTCTTATTGCATAGACATGATCCAATATTCATCTTGTAGTGTTTCGTTTACCTTTTTAGGTTCAATGATTGATACAAATGCCATATTTGCAAAATCTCTAAGTGATGATCAAGTTTTTACTTTATCATGTGGATTACCAATGATTAAATATTAAAGATGATTTTTGATTGATCTAGGAACATGTTATTGTGTCTCATTTTGTTGATTATTTTCAGTATTTTGATTGTCTTTTGTGGTTATGGTTAAGTATTCAATTTGATGGGTAATGTCATTTATGTCCTCATATTAATTTTTAGCATTTTGAGTTGATACCTCATGAAAAGTGATATGGATGGATTCTTCAACTTTTCTAGTAATAGTATTCTAAATTCTAAAGGCTCTGCTAGAAGTTGGATATCCCAAAAAGAATGCTTTATGTAATTTAGAATCAGATTTGTCTTTATCATCTTTGGTATTTAAGATATAGCAAGTTGTAGCAAAGGTATGAAAATAATCAACTCTTGGTTTTTTGTTGAAGATGAGTTCATATGGTGTTTTCTTTAGATGAGAATGTACTGTTACTCTATTTAACACATAGCATGCTGTATTTACTTCTTCAACCCAAAAAGTTTTGGGTGTATTATGTTCAAGCAACATTGTTCTAGGCATTTCTTGCAAAGATCTATTTTTCCTTTCCACTATGCCATTTTGTTGTGGAGTGCATGGAGCTGAAAAATTATGAGTGTATCCTTGAGATGTGCAAAACTCTTCAAAGGTGTGATTTTCAAATTCCCCACCATGATCACTCCTAATTGTACATATTTTATTTTGTAATAAATTCTCAATTTTAGAACAAAATTTTATGAATGTTTGAATTGTATCATCTTTGTTTGCAAGGAAATGAACCCATGCATATCTACTATAATCATCTACAATGACAAAGCAATATCTTTTTCCACCAATAGATTGAGTTCTCATAGGTCCAAACAAATCCATGTGAATAAGTTCTAATGATCTAGTAGTGCTAAGCATTATTTTTTATTTTAAAGAAGTTTTTCTTTGCTTTCCAAGAGTACAAGGTTCACAATTTTCAGGTTTATCAAAAGATATTTTAGGTAAACCACGTACAAGATAATATTTAATCAACTTTTTGATAACATGAGAACTTGCATGACCTAATTTTCTATGCCATAGCTGTAGAGATTCATCTTTTTTAAGAATGCATTTTCCAATAATAGCTTGCATAGAATTAGGCCTAAGTATATATACATTTCCTATTCCTTTTCCTTCATAAACAATTTCATTAGTGTTTTCAATCAATAGCTTACAACAAGTTTTATTGAATAAGACATCATAGCCACTATCACATAGTTGACTAACACTAATTAAATTATGATGTAAGCCATCAATAAGTAAAATATTTTTGATTTGAAGATTTGTACCAATGTTACCTATTCCAACAATTTTTTCTTTTCCATTGTCTCCAAAAGTGATTGTTCCGCTTTTCTTTTCTTCAAATGTTTGAAAGGTCTTTTTGTTGCCAGTCATATGCTTAGAAAATCCAATATCAACCACCCAATCCTGCAAAATAGATATATTTTGGTACCCATGTGATGGTCCTCTTTGGTTAGAGTCATTTAATAACAAAACTGAATATGATGACATAATTGAACAATTGAATGTTTTAAACTGAACAAAACTACATTCGGTCGACATATACTTTGACCGAAGAGTCTATCGGTCGAAGATTTTGTCGACCGAGAATGTTGTTATTTTTACAGGTTGAAGTAGGAGATTTCTTGGTCGACAATTTTCTCGACCGATGTTGTCTCGATCGAATATTTTCTCGACCGGGATTGTTACTATTTTTATAGCAGATTTGATACAGGTATTCCTGCGGTCGAATACTTTCTCGACTGAGGAGAGTCTCAGTCGAATTATTTGTCGACCGAGGTTGTTTCTTTTTGTTTTCAGTAATTTGTTTATGTTAGTTTGAGCTTAAATCATTGTAATATGCTAAGGTACTATTCTATTTAGTTGAGATAAGACATTAAAATATTCAAATGAGGTTTTAGGTCAAATCTCAACTTAATCATTTTCAAATTTGCTTAGTTTGGGGTGTTGGAACCCAAACTAATTCAACATCCTTTTTCTTGTGTGGGCATGGCAAATAATAGTGTCCAAGGCGCAAGCATTAGTGACAACAAATGGAATCAATTTCATTTCTCTTTCTAAGATTTTGTTTTGAGTTGTTCTTGGGTACATACATGATCTTGGTTTTGGGTGCTTGTGTTCTCCTAGGTTTAGGTTGATAAGATTTTTATTTTGGAATATATCCTAAACCTCTCCTTCCAATATGACCAGAAGAATTTTGTAGGATCTTATCAAGAACATCATTATTTCTCAAGCTACTAATTTCTTTTTGTAATTTAGCAATCTCAACCATTTTCCTTTTGATATCTAACTTTGCTTGGTCTAGATTAGATGATAAAGCATCTCTTTCCTTGACAATAGCATCATAATCCGGATGAGTACACAACATAGGTTGAGTTTGAAAATCATTTAGTTTTGCAAGCAATTCAACCTTTTCTTGAGAAAGAAAATCATAGTTTGCTTCTAGAGTAAGCAACTTCATATTGCAATCATTGAAAGATGATTTCAAGGTAGAATTTTCAGAAATAATATTTTCTTTTTCAAAAGAAAGATCATTTAATTTAGCATACAAATCCTCATTAGTTTTAGTAACTCTTTTTAGTTTCTTTTTGCAATCAATATATTTTTCATGCAATTCTTCAATACTAGAAACTAATTCTTCTTTTGATAAATCAAGTAGACTTACCTCATTTGTGTCTTCATTTTCATCTTCTTTGGCCATAAGACACTCTACATTTTCTTCTCCACTTTCACTGTCATCACTTGACTCATCCCATGCAGCTTTGTATACTTTCTCTCCCTTATTCTTGGAAGAGACTTTCTTCCCTTTATTTATCTTAGGACACTCATTTTTGGCATGTCCTTTCTTGCCGCATTCAAAGCACCTAAGAGAGGAAGAAGAAGAAACACTGGAATTTTTGTTAGATATATACCTTTTATATTTCTTACCATTGATAATGAGTGCATCTTCTTCATCATCTCCTTCACTTGTTTCATCACTTTTTTGAGTGATAACTTTTTTTTCTTTGAGGGCTACGTCCTTCCTTCTATCCTTTTAAAGTTCAAGATCCCGTCTTTCTTCCTCCTCCAAGGTAACCTCATGAGTTTCTAGATTTCCAATGAGTTGTTGCATCTTTAGTTTGGTGAGGTCATTTGCTTCTTCAATAGCTATCACTTTCGGCTTGTATTTTGGAGGTAAAGACCTAAGAATCTTTGAGACTTGATCTTCTTCACTTGTGGATTTTCCTAATGCACTTAAGACATTAACAATAGTAGAAAATTGTGGATACATATCACTGATAGACTCATTTGGTTGTGTACAGAATTGTTCAAATTTTTATTTAAGCATACTAATCTTTGAATTTTTAACTTGTGTTGTTCCTTCATGTGTAATGGAAAGTCTATACCATATTTCATATGTAGTTTCACATGAGAAAAACCTATTAAATTCACTTATCGAAATAGAGCAATATAAAATACTTACAACCTTGGCATTCAGTTGAGCTTGTCTTACTGTATTGGCATCCCATGTGACATGCTTAGTTTCAGGAAGCTCATAAGGGGTAGACACCATCCTCCAAAGCTCCCAACTGATGCCTTGAAAGTAAAATTGCATCCTTCTCTTCCAATAGTTGTAATTGCTTCCATCGAATGGTGGTGGACGAGATATGTAAGTTCCTTCCAAGTTCAGGTTGTTGAGCACACCACCCCCCATGCTTCAAGACCTGTTAAGGCTCCTTGAAGACCTGCTCTGATTCCAATTGAAAAACACTAGAGGGGGGTGAATAGGGTTTAATGATAATTTCAAAATAATTTAACCAAGAAACCACAAAAATATTGGAGAAGGAGACAAGTTGTTTAGATTGGTTCCACCCTTAGCAAATACTAAGGGAGTCAGTCCACTACCCAGTTGTTCCCAACCAGGATTTTGAAAGCAATTGTATTTTATTACCTTTGAGGATGTTACATAAGATACAACTACCTTCACAACCCTTGGCATAGCCTTCACCTAGAAGTAGTCTCGAAAACACCTTGAAGCAGCCTTCCTTGAAGTAACTCAAAGCTCCCCCTTGAAGTAGCCTTCCTCTTGAAGTAGCTTCACCCTTGAGACAGCCTTCTTGAAGTAACCTCAAGTGCACCGAGCTACCTTCACCACCTGAAGAAGTTCCAACAGCCTCCTTTCCACAACCTCCACCCTAGGAGTAGCAAAGGAGAATACAAGTAATACAAGGAAACAATAAAGAAGTAGGAAAAATACACTTTACCACATTAGCACAAGGCTTGAATCCTATATCAAGAGTTTTGATCTCCTAGCCAATGTGTATGAATGTGAAAGTGTAGTGGGTAGGAGATGCTAGCCTATAGGACACAAAATCTCAGCTTATGGAAATGATTTGTAAGTGAAGGTTTTCTCAATTGCTCACAAATATTGATTCTCAATTGCAAGTGTGTATGCTCAAGTAATTTAAGTGTCCTAAGGCATGTCCTATTTATAAGAATGGCTTACAAGGGTCTAGGGATGTTCTAGACACTTTCTAGGATGTCTGTAGTGCTCAACTAGCCGTTGTGTCCACTAATGTTGTTGCAACATCTAGTTGTTTAATTCTAAAAAGTGCAGTCCAGAACCTATCTCAATCGAGAAGGTTGTCGACTGAGTGTCTACCGATTGAGAACTTCATCGAATGAGAAAAAGTCCAAAGTAAGCATATTGCAACGTTCATTTCCAACTTCCAACCACATTCCTAACGCAGTCTAACGTCTATAGAACCTACTGGAAGTGCTATACTAGGTCGAGGACTTTGTCGACCGAGAGTGTCTCGGTCAAAGACTTTGTTGATCGAGAGTGTCCCTATTTTAACATGTTAAATCATTTACTAAGTGTGTGTATGAATGTGTAATTATGATTCTATCTTATGGAAAGTATCTATCTAAGTGCTGTGTGTGGTTAGGGAAGATCTAACGCTTGATTTACATGATATCTATGTACTTGTACATTATATACTTGTACAAGTTTTTACATTGAGTACAATCACGAAAATAAAAGTAATCTAAGAAAGTTGATCTTCCAATTTGTATTGTTCTTCAACTATCCACTTCCTTGTTTGTTTATCCCTGAAATACTCAAATTACAAGTTAGATACATAAGAATGAAATGTTTGTCATCATCAAAACAAAGGGTTTAATAATGTCAAATTTAGCCAACATACATGTGCTAACTTTTCTACTGTAAATCTCATCGAACTAGATGGAAGTGAACTGACTTAGTTAATCTATCCACTATCACCCAAATGGAATCATGACCTTTGGTTATCCTAATAATACCAACCACAAAGTCCATAGATGATATGATCCCACTTCCACTGCAGTATCGACAATGGTTATAACGTTCACGTAGGTTTCTGGTGTTCAACTTTAACTTGCTAACAAACTAGACACCTAACAACAAACTTTGCCACATCACGCTTTAGCCCTAGACACTAGTACATGCCTTTTAGATTATGGTACATCTTGGTACTTCTAGGATGAATCACATACATAGAAGAGTGAGCCTCTTCAAGTACCATCTTCCTCAACCCATCAACATCAGGAACTAATGTCCTATTATGGAATCAAATTGTATCGTCATATGCCTCATGGAAGCCATCATGCTTCCCACTTTCCAATTCTGATCAGATATTCTATATCACAATATCATTCTACTGTGCATCATAGATCTATTGTCTCAAGGTAGGTTTAACTTGTAATAGTGCCAATAAACCTGCCAACAAAGAAACTTCCAGTTATACATTCATCAGGAGAAGAGACACTAACATGTCTCATTTATGGCACACCAACGAATATAATTGTGCATTGTCTATAGATGATGATGATGATGACAACTTCCTACTAAATGCATTAGCTACCTCATTCATATTGACTGAATGGTAATCTATTGTGTAATCATAATCATTGATTAAATCCATCCATCTCCTCTATATCATATTCAACTCCTTCTTTGAAAAGATAAACTGTAGATTCTTATGGTTGGTGAAGATCTAACACTTTTCTCCTTAAAGAATGTGCCTCCAAATATTTAAGGCATGAACCACCATTGCAAGCCCCAGATCATGTATTGGGTAATTCTCTTCATGTTTCTTAAGTTTTCATGAAGCAAAAGAGATCACATTCTTATCACACATCATTGCACATCCCATTGATGAAGCTAGGATTTACATCAAAAGATTTTTCTTCTAATGGAAGTCCTAATGTGCACCAAAAACCCTAGGGAGTTGATGTTCTCTCTAGGTTTGCCTACAACTGGTGCTAGATAAATGCTCCAACCCCATAAGAGTGTGGAAGCCTTATCAAAGTATATATTTAGGATCGAACCCAAAGGACAATGTGAAGAACATGGATGTCGTTGTCTCATTTCATCTCGATCTAAGTTAATTGTTTACAACCAAGAGATTGATAGGATTAATCTAAACTAATCTAGAATCTGCAAAAGTAAAGGTAAGTATGAAATCTAGTTAAATTTGAAATCTAAGATTATCAGATGATGATGGATCATCGGGGTGATGCAGATGTTCACCACCACTACACATGCAATATACATGTACCAACATAGCAAGACCTGCAAGCAAGATACATGGATGTTGTGCAATTTCGATGCCCTCTCAATCAAGGAGCATTGCACACATCCTTCATAGGTTGTGCATCTCCCATCTGGTACATATCTTCATGCCAATGGAGATTGTGCCCTCCGAAGGGAGATCTTAATCAACGTCATGAAACGTCCATGAAAAGACTAACAAGCGAGCAATATTATCTATTTGATTAGTATCCTTATAGACTATCCCTCTTTCGAGGATATAGATATGAGAAATGTGGGAGTGTTGCAATGTCATACATCCCTAAATTAATGGTCACTTACTTTTCATCACTCCCTTTGCAGAGTGTGTTCATCGACCTATCAAGATTGTACTTTCATATGTCAAATGATTCCATTTCATAGTATGAAAGTTAAACGATGGAGGTGAGTTTACTCCACTCCTTGAAAGGCATTCCTAGATACCAAAACATATGTGTAGTAGATACACACATCAAGAACCAACACTTAATCGATAATCGAGTCTCAAGATTAGACGTAGACAATCCACAACAAAAGCCAATAGATCATGCAAGAAAGTGGCCAACGTTCGAGCATGCAATGAAACGATTAACATTGAATCGAAAAGATAACATCTTTCGATACAGATTACAAAGCATGGGTAGCGGGGCTAGTCCCCGCACCCCAGTGAATTACACTACTCGCTCCTCATAGATGGAGCAACAAAGACAAATAAGAAAGATAGAACAAGCATTGTTGGAGCAAAAGAGTAAATCTGCGACAACCCAGTGTAGATCGCCCTAGTCTTCAGGACTTCTCTGACTTGGTCGATGAAGTCCGTCTCTCTACCTCAATTCTCATGCAGACCTCTAGATACGTACAAGTAGGGTGATTACAGAGTGCCTAGATCAATCCGACTCTCTCACTACGAGTCGAGGTAGAGCTTGGTGGAACAATGGAGCTGATGGAACAGTGCAACAACCTTTCAGCCTCCCAGATCTGATGCCCAAATGAGGACCATGCTGGTCCTATTTATAGGCTTGGGTCAAGTCTTGAATGGTTTGATTTTAAATAGTTTGGAAGATCATTTGCTTTTTCTTAATGGTTTAAGGACTCACGTCCAAATAGTCTTGGAGACCGATTAATATCATCATGGTTCTGTATACTGACCAAATGGTTTTGTCTTCCAAACGATTTTTTCTTCCAAACAGTCTCTACTCCAACCGATCTTCACTTCCAAATGGTTTTGGCTTCCAAACGGTCTCTACTCCAACTGATCTTCACTTCCAAACATTTTTGTCTTCCAAACAGTCTTTACTCCAACCGGTCTTCACTTCCAAATGGTTTTGGCTTCTAAACGGTCTCTACTCCAACTGGTCTTCACTTCCAAATGGTTTTGGCTTCATTGCATCCAAACGGTCTTCGGCCTCCGACCGGTCTTGTGCCCTCAGCTGGCCTAATGGTCTTGAGGACTGAGAACCACCACACGGTTTTGCAGACCGATAGGGTTTGTGTGGTCTCGATGAGCGAACCGTGAGCAGGTGATAGGAGAGGACGTAGGAACTGTTGTGGTGGTAGGTGATGACGGTGGTGGTCATGGAGAGGCACATCACAGGAAGAGGATGGTGCTATCATGGTTTCATGTGGTCTTGGGTAGGCAGCAACTCATACGGTCTTGCGACCGTATGGAAGGGAAAACTGGTTGGAGGCAAACTACAAGGAGGGTGGATCGTTGGATCAGGATCGTGTGGATGAATGGCTAAGACCGAGAGGTCAAAATTGAATGAATGCAACTGTTTGGATCAAGACCGAATGGTCAAGATTGATTGAGCAGACCGAATGGGAAAACCAATCAAGACCGAATGGAGTCAGGATTGAATGGATGAAACTAAATGAATCGTGACTGAATGGTCGAGACCGATTGATCAAGATTGATTGGTTGGATGAAAAGGAACTGTTTGATCTCAATCGGATGATTGAGAATGATCTGTAGAGGAAAGAATGTGAGTAAGGGAGGATAAGATCAAATAAACTGGTAATTAGACTGTTAGAGCACTATTTACATACAACTGAGGAGATACTCAGAGTAAACCAAAACAAGGGTAGATCAGTCAATATGAGGCACAAAATCCCTAGAATTGGCAACTATGAGGATGAATCTGGAGGATTCATCACCACACCAAACTTAAGTGTTGCCCGTCCTGAGGAACAGAAAAGCCCAAGACAGTCTCCAAAAGGCTCATTCATCTCGTATTTACCTCATCTTCGTGCAAGTGTTAGAATTTTCACAAAACTGAGAAAAAAATGAAGCAAAACAACATTAGGGAAAAAATTTCAGAAATCCTTTGAATTGGTGACTGTGGATGAATCTGGTGGATCCATCACCACACCAAACTTAAGCGTTGCTTGTCCCGAGGAATGGAAAACTTACAACAACCACCAATGAAATTGTTCATCTCGTAATTGCCTCATCCTTATGTCATATCATAATTTTGTTCATGTCTTAGATCGATACAGCATCAAGGCTTCCTTATATCACGGAATGCATCTTATGATATCCTCATTTCTAAGTTCACTTTACTAAAGTATTTCCTTCTCACTCTCTTTTGTATCAGTCATGTGACTTTGAAAAGACCCGCAGAATCAATCAAACATGCATATGATCTGTCGCTGATGTTTTGAAATGGAGGCAATTGGGGTGTCAGTAGGTTGAAAAAGGAAAGAACAAGGGTGTGATCAAGAGATAAGAGTCTCTCCTCTAATCGATTCAAGACTCTTATTATTGGTGGATTCATCAAGATACTTTGAGTGGTTTGTGCACAACTCTGGTTGACTTAGCCTTACATTTGATTTTTTTTAGGTAACTCAGAAGCGTGTATAGGTTAGCTCAAGGCTTTTGGCTAACTTACCTCTTCGAGAGGAAGTAAGGGGTTATTTTAGGAGCCTTAGGGTCTCACTACTGGGTGAGACACATCTACCTTTGTGAGAGTAGCTAATGTACCAGTTGGGCAAGACCTTTGTCAGTTATCCTTATTCAGGGCACAACTCTCATGCTTTTATTCACACTCTGGCTTTTATTCATTCTCACATGGCTTAGGAGAGAGGATATTTTTGTATTTTTGTATATTTGGGTTGTCGTGCCTCTTTTTGGAATTGGGGTAGATTTTTCCTCAACCTTGGTATGTTCACAATCATCATCGTATACTTTTTGAAAAAAATGAGAAGGTGATATGCCCATGTAATGTATTGAGGGGTATGGAGGAAATGGTTATAGAAAAAGAGGTGTGGTGTACCACACCAAACTTAGAGTTCGGCAATGTTCTAGTTTTCACTAGAAATAGTGTGGTGTGCCACACGGAACTTAAAGCTTTGGCATGGTTGGTGAGCGGAGAGGTATGGAGATGAAAGAAGAAGTGTAGAAGAGAGTTCAGATCATAATGTAGTTTGCTTAGCGATTCCATATAACGGGTTCCTTTTCTTCATCACACTCTACACAAATAGTGACATCATAAAACTTCTAATGAGAATTCCATACAGTTGATCCATTAATCAGTGAGAGGCATGATGGAATTGATCTATCTCAGTCCTATTGAAGCTTATCATCTTTTTTTATTAAGGATATGACAGTAGGATTCATAGACTATACAAGATGAAATCATTTATCAGCTAGTTTTAAGAATTCTGTTTTTTGTGAATTTGCAAAAAAAAGAGGTGATGAAGACGGATTTAAAAAACAAAAGCCGACTACATAAAGGCTTTATTTTAAGAATACTATGAAAATGCGGAAAAATTAAGAAAAAGAAACTAGAATGGAAAAATTGAAAGCAGTAAGGATAGAGGGTGGAGTGAGAAACATACCACCCACCCTCCACCTCAAACTTATGAGTTTGTTCATCTCCGGGAAAATGTTAGGTTCGAGATGAGGGGAAGAGATGTGCAATGTTAACCAGGTGGTCCTTGTAATTGAAAGAAGATCCGACGAAGATGTTTCATGATGGTCGGGGTCGAGAGTGAGGAAGTAACATGGACAACTTATTGATTGGGTGTTCATGGTGACTTAAATGGGTTTTCTAGATGACTTGGATGCACATTTCTTTCACCTCTTTGTCTGTCTAGAAGAATGCAAAGACCTTCCCCCATCAGCAGGGGAGGTGGAATATATGTAGTTGAAACTGGAGGACTAGATGAATAGTCAAAGTCATGCCTATTCGTGTCCTGTAGTTGTGGCTCACCCTCAATTTTAGAGTCAAGTTGCATTCTTCATGATTCAAAGTAGTTGATAGAGGGTCGGCCACTTGAACTTTTTCTTGTCTCAGATCAGGAGGCGAATTCAGTTTAGGCTTCATTTCATCGCCTGGCTTTCTGTGTGTAGGGTGTGGCTGCCAGGGTGATATTTCTTCATCAGGGGGATTTTTCTGAGGATCATCATTTTGATGCCATGTATCCTCTGGAGGTTTATCATTATCAATGTTGGGGTCGATAGGAGCAGCATATTTCATTCCAAAGTTAAGGTGTTGGTCAAATTCTTCTTCATTATGCACTCTAAATTTGTCTAAGTAACTAGAGGGAGATTCATCAGGTAGAATGAACTCTTGCTTGGATAAAGGGATCATGTGAACCTAAAGTAGAGGATTCAGTGACATTTCTTCGTGGGAAGGGTTAGCCCATGGCATATCATTTTTTGGACTAGAATCCTTCTGTGAGTCTATTTCTTTGATATTGAGACCAATATACTCCATTTTTTAGTCAGGATGTTGTTCCAGTTCTTCCTCATAGCACTCCTCTAGTTCTATTAAGTGTTCGGGAAGAGTTTCTATCGGAATAATGAAACCTTGTTCAGGTAACAAAGATATGTCAGTCTCTTGTATATTTGGTAGCTCAGGAGGAGCTTCTCCGTAGGGAAGAGTGGCCATAAGAAGATTTCTTTGTGGCTCGATGTCTTCCCAAGGGTCCTCCTTGTCATTATAAGGGTCTACGAAAATATTGTATTCCATTCCAAAATCAAGAGATGGTTCATGTTTCTCTTCATAGTACACCATCAACTTATTCAAGTGATTAGAAGGAGATTCAACGGAAAGAACATACTCTTGCTCAAGAACTGGCTCTGTCTGGATTTCTGGTAGGGGTGGCAACTCTGGTAACGTCATTTCATGGAAAGGATCGTTCATGTAGTCATTATGTTGGGGCCCATCATCCTCCCATGATTCTTTTACATCATTATTGGGGTCAGTGAGAGTGGTATGGTCCACGCCAGAATCAAGATCTTGATCAGTCTCATCCTTGAAGTTTGTTCCTAGATCATCCGAATGGTTAGGAATTTCTTCATAAGGATAAATCAGATCCTATTCCAGTAATGGAGATTTTTGAGTTTCTTGCATAAAAGGCATCTCCTTATCTGAATCAGATGCATATTCATCTGAGTCTGTCTATGAAGGAGTGTAGAGTTCTTGTAACATAGACCCTTCTTCTTTGGAATTCATCAACAAGACAGCTGAAGTCAAAGAATATTTGTCGTATAGGGAGTCAATCATTGTAGATTGCTCCTAAATCTATATGGTTGGGTCTGGGTCTATGGGGGAGGAGATAGATACATACTAAAATTTATCCCCAATTGATCTCCTGACTATAGGAAATCTCTATATTGACTAATCAAATTTTTATCTAAGAGAATAGTGCAGGAGTCATTTTCTGAGTCGGATCTTGGCTCGGAAAATTATTCTTTTTCTTGTGATACTGTGGAGAAGTCATCCTCAAGTTCAATCATTAGTTCTGAGGATGATTCCTTTCCCTTCACTGATGCTAGAAGATCATTGGAAGGCACCTCCCACATGATATCATAGTCGTCATCGTAATTGATTACAATATGCGGATGAGGAATGTACTGAAGGGGAATTGGTGACTGTTCTTCATGTTGGTTAGAAGCATGGACAAGTTGCATAAGTTGACCAAGCTCGGCTATCAACTTCTCGTTCGTGGTTGTCTGATCAGCTAATTGTTGAGCCACCCACTTCTGTAGAGCATGTACTTCTTCTATTAATGTGTATTGATCTTCATAGTAGGGCTCTTCACTGTACCTGTCGGGTTGATGTTGATAGTAGCTCTCCTCATCATAGTATTGATTTGCAATGTAATCCAGATTTCCTTCTGTATTGCAATCTACACCTTGAAATCCGTCATAGTTGGGCTCTTCGTAGTATCTTCCAGGAGGATATGGATTATAACTTGCATTATATCCATAGTCGTGTGAAGAGGCTACCTTGAGTTTCCCAACTATATGATATGTGATTACTCAACGTAGTGCATTCACATAGTGAGGAGGAGCGTTGAAGCAGTTAATTGATGAATGGGAGCAGTCACCACATAATTGACATCTAATGGTTTGTGGCATTGACTGCTTCATTTTGAAGAGAATTGGTACCTGAAATCAAAGAAGGTGTTTTATCAGGATTGACCAATCACTTCAAATTCAAGGGAGTATGCAACTTTGACTTTTGAGATCAAGTTTTTACCCTTTTTTAGATTTTTGAAAAGAAAACAAAAAACCCTCGAGAAACTTAGGTCGATACAGAATTTGACGAAGATGATTCTTACGACGTTGTCCCCGGCAACGATGCCATTTTTTGATGAAGCTAGGATTTACATCAAAAGATTTTTCTTCTATTGGAAGTCCTAATGTGCACCAAAAACCCTAGGGAGTTGATGTTCTCTCTAGGTTTACCTACAACTGGTGCTGATAAATGCTCCAACACCATAAGAGTGTGGAAGCCTTATCATAGTACATATTTAGGATCGAACCCAAAGGACAACGTGGAGAATATGGATGTCTTTGTCTTGTTTCATCTCGATCTAAGTTAATCGTTTACAACCAAGAGATTGATAGGATTAATATAAACTAATCTAGAACGTGCAAAAGTAAAGGCATGTATGAAATCTAGTTAAAGTTGAAATCTAAGATTATCAGATGATGATGGATCACCAGGGTGATGCGGATGTTCACCACCACTACACATGCATTATACATGTACCAACATAGCAAGACCTGCAAGCAAGATACATGGATGTTGTGCAATGCCGATGTCCTCTCAGACTAGGAGCATTGCACACATCCTTCACAGGTTGAGCAGCTCCCATTAGGTACATATCTGTGTGTCAATGGAGATATGTTCCCTCTGAAGGGAGATCTTACTCAACCTCATGAAACGTGCATCAAAAGACTAACAACTGAGCGATATTATCTATTCGGTTAGTATCCTTACAGACTATCCCTCTTTTGAGGACATAGCTATGAGAAATGTGGGAGTGTTGTGATGCCAGCCTTCCATGAACGAATGGTCACTTACTTTGTATCACTCCCTTCACAGAGTGTGTTCCTCAACCTATCAAGATTGTACTTTCATATGTCAACTGATTCCATTTCATAGTATGAAAGTACAATGATGGAAGTGAGTTTACTCCACTACTTGAAAGGCATTCCTAGATACCAAAATAGATGTGTGGTGGATACACACATCAAGAACCAACACTAAATCATTAACCAAGTCTCAAGAGTAGACATAGACAATCCACAACAAAAGACAATAGATCATGCAAGAAACTGGCCAACATTTGAGCATGCAATGAAATGATTAGCATTGAATAAAAAAGATAACATCTTTAGGTATAGATTACAAAGCATGGGTAGAAGGGCTAGTCCCCACACCCCAGTGAATTACACTACTCGCTCCTCATAGAGGGAGCAACAAATATTGAGAAGAAAGATAGAACAAGCATCATCGGAGTAGAAGAGTAGATCTACGACAACCCGGTGTAGACCACCACAGTCTTCGGGACTGCTCTGACTTGGTCGATGAAGTCCGTCTCTCTGCCTCGATTCTCATGTACACCTCCAGAGTCGTACGAGTAGGGTGATTACGGAGCATCTGGATCAATCTGACTCTCTCATAGCGAGTCGAGGTAGAGCTTGGTGGAACAATGGAGATGATCGAACATTGGAGCAGCCTTTCAGCCTCCCAGATCTGATGTACAAATGAGGACCCTGCTGGTCCTATTTATAGGCATGGGTCAGGTCTTGAACGGTTTGAGTTTAAATGGTTTAGAAGACCGTTTGCTTTTTCTTAACAGTTTGAGGACTCTCGTCCAAATGGTCTTGGAGACTGATTAATATCCTCATGGTTATGTATACTGACCAAATGGTTTTGGCTTCCAAATGGTCTCTACCCCAATCAGTCTTCACTTCCAAATGGTTTCGGCTTCCAAACGGTCTCTACTCCAACCGGTCTTTACTTCCAAACGAATTTGTCTTCCAAATGGTCTTTACTCCAACCGGTCTTCACTTCCAAACAATTTTGGCTTCTAAACGATCTCTACTCCAACTGGTCTTCACTTCCAAACAGTTTTGGCTTGATTGCATCCAAATGGTCTTCAGCCTCTTACCGGTCTTGTGCCCTCAGCTAGCCTAACGGTCTTGAGGACCGAGCGTTGCCACACAATTTTGCAGATCGTTAGGGTTTGCACGGTCTCAATGAGCCAACCACGAGCAGGTGCGTCGAGCAGGTGATAGGAGTGGATGGAGGCGATGTTGTAGTGGCGGGCGATGACGGTGGTGGTCGTAGAGAGGCACAATGCAGGCAATATGATGGTGTTGTTGTGGTTCCATGCGGTCTTGGGTAGGTACCAACTCATATGGTCTTGAGACTGTGAGGCTTCACACAGTCTTGAGACCATGTGGCCTCATACAGTCTTGAGACCGTATGGAAGGGAAAAAATGGTTGGAGGCAAACCGCAAGGAGGGTGGATCACTGGATCAAGATCGTGTGGATGAATGGCTAAGACTGAGAGGTCAAAACCGAATGAATGAAACTATTTGGATCGAGACCGAATGGTCAAGATCGATTGAGCAGACTGAATGGACAAACCAGTCAAGACCGAATGGAGTCAGGATCGAAAGGATGAAACTGAATGGATCGAGACTGAATGGTCGAGACTGATTGGTCAAGATTGATTGGTTGGATGAAAAGGAACTGTTGGATCTCAATCGTATGGTTGAGAATGATTTTCAGAGAAGAAGCAAAGTAAGGGAGGATAAAATCAAATAAACTGGTAATCAGAACTATTAGAGAACTATTTACATGCAACTAAGGAGATACTCAAAGTAAACCAAAACAAGGGTAGATCAGTGGATATGAGGCACAAAATCTCTAGAATTGGCAACTGTGAGGATTAATCTGGAGGATTCATCACCCATCCCATTCTTTGAAGCATCACAAAATACAATATAATATTTCCCTTGTTATTGTAACACTAATACTAGTGCATTAGTGAACTTCTCTTTCAACTTCAGAAAAGAATGCTGACACTTATCATCGCAAGAAAAAGGAACATCCTTCCTGGTTAACCTAGTTAGGGGTAACACTACAGAACTGAAGTATGAACCTCTTGTTGTAACCTTCCAAACCTAGGAAATTATAAATCTCTGTTAGTGTTTTGGGTTGATCCCATTCCCAAATAGACTCAACCTTCTTAGGATCTACATAAACACCCTTAGATGATATGACATGACCCAGAAAAGGCACTTTAGACAACTAAAAGTCACACTTACTAAACTTAGCATATAATTGATGCTGCCTCAACAAAGTTAACTCCTGGTGAAGGTGTTGCTCATGTTGCTAACTATCCTTGGAGTATATCAGGATATCATCTATGAACACAACCACAAACTGATCAAGATAGGGTCTAAGAACCCTATTCATTATATCCGTGAAAGCTACTGGTGCATTGGTTAGCCCAAACTACATAACCACGAACTCGTAGTGGCCATACCTAGTCCTAAAAGATGACTTGAGTATGTCATCCACCTTGATTCTCAACTGGTGGTAACTTGATATCATATCTATTTTTGAAAACATAGTGGCACCTATCAACTGATCAAAAAGGTCATCAATCCTTGGTAACAAATACATGATATTTATCATCACTTTGTTCAACTATCGGTAATCTATACATAACCTCATTGAACCATCCTTCATCTTGATGAAAAACACAAGAGCACCCCAATGGGAAGTGCTTGGTATGATGAAATCCTTCTCTTACAGTTCCTACAACTGTTTCTTTAACTCCTGCATTTCTATTGGTGTCACCTTGTATGGTGATTACACTATGGGTTGTGTTCCAGGAACAACATTGATCTCAAAATAAATCTCTATAGGATGGTGAACACCAGGAAAATCTTCAGGAAAAACATCCTTGAATTCCTTCACTACTGGTACCTCCTGGATACTATGACCTCTCACGTTCGTATTGACAACATGTGCTAAGAAAGCCTGACGTCCTTGTCTCACCAACCTCTCTACTGTCATATCTAACATCAAACACATGGGAAGAATCTTCCTATCACCTTGGAAGATCCACAAGACATCACCATCATAGAAAATTGCCACCTTAGTACTACAATCCAACACCACCTTGTACTTTTCCAAGGTATCCATCTGTAGTATCACATCAAACCCATGCATGTCAAGTGGCAAAAGATCCACTTGAATGATTCACCCTGAGAAAGAAAGAACACAAGAGGAACACACCTCCCACAACTCAGCAGAACCAACCAAAGGAGTCTCTAGTCAAAGACTATCAGATCTATGACTAACTAGTAGATAAAAACTATTTGTCACCTCTCTAGTGATAAAAGAGTGCATCACACTCGGGTCAACTAGTATAGATGCGAAAAAAAGAAGTAGACAAATCAGAATGAAATAACTCCATCTGACCTATCATGACTTGTGGATTGACCACTGTTCTGACTGGCTCATGGCATAGAACCTATTTGTCACCTGCTACTATCCACATCCTCTACTAGTTTTTCCAGAGGAAGTTTCCTGTGATGCCTGACCACGTCCTCTATCGCCACCACTACTAAATTATTGCTGCTACAAACCTTGTTGACTTTGCCTTGGATGTTGGGTCACCTCATCATTCTTGATAGGGAAATTCCATCCAGTATGCCCTATCTGTCCACATTGATGACATGCCCAGTTACCATTCTATGGTCTAGATGGCCCTATCATTGAGACTAATGATGAGCTACAAGCTCCTTTTGGTGAAAAACTATGACCTCTACCTCTAATCGGGGACCACGAAGATTGTGTATATGACCTCTTCTAGGTAAATGTTGACCTTTGTTGCGATTGTGGTGGAGAAAACCTCAGCTTCTTAAAGCCTCTAGAAAACTATCCTTGGAACTGAACCAATCTCTTCTTAGCATTAACTTCATGCTTTTCTATAGCAGACCTCTCAATCTGCCTCATTGGCTCCACAAAGATGGAAACCTTTATTTGTTCTCCAAATTTGACATTGTTGTAGTCAACTATGTACTCAAACCCTTCTCAAACATACAGATCATTTCCTTATATGTCACTACCATATGAGGGTAGAACCTCAGGAGCTTCATAAACTTGAACTCATACTCATTGATGGTCATTGGTGCCTGATGAATCTTCTCAAATAGAGAGATCTTCTCATTTATATATGTCTCTGGAAAGTATGGACTAAAAAATTGTCACTGAAACTCATGCCATCCTATCACCACTCCTGGCCTCTATTCTTCTTCTATGGCCCACCAATGGCTTGCACTACCCTTCAACAAGTAAACAACACCTTTAGCTTTATCTTCTTCAGGAATGTTCAAGATCTTAAATGCCTTCTCAAGTACAATCAACCTATTGTCAGTGTATGTTGGGTTAGAAGTACCCACATATTCAATCACCCCAACACGTCTAAGACGTTCAAACATCTTCCCGGCACCTTAAGATTCCATATTAGGGACGAATGCCCTATCTTGAGAAGTGGGTGCTCTGTCTACTAGATGTGTAATTGTGGCTATCATTCGTCCAAACATGGACTAAAACACAATACTGGCCATAGTTGATGGGTAATATTGAGGCAGTGTAGGCTGTTTCAGCCCCACTTCTAGCATTCTATCATCTCATGCTTCCCTCCTCGCACCTCCTCTTGGTTCAATATAGCTTCTATCAGTGTGTTACTCATGTTCTCCAGACATACCTGCATAAACATAAGCTATGATGAGATATGATGCATACATAAGAATTGAATCAAACCTATGTACTATGTCCATGTAGCCTCAGCAAACCTAGAGATATGATGCCAACTTAACTATGACACCTTGTCACGCTAAATGAGATTACTCAAAACAAAAAACATGATCGACGACTAACTAATCACATATTCAGAAAAGTGGAAGAATTAAAACCAATTTTACATCATAAACAAGTTTTGAAACATTTGCATCAAGGTCCATCTTTTCCATAATCTCATATACCATAACAGGCATTTACATTTGTATCCAGTGCATGAGGCTACAACCTATATACAAAATACATATTACACATGTACACACCATATATACAAACACTATCTATCTGCCAAAAACTCATGTTTATACATGTATAACATCTACAAAATATTTCCCATATTCGAACCTGAGAGTACAAGGAAGTCACTAGGACTCTACTACTAAAAACAACATTTGTCTAACCTTATATGTCTAATTATCAGTAGGATGCTCTTCTTCTGCAACATTATACCGACCACATTGTCGACGACCTCCTAAAAAGATGTGGTGACCCATGGGTGAGGCCCATGTCTTAGCGAGAGACATAACTCTCTCCAACAAAAATTGGTTACAATTGATTATTTAACAGTAAATAGACTGAGCAGATTGAAGTATTTGATAAGCAATTGAGTAGATCGAATAGTTTAAACATACTAAGCAAGATAAACACATAAGTTTATCTACAAGTATAATTACTCAGATTTCATAAGATTTCATCATATAAGAATTGTGTAGTATAAAGACATGGCAAGGCTAATCAACCAATGTGAAATGTATTCAACCTGAGAAAATATGCTACACGACTTGCATTACCTCTTTTATTATTCCTTGAGGGATTTGAGGAATACCACTCAAGTCCCAACAGACCACTACTACGTCAAAATCAGTGCCATATAAGATCTAGGAGATCTGGATTCCTAAGATCTTCTCCACCCTCCTCAGTATGAGTCTGCCACAGTGACGCATCAGGTCAAGCTACTAACATCCTAGACCGTCCTTGGTATAGGTCATGACACTAGTGATAGGAGGTGAGTATGCAACCCTACCATCTGAGGTACAACTGCATCTGTCCTCAAATTTCATCTCATATGTAAAAACCAAGACACAACCGTAGTCATTCTCAAACTGAGTACTAGGTATGACTGTAGTAATCCTCCCTATACACTTGGGTTCAGGGTGATAAACACTTTGTATACCCAACAATATGCGCTCTGAGTTTCCCTTAAGAATACTCATTTCACCATCCAACAAGTTCTGACACTGAAGATGGTTTTATGGCACAAGGAACTACATGATTAAGGTTTCATTTGATTAATTACACCAACTGAGTGAATTAAGGTTGCATCATGCAAGTGGACATACAAACCCTAATACATTTCTAGCAAGCATATAAGTATAACAACTTCAGAAGATGTATAATGTGTGAGGTATAAATCTGAATCACATTATCACAAAACACTTGTTTAGTGAATTTCATGAGACTATATTGATCAACATATCACCATAGGGTACAATTCCACATTATAGTAATCCAGGATTCCAACTCTTATCATATTTATAAAGAGGAGAACACCTCCAATAGGGCTCAACCATGCCCAAAGGTCATTAAGACCATCACATCAATACTTTCAAGTTCATGATTATCTTTTAATGCTTTAGAATAAAACTCAAGAAGTCATCAGTACACAAGTGGCATACAAGTTTAACATAGAAAGGATTGTGATGTCCAGATGTCACCATGTAAGTGTTACAATCAACAATTAAAGAGTATTTCATTATCTTAGGAATCATTCCAGAAGGCTGACTACAATCAATCACCATCACTTAGTCACATTAGGGTTAGATATAAAAAGATTCATCTCATTACAGTCACACATCCACTTATTATGGTGATCTATCAAATATATTTATTCAAAGGCAAAGGTAAGAATATAAGTTAAAGGCATTGAACCATCAAATTCACATTATTAGAACCAACACATTATACTATAGACTTCATTCTAAACCATTGTATGTTGAAGAATCCAATCACAACTATTGGATCAGGTTTAATATTTCAAAATAGTCAGTTTATATGTAGTTTTAATCCTTTAAAATCTCTATTGTATCATAGCATCTTTAGGGCACTAAACCATCAGTCATTGAGCTTCCAAAAGAGTCTAGAACTGACCTAAGGTGTGAACAATGGTTAACACTATCATCTACCCCATGGATCATCACCATCAGTTTCCACAAAGGCATCTCCATCAATTCTAAAAAATGATCATCCATCGGTTCATGTATAAATTGAAAAAGCCTAAAAACACTAAGTATATTCCATCGTTTGATAGGTACTTAGCACCATTGGTTGGTATGTAAGAATGGGCCAAGTCTTCTTCTATCTCAAGAAGGTCGTGCACATAGTTTCAGGTTCATATAGAACTAGAAACTAATTAATGAACACCACAAAATTTGAAACCCTAGGCAAGAATAGCTTTTATAAGTATAGATCTTCGATTTAGAGAATGAACATGAGTAAGCAAGCTTGTGCCAAGCAACAAAAGTGAAGAGGGTTATAAAAATTGCCTTTAGGAGGAATATCAGACTCCAAGAAGCAAGAAAACTCGAGCGTAGAAGGTAAAGAACCCAATATTAGGTCTGAACTCAGACAAGTAAGCTTCTTCTCTAAGAAAAGGAGTAAACCCTAAGTGAAGGAAGCTAGAAGGATAAGTTCTTTGAGGTTTAGAGCAAACTTTACCATGGAACAAAATGGTTCCATCTAGGAAGAAGGTAGGAGGAAGTGGAACAGAAAATAAACAAAGGAGAGAATGATATACTTACTAGTTTAGGTCAAGATCACTAAAAGGAAGCCTTGCAAACCCTAGATGAGGGTATATTCGAACCCTAGATGCTCCAACAAGAAGTTTGGCTATTTTTTTATTCCTTGGGCACTGTTGTTCATCAGCAAGTAGGGAAAGATGAAGCTATATAAAGGAGTGAAGTGATAAGAGTCTAAAGGTTTCATTTTTTAGCTAAAGAATAGTTATAAAAGACTTATGGATAAGGAAAGAGAGAAGCTTGAAGTTTCAAAGTAGCTCCCCATGGTGTCCATGGCCTAAAACTTCCATGGATATACAAGAATCCATACAAGAAGTTATTCCTCCACTCATGGATACATGCTTAGCCATCATTTTTTGGTTCTACAGGCATACTATCAGCCTCCAAGAAAAGGAACCATTGGTTCTTTGGACCCTAATCACTTAAGTGGTGAACTATTGGTTGACCATCTCTTTTAAGTGAACCACCGGTCCAAGTGAACCAAATATAGAAAACCATCTACCTATTAACTCTAGAGGTGACCTTCAGTTGTCACCACCTATTTGTGACCATCGAATATCAGCCAAGAAAGGGGACCATTGGTTGATGTCTCCTAAAGGTAGCTCATCCATAAAGGGGTAAACCCTAAATTACCCTTGAAGAGAAACACCTCCAAACCAAGGTACAACTAGGTGCCCCATGGCCCAAAAAGCACAAGCATGATAAGTAAACATCTAAGGATCATAATTTATGTTAAAAATTACAAGTAAAACCTCAAATTGGGGTAAATTGCATAAAAGTCCAAAATATGCACAAAATTGCATAACTTGCTCAAACAGTGTCCAAATTGGATCAAATTTAAACATTAAGCTTGTCACATGATAAAAAAACATATCAAAATTTTATATTATGGTTTAAATCACTAAATTATGGTAATTAAGCATGTTCATAACTTTAAGCACAGTTAGGGGTCTTACAAACATAATGAAAATGTATATATTCTTAACATACGCCTGATCCCATTGTTCAAGTCACATGCTTGAAAACATACACCATTGAGTAATATCATTCTATAGACATTTATGATGTTACTTCATTATCTCATAACTAAGTAAAACAAAATAAATTGGTAGCATGCCTTTATTATTAATCAAATCATTTACAAGTTATGCTATTATAGTCATCATATGATTGGCTCTTTGTGCATACATACCAACAAACTCCCACTTTCACATAGAGAAAATAACCCATGAATCCTATTCTAAGTGATCTAACATGACCATCATTCTTTTGTTGCAAAAGAGCTTTAGTTAAGGGGTAAACAACATTGTCCACCATTGGTACTCTACAAATATTCACATCTCCTCATTGTATGATCTTTCGTATGAGATAGGATCACCTTTGTATCTATTTGGAATGATAATGTGATCCATGTTCCCTGGCTTGTGCAATAGATCCATTACAATATAGTTCAATTATGTTGTTGATGCTTGGAACCACCCCAAGTTCAGAGACAAACTTCTGATTCAAACAACTTCCTTTGTTGTGTTCGATGCAACAATATACTTGGCCTCTGTTGTAGAATTGGCAACTATCTCTTACTTGGAACTCTTTTAGATTATAACTCTATTGTTTAGGAAAAGCACAAATCTTGATTGTGATCTATAATCATCTTTGTTAGTTTGGAAGCTTGCATCGGTGTAATCCTTTACCAACAACTCTTCCTCTCTGTCGTAGACAAAAAGTTGATCCTTAGTTCTTCTCAAGCATTTCAGGATATTCTTGATGGTTGTCCATTGAACATCACCTAGATATGACTGATATCTACTCATCATGATCAAGGCATACTAGACATCGGGATGGGTGAATAACATTGCATACATGATAGATCCAATTGTAGATGCATATGGAATCTTACTCATGTGTTCCCTTTCTTCACAAGAACTAGGGTATTGAGTTGTAGAGATGGTAACTCCATGAAACATGGGTAAGTTTCCACTCTTTGATCTTTCTATGCTGAACCTCTAAAACACTTTATCAATTTATGTGTTTTGACTTAGTCCAAGAAGCCTTCTAGATCAATCTCTATAGATCTTAATCCCCAAGATGTAGGATTCTAATTCCATGTCTTTCATAGAAAATGTATTTCCCAGCCAAGTATTTACCTTTTGTAAAGCAGAGATGTCATTCCCCATCAATAGTATGTTGTCCACATACAATATGAGGAATACAGTCATGCTTCCACTAACCTTCTTGTAAACACAAGATTCATCTTCATCATGAGAAAAGCCAAACTCTTTGACTATCTTGTCAAAATGAAGATTCTAGCTCTGAGATGCTTGATTCATTCCATAGATTACCCTTTATATCTTACAGACTTTATTTGCATCCTTTGGATTTATAAAACCCTCATTGACACATCCTCGACAAGATTTCAGTTAAGGAATGTGATTTTAATATCCATCTGCCAAATTTCATATTCATGAAAAGTTGTAATTGTAAGCATGATCTTGAAGGACTTTGCCATGACCATTGGAGAAAATGTTTCATCATAGTCAAAACCTTAAACTTTTCTGAAACCCTTTCAAAGTACTTTACCATACACATCGATCGTCTTCTTGATGACCCACCTGAACCCTGTGTTTTACCCCTTCAGATGGATCCACCAAGGTCCATACCTTGTTGGTATACATGGATTCCATCTCAGATCTCATGGGCTCAAGCCATTTCATAGATTTTGGTCCCTTAGTAGATTCTAGATAGGTTTTTGGCTCATCATCTATGACCAACTCATCATCTTATCACATGATATCCAAATCTTTTAGGTTTAAGGCATGTCCTATTAGATCTACGAGGTCCCTATGTTACATGAGGAATTTGAGATTCCATAACACTTTGAGATTCTCTTTGTTCCTCTTATGCATCTATCAGTTCAATGTTTTCTTGTTGGTCTCGAACCACTTCGAGTTCCACTTTCCCCCTATTGATTCCTTTAGAAATAAATTCCTTTTCTAGGAATGCAACATCTCTGGAAACAAACACTTTGTTCCCATATAGGGAATAAAAGTATATCCTTTGGTCGCTATAGGATATCAAACAAAATAACATTTATAAGACTTAGAGTCAAGCTTTCTAGAAAAAAAATTCTTTACATAAGCTTCACATCCCCAAATCCTCATACAATACATATTTGGGACGCTTCCTAGTCCATATCTCATATGGTGTCTCTTAAATTGATTTATATAGTACTTGGTTTAGTATAAATGTGGAAATTTCAAGAGCATAACTCCAGAAGGTAGTCAAAAGTTTAGCTAAACTCATCATTGACTACACCATATCCAACAATGTGGTACTTCTTCTTTCTGATGCACCATTATGTTGTGTTGTTCTAGGCAGAGTCAACTCTGTTACGATATTAGGAGCTCATAGAAGGTTCTCAAACTCTTGGCTTAAGTATTCTCCACCTCGATCAGAATGAAGTTCTTTAATACTTTTCTCAAGTTGGTTTTGTACTTTGTTAATATACTCCTTGAACGTTTCAAGAGTTTCTTACTTATGTTTCATCAAGTAAACATAACCATACCTACTGAACTCATCAGTAAAGTTAATGAAACACTGATACCCACCTCTACAAATTGTTCTAAAAGGACCACATACATCAATATGTATGAGTCCTAATAGATCACCAGTCCTCTCATTATTGCTAGTGAAAGGGGTCTTAGTCATATCACCCAAAAAAAAAGATTCACATGTCTTTATTGATTTGAAATCAAATGAGTCTGAATAACAACCTTTATGGATTCTAGATATGTGATTCTCATTTATGTGCCATAGAAGAAAATGACAAAGATATGTTTTGTTTAAGTTGTTGAGCTTTAGTCTTTTAGTATAAACATTATAAACATATATATCTTTAGATCTAGAAAATAAAAACCATAAGACATTGAAGCATTGCCATACAAGATCTCATCTTTTGATATAGAAAATTAACCATTCTTAATATGAAATTCATATGCATCCTTGTCCATACATGACACAAAAATGATGTTTCTTTTTATGGAAGGTACATGATAGTAGTTCACTAACAATACTACAAGCCCTGTACGTAGATATAAACTATTGGTTCCAACTACAGTGACAACTAACTCTTGCTCCATTTACAACTCACAGTTCCACCTCTCTCTTTTCCAAAGGCCTACTTCTTCTCAAATCCTTCATATTCGAGCATGCGTGCGATCCACGTTCAATATCTAGTACCCAAGATGAAGAAGTAGATAAGGTTATCTAAATAATGTATATACCTAAAGTGGAGATCACTATCCCCATCTTCTTCTTCCTAAGAGCCTTCAAGTAAATAGGATTGATTCTTCTTGTACTTTTCTTTCTCCTCATTTTGAGTGTTGAAGATTTAGATTTGGGCTTAGGATCATAACTCTTCATGTTCTTGCCTTCACCTTGGATTTATATTTATTCATTTTCATCACATAAAATTCCTTCTTCATTCTTGCTTCGACATTTATTAGCATGCCAAACAAATCTGACAGCAATCTGGCCATTTTATTCAAGCGGTAGCACTCAATAAAGTGTCTATATAATTCAAGAAATGATTTTAGAACCATATCTATGGCCAACTATTGGCTCAAGGAAAGTCAAAACTCTTCAAGATGTTCCATGTTTCAAATCATATTGAGGATATGGGTCTCTATTGAGTCTTCCTCTATCATCTTACACTCGAAGGGCATCTTTATAACATTGTGGCTTTGTTGCTTTGTGATATTATGGTTCACATTACTAAGATGTTGTACCATCTCAAGAATTCCCATGTCCTGGCATTGGTCATGCAACTGACAATTCAAGTAGCTTAGCCTAAGGTACTTTATGTCTAGGGCATCATTGGCATGCTTCCAATAAGCATTCACTTAACCCTAGGTGCATTAGGACCAGTTAATTCTGAACTAGTTTATCTAAGACTTAGAGCATATGCTCATCATTCAAAACCCTTCTCAAAGTCCAAAAGTAGTTTTGGAAAATTTTCCCATCAAGTTTGTCCTTCCTAAGTACTGATCGCAACAACAATTTAATTATCATTTGATTCTATAAGAGAAAATATTGCATTTTGTCAAAACACTTTTGATTTGAAAAATATTTGACGATATTTAGTTAGGCCTTTAATTAATTATTACTCCCACTATTTTATCCAAATTTATAGCCGTCTATATCAATTCGGAAGATTGTAGCGTACAACCTTCTAGTGGGAAAAGATCCAAAACAATTCAACTATTACCCATTTATCGCCAACACGTATAGTCAATTATTAAGGTAGACAACTTTTGTGAATTGCATCATATGCAGTTCTTAGATAGATAATATGTGCAACTCCTTTCCATATTAATCTTTATGCCTCTAGTGCTTAATCCCATTAAGGACACTAGTTAAGCCTGGCCTAAGGCCCACATGATAGATATGCACCCTGCTTGGGCTGAACCTACATATCTACCATCTCACTTCCATGAGATGGATGATGCACCACGCTTGTGCATCACCTATGCTTGGTCAATCAAGATTTTCATGTGTGTTCCTTATGGAAAGAATCTAATATTTAATATGTTATTTGAGGGTGTTTGTATTTATAAATAGATATACTTTATACAATCACCACATTTATAATATGTATCATATACATGTTATATCCCACAATGATAACATGGAATAAATATGTTGTTCTAATGTAATTCCTTGGAGCCATAAGGAACTACCACAACCTAGGGTCTACACCTCATATAGAAGCATGTTGTTGCTAAAGATCCATACTTGTCAATCTGGGTTTATCGGTTCAACCCTTGAACCGGTCAACTTCACTCTTGTCTGGTCGATTAGTCATCTCACCAGTTGTTTGGCATGTGGTCCACCATCTTCAGGGTCCTCCAGTCAATCGATCAGGTCCACCATCCAATCAGTTCATCTTGTCTTCCTTGGTCCTCCTCGGTCCTCTAGCTGGTTGGTTCACCTTTGAGATGGTCAGTTCTCCAAGTCTAAGCATCTTCTTCATTGTCTTAACAAGAAAATAAACTATCTTACTATTACATGATTATAGAGAAACCTCGAGTTACATTTGATGAGAGAAAAGGTATGAAAGAATAATATTTATAAAATTGGAAGATAATATAGAGGCTCGGTATGCAAACTGTCATAGAACAAGAAATAAACATACCACCACCATGCGCATATAATTACAATTATTGGCCATAACCACACTATACATCCAACATAAAAACTCACTTTTAGGGTGACAAATGTAAATTGTATATATATATATATATATATATATATATATATATATTAGTTTGTGATTTATGTGGTACTTGGTCGGACATTAATATTCACATCATCAATAATAAATAAACAATAAAAGCAAAAAATATGATAATATTGATAATCCAAAAATATAGTAAATTGATGTGGCTCTGATGCCACTATTGGGAAATATGGAATCATGTAGGTAGCAAAAATAAAAAAAATTACTACCATATTCCCCATCAACCATTAGATTGTGTCAAAAATTATAAAATGGAATATATGGTTTCAAGGATATACCTGGTCCTGGAGCAAGTCCTGTGGCAATCTCCTAGTCATTGTAGTTGTGCAACTATCTTCTAGTTGCATTAGACAATGTATGTTGTAGCTCCTGGTCTTTGTCACAGACAGCAAGTTGACGTTGTCCTCCTAGTGGAAGATAACGACCTCCACACCTCTATGGAAGTCCACACAGACCGCCTAGAACTCATGTCATCCTACTAGAACAGACAAGAAGGATTTGTCCCTCCTGTCGATGTGCTAGTCACAAACGTGCTCTCTCACTATTGTTTTCCCCTAATATACCTCCCTTTAGCGGGTAGGACTTGCTCGTTCTCTCTAATGGTCACCGCAACCAGATAAGACAATAAAAGTAAGATGCAATTGAGTTTTGTCTCTAGGAAGCCTCCAATACCCTTCCATTTATAGGAGGGGTTAGGGTCAGGGTTCCCAGTTTGTGGGAGAGGAAGAGACTAAAATCTTACAAATTTTCACAACCTATGACAGGTGAAACAGTTGACTCACTAGTGAACCAGTCGGTTGGCATGTGACCCGATCAGTTCACCCAGTGAATCAGTCATTTCGACATATTTCCCAATCGCAATTGTATTGGAAATTCTAATCCAATTTATACACGACATGACGTGAGCACTAATCCTTGATGCAATCAAATTACACATATGAACTGGGCAGTTCATCTCATGAACCAAATCATCTCATGACCATGAGTTGATTAGTTCACACAACGAACCGGTCAGTTTGACCTTAATTCATCCAAAATTCAGCCAATGTAATATTCAATCAACAAGACACTCCAACTAGTCATTTCATCACGTAAGCCAATCAGTTGAGAGTTCAGTCAGATGATTTGTTGCTTGAATTGAATCCCTAAATACTTTTAGCAATCAATTCGATTGTCATTCATAATTAAAACTCCTCTTCTAGGTGTATCCTATGTGTGTGACCCTATAGGTCCCATATTATGTTGGTAGTGGATGTCAATAACCAATCATAACATCACAAGCAAAGAGTGGTGCCTAGTTGCACTTCATTTCTACCTAAGTAAATGGAATGTTGGAGAACAACTTCAACCTACAATCTATGTTTGGTGTTGCAGTGTTTGTATACTTTCTTTATCTCTGATATCTAGATTGAACTCGAGGCATGGAGTACTCATGCTCTTCACCATTTAATCTTTTTTCCTTGCTATAGAAGATTGTCTGAGATATATGGAAGATCAATATCACATATTGACTCACATGTGCATGGACATGCATTTCTCAGTCTCTCTAATCAAGAGGCCAAGTTATCATACTCTAGTAGAAGGGACAAATATCATCTACATCACTCAAATTCATCCCCATGTGTCACAGTGTTCCCAATCATCACCTTTATGGAAAGACTTATTCAAGATCACATTGGATGATGTCAAAGTACACCAAACAACATGTGATGAGTGTGATAACTTCAGGTCGAAGAACCACAATCACCACCAAAACTATGAGAGCTAACTATGACTACCATTGTAATGGTTTCCATGTGTTACTCTAATGATGGTTCTGTCTGATACACTATTCTCTAACAAGTATCTATGTTCTTGGTTTGATATCACATATCATGACTGATGAGATTCTATCACCAACCGACACACACCCTAGTCTTATGTGTTATTCTTCCTTCCATAATAACATATGATTAGGGACATAATGAGAATGTATATACTCTAAAAATCCATATGATCCCATTGTTCAAGTCACATACTTGAAGTCATATGTCATTGAGTAATATCATTCTCTAGACATTCCTTATGTTACTTCATTATCTAATAACTGAATAAAACAAAATAAATTGGAAGCATGCCTTATTATTAACCAAATCATTTACAAGTTATGCCATTATAATCATCATATGATTGGCTCTTTGGGCATACATACTAACAAATTCTTATCAATTCACTATAATTGAATATATGGTTCATGTTTTGACTAAATAGACCAACATACAACAACAATGCTTCTTGACGATTCCCCTTACTTTCTAAAGGCACAAGCATAGGGAAAAAAAATCTATATCTTTACATTCTACACTTTTTGTCCCTAAGTTTCCTTTGAAATTGTTACCATCTAGTTAGTTTGTTTGCCAAAATTATTTTCAACCTACCTATCTTCCTAACCATATTATTATATAGGATCTTTGCATAGCCTGCTGATAATTGGTGGGGGATAAGAAGGTCCTGATATCTATACTACTTAGATGATACTGTCAGATCTTAGTATGATTCAATGTTATCTTCCTCTACCTTTAATTTCCTACTTGCATTATAGACATGGTCTTACTTCTATTTTTAAGATTAAAAAAATCATAATATTTATGAAACTTGTTTTTTGTATGAAGCTTGTCATATGGGTTAGAGGTCTTGTGACTGTATCCCAAAAATAAATTATTACATACAACTACATATATTTATTTGATACTATATAAACTCCAAGGACCATGACCACCTACCAATGTAATTTGATTTATATATGTCATTCTTTATTGATTATTTTTCAAGGCTTGTATGGTTGTTTCATATCAAAGATCATTATTAGGTGCCTCCTATTGCCAAACATATTTTCCTACAAATAGAAAAAAATCATTTCACCATGAAAGTCTACCATGCATGCAAAAAATGTTTTTGGGTATTTCCAATACAATCTCACCACCATTTATAGTGAGAAAGGAATCATACACCAAATATCTTGTTCATACACTCATCAACAAAAACAAATTGTTGAATGTAAACTTTGTCGTCTATTAGACATCACTTGCACCATTATGTTTTACTCCAATATGCCTACATAGTATTTTTCTTGAATATAAAGTTAATTCATATTTTTTAACAAACGACATGCCATCACCCATTCTCCAAAACATATTTCCTTCCTCCATCCTCTACTAATATTGAACCATTTGGTATGACCCCCTCACATTTTTATTATGTGTTCTTTGCCAAGGCATTAGGAAAAGGGCTAGATAACTTCCCCAGAGCTAATAAATATATCTTCTTTAGTTATTCTGATAAATAGAATGGTTATCAATGCTATGTTCCTATTGATGCAAGTATATTTTCATTTCACATGTTACCTTCTTTGAATCTACTCCATACTATTTTAAAGTTGATAATTCCTTAATCTCAGATGTTATTTCCCCACAACCGTGATCTCCATATGATTCTGCCTATGGATATGGTTAATGACACAAGGATACTGTTAGCTCATGAGGCTTTGTCTTATCCATGTGGTTATCATTTTAGTCAAGATGGTGATGGATCAGTTCCTATTTTTTCTAGCTTACATCATTCTATATTGATTACGAAGAAAGAAGACAATGCGCAAACTGTGATATAAAAAAATACTTTTCCTAGGACAAGATCATTTTTTCCTTATCTAGATCTGCCAACAATATAAAAAAGACAAATAGTGAGGCATTGTGGCGTCGTGCTATAAAAAAGTTCTTACTGACTAATTAGATAGGAAAATGTGGGATATAGTTGAGCCTCCATTTTTTTAAAATAGCTCAATAACATTTAAAGCAAGCCATACGACATCTAAGAGATAGAGATCTCACTCGAAGAACCTAGCAACTACTCCCTTTGAGGAACAACATAGCACAAGACTTAGATTGGGACGTTATAGATAAATTTTAGCACCGACCAACTCTTGTAGTGGCTGTCTAAAGCAACTATCTGGCATGGAAGCCATCAATCTGAATATGCCTTTGAGTATATCGGGGTGAGAGTTTGTATAGTTTCCAGAAGAGATCACCTTCATGAAGAGAAACACAAGAACACCTAAAATGAAAAGCATGACCGAAGCAAAGACACAACAAGACAACAAACAAATAGCACACTACAACAAAAGCAACTAGACCCCTACGGACCTACCCCAACACACAACACCAAAGAAAGAAACAATCGGAGCGCAAGCCATGGCCGGAAAGGAACAACCTAAATTCACCCAGAAACCACACTACCTAACAGACTGACCAAACACACTAAAAAAACAAAACAGCCAAAAAAATCACTCGAACAAAAACACAAACAGGTAGGGGCACACTAAGAGACAGATGGGCAAGAGACCAAACATGCCAATAGAACAAAAGTAAAGGAGAGAGGACCTAGGCATGTGAGTCGGTGGTGGGTAGGGAAGGTAGGGAACCCCACCACTACTCCACACCACGCCGACACACCCCTCCACCACAAGCAACAACTTGAGGTGGATGGAGGTGGCCGAGAGTAGGAGCACTCACCAAAGGTCGAAGCCCCTCTTGAATCCTCCTTACAAGTCTGACGAGGACGCTGACACTGGCTGCCGACCAAAAGGGTGCAACTAGAACACCTGACCACCTAGAAACCAAAAGGAAGACAGGGATAGAGGGAAAGAGTGCCCGTCCTCCAGGGGTAGACAGACGTCACCAGGGCCTCCCATGCTTCGCCAGCCACCAGCTCTGCACGAAACCTCAGGTCACCAGTCGCAGAAGAGATGGAGAAGAAAGTGCCACCGAAAGATGGTACCCGCCCACAGATGGCCCGAAACCATGGAGACGGGTGCGTGTGGAGGAAACACCCAGGGGGAGAAAGGAAATTCCAGCCGGCCACCGGCCTCCCTCTACCCGGGGTGAGAATAGGCTCACTGAGGGGCTTAGAAAATCACCACAGTGGACACCCTAGGGCTGCCACCTCTTCCCTCTAGGTGAACAGTTGAGCCTCCTTCCAGTTGTCAATTTATTGGATATTTCTAGATTTTTGCTACAAAATATCATCTTGATGACTCATTAGAATGTTTGAAAGATTGATTGGTTGACAGAAGATATAAATAAACATATGCCATTGATTATTTTAAAACCATCTCTCCAATTTATCATCTTAACTTGTCATGGTAATTACTTTTGAAGTTGTGAATCTTGGATGACCTCTGTTGTAGTTAGATGTAAAGAATGCTTTTATATATGAATATTTGGAGGAAGTTGTTTACATGGATCAACCACCTAGATTTTTTCACATGGGGGGGTTCACATGGTTTGTTTCTTGCACAAAGATATATAATGGAGCCAAATAAATATGAATAAATGGTTTGAGAAGTTGAGTCACACTCTTTTCAAGAGTGGATTTTCTTGATCTCACTAGTATCACTCTCTCTTTGTTAAAAGTGTCATTCTAGCAATGTAGTTTTTCTTGTGTACGTTGAAAACATTATTTTTTTTGGAAGTGGCTCTAATGGATTCAAGAAACCAAACATTAGCTATACAATCACTCTGTCACAAAATATTTGGGGAAGTTACTATACTTATTGGGAATTAAGGTTGATCCAACTACTTCTGGTATGAGTCTATCTGATAGAAAGTATATATTAAACCTTCTAAATGAAACATGTTATCTTAGTTCTAAACTGATGGACACATCATTGGATGCCAAAATTCTCTACAACAATAATTCCTCACTAACTTTCTCATACAACAAGATATATCAAAAGACTATGTGTAAGCTTTATATACCTAACTATGACTCATCTCAATACCACCACAATTATGGGATTGGTTATTCAGTATGTTGACAAAACCAAGGAATGGAATTGGATTGTAGCATGTTATATTCTATGGTGTCCAAAGATTTTTCCTAGAAAAGAGTTGTATTACATAAAGTAAAGCCATTGTAATGTGAAGGGTTACATTATGGTTATGTTTGTAATAAGATTGATAGGAAAATTAATTATAGTTATTGCACCATTGCTGGAGTATTTGGTCACATGGATCAATAAGAAATAAGTTGTAGCAGATGAATTTATTGTAGATAATGAATATAGGGCAATGGATCATATTTCATACTATATGATTTAGATAAAAATATTTCTAATTGAACTTGGCCTTACATCAACTGAGCATATTCCTATGCATTGTGGCATTTCGGTTGTTGTATTCACTGATACAATTCATTATTTGATGAGAGGAAGAAGCAAATTAAAGCCGATTTTCACTTTTTGTGGGAAACTATACTAGCCACAACTCTAATCACTCCCTTTACAATATACAAAGAGAAAATTGTGGACTTTCTTATAACATTTTTATTCAATAGGTGTTTTATACTTTTATTGGCAACATTGGCATGATCAATATCCATGCCTAGCTTGAGTGGGGTGTTTGAGGTGGTTATGATTTACTCTAATATATATATATCCCTAGAAGGATGGATTCAGGAGTGGTGTTATGTCTACACACCAATATAAGCATCGATGTAATCAAATTATAATCGTATCGATCCAACCACCGATGCCATTTTCAACAATCCTTCTTTGATTTCATCATCCCTATAGTTCTCTTTTCATGTTGTCATTCATCTTTATACATTACACATTCACATATAATTAGTGATGGGCATGTATTCAAGGTAAGAAGTCATCAAGTCATTCATAGAATACTTTAGATATACCATCCCTTCTTCCCCTAGAGAAATCCTGATCTTTAACCAATCACATTCTCATCTCAGTTATCATCTTTAAATTTGAATTATATTTTCACAAATTTACTTACATGTCTTTGTTCCCTTATGAATAAGACATTCATGTCAGATAACATCATGTAATTGATCACAAAATCAAGAATAACGAAGACACATAACATCATTTTTATATATACATCCAATTGTATTGCCATTATGCAAGAATTAGATATTATAATGGGATCCAACTGCATTACAACTATGCACCAATATATAGCATATCATCACCCGAGAACAATAATAATGAATTATTATTTATCATTCAACATAATTCATGTGAACATGCTAAGAAAATTACTTATCATATACATATATTAGTCTCTCTAAGTTAAGAGTTCAACTAATTGATAATCATGACATTCGTCATACTACAATAACTCAATTTCAATAGGATTTAATTATATTTTCTTAGAACATACATGAGGAGTGAGATTATCATTTCATCTCACTTGCCAATAAAACAAAATTAAGTATAGATATCATATATAACAAGACAATCACATAATATTATATCTTTTATTACTTAGGACGCAAGGGAGGGAATTTCTCATTATTTAGATAATTGGTTTGTACCTAAATTTTTGAAGAAAAAATACAAAAGGGATTCTATAACAATAGAAAAAAAAATCACCAATCATATATAAATTAGGTATATTCCTTTTCAACGCTATCAATGATATGGAACTATCCACTCACCTAGGTCACTCAGGAGATGCTCTCTTCTAAAGCCTTCAATAGTACATCCTTTCCTATTCTATCTAGAAACCCAACAAAAGGCTTCCCCTATGTCTTCCTTTAGCTTTAGGAAGGAAAATGCAAGGAGGAAGAATAATTATCAAGATCAGAACTCTAGGTTAGAAAACTCATCACCTAGAAGAATTGAGGGTAGAACAATAAGAGAAGGTGAAGAATGGAATCAAATGAACTTATTATACATTTCTCCTCCAAGAAAAGCCCAATTCATTGCACCACCGAGCCAAGAAGATCCAAGATCCTAGGAATCCCCAACCTCTCCACAACTCATCCATTTATTCCTCATATTCTTATAGCATTGAATGGTCCCCATACAAAGATTTACCAATATACCATGTCCTAAATTGACCAAAACGCCCTTATTTATTTTTCCACACACATGGATGACGGAAGGCCAATCCACTTCTTAGGGGTTGGTAAACTTTTGATAGAATAATGTAACTCAAGACATGGCATGTTCCCAGATAAATCGAGTGTTGGAACCAATTATAATGGATGTGAAAACTTCTAAACCTTTAAGCCCCTACTTTAGATTCTCACGGTGATTTCTCCATTCCTTCAAACAAAATTTTCCTTCAAGGCCCACAAATTGGCCAAACTCAATAAAAGGTCAGTTAACTTGCTCAAATTGAGCCAACACATTAATGTATCTGAGTTCTTCTACCATATGACTCCTCAAAACATGACAAGTCAGATTGATCTTGCTTTAAGGTCCTCTAATTTATCCTCTCCAATAGAGAAGACCATGTTCTAAGCTACCCAAACTCATTCAAAGGCATCTATAATCGATCTAAGGGTTCCCATACCTCCAATAAATCTCTAAGAACATCCATAAACACTTATCAAGGCCCAAATGCATCTATAGTGACTGAATTCATGTTTACCTCCTTATAATCTCAAACTAAAAATCATGTTTGGGTTTATATATCCCCAACTATTTCACATTCAAGATATAACACAAGCTCATTTATATATAACACTATACTCTAACAATCAGAAAAAATTATAAAAAATATGATTCATCATATATGATACCAACTTATCACGAATCATGAACATTAATAATAAGAGATCATGCTTATAAGGTATAGTTGGGCACAAGTGTTACATATCCACCCCCTTAAAGATAATCTTCCTCAAAAGTTCAAAGGTTTGTAAGGATTGCATCAACTCTATTGACTTAGTCTTGTTTTATAAAATAACTTGCTAGTGAAATTCTTCCAATTAATCGTATTTGTCACAAAGAAACACCATCCTAGAATATCCCCCACAACGTCCACAATGATGGTTTTAACATGTGGGAAACTTCGATCAAACCATCTGAGTTGTAATGATCATTCCACCACTAGACATAGAACGAAAGCTAGCATGCTAACACTACCTCTATTAGTACTAATATATAGTTGTTCTGGTAAAACATCCTCAACTGCCTTGGCCTGACCACATGAGCATCATTGTTGAATGCATTATCATCAAATATCGCTTTCTTGATATACTATTATATCCTCCAATTACTCGAACTTTGCATGCATCCATCATCCATAGAAGTTCTAAACTTCTCATAAGATTCCACAATCACTATCTACTCTCTCATATATCAGTTGTTAGGCCATCTTCAAGATGTCTTATCTTATCCTCATATGTAGATGCCAAATGAGCACATAAATTGAATAAATGAACTCACACCCATTTGGTGTCATATTATATCGCATAGGAGTATCAACTATCTAATTTTTTTCTTATAAAGTAATTAGTGAAAAATAATCTTAGTGCAATGGTTTTTTGGCATCTTTTGTAGACCACCAATAACTTGTGTTTTGCTTTTAAATATAGAAAACAACATGGAGAATAATGCCTTCCTTAGGTATATTCAAAATATAGAAAACTTTTTTCAACTCCTTAATTCATAAATCTACACATGTTGAGTATACACTTTTTAGAAAATACACTGCTCGAGACCACAAAGATGCTCAGAGGTCTTTCCAACATCCTTATGCTCCACAGACTAAGGAAATTTGGTATCTATTTTTGCTAATAATGCAACTACTATATGCTCTAAAAATATCATCTTAGAGTTAGGAGAATGTAGTCCTTGTCCTTGGGTGTATTAAGTTGAGGTGTTGTCATAGCATTCTAGAAAGGACCATTATTGATGTTCAACCTTCTTGGTTTCTCTTCTTTCATCCATATTTAAAATTAGAAGAGTTAATGAATCATCAAACCGTCAACAAACAAACCACAACTCAAACTATATGACTCCACCAACTAAAACCATCAACATGTCATCACCAACACCCTCAAACAACTAATCTCTATATCAATATCATTGTTGTCTACGCAAAATCACTAAATTTATGCTTAGATGTCAACTTACAGAACTCATTCCCTAATATAATCTAGTTAACCCAAATGGAAAGGTGAAAAGAGGAACTAATCATTTATTGGAAATAAATCATGATAAAACCTCATTGAGGTCAGCAAAATGACACCTAACATAATTATGAAACTCATGGAATATATGTTGATTCACATAAGAAATCCAAATTTGATTTAATAGAAGATATTTACTCATCTCCATAATGTAAGGTATATCATGTTTGTTTATGATGGAGAACCTTTCCCAAGTACATCCACATAACACCACCCCAACAGAGTGAACCAAAGGACCATACATGTGGTGAAAAGTCACCCCAGATCCACATCTAGTAGTGTAAAATGTTGTCACAAGGCTAGCCCATGACTGATGTGTAGGCAAAAGAAGTTTACCCTAGAATTTGCCTTCCATATGATATGAACCTGGGAACTCATGTATGATAGGCTACCCTATTTACCAGTTGAATTAATCTTGAATTTTGTATGCATATAATATGTCTTAAATATGTTTCTTATAAAATAAGATGTTGTATTGAGCATTTTTTTTATTACATCATGATCTTTAAGCATAATCAAATATTACAATATCTACAAGATAGAAATATATGATGAAGAGACACATATCAAACTCACTTATAGAAGTATATGAGTGTGCATGGAATATATCTAAACAACTACAACCAAAAATTACATGAACACCATGTACAACACATCTATTATGCAACTCTAATACCAGGAAAACTTTTGAAACGTGTTGTGTGAGGTATTTTCACCTTAGTCAACAAGTATTTCCCATTTAATAGATAAGCATGTGTAGGGGATGTCTATAATTTATTACATGGATTAATGAGAATGAATTAGTATAGCCATAAGGATATCATTTAAATACATAAACATAAATAAACATCCAACACATGCACACAAACATCATGTCTTGCTAATCACTATTTTTTCTTGTCCTTAAGTCATATTTATTATAGAATTTGATCGCACTTTTCATTGGTTACAAGTGCAAACAAATTCCTCTAGTTGAAGATATCAAACTTTAAATTTATATCTGACTTCAAGAGATGTCCACAACTCATTATGGAGTCTGTTGTAGTAATACATGGTTGAACATAGCGAAGGAGAACAATAGGTTAAGAACGGGAGATCTTGGTTTATTTTAGTCGAATCAAAAGGAATGAATATGCTATCCCAGTTAAGGAATGAATTAATTCTAAATTAGGATAGTAAATCAAAGTTATGAAAGATCAAAATAAACAAAGATAATTATGGAAATGACAAAAGGGAACATGGGTTGGGGTTCACCATTTAAACCATCCTCAACCGTACAAAACCTTCTCTTCTGATTCATACGTGTTCCTGACATATTCTAAAAGTAGTTGTAAATGATACCTAGACCTTCCTTCTCTTGAGATCTGGGTAGATTTCTTTGTAAAGGTATCTCACTCTTAAGATGATAACCAATAAATCAAGAATAAAAGTATGACCATAATCACAGTAACTCCTCACTCTCATGTCTTATTTCTTATCCATATTCTAAATATTACTAAAATCATTCTCTCAAATAAATCTTGATTAAATATCACAAGAAGGTATCTAATCAAACAAGTGACACATTAAAACAAAAGTATAGAAACAAACTATAAGAACACATGTATTCATTAGAAGAAGGAAATATTATATGGTTGGGAAAGCCTGATGGCTACTTCCAACTCGAGTTATGGAGATTAGCCACTAATTGGACAAGAAGGAATTAGATTACAACTTGGACATGTTATGGTAGAAAGAGAAAAGAGAAGAGGTGGTTGGGACATAAGTCTAGAGGTTGATGGTCTTGCTAGGTCTATGACACTAGCCATGTTATTGGTCTCTAGACTTTGTCTTTGATCATAGTGGTAGCCTTTTGGCTTGTTCGTCTCCAAAATTCAAGATGCCATTTTTTGTGGTTACAGAATGGGTATTTATAAGAAATGTGGGAAACATTTGGGTTAGAGTTTGTGGGTCCCTCCCATTGACCTCAAGATTGTCAAGCTTTGGATGTCGATCGATGGTGATGACCCTTGAGCTTCCTTCAATCGACCTAGGAGGTCAATGGGTCTTTGGTTGGATTATATATTTTTTGATCTTGGATTCATCGACCTTGTTGATTAATGGTTGATGATAAATGGATGAAGATTGATGGCATATACATGATGTACATTGATGGTGGTTGTCGAGCTAGTAACTGTCGTTGACCTTGGTCATTGATCTTGAAGGTCGATTAGCTGATGGATGATTGAAGTCTATGAGTATAAGGTCACTGGACATTTTTGGAGGTTGATTAATAGGTTGACGGGGGATGTTGATTGCCTTGAAGATCATGGTCTTAAATAAAATTTACTGATCGATCTACCTTTTAAAAGTGCTCAAAATCTGTTTTTGGTTGCACTAGTTTGGCTGGTAGTGCCTGTAAGTTAGGGAAATATACTAAATGAGTACCAAAACTAGAAATAAGGAAAAATTATTGGAAAGATATATAATTAAACTGTTAAAGGCATATCATGGATAACAAAGGTACATAAGCTAAGGTAAAACACATAGTAATATTTCATCAATTTGCATGTTATAGGAATTTTACCACCTTTTATCCGTCACATCATACCATCTCATCTTGGTTGTGGTACCATGCAACTAATCGATCATGATACAAACAAGATCCATCATCCCAAGAATTGCATGAATAAAGATCAAGGTTCCAACTAGTCATAGGGGGAAACTATTCAACATCTAATAGGAGAAAAGCGTACACACAGGTTTGGCTCACTTCCTACTAGGGTAGTGAGTTATTCCATGACTCTACTACTCTCTCCCTAAAGTGCATACAACAATGTTGGCACCCCTTATTCTGTAACATCATTCATTTTTCATCACTAATATCAATATGCCATATAAATAATGTTTTTCCATCATTATCATATATCCACTTTCACCACCCCTCTGACTCATTTATTATCTTCATTAGGCATTCTTATCTCACATCTCATTAATCACAAGTATATATTCATGTTAAAATTCACCATGGAATTCATCATAGATTGTAGTTATATCTTCCCTTCTACTAGGGTAGTTTTCATCTTTAATCATTCTCATTCTCATATTAGGTTTCAATATTTGAATAAAATTAGGTTTTCATTAATTATCTTTCATTTCATTGCTCACTTATGCATAAGTTAGCCATAGTCACACAACATCCATGTAATGATCACATCATCAAGAATAATGAAGACATGTAGCATCAAAACTGTAATTACATCCAATTACATTCCAATTTCACAACAATAAAGAGTATATTATCAAAGTGGTATATTAAGAACGACACATTATTAAGCGCTCATCATACTTGATGTATACATGTTAGCAAATTTAGTTTTCATATGCATACAAGATGAACTTATATGTTATGATACCAACTATTTAGATAACATTCCATTCATGATTTTAAAATAACTCAATATAATATTTTTATTTTATTTTCCTAGAATATGTAGGATGAGGGAGGCTAGCATTTCACCAAGAGTAAAAATATCACATAAATTTCTATAGAATTAATATATAACAAGTCAATAGCATAACTAATCCTTATTTATTTACTAAGTGTGCAAGGGAGGGGTTTTCTCAAAATATAGTGGACTAATTTCTTGCTATGAATTTTGACAGACAAAAGAAGTTCCATGGAAACAAGTATCAACAATAATAATTTAAATATATATTACATATATTAATTTCCCTTATCCCTTTTCTATACTAATTTAGTTAGTTTGATGTATCAACTCACCAAGTCTTATAGAACGTGCTCTCTACACAAAGCTCCAACAACATATGATCTTATCTTATGGCAAAAGACCTGACAATAACCTTATTAACTCTTCCTTTAAATCTAGGAAGAAAAAGGATGGAGAAGCAAAAAGGAGGAAGAACCACATTTAAGATCAAACCTAAAGGAGATGAACCTCATCACCAAGAATAATATATGGAAGATAGGAAAGAGATTCTAAAGGAAAGAGAAGATAATTGTTGACAACCAATTTTTTCCCACTAAAAAAATTCACATTCAATGTCAATTTAGTGCGTGCCACACTCTACACATTTTTTCCCATATTTTCACCTATTTGATACGCCCATTTTCACCCACTATTGCCCAGTTTGGGGCTTTATGTTAAAAAACTTCTTTTCAAACTCAAAGTGCAAGTTGCTCTTGAATTCCGTTATTACATGCCTTTTTCATACATTTCCCAGCCAAATTTTTCTAAATAAATTGTTCATTTTCCCACTGTGATTCAACTAATTTTTCTTTACTAATATCAAGAATATTCCTAAGTTATCTCTCTTTATTCAAAATCGACATTTTTATGCTTTTTTTCATAACAATCTTAAAATTTAGGAAAATTTAGAAATCAAATATATCCATCCCAAGACACTTGGAGGATCCAAGCCATTTACCTCATTCCATGTAGAGGATTGTCTTTATCTATGTGCCATAAACATGTGGCTCGTCAGGGTGATCCGCTGTCACTTCTAGAAGGTTTAGTCTAGAACCCCAACCCTAGAATCCACCTATATATAACCCCCATAACAACTATATTTTGGGCCCCTTTATCACCTCCTAAAACTAGAGGCCGAACTACCTCTCTCTTTACTTTTCACATTATCTATTATCTTATGATTCTTCATATAACACAATCTTTTCTAATAATGTCGTTAGGCTGCCAAAATAGTAACCTAACCATTTCATATGTATCTATCTTGCTTAACAGTTTTGTCTACTTTGACTACTTTATTTGTTCATATCTACTTACTAATGCATATACGATACATTTATTTATTTCTATTGGTCTGATCTGGAAAAGAATTAGATCTTTTTCAAAAACCACACATTCTTTTCATCCTCTAGAACATCCCACACATTCGGTCTTAATCACTCATGAGGGATCCCCATTTGGGAGGTTCTAAGGTTATTAAGACCCTGATATACCTAAAAAAAGGATTTATAGGGCCATGATGGGAAGAACACACACACATCCATACCTAAAATGTCATACACAAATTAAAATGTTTTCTATTTTATCATTTTCCTTTTGTTTTCAAGTTAGTCAACATGCAATTGGTCTTTTCCCAAACACATAGAAATGGCTCAATAATTTAATGGGAGAGATGGGGGTGTTCACCCTTCCCCTCCCATAACAAGATCGTCAAACCTTAATTCTCTAGTTTTTTTAAAAAATTGGTGATTCATTCATCCCGTCGCCTAGGTTTGAACTCATGACCTCTCGGTCTTACATCATCACTAGGTCTTAATTCTCTAGTTTTATTTTGTTATTTTGTTTTCATATCTATATGAATTAGATGAAAAACAACTTTCCACCGTGGATTCACAAAATCATATTTTTCTTTCTCGTTTTCCATATAAAAGATGGTGGCGCCACTGGACACCTTCCTTCATTTTCCATGCGAGAGTTTTAATACGAAGGACACACGTCAAAAGCATATTTTTTGGCAGATTGTGATAGACTGCAAACTCTACTGGGAACACCACGACATTTTGAATTGAATCTATACTTCTTTTTTTGTTATACCTAGCATTGAATTCCAATTTTATTTTGAAAATTAACCATTTTTAGTACTTCTTTGCCTTTTTCTTTATCTGATTCCATCTATGTTTATTTTTCTTTTCTATGTGTTCTGTTTCTGTCTGGCTTGAGGGTAGGCCACACATCACCTTGATTTGTGGGCCCCTTGCACACACATTGATGTTATCTATTGGGCCCTCTACCCTACTTACTTTAGGAAGTTATGATAGTTTCCCCTTTTCTCTTCTATATTCCATTTTTTAATATTTTCTAGTATGTCACCCTCGTTAGGGTTTTGGGTTTTTCTTCCATGGCCTTTCTCTTTTATTTTTCTAAAAATGAAAAAATAATATAAAAATCATGATGGGGTGAACAGAAGACATGGGCCAGAAATAAGATCTTTTTGTGAATAATGTGTGAAACATTTCTTCATATATATAAGTCTTGCTTTCATTCCTAATGGCTTTACGTCAAAACAAATTAAAAGTGTGCACTTGTACTCCACACCTCTACAAACCTATGTGTCATGGAATAGGTTCGACCTCATGTTTGATCCCTTGAAATATTGTGGGGTCTTAGTAAAGGAACCAGTGTAGTGATAACTTAGACTTCCAAAGGCCTTGAAAACACCCTCTCTCCTAACACTGACAACTAATTATGGATGTCATAGTCACGAGGTGCATTAGGAATAGTACCCATATCCGTTGAACCCAAGTTACCCCCACAATGAGTGCCATCTTTCCATTGAGAAGCTAAAGACCCACCCCTCTGATGCAGGTCATGCTTAAGTAAGGGTGTAAAACTATATCTAAAGTAATGTGCTAAAAGGGAAGGGATATTCTCTCCTTATGTTTACATTTTGTGGCCCATTTCAAAAACTAGAAATTGCTTCTAACCGCTTCGTATGTGGATTAACATTATTTTTTCAAAACAAACAATCTCTTTTCCAAAACAATCAAATAACTAGCAATATTAGTTGATCTTCTATTCTCAATCTTTTTAGAAACTCCATCAAGGTCCTTGTTATATATATCAACTAGCTAGGGCCGATAACTTTGAAACCAAACAATCATGTTATATGTTAAGAATACATTTCAACTGAAACAATCTATTTTAAGATTAACTATAAAATCTTCAAAAATTAAACTTATTAATGAATGCTTGCTTGGAAACCCTAATTTTCAATTTAGAATGTTTAAAACAAAGTATAATGAATTAAATAATATTTACCCCTTTTATGATGATAGTTGATTCAATGATAGCATAAATGATGTACTTTCCCTCTCCTAAATGCATCTCATGATCATTAACTAGTATATAAACTCTAAATGAACTATTTTTGTCTAATATACAAAATACAAATAAAATAAACCCTAAGTGACAATAATTGCAAGGTACTTCAATAAGGGATCAATCATAATCCATATGATGTTCATAAGTGATACTAACCACATTATAGTAATAATCATCTTAGGGTCATCAAAGTTGGAAGTAATTATGTAGTAGAGATCTAGGCCCTAAAATACACATAAGATCCAAATTAGAAGCTAATCTGATATCATTTGACCCCTTAAATCTTCTAGGAAAGAGATTAATATAGTTTGGGTCCTAATCAATAAATTATTTAATGTATGTAGTCAATACAAAATAAAGTTACGTGCCTATAGATTGTCATGCATCCTATCAGGGTCTAGATCTTCCTTGTGAAGCTAACCACGACCCTTTAGTTGTATCCCTCACCCAAGAGGAATCATGTCCAGCCACATTTGTGACCCAACATCCCCAGGTCGCTTCCCCTTCATTATGAAGGCTTGCTTACTACCAAACCACCTTCATCTTCAGCACTGAGAGACAAATCGAGAAACCCTAAATATAATGGTACTCTATGCCCTACAGACCTCATACGATAGATAATTTCCCAATTCCATTGTACCTCACACTCCTCTAGGTTCCAATGTTTTGTGAACACCACCTATAAAAGAAACACATCCTAACCCATCATTGATATCCCAAATGGCATTACTTTCTCCTCGGTGACTTCCCTACTACGTTCCCAGTGAATCTCCTTCCTATCTTTCTACTAGTTTGTCAAAATAGAACCCCTGGACTTAGAGAACCCTAAAAAAGAGGCCGTACATTTCATTTGGCCTCCACAAATCTCCTCCTACCCTCAATTTATTCACATGAGGAAGATATCATGCTTAGTTCATCTTGCCAGTTTCCTCCTCCTATCCTTTCATGGAGGGAGCTTCTTCTTAGCCTCCAGACCACCACGAAACCCATCCTTGGGCTCATTGGTTTTAGTCTTAGATAGGAAAGGTTCTTAGCACCTTACTTCCTCAAGACTTGGAATGGAACTAGGAATTTGATCTTCAAGTTTCTAGTGGTTGTAGGGAAGTTCTTCCCAGAGATTCGATGACAAAGAACCCAAACATTGTATTTCCAATTCCGCCCTCATAATTTTAATCTTTTCGGTCATGCCCACATGGGCATGTGTTTAATTTTCCTCCCTTGTCTATCCATATGTTTTGAATAAAGGCCAGGACATGTACCAGGTTTGTTTAGGCCACATCAATTATTCACGGTTGATTGAATGTTATCTATAAACTAGAAATTATGATTTTAAATTGAACGCACAAAATCATGTTCATTATATCAATTGCTTGATGATTGCCATACTTACTTCTCATGGTTACCATGATCACTAAGTTTAGAGATTAAAATTAATTCTTAATGAATTCAAAATTTAGGTGTTAAGGGAGAAATTCCTCAAGTTCATGATTATACTAATGTTCATATTAATAATCATTTTATAAGAATTTTAATATGTTTATATGCTCTCAAAATTCATGGACCTCAAGGGGTCATCATGGGATTTCATTCCAATTATTATCTTTCCTAGGATTAAGGGATTTCCTAGCAAAGACATATCATAGAGAGATGCATATTCTATTTATTCCACTCTTTATGTCAAGAAGTTATTTCAAGAGTGCATAAGTTAATGTTCAAGCCAAGTTTTCTCAAATGTCTAGTATAATTGTTTGCTTTTTCTATAAAGTGTTTCTACCATTTATAGATGTGGTTGTTTTATATTTTGCATCACTAGGGATTGTCCCTAGGTATTGGAGCATTGTTTTATCTTTTGCATGGATGGGGACACAATGTCTCTAGGTATTGGATCAAATAAAGGACTAAAGAAGAGAAAGCCAATGATTGGAATACCTTCAAGTGCAACCTGGTGGAATGCCATATTCCTTATATGATCCTAACATTTAGAATGTTTTCCTATGTTCATATGATTTGATTGTAGATTTAATGAAGAATTCAGTCATAGCTTTCATATTCAATGAATAACGTATAAGTATTTTTAAGATAAAGTATGGTGACTTATTTATTTATTTGCAATAAGTATTGTGATTTGACATCCCCCTTCAAAGTTAAGTTCTACTTCTCAGTTATTGTATATATGCAAAAGTGGGGTGTTACATTAACAATCTTCTCAAATCAAATTATATAATGATTAACAATATTCTCAAATCAAACAATATTTTAAAATATTAACCATATTTTTAAGTTAGACAATCTTTTCAAAGATTAACAATATATTTCAAATCAAACAATCTTTTAATGATTAACAATATTATATAATTGAATAATCTTTTCAAATCAAACAATCTTTTAAAAGATTAGCAATCTGTTTCAACACAAACAATCTTTTAAAAGTTAGCAATGTGTTTCAAGTAAACAATATTTTTTAAGATTAACAATCTTCTCAAAGCAAACATAATTTTGAAAGATTAACAATCTCTCAAATTAGATCATCTTTCTAAAAATTATCAATCTTCTCAAATCAAACAATAATTTAAAAATGAACAATATGTTTCAACTCAAATAATCTTTTAGAAGATTAACAATTTGTTTCATCTCAAACAAAGTTTTTAATCATTCACAATCTTCTAAAATAAAACAATCTCTTTGAAAATTCACAATCTTCTCAAATTAAACAATCTTTTAAAAATTGACAATATGTTTCAACTTAAATAATCTTTTAAAAGATAAAAAAATTGTTTCATCTCCAATTATATTTGTAAAGATTAATAGTCTTCTCAAATTGTATAATCTTTATAAGGATTTCCAATCTTCTCAAATCAAACATGTTTTAAAATATTAACAATATGATTCCAAAGCAAATAATCCTTTCAAAACATTAATGATCTTCTTAAGAGATTGACAATCTTGCCAAAGAAAAGAAACTCCTAAAAAAATAACAAAAGTTTTTGAAGATCTTTTCGAGTACACTCTAGAAGAGTAAAGCTTTGTTTCCTAAGTATCTTGCTTTAAAACCTCATTGAGAAAGACTATTCTCCAATTTGACTGAGACATCACTTGTCATTGAGTGGGTCCACCCATAATGATGGTCATAGACTACAACCCTAAACTAGATACCACTTAGCTTTTATCACAGTTACATCTATGGTCCTATACTATGATCTTAAACTAGAAAAGCATGTGCTTTGCACGTCTACATCTATGATCCTAGAATATGACCCAAAACATAACAATAACCTATACCCATTCTCATGATCATCTAGGAAATTCTAAGTCGAGGATTCCTCGTTGTTCACCTCTCATCACTTTCGAGGGGCAAGAACCCCAAGAGATTCTCATCGAGCTAGGAAACAAAACAGGGTGTCATGGATATTGTCAAGGCTTTCATTTTGGGAATGCCACTAGATGAGGACAACCTAGGAAGTAATGTGATTAATTGAGCATATTCACCAGTCCAGAAGGGGATACCTTATTATCTATCAAACAATCAAACCTCCATCTTTTTATCATATTTTGAAAATCCCTTTTGGGACACTTACCTAAGAAATACAACACATCAGTTAAATGACATGTCATTTCACTTCCATCATCTTTATGTTTTACTTCCATGGCATTGGAAAGTACATCTCATATTAAAATTGAATAACTCTTCTAGCTTGCCCAAGCTAGGGGTAGGTTCATCACTTAAAAGCAATCATAAAAATAGAAAAGATATTATCACATGTATGTTTCATATCAAGAAGATCACATAGATTGGCTTAGATCCCTCTAGAAATTTGCAAACAAAGGGGGAAGTACTTTTGACTTCTTAGATGATATAATGTGTGTGGAGGGGCATGTCCTGTAAACACAAAATATTCTCTTATTTAATATCACACACTACTTTGAAATTTAATTAATCTAAATTTTAGAATGTCAGGGGAAGATCAAAGAGTCTGTACTTCAAGCGGTCCCACAAACAATCGACCCAAATGGTAGGAAGCAGCAACACTGGCTGACAGTCTGATAGAGGTGTCAAGGGGGATACCAGCACAAACAAGCAATGTATCTCATCAAAGATAAGAAACACAAAGAAACCACAGTGGCCCCTGAAGGTTCTACCTCTCAAAAAGGCCCTCTGATGTAGTCCTATTTTAGGGATTCATCATGTGTCATTTTGCATTATAATCACATGTAAAACATTGTAGATTGAAAGCTATTTCCTCTAATGTGATGTTTTATGTCAAATTCACTTATACCTCCTTTTGTGTGTTTTTCAAGGTACGTGTGCATGCATTGTTGCAAGGGAGAGAGATGATGAACATATTTGGGTCCTTGTACCCCAAGAGTGGACCTACCTCTTCCCCAAGCTCTCTTTGAATGCACAAGAATCAATCCAAAGCAATAGAAGGACATATGAATAAGCTGAAGTTAAAGTTGATAGAAGAAATCCCCAAAATGGTCGTGGGAAACCACCATGTCCGTGGTGCATTAATCTCCAAATGTCACAGGGACTTCGGTAATTTTGTACATGAACGACCATGGTCGTGGTCAGCAAAATGGTCATGGTCACTAAAGACACTACGACCATGGTCACCAGAATGGCCTTGGCCAAGGAGCTCCAACTCGCCCGTGGGCCACTCAATGTTCGTGGTGAATTATACATCAAAATCCCAAAAACCAACAATAAATCATCCCATTTTACACATGAATGACCACGGTCATGGCCATCAGCACGATCATGTCCCCTGAAGCCCACCTCACCTATGACGATTGCCACAACTGTGGTGAACTGAAGACAAGATGACCCTCAAAGCAACCTCATTTAATATGACCATGTTACCCAACATGGTCGTGGTACCGTCTACCCAACACAATTGTGGCACCCACCATGGCCATGGCCACCCATCATATACTTACACCTCACCTCCACTTTCCACCTCGGCCATTCCCATGGCCCACCACTATTCCATCTAACCCTCGTCGTGCCATGGCGCCTCACCATGGTTGTGGTGACCACCTAAACCTACCCATTTTCTCAACTATTTTTTCCATTTTACCCCCACTTACCCTAGTGTTACCCCACCACATATACAGATAGGTGGTGGCTAGATCACAAAGGTTAGCTTTTATAAAGCTACTCTAGAGCTTCCTTATCCACTTCTTTACATTTACTCCACTCACCTACCTCCTACCTTCAAATTCCGCTCCATTTCCACCCTACAAACCTAGTTTTCTAGGTTTCCTACTGTAATCCCCCATATTTCCACACCACTCAACTTCCTTGGAGGAGGAGCCATGTCCTACAACTGCTAGGAGGTGAATTAGGAAGATCTACCATGAGGTTCATGGATTTCTACCTCTTTCTTCTTTCCTTTTTACTCTTTTGCATGATCATGTCTTGCTAAGGCCCTTGTGGTGGGATGTTTGGGGTTAAAATGTTACTTTGATACCATGTTGGGGGAAAATAACTTGTAATGATCATATTTCCATTCTATGATGATTGTCACTTACTTCTATCTCATTTCTTATTATCTTACTTGTGGTATGTGCTTTTAAACATGGATTTCTAGTTGTATCATGCTTGAAGACACCTAACTTCCAGGGGAAAATGGAATGTATGTGGTTATCTTAGGAATTGCTCCTAGGTCCAATTCGTAGATCCCTAGATAGCACCCTTTGTTCTTACATACAACTCCCTTCTCCTACAAGTAGGTGTGAGAACTAAGTTGCTAGTGTATGAGTGATTAGTACAATTGCCTAGAGTTTTCAAAAGGCTATATAGTGAGTAACATGAGGCGAAACATCCTCATCTATAACAGCATTTCTACGCTTGGCTCTCAATTTCCCAAATACCACTTACCCTAGAAGCCTATACTTGCCAAGTCCTATTAGAATTACACCTAGCCCTAGTTCCCCAACTAGTATCATAGGATAGATTCAAATAGAACTTACCTTGTTGTTTGGTTTGGCAATCTAGATTGAAGATATAAGACTTGCATGCTATGTTAATCCCCAAACTAATATCATAGTTTCGTTCCCAAATGGGCCACATGTCCATCTTGGTGCTTAAAACTCACCCTGTCTTCTTAGCTTGTTAATATTGGTTTAGTTAATTGCCTTTGTTGCTTCTTATCTAATTATTGAGTTCTTGATAGCTAGGTCTTGCTTAAATAGTTAGTTCTCTTTTGAGGTTGCTTGTGTTAGTCTTGTTAGTTAGTGATAGCCTAGTCCCTTACTTGATTTATTGCTTAACTTATCTCCTAGTTGTTAATTTGCATTGCTAGTGTAGTGTAGTTCCTCTTGCTCCTGCTTTGTTAATCATTTTGTCTAGCTTCTTAGTCTTCACTTGGGTAGAGAAATCTAGGGTTTTTGATAATCTAGTTTCCTTCTTGTTGCTAATTTCTTGCAATCTTAGTGTAATAAACCAAAACCAACTTTTAAACCCTAAAAACCTACATTATGCTTTAGAAACATAGGTACCTTAACCTGGCTCAAGTGCCCCCTCTCTCCCTTTGGATCGACCCCCTTTGCTGGCCTCTCACCTATACTACTAGACGACCCCGTTCAATTGTGGGAGCATATGTTAGTATTATGAGTGAACCTTGTTTGGGACTTATAAATTTGAAAGATCGTGCGTGCATGGAAAATCACACCAAGCTTTCTAGTGCCATTTCCTGGGAGTAGAGGTGCTCGGCCTAGCTAGTTAGTGTAGCTTAGCCTTTACTACCGCCCTCACCACTACTATTCTTTATTCTTTGTTTACTCTTACATACTTTCCTTCTAGCTTGGCTCTTGTTGTTTTTTTGTGTATTGTGTAGGTGAAAGTTGTGCATGAGCAGTTTGTGTTCGGCTTATACTGACTTGGTTCCTTATGACCCTGAGATAGGTAGAATAAGACACCAACACCACTGCAAGAATCACCAATAAGTTGAAATGCACGATCCTAGTCCGAATGGTGAAGCTCAACCACAACCCAATCATCCTCTCTATGAGTAGTTCACCATGAGGAACTACAATTTCCCAATCTTTACCCTTGTTGACCAAATGGCGGGTCAACGGTTCTTCATTCCATTGGCCCTTCTCGGACTCCTTCCCACTTACTATAGGATGGAGAACGAGAATCCCTACCACCAAATAGATGATTTTCTTGAAACTTTCTCCACATTACACACACCCACCACCACCAATGACTCAATTTGAAGAACCATCTTTCCCTTCTCCCAGAATGAAAAAGCTAAGGAGTGGTACATGTCCTAGCCTGAGTTGATGACATGGAATGCAGTGAAGAGTGAGTTCCTCTAGAAGTTCTACGTGATAACCAAGTTGACTCAGATGTGGAGATGCATTACCTCCTTCACACAAAAAGATAATGAACCCTTCCATGAAGCTTGGAAAAGGTTTCAAAAGCTCCTTCATGATTGCCCACATCATGAGGTACCTCTGTGGTAGCTTGTTCATATGTTCTACACTTGGCTGGTTGAGTTGAGTCAGACTACTGTTGATTCCTCCTATGGAGGTACATTAATGGCAAAGCCACCAGAGGAGTCTTGGCCCCTATTTGAGCATCTTGTGGAGAACACTCGCCACTAAGATTCAATCAAAGGGGAGAAATGTGACCAAAACTACATTCCTCTCCCCCTCTTGTAGATCTAGTCAGAATAGTAGCCAACCCCTAAATGATGAAGATGATGTCTGATATGATGAGCATGAAGAAGAACCAAGCTAGAGGTTCTACTAGCCAATATACAATGGCAATTGATGCCATTGATGAAGAAGTGAATGCTTTGCATGCTTTTGACAACCGCAATAATCAAGGTCCCATGTCCAACTCTTATACTCTAGTGTGGAGAAATCATCCTAACTTCTCACGGAAACAACAAAATGAGGTGGGGCAAGTACAACTCAATGTTTGAGGAGGAGGTGCTTGGGAGAATAAGGAGCCTTGATGAAGTGAAGAAACATGTATCCTCCCATTGGCAAACAATCAGCCACCTTAAGAAAAGGCTTGATCAATTTCTCTTTTACTTGCTAATCGTGAAGAAGGAAGACTCCCCTCTCAACCTATGCCTATCCCAAACAATGATGGTGGATTTATGGGAACCCCCCAAAGTACCTATGATCCACCACAATACCAAGGACCACCCAAACCTTATGATCCTCTACCTCCACAACCCCCATTTAACTACCAATACATTCCACCTCCACCTGATTCATACCAACAACCCCTCTACAATATCACCCCCATCCCTCACAACCATCACAACCACATTCATTTTCCAAAACCCAAATCCCCCACACCTAAGACCAACACCACCTCAACAACCACCACCACCACCACAAGTTTCTTCTTCTACTTCTCGTGAGCAAGTGAATATGGTGTTAATCATAAGGGAGAATAAGGTTGTACAAGAGATTGAAAAGGGGGAAGATAAAATGATCAAGGTTTGTGATCAAGATCCATTGCTGGAAAAATCTAGTGGAGATTGTAAGAGCTCCAAAGAATCTACTGTTACACTTTTTCTTGAAAGTGTCGAGTGCATCAATGCTCTTGCCACCTCCATTGGTAACGAAGAAGCACCCCCAAGTGTCCTACCATTGATGGATAAGATGATATCTTGTGTTTCACCCCCATTGGACGTCATGAGATCAACTATCCCACCCTTTCTTGGATGTGTCGAAGGCACTACACATTTAGTTTTCCCATCATTCTGTGATGAGATCATGTTTGTTGCTCCACATGCTCTTAAGATGGCAAAACTTGATGAACCACCTTTTTGGGAGTTAATGATAACTCAAACTCCACCCCATGAGATGATAATCACAATGATACCACCTCAAGGCCCACAAGTTTCTAGAGAAGAGGTTCATGCAAGGGGTCAACAATTTCATGATGCTCTAGAAGAACCCTTTCCCCAAGAAAAACATAGTTATGCTTGGAGATTTCTTGAATCGTTGAAACAAAGAATGATCGATATCCAAGAATTCTATTCATTGGTTAAATATGTTTGCATGGGTTGAAGGAAGGTGGTATTGACGCCACCTAGAGAAACCATAGCTACAAACATGTAAATTTCATCATGGGAAACTACCTACCATAAAAAGTGGTGATCTAGGATGACCCCTCATTTCTTGCTACATCAATCACCAACTTGTATAGCATGCTCTCCAAGATTTGGGCTTAGTCATGAGCATCATACCATTTTACATTTACACACAACTAGGTTTATCAGGATTGAAACTGACAGATTGTATTGTAATATTGGGAGACAGATCTAGGAGAATTCTTATGGGCATGCTAGAGAATACAATATTAGCCTTAGATAGAAGGGTGAATATTTCCTTTCTAATGGATTTCTGGTCATGGACATCAATCCAATGGAAGAGAAATATTACATTATCTTGGGCAAACCCTTCTTGTCCACAATTAGAGCCAAAAACAACGTGCACGTAGGTACTCTAATAGTCACTTATGGAAGGATGAAGAGATACTTCTTTATGTTCACTTAGGAGGAAAGATACATATTGGGTGAAGAGGGTTTTGGTACCAGTCTAGACTACCATGATCCCTTAGAATTGTGGACGACAATCCCTTATTTCTGATCAATATACACTCCTTGGCATGAAGGCTACGTCGTGAGGACCCTAAAAAGGATTACTTTGTAAGAGGAAGGAGACACATGGGGTGTCAACACTTGATGGAGAAAGAAACAAGCCCGACTGAAGGCTATAAATTTAGAGTTAGTGGGAGGCAATCCATGTGGTTTGAGATTCTTGAACCCCTATTACTTTGATTGGACTTTTTCTTCTTTTTTTTGCACGGTTCCAAGAATACACACGCATACACCATACTTGACAGTTTTGGTTCTTTTAAATCATGTTAGAGCAGGTACCATGAAGAAAAGATGAGGCATGAAGGAGCTAGCCAAAGGGAGGATCAAAATGAAGAAAAGATTGTAAGAATTGAAGAAGCTACAGTAAGAAGTCAGGAATGTTTGTTCTCTGCAGCACGATCATGTTGCTTGCAAGCCAGAATGACCGTGTTGTCCAACACGGCCGTGGTGTCTTGCCCTACTTACCTAATCTTGCATTGATCTCTCCTCTTAATGTGTAAGTAGTCTTACATGACTCCATACCATTTACCCTACAATTCTAAACTTCTATTTCATGTTGAGGACAACATGATTTAAAATCTTGGGGTGGTAGGGTGGTAAGCCCCTATTTTTCCACATTTTTCATCTAATATTCCTCTTTCTATATTTTTGGAAGACGACCAAACAGTTTGACTAACTTTCATACTTGTCTATCATGACCTTGTGTGTTTGCTTGCATTCATGCATACATGTAGTTCTTTTTCATGCATTTTTGAGTAACTTTTCAAAAAAAAATCTCTTCCATGCCATGCATTGCATTTTCATGTAGTTTTGCTAATTTTGCATGTTTTAACTAGGATTTTCTGCCTTATGTTTAATTTTCCTAAAGTGGGTTTAGATGTGATTAAAGTGAAAATTGACACCATTTTGGCCAAATTTTGCCCGAACTTGAATAATCTTGCTCAATAGTATGTTTCAATTGAATCTCAATCTGTTGTGATGAGAGTGATTAAATCTTAGACAATGTAACTTGCTTTTGATGTTTTTGGCTAGAATGAGTCCTATGTAGAAATTTTGCATGTGCTCCAAGCCTCTTGAAACAATTTGTTGTTTTGAATAAGAGGGTGATTCTTGCAAGTCTTGAATGCTTGAAATTTATTTATTCTTTATGAAAAGGATGCAATCTACCATATTGTTCATTTTATGCATGACTTGTTAATTTGATTGGTGAATGTTACATGGATTAACTTTCTTGAGTGAGATTATACATGAATTTCCACTACTTGAGGCCCCTCTTTGACCCAACATTTAGTCCACCATCTTCTTACCTCTTTGCCTCATGAAAGGATGCCAAAGTGCACATATCAACCTTGGCCACCCTAAAAAAAGTTTGAGGTGACCATACCTTTATCTCCCCACTTCACTCTTGTCATTATATGCCCCACCTACACCAAGGGTGAAGAAATGAAAAATAAAAGAAAAAGCAAAAAGAAAATAAAGGGTGCTCCTATTTAAGAGCAACCATATAAAGAACATATGAGTGTAATAGCACTCCACTCCCTTTCATAACCATTTCTTCTCTTTGTATGCCTAGTAGGGCTAGGGTAAATCAACTCTAGCCCTCATCCCCCTACACAAGCATAGTAGGTCACGAGTATTAAACTAAGTGTATGAGGTAGATATAGCAAGTGAAATAGTAATCCTAACCTTTTGAATGTATTTCATGCATGATATAGTATATTGTGAGCATTATAAAAATTACTTCACTTACATATGTGAATGGTGACCCATATTCTAAGTTCTTGTGATATGTGCTTGATTCATACTTGAAAGCATGAAAATGAGTAGAGAGTAGTGGCTTGCATGCCTAATTCCTTATGTGAACTCATTTTAGCCAATAAACATCACAATGATTTCATTATCTTTCCTCCTTTATTGAATTGAAAGAGGGATTAAGTTAGAGCATACTTGAGGGCAAGTATGTTTTAAGTTTGGGGTGGTGATGCAACCCTATTTTAGGGCTTCATCTCATGTCTTTTTGCATTACAATCACATCTAAACATTGTAAAATGCAAGCTATTTCCTCCAATGTGATCTTTTATGTCAAATGCACTTATACCTCCTTTTGTGTGTTTTTTATGGTACTTATGCATGCATTGATGCAAGGGAGAGAGATGACGAACATCTTTGGGTACTTAACACACCAACAATGGACCTACCGCTTCCCTAAGCTCTCTTTGGATGCACAAGAATCAATCCAAAGCAAAAGGAGGTCAATGACGAAGTTGAAGTTAAAGTCAACAGAAAGAAGCCCCAAAATGGATGTGGGAAACCACCACGATCATGGTGAATTAATCTCCAAACGTGACAAGCACTTCAACAATTTTGTACATGAATGACCACGGTTGTGGTCAGAAAAATGGTCGTGGTCATTGAAGACACCATGAGCATGGTCACTAGAAAAGATGTCGCCAAGGAGCTCCAACCCGCCTATGGCCCACACCACGACCGTGGTGAGTTAGTCATCAAAATCCCAAAAACCAATAGTAACTAAGCCCATTTTACACATGAATGACCACAGTTGTGGCCATCTACACGACCGTGGCCCCTGAAGCCCACCTCACCCATGGCGACTGTCATGAACATGGTGAGTTGAAGATAAGACAACCCTCAAAGCAACCTCTGTCGTGGCAACCTCCTCCAACATGGTCGTGTTACCCAACAAGGTCATGGTACCCTCTACCCAACACGACTATGGCACCCTCCATGGCTGTAGCCACCCATCATATACTTACACCTCATCTCCACCTTCCACATTGGCCATTTCCATGGCCTACAACTGTGCCATATAACCCCCACCACGACCGTGGTAACCAGCAAAACCTACCCATTTTCTCTACTATTTTTTTCCATTTTACCCCCACTTACCCTAGTGTTCCCTCACCAACTATATACATAGGTGGTGGCTAGAGCACAAAGTTTAGCTTCCCTATAGCTACTCTAGGGCTTCCTTATCAACTTCCTTGCATTTACTCCACTCACCTACCTTCTACATTCCACTTCCACTCCATATCTACCCTACAAACCTAGTTTTCTAGGTTTCCCTCCATCATCCCCCATATTTCCATGCTATTCACCTTCCTTGGATGAGGAGCAATGTTCTACAACTGCTATGAGGTGAAGCAGGAAGATCTATCACAATCTCCACAGATTTTTACATCTTTCTTCTTTTCTTTTTACTCTTTTCCATGATCATGTCCAGCTAAGCCCCTTGTAGTGGGTTGTTTGGGGTTAAAATGTTACTTTGATACCATGTTGGGGGAAAATCACTTGTAATGAACATATTTCCATTATATGATGATTTTCACTTGATTCAATCTCATTTCCCGTTATCTCACTTGTGGTTTGTGCTTTTAAACATGGATTTCTTGTTGTATGATGCTTGAAGACACCTAGCTTCTAGGGGGAAATGGAATTTATGTGGCTATTTCTAGAATTGCTCCTAGGTCTAATTAGTGGATCCCTAGATAGCACCCTTTGTTCCTAAATACAACTCCCTTCTCCTACAAGTAGGTGTGAGATCTAAGTAGCTAGTGTATGAATGATTAGTGTAATTGTCTGTCTAGATGGTGAGTAACATGAGGTGAAACATCCTCATCTCTACCCCGATTTCTACCCTTGGATCTTAATTTCCCCAATACCACTTACCCTAGAAACTTAGACTTGCCAAGTGTTATTAGAATTACATGTATCCCTAGTTCCCCAACTAGGAGCATAGAGTAGATTCAAATAGAACTTGCCTTGTAGTTTGGTTTGGCAATCTAGATTGAAGATATAAGACTTGAATGTTACTAGTAGCATGGTTTCATTCCCAAATGGCTCACCTATCCATCTTATTGCTTAAAACCCACCTTGTCTTCTTGGCTTGTTAATGTTGGTTTATTTAATTACCTTTTTTTCTTCTTACCTAATTGCTTAGTTCTTGATAGCTAGGTCTTGCTTAAGTAGTTAGTGCTCTTTTGAGCTTTCTTGTGTTAGTCTTGTTAGTTAGTGATAGCCTAGTTCATTACTTTCTTTAGTGCTTAACTTATCTCCTAGTTGTTAATTTGCATTTCTAGTGTAGTGTAGTTCCTCTTGCTCCTACTTTGTTAATCATTTTGCCAAGCTTCTTAGTCTTCACTTTCTTAGGGAAATCTAGGGTTTTTGCTAATTTAGTTTCCTTCTTGTTTCTAATTTCTTGTAATATTAGTGTAATCAACCAAAACCAATTATTAAACCCTAAAACCCTACACTCCATTTTAGGATTGTAGCTACCTTAACCTAGCTCTACTGCCCCCTCTCTCCTTGTGTATCAACCCCCTTTTCTTGCCTCTCTCCTATACTACGATATGACTCCATGCACTTGTGGGAGAATATTTTAGTATTTTGAGTGAACCTTGATTGGGGACTTATAAATTCAAAGGATCACACGTGCATGTAAAATTGCACCACCCTCCACAATGCATGTCTAAACAACCATATAATATTTCCTATATGACACCATCAAGCACTGGATACGCGGGGAGGGTTGCATCACTTGGGGTTTTCTAAGCAAGGAGCTTCATACTCCCGTTCATCAATGTTGTTCTTGTGTATGGAGTGTGGAGTAATTTTTTGGGTTTTGAGGATGTGACAAGCATAGAAGAAACAACAAAACAGATTAACCACATACCCTACTAGAAAATCTCATTGATAACAACATATTCGAAAACAGGGTGCACGAGATATCCCTTGTCATGGAGCAAGTTTGGCGACATACCTTTACAAAGTGATGTGTGTAGCTCCTTGCATGTTCAGACGATCATCGTCAATGTCCTCCAAACATAGGCACTTCAATGTTTCCATCTCTACTTCATCCATACGGATGGACTGGAACTCCACGTCACATTTCCTTAGTCAGTGGGGAAGGAGTAGCCTTCCACTTGATGACCTACTGGTGTCATGGTTGCTATCTTTCCTCTTTCAGGGACAATGTCAACTAGGGTTCATGTACAAGAGCGTGTCTATGCATCTCATAAAATACAGTCGTCATGCCCCTATAATTATTAGAGGAAAGGAAGTAGGGTTTCTCAAAACCCCTGGGAAAATAAAAGGTTGTATTTGCATTTAAAGCAAGCTGCTTGTGGACTATTAAAAGAATGTTCTCGAAACAATTAATTACTCAATTAATCATACTAATTGACTAATTAATTTTTGTCAACGGGCTCCAGTCAGTTACTCAGGATTATCCAGCTGACTTAATAAGTTGAATCTAATTAATTGTCTTAAACATTTAACCAATTAACTCAGATTATATTCCAACATTATTCTAGTATATTACCTAAACATTTTAGTAATAAATATGATTCTTAACATTTCCAATCGAGTCCACAATTATACTCCTATTCCAATACATCTCATGTGTGTGACATGGTAGGCTCCAAATTATATTGGCATTCATATTCATAATCATATTATGATTTCCCAATCAATGATTGGTATCTAGCAAGGCTTCAATGCTATCCAAATAATTGGAGAAGTTGGAGAATAATTTCAACCTACAATATGTGCTTGGTGTTATAGTGATTGTATAGTTCATTTGTCTCTGATATCTAGATTGAACTGTAGGCATGGAATCCCCATCCTCTTCAACATTCAATCCATGTTCCTTGAACTAGAGAAGATTGTATGAGATATGTGTATGCTCAATATCACATATTGACTCACACCAGCATGGCCATGAATTTCTCAGTCTCTCTTATTAATTGGCCATGATATCAAACTCCTATAAGAGGGATAAATCCCATCTACATCACTCACAATAATCCCCATGTGTCATAGTGCACCCAAAAACCACCTTTATGGCAATCCTAATTCAGGATACAGTGGATGATGTCAAAGTACACGAACGACAAGTGATGAATGTAGTGATTTCAGGTCCATGAATCACAATCTCCACAATCACTATGAGAGATGAATTTGACTACCAATCATGGTTTCCATGTGTCACATCTCAAGGTGGGTCTGTCTGATACACTATTATCTAACAAGTAGTTATGTTCTTGGTTTGATATCATATATCATGACTAATGATATTTTGTCATCAACCAACACACACTCTAGTCTTAAGTGTTATTGATCCCTATTATCCTTCCACAATAACATTTGACAAGGTACATAATAAGAATGCATATACTTTTGACATCCATATGAGATCATCATTTCGATCCTCAACCCCAAAATAGAGCCATTGAGTAATATCACTATTTAGACATTTATTATGCTACATCATATTCTAGTAACTGAATAAAATAGATAAAATTTGAAGATTGCCTTTATTATCAATCAAATCATTTGTTAAATATGTCATTACAATCATCATATGAATGGCTCTATGGGCATACATACCAACATCCTTATCTTCATTAACCAAGGACATTTCATTCAGGGGCCCAGCAGGGACACCATTTGTGAGCAATGTAATAGTCCTAGTAACCCCTAAAGTAATGGAATCAATCTTGAATCTTGAAGGTGAACTGAGGGGATAAAGAAGGAGGAAGACGTTGCAGTTGCAAAGGAATATCATAAAGAGGCTGAGAAGGTCAACACCACAACAAAAGTTCAAGCACATACCAAAATGTCTGAGGATCAATACCCAACCTACACTCCTTTTATCTGCCCCCACACTCCTGGTATAATCTATAGATAGAAAGAATCATAGATTCTATCCGCCAATATACATAATGTTGCCAACAACAATCAAACTACCAATTATGTCAGTTGTAGACACCCTCTAAGAAGTTGTTTCCATAGAACCCACTATCGCAAACACCATCTAGCTCGAGATCCTACAAATGATAAAATAACTAGAATGAAAGAAGTATAGTGGGAAGACGTTCACTGACTTCTTCCACTTCCTGGACGCCATGCTACCTGACAACATGAACATGCCCAAGTTCCATAAGTAGTATGGAAAGGGGGACCCAATGGCTCACGTCAAGGCATATTGGGAAAGCCAATCAATTCCTAGTCTTCAATGAAAATAAAAAATAGTTATCCAGTTTTAATCTTCCTTCGATTGTATTAATGTGTCTTCTGATCAGAAATGGTAACAGAATGCATGTCGTCATTCGGACATGGTATAAGTGCAAGATAATGACTAGATACTGATCAAATGCTTAATAGGGACCCTAACAGGACGAGCCTTAGCATGATACAACAAATAAGACATGACAATTATCACCACTTGGGCCAAGATGATCGAGAAGTTTATTAACTAATATGCTTGGAATCTAGACCAAGTCCCCAACAAGGAAGAGTTAGAGGTGTTATACTAGATGGTGGAGGAAAGTATTTTCGAGTTTGTTAGATAATGGAGAGAGTTTTCCACCCAACTACAATTCAAGGCCATAGATAAAGAGGTCCTTGATACGGTGATCAAGTCATCCACACCAGTTGTCACAGACATGTTATGCCTACAAAATAACTTCCCAAAATTGATACAAGAGGGTTTCCAAATAAAGAATCACATCAAAAGAGGGGTCTATCACAACATAAACCTCACTTTTCAGCTTCAATCCACCTCTACAATGACCAATCATAAGTCCAAATGGACCATTTCTAATTGTAATTCCCAGGCCCACAACCCAAGTCTCTAGTAAGAATTTCAAGAAGGACGATCAGCTGCGCAAACTACCATTGGCCTTAATTGCACTCTTTATCATCAATTACGCACAAGACGGGATCAACTTCTTGACTAGTCACTCATCTTAATACTATTGCATTGAGCACACTTAACTAAAAAGTTTGTAGTGATGGGATCTCTGAAAAGGAGGTGCACCTTGGTAATATGGGTAGTCCAAGCATTCCTTTTAGGAACATTTTATTTGGCATGAAGACCTGGGATGTTACACTTTCCCGCACTTAAACTCTTGACATCCCCATCAAGTTTCAATTATAAAGCCTCATAATCATTCTCCATATTTGTGTAACCATAATGACCCATATGCACCCAATTCTCGATCATGACTACCAGCGTAAGGGTGGCTACATCACCATGAATAACCCTTTCCAACATGCTAGGACATCACAGCTCAAGACTGGGCATGCCACATGCCCATGTGGGCCCCATCTACTAGAAGTGTTTTAGCTCTATTACCTTTTTTAATGATTGGGACCACTACCCAAGGCTGTAATAGAGTTTCAAGAATGACAATTGGCCCCATAGACCACCATTGGCCTTAACTTTGGATTTTGTCCTTACTCACGCACAAGCAAATATCAACTTCCCTAGTCACCCATCCTAGTACTACTCTGGGCTGAGCATGCTTAACCATGGATTTCTTAGTGACTGGATCCCTAAAATAGAGGAACATCTTGGGGCTATGGGTAGTCCAATAATTCCTTTTAAAATCATTTTGTTTGAGACCTCAAGGCCTGGGACATTGCATTTAGGCAACATATCCAATTATGGGTGTTTTACTAACTCCAGCTAGAAGAAGCAAGCAACAACAACCCTTCATCAAGATATTGTCGATTCAAGCACCAATAGCTAAAGCAACTAGCACCATGGCACCTAAAATCACCAAGCTCAGACATGATTCCCCACTATCTACCTAACTACATGTTGCAAAAGTATTCGTGGTCATTGCAAAACTACTATGGGTACGTGCCACCTGTGTTTGAACAACTTGTGCAACTAGTAGGAGCAAGCACCCCACCTGCAACAAGTAACCCTACACCTCAAGAGGATCCAACAACCTTAGCTCCAACATCTAAAGAACTTTTTAAGCCAAAAACGAAGTTCACATTATTGGGAGTCTCCCTTAACACCATCTTTCTAGTTATTAAGCATCCACTGAAGTTTCCCACCATCAGAAAACTTCTAACCCCTTGCCCAAGGGATAAAATATGGCAATGTCATTCGTGACTTTCATTGGGCCAAAGGGACACAAGAAGTATTCCTACCTTTCTCTCAAGCATGCCCTACAAGACCTACTCAAATCTGGTGAGGTCAACACAATCATAGTAGAGGAAATATCCTAATTTTCCAACATTGTAACTACCATATCATCATCAAAAGATTCAACAAATTTGGTGAGCCCAACAAAATTGCAGTACATGAGATATCTTCATCTTCCAACATTATAGCTATCATATCATCACCACACAATTCAATAAAATGGCTTATTCTTGCCATAGATCAAGCCATCAAGAAATGGTCCCAAAGCACATAGATCATCTCTTCCATCTAGAAGATAAAGATGATTATTCTAGTAAGCGCTAAGAACCACATTAGCGTACCCAGAAATTTCTAGGGTCAAAAAGGGCAGACTATGTGGGTTCTTAAAGTACTGGTCCTAACAAAGGCTCAACAACATGTGGTTTGTTGCCCCATGGAGTGGTACAATTTGCAGTATCCAAGCCAACCACACCAAAGGTAGCCCATCATGCCACCGCAAGAGACACACCTTCAACCCTCTACTAGGCCAAATAGAAGGTAACTACATATGTGGGAGTCCCTACTAGAACACTAGAAGAGGAGACAAGAAAGGTTTTCATTTTGGAAATCATCACCAAGAAGGTACCTCCAACTCTAGAGCTTTATAGAGAAACCAATTTGGAAGGCTCAGACATAATCCTATTTTTATAGAAGAACTTGAATGGGAAGTGTCATTGGTTGAAAATATACAAGGTTTTGTGCATACTACAAGGATGTCACAAAGATGCTTGAAGGGGCCTATGTATCAAGAGATGTCAGGCCAGAAGCACTCTTAGCCACAATCAGGTTGATCATGATGCCACTGCTTATTTTGTTCGTAGAAGATGAGACCACTAGAAGCCACTACTAACCACTGCTATTTGGAAGGCCCTTAAATCCCTTCTTTCTTCATGGGCAACAATGCATGCCTCAATGCGTTTCCTTGTAAGACTTATCATTTTGGAAGGGATCCCTTATATCTACAACCTATGAAAAGTAAAAGAACCTCCTTTTATGGAGTAACTAAATATGCCTTAGGGGAGATCACCCTCTACCTATAAATAGGAACATATACTTTCACATTGTTGTTCGTGGTCATGGAGTTGAGTCCTTATTTTAACCTTCTCTTGGGAAGGGTATGAATTTGCCATAATAAGGTGGTTCCCTCATACTACATAAAATAATAAAGTATCCACTGAGACAAGCCATCATCACATTTTAGGTCGATAGACTTGACACTATAACTTGCATAAAAAGATGACCTTCAGTTTCACTTTGAAATTCTAGAGATTGCCAGCATCATATGGGTGCCACCACAAAGAAGACATCCTGCCATCTCCCATATGACCCTTCACTTTTTGTTTATGGTTGAAAGAGATGAAAATATCTCCAGATCAAGGTCAGGGAGCAAGACACAAGGGACACATAATGATCATCCAGATTCCTCCAAGATAAAAAGAGTTGGGCCTAAGATTCTATGGACCATCCTATGCATAATATCACTTCTAGGTGGACATTATATTTTAATTTCACAATGTTTTGGCCCACTATAATGGACTTGAACAAGAAAGGGTATCTCAATTGTCGATCACTGACTTCGGATCTGAGTCAAGAAGCTAGACAAATTTGGCTAGATGAAGAGCTTCAACTTATGGTACTATACTGAAATGACCTTGGCCCCAAGCATGTAGTTCACCATCCATAATTTCCATGCACCAAAGATGTAATTGAATAAGATACTAACATCACCAAGGCTAACATCCCTATGAAAATTCCCTACCACATGCAAGAGGTCAATAAAATTGACCAAGACACTCACACTCGATCATAAACAGCATTACAGAAACTACCCTCATCACTAAAGATGGTATGGGTGTCTGGCCCCACCCAGAACAACTGACTTTTTGAAGACAAGATTATCCTAGCAATAAATCCCATCCCTACACTCATAGTCAAACATCTATGTTTGGAGCACTCCAACATAGGTGAAAGAAACAACAATTTCCATGATGATCATGTTGGTAAGGTGAAAATCTCTAACCCGACCCCAGAAGCCATGGATACATTGCCTGATGCATGTAGTCATACTCCACTCTCAATCTTCCCCAACTGACCTAACCAAGATGTCTCTAAGACTACAACTCCCAAAGCCAAGGAGGAAGATTGCAATGTTATGTGGAAAGACGAAAATGACTCCTACGACATGATTTAAGGATGGTGTTCAATGCTATGTTTGATGCAGAAGATATAGAAGACATGTAATAACTCATCCTCCCTATGCAAAACAATGATGAGGTTTAGACTTTGTGTGTAGACAACCACAACATATTGAGAATAGAGTTATCTCCAACACTAAAAAAAGCATGTCAGAATAGCAACACCCTGATGTGGTAGAGTGCCAATGTGGCTATGTAGTCATGCTTTACCACTCCCTTGTTCTCCCCCCAAAACCAATTTGCAGAATCATAAAAAATCTTTACGTAATTCAAAAAACCTAAAAATAGTTGAAGACGAGCTACCTCTCTAGGAGTTTTCTTTCTATTTCACTGAAGCAACACAAATATACAATGATGAAGATGCTAAGTTTCAAGACATCCCCATACCAAAGTATATGACAAAGGAACATCATCTTTTCTTATTGATTACGAGATGGAGATAGTGAATTTTAGGCCCCAAAAAACACAAAGTCAAAATAGGGATGTGTCTACATGAAAGTATCAAAGTCCAGTTGATAGAGCTTCTATGCCACTACATTGATATATTTGCATGGATCTACTCTAACATGCTTGTGTTGGATGAGGCAACCACTATAACAATCCAGGCCATGAGGCTTGGGATAAAATTATCTTAAAATGAATGATTGGATTACCCACATCACCAAGTTACACCTCCTTTTTAGGGATCTCATCACTACAGAACTCTGTGGTTAAGCATGCTCAGCCCCAAATAGTACTAGGATGGGTGACTAGTCAGGAAGTTTGTCCTGACTAGCGTGTGAATGATGAAAAAGTGTGCAGTTAAGTCTAGTAGTGATATGTGGGGTCAGTCATCATTATTGAAATTCTATTAAAGACTTTGGCATTACAAATGGTATTAAATACACTTCCCCTTCACTAGGTGGGACCCACATGGGCCTATGGCATGCTAGTCTTTGATTTGTGCATTCCAGACATGTTGGAAATGGCTATTTGAGTTGATGGGGCCAACCTTGTGCTAGTAATATCTAGGCATGTTGGAAAGGGCTATCTGATTTGATGGAACCACCCTTGCACTGGTAGACGTGATCGGGAGATGGGTGTACATGGCCCATTTGGGTTTGCATTGAAATGGGGAAAAGATTGTAAGGCCATATAGTTGAGACTTGATGAGGACATCAAGAGTCTAAGTGGGGGACATTGTAACATCCTAGGATTTGAGGTATGGGATAAAATTATCTTAAAAGGAATGATTGGAATACCCATATCACTAAGGCACACCTCCTTTTCTGGGACCCCATCACTTAAGAACTCTATGGTTAAGTGTGTTCAGCCTAGAAGTGTACCAGGATGGGTGACCAGTCAGGAAGTTTTCCCTGACTTGCATGTGAGTGAGGACAAAGTGTGCAGTTAAGGCTAGTGGTGGTATGTGGAGCCAGTCATCATTATTCAAACTCTACTAGAGCCTTGAGCGTTACAATAATGGTCCATTGATTGCCTATCATCCCCGACATTTTCCCTATCAAGAAAAAGGTAAATGTGACATGACTGGAGCCTCAAGATTAAGGAAGAAGTTAACAAGTAGTACAATGATTGTTTCTTAGACCCGATCAACTAACATATATGGTTTGCCAACATTTTACCAATACCCAAGAAGTATAGTGTAGTACATGTGTGTGGACTATCATGATCACAACAAGAATTACCCTTAAGATGAATTTTGGCTTCTGCACATCGGCATGATCATTTATAATACAACCAACTACATGATGCTTAGATTCATAGATGGGTTTTGTGGTTGCAACCAATTTAAGATGGCCTACAAAGATAAAGAGAAGACATCCTTATTAAAGAGTGAGGAATATTCTTCTACCTATTCATGACATTTGATGTCAAGAATACCAAAGCAACATATCAAAGAGCGATGGTTGCTCTCTTCAATGACATGACGCATAAGGATGTTTTGGGTTACATGGAGGACATGATAGACAAGATGAGAAGTCTAGAAGACCACAAACCTATCTAGAGAATTTGTTTCAATGACTAAAATGATTCTCTCTACACCTCAATCCTACCAAGTGAACCTTTTGGGTTACATCTGGTAACCTTATTGGGTACATTGTCATTTAGAGGGAAATCTCCAGCGAGGCTCGTGCAATCTAGGAAATACCCTTCCCTAGAATAGAGAAGGAGTTACGAGGGCTACTTTGTCACTTTCAATACTTCAAAATTCTTCACTGCCAAGATTATATGTAAACCTATTTTCAAGCTACTCAATAAGAACACCGACTTTGGATGGAATAAAAAATGTGAAGAAGTGTTCTATAAGCTTGAAGACTACCTCGCTTATCCATCATTACTGAGGCTGGTAATTCCATGGTACCCTCTCACCATTTGGTTATTAGTCTATGAAACATTAATGGGTGGAGTCCTAAGTAAATTTACAGCTGAAGGCAAGCACACCATCTACTATATAACCAAGAAGTTTAATGATGTTGAAGTCCACTCCATTGCAATTGATAAGTATTTTCTGGTCTAGATACATGCAACGAGGAAGTTGTAACATTTTTTGATGACATATATATTATAGCTAATCGCTAAGAATTTCCCTATATACTATTTATGTGATTGCCCTACCCTTATAGTATGATGAAAAAATTGGCAAGTAATGTTTTCAGAGTTTGATATCACATGCCTACAATTAGTTCAGTCAAAGCCCAAGCTCTGTTTAACGAAATAGTAGAATCCTCATCCAAGAGGTAGCAACACATGAGTATGAATTCCTAGATGAAGATATAGGGATAATGAGACCACCATACATGGTTATTCTCCTATTCTGTATGTGTGGACAATCTTATTTGATGAAGCCATCAATCCTAAAAAAGATGATATAGAAGTGGTCCTTCAGAACCCCCATAATGATCAACTGTCAATATCATGATGTTTGGAGTTCATGCCACTCACAATGTGGTAATGTATGAAGCTTGTATCCTAGGACACCTACTCACGTAGAAAGGAGCATGTCACCTTTAGATCTATGAGCACTACCTTATTGTGATGTCTTAAGTATAGAATAGTTGGATGACATGTCATTAGAACTTGGTTAAATACCAATAGCACATCTTCTCTCTGGCTCGAGATTTTGAGTACATCTCCTTTCACTTCAAAAGAAGAGAACACAAAGAAAATGTTGATGATCTGGTGACCCTTGCTTCCTGGATTGACATGTATGGGGACCATACATTCTCTTTCAAAGCACATACATGTTGGTGTATATGCTTTATAAGTCAATTATTAGATGATGGTTGTATGGATATTTTGTACTTTTTTTATTAAATAAAGGCAATTCCTATTTATTGATGCACCTTTAATAATGGTGATATTAATGTTAATAATAGATGTCCTTAGAGTGATTGGTTCAAAGACACGGGACTTCAATTATATTCAACCATGAGATCCTAATGGATTCTAAGAAAAATGTTCTTAAACATCTCTATTCATGTATTATTCTAGATTGGACAACAATAATGCACTTGAGGCTAGTATGTGTGGTGACTGAGGATCATGTCTCATTAGTCATATGTACTGGATACCAATTTATACACATGGGTACTTGTTAGAGAACAAGTCACTGGATATACCCGCCTTGGAAGTGATTCACAAACCAATTATATGATTGTCATAATCAACTCTCAAATGTGATAGTGGTGTTGTGGTTCTTTGACCTAAAGTCACTACAATGGTGATTATGACAATTGTCATTTTATGACATTACCCAACGTGATCTTGAAGAAGGTTTCCATAAATGTAGTGATTAGGTGTGAGGAGAATCACGATACTCATCATGAATTATGTAGAAGTAATTCATCCCTCCCATAAACATGAGCGATATCCAAGGCCTCTTGATAAGTGAGACTATATATATCTACGACCATGCTCATGTGAGGAAGTATATGATATTGGGATCATTTATATCTTTCTAGTATACTTGGAGATAAAGAACTTAGATTGATGGTAAAAAGGATGATGTGTTCATTCCTATAGTTCAATCTTGATAGACACAAAAGGAAATAAAACATGGTAACATTGGTCATTGATGGTTTAGTCTTGTCTAACTAATCCTACTACTTGGGTAACAATGATGTGTAGCTAGACCCTGCACATTGCTTATGGATATTAACATTTGTTAGTGAATCCACTTCCAATGTATTATGGCCCCTCACGATCACACACATAGAGATAGCATGAATAAAGGATGAATTGGACCAATCCAAGGACCAAAAAATGGTTTTGAAGACTGGAATAAAAATGTCATTTCAGACTTAAGAAATAAGTTTTCATAAGTCAAGGAGTTGAAAATGTGGCCAAATAGTGTTTACAAAACCCTAACTCTCCACTCCTCTATATATTTGATATGAGAGGCATCCTTCTGGGGATGACTCACATCTTCTCATTGTTGCCTCCAATGTTTGAGAAAACCTAAAGGCAACTTTTAGTAAGAAAGAGGGAGAGGAAGTAACTAGAATTTCCAATCCATCTCTAAGCACTAGCGTGGACACCATGGAGATGAGTTTGCACAAAGAATTCATTACAAACAAAGATCTTCACCAATGACACTTGAATTGAGGTGGACGGGATGACACATTCTGCCACAAGTGTCTAGGGAGGAACAGCGTGATCTGTTGGGCACAAAAATTGAGGAGACAATTTCACGATAGAATAATGTGATCCTCTAGGAATATATATAGAGAGGAGAAGGTCTCAATGAATGAAAGTTGTGATCCACCACATACAACATACAAATCAAGGAAAAAACATATGGAGTGAAACAATGTGATTCACTGCACATGTGCACCATGGAACAATGGGATCCTCTAGAGGTGACTCGGTGTCACATCTAGGGTCAACATATTCAACTCTTTTACCTTCATATATATGCAAATCACTAGTGTATATTGATGATCCACCATTGAGAATCATCATATAATTACATGATTAATCACTAAAAAATAGTTTTGTACACACATCCTAAGGTGAATTCTGAAGTGTCAGAGACACATAAAATGAGTTTTAACTACTGATCAAGTGATATTCAATAGAGAAATAGATTGTAGGGTCTAGATCTACATTGAATGTCACAATTTTAGTCGATGTAATTTATTCCATGATAAGGTATAAACATATAAAACCTAATCTAGTATTGTTGCATTAGATGGATCATGCTCGATGGATTCTAGAGAAATATTGTATTATGCTGCATTTTTAGCTCCCGGTATTCCTATAAGACACTCTCTCAATTGAATTACTACATGGTCATTGACAATGCTCCTATTATTGAAGATAAGGATTTGTTTCACAACATCATGACATATCTAGATAGCCAAGCCATTCTCAAAGGCCTCTCTCAAAGAGAGAAAGGGATGCTTAAGAGACAAGATATGCAATACATCCTAGGGGGCATGACACTCTATCCTAAAACCAAACTCTCATCCAATGTATTGAGAAGGAGGAAGCTAAAACTCTTATGTAGGAAGTCCATGCAGAGTTATGCAGTACACATATGGCGGGAGTCTTACTAGACAAGAAGAGACACTTGTTGGGATAATACTAGAACACCATGGAGATCGACTATTTCTAGTATGTCTGTAAAGGCTAAGTTTTCTAGATCCATGTTGACTACATCTATGCACCTGTCAATCAACTTTACAATAGGGTCATGCCTTGGAAGTTCTTATCTTAGTGAGTTTATATGATAGGAAAGATCAATCCTAAGGCATAGAATGGGAATAGCTTCATTCTGGAAGCAATGGACTACTTCACAAAGTGGTTCAAAGAAATGTGAATCACTAACACATAGGCTCATCAAGTTATCAAGATTGAAAAATAACATCCAAATATGGTATGAGATACCACATGAGATTGTCACCAATAAAAATACAAACCTCATAGTTAAAATCATCAAAGAGTATCTGAGCTCATTGAGAAGTAAGCACCACCCAATGTCATCTTATCAACCCTAGATGAACAGAGTCATAGAAGCTTCCAACATGAACCTAACAAAGATTTTGAAAGATATGAGTACCTCCCAGTGACTCTCTAGGCATACCAGTATTCTATTAAAACTTTCACGGGAGCTACATTGTATTCATTAGTACATAGTATGGAGGTGGTGTTGCCAATTGAGGTTCAAATTGCTTCTTTCCACATACTATAAGAAGCATATGTTCCTGAGGTAGAGTGGGTTAAAGATTAAATCTACTACCTCAACACACATCACAAATTACAAATGAGAGCTCTACATCATCAACAATGCTATCAAGCCAGAATGGCTTGATCAATCAACAAGAAAGTTTCTCCCTACAATTTCCAAAGGGCAACCTAGTACTACGTGTCATCTAGAATGTTGACTCTTGGGGCAAGTTCAACCCTGAATGGTAAGGGGCCTACATCATCCATGATATCTACAACTAGGATGACCTATTCCTAAAAGATGTGGATGGATATATAATATTCATTACATGAGTGTCATCCTATTTAAGTGCTACTACTACTAACATGCAAGCTTCAATGAATGTGAGTCACTAGAAAAGAACCATGTAAGGGATCCAAAAACCCCCACCCCTCTAAAATACACCTAAAATCTACTTAAATGCTCAGACGCATACCCCCATGCACCTTGTAGAAGAAATGTCAAAGTAGAAAGCAGGTACTAGGATGGAAGGAGCAAGGCTATTATCTTGAGGTCCTAATGGTTCACTAAAATAACTCCCTAAAATATGCCATCATTAATTAAACACATCAAAATATTCAAGATTGCAAAAAAGAAAAGCCCCATGATCTCTATCACAAGAGGATTGCAGAAACTATGAGTCCCCATAGGTGAGTTAGATGTGATTCTCACAATCAATGATTCCTGATACCTATATATAGGTAAGATCCATGTAACATCCTGATTTTCATAACACATGAGCGGAAGCTATATTTGTTTTCATCTGGGAGTGTCACACACATGATAATCATTGCAACTAATGTAAATGAAACACTTTGCATTGAGTAAAACTGTCTCATACATAGTCCTTGATAAAAAGGAAAACTACAACTCATCTAATATACACTGGTAACAAGACTATGCATAAAAAGAGATGTCTAAACTCTGGACCGTCTCAGTAGATGGAACCCCACTAGGCAAGCTTGAAAGTCTCTTAGGCCTTTGATGGTCCCTTTGTTCTTCAATCACTCCAAAAACCTACAGACATCACGTCCCCATCCATGCATTGGGAAAAACAGACGTTAGAGTAAGTGGCATGAGTATTATAAAATATACATTGCTATAGAAATAAATTATTACAAAAGATTCATGAACATCATAAATATGAAACGAACATTTAACTCTGATTAAATCTAGAAACATATTATCTCTCATTTCTTAAACTCTTATTTTCTATTCTATCTTTTCTAGAGACCTATAATCTAGGTCTCATGGCCTACACCAAAGTGTCTGGATCAGAAATATATTATCTAAATTTCTCTCATCACACTCGTGATGAGATTATTGACATGCTCTAATCTTAAGTATCTTTTACTTATGATTTTTATCTATTTGTGGCCACCATTATATAATAAGTCCTCCTCTGTTGACACCGAAGTATCCTCTATGGTGCAATGAACCCTCTGTTGGCACTATGTGCCCTCTTTGACACTGAAGTGTCATGTATGGTGCAATGCACCCTCTGTTGGCACAACATGCCCTCTGTTGACACTGAAGTGTCTTATATGGTTCAACGCACCCTCTGTTGGCATAAATGCCCTCTGTGACACTCGTAGTGTCTGGCACAGTGCGCCCTTTGAATCATCCCTAGACTTTCTGGTGAGGACTTATTATATAATGTATTATGTGCAGGTTTTGAATTAATTATCTTAAGTATATCTTTACTAAACTCTAAATCTGAACTTATCTAAAACTGAGTACTAAACGTGTACTTAGTTTTGAATCTGAAATCTGAAATTTGAATCTGAATCTTTTCTCTTTCAAATTTGAATTGAATCTATTATGGAATTTGAATATGTATTTCAAATTACAACATAATTGAGATTGGGTCTACAACCCATATCATGTACCTTTATTCAAAATCTGGCTACTCACATAGTGAGTAGTCTAAGTCTAAATCTAAATCTCTTATTCTTAAGTTCTAAATTAAATTCATTGTTGGATTTGAGCATGTATCTCATTATCTGGGTAAACTTTATTCTAAAACTCTTATTTGGTAAGATTACTTCATTATACCAATTATATCATAAATGAGTCTAATGTCTTATGAGAAAGGATCTGACATGAATATAGAAATACTAAGTATACAAAGTATCTTAAGTCAAGCTTATGAAAGTATCATAAGTACAACATATCTAAAAATAGCAATTCTGACAAAATGGTTCAATCCTTCTTATAAAATATGATGTTACCTTGAAACATTGCATATGAACTTACATATTAAACCTTAAATATCAAAATAGAAATCTTATAAAATATTGTATTGCAACCTAATCATAACTTAATGTGTCATTAACTTATAATGCCATCATGAACTCATTTTTACAATACATTGTGTCCCAAAAGTACCTTTATTTCTAAAAGTAGACCATGTCTCAATATTCTGAAATTCATATTCTTATATTGTAATTAAATTCTAGATATTATTCATTCTAAGGAATCTAGTCATTATATCTATACATATGTATGAAATCTTAATGGCATGTTTCTACTTGAAATCGTAATACATAGTTATGCCCATAAATATGAGAAATCCTGACAACATATGTGTACTTAAATTCTCAATACAAAACTATCCCAAATCACAAACTAAGTATGGCTACATTACTTTCATATATTATCTTACAATCTTATTCATTAATTTCGAACATTTCTAAGAAATCTTGTAGGAACATGATTCTTTAACTTTCTCATGGACTTGGTCCATGGGTCACAACTATTTTGAGCAACACGTCTTTATTTGAGATTTTGGATATCTGAACTTACATATTGATAGAGATATAAGAATATTCTTATTTGCATTAAAATCTTAGAACATTGAACCATATAAATTATAAAAGTCTTATCAGGAGACATGTAAACATACTGAACTTAAAACATGAGTACTCATGGGCATGGATCGCTTACCTCTTATATAGATGGCATCGGTAAGGAAGTCTTGATTCTACGTACCATAACTTTAATAAACTAGATATCATCATAGTTTTATCAGTCCAAGCCTATATTCCCTCTTTCTATTTCTAAATCTCAAAACCCCATCATCCTAACTTTATATACCAACTTAGGGTTCTTATTCATACTAAACATAACTTTAACCTAATATCACGATAAAATCTTGGCATTGAAATAAAAGAAAACTCATACTATATAATAAATATTATCTTTATACTCAAATAAGATATAAATCATCTTATGTGCTAATATGAACATATACTTCATATCATGAGAACAATTCTCAAACATAGTTACATATTCTAAACTTATTGACTCAATTAGGAAATCAAAGTAGAATACCATCACATTACTAATATCAGGCCTAATTGGCCATACATATATCACTTATAGTTTCATGATAATCATCTATTATTCTTTCATAATGGTTACTCATCTAAAACTAATAACTAATATAATAGCACAAGAAACTTCATCAAATCACCATAACAGTATTCATATAATGTAAGAATAATCATGTGTTAAAATATCAGGTCATTTAAAAATCAGATCATGGGTGAAATACCCAAAATACTCTTATTAGGTTTTATATCAAAAAATTCAATAAAACTTCATATAATAGAGATCAGGCTTTGAAATCATGTTAAGAATATCATAATACACATTCAATAAAATTTACATGAATTTCTAAGTTCGTTTGCTATTTTTATTTGACAAAACATCAAAATCATATAGTTTTGGCTACCCAACACATAATAAATAATAGACATCCAAATCACAATCTGGGGATATTATTGAAATATAGTACATTCTAAGAGCTTTCTATTGAATCCTTATATGCCCAGAAAAGAAAATGAAAGCTCAAGTTATGATTTTTTGAATATGTACCTCATCATCCATTCATGGCCTTCGGAAGACGATCCAATGGCTTAGGGCATCTACAATCCCCTCAACCCAGGCGGATCCGCCTTCTTCACCTAATGGAAAGGGGGGCCTTTCCCTATTTCACGCCCAAAATAGAGTAGCAGCTTGGAGGGCTCGACAGCTAGTGACCAAGGCATTCTTGCGTGAGGTGAAGCCCTCCTTGGCTGCGGCTTGGCTCGCCTGGATGGGTGGTGCCACTGATGGTGAAGGAAGGGGGCGTGATCGAAGGTCCGAGTTGAAGAACTGACAACCACCACCTATAGTCTTCCTGTCTGTCCCCCCCCCCCCGATCTCCTTTTCTACTTCTTCGATTAGCATCAAACCCTAGATCTAGGTGTGTGAGGCTCCGAACTCGGGATCCATGAGGTTTTTATAGAATCTTGCCCAAAGGATCTTGGGTGGAGCCCCTTCTTCGTGGGACTCTATTCAGGTATGTAAAATAGGGGTTGTGGCTCTCCAGTCTATGAGAACTGGGGTCGCCCCCCTTTTTATTTTATTTTTCTTTTTGCATAAAATTCTAATCTATAGAAATAATTCAATAGACCACCACATGACCCCGTTTCAACTCAACTTTTCAGATAACTGATATATTATCATTATCTTATTATGGAAAAGATATCAGGTCCAAATTAATTATAAAGACACTCTAAAAATATCTTTTAATTAATTGTTGAATAATTGCAAATTTAATTACCTAATCCTCTAAGTAAATCAAAATCATCTAAAATTTCTCCCACCATCTCGTATTCTAATTAGCCATCTGTTAAAATTATTATCAGTACTTATTATGAGGGCTACATACTATATTCCCAGTTTTGTACTTTAAGGACCCATTTGTGAATCTTAATTGGTTCAATCATGATTGAATAAGGTTCTAGGGCCCCCAAACCATTCCCTGATCTCTCAAAAGGTCTAATATCTATTATCGATTATGGAACTAAAGCATGAATCAATATAACCTCAATGGAAGATTTTATATGATACATTAGGTCAACATTGCTTTACTTCCTTAATAATGAGGCCTAAGTTGGTCTATAGCTCAAACCAGTAACTCAAGTCTTCATATTATATATGTTCGTCACATTATTATTCACAAGAATAATTCATTCATATTCATCTACACCTGACTACAATCACGTACATTTAATCCATCATGTGTGTATTGGTTGACCAGATTACTTGTATTACAAATTTGTGAACTTAATTATATACCTAGCCATGTTAGGTTCATTTGGTCCCTTGGCATAGACTTACTCGAAAACCCCACATTAAAGGCTTACATTAGTTATGAAATTGAGGATTTTATAATTCTACCCACCTTAAAATAAATTTCGTCCTCGAAATTTCTCTAGGCTACTACCCACCTTAGGGTTCTGCTTACCTCTTCATTTATTGCTAATTAGGTACACATGTTCAAAATTTTGCATGAAAAGATATATGTAATGTATTTTCATAAAATATTTATGTGAGCATTATCTATTACCTTGGTCTATTGCTCAACTCATACTTAGTGTTTATGAAACTAAACTTGTCTCTATACTTAGGGCATCTACTTCAACATTGTCATGAATTTCTAACATTAGGTATAATTGACGATCTAATCTTAGGTCTTCCAGGTACCTCCTACATTTCTAGATATGCGGTGATCAAGCACATACCTAGAGATGTGAGATCCTGACATGCTATCTCTCACTTACCTACTAATACATGTGTCCCATACCACACGGACCAGTAAGAAATGAGAGATGCATCAAACTCTAGTGCTTATAACATTCCTCTTCAATTCTCAATTGGTTGGCCAAAACCATGGAGAATGGAGAAGCAACATCATTAGCTAGGGTTATGTTGAAACTTGAGATCAAGAATAGGTAAACATCTATCTATGACATCTCTATTTCTTCTAAGGTGAAAACTCTTAGTCATTCTAGGTCATTGTATCTTTCTATGGGATTCTATCCCTAAACCCTAATCTCTTATCTTGAATCTAGGGTGACTATGAGAATCATACTTGCCTAGTGGACATTTATTGAATTGCTCTGATACCATATTGTAACACCTTGATTTTCATAACACATGAGCAGAAGCTATATTTTTTTTCATCTGGGAGTGTCACAAACATAATAATCATTGCAACTAATGTATATGAAACACTTTGCATTGAGTAAAATGGTTTCACACATAGTCCTTGATTAAAAGGAAAACTACAATCATCTAATATACTCTGGTAACAAGACTATGCATAAAAAGAGATGTCTAAACTTTGGACCGTCTCAATAGATGACACCCCACTAGGCAAGCTTGAAAGTCTCTTAGGCCTTTGTTGGTCCCTTTGTTCTTCAATCACTCCAAAAACCTATGGACATCGCATCCCCAACCATGCATTGGGAAAAACAGACATTAGAGTAAGTGGCATGAGTATTCTAAAATATAAATTGCTATAGAACTAAAATATTACAAAAGATTCTTGAACATCATAAATATGAAATGAACATTTAACTATGATTAAATATAGAAACATATTATCTCTCATTTCTTAAACTCTTATTTTCTATTATATCTTTTCTGGAGACCTATAATCTAGGTCTCATGGCCTACACCAAAGTGTATGAATCATAAATATATTATCTAAATTTCTCTCATCACACTCGTGATGAGATTATTGACATACTCTAATCTTAAGTATCTTTTACTCATGATTTTTATCTGTTTGTGGCCGCCATTATAAAATAAGTCCTCCTCTATTGACACCGAAGTGTCCTTTATGGTGCAATGCACTCTTTGTTGGCACTACGTGCCCTCTATTGACACTGAAGTGTCATGTATGGTGCAACGCACCCTCGTTTGGAAAAATGTACCCTCTGTTGACACCGAAGTTGCTTCTATGGTGCAACACACCCTCTGTTGGTATAAATGCCCTTTGTGACACCCGTAGTGTCTGGCACAGTGCACCCTCTGAATCGTCCCGGGACTCTCTGGTGAGGACTTATTATATAATGTATTATGTGAAGGTTTTGAATTAATTATCTGAAGTTTATCTTTACTAAACTCTGAATCTGAACTTATCTAAAATCGAGTACTAAACATGTACTTAGTTTTGAATCTGAATCTTTTCTCTTTCAAATTTGAACTGAATATATTATGGAATTTGAATATGTATTTCAAATTACAACATAATTGAGATTGGGTCTATAACTCATATAATGTACCTTTATTCAAAATCTAGCTACTCACACAGTGAGTAGTCTAAGTCTGAATCTAAATCTCTTATTCTTAAGTTCTAAACTGAATTCATTGTTGGATTTGAGCATGTATCTCATTATCTGGGTAAACTTTATTCTAAAACTCTTATTTGGTAAGATTACTTCAGTATACCAATTATATCATAAATGAGTCTAATGTCTTATGAGAAAGGATCTGACATGAATATAGAAATACTAAGTATACAAAGTATCTTAAGTCAAGTTTATGAAAGTATCATAAGTACAACATATCTAAAAATATCAATTCTGACAAGATGGTTCAATCCTTCTTATAAAATATGATATTACCCTGAAACTTTGCATATGAACTTACATATTAAACCTTAAATATCAAAATAGAAATCTTATAAAATATTGTATTGCAACCTAATCATAACTTAATGTGTCATTATCTTATAATGCCATCATGTGCTCATTTTTACAATACATTGTGATCCCAAAAGTACCTTTATTTCTAAAAGTAGACCATGTATTAATATTTTGAAATTCATATTCTTATATTGTAATTAAATTCTAGATTTTATTCATTCTTAGGAATCTATCTGTTATATCTATACATATGTATGAAATCTTAATGGCATGTTTCTACTTGAAATTGTAATACATAGTTATGCCCATAAATATGAGAAATACTAACAACATATGTGTACTGAAATTCTCAATACAAAACTATCCCAAATCACCAACTAAGTATGGCTACAATACTTGCATATATTATTTTACAATCTTATTCATTAATTTCGAGCATTTCTAAGAAATCTTATAGGAACATGATTCTTTAACTTTCTCATGGACTTGGTCCTGGGTCAAAACTATTTTGAGCAACATGTCTTTATTTGATATTTTGGATATCTAAACGTACATAATGATAGAGATATGAGAATATTCTTGTTTGTATTAAAATCTTAGAGCATTGAACCATATAAATTATAAAAGTCTTATCAGGAGACATGTAAACATACTGAACTTAAAACATGAGTACTCATGGGCATGGACCACTTACCTCTTATACATATGGCATCGGTAAGGAAGTCTCGATTCTATGTTCCATAACTTTAATAACCTAGATATCATCATAGTTTTATCAGTCCAAGCCTATATTCTCTCTTTATATTTCTAAATCTCAAAAACTTTAATAACATGGATATCATCATAGTTTTATCAGTCCCAACCTATATTCCCTCTTTCTATTTCTAAATCTCAAAACCCCATCATCCTAACTTTATATACCAACTTAGGGTTCTTATTCAGACTAAACATAACTTTAACCTAATATCGCCATAAAATCTTGGCATTGAAATAAAAGAAAATGCATACTATATAATCAATATTATCTTTATACTCAAATAAGATATAAACTGTCTTATGCACTAATATGAACATATACTTCATATCATGAGAAAAATTCTCAAACATAGTTACATATTCTAAACTTATTGACACAATTAGGAAATCAAAGTAGAATACCATCACATTACTAATATCAAGCCTAATTGGCCATACATATATCACTTATAGTATTAGGATAATCATTTATTATTCTTTCATAATGGCTACTCATCTAAAACTAATAACTAATATAATAGCACAAGAAACTTCATCAAATCACCATAAAAGTATTCATATAATGTAGGAATAATCATGTATTAAAATATCAGGTCATTTAAAAATCAGATCATGGGTGAAATACCCAAAATACCCTTATTAGGGTTTATATCAAAAACCTCAATAAACTTCATATAATAAAGATCAGGCTTTGAAATCATGTTAAGAATATCATAATACACATTTAATAAAATTTACATGAATTTCTAAGTTCATTTGCTATTTTTAATTGACAAAACATCAAAATCATATAGTTTTGGCTGCCCAACACATAATAAATAATATGCATCCAAATCACATTCTGAAGATATTTTTAGAATATAGTACATTCAAAGAGCTTTCTATTGATACCTTCTACGCCCAAAAAAGATAATGAAATCTCAAGTTATGATTTTTTGAATATGTACGTCATCATCCATTCTTGGCCTTCGAAAGGCGATCCAATAGCTTTGGGGCATCTGTAATCCCCTCAACCCAGGCGGATCCGCCTTCTTCACTTTATGGAAAGGGGGGTGTTTGCCCGGTTTTACGCCCAAAATAGAGCAGTAGCTTGGAGGGCTCGGCGGCTGGTGACCAAGGCATTCTTGCACGAGGTGAAGCCCTCCTTGGCTGCGGCTTGGCTCACCTGGATGGGTGGCGCCGCCGATGGTGAAGGAAGGGGGCGTGATCGAAGGTCCGAGTCGAAGAACTGATAGTCGCCACCTATAGTCAGCCTGTATGTTCCCCCCCTCTCGATCTCCTTTTCTACTTCTTCGATTAGCATCAAACACTAGATCTAGGTGTGTGAGGCTCCAAACTCAGGATCCATGAGGTTTTTATAGAATCTTGCCCAAAGGATCTTGGGCGGGGCCCCTTCTTCATCATACTATGTTCAGGTCCATAAAATAGGGGTTGCTGCTCTCCAGTCTGTGAGGACTAGGGTCACCCCCTTTTTTATTTTATTTTTCTTTTTGCATAAAAGTCCAATCTATAGAAATAATTCTACAGACCACCACATGACCCCGTTTGAACTCAACTTTTTGGATAACTGATATATTATCATTATGTTGTTATGGAAAAGATATCACATCCAAATTAATTATAAAGACACTCCAAAAATTTCTTTTAATTAATTTTTGAATAATTACAAATTTAATTACCTAGGCCTCTAAGTAAATCAAAATCATCTAAAATTTCTCCCACCATGTCATATTCTAATTAGTCATCTGGTAAAATTATTATCAGCACTTATTATGAGGGCTACTGTAATACCTGGGCCCACTGGCCGAGGCTCTAGTAGAGTTTCAGGAATGATGACTAGCCCCACAGACCACCACTGGCCTTAACTGTGTGCTTTGTCCTCACTCACGCGCATGCCAGGATCAACTTCCTGATAGGTCACCCATCCGAGTACTACTCCAAGCTAAGCACGCTTAACTATGGAGTTCTTAGTGATGGCTCCTAGAAAAGGAGGTGCACCTTGGTGATATGGGTAGTCCAATCATTCCTTTTAAGATCATGTTATCGAGGCCTCAAATCCTGGGATGTTACAATCTCCCCCACTTAGACTCTTGACGTCCTCGTCAAGGATCAACTATAAGGCCTCATAATCTATTCCCCATTTCAGTGCAGACCCGCAATGGCCCATGGACACCCAGCTCTTGATCACGGAATACAAGCGCAAGGGTGGCTACGTCAACCATGGACAACCCTTTCCTACATGCCTGGACCGCACGACTCAAGACTGGCATGCCATGCCCATGTGGGCCCCACCTACTAGAGGAGAATTGGCTCTGATACCATTTGTAATACCTGGGCCCACTGGCCGAGGCTCTAGTAGAGTTTCAGGAATGATGACTGGCCCCACAGACCACCACTAGCCTTAACTGTGCGCTTTGTCCTCACTCGTGCGCATGCTAGGATCAACTTCCCGACAGGTCACCCATCCCAGTACTACTCCAAGCTAAGCTCGCTTAACTATGGAGTTCTTAGTGATGCGCTCCCAGAAAAGGAGGTGCACCTTGGTGATATGGATAGTCCAATCATTCCTTTTAAGATCATGTTATACGAGGCCTCAAATCCTGAGATGTTACAACTACATACTATATTCCCAATTTTGTACTTCAAGGACGCATTTGTGAATCTTACTTGGTTCAATCATGATTGAATAAGGTTCTAGGACCCCCAGACCATTCCCTGATCTCTCAAAAGGTCCAATATCTATTATCGATTATGGTACTAAAGCATGAATCAATATAACCTCAATGGAAGCTTTTATATGATACATTAGATCAACATTGCTTTACTTCCTTAATAATGAGACCTAAGTTGGTCTAGAGCTCAAACCAATAACTCAAGTCTTCATATTATATATGTTCCTCACATTATTATTCACAAGAATAATTCATTCATATTCATCTACACCTGACTACAATCACGTACATTTAAGCCATCATGTGTGTATTGGTTGACCAGATTACTTGTATAACAAATTTGTGAACTTAATTACATACCTAGCCATGTTAGGTTCATTAGGTCCCTTGGCATACATTTACTAGAAAACCCCACATTAAAGGCTTACATTAGTTATGAAATTGAGGATGTTATAATCCCATAGTATTGACATCGGTTGGGGTTGATGGGAATGATTGGATGTTGAAGTCAAAATTAAAACTCTTTGTAGCTATACATGCCTCGTCTATCATAAAGAGGTGAGACTAACCTATGCATAGACTAACCTGGAAGCGATGAGGTGGGAAACCTTCACTAGGAAAATTTCATTCCTTCCTCATGGAACCGTAATTTCTCATATTGAGACCTTGAGCATCAATGTCCATTCAAAATCTTCCACGAGATGATCCATGGTAAGTGGAAACCTCATAAAGAGATTATTAAATAACTATTTATATATCTATACACATTCTTGTGATGGATCATTACACTAAAAAATGTTGAGAGTGAAGCCTATTGGAGTGTATCTAACACCTAGATCTTGGCTCCTTGGCCCCATAAGGTGGGAGTTGTCAGTGATACACATGTTACATGGCAAGACTTTGGTATGTAGCATGACATCTAGGACGACCATAAGATCTCGAATATGTCTTCTCCTCTAGAATGAAGGTCCTCCTCATAGCAAACAAGCTATAAACTTCCAAAGGGAATGACCATATACCATTAGGAAACTAATAAGGGTAATGTCTTAAAAATGTTTGGGGTATAAAACTTTTGGATTCACAAAGAAAAGTGGATAAAAAAGATGTTACCACATCAAATGTTATTTTCTTTCCAAAACTATAACCATACTTTATGCATTAATGACATAAGAATGAGGTTTAGGTTGATCTGAACCACCTAATTTGTTAGAAAGAGGATTATAGTGATATGATATAAGTACCCAAGTCCAAAAATATATTTAAGACATCACTGAGGGAGTACCCATAGTCGGTGCAACATGTCATGAACTAAAAGAAATATTTATTTCAATATAAATCTATACAAAAAGTTTGGCACCTCAGGCCAACAAAATAAAAAACAAAATACAAAAGATAAGAAAACATTCAAAGAATGAAATTAGAAGTAAGATATCATTTTATTTCTGCAAAAGAGTCACAAGCTACTACCACAGAAGGTGTTGATAAAAGTGTTTCTAAGTACCAGGGAGAATAGCCTTTTCTAATAGGGAACATATCATGAGTCATCTTCTGATGATTTAGGAAAATCTTTGAAATTGTTTCTCAACTTTTTGGGAGTCAATCTTTAACTTCTAGAAGAAAGGTAGAATCACTTAGACCTAGTAAAAGCACTAACGATGGATGACCTATCTCAACACAGACACTGGGAAGTATGCAATGCAACTCTAGAAACCTATGAAGATGACCACCCACTTAATGACAAGAATGAGAACATCATAATCTGAGTTGTCAAGATTATAATACATCTAGCCCCAATGCATGTTTGTTGATGTTGAGCAAGTCATTTATCTATATCAACATTAAGCTGTAGAGGCTCACTAACTTGAATGTGCTTTGACAAGAACTCCTTTGTAACAGTTTAGTGAAGATTTAAGGACCCCTCAGCCAATCAGGACTGATGCACATTCCCAAATAAATATGTAGGATCTTCAAAGGTCCCCTCACTTCCCAAATAGTTGGACTTCATCCAAGCACTCATATAGCTCAACAAGTATCAAAGGATTGACAATCCTTCTTAACACTGACATTGGGAAGTATTCAACAAAACTCTTTAAACCTGTCAAGATGTTTAGCTACTAAAAGCCAAGAATGGCAACATCAAAATCTGAGTTGTCAAGATGAAAATCCATCTATCCCCAACACACGTCTGTTGATGTCATATGAGCAAGACATTGAGCCAGATCACCAAAGTTGTAAATTCCCACCAACCTGAATGTGCTTTGATAAGAACTCCTTTGTAATGATGAGGTGAGGATTTGAAGACCCCTCATCCAAGCAACACTTATGCACATTCCCAAATAAATATGCATGATCTTAAAAGGCCCCCTCATCTTCCCAGATAGTTGTGATTCATCCAAGCACTCATACAACTCGAAAAGTATAAAAGGATTGACAACTTGATTTTTCTAGATGGTAGAAACAACCCAAAAGTGACAACCATCACCTAACCAACAATCTCTACAAAATATAGTTCATCCTAGATGACCAAGTTGTATGCCGTCAAATGAGGCATATTTGGAGAACTAATGCCACTTCACACTTTACTATATAATGACTTCCAGAGGGGTTTCATATGAATAATTCAACCATCTTTAGTCAACCATTAGTGGCTTGGGACATTTTCATGTCCAGGGTAATTTCCAGTTCAGTAGCCTAAATCAATTTTCTCAAAACATTAGCAATCCTGAAGTGGAAGCTTTGTGATCTTTGCTACATCTTACATGTTAGGAGTCAGAATGACATCCCCAAACTAAAAGCAGTGACTAAGAGGATCCTAAAAGTGGATAGCCATCAAAATAAAGTCTCTCACTATAGGGACATAAGCCAGATGACAAAGACGAAGGGCCACACCAAAGCTCGCCAATTTAACTTCCCCACTCTCACAATTTATCAGTAATGCAACAATGCACTATAGATAGTTTTATGAAAGAATTTCTAAGGATAAGGATCTTAGTTATCACTTAGTCTCTCACAGCTCAGAGTAATTAATTCCATAATGTGCCAAGGAAGAACAAAACCAAAACCTTATTTATGGGATTTGACATGGTAGATTTGCCTACTAGACTCTTTATCCTTTTCCATGATAGAATGACATAATCAGTCATTGATGTCAATATCAACAATCAATGCAGACACATTTTCCAAGACATTGGAACTCACAATCCCACTACCTGGTGGATTGCAACAATTTGCTACCCAAGTCATCATGCAGATCGAGGAAATACGCCAGACTAGCAAAGATCTTTTGAAACTTCTAAAATCTGATTCCAAAATGTAGATCATGAAACCTCGAAATTGACTCAAACTTAGACTTTTTGTTTCAAAATTTATACAATTATTAGTATAAAAAATTTATTATAAGAAGTAAAATACATCACTGATGAATACGGGCTAGAGGTACTAATACAAATGCTACTTCTTCAACTTCTTCTCCAAGCCAACCCAACGAACATTTATCCAAAGACTTGTGATCAATGGAAGAAGACCCAGAATATCATTGGTCCCCTCTTGTATCAACATGAGTAGTATTGGTGGACCACCTATGACCTGAAGAGCAGCTACAAGACAACACCTCCACAACTAAAGCAACATTCCTAAAACTGGAGGAACTTGGTCCAACACACCTTGCTGACATATCTATAGTTTGAATTGGGACCTCCAAAGGAACATTTTCCATGCTAGTGGATCCCTTAAAATGTTGATTATTGCCATATCCCAGTAGGATTCTCAGCCGTAGAGTCCAACAAACACATCTTACTAAGAAAGAGGAAGTCCATACAAAATTTCATGGGAAGTAACACGAACCTATAATGCCAAAGTTTTTATGTGACTCAGCCTGTAGTTGACCACAAATTAGGTGGCAAGCATCCAAAGACAAAGCCTCAAAGTTAACCACAAACAAGGTGGCAGTCTTGCCACACTTAAACTTGGAGAAGATTTTAAGCCATACATGAGATACAACAATCCATTGTTGTCAAATAACGTACACACACAAGCACATACAATGTTAAAGTAAAACACATACATAGGCTAAGGCATGATCTCCAGTTCACCTCTCCACTGCTTATACAATGCTATGATACCACACTTGGTCAAGTGAAGACATATAGGGAAGGAATCATGTAGATAACTTTTATATCTCACTCAGAGTCACATGTCTATGAATCTAGAAGTGTGCATATACCCACAACTATAAAGGAAAGATCAAAAAAATTAGTTAGTGTGGGTATTCAAATCTAGAAGTGTGCATATATCCCACATCAGATCAATGGGACCATAGATACACATTTGGCAACCCAAGACCCCAAAGAAATGGAGTGAAATGAAAAGTCAAAACCTGACTTTGTAGATGACAATATCGATTCAAGCTCGACAAGTGCAAACAAAATAACACAGAGCAAAGTTTCCAAGTTATACCTCATCTCTTGGACAACAACCTCGGTGATTCTAGTTTGTTCATTGTATGCCCCAATGAACCAAAAATCTCTCAAGTGGGAGTATCTCCACCGCCATCCTACTCATACCATCATAACACATTCCTAGAGAAAATGTAGATCAGAATCTTCATATACAGACTAAAACTCACCGAATGAAGATACAATGCATACCAAGGGTACCCCTCAGTACCCACATCTTCACCTACAACTTTATCATCCATGGTTGGGTCTGCCCCATGCTAATCATGACTTGCTATCTGCAAGATCATGATAACAACTAGAATTGTCTAAATTTGACATCAGATAACCAGAAAAGAACACCAAAATTGATCAAATCACAAAATGGAAGTGAGTTCACATAATCTTCAATCTTTAGACCACTAAGAACATCGAAGAAAAAAATATAGATTTCACCACAAAGGGCCAAACTAAAGAAAAAAAATAAAAGATATACCTATCCTTAGAAGAATGTAGCTAAAATATGCAAAAAAAATCAACCAAAATGGAAATATGAAGCCATGTCGTTGTTAAGGAAAACTAATTCCCATGTTGTCGATGTTGGCTGGTGGAACACTACACTCTGTTGGGTTAGGTGTTCTCTCTCCTTGCCACAAACAAAGCCATCACTTGGCCGAGCTGGTTCACCACACGTCATTACTTCTCAGGTGAGGGTAAAATGAGAAGGGTGTTCGACCCCCCCACCATTTTACGTCTTCTTAAAAAACAAAAGTGTTTACGAAATTGGCAAAAAATACCTTGAACTTCTAGTTAAATTATAGAAACCTTCTAAAATAGAAAATCACTAAAAAATAAAAAATATAAAAATATAAAAATGCAATACCAAAATTTAATAAAATCTAAAACTCCAAGTCTTGGCTTAAAAGATAAAATGCTTTATTTTTTTACAAATATAATTGGATTCTTTTATCAAACTTTGATCTTTGGATGGTCCCAGATCATGACCTTAAACTATAACAAAATCACCTGCAACTCAAATCATTTGACAATCCTAGACCATGACCTATAAGTAAGACACTACCCTCCTTTCATGCTCATGTCTCTTATGGTATTGGTATATGACCCAAAACTGAGCCAAAATTGCATCACTAATTTACAAATCTTTTGATAGTCTCGGATCATGACCAATAATGTAGAAAATCATCAGAACTAGCTTATGATTCTTAATCATGACTCAAACACCAAAATGGAAATGTAAAATATTGATAATACCCTCAAATAATGGTGACAACTGGAGAGTTGGGGATAATATTTTATCAACAACCTAGGAGACATATGATGGACCATTGAAAGAACACACCAGGGAGACCAAACCTTTATTGGATAATTGCATGGTGCCATGTCTCAACTTATTTTTGAAGATTCACCAATACTCCAAGAGGGAAGGCATTTAACCAATACAGTTTTTTTCATAAATCCACCTTAAATATGGGAAATTTTTTGACACTCAACAATCAAATCCCTATCCTAGATAGGAAAACTCCGCATATTGCAACTTTTAAAGGCATATGGTCCTGACCCAAACTGGAAACACTCTAAAAAAAATAAAAACTGAAGATGCATAGAATGGAAAGAGGTGATAAATATATTTTTAGTAAAGTAGTTGCCATGATTTTCTCATGATCATAAACTCTTGATCTTAATTACTTTTGAAAAATCACAAATCTTCTCCATTTTTCGCATCCATGTTTTCCCACTTAGGCATGAATTGGTGAGAGAGTTAGTCATGAACTAATTTTAGAATTGAAACTGATAATGGGAATCACTTTTTTTTACCAATATACCTTGTATGGATCATCAAAACTCTAGAGGAATAAATGGTTGATTAGATATAGGTAAGTGTCTCAGATAGAGGCTACCCTTACTCTATAAAAGTCATATATGCACAATCTTATTTTGATTGTGAATAGCTATTTAATTAATTTCTCCTTAGAAGGAAAAGGCATCACTTACTCTTTCTACCCTCCATAATGTTTGTTATAACATCTTTGATGAGTCCAACCATTTTGTCCTTTCTTGCCCAAAATTAGGTGTCATTCTTGGCTTAAGCATGTGGTTCTCACTCTTATTTCAAACCTTGCCTTGAGTAGGAAAAATTGTTGGCACCCCATTTTTGCATACTTAGTGAAATTTCACAATTAATGTCAATTCCTGTGGATAATGATGGAGTCCAATCCACATTTGACACATTTTCAATTTATCATTTTTCCATATCTTTCCAGCTATACAATATTCCAATTCTCACCCACTTTGATTCAGTTCAAGGATTTATGTGAAGAAACTGTCTTTTCAAACTCAAAGTGCAGTTTTCTCTTCAATTCTTCTTTTAGAAGCCTTTTCTTGTTAATTTCCTAGTTCAATTATAACGAATACAAAATTTCTTTTTTGTATAAATTCTCATCTAATTTTTTCTTGATAAATCTAAGGGACAATCCTAAATTATTTGTCTTTACTCAAAACCCACAGTTTCCATGATTTTCTCCAAAACATTTTTCAAATTACTATAATAGGTTACCAATTTTATCAAATAGAGGACATACAACAGATTTGAGCCATCCATCACGTGCCACGTGGTGGATTGCCTCAATCTGCCTACACAAACTTGGCACATCAAGTGATTTGTTGCCACTTCCTTAACGTTCTATCAAGAACTTTGGACCCTAAATTCATCTATAAAAACACCCTCATTTCCATCATACTCTGAACCCCTTTTGAGCATCCCAAAGTTAGAGGATCAAACTACCTCACTCTTTAGTTTTTACATTATATGTGATCAGAGGATCCTTCCTCTGACACCAGCCTCTCTATTAATTCCATTAGGATGCCAAAATGTTAACCTAACTTCTTCATCTGCTTCTATTTGCTTTAACTTCTATGTGTACTTTGATTGCTTTAACTCTTGATATCTTCATAATATTGCATATGTGATACTCTTATTTTTTTTATTAGTTTGATCAAAAGAAAGATTAGATCTATTTCTATGCCCACACATGCATATCTTCCTCTAGCACATCCTTCACACTGGTCCTAACCGCTCGTGAGGGATCTCCTCCATGGGAGGTTCTTAGGTAATTCATACCCCAATCTACCTAAAAGTGGGACTTTTTAGAATATGATGGAAAGTCCATGGACATCTCCATCCCAAAAAGCCCATCCACCAATAAAATAGCTTTCTTTTTTACCATTTTCCTTCTTTTTTCCTTAAGCAACCTGAAACCAGTATTATTCCCAATTGCATAGAAATGACTCATACTGATATATTGGGCAAGATGGGGTTTCTCACCCTTCTCCACTCGTTATAAGATTTTTACACCTAAAGTCTCTGGGTTTGTTTTGTTCTTTTGTTTTCATATCTATATGACTCCAAAAAATTATCTTTCCACCATGGATTATGTAATGTTGGGGCCCATTACCCAAGGCTATAGTAGATTTTTAGGAATGATGACTAGTCCCAGAGACCACCATTTTCCTTAACTATGCACTTTGTCCTCACTCAAGCACATGCCAGGATCAACTTTCAGATTGGTCACCCATACTAGTACTAATCTAGGATAAGCACGCTTAACCATAGTATTCTTAGTGATGGGCTGCCTAAAAAGGAGGTGTAACCTTGTTATATGGGTAGTTTAATCATTCCTTTTAGGTTCATTTTACTTGAGGCCTCAAATACTAGAATGTTGCAGTCTTCCTCACTTACACTCTCAACGTTCTCATCAAGGCTCCACATTATGGCCTCATAATATTTTCCCATTTCAGTGTACACCCTGAATGGCCCATGAACACCCAATTCTTGATCACATCTACCAGTGAAAGGGTGGCTACATCACCATGGGTATCCCTTTTCAACATTTATAGACCACACAACTCAAGACTACCATGTGACATGTCCATGTGGGTTCCACCTATTATAAAGTTTCAGGCTTAGATACCATTTGTAATGCTGGGAAACACTACCCAAGACTCTATTAGAGTTTCAAGAATGATGACTAGCCTGACTGACCACCACCTGCCTTAACTGTGTGCTTTGCCCTCACTCATGCACAAGATGGGATCAACATTACAACTGATCACCCATCCTAGTCCTACTCTGGGATAAGTGGGCTTAACCAATAAGTTATGAGTGTTATGTCCTCGAAAAGGAGGTGCATCTTGGTGATATGGGTAGTCTAGCCATTCCATGAATATCATTTTATTTGAGGCCTCAAATCCTTGGACTTTACAATAAGATTTCCACCATGGATTCACAATGGCATTAAATGTTTTGCTCATTTTCCATATAAAACATGTGGGTGACCCAAACGCCTTCCTTTATTTTCCATGAGACAGTCACACTAAGTTTCACTACCAAGGACATATGTTAGAAGCCTATATTAACCACTAGTACATTTCTTCTCTAACAAAAGCTCGTGTTCTTGCACAAGCAAATGAAGGAGAACCATAATCTTAGAAATCACCCAAATTTGTCTCTCCACTATTACTCCATGTCATCATCATGTTTCTAGAGCATACAACAACTTCCCAGAAATACCCACTAATATATCATCTCCTATATTCACCAAAAAGCATGGTTTTGTTTTTCAACACAGCTCCAAGATGGTTGACTGACTGTTGGAAGTGTCAAACTAACATATGATGGGTTGTTTGACTTTGTCTGAATTTGGCTGAGTCAGTTGCTAATTTGGGACCCAACAAACTAGAAGTTCAGAACAACTTTTAAAAGTTTATTCTGAATTGAACCTAACCTAGTATTTTTATTTCTCACATTATTTCATCCATTGCTTTGACCTAGTTCTACCCCTCAATGATGACAAGTTTGACTCACCCCTCAAAGATGACAAGTTTGACTAACTCGTACGAAGGTGATCCAACTTTCTCATATTGAGCCTAAAATTGAGTTGTCTCAACACTTTGACCCATATAACTCCTCAAAGCATAAAATTGAATTTTTAGTGGTTGGTTAACTTGTCTACTCCAATGGAGAGAACCCTATTATAATCTTCCCAAACTCATTTCAAATCATCTATTATGCATCTAAGGGATATCAAACCTCTCGTCTCTAAGCACACATGTAAACTCTCAACAAGGTCCTAAAAGCTTAACACAATGATTGAATGGGTTTAACATTCTCTTATCCCAAAACCCTAACCTAACTTACAGTTTTCCCATCCCATGACTACTACACATTCATGATAAAATTACAATACCCTTCATGTTGGATTTTATTCTAAATAGAGTGCATAAAATAATTACAAATCCACAATATTAGAGAAAAAATCAATTAACTTATCAAGATATCAACTTATCATGATTAATAAGAAATCTGGATTAGAAGGTAAACCTGGACACATGTGCTATAAGATGAAAGTTGGCATGACATTCAATATTTGGGATATTATGAACACCAAGTACTTATTTATTTGGTACACAAAAAATACTTCCAAGTAAGATCTATATGAACTTGTGTGTACAAATCAAATAAAAAATAGGTGTTTGTATGATCTGCTAAAGTATAGAGACACAATGTTCCTACTCATCAAATTCTTAGATGGTGGAGGAAATGTTATCTCATGATAACATGATCCAATGGTGGATTGTTAGTTTCTTAAATAAAACTTCAAATTCAAGATTTTCATGGTCCATGTAGACAACAATAAGCTTAGAATTATCATACAAAATGGGAAATGATCTATTATGAAAATAATATTTACCCATATTGGCACCACAATTTTGAGATAACCAACTTACTAGATGTTGACTAGTCTATGTATAAGAACTAGAGAGTTCTCCCTCAAAGGTGTATAGGATTTTTGTCAATCCCATTACTCAAAGCCTTCCTTAACATGGCTTAGTTCATGGATCCAATGCATTCTAAAAGAAGTGTCTTACTAAAGTCTTCATGGAACATCACTGCTTCTACCTTCCATCGCAATGCAACCTTGTGAAAAATCAAATGGGTCCAATGACCATTTCATGTGCGACTAGAAAGTTAGAACATGAAAGGGAAAGACCAGAGTTTTGTATCATTCCTACTTTCATCAAAGACATCAACACAAAAAATAGGTGGAGCTAACACCTTCTAACTATCAGTTCCATATAATATGTGTTTTTGTGAAACCATATTATTTAGAAAAAGAATTTGATAACATTCACTGAATCATTCCTCTCCCTCTCTTCCTAGAAAGGCTAGGTTTTTTGTTTGGCAATAGATGGTTGGATGGGAGGCGGGGGTTTCTGGCCATTGCAAAGTGGTGCCCCTCTCCCCCTTGACCTCTTCGTACTCAACATCGACATGGTTTCTTCTCAACAAGGTGTAGTCTTTTATCCTATGGTTTCTGGGTGTCAGCATTGGATGTGTTTCTTATACACTTGTGAGTTTGGATCTTGGGCATCCTGGAGGTTGTTTGGATCTTTGGATGTGTTATGGTTGTCTAATCTTGCTTGGTGGCCACTGCCTCGTGCTTTTGGAGGCAGTTATGTTCTTCCTTCCTATCTTTGAACCCGACAATTAAAAGTTTCCTATCCCCTTTCTCATTAAGTTACTTTATATATATTGGGTTGCTTTTTTGTTAAGTTTTGTCACTCTTGTTGTTAATCAAAGCTTCTTTCTCTCCTATTAGGTTACTTTCCTTAGTCAACCTTGTGATATAGTTGTATGGTAGCAAGTGTAGAGATGAAATTCTTTTGGAACACCAATTTGGTGCAGTTACTCTACCACAGATACATGCTCAAGTTGAAGGTATCCCTCATGGAAAGTTGCATTAGTCAGTAAGGTACAAGAAGGGTATGTGCATCATTATTCTTATCAGAGTCTGCTATGAGCTTTTGTGGTGGCTTGTATCTGTTCTTGACTGCTATGTGGTCTTTTAGTTTGTCTTCCTCTTCATGTAGACATATGGTTCCTTTGCAAAGAAATTAGTTATGTTTATCAAAAAAAAAATTTAAAAAAAGGTAACCTAGAATAATCATAGTGTGAATAAAACCACACATTATTTTTTATCCTATTGTGAATGAATTGATTTTTGTATGGGTCTTACTCCTCAAACTTGCACATTCCACGTTTTCTTTAATGGGAATGGAGTGACATGATTAAAAATAAGAAGATGACACCATCAAGCCATAGGAGAGTATTACTAAGGGAAAACTAAAATTTATATTGTGTATATAAGACAAAAACATTATTTCATTCCCATGAGTTGAATATGCATTCCAATTTTGAATGAGAATGTTTGAGACAAGCATAAATTAAAGAAAAAAGATTTCATTTGATTTTTTGTAAATTCAAATAAGTCTTATAAATAAGTACTAAGGTATTGCCTTGATGTCTCTTGAGGATTAAGTGGTTCCAATACTATGAGAACTCGTTACACTAAATGAGATTACTCAAAACATAAAATACAATCAATCACTAATTAATCACAGCCAAAAATATGGGTAAATTAAAACCAATTTCAACATCAGCACCCGCTCAAAAACATTTGCATAAGATCCCAAAATCTTTCTTATATCCATACTATGCCAAGAATTTGATACAAATTGTTCTATCATCTTAGCCACCACATATATACACAGGAGAACAATATTCAAATATGCCACATAAACAAGCATTAATATGCTAACAAAAGTTTGATTCGTTTGAAACACCACATACAAACTTTTTCTCGCCCAAACCTAAGAGTACATGGATGACTCTAGGACACACTAGACGTCTAATCAACTTTCTCAAAGACTCATTACTATAGCTTCTCTTTACTGTCACAGGTTTGTTTTTGTCACTTTTGATTACCTAAAAAAATATGGCAAACCACAAGGGTGAGACCCATGTCCCAGCAAGAGATATAACCTCCAACAACGTTTATTGATAACAACATTTTTAAGTAATTAAATAGTTAAACAGTTTAATCAGATATAACAAATAAGCTCAACAGCACTAATGATTAACAAAATACATAAAGGAGCAGATAATAACTATCACCATTAGGCAGTCTATCATCATTTATCTTGTTGACAATATAACCAATTCAGTAGCATATGCATATCTAGCATCATGAGCAAGTCTAGTAACATAGAATCTCTATCATTATGAATTAGTCTAGTCACATAAGCATAGCTAACAACATTAGCATGTCTAATAGGTTGAACATATCAACATCATAAAAAGAGCTAACAACATAAGCACAACTATCTGGATAAGCATGATTAGCAGTATATGCATCTCTAGTTACAAAGCATGGCCAACAATATTAAACATAGCTAGCAACAACATCTTAACCATCAGTGTAAGTATATGTGACAACATAAGCATTTTTACGACATGAGCATAACTACAACATAAGCATATATATTATCTCTTATTGTACTATACATGATCTCAATGAAAACAAAGTAAACAAGGGTTAGCGTTGTGTATAACCCTAAACAGATATGCTACACAGCTATCTTACATCTTTTATTATGCCCTGAGGAAATTGAGGATACCACTCAAAATCCAATTGACCATTGCTAAGTCAAAATCAGTGCCATACATGATCTACGAAGAACCAGACTACTAAGATCTTCTCCGCCCCCAGTCAGTACGGGTCTACCACAGCGACACATAAGGTCAAGCTGCTAATAGCCTAGTCCGTCCTTGGTACAGGTCATGACACTAGTGAAAGGAGGTGGGTACGTATACCCTACCATCTGAGGTACAACTGCAGTTGTCCTCCAATCTTGTCACATATATAATCACTGAGACACAACCACATTCATTCTCAATCATATCAGATGTATGAGGCATGACCATTGCCAACCTCTACAATCTGCATTGTGGATGACAAGGATATATCCTCAACTTACCATCCCCACATACTCAACAGTATGCACTCCAAGTTTCCCTTAGGAATACTCATTTGACCATCTGGCAAATTCTGACACTCAGATGGATCTATGGCATAGGGCACTACATGATTAGAGTTTCACTTGATTAGTTATCCCAATTGGGTGAATTAAGGCTACATCAAACAAGTGGACATACAAACCCTAATTCACTTCTAGAAAGCATATAAATATCACAACTTTTAAATGATAAAAATGTGTGAAACATAATTTCTCATCTCATCATCACATGGTACTATTCACTTGCCATTCATGAGACCACACTAATCATCATACTATCACAAGATATAAATCCTTTTCACAATATCACAAGGTATCAACCCTTATCAACACAAGAGGATTACACCTCATCCAGGGCTTAACCATGCCCAAAGGTCATTAAGACCATCATACTATCACAGGATATAAATCCTTTTCACAATATCATAGGGTCTCAACCCTTATCAACACAAGAGGATTACACCTCATTCAGGGCTCAACCATGCCCAAAGGTCATTAAGACCATCATACTATTCCATGTAAGATCATCATTGTTTTTCCATACCTTATAACAAGGGTCAATAATATCACTTACATATAATACACTAGATTAGCACAATATTGGATTAATGAGCTAGGAGATATTCAAAAACAATCATAGAAGGGTTATATTAACATTAAGAATATTCCTTTATTACATGAACATGCAAGGAATCTAGGTATGATTAACACTCCTCATATTCATAATGCACATGTTTAACATAAGAAAGTATCAACCATATAGCTGTGATAACCACCAATTAACACATTAAGTTTATGATCATGTTAAGGAGGTTACTCCACCATCATTCCATCATATAAAAATGTTAAACATGAATACTCATCTTTATCTATTTGCATTAGAGCTAGGTTCAACATAATAAATTATATCAATGTTACTAATCAACACTTATACCCAAACCCTAACTCACGAAATCCCCATTGGATCATGGATGTATAAGGTGAAGCATCACTATCACATTCCATACTATTCTCAAGTATGAACCCACACATAAATCAAGGTGTAACCATCAGGTTATAGCATACTAGGGTTTCAACAATAGTAACAGAGTACTCCATGATTGTATTAGTCATTCAAGGACTATTCATACCCAATTACCATCATTTAGTTATATTAAATCTAGGTATAACAAGCTATACCTCATTAGGGTTACATATCAACACAATATGGTTATAATCCATTCTATTCATATGAGTGAATAGGTAAGACTACCTTATTAAGGGAAACCCTCCATTTGTTCCATCATCATTCAACACATATCACCATACCACAATGTCACCCAAAACCATTGGATGTTTAAAAGGTAAGACCATTGGTTGTTTACATAAGTAAACACCTTGGATAAACCACATATGAAGTCCTTGATTTGTGCTCTAGAAAGAGTCACCATTTAACCCTAGACATCCCTTGATTAACAACACAAAAAGTTCCATTGAGATTAGGGTAAAACCCATAATCGACTATTTATTTATAACAAGCCATCCATTGTCAACAAGTAAGCTTCTTAAGTTGATCATATAAAGGAAACCATCTAAATCACATTATTAGGACCAACATATTACATTAACCATCATTCCAATTTCTTGGAGGAATAAACATTAGATATTGACCATTGGGTTAAGTTCATATGTTAAAACCATCAATTATAATATAGGTCCGACCATTGCATCAAGTGACCCAAGAAACCATTGGTCTAATAAGGCTTAATTTATGCTACAACTATATGATTAACTCACCATAGGTTGTGGAGACCGGATCCACTATTATTAGTGACCATTAAGTCACCACAGGTTGTTATATTAGTACTATATTCATTAATCAACATCAAGTATTAAGCTAATGTCATCATTGATTGATAACATTATTAGGGTACTTAATGTTTGATCATTAAACTTCTAATTAATCCAAAACCTGACCTAAGGGGGTGATGATAGGTTTTCACCATCATCTGTCACCTTTGATATCGACCATCATTTGTCATGAAGACAACATCATAGGGTTGTTGCAATGGTACCATCATCGGGTCATGGGTTTATCGAAGAAATTAGCTTAAAATCCTAAAATTGACCATTGGTTGATAGGTGCTTAGCACCATAGGTTGTCAAACCAACCTGATCCAAGTCATATTATACCTTAGGAATAACATACACATGATTAAAGGTTCATATATAACTGAAATCAGAATAAGGAACATTATAAAAATTGAAATCCAAGTCATGCATAGCTTTTTAGTGCATGGATCATTATTTTCAAGCAAGAACATGATGTAGAAAGCTTATGGTAAGAAATAAACGTGGAGAAAGTTATAAAAATTGCCTATAATGAGAATATGAAACCCCACACAGAAGACAACTTGAACAGGTAGGGTAGAAAATTTGAGAATAAACTATGAATTCGTCCATTTAGCACTTTTCTTCATCAAATGAGCAAACCCTAAGCATAAGGAGCAAGAAAGGTAGGGTTTTAGAGATTTAGAGCAATTTATACCATGGAACAGCAAAGTTCCGACAAGGAGAAAGCTAGGAGGAAGGATAAAAAAGAAATAGATGGAGGAAAGAAGGGAATTCTTACTCATTTAGGTTAAGATCACTAGAAGGAAGCCTTTTCAACCCTAAAATGAAGTACATTGCAACCCTAGATCCTTTTTCCATGAGGATCCCCACTTTCTTCCTTCTTGGACAGAAAAATTCACAATAGTACATAGGGAGAACGAGGTTGGGAGAAGGAGGGAAGTGTTGGAGAGAAAACGGCTCATTTTGGTGCTTGGGGATAAGTATATGAAACTTTAAGATAAAGAAAAAGAAAAAGTTGAAGTTCTAGTGTCTATCCAAGGGTCCATGGCCTTAATTTATTAAGAATATACAAGCACACACAAGAAGATACCCCACCACTTTTATAGACCTGCTTATCTTTCCTTTGTAAAATTTCCTAGCCAATCAAATAGATCATTAGTTGATGGCTACTAAAGATAGCTCATCTATGAAGGGGTAAACCCTAAAGTACCCTTGGAGAAAACACCTTCAAACCAAGGTTTGAATAGGCTCCCCATGGATCAACAAGCTCACGAATGGTGAGAGAATATCCAAGGAAGATAATGCAAGTGATAAGTTGCAAAGAAAACCTCTCAATTGGGTAAATTATAGAAAATTCCAAAATGTGCATAAAATTGCATAACTTGCTCAAACAGTGTCCAAATTGGATCAAATTTGAAACTTAAGCTTGTATTATGATTTCAAACCCTAGAACAAGGTTATATTCGGGTTATAAGAATTAAATTATTATAATTAAGCTTTTTCATCTCATTAAGCAAGTATAGATATAGTTACCAAATTTTAGTTAAGTAGTTGCATATAATACAATCTATTAAATTAGGATTTCATAAAATAGTTTTTATATATTATTCATGCATATAACATGCATTCATAATTTTCCCAAATATATCATGTATATTTTTCGACTCAATATAAAAAATATATATTATTGGACTCTCTTCCAAGTTCACAAGAGATGGGTCATTAATAAAGGATGTTTGACTTCCAACACAATATATGAATGTAATAAAAATCATGATAATAGTGATAGATAATTTTATATTATGGAGAGATAAGTTATATCATGGACAAAAAAGGCATAATGATACAAGGTGAAATATATGTACTTCCTGAATATATGAAATATGTACTTTAAAAAATTACTTTATATTACATTATGATGGAACATCTCCAAAATTGATAAGTCAATTATTAATTATGATTAGTTTAAGGGTCACACAAAACCCTAAATCTTGACTAATAGCTCGCAACTATTGACCAAAGTAAAAAATGTTGGTAAGGAATGCATGTAGAGAATATTATATGATGATTGACATTGCATAATTACCTAAAAGGATTTGATTAATAATAATAATAATAATAATAATAATAATAATAATAATAATAATAATAATAATAATAATATAAAGGAAAGCTTCTAATTCATATGTTTCATCCAATTATGAGATGAGGAGATAGATTGAATTTCCTAGAGAATAATATTGCTCAATGATGTATGTCTTTAAGTATCAGCCTTGTTGAAATGAGACCACACAGATTTCAAGAGTAAATATACATATTCTCATTATGTCCCTAGTCGGTTGTTACTGCGGAAGGTGGATAGACACCAATATCACTCAAGACTATAATGTGGGTTGGTGGATGACTGAGTCTCACTAAGTCATGATATGGCTATATCAAACCAAGCACACAGATACATGTTAGGGAACAATGTATCAGACAGACCCACCTTGAGAGTGACACATGGTTGTGGTGGTCACAGTCATCTCTCATAGTGAAGGTGGTGATTGTGATTCTTAGACCTGAAATCACTACAATTATTACATATTGTTGGGTACACTTTGACATCATCAAATGCAGTCCTAAAACATGGGTGTTATAAGGTGATGATTGGGTGACTTTGACACGTAGGGATAGATTGTGAGTGATAGATATGGGATTTTTCCCTCCTACTAGAGTATGATATCATGTCCACTTGATAAGCAAGACTGAGAAACACATGTGCATGCACATGTGAATGAATATATGATATTGAGGTCACATTATCTTAGATACTCTACTATGGGTTCATGAAACATGGATTGAATGTCAAGAGGATAATCTACCATTCCTCGAGTTCATCCTGGATATCAATGACAAATGAATTATACAATCACTGCAACACCTTAAGCAGATTTTAGGTTGAAAGTTGTTCTCCAACTATCCATTTCACTTGGGTAGCACTGATGTGTGACTAGGCACCACTCTTTGCTTGTGATGTCATAATCTAGTTATGGATATTCACTACCAATGTGGTGTGGGACCTATAGCGTCACACGCATAGGAACTTATCTATAGAAGAGGAGTTTGATCTTGAATGGAAATTGGATTGATTACTAAAGTTTTTAGGTATTTAGTTTACGCAACTGATTGCTAGATTGGCTGACCAGGTCTGCCAAACGACCATCTCATTGGGTGAGATGGCCATTTTGATATCCAGATGGGCATATCAAGTAGTTGAGATGGTCATTTGGGGGTCAGGTTGATCGGAAATCAATTTGGCTAAGTTTTGCCCTTGAATCGACTGGTTCAATATGATTGAACCGACCGGGTTAGCTCAACTCACCAGATGTCCATCTAGGTGAGTGAGACAGGCATCTCTCTTCAATGATATGGCCCAGTTGGGGCCAAACGAAGGTTCAGGATTATTCCAAAATAGTTTTGATTGCATAGGCTTGATGTGTAAGTAAATTAATAGGAGATATTAATTGGATTCAAAATAGCCAAATTTGTTTAAGATTGGAAAACTACCAGACGGCTGTTTGGTAGTGCGAGATGATAGCCTCGCACGCCATACAACTGTATGGGTGTGTGAAACAACCATTTTGGTTGTTCGGCTAATGCAGGTTGCAAAAATTCAAGGTCTTCTGGTCCTTTCGACTCCTTCATATTAATCCCATATCGGATACAACTGGGAACCTTGAACCTGGCCTCTACTATAAATAGAGGGGTATTGGGGGCTTCCTAGAACACAACTACAACACAGACAACTAAGAATTAGTTCCTCTGAAAACTATTGTCCTATTTGGTTGTGGAAACCAAGAGATCCTGAGCAAGCCCTATATGAAAAGGAGGGATAGCCAATGGAAGAGAACAACAAAGAAGTTGTCATTGTGGGAGAGCAGGTTGGTGACCAGTACACCAACATGAATGAAAAATCCTTCATGTTCGTTCTTGGTGAATGACAGGAGTTCTAGTTGGTACTTGTAGAGTACTCTAGAGGCAGGGGTCCTTTGGTTGTTGCTCGGAAGGAAAAGTCAACCTATAGTCTGTGGCAAGACCACCAGAGTCTCTACAGAGGTTGTGCATATGTTGTTCATGGTGAAGACCAAGAGTTGCACAACCACCATCTAAGAGCAACTAGTCAGTAGTTGTAAAGAAGCAGGTTTTGTCACTGGACTTTCTCCAAGACTAGGTATAACTCCTCAAAACCATCCTTCCTATTTCATAGTAGTTGACGCAATCTTGCCATTTTGGGAATACATATAGATAATATTTTTATTTCCACTCCTATACTGTGTGCCCATATTTCCCAATAGTGGTATCAGAGCCACATCAATTCACTACGTTTTAGGATAATCGATATGATCATATTTTGGTTTTACCTTTTATTTATTGTATATGATGTGAATATTTAAAGTGCTCTAATATGTGTATCTAATCAAACATCATATAATACCAAACCAATATATATATATATATATATATATATATATATATATATGCAATTTATGCATGTCACCCAAAAAGAAGTTTTGATGGTGGATGTGTCGCATAGTTATGGCCAATACCCTTTATCTGTATGTGGTTGAATGGTTTGGCTCTTGTTTATCTCGGTCTACATACTGAACCTCTACCTCCCTTTTCCCAATGTAAAGTTAATGCTTTCCTACCTTTGCTCCCCTCGAATGTAACTCGAGGTTTTTCTTATTCAATGTAATAAAGTAGCAATAGTATAGTTTCTATTCTTGCAATGATGTTGAAGATGTTCATCGCCGGTTGAGATGACCTGCTCGTGAGATGAGTCAACCATCTTGGGGACCATGGAGGATAGAGTGATGGAACTAGATGATCGTCTGGATGGAGTCTAGACATCGGTTGGATATAAGGCTAGATGACTATCCCAGAAGGCCCAACCGACCATTTGGAAGGAGTCCAAACATCGGTTGGATAGGAAGACCAACTAACCAACCAAGAGGCGAGATGACCGGTTCAAGGTTTGAACTGATCTACCCAGATTGGCAAGCATAGATCTATATCAACTACAAATTCATACATGTGATGGGATGATTTACCAAGGTGGTATTAATTCCTTGTGGCTCCAAGGAATTACAAGTAGACATGGCCATAATCATCACTTTTTGTTTTATATTGCATGTTTATGTTGTGGGATATAACATGTATATGATACGTACTATATATGTGGTGATTAGATACAACATATGTATATATGATATATATAAAACCCCTCAATCAAACATATTAAGTCATAAATGCTTTCCAATAGCAATACACATGAAAAACTTATTCAACCAAGTGTAGGTGATGCCAAAGTGTGGTGCACCGTCTCCTCATGGAAGTGTGATGATAGTAATGCAGGCTTCATCAAAGTAGTGCATTATTATTGTATTAGATATTGGTTCAAGCTTAACTGGTGATTCTCAGAGCTTCTGGGCCCATAAGCATGTAGATGAATATGGCAAGGAGTTGTGCATATCATCTATCCAAGAGTTTCATATGATGCAATTGGCAAGTTTGCCTACTTAAACAGTCAGATTGTGGGTGATCAGCCAAAGCTAACTCATGACCTGATGAAATATGGATCTTGGCTCAATAGAAAATTGTACGTTGCAATTTTCCGAATTGATACTTGAAGGTTATCAATTTAAACAATATAATGAGAATGATAATTAATTAAAGACCAAATTATTATCACCCATATTATTAATCAAATCAAATCAAACATGATTTTGATAAATTTGCAAATTATTTTGTTGAACCAAATGGCAACAACAAATAATAACTTTTCTCTACTATCAGTCCTTTAGAAGTACAAACTTATTAGGAACAACTTCTACAACTAGTTTAGGACGTTGAGAATTGTTCTCACACAGGAGCAAAAGATCTATGTCCTAGAAATGCCAGAACCAGAGGAACCAACTCAAAATGCTCCAAAGGCTGACAAGGATGCTTATAAGAAGCACACAGAAGATTTCATGGATGTCAAGTGTCTGATGCTTTGTTCAATGAGCCATGAGTTGCAAGGGAAACATAAGAACATGGGGGTCATTGAGATGGTCACACATCTCAAGAACACGTACCAAGATCATGCAAGACATGAGAGATACAATGTCTCCACGATGACGTTCAAGTGCAGCATGGTAGAAGGAGATCCAGTAGGTCCTCATGTACACAAGCTCATTGGGTATGTGGAGAACCTAGCTAGATGGGATTCCCCTTTGGCTAAGAGTTGGCCACTAACATGATTTTATAGTCCCCACCAGAATCATATAGTCAGTTTGTCATGAACTACAACATGAACGACTTCGACAAGCCATTAATAGAGTTGTTGGGCATGTTGAGGACAACTGAGACACAAATGAAGAAAGACAAGCCCAAGTCTTTGATAATTATCATCAAGACAAAGGGGAAGTATAAAGGAAAAGGAAAAGCTAAGAAGAGTTCTAAAGATAACCAGAAGCCCAAGTCTTCATATCTCAAGGAAAAAGTTGGAGTGAAAAAGGTATGAGGCGATTGTCACCATTGTCACCAACCTGAACATTGGAGAAGAAATTTCCCACTCTAGTTGGAAGAACTAAATAATAAGGAAGTCATTGAGGCCTCCACTTCAAGTATAAATAGCATAAGATAAATTTTATTACTTCTTAAATTTTGATATGTGATACCAGATAGAGATCTGACATACTGATGTGCAGGACCTGATAAGAAGTAAAAGCCCTCATAGAAGGACAAGTTTGGACAAGGCAGAGCAAGTGTTGCAGAAGCCATAGTCTACATTTAAATTTATCTTAGCCCAATGGGCATTTAATAGAGTTACTAGAACTACTATTTCATTATGCCATTAGAATAAAACATTTTCTTTAGGCATCTCATATGGACAAGGATGATTATCAATAAAGAGTTGTTAAATGCTTCTATTTTAAAGATATGATCTTGCATGGCATTGGCCTTAAAACATCTTGTGATATTTATGTGAAATGATCCAAAGATGAATGTTTATAATGTTTATACCAAATTATTATAATTGATAACTCCAAACTATCATTAGCATTAGTCATCTTGTACGAATATGAGAGGTTTATGCCTGGAACACATATTAATGTTGATCTAGATTCCCTTGTTGAACCTAAGGAAACATGCAAATTTTATTCAAACACAATATGACATGACATCCTTCACTAAATGTATTGAGAGGATAAGTCTTCCATTAAACCTCATACATATGATGTATGAAGATCTTATGGAATGAATACTATGATAATTAACTAATACTTCATTTTCAATTACTGGTAATATGATGATATGTACTCAATGGAATGAAAATCTCTTGAAATGTTCAAGGTGATCATAAATGAAGTATGATTTTGATGAAAGTATTAAGAAACTTTGATAAGATCAAATATTGAAATACTTGATATCTTGAGAACCTTCATGGAAGCCTGTGATAATGTATCACAAGACAAATCCATCTGAGCATGATGATGTGTCAGAATGAAGGAATTTTACCATGGTATAATAATCAGTTAATCTAATCTTCTTATATCCTCATAATTATAAAACTATCACTAAATGATGTACTGTCTGAATGGTTTATTAGACACCATATATGATATGAATTGGGAATGTCCCAATATGTCTAAGTGATCAAAACCTACATTGAGAAGGTTGTTTCTTTAAGAAGGCTTATCCACAAACAATGATTATTGAATACTACTATTAACCCCAATCCAATAAATAAAATTGTTATGTTGATAGGATAACTGAGTTCCTACAGATTAGTGGGAGTAAGAGTACATCTCAAAGTGTTTTCAACAAATAGGTACAATGAGAACAATGAGAATCACAAGTTTTTGTGGAATCTCAGGTTCATAATATAACATAGAACAAAATATTTCTAGTAGAACACATTTGAGATTAGAGGATTGTGAATCCAACAATATTAATGGGTTGGTCATATAGGATGATCCAACTAGTTAAGTAGAAGCTATTTCTGAGTAATATGGAAATCATGTAAGCAAACAAGGTAGGACCTTGATAGTGCCACCTAAAAGGGTAATACCTTAAGGGTGAAATAGGGTCTTGTGGAAAAGACCTACATGGATAACGTAAAAGGACATATTGGTTAAATCAGTTTTCAAATTAGTTCAAGTTGTTGAACTTAATAGAAATTTCTTTACCAATTGTCATGCTTGTTGTTGCTAAAATGGACTATATGCTTTTGCATACGAAGATTGAAACTGGATTCCTTAAGGGAATACATTAGAGGATGTGTATGTGACACAACATAATAAGGTTTTCATAACTTCATGAATGCAAATTAAGTCTATAAACTATAAAGTTCAATTTGGGATTGAAACAAGCAACTCAGAAATGGGATCTTTTGATTTGATAAGATAGTCAAAGAGTTTGACTTGAATCAAGATAAAAGATGAAATCTGTGACTAGAAAATATTTATGGGAGCATATATGAATGTTCCACAAATGATGAGGAATGACATATCAATATTGTGAATATTGAGGACTAGCATGGAAAACTCCTTCAAAAATGAAGGATAAGATGAAACATCTTATGAGATAAGGATCAAGATCTATGAGATAGTTCTTGAATGTTTCACAATAGAAGTTTGAGCACATACAATAGCAATACATTAAAAGAGTTAAACACTGGAGGATTCAATGAGAGAAAATCCATATTGGTCTCTCATGAACCTTATATTTCCATTCCTGAGAAGAATGGAAATATCATGAATTAGAATCCATGGGCTAGCCCAATGATGGATCTATCATGAATGCTATAAATGTACTTATCCCATATAATCTTGTATGTATTGGACATGACAAGATGTTATAAAATCTAATAAGGATTATTAGAAATTCATTAAAGATATCCATTAGTACTTGAAAAGTGACTAAGGATAGATTGCTAGTCAATGATGGTAGCAATAAGAGGAAGAGTTGGATGTACACAGTTACATCGATGCAAGCTTCCATAATGACAAAAAGGATATAAACTAAACTATGTTTGATTTTTATGAGAGAAGAATGTTGTTAGTTTTAAGGGTTCCAAACTAATGGCCATTAATACTATTCTACTTTAGAAGTCAAGTATACCTGTGTTGTGAACACAAAATGATACTATATGGATCTAAATGTTCGTGTGATGAACTTATAGATGTTCCAACCATTGATGAATCAACCAAAATACTGTGAAAACATTTGAGCTAATTGTTAGGTAAGGAATTTCAGATACCATATTATAGAGGTTTCATCTCAGAGCGAAGAGATAAGAAACATGCAATATACCAACTATAAGCAAAGTGTTGCTAACCCGCTACATCATCACTAGCGTAGCAGAAGCATGTTGGACATGTTTATATCACTGAGGATGAGATACATGGGTGATTGGCTCTAAGTGTAAGTGGGAGTCTGTTTGTAAGGAATGACCATAGAGCCAATCATATGATGATTGGAATGGCATAATTACCTAAAAGGATTTGATTAATAATAATCATAATATAAAGGAAAACTTTCAATTCATTTATTCCACTCAGTTATGAGATAACAAGGATACAGAGTGAATGTCTAGAGAATAATATTGCTCAATGATGTATGTCTTCAAGTATTAGCCTTGCTGAAATTACACCATACGGATGTTAACAACAAATACACATATTCTCATTATGTCCCTAGTTAGTTGTTACTGTGGAAGGTGGATAGATACTAGTAACACACATGACTAGAGTATGAGTTGGTTGACGACTGAGTCTCACTAAGTCATGAATGTCTATATCAAACCAAGCACACAGATACATGTTAGGGAACAATGTATCAGATAGACCCACCTTGAGAGTGACACATGGTTATGGTGGTCACAATTATCTATCATAGTGAAGGTGGTGATTGTGATTCTTAGATCTAAAATCACTACACTCATCACATGTGGTTGGGTACACTTTGACATCATCAAACGTAGTATTGAAACATGCGTTGTTATAATGAGGATGATTGGGTGACTTTGATACATGGAGAAAGATTATGAGTGATAGATATGGGATTTGTCCCTCCTACTGGAGTATGATATCCCAACCACTTGATAAGCATGACTAAGAAACACATGTGCATGTACATGTGAATCAATATATGATATTGATGTCGCCTTATCTCAGACAAACTGCTCTTTGTTCAAGAAACATGGATTGAATGTTGAGAGGATGACCTACCATGCCTCGAGTTCATCCTGGATATCAGTGACAAGGAATTATACAATCACTGTAAAACCTTACATAGATTGTAGGTTGAAGTTGTTCTCTAACTTTCCATCTCACTTGGGTAGCACGGATGTGTGACTAGGCAACACTCTTTGCTTGTGATGTCATAAGCTAGTTATAGACATTTACTGCCAATGTGATATGGGACCTATAGGTTCACACAGATAGCAACTCATCTAGAACAGGAGTTTGATCTTAAACGACAATTGGATTGTTTACTAAAGTGTTAGGTATTCAATTCACACAACTGATTGCTAGATTGACTGACCAGGTCTGCCAAACAACCATCTCACTGGGTGAGACGACCATTTGGGTAGCTACACAAGCGTCTTAAGTAGTTAAGACGGACGTTTGGTGGTCAGGTTGATCAAAAATCAATTTGGATAAGTTTTACCGGTGAATCAATCAGTTCCATATGATTGAACCGACTAGCTCATCTCAACTCATTATACGGCCATCTAGGTGAGTGAGACGGTCTGGTTGGGGCCGAACAAAGGTTTGGGATGTTTCCCAAATAGTTTCAATTGCATATACTTGATGTACAAGTGAATTAATATGAGATATTAATTGGATTCGAAATAGACAAATTCGTTTTAGATTAGGAAACTATGAAATGGATGTTTGGTAGTGTGAGATGACCATCTCGCACACCAGACGATTGTATGGGTGTGCAAAATGGTTGTTTTGTCTATTGTAGGTTGTAAAAATTCAAGGTCTTCTGGTCCTTTCCACTCTCACATATTAATCATGTATCAGATAGCAACTGGGAACCTTGTCCCTGGCCTCTATTATAAATAGAGGGGTTTCAGGGGCTTCCTAGAACACAACTACATCACAAAAAATTGAGAATCAGATCCTCTAACAATTGTTGTCCTCTTTGGTCATGGTAACCAAGAGAGCCCAGGCAAGTCATACTTAAAAAGGAGGGATAGCCAATGGGAGAGAACAACTGAGAAGTTGTCATTGTGAGAGAGCAAGTTGGTAACTAGTGTAAGGACCCTGACCCACATTTTGGGATATTTATGTTCGTTTTGCTTAAGAATTTTTATTCACACCTTGCTCTAATCATTTAAGATGTAATTAGGGCATGTTGGAAGGTTGAGTTTCTTGTATTGAGCTTTCTTGGTTGTTGCTTATGTTTTGTGGTGAGGTTTTGGTGCAAATTGCAATTTACCCAGTATTAGGGTTGGTATGCAAGTTTGTCACCTCTAGTGTGTTCCTTCTCTCTCTTGGCGTCATCTTGAGGAGAGAGAGAGGGATCACCTTTTTTGGACCTTATTGTGAGGTGACATCTTGGAGATGTTTTAGGACACATGTTTGAGGTGTGCCTTGCACCTAGAAGTGTTGTATCAGGCTTGAGAGCCTTGGAGAGGCCTTGTATTAGTTTGTGGGTGTCTTGAGATACACCCTATCAGTTTTTCGGTGTCTTGGGTACCACCCTAATTGATTATGGGTGTGTGGAGATGTGGTATTAGGCATGACCTTAGTAGGTGACCCAGTGGATGAGATCTTATCACCATGTTTTGCATGTGGCTCTTTCTCGTGGACAAGTGGCACCTAAGCTCCTAATGTGGTGACACCTCTTCCATGATCTCTCTCTCATCCCTCTTGTATATATAGCCTTTCTCCCCATGCAAGAGAATCCTTTTGGCCATATTTGCTTTCTCCCCTTGGTAAATGACCTTGAGCTAGAAGACCTCTCTTGGAAGCTTGGTGGACGAGTCCCAAGCTTCTGGTGTTCCCTTTGTCTTCTACCTTGGTTAGCCATAGTTTCTAGCTCTCTTTCTTTCTTTATTTCTTTCTTCTTCTCGGAAATGGATCTTGTTTATCTTTCATTCATCCCAAACCCTCCTAACCTTGGTTCCATCTTCTTTCTTGGGAGGTGTTGTGGAGACCAAGCTTGGAAGATCTTCTCCTACCTTGAGCTCGTAAAGCTTGGAGTTTGACCTTGGAAGCTTGGATCTTAGCGGTGATCTTTGAGGCATGTTATATAACTCTAAAACATTTTGTTATTATCACTCCTTACATGATATCTTGTTCTTTATCTCTTGAACATTACCACTTGCATGTTAGTAGCCCTTCTTGATGGTTTTGAGTTCTGTTTTGATGAAGGGAGTTATGTTTAGTTGTTGCCTTGTGTTTAACCTTCTTCCTTGTTGTAGATGAGTGACCTTAGGTTGAAGATGACTTGGTTGATATGTTCTGTGTATGTCCATCACAACTTGTGATGCCACAGACTGTCACACCTTGTGACAAGTCGTCACAACCTTGGTTAGGTTTAGGTTGACACGTTCTAACTTTGCTTTGATCATCATGCCTTGTGTATGAATAGGCCGATATGAGATGATAGTGTTGGTTTGCTTAGTGTATTTTGAACCAATATTGTGGATAGGTTTTGGATAGGATATCTGTCACAACCCAAGGGAGTATTCTAAACTGTTATGACATCTAACTGAGACACGTTGCTAGTCGGTATGCTGGTGAAGTGTTAGCCATCATGGCTTGGGTTGTTACCTCTTGAGAGGCGTTGATACCTGATGTACCCAAGTCATGACGCCTAGCTAATCCTACAGTCCATCACAACATGAGATGTCAGCATCTTGTCACTCGTCATGCCTTGGATTGGCATTTCTCAACACACAAACATGGGTTGCCTGTCACATTATGAAGCGTGTCACACTTTGAGGAAGTGTCGCCTAATAGGCTAGGTAGGCCGACACACACTCTCCATAGGTGTTGCTGACTGATACACTCTCCTTAGATTGTAAATAGATACACCTCCTAAGAGGGTAGCTGACACCATGATTGCTTATCTGATTCATCATGTTGATCTAAATTGATATACAATCCTTGATGAGGTTGACTAACACTTAGCGTCAATTTGATACTATATGTTAGCCCTAATTGACAACTTGTGATGGTGTCTATGATACATCATGTTGATGATAGGTTTACATGTTAATACGTGATACCCTATGTGTGGTTGTGTGAGCAATAATAAGAGTCATGTTTCCATAACCTTTATCTCATGATATACCTTATATGATGATGAAAGTGATGATCTAAGGGTGGTTTTTGATCCAACCTTAAAAACCCTAATCGAGTAAAGAGAAACCCTAACCCTAAAGATGTAATATGTATGGCATGGATCTTATAAGATGATAGTGTTGATGATGTCTTGTCTTTCTTGTTACAAGTTTCTAACCATGCAAGTAGCACCAGATGACATGCATAGCTAGGTATGAGATATTATGATTGTAGTATATTTGAGTAAGCCTTATGAGGCACATGTGATGTGGTAACATAGAAAGAGGAGGAAATGGTCCTATGACCTAATGATGGCTTGATGCCTTGCATGAGATAATTGTTTCCTCAGTGATGAGAGGAAAGGTTATCGCCCCAAGATATGTGGTCCTTCTTATGGACACATGTTGAAAAATAGACATGAAGTGATGTTGTGATGAGATCACACCTTATATCTTTTAGTATATGTCTGGTGATGTGTTATGCCCTTGTTCGTGTAGAATTTGTTTAGAAGTTGTACATGTAACTTGATTGATGTTAAAAGATGCTAAGTGATCTAATTAACCAAGTTGAACTTGAACTTATAGCTTTCCCTGTGCCATAGATCCATTCAGTGTTAGCACTTGTTGAATGGTGAAATGAGTTTAAATTGGATTGCATATTGTTAAATATGTTGGGTGCAAGTTGAGGTATCTCCTTGTAACCTAAATGTATATGTATAGATAGGATTGGCCATGAGCCATACCTGGAAGAGTACGGCTTTGGACCGTAGCTCAATGAAATGTAACACGGGATTTGCTACATGCCATACCCTGGAAGAGTACGGCTGTAAGCCGTAGATCAATTCCACTAGCATTGTGACCTGTACAAGGGTGTGATAAATCTCCATAGCTACACTATACATCATTGGAAGCAGTTGACTTATGATGTCAATGCATGTTCACTCATATTGATCAAGGAAGTTGAGTTCATGGATTCTGACTCTTCCATTAGACCTTGTATGACATCGATTTTGACTTATCATGTGGTCGGTGGGATTTGGGTGGTACGACTCAAATACTCTGAGCAAAATAAAATGTGTAATCAGTCATGTAGTATAATTGTATAGGATCAAAATATAGAAACATTGGACGAGGCCTTTCTTTATCTTTATACAATATTGTTGATAAGACATATACATGATCTTTGTATTCCTTTTAAATTGTTAAGATGTTTATAATTCATCAATAATTACTCTTCTTGTTAATAATGATTACCTGTTTTACATACTTGTAACTTTACAACTGCTTAGTTTATCTTATCTGTGATAATAATAGAGTTGAGATTTGGAATCTCACCCTGTGGGTTTCCCACACCCTTTTTAGGTGTACAAGCAGGAAGAGGTGGAGATCGTGCAGTGGAGGTTGAGCAGCAGCAGGAAGAGTAGTAGCTAACCAGGTTGGAAGTGTTGTTGGATGTCTTTTATTGATAGAGTCCTAAAATTGTCCCTATATACTTAGGTCCTTGGGGATGTCTTGTAGATGCTTTATGGATGTGCTTTCAATATGTGGTTGGCTTGTGTGCCCTATTATATATATCTATAATGGATACATGTATATATGTTCTGAACAGGTTCTCTGGTAACATGTTGATGGCACACCTAGTAAGTGCTTTGAGGCATCAAAGAACCTTTATTTAGAACTTCTTGTTGTTTGGCAGTTTTATGAAACAATTTTAATTTTTGTCTTTTCCAGTAATCCATTCCTTAATCTTCTTCTGTAAAATTTTTTTTGAGTAATCTCACTTTTGTGTGGTGTGGGGCGTCACAGTCAGGTTGGTAGCTGAGTCTACATGGACCTAGGACTAGGGTTTGTGTGACGCACCGATCGAACAAAACATCATTCACTAGGCGGAAGCGATCATTAGCAGCAGATTATTGAAAATCACTAAAAATTAAAACCATTTACAAAGAGATCCATACACTGGAAAACTCTTTCAAAAAGGAACCAAAGTAATTCAATTACATTCTAGTTCACAAGTACATATCTTGTACCATTCCTTCTCGAGGATTACAAGCATCAACTGCCATGTTTAAAACTATACACAGGCATCATAAAAACATTGAGGCATCAAGCCAAAATCTCAGATCGATTCATTAAACTAACTACTGACTCTGAGGACCGGAGAGTACAGAGACAACACATAGGACTCTATTTACAAGATATGACATCCAGTGCCTCCACCTGAGTGTCACTACTATCCCAATTGTTGCTGCTGCCGCTCTTCCCCTGCTATAGGGTTTCTGCCTCTTCTTCCGCATCCACCTAAAAAGTGTTGGTGACCAACGGAGTGAGACCCATGTCCCAGCGAGAGATATAACTCTCCACCAAAACATTATTATTGCATTTTAATAAGATAAAACTGAACAGAGGAATTCATAAATGTTTAACAACAGATAATTCATTGTCTAAATAGGTTAGAGCAATATTCTTATTCAAAGCATTTCAGCTATAACTTGATAAAGTAGCATGTCACTTATCCAATAAGGAATGTGAAGAACATGTATAACATTTATCTGATATACTAAGCAAGATAACATCAATCAGTGATTCTCGTATTTCAACCTTAAGCAAATACGCTACACGACTGATTATATTTTACAATCATACTTAATGCCCTGAAGAGATGAAGTATACCATTCATGCTCCAACCGACCACGATTACGTAAAGCATCGGTACCACACAAGGTCAATGGAAGAGCCGGACTCCAAGAACTCAACCTTCTCAGTCAGTACGAGATTATATGGCAGAGACATCACGTATCAAACTGCAATTAGCTTGCCAGGGTATAGTGGCATCTTCGCTATAGAGTCATAGCCAGTAGCATATACTCTCTTCAAGGTTATGGCCCTTAGCCATTGCCTGGTATCATATCATGGAGTCATGTCCCATAGCCATACTCAAACTGGGGTATGGTCTATAACCACTCCCATGCATAGGACATAGCCCGTAGCCATTCCTATGGGGCATAAGGATATAATTGCCCAATTACCCCCACATATTCAAAAATATGTACTCCGAGTTAAACTCATTTCATCATTCAGCAAATTCTAATGTTGATGGATCTGTGGTCAGGGAAACTACATTATATGATATCACTTGATTAATTAAGTGTATTACCATATTCTTTTAGCATCAAACAAGTTTCCAAACATCAATTATTTTAACAATTGCTACAAAGAATGTGTAATACTTTCATCAAGTACTGTTCAAATCTTTAATAAAGCATTGGGATCTCAATCCCTCATCTCATCAGGAGCATTCTCATCCTTTCACAAACTCATCATCATGATTATAGAAAATGGGTATTCAAACCCTCAGTTTATCAAGGAACACTTGTTACCATTTATCAGGTAACTAATACCTTCAGGTCATCTGACCAAGGTAAACATGATACTTGCTACACAAGCTTCTCACATGGCTCACATGGCCCATTTCATCTCTTGTTACATCTTACTAGGCAACAAAGCATGTTATGGCTCACAAGGCCCATTAACATTTTTCGAATAAATGAAACATCATAGCTCATACCTGGATATGCTCGTCATCTCATGATACCTGCATGGTTAGTACACATGGTAACAAATATATCAATTTCATATCAACACCCTGCCATATAAGGGTAACACCACTAATCCTGTATTATGGTTAGGGTTTCCCATTTCATGTCAATCGGGGTTAATCATCCCTTTACACAAATTAGGGCTATGGTTAATCATCTCATTGCCCAAGATTAAGGTTTCATGCACTATAACCCAAAATTTGGGTTTCACATACCTTCACCCTATATTAGTATTAGGATTTCAAATTAGTGTTTCACATAGTATTATATAGCATCACCCTAGATTAGGGTTTCACATCACATTACCCTGTATTAGGGTTTCTCATCACATCATTACATTGAATTAAGTTTTTTCTTATAACATTTCCCCAAAAATTAGGGATTCATGTAACTTTACCCAAAATTAGGGTTTTCATGAAGCAACCTCTCAAATTAGGGTTTTTCATTCAATTACCCTGAATTAGGGTTTAGGGTTCGTCAACATTCTCAATTAGGGTTTCATGATCTCATCATCATGGATCAAACCCTAATTCATACCCTAAACTTATTAAAGGTGTCAATGTTGCACATTGCATATTGATTATTCAAGTATGAGTTTCCCTCTCTCTCATCCTCTCTAGGATGTCGATTAATCCATACTTCTTTTAGTTGGCACAACCTTTCACTAAGATACCTACACCTATGATTATTATGGTGCATTAAATTCATCATATTCATAGGCATCAAACCACAATCACTCCAAGTGTACTCATTCACCTAAGTGCTTTAGAGGTACTTCCATTATAATCAATCTTGAGTTACTTTAATAGTACTCATTTAGTTCTGAGATCAATTGAACCTTCAACAGTTTTGACTAATAAACCTTCAAATGGTTAGGATCCACACCTCCAAATGGTTTGAGAACGTTTGGACCTTCAAACGGTCTAAGACCGTTTAGACCTCTAAACGGTCTTGATCAACCTTTCAAACGGTCTTGACGAATTGTAAATTGAATCAACCCATATGGTTTTGAAACTGAATCATCATCAATTGAGTATGAAACCGAATCAACCCATTCGGTCTTGAAACTGAAGCAACCATCAATCTATTTGATCTTGAAACCGAATCCATCCATTCGGTCTTGAAACCAAATCCATCCATTTGGTCTTGAAAATGAATCCATCCATTTGGTCTTGAAACCGAATCCATCCATCCATTCTTGAAACCAAATCCATCCATTCGGTCTTGAAACTGAATCATCAACCATTAATTTGAAACTGAATCAATGTATTGGGTCTAGGGTTTGCAATCAATGGACCCTCATACATTGAAACCATTGGAATTAGATCAAATTGAGACCATTGTATCATCATCCAACTTATGACATCACCTGACCTCAAATGGTCTTGAGGTCGTTTGACCTCAAACGGTCTTGAGACCGTTTGATGTCAAACGATCTTGAGATCGTTTGGTCTCAAGGGATGAAATCGTTTGCTCAAGATATTCATTGAGGTGTGTGCTTAAGATGATGTCATCATCATCAAGCTTCGATCTTTCAAAATCCACTGCCATTCTTATGGTAATTTTATCAATTTGGTTAAAGGAATTTCAAGAAGTTTAAAATGATCAACAAGTGATGAAGAATTGAATGTAATAATAACATTTAAGGGTTCAAGTTATATAACCCGCCTTCAAAGTTGAAACCAAACTTCAAACTTCATGCATTCAATGGTGAATGAAACTTTCTCGACCTCCCAAGGCTCGTCCTCAATCCTTTGAGTGAAAAGAATGACCAATGTTGAAGATTGAGTGAAGAAAAGAAGAAAATAAACATTGAATTTTGATTTTCACCATGAAATCAAGGTTGAAGGTGACTATGGAGCTTACCTATAGATTGGGGCATGTACTCCAATTTCTCCTAAGCTCTCTTGTGTTCAACCAAAGCAAAGAAAGAAAGAAGGATCAAAAAAGCCTTTCATTTGAGTTGGAAATGAGATGTTTATAAGGGAATTTCAATGAGAGAGAAAGTGATATAATAATCTTTTAATTCCCTAAATTGGTGCCACATACTCCCCTCCATCCCTTGCATACGAAGCCATCTCCCCCACCTTGTAATTCCTCTTCATTATCCATGAATTAAAGAAAACAAATTAAGCACCTTAACCATTATAATAATAATATCCAAAATTGAGTGCATATTACTTTTTAGTTAACTAATGTGAGTGGGATCTCCAACCGAATGGTTCGAGGAGCGAGACGATAAGGTGGCGGCCATGAGGAGATGCACAATGATCAGGCGAATCGATCGGTTGGAGGAGCTAATCGATTGACTGGTGGCACCCAACCGACCGGCCTGATGGCGAGCCGATCAATCATGGAGATGAGTTGATCAAACCCAGAACAACAAAGCGTAGAGTTCATCTTGTACATGTTGCATGTGATGTGGACCTAGATGGCCGTGATGCCTCTTGGCTTGAGGAATCACATTAGGATGGCCATAATCATCACGTTTATCATTTTGCATGTTTTCTGTGGGATATAGCATGTATATGATACGTACTATGTATTGTGGTGATTGGATATGTATATGTACCTATAAAACCAAATCCCTCATCTAAATATTAAGTCTTGTATGCCATCCATTAGTGGCACACATGAAAAACTCAATCGACCAAGCATAGGTTATGCCAAAGTGTGGTGTGTTGTCCATCTTGCGAAAGTGTGAAGGGTAGACATGTAGGATCTGCCAAAGCAGGATGCATGTTTACCGTGTCGGCTTTTGGGTTAGACTTAACTGGTGATTCTTAGAGAGTCTAAGCCCAGAGGCACGGGATGAATGGCAAGGAGTTTCACATTTCATCCATCCAAGAGTTGCATAGGATGCAATTAGCAAGTGTTGCCTACCTAAATAATCTATATTATGGGCGATCAGCCAAAGCTGACTCATGATTGGATGAAATATGGATCTTGGACCCACTAGAAGATTGTACATGGTAATCTTCTGAATTGATAGTGAGGGTTGTCAATTTGAATCGAAATAGTGGGAGTGGTAATTAATTAAAGGCCTAATTAACTATCATCAAATATTATTCAAATCAAATCAAAAGGAGTTTTGACAAATGCAATTTTCTCTTGTAGAATGGAAAAAGAATCATCTTTTAAAATGGGTAAATTAATTGAGAGTAAATTCCATATCTGGTTAGGGATTGTGAGAAGTGTTCTGCACAATCCATATATACTGGTAGTCTTTGAATCCACTCTATGTATGCTTAAGGTGGTGTTTGAGACAAATGAGAAGAAGGATAGTTCATTGATAGAGATCAATGGAACGAACTCTAAGGACAAAGGTGAGGGAGAGAAGGGTTCACTCGCCAAACCAAATTCTTCTGCACTCAAAACATGGAGAGGATGGAAGGAATGATGGAAGAAGAAGTGAGAGATAGAGATCTCTACTTCTGGTGTATGCGTAATAGAGATTAACTTTACTACTTCTTTGTCGTGGGTACTTGATACCGGATGTGGATCTCACATTTGTTCAAATGTGAAGGATCTTAAAAGGTGTAGGCCTTTGGGGAAAGGTGAGGTTGAACTACATGTTTCCAATGGGGCAAGGGTGTCCACCAGTGTCATAGTAACCTATGAGTTAACTCTGCCTAGTGGGTTAATAATAGAGTTGAAGAACTGCTATTATGTACCTACCATAAATAGGAATATCATTTCCATTTCTTGTTTAGACAAGGATGGTTTTGAATTTCTCATTAAGAATGGAAAATGTTCCATTTCAAAAGATGGGATCCTTTATGGCAGTGCCCCAATGTCTTATGGTCTATACTTGATATATCTAGAGATAAGTGTATACAACGCAAACACCAAAAGGCAAAAACTCAACAACTCAAACAAAACATATCTTTGGCATTGTCGTCTAGGGCACATAAATGAGAAGTGCATCTCTAGACTCCATAAAGATGGTTATCTAGACTCTTTTGATTATGAATCAATAGAGACATGTGAATCTTGTTTGTTGGGCAAGATGACAAAGACTCCCTTTTCAAGTAAAGGTGAGAGAGCTAGTGATCTATTAGGACTCATACATACTGATGTATGTGGGCCTTTTAGAACTAATGCCAGAGGTGGGTATCAGTACTTCATTACCTTCACTAATGACTTCAGTAGGTATGGCTATGTGTACCTGATGAAACGTATGTCATAAACCCTTGAAAGGTTAAGGGATTTCATGAATGAAGTACAAAACCAGCTTGGTAAAAGTATTAAATCACTTTGATCCGATCGAGGTGGAGAATACTTAAGCGAAGAGTTTGAGGACCTTCTGCGAGCCCGTGGTATCGTATCACAATGGACTCCGCCTAGAACACCACAGCATAATGGTGTGTCTGAAAGAACGAATCGCATGTTACTTGATATGGTGCGATCAATGATGAGTTTTGCTAATATTTTGATTTCCTTCTGGGGTCATTCTCTTGAAACCGCTACATTTACACTTAATCGAGTACCATCTAAATCGGTTCAAAAGACACCATATGAGATATGGACTGGGAAGCGTCCCAATATGTCTTTTATGAGGATTTAGGGATGTGAGGCATATGTTAAGAAAATGTTCCTGACAAGCTATGCCCTAGATCTGATAAATGTTATTTTATTAGATATCCTAAGGAGACCAAGGGATATTACTTATTCCACTCAACTGACAACAAAGTGTTTGTTGTCAAGGATGTTGTGTTCCTACAAAAGGAATTTAATTCCAAAGGAAAAAGTGGGAGGAAAATAGAGCTTGAAGAGGTTCAAGCCCAACAAGAAAACATTCAACCAGTGGATGTACAAGAGGAACATAGAGGTTCACAAAGTATTTTGGAATCTCAGTCTCCTCAAGTAACATAAGGACCTCATAGATCGAGTAGGACACACCTTGAACCTGAGCGGTTTGGATACCTTGTGACTCAGGAAGGTGGTGAGTTGATCATAGATGATGATCCAACTACTTATCTAGAGGCTATGGAGGGACCAGATTCTGAGAAATGGCTTGAGGCCATGAAATCCGAGATGGAATCCATGTACTCCAACAAAGTATGGACTTTGGTGGAACCACCTGAAGGGTTAAAACTGATAGGATGCAAGTGGGTCTTCAAGAAGAAGACTGACATGGATGGAAATGTGCAAACTTATAAAGGCAGATTGGTAGAAAAGGGTTTCTGACAAGTTTAAGGTGTTGACTATGATGAAACTTTTTCTCCAATTGACATGATTAAGCCCATTAGGATCATGCTTGCTATTGCGTCTTACTATGACTATGAGATTTGGCAAATGGATGTTAAAACTGCATTCCTTAATGGGAATATAAATGAGAATGTGTACATGATACAACCTGAATGTTTTGTAGATCCAAAGAATGCCAATAAAGTTTGTAAGCTACAAAGGTCAATCTATGGATTGAAGCAAGCATCATGAAGTTGGAATCTTCGATTTGATGAGGAAGTCAAAATGTTTGGCTTTATTCAAAATGAAGATGAACCTTGTGTGTACAAGAAGGTTAGTGGGAGCATGATCACATTCCTCATATTGTATGTGGATGGCATACTATTGATGGGGAATGATGTCTTAGCCTTAGATAAGGTAAAGATTTGTCTTGGAAATGCTTTCTCAATGAAGGACTTAGGAGAAGCACCCTACATTCTAGGTATTAAGATATATAGAGATATATCTAGAAAGCTTCTCGGACTAAGTCAGATCACATACATTGACAAAGTGCTGAAGCAGTTCAGCATGGAGAACTCAAAGAGAGGCACATCCCCATGCTACATGGAGTCACCATCTCTAGAGCTCAATGTCCCCAATCTTGTGAAGAGAGGGAGTGTATGAATGGGATCCCATATGCATCAACCATTATATCCATCGTGTACGCTATGTTGTGCACACGCCCAGATGTCTTGTATTCTCTTAGCATGACGAGCAGGTACCGGTCAGATCCCGAGGATGCTCACTGGACAACTGTAAAGAACATCCTCAAGTACTTGTGAAGGACTAAGGATCAGTTCCTTGTATACAGAGGTGAGGAAGAACTGGTAGTAAGGGGTTACACTGATGCAAGCTTCCAACCCCACAAAGATGATTACAGGTCGCAATCAGGATTTGTATTTTGCCTAAACAATGGAGTTGTGAGATGGAAGAGTTCCAAGCAAGAAATAGATACCGATTCTACTACAGAGGCTGAGTATATTGTTGCTTCACATGCAGCAAAGGAGGCAGTGTGGATCAGGAAGTTCATCATTGAACTTGGTGTAGTTCCTAGTAGTTGTGATGCAATTGAGCTTTATTGTGACAACAATTTAGCTATTGCTCAAGCTAAGGAGCCCAGATCACATCAGCGGTCCAAGCACATAGTGTGGCACTTCCATCTCATACGAGAGATCGTACAGTGAGGAGATGTGAAGATTTACAAAGTACCAAATGAAGACAACATAGATGATCTACTGACTAAGGCCCTTTCTCAACAGAGGCATGATGGTCATGCTAGGTCACAAGGACTGAGGTTCCTAGGTGACTGGCTCTAAGTGCAAAAGGGAGTCTGTTGGTATGTATGCCCATAGAGCAAGTCATGTGATGATTGTAATGGGATACTTTGTAAATGATTTGAATAATAATAAAGGCAATTTCTGATCTATATGTTTTAACTATTTCTGAGATGATAGTGTTACATGATAGATGTCTAAAGAATTGTTTTACTCAATAACGTATGCTTTTAGGTTGAGGACCTAAACGATGAGATCATACAGATGTTAAGAGTATACTTTCTTGTTCAGTCCCTAGTCAGTTGTTATTGTGGAAATAACCATAGACATCAATAACACTAAAGACTAGATTGTGTGTTGGTTGATGACAAAATCTCATTAGTCATGATATAGTGATATCAAACCAAGCACATAGGTACTTGTTAGAGAACAAGTGTACCGGAAAGACCCACCATGAGAGTGACACATGGGAGCCATGATTTGGTAGTCACAATCAGCTCTCACAATGATGGTGGTGAGTGTGATTCTTCGACCTGAAATCACTACACTCAACACATGTCATTGGGTACACTTGTGACATCATCAAACGCATTCCTAAAACATGGGTTGTTATAAATGTGATGATTGGGTGACTTTGACACATGGGGCTTTTCAGGGGTTAGTGATAGATATGGGATTTGTCTCTCCTAAGGGAGTTTGATGTCCATGGACACTTGATGAGTAGGATTGAGAAAGGCATGCACATGCATGTGTGAATCAATATGTGATATTGATGTCACACACATTTCACCCAGTCTTCTCTGAGATCAAGGAAATGGATGAAAGTTGAAAGGATGACTGTACCATGCCTTAAGTTCATTCAGGACATTAGTGAAAAAGGAATTATACATTCTCTATAACACCATTCACATATTATAGGATTGAAAGTTGTTCTCCAACTTTCTATTTCACTTGGGTAGCACTGATATGTGACTAGGCATCACATTTTGCTTGTGAAGTCATAAGTGTTATGGACTTTCACTGCCAACATGAAATGGACCTACAGGGTCACACACACTAGGACATGTTTCTGGAAGAGGAGTTTCTCCATAAATCTTGTTTGGATTGATTACTAAAGGAGTTTAGTAGTTCAATTAAACACCCAATCGATTGATAGCTCAAAATCATAGTATTTAAGGTGTTGGATCAGATGATTAGAGTATCAGATTGGTTGAAACTACAATTGACTGAACTGCTGCCCCAACCGATCGACTCATAGAGATGAACCGATCCGCTTAGGTTGGTGAGTCGACCGGCTCAGGTCAATGAACTGATCGGTTCATATTGTTGAACTGGTCGGGTGACCAACCGAGTTTGTTTCACTTGTTCAAATTTGATTTAGACAAGGACTAATAGTTGATTAGTTGGAAACAAACACAGAAAGTCAATTTGAGTTGGACCATGACCACGAACCGATCGGCTCATGCTTGAACCGATCGGCTCATGCTTGAACCGATCGGCTCAAGGGCCCAGACGATTGGTTCAGGGGTGAACCGATAGGTTCAACTGGCACATTTTGTCAGATTTTGTGGAAAATATCGAACCCTTCTACTCCTGCTTTAATCCCACATTGCCTAGGGTAGAGAACCTTGTCCCATAACCCTCCTATATATAGGGGTATTGGGGGCTTCTCACATAGTACAACTCAGAACACCAGTTGCTCTGTAAAGTTGTTGTTATCTCTAGTTGTGGTAACCAGGAGAGCCTGAGCAAGTGTTACCCGAGAAGGGAGGCACAACAAAGGAAAGACAACTACAGAAAGGCGATTGGTGGCAGGAGAGTGTGTCGGTGACTAGTACACTGACAGGAGGGTATGACTCCTTCTGGTGCCTTGTGCGACAAGGAGATCGGAGTTCCAGGCAGTCCGTGTGGAATACTACAGAGGCGGGAAACTTCTGCCGCTCAGAGGACAGCTGTCAATCCCGACAGTCCCAGTGAGACTAGGAGCTACATAGACACCGTCCAAGACCAAAGGTGAAGACTGCGCAAGCTGCGAGGTAATGTCACTGAGCAAGCCTCGGGACAAGGTATATCTCTACAAACCATCCTTGCTACTATATAGACGTTGATGTGATTCCTTTATACTGGGTTTGGGGAGAAATTTTTTGTTTCTGCTACCTTCTCTGCCTCCCCTAAAACCCAACACCAGGTGCAACACACTCTTTTATCACTTATGAAGTGCTTAATAATTGTCCTGTGTTTTTTTAGTCATAAGAAGAATAGTTTGTTGTTAGCAACCCCCTTAGTCGGTTTTGTAGTGTTGCAGGATGTGTGTCCTTCCTGTGTCCTCTCCTTTTCAGAGCACAACATTCAGGTGGACCTCATACCACTTGATATGCATGGATTCGATGTAATCCTTGGAATGAATACCCTAGAGAAGTACATAGTTGTCTTGGATTATAGTTCCATGCAAGTGAAGTTTGGGGATAGTGGTGAGACATGGATCTTCCAAGAAGTTAGGAAGATTCTTTTGACGTGTCTGGTATTGTCCATGGTTGTCAAGAAGCTTTTGAGACAAGGTTACGATGCATTCTTGGCACATGTAATAGATATCGAGGAAAGGAGTTCTAGTATTCAGGAGGTGCCAGTTGTTAGAGAGTTTAGGATGTGTTTTTGGAGGAGTTCACAGGTGTTCCCCCACCCTGAGATTGATTTTGAGATCAATATGGTTCTCAATACGCAACTGATAGCTTAGGCACTATACAGAATGGCTTTGATAGAGATGGAAGAGTTGAAGAGACAATTGCAAGAAATGCTTGACAAAGGTTTCATCAAGCTGAATACATCACCTTGGGGTGCTCCAGTGTTGTTCGTGAAGAAGGACATATCTATGAGGTTATGTACAGACTACAGATAGTTGAACAAGGCAACGATAAAGAATAAGTATCCCTTGTCGAGGATAGATGACATGTGTGACCAGTTGTGTGGTGTGACAGTGTTGTCAAAGATAGATCTGAGATTATGATATCATTAGTTGTTGATTAAGGAGTATGACATACCTAAGTCAGCCTTTAGGATGAGCTATGGTCACTATGAGTTTGTGGTTATGCTGCTTGGGCTAACCAATGCACCAGCAGCATTCATGGATTTGATGAACAGAGTGTTTTGGTTGTTTCTTGATCAGTTTGTGGTGGTCTTCATCGATGACATCTTGATATACAATTGTGATAGTCTTCAACATGAACAACATCTTCGTCATGCATTGACCGTGTTGAGACAACACCAACTTTATGCTAAGTTTAGCAAGTGCGAGTTCTAGTGGAAGAAGGTAGCTTTCTTGGAGCATGTTATAACTACCGAGGGTGTGCGTGTGGATCCTAAGAAAGTAGAGTCTGTGATAGAGTGGGAACAACCTAAGACACCGACAGAAGTGTGTAGTTTTCTAGGATTGGTAGGATATTACAAGAGGTTCATCAAGGACTTCAATTTTATCACCTTACCCCTAACTAAGCTAATGAGGAAGGATGTATCGTTCGTTTGGGACAATAGATGTCAATGTGCTTTTTAGACATTGAAGGAAACATTGACAAGTGCACCACTTCTGGTTTTTCCTGAGCAAGGAAAAGGATACATCATCTTTTATGATGCGTTTAGGAATGGTTTGGGTTGTGTGTTGATGCAAGATAAGCAAGTGGTTTCTTTTGCTTCCCAACAACTTAAGAAACATGAGGATAATTACCCGACCCATGATCTAGAGTTAGCAGTGGTAGTCCATGCTTTGAAGATTTGGAGGCACTACTTGTATGGGGAGAAGTGTCAGATCTTCACAGATCACAAGAATCTGAAGTACATCTTTTCACAACATGAGTTGAATATGAGGGATCGTCGTTGGATGGAGTTGATCAAAGACTATGACTACATGATTAATTATCATCTAGGGAAGGTGAATGTTGTAGAGGATGCGTTGAGTAGAAAGTCTTCATATTCACCTATGGATAAAGCACAGTTGAGTTATTTTATGTGCCACAAGCGAGACATGGTCTCCTTGCGTTAGATGAATGTTAACTTGGAGGCCTCCTTGCTAGTTGGTTTGTTGGAACATCTATAAGTGAAGCCTACACTGAGACAACGGATCAAAGAGGAATAAGAGATGGATATTGTGATATAATAGATTAGATCAAAGTTTGGTAGCGAGAAGCGTGATGGCTCCCACAAGTCAGATGATGGGACAGTTTGTTACCATGGTAGGGTAGTGGTTCCTAATGTTGATAACCTGAGGAGGATAGTGCTAGAAGAGGCTCATTCATCCATGTATTCTATGCACCCAGGACATACCAAGATGTATCATAATATGAAAGATATGTATTGGTGGCCATACTTGAAGAAGGATGTGGTTGAGTTCGTTGCAAGATGTGCGGTGTGTCAACAAGTTAAAGCAGAGCACTAGAAACCTACAGGAATGTTGCAACCATTGCCTATACCTCAGTGGAAGTGGGATCATGTGACTATGGACTTAGTGGTTGGTCTGCCTAGGACAACAAAGGGTTATGATTCCATTTGGTTGATCATTGAAAAGTTAACCAAGTCAGCACATTTCCTTCCCGTGAAGACAACATTCACAATAGAGAAGCTTGCTCAAGTCTATGTGGATTATATAGTGTGTTTGCATAATTTTCCAGCAACTATCATGTCTCATAGAGGTCCTCAGTTCACGATTCACTTTTGGGAACAAATGCACACAACCTTGGGTATACAGTTAAAATTTAGCATTGCTTTTCACCCACAGACAGATGGTCAATCTAGAAGGACCATTTAGACCTTGGAGGATTTGTTGAGGGCATGTGTTCTTCAATTTTGAGGATGTTGGGATGTACACCTCAGTCTGATAGAGTTCACCTACAACAATATCTATTAGAGTAGCATTGATATGGCACCTTATTAGGTGTTGTATGGGAGACGTTGTAGATCTCCATTATATTGGTACGAGACATGTGAATATCAGGTTCTTGGTCCTGAGCTTTTACAGCAGATGACAAAAAAGATCAAAGTGATACAACAACAGTTGAAGGTGGCACTAAATAGACATAAGTCATATGAAGATAACCGTCGAATACCCTTGGAGTTCTAAGTGGGAGACAAGGTATATTTTAAAGTCTCTCCTTGAAAAGGTGTCTTGAGGTTTGGAAAGAAGGGTAATTTGGCTCCCAGGTTTATGGGATCTTACCCAGTTGTGGCACGTGTTGGGAAGGTGGCTTACCGACTAGATTTGAGATCTGAATTGCATAGGTTGCATCCAGTGTTTCATGTGAGTATGCTGAGGAAGTGCCATCCAGATATAGAGTTGATGTTGCAGCCTGTGGAGGTAGAGATTGATGAGGATATGACCTATGTGGAATGTTTGGTGCTAATCCTTGATCGGAGAGTGAAGAAGTTGAAGATCAAAGACCTTTTTCTTGTAAATGTTCTTTGGCTTCATTTTTGGGTTGAGGAAGCCACGTGGGAGCTCAAGGAAGAGTTGAGGAGGAAGTACCCTTCCCTTTTCTCTTTGGATTTCGGGGGCAAAATCCCTGTTAGGGGTTTATGGCTTGTAAAGACCCAAACCCACATTTTGGGATAACCTTATTTTTTTTCTTAAGCATGTTACTTAACACCTTGCTCTAACCATTTGAGATGTAATTAGGGCATGTTGGAAGCTTGAGTTTCTTATTTTGAGCTTGATTGGTTGTTGCTTGTGTTTTGTGGTGAGGTTTTGCTGCAAATTGCAATTTACCCATGATTAGGGTTGATATGCAAGTTTGCCACCTCTAGTGTGTTCCTTCTCTCTCTTGGCATCATCTTGAGGAGAGAGAGAGAGATGGGCACCTTGTTTGGACCTTGGTTGTGAGGTGACATCTTTGGAGATGTTTTACAACACATGTTTGAGGTGTGCCTTGCACCTAGAAGTGTTGTCTTGGGCTTGAGAGCCTTGGAGAGGCCTTGTTTGGTTTTTGGGTGTCTTGAGCTACACCCTATCGGTTGTGGGTGTCTTGAGCTACACCCTGTCAGTTTGTGGGTGTCTTGGGTACCACCCTATCAGTTTATGGGTGTGTGGATATGTGGTATCAGGCTTGACCTTGGTAGGTGACCTAGTGGATGAGATTTTTTCACCTTTTTTTGCATGATGTTGTTAATGTGGCTCTTTCTCATAGAAAAGTGTCACCTAAGCTCCTTAGGTGGTGAAACCTCTTCCATGATCTCTCTCTCATACCTCTTATATATTCCCCTTTCTCTCCATGCAAGAGAATCCTTTATGCCATCTTTTCTTTCTCCCATTGGTGGACGACCTTGAACTAGAAGACCTTTCTTGGAAGTTTGGTGGACAAGTCCCAAGATTGTGGTGTTCCCTTCATCTTCTACCTAGGTAAGCCATGGTTTCTAGCTCTCTTTCTTTCTTTCTCTCTTTCTTTCTTCTTCTTGGCCATGGGTCTTGGCTATCTTTCTTTCATCCCAAACCCTCCTAACCTTGGTTCCATCTTCTTTCTTGGAAGGTGTTGTGGCGACCAAGCTTGGAAGATCTTCTTCTACCTTGAGCTTGTTAAGCTTGGTTCTTGACCTTGGAATATTTGATCTTAGTGGTGATCTTTGAGGTAGGTATTATAACTCTAAACCTTTTTGTTATTATCACTCCTTACATGATATCTTGTTCTTTATCTCTTAAATGTTACCTCTTGCATGTTAGTAGTTCTTCTTGATGGTTTTGAGTTTTGTTTTGATTAAGGGAGTTATGTTTAGTTGTTGCCTTGTGTTTTACCTCCTGCCTCGCTATAGATGAGTGGCCTTAGGTTGAAGACGAATTGGTCGATATGTTTTGTGGGTGGCCATCATGACTTGTGATGCTACAAACCATCACACCTTGTGACAAGTCGTCACAACCTTGGTTAGGTTTAGGTCGACACATTCTAACTTTGCTTAGATTGCCATTCCTTGCGTATGAATAGGCCGATATGAGATCATATTATTGGTTTTCTTGGTGGTTGTTGAACTGATATGGTGGATAGGTTTTGGATAGGATATCCATCACAACCCAATGGAATGTTCTAAACCGTTATGACATCTAACCGAGATGTGTTGCTACTCGATATGCTGGTGAAGTGTTAGCCATCATGGCTTGGGCCGTTACCTCTTACGAGGCGTTGAAACCCAACGTACCCATCTTGTGATGCCTAGATAACCCTAAAGTCCATCACAACATGAGAAGTTGGCATGTTGACGCCCTTCATGCCTTGGGCTGGCATTTCCCAACACACAAAAATGGGTTGTCCGTGCCGACAAGGAGTGGCTCAAGTGGTCGAGCATTGTGTCTCCTCACGAAGGGACCCGAGTTCGAATCCCAACTACTACCTTGGTTTACCACCCTCCCGGACATTCGGCATCCGTCAGGGGCATGGGAGAGGGGGGAGAATGCCTCTCTTTATCCCAAACATGGGTTGCCTGTCACATTGTGACATTCGTCACACCTTGAGGAAGTGTCACTCGACAAGATAGGTAGGATGACACACTCTGTAATGCTCGGTCCCACTGCCATAGGCTCTAGTAGAGTTTCAGGAATGACGGCTGACCCCACAGACCACCACTAGCCTTAACTGCGTTCTTTTTCCTCACTCACGTGCAAGCCCGGGTCAACATCCCGACTGGTCACCCATCCTAGTACTACTCCAAGCTAAGCATGCTTAACTATGGAGTTATTTAGTGATGGGCTCCCAAAAAAGGAGGTGCACCTTAGTGATATGGGTACTCCAATCATTCCTTATAAGATCACCCCATTTCAGTGCAGACCCAGAATGGCCCATGGACAACCAGCTCCCGATCACGGAACACCAGCACAAGGGTGGCTACATCAACTATGATCAACCCTTTCCTACATGCCTGGACCGCACAGCTCAAGACTAGCATGTCGCATGCCCATGTGGGCCCCACCTACTGGAGGGGTTACGACTCTGATACCATTTGTAACGACTGGTCCCACTTCCCGAGGCTCTAGTAGTGTTTCAGAAATGACGACTGGCCCTACATACCACCACTAGCCTTAACTGCATGCTTTGTCCTCACTCATGCGCATGCCAGGACCAACTTCCCGACAGGTCACCCATCCTAGTACTACTCCAAGATGAGCACGCTTAACTATGGAGTTCTTAGTGATGGGCTCCCAAAAAAGGAGGTGCACATTGGAGATATGGGTAGTCCAATCATTCCTTTTAAGATAAACTTATCTAAGGTCTTAAATCCTGGGATGTTACACACTCCCCATAGGTGTTGTTTCCCGATACACTCTTCTTAGATGGTAAATTGATACACCTCCTAAGAGGGTAGCCGATGTTGACTCAAGGTCAGTTTAGTCAATGTTGACTCTAGGTCTGAATTGACTAAACCTTTGTTTTGATGATGAGTAAACCATTCCACTTATTTATGTCTAATGCTTCTACTTGAGTGATTTCAGATTAGGTATAGACACACTCCAAATGCCCTAACTTGTGCATCTCAACTTGGATAAAAGACAAGTAAAAGTCAATACAAGTGCACATTTTTGGAATTTGATGTAAATCCATTAGAATTGTGTTGTAAATCACTTGTAATGATTGTATGACTTGTAATTAAGCATAGAAAAAATCAGGAGCACTTAAATCAAATATTTACGCACTTTAATGACAGTTTTCGAAATTACTATCAATCGTTCCAGTTACAAACTCGACCGATCCCTTGATGGATTTCGAAAATGTCCAGCTTCGATCTAGTTACAAACTCGATTGATCCGTTTGGTCCAGTTACAAACTCGACTATTGTACTTTTCAGAAAAGTGTAGAAAAGTATTTTTGACCATTGGAGTGTTGCAAAACTCGAAAATATATCTGTTGCAACACCCCAAATGGCTATTATTTGTCCTTACGTGTTCCCAAAGGCTTAGGCAATCCCAACTATAAATAGGACCCCTTGGGCTTCATTCCAAGCTTGAGCATTCAATGCAAAACTATATATGAGGTTTCTAGTCTATAGTTGAGTGCCTCCTATAGCCTTTCTCTCTCTCTAAGCTTAATCACTTACTACATCCATTAGAGTGAGTAGGACATTTGTAAGAGAGCCAATCCTACATGTATATCTTATGAGGCTCTGTAAAGAGATGAGATCAACTCTCTACTAAAATTAATGGTAAACAAAATCATCAATGTGAAGCAACAAAATTTTAAACTCTGACTTTATTTGATAGTATAAAGAGTATTTTACAAAATTTCCCAAAAAGGGGTACAACTTTATACAAAACAATGATCTAGGTAGAGGAAGACTAAAACCAAACCAACTTGTCTCCAAAAAAAAAACAACTAACATATATATCCAAGTCCAAGCTAGATGGTTGAACTCCACATCCTAGCCTTAGGCTGGTTCACCAAGCTTCAACTGTGCACTCTGATCCTATACCTGGGTGGTTGGGGTCACCCAATAAGAGTGAGATAAAAGTATGTATCAATAGAAGTAAAGGAAAAATATAAGCTAAAGAGTTGCATATTAAAATATCCACTATATTAAGAGTGTCAAAACAATGAGGCAAGTATATCTAATAAGAATTAGGAATTCTACCATAAATTCAACAACAATAATATAACAACATGCATGATTATATGTGGATAGAGTAATCTAATATAGGGATGAGGAACCTATCGGACCTCAACCTCTGGGTGAGGGAGCATAACACATTCCCATACCCTAAATATATATTAAGTGGTAGGGGAATCAAACCCCAATGCCTAGCAGGAGGACTAAAACCTCAATGTTCTATGGTTGGTTTGTACTCATGTACACTACATTAGTTAACTAGTCATTTTCATCATCATTCTAAGTAATTAAATGGTAGTTAGGATAAAATTCCAACAATAGCAAGTGGGGTCCATGACCTTAGAATAATTTAAGCAACAACAAGAATAATTGATAATAGGAGATCCAACTCAAATAAAGAGCCAAAGAAAGGCAATAGAAGAATTTCATGAAAAGTAAAATAGGCTAAAGCCTCATTGGGAAAAATGGGTTGGATAAAAAGGCTCAACTGAAGGATAGGGTATGAATTGCACATTTAGATGTTCACATTCACATATATAAATAGGTGTCACATACATAAATAGGCTTCACATACCTTATTGTAGCTTCATTTACATCATTTTCATTGATTCGACTGTATCCCAATCCATATTTGTCCTAGATTCAAATGTATATACTTGGATTAGGGTTTAATGTAATATATAAGGGTTGAAAAACCCTAATTTTCTACCTTCAAAACCAAAAACCTCGATTTGTGACTCAAAACCATGATTATTCATATTCTTCAGATTAAGAAAACCCCTTTTATATCTCAATTTGGAGTTAGAATGATTTAATTACCATTTTTAGAACATTTAATATGATTAAAAAGGTATCCAAGGAAAGCTTCAAAAAAGGAAAAAAGAATCAAGACCCAAAAACTAAAATTTCGGATTCTACTCAAAACATCCTTTCCAACGACTTTTTATTTGCATTTTTATGACCAATGGTTGATTTACTAAGAATTAAATAAATTAGACCAATCAAAATGCAAGAAAATACCACATAGACAAATAATTGAGCAAATGGGTGTGGGCCACGGAGGCCCGACCCACACTGACGTCCACCAATCAGCTTTGGCCGCATCGGCTGGTCCACGCTCTCTTGGCTCAGGTTAATGGCGATTGAGTGAAAGGTCAAATTACTAAAATACCCTTGCGGGTTAAGTTGATCTATTGACGTTGCAGGGACACTTTAGACATTTGCAAGTATCCAATTCATTGGCGAGGAAAATAAAACAAGATGATAAAGGACGATACTGATCATGGTTAGCTAATAGACGGATTAGAGTGGTATGGACATCTTGGTCTTTGTCCAACCCTGATTGTTCCTTCCTCGGCCATGGTGCGAGCAGTAGAATCATGCTCCCGACACTGAGGTCTAGCTCTCTACTGGTGCTCTATGAGGTCTTGCAAACACAACAAACCCAACAAAGCATCCACCTGAACTCAAGAGCAAGGAAACTGGCCGGAACAGAGGGAAGAAGAACCACGGTTAAAGATCAAATAGGATCCAGTTCTGGTGAGGAAAAGATCGGGAACACCCTCGCGGGTCCAAGGTGAGCTCGGAGAACCCATCTACATAGGTAGAGATGCACCAAAATGCAAAAATGCTAGGTGTCACCGAGGAGGTGAACCTGTGCTATAGGACCCGATGAACGAGAGCGTCGTGAGGCGAAACAAGGAAACAAAATGAATGAACTGAGGCTATGGGTGGTTCCCTCGAAGCAAATTTATCGGAGATGGTCGGAGGTGTGAGTAGCAGGCCGAAGTTGTCAGAGAAGGAAGGTGAGAAGGCTGGGGTGTTGTGAGACATTTGAGGATAAATTGGAGGAGGCGGAAGTTTTTGTGTGTTGTTAGGGTGCTTGATGGCACCTTATATAGGCAGGAGGAGGACCCTAGTCCCCTCTGCGCATCCACGATGGAGAAGGGATCCTCTTCCCCTTTAGGCGTTACATCCAGGGACAATGGGAGGTAATGATTCATGGCTCATTCAAGCCGTTGGAGAGAGACAAAGGCAACGGAAGAGATTTTACAAGAAATAGTGGAGAAATGAGGGAGAAAACGATCGGGGAGTTAATTCACCCAACACAGTTTCTAACTTGCGTCTTAACTGAGGAAGAAGATGATGCCTAGGCTGTCATATTGAAATCCAACGGTTGGAAACTGGCCCACATCAAGAGTAATGCATGACAGCCAGACCTTAGGTTAAATGTGTGACATTAAATGGAATGAATGACATAAATGCAATAACTATAGTTACACTATATTAAAGCTTATAAAATCGATGTGAAGGGTCAAACCAAGTCCAATTGACACCAAATTTGGATCATAGGCGAGAATTGAAGTCTAGATTAATGCTATATAATTTGATTTTCATTTTTCACAAGATATGACCCTTAAACAACATATGGCTCATTAAAGTGTATATTAATGCATTTTAAAACACAAAACCATTTTCTAATTGATTTCTTTAATAAAATTCAAGGCAATTGCCATAAAGTCAATTAAGTGTCATATTCCACCTTTCATTCCCCATTTTATTGCTTTAGTAGCAATTTAGAGGGGGGGAGAGAGAGAAATGAGTGTTATTATTACATTAAGTGAACTCAATTTCACATTAAGTCTTATTTCTTATTCCAAAAAGATACAAAATCTCCAAATTAACATTATCCACTAGTTGTAACTCATCAATGACCAATTTGTATCATTACTCCCCAATTATTAAATTAATTGGTTTATTTGTGCAAACACCCCTTCATTTATCATAATTGATGGTAAATATTGATTTCACCGTCAAAGTGTGCTCAAATTGCACATGGAGGCCAAAAAGGATACAAAAGATGGGAAATTTATTAAGAAGGTCCAAAAGGACTTAAAAAAAAGAGTGAAATCGGGTAAGTTATAGGGAGAACCCTGGATTTCAGTCTGTTACAGGCTCTCACTTCCACCACCTCCCTATCTCTCATTTCAACCATGAAGATGAAGGTTCTCTCTCTTGGCTAAGAGAGGTGAAGAAGAACAAGGGAAGAAGTCCGTTGGTGAAGATCAAGACCGAAGACTTGGAGCAAGAGTCAATAAGCCCTTGGTAAAGGCAGAAGAATCCTTGCTCAAGTGGGTAAGTCCTTGATGGAAGCTTATCCAAGTGAAGGTGAAGTCAAAGGCTGAAGATCCAAGAAGAGTGGGTATTTCCTAGAAGGCTGAAGACTTGTGTAAGAGTGGGTAAGTCCTTGGAGAAGGCCGAAGACTCATTGCAAAGTGGGTAAGTTCTTGGTAAGGTTGAAGACTCTTTATATTGGATAGGTAAGTCCTTTGTCTGGTCATATTTTGTAAGTCTTATGAATGAATATAAGAGTGCAATGGTTAAGAAATCCTAGAGGTTGATCTCTCTAGGTAGTGGACTGGCATACTCCTAGTTTGGAGTGTGGAACCACTCTACATAGCTTGTTACTTGGTGTATGTTCAATCTCCCTCTCCCTTGCTATGCCATAATTTAGTTGCACTCAAATTTCCTATTTAGCAACCTTATCTTGTGATATACCTTGAAGGTATAATGAATTTTGTTTAAGTGCATTTAGCTCTATTCACCCCCTCTAGAGCATCCAATCACCCATCTAGGATCCAACAATTGGTATCAGAGCGGGTTTCTCCAAGCATATTTCAACAAGTAGGAGAAGATGAGTGACTGTCAAGGAGGGAGGTACTTGATCAACCTTCCAATCTTTTATAGGAGTAACTTTCTCTATTGGAAAAGAAGGCTATAATTCTACATCCAAGAATCAAGTCTTGAGCTATGAAAAATGGTGGACCATCCATACAATCTGCCAGTGACAAAGATAGAAGAATGGGATGAAGCTACCATGATGGAAGCCACCTTGAATGCAAGAGCAATTAACATCCTCTATGAAACCATGATCTCTACCTAGTTCAACCGGATTTCTTCTTGTGAAATAGCCTATGAGGTATGGAGAAAGCTATGCATCATTTATAAGGGGACTCAACAAGTAAAGGAAAGAAAAGTCTACATGCTTAATGGGCTACTTGAGAACATCAAGATGGGAAAGGAGGAGAAGATAGCCAACATGTACTCAAATCTCAACACCATTATCAATGGTCTTGTTGTTATAGGACATCCTATGAGTAGAGGAGAGATCAACTCAAAGATCCATAGAACTCTCCCGAAGAGACTGGAACCCAAAGTGACTTCAATTGAAGAGGTAAGGTCTCTTGATGATATACCCATTGAAGAGATCATTGGAATTCTACAAGCCCATGAAGTCACACTTGACAAGAGAGAAGAAGTTGACATACAAGAGGAGAAAGATCTAAAGAGAATTAAAAAGGCTAAAATGAAGGCTCAAATTGAAGCTATTATGGGACAAGCATCTCCATCCTCTCATGTGGAAGAAGATGCCATGTACTCCAAGGGTAGATTCTATAAAGGCATGAATTCCTCCCCCATCTGGTGCCTCAAGTGTGAAAAGAAGGGTCACTTCAAGATAGATTGTCTACAAGGCAAGAAGACCCATCATCACAAGGAAAGAGAAGAGAAGTACAAGAAGAAGGAGAAATGGCATAAGAGCTCAAGTGACTCCTCCAACTCAAGCTGAAGTGAAAAATCAAGTGGAGGATCTAGCTCAAGCTCTAGTGATGAAGGACAATGCCATTTTGCTCTTATGGCATCAACAAGTGAAGACTCAAATGAGGTAAATCAAAACTCTTTAGATAAAGAACCTTTAATTGCTATCATTAATGTTACTTGTGCCTCTCTTAAATCTTCTAAAAAGAAAAGGAAAAAGCTTGATAGAATTGTTGATAATATGCATGTAGAATTAGATGATCTTAAACATGCTAATTCTTGCTTGCTTGATGATAAAAATGCTTGTCTTATCCAAGTAGACTCTGTTAAACTTGAAAATACTACTTTGTGTGATAATATTAGATTTCTAGAAGCTCAACCTCTTATGCCTAGTTCTAATGAAGAGCATACTTTAATTGTGGATTCTCTCATGCATGATATTGATGTTCTTAAATATGAAAATAAGGACAAAGATTTTGTTTTGCAAGGATTAGAATGTGAAAATGATGTTCCTCTTTCTAATGTTGCTTTGCTTGAAAATGAGAATGCTTCCTTACTTGCTAAAATCAATGTTCTTGAATCTTGTTCTAGTTCTACTAGTAGAGAGAATAATGTTGCTGCTCTTTATATTGATAGAGATTCTTATTTAACCGAAGCTCTTTGCCTAGAAAATGATCTTTTGCATGTTAGAGATAAAATAAATCATTTGTCTTCTAGTATTTCTTCGCTTATGCATGATAATCATAGTTTGAGATCTTCTTTGCAAAGATTCTTAGTTGGTAAAAAGAATCTCAATGGTATCCTACACCATACTACTAAACAAATTGGTGGACATGGTTTAGGGTATGATAGTAGTCAAAGGAATAACAAAGGTAAAGGACCTCCAAAATTTCATGGAGAATCCTCTAGTTCCATGACTATAGGCACATGCAACTATTGCAATGATGTTGGTCATTATTCTAATTTTTGTCCTTTTAGGAAAGCACCCAGGAGAAATAGGACTTGGGTTGCTTAGCTAACCCCTTCGGACCCAAAAACATAATTGGGGATCATTTCATCTTTCTTCTTGAAGGTATCTTACTAATGGATTGACATGAGCTATGGATTTGCAAATTGACTCCTCATTCCACATGAATGAAGAAAGGTGAGATGTGTATGGGGTGGAAACAAGTGGAAAAGTAATGGTAAGAACAAAGGTAAATGTTTTCTTGCTTATAACCAATCCCAACTTGTTTTTGTCAAGTTAGTGTGTACTATGCATATGGTTTTTGAGTCAAAAGTGGTATTTTGTGATTCTATTCATGCTCTTGATAAAAAAATGTTCTAATTCTTTCATAATGTATTACTAACTTGCTTACACATGTTTGGATATAGCCTATATTTTTAGCATGCCTCTAAATATGTTTTTATGAATATATGTGCTTTTTGATAGTAGCTTTGTCGATTGAGTTTTTCCTTCTTGAAACTCAGCCGATAGGCACCATTTGGTGTTGCTAATAGTTGTCATTGGTCGAGTTGTCAATACACAGAACTAGACTGACAACACTGTGCATAGAATATACAGTTGGCTTTTTGGACGAGAATTTCCCTCTCAACTAGATATTCTCAACCAATAGCCTTATTCTTTGGCACTCCGGTGGTACCTTTATATATGGATGTTGCCATGTTTTCAAATTACCTATGTTGCATACAACTCTATCTCTCTAATTTCTCTAAATTGGTATATCTATATCTTGCAATTACTTGCTTTGAGTTGTTTTGTAGGTTTTGATGATGATCTCTTTGGATATCTTAGTTGTATCTTAAATCACATATGTTGTGCTCTAACTTGCTACATCTATATAGTGTATATCTTGTTTGGATACAACCTTGAGGTTCTTAGTGGTAATCATCTTTTAGTAATGATGCATACTTGTTAGTGAGTTATATCCTTTCATGCTTATAAAATTGCATATCTCTTTGTTTGGATATATCTCTATATCTACTCATAGGTTGCTTTATCTTTTGCATATCTTGCTATGATCTAGATCCTACTAGTATCCCTAACTTGTGATAACATCTACTAGTAGTTCATATACATATAGTTCTATCATTGCTTATCTTTTCATCATGTGGTATTTAACTATATGCTATGCTTGTATCTCATTTCATACTTGCTAAAACTTGTTTCTTACATTGAATATCTACTATCTTGAACTGGTTACATAAATTTGTGATGCAGGATATATAGAGCTACACTATATATAGAATTTGGAGCATGCTTAAAATTTTATGTAGACTTTCTTCCAGTGTTAGATTTTAATGCAAGACTAGTGTTTTTTTATGAAGAAACAACCTTCTGAGAAAGGCTCATCACTTTTCCATGATCCCTGACACTTTTTCGGCAAATTCTATCATCTTGAGGGTCAAAATTGCAATTTATTATTTTTCTGCAGCACTTTATCTTGTATTTTGGGTTGTTCAAGTGCATGCTTTAACTTGCTTTTCTTTCTATGCTTGGACAAGCCCTTATATGTTCTCTTCTTCTCTCCTTTTATAACTTTTGTTATCTCCTTTCTCTTAACAAGTGGTGTTTCTTATTTCTTCATACCCCCACTTTTTGAAATGACAAAGGGGGAGAAAAGTATGTCTTCTTTTGAAAAAAGAGGGAGAAGGCATGTCTTACATGAAGAGCAGAAGCATGTACATGTAAATGAGAGAATACATATATGTGTAGAACATATATGAGTTGAAGACATAGTGTTCTATAACTGTTATGAAAGCTAACAATGCAGGAGAAATAGATCAATTCAGGGGGGAGTATGAGAACTCCATGAGTATCAATTGAGGGGGAGAATATGAACTCAATTCCATTGAAATCCCTTGGTTTCTCCACATGTATGATTTTACTTCAATGCTTTCAATATATTTATGGAATGGTTTGTCATCTTCAAAAAGGAGGAGAATGTGGACTCAAGGTCAATTTAGTCAATGTTGACTCTAGGTCTAAATTGACTAAACCCTTGTTTTGATGATGACTAAACCATTCCACTTATTTGTGTCTAATGCTTCTACTTGAGTGATTTCATATTAGGTATAGACACACTCTAAATGCCCTAACTTGTGCATCTCGACTTAGACAAAAGATAAGTCAAAGTCAATACAAGTGCACATTTTTTAAATATGATGTAAATCTATTAGAATTATGTTTTAAATCACTTGTAATGTTTTCATGACTTGTAATTAAGCTTAGAAAAAATCAGGAGCACTCAAATTGAATATTTAATCACTTTAATGACATTTTTCAAAATTCATTTCAGGTTGTCAATCAGTCCAGTTACAAACTTGACCAATCCCTTGATGGATTTTGAAAATGTCTAGGTTCGGTCCAGTTACAAACTCAATGATCCGTTCGGTCCAATTACAAACTCGACCAATTGTACTTTTTAGAAAAGTGCAGAAAAGTTTTTTGACCATTGGAGTGTTGTAAAACTCAAAAATATATCTGTTGCAACACCCTAAATGTCTAGTATTCATCCTTAAGTGTTCCCAAAGGCTAAGAGGCATCCCCAACTATATATAGGATCCCTTTGACTTCATTCCAAGGTTGAACATTCAATGCAAAACTCTATATGAGGTTCCTAGTCTATAATTGAGTGCCTCTTACAACTTCCTCTCTCTCTAAGCTTAATCACTTGTTACATTCATTAGAGCGAGTAGGAGATTTGTAAGAGAGCTAGTCCTACATGTATATCTTGTGAGGCTCTCACTTCCACCACCTCCATATCTCTCTTTTAAACCATGAAGATGAAGGCTCTCTCTCTTGGCTAAGAGAGGTGAAGAAGAACAAGGGAAGGATTCCCTTGGTGAAGATCAAGGCCGAAGACTTAGAGAAAGAGTGGGTAAGCCCTTGGTGAAGGTAGAAGACTCCTTGCTGAAGTGGGTAAGTCCTTGGTTGAAGCTTCTCTGAGTGAAGGTAAAGTCAAATTCTTAAAATCCAAGAAGAGTGGGTAATTCTTAGAAGGTTGAAGACTTGTGTAAGAGTGGGTAAGTCCTTGGAGAAGGCGGAAGACTCAATGCAAAGTGGGTAAGTCCTTGGTAAGGTTGAAAAATCTTTGTATTGGATAGATAAGTCCTTTGGTTGGTCATGTTCTGTAAGTCTTATGAATGAATATAAGAGTGCAATGGTTAAGAAATCCTAGAGGTTGACCTATCTATGTAGTGTATTGACATACTCCTAGTTTGGAGTGTGGAACCACTCTACATAGCTTGTCACTTGGTGTATGTTCAATCTCTCTCTCCCTTTCTCTACATGTTTTAGTTGCATTCAAATTTCCTATTTAGCAACCTTATCTTGTGATATACTTTGAAGGTCTAATGAATTTTGTTTAAGTGCATTCAACTTATTCACCCCCCTCTAGAGCATCCAATCACCCATCTAGGATCTAACAACTGACACCATGATTTCTCATCTGATTCATCATGCTAATCTAAATTGATATACAATCCTTGATGAGGTTTCCTGGCACTTAGGGTTAATCTGATACACTATATATTAGCCATAACTAATATCTTGTGATGGTATCTATGATACATCATGTTGATGATAGGGTTACATGTTAATACGTGATACCCTATGGGTGGTTGTGTGAGCAATAATAAGAGTCATGTTTCTATAACCTTTATCTCATGACATACCTTATATGATGATGAAAATGATGAACTAAGGATGGTTGTTGATCCAACCTTATAAACCCTAATCGAGTAAAGAGAAACCCTAACCCTAAAGATGTAATATGTATGGCATGTATCTTATAAGATGATAGTGTTGATGATGTCTTGTCTTTCTTGTTACAATTTTCTAACCATGTAGGTAACACCAGATGATATGCATAGCTAGGTATGAGCTATGATGATTTTAGTATGTTTGAGTAAGCCTTGTGAGGTACATGTGATGTGGTAACACATAAAGAGGAGGAAATGGTTCTATGGCCTAATTATGACATGGTCCTTGCATGAGATAATAGTTTCCTTAGTGGTGAGAGGAGGGGTTGTTGCCCCAAGATATGTGGTCCTTGTAATGGACACATGTTGAAAAACAAACATGAAGTGATGTTGTGATGAGATCACACCTTATATGTTTCAGTAATGTCTGGTGATGTGTTATGCCCTTGTTCATGTAGAATTTGTTTAGAAGTTGTATGTTGTAATTGGATTGATGTTAAAAGATGCTTAAATGATCTAATTAACCAAGTTGAACTTGATCTTGTAGCTTTCCCTATGCCATAGATCCATTCAGTGTCAACACTTGTTGAATGGTGAAATGAGTTTAACTCAGAACGAATATTGTTGAATATGTGGGGTGTAAGTTGTTGTATCTACTTGTGTCCTGAATGTATATGTATACACAGGATTGGCTGTGAGCCATACCTAGAAGAGTATGGCTTTGGACCATAGCTCCATGAAATGTAACACATGATTGGTTGCATGCCATACCCTAGAAGAGTATTTCTGTGAGACGTATCTCAAATCCACTAGCGTCGTTACCTGTACCAAGGTGGGCTAAATCTGCACAGCTAGACTATACATCGTTGGAAGTAGTTGACTTATGATGCCACTAAATGTTCATTCGTGCTGACTGATGAAGGTGAGGTCATAGATTCTGACTCTTCCATTAGACCTTGTATGGAACCGATTTTGACTTATCTAGTTGTCGATCGAATTTGGGTGGTACGACTCAAATCCTTGAGGCGTAATGAAATGCATAATCAGCTGTGTAGTATAATTGTATAAGATCAAAATATGGAACCATTAGATGAGTCCTTGATTGATATTTATACAATATTGTTGATAGGAAATATACATGTTCTTCATATTCCTTTTAAATTGTTAAGATATTTTATAATTTATCAATAATTACTCTTCCTGTTAATAATGATTACCTATTTCACATAGTTGTAACTTTATTGCTACTTAGTTTATCTTATCTGTGATAATAATAGAGTTGGTGGAGAGTTATATCTCCCATTAAGATTTGAAATCTCACCCCCTGGGTTTCCCACACCCTTTTTAGGTGGACGAGCACGAAGAAGTAGAGATCGTGCAACAGAGGTTGATCAACAGTAGGAAGAGTAGTAGCTGACTAGATTGAAAGTGTCGTTGGATGTCTTTTGCTAATAGAGTCCTAGAGTTGTCCATGTACACTCTGGTCCTTGGGGATGTTTTGTAGACGCTTTATGGATGTGCATTTGATGTGGTTGGCTTGTGTGCCCTATTCTATATAGCTGTAATGGATACATGTATATATGTTCTTAATAGGTTCTCTGGTAACATGTTGATGGCACACCTAGTAAGTGCTTTGAGGCATGAAAGCACCTTTATGTAGAAGTTCTTGCTGTTTGGAAGTTTTATGAAACAATTTTAATTTTTAGTATTTTCCAGTAATTTGTTCGTTAATCTTCTTCCGCGGTTTTTTTGTTGTGAGTAATCTCACTTTTGTGTGGTGCAGAGCGTCACAATTAGTACACCAACGAGAGGGACAACTCCTTCCTGTTCATTCTTGGTGAACGACAGGAGTTCTAGTTGGTCTGTGTGGACTACTCTAGAGGAAGGAGTCCTTTGGCTGCTGCTCGGAGAGCAAAGCCAACCTACAATCTGTGGAGAGACCACCGGAGTCACTGCAGAGATTGCACAAACATTATTTGTGGTGAAGACCAGGAGTTGCACAACCACCGTCCAAGAGCAACTAGTCAATAGTTGTAAAGAAGCGGATTTTGTCACTGGACTTGCTCTAGGACTAGGTATAACTCATCAAAACCATCCTTCCTATTTCATAATAGTTGACACAATCTTGCTGTTATGGGAATACAGATAGTCAAATTTTTTATTTCTGTTGCTATACTTTGTGCCTGTATTTTCCAACAAAATAATGTTATATAATACATTTCTTTAAACTATGGGTCATATATAAGGTATTATAATGTATGATCGAGTCTTATAATATAAGATTGTCGAGACCATCTCTACATTAGTGGTTACAAGAAGTTACCATATCTGAAAATTTGGTTTCTATGACAAGTAGGAATTTTAATATCATGACGATGGGTTTACTTAGAATACTTAAAATAGAAACTTATTAGATAAGCGTTTGTCTTGAAGAGGCTAGTTTACATTTTATCATTGGCAGTTTGTTCAATTTAGCATGTAAATACATGTATTTGGGCCTTAGTGAATTCTAGGTGTCGATTAGACATCATTGGTTGCATGTTAGGGGGATATTTGGTATCCTTCATCAGGTCCGATAATGTCCCTTCATGCATATACAAAAGTGTAAGAAGGTATGACGTTTTCCTTGACGAGGATAGACACAAATAGGAATGTGACATAAAATGATGATCGTTAATAGTGATATAAATGGAAACACTTACATTGATTGAAATAGATTCAGACTTCATGTTTTTAAGTTAAATACACTACATGATCCATATATGCAACTTTCTTTCTAGTAATATGACGTCCACCATAACCATTACCTTAAACCCTAATCATAGGTTTCTAAAAACCTAGAGTTTGTTACATGGAAAAACATAGTCTACAAGATTGATATAAGCATTCCTTATTTCACTACCTTTCCATGCTTATCTTTAAACATGTTTCTGACAAAGAACTATACGAATGAACCACCCACTAGTGGACCCACCTTTAACTGTCCACTATTTGACATTCTTCCTTTCTTCAACCAACCTACTCTCTACAACTGTGATGAGTAAAATAGGGTCACGTTGAAGGCATGAAGTGGGGTCCAAAAAATGAATACCCAATAATTGCTTAGCAAGGAAATTTTTTGGACAAGCTCGTATTAGTCCAAAGTACCTCCACTAACTCAAAAACTGGAAAAAGAATCAATCAGGTACATGAAATTTACTCATGGTTACTCAGTAAAGAGGTTTTATTGGTCCCGTATGATATTATAGATTGATGTTGGAAATATACCTCGACCCACAATCAGATCCCAAGATATTGGATTCGAGAACAATTTGGTTAGATTTCTCAGTCGTAATTGGTATTCTTGGAGCATGATGAAGATAAAAGAAGAAGCAGCATGGTCCATACTGAAATGGATGCGAATTGCCGTTTTACTAGATCGCTGAGGAAAAAGGACTGCGAGTTCGATTTGGCTGTCCTTCTAGGGCAGGTTTGGATAGCTGGATTTAAGTGGATTAGGTTAAATCCTGTAATCACGTGGTCCCGGTTGAGAGGAACGAGTGGATTTGTAGAACTCCGTAAAACGCGACTTTATGTTTGGGGCCGCATGGAAAAGTCGAGAAAAAAAAGGGGCGGAGAGAAAGAAAGACGTGTGGCGAGAGATGGATGACGGCGTCTGGCAGTTTTGAGCGGGAGGTTGCCGTCCTGCGTTTCTTCTTTGTCTGAAAGTGCAGGATCTCCTGATTTCTCCGGCTACAGCAAAGCAAACTTAATCTTTTTGCTGTTGGATCTTAAAATACAATCCATTACGGCCAGACACAGCAAATCAAACATGCCCCTAGCTTGCAACTCGAATATTGAAAAGAAATCCAGCTGAGCACGAGGCTTATATTTCGTGTTCGTCCATTCCTTGTTGAATATACGCATTGTAAGTTGTTTAATTGTGAAGCATCCAGCTTTGCAAATTCTCGCGGTATATTCTTTAGGATCATGCACGTAGCTTATATTTCGTGTTCCTCTTTTCCTTTGAATATAAGCATTTTAAATTGTTAAATTGTGAAGCAAACAGGTTTTGCAAATTCTTGCGCTATATACTTTAGGATCATACTTACACGATTAAATTATTGACACTTCTTGGATGGGATTTGACTCGCTTTTTTTAATAGGAAAACTAAATTAGCTATGGAGATTATTTTGATTTGGAAACCATGCTTTCAAACATAGTTTATTTATGATCGTGATTCGTGAGTGATCTAACAAACAGAACATCTAAAGATCATACCCCAAAAAATATCTGGAGCTCAAACTGCACCCAGCCGGCTGCGTGCACGTATAAACCACAAATAAATCTTTCATCTGCGATCCACCCAACATGATTTTTCTAGCTTGAAGCATTCAATTTCAAACCTTCACTTGAAAATTACATTACCTCCCAGTACCCCCAATCAAACAGAAACCAAGGAAAAAAATCTCCTAATCAAGACTCCCCTGCAATTCGTTCTGTTTGCGGATATGGCAATGCCATATCTTGTAGATGTACAATCTGGTAGGCTCGTAAAACTTTTTGTCTGTTACCCTTAATTTTTGACAGGAGCTAAACTGACAGTGACAGCACTAAGTAACCATAACTACGGTAGGTGGGAACTTGGACTGATTTTTGTATATCACGAAACAGCACAGGAGATTACGACAGTGAAGCAGATATTTCGTTACCCCGGATCCATCTAGCTGCTATTTTTTTACCTAGATCCACCTTGCGTTCATTCCGAATCCTTATCTAGCTAGTGTGAATGGCTTTCAGCTAACCTTTGCTTGGCTGACAGTTGTGGCTCTTGGCTCACAAAATAGACCCTCATGTCAAAAGATGATGGCTACGACACATGGTCCTCATTGCACCTTTTATGCAAATTTGATGGCTAAACTAATTCACATCAGTAGTCTGATACGTCAATGATGGCCCGGGGGGGGGGGGGGGGGGGGGGGGGGGGGGGGGGGAGGGACAGACATGGAAGCCAAACCAAGTATGCATAATTAACATCGCACCCAGCAAAAGAACGTCCACAAATACTAGAGGTAGCCAAAACAAGGAGACAAATGGTGATAATACAGATACGTATGGTGTCATTTTCATGCCCTCGTCAACGTAAGAAATCAAGAAAACCAGGTAAAATCACACCAACAGACAAAGGAAAGTGGTGCGTGCTCACACTACTGCACCCAAGCAAACGAATGATCCGCATCACGCAGAAGCTAACAAGGTAGAGAGATGCTGAGGAAATAAAGATAGAAGTACATGTTATATCACAAGCGAGGGGACAAGGAAATCATACTAGTTACACTACAAAAGTGTAAATGCAAGTGGCTCCGATCACATTAATTATTAAAAAACCCAGTAGAACCACACACGTTTTAATTCTTATCATTGATACAATAAGGGGAAAAAGAGAAAATCAAGGAGAGACGTTGGTGTTGCATCGACTATTCCCCATTTTCAATGAATTAATCAAAAAGCACCTTGGAAAATAGCGGATGAAGGATTCAAGAGAGCAGGTGATTGATGGAAGGAGGATGTGCTCTTACACATTAAGTTGGCTGAAACCCCACAACTAAGTGAACGATGCACTAACTAAGCCAAGGAAGCAAGACTAACCAAGGGACTTAACAAAGATCCTCCAATATGCAAGTAAGGAGGTCTTACTTATAGTCAAAATTTACTAGTCCCGATGGTTACTTCTCTTTGGTAACTAGGATAAAGTATGAATTATCACATGGACTGCCCTCTCAAAGACAACGACAAACCATTATCCAACAATTTCTTATACGAAAATTTGAAATTTGAGGAGTCCTTGGATCAAAGGGATATAGAATGTGACAGTAGTTGTTCCGAAGGTCCCTAGAAGGAAAGAGCATTTTTTAGAGTCGTAAGTGCGCACCTAAGTTATGAAGTAAAAATATCACAATGCAGTTGACATGCCTTGTGACTTCTACAAATGACAAAGTCACATGATCAAAATTATCAGACTTTGTAATTGAAGTAAAAACATCTTTGGCTATACCACATTGGTCGTAATAGAAAATGATGCCCACCAAGCTTCAAATAATTCAAAATTTTTTTAATCCATGTGAATTTTAGTAGTTTTATATAACACAAGAGTTTCATACCCCCTCCATAGGCATGCCTATTATTACATAAATCCAGACTTGTTTTCCCAACTGTAAAGAAGTGAAACCACCTCCCTACTAAAAATTTGAAGAATAGAACCTCCAGTCCAAACACACCTAAAAGGTATGATGGAGTGGGTGTAAAATTTTCAAATCTTATTAATGGTATTTAAAACAACAAAAATATAGCAGCGGAAGAAAATAATGACTATCTTCAATTTCTCATAAGGGTACATAAAAACATCTTAAACTTACATGTAAGGGTACATCACAAGGATCTACATAGAGGGAAATCTAAACCACCTCAAGATTGTCTCTAAGCTTTAACTTCTCAATATAAGTCCATGTCTTTATGCCATGTCCACCATATCCTTCACCTAGGGTTGGAAGCATACCCCAACAAGAAGAGAAAAGTAGAAGACATCAATAAAGGCTGGTATGTGCATACTAAAAAGAAAACTTTGAGAAATATAGGCATTAAATACATCAAGTATAAATGCTTGCCATGTAAGAGAGGAGGACTACCCACAAGGGCATAAAATATGGGAATCATCATCACATAATAAAAAAAGATACTTGCCATAATCAAAACAATAAAGTTTGTGCAATATTGGCACATAAAGAAAGTAGGGCACACACCGCACAATCAACATCAATAACCTGCATGCATGTCAGATAAGCATAGCCCTAGAACAATATAAAGAAAAAGGCAGCCAAGTCTCATAAACTTGAAACCTAATAGAGAAAGGTATACTGCCAATCTCCCAATATATAAAACTAAGAATGGAATATTGCCACTCTCCTCAATAAATAATAGGAGAATACTACCCCAAAAACCAATGTAATTTACACTACTATAGTGCTACTGAATCACATAGCATGCTTAATATAGAGGCTAGTAGAAAGTATAGTCACAATTATACAATGTTTCCATCACACAATGGACAACACAAACATATAAACATCCACTTCAAAGTGGGCACATATCATTATATAAGACCAACATGCACCAAGGCACAAGACAAGAGTCAAGAGAATGTCTAATATTACCACAAACATGATAGTTCACAAGAACCATGATATCAAAAGATAAGAGCAATGTGTATAGACTAATGTCCATAGGACCAAGAGAAAGAATAATATAGGTGAATTGCTCAACATGGAGTAATAGGGGATACAACATACCTCAACTTTAGAGTCTACTCTGTCCAGAGCCAATTCTAGATCCAAGCCTAGGACTCCAAAGAACCTATCATGCATTTATGTGGAATTAGGGTTAGGTTTCCATTAATTGTTCAAACCCTAAAGATTGCCTTTTTATTATTAGTAAATTTGGCTATCAAAACCATTCCATATTTCAAGTTACCTTTTTCTAAGTTCAAATCATATTTTATTACATTTTTTGACTTATAAATATTTAGTTATGAATATTATATTATATTATCCATTTAAGTTAGATCCTAGAAAATCACATATTTATAGCATGAGATTTAGTTTATAAACTTAGCACCATTAGATAGGTTATATTTTTGTGATTCCATGCCATATTTTATTTTATTTTTTGAGCCCTAGATTATTTATTATGAATTTTACAAAAAGTGTCCAATAAGAAATTACTAAATGTCCTAGTCAGCAACAAAAATTGAGTCAGTGGTTAATGTTGCTAAATTGGACCAATCAGAACTGGCCCACTCAGCACTTATGCTAGCTAAAATCACAACGCGCAAAAGAGAAGCACATGAGGCCAAAAAGACCAATTTACCCCGAACAGAAAAATGAAAGAATGAAGGAAAGAGGTAGGGTAAACTGGGAATTCCACACATGACCTTCTCCTTCACGACTTCACCCATCCCACAGAAAACATCAAACCAGAAAACTTGCACCTCAACTGCTTGGAAATGGTAGCGTGTTCAAAACAAGAACGCGTTCTCCTGTTACTACGAACAAATCTGTGATGTTCGACTAGGTCGTTGGTTGCGAAAACCAGGGGAAAAATAAGCTTAATCGGTGCCACAAAGTGCGAGGACGCAGAGATCATGGAACGAAAAGGGGGGGGAAATTACTCGCCTTAGGGATCAATTGTCCAAGATGATAGCTTCAAAGGAGGATACATATGTAATGCGAGCACCTGCCTTAAACCAAGAAGACTAGAAACACTCTCCCCCCAACCCAGGTTTGGAAGCACATGTGGTCGGAGTAGGGGAAGCACCATCGGGGCCACATGAGGCTATGGAAATTGGAAAAAATGACTCCATGCCATTCGGTAGAGGTGTGGGACAAGCTTTATAGAGAAAAAGGGTGGACAAGAGGGAGAAAGAAGGGAAGTCAGAGGCGGAACATGGGAGAGGCAGAGGCCACGAACGACACCCCATAACACCCAATAGAGATGCCCTGAGACCAGGCTTTTAAAGGTTCATGATTACCACGAGGGCAAAAGGAGTTAGTCAGAGAATGAATCAGAAAAAATGACAGAGAGAGAAGGAAGAAATCAAAGAAGGGAAGATCACAGAGATCCGTTCTCAAGGTGCGAGAGAAGAACATGAAACAAGAAGCGGAAAGGTAAGGGAGATAATATGAGCCGTACAAAAACTGATCGGATGGTCATCAACAAAGACAAATTCATAAATAGGACCCAAGTGATAAGAAACTATAAGAGAATATCAGAAAATATCTGTGACAAATAAATCAAATACAAAACCGATTTGACTAAAGTAAAGCAAATTTTTACTTCCTTTTTCTCTCTCATCAATTAAGGGATTTAACATTATCTAAATTAAGTGAAACTTTGCACATATGCTATATTATACATGTAGATTCTGATTCTCCAATTAGATTTCACTTTTGGAAATTTTAGATGGATTAATTATCAAGACCTTAGTTTCTCTCTCGTCATGCATTAATGACATTAGGATTATCCAAATTAGGTGAAACTTCATCCTTAAGGTATATTTGATATGTTGAATACAACTTTTCTTTTATTTCCAACTTTTGGTGTCATGTATCACATTTATTTATTACTTACATCTTTTAGGCAGATTCTCCTAACTTACCATATTATTTTAAGGTGGTCCAAATTAGATGAAAATTGACATGTAGGCTTATTTTGATGTGTATATTACGAATTTGAAATCTATTTTCATTGAGACTTTATTGTCTGTGTCATCTTACTTGGCCAACTAATGACCCATTAACATAATTACTTATCCAATTAGGTTCACTTGGGTGATTTTACATGTATTAGCTCATATAGATCATTCTAAAAAAAATTCAAGTCTAACCTCAAACTATGTTTGGGCAAACCCAAAAGAGTAAAGTTCTAGGGTAGGGTCCAAGATAGGGTATGTTACAACACTCCATCCCTTAAAAGGATTTCGTCCTCAAAATCTAGTAATCCAAACATCAACAACCAATTACTCTCCACCCCTTAAAAGGTTCAAACTAACAAGTCAAACTAATCAACATTTAGGGTTACCCACTTATCTTTTAGTTATGAAAGTTTTAGGGTTTTATGTTTTTTATGTTTCCAACTACCAGTTACCATCTAGGGTTAAGTTGTAGGTCTTTGTGTCTCTAACCTATCAACCCTACATGAACATCCAATAGTCATAGGGTAGGTCAACTATACCTTTATATCAATCCTAGTCACAAAAACTAGGGTTAGATTCTATTCAAACTAGAGTCTCTCTTCATTGTGACTTAGTTCAAGAAAACTTCGAGAAAAAACAGAGAAAGCATTTTTTTGTACATATAGTATATATGGAAAATAATTTTGTCGTTAAAATTTTTGCAATTGAAAATTGAAATTAGGGCCCAAAATCAAAGTGAGAAACCAAGTCACAATTTATCCATGTTAAAGCCTCCTTAAACTCCTTATAACCTAATTGCATCCTCAAGTCAAACCTTATTGCAGCAAAAGATACATGTCATAATCAAAGATCAAATCTAGGGTGAACATATCACCTAGAGGTAAATTATCAAAGTCAAGGGTTCTAATTGGGAGACAAATTGGAATAGTCAGATTCTGACTACCATGGGCTCTGATACCATGCTGTAAAGAAGTGAAACCACCTCACTACTAAAAAAAATGAAGAATGGAACCTCCAGTCCAAACACACCTAAAAGGTATGATGGAGTGGGTGTAAGATTTTCAAATCTTATTAATGGTACTCAAAACAACCAAAGTATAGTAGCTGAAGAAAATAATGACTATATTCAATTTCTCATAAGGGTACATACGCACATCTTAAACATACATGTAAGGGTACATCACAAGGATCCACACAGAGGGAAATCTTAACCACCTCAAGATTGTCTCCAAGCTTTAGCTTCTTAATCTAAGTCCATGTCTTTATGCCATGTCCACCATATCCTTCACCTAGGGGTGGAAGCATACCCCAACAAGAAGAGAAAAATAGAAGATATCAACAAAGGCTGGTATGTGCATACTAAAAAGAAAACTTTGAGCAATATAGGCATTAAGTACATCAAGTATAAATGCTTCCCATGCAAGAGATAAGGACTACCCACAAGGGAATAAAATATAAGAATCATCATCACATAATAAAAGAAGATACTTGCCATAATCAAAACAATAAAGATTGTGTAATACTGGCACATAAAGAAAGTAGGGCACACGCCCCACAATCAACATCAATAACTTGCATGCATGTGAGATAAGCATAGCCCTAGAATAATATAAAAACAAAGACGACCAAGTCTCATAAAGTTTAAACCTAATACAGAAAGGAATATTTCCAATCTCCCAAATATATAACATTGAGAATGGAATACTGACACTATCCTCAATAAATAATAGGGGAATATTGTCCCAAAAACCAATGTGATTTACACTACTCTAGTGCTACTAAATCACATAGCATGTTTAATGTAGAGGCAAGTAGAAAGTATAGTCAAAATTATACAATGTTGCCATCACACAATGGACAACACAAACATATAAACATCCACTTCATAGTGGGCACATATCATTATATAAGACCAACATGCACCAAGGCACAAGAGAAGAGTCAAGAGAATGTCCAAGAGTACCACAACATGATAGTTCACAAGAACCATGATATCAAAAGATAAGAGCAATGTGTATAGACTAATGTCCATAGGACCAAGAGAAAGAATAATATAGGTGAATTTCTCAACATGGAGTAATAGTAGATACAACATATCTCAAATTTAGAGTCTACTCTATCCAAAGACAAGTCTATGTCCAAGCCTAGGCCTCCAAAGAACCTATGATGCATTTATGTGGAATTAGGGTTTGGTTTCCATTAATTATTCAAACTGTAAAGATTATCTTTTTATTAGTAGTAAATTAGGCTATCAAAACCATTCCATATTTTAGGTTACCTTTTTATGAGTTCAAAACATATTTTATTACATTTTTCTGACTCGTAAGTATTTAGTTATGAATTTTATAAGATATTATCCATTTTAGATCCAAGAAAATCACATATTTATAGCATGAGATTTAGTTTATAAACTTAGAACCATTAGATAGGTTATATATTTTTTTATTTCAGATCATATTTTATTTTATTTTATTTTTCTGAACCCTAGATTATTTATTATAAATTTTGCAAACAACATCCAATAATAAATTACTAAATATCCTAGTCAGCAACAAAAATTGAGTCAGTGGTTAATGTTGCTGAGTTGGACCAAACAGAACCGGCCCACTCAGCATTCATGCTAGCTAACATCACAACACGCAAAAGAGATGCCCATAAGGCCAAAAAGACTAATTTACCCCGAACAGAAAAATGAAAGAATGAAGGAAAGAGGCAGGATAAACATGGAATTCCACACATGACCTTCTCCTTCATGGCTTCACCCATCCCGTAGAAAACATCAAACTAGAAAACTTGTTGCTCAACTTCTTAGAAATTGTAGTGAGTCCACAACAAGAACACGTTTGCCTGTTACTACAAACGAATCTGTGATGTCCGACTAGGTCATTGGTTGCGAAAACTAGGGGCAAAACAAGCTTAATCAACACCATAGAGTGTGAGGACATATAGATCATGGAATGAAAAGGGGGAAAACGAAATTACTCACCTTAGGGATCAATTGGTCAAGACAATAGCTTCACATGAGCATACATGTGTAATGCCAGTAGTTGCCTTAAACCAAGAAGAGTGGAAACACTCTCTCCCAACCCAAGCTTGGCAACATAGGTGGTTGGAGTAGGGGAAGCACCATCAGGGCGACATGAGGCTAGGGCAATTGGGAAAAATGACTCCATGGCATCCAACAGAGGTGTGGGACAAGCTTTATAGAGAAAAAGGGTGGACAAGAGGGAGAAAGAAGGGAAGACAGAGGCGAAACAGGGGAGAGGCAGAGGCCACAAATGGCGCCCCACAACACCCAGCAGAGATGCCCTGAGGCCAGACTTTTCAAAGGGTCATGGTGACCGAGAGGGTGAGAGGAGTCAGTCAGAGAAGGAATAAAAAAAGATGATAAAGAGAGAAGGAAGAAATTGGAGAAGGGAAGATCATAGAGATTCGTTCCCAGGGCGCGAGAGGAAAAGGAAACAAGAAGTGGAAAGGTAAGGGAGATAATCTGAGCCATACAAAAACTAATCTGATAGTCATCAACAAAGCCAAATTCATAAATAGGACCCACGTGACAAGAAACTATAAGCAAATATCGGAAAATATATGTGAAAAATAAATCAAATACAAAACCGATTCGACTAAAGTAAAGCCAATTTTTATTTCCTTTTTTCGCTCTCATCGATTAAGGGCTTTAACGTTATCCAAATTAAGTGAAACTTTTCACATAGGCTATATTAGACATGTAGATTCTAATTCTCCAATTAGATTTCACTTTTGGAAACTTTAGATGGATTAGTTATCAAAACCTTAGTTTCTCTCTCCTAATGCATTATTGACATTAGGATTATCCAAATTAGGTGAAACTTCATCCTTGAGGTATTTTTGATGTGTTGAATACAAATTTACTTTTATTTCCAACTTTTGGTGTCATGTATCACATTTATTTTTTTACTTACATCTTTTAGGCAGTTTCTCTCTCCTAACTTATGATATTATTTCAAGGTTGTCCAAATTAGATGAAAATTGACATGTAGGCTTATTCTGATATGTAGATTACGAATTTGAAGTCTATTTTCACTTTTGAGACTTTATTGTCTATGTCATGTTACTTGGCCCACTAATGACCCATTAACATAATTACTTATCCAATTAGGTTCATTAGGGTGATTTTACATGCATTAGCTCATATAGATCATTCTAAACTTCTTTCAAGTCTAACCTCAAACCATGTTTGGCCAAACCCAAAAGATCAAAGTACGGTAGGGTCTAAGATAGAGTATGATACACCAACCACTTGAAATTGTTATATATGATATATAGGCTATGAATTTTTTAATATGGGTTAGTAATGTGGGCATGTCTTATGGGTTTGAGATAAGAGCTTGTAACTTCCATTCATCAAAAGAAAGGTACACCAAATGTAGGGTGGCACCACAAAATTAACTAGAAAAATGCTAACAAAGAAGTCTTGGCTTAGTGCTATGTAGCACAAAACTTATTGATGATACTATCCAAGAATTGTAAGTGTAGCAATATATTCCTTATCAACACCTCTATTATTAAACATACATTATCAAGTTGTAAAATAAACTTTTAGCATATTCTATAGGGATGTGAAAATTGTTTGGAGCCTAGAAATTTCTTTGAACCTCAAATTGGACAACTATTTTTGTAGTTGCACCGTGAAATATACTTATTATTAGAGATTTGATACCTTAACACACAAACACAAACAAATGCTACCAAGTTAATAGTTGACTCTTAATACTGTATTACCTAGATATGTGAAAAAATGCATATGAACAAAGGTATCATTACTAAATCTTACTTTAAATTGATTATTTATATAATTATGTACTATTAGGTGACATGTATTCATTTGATGACTTATATTCCTCAATAAATTTTAACAATAAACATAGGAAGTGACTGAGGTATTATGTAATCATAATAGTTAGTTACCAATTTCTATTACCTTTTATTACTAAAATTATAAATTACTAATAAAGTTGTTCTTCAAAAATGTAGAATTTTTTAATTCCACAAATCTAGTGAAAAACAAACAAGTCTTCATACTAAAACTCCCTTGGGTAGGATTTGACTAGTTGTCATATATTGAGGTTATGGGAACACATGTTAAACCTATTCATGGAGTGATCTAAAAAATATGCTTCTCAATCAAAGTCAAAGAAGATATGCATCACAAGTTGGATTTAGTCCGGGTTACGACGTTAGTCAAGAGTCAGGGGAATAAGTATAAACCAACTAATTTTCTCCTAGATATGCTTGACCATAGTATGATTAGTATCTAGATTAGATGATGTAAACATTGATTCAGTATCCTTGATTCATTCACATTATGTGGCTCAATATCTATGTCACCTCAGTTGTATAATATGTTGCTATGTCATTGGTGGTGGGGTGTGTGGATTGCATCAATTTTTCCATTGATGCACCTTTAAGGAGAATAAAGGAAAATGATGACACATGTGTGAAGTTATATTGTGCCACATACACTATTTTCATACTAGATCCCTTTCCAAGGTATTACTAGTGAATACAATTCTTCTATCAGTAGGCCCTATTGGTGGAATTTCAAAAACTGATAGATGGAAACAACAAGACGTAGTTCTTCTAGCCTATCTCAAACAATATGAATTTTGATGGAGGTTATGCTTATTAGAGTGCATACACCTCCATAGTATGCATAGTATATATCACAACCTAATCATGTTCCCAACATTGATAGGAAAAGATATTTAAATTTATTTGAGGTGATTGCCTCTCCTTCTACCCTATTTGGTCTCTGATGTTTTTGCAATGATAATAAAAATATTTATAACGAGCTAGATGGTTGCACTTTTGTAAAATATATATAAAATGAATATAGATACTTTAATTTTAGAAACCCACTAGGAGAAGGATGTGGTGACACAAGTGAATAGATTCACATCTTAGTTGCTAAAAGATTTAAAGTTGGTTTGGATGTATAGATTTTCAAAATCTATCAGTGGTAGGCCCTCTAACACTCTAATTGACGCGACCCAAACCTATTTTCTAGGTATTAGAATTTCATGGTTAGATCTTACAAGCACAACAACTAAATATTTCATGAATTAAAGACCCAAGGTTTTTTGGACTACACATAAAATATTCAACGTTATTGGATTTATTTAGTTAGATTCTATGAATTTTGTTATTATAACATGGCTAAGAAACCAAAAGTAAATGTGTTTTAACACATGAATCATGTACACTTTATAATATATTTATCTAATTTCCACTCTCATATGACTAGTACTAGGAGTAATAAGAGACCATCCATTGTTTGGATACATTCATGGTATAAACACCTCTAAACTACTACTCGGGTAATTGACTTTTGGAGCCACTTGTTGATATGTACATGTGCTTGGAAAAAGTATTTCAGTGAAGAGTGATATACTAGCTCAGTGTGTGGAAATTCCCAAACCATTCATGATGTAGTTGATAAGTTGTGTGTGGAATACAGTTCCAAACAAGCCAATGTTGCACACTAAATTAAAAAGAGAATTTAGAAAATCATTCGACGTGGAAGGTTACTAATATACTATGGGAAGTAATTGCATGGTTGATCTGAATTAGTAAATCACTTATTTGTTTTATCATTACCCAGACCCACATGAAGTGTATTATAACATGTGGAAGTATTACAATAAGAAATGATATCATTGTACATGACTAAGAGTAGACCCATGACTCTAACTTAACTAAACTATCTCCCCAAACTTACAATGGGTCTCATGATGTATGGTCTTGTTGGTTGTATCAGCTAGCCTTATAAACAAGACTTGACTTCTAAACATGGACACTCATATGAAATGTCAAAGAAAATTTCTTAAATTACCTACATTAATGGTTTCACAAGAGATAACTCACTAACTAGTACTTGAACAAACTATATTGTCTATAAACCAGGTATTAGTAGTGACATTGTTATTATTGGATATTAGTTTATAATTAGGACATGAGGTTAATCACTATACCACACAAGTGCATCCAAATATGATATACGGGCTTTTCCAATCAGTATACATGTTTACTCCTTCATAGTGAAGACCTTCATGATGAATTTAACAATGTTACAAACATATGAAGTCTAATTATTTTTCAGAATGCAATGTAAAACCATATAGTAAATAAATTTTATTTAACTCAATCAATTATATATTTTTATATTCTATTGTAATTGAACTATTGGGATACCATATTGTGTATTATTTGCATTAAATAAAGTGATATCTCTTCCCAAATTTAACTTTTGTAGTTATCTGATAAATAGTCTTTGAGAACTTATATCCTCCCACACACTCCAAGAAGATATATAGATATAGTTCTATGGTTTTTTTTCTCATGTAGGAGTTCTAAAGGATAACATGAAACACACGAGAATAGTCTTATCTTCTTTTTATCATGTTGAGTTCATATTACTACTTTGTTATTTACATCTACTTCCATGCAAAATAGATCTAGTTTAGATCAACTATCCTACTCCACATTACAACCTTGTCAAAACCTATGTGGAGTGCAATTGTCACTTGTTCATTAGGATCAAATTTTAAACCTTTGGGAGAGAGTTGCCATTTCTTCCCTCTTCATGTTCTTGTGTGCTTATTTGTTGTAGATACTTCTTTGGAGAATATTGTGTCTAAAAGAGGGAGGAGAAGAAGGAAATATTGTCCTTGGGTTCCATTTAAAAAACATCAAAGAAGAGGTGAAACTTTTTAGCTGGAGAATTGAAATAGTTGTAGGTGGTCTTTAATCATCCTATAAATAAAGAAACACTTTTCCTTGAGATGAAAAGGAGGTTGGTCTTGATGTTCAAACTAATCTAATACTTTAATTTGGTGTCAATTTTGAAAAGAAAAAAAGTACATGTTAAGAAACCCAAAAGGAAACTACTAGGTAGTATATATACATATTTTCATTTCGGAACCACCTTACATTTTGTGTTTTTTTATTATCTTCTTTGATCACTTGATTAATTCATTACACCATGTATCTACTTATTTATGTAAGTTGTGATCAACCTTCTTTTATTTGAATTTGCATTATTTAGAATGATCAGTGTTCACCCCCACATATAGATCTTTGAACCTTAAACAAAAGAATGGTAGGATTTAATAAAAAGAACTTTGTTTGTCAAAAAAAAAAACTCTGAAGGAAATAGAGAGATCTATTTTGAGTAATCCCAGAGTATCCAATATCTTGTTGCGGAAAGTTATCATATCATCTTGTTTAATTTAGAATACCATTCATATTAGAGAGATGAGTAAACTCCAAATGGATTATAAAAAAGCTACCCACATATTCTAAATATCTTAGTGTGTATGGGTGTTTAATAGAAATTTTATTAACTGACCCAAAAACTAATATTAGAACCTAGACATTTTGATGCTCTTATAAGTTATTTTTGTAATAGTGTTTCATTTATATTTTGAGTTGTCAATAGAAAATATCATGTCATGCAACCATGTACTATTTTTGAAACTAATATGATGATATGCATAACATATATCCCCTATGAAAAATTCTTTAAATATATCCTCTATTTATCTAATGAACATTTGGAAGATGTTCATAAAATATAATTATAAGGAAGAAGTGCAACATAGAAGATCAACCAGAGTGAGGAACGAAAAGCATATGGGTGATGATTTTATATTATTTGTTTATGGAAAATGTTTGAAAATATAAAAAGGATGATATTAGTTTATCTACCCCTCTTTATGAAAGTAAGAAATTGATATAAAGATTGAATCAACATTGTCCAGCCACAAGTGGGGATTAGTTGATCTTCCACCATTGTCAAACTTATAAAATGTAAATGGATTTTGAAAAGAAAATCATAGATTGATGGGGTGGTACAAAAAGATATCATAATTAGTTGAAAAAGGGATATAAAAGGCACCAGAATATAAACAATTTAGATAGCATTGCTCATTATGACTGAGATTTCTTCAATTAGGTATCTAATTTCTTCACACTAATTAAAAAATTAATTTACATTAAATGTGATAACCCACCACTTATATGTGCAGAAATATGAACCCTTATGACAAAGTTAATTTGAGCCTCTACCACACACTTTCATTTAATCATGTGCATTTCTCCTAATTGAACGATCTATGGTTTATTATGAATTTATTTTGAACTATTTGTATACTAAAAATCATGATGCATGATCATTGCATGTGTTTTATATGACATGGGGGGTTGTGATCATAGTTTGGTTCAATCAAAACTTGGAATTTCTAGGTGATGTAAAAGTGTACCTTATATGTGGTGAGATTTTTCCTTGATCGGATCGAGATTCATATCGCTTTGACTCTGTAGAGGGTTGATGTGTGGCAGACCGATTTGATGCATTTTAACCTACTTTTTGGGTTGATGCATGTGTAAGTTTGGGGTTGATGTGTGTCACAAGCTGTTTATAATGAATGATCGGATATTGAAGAGTTTGGTTTCTAGGGATGCATCTCCATTTTTTTCTTGTTTCGAGTCAAATTGAGATGTATTGTCGGTGTTACAAACTTTTCTTAGGATACTTATATTGTAATTAGGATTGCATCAACCCTAGACCCATGTTAGAGTGTTTTAGGTCTTAGAAAATGTTACTGGAGATGGAGAAGGCCAATTCTTCATGATGAGCTCTTACATGCTATCCACCCATCAAGATTTTGAAGGACCAAAGATAAAAAAACATTTTATCAAGATAGTCTATCTTGAATTTATGTAAGTTCCCATCCTTTATATGGTTTGATATCTATTAGTATATATGATTTATGCATTATTTTTTGTTGTGTGCTTTGTTATCTTGTGTTGTGTGTTTTGTTATGTGCTTAGTACTTGTTTTGTATTTAGCTTTTCTTTTATCCCATATTGCATGGTTATGGTTCTCCCTTACTCTCTTGTGCTATAAAAGAGAGTCCATTGTAACATTTTTAATATATCAAATAAAGGTGTTCCCATTCTATATGGTATTGGATGTGTTTAATCCTCCCTAAATGACCCCATCGACCTACCCCCTCCTACCATCGACCACCCCACTACCTCCAACTTTGACACCATTTCCACCATTCCCACCACCTAGTCACCCTCTCCCTCCATGACCATCATCACCAACACCCTCTTCCAACTGACCACCATCCCATAGACCACCACCTCACCAGCCACCACTCATCGACCACCCACCAACCACCACTCACCGACCACCCACTGACAACCACCCATCGACCACCACCAACCGACCACCCATCAAACTCCACCCACCGATCAACCCATCATCTTTCACCCATCAACCACCATCCATCGACCACCACCCATCGGCCACTATCCACTAACCACAACCCATCGACCTCTAACCCCATCGACCTCCACACCATCGACATGTAACCTATTGACCTATATTCCATCCTTTACTCTTCGAGTTAGTCCCATAATAGCATAGTTAAAAGCTTAAAGGTCTCACCACTTTTCCTACCTATGCCACACGGTGGAGTGAATCTCACACCATGAAAATGTAGTTCTTTTTTTGTCTCTATTGCCCCTATGTGGGTTTCTCAAATATGTTGATCTAGATCTACTTCTTTCTATGGCATATCTGTCTGCTATTTCTTTTGATCACTCAATCCTTGTAGTTCACTCTCCTGATTCTGATCACCTTCATGTATGGTGACCTACATGAAGAAGTTCATATGGATTAACCACCTAGTTTTGTTAGTCATGGGGAGATTTCTAAAGTATGCAGACTCAGGAAGGAAATATGTGGCCTAAAACAAAGCCTACAGGCATGGCTTGATAAACTAAGCCAAATGCTGCTCAAATTTTAGTTTCAACACTCACATTCTGATCATTCTAGACTTGTTGTGCTTATTATTTATGTGGATGATATTATTTTGTCTAGTGATGATTCTGATAGTATTGTAGCTACGAAATGATATGTCAAAAAACATTTAATTACTAAAGATCTATGTAAACTTAGAGACTTCTTTAGAATTGAAGTTTGCAGATCTTCTTCTGGTGTATGCCTTTATAGCGCAAGTATGTGTTGGAACTTCTGACAGAAGCAAGTATGCTTAGGTCTAAACCTACTAGTACTCCTCTAGATCCCAATACCAATTGGGATGATGAATCTTCACCTCCATATCTCGATAACCATCAATATTAATGAATTGTTGTTACGCTTATGTATCTCACTGTGATAAGAGATGATATTACTATTTTCATTGGACTTATCAGTAGGTATTTGGACAACATCATTGGGATGATGTGTGTCACATTCTTAAATATTTGAAATCTTCTCCTGGAAAATATTTATTTAATCGCAGACATGGGCACTTCAAATTTACTGGGTATTATGACTCTGATTATGTTGGTAGTCGATGTAACCAAAAATCTACTTCCAGATATTATTCCTTTGTTGGAAGGAACCTGGTTACATGGTGCAGTAAAACAAAAACCATGGTTGCCCGGCCAAGTGTTGAAGAAGAATACATGGCTATGGCTCACATTTCTTGTGAACTAATGTGGGTCTAAGGACTCTTCAAGGATTTTGATACTTCTGACTCAATCCTATTTCTATGCACTGTGATAATAAAGCTGCCACCTTTACTGCCAGCAATTCAACTTTCCAATAGCACACAAAGCACATCAAAGTGGATTGCCACTTTGTTTGAGAAACAATTATTTTGGGATGTATTTGTACTCCTTATCTTTAGACAGAAGACCATGTTGTTATTATCTTTACCAAGATACTTTCCAAGCCTCACTTCATTGCACTATTGGACAAGATGGTCATGATTAATATCTATGCCCAGGTTGATGGGGAGTATTAGTGCATATGCTTTATGTGTGATTATGTATTGTGTGATTTGTTATCTTATGTTGTTTGTTTTGTTGTGTGCTTAAGACTTGTCTTGTCTTTAGCTTTTCTTTTATCCCATATTTCCTTGTTTTGGTTCTCTCTTACTCTCTTTTGCTATAAAAGAGAGTGCATTTTAACTTTTCCAATATATCAAATAAAGTTTTTCCCATTCCATACTATCCTCTCTATCTTTTTGGATGTCATTCTCCATGTTCTTCGATTGAATACCCTTTTCTTTACCTAAAAACTCTCTTTTTTTCTTCTTATTTGGCCTAGTCAAAGAAGATGCATGCAAGAGTGGACATTTTGGGTTTTTCAGTGGATCTTAGAACATACATTTTGTGTTTATTGTTGTTGTAAGTGTTTTTCCAAGAAATTGAGGTACTCCCTTTTTATAGGAATGAATGACAAGCCTTCAACCAATAATAACTAAATATTCAATCATGTTTCTTACTAGTAACTCTATGTTTTGTTCTGACATCAATGAATACTATAGGAAATACAAAAATTTTCAAAGCTATATACATAGTTCATGTCCCTATGTGGGTTTTAGTGATATTAAATCTCCTTAAATAGGGTTTTGAAAATTTATTCATGCATTCTCGTACTTGGTCAAACAGTACCCTAAGTTGGGATTTTCTTACTTAAACTATGTGATTGATGGATGAATGGGCCTCCCTTCTCTTACTAAAAATTACATGTTATACTCACATCGTTTTGGCCATCATGTTATAGTCACACTTGACAAAATTAAAATGGATTTTGATGGTTCAAAAAAACGAAATTACCTCCTTGTCAGATGAAAATTTCATGAACTTAAATGATTACACTTAGTATTGATCTAAAATGATCAAAGGTTTTATATGATATGAGAATAATACAATGTAACAATGAGTAAGCATTAGTCAGGTTATTCAAGGGTTCATCAAATAAATATGGGTGTTTTATTAAAAGAAACTTTGGTCCTACATGGGAACTACTCATAACTAGGCTCTTCCATCCTAGAATATAAATAACTGTGTTTGTTTCTCTCCTTAATGATTGATGTGATTTTATGTGAATTTTGTTAGAGATAATATATGAATACATACATACATATATATATATGCATACATATATATTATATTTGTGTATGTGTGTATATATGTATATACAAATGGGGTCGATGCCAAAGGATTGATAATGAGGGTAAATTGAATATAGATATATATAATAAAACATCAAGATGTTGAATAAATCAAGGATGGTTTTTTTTTTCGAAATGAAGTGGTCTTATATACCTTTCATTATCTAGATTGTTAGAAAAAATCATGCATATATGATCATTAGAATGTCTTGGAACAAATATATGTAAATATTATATTCAATTTGATGCTTGGTGAATTTTACAAAGATCTACAATTTGATATTCTCCATTAGTTAAAACATGAACTTGTTATATATGGTCATCTTTCTGACATGACATGCCTTGCTTAAAGTAATAAATGATAAAAATTTCTAAACACAAGAAAGTGTTAGTATCATGCATGATCCTTATACGAGTTACATATTTGAAAGATGACTAAAGTATTATTGTGATGATGTATTGTTAAAGTTTAATGTGAGCATCTATGTCCTAAAGGACATATGGATCAAACAATAATCCCTAAAGGTAGCTCCATGATTGTAATGTGATGACAATATGATTTACCAATACACAAAATTTGCATGAAAATAATATGTGTCCCTTTCTAATACATATGCATATTGTTTTGTGCTTACTCTTTATCCATTTCATACCTATATATAATAAATATAAGTTGAAGATTTATAATTGATTCAAACTAAGAAAGATAATATTCTTTATATGAATAGGTCTTGAAAAATGAGTAATTGGAATAAGTAACAAATGAAACCCAAATCACAGTTTATGCCATGTACATCACATAACTTACCAATTGTTTGAAAGTCATGGAAAGGGAATAGATAATCTTATAGAGGTCCAAGGACTATGAGAAGATACTATAAGTCATATATTGTTGAATATATGTGAGTTATCATGAATCCATATGTATTCCACGTCATCACTTCAAAAGCACATCATACATGAGTGCAGTTGAGGTTATATATCTATTTCCATTTTTCAATCCATCCAATGTGATTGACATGGTATGGATGATATATTTTTATATGTTTGTACTATTAATATGATATGATAGATGTTGTGGTCTATTTACCTAGGGCAGACTTGATGTTTTTGTAGGTTGCAAGTTGATGACCCCTAGTTTTAGTACCCACAAAAATTGGGATGTGGTAGGATCTTTGTGAGACCAGATACTCATAAGATCATCATGGTGGTATTAAACACTTCACAGTCATAGACTTGTAATTTGTACAATACATTCCATATTTACCAGGGAAATAGTCAGAAATATAATACAACAAGTGGAATATAAAGATTATTCTAAATCACAATTCCTTTCATGATATCTATATGTGTCCATACAAGCACTATAGGTAACTACATGTTCATTTAGTTCAGATGATGCATATGTCAGATTGACAACTATAGTGGCACAATATGACCTTATGTTATGTAAGATGATGTTGTCTCTAAATAATTTACTAAGTGTTAACTGGCATTAAATAGATCCCATGTACTTTAGTTCATATACTATGCTTCCAAGACATGTTTATCTATCTTGGTGGAAGTTCTCCTCTCACAAGGACTCTTTATGTGTCTCAAGTGATTATTTCATGGGTTTCTGTTATAATGGAAGAAGAAAATTAGCTGAGATGATAAAGACTTATTAAATAAAAACATAGATCAATATAGAGTGTTCTTTTACTCTCATGTATTCAAGTATTGGGTGGTTATATGATACTATTTTATGTATAATGCTTTCTTCATTATATAATTTGACTATTAAGTGGGAATTGGATGTAGTTGTAGACAATCTTATGGATTCTTGTACAACAACCTCATTGTAATGTATTTGTATTGAATACTAAAGACGACTTCAGTTCTTTGAATATTGTATCTTCTATTTGTAGTATGATGCATTGTTATCCTTCACACGATACAAGATAATTATGATGAACTTTATGCAGATTCATTAAGTTTGAGATATGACTTGTGGTCTTAGATTCAGGACCACTAGTTTTATTAATGGTATGATTGGTGAGACATCTAAGTAAATATGTGTTGTAAAATATATTTTCAATTAAATGGCTTCTATGTGTGTTTCATTCAAAAGAAAATTTACTTGCAATTCTCGTTCTTGATTTTCCAATGAGTTTTTTTTGTGTGCTAGGTTAAATTGTTTTTTTTAATATTTATCTTAATTATAATGCTAGGTTTAGAGAAAATGAATGGTCCCCAAATCAGTTAGATGTTAAAACTATGTTATCAAATGAGACATAGAAAAATAAATTCATATGGATTAATAAGAGGGATATATAGTGTTAGACCTGAAATCTTTAATTGCTCAAAATAATCCCCAAAACAATGGAAAATTAAATTTGATAAAGCACTTTTCTCACATGTAATACATAAAAGTGAAGATATTAAATGTACACATTGTAAATTTGGTAATAATTTTTTTTATTAATTCTTATATATGATACTAGTGTTCGTATCACTATGACGCCCAAAAAGGGTCAGAATCTAACTTTGCTATGAATGTTATGGTAAAATTTATTGTTATTTATCAAACTAAACATCTTAGAGATGATAAGTATATCATTTATCTAAGAGTAATTTATTAGGAAAATCCTAAAAATTGTGTAGCTTTAATTGTATACCAATGAGTACTATGTTAGTTGTTATTCTTAGATTAATTAAAATACATGGACTACTATTCAACAAGTTAACTACACACATTTAGTTGCATTTTGGACCACTTAATGAATTGATCTCATACAAATCTAGAAAATGATAATGGTATATTTAGTAGATATACTCAAAATCCTAATAAGGATCATTTGGTGGTTGCACACAAGGTATTAATACGATTTAAGGGTACAAATTATCTTTTCAAGATCTTCAACCAAATATTGTGATGTTAGTTGTGTTTCTACTTTAGATGAATTAAAATCTTGAATAGGTTATTTCTTGACATGAGTGTAGGACAATTTTATAGTATATGCTCTAGTAGTTCTTATACCACAAGCACATATTCCCCCCTCCCTAAACAATTTTTGTGTTTCAGTTATTATGTGATGAATAATTTATCCAAAAAATGCACATACCAAACAACGAACAAGAACATGAAAACAAATCATCAATGTATGAAAATATGATGTACAATACCAATTAAGAAACACAAATCCAAAAAAATGAGAAAGATACAACATTTGATCAATCTTTTAAACATAAATTTAATAAAATAGAAACCATGTACCTATATAATCTTATGTATAAGAAATATGGAAATTATGTTTAGTATAGTCTACACTTAACCAAGTGCTAGAATAACTAAACATAAATATTTAATGAAAAAGAATGACGAACAAATGATGTGTGCATTGTATTGGAGAAAAATATTTTAAATCGACAATAATGTCTAGTTTTTTCTATGGAAAATCATTTGATACATAAGAATAAACAATAATCACAAGTGCAAAGATTGTTTTAGAGATTCAAAGAGGGGTAAATAAGTACAAAGAGTACTTAGTTCGAACAAAAAAGATCATGACCCAAGGGAGAACCGGGAACTGGGGGTACTCCTTAAGAAAACCTTACTTAACTGCAAAAATATAAAAAGAGTAAGAAAAATCATTGGTGATGAGAACAATAGTAGAAACATCATCCTATGTCTTCCAGCATCATCCAAAAAGACATCTAGAAGATATTTAAAAGATAATATTCATTTGCTAGCTCGACAATTGGCTTCTTAATTGACCAAAAAAGGATGGGGTAGCCATGGTTTTTGTTCTTTAGGGAAGAAGAAGAATCAACTATGAAGGGGGAAATAAGAAGAAATGATACTAGAGATAAATCATAAGAGGCTAGTGGTATCAAAATTGATATTATTATAAATCTTTTATTTCATTAATAAACATTTATGTATAAAATACAGGTAGTTGTGGAATATATGGTTGTAGAAATCCTTATTGCCAAATATATTAGAGTTTGTTTTTTGACCACAAATAAATAGTAAAAAATTTGAGACAATGTAAATGAAGTGCTTCTATAAGTTCTTAGACAAAAAGGACATCTATGCGGACAAAAAAAAACCATGTCAATGCTAGTGCACACAAAAAAGAAGTCAATTACGTCTACAAACAAAATATATCTGAGGGCAAAATCTAGACATTTGACTTTTCTTAATGTATTTTTGAATAAATTTTAATTACCTAGGCCCATAATTTTTTATATATCTCGGGAGATTAAAATAGTTAGAGCCTCACCTCTAAGGGATGATTGCATTAGTCCCCGAATAATAAAGTTGGTTTCATTAGAGAAGATGTAACTTTTGACACGACACTACTTGATATTGTTACATCTATTTGAAGTGATGAGAGAAAGGGCTTTGTAAGTAGTAATGTGCCATGATTGGTGGAATATTGATAGTGAGTTTCATATTCTTGATAGGACCATATAAGGGCTAAGGACAATAGTAGAAGAGGATCTTATAAAGAGCCATGCAGGGACTAAAGAGTATTTAGGATGATATAGAGTCCTTTAAGAATGCATTTCCATGGAAGGGATCCAATATATTTAGAATATGTTTCCAAGGGTTTTCGATAATGTAATATTTCTTCATGATAAGTGTTACATCACATAAATTACTTTACTAGTAAATTGAAAGTTTAAGAAAATCTAGATGTAGTTACATCTTTATTATATACATCATATTGATAGTTGGTTTATTTATGCTTTACCTTATATTAAACTTTTTGTTTTATGAGTGAAAGAAAACATGTGTTATGAGTAAATCAGGGTTTGGACCTTATTCATTATAGTAATAACATATACATATTGATAGAAAGAGATTTTAGAATATTTAAGGAATTAACTAATAAAGATATTATTTTCTAATGATTTTGTAAAGGTTTTTCCATATCATTATGAAAAATTCAATTATAAATCCAATGCAAAATGAATGGCCCAGACTAGAGTTAAAATAGGAGGGTTATGTACTTTTAGTTTCACATAAATTTACCTTCAATCCAACAACAGATCGACAGTGTAAGGAGTGGGACCTGAGAGAGAATCCACTCCTCACTAAATCGAATAGAAGGAAACATACCATGTTTAGACACACAATATTTTTTATGCTAAAGGATGATAATCCAATTTATTCAAATGTATCTTTCAAGATACCAATACGGAACAGTAAAAGATAAAATATTTAACTATTGCAATGTTTGATTCTATCATAAACCTTCACCATCCAGAGTGTTACATAATAAAACTAATGTATAGCGTAAGACTTGCATAGGGTCATATGACCAACTCAAATCTACCTCCCTAGAAGGATCAAGTACACTTGAATAAGTCTCGATGAAATTTGGTCCACTCCTCCTTGCATTCTACCTAAGGGGTTGGAATCATACCCCATAAGAGAAGACAAGATAGAAGTTGTCAACATAAAATACTAATACGAGCATACAAAATGGTATTGAAAAATATTTGTAAAAAGGACCACAAATATAACAAGGTTTCCCATCTAAGTGGGATTCAAGAGAATATTAAATTTAATAAGATGACAACCAACAGTTACACTTGACATTAAATAAAAGTAACATGTGCCACAAAAGCACACACAAAGAAAATAGGGCACATAACCTGCTTGCAAGTGAGAAAACATAGCACTAATGAAATATAAACAAACAAAGTTCGTTAGGTCACGTAACCCAAAACTTGATATAGAATGCCACATAGACAAAATCCCAAATATATAAAATTTGGGATAAAACCTGGATATAGGGCACATAGTCTCCATCCCAAAGCATAACACAGACTCAACCCAAAAATTAAAGTACTTATATTACAATATCTAAATCCGTAAGCATGTAATAATAATATAGAGGAAAGTGAAGGTTTACTCACAAAAATAGAATTAATGATATTTTCATCATAAGAATGGACAATATGAAACTTGTAACACATAAGTGAGAGAAGTACAGATAGATCTCACAATGGGAAACAATTTAGTTCAGTTCCACTATTAGGGTCTCATGAAGAATTAAAGTATATTTTTAGAGTCCAACATGAATTGTAAACAATTCAAGAAAATTAGGGATCCAAATTCATCAATATTATAACCAAATATGTCATCAATACAAAGAAGAGAAAACCCAACATACGAATACCTCATAGAGGTTCAAGCGAAAGAAAAAAGTATCAATTGATCAATATAGGATTCATGTCATGCAACATACATCAAGAGAGAGGAAAAGTAGGTCAATTGCTAAATATGGAATATAGGGGATGCAACATACCTCAAGACGTGTGTCAACTTGCTAAAGTAGAAAATCTAGATCCAAGTCAAGGTTCTTCTCCACATATTATAGAATTATATATAGAAATAATTAATTAGTATGTATATTATAAACCCAAGATTACCTACTCTTATTAATACTATACTAAGGTTATGTAATGTATATATTTATATAGTGGATAATTTTCTAATTCCAACTAGCATTTTTGTGTTATTTTCTGACAACTAGAGAATTAGTAATGTATTTTGGAAATATGAACCAATCAAAGATATGGAAAATGCCATGTAGACAAATAAACCTTGAACCTATCTATGCTTTTTTGACATGGACCAACAGGTCTTGGTCACCATGCATCTTGTTTCTAATTATCCATGGCATGCTGGTATACCAAAATGGAATATTGAAATGACTGTAATACCCCTAGATAACATGTGTAAGGAAAATCATAGTGATGAAAAACCTAGGTAGAATTGATTTTCTGTTGTTCTCTCTTATGAGAATATTAATTTAGGCCCTGTTTGGTATGAGTGAAGTCAAATTCATGGAAACACAACATCACAGTTCACATTCAATTTTTCATTTGGTAGGATGAAGTAGAGTGCAGTTGGTTGAACCACAACTGCATCCAACTACACACTTGCCACCCAATTCTGTGAATTTGTACTGCGACCTATTAGGGGGTGGTCGGGTGTAGATGGAGGGAGAATAAACTTATCTAACAACTACAATGCCTACATGACGCTTGATTCATGACAACTTTTTTTTCTGTTGGAGTCAATAGAATCTGTTGATTCATCATGTGTGTGCTTATGTAACATTTTTCACAGCCACATGCATTTTTAGAATCTGTTGATTCATCACGTGCGTGCTTATGTAACATTTTTCACAGCCACTTGCATTTTTCTCTGCAACGTCATGTTGTTTCTTCTAATACCAGCTGTGTTCATCGTGCATGAACAGAGGAGATGCAATTATTTAACCAAACATTGCAAATAGTACCACTCACACCATACCAAACAAAATAGAAGGAAAATCAAATACATGATTATTGTTTATTAGATTTTTAACTCCTCAAACTACTCCGAACCACACCGTTCCAAACAGGGCCTTAGTGTAAAATCTGAGGGAGGAGACGACCCCAGAATCATAGAGAAATATCAAAGTCACAAAAACACCACAATGGGATTTCTTTTATCCTTCCATTCCCAAAGAGTTATTAAACAATCTCTAGGATGCCCTAAGGCTCTACCATGGTCTTCTTCAAGACATATGAGAAGGTGGCATCCCAAAAACTGTATGGAGAGAAGCATGATTCATAAAAAATGGAAATGAATTCACAATGATGTGTCAATGCTGGGAAGCATGAAAACAAGTTAGGAGGCATTTGGGAGCATTAAAAGTGATATCTAAATGTGAAAATAGTAGGCATGATAGTAAAATGGGAGAAAAGACAAAGAATTGAATAAGGGCTAAGTAGGAGGTATGTCAACTTGACACTAGCATATCGAGCGTTCATGGGAAACTTCATGAGTGTTCCAAAGGTAGGAGCTCATAGATGGTGATAAAGAGTCACACTAACGTGAATCTAGTTGAAGAAGAAGACATACCCAAATCCAAATTTAGAGAGAGTTGGAAATAGATGTATACATGTTATGTGGAGGTGATTGTCGTGCTTTATGCAGATTTGGAAGTAAGGGTAGAAGGGAGATTCAGAGAGGAACGAAATAGGGTAGAAAAGGGAGGTTGAGGTCAACAGGGAACCACAATGTATCCTAACTAAGTAATGTGGGGATCAAGATACTTGAGATCACAAGGCAATGCTTATGGGAACAAAATTAGAGAGAAATAAATAAAAATGAAAAAGATCGGGAGAAGATAGTTACTATGCGTAAAAAATGAAAGGAAAATTGTAAGGGAAAGGAAAAGGAAAATTGTTGGATTTATCTGGGCTCATCAAAGAAATATGGAAAGAGAGAGGGACACTAGATCAGTTCTCTCATTGTTGAAATAGGAATAGGATGTTGACATGGAAAAATGAGTAGAAACTTTACGAAAGCTACAAATATGGACTTAATAATTAAGGCATCGATGAATTTATAATGTAATTTCTTTCCAATATTAGTTTAGCACTCAAAAAGGCTCAAATGTTACCAAATTTGGCACCTAGAGTAATATGGACATGAAGAATACAATTTTGGTATTTTACTTTTTGAGTCATTTGATAACTAATTAAAGATTATATAGTTAATATTATGTTTTCTTTCATATTTGGAATTAGGATTCCTAGTATTACTCAATTATTCTCAAACTTCACCTAAGAAACACAATTTTGCCATTAGATTTAGGTTTTTATGTTTCCTTCTATGAGTTTTCTTATAGTTAGAGGTTAGGCTCATTAACATTATATTTAATATAATATTGAATCAATATCATCCACATCCATTGGATTGAGTCCTATTATCTTCACATTGTTACCAAAAGAGTTCCTTATCTTATTATGAATGAATATCTATTTTTTAATTATTTAACTAATGAAGTACATTAATTTAATATTAACTTGAATGATGACATATTATTCAAATGGATGTATCAAGTGCAATATACCTTTCACTAGACATATCTTAGCCGCTATCTTTATATTAGTTAGAAAATGAAACATATATGACATATTTCATGAACTTACATACATGTCAGCATATATTTAGGTTATTTGATTGATATGAGTATATCATGATATGTGATATTTATTATATAAGCTAATGCCACTTATTGTAATATATATGTTTTCAAACTTATACATGTTAGGATTAGTTATTCATTTTACATGCAATAACTTTATTCATTAGAGGAACAAAGAATTTTGTTAGGTTATAACTCCAACTTTGTTGGGTCAAATATAGAGAACTACACATACTAGCATTCTAATGGGATTAGGGTTTCTAGAGTCAAGTTTGTAGATTAAAGTATGTTACAACACTCCTCTCCTTAAAAGGATTTCATCTTCGAAATCTAGGCATCTTTGTAACCCTAACAAACTACTCTCCACCCTATAAAAGGTTTAACATAATAAGTCATACAACACTATAGGTACAAAGAATATTTTATCTAAAACTCAATGCATATTACAACCCCAATTTTTGGGTTTCTTTAGTGAGGAATGTAAGTTCTCACATTAAAGATATTGGAACAAATAATGATATAATTTGATTTGAATAAATGGATTTTTTTTACAATAGCCTTGATGATTGTGTTGTGGGCTTTATTGGCTATTGGGCCCAATAACAAGGAAATTCAATTAATAAATGAATAATTGAGTTTTTGAGAAAAGAGAGATGTGGAAACCTCTGGAAGGCAAAAGAATGCAATCCAAGGATGGATTTCGTGCCTCTTGGGATTCCTTGGGTTCCAAGGAGTCCAAAGTTTCAAAGAAAAGGCAATAATAAAAGAAAAGATTAATTAAGTATTTCTTTATTGAGAAATAAATTGAAAACAATGGTAAAATAAGGAAAATAAGTAAAAAGAGGTACAATTGAGTTATCCTTAGTGAAATTTCGTATCCCAAGGATTCCTAATGATAAAAGGAATACCAATGAGGAAAATAAAAGAGAAATAAAGAGAAATCCTCAAGAAGAGCTATTTTAATAAGAAATAAACAAGTTAATGTAAAGGATAATGCATTTAGATGCATCTAGAAGGATAATGAGTGTCCAATAAAAAGGATTTCAAAATAATAGAGTTCCTTGGGATCCAAGGAGTCCCAAAGAAGAAAGAGGAAATAGAAAATACTTATAAAAGAAAAATAAGAATATAATGTGAATACATAATTCATGGATTATGTGGTATTGCTGAAAGGAAGTATTTTCTATTAAATGAAAATGGAATTTCGTGCCATTAGAATAAAGGGCAAGTACTAAGAAGATAAAAGAAGAAATTTTCGAAATTCTGATATCCCAAGGATAAAGAATATCAAGGAAATAGATGAGGAGAGAGAAGAATACTTCTCCTTGAATGAATATGTTTCCTTTAAGAGTGGGACTCATTTTCTCTTGGATGGATGTTTTTAGGCGTGGATACCCTCCTATATAAAAGGAGAGAGAGACCTGGGCCGAGTCCAGGAAAGAGATCCCACGTACTACCCTTGCTTCTTCATCGTTTAAGTTCTAAACCCTAGTAGAGGGGACCCATGTGATCCTGGGGCAGCAAGGAACCGAGATAGGGTTGCGAGGGAAGTTGCATGTGCCACGATGACAGAACGAGGGCAAGAAAGCATAGACGTGCCTTGACGAAGGTGCAATAGCGGCTGGTTGGCGGCAACAAGGGCTGCAAGACACAGGCATGTTGCTCCCGACCTCGCCACGTAGACCACGCACTGGGCGGCGCCCCAGGTTCAGATGAAGGCGGTGAGGCTAGGGCGTGGGGTGGCGGCAGCTGATGAGGACTGAGGGAGAGAGAAACAACCACCCAAAGTAGCACCTGGGGCTGCGCTCGACGGAAGCAGGAGCAGCCAGAGGTTGAAGACAACCCGTTGGCCGATTGGACAGATATATCCCCGGGGTATGAAGCGCTGACCCACTTAAGTGGAGGGCAGAAGCGTCATTCAAATCTAACTCCAAATGAGCCACATTGCATGGGATAGGCGACGTGGCGCGTCCTGATTGGCCCAAAATAGGTAATTTTTCTAAAATCAAATCTATTTATTCGTAGCTCAGATTAGCACGCATAAAATATGAAAGTTGCTCAAAAACATGAGGGGAATCCATTAAAAATATAATTGAAGGCCAGTTCCTTTTGCAATTCGAAAAGTTATGGAAGTTATTAACTTTAATGTAATGATAATTAAGAAACCTTATTTTGATATGATTAATGTGTTTAGTAGGGTTTAAGTGATGGTTAAAGTTGATATTAACTTGTTAATCATAAAGAGATACATTAAGATCAAAAAAGATGAATTTTGCATGTAAGTAGTTTAATTGAGAGTTCATGTGCATAAATAAGCTTTAATGGGCCTTGAAACCCTAATGTTGGTAATTAGTATTACTAATGACTTTAATTACTTGATTTCATGTATAGAACTAAGTTTTCATGACTATAAGCTATTTCGAGCATTAAAGTTCCTAATTTGTGGATAAATACCCTAAATGTAGTAATTAGGGTTTTCTCATGAATAAAAGGTAGAATTAATGATAAATAACGTTCATATGAGTATTAGAGCATAATGAACTACAAATTGATGATAAACGAGTATAATGACTTTTTCATGGATTAAAAAGGATAAAAATAGTAGATTTGATGTAAAAGAAACTTAATGAAATTAATTGATGGTTAATGGTGCCTTTAAATCTGAGAATAGGGTTATATGTCACTAAGATAACCTTAATGTTGAAGAATAGATAAAATAATAAGGGTTTATGAGTAATGGTATAAAATTAGGGTTTAGAATAGTAAAAGATGAAGGGAAACCCTAATTGCAATAGAAACCCTAAAAGTGAAACCCTAGGAAGCGAGTTAGGTTTAATGGATCTTGATGACATGAATAATAAAAATGGAATTATGTGATTATTTTAGGATCTTGTTGAAAATGCTTGCTTGCTTGGTTGTCCCCACATACCAGTATATTTCGATATACTGACCGACGTTTTGTTTGTCGGCATTTTATGAACAACATTTGAAAGAACAAACAGTAAAGTGACACATTGTGGAAATAAGAAATAAAGTGCAAGGAGGATTAGATAGAATAATTCAAGCTCTGGATAGATAGATTTCCAAAGTTTTCAAAGGTAAGTAAAGTTTTAATTTTATACCAAATTCCAGTTAGTTAGTAGAATTTCATAATTATTATTGATTATTTGTCGAACCTTTGATCCTATTAATTGAATAACGGCTCTGACCTTCGGGTCTTCCTTAATTGGGGGTTACCGGGAGGCGGGGCTGTTACAATGCACTTCATCACTTTCATCCTCAAAGGTATCATGAAAAATTGGAAAAGGGAAACATGGCTATAAAGTCCAACTAAGAGAATAAGGGATATCTTCAACATGCTCTTCTTCATAAACCTCTTGGCCTACCAAGGTAAAGACTCTTCCAACATGTCTCACAATCGGTCTTCTTACATTGGTATTGTTTGTGGAGGTGAATGGGGTTGTTGTTGTTGATATGGTTCATGCCCATACCGAAGTTGGGGGCATCTAGGATGGATATTTCTAGGCTCATTGCGAGGACAACATATAACTCACAAGTAGATTGTAGTCTTGCTAGATTTCCCATAGAAGGATACTTCCTGGAAGGTTGATAACCATGACACTTAGCACACTTGTCCATCTTGAGATATTCACCTAAGAACTTCCTTCTTATTACGATCCTAGGTTTGATATCCTGGATAAGCCTCAATTACCATAGCCTTGTCCACCAACTATTGGAATATGAAAGGAAGTTAGGGCACTAGTGCACATCCATTATTGTAGTTGAGTCCTTCATGGAACATATTAGCATGTTTCTCCTCAACCAAGTCCTTGAAGTACCTTTCCAATAAGAGGAACTTCTATACATATTTTACCATGGACAAGGAATGTTTCATAAGGTTGTAAGACTATGCTTCCTTCTTTCATAGAGTTGCAAATGATATGTAAACTTCACAGAAGATAACCAGAAATTGCATCCAAGACATAGCATAGATATCACGAGTCCTTGAAATCATGTTCCATTAATAAATAGCAGGTCCATCCAATAAATAGATCACAAACATAACCTTCTGACATTCAAGACATGCCATACCCTAGAAAGGATACTTGTCCACCATATTGATATCACTTTCATCTTTGAAGCATGTGGGTTGCATATTCATGAATTCATATAGGGTGTACTCCTAAGGCTTATCTAGAATAGGAACTGGGTTAACCTACCCTTCCAGGGTTGTAGAAATCAATTGCCATAGATAAGACACCTCTTTCTCAAGGAGATACCCAAACCCATGATAGACACAGTAAATGTCAGGGTAGCCTGAACCACTATGGGATGACTCTCAGTTGTAGGGGTAAAGTGAGACACCAGAAGGGTAAAAGGAGGATCCATCCTCAACAATCCACACTCTGGGTTATGGGGTATTGTAAATCCAACTAGGTTATCGATAGATGAGTTATCTTCATATGCCTGCACAAAGAAGGGGTACTAGATATAAGTGTCCTAGGTAAGAGTTTAACATCCTAAGGGAGAAAAGATTGAAATAGTTATATTAACCAACCACGTTGGCTATGATACCATACTTTAAGGAGTGGGACCTAGGAGGGGATCAATTCCTTACTAAATCAAATAAAAGGAAACAACCCATGTGCCAAACACACAACAAATTCTTTGTAAAGGGATGATTATCCAATTTAAGCAAAAGTATGTTTCACGATACCAAAATGTAATAGTAAAGATAAACAATCTAACTATGACATTGTTCAATTCTATAAGAAACCTTCACCATGCAAGGTGTTACATAAGAAAGCTAATATATATCATAAGACTTATAGATGGTTATCTCACCAACTCAAATCTACCTCCAAAGAAGGATCAACTACACTTGTTAAGTCTTGATCAAATTTGGTCCACTCCTCTTCCTCACTACCTAAGGGTTGGAATCATACCGCACAATAGGAAAAGATAGAAGTTGTCAATATTAGGAAAAAGGACTAAAAATATAACAAGGCTTCCCATCCACAGTAAAATTACCATTTGATTAGATATCAAAAGAATATGAATTTCAATAAGACAATAACCAACACTTAAGTTTTCCATTAAAAAAAATAAGATGTGCTATGAAATAACACATAAAGAATTTAGGACACACAACCCATCAACATAATAATCAACCTGCATGCAAATGAAATAAACATAACACTAGTAAATATAAATAAACAATGACAGTTAGGGCACATAATCCAAAACTAATAGAGAATGGAACATAACCCAACTCCCTGATATATAAAAGTGGGCACAAAACCCAAGTATGGGGCACATGAACTTCATCCTAAAGCATAACACTTGCACATTACCCAAAAACAAAAAGTACTTATATCACTCTAGGGCTACTTAATTAGCAAACATGCAATAATAATGTAGAAGAAATAGAAATTATAGTCACAAAAATATAATTAATGATATTTTCATCACAAAAATGTACAATATGAAACTTCCACCACATAAATGGGAAAATTAAGTTTACATCTCACAATGAGTAACTATTTAGTTCAATTCCACTATTAAGGTTTCATAGAGAAGAAAAGTACAATTTTAGAGTCCAACATGAATTGTAGACAATTGAATAATATTAATGACTAAAATTCATTAAATTAGACCCAAATAGGTCATTTAGACTAGAAAGAGAAAATTCAAAATATGGATGCCTTATTGAGGTTCAAGAGAGAGAAAATGGGATCAATTTCTTAGTATATGATTCATGGAATGAAACATAAATCAAGAGAGATGATAATAGGTAATTGCTCAATATAGAATCTAGGGGATGCAACATACCTCATGCGTGTGTCAACTTGTCAAATTTCAAAACCTAGATCCAAGTTAGAGTTCTTCTCCACCTAGTATTGAATTATATATGATAACAATTAATTAATATGTATTTTATAAACCCTAGATTACCTACTTCTATTAACTGTATTTAGGTTGTGACATGTACATATATAGATAGAGGATGATTCTTTTAATTCTAGTGAGTATTTTTGTGTAATTTTCTGACAACCATGAATTAGTTATGTATTATAGAAATATTGACCAATGAGAGATTTAGAAAATGTCACTGAGACAAATAAGCTTAAAACCTCTCTACTCTTGGACGACATGGACCAATAGTCTTGGTCACCGACATGGAAGGTCAAAAAGACTATAATACCCCTAGATCCATTTGCAAGGAAAATTACATTGAGGGACAACCTTAGTAAAATAGATTGTCCATTTCTCTCTCTTCTGAGAATGGTGATTCAGTGAAAACCTAAGGGAGGAGTCAATCCCAGAATCAGAGAGGATTTATTGAAGCCACTGAAATGCCACAATGCGATTTCTTCTGACTTATCGGTCCCAAAGAGCTGTTGGACAAGCTCTGAAATGCCCTAAGGCTATGCCATGATCAGTGTCAGGACATATGAGAAGGTGGAAGCCCAAAAACCCTATCTAGAGAAGAAAAGTATCCACAGAACTCTAAAATGAACCCACAATAATATATCAAAGTCAGGAAGGGTGAAAACAAGTCAGGAGGTGATTAGGAGTGTGAGAAGTGATTTCTCGATCTAAAAATGGTAGGTACTGTAGAAAAAAGCAAGAAAAGGCAATTTATCAAATTAAAGACTAACTATGATATTAACTTCCTTCACATTGTCATGTTAAGCATCTTGGACAACTTCCTAAGGGTTCCAAGGGTAGGAGCTCAAAGCAGATGATGAGGAGTCACACTGACACAAATCAAGTTGGGGAAGAAGACACACTCAAATCGAGATTGAGAGGAACATGGAAATGGATGTACTCATGTTAAGAGGTGAAGGAATGGTATAATAGGGTTTTGAAGGTCTGAGGTAGTAGGGAGATGAGGTGAGGAAAGAAATGGGGTAGAAAAGGGAAGTTGAGTTTGATAGGAAATGACAATGTATCATAACTAAGGAAAGTAGGGATATAGATACTCGAAATCATGAGCCAAAGAGAATGGGAACAAAACCAAAGAGAAAGAAATGGAAAGGAAAGAGATTGGGAGAGAGGGAGAGTATAGTTACCGTGCAATAGAAATGGAACGGAAATAGCCAGGGAATAGAAAAGTAAAATCATTAAATTTATTTGGACTCAATGTAGAAAAATGCAAAGAGAGAGGGGTGTCAAATCATTATCCTCAATAGAAACTAGGAAAAGAACACGTGACATGGAAAAATGACCTCAAACTTTATGAAAGTTGTAAATATTGACTTAAAAATTAGGATATAGAGGTATTTATTATGAATCTTCTTTGTTATATTAGTTTAGGGTTCAAACAGAGTTCAAATATTACCAAATTTGGCATCTAAACTAGCTAGGACATGAAGAATCTTATTTTGGTATTAATTTATACTTTTGAGTCATTCGATAACTTATTTTATATTTTATAGTTAATATTATGTTTTGTTTCTTATTTGGTATTAGGATATCTAGGATTACCCAACTATTTTTGAACTTGCCACCCAAGATAAATGGGATTGCAAGAACGTGATTTTTCCATTAGATATGGATTTCGAAGTTTCCTTTTATGACTTCTAATACACTTAGATTTTCAGCTCATCACCATTGTATTCATTATAATATTACATCATTATAATCAACATTCATAAAATTGAGTCCTATTATCTTCTCATTCTTACCAAAATAGTTGCCTAATATTATTATGCACCATATTTTACTTTTTTAACTTATTAAGCCCATTAATTCAATATTAACTTAGGTGCTAACACATTATTCATATTCAATGACAAGAAAACTCCAATTGTTATTACAATTAGTGTATTAAGAACATTATACCTTTCACTAGACATATTTTAGTCATTGTATATATATTATTTAGCAAAGGAAACACATATGACATATTTCATTAATTTACTTACATCTTAGCATATATTTAGGTTATTGGGTTGATATGAGTGTATCAGGATATCTGACTTAATGTATTATATATGTTTTCGAATTTATACATGTTAGGGTTAGTTATTCATGTTACATTCATTAAAAATATTCATTAGAGTTACATACATTCATTGTTTGGTCATATCTAAAGAATTAAGCATACTAACCTCCTAATCATGGGATTAGGGTTTCTATAGTCAAGATTCCATGTTAAAACATGATGCACTACTCCTCCCCTTAAAAGGATCTCATTCTCAAAATCCAATCATCTTTATACCACTAGCAAAGTACTCTCCATCCCAAAAAATGTTTAACCTAAGAAGTCATACAACCATATAGGTACAAAGAAATGTCCATCCAAAAATCATGCCCTACATCACTTTCATCCTCAAATGTATCATGAAAAATAGGAAAATGCAATCATGGTTATAAAGTCCAACTAAGAGAATAAGGGTTACCTCCAACATGCTCTTATTTATAAACCTCTTGTCCATCCAAGATAAAGACTCTTCCAGTACATCTCTCAATAGGCTGTATTCCATTTTATTGATTTGTGGAGGTGCATTAGCTTCTACTATTGAGCTAGTGCACATCCATCCAGAAGTTGGAGGCATCTAGGTTGGATATGTCCAAACTCATTGCAATGATGGCATATAACTTAGAGGTCTTTTTGTGGTCTTGTCAGATTTCCCACAGAAGGATACTTCCCAGAAGGATGATGACTATGATACCTAGCAAACATGTCCCTCCTATGATTTTCATCTGAGAACTTCCTCTTCTTGTCATGATCCTAGATAACTCTCAACTACTATAGCCTTGTCCACAAACTTTTGGAATGTCAAAGGAAGTAGGGGCACTAGAGCATGTCCAATATTGTAGTTGAGTCCTTCAAGGAACATATTAGCATGTCTGTCCTTAGCCAAGACCTTGGTGTACCTTTCTAGTAAGATAAACTTATGCATATACTCAACAATAGACAACCAGTGTTTCTTAAGGTTGTAAAACTATACTTCCTTATTCCATAGAGTGGATGATGAGATATACTACTCACAAAAGATAACCAAAAATTGCGTCTAAGACCTAGTTGTGATACCTTGAGTCCTTCCAATAATCTTCCACTAATGAAGAGAAGTTCCATCCAATACATAGGTGGCAAACCTGACCTTCTAGTACTCAAGGCATGCCATACCCTAGAAAGTATGCTCCTCATCAAGCACCCAGTCATAAGTCTTTTCCACCATGCTGAACTCACTTTCACCTTTTATATCACGTGGGTTGCATTTTCATGAACTCAAAAAGGGTATACTCCTTTCCTTTCTCTATCATAGGAACTGGGTTAACCTTCCCTGCTAGGGTTGTAGAAAACAACTATCATAGATAAGATAACTCTTGCTCAAGGGAGATATCTAAACTCGTGTTAGCCACAACAAATTTTGGGGTAGCTTGACCCACTATGGGATGATTCTCAACTATTGGGGTAACATGATACACCTGAGTGGTAAAATGAGGATCCATCCTTGACATTTTGTACTTTGGGATATGGGGTGTCTCATAAATAGATAGATTATCGAAAGGTGAGATTTCTAGCCATAAGGGTATGCTTGCACAAGGAAAGGGTACCACATATAAGCAACCAAGGTAAGAGGTAAACATCCTAAGGGAAATAGGATTTAAATAGTTAGATTAACCGTTCCACTTGGCTATAATACCATATTGTTAGGATTTGGACCCAAGAGGGGATCAACTCCTCACTACATCAAACAAAAGGAAATATCCCATGTGCAAAACACACAACCAAGTTTTATGTTTCAAGATACCAAAATTTCATAATGGAAGATAAAAGATGTAACCATTATAATGTTTGATTCTATCACAAACCTTCACCATGTTGGGTGTTACATAAGAAAACTAATCTATAACATATGACTTGCATAGGGTTATCTAACCACCTCGAGTATACCTCCAAAAAAGGATCAACTAAATTTAATAAGTCCTTGTCAACTTTGGTCCACTCCTCCTTGTTCTTTACCTAATGGGTTGGAAGCATACCCCATAAGAGAAGACAATATAGAAGTTTTCATCATAAAATGTCTATATGGGATATTAATAGTGATTGAGCAATATTAGGAAAAAGAACTACCAATATAACAAGTTTCCCATCCATCAAAAAGTACCATCCAAGTGGATATCGAAAGAATTTGAATTTCAATAAGATGTTACCAAAAGGTACACTTGTCATTGAACAAAATTAAGATGTGCCAAAAAAGCACTCATAAATAATTTAGGAAACATAACCAATCAACATAATAATCAACATGTATGTAAGTGAGATAAACATAGAAATAGTGAAATATAAATAAACAATGGCAGTTAGGGTTGGTAGAGAATGGCTCATAACAAACTCCTCAATATAACCCGAGCATGGGGAGCATAACCTCCATCCCAAAAGATATCATGGACACATAACTCAACCAAAATACTTATATCATTCTAAGGCTACTAAATCTCCAAGTTTGCAATAATAATGTAGAAGCAAGTGAAAGTATAGTCACAAAAATATAATCAATGAGATTTCCATCGCACAAATGGACAATATGAAACTTCCACAACATAAGTGGGAAAATCAGGGTTACATCTCAGAATGAGCAATAGTGTAGTACAATTCCACTATTAAAGTTTCATCAAGAAGCAAAGTACAATTTTAGAGTCCAATATGAATTGTAGACAATACAAGATTATTAAGGACCAAAATTTATCAATAGACCCAAATAGGTTATCAAGACAAGAAAGAGAAAATACAACATACTAATACCTCATTGAGGTTCGTGTCAGAGAAAAATAGATCAATTGTTCAAAATAGGATTCAGGGCATGCAACATACATCGAGAGAGAGGAAAATCAGGACAATTACTCAATATAGAATCCATGGGATGCAACATACCTTAGGGCATGTGTCAACTTGTCAAAGTCCAAAACATAGATCCAAGATAGGGTTCTTCTCCACCTAATATTGAATTATATATACAAACTATCAATTAGTGTGTATATTATAAACCCTAGATTACCAACTCTTATTAAAATGTTGTTTAGGTTATGAAATGTATTTATTTAAATAGAGGATAATTTTGTATTCTAATGAGTATTTTTGTGTAATTTTCTGACAACCATCGAATTAGTTATGTGATTTACAAATATTGACCAATGAGAGATCCGAAGAATGTCATAAAGACAAATAAACATAAAACTTGTTTTTGCTTGGATGATGTGGACCAACAAGTCTTGGTCACTAGGATACTTGTCTGTCATTATCCATGGCATGTAGATATACCAATATGGAAAGACAAAAGGACTACAATACCCCTAGATCTATTTGTAAGGAATATCCCAATGAGTGTAAACCTAGGTAGAAAAAATTGTCCATTGTTCTCTCTTCAAAGAATGGAAATTAAGAGACAATCCTAAGGGAGGAGTCGATCCTAGAATTAGAGAGGAAATATTGAATCCATTGAAAACAACATAGTGAGATTCTTTTATCCTTTTGGTTACAAGAACCTATTGGACAAGCTCTAGGATGCCTTGAGGCTCTGCCATGATTGCCTGCCAGGACATATGAGAAGGTGGCATCCTAAAAGTCGTATTAAGATAAGAAAAATATCCATAGAAACTGAAAATGAATGCTCAATGATCCGTCAAAGTTGGGAAGGGTTAAAACAAGTCATACAAAAATAAAAAAAGTGAGAAGCTATTTTTAGATCTGAAAACATTTGGCACGATAGAAAAAAGGGGGAAACGACAAAGCATCAAATTGGGGACTAATTGGGAGATTAGGTTACCTTTATGTTGGGGTATTGAGCATTCATGGCTAACTTTTGCAGAGTTTTAAGGGTATAGGATCTTGCGTCCAGTGACAATTAGTCACGCTGGAATGAATTGAGTTGGGGAAGAAGCCACACCTGAATCTAGACTGGGAGAGAGTTGGAAGAAAATTTACATACTACAAAATGGGAATATGGCAACGATTATTTTAGGCATTCTGTGTCAGTTTTAAACTGATGTCCATGTGAGCGACGGTAAAACTCAACCATTTTTTATCAGCTAGATAAATCGAAGACAACAATTTTTATCGATAGTTCTTTTTTAGGACGGAATCAATGATGTAAGGTGCAGTGGAAGTAACCTACGTCGTTATTGTTTCCTCGTCGGAAGGGTAATAACAAATAATCAACGCCAAATTTCCCGATGTTAGTTTTATCACTGATTGAACAATGAAAATTATAGGAACAAATCGTTTGTTGTTTGTATATAACTGGCAGAGAAATAGTATGTAGTCAGTTATTTACAAATAACTAATGATAAATGTGTATGTTTTCTATATATAGAAGGTCTACTAGCTTATTTAGAGCCTTGTTATTTAGAAGAATTAGAAGTTATGAAAAACAGTAGGCTCTCTGCAAGCATCATGGCTTAACAATTGGCCAACACACCTGTAAGAGAAAGATCAATTATACAAAGTAACATGTCACATTCTATCTTTTCTTCAATTCAATTGCACACAAATCTATGAACTCACAACTCAATTGTTTCATTTCTTAGTCACACTTTAATTTCATACATATATGCACAAATAAACATCATTCTCTACCTCATACCTTCGCAATTAAATTCACACACACATATGCACTTAACATTCAATTCACTTACAAAATACATACCAACATCAGCTGTCTTATTAGATTTTAAGTCACAATGTATAATAATAAATATCAACATTCAATTCACACTCACAAATACATAATAAAAATCTGACATCAAAGTTCAAACTACCAAAAAATATCAATCGAACGTCAAATTTTTTGTTCCACACATTTTTGATGAAGCAGTCTCCCCACTATTCACGTAGGTCATTCAATTGCTCCAATGTATAGGTTTTAGTCTTTAGAAAAATATTGTAAAGAGAATGAGACTTCTAATTAGATTTGATTGTTAGTACTATCAAACGAGACTACTTTATTAATATGATTCAAGATTGATAACTTAAATTCTCTATACATTTGATTTGTTTGACATGATTGACAATCACCTACATATACAACATCACATAATATGTGCATGCCCAACCATTTTCTTTATAGGGTCTTGTAGATTTACAATTACATTAATAAATATAATTAAGTAGAGTTGGCCATATATTATGCAATTGGAATGAGAAGACTACACATCAACACTCGTCCAAGTTACTGATTTCTTTTTCTTATCTACCTACCTTCTGTCGGTACAGAATGCTTTCACCCCCCTATTAGTTAAATAAACATATAAGTTAAATTATAAACTATCATATGATGTAAACATTAACAAATATGTTGGGCATCGACAAACTATACTTACACATGAATCGCCAATTTCATTAGGTGTCTCTCATTTGGTGATAGTTTTTGACCCAAAGAATCAAAGAAACATGCTCTACAAGTCAAAGGAACAATCATTAAAAATTGTCCGTGCCTATTTCTGAGTGAATGGAAGACAAATTAAATAAAAGATAAATCTCACAACAAAATTATATCTATAGGTAAGACATATAAACAATTATCCAAAAACTTACCTAACGTTTAAGGGAACTAAGATAACACTCTTGGAAGCACAAAAAGATTGCATTGCAATAGTCACATATTCTTTGATGCCACTCAAATCTCTAAGTACATCACTAATCAATGATGGAATTAGAATCCCACATTTGCTATTTTGAAGTCAAGAGCTATGTAATACAAATGACTAATATATATATATATATATATATATATATATATATATATATATATATATATATATATATAACCAACACTCTGTTTATATGTAGGAAACAATTAAACCATTTTTCACATATGACGGGGTATTCACACTCATCATATCCACCATTCTATCACAGATGTGTTCAACCAATCATACTTAAATATCTCAGAAACATCTGTCAACACTATAACATTGTCATGTTGTATACCTACAATCTCCTCCTCAAGGCTGATCACAATGGTATTTGTTCAATCTAGGGTTTATAGTGTTTAATCATCTTGTCATAGTCTTTCATTTAGGGCCTAAGGAGATGAACAATTCATGTGGAATAAAATGAGGGGGTAGAGGTATCAAAACCTTAGAGGGCTTCTTATCTATTGTACGATGTATGCATATATTCTAATGTTAGCTTTTGATTATTTTATATAAGTTTCAATGTATATATATTTTTCATATTTGAAGAAATATGATGAGTCATTTGGACCACCCAATAAAGTTTCCTTCTACCTCTCTGACTATAGTGGCATCTGTGTGATCATATGGGAGAGGTTTGTCGCTCATTCATGGAAAGGCATGTATTACTCTCACACGATAGTAATCATCAAGAAGAGGATTACGATGAACCACAACGGCGATAGAAGCCTCATAATCTACCACAATGTTGCCTGCTAAAACATTGATGGCAAGACAACATTTTTTATCCACCTACATTTTTATGAAACACAAAATTGAATTTGAAAAACATAAATATTGACTTGAAATATCATTATATCATAATATAAATATAAATCAACTTGATATGAATCTTATCCCGGTTGTACCATGCGGGTCTGAAAGACTACTCCTAATGCACTCTATGGGTGATTGATGGACAAGTTGTGTGACTGGTGGAAAAGATGGTTTCTACATCGCCTGAGAAGCTATATATTTCTCTAAGGCTGCATCTACCAACCTCTACATGTACTCCTAATCCAATTCCCCTTTTTTTGTTGGTTTACACTTTTGTTGGGAAGAGACAAAAAAGATTTATCCCATACCCAACTCCAACGTCCCTAACACATCCCAGATGCTCTTGTGTCCCTACAGAGACAATCAACTCATCATGTGTCCTAAGGGGTGAACTTTCCCTCCTTTTCTTGGACAACCAGTTCCAACTAGTTATCATCAAAAAGACATTCAGTAAAATTTAACAATCCAATGAAAAAGGGATAAGGACATTATCACTAGACTAAGAAATTTACCATTTTTGAAGCCACCTTTTGTTTTGCTTGGATGCGGATTTCTTAGGCTTTATTTTTCCTTGCATCTATCCACTCAATATAGTGAGGCAACCATCCAGAAGCACTAAAAGACTCGGTAATAGAAGGAGTAGAAATAGAAGTCCCTTGCTCTTGCCCTTATTCTTACCCTTATCCTTACTCTTTCTCTCACTATATTTCTCTCATTTGGTAGAATTTCTAATAACCACCTAAACTCAAATGGTGGTTATGCACATTTTTGCCATGCCTGTCTTTTTGAGTGTCGCGAAGGGCTTGATTAATTCATACATGTGATATTATTAAGTAACCATAAGAAATAATAAAAATATAATTAATTCAATAACACAAACACATCTATTTGTCTCCTCCGAACAAACTCCTTTCAATCATCTTTTTTAATATAGTTCCTTTTAAGCCAGGGTTCCTTCTTGTCTCAAAAGACATAGTCTCTTATTTGCCAATCTCTATGTCTTCCCCCGACGAGCTACATAATAGACTTGCACTGTAGCTTTTCATCAAGTTCATACCGGCCCTAAAAAGGTTCAATATTCAATACTATTTAGAAATGTTAAAAAAAAGAATAGGAAAAATACTATGAAAACATAACTTCATTTATCTCACCTCTAACTCCCTCGAGATGAGGTCTTTGTGGACCGTACTTGCTTGTCTCCAATCCTAAAAAAGGATAGACACTTTTCTTCGATTAAGGACACTATAATAGCTGACAAACTCTATAGTAAGTAGCATGTCTGCTTCATTGAATTCAAGGACGCCCTTCCTCCCTTGCCTATTTGCGGCATTTTTCATCACAATTATCCAGATCTAACTCCCTTACATTTTGACTTATCAACACCGTCAATACGCTGGTCAGGATTCTCAGCATCCTCAAGCTCATGATCATTGTTCTTCTAGTCAGATGCCATCTATAAAATCAAAAGTAAACAAATGAAAAAAATAATAGATCACATATAAAAAGTCAACAATATAAAAAGTCAGATCACATATGAACAAATAAACATGTTATATGATGAAAAAAAGGCAGATCAGATATGAGCACTATAGATTAAACTAATATCCCTTTGTGTGATCTTCACATGTATAGTCATTATGTTATATTCAACATTTACACTTGGTAAGACAACAAAAAATGGACTACAATCATCATACTTGTCATAGTACTCTTCTTCATCAATAAGATCTGAAATGAAATGTCTTTTCCCATGAAGAATGACATACCAATTTTCTTTTGTAGTATCATTGGTATAGAATACTGATAACACCCATTTTAGGGCCTTTTATAGCCTACATTTCATTGTCAAAAACTACCCTCTAAACTATTTTTCCTCTCAATTTTGTCTTGTTATTGCACAAAAATAACCTGCACTATGCCCCTGACTCTGTTCCCATCTTTTGTACATATTTTCCCTATTTTTCCACCTAAAGTCCACAAAAGGCCCGTCCCGGTCCATCTACAATGCACACCTACATTGACCCCTCCACTGGTCACCTGACACGCACACTTACCCATCGCGATCACTACCTGATATGGTGGCAACTTGACATGGTTGTGTTCCGTGAGGAAACCCTCGACAGGCGGTACGCTACCTACTCGACAGAGATTTTCCCACCACAACTAGTTAGCCTGACATGGGTGTGTCGTGCGATACGAGTCACTCATCGGAAGCAGCTGCCCGCCAAGGTCACCCGATACACTTGTAACTTGGCACGCGATGACCTACTATGTCGGGCGACACGCATGTGTCGATCATCCCCGAGGCCACATAAATGGAATCGATGTAGGACACGTGGACCCACAAGAACCACAACCACTACCAGTTGTTGCTTATAAATAGCAGCTATAGGACTTTGATAGGACGAGTAGGAACCTCACGAAAACAAACTTTGGAAAGTATTTGGAGCTAGTGTATCGAGTCTGAAGGTGTGTCAGGCGATACTAGGTGAGTTCACCCCCAACCCAATAGGGATGGGAGTGGTTCACTTAGAACCCATCCCGATAGTCGCAGCAGCCAGATACGACCAAGAAGGCCACCCAGTGTGTCGGGTTCCTAGATGGGCTTCAACTTGAGACGGTTCACCCCTACACCCGATACAAGGAACCCGAGAACCTAAGTCATCTCTAACCAGACATGATACCGAACCCGATATTGACTAATCGTTCAAGTGTGTCTCCTGACATGGTGGCTGCCCGATACGACCGCATCAGCTAGAGAGCCCTGACCGATATGCCAGACCGTCACGGTATGTCACCCGACACGATAGCTGCCCGACATGGGTGTATCCGGTAGAAGTCCTGCCCGATATCAGGTTAGTAGTGCCTTAGGGGTCTGCTGTTGTATATCGACCTCCCACATCACGGAGCCGATACCTATCTTCCCTTTTCAGCATTTACTTTCATTTATTACGCATTGTAACTGAACCCCTTTTTACCCAATATCTATGCTTATAGAATCTGTGGAATTTAATACATGTTGTTCTGTGTTTGGATCCCTTTTGTTGGATGATTTATTATATAGCATATGAGCTCTAGCTTGTATGTTTGGATCATGTTTTGATTAGCTATCGAATCGTGTTTCTCATTTCAAATCCTTCGAGAGAAGGATGTTGTAACTCTTGAGCTTGGTTTGATCCAGGAGTATGAGAGTACCCAGGGTCGGGGTTGCTTCAGTTTGCCTTCCCACTCCAAGCTATGTTCATTACCCTTGAGAGAAGGTGTTGGTATTTAGTTGGAGGTACCCTCTTTGAGAGAAGAGGGTGCTGGATGTTTTCCGCTACCTCTTGTTATTCCTAAGTTTTCTTCCTTCGTGCCTTGCCTTAACAATAGTTTTAACTCCTTAGAAGCTATTGCAAAAAACTCCTAAAAACTGCTAAAACCCAAAACCCATCATCTTTCTTATAACTCCAGATGGATATAGTCTTTTAATTTATTTTTCTTTTCAATGTTTCCTTGGTGCAGCATATCTATCCTTTCTTGTTTGAATATACATACTCATATATAAAATTATCCCCATGCACTTGCTTTAATGCTTCGCTTGTATGCTTAGCTATCATCTTGTGATGTTTGATTGTTGATATATCGAGAGAGTAATATCGCTTTTATCCTATGACATGGAGTAGCATGAATGCACAAGAGTGTTGGATTGCTAATGCTTTAAACCATATGTTTTGTTGTGAAACTTTTGAGTTGTCATCTCAGGAGAGAGACTTCTTCAAGTATAGTCCTTTCCTCATCTCGAGAGAGAGAGTGGAATAGGCATTTTATGGTTGCTTGGAATTTTTATATGAGCATGCAGGAGAGAGATAGTATGCTTGTTAAGAGAATGTTTTGGTTAAGTGAACCCCGATCTGAGTTTTCCCATATTCTCATTATAGTTTGTTTTCTTCTATTTCCTTTGCTTTATTGTTCTTGTTTTCAAGTTGCCATTCCTTAGGGAACACCTTTTAATCCTCTTTTATACCGGAATATAGAGTGTTGATTCCGCATTCTTAACACTACCAACCTTGTACCTATGTTCGATCCTGATCGCTACATCGGACCCCATTATCATTGTGGGGGCCTAAGAGTCAGGTTATCTCTTTAAAAGTCTGACTACTTTAATCTGCTCCTTTTGGACGTGTGATTTAGGCCGATCAACTTTTTGGCGTCTTTGCCAGGGACAAGGCAAAATGGTATTATTAAAGAACCCAAGTCCACTTGTTATACTCCCGTGCCTCAAGCTTAGCAATAAGCTTGACAACACCGCTACTTTAAGCCTTCTAACCGGTCATCAAGCCTGGTTTTCTAACTTGATCATATGTTCTGTTCAGGTACCTGGGAGAAGCATTTTGTTCAATTTTAACTTCATTCATCATGTTCCCTCGCATGGAACCACCCCTTTCTGTAGACGAGTGGAATACAAGAATTGGACCACACCCACCTCCTACAAGAAGCGATGAAGATAGAAATGACCGTTACAATGACGATTCTCTTTATGAAGAACAACAACAACCTGGGGATGATCACCACCACGAGGGGCATCGTCATGGCCGCATGCATAGAAGGAACCACCACAATCAAGAGAGAAATCATAGGGAAAACGACTGTGAAGATTCCGAAGAGGAAGAAAAGACTCTTCAGGAGTTGGCAGCCACAAAAGCCAACAACTCGAGATGCCCTATGGTAATCCCAAGGTTCGATGCCGCAAACTTCAAGATGAAGCCTGTTGTGATTTCTATGGTACATAATAAGAGCTTTCGAGGGAGTTCCAAGAATGACAACCCTTACCATCACCTCGATGCTTTCAAAAATATATGTGACACCATCAAAATGAGGGGGCTACCGCAAGAAGTGATCTACTGCAAGGGTTTCATTTTCTCTTTGGAGGACAAGGCATAGTCATGGTACCTTGGACTGCCACATCAATCCCTAAATGGATGGAATGCTTTATCAAGAGACTTTCATGAACAAGTTCTACCCTACTGAAAAGACTGTTAGGAGCAGGAAGAAGATCACATCTTTCACGTAGAAACTAGGAGAGAATCTGCATGAGGCCTGGGAGAGATACCAGGAGTATCAGAGGGACTACCCTCACCACAATTACAAGAAGGTCTTTCTGATAACAGCGTTCTACAATGGCCTAACTCCTGAAGAGAGAGTATCGCTAAACGCAGCTACAGGAAGCGACTTTCTTGGGAAGAAGCCTAGTAGATCTAAAAAGATCATTGAGAACATGGACAAACTTCAAGTCGGGACTGAGTATGATAGGACTGACAGAGGTTATGCGAAGAAAGCCTCCAATGAAGGGCCATCAATTGAGTCAAAGGCTCTGGAGGTGATCACATCTCAGATACAGAAAATAGCTACATATGTTAGACAACTAAAGGAGTCAGGAGGAAAAGGCAAGAAGCAGATAGAGAAGGTAATGAAATGTGTCACCTGTGGTGAAGGAGGCCATGGAGTAGATAACTGTGTGCACAATCGACCTAAAGGGTCAAGTGAAAGTGATTTGGAGGAGGATGAAGCTACAAACGTATCCTACATCAACTTCAAGAGGCCGGACCATCTGGGCTTCAGTAATGGCAACAAGGATGCCGCAGAGAACTCACATCAGTTGAACAACCAACCCAAGCCACCACCAGGCTTCAAGAAGAGAAGCAGGTAGGGACAGTATGCCAAGACCAACACATTCCAAACAAAGACAACCAATTATCAAGGTCAGTGGATGTATCAACCCTGTCAAGCTGCTAACACAAGCCAAGGATAAGGGAAAGATCAAGGACAAAGTCATACCACAAGTAATAGCTAGCCAGACTTGGTGGGGCAAATTTTTGACTTCGTCAAAAGACAGGACATAGTAAATAATCAACTTGCACAAAGCGCATTATCCAACTCATACGTTTTGAATACTATGCAAGTCCAAATGGCAGACATGCAAATGTACCAACATCAGATAGACCATCAACTTGCTCAATTGGATGAGCTCGTAAAGAACCCTTCGGGGAAGTTTCCTTCTAGCACAGAGTCTGCCAAGATGGCAACCCTCAGATCGGGATGGACAATAGAGCGCCCTGAGGAGACGAGAACTGAAGAAATTGAGCCTGGGAAGGTTGCAGAAAATCCAGCTAGAGGAGAAAGCCAGCACCCACCAATTAGGGAGTTAGGACCTAAAGAGGAATTTTTCACCAAGATAAGTCAGTACTCGCCAAGATTACCTTTTCCATACAAGCTTGTAAAGGCTCACCTCAAGAAGAGATATGAAAAGTTCATGGAATCAGTGAAAAAGCTCTACTTGGAGGTACCATTTCTAGATGCCTTGGAAGAAATGTCGACCTATGCCAAATTCTTCAAAGATCTAGTCACGAAGAAAAGATGAGGAGGAAGGATCGAAACTATAGACTTAGCTAGCATGTCAACAACCTTCGTAAAAGCTGAATTACCAACTAAGAAAAAGGACCCTGGGGCCTTCACCATACCTTTTGCGGTAGGAGATAACGTTGAAAGGAAAGGTATCGCCGACTTGGGGGCTAGTATCAGCCTCATGCATTTAAGCCTAATGCAATGATTAGGACTGACTGATATGGTCAAGACTAATATGAGGATAGAGTTAGCATACCACACTTTCAAAAGGACAGTGGGAGTAGTCAAAGATGTTCTGATTCACATGGGGAAATTCTTCATCCCATTTGATATTGTTATCATCGACACTTTTGAGGACCCTAAGTGCCCCATCATCTTTGGTCATCCTTTCTTGGTGACCAGAAGGGAACTTATTGACGTCGCTGAAGGTGTGATAACCCTGAGGGTCAGAAATGATCACATCGATTTCAAGGTGAAAGAATCAATGAAAGGACCATCACTACTTGAATCTGGTTACTTCGTGGACAACTATAACCAATACTGCGAGGAAGTAGAAGAGTATGCAGCAATGGTAGACCCTCTTATGAAGGTGTTGAACGTAGAGGACTCAGAGGCCAATGACCTCGAGGTAGCTGAGATACATGATTACCTGAACCAAGATGAAGGAGATCTGAATGATGAAGATGAAGTTGTCGAGACGGTGAAGTATGCTTCTTTAGAATTGACCATGGCAGAAGAGAAAGTACCAAAACCTAACTCAGAGATGAAATAGCTACTGGAGGGTCTGAAGTATGAGTTCCTAGATGCTGAAGAAAGAAATATTGTCATAGTCAATGCCAATCTGATAGAAAAGAAATATTGTCATAGTCAATGCCAATCTGATAGAAGAACAACTAGAACAACTCCTTAAAGAGTTGAGGCTCCACAGACAAGCTATAGGATATTCAGTGGATGATATTAAGGGGCTAAACCCTGCCATGTGTATGCACCAAATAAATCTTGAAGAATCTGCAAAGCCCCTTGTTCAACCCCTGAGGAAGTTGAACCAGATGTTGAAAGAAGTCGTAAAGAAAGAAGTCATCAAGCTCATAGATACGGGCATTATATACCCCATTTGCGACAACAATTGGGTGAGCCTGATTCATGTGGTGCCCAAGAAGGGAGGAATGACAGTCGTAAAGGGGGATAAAGGTGACGAGGTAGCCATCTGGACTGTTACCAGATGGAGGATGTGTATTGACTAATGAAAGCTAAATCAAGCCACTAAGAAAGATCACTACCCTCTCCCCTTTATCGACCAAGTGTTAGAACGACTTGCAAATCATAAATATTTTTGCTTTTTGGACAGTTATTCCAGATTTTATCAAGTTCCTATTTTGCCTGACGACTAGGAGAAGACTACCTTCACCTACTTATATGGTACATATGCTTTTCGAAGGATGTCATTCGGACTGTGCAATGCTCCTACGACGTTCCAGCGTTGCATGATCTCAATGTTCTCAGACTTTCTGGAAGACATTGTAGAGGTCTTTATGGATAATTTTTCTATTTATGGAAAGGATTTTGATGCCTGCTTGAAAAACCTATCGTTAGTCCTGCAGCGCTGTAAGGAAAAGAAACTTAGTTCTTAACTGGGAAAAATATCATTTTATGGTATAGGAAGGCATAGTCGTTGGCCATAAATTCTCCAATAAAGGTATTGAAGTTGATGTAAGCAAAGTCGAGGCCATTGCTAGGCTGCCCTCGGCAAAGTCCGTGACAGGAGTACGAAGCTTTCTCGGTCACGCGGGTTATTATAGAAGATTCATCAAGGATTTCTCAAAGATATCAAAACCTCTCTCGAACCTACTGATGAAGGATGCATAATTCAATTTTACTAGCGATTGTTTGAGAGCTTTCCAGACTCTAAAAGAGGCCCTAGTAACCCCTCCTGTTCTCCAAGCTCTGGATTGGGAGCTCCCCTTTGAATTAATGTGCAATGCTAGTGACTACCCTGTGGGAGATATCCTAGGGCAGACGAAGGATAAGAAACATCGTGTCATTTTCTATGCCAGCCGGACCCTAGAGGAGATGCAAGTAAACTACACCACCATGGAGAAATAGATGTGGGTGATCGTATTTGATTTTGATAAGTTCAGATCATATCTTATAGGGGCAAAAGTAAAGGTCTATACTGACCATGGAGCCATACGCTACCTGATGCAAAAGGACACAAAGCCTAGACTGTTGATATGGGCCCTACTTCTGCAAGAGTTTAACCATTAGATAATTGATAAGAAAGGTAAAGAAAATGTAGTCATAGACCATCTCTCAAGATTAGTCTATGACAAAGAAAAACCAGTTGCATGTTAACGACAACTATGCTAATGAAGCTATGTTAATGGCTCAGTCCGACGAGCCAACCCTACCATGGTTCACGAACATTTGTAATTACCTGGCCTGTGGCCAACTATCATCGGACATCAAGTACAACCAGAAAAAGAAGCTCTTGTCTGATGTCAAGAACTACTATTGGGACGACCCATTGCTATTCAAGAAGTGCTTTGACAGTCTGTACAGAAGGTGTATACCGGAAGAGGAGGTCCCACTAATCTTAAGAGAATGCCACTCTTCACCCTATGGAGGGAATCATAGTGGGGACAAAACTGTCGCAAAAGTGCTTCAATCTAGATTTTACTGGCCTTCTCTATTCAAGGACAATGTTTCTTATGTGAAGGTTTGCAAAGAGTGCCAATCAACCTGAAATATAAGGAAAAGGAATGAAATGCCTTTATCAGACTGGGTAAAGTTGAGATCTTTGACGTCTGGGGAATAGACTACATGGGTCCCTTCCCCTCGTCAAGGGGTTATAAATACATTCTAGTGGTTGTGGACTATGTGTCGAAATGGGTAGAGGTTGTTACTACCCAAACTTGTGACTCTAAGTCTGTGATTAAGCTACTCGAGAAAATTATTTTTCCACACTTTGGAGTACCCCGCACTGTGATAAGCGATGGTGGATCACACTTTGGAGAAAAGCAGTTTGAGGTGCTACTGAAGAAGTACCAGGTCAAGCACAAGGTTGCTACACCCTACCACCCCCAGACCTCTGGGAAGGTGGAGGTATCAAATAGATATATTAAGCAAATCTTAGAAAAGACTGTCAACCGCACACAAAAAGACTGGTCCATGAAACTCGATGATGCTCTCTGGGCCTATAGAACTGTGTACAAGACACCCATAGGCACGACACCTTACAGGTTAATCTATGGAAAGTCCTGTCGTTTACCCTTGGAGCTTGAGCACAAAGCCCTATGGGCGATTAAGTTTCTAAATATGGACCTAGATAAGGAAGGACAAAAGAGATATATGCAGTTGTAAGAGCTTGAGGAGCTAAGATTGCATGCTTATGAAAATGCAAAGATTTACAAACAAAGGACTAAGGTGTAGCATGATGCCCACCTAAGAAACAAGGATATTCGAGAAGGTGACAAGGTTATCCTCTTCAATTCTAGCATTAGAATTTTCCCTGGGAAGCTCAGAACAAGATGGTCAGACCCCTTCTCTATGGTAAAGATTTATCCATCAGGAATGATGGAGATTCAAGGAGAAAAGACTGGGATCTTCAAGGTTAATGGCCACAGGTTGAAAAGATTCTATGAAGATGAAGCATTCGTGAGAAGGTCAGAAATAACACTGTAGGACGCTGAAGCAACAACCAAAGGATCGAAGTAAAAAGAGTTTGAATCTATCAAGTTGATGACGGAAACTACAACGCTCTTCGAGAGGCAGCCCAAATTTTTACTTTTTCCTAGCATAGGATGTTATTTCCCTTTCTGTCAAAAAACATTACAAACAATATCATTGTAATAAGGACTGAGTTAGTGCATGCGCTACATGCACGGACCCTCTCATTTTATGGGCCATCGACTTGGTTTTATAAGGCTTTGATGAGTAATACTATCTGAGGCTGGAAGTCTTCCCTTTTGGCCAATTATGTTTTACCCATCAACGCTTTTCTTTAGTTTTATACTCTCGATTTGCTTTATTTTTTAGTGTGTCGGGTATGTATAGTTGATCGCCCTTTTGTTTTTGGCCCGACATCCCTTTTGTCTGGCCATATCGTCCATCCACCCAAACTAACCATGTTGGGTGACACCATCAACAGTCTTTTATCTTTGCTCTAAGTTTTACTCTTCTGGAGTCTGTATCGAGCATGTTCTCTACCTTTCTACATTGCATGACACACGCTATTCTACCTTTTGATCATATCGAGCAGGCGGTGAGCGCTCGCGCGTTGCACCATATTGGGCGCTGTATCACCCAATAACATATCGGGCAATGAACCCCGTGGTGCGAGACAAGGTGTCGTCTGATTTGGGCAGCAAAGCACCCATGTCGCGTGACCTGCCAAACTCACGCGTCACGTGACACGGGCGGCATGAGGCTTGCTTAGGAAGCCAAATTGACCCGTGACGTAATGAGATTAGACTAATTTTACTGTGTCTCGGGAATGATTTGCCTCCTCGCGCGACATGTGCCCCGACTTTTACCCGTTTTACCCCTACTTAACATAGCTATATATAGTAACTGAGGTTTAACTGTGTCGGGCACCTGCTTTAACTTTTCACCTACTCCCATATCATGCAAAGCTTGCATTTACTCCAGCTCTCGTGTTGGCGAGTTCCTTCGCGATACCCATGTTGTGCATCAGCCTTCCACCCGATATAAGTATAACACGATACGTCTATCGCGCATTTTTATCGCTCGTGTCACGCATTGTATCGACTAATGTGTATCGCGCAGTCATATCTGTATCATGCAACACACCATATCGGACGGCAGCTTGTATCATGCAGTCAAACTTAAATCAGGCGATACACCATATCACGCGGCACCAATGGTGGGTTTCCCTTATCTTTTGATTGTATCGGGTGAAACGACCGTGTCCGATAGTCAGTTTCGGAACGAGCGATATGTGTCTGGGTCTTCCGCGTGATATGTAACCGATTTGAATCATATCGACTTCAGAATCTCCTCCAGGTGACACATGTATCCCGCAACACCTGTATCAGGCATACATATCGGGCATCTGTATTGGGCAAGCATCATTTGTTACCAGATATAAACTCTGGGGTGCAACGATTACGAATGGACATCCATGATCTATCCATTCTATGATCAGAGAAAGCAAGTATATATTAGGAAAGCAAGTATATATTAGGAAACAAGTATATAAGCAAGTATGTCGTATTACAGTTCATCATTAAGAAAGATATAAGCAAGTATGTCGTATTAAAATAGACTAAACAATAAAAGAATTTTTTTTTGAGGCAAGACAATATGAGAAAATAGTAGTGTAATCATGTAAATGGGAACATTCATGGGAACACACACTTCCGTTATAAGCATTCATGTAGCAACTTACAGTTCCATTCATGGGAACACACACTTTAGTTATAACAATAACTAAACAAAGGGGTTGGTGTACCCCTAAACATGCGCATAATTAAAAAAACTATTACTACAGACAAGTCTAGATAGATAGACAACTAAATACTACACCAACATGGTCCCGCATGCATCAGTAACTTCTTTTTGATGATGAAGCTGTGTCACGAAGTAGATTAGGCACATTAAGCTATCATGTTATGATATTAGGACCACTTAAAGCAGATTAGGCACATTAAGCAAGCAGAGTAGGGAGCCAATTTCGTGCAAACAGATTAGGCAACAGATTAGGTCAGCACATAAAGAACCAATTTCGCGCCTGGGTAGGTCTGCAGGTACCTGGGCAAGAAGAGTAGGGTGAGGTCGAGCTGGTTGAGTACGTGGGTGGCGGCCGACGAGCTCCAGAACCAGCGGCAGTGACTCCGACGAGCAGGAGCGTCAGCCGCAGCAGGCAGGCAGGCGGCCAGGCGGCGGCAGGCAGGCAGCGGCCAGGCGGAGGAGAAGGAGAAGGGGGTACGGCGGCGCCGGTTCTCAGGCGTGGCAGGCAGGTGGGCACCAGGCGTGGCGGCGGCGCCGGTTGTCAGGCGTGGCGGCGGCGCAGGCGGTTGGAGCAGGGGCGCCGGTTGTCAGGCGTGGCGGCGGCGCAGGGGTGCCAGAGAAGAAACGCGTCGGAGAGGGGCGCCGGAGAGGGGACGCCGGAGATGGGGCACCGGAGAGAAGCGCCGGAGAAAAATTACAGAGAAATCGCCGGAGAAATCGCCGCAATAGGGAAATAGGGTAGCAATGAGGGGAAGAGTCGGGCGATCGAAGGTTATGAAGTTCCCCAATAGCGTCGGTTGTTGACAACAACCGACGCCTAAACATATTTACCGTCGGTCGTTGGCAACATCCGACGTCCATTTGGACGATATTTTCGTGAAAATGTTTGGCGGGAACCCCATTCAGCGTCGGTTAGTAAAGGACGACCGACGCGGAAAAGGACACTTTTCGCGCAAATTTCCATCGCACATAAGCGTCGGTGTTTTAACTAAATAACCGACGCCGAAAGTGACATTATTTTTTCGCTCGAAAATTGGATGAAATAATGTGTCGGTTTTGTATAAACAACCGACGCTGTATACAAAGCGGTACCCGTGTTTGGCTGGTCTTTGAATATAGACGTCGGTTCTTCGAAATAACCGACGCCTTTAATATAAGGCGTCCGTGTTCCTTAAAAACCGACGCCCAGAAAAGCGACACTGAATGCTATTTCTGTAGTAGTGCATGTTTTCAAATTGACTTTACAATCATCGTTGGGAATTTCATCATTTATTGATGCCTGAGGAAACTACTTTTGAAAAATTAGAATCCAAGTAATAATATCATGATAGTTCAAATGGGTAACTACTAGAGTAATCCAAAGAGTGGAAATAGATTAAGAAGATAAATAACAAGGTTTAAATTAGAGTTGTACCTTGAACTTAAAATTTGGTATGTTACACATATCTTCTTAAACAAGTGAAGTGGATCTCTCTGACTATCAAGTCGTGTAGATGGAATGTGAATGTACTAGGGAGTATTCATAGGAATGTGTAAGAATGATTTTGATGTATTTCCTTTGTTAACATGTCGATGTACATATGTGAGTAGTTAACATTATGATTATTTTTTCCTACTAAATAGTGATATCGATTGTAATTCATGATTGAGGTTTCTTCGTATGAATTTGAGAAATGATAAATCGTTCATATTACGTCTTTTAAATAGAAATAGAAAATATATTACGATATATATATATATATCATGTTTATTGTAGTTCTTACCATGAGAGAATTTGTGGAATTGGTTCTCACCCATTAGGTTCCAAAAGGTGGAGCTCTACATGCATATTCTTCTAAGAATTATCATCCCTTTAATTTGCATCTCATCACATATAACTCACCAAATAAGTAATTTTGCTTGCATTTCTAATATATTGCTTTAACTAAATATGAATCAACCTACCTAGACTAGTTTGATGATTTAAAACTTCTTATAAATTATCAACAATTTGTTATTATTTGTTAAATCTAATGTCCACAGTGAAATTCATATTTTTTTTGAAAATTCTATCTATGTTGATTTAGCCAATTAGCTTCAAACTAGCATTAGTTGCAGAATATTGTGTTTACATCTACAAAAGTTGGCTTAAACTACTTATCTTAGGAAATAAGATGATGAAGGTCGAGCTCCACCCAAGCTCCCACCAAAAGCACATCTAACCTATTATAGGTTTTATTGTCTTTAGATAATTAGAATAAACATGAAGAATATAAAAAGATACCCCAACTAAAGTTTAAGGGAAAACTAGGATTATAGATGGTTTTGTTAGTATTACGACCCCACCTCCCGATAACCCCCAATTAAGGGAGACCGAGAGGTCGAAGCTGCACCCATGACTTCCGGATCAAAGGTTCGGCAATTAACCAAAAACAATTATTAAATTCTAATAGACTATACTGAAAATTGGTAATAAAATTTTTCTTTGGATACCTTTGAAAAGTTTGGAACAAACTAAACTTCTAACCTCAGATGATCTATTCTAACTAATTCCTCCTTGTTCTTTATTTCTTGAATTCACAATGTGTTGCGTTATTGTTTGTACTTTTGAGATTTGTACCTAAAACGCCGACAAACAAAACGTCGGTCAGCCGAAGCTGGTATGTGGAGGAAACAGATAATGTTCAACTATGTTAACAATATAATCATTCAATTAATCATTTAACAATCAAGATTACATATTAAGCCATACAACTCAATCCATACATATTCTCAAACTCTGGGCTGTCCCTACAGTAGACATGGATACCACCTCTCTTTAGGTAATAGAGTCGCATGGCACTACCTGAAGATAGCCCAATATCTAACTCAATGTGACTTGATGGTCCTACCTCAATGGTAGCCATGTACTAAGTCATCCATAGACCTGATGGACCTACCCAATAGGTAGCCATGTACTAGGTCATCCATAGACCTGATGGACCTACCCAATAGGTAGCCATGTACTAGGTCTTTCTCTAAACTGATGGACCTACCCATAGGCAGCCATGTACTAGGTTAGCTATAATGCCACAGAGAGAATCAGGATCTGAGTTTGTAGGCATATATCCTTTGTGATAGTCATAGCCACATTATAGTTTGCAATATGAACATCCAAACAGTTTAGTTGCATTCAATGCGATTAAACATTCGAGAATCCATCAGAAAACTAAAGTGGTTATTCATAATTAACCACATACCTTTAATTGCAGATTTGAGACAAAATTATCCAGAACAGAGAAATCCCAATCAAGCAATCAATTATGCACAGAACCCTGAAATAAAAATATACCAATTTCCTTTTATTAATATTTATCCAACATCATCATATTCCTTAGGATTTCTATTCCAATTTTTTTAGGGTTTCCTTAGAAATTAGGGTTTTTACCTCCTCTTTCAATATTATGATTCCTAATTTCTTAAAACTACATAAAACCCTTAATTTATCATTTTAGTACTCTTAACAAGTTCATGATCTTTATTAAGCATCTTATTCCCTTAATCCGAATAAACATGATTTTTCTCCTCTTTTATCTCAAATTAGGGTTTCATTTTAGTACTCTTAACAAGTTCACGATCTTTATTAAGAATCTTATTCCCTTAATCCGAATAAACATGATTTTTCTTCTCTTTTATCTCAAATTAGGGTTTCCATTTAGATTATTCTTCTTTAATAGATTACCAACCTAAATTAGGCAACCTTGCATACAAAACGGATAAACAAACCACCTTCTATTCATTAGGAAACTCTGATTATTATAATAAGGGTATTTACCCATAATTAGGGGCTTAGAATCATCATTTATCACCTTTAATATCCTATAGATTGCAATTACTCAATTTCATCAATTAAGTATTAAGAACTTAACCCCAATTCTCGATTATCTTTAATAAGGATTCTTTAGTCTCACTTATGTTCAAGAATCATTATATTTCAGTTGTTTACTAGGAAATTTTGAATTATAACCACTAATACTCATGTTTTCCAAACTTAGGGTTTTTATCCTATTAAACCATGTACATGATCACAAGAACCCTAGAAGTAACATATTAATCATCCTTTTATGATTTTACCCTTTTCTTTACCATTAGCTGGTTTACTTTGATCAAAACTAAAATCAAGATTCATCATGATTGCTTTTAGCTCTTTCTAGGGTCTTTCCATTATTTAATACATTAAAAGATAAAAAACCCTATACTTCTTGAAAATTATTTACAATCAGGATCTACTATCATTTTTATCATGCTCTACGCATTTTTCTGATCAAAATGCACTACTCATTTGCATTTTTTGGACAAAGGATCTATTTTTAGCGATTTATACAAGTTTCAATACTTTTCTTGAATATTAACCAGAGAGGTGAATTACCTGAGTTTTTTTTGGAAAAACGACATCCGTTGGATCGCGGGTTTATATTAGACCACTCCCGATCGTGTGGCCCGCAGGACTTGCGTCCATTACCCTCTTGTGAAACTCGCGAATCAGCCAGGGCCGTTGATCAGATCTTGTGGCCCACCGTAGTCCACGATCGCACGGCAGCTGCTCCTTCTGCCTCGCCCAATCCAGCAGCAGCCTCACGGCGGCGCCGCGGCTGAGGGCACGCCGGAGTAGATCAATCTCGCTAATCTGGGGGACTAGGCACAAGGGGAGGCGTCGTTCGGGTGTGCGAAGGTGAGAGGAGTTGAGAGGGGTAGTTTATATATAGGATTAGGGTCGAGCCCTAGGGCTTCCTGCCCTCGCCGCCAACTCCCTCTTGGACGGAAATAGGTGTTTCTTTTATACACCATGGAAGCACGAACAAATAGGGTCTGGGGAGCTCGGAATCCTACCCCGAACTTAACTGGGGCCTTTCCAAGTTCTCATGCGAACTGGATTGCTAGGAAATCAGAGAGGAAAATACCTCTGCCAGCGGCTCCTTTCCCATCCCGTCCCAAGGTAGGAGACGCACGTCCGGCGTCAGATCTTGATCTGATGGCTGGCGTCGTCCAGAGTTATATCCAATTAAATCGGAAATAATGTGACATTTATTACAATCATAACACTTTATGGAAATTTGTAAAAATCATAACTCGCAAATAGCTTATCCAATTAAGCCCAAATTTTAAGGGAATCTTATTAATGACTTAATCTATCATCATGCCAAATTTGGGATCATTATACAAATAAATCGGGTACCTCTCTTTAGTTGCAAGTTATTACTCATTTAGGTATATTTCTTATTTATTTTCTCTTTCCTTTGCAATTATCTGGTTATTTTGGGTCCCTTGGACCTCAAGAAAACCCAAAGGCACGTATTCCCACATTGGGGAAAATTGATTTGCCTTTATCTCCTTATAAAAGTCAATTCCTCATATTTCCCTTTTATTAATCAATTTCTTCTCCTTTTTAATTCTCTTTTTAAGGATTTCTCTTTATCTCTCCTCTATATTACCATTGGAATTCCTTTTAACATTAGAAATCCTTGAGATACGAAATTTCATAAAGGATAACTCAATTATACCTCTTTTCACTTATTTTCATCATTTTACCATTATTTTCAATTTCTTTCTTCACAAGGAAATATTTAATTAATCTTTTCTTTTCTTATTGCTTTTTTTTGCAACCTTGGACTCCTTGGTACCCAAGGAACCCAAGAGGCACTAAATTCTCTTTGGATTTGCCTTCTAGAGGTTTCTACATATTTCTTTTTTTAAAAATTCAATTGTCCATTTACTAATTGAATTTCCTTGTTATTGGGCCCAATAGCTAATTAAGCCCACAAAGCAACCAATCAAGGCTATTGTGAAAGGAATCTATTTATTCAAAACAAATCACATCATTATTTGTTCAATTATCCTTAATATGAGAAATTGCATTTCTCACCCATTGAACCCAAAAATTGGGGTTATAACAGTTAGGGAATGTGATTGCCTAATATCTCACTACCAAAATGTAGTGAGGTAGAGTAATCATACTTTAAATTTATAATGTTAGACATCTACAATAATAATACATGGCCTTGTGTAGTAAACGGGTTTGAACACGAGAATATGGATTGATGAATATTTAGGATTTGATGTCTTAACTTAGATAAGTCAAATCAAAAGGAGTGATAAGTGCTCCTTATGGAACAAAAGTGGATTGATGAATATTTAGGATTTGAGGTCTTAACTTAGCTAAGTCAAATCAAAAGGAGTGATAAGTTCTCCTTATGGAACAAAGTAACAAAAAAAAAGAATAGATAACAAAAAGTAAAAGTAAATCTAAGTTATAAAAACAAGAATAGAACATAAGACTTTTAGTATGTTTCAAATATATGGATAAAACTTGGATTGGTATTCACCACTCAATAACTCTCACCAACATGCAATACTCACACCCATTGTATATCTTCAGCATAGTTTATGAGCAATCATCATTAGTGCCTAATCCATCCTCCATCAAGATTGAGTAAGATCTAGATTGTAGGCATGTCTCACTCTCTCAAAATGGCAAACATACAATAACAAATACAACCATATGATCATTTTTTCTAGTATTCCAACATTCTCATGTATTCATCTACTCTATACCACTAGATCAAGATTAATACTACTCTTTATATGTATTAAATATCAACTACATAATATGGTAGATAGTCATATAAGTGAAGAATTAAAAATCAAGAGTATGGAGATAAACATTACTAAGAGTATCTACAATCAATGAATATGAATATTTACATGTTGGGAGAGTCTTAATGGCTAATTTCAACCTAAGAAAATGGTATAAACACTCATGGTCATGAGACAAAACAAAGATTTATAGATAAACAAATCCAAAACAAGATGTATGGATGGAGAGGAGTGAACAAATGGGGGAAGAAGGAAGAAAATACAACAAATAGTATCCAGGGAGTCATGATGTTTGATGGTGACCTCCTTATATAGTGCAGTGGTAGAGTTTGTGAGTTTTGGAATATGTCATCACTTTATATCCCTTTGAAGGTGCATATTGAGGTCAAAGGAGGGGTGCAAGGACCTAAGGAAGCTCAGACTCTCATCCTTACTTCCAATGGTTGATGGTGAGTAGTGAACAAGGCAACACTTTTTTATGGATCATGAAGCCCTTCTCTATGTATCCTTGGGTTCCTAATTGTAGGAACTAGTGAGGTTCTCTAGACACCTAGGATGGGACTATACTTGCGCCCCAAGATCCCCTAGCACATGCCTTGGGGCATGCACCTTAATGTATGTGGTGGCGATAGCTTGTAAGGGATCCATCAATAGATGATGGCTAGCATAGACATCGGTAGGCGAGGTCTGTTGAGCTATCGGTAGGTGAGGCATGCTGAGCCATTGGTAGACGAGGTGTGTTGAGACATCAGTAGGAAAGGCCAGCTAAGCCATCAATGGAAGAAGCTTGTGGATCCATCAGTAGGCGAGGCCAACAAGAGAACCTTCAGTTCTTGATTGTCAGATTGGTGATTTCAGTGCTCCCATCAATATATGACGCTATGGAGCCATCGATCAATGGATTTCGGGACCATCAGAGGACGACTTCATATTCTTGGTGATTGATGGTTTTCCTTCTTATTGTCGACCATTTATGATGGTTTGGTTGCAATCTTGGATGCGATGATTTGCTACTTGAAAATGGGGAGCCATTGTTATCTTAAGTAAAAAGGGAAAATATGAAAGTAGTTGTAGGAATATCCACATAAACCTAAGATAATAAGGGGAATCAAGGATAAAGTAGACATATAACATCCACAACATTGGATGTTATCAAAATGATTTCCTATTGATTTCTATAAGAAACTTAGATTAAAGTGAATGTTAATTGATAATATATCTGGAAAACAAAACTAACCAGGATTTCTCTTTGTAAACCAAAGATCACAAAAGAGCCCAAAATTTCTCCACTATACATCTGGGTTTGAAATCTCTAGATGAAGATGTACTAGTAGAATGGTACTTTGTTTTTATTACGTATTTAAAAATAGGGTCCTTGTGTAATTTATGTTTTACATACAATTTTATTTATACTTTTTGAAGCAACAAGTCAACCAACTTATGTTGAGGTTTTGATGACTTATTAAAATAAATTTTCCTCACCACGAGATAAGATGATTTTTAGTCTTCCTTAATACAAAGGCTAGTTACTTTTTATAAAAACATTCTAGTTCTCATAGCCCAGGACAAGGGAGAGGCCATTCGAACAATAGCAAGTCAATCATCTCAAATCTCCATATGTTAGGCTACTTGAGGACTAAGTTGGTACAACATGCCAAGCCATTTTTTTAATAAGTGTTAGCCAAATTTCACACCAATCAACCAAGACAAGTCAAATGTTGTATGGTCCAAAATAGAAAAATATATACAATTCATCTCAAATCACACATTGTCGATTTCTATTTTAATCTAAAGATTCTATGACACTTCTACGATACTTATACCTCTTTTGAAGGATCTAAATAGATATAGAATATGTCAACATGTAAAATGAAGCGATTTACGTCAAACAACTAATTATCCTCCAAAACTCTAATTCTAAAAAAATAATATTTCAAATTTTATACCATAAGTAAACTTCAATAGCACGTAACCAATAAATAATCCAAAAAATCACAATATTAAAGCACACTATCATTATCATGAACAACCAATAAGGGATATTATTCATATAAAATTAGGGTTTCTTGGCTAAGTGAGGAATGGATCATTACAGTAGACTTGGTACAAATATTATTCATGAGTATGAGGTTTTTGAGTGGAGAAAAACCTCAATAGATAGATCTAGTACTAAATACAAGTGAGGAGGTCAACTAGAGAAGAGAAAATGTCTATGAGAGATATTGATTTAGAATGAACTTTGATAATATAAGATAGGGAGCATGTAAAATTCTAAGGAAGTGCAATCTCATCAAGAATAGAATGAGGAGATGCAAAATATGAGCTAATTGAGGGAAAATGGGAGAAATGAGCTGTGTAAACTTCTTGAAGGTTGAAAAGATTTATGGAACAAGTATGTCTTCTTGATAAAGAAGGTTGAAAACAATGACAGTATAAGATACATGCATAAGCATGTGACAAAAGGTTTTGGTATAAAAAATGAAGAATTACTTGATGAGATTTTTCTCTTAAATGGTGGAAGTGACTTCCATCCATACTAAGTTGGGCACGACAACCATCTTAGACATTGATATTGAATAGCTTGTTGTATATACAAACTTCCTCATGTTGAGCCAGGGGAAGATGTTTACAATGAAAGACAAAGAACACCCTTTACATGTTGAGTAAAAGTCTCTATAGGTTGAAACATACTCCCATATGGGGGTTTAAAAAGACTTTTTTATGTTTAAGAAATCATACCAAAAGACAAAAGCATATTATTGTGTATCTTAGAAAATTTTCTAGTGGGACTTCTATCATTCTCTTGCTTTTCTTGATAACCTCATGTTGTTAGATGAATTGCCAAGGTAAAAGGGAGTTGTTTAAGATTTCCAATATGAAAGATTCATGACCGCCTAAACAAATGCTTGGGATGAAGATAAGTCATGACAAGAAAGAAAATAACCTTGATCATCACAAGAAAAATATGTTGATGGTACTTAGCATGTTGAACATGGATGGAGCGACATTTACTGCGGACAAACTTCCTCATGTTGAGCCAGGGGAAGATGTTTACAATGAAAGGCAAAGAACACCCTTTACATGTTGAGAAAAGTCTCTATAGGTGATTTTTTTATGTTTAAGAAATCATACCAAAAGACAAAAGCATATTATTGTGTATCTTAGAAAATTTTCTAGTGGGACTTCTATCATTCTCTTGCTTTTCTTGATAACCTCATGTTGTTAGATGAATTGCCAAGGTAAAAGGGAGCTGTTTAAGATTTCCAATATGAAAGGTTCATGACCACCTAAACAAATGCTTGGGATGGAGATAAGGCATGACAAGAAAGAAAAGAACCTTGATCATCACGAGAAAAATATGTTGATGGTACTTAGCATGTTGAACATGGATGGAGCGACATTTACTGCGGACAAACTTCCTCATGTTGAGCCAGGGGAAGGTGTTTACAATGAAAGGCAAAGAACACCCTTTACATGTTGAGAAAATGTCTCTATAGGTTGAAACATACTCCCATATGGGGGGTATAAAAAGATTTTTTTTATGTTTAAGAAATCACACCAAAAGATAAGCATATTATTGTGTATCTTAGAAAATTTTCTAGTGGGGCTTCTATCATTCTCTTGCTTTTCTTGATAAACTCATGTTGTTAGATGAATTGCCAATGTAAAAGGGAGCTGTTTAAGATTTCCAATATGAAAGATTCATGACCACCTAAACAAATGCTTGGGATGGAGATAAGGCATGACAAGAAAGAAAAGAACCTTGATCATCACGAGAAAAATATGTTGATGGTACTTAGCATGTTGAACATGGATGGAGCGACATTTACTGCTCCACTAACAAATATTTTTAATTTCAGCATAAAATGATATGTTTCTTCAAAGTAGGAAAAACAAGATATGACACACATATCCTATTTATCTACAATAGGAGTATTTTTATGTTATTATTTGCACCTACCTAATATGTACATGTGCTTGCGGTGACTAGTATATTTTCATCAATAACAAAAAGATCGCATTGGAATTTAGCGACCAACATAGTTTGTCAAATTAGAAAATTAGCATTTTAATGAAGTGGAATGAATCCTTAGATATCTGAAAGATGTGTCCAGTGTGGGCTTACGTACTGTGCGCAACACCACCAATTTTGGAAGAATTCACAAATGCACGTTTGTTAGTGATGTTGGTCACAAAAGTCCACCTCATATTTTCTATTTACTTTTACAGGGTGGAAAAAGAGCTTGTAGGATGGACTCTAACTAAGGAGTCATGAGGGCACTCTTCTATATGGATTGGATGTGAGAGGATATTGTTCGGCTTCCTCTTTCTTATCCAGCTCAATAATGTATTATGACATAGGGACATACATCCCATACCTTCCTTTTCTAGCATGTTTGAAGAAAGAAAAGAGAACGACACTACTACTATTGCTGCTTTCTGTTGGCAACAGAAAGACAAAAAATAGAGGAAAAGGAGAAGAAATGGATTCGCCTTCTGGTAGTTCTGCTCATACTATGTGAGACATTCCATCTAAACTTGACGTTCTTTATCTTGTGGTCGTTTGTTTATGTTAGAGAACTGAGACAATCAGAAACTTTTTGTATGGTTGTTGTTAGATGGGCAAATTCCTCTCCTATATATGAGAAGATGCAAGTACAAGACAGAAAACAAACCCTACTAGATGAAGAGTCGAATCACTAATGGGCTAAAAGGGCTTGAGCCCATATACATGAATGACTAAAAGGATATAATACTCTAGTGGTTTTGTATCCGTCTGAGGTAGTTCTCCTTTCTGTTAGGATTTTGCTTGTGAAAGCCCTTATGCTGTGACTCCAAATTCCAAATTTACAGGTACTTCTTCGACATTAGCACGTCATTTTTGCCTTCACTTACATCTCAAGTAAAATTGACAAAGTAGAGGTAAGCAAAAATAAAGGCCGTTCAAGCCTTGATTTCCCTCCTCACCGAGCTGACAATGTGGCTTATAAGAAACTAGAAAGACTGCGCTGGACTGAACCAAATCTGCTAAAAAGTCGGGAGAAAACTAATATGCTAGAACTAAATGAAGAAACAAATGTAGGAGCGGGAGGCAAGATCAGATGAGGTGGGTTGGCAGAAGATCAAACCTACGCCCAAGCAGGATTGGAGTTTGGGTTCTGTACATGGTCCATCTTAGAAGTTTATTGTGGACTTCCAAGTAGTAAACAAAGACATGTTTTAACTACATTGAAGTATTTAACGAAATATGAGAATTCTGTATAATCTCTCATGATTGTTGTTAATGGAACATGCAAACAAGATAAGCATACTCACTAAATATGAGAACAATTACAAACGCTGTCACTGAAGACAAAGCAGCTATTTTGTGAAGGACCACCTTATCTTATTCTGATCAACTGCAGTAGAACAGTGTGCAGTTGGGATACTGAACAACTGAAAGAGCAGTAGATATTTATAGCAGCAAGAGAATCTACGGACACCCAAAAAATCAGCTCAGGATATATTCATCCAGAATTTGTAGCAAAATTTTGGTATGATGTCCATCACAAATACATCTAAAATAAACTGCATAAAGTCCTCATGCCATGACATTTACAACTAGCCAAACCTTGCCCTCTTAGACAAGTTTGGGTCTCTCCCACCAAGTTCTTGAATTTTGAATGATCGTATTAATTGGGTTGTTCACCCTCCTACAATCTCATTCTAAGAAATTACAGTACACAAGTCACTCAAGGCTGACTGCTTGGAAGCTTCACTAGAATATTGTGTTCAGGTTTGTGAGTACACTCAAAATCGAGATGGACAAATGCTCGCTCAACCTCAGGAAGTTCCTCGATCTTTATCTGCAGTGACTCCCCAATATCATGGGCTTCCTTCAGAGACAGATCTTCTGGGAGTTCAATATCAACCTACACAAATGGTAAATGGATTAGAGACAAACCCTGTCGTATTATGGACACAAACTGATGATCTGACGGCTGGTTTGATACATATTTATATTGAGCGTTCAGTAAAAAAACCTATCCACATCCAGATTAGATGACAAACATTCGTTAAAGACACCTAAGGACATGCACACTCACATGTACCAGAGCAGTGAAGCAGAAATGCCAGCCCTTAGGGCAAAAAGAATTAAAGTGGGATATCATCCGTTCACCTTAGATTGGGCCATCCCAGAACGTATTTCAAATAGCAAATGTCATTTACTAATTGCTTTGAGAAAGAAAAAAAGTCAGCACTAACCTCCACAAAATAAAGAACTCCGAAGGTATAAGCTCGAACGGTATCTACTCGCTTGACCCGTGAGTCGTGCCTTAAGACAAGGTAAGTTAATTTCTGCAACACTTCAGGAGGAGCTGATTGGCCCACCAAGGAAACTGGAGATATAAAACAGTGCATCAGTTTTAAGTACCCAAGACAAGATTAGATGAAGGTGCCCCTGATGTGGCCTGAACTTTGCATTATGGGAAACATGGCACGCTCTGTACGCAAATTTATAACAAGCATAATTGTTTGGTTGTTTTGAATATGTTTCTCGAAACTACAGAATTATCATGTTTCCTGTAATGCACCATTCCTAAAAGACAAATTGACTACTGAATCTACACGTACAAACACACAGCGTCTAAAGTTTAGTAAAGCTTTCACTAAGGTAGATATATAAGGAGGAAGAATTAAATATGATTTATTAAGGTAATTTTCTGCCAGTTTCTGAGAAGCTGATATCAATTTGTTAACTGGGTATGCGATGGTGTATTTCTGAAGCTATACGCTTGGTGTAGACTTGAGTCCAACAAAAGATGAAAGAAGTGGAAGGTCACAAATGAATAAATTATTAGCTTGCAACTAAACACGACAGATCAGAAAACACACACAGAGCAATTCACAAGGGATTTCTATACTCACCGGCATTTTCCATTACAGTCCCAGACCAGTTTGTAATCGTGTAGACTGCCAGAACGATGGCGCCAATTGGGTCAATCCACCAGTAGTATCTATCAGCAAGAACAGCAGCAGCCAACCCAACAACATTGGTCACGACATCGAAATAATGATCCTGTATACCCACGATATGAACTGTCTCATATTGTAGCACTGCAAATACGATTTAAAGTAGAAGACGATCATTTTCTTTTCTGTGAATGAATACCTTAGCATATGCGCGGACAATCTTGTTCCCTGAGCTTTTGCAATAGAGCCAGAGTCCAAGTTTCACCACAGTGGCGAACAGCATGATGGAGTATAACCAAATCAGCTGTTCTGTTGTCATTGCATCAGAAGGGTTATCCTCTACGAGTTTCTCCAATGCCTGAACAAGAACCTGAAAGCCTGCAACCGGTGGAATGCATCATCGGAAGCCACTCTAATAGTAGGTTAACGTATATCTAAATTTTGATCCAGCTCGATTTCGTATGATAAAAACCCCTTAAATGAGAGCTAAATGTGGAACCCTGTGAATAGTGTCAAAAGGAATGCTCCATTTAATGAAAGCCTCTCGAAACCTAGGAAATCCTCCAATTGCCAGAAGAATATATATAAAAACAAAATTTTTAACTGCTACATCACGCTTTAGAAGACAGAACTCTTATATAACATAAAAGGCAATGTGGAATAGCGCGTCAAAAGGTGATCCAATATCTATGGGCTACAGAAAGAACTTGAGTTGCTAATTTTTCCAAGGAAGAGGAAACAATGGTATGTGAAAGGGGTGTACCTAGCGTCGCCATGACTGCCGCAAATATAATGATCCCAACAGGCTGAACACGCAGCTTCCCAATGGGGTACTGATATATGTTTATGCTCTTCATGGACAAGTGAGTGAACCAGAGTATACCCCCAGCCAATAGATCCAGCAACGAATCAAGAGTGGAAGCAGCAACAGCCAAAGAACCACTCCTTATCGTTGCGTATATCTACAAAACAAATAAAAAATAAAAAACTCAGCTTTAGCAACCCATATGCAGCTTGTGGTGGTCTAAACCAAAGAGAGAGATTTGAGATGAAAGACTGAACCTTGAGAGCCAAAAGTACAATGTTGGCATAATTTGATATCTTCATTGCAAACTCGCTGTGCTTCTCCTCAATGTCCTCAGAGTCGTCATCGACACTGGATTCAACCAGAGAGTCCACCTCCTCGAAGGACTTGAGGGTCGCGAACTGCCTCTCGTAGTATTCTTTCTCCCCTGAATGGAACCAAGACAAGGATGAAAAAATGCGTTTCTAAATTCATAGCAGAGTCAATGCTGAGCAATGAAATCAACAATGAGTAACATTAACAAAGCGTGGTTCATCTTATAAGGTAACAATTTATGGTGTTTGTATCTGACTATCTGGCCGTTTCCGAGCCAAAAAGAAGCAAAAATAGGAGTAATACTTATCCATAGAAAGTCGGAAGCATTTAAATTTGTATGGCAGATGCAGGAACTGTAATTTGCCAGCATTCAGATCTTGAAACAGATGAACTCTGTCAGAGGTTGAGTGGAAAAATCACATGAAGAGAATCATACATAAATCAAGGTCAGTTCTTTCAGTCTATGGACAAGTGATATCCTGAACAGTTCAGCCAAGTTACAGACACAGCCAATCTACCAAAATGCAGACAGTTTCTCCATCCAGGACTTCCAAACAATTAGCAGAAGAAAGATAGAGACAACCAACAAGACGGAACAGGGTTTGGAAAAAGGGGCGAAACAAGACAGAGAAGAACAGGGTCACAGAGTACATATGGCAGTAATGCATGGCGTTGAGCAAAAGATCCCAACGGACGAACCGAGGCGGACAAGCCCATCCACTGGCGCGGAGCGGACTGCAGCAGGGCTTATCTCTGGTCGCCATATAATATTGAGATAAAAGTAAAAGGGCCACGCGAAGGAGAAGTTTAATCTCGCTTTCTGCCATAAGAAAGAAAATTAGAAAGGGGATGGCTTCAAGTGAATCAGTAACTGATTCCACGAAACTACAACTAGACAGATATACCGGCAAGTTTGACTCAAAAAAACCATTTTAGAGATCGCCTTCAGATGTGCTCAACGGCCTTTCCAAGATAACATCTGGTGAATAGACGTCTAAACAGAGCTCATCATCGGAACAGACTCATCGCTCATTCAGTTGTAAATAATACCCAAACATCCAAATCCCAGCACAGTCGTCGTACCATGAAGCACAGGACTATCCCATACCCACAGCGGAAGAAACCAGTAAAGAAGATCCAATCATTGACCTCACCGTCGTGCATCCCGCGTGCGTTGGAGAGGTCGATGTCGAAGGGCCGCTCGGGGTCGATGCCGCACCTCACCTTGTCCGGGAGCATCGACACGAACCGGCCCCGCATCGAGCTGACGGAGTTCCTCCTCCCCCAGCAAGCGGCGGCGTCGGCCCCGCCCCCGCCGTTGCCGATGAGCGGGGCCTTGATCTCGTCGCCGGCGTCCATCTCAGCGCCGAGTCGGCCTGGTGCGGATCGGGGGGACGAGGAGGCGGGGGGAACACTTCCAGGCGAGTGTGCTCCGACCCGCAAGTTGTGGGTACGGGATGTGGAGGCGCAAGAGGAGGGAAGGAGGGAGACGACTTGTTGTGGAGGGATATACGGAACGCTTTTAATGAAGGGGAGTTAAACTGGAATAACGAGGACAGCGGCGGGAAGGGAAAACGGGAGACTTGCTGTGCATATATCGGTCCGGAGCAAGAGACCCCGAAAGAGTATCTTATGATGAGGATGCTGGTTCCCCTCTATTAAGAACACGAGGGGTCCAGGTGTGCTGTCCCCAGTCGATTCTGAATATTTACATCTCTCAGTAAAATTAATTATACGTTTCTTTAAGGTTCACGTCAACGTCAAACCAGAAAGGCCCGAAATGGCAAGGAAATGACGCACGGTTGTTTTGAGTCTTTGTTTCTTTTGTATTTGTTCATTTGCTGTAAAATGATGTAATGGATTGTATTCAATAGCCCGGCAAGGAAAACTTTACGTTTGCTGTAACGGAGATGGAAAAATAACGAAGCTGCATTTTGTGCCTGTCTTCTTTGACCAAAAAGTCATATACCTCATATTTATCCACCTTAAACAAACATAAAATGCCGTTCTACAGAATTCCTGCCAGTCGGCATTTTCGTCAACCTGGACTACGGGAATGCAGGATCTGACGGTAATCCAGCAGAACACGGCAATCTTATCGCAATTGCGTGCTGATCCTAATTGACAAAACTCCCTAGCCCCTAATGGTGGGGTTCAAATGATGTGTACCAATTCTGAGGCCAAATGTGAGGGACTTTTTCGAAGAGGAAATGACAGATCTGCCCTTCCTTGGTAGCACAGATTGCTACCTGTAAAAAGATTACATATTTTTATACGGTGTTTGATCCCATCGAGTTTAGTAAATAAATTATGAACACCAACTAACAGCTGAACTGGACTATTTTTTATGTTTCAAACGAAAGGCCTAAAATATGCAAAAGTACTCGGATTATAAAAGTAAGTCCCGTATGTCCTATAATACCATGTACCACCTAATAGGATTTTCCTTCAATTATTATCGGCGGATAGTGGAGGTTGAGATGTTATTATCTAAACTAGGTAGGATGATACATTCTTGATGTAGAAGTGGGGGCGGAGACTCGCCTTAATTGCTAATATAGTTCATTTTGTTTGTTTGTTTTTTTTATCCTTTATGAGGGACAGACTTACTTTCACTCATACAACTTATTTCATGTATCGCCAATTTTTTTTTTTAAAAGAGTTACACATTTATTACAATATGAAAACGCTCTCAAGAGATTTTGGATGTATTTTTTTTCTTTATTTTTGTATTACGAATCAATCCTTGTACTAATGAAATTTATATTATTTAAAAGAGTATATAGAAGGCTCTATTACAATATCTTTGTACACTTTTTTTTTTAACTACAAACAGTTTTCATATTGATGAAATCAAAAAAGAAAAAGGTGTCCTCTTCTCATTAAGTTGAATTCATTCAAGCATATTGGGTTTCAGCACCATAGACACACAAAAAAAATTATATCAAGATGCATAATAAAATTAAAATTCTTACTCATTATTTTTTTATACTCGAATTATAGAAAAAAACTGTTCATTTATGGTATCTATTCTCTCTCAAACGAGTTGTGTTTTATCCATGCAGGCTAATCGATACAAGTAGGTTTTATGTTAGTCATGTGTCACACGTCACAAAATTTGTCTCGTCAAAACAAGGGTCTCCCCCTGATTGTTGTTTAAAATATTATGAATATCATGTGTTAGAATAAGGATAAATAGATAAAAATACCCAACCTCCATTATTCGAATGGAAAGTTATTTGTATTTTTGTCTTTAGGGATGCATATATATCGGTGGAAGACTTCATAGCAAACCAGGAGTCTCTAGGATTCTCAATATATCAATCCATAGGGTGGAAGAAACCAATCTGATTTTAGGCCAACTTCAATTTTGTCCTCGATTCTTTATTTTCTATAATTCTGGGCTTCAGTCAAGTTTATTCCAAAATCAACTTGCACAAGTTGGACCTGATAATACAACACATTTTTAGCGTGTAGGAATCAATTCATTTATTAGTATTTATAGAGGGATATTGGGAGTGGACTACACAATGATCAATTTCAAAAGTACAACTTATATATCATTTGTTATAACATTGTTGCTCAAGGCCTAGAAGTAAACATTTATTACACTATGCCATGAACTTAAGTAACATAAATACATGACAAAAATTGTATATCACTGTATCATATGAAAATGTCATCATAACATTAATGTTTAGAAAAAAAAAATTAATTCTGATGACATGCTCATGAATAAAGTTGTAGAGATAGGAGATAAAGAGGTTATCTAAAGTAGCATAAGGTGTCAAAACACCCGAATAATATACTTTAATTACATATTTTTGAACTTCTCATCGTAGTATTATAAAAAATTGCATGACTTATATAGAAAACTATAGAATTCATCTGTATTTTCTAATTATCAAGAATCCTTGTGACTCATCCCAATTTTGGTCCGGCTCATACTTTCTAAATACTCAATCCAAGAACATTACTTTGTTTGGTATCGACTCGACCTAGTCTTTTCTATCAAGCATGAATTTAGATCAATGTACTATCCTATTCATCTTGTAAGATCACATCTGAGTCAACAAAAATGAATGAGTGTGGTTCAAGTTTGATGTTATCATGAAAGTCCACTCAGATTGAAAGAATAGTTCTACAAAATCACATACATAATATATTGTGTACTGGTGAGTATTGGATCGATAAGAAATATTGTGTCAGAATTTAATGCTAGCATAACTTTGTAGAAATATTGAAAATGGTCATTGTGGTGTTGACGTGAAAACATGATATGCAAACAATGGTGGCTTTTCTATAGAAATGGCATATTATTGGGTGTGTATGATGTACACTTAGATATTGTGAGAATATAATCGAGTTAAAACTTATATTATATAAGAAAGGGTGGGGGATATGTTCATCTGTTTTATTTTTTATTTTCAAATTGTAAAACAGTCCTTGTATTCTAATAAATCATTCATGCAATGCACAACCTTTATGTCTTGAAAGGACATGTAAGAGGTTGTATGATATTTTATTTTTTATTTTCAAATTGCACAACCATATGTGAAAGGACATGTAAGAGGTTGTATGCTACTTTATTTATTTTTCAATTACAAAATAAATATTGTATTTTAACAAGGACATTGTGTAGTGTACGGGTTTATACTATAGAAAGGGTTAGATTCAAATTTTCACATTTATTATTTTAAAATATATGTCATTATATATTCAAATAAATTGTTATCTAACTCGTCTCAATCTCCAAACCACATTATATTATTCTTTTAGGCTGCTATGGTTGATACGTTACTCTGACTCGTGGGGCATGAGATCCATTAATGGACTTTGCCGATGCTTTCGGTATTTCTCTTGGGTGTGTGGGAGCAAGATCAATTATCTTTTCATCCCTTTTTTTTACTTTTATTGGATTTTAATTTATATTAACATAGTGTCTCATACAACATTCTGCCGATCCTTCTTCTAAGCAAGAGAAGATCTGCTAGTTATCCATACAAGAAACCTTAATAAATTGATATAATTATGCATATAACATTTACAATCAATAAAATAATTTAATGTTTACAAAACTGTACGACATTTTATGTATTGATGGCTAATCTATTGAAACGTGTGCAACACAACGGTTAATGCCTAGTGCGTGGGTTACTAGAGGTTGAAGCATTAAATCTTTAAAGCCTTTCTCAGCCAAAACTACCGTAAGAGATCCGGTCAACCGGTAAATCATACATGTAGTCCTTGATTCTGCCCGGAAGCTTAATTTATTCGCTTACTCGTGTTTCTTGTTGACCTGTAGTGGACCTACCATTTATAATTTATTCATGCTTCAATTTGACAGCTGCAACTTGCAAAGCGACCGATCCAGCCATTCCTGATTTTGTATCACCACTACGTAGCTCACCGCAAGAACCTGCCCTGCTGGACGATTAATGATTCGTTAACGCATACTACAGGTTTTGCACGTTAAAATCGCGGTTGACGAGCTCGAGAGTCATCAGGCATTTGGAAAATACTGGCGGAGGGCATAGTGCGTGCCGGCGTTTTGAAGTCCACGATTGCTCACTTTTTGATGCTTTACAAAGACCAACAATGATCGGCTACTTTGACCCATAGAGTACTCTCATCAGGGTTAGATCCATTGATGGTATTTTTCTGTTTAAGATAGTTATGGCATAATGGAAATGTGGTCAACATATAATGTTGGCTGCAAAAAGCATATTAGATACGTACAGTTTCACACTACCTTCATATTTGGGGTGATTTGTCAGTATCACAAGTCTGCTAAAAATATATATTAGGCTATATATACCTAATTAATCAAACCTATAATTTATATTTTTAAAAATGTGATTCTAAATTAGCTGAGCCAAACGAAGTCCTAAAAATGTTCATCAAACCTTGAACGTAAGAAAATCCTCACTCGTCCTTAATATCGAAGTAACATCATGGCCTAGTCGGCATTCGGCAACTGAATGTGATGGGTGGGTGATCTCCACACGCCCCCATGAGCAAAGTCAAATGTTACTCATCAGGCATGCCACACTGGCACTTATAATATGGCAAACTTTTAGTCGATGTGCGCATTTCTTTAAGATCCCTAGAAATCCCACAGCCAACCACATGTCCTAACGATGTGAACCTAACCTTTGTTTTGTAAAACAAACGGGTAAACGAGAAACATGATGGCATCATTGAATCCAGAAAACGCCCAAGTTCAGAATTCTGATGAGCTTTTTATAGTCCTCATATCATGCTTTCCAATATTTTACATTCGCGAGTGGTTGAATGGTCATTGACGGGGTTGCATGTCAGATTAAAAGAAACAAAGTCATTCTCATATGATTCTCTTCCCACGCCATGTTTGACATGCATTGCAATCAAATAACCTATGATATTGTAAATACAGATAACAAAATCTTTTTACAGCATACCATGTGCGGTACCGAGCGAATTTTTCTTCTTCTCATTTTTCAACCATAGAAACCAAATTGTCTATAGTAATCTATTAAAATTTGAACTCCGGTGTCATATTTTGATCGCCTCAACATAACTCCGGTGTCATATTAAATATTAAAATAACTAACAAAGATGAACATCGGGCTGGGTCATCTCATGTTTTGGCAAGTTTATGCCCGACTCATATTTTTAATTTGGTCACATGTCGGGTTAGACCCGAATAATATTTGGAAAACGTATCCATACCCGACCCACATTATAGAACTAGGTTTCGGATCGGATTGGGGACAACCCAAATAACATACTAAATGAAGATATTTCTAACATATACATATGACAAACTATAACATATTTTTGAACCGTACTACTAGATAACTTATATATACTATCCAAGAAACTTATATACTTACTAATTATTATATAAATCTAACATATGAAACTAATATAATTTAGATAAAACATGTTTAAAATATCATTCATATCACATTTATTTATGTAATATAATTAAAATTGTCAGAACCATAAATAATAATTCTCAATTAGCATTGATTGCAAGATACACATTTGTGTTCTAATGAATAATCTAGCAATGTTCAACTGAGATGATTTTTTAAACATATCTAATATAAATTCACTATCCAAAATTATATATTTTATAAATCATTATAAATATTTTAAATACCTTACATTTACTCCTGTGCACTGCTCTTTTATTCTTATTAATATAATTGTTTAAATATGTTATAGATCAAATCATCAAACGTAAATTTTAAAATAATTTAGTCAAACGTATCTTACAAATGATATATATTATATACAAACATGTGATTAAGCATATACATGTATATAATTAATCTGTATATTTGAGTTTTCGAGACTGTGTTTACCTTCACCCTGACACATTCCATGTAGAAAATTAGATCAAAATCTTAGGTCTGGCCTACCAATGAAACTTTACATGAATTAGATCTGGGTCGGGTTATACAGGTCAGGAAATGGGTCGGATCGGGCCAGCCCAATTTGATGCACATCCCTATGTGTCATTCATATGAACAACAATATTAGTTCAATTTGCATAAAATTATAACACATGATCAAAATTCATATTGAACATAAATTTTAGAAATATAATGTTTTTATATAATTTAAAAATTAAGTTAGGAGGTAATGTTAATTGCATTGTAGCATCTTCAGGTAGTATTTTTATCTAAGTATGGTTGAAAAATTATAGTTTATTATAATCGCTTCATGTTTTACCTTTTCATTTAAATCACTGTAAAATTTTCATTTCACATATGCTCATATGTGAAAATTTCTATAATCAGCTTGCCTTTTACCCAATATCAAAAGCCTTTGGTGAAAAATATTTCACACTTCATGACATAACTATCATGTTGGTTTTTAGATATGTTGCATTCACAAACTTAACCTATTCTAAATGGAATTTAATCTTTCACAATTAACCAATTAAATTATCCCTATAGCTATGTAACATTGTATCGCAATTATGCAAATCTTTTGAACAAAGATTTTTATGAATTATAGTCGCAGTTGTACATATAAATTCGATCATGTTCTTGACAACTGTGATTTCAGCTTTATCCATATTAGCATGACATTCATCACTAGCAAGTATTTCCTTCGCGATGGATATGACCTCAGCAAGACAAGCAATCCTAATTACATTCTCATTGTGGACTCAAGTTCCATGAACTACTACCCGATCAACAGAATGTATCACATTCATCACTTTAGTGGCGGACCCAAAAAATCACTATGGGGGGTGCTGAGAATGATCAAAGTTGTTTTTTATATTATTTTATACTACTCAAAGTAGAAAAGGACTTACCTAGTAAAGGTTTTGTGTATATTACTGAATAATTCTTCACGTCAAAATAACAATCAATAGAAGTAGAAAAATAATCACAACTAGTATGAGAAGTCAACAACTATGATGCTTTGAAATTGGAAGTACATATTATTTTTATGACTAATTTAAATAAGAGAGTCAAGTTTAACGTGTCTTCATGTTTTGAAAATGTTATCAAATATTTTCATCACTAACTCCTCTAAATCCATCTCACTCAGTGTAGCATACTATCAATTCATTTAACTAGTCATCACTTATCTTGTATAAGAAATGGAATATTTGACTAACTATTAACACACACTTTGTTCATAATTCATTATAAAGAAAGATTACATAAACTCATATACATATCTACTAAGATCTGGATCGCATAAAGTTATAAGAAAATTAAAGTACTTTTAATAGATTGCATACCTCTAGTGCTTGTTGAACAAAGATAGGAGCATTAGTGTTAAGTCGATTTGAACTATGACTCTCCCGAACCAAAGCCTGTGGATCTAAAATAGTAAGAAGATTAGCGATGGACACACTGAGAATGAAGAGTAGAGAAGTCCCAGATTAATTGCCAAATTGAAGTCCAGAAGCCAAGTTGGGAGTCGTTGTTCCCCATAAGTCAAGTCTTGTTGTGTTGTTTATTCTTGTGGATGACATGAAGACCCAGAGACTCCCTACCGACATGTACAGGCTGCCTCCAATTGCATTTGGGAAGCCAACAAGCTGGAAGAAATTGGGGCGCCAAAAAACTGATGGTGTGTTAGTGTTAACACTGGTGAAATAGACGAAGAAACACAGTGAGATAGACACGTTGTCCCGGCTCTGTTGTTCCATGCCACCGTTGTGCCGCCGGCGACCCCGTGACCCTAACAGTTTGCCCGTCACCGGGAGACCTGCAATACTTTGACAATCCGACTATCGGCGGATGCATGGCGGAGGCAGGTTTCTGATCTCATAGTATGGAGATGTCGCTGAGTTAGTATGCCATGAGCATGACGACGCAACCGCAAAAAGTTTACAAGCAGGCGGACGCAGGTAGCCACGAAAGCAGTTTCGATCCCCACCCACCAGGGAATAGGGAACGTCGCTTAGTAGTTGGTACGCAGAGTATCAAGAGACGGGAGTTCGCGCTTTCGTTTTCCCTGAACTTGACAGTTACAAGTGGGCTACATTGTCAAAAGGACCGTCATTACTTCAATATGATCAACACCTAACTACATCTAAAATACAAAGTTTTTTTTTTTTGGGTGGGGGGGGGGGGGGCGCTTCAGCCCTGACAGCCCCCTAGCTACGCTCTTGCATCACTTGTCTTCCATAGATATGTAATGTAAGTCACAGATTTAACATTTGGCATGTTGGTGCCACCAGTGAATATGTGAAAATTCATATCTTTTTTGTGAGATTTGTTGAAATCAATAGTCAACTAAGAACATACAATATTTTTTCTAAAAATTTAAAATTGATATATTTAAATACTTCTCTATAGGGCTGTCAAATTTTGTCCCAACTCATGAAACCCGATCTTATCCAATCCCGAAAAATTTGGGTTTGATTTTGGATTTTATCAATCCGAGTTGGTTTAGAGTTTGGATATTAATGTCCGAATTGAATCTGAGTCGATTTTGACAGGTGATTTTTTCAACCCGAATAGAATCTAGATTGAAAAATTTTGAAAATATAAACTTTAAACGTACAAGTTACTATATTCCGTGTCTAAAATATTTACAAGTTACAAAAGTATATGATCCAAGTTTGATTTTGGGTTCCAAAATATGAAACCGGGTTTGGTTTCAGACATATCAATTTGTAAAAAATTTGGTACTGGGTCAGTTCCAGGTTGAGCTATTTTTTTATCAACCTGGTTGTTGTCCGACTTGGAACCGACCTAAAATCGGTTTTTTTTACACTACTACTTCTCTAGTGACTAATACCCTGCATATTATGTCCATATGGAAGTGGTTACACATAGAGAGTTGATGCTTAATTTGAACACCAACCCCACATCGATTTTTGATGAGCTTGACTGCCTTTGTTGTCATCTAATTTCCTTTGAAACAAATATTATTCAACCAGAGATCTGTCAATTGATTGATACATATATAATCATTGTTTATTTTATATCCCAATTTGGATATTTTTATTACTAAATACCTCATGTTTCACCAAATTAGGAGTCACTTATGTGTACATCAATTGTTCTCTTTTTTACATGTATTTTGCATATTCTGTTATAGTCTAATTCATTGCAGATTTATATTGTAGGAATAAAAAAATATTTCCTTGAGAAAAAGTTGATGCCACTAAAATTTAACTCAGTGGTATCAACATGGTACCAGAATAAAATTTCAATATTGTTCTAGTAACAAGTCTGTGGCTCAAATTTTGATGCTGACAAGTGTGATTAAAGTGATAAAATCCAACAGATAATGTTATAATTTACTTTTTGGAGTTTCTGTATAATCCATAGCAAGCATGATAGCCAAAGGCACCCGCTAGCAACACAACCATGGCTTGGCATAGTCGGGAGGAGAGGAGGAAAAATTGAGATGATAATCTTTTTTCCCATAGGAAGTGGAGGCAGTTTAATAGTAGAAATGTCAAAAATTTATGCTCATCTTTATATGAGTCTTCCTTACTGTTGTCTCTAGGACTTAGTATTATATTTTTTGTATTTTTTTCTTCTCTAACTTTTAGCTTTCATATCATGTCACTAGTGTTCATATAAAATTTTGATCTTTAGGGCTTTAGTGAGCCCAATGCTATTTTGTATTTGATGATATGATTTTATTAATTATTTTCTTTGGTCGAATTTTTTGGTGATTTTTCTCTACTAACCTTGTTGTCCTCGATAAATGTGAAACTATTTTAAAAAATTAACTACTTCAAAATATGGGTCAACGATTGAATAAAAGCACCTTTCACACAATCAATAAAGCACATCAAAAGACGGCTAATGATTGTGAGAGTTTTATCCATAGATAGAGTCCCTACTCATGTAAATTAATTATTAATTTATATAAAAGTAGAGCTGAAATTAATTTGGATAATACATCACAATGTGAAAGCTTGTTATGTAGCCTAGAATCTTTAATTGAAGAGATATATTTATGAATGTATTAGAATTCAAGTGCAAGTGCGTTGTGCTGAAATTGAATTTGCTAAAGAATTCCCATCCATCCAATTTAAAACCATCCTTAAATTATTTTCCTTTAGTGTAAATTTGGTTTAAATATAGTTCTTAATCAAACACACATTTACCTTAGGTCTAGCTAATTAGTCCTAATTAGTAGTAGTGTTTAATTTCACAACTCCTTTTTTTACTCTAGTCTTATCATAGTATAGTTGGATAAAAAACAAATGAGAATATTTCAAGAAGTATTTTTCTCAAATTAACCACGCAAGTAGTGTGTATCACAAGAGTTTGATTGTTTGATTATACCAAAATTGAAATTATAAAAAGCTTAGGTTAAATTTCCAGATTTATTAATGGACGAAGACAATATGCTAAGTGGGTTTCCACGACTACCTATGTTTGCTCTCGCTATAGAGAGTGGGACCTGAGAGGGGATCTATTCTAATAGTATGATACAAAGAGCCATGTAAAGATCAAATAGTGGAAAATTAACTATTATAAAATTACAAAATGTATCATTATAAAATTGTTCCTCACTATAAAGGTGGTGAAATATACTAAAAACTTCAACTAAGTACATATAAGGCAAGTTGCAGAGGAATAGTCATCCATTTCAAGCTATCCTCATGTTCACAAACATGTACACGATCTCCCTCAGTCTAGAACCTTTGAGATACCTTCACATGGGTTGAATGGGAGCATCACCTAGAATATAGGAAAGTATGGGTCAACAAATTTTGAGTATGTGCATGAAACATATTTAGGATTTTAGGGTAAAGAAAATATAGCAAGAGGTTCCCATTCAAGAGAGGGTCAATAACGAGTAAGCAAGCTCAAAAGAAGGAAAAAAGATAATAAACTTCAAAAGACTAAGACATTTAAAGAATAACAACCTTTTATAAAGTGTCTTTCCATCAACCATTTCATAAAATAAACAAATTCATGTAGTTAATGGAGAATAAAATTAACTAAATCAGGGTCAGGACACCAAGGATTGTTGGCCTATAAGTAGGAATGGAGGAATAGCACGCCTAAGCAGAAAAGCATGTCCATGTATTTATTAAGGGTGGAATAGCACACCTCAGATGTAAAAGCACATCTTTTTATAAAAGTATGATTATGAAAAAGCATCTATATTAGTTAAATTAATCTAAAACTACATGCAATAATGGAAGGTAAGACTTATGTCTATCAATAACATGGCATGTGGGGTTACAAACCCAATATAATGTGAATAAATAAAGTTTTAGAGAACTAAGAACAATTGCCACTAGAAGGACATGATATTTCAAATAAGAAGTAACTATATAAAGAGGTGCCTCATTATGTGAAAGGTATATCACAATGAATAAATGCCTAATTTTAAATGAAAATTGCACATAACTAGTTTTCACAGATAAAGGTCAGCTCAATGAATATAGTTGTTCCCCAAGGTTGAGTATTCATCCTATGAACATATTATGTATATTAGTTAAACCAAGGCTAATAATGTTTATACATTCCTATTATAGAGTTTACTATTGTTCTTATCCTAGTTATGATTACTTAATGACATATTAGGGTTTATCAAATTTATGTGATCTATTTTAGTTTAAGATCTGTCTTTAGTAACCTAAGTCTATATATTTTTGGAATACATATATGTGTCATTAACAATTTGCATTCCTCATATTTAGGTCTCGAATTGTTATTCTCTCCCTTAATATATGATAAATCACTTGGTCAACTAGGGGTTTATATTTTCTACATGAGGTGAAGGGGCATTCTTATTGCAAGAATATAGGATCTAGGTCTCACATTATCTTATATGTAAATACATAAATAACCCTCATTTTACATATTAATGAACCACTAAATATATACAATCATTATTAATAAGGGTACTAGAATAAATCATCTATCCACACAGTTCCTTACTAGTAGTCTAATTAGTGAATTTCACATCCTTCATTGCAAGAATAGATACATATATACCAGTCATGCCTCTTGTGTTTGGTATCAAGCATATATTCTCTTTCCCAAAATCTTTATTAAACTAAACCTAACAGTGATGTGTGACTCATATTTCTAAGTAACATTTCTCTCTGAGATCATACTTGGTCATAGAGTATAGCTTACCATTTAGGTATCTAAGTAACATTTCTCTCTAAGATCATACTTGGTCGACTAGATTCCAAAATGAGAATGAGTAGGGATGTTATTTACAAACATGTTCTATTTGTAGGAACATTGATTTTGAAATAGACAGGGGTGTATGTTATAGATGTTAGATTCTCAATCATCATTGTCAAACTATAATTATGCTATTTCCCATTATGACCTTAATATCATTTATATTTGTTTAAAATCTCATGTTTAATATTTAGATAGTAAGATCGATTAGTCTAGATGATATTAGTATGATAATTACTAGGTATCTCATCAAATGATGTGAATCATTGTCATAACTAGTAGGTATGTTTGTGTTTAGTCTCTATCTTGTACTTGATCATATCATTTATTCTATGTACAAAGAATCATTTGATTCAAGAGTAAGAGACTTACAGGTTTCAACATCTGAAATCACTATGATGATAACCCTTCAATCATGCTATTGTGACTGGGTTTAGATTTTAGTTTGATGTCACCTTTCTTGAATTCAAGTTGGATCATCTCTCTCTCTTAGAATTTTGGTGGTCTTGAGATTCATATTTGTAGATTTGCATTTTGTCATGGTGGGTGGAGCCTAAGTTCCATGGTCTTGTGTTAGTCGAGCATGGCTTGGAAACAATAGTTCAATGGTGTGTTGTAGGTTGATGCAACAACATATTGTAGGTATGTCTGGGGTCAAGGAGGAATAAGAAGAAGGAGGAGGAGGAGGAAGAGGAGGAGGGAAGTGAGGGTTAAGAAGATGATGGGATTTTTACATATAAGTGTCATCAAATTTAAAGAGGAAGTGAGGATCCTATTGCACAGTGCAAGGAAGCCCTGAGGAGCCTCTGTTGGTCACTGGATCTTGACAGTCTCAGGTGGCGACACTTAGTTAGTTACATCATGGATTTTAGATGCCAGGATGAAGGAGACTTTAAGCGGTGTTAATGATGATCTGATGGATGGAAATCTTGTGTTAGTAGGTGGCCATTAAGGCTGGAGGTGACCACAACAAGGTGCAAATGGTGCCTTGTGGCGACAACTGTGGTTGGAGGCTCTTCTCTTTTTCCATTTTTGTCATCTTTAGGGATGTCATTTCAAGGAGGGAAGAGATGGAGTTGTAGGTGAAGGATAGGAGGGACCCCAACAGTCGTGCACTTGGTTGGTTGGACTATCAATGGTGATTGGTTCATACTAGGTTGCAATCATGGTTGTGAATGTAAGGCACCTAAACTTGCTTAATGAGTTGAATAAGCTTAATTACCATAATTGATTGCTTAGAACCCTAATATAACACTATAATATTATTTGAAATCATAATGCAAGATTAAGTTTCAAATTTGGTCCAATTTGGACACTGGTTGAGCAAGCTATGCAATTTTATGCACATTTTGGACTTTTATGCAATTTACCCAATTGAGATATTTTCTTTACAATTTATCACTTGCATTATGTTCCTTGGATATTCTATCATCATTATTGATCTTTTTGATACATGGGGCACCTATTTAAACCTTGGTTTGAAGGTGTTTTCTCCAAGGGTATTTTAAGTGTTTACCCCTTCATGGATGAACTTGGTAGCTATCAACTTATGAATTATGTGATTGGATGGGAAATTCGACAAAGGAAAGCTGAGCAGGTCTATAGGGATGGTGGGGGAGCTTCTTGTGTGTGTGCTTGTATATTATTAATAAATTAAGGCCATGGACACTTGGATAGATACTAGAACTTCAACTTTTTCTTTTTCTTTATCTTAAAGTTTTGTATACTTATCCCCAAGCACCAAAACGAGCCATTTTCTCTCCACCACTTACCTCCTTATCCCAACCTTGTTATACCTCTGTGCTTCTATGAATTTTCCTGTCCAAGGAAGAATAAAGTGGGGATCTTCTTGGAAAAAGGATCTAGGGTTGCAATTGACTTTGTTTTAGGGTTGAAAAAGCTTCCTTCTAGTGATCTTGACCTAAAAGAGTAAGAATTCCCTTTTTTCCTCCATTTATTTCTTTTTTATCCTTCCTCCTTGCTTCATCCAGGTCGGAACCTTGCTTTTCCATGGTATAAATTGCTCTAAATCTCTAAAACCCTACCTTTCTTGCTCCTTATGCTTAGGGTTTGCTCATTTGATGAAGAAAGGTGCTAGATGGATGATTTCATAGCTTATTCTTGAATTTTCTACCCTAACTGCTCAAGTTTTCTTCTATATGGGGTTTCATATTCTCATTATAGGCAAGTTTTATAACTTTCTCCGTGTTTATTGCTTACCATAAGCTTGCTAGCTCATGTTCTTGCTTGAAAATGATGATTCATGCACTAAAAAGCTATGCTTGGCTTGGATTTTGATTTTTTTTAATGTTCCCTATTCTGATTTCAGTTCTAGATGAGCCTGTGATCATGTGTATGTTATTACTAAGGTATAATATGACTTGGATCAGGTTAGTTTTACAACCTATGGTGCTAAGTACCTATCAACCAATGGTCAATTTTAGGGATTAAAGCTGATTTCTCCTATAAACCCATGACCCGATGATGGTACCATTGCAACACCCTATGGTATTGTCTTCATGACAACTGATGGTTGGGATCAAAGGTGTCAGATGATGGTGACAACCCCTTAGGTCAGGTTTTGGAATAATCAACCAGTCAGTACCCTAAAAATGTTATCAATAAATGATGACATTAGCTTAATATTTAATGTTGATTAATGAATATAATGTTGATCTAACAACCTATGGTGACTTAATGGTAACTAATGATGGTGGATCAGGTCTATACCACCTATGGTGATTTAATCAATGTAGTTGTAGCATCAATTAAGCCTTAGACCAATGGTTTCTTGGGTCACTTGATGCAATGGTCGAACCTATACTATAATTGATGGTTTTAACATATGAACTTGATCCAATGGTCAAGATCTAATGTTTATTACTCCAATAAAGTGGAATGATGGCTAATGTAATATGTTGGTTCTAATAATGTGGTTTATATGGTTTCCTTTATATGATTAACTTAAAGAGCTTACTTGTTGACAATGGATGGCTTGTTTTAAATGAACAATTGTTGTGGGTTTTACCCTACTCTCAATGGAAATTTTTGTGTTGTTAATTAAGGGATGTCTAGGGTTAAATGGTGACTCTTTCTAGAGCACAAATCAAGGAATTCGTATGTGGCTTATCCAAGGTGTTTACTTATGTAAACAACCCATGGTCTTACCTTTTAAACATCCAATGGTTCTGGGTGACATTGTGGTATAGTGATATGGGTTGAATAATGATGGAACAAATGGAGGGTTACCCTTAAATAAGGTAGTCTTACCTATTCACTCATATGAATAGAAGGGATGATAACCATATTGTGTTGATATGTAACCCTAATGAGGTATAGCTTGTTATACCTTAGCTTTAATATAACTAAATGATAGTAATTGGGTATGAATAGTCCTTAAATGACTAATACAATCATGGAGTACTATGTTATTATTGTTGAAACCCTAGTATGCTATAACCCAATGGTTACACCTTGATTTATGTGTGGGTTCATACTTGAGAATAGTATGGAATGTGATTGTGATGCTTCACCTGATGCATCCATGATCCAATGGGGATGCCATGAGTTACGATTTGGGTATACATTTTGATTAGTAACATTGATACAATTTATCATGTTGAACCTAACTCTAATGCAAATAGATAAAGATGAGTATTCATGTTTAACATTATTATATGATGGAATGATGGTGGAATAACATCCTTAATATGCTCATAACCTTAATATGTTAATTGGTGGTTCTCATAGACGCATGCTTGATACTTTCTTATGCTAAACATGTGCATTATGAATATGATGAGGGTTAATCATATCTAGATTCCTTGCATGTTGATGTAATAAAGGAATGTTATTAATGTTAATATAACCCTTCTATGATTGTTTATGAATATCTCCTAGCTCATTAATGCAATATTGTGTTGATCCGGTGTATTATATGTAAGTGATGTTGTTGAGCCTTGTTATAAGGCATGCAAAGATAATCATAATCATGTAGGGAATAATATGATGGTCTTAATGACCTTTGGGAAGGGTTGAGCCCTGAATGAGACATAATCCTCTTGTGTTGATAAGGGTTGATACCCTGTGATATTGTGAAAAGGATTTATATCTTGTGATAATATTATGACTAGTGTAGTCTCATGAATGGAAAGTGAATAGTAGCATGTGATGATGAGATGAGAAATTATGTTTCATACGTTTTATATCTTTTCAAGTTTTGATATTTATATGCTTGCTAGAAGTGAATTAGGGTTTGTATGTCCACTTGTTTTATGTAGCCTTAATTCACCCAATTGGCATAACTAATCAAGTGCAACTCTAATCATGTAGTGCCCTATGCCGTAGAACCATCTTCAGTGTCCAAACATGCTGGATGGTGAAACGAGTATTCCTAAGGGAAACTCAGAGCGCATATTGTTGAGTATGTGGGGGTGGCAGGTTAAGAATATACCCTTGTCATCCATAATGCAGATTGTGGAGGTTGTCTATGGTCATGCCTCATACATCTGATGTGATTGAGAACAACTACGGTCGTGTTTTGGTGATTATAACATGATGTAATTAGAAGACAACTACGATTGTACCTTAGTGATGGGGTTTGTATACCCTAGTTTCTAGTACCGTGACCTGTACCAAGGGTGGACTAGTGGTTAGCATCTTGACTATATTTCATTGTGGTGGCAACTTTGACTGATATGTCATTGCCTTTTTACTCATACTGACTGAGGGGAAGAGATCTTAGGATATCGGCACTCCTAGATCTTGTACGAAACCAAATAGCCCTTCATAGGGGTCGGTTGGACTTTGAATGGTATGATTCAAATTCCCCAGGGCATAATAAAAGATGTAAGACATCCGTGTAGCATATTTTTTTAGGGTTATACACAATGTTTCACATTGGATGATAACCCTTGTTTGTTATCTTTACATAAAGATGATGCTTAGTTCAATTAAGAGATAGTAGATATACTTAGGTTGTGCATATGCTTAAGATTATGGATGCATACATACAATAGCTATGCTTGTGTTGATAACTATACTACTACTGCTGATTATAATCATGATGCTAGATATCTCATGTTGTTAGTTATGTTTAGCATGCTAGCCATGCCTTAGTTACTAGAGATACATATATTGCTTATCATGCTTATCCAGATAGTTGTGCTTATGATGTTAGCTCTTCTTATGATGTTGATATGTTCAACCAATTAAACATGTTCATGTTGTTATCTATGCTTATGTGGATAGACTTATTCATAATTATAGAGATTCTACATTACTAGACTTACTCATGATGCTAGATATGCATATGCTACTAAATTGCTTATATTATCAACAAAATAAAGGATGATAGTCTGGTTAATGATGACAGTTATTATCTGCTCCTTTATGTATTTTGTTAATCAACAATACTATTGATCTTATTTGTTATATTTGATTAAACTTCTTAACTATTTAATTACTTAAAAATGTTGTAATCAATAAGCATTGCTGGAGGTTATATCTTGTTGGGACATGGGTCTCACCCTTGTGGTTTGCCACATTTTTTTAGGTAATTGGAAGTGATGAAAACAAACTTGTGGCAGAAAAGAGTAGATATAGTAATGAATCTTTGAGAAAGTTGATTAGATTTCTAGTGTGTCCTAGAGTCATCCCTGTACTCTCAGGTCTGGGCATGAAAATTTTGTATATGGTGTTTCAAACAAATTGGAATTTTGTTAGCATGTTAATGCTTGTTTGTGTGACATATATGGATATTGTTCTCCTGTGCATATATGTTGTGGCTAAGATGATAGACCAATTTGTATCAAATTCTTAGCATAGTATTGATACAAGAAAGATGTGGGTCTCTTATGCAAATATTTTTGAGTGGGTGTTGATGTTGAAATCGGTTTTAATTTACCCATATTTTTGGGTATGTGGTTAATTGGTGATTGATTGTGTTTTATGTTTTGATTAATTTTGTTTAGTGTAACATGTTCTCACAAGTTGGTATTAGAGCTTTAGGTTCATCGAGTCTATAGGGACACTAGGACTTAGGACTAGGATGATGTCAAAATTAGGAATATGACATAAATATATGGTGCATACTGCCTAATCTCAGTATTTGGGTGCCCTGGCTAGGTATTCAATTATTAAAGAAAAGGTAAGTATGAAACTTTTAGATTGTTATCTTTTTTATTACTCTGATCAAGTAGTTATTTTGAGACAATCTAAAGAGCATAAAGAATAAGAAATCATGGTGTGAGTAATCTCAATCCTACCTTAAAGAAGATGAGAATTGCATCATTATCTATCTAAACTTGAATGTTTGGTAACTATAAGAGAAAGATACAACACCATGAAATCTAAATTGGAATACAAATAAGGAAAAGTGGAGTTCTTGAAGATGTGATTCAAGAAGATAATAAAGTAAAAGATAGATAAGTCTATGCTTATAAAGTGATTCAAGGTATGAAATCCACATAAGATGGAGAGAACTCCAATGATAAGTATAAAATGAGAAGATAAATGATAACAATGACAAAGGAATAAGGTGGAACCTGAGTTAATCTCAGACCAACCTATGTGTGTAAGAAAGTGTTAATGTAAAATAAGCATGGCGTTTGAATGAAATTAAGGGAGATGATCCTTGTTTAATGAAGAAAATTTGGAATATGAGGGTTTACCTCTGGATAAGTGGTTGAAAAACATAATAAAATAAGAGAACATACCCTAGTGGGATAAATAGTCATCAAGGAAGGAGTAATGAGATATGTTAATCATGACGATTCCTATGCTAATGGCAAGGAACCCGAAATGAAAAAGGTAAAATGATACATAAGAAGCTGTAACGTGCATAATGAAAATAGAATTGGTTACCTTTTTGCTAGTGACCCTTAAACAATGTTGCTATGGTATGGGAAGTGTGTTTCCCTTTGTGTCTTTCATTTCTAGGGCACATCTTTCAAGTGCATCATTGCCACTTGGTACGTGTGGAGCTGCAAACATGAGGGTGGATAGCTTATTATAGCATAAGGTTGCTTGGACTATGGTTCCAAGATCATAAAGTTTGTGATGAGTTTGCTTTTGAGCATTCCAATAATTAGGAAGACTCCTCTTATATGTCTTGAGATTTGTTATGTTGGTAAAAGTAGATGAGATAAGGATGTGAGTTCCTTATAGCACATGAGGTGGATACCAAGGTAATGAATCCTAGTATCCAAAATGTGTCAATAGTATGGGAAGTATGTGAAGGTTGGAGATGTTTATTAAATGAACATTCCAAGTATTCCTTTCCCTTAGAAAGAGAGAGTTGATGATGACCCTCTAAATGTTGTTTAAGAAAAAGTGATTCTATAATGTTGTGTATGGTTCAATGATAGTTGGGGAAGACCACTATTAAGGATAGATCGTTTGTTGATCAATAGATATATATGTGATATCGTGTTCCTTTAAGATAAACCTATGATCAAATATCAATGCATAAGAGTTAGATTGGATGAAATAATTCACATGACCGTGATGAGTTTAGAGTAATGTCCTTTAGACTAACCAATGTACCAATATAATTTATGAATAGGAGGAACAGATTGTTCAAGTAATGTCTTACAAGTTGTAGCAAGTTTTGAATGATGACATGTCAAAGTATTTTGAATATTGTCAAAAATATGATCAATATTTATTCAAAAACCTTAGGGTTGCCGAAGCAAAAATATCTATGAGAACAAGTTGAACAAGAGTGAGATGGGGTTGATTAAGTGTCTTTATGGGATCATGATATGTCTTCTAAGTAGGTTGTGTAAATCCTAGTAAGGTGAAGATAGTGTTGTTGTTTCACCCCTAATAAGGTTGACTAGGAATGATGTTTCCTTGTATGGAATGAAAGGTGCCAATTTTAGCATTTCTTTTGTTTCTGAAAAAGAACTGACAAGTGTCCCAGTGTCAGCGTATCTAAAAAAAAGGGATGGATACATCACTTTTTTATGCTTCAAGAAATGGTATGGGACACATGCCATGATTGGTAAAAAGTTAGCAAGTATGACTTTTGAGTAATGTGTTGATATAATATATATAATTTTAGGATGATAGCTAGTATTTAAAGTTAAACATTACAACTGGAGTTGTATAGATGACACAACAAGTTTCTACATTCCATATTGAGAATGTCTTCTTATGTGGGGTTTTTTGTGTTGACCCAAGATGAGATATGTATGAATGATGTGACATCACCATGATATGAAAGTAACCATGTGAAGGTAATAGGATGAGGTTCAAATGAAGTATCCATCTTTGTTTACCTTGGATTTCAGGGGTGAAATCCCTATTAGGGGTGTATAGTTGTAAGGCCCCTAAACTTGGTTAATAATTGAATAAGCTTAATTACCATAATTGAATTCTTAGAATCCTAATATAACCTTTTGATGTTATTTGAAATCATAATACAAGCTTAAGTGACAAATTTGGTCCAATTTGGACACTGGTTGAGCAAGTTATGCAATTTATGCACATTTTGGACTTTTCTATAATTTACCCAATTGAGATATTTTCTTTGCAATTTATCACTTGCATTATGTTCCTTGGATATTTTATCATCATTCTTGAGCTTGTTGAGACATGGGGAACCTATTTAAACCTTCGTTGGAAGGTGTTTTCTCCAAGGGTATTTTAGGGTTTACCCCTTCATGGATGAGCTACCTTTAGTAGCTATCAACTAATGAACTATGTGATTAGCTGGGAAATTCGACAAAGGAAAGCTGAGAAGGTCTATAAGGATGGTGGAGGAGCTTCTTGTGTGTGTGCTTGTATATTCTTAATAAATTAAGGCCATGGACACTTGGATAGATACTAGAACTTCAACTTTTTCTTTTTCTTTATATTAAAGTTTTGAATACTTATCCCCAAGCACCAAAATGAGACATTTTCTCTCCACCACTTCCCTCCTTCTCCCAACCTCATTCTAACTCTATGTTCTATGAATTTTTCTATCCAAGGAAGAAGAAAGTGGGGATCTTCTTGGAAAAAGGATCTAGGGTTGCAATTGACTTCATTTTAGGGTTGAAAAAGCTTCCTTCTAGTGATCTTGGCCTAAAAGAGTAAGAATTCACTTTTTTCCTCAGTTTATTTCTTATGTTATCCTTCATCCTAGATTTCTCCAGGTCGTAACCTTGCTGTTACATGGTAGAAATTTCTCTAAAGCTCCAAAACCCTACCTTTCTTGCTCCTTATGCTTAGGGTTTGCTCATTTTATGAAAAAAGGTGCTAGATGGACGATTTCATAGCTTATTCTTGGATTTTCTACCCTACCTTCTCGAGTTTTCTTCTATGTGGGGTTTCATCTTCTCATAAAAGTAAAATTTTATAACTTGATTCACGTTTATTGCTTACAATAAGCTTGCTAGCTCATGTTCTTGCTTGAAAATGATGATTCATGCACTAAAAAGCTATGCTTGACTTGGATTTTGATTTTTATAATGTTCCCTATTCCGATTTCAGTTCTAGATGAGCCTATGATCATGTGTATGTTATTCTTAAGGTATAATATGACTTGGATCAGGTTGGTTTTACAACCTATGGTGCTAAGTACCTATCAACCAATGGTCAATTTTAGGGTTTAAAGCTGATTTCTCCTATAAACCCATGACCCGATGATGGTACCATTGCAACAACCCTATGGTGTTGTCTTCATGAAATCTGATGGTCAGGATCAAAGGTGTCAGATGATGGTGACAACCCCTTAGGTCATGTTTTGGATCGATTATAAGTTTAATGATCAACCATTAAGTACCCTAATAATGTTATCAATCAATGATGACATTAGCTTAGTATTTGATGTTGATTAATGAATATAGTGTTGATCTAACAACCTATGGTGACTTAATGCTCACTAATGATGGTGGATCAGGTCTTTACAACCTATGGAGAGTTAAACATTGTAGTTGTATCATCAATTAAGCCTTAGACCAATGGTTTCTTCGGTCACTTGATGCAATGGTTGGACCTATACTGTAATTGATGATTTTAACATATGAACTTGAAGCAATGGTCAAGATCTAATGTTTATTCCTCCAATAAAGTGGAATGATGGCTAATGTAATATGTTGGTTCTAATAATGTGATTAATATGTTTTCGTTTATATGATTAACTTAAGGAGCTTACTTGTTGACAATGGATGGCTTGTTTTAAATGAACAATTGATTATGGGTTTTACCCTACTCTCAATGGAACTTTTTGTGTTGTTAATCAAGGGATGTCTAGGGTTAAATGGTGACTCTTTCTAAAGAACAAATCAAGGAATTCATAGGTGGTTTATCCAAGGTGTTTACTTATGTAAACAACCCATGGTCTTACCTTTTAAACATCCAATGGTTTTGGGTGACATTGTGGTATAGTGATATGGGTTGAATGATGATGGAACAAATGGAGGGTTACCCTTAAATAAGGTAGTCTTACCTATTCACTCATATGAATAGAAGGGATGATAATCATATTGTGTTGATATGTAACTCTAATGAGGTATAGCTTGTTATACCTAGCTTTAATATAACTTAATGATGGTAATTGGATATGAATAGTCCTTAAATGATTAATACAATCATGGAGTACTCTGTTAATATTGTTGAAACCCTAGTATGCTATACTCAATGGTTACACCTTGATTTATGTGTGGGTTCATAGTTGAGAATAGTATGGAATGCGATTATGATGCTTCACCTTATGCATCCATGATCCAATGAGGATGTCGTGAGTTAGGGTTTGGGTATACGTGTTGATTAGTAACATTGATACAATTTATCATGTTCAACCTAACTCTAATGCAAATAGATAAAGATGAGTATTCATGTTTAACATTCTTATATGATGGAATGGTGGTGGAATAACATCCTTAATATGATCATAACCTTAATATGTTAATTGGTGGTTATCATAACCGCATGGTTGATACTTTCTTCTGCTAAATGTGCATTATGAATATGATGAGGGTTAATCCTATCTAGATTCCTTGCATGTTGATTTAATAAAGGAATGTTCTTAATGTTAATATAACCCTGTTATGATTGTTTATGAATATCTACTAGCTCATTAATGCAATACTGTGTTGATCCGATCTATTATATGGAAGTGATGTTGTTGAGCCTTGTTATAAGGCATGCAAAGATAATCATGATCTTACAAGGAATAATATGATGGTCTTAATGACCTTTGGGCATGGTTGAGACCTGAATGAGGTGTAATCCTCTTGTGTTGATACAAGGTTGATAACCTGTGATATTGTGAAAAGGATTTATATCTTGTGATAATATGATGACTAGTGTAGTCTCATGAATGGTAAGTGAATAGTACCATGTGATGATGAGACGATAAATTATGTTTCATACGTTTTATATCTTGTCAAGTTTTAATATTTATATGCTTTCTAGAAGTGAATTAGGGTTTGTATGTCCACTTCTTTGTTGTATCCTTAATTCACCCAATTGGCATAACTAATCAAGTGTAACTCTAATCATGTAGTGCCCTGTGCCGTAGAACCATATTTAGTGTCAGAACTTTCTGGATGGTGAAATGAGTATTCCTGTGGAGACCGTCTCGCGAAAACAAGATTAACAAATTTAAACTAATGCGGAAGTGTTTCGTTAGCAGCGGAATTATTGAAAATCACAAATTTTTTTTTTAAAGAGATCTACAAACTGTGAAACTCTTTTATAAAGAAACAAGATAAGTTATTTACAAACTGATTCATCATTACATCTATGTAATATCACATCTCGAGAGTCACAACATCAACTGCCATGTTAACTGTACAAGGCAAGATACAAAAATCTCGAGGCATTACGCCAAAATATTAGATCTATTTAATGAAAAACACTAGAGGGGGGTGAATAGAGTTTTTAAATAATTTTAACAATTTATTGAACTCAAACAACCACAATTGAAATTAGAAGGAGACAGGTGTTTAGAGTGGTTGCAACTTTAGCAACTACTAAAGTTGTCAGTCCACTACCCGGTTGCTTACCCAACCGGGATTTTGAAAGTATTTATTTTATTACCTTCCCAAGGATTTATACAAAATACAATACTTTCCTTTACACCCTTTGAACATCCTTCACTTGAAGTAGGTGCACCAACTTTGAGGTAGCCTTCTTGAAGTAACTCCAAGCTCCCCCTTGAAGTAGCCTTCCTCTCTAGAAGTAACCTCCCGTTGCACCAGCCTTCTGAAGTAGCTCAAAGTCACCTTCTTCACCAAGAAGAACTCCACCCTCTCCAATCAGCAGCCTCCAACCTAGGAGTAGCAAGGAGAGTACAAACGGTAATAGAGAACAAGAAAGAAAAAGGAAATTACAACTTATCCTTTGTATCCCAAGGCTTTATTTGCCTAAATCAAGCGTATAGATCTCCTAACCAAGTGTGTGGACTTGTGATTGCAGTGGGTAGGAGATACTAGCCTATAGGACACGAATTATGAGCTAAGGAATGAAATAGCCAATTGTCACAATGCTCAAATTGCTCACAAACAGATTGCTCAAAGTATGCTCAAGGATTTCTCAACTGTAGCAAGTGTGTTTGAGTGTCCTATGGATTGTCCTATTTATAGGAATGGCCTAAGGATGCTTAAGGACGTTCTAGACAACTTCTAGGGGTTTCTAAGTGCTTAACTAGCCGTTAGGTACAAAGTTGTTGCTTTAACAATGGCTAATTAATTAATTCTGCAGTTGCTGTCAGAGACAATCTCGGTCGAGGAATGGTCGACCGAGACACCTACTCGGTCGAACTTTTGTCGACCGACAGGCACTCTGGAACAAGTGATTTGCAACGTCTTTCTCCAACTGCCAACTAACTTGTCTGTTGTGTCTAACGGCTACTTTGGATCTTTCTCGGTCGAGAAGATTGTCGACCGAGAGTGTCTCGGTCGAGGAGTTTGTCGACCGAGATTGATCTTGTTTCAATGTTTCAATATAGGCACTAACTATATGTATGAGTGTGCAAATGTGATCCTATTTGAAGGGAATGACTTATCTAAATGTGGTGTTTAGCTAGGGAGAATCTAACGCTTGATTTACATGCAATCTAAGTACTTGTACATTATATATTTGTACAAGTTTTTACAAAGCGATTACATTGCATGAAAACATAAACATGTAAGCATATGGATTTCCCTAGTTGCTTTGTCATCCACCTTAATCCTGCACACTCAAGTAGCTCGTTAGATCAATAAGAATGAAATGTTTGTCATAATCAAAACAAAGGGATTTATAGATGTCCATTTAGCCAACAATCTCCCCCTTTTTGAAGATGACAAACATTTCCAAAAATATAAATAAAGGAAATATGAACCATATGAGTTTCATACCTTTAGATTACCTTTTGTAGCTTTTCCTCTTGGTTATAAAATGTGTGCTTATTATTCCCCTTGAATTTTGGAACATGAAATCCAATTCACTAGGGAATATAGCAACTTTCAATGTAAAGCCAAGAGTTTATTTGTGAAACTCATTGATTGAGTTTTTCTAAGTTTTAGTTTTATATTTATTTCTCCCCCTTTGTCATTTCAAAAAGATATCCGTTTAGAAATAAAAAACTCCCCCTTAATTGGATGTCCCATCAAATCTTAATGAAAAAGATGTCCATTTAAAAGCAAAAATATCATGATGCAAATAAGAGTTTTTGTTTAAGTAGCACAAATATCAAAGAAAACATCTTCCAAAGGAGTGATAAGCAATTGCTTCCTAATTTTGTTAAATTGATCTAGTGGAAGTGGTTTTGTAAAAATATCAGCCAATTGATCTTCCGTATCAACATGATGAAGGGAAATATGATTCTTGGAGATATGATCCCTTAAAAAATGATGACGGATTTCAATATGTTTAGCTCGGCTGTGTAAAATAGGATTGTGTGCTAGGTTTATTGCGCTCGTGTTGTCACAAAAAATAGGCGTAGATGAAAGAGTAAAACCATAATCGTTTAATACTTGTTGCATATAAAGCACTTGAGCACAACAAGACCCAGCTGCCATATATTCAGCTTCATTTGTAGATAGGGCAACCGTATTTTGTTTCTTGCTGAACCAAGATACTAAGGCTCTCCCTAACAAGAAACAACCACCACTAGTACTCTTGCGATCAAGGAGACAACCAGCATAATCCGCATCAGTATAAGCTTTAAAATCCAAGGATTGTCCTTTTGGATACCATAAACCAAAACAAGTAGTGCCGGCTAGGTAACGAAGAATTCTTTTAACTGCTAGAAAATGAGAGTGCATAGGTTGTGATTGAAATCGAGCACAAAGACCAACGGGAAACATAATGTCCGGTCTAGAAGCAGTTAAGTAAAGCAAACTACCAATCATGGCTCTATATAAAGAATCATCAATAGGTTCCCCATTTTCATCTTTATCAATTTTAATAGAAGTAGCCATAGGAGTAGTAGCATGTTTGCACTGATCCATCCCAAAACATTTTAAGAGTTCTTTAGTATATTTTTCTTGGCTTATGAATATTCCGGCAGGTGTTTCCTTAATTTGAAAACCAAGAAAGAAAGTTAGTTCACCCATGAGGCTCATTTCAAATTCTTTTTGCATAATATCACTAAATTGTGTGCACAATGAATCATTAGAAGCTCCAAAAATAATGTCATCAACATATATTTGCACAACTAGGAAATCAAATGTATATGTTTTGAAAAATAAAGTAGAATCTGAATTTCCAATAGAAAAACCATTATCAAAAAGATATGTCTTGAGCCTTTCATACCAATTTCTAGGTTCTTGTTTTAAACCATAAAGTGCTTTCTTAAGTTTATAAACATAGTCACCTTTTTCCAGTATTTCAAAACCAGGTGGTTGGGCAACATATACTTCTTCTTGAATGATGCCATTTAGAAATGCACTTTTTACATCCATTTGGTAGAGTTTGATGTTTTTATGTGCAGCAATAGCTAGTAACATTCTAATAGCTTCAAGTCTAGCTACCGGTGCATACGTTTCATCAAAATCTATTCCTTCTTGTTGATTATATCCTTGTGCTACTAACCGAGCTTTATTCCTTATTACTTCTCCTGCCTCATTTAGCTTGTTTCTAAAAACCCATTTAGTTCCTATTATGGTTTTATCTTGTGGTTTAGGAACTAAATCCCATACATCATTTTTTGTGAATTGATTCAATTCTTCTTGCATGGCTATTATCCAATAATCATCTTTAAGAGCTTCATATATCTTTTTAGGTTCAATGATAGAAACAAAAGCCATGTTTGCAACATCTTTGAAGGAAGACCGAGTTTTAACTTTATCATTAGGATCTCCAATAATTAATTCTTGAGGATGATCTTTAATAAGCCTAGATGTAGGTTGTGGTTCAACTTGGTGATTATTTGTAGTACTTTTCTCACTATCATTTGGTATGTTTAAATTTTCAAATTGATTTGTGAGATCTATGATTTCTAGATTTTCAGATTTGGACTCTTCATGAAAAGAAACATGAATATATTCCTCAACTTTTCTAGATATAGTGTTATATACTCTAAAAGCTTTGCTAGAAGTGGAATATCCCAAAAAGAATGCTTTGTGTGATTTTGAGTCAAACTTATCTCTTTCATCTTTGGTATTTAAGATATAGCATGTGGAGCCAAAAGTATGAAAATAGTCAACTCTAGGTTTTTTAAAATGTATTAGTTCATATGGAGTTTTCTTTAAATGAGAGTGAACAGTTACTCTATTTAGCACATAGCATGCAGTGTTTACAGCTTCAGCCCAAAAGGTTTTGGGTGTGTTATGTTCAAGCATCATAGTTCTAGCCATTTCTTGTAGTGATCGATTTTTCCTTTCAACTATACCATTTTGTTGTGGGGTGCGTGGAGCAGAAAAATTATGAGTGTACCCTTGAGATATACAAAACTCTTCAAATGTATGATTGTCAAATTCTCCACCATGATCACTTCTAATGGTACATATTTTGCTTTGTAATAGATTTTCAATCTTGGAACAAAATTGTATAAAAACATGAATAGTATCATCTTTAGTTGCAATAAAGTGTACCCATGTGTATCCACTATAATCATCAACAATAACAAAACAATATCTTTTACCGCCAATAGATTGTGTCCTCATGGGTCCAAATAAATCTATATGAATTAATTCTAAGGACCTACTGGTGCTAAGTACATGTTTTGGTTTAAAAGAGGTTTTGGTTTGCTTTCCCATTGTGCATGGTTCACAATTTTCAACTTGATCAAAAGATGAAGTAGGCAATCCACGAACAAGATCATATTTCACTAACTTTTTAATAACATGTGAACTAGCATGTCCTATCTTTTTATGCCATACTTGTAAGGTATTTTCATTTGCAAGCAAGCATTTTCCCACTACTGATTTCATAGAGTTAGGTTTAAGAATATAAAGATTTCCAACTCTATTTCCTTCATAAACAACATTTGTAGTGTTTTCTATCAATAACTTGCAACAAGTTTTGTTAAATAACACATCATAACCACTATCACATAATTGACTAACACTTATCAAATTATGGTGCAAACCATCAACGAGTAGAACATTCTTTATTTCGAGGTTTGTACCAACATTACCTATTCCAACGATTTTGCCCTTACCATTGTCTCCAAAGGTGACTGTTCCACTTTTCTTTTCTTCAAAGGTTTGGAATGCATCCTTGTTTCCGGTCATATGTTTGGAACATCCACTGTCAACCACCCATTCCTGCATTAAAATGTAGATTTTGGTACCCATGTGATGGTCCAATATGTTTAGAATCATTTAAGTACAGATTTGTATAAGAGTTCTGAATCAGAAGTCCAGTCGGTCGACAATTGTTCGACCGACATATGTCTCGGTCGACAATTTGTCGATCGAGAAGATTACTGTATTACAAACCAGAAAACACAGAAATGTAGCTCGGTTGACCAATTTTCGACTGAAATAATTGTTGTAAATTTTGATATATTACAGACATTCGGTCGGTCGACAATACTTCGACCGATTAATGGTTCGGTCGACAATACTTCGACCGACTAAGTTTCTGTTTCAGTACAACAATGCAGAAAATTAACAATAAGCATGAAATCTTTTGTTTAGTTAAGATAAGACAATATAAATAGCAAGATGGAGCTTTTTGGTCATATCTCAACTAAATTCTATTTGACTCTACTAAGTTTGAGGTTTTGGGATCCAAACTAATTCGGAATCCTTAGTTTTATAAGGGCATGAAAAGGAATAGTGTCCAAGACGTAAACAAAAATGGCAAGTAATAGAATCAACTTCATTTCTCTTTCTAGCCATTGTGTTCTTGGGTACAAACATAGTTTGAGTTCTTTTGGGTTGATTTTTCTTTGGAGCATATCCCAAACATTTTCTTCCCTTGAAAACAGTTCCAATGCTTAGAATGTTATCAAGTATATCTTTTCTTCTTAACTCATAAAGTTCTCTTTGCAGCTGAGCAATATCATTCAATTTTTTGTGTAAATCTTTTCTTGCTTGATCTAAATCAGATAGCAATGAATCTCATTCTTTTATAACATTATCATAGTCTAGATGGTTACACAAAATAGGTTGAGTCTGAAAATCTTTTAGTTTAGCTAACAAGTCAGTCTTTTCTTTAGAAAGAAGATCAACATTTGTTTCTAAAGTGAGTAGCTTTCTAGTGCAATCATATAAAGATGTTTTTAAAGACAAATTCTCAAGATCAATGTTATTCTTTTCAGAAGAAAGATTATCTAATTTAGCAATTTGCTCATCATTTGATTTGATAACTTTCTTTAGTTTCTTCTTGACATCAACATACTTATCATGAATTTCTTGTAGACTAGTGACTAACTCTTCTTTAGAAAGATCAAGTAGGCTTACCTCTTGAGAGTTTTCATCATTTTCTCTTGCCATTAGACAATCCACGGTTTCTTCTCCGCTTTCACTGTCACTTGACTCGTCCCATGCAGCTTTATAGGCTTTTTCTCCCTTCTTCTTCTGAGAGCTTTTCTTTCCTTTCTTTGCTTTAGGACATTCATTTTTGAAATGCCCTTTCTTCCCACATTCAAAGCACCTAGGAGGGGTAGAAGAAGAGCTGGAAATTTTGTTAGATTTAAATCTTTTGTATTTCTTACCATTTACTATCAAGGCTTCTTATCCCTCTTCTTCACTTGACTCCTCACTTTCTTGTGTGACAGCCTTTGAAGCTTTTAGAGCCACATCCTTCTTCTTTCCTTGCTGAAGTTCACGTGCTCTTCTTTCTTCCTCTTCTAGGGTTGCTTCATGAGCTTCTAAGTTGCCAATAAGTTGCTCCATTTTCAGTCGAGTGAGGTCGTTTGCTTCTTCAATGGCTGTCACCTTTGGCTTATATTTTGGAGGAAGTGAACGAAGGATCTTTGATACCTGATCTTCTTCAGGGATAGGTTTTCCTAGAGCACTTAAACCATTAACAATAGTAGAGAATTTTGCAAACATTTCACTAATTGATTCATTTGAATCCATACGAAAGTGTTCAAATTTTTGTTTAAACATGCTAATTTTGGAATTTTTGACTTGGACTGTACCTTCATAGGTTATGGACAGTCTATGCCAAATATCATAGGCTGTGTCACAATTAGATATTCTATTAAATTCTCCTACCGAAATAGAACAATATAAAATGATTACAGCTTTTGCATTCATTTGGGCCAGCTTTACCGTATTTGCATCCCATTCTGCAAATTGAGTTTGAGGGAGCTCATATGGGGTTGACACCATTCTCCATAAGTCCCAATTGATGCCTTGGAAGTAGAACTGCATCCTTCTCTTCCAATATTGGTAGTTTGTTCCATCGAACACTGGAGGCCTAGCAACAAGTGTTCCTTCAAGGTTAAGGTTGTTGAGCACTCCATCCCCCATTTCTTCAAGACCTTGTTAGGGTTCCTTGAAGCCTGCTCTGATACCAATTGAAAAACACTAGAGGGGGGGTGAATAGAGTTTTTAAATAATTTTAACAATTTATTGAACTCAAACAACCACAATTGAAATTAGAAGAAGTAGACAGGTGTTTAGAGTGGTTCCAACTTTAGCAACTACTAAAGTTGTCAGTCCACTACCCGGTTGCTTACCCAAACCGGGATTTTGAAAGTATTTATTTTATTACCTTCCCAAGGATTTATACAAAATACAATACTTTCCTTTACACCCTTTGAACATCCTTCACTTGAAGTAGGTGCACCAACTTTGAGGTAGCCTTCTTGAAGTAACTCCAAGCTCCCCCTTGAAGTAGCCTTCCTCTCTAGAAGTAACCTCCCGTTGCACCAGCCTTCTGAAGTAGCTCAAAGTCACCTTCTTCACCAAGAAGAACTCCACCCTCTCCAATCAGTAGCCTCCAACCTAGGAGTAGCAAGGAGAGTACAAACGGTAATAGAGAACAAGAAAGAAAAAGGAAATTACAACTTATCCTTTGTAGCCCAAGGCTTGATTTGCCTAGATCAAGCGTATAGATCTCCTAACCAAGTGTGTGGACTTGTGATTGCAGTGGGTAGGAGATACTAGCCTATAGGACACGAATTATGAGCTAAGGAATGAAATAGCCAATTGTCACAATGCTCAAATTGCTCACAAACAGATTGCTCAAAGTATGCTCAAGGATTTCTCAAGTGTAGCAACTGTGTTTGAGTGTCCTATGGCTTGTCCTATTTATAGGAATGGCCTAAGGATGCTTAAGGACGTTCTAGACAACTTCTAGGGGTTTCTAAGTGCTTAACTATCCGTTAGGTACAAAGTTGTTGCTTTAACAACGGCTAATTAATTAATTCTGCAGTTGCTGTCAGAGACAATCTCGGTCGAGGAATGGTCGACCGAGACACCTACTCGGTCGAACTTTTGTCGACCGACAGGCACTCTGGAACAAGTGATTTGCAACGTCTTTCTCCAACTGCCAACTAACTTGTCTGTTGTGTCTAACGGCTACTTTGGATCTTTCTCGGTCGAGAAGATTGTCGACCGAGAGTGTCTCGGTCGAGGAGTTTGTCGACCGAGATTGATCCTGTTTCAATGTTTCAATATAGGCACTAACTATATGTATGAGTGTGCAAATGTGATCCTATTTGAAGGGAATGACTTATCTAAATGTGGTGTTTAGCTAGGGAGAATCTAACACTTGATTTACATGCAATCTAAGTACTTGTACATTATATATTTGTACAAGTTTTTACAAAGCGATTACATTGCATGAAAACATAAACATGTAAGCATATGGATTTCCCTAGTTGCTTTGTCATCCACCTTAATCCTGCACACTCAAGTAGCTCGTTAGATCAATAAGAATGAAATGTTTGTCATAATCAAAACAAAGGGATTTATAGATGTCCATTTAGCCAACATTTAAAATATCTAAGGACTCCTAGGACCTGAGAGTAAAGAGACAACACATAGGACATTTCTATCTATAAGACTTGACAGACAGTGTCTCCACCTGAGGATCACTGTTGTCCCTGATGTTGCTGTTGTTGCTATTGCTGCTCACCCACTGAAGGGTTCCTTCGTCCTCGGCATCTACCTAAAAAGTCGAATCCCACAGGGGTGAGACAATTGAATAATTGTCCCAGCGAGAGTTATAACTCTTCGCCAGAAGCATTGTTATTGCAAATATTAAAATAATAATGAGCAGAAGGACTATAATTATTCAACAACGGTCAATTTATTGAATAAACTAAGTAGAACAATATTCTCTAAGCAATCATTTCAATTATAACTTGATTTGAATGACAAGACATACATTAATAAGGAATATGAAGAACATGTATATTATTTGTCTAACTAGGACATTATAAACAATGTATCATCAATCATTGTTTCTCGTTAGTTCAACCTAAGAAATTATGCTACACGGCTGATTATATTTTACAAACAGATTTATGCCCTGAGGAGATGAGATATACCACTCATACTCCAACCGACCATTACAAAATCGCAATCGGTACCATATATAGGTCATCAAAAGAGCCTTATTCCTATGACCTTATCTTCCTCAGTCAGTGTGAGGTACAACATGTAGGACATCTTGTGTCTGCTATAATAGCTTTCCAGGGTATTCTGGCAACTTCGCTATTAGAGTTACGGTGGCATGTTGTACTCTCTTCGCCATCGAGGGATTTCTTGTTTATCTCTCATCAATGCGGCATTAACAACATCATCGAGAGATTAGTGATACATCATCCCGACATAAACATATAATGAAGGATTGAGAGATTCAATGTTTATCTCACATCAATTCCTCCATTAGGACGTAAGGATATTCGCGTCCATAACCCCAACATACTCAAAAGTATGCTCTCCAGGAGTTCCCTTAGGAAAACCTGTTTCACCATCATTTAATTTCTGATAATGATGGATCTATGGTTAGGGCTCTACATGATATCATTATACTTGATTATTTAAGTACATTATGGCATTCTTTTAGCATCAGACATGTTTTCAAAACATAAACCAATATGACAATTGCTATAAAGAAAGAGTACTAATTGTATCAAGTTCATTTCACATCTAGTTAACATTGGGATATCAATCCCTAACCATCTTATCATTATGATTCAGGATTATGGGTGTTCAAACCCTTAGATCATCAAAACACTTGTTACCAAGTAACATATTGCCATCAAGTCATTTAACAGTATGAATATGATTATAGCAGTACATGTATTTCTCATGGCTCATACAGCCTATCAATCTCATATGTTACCTCTCACTAGGAAACATAACATATCATTACTTTCAAAGCTTATAAAGTGCTTTCAATGAATATGACATCACAACCCTTACCTGGCTATGCTCACTTCTTTATAAAAACATGCATGACTAACTCAATTGACAACATGCACATTATATATGTATCAACACAATACAAATTATTTCCAAGTCAAGTATAGAACACCACAGTCGTGCTATCTTGCACGGTCGTGCTATAGAAGATTACCATGGCCGTTTTACATTACCACAGCTAGTTTCTAGGGTTAGGGTTTCTATTCAATTCAATTTGGGTTATTCAACCCCTTTAGCTTAAAAAGGTATAGTGTTTCCTCATTTCATAATTCAATCATAGAGTTTCATGCTTACAAGCATAACTCAGAATTAGGGTTTACTATTCATATCATTACATTTCCCAAGATTAGGGTTTACTATTCATAATCCATCATATTACCCTAGATTAGGGTTTACTATTCACAATACATCATATTACCCTAGATTAGGGTTTACCATTCACATTATAATGAACTAAGATCATACCATCATCATGTATGAGGATTACTTCCATTAATGCCCTCAAGTTAGGGTTAAGATTCATTAACCATCATAATTAGGGTTTTCATGATCTCACTATAAAGAATCATACCCTAATTACATGTATTTATACATATTGGAAGTTTATTACTTGAGTATCATTCATATAAGAAGTCTTCTCTCTCCTCTTTCTATCAGATGATATTTGCATCACCCTTGATTAGGCTAAGCCAATTCAATATTGACATCATGGGTTATATCATTACTATTGTGATCATTAGGTCTTACTCATCCAAAGAGTACTAATAACTCTATCCCATCAAGAGTACCTTTAAGGATCACCACTGATAATAACATGCATTAATCAACTAATTACTTAGTACCTTAATTACTTTAGGTATCTATGAGGTTTAGGTTAATCAACCATTAAACTGTCTTGACCACTAAGGCATCAAACAATCTTGACCTTCATAGACCTCAAACAGTCTTGCATACTAAACCCCAAACGGTCTTGGACAGACCTTGAAACCGTTTGGTGTTGAAGACTGTTTGGTTGTGATGACATATCTCGGGAAAACAAGATCAATGAATGTGGAAGCGATTAACTAGCAGCGGAATTATGAAAATTCACTAAAAATTTAAAACTTTTCTTAAAGAGATCTATAAACGATAAGACTCTTTCATAAGGAAACATGATAAGTTGTTTACAAACTGATCCATCATTACATCTCTATGATATCACATCTCGAGTATTACAAACATCAATTACCTTGTTAGCTGTACAAGGCAAGATATAAAAATCTCGAGGCATTAAGCCAAAAATCTCAGATCTATCTTTAAACATCTACTGACTCCTAGGACCTGAGAGTACAGAGACGACACATAGGACAATCTATCTACAAGACTTGATAGACAGTGTCTCCACCTGAGGATCACTGCTATCTCTGATGTTGGTGCTGCTGCTGTTGCTCACCCACTGATGGGTTCCTTCGTCCATGGCGTCTACCTAAAAAGTTGAATCCCACGGGGATGAGACAATTGTATAATTGTCCCAGCGAGAGTTATAACTCTCCGCCAGAAGCATTGTTATTGCAATAATGAAATAACATTAAGCAGTAGAACTATAAACATTCAACAACAAGTTCATCATTGTATAAACTAGGTGAAGCAACCTCCTTTTAAGCAATCATTTCAATTATAACTTAATTGAATGAAAAGACATATAACAATAAGGAATATGAAAAACATGTATACTAGTTATTTAACTAGAGCACTATAAACAATGTAACATCAATCATTGTTTCTCGTAGTTCAACCTAAGCAAATATGCTACACGGCTGATTATATTTTACAAACATTTTTATGCCCTGAGGAGATGAGTTACACCTCTCATACTCCAACTGACCATTACGAAATCACAATCGGTACCATACATAGGTCATTAGAAGAGCTGGATTCCTATGACCTCATCCTCCTTAGTCAGTATGAGGAACAACATGCAGGACATCTTATGTCTCTGCCATAATAGCTTTCCAGGGTATTCTGGCAACTTCTCTATTAGAGTTACAGTGGCGTTCTGTACTCTCTTCACCATCGAGGGATTTCTTGTTTATCTCTCATCGATGCGACATCAACAACATCATCGGGATATTAGTGATACATCATCCCGACATAAACATATAATGAAGGATTGAGAGATTTAAAAATGCATCTCACATCAAATCCTACATTAGGACGTAAGGATATTCGCGTCCATAACCCCCACATACTCAAAAGTATGCTCCCCAGGAGTTCCCTTAGGAAAACCTATTTCACCATCATTTAACTTCTGACAATGATGGATCTATGGTCAGGGCTCTACATGATATCATTATACTTGCTTATTTAGGTACATTATGGCATTCTTTTAGCATCAGGCATGTTTTCAAACATAAACCATTAAAACAATTGCTATAAAGAAAGAGTATTAATTGTATCAAGTTCATTTCACATCCAGTTATCATTGGGATATCAATCCCTAACCATCTCATCATTATGATTCAGAAACATGGGTGTTCAAACCCTTATATCATCATAACACTTGTGACCAAGTAACATATAGTCATTAAGTCATTTAACAGCATGACTTTGATTGTAACAATGCAGATATTTCTCATGGCTATCACAGCCTATCAATCTCATATGTTACCTCTCACTAGGCAACATAACATATTATTACTTTCAAAGCTTATAAAGTGCCTTAATAAATATGACATCATAGCCCTTACCTGACTATGTTCACCATTTCATAAAAACCTGCATAATTAATTCATTCAATAATAGGAAATTTATCTCTATATTAGCATATTGCAAAACAGAGATAACCTTTCAATTCAAGGGTTATACCGCCATGCCCTTAATAGGGTTAGGTTTTCCCTATTCAATTCAATTAGGTTTATTCAACCCCTTTATCTTAATTAGGAATGGTGATTCCTTATTCCATACTTCAATCATAGAGTTTCATGCTTAAAAGCATATCCCAGAATTAGGGTTTACTGTTCATATCATCACATCACCCTAGATTAGGGTTTACTACTCACATTACATCACATTACCCTAGATTAGGGTTTACTATTCACATTACATCACATTACCCTAGATTAGGGTTTACTATTCACATTACATCACATTACCCTAGATTAGGGTTTACTATTCACATTACATCACATTACCCTAGATTAGGGTTTACTATTCACATTACATCACATTACCCTAGATTAGGGTTTAGTATTCACATTACATCACATTACCCTAGATTAGGGTTTACTATTCACATTACATCACATTACCCTAGATTAGGGTTTACTATGAATTGAGATCATGCCATCATCATTTATGAGGGTTACTTTCATTAATGCCCTCAAATTAGGTTAAGATTCATTAACCATCATAATTAGGGTTTCCATGATCTCACTGTAAAGGATCATACCCTAATTAGATGTATTCATACATATTGGAAGTATATTACTTGATTCTCATTCATATAAAGAGTCTTATCTCTCCTCTTTCTATAAGATGATATTTACATCTCATATGATTAGGCTAAGTCAAATTAACACTGACATCATGGATTGTGTCATTACTATTGTGGCCATTAAGATTCACTTGATCAAGGGTATTAGTTACTCTATCCCATCAAGGGTACTTTTGTAATGTTCACCATTGATCATAACATGCATTAATCCACTAATTACTTGGTCCCTTAATCACTTTAGGTATCTATAAGGTTTAGGTTAATCAACTACTAAACCATCTTGACCACTAAGGCATCAAACGATCTTGACCTTTTTAGACCTCAAACGGTCTTGCACACTAAACCCCCAAACGGTCTTGAACAAACCTTGAAACCATTTGGTGGTGTTGACCATTTGGTTTTGTTGACTTTGAAACCGTTTGGTAAAGTGCATACTCAAAACCGTTTGGTCATGAAGACCGTTTGGCCAAGTTGACTTTGAAACCACATGGGCACAACCGTTCTTGAAACTGCATGAGCACCAAACGGTTTGGGATCGTTTGGACTCAAACGGTCTTGAGACCGTTTGGTCCAAACCATCTCAAAACCGCATGGACCAAAAATTGTCTCAACCACTTCAATTGAGTTAGGGTTTCCAAGGTTGAACCCCTCAATCGTTCATGCACTTGTTAGCCACTTATCAATTGAGTCAAAAGGTCAACCCTCAACTGATTTGACACTTAATTTACCCTCAATTTATCACCAAATAGGGCTTGGATCAATTGAATTAGGGTTTGGAATCGATCACCCTTCAACATGTATCAACATGAGTCTAATTGGTGTTGAACCCATTGAACCATCATTCAATTTGGTCATGACCTGACCCCAAACAGTCTTGGGATCATTTGGATGACCTCCAAACGGTCTTGAGACCATTTTCCCAAGTCAACACCAAAATCTAACTCAACCTATTAAGGTTTGATTCATTGATTTGATCATTAGGTCACTAATCAATTATACTTCAACTTGTTGCTTTCAATCTTCAACCACTTAACCATGGTCAACCCTAGACCTCCAAACGGTCTTGGGTGACCCCCAAACGGTCTTGGGATCGTTTGGACATTCTCCAAACGGTCTTGAGACCGTTTGCCCATTAATTCATCAAAAATCAAGTCATTCTCTTAAGGGTTGAACCCTAGATTAGGTCACCAAATCAGCACTTAATTGTTCAACAACTTGATATCATTGGACCCTCAATTGGTCAACCCTACTTATCCCTAAACCTCCAAACGGTCTTGGGTGATCACCAAACGGTCTTGAGACCGTTTGGGTGATCCCCAAATGGTTTTGAAACCATTTGGGCCACTCAACCCAAACTTCAACTAAATTGTATTATTGAAATCAGCAACTAACCCGATTAGGGTTTAGGTGACTAATGTGCTTTCAATTGGTGATTCTCTTGGAATTACTTGATGATTTTTGGTGGGTGATTAGTCCATATTGTTTACAACATAACTACAAACAGTCAACGCTTGGTAAACGCATCCAAACGGTCTTGGACCATTTGCTTCCATGTGTTCTTGGTTGAAACCGTTTGCTTTCAAACGGTTTGAAACCGTTTGCTCCCAAACGGTTTGGGAAACCGTTTGTGCAAGAGGTGGAAGACCGTTTGCTAAAGCAAGATTTAGGATAAACATTGGAAATAAAGTCATCATCTTCTACCTCAAGAATAGGGGCTGTTCTTCACGGAATTGCTAGCAAGAACACACAAAGGTGTCTAAAGGATAAGAACAAGCAATGGTTCTAGGAGAACAAGATGCATTAACAAAACTTAAGGGTTAGAGTTATAAAACCCACCTTTAGATCTGATCTAGAGATCCAAGCTTCGTATCTTTAATGGTGGATGAAGCTCCAAAGGTTGTCCAAGGTCCGTTCTTCAAGATTTGGATGGAGAAGATGGCTAGAACGAAGAGTTGTGTAAGAAACTTAACAAACCAACCTTGTATTAGGGTTTCCTCCAAGAATTCGAGCTAGGTGATGATCAAAGCTTAAACAAACCAGATTGGTCGTCCTCATCTGTTCCAGAGCTTCCTCTTGGTCGGTCCAAAGAAAGAACATGAGAAAAGAAACTAAGGGAAACATTCCCTTGCTTTGTGGAAAAAGGGTGCTTATATATTTTTGGATATTATCAAGGCAAAGAAAAAAGATAGTTATTTCTTTTACTTCTTAAACCCATCCACTCATGCTTGCTCCACCCTTGGACACGTTTCTTCCTCCTTTTTACATGAAAAACCTCTCTCTTATCCAAGGTTAAAGGAAAAGAAACCATATGTCTTAATAAGTTATATATATGAAAGGCCATTTTGCTTAAAACTAAATATTAAGGTTATCTTTCTTATTTGATCATTCAAATGAGGCGCCCCTCTCATTTTCTTTGCTCTTATTGATGTCAAGAACATGAGAGATACTCTAGAGGGTATATTTTACATGTTGCAGTCTAATTTTTGGGTAAATTGCACTTTACACCAAAACTAGGTTTTAAAGCACAAGGATTGTTGTACAAGCTATATCTTGGTGCTCAAGCTTGTGGAATCCATAACACTATATCATATATTCTTATGATGTCTCAACATCATAGGAACATCTTAACATGTGCAATTTGCAAGTTAACCCCTCTACTTGGGTAATTTGCACATTAGTGCATATTTAACAAAACAATATTATAACATTGTTCAAAAAGGACTGAAATAAAAATATATGTTCCTCAGAAGCTTTAATTTCATATCAAAAGATAACCACAAGCATTTAATCACATATTTAAGCAAAACACCTAGGGTTAGTACATAACCCAGGTCAGGGATGTTACAAATTATCCACCCCTTACAAGGATTTCATCCCCAAAATCAACAAAACATATTAAGAAAAAAGAGCAGGGTATTTCCTTCTCATCTCTTCCTCTAGTTCCCATGTGGCTTCTTCAACACCACAATGATTCCAGAGGACTTTCACAAGACTTATTTCTTTCTTTTTCAGCTTTTTAATTCTTTTATCAAGGATTGACATAGGTCCTTCCTCATAAGACACATCATCATTCAGTTATACTTCCATAGGTTGCAGAACTGATTCTGTATGGGGGTGACATTTCCTAAGCATGGAAATGTGGAACACAGGGTGTAGCTTTTGTAACTCTGGTGGTAACTCTAGCTTATAAGATACTTTCCCAATTTGTTCAATGATTGTATAAGGCCCCATAAACCTAGGAGCTAACTTCCCTTTCCTTCCAAATCTTAGAACTCCTTTCCAAGGTGAGACTTTGAGGTGCACTCTGTCTCCAACCTGGAATTCTAAAGGTCTATGACATTTATCAGCATATGATTTTTGTCTATCTTGTGCAGTCTTTAACTGTTGTTGTATTACTTTAATCTTCTCGGTGGTCTGCTACACAAGATCAGGACCTAACAGTTGATATTCACTAGTTTCATACCAACATAGGGGTGATCTACAACATCTACCATACAAAGCTTCATAAGGTACCATATCAATGCTATGTTGATAGCTGTTATTATAGACAAACTCTATCAAGCTTAGGTGCAGATCCCAACTTCCCATAAACTGAAGAACGCATGCTCTAAGCAAGTCTTCCAAGGTATGTATGGTTCTTTTTGACTATCCATCAGTCTGTGGATGAAAGGTTGTACTAAACCTTAACTGTGTGCCTAAGGCTTTATGAAGTCGCTCCCAAAAATGACTCGTAAACTGAGGACCTCTGTCAGAAACAATGGTGACTGGGACTCCATGTAGTCACACTATCTCATCAACATATAACTATGCTAACTTCTCAGCAGAATAGGTTGTTTTGACAGGCAAGAAATGTGTTGTCTTTGTCAACCTATCAACTATTACCCATATGGAATCATAGCCTTTGGCTGTCCTGGGTAGACCAACCACAAAGTCCATGGTTACATGATCCCACATCCACTGTGGTATGGGCAAAGGTTGCATTGTTCCTACATGCTTCTAGTGTTCAGATTTAACTTGTTGACACACAGGACACCGCATAACGAACTCGGCAACATCTTTCTTCAAACCAGACCACCAATACATATCTTTCAAGTTTCGATACATCTTGGTGCTTCCTGGATGCATAGCATACATCGAAGAATGAGCTTCTTCCAGGACTAACTTTCTCAAGTTATCCACATCAGGCACTATCATCCTACCATGATAACATGCTACTTGATCATCTGAGTCATGGAAACCATCTCGTTTCTCACTACCATACTCCGATTTGATCTGTTGAACTACAACATCAACTTGTTGTGCCTCCTTGATCTGCTATCTCAGAGTAGGTTTTATGTGCATCTCAGCCAACAACCCGGCTAACAATGATACTCTTAACTGTACATTGTCTTGCCTTAAGGAGATAAGCATATCTCTCCTTGAGCACACTAAGGAATTCAGTTGTGCTCTATCCAAGGCTGGTGTTGCTGATTTCCTACTCAAAGCATCAACAACCACATTGGCCTTCCCTGGATGGTAATCAATTGTACAATCATAGTCCTTGATGAACTCCATCCAGAGGTGTTGCCTCATATTAAGCTCGTGCTAAGAAAAGATATACTTAAGGTTCTTATGGTCTGTGAAAATCTAGAATGTCTCTCCATAAAGAGAATGTCTCCATATTTTCAAGGCATGAACTACGACAGCTAGTTCTAGATCGTGTGTCGGATAATTCTCCTCGTGTTTCTTAAGTTGTCGAGAAGAAAAAGAAATCACTTGTTTATCCTACATCAACACACATCCTAGTCCATTCTTAGAAGCATCACAGAAAAGTTTGGCCATGAAGACCGTTTGGCCAAGTTGACTTTGAAACTGCATGGACACAACCGTTCTTGAAACCGCATGAGCACCAAACGGTTTGGGATCGTTTGGTCCCAAACGGTCTTGAGACCGTTTGGTCCAAACCATCTCAAAACCGCATGGACCAAAAAGTGTCTCAACCACTTCAATTGAGTTAGGGTTTCCAAGGTTGAACCCCTCAATCGTTCATGCACTTGTTAGCCACTTATCAATTGAGTCAAAAGGTCAACCCTCAACTGATTTGACACTTAATTGACCCTCAATTGATCACCAAATAGGGATTGGATCAATCGAATTAGGGTTTGGAATCGATCACCCTTCAACATGTATCAACATGAGTCTAATTGATGTTAACCCATTGAACCATCATTCAATTTGGTCATGAACTGACCCCAAACGGTCTTGGGATCATTTGGATGACCTCCAAACAGTCTTGAGACCGTTTGACCAAGTCAACAGCAAAATATAACTCAACCTATTAAGGTTTGATTCATTGATTTGATCATTAGGTCACTAATTGATTATACTTCAACTTGTTGCTTTTCAATCTTCAACCACTTAACCATGGTCAACCCTAGACCTCCAAACGGTCTTGGGATCTTTTGGACATTCTCCAAATGGTCTTGAGACCATTTTCCCATTATTTCATCAAAAATCAAGTCATTCTCTTAAGGGTTGAACCCTAGATTAGGTCACCAAATCAGCACTTAATTGTTCAACAACTTGATATCATTGGACCCTCAATTGGTCAACCCTACTTAACCCTAGACCTACAAATGGTCTTGGGTGATAACCAAATGGTCTTGAGACCGTTTGGGTGATCCCCAAACGGTTTTGAAACTGTTTGGGCCACTCAACCAAAACTTCAACTTAATTGTATTATGGAAATCAACAACTAACCCGATTAGGGTTTAGGTGACTAATGTGCTTTCAATTGGTGATTCTCTTGGAATTATTTGATGAGTTTTGGTGGGTGATTAGTCCATATTGTTTACAACAGACCTCCAAACAGTCAAAGCCTAGTCAATGCATCCAAATGGTCTTGGACCGTTTGCTTCCATGCATTCTTGGTTGAAACCGTTTGCTTTCAAACGGTTTGAAACCGTTTGCTCCCAAACGGTTTGGGAAACCGTTTGTGCAAGAGGTGGAAGACCATTTGCTAAAGAAAGATTTAGGATAAACATTGGAAATAACGTCATCATGTTCTACCTCAAGAACAGGGGTTGTTCTTCACGGAATTGCTAGCAAGAACACACAAAGGTGTCTAAAGGATAAGAACAAGCAACGGTTCTAGGAGAAGAAGATGCATTAAAAAACTTAAGGGTTAGAGTTATAAAACCCGCCTTTAGATCTGATCTAGAGCTCCAAGATTAGTAGCTTTAATGGTGGATGAAGATCCAAAGGTTTTCCAAGGTCTGTTCTTCAAAATTTGGATGGAGAAGATGGCTAGAACGAAGAGTTGTGTAAGAAACTTAACAAACCAACCTTGTATTAGGGTTTCCTCCAAGAATTCAAGCTAGGTGATGATCAAAGCTTACCCAAACCAGCTTGGTCATCCTCCTATATTCCAGAGCTTCCTCTTGGTTGGTCCAAAGCAAGAAGATGAGAAAAGAAACTAAGGGAAACGTCCCCTTGCTTTGTGGAAAAAGGGTGCTTATATATTTTTGGATATTATCAAGGCAAAGAAAAAAGATAGTTATTTCTTTTACTTCTTAAACCCATCCACTCATGCTTGCTCCACCCTTGGCCACGTTTCTTCCTCCTTTTGACATGCAAAACCTCTCTCTTATCCAAGGTTAAAGGAAAAGAAACCATATGTCTTAATAAGTTATATATATGAAAGGCCATTTTGTTTAAAACTTGGTTATTTAAATATTAAGGTTATCTTTCGTATTTGATCATTCAAATGAGGCACCCCTCTCATTTTATTTGCTCTTATTGATGTAAAGAACATGAGAGATACTCTAGAGGGTATATTTTACATGTTGCACTCTAACTTTTGGGTAAATTGCACTTTACACCAAAACTAGGTTTTAAAGCATAAGGATTGCTCTGCAAGCTATATCTTAGTGCTCAAGATTGTGGAATCCATAACACTACATCATATTCATTCTTATGATGTCTCAACATCAGAGGAACATCTTAACATGTGCAATTTGCAAGTTAACCCCTCTACTTGGGTAATTTGCACATTAGTCCATATTTAACAAAACAATATTACAACACTGTTAAAAAAGGACTGAAATAAAAATATATATTCCTCAGAAGCTTTAATTACATATCAAAAGATAACCACAAGCATTTAATCACATATTTAAAAAAACACCTAGGGTTAGTACATAACCCAGGTCAGGGATGTTACATTGGTCTTGTTGACTTTTGAAACCATTTGATAAAGTGCACACTCAAGATCGTTTGCCCAAGATGGGGTGAAGACCGTTTGGAAAAGTTTGACTTTGAAACCGCATGGACATAACCAACCTTGAAACCGCATGAGACCAAACGATTTGGGATCGTTTGGTCCCAAACGGTCTTGAGACCGTTTGGACCCAAACGGTCTTGAGACCGTTTGGACCCAAACGGTCTTGAGACCGTTTGGTCCAAACCACCTCAAAACCGCAAGGACCAAAAAGTGTCTCAACCACTTCAATTGAGTTAGGGTTTCCAATGTTGAACCCCTCAATCGATCATGTACTTATTATCCACTTATCAATTGAGTTAATTATGTCAACCCTCAACTGATTTGACACTCAGTTGACCCTCAATTGATCATCAATTAGAGTTTGGATCCATTCGATTAGGGTTGGAAATCGATGACCCTTCCACATACTTCAATGTAAGTCTAATTGATTTGAAACCATTGAACCATTATTCGATTTGGTCATGACCTGACCCCAAACGGTCTTGGGATCGTTTGGATGACCTCAAAACGGTCTTGAGACCGTTTGCCCAAGTCAACACCAAAAACTAACTCAAACAATTAAGGTTTAACTCATTGGATTGATCATTAGGTCAACAATCAATTGTACTTCAATTTGTTACCTATAGATCTTCAACCACTTGACCATAGTCAACCCTAGACCTCCAAACGGTCTTGGGTTACCCCCAAACGGTCTTGGGATCATTTGGATACCCTCCAAATGGTCTTGAGACCGTTTTCCCATTATTTTATCAAAAACCAAGTCATTCAATTAGGGTTTGGATAATGGAATTGGTCACCAAAATCAACAATCGATTACTCATCAACTTGATATCATTGGATCCTCAATTGGTCAACTATGCTTAACCCTAGACCTCCAAATGGTCTTGGGTGATCACCAAACGGTCTTGAGACCGTTTGGGTGATCCCCAAATAGTTTTGAAACCGTTTGGGCCACTCAACCCAAACCTCAACATAATATTATTATTGAAATCAGCAAATGACCCGATTAGGGTTTAGATGATTAATGGGCCTTCAATTGGTGATTCACTTGGAATTAATTGATGATTTTTGGTAGGTAATTAGTCTACATTATTCACAACAGACCTCCAAATGGTCAACGTCGGGTCAATGCATTGGACTGTTTGCTTCTATGTGGTTTGGTTGAAACCGTTTGCATTCAAACGGTTTGAAACCGTTTGCTCCCAAACGGTTTGGGAAACCGTTTGAGCAAGGTTTGGGGACCGTTTGCTAAAGTAAATTTTTGGATAAACATAGGAATTAATGTCATCATCTTCTACCTCAAGAACAGAGGTTGTTCTTCACGGAATTGTTTAGCAAGAACACATAAAGATGTCTAAAGAAGAAGTATAAGCAACGATTTTAGGAAGGAAGGTTGCATTAACAAAACTTAAGGTTTAGAGTTATAAAACCCACCTTTAGGACGGATCTAGAGCTCCAAGATTCGTATCTTTAATGGTGGATGAAGCTCCAGTAGTTTTACAAGGTCCGTTCTTCAAGTTTTGGATGGAGAAGATGGCTAGAAAGAAGAATCGTATGAAAAACACCAATAAACCAACCTTGTTTTATGGTTTCCACCATGAATTCGAGGTAGATGGTGATCAAAGCTTACCAAACTAGCTTGGTCGTCCTTCCTCTAGTCCAGAGCTCCATCTTGGTCGGCCAAAGAAAAGTGATGAGAGAAAGAAGCTAAGGAACGATCCTTTAATGTGTAGAAAATGTTGCTTATATATTTATGGGTATTTTCAAGGAAAATGGAAAGAGATAGATATTTCCAATATATTTCCACCAAGGCTTCCTCCATCCTTGGACACGTTTCCTCCTCCTAACCTCATACAAAACCCCCTCATTATCCAAGGTTAAAAGGAAAAGAAACAAAACACCTTAAAGAGTTGTATATTAATATCCATCTTTATTGGATATTACTTAATATATTATTAGTGTGGATAGTTTCCACTTCTACCATGATCATTCAAATGAGGCGCCCTTATCATTTTCTTTTCTCTACTTGATGCCAAGAAACATGAAAGATCCTCTAGAGGGTATATTTTACCTGTTGGTCCCTAGATTTTGGGTAATTTACACATTACACCAAAACTAGGTTTTAAAGCACAAGGATTGCTCTACCAGCTATATCTTGGTGCTCAAGCTTGTGGAATCCATACCACCACATCACATACATTCTTATGATGTCTCAACATCAGAGGAACATCTTAACATGTGCAATTTTCAAGTTAACCCCTCTACTTGGTTAATTTGCACTTTAGTCCAAAATTAACAAAACAAAGTTGCAACATTATTCAAAAAGGACTAAAATAGAAATATAGGTTCCTCAAAAGCCTTAATTACATTTCATAGGATAAACACAAGCATCTAATCACTTAATTAAGAAAAACACCTAGGGTTAGTACATAACCCAGGTCAGGGATGTTACAAATTATCCACCCCTTACAAGGATTTCGTCCTCGAAATCAACAAAAACATATTAAGAGAAAAGAGCAGGGTATTTCCTTATCATCTCTTCCTCTAGTTCCCAAATGGCTTCTTCAACACCACGGTGATTCCAGAGGACTTTTACAAGACTTATATCTTTCTTTGTCAGCTTTTTAATTCTTCTATCAAGGATCAATACAAGTCCTTCTTCATAAGATACATCATCATTCAACTCAATTTCCATAGGTTGCAGAACTGATTCTGTATCAGGATGACATTTCCTTAATATGGAAATGTGGAACATTGGATGTAACTTCTGTAACTCTGGTGGTAACTCTAGCTTATAAGCTACCTTTCCAATTCATTCTATGATTGGATAAGGCCCCATAAACCTAGGAGCTAACTTTCCTTTCCTTCCAAATCTAAGAACTCCCTTCCAAGGTGAGACCTTGAGGTACACTCTGTCTCCAACCTGAAATTCTAAAGGTCTACGACGCTTATCAGCATATGACTTCTGCCTATCATGTGCAGTCTTTAACTGTTGTTGTATGATTTTAATCTTCTCAGAGGTCTGTTGCACAAGATCAGGACCCAAGAGTTGATATTCACCAGTTTCATACCAACATAGGGGTGATGTACAACATCTACCATACAAGGCTTCATAAGGTGCCATGTCAATGCTATGTTGATAGCTGTTGTTATAGGCAAACTCTATCAAACTTAGGTGCAGATTCCAACTTCTTGTGAACTGAAGAATGCATGCTCTAAGCAAGTCTTCCAAAGTCTGTATGGTCCTTTATCACTGTCCATCAGTCTGAGGATGAAAGGCTGTACTAAACCTTAACTGTGTGCCTAAGGCTTTATGAAACCGCTCCCAAAAATGACTCGTAAACTGGGGACCTCTATCAGAAACAATGGTAACTGGGACTCCATGTAGTCGTACTATCTCATATACATACAACTGTGCCAGCTTCTCAGCAGAATAGGTTGTTTTGACAGGTAAGAAATGTGATGTCTTTGTCAACCTATCAACTATTACCCAGATGGAATCATGACCTTTGGTTGTTCTAGGTAAACCAACCACAAAATCCATGGTCACATGATCCCACTTCCATTGTGGTATGGGTAAAGGTTGCATTGTTCCTGTAGGCTTCTGGTGTTCAGCTTTAACTTGCTGACACACAGGACACCGTATAACAAACTCAACAACGTTGTTCTTCAAACCAAGCCACTAATACATATCTTCCAAGTTATGATACATCTTGGTGCTTCCTGGATGCATAACATACATTGAAGAATGAGCTTCTTCCAGGACTAACTTCCTTAAGTTATTCACATCCGGTACTATCATCCTACCAAGATAACAGGCTACTTGATCATCTGAGTCATGGAAACCTTCTCGTTTCTCACTACCATACTCTGATCTAATCTGTTGCACTACTTCATCAACTTGCTGTGCTTCCTTAATCTGTTGTTTCAGGGTAGGTTTTATATGCATCTCAGCTAACAACCCTGATAACAACAATACTCTCAACTGTACATTGTATTGTCTTAAGGAGATAAGCATATCCCTTCTAGAACATACCAAAGAATTCAGATGTGCTCTATCTAAGGCTGGTGTTGCTGATTTCCCACTTAAAGCATCAACAACTACATTGGCCTTTCTTGGATGGTAATCAATTGTATAATCGTAGTCCTTGATTAACTCCATCCAGCAGCGTTGCCTCATGTTAAGATCATGCTGAGAAAAGATATACTTAAGGTTCTTATGGTCTGTGAAAATCAGGAATGTCTCTCCATAAAGATAATGTCTCCAGATTTTCAAGGCATGAACTACAACAACTAGTTCTAGATCATGTGTCGGATAATTGTCCTCGTGTTTCTTAAGCTGTCGAGAAGAAAAAGAAATTACTTGTTTATCCTGCATCAACACACATCCTAGTCCATTCTTAGTGGCATCACATAAAACTATATATCCTTTCCCTTGCTCAGGTAACACAAGTACAGGTGCACTTGTCAATCTCTCCTTTAATAGCTGGAAAGATTGCTGACACTTATCACTCTAGGAAAAAGGAACATCCTTCCTGGTCAACTTTGTCAAGGGTAAAGCTATAGAACTGAAGTTCTTAATGAACCTTCGATAATAGCCTACCAACCCTAAGAAACTACGAATCTCTGTCGGTGTCTTCAGTTGTTCCCATTGCAGGACAAATTCTACCTTTTTAGGGTCAACACGTATACTTGAAGCAGATATTATGTGTCCAAGAAAAGAAACTTCTGGTAACCAGAACTCTCACTTGCTAAACTTAGCGTATAACTTATCCTTTCTTAGCAAAGTAAGAGTCTGACGAAGATGTTGTTCATGCTACTGAGCATCTCTACTATAGATCAGGATGTCATCTATAAAGACAACAACACACTGATCGAGAAAAGGTCGAAAGATTCTATTCATGAGTTCCATAAATGCAGCTGGTGCATTTGTTAGTCCAAACGACATAGCTGTGAACTCATAGTGACCATACCTTGTTCTGAAGGCAGACTTAGGTGTGTCACCTTCCTTAATACTCAACTGATGATATCCCAACCTCAAATCTATCTTTGAGAAGATAGTTGCACCACACAACTGATCAAAGAGATCATCAATCCTCAGCAAAGGATACTTATTCTTTATCATTACTTTATTTAATTGTCAGTAATCAATGCACAACCGCATTGACCCATCTTTCTTTTTAACAAAGAGGACCGGAGCACCCCAGGGTGAAGTACTCAGTCGGATGAAACCCTTCTCAAGCAACTCTTGTAGTTGTTTCTTGAGTTCTTCCATCTCAGCAGGCGCCATCCTATATGGTGTTTGTGCTATAGGTTGCGTGTCCGGAACTAGATTAATTTCAAAATCTATTTCTCGGGGTGGTGGTACACCTGGAAGTTCTTCAGGAAATACGTCTTCAAATTCCCTGACTACTGGAACTTCAACAGGATTAAGACTCTCCATGGTAGTATCTACCACATGGGCCAAGAATGCATAACATCCTTGCCTCATCAGCTTTTCAGCAACCATAGCTGACACAAGACAGGTTGGTAGAATCTTTCTTTCTCCTTGAAATATCCATATGTCACTTTCATCAGTGAACACAGCCTGCTTGGACTCACAATCCAAGACAACCTTATACCTTTCTAAGGTATCCATCCCAAGGATTACATCGAATCCATGCATCTCAAGTGGTATAAGATCCACTTGAATGTGATGTTTAGAAAAGAAGAGAATGCAGGGAAAACATAGTTCCTGCAACACAGCAGATCCCATCAACGAAGTTTCTAGCAACAAGCTATCTACTCTAAGACTTGTAGTCAGGTTGCAGTCAAGAATCACTCTTTGAGTGATAAAGGAGTGTGTAGCACCCGGATCAATTAAAATAGATACAACGCAAGAAGTAGACATATCAGAATTAAACAACTCCATCTGACCTGCCACAACCCCAGGGTTGATCACTACATCAGGTGGATTTATCGCATAGAATCTTGCCGTTGCCTGTGGTTGATTTAGTGTTCGATGACTTAGTGCCGATGATCCAACTTGGGACGCTTGTCCACGTCCTCTAGCTCCTCCTGGAAACTATCTCCTTTGAGATCGTTGCTGACTCTGCCTTTGAGGTTGAGTTACACTCACTTCTCTGGCTCTGCAATCTTTCATCAGATGTCCCATCTTCCCACATATATAACAACTTCTGTTCAGTTGTTGTGGTCTGGGTGGTCCTGTAACCGACATAGATGCTGAACTGTGAGCTCCTTCTAGCGGTAGGCTTCATCCTCTACCCCTATTTTACATCCACTACGTTTGGGTACTGAATCTAGGTGGTGGTGTAGGCACAGAAAACCTAGGTTTCTTAAAATCTTTAGATGAGGATCCTTGGAACTGGGGGTACATCCTCTTGTTCTTAGTCTGTCTCTTCTCTGACACAGACCTCTCTACCCTTATAACATACTCCACAAAGGTAGAAAACCTTTCCCTGTTCTCCAAAGTAGACACAGGGGTGGTCAACTCAGCGTTTAATCCTTTCTCAAAACGCCTAATCCTTTATTCATCTGTTGATGCCATGTGCGGGAAGAACCGCAATAGCTCCATGAACTTAGCCTCGTATTCACTAATATTCATAGGTCCCTGCCTTAACCTCTCAAACTGAGAGATTTTCTCATCCAAGAATGTCTTAGGGAAGTATCTGTTGACAAATTCCCGTCGAAAAACTTCCCATTCGATCTCCACACCTGGCCTTTTCTGTTCTTCCATGGTCCACCAATGACCAACACTCCCCTTGAAAAGGTACACAACATGTCTAACCTTCTCAACTTCTGGGATGTTCAGGATTCTAAAGGCCTTCTCTAGTTCAGTTAACCACAAGTCAGCATCTACAGGGTCACCTGTTCCATCATACTCTGTGGCTCCAACTCGGCAAAGTCGTTCAAACGTCTTGCCGACTCCTTGTCCTTCTGGATGGGTAGGTGCCCTATGTACATGTATAGGAATCCTATCAGTCATGTGTGTCATGGCAGTCATGAATTGCCCAAACATGGCTTGGATGGCTGGGTTCCCCATGTCAGTTGGATTGAACTGGGGTGGTTTAGGTACAGGTTCCTCCCTTTCTTAGTTTCTTGCACCTCCTCTGGGTGCAGTGACACTACTCTCTACAACATGTTCCTCATGTGACCCAGATAGCTTTAGTTTCTCTTCTCCTCCTGATGAGCAGAAGACACTATCAGATATACTGGAAGACACTAAAACAACTCCACAACCTAAGTTCTATGTCTTTGTAGACTCAGCAAACCTAGAGCACTGATACCACTAAATTGTGGCGACCGTCTCGTGAAAACAAGATTAACGAATTTAAACTAATGCGGAAGTGTTTCGTTAGCAGCGGAATTATTGAAAATCACAAAATTTTAAAACTTTTTGTAAAGAGATCTACAAACTGTGAAACTCTTTTATAAAGAAACAAGATAAGTTATTTCCAAACTGATTCACCATTACATTTCTGTAATATCACATCTCGAGAGTCGCAACATCAACTGCCCTGTTAACTATACAAGGCAAGATACAAAAATATCGAGGCATTACGCCAAAATCTCAGATCTATTTAAAATATCTAAGGACTCCTAGGACCTGAGAGTACAGAGACAACACATAGGACATTTCTATCTATAAGACTTGACAGACAGTGTCTCCAACTAAGGATCACTGCTGTCCCTGATGTTGCTGCTGTTACTGTTGTTGCTCACCCACTGAAGGGTTCCTTCGTCCTCGACGTCTACCTAAAAAGTCAAATCCCACGGGGGTGAGACAATTGAATAATTGTCCCAACGAGAGTTATAACTCTTTGCCAGAAGCATTGTTATTGCAAATATTAAAATAATAATGAGCAGAAGGACTATAATTATTCAACAACGGTCAATTTATTGAATAAACTAAGTAGAACAATATTCTCTAAGCAATCATTTCAATTATAACTTGATTGAATGACAAGACATATATTAATAAGGAATATGAAGAACATGTATATTATTTGTCTAACTAGGACATTATAAACAATGTATCATCAATCATTGTTTCTCATTAGTTCAACCTAAGCAATTATGCTATACGGCTGATTATGTTTTTCAAACATATTTATGCCTTGAGGAGATGAGATATACCGCTCATACTCCAACCGAACATTACGAAATCGCAAATCGGTACCATACATAGGTCATCAGAAGAGCCAGATTCCTATGACCTCATCTTCCTCAGTTAGTGTGAGGTACAACATGCAGGACACCTTGTGTCTCTTCTATAATAGCTTTCTAGGGTATTCTGGAAACTTCACTATTAGAGTTACAGTGGCATGCTGTACTCTCTTCTCCATCAAGGGATTTCTTGTTTATCTCTCATCGATGCGGCATTAACAACATCATCAGGAGATTAGTGATACATCATCCCGACATAAACATAGAATGAAGGATTGAGAGATTCGATGTTTATCTCACATCAATTCCTCCATTAGGACGTAAGGATATTCACGTCCATAACCCCCACATACTCAAAAGTATGCTCTCCAGGAGTTCCCTTAGGAAAACCTATTTCACCATCATTTAATTTCTGACAATGATGGATCTATGGTCAGGGCTCTACATGATATCATTATACTTGATTATTTAAGTACATTATGGCATTCTTTTAGCATCAGGCATGTTTTCAAAACATAAACCAATAAGACAATTGCTATAAAGAAAGAGTACTAATTGTATCAAGTTCATTTCACATCTAGTTAACATTAGGATATCAATCCCTAACCATCTTATCATTATGATTCAGGATTATGGGTGTTCAAACCCTTAGATCATCAAAACACATGTTACCAAGTAACATATTGCCATCAAGTCATTTAACGGTATGAACATGATTGTAGCATTACAGGTATTTCTCATGGCTCATACAACCTATCAATCTCATATGTTACCTCTCACTAGGCAACATAGCATATCATTACTTTCAAAGCTTATAAAGTGCTTTCAATGAATATGACATCACAACCCTTACCTGGCTATGCTCACTTCTTTATAAAGACCTGCATGACTAACTCAATTGATAACATGCACATTATATCTGTATCAGCACAATACAAATTATTTCCAAGTCAAGTATAGAACACCACGGTCGTGCTATAGAAGATTACCACGACCGTTTTACATTACCACGACTAGTTTCTAGGGTTAGGGTTTCTATTCAATTAAATTGGGGTTATTCAACCCCTTTAGCTTAAAAAGGTATAGTGATTCCTCATTTCATAATTCAATCATAGAGTTTCATGCTTACAAGCATAACCCAGAATTAGGGTTTACTGTTCATATCATTACATTTCCCTAGATTAGGGTTTATTATTCATAATACATCATATGACCCTAGATTAGGGTTTACTATTCACAATACATCATATTACCCTAGATTAGGGTTTACCATTCACATTATAATGAATTAAGATCATACCATCATCATGTATGAGGATTACTTCCATTAATGCCCTCAAGTTAGGGTTAAGATTCATTAACCATCATAATTAGGGTTTTCATGATCTCACTATAAAGAATCATACCCTAATTACATGTATTTATACATATTGGATGTTTATTACTTGAGTATCATTCATATAAGAAGTCTTCTCTCTCCTCTTTCTATCAGATGATATTTGCATCACCCTTGATTAGTCTAAGCCAATTCAATATTGACATCATGGGTTATATCATTACTATTGTGATCATTAGGTCTTACTCATCCAAAGAGTACTAATCACTCTATCCCATCAAGAGTACCTTTAATGATCACTACCGATAATAACATGCATTAATAAACTAATTACTTAGTCCCTTAATCACTTTAGGTATCTATGAGGTTTAGGTTAATCAACCATTAAACTATCTTGACCACTAAGGCATCAACGATCTTGACCTTCATAGACCTCAAACGGTCTTGCATACTAAACCCCCAAACGGTCTTGGACAGACCTTGAAACCATTTGGTGTTGAAGACCGTTTGGTCTTGTTGACTTTTGAAACTGTTTGATAAAGTGCACAATCAAGACTATTTGCCCAAGATGGGGTGAAGACCGTTTGGTCAAGTTTGACTTTGAAACCACATGGACATAACCGACCTTGAAACCGCATGAGACCAAATGATTTGGGATCGTTTGGTCCCAAACGGTCTTGAGACCGTTTGGTCCCAAGTGGTCTGAAGACCGTTTGGACTCAAACAGTCTTGAGAACGTTTGGACCCAAACGCTCTTGTGACCGTTCGGTCCAAACCACCTCAAAACCGCAAGGACCAAAAAGTGTCTCAACCACTTCAATTGAGTTAGGGTTTCCAATGTTGAACCCCTCAATCGATCATGTACTTATTAGCCACTCACCAATTGAGTTAATTAGGTCAACCCTCAACTCATTTGACACTCAATTGACCCTCAATTGATCATTAATTAGAGATTGGATCCATTGGATTAGGGTTGGAAATTGTTGACCCTTCAACATACTTCAATGTAAGTCTAATTGATTTGAAACCATTGAACCATTATTCAATTTGGTCATGACCTGACCCCAAATGGTCTTGGGATCATTTGGATGACCTCCAAATGGTCTTGAGACCATTTGCCCAAGTCAACACCAAAAACTAACTCAACCAATTAAGGTTTAGCTCATTGGATTGATCATTAGGTCAACAATCAATTGTACTGCAATTTGTTACCTATAGATCTTCAACCACTTGACCATAGTCAACCCTAGACCTCCAAACGGTCTTGGGTTACCCCCAAAAGGTCTTGGGGTCGTTTGGATACCCTCCAAACGGTCTTGAGACCGTTTTCCCATTATTTTATCAAAAACCAAGTCATTCAATTAGGGTTTGGATAATGGAATTGGTCACCAAAATCAACAATCGATTACTCATCAACTTGATATCATTGGATCCTCAATTGGTTAACTATGCTTAACCCTAGATGTTATAACCCCAATTTTTGGGATCAGTTGGTGAGAAATGTAATTTCTCATATTAAAGATATTTGAAGAAATAATGATATAATTTGCTTCAAATAAATGTATTTCATTTAAAATATCCTTGATTGGTTGCTTTGTGGGCTTTATTGGTCAATTAATAAATGGATAATTGAATTTTTAAGAAGAGAAATAAAGAGAAATCCTCAAAAAGAAATATTTTATTAAGAAATAAACATGATAATGCAAAATAATGCATATAGGTGCATTAAGAAGGATAATGAGTATTCCAATAAAATGAATTTCGAAATAATGGAGTGTCTTGGGATCCAAGGAGTCCCAATAAAGAGGAAAGAAAGAGAAAATACCAAAATAGCAAAATAAGAATATAATGTGTATACACAATTAATGTATTACTTGGTATTGCTAAAAAGAAGGAAATTACTATTAAAGGAAAATAGGATTTCGACATAATAGATTCCTTGGGGTTCAAGGAACTCAGAATCAAGAAATAATGATAAAAGAAATAAAGAAGAGATAGGAAATATGATTAATATGATGATAACTTGCATATTAAGAAAAGAAATTGAATCCTTATGATAATGACACCAAATTTTACAGGATGAAAGATAAGACTGAAATTGAGTTTCCCTCAAAATTTGGGAAAGAAAAGAGTAACCAATTGGGAGATATGAATTTTCCAAGATTCAAATGGAATAGGAATAAAATCCAATTTTAATTGGGAATTAGTTTCCCTTTGTTCTTGCACGTGTGATGGGAGCCCTTGGATCTTAATCCAAGGGACACGACTCACCGTCCAAGTCCCAAAGGGACAGGGACTTTAGCCGCGTAAGAGGGATTTTTATTCCCGTGTTTGCGTTAGCTCAGATGCATGTGCGTCTTTGGAAACTCTCCCATTGAATCCGGGAGTGCTAGGAGAGGTGATCTGACCCTGGTTTGCTAGGGTTTAGACTTGAATACAAGAAATGCCCAATTGGGCTAGAAGCACAGTTCAAGTGGGATTGGGATCCTCCACTGGGATGCTCGATACCCAATAAAAAGGGTACCACATGAACCTCCAACCCATCACGACATCAGGCGGCTCGTTCTTGAGGTCCAGAACTCTCTCGTGCTCTGGATCGGGTTGGCTCCGGTGAGGGAACCACCACGACGCTTCCGCATTGAAGGAGCTAGGGTGGAAGGGAGGACGACGCGCACCTAGCATTGGATTCTGATCCAACGGTATGAGGAAAGAAACGGCCAAGTTAAGCGACTTTAAGTCACGGTCGTCCGATCAAAAGTCCATTGTGGACTCGGCTTGATCCAACGGATCAGGAGGAGAGGACACGTGCGGTGGAGGCGACTGACGAGGAGCGTCAGATCGAGCCGTGTACCCGGGGTACACCGATCCAACGCTCCAATATTTTAGGTATTTTCTCCTCTCTAACCAATAATCAGAAAAAAGGGTTTTCTTGCGAAAAATAATAAAAATAGCTAGGAGTGTCCAATGACAAAAGTTTATATATGAAAGTTGTGTAGAAAAATGCAAGGAATATGATAAAAATATTTCCAGAACCTAATTCCACTCCTTTTTGCAAAAGTGCCTTAATTGGCTAATAAAGTGTATTAAAAATTGATGAGAAACCCTAATTGCATGTTAAGAGTGTAATTTAGTAAATCAATAGGTCAAATTGTTAAGTTTGACTCTGATACTGATAATGGTGGTTTGATTTATTGTTTGATTGAAAAAGTGCTTAAATTAGAGTTACAATATTTAAAAAGAGGGTTAATTTACATGGAAACCCTAATTTGGGATAAAAGGAGATGAAAAGCATGTTTTGTGGAATAAGATAATTAGATGCTTAATAAAGGAAATTTACAGAGAAATTAGGAGTTTGATAAATTAAGGATGATAATGGTGAAAGAAGAAGTAAAACCTTGATTTCCAAAAGAAACCCTAATGTTGGAATTGAAATCCTAAATGATATAATGAAATTGGATAATTATTAATAAAAGGAATTGGTACTTTTATTTCAGGATTTCTGTTTATCATTGCTTGTTGATTGGGTTACTCTTCATAATTTGAATCTATCTTGAAAACTGCAATTAAAGGTATGTGGTTATGATTATGAATAACCGCTATAGTTTCCCGATGGATTCCCCGATGTTTGATCGCATTGAATGCAACTAAACTATTGGATGTTTATTTATTTCATGTCATTATAAAGTGACTATGACTATCACATATTGTATATGCCTATAAACTCAGATCATGGTTCTCTCTATGGCATAATAGCTAACCTAGTACATGGTTGCCTATGGGTAGGTCCATCAGGTTAGAAAAAGGCCTAGTACATGGCTACCTATTAGGTAGGTCCATCAGGTCTATGGATGACCTAGTACATGGCTACCTATTGGGTAGGTCCATCAGGTCTATGGTTGACTTAGTACATGGCTACCATGGAGGTAGGACCATCAAGGCATAATGAGTTAGATATTGGGCTATCTTCGGATAGTGCCATGCGACTCTATTACCTACAAGAGAGGTGATATCCATGTCCACTACAGGGACAACCCAGAGTTCGAGAATATGTATGGATTGATTTGTATGGCTTAAAATGTAATCTTGATAGTTAAATGATTAATTGAATGATTATATTGTTAACATAGTTGAACATTATTTGTTTCCCCCACATACCAGCTTCGGCTGATCGACGTTTTGTTTGTCGGCGTTTTAGGTACAATGAAAGAACAAATAGTAAAGTGGCACATGCGGTACTAAATGAGAATTAAAGTGCAAAGGAGGATTAGATAGATTAGTATCTATGTGGATAGAAGTTTAGAGATCCAAGTTTTTTAAAAAAAGGTATGCAAAAATTTATTTTCTTACAGCTTTCAGTATAGTATGTTAAAATTTGATAATTATTCTTGGTTAATTGCCGAACCTTTGATCCGGTAGTCATGGGTGCGGCTTCGACCTCTTGGTCTCCCTTAATTGGGGGTTATCGGGTGGTGGGGTCGTAAAATTTGATATCAGAGATTAGGTTCCTCAGTTAACCATTAATAATTATTAAATTTTATAACTCCATAGAACCCAAGGGAGTTATTAGAGGAGTATCCGAAAGGCGGAGGTGTCTAGAAAGGGATCACGACCGGGGGCTGGCAAGATTTTCCTCCGCACCGCTAGTCGGAATACAAGGACACCCGGACCCGTGTGACCGCCTGGCCAAAGTCTTAGGATATGAATCGAAATAAGATACCTTTAGGACTTCTCATCTTATTCATCCCTTCTCATCACAAAATTCTGATAAGGACCTAAAGGATTAGGGTTTTGTTTCTTCTCCTCACCCTCTTGAGGCATGGGTAAGGTTAATAAGGTTTACGGAATCCTCCACTAAATTAATGAAAGGCATGTAAATAAGATGTCATGGACATAAGCTTAATAGATTAAGCGCAAATTAAAGGATAGATACATGCTTAGGTCGTATGGCATAAGTTGTCATGTCCTCAGAAGAGACCTGAGGCTAGATCTTCTTGTTAGGAGGATAAGTTAGTCTTGGAGATAGAGATCTCCATTGCAAGTAGAGACCTGGCACATCCTATGAGGATGATGCTAACCCTAACCCTAAGTGAAGGTTAGAGAGAGATGAGTTGGACCAGGTGTTTGAAAGGACACGCCTTTGGGATGCCATACGACCCATGGGTGACCTAGCACCTTTTGGCAACCCAACCCTGGGAAGGGTCGTGCAAGGGTAAAGGATAGCCCCTTAGATGATGATGTTAGTAAAGGACCATAGAAACCCTATGGGCTTGTACAAGTAGGGCATAGCTGGCACCTAGGGCACGTCATAATGTTGGCAGTGGGATGAAACCCTGGATAAGGAATTATGATGGAGCATAAAGGGTTACAAATGATCTTGAGCAATCATAACTACGAACCTAGGCTTCACCCATGTAGAGAATGCTTTGGAGGATGATCTTTCATGAAGAGAGGACCTCTAATGGTGAGGTTGGATGTGGGGTTATCTCTAGAGAGAGCAGGAAATCCAGTAAGAAGGTTGGAAGCCTAAAACCCTGGACAATGGATGACAGTGGTTGCCTCATAAGTTGATGATATCTTGGTTGCCTTTAGAGGGACCAAACCCTAGAGAGTGAAGATGAAGCATATGGTGCCTATGTGCCTACAGTATAGGTGGTTACCTTCTGAGATAGGAAAAAGAGTTCCTTAGACCTAGAGAGGTTTAGTGAACAGGTTCTGAGGCCTTGTACCTTGTTGGTTAAGGAGGACCCAACTCTAAGTGTGGCTCAAGTTGAAGGATGACAAGAAGTGCATGTCATGCCTTTTTCATGCTTGGTTTGTAGTTAAGAGATAGAGCATGCAGTTGGACACCTACAAGTGAACATAGGGTCCTAGGCCTAAGAGGGGAAGTGGTATACCTGATGCTCATGATGAGAATTGAGTTCCTATAGAAACGAGCATGGTACTCCTCATGTATAGAGGAAAAGGGGAGCCCTTTAAGTTTAAGGTATGTTTGATGAAACCCTCACAACTAGGTTGATGATAAAGGGAAAGTTTGATCTTGATCCAACATCGAGGAAAGAAGGATAAGTATGACCTAGCATGGTACGGTAAGTGATCTGTTTGTGCCTTAATGTTTTGTTAGGGTTAAGTAGGCTCGTGTGGATGTAAACCCTAGACCTTAGAGCTTTTGTGATCTTGTTGTCAAGAGATAGTTTTCCTCCCATCCTGGGAGAGGGACCCCTTTGGTAGGGTGTATATCAGTTTTGATGGTTTAAGGTGACCTGAAGAGGTCTCACAGGATCTTAAGAAGTTAAGTGAAAAGTACATGGTATGAGAATGAACCTGTAGACCCATAGATATCCATCTCTATGTGCATATGGATGTGTTACCATGGAGGTAACCAGTATGGGGCTTGACCAAGGTAGGCAGGTTTCCATGATGTCTATGAACGGATGAGAGTCAGCCCATGAATGCAGAAAGAGATATGATGAAGACTTGGGTAAGGTTCTAAGTGAACATGTTCTGTAATGGAGAATCCTAAGTCTATCTAGGGTCAGGTAGGGATAAGACCGATGAAAGTAGGAGTTGCCTAATTCCCCCGTTGCACATGACCATAGGGTCGGGAGGTAACAACTATCATTGTCTGAGGGTCATGGGTTAGGAGATTGATCACCTTCATGAACTCATGGGACCCAAAGGGCAGATGAGTGGGGCACTCTCTTGATGCATGAGGGAAGGGGGATGACCCCAAAAGATTCGTTACCCTATAGACCTAGAGGAGATGACCAAGAATATAAACCTAAGTAGGTTCAAGACTAGTTTGATATCATGATGTCTGTGATGTAGAGACATATGTGGCACGTTGCAACTTAGATATAAAGGTGTATTGGCAAGGTGGGATGTACCATATCTACTCTTGAAATAGGAAGAACTCTGTATTTGGACTGCAGCCAAATGCTTATTTCCTCTTATTATGGGGGTGAGAGATAGTACATTATGCATGTCATACACCAAGGATAAGAGATGATGTAGGTTGGAACGTTGCCATGAGAAATGGGGATAGAGAAGATATCTACCCTGGTAAAGTGAATGATACATGAATGGTTCGTAAACACTAAGAGGAATGAAGTAGTCACCTTATGAGGAAGTTTTTTTTTATCATGAGCTATGTAGAACTTACAAGTTATACGAGGTTGAGTTTGATGATGAAATCAGAGAGTGTTCTTAATGAAGATAGACATAGAGTATGAGGTGAGATGATAAGTGAAATACATGGAAGAGTATGTCTTCAACATTACCTAATACCTAAGGATGTGAAGTGGTAGTGGATGCTCTAGTTGAGATACACCTGACTAGAAGCTAGAAGAGGTTGTTTATCTAACCATAAGTTTGGAAAGGAGAGGTGTTTGGATAACACTCAAATGTAACAAGATGCGTTGAAAAGTTAAGGGTTGTTTGGTTAGCCAGTCTAGTCCTTGATACAATGAAAGGATGGTGGTAGAACCTCAAGTGCACTTCTTTGGAAAAGAAGGTGATGAAACCCCGACTAGAGTGGTTTAGGGTTTCGGAGGAATCAATCTTGAGGAATCAGGACATATAGGGAATCATGATTGAAGATCACCATACACCGTGGAAAATGGCAATAGCACTTTGGGTGCTTAAGATGAAGTTGCATGTGGTTTATGGCCATGCAAGCCAGGAGGTAAAGGACGGACCCCAGTAACCCAGTGTATCGATATAGAGGACAAAAGAGTCCCTGAGAGGGAACGGGAGCTCAACACTATGGATGTTATGATAGGTCTTCCCTGGGACAAGGAAGGTCGAGATGCAATATGGGTTATGGTAGGTCGCCTTACCTAGATAACATGAGAAAGAAAGAGTTCTGTTAAGGGATAGATCTAGTTGAACTACCCATGAGAGAGATGGTTCAACTACACCATGAAGCGATTTCAAAGGTTCTTAAGTTTGACCTAAAGGTTCACTTCCATAAAGTGGAAGTAGGTACATGAAGAACTCAATGTTAGTATAGTTTATCACCCCTAACTATGGTTAGTATGATCCAGACTAAAGGGTCTGATGAGGGCATGTGTGCTCGTTCAGGGTGATATCTAGAGACAGTTCTTGTCCTATGAAAGATGTGACAATGACCACCATAGCCAGTATCGGGTTTTATATGAAGCTCTGTAAGGGAGGTTGTGTCGGTCACCACTTCAGTAAGGTGATGTGGTGAAAGGACCACATGATGGTTAGAAAAGTACCACATGATGGTTAGAAAAAGGGACCCCAGTGCATGTAGATGAAGTCACTTTGTTTGTGCAAGGGCTGAAAGGAGCCTAGAGACGATGAGAGTCGTGAGCAGATGCAAAGTAGACTGACAAACAAGTTACTGTGGGAGAAAATGTGACATGAAAATCTTACCCCTCTAAGTTATAACTAAGAGAGCTGAGTTCCCGATACATGGGTCCATTAGAGATGGATGGGTGGAGAAGGTTAGTTATGACCCTACCCCTCAGGATAGAGTAATGGGAGATGTTTTCCATGTGTCCAATTTAGAGCACTATGTGAGGTACCCCGACCATGTGCTGAGCAATGAACCTAGTGAGCCCCAAGGGAGGCTGAAATGGCCTGAGTCACCTGTGTAGTTTATAGACGCCAGGATGAAAGAACTCAGAGAAAAGAATATGTGATGATAAAGGTTCTTTGGAAATGCCATGAGTACGGCAAAGCAACATAGGGGCCAATGATGGACATGGAAAAGTCTTATCCTGAATTGTTTGTTTGCTTGCCTGAATTTTGAGGACAAAATTCTTATAAGAGGGGAAGGATGTTATAACCCCAATTTTTGGGATGAAAAAATAATGATATAATTTGCTTCAAATAAATGTATTTCATTTAAAATAGCCTTGATTGGTTGCTTTGTGGGCTTTATTGGCTATTGGGCCCAAATAACAAGGAAATTGAATTAATAAATGGATAATTGAATTTTTGAGAAGAGAAATAAAGAGAAATCCTCAAAAAGAAATATTGTATTAAGAAATAAACATGATAATGCAAAATAATGCATATAGGTGCATTAAGAAGGATAATGAGTATTCCAATAAAATGAATTTCGAAATAATGGAGTGTCTTGGGATCCAAGGAGTCCCAATAAAGAGGAAAGAAAGAGAAAATACCAAAATAGAAAAATAAGAAGATAATGTGGATACACAATTAATGTATTACATGGTATTGCTAAAAAGAAGGAAATTACTATTAAGGGAAAATAGGATTTCGAGATAATAGATTCCTTGGGGTTCAAGGAACTCAGAATCAAGAAATAATGATAAAAGAAATAAAGAAGAGATAGGAAATATGATTAATATGATGATAACTTGCATATTAAGAAAAGGAATTGAATCCTTATGATAATGACACCAAATTTTACAGGATGTAAGATAAGACTGAAATCGAGTTTCCCTCAAAAATTGGGAAAGAAAAGAGTAACCAATTGGGAGATATGAATTTTCCAAGATTCAATTGGAATAGGAATAAAATCCAATTTTAATTGGGAATTAGTTTCCCTTTGTTCTTGCGCGTGTGATGGGAGCCCTTGGATCTTAATCCAAGGGACACGACTCACCGTCCAAGTCCCAAAGGGACAGGGACTGTAGCCGTGTAAGAGCGATTTTTATTCCCGTGTTTGCGTGAGCTCAGATGCATGTGCGTCTTTGGAAACTCTCCCATTGAATCCGGGAGTGCTAGGAGAGGTGATCTGACCCTGGTTTGCTAGGGTTTAGACTTGAATCCAAGAAATGCCCAATTGGGCTAGAAGCACAGTTCGAGTGGGATTGGGATCCTCCACTTGGATGCTCGATACCCTATAAAAAGGGTACCACATGAACCTCCAACCCATCACGACATCAGGCGGCTCGTTCTTGAGGTCCAGAACTCTCTCGTGCTCTGGATCGGGTTGGCTCTGGCGAGGGAACCACCGCGGCACCGCCGCATCAGAGGAGCTAGGGTGGAAGGGAGGACGACGCGTAGCTAGCGTTGGATTCTGATCCAACGGTGTGAGGAAAGAAACGGCCAAGTTAAGCGACTTTAAGTCACGGTCGTCCGATCAAAAGTCCATTGTGGACTCGGCTTGATCCAGCTGATCAGGAGGACAGGACGCGCGCGGTGGAGGCGACTGATGAGGAGCGTCAGATCGAGTCGTGTACCCGGGGTGCACCGATCCAACGCTCCAGTATTTTAGGTATTTCCTCCTCTCTTACTAATAATAAAAAAAAGGGTTTTCTTGCGAAAAATAATAAAAATAGCTAGGAGTGTACAATAACAAAACTTTATATATGAAAGTTGTGTAGAAAAATGCAAGGAATATGATAAAAATATTTACAGAACCTAATTCCACTCCGTTTTCAAAAGTGCCTTAATTGGCTAATAAAGTGTATTAAAAATTGATGAGAAACCCTAATTGCATGTTAAGAGTGTAATTTAGTAAATCAATAGGTCAAATTGTTAAGTTTGACTCCGATAATGATAATGGTGGTTTGATTTACTGTTTGATTGCAAAAGTGCTTAAATTAGAGTTACAATATTTAAAAAGAGGGTTAATTTACATGGAAACCCTAATTTGGGATAAAAGGAGATGAAAAGCATGTTTTGTGGAATAAGATAATTAGATGCTTAATAAAGGAAATTTACTGAGAAATTTGGAGTTTGATAAATTAAGGATGATAATGGTGAAAGAAGAAGTAAAACCCTGATTTCCAAAAGAAACCCTAATGTTGGAATTGAAATCCTAAATGATATAATGAAATTGGATAATTATTAATAAAAGGAATTGGTACTTTTATTTTAGGATTTCTGTTCATCATTGCTTGTTGATTGGGTTACTCTTCATAATTTGAATCTGTCTTGAAAATTGCAATTAAAGGTATGTGGTTACGATTATGAATAACCACTATAGTTTCCCGATGGATTCCCAGATGTTTGATCGCATTGAATGCAACTAAACTGTTGGATGTTTATTTATTTCATGTCATTATAATGTGACTATGACTATCACATATTGTATATGCCTATAAACTCAGATCCTAGTTCTCTCTGTGGCATAATAGCTAACCTAGTACATGGCTGCCTATGGGTAGGTCCATCAGGTTAGAAAAGGCCTAGTACATGGCTACCTATTGGGTAGGTCCATCAGGTCTATGGATGACCTAGTACATGGCTACCTATTAGGTAGGTCCATCAGGTCTATGGTTGACTTAGTACATGGCTACCATGGTGGTAGGACCATCAAGTCACAATGAGTTAGATATTGGGCTATCTTCGGATAGTGCCATGCGACTCTATTACCTAAAAGAGAGGTGATATCCATGTCCACTGCAGGGACACCCCAGAGTTCAAGAATATGTATGGATTGAGTTGTATGGCTTAAAATGTAATATTTATTGTTAAATGATTAATTGAATGATTATATTGTTAACATAGTTGAACATTATTTGTTTCCCCCACATACCAGCTTCGACTGACTGACGTTTTGTTTGTCGGCGTTTTAGGTACAATGAAAGAACAAATAGTAAAGTGGCACATGTGGTACTAAATGAGAATTAAAGTGCAAAGGAGGATTAGATAGATTAGTATCTGTGTGGATAGAAGTTTAGAGATCCAAGTTTTAAAAAAAAAAGGTATGCAAAATTTTATTTTCTTACAACTTTCAGTATTGTATGTTAAAATTTGATAATTATTCTTGGTTAATTGCCGAACCTTTGATCCGGAAGTCATGGGTGCGGCTTCGACCTCTCGGTCTCCCTTAATTGGGGGTTATCGGGAGGTGGGGTCGTAACACTAGACCTCCAAACGGTCTTGGGTGATCACCATCCCCAAATGGTTTTGAAACTGTGTGGGCCACTCAACCCAAACTTCAACATAATATTATTATTGAAATCAGCAAATGACCCAATTAGGGTTTAGATGATTAATGGGCCTTCAATTGGTGATTCACTTGGAATTAATTGATGATTTTTGGTAGGTAATTAGTGTACATTATTCACAACATACCTCGAAATGGTCAACACTGGGTCAACGCATCCAAACGGTCTTGGACCATTTTCTTCTATGCGTTTTGGTTGAAACTGTTTGCATTCAAACGGTTTGAAACTGTTTGCTCCCAAACGGTTTGGGAAACCGTTTGAGCAAGGGTTGGGGACCATTTGCTAAAGTAAATTTTTGGATAAACATAGGAATTAATGTCATCATCTTCTACCTCAAGAAGAGAGGCTGTTCTTCACGGAATTGTTTAGCAAGAACACATAAAGATGTCTAAAGAAGAAGTATAAGCAACGATTTTAGGAAGGAAGGTTGCATTAACAAAACTTAAGGGTTAGAGTTATAAAACCCGCCTTTAGGACTGATCCAGAGCTCCAAGATTCATAGCTTTAATGGTGGATGAAGCTACAGTAGTTGTCCAAGATCCGTTCTTCAAGTTTTGGATGGAGAAGATGGCTAGAAAGAAGAATCGTATGAAAAACACCAATAAACCAACCTTGTTTTATGGTTTCCACCATGAATTCGAGGTAGATGGTGATCAAAGCTTACCAAACTAGCTTGGTCGTCCTTCCTATGGTCCAGAGCTCCTTCTTGGTCGGCCAAAGCAAAGTGATGAGAGAAAGAAGCTAAGGAACGATCCTTTAATGTGTAGAAAAGGTTGCTTATATATTTATGGGTATTTTCAAGGAAAATGGAAAGAGATAGACATTTCCAATATATTTCTACCAAGGCTTCCTCCATCCTTGGCCACGTTTCCTCCTCCTAACCTCATACAAAACCCCCTCATTATACAAGGTTAAAAGGAAAAGAAACAAAACACCTTAAAGAGTTGTATATTAATATCCATCTTTATTGGATATTACTTAATATATTATTAGTGTGGATAGTTTCCACTTCTACCACGATCATTCAAATGAGGCACCCTTCTCATTTTATTTGCTCTACCTGATGCCAAGAAACATGAGAGATCCTCTAGAGGGTATATTTTACCTGTTGGTCCCTAGATTTTGGGTAATTTACACATTACACCAAAACTAGGTTTTAAAGCAGAAGGATTGCTCTACCAGCTATATCTTGGTGCTCAAGCTTGTGGAATCCATACCACCACATCACATACATTCTTATGATATCTCAACATCAGAGGAACATATTAACATGTCCAATTTGCAAGTTAACCCCTCTACTTGGTTAATTTGCACTTTAGTCCAAAATTAACAAAACAAAGTTGCAACATTATTCAAAAAGGACTAAAATAGAAATATAGGTTCCTCAAAAGCCTTAATTACATTTCACAGGATAAACACAAGAATCTAATCAATTAATTAAGAAAAACACCTAGGGTTAGTACATAACCCAGGTCAGGGATGTTACAATTCCTAAGGGAAAGTTGGAGTGCATACTATAGAGTATGTGGGGTTGGCAGGTTGAGGATATATCCTTGTCATCCACGATGTAGATTTTGGAGGTTGTCTATGGTCATGCCTCATACATCTGATGTGATTGAGAATGGCTCTGGTCATGTCTCGGTGATTATAACATGATGTGATTAGAGGACAAGTGCGATTGTACCTCAGTGATTGGGTTTGTATACCCTAGTTTCTAGTGTCATGACCTGTACCAAGGGCAGACTAGTGGTTAGTAGCTTGACTATATGTCACTGTGGTGGCAACTTTGATAGATATGTCACTGCCTTTTTACTCATACTGGCTGAGGGGAAGATATCTTAGGATACCAGTGCTCCTAGATCTTGTACGAAATCGAATAGCCCTTCGCAGGGGTCAGTTGGACTTTGAATGGTACGATTCAAATTCCCCAGGGCATAATAAAAGATGTAAGACAACTGTGTAGCATATTTATTTAGGGTTATACACAACATTTCACATTGGATGATAACCCTTGTTTGTTATCTTTACAACAAGATGATGCTTAGTGCAATTAAGAGATAGTAGATATACTTAGGTTGTGGATATGCTTAAGATTGTTGATGCGTACATATAGTAGCTATGCTTGTGTTGATAACTATACTGCTACTACTGATTAAAATCATGATGCTAGCTATCTCATGTTGTTATTTATGTTTAGCATGCTAGACATGCATTTGTAACTAGAGATGCATATACTGCTAATAATTCTTATCCAGATAGTTGTTCCTATGATGTTAGCTCTTCTTATGATGTTGATATGTTCAACCAATTAGACATGCTCATGTTTTTAGCTATGCTTATGTGGATAGACTCATTCAAAATGATAGAGATTCTATGTTACTAGACTTACTCATGATGCTAGATATGCATATGCTACTGAATTGCTTATATTGTCAACAAAATAAAAGATGATAGTGTGGTTAATGATGATAGTTATTATCTGCTCCTTTATGTATTTTTTCAATCATTAGTATTATTGATCTTATTTGTTATATTTGATTAAACTTATAAACTATTTAATTGCTTAAAAATGTTGTAATCAAGAAGCGTTGCTGGAGGTTATATCTCTTGTTGGGACATGGGTCTCACCCTTGTGGTTCGCTACGTGTTTTATGGTAATTGGAAGTGACGAAAACAAACTTGTGGCAGCAAAGAGGAACTATAGTAACAAATCTTCGAGAAAGTCGATTAGATGTCTAGTGTGTCCTAGAGTCATCCCTGTACTCTCAGGTCTGAGCATGAAAATTTTGTATATGGTGTTTCAAACGAATTGGAATTTTGTTAGCATGTTAATGCTTGTTTGTGTGACATATACAAATATTGTTCTCCTGTGCATTTATGTTGTGGCTAAGGTGATAGACCAATTTGTATCAAATTCTTAGCATAGTATTGATACAAGAAAGATGTGGGTCTCTTATGCAAATGTTTTTGAGTGGGTGTTGCTGTTGAAATTGGTTTTAATTTACCCATATTTTTGGTTATGTGGTTAATTGGTGATTGATTGAATTTTATGTTTTGAGTAATCTTGCTTAGTTTAATAGGTTCTCACAATGAAGGTGGCATGATTTTTGGCTACTGCTAACACCTCGACTAGCCTCTGCACTGACAGGAGACAAATCGACAAGGATAGGTTATGAGGAGATGACTTCTAGAAGATTAGGGTTGTGGTTGCATGTTAAGAAGATGAGAGAGAGGGAAAGAAGGGAGGCGAGATATATAGAAGCGAAGGGGAGGAGGAAAGATAGGAAGAAAATAAGTGTGGAGGTAGGTTCCACACCAGTTACTACAACCAACTGGCCATTTTGCGGCTGGGTTGATGCCTACACGTAGTGGAGAGAATGGGTACACAGATGGTGTAAGGAGTGAGACCCAGAGGGGATCCACCCTCTACTAAAAATTTGACAAACAAAACATCCATTCCAAACACACTCAAAAAGTATGCTGAAACATGTGTAAAATTATCAAATTTCAAATAATGGTATACAATAGACCAAAGAGAATAGAATCCAAATAAAAGTAATGACTATAATCAATTTTTTAAAAGTACAACATAACCTCCCATATAGGATTTACATGGATATTACATCATAAGGATCTAGCAAAGGGAAATGTAAACCTTAACAAGATTGTCGCCAAACTTTATCTCCTTAAGCTAGTCCATGTCTTAATGCCATGTCATCTACGTCATTCACCTAGGGTTGGAAGCATACCCCAGTAAGAGGATAAAAATAGATAACATCAGCAAAGGCTGGTATGTGCATACTAAAATATGGTTGAGCAATTTTATAGATTAAAGGATGCAAGAAAAAGGCTTCCCATGAAAAAGTAAAGTGCTACCCAAGATGGCATAAAAGAAAAGAATCACAATAAAAGAGATAAAAAAGAGCAAACTGTAAGAACAAGGCATCTATGCGTTTCACTTGTGACAATACTAGACAATATAAACATGTAGGTAGGAAATAACACATCTACCAAAAGTATGGAGTGAGCAGGGTCTTGTACACATATCCTCTAAAATATGGAGTGAGTAGGGTCTTGTACACATATGCTCTAAAATATGGAGTGGCAAGGTCTGTCAACATCTACTTGAGAAGGAAACACACATCATCCCTAAATATTTTCATATGCAGGAATATTCACATATGCATTCATATGTGGGAATTTTCACATCCACATAAAAGCACATGTACATTATACTAGTAGTCACCACATGATGCATAACAAAAGAATAAACAAGAATGAACCAAATAAGAGAGATGAGAACATCCACCAAATACACAAAGTGGGATCACATGATCCTAATCAACATCTACATTAAAAGTGGGAAAAAGAGAATATATCACCAAAGAATGTTCCACCATGAGAAATGTATAAGGAAGAGTCCAAAAGAATGTACAAACTGAATATATGATCACAAGATCAGTAACAAATAAAGTAGTTCACATAAACCATAATTTTCAAAGAAAAAGAGACAATGTGTAGGATATTGTCCATAAGACCAAGAGAAAGATAAAAAAGGTTATTTCTCAAAAGGAATAATAGGGTATGCAAACATAACTTATTTTAGAGTCCTAGAAAAACTCTTCACCAAGCTAGCTGTTTCCAAGATCAACTTTGCATAATTACAAAATATTCTCATGTATTAGAGTTTGAGATTCAGATAAATGTAACGAAACCCTAATTCTAGACTATTTTTTAGCAAGCTTAGATTTTGGACTAAAAACTAGACCAAACAATTTATTAGATTCTCCTGATCAAGAAAACATATTTATTTGTTATATTTGGAGTTAAGATGAATTAGTTAGCAATTTTAGGGTTTTATTAATTAGATTATAAAAACCAACCTTATAAACACGGACATCAGGCGTTGAAAGTATTTTTATTAGAAAGAACACATTTTTCCATTTCAAAAATATATTTTTACTTATTTTTGGACAAGCGGATCAAAAGATACAATTTTTAGAAAATTAAACCAATAAGAACACCAAATTTCCAAATAAGTAATATATGAGAGAGGGAGAGGAAGAGAGGGCTCGGACCCATTGACATGGCCCAATCACAAGCATCCATGTTGTTCGGTCAAATCTCATCTTTGACTCATACAAAACAAAGAAATAGAGGGCAAAATGATGAAAGTACCCTTGGGCAAGTAAACAAAGAAAGAAGGAAAGGTGAGGGGTAAAAGTGATAATATACGTGGGGGGTTTCTTCCCTCACCCATGATGCCATGGCAATGAGCAACTTAGTTGATGTGTGGCTATGATTTCGAGCAAATCCTTGAACAAGGACCGAAGGATGATCCGAAGCCACATAAATGAAGAATGGATGTTGAGAAACCATACCTCGTGTGCAATTTGAAAAGACAAGACCCAAGGAGAAAGCACGAGCAGCCGATGGGGGTCTCTTTTCTATAGGCTCACAACAACATTGGAGGGAGTCTTGGATAAAATTGAAGCAGGAGGAAGATTTCTTGTGGTGCCGCGAACAAGATGGTAGACTCATATATATGTGGTGGTGTATGGCAGTGTATGTGTGTAGAGAGTCTGAAGGAGTGGGGAAGAAACTTGGGCATTTTTGACTAATGGAAACTAGAGCACGAGTAATGGCTCAAATCATGCAGAATTCTCTCCCGAATTCAACACAATAAAAATCACGAACAACTGTTGACAAAAGAGCGAGAAAAACCCATCACAAAATCCCTTTGTACGCATGTATTATTCACCTCAGAATGCTCTCCTACCCAAGTAGGAGACACAATCCACACTGTCTGCTAGTGATAAGACGATCCATGTCAAAGCCGGCATGCGTGACATTTAATTACTTTCTAACTTTGATTTAGAATATAGTATTTATTTAACCTTTCTCTCTCCTCAATTGATGGCACAAAAGAACTCTAAATTAAGTGAAACTTGACACCTGATCTAACTCGAGTATTTAGAATCTGAGTATGCAATTAAGTTTTCCTTTTGAAGACAATAAATGTTTTATTTATTTATTTTAAATAAAATCATATTTTCTCTTTCTTAATGTATTAGAGACTTCTAGAATCCATCAACTAATGTGAAACTTCATCCTTAAGCAAACCAAAACTTGTGGAACATGAATTGACCATTAATTTTATCTTTTGGAAAAATTTGATTGTTATTTAATAATTTTGGAGTGTCTCTCTCCTAATCTATACATGGATATTAAAGATTATCTAAATTACATAAAAATTCACATATAACCTTATTTTAACATGTACATTTCGAATATAAAGTTATTTTCCTCTTTTGAAGTTAATTATTTTATTTAATATTTTGGAGAAAAGCTCATATCTTCTTTTCTAAATTGAATTGAATTAAATATTATTTTGTAAATAATGTGAAACTTGACTCCCAAGGTAATTGGGGCCAAAGGAATCTGAATTTCACATTAGATTTCACTTTTGAGATCTCTTTCTATGAAGTAATAGTTTTGGATTGACATCATTGTATTTATTTCATCATTCTTATTATTTAATTGTGTCACCTTACCTTCACTCTTATTTTCAAAAAGGATTGTTTTTCATTATTATGCACGACACTTTATATGTATTTATATTTTATCTCATTATGGTATTAATTCCATATTAATTTGATTATTGTAACATTATTATTTATTATGGACATTTTAGTTCTTATATGCATATTATTTTTAACATCACACTTTGATCAACATTATCACATGTGACACATTTTATTGGTCTAAAGATTAATTATGAGAGCATTAGGTTATATTTATTTATATGTCTACATGTTAGGATTTCAATTAAGATACTAACATGTATATCTTTATCCTTGTTTGGATAAGCCCAAAGAACTAAGGTCTCTAAACTCTTAACCTTGGAATAGGATTAGGTTCTAGGATTTAGTATGTAACAACATACTACCCCTTCAAGGGATTTTGACCTTGAAATCTAAACGTCCACATTTAACAAACAACTATTTACCACCCCTTAAAATGTTTTACCTAATAAGTAAAACTAAACATCATCAAGGTACTATGGTTACTTATGCATATTTTGGTTGTGAATATTTTAGAGGATTATGTTATCCATGTATGCAACTATGAAGTCATATCCAACTAGGATTGAACTTTAAGTCCTTGTGTCTTTAACCTAACAACCCTAAGATACACTTCAACAACCAAAGGTCATAGTATATAACATGGTAGGTCAACTAAACCTTTATATAAGACATATCTTCCTAGTCATCATTCCAACATCATAACTAGGGTTTTAGGATCACAAATTCTGGGGTTTCTCTCTTCATTGTGACTTAGTTCAATAAAATCTTAGTAGAATCTAGAATACTTTCTTTTATACATATAATAGTATAATGTAAAATAATTTTGGCAAAGAAATCCATTCAACATAAAACAAAATGAGCTCAAAATCAATGTGAGAAACCAAGTCACAAATTTCTATAATAAGATCCCTATCCGACCAGTACCTCATCCTCATAACATGACTCTATCCTCAAGCCAATTCCTCAAAACATCCAAAGATATATGTCACCGTTAACCTATATGGTGGGGTAAGGTCACCTAGAGCCATATCATTAGGATTTACTAAACATGGATTTCATGTGTAACTCATATTATTCTAAATAATCTTTCCATCATCTCATGAGAAACATAGATCAATTCTAGGGTGAACATATCACCTAAAGGGCAACTATATAAGGCAAGGGTTCTAATCAGGCAACAAAATTGAGATAGATAGATTCTAACTACCATGGGATCTTATACCATGATGTAAGGAGTGGGGCCCAAAGGGGATCCACTCCCTACTAAAAATTTGAAGAATAAAACATCCATTCCAAACACACTGAAAAGGTATGCAGGAACAGGTGTAAATTTTTCAAATTTCAAATAATGGTATATAAAAGACCAAAGAGTATAGCAGTAGAATAAAAGTAATGGCTATAATCAATTTCTCAAAAGTACATAATAACCTCCCATATATGATTTACATGGATATTACATAATAAGGATCAAGTAGAGGGAAATCTAAACCATAACAAGATTGTCTCCAAGCTTTATCTCCTTAAACTAGTCCATGTCTTCATGCCATGCCATCCAAGTCATTCACCTAGGGTTGGAAGCATACCCCAGTAAGAGATGAAAAATACATAACATCAGCAAAGGCTGGTATGAGCATATTAAAATATGGTTGAGCAATTTTATGGATTAAAGGACGTCAAAAGAAGGCTTCCCATGAAAAAGTAAAATACTACCCAAGAGGGCATAAAAGAAATGAATCACAATAAAAGAGATAAAAAAGAGCAAAGTGTAAGAACAAGGCATCTATGTGTTTCACCTATGACAATACTAGACAATAAAAACATGTAGGTAGGAAATAACACATATACCAAAAATATGTAGTGATAAGGGTCTTGTTTACATCTGCCCTAAAATATGGAGTGGTAGGGTCTGTCAACATCTGTCTAGGTAGGAAAAACACATCTGCCGTAAATATTTTCATATGCAGGAATTTTCACATCTGGATTCATGTGGGAATTTTCATACACATAAAATCACATGTACATTATACTAGTAGTCACCACATGATGCATAACAAAAGAATAAACAAGAATGAACCAAATAAGAGAGATGAGAACATCCAACAAACACATAAAGTGGGATCACATGATCCTAATCAACATCCACCTTAATAGTGGGCAAAAGAAAATATATCACCAAAGAATATTCCACCATGAGTAATGTATAAGGAAGAGTCCAAAAGAATGTCCAAACTAGATATACGATCACAAGATCAGTAACAAATAAACTATTTCATATGAACCATAATTTTCAAAGAAAAAGAGATAATGTGTAGGCTAGTGTTCATAGGACCAAGAGAAAGATACAAATAGGTATTGCTAAAAAGAAATACTAGGGGATGCAAACATAACTTATTTTAGAGTCCTAGAAGCACTCTTCACCAACCAAGTTGTTTCCAAGATCAACTTTGCATAATTACAAATTATTCACATGTATTAGAGTTTGAGATTCATATAATGTAACGAAACCCTAATTCTAGACTTTTTTTAGCAAACTCAGATTTTAGACTAAAAACTGGACCGAAATTTATTAGATTCTACTGATCAAGAAAACATATTTATTTGTTATATTTGGAGTTAAGATGAATTAGTTACTAATTTTAGGGATTTTTAGATTAATTAATTAGATTCTCAAAAGTCAATCTTAAAAAACATGAAAATCAGGCATTGAAAATATTTTTATTAGAAAAAACATAATTTTCCAATTCCAAAATGTATTTTTACTTAATTTTTGGACATGCAGATCAAAAGATGCAATTTTTAGAAAATTAAGCCAATCAGAAATCACCAAATTGCCAAATAAGCAGTATATGCAAGACAGAGAGAGGAAGAGAGGGCCCAGACCCACTGACATGGCCCAATTACAAGAGCGGCCATATCACCTAGGTCAAAGCTCATCTTTGACTCATCCAAAACAAGGAAACAGATGGTGACATGAAGAAAGTACCCTTGGGCAAGAAAACTAAGAAAGAAGGAAAGGCAAGGGGTACAAGCGAGAATATATGTGGTGGTTTCTTCCCTCACCAATGACACCATGATAAAGAGTAGCTTAGTTAATGTGTGGCTGTAATTTTGGGCAAATCCTCGAATAAGGAACAAACAATGATCCGAAGCCATGAAAATGAAGAACGGATGTTGAGAAACCATACCTCGCGTGCAATTTGAACAGATGAGACCCAAGAAGAAAGCATGAGAAACTGATGGGGGTCTCTATTTTGTAGGCTAGCAACAATGTTAGAGGGAGTCTTGGACAAAATTAAAGTAGGATGAAGATTCCTTATGGTGTCACGAACAAGATTATAGGCTCATGTATATAGGTGGTGGTGTATGGCAGTGTATGTGTGTAGAGAGTCTAAAGGTATGGGAAAGAAACTAGGGTGTTTTTTGAATAATGGAAACTAAAGCATGAGTTATGACTCAAATCATGTGGAATTCTCTCCTGAATTCAACACAACAAAAACCACGAAGAACCATTGAGAAAAGAGCGAGAAAAACCTATCGCAAAAGCCCTCCGTAAGCGGGTACTGTTCACTGCAGAATGCTCTCCTACCCAAGGTAGGATATGCAATCGATACCATCCGCTAGTGATCAGATGGCTCACATCAAAGCCGACATGCATGACATTTAATTGCTTTCCAACTTTGATTTGGAATATAATGACACATTAATTTATTTAACTTTTCTCTCTCCTCAATTGAGGGTACAAATGAACTCCAAATTAAATGAAAATTGACACGTAAACTAATTCAAGTATGTAGAATCTAAATATGCAATTATATTTTTCTGTTGACGACGTTAAGTATTTTATTTAATTATTTTAAAGAAAATCATATGTTCTCTTTCTTAATGCATTAAAGGCTCATCAATTAGTGTAAAACTTCATCCTTAAGCAAACTACAACTTGTGGAACACGAGTTAGCCATTAACTTTATCCTTTGGAATTATTTTTCTCATTATTATTTTGGACTTTCTCTCTCCTAATCTACACATAGATATTAACGATTATTCATATTACATGAAAATTCATACATAGCCTTATTTTAAAATGTATATTTCTAATATAAAGTTATTTTTCTCTTTTAGAGTAATTTATTAATTTATTTGTTATTTTGTAGAAAAACTCATATCTTCTTTTCCAAATTGATTTAAATTAATTATTGTAATGTAAATAATGTGAAACTTAACTCCCATGACAATTGAGGCCCAATGAATCCAAATTTCACATTAGATATCACTTTTAAGATCTCTTTCTATGAATTAACATTTTTGGCTTGAAACCATTGTATTTATTTCATCATCCTTATTATTTATTTAATTATGTCACCTTACCTTCACTGTTATTACCAAAAAGGGTTGTAATTCATTATTATGCATGATACTTTATATGTATTTATATTTTATCTCATTAGGGTATTAATTCCATATTTATTTGAATATTGTAGCATATTCTCTATTATGGACATTTTAGTTCTTATATGCATATTATTTTGAACATCACACTTTGATAAACATTATCACATGTGACACATTTTAATTGTCTAAAGATTAATTATGAGAGCATTAGTTCATACTTGTTTATATATAACATTATCACATGTGACACATTTTATTAATTCCATATTTATTTGAATATTGTAACATATTCTCTATTATGGATATTTTAGTTCTTATATGCATATTATTTTGAACATCACACTTTGATCAACATTATCACACGTGAGACATTTTATTGGTCAATTATTTATGAGAGAATTAGTTAATATTTTTTATATGTCTACATGTTAGGATTTCAATTAAGCTACTAACATGTATATATTTATCCTTGTTTGGCTAAGCCCAAAGAACTAAGGTCTCTAATCTGTCAACCTTGGAATAGGATTAGGTTCTAGGATTCAGTATGTTATAGATGAGGTCAAATGAAGGAGGATTTACAAGATTAATATGTAGAAACCCAAAAAAACAAACTCATTAAATGAATTTAATGTGTGTCATTGCCATTTACTTTGTGTTAATTAAATGGTTGTTCAAACAAGGTCTAGGGAGATGAATTTTTGAATATAGGTTAATTTAGATGTAGGAAGTCCAATTTTAAAGACAATTTGTTTTTTTAAACATGTTTGATTTTATATTATTACTTCTAAGTTTAGCATTCAATTAATATATTTGACTACTTTCTTAATCAATTTGATACATTATCTTGTTTTATTAAATCCCTTTCATCAATTAGACTTAGGATGATACCAGATGGCCAATTAGGGTCAAAACTAATTAAATGGTGACTTTATATAATTACCCTCCTAATTGAAGACTTAATTAATTAATTTATCATTAAATTTTATATAAAAAGTGACTTGTGAAAGCATTTATATTTTACTTAGCTTCAACAACTTTTAGTTTCTCTAATTTGATGGAAAATGGATTTGAAGATATGCTGACTAAAATTAGGACTAAGGAGAGAGAAGGTTGAACTAAGTAACAATATTTGAGTTTTTTACAACACTCCACCTCTTGTAAAGTGTTTTATCCTCAAAATCCAAAATTCCTAGCCACCCGCTAATGTGTCTGACATCAACCAAATTACACTTATTTTTATTTCAAAATTTTCATTTTTATAGAATTTCTCCAGTGTGGATATTTACTGATTTTTCATCACTTGGTTTTATTTATTTCTATGTGGGGCCAAAGTGAAATTTCATTGCATCAATCAATTCATAGAATAAATTTAACTTTGTTTCTATAGTAGTTTTATCCACATGATTATCCTTATATTGAGTTAGGTCAAAAGGCCATCAAGTTTTTTTTACATATTTATCTATCCTATTCATACCATCATCCAATTGGGATCATTCAGTCTAACACTTTATGGTACTTTGATGATCACAACTTTTGCATCAATTTATTTTAGGTTATCCCACTAATGTACATAGTGTCCCTCTTAGTAAGGTTTTACTATACTAATTAAGGCATAATAACATTTGAATGATATCATATTAAGAAAATAATACAAAGGTGACCTAATACATTCATTTTCATGTTTGGAAAATACTAAGATTGAATTACTCTACTGAGCTACTAAGGTATAATAATCTACCCCTTAAAATAATCAACCCATTATATAACTAACCACATAGGGTAGGATAGGGTAGATCAACTAAGTTATATATATCTTGTAAAGACATGATATTTACAAACTTGCATCAGAAAATATAAAGAAAAATTATTTACAATCATGCTTTATATTAGAGTTGCATATTCTTAATTATACATAGGAATACAAGGTAAGAATATGAATAATTCCTATATACTCTTCAATAAGGGACATCTCTTACACGTCTCTTCTAGTTCTTTTTCATATCACATGTCCATGAGTTCCCATAGGCAACAAAATCACACATGGACCCCAATTAGGAAAATATAAGTATATTGGTGGACTAATGAAATAATAAGGAGATAATCTAGTTACCATACTAATTTCATAAGGGCACAACAATCCAAAATAGTAACTACAAATATATTCTCAAACTAATATCAAGATATCAATATTTTCAAAATTAAATGATATATCCATTGGCACAAGCAATCTAATATTTTGTCTTTTCTAGTGACTAGGTGCCTAATGTTCTCCCTCTATGAGAGAACAAATATTTTGACTATGGGGGTAACCAATACTAAGGGACTAGGTGCCTAATGTTCTCCATTATCCATTGTGCAAGGTGGGGGAGTATGACCCCTAGAATCTAGTGAGCCAAAGCTCTTTAGCCAATATTCAAGTTTTTTTTTTGCCAAGATCAAAATCAACAAATATTTCAATTGGTCAACTATGTTCAACATTCAATTTTAGTTTTGGTGACCTTCAACATAAGGGAAAGGCTAATAACAAGTTGTTTCACTACTTATGCAAAATTTTAAGAATTAAATTCAAGAGGGAGATAAAGGTTCAATAACAGAATCGAGAATTTTGTACCTATTTGAAATGAGAATTTTCGATCGAGATGTCCACAAGAATCAAAGATTCCAATATATCATGAATCAATAGGAGAAAATGTACTGGGGTTATTTGATGTTTCTTGGCTTTACTTTCGAGATTCTTATGATATGAAATTACCATTTTGCTCCTTAATCAGTTGGATATATTAATAATCATTTTTTTAATTATTATAGTATATCATCTTGAAATAATTAGGTTCCTTCATGTCATTGTAGTTATATCTTTTTACACATATGATATAGTAATCATTACTCATGTTCATAATATATTTAATTATACATTCATATATTACATAATACCAAGAAGCATCTACATTATGTAATACACTAACATATTTCACATATATGTATACACATACATAACACATCGAGACAGATGCTAATTTTAGGAAAAGGATAAACATTCAGTAGGGTTGGGTTGCAAAATAATAGTATAGGCTTGTAGTCCATTGAGTTCAATTTCATAGAATTGTTCCTTAACATCTTATATTTATTTATTTTATTCTTTATTAGATTTTTACCTCCATTATAGAAATCATTAATAAAGTTGTTAATGAAGGCTAATTATTGGTGATATAATCTAAATGAAATAATTAATTCAATTGGATATTATCCTTAATTTTTTCATGGGTCGAAGGTATTAATTTTATACTTTATATCAATTATCTAGGGTTATTTGTATACATGGGAAATGTTGTGATATGCATTTTCTGGATACTGTTGATCTATTAGTTGAGTCTTTATGTATTTGATTCTCACTTTATGTACCTTGTAACTTATGCTAGTATATCAGTGGGACAACTAAAGGGATATAGAATGAGAGGGTTGTAGAGTTTGTACCTCATGATAACACGTGAATTTTATCCATTGTTGTTCCTATCTAGGAATCATACTCCTGCAACCTAGTGGTCTCTGATAAGAGGCCATCAGTGTGCTAAAATGATCACCAGGGATAGATTCATCCCTATTTGGCACCACCATGGAGGAATGTCATGACAACATATCATCAGGAGTCATACTCTACAGTAGTCGAGACCAAAGGAAGGTGTTGGATAATCCACACGGATGGTGATCATCTGAAGATATCAGATGCTTGGGGATCCTACATGGTCTGAACTTAGTAATGATGGTGCCACTGGTGTTGCATCTGTTGGTGCATTGCAAATTAATTGTGCAGTGATGGGGTTGGGGTAGATGACATGATTTATAGCATTGAAACATTGGCTTACGTATGAAGTGGTGGCGATGCCTAAAGCACTGATGATGCTTGGATTTTGAAACTTGTGACTATGAATTTCTGGAGGCGATCATCATTTTAGAGGGGCCTTGAATGACTGAGTGGAGTTGGGATGTTGTGATATATCTAGAGAAGCAATAGACATATGTTGAACGGTGAAGGGAAAGTTGGACAATCATCTGAATTGGTGGTTGCATCATTTGAAGATTGGTGGTGATGGATCTAGGGTGATTTAGTTGTTGTGTTGATATAGTCATGGGGTTGTAGGTTTTAGGATTATATATCAAGGAGTAAGATTCTAGGGTTCATGGAGGGTATAAATGAAGAGGAGGAGCGAGATAAATGGTAATAGAAGGATTTTGCTATTTTGAAGGATGGTCATGATAACTCTTTCATTTAGTCGGCAGTTGTTGGAGATGGTAATGGTGGCACCCTCTTCCAGGTCTTAGGAAGTTAATCCTTGTGCATTGAGGAAGGAGGAGAGCCTTCAGGGTAGTAGAATTGAAAGAGAAGAAAAGGGCGAAGGAGGGGTGAGGACTCAATCGATGTTTTCAGTAACTACTGTAAGAATCTAGGTTTTACATGTTAGGGAAGATGGGGTTCTTCCCTATATAACCTATTTAATAAGTAATCACTCCCTTATAGTTAATTACTTCCCAATTTTGTGACTCCTAGACTACTAGTCTTATTATTATGAAAATTCTTCCATTTATATCTTTTAATTTAATTTATTTCATAATATCCAAATATTAATACCTCTATCTATAGATCTAACTTAAATGAGTATATATTTATATAGTTAATATTCATTATATATAATACATTTATTAAAATTGATTCCAAGCCATTATGTAAAAGAAAAGCATCCTATGCATCCAAGTTCTAATAAGATATTGAGGCATCAATTATTCAAATTGTACTAACTGGTGTCCAAATGATCAAGTTGACTAAATTGAGGGACTTGTTTGAAAATATTTATCTTGTGAGGAAAATGAATTCAATTAAACATAACCATCTCAGAGGAGACTAATTTGTATCAAGGACAAGAATTTATTAAAATAACTGAATAAGCCTTAGAATGAAGGAATACATTCAATTTAGGAGAAGTGATTAATTCTATCTCAACGTAGATTTAGCACCTAAAATTGAGTATGTTACATATCCCAAATTCTCACTCGTTTCTATACTCTTAAGTCTAGGTTTAGGGTTAACCTAACCACTTAAGGATGTCTTGTTGAGGGTTACTTACAATTCCAAACTTCCTATGGTGGTGACTATGTTTGTGGAACAATCAATAAATTTCGAAAACTTTTTCTTTTTGTACTTGTATAGTTTAATAATGAAAATATATTTGACGATGGAAAACTCTTGTGTTGTGAAGTTGAAAAGGTCAAAACTAATTGGAGAACCAAGTCAATCATGTCTCACCATAACTCACTGTACAAAAAGAATCTAAACCTCTAAAGGTTAATAAGGGTATACTAAAAGTATGTTTAACTCATACCACAGGTGACATGGATATAGATTATATAAAAATTATATTAACTTTGACCATATTTGTATTGGTTTCTTCACTTGTTACACACTACTTCACTTTAAACATACTTGATTCTACCAGGGATATTTAATCTCAACATGGGACATTGGGGCCCTCAGTGTTACAACCCCAATTTTTGGGTTCAATTGGTGAGAAATGCAATTTTTCATATTAAGGATATTTGAACAAATAATTATATAATTTGTTTTGAATAAATGGATTATGTTTACAATAGCCTTGATGTTTGTATTGTGGGATTTATTGGCTATTGGGCCCAAATAACAAGGGAATTCAATTAGTAAATGAATAATTGAATTTTTGAGAAAAGAAATGTGTAGACACCTCTAGAAGGCAAATCCAAAGAGGATTTCGTGCCTCTTGGGTTCCTTGGGTATCAAGGAGTCCAAAGTTGCATAGAGAATGCAATAAGAAAAGAAAAGTTTAATTAAGTATTTCTTTATTAAGAAAGAAATTGAAAATAATGATAAAATGTGAAAAATGAGTGGAAAGAGGCATAAATGAGATTTCTTGGTGAAATTTCGTATCCATGAGGTTGGTAATATTAAAATGAATACCAATGAGGAAAATAAAAGAGAAATAAAAAGAAATCCTCAAAAGGAAATACTTTAATAAGAAATAAACATGATAATGTGAAATAATGCATATTGATGCATTTAGAAGGATAATGAGTATCCAATAAAAAGGATTTCGAAATAATAGAGTTTCTTGAGATCCAAGGAGTCCCAGTAAAGAGGAAAGAAAGAGAAAATACCAATATTGCAAAATAAGAGGATAATGCAATACATTATTAATAAATTAAGTACTCTCTATTAAAAGGGAATATTAATTTCGTGGCTAGTAGATTTAAAAGCCAAACTTAAGGAACATAAAGGAGGTAAAAATTCAGATTCCTTAATAACCAAGGATCGTGAATAAGAAAGGGTGTTTTTTTAATAATAATTAAAAGAGAAGAGTTATACTGTAAACAAGAAAAGATAGGGTTTTTAGTAATCAAATGCTCGGTTGCCTTTGCAACCACGTCCCTTTTTAGAAGGATGAATATGCTATAACCCTACCACTTCTCTTAGTCCTACCCTAATAGAAAGGACCCCTATATAAGGATGTATCTCGCGTTGTGTACCCAGACATCCTCGCTGGGGTTCATAGACCGATGAAGATGAGAGCTTGTTCACGCTAGTTCCTCCTTGGCGTAGTGGTGGCTGATGCAGAAAATCTGCACCATCACCCACTCCTATTCCTTGGGGATATGCCGGCCATGAAGGGAGGCTCCTCTGACCGGGCCTGGGTGCAAGGTTGGAGGGCGGCAGTCTGGCCGACAAGGTGAGGGTGGTTGGAGTCTTGGTGATGCGTACGTGATCTGCAGACCCACCAGAACAACTACTCCTTTGGTCATGCGTGTAAGGGAGGTTTGGAGGTTGTTCCTCATCGAAGAGCTAGGCAGAGTTGAGGGCAATGTTAGCTCTCACCGTGGAAGAGGCTCCCGCTGACCCAGACGTACGAACCTCAGCGGAACCTATCTGCACCGTAATCAGGAGGGTCGAGGAAGCCGGGGTTAGCACCGCTTGCGGAGGAGGTACCGTTGCGTAGAGATAGCATGGAAGACGGCGGCGCCAAGGACGTTGCCCCGCTGAGCAGCAGCGTGTGGGAGAGAGAGCGCCGACGCGCGGCAGTGTGGCGGGCGTCCGTCAGCATCACACGGAGAGGGATGATAGAGCGGAATGACGCGAGGGCCCCTGGGGCTGAACATGACCCATAAGGGTAAAGAGGTAATTCGACTCTTTTTCTTAACCGGCCCGCTAATAAATGAAAAGATGACGTGTCCCGTTATGATTGGTCCATAATTGTTTTATCTTGCAATTTTCATAACTAGAGTTTGGTAAATCAGATTAAAATGAGTTATATATGAAAATTGATCAGAAAAATGAGACGAATCCAATAAAAATATAGTTAGAAGCTAATTCCTCTTGCTAATCGAAAAGTAGTGTAAATTATCATCTTTAATGAATTAAAGATTAAGAAACCCTATTTTGAAATGAATAAGGTGTTTAATAGGGTTTAATGGATCATTAAAGTTGATAATAACCTGTTAATTATAAACAGGTATATTAAGATCAAAAAGGGTTAACTTTGCATGCAATTAGTTTAACTTAGAAATTATGTGCATAAATATGCTTGAAATTCGAAAAGTACATAAAGTTATCATCTTTAATGATTTAATCGTTAGATTTGATGATAGATGGATTTAATAATGTTCATTGGATAATTCAAGCCAATATTAACCTATTTTTAATAAAAGTGAAAATAGGATCTAAAAAGATGATCTTTTTATATAATTGGCTTAATTTAGGGTTTCATGCATGAATATGCATTAATGAGCTTGAAACCCCTAATTTAGATGAATATGTCTTTTAATTGTTTTAATGGTTCAAATCCATGAATAAATAGAGATATGATGATCCTAAGTCAATTTGGGTATAAAAGACTATTAAAATGGATAGTTTGAGCAATTAGGGTTTATATGAGTAGAAAAGAGTATTTTAGGGTTTGTTGACCTAAAATGGATAAAGTTTGAGGAATTGATCTAAGAAACCCTAATGAATATTAATGGAACCTTAATGCAGATTAGAAACCCTAGAAAGAGAATCCAAGTCAATAAAGTAGATTCTTGATAAAGTGTGTAATAAATAGAGTACATATTCTTTTTAGGAATTATGTGATGATTGAATTACTTGCTTGGATCTGTTGATTGGCTTGATTGTATATACATGAAGTATATGTTGAATAATCTGCATGACTCATCAAATTAGGTATGTGGTTACGCTTATGAATAATCACTCTAGTTTCATGGCGATTCTCGAAGTTTTAATCGGTTGCTTGAAAATAACTGTTGGATGTTTATTTATTTCATGCAACTATAAAGTGACTATGATTATCACTATAAATGTGCGTATATAACTGACTAGATCTGGGTCCACCTCTATTGCTTTGAAGAGGCTAAGAAAAAAAGGGGTAATCCTAGATCAAGGTCTAGGTTACCGAGAGTTAGAAACTGGGCTACCTATGTGTAGTGCCATGAGACTCATTAGCCTGCCATGAGTTAAGGAGTGGGCTACTTACGAGTAGTGCCATGTGATTCAACCCTAGAAATTGGTTCACTTACAGGTGGATCATGAGGGGTTTAATGAGGACAACATAGAGGATAGCGTACTCTTGGATCGCAGAGTTATATCTAAAATGTAATCTTAATTGTTAAATGATTAATTGAATGATTATGTTATTATCATAGTTGCACGTTTATTGTTTCCCCCACATACCAGCTTCAGCTGACCGACGTTTTTTTTGTCGGCATTTTAGGTACAAGCCAAAAGGACAAACAGTAAGTCGTCATATTGTGAAATACATGAAGTAAAATACAAGGAGGATTAGTTAGAGTTGAATCCTTAAGTGTATAGAAATTTAGAGATCCAAGTTTTCAAAAAGGTATGCAAAAGTTTATTTTCTTACAACTTTTCAGTTTAGTATGTTAAAATTTAATAATTATTCTTGGTTAATTGCCGAACCTTTGATCCAGAAAGTATGGGTACAACTTCGGCCTCTCGGTCTCCCTTAATTGGGGGTTATTGGGAGGTGGGGTCATAAAAATTGGTATCAGAGCGTAGGTTCCTCAGTTAACCATTAATAATTATTAAATTTTACAAACTCCGTAGAACCAAAGGGAGTTATTAGAGGATTATTCGAAAGACGGAGGTGTCTAGAAAAGGATCACGACCGGGGGTTGGCAATATTTTCCTCCGCACCGCTAGTCGGAATACGAGGACTCCCAGATCCGTGTGACTGCCTGGCCAAAGTCTTAGGGTATGAATCAAAATAATATACCTTTAGGATTTTCTCATCTTATTCATCCCTTCTTATCACAAAATTCTGATAGGGACCTAAAGGATTAGGGTTTTCTTTCTTCTCCTCACCCTCTTGAGGTATGGGTAAGGTTAATAAGGTTTAAGGAATCCTCTACCAAATTAATGAAAAGCATGTAAATAAAATGTCATGGACATAAGCTTAATAGATTAAGCGCAAATTAAAGAATAGATACATGCTTAGGGCGTATGACATAAGTTGTCATGTCCTCAGAAGAGACCTGAGGCTAGACTTTCTTATCAGGAGGATAAGTTAGTCTTGGAGATAGAGATCTGCATTGCAAGTAGAGACCTGACACATTCTCTGAGGATGATGCTAACCCTAACCCTAAGTGAAGGTTAGAGAGAGATGAGTTAGACCGGGTGTCTGAAAGGACATGCCTTTGGGATGCCATATGATCCATGGGTGACCTAGCACCTTTGGCAACCCAACCCTAGGAAGGGTCGGGCATGTTAGGGTAAAGGATAGATCCTTCAATAATGATGTTAGTGAAGGACCTGTAGAGACCCTATGGGCTTATGCGAATAAGGCATAGCATGCACCCAGGGTACATTAGTAGTGTGAGCAAAGGGTTGAAACCCTGACCAGGAGAGTGGGAAGGATGGCCTATGAAATGAGCATAAAGAGCTATGGATAACCTTGAGCAAACATAAGCTGAACATAGGCTTCATCCAGGTAAGGGTGTGCTTTTGAGGTTGATCCTTCATGAAGAGAAGACCTCTAATGATGAGGTTGGATGTAGGGTTATCTCTTGAGAGAGAAGGGAACCCAACAAGAAGGTTGGAAGCCTAAAACCCTGAGATATGAGGAACAATGGATGATAGTGGGTGCCTCATGATCGATCCCTGAAAGTTAATGATATCTTGGTTGCCTTTAGAGGGACCAAACCCTAGAGAGAAAAGATGAAGATTCTGGTACCTATGTGCCTACGGTATAGGTGTTTACCTTCCGAGGTAGGAAGAAGAGTTCCTTAGACCTAGAAAGGTTTAGGAGCAGGTTATGAGGCCTTGTACCTTGTTGGTTGTCCTTGAGGAGGACCCAACTCTAAGTGTTGCTCGAGTTGAAGGATGACAAGGAGTGCATGTCATGCCTTTTACATGCTTGGTTCGTGGTTAGAGCATACAGTTGGACACCTACAAGTGAACCTAGGGTTCCTAGGCCTAAGAGGGGAAGTGGTATACCTAATGCTCATGATGAGAATTAAGTTGCTATAGTTTCGAGCATGGTACTCCTCATGTATAGAGGAAAAAGGAAACCCCTTAAGTTTAAGGTATGTTTGATGAACCCCTCACAACAAAGTTGGTCTAATGTTGAGGATGAGAATAAGTGTGACCTAGCATGGTTTGGTAAGTGTCTTCTTGTGCCTTAGTAGCTTGCTAGGATTAAGCATGCTCATGTGAATGTAAACCCTAAGGACGCTTGTGACCTTTGTTATCAATGTGTAGTTTCCTCCCATCCTGGGAGAGGGACCCATTGGTAGGGAGTTTACCCGTTTTGTTAGTTTAAGTTAACCTAAAGAGGTCTCATAGGATCTTGAGAAGCTAAGAGAAAAGTACATGGTAAGAGGACGAACCTCTAGACCCATATATAGCCATCATTATGTGCATATGGATGTGTTACCATGGAGGTAACCGGTATGGGACTTGACCAAGGTAGGAAGGTCACCATGACCCCTATGAAAGGATAAAAGTCAACCCATGAATGCAGAGAGAGAGAGATGATGAAGTCTTGGGTAAGGTTCTAAGTTGAACATGTACTATAAGAGAATCCTAAGTTTATCCAAGGGTCAGGTAGGGATAAGACTGATGGAAGTAGGAGTTGCCTAATTCCCTAGTTGCACATGACCATAGGGTCGGGAGGTAACAACTATCATTGTCTGAGGGCCATGGGTTAGGAGATTGATCACCTTCATGAATTCATGGGACCCAAAGGGCAGATGAGTAGGGCACTCTCTATATGCATAAGGGAAGAGGGATGACCCTAAAAGTGTCGGCACCCTATAGACCTGGAGGAGATGACCAAGGATATAAACCTCAGTAGGTTTAAGACTAGTTTTCCATGGAGGTAACTTTGATATCATGATGTCTGTGATGTAGAGACATATGTGGCATGTTGCAACTTAGATGTAAAGGTGTATTGGCAAGGTGGGATGTACCATCTCTACTCTTGGAACATGAAGAACTCTGTATTTGGACTGCAACCAAATGCTTATTTCCTCTTGTTATGGGGGTGAGAGATAGGACATTACGCATGCCATACACCAAGGATAAGAGATGATGTAGGTTGGAATGTTGCCACGAGAAATGGGGATAGAGAAGATAACCTACCATGGTGAAGTGAATGATACAAGGATGGTTTACTAACACTAAGAGGAATGAGGTAGTCACCATATGAGGATGGTGTTATCATGAGATATGAAGTCATACAAGGTTGAGTTTGATTACCAAGAAAATGAGCTCAAAAGTGTTCTCAAAGAAGATAGATTTAAAATTAAGAGTTAATATGATAAGTGAAATACATGGAAGTGTATGTCTTCAATGTTACCTAATACCTATGGATGTGGAGTGGTAACGGATGCTCTGGTTGAGATACATCTGACTTGTTTGACTAGAAGTTAGAAGAGGTTGTTAGGTTAACCCTAAGTTTGGATAGGAGATGTGTTTAGCTAACACTCAGATATAACAAGATATGTTGAAAGGTTAATGGTTGTTTGGTTAGCCAGTCTAGTCTTTGATGCAATGAAAGGATGGTGGTAGAACCTCAGATGCACTTCTTTGGAAAAGAAGGTGATGAAACCCAAACTAGAGTGGTTTAGGGTTTCCGAGAAATCGATCTTGATGAATCATGACATACAGGAAATCATGATTGAAGATCACCATACACCGTGATAAATGGCAATAGCACTTTGGATGCTTAAGATGAAGTTGCATGTGGTATATGGCCATGCAAGCCAAGAGGTAAAGGACGAACCCCAATAACCCAGTGTATCGATATAGAGGACAAAAGAGTCCCTGAGAGGGAATGGGAGTTCATCACTATGGATGTTGTGTTAGGTCTCCCCTAGACCAAGGAAGGTCGAGATGCAATATGGGTTATGGTAGATCGCGTTACCTAGATGACATGAGAAAGAAAGAGTTCTGTCAAGGGACAGATCTGGTCGAACTACCCATGAGAGAGATGGTTCAACTAAACCATGAAGTGAGTCCAAAGGTTCTTGAGTTTGACCTAAAGGTTCCCTTCCAAAAGGTGGAAGTAAGTCCATGAAGAACTTGATGTGGGTACAGTTTATCACCCCTAACTAATGGTTGGTATGAATCAGACTAAAAGGTCTGATGAGAACATATGTGCTCGTTTAGGGTGATAGCTAGAGACAGTTCTTGTCCTATGAAAGATGTGAAGATAACCACCATAGCCAGTATTGGGATTTAAAGAAGCTCTATAAGAGAGGTTGTGTCGGTCACCACTTCAGTAAGGTGATGTTGGTGAAAGGACCACGTGATGGTTAGAAAAGGACCACAATGCGTGTAGATGAAGTCACTTTGATTGTGCAAGGGCTGAAAGGAGCCTAGAGACGATGAGAGTCGTGAGCAGATGCAAAGTAGACTGACATACAAGTTATTGTGGGAGAATATGTGACGTGAAAAATCTGACCCCTCTAAGTTATAGCTAAGAGAGTTGAGTTCCCGATGCATGGGTTCTTTTGATATGGTTTGGTGAAGAAGGTTAAGATTGACCTTACCCCTCAGGATAAAGTAATGTGTGATGAGTTCCATGTGTCCAATTTAGAGCACTATGTGAGGTGCCCCGACCATGTGCTGAGCAATGAACCTAGTGAGCCCAAGGGAGGCTGAAATGACCTGAGTCACCGATGCAGTTTATAGACGCCAGGGTGAAAGAGCTCAAAGAAAAGAATAAGTGATGATAAAGGTTCTTTGGAAATGCCATGGGTAAGGTAAAGCCACATAGGGGTCGTTGATGGACATGGAAAAGTCTTATCCTGAATTGTCTGTTTTGTTTGATAGAATTTTGAGGACAAAATTCCTATAAGAGGGGAAGGATGTTACAACTCCAATTTTTGGGTTCAATTGGTGAGAAATGCAATTTCTCATATTAAGGATATTTGAACAAATAATGATATAATTTGTTTTGGAATAAATGGATTATGTTTACAATAGCCTTGATGTTTGTGTTGTGGGCTTTATTGGCTATTGGGCCCAAATAACAAGGGAATTCAATTAGTAAATGAATAATTGAATTTTTGAGAAAAGAAATGTGTAGAAACCTCTAGAAGGCAAATCCCAAGAGGATTTCGTGCCTCTTGGGTTCCTTGGGTACCAAGGAGTCCAAAGTTGCATAGAGAATGCAATAAGAAAAGAAAAGTTTAATTAAGTATTTCTTTACTAAGAAAGAAATTGAAAATAATGATAACATGTGAAAAATGAGTGGAAAGAGGCATAAATGAGATTTCTTGGTGAAATTTCGTATCCATGAGGTTGGTAATATTAAAATGAATACCAATGAGGAAAATAAAAGAGAAATAAAGAGAAATCCTCAAAAGGAAATACTTTAATAAGAAATAAACATGATAATGTGAAATAATGCATATTGATGCATTTAGAAGGATAATGAGTATCCAATAAAAAAGATTTCGAAATAATAGAGTTTCTTGAGATCCAAGGAGTCCCAATAAAGAGGAAATAAAGAGAAAATACCAAGATTGAAAAATAAGAGGATAATGCAATACATTATTAATAAATTTAGTACTCTCTATTAAAAGGGAATATTAATTTCGTGGCTAGTAGATTTAAAAGCCAAACTTAAGGAACATAAAGGAGGTAAAAATTCGGATTCCTTAATAACCAAGGATCGTGAATAAGAAAGGGTGTTTTTTTAATAATAATTAAAAGAGAAGAGTTATACTGTAAACAAGGAAAGATAGGGTTTTTAGTAATCAAATGCTCGGTTGCCTTTGCAACCACGTCCCTTTTTAGAAGGATGAATATGCTATAACCCTACCACTTCTCTTAGTCCTACCCTGATAGAAAGGACCCCTATATAAGGATGGATCCCGCATTGTGTACCCAGACATCCTCGTTGGGGTTCATAGACCGATGAAGATGAGAGCTTGTTCACACTAGTTCCTCCTTGGCGTAGTGGTTGCCAAGGAGGATATGACGGCCATGAAGGGAGGCTCCTATGACTGGACCTGGGTGCAAGGTTGGAGGGCGGCAGTCTGGCCGACAAGGTGAAGGTGGTTGGAGTCTTGGTGATGCGTCCATGATCTGCAGACCCACCAGAACAACTACTCCTTTGGTCATGCGTGTAAGGGAGGTTTGGAGGTTGTTCCTCGTCGAAGAGCTAGGTGGAGTTGAGGGCAATGTTAGCTCTCGCAGTGGAAGAGGCTCCAGCCGACCCAGACGTACGAACCTCGGCGGAACCTATCTGAACCGTAATCAGGAGGGTTGAGGAAGCCGGGGTTGGCACTGCTTGTGGAGGAGGTGCCATTGCGTAGAGATAGCATGGAAGAAGGCGGCGCCAAGGACGTTGCCCCGCTGAGCAGCAACGCGCGGGAGAGACAGAGCGCCGACGCACGGCAGTGCGGCGGGCGTCTGTGAGCGTCGCAAGGAGAGGGATGATAGAGCGGAATGACGCAAGGGCCCCCGGGGCTGAACATGACCCATAAGGGTAAATAGGTAATTCGACTCTTTTTCTTAGCCGGCCCACTAATAAACGAAAAGATGACGTGTCCCGTTATGATTGGTCCATAATTGTTTTATCTTGCAATTTTCATAACTAGAGTTTGGTAACTCAGATTAAAATGAGTTATATATGAAAATTGATCAGAAAAACGAGTGGAATCCAATAAAAATATAGTTAGAAGCTAATTCCTCTCACTATTCGAAAAGTAGTGTAAATTTTCATCTTTAATGAATTAAAGATTAAGAAACCCTATTTTGAAATGAATAAGGTGTTTAATAGGGTTTAATGGATCATTAAAGTTGATAATAACCTGTTAATTATAAATAGGTATATTAAGATCGAAAAGGGTTAACTTTGCATGCAATTAGTTTAACTTAGAAATTATGTGCATAAATATGCTTGAAATTTGAAAAGTACATAAAGTTATCATCATTAATAATTTAATCGTTAGATTTGATGATAGATGGATTTAATAATGTTCATTGGATAATTCAAGCCAATATTAACCTGTTTTTAATAAAAGTGAAAATAGGATCTAACAAGATGATCTTTTTATATAATTGGCTTAATTTAGGGTTTCGTGCATGAATATGCATTAATGAGCTTGAAAACCCTAATTTAGATGAATATGTCTTTTAATTGTTTTAATGGTTCAAATCCATGAATAAATAGAGATATGATGATCCTAAGTCAATTTGGGTATAAAAGACTATTAAAATGGATAGTTTGAGCAATTAGGGTTTATATGAGTAGAAAAGAGTATTTTAGGGTTTGTTGACCTAAAATGGATAAAGTTTGTGGAATTGATCTAAGAAACCATAATGAATATTAATGGAACCTTAATACGGATTAGAAACCCTAGAAAGAGAATCCAAGTCAATAAAGTAGATTCTTGGTAAAGTGTGTAATAAATAGAGTACATATTCTTTTCAGGAATTATGTGATGATTGAATTACTTGCTTGGATCTGTTGATTGGCTTGATTGTATATACATGAAGTATATGTTGAATAATATGCATGACTCATCAAATCAGGTATGTGGTTATTCTTATGAATAATCGCTCTAGTTTCACGGCGATTCCCGAAGTTTTAATCGGTTGCTTGAAAATAACTGTTGGATGTTTATTTATTTCATACAACTATAAAGTGACTATGATTATCACTATAAATGTGCGTATATAACTGACTAGATCTGGATCCACCTCTATTGCTTTGAAGAGGCTAAGAAAAAAGTGGTAATCCTAGAGCAAGGTCTAGGTTACCGAGAGTTAGAAACTGGGCTACCTACGTGTAGTGCCATGAGACTCATTAGCCTGCCATGAGTTAAGGAGTGAGCTACTTACGAGTAGTGCCATGTGATTCAACCCTAGAAATTGGTTCACTTACAGGTGGATCATGAGGGTTTTAATGAGGAAAACATAGAGGATAGCGTACTCTTGGATCACGTAGTTATATCTAAAACATAATCTTGATTGTTAAATGATTAATTGAATGATTATGTTATTATCATAGTTGCACGTTTATTGTTTCCCCCACATACCAGCTTCGGCTGACTGACGTTTTGTTTGTCAGCGTTTTAGGTACAAGCCAAAAGGACAAACAATAAGTCGTCATATTGTGAAAGACATGAAGTAAAATATAAGGAGGATTAGTTAGAGTTGAATCCTTAAGTGGATAGAAATTTAGAGATCCAAGTTTTCAAAAAGGTATGCAAAAGTTTATTTTCTTACATCTTTTCAGTTTAGTATGTTAAAATTTAATAATTATTCTTGGTTAATTGCCAAACCTTTGATCCAAAAAGTATGGGTAAAGCTTCGACCTCTCGGTCTCCCTTAATTGGGGGTTATCGGGAGGTGGGGTCATAACACTCAGGTTACCTGACTATCCTAAGAAAAATTTAGGTTTTATAAGACCAACAACTATAAGGACAGTGAATACTTGGTCTCATCAGGTAATTATATATCCATATAACCTATTTGGAACCATTTAGTTATTCACCACCATAGAAAGTATAGGGGTGACTAGAGTTATGATGTATTGAGTCACATCCACTAATGTGGTGTGGGAATTGATAATGACCAGTTAATGTAGGGATGAAACTCTAGTTGGTATTTTGTGACTTAGGGATAGTCATATTAATAACCTATACATGATTACTTAACTACCTGACTATGAAACTACATGAGATAAATTGAAATAGTTAAGTCACTAACTACTTAGCCTCTGATACCAAATTCTAAAGAGAGGGATCCGAGAGGGAATCTACTACTATGGTATGATACAAAGAGCCATGTTAAGATAAAGTAGCATGAAAAATGACTATTACAAAATTACAAAGTGTATCATTGTAAAATTGTTCCTCACTAAAAAGGTGTGATATGAACTAAGGACTTTAAATAAGTACACACAAGGACAGTTTCATAGGGAAACCCATAAATTCCAAGCTATCCTTATATTCACAAACATATACACAATCTCCCTTAATGTATATCCTTTGAGACAGACACTTGGGTTGAAGGGGAACATAACTCATAAGACAGGAAACAAAAGTATGGGTCGGAAAATGTTGAGTATGTGCATGAAACATATTTAGTTATTTTAGGGTAAAGTAAACATAGAAAGGAGTTTTTCATTAAAGAGTGGCCCAATAATAAGTTGGTAATTTCAAAAGAAGTAAACAAGACAATGAACTTCAAAAGAATGAGACATTTAAAGAATAATTTTTTTTGTAAAGTGTCTTGTTATCAACTATTTCATAAATAAACAAATTCATGTAGGTAATGTGGACTAATAATAATTAAAGCAGGGCCAAGCCACCAATGATCGTTGACCAAAAAAATAGGGATGGATGAATAGCATGCCTGGGTGAAAAATCACACCCTTGTATTTATTAAGGGTGGTATAACACACCCCAGAAGGAAAAACCTTTTTTTATAAAAAAAGTATAGTTATGCAAAAGCATCTATGTTAGTTAAATTAGTCTAAAGCTACATGCAATAGAAAAAGGAAAGACTTATGTCCATCAATAATATGGAAGGTATGGTTACAAACCCAATATAATATGAATGAATAGAGTATCAGATAACTAAGAACAATTTCCACTAGAATGGCATGATATTTCAAATAAGAAGTATATATATCAAGAGCTGGCTCATTGTGGGGAAATGTATACCAAAGTCAAATAAATTCCTAAATTTCAAATACTGATTGCACATACCCAATCTTGACAACTAAAGGTCAACTCAATGAATATACTTGGTCCCCAAGGTTGAGTATTCTTCCTAGGAACATATTGTGTATGTTAGTCAAACCAAGGTTAATCATATGTATACAATTATATTATAGAGTTTCAAGTTGTTCTTATCTTATTTATAATCGCTTAATGGCATATTAGGATTTCTAAAATTATTAAGAGAATACATGATTTATTTTAGCCTAAGATCCCTATTTAGTTGCAAAAGTTTACATGCGTCTAGATTAAATATATGTATTGGTAACAATTTGCATTCCTCATATTTGGGTCTTGGATTGTTATTCTCTCCCTTAATATATTACAATTCACTTGGTCAACTAGGGGTTTATATTTTTGACGTGAGGTGAAGGGGCACTCTTATTTCAAAAGCAAAATAACTAGGTCTCACATGAGTTGGGATGTTATTCACTAACATGTTCTATTTGGAGGAACTTAGATTATGAAATAAACATGGGTGTAGGTTAGGGATGTTAGGTTCTCAATTATCATTGTCTAACTATAAGTATGATTTCCATTATGACCCTAATATCATATATTTTTGTTTATAATATTATGTTTAATATTCTGGTAGTAAGATTGATTAGTCTAAATGATATTAGTATGATAAGTTCAAGGTATCTCAAGAAAATGATGTGAATCTTTGTCATAACTAGTAGTTATGTTCTTAGCAATGTATTTGGTCTCTAACTCATACTTTATCATATTGTTTATTCTATATACAAAGAAACATTTGATTTAGGAGAAAGATACTTACATGTTTTAACATCTAAAAATCCCTCTAATAATTAGTCTTTTGATCATGGTACTGTGGCTGGGTTTGGATTTATTTTGATGTCTCCTTCCCTAAATTCAAGTTGGGATCATCTCTCTCTAAGAGTTGTGTTGGTCATGAGATTAGTGTTTGTAGATCTATGTTATGTCATGGTGGGAGGAGTCTAGAGTTCCATGGTCATATGTTAGTTGAAAATGTCTTGGAAACACTAGTTTTGTGGTGTGCTACAAGTGTATGCAATAGCAGCAGATTGCAGGTATGTTTGGGGGGCAAGGAGGAAGAAGAAGAAGTAGAAGAAGAAGAAGAAAAAAAAAAAGAAGAAAAAGTAGGAGGGAAATGAGGGTGAAGAAGATGATGGAATTTGGTCATACTAGTGGCATCAAACTTAGAGAGGAAGAGAGGATCATGTTTCACTATGCAAGGTAGCCTTAGGGTGCCTCTATTGGTCACTGGATCTTGGAAATCTCAGGTAGCGATGATCTATCAATTACATGGGGGCTTTCGCATGCCAAGATGATGGAGACTATGTGTGGTGTTAATGATGATCTGATGGATGGATATCTCGTGTTAGAAGGTGGCCACCAAAGCCGGTGACCATGATAGGGTGCAAGTGGTGCCTTGTGAAGACCACTATGGTTGGCGGCTCTTCTCTATAGGCCATGGGGTCGTCTATAGGGAGGGCGTTTGCAAGGAGGTAAGAGATGGAGTTGTAGGTGAAGGAGTGGAGGGAGCCCAACAGTCACACACTTGGTAGGTTAGACTATCAATGGATACTAGTTCAGACTGGGTCGCAGTTTTGGTGGTGAAGGTGGCAAGCTTGTTGGGCACTGCAGACACCCTTTCCAACCTCTGCACTAACATGTGACAAATCAACAAGTATAGGCTTCAAGGAGACAACTTGTGGCAAGTTAGGGTTTTGACTGCACCTCAAGAAGATGATGGAGAGGGAAAGAAAGGAGGCTACAAGAAATATAGTAGTAAAGGGGATGAGGAAAGACAGGAAGAGAAGCAGAGTGAAGGTGGGTGCCGCGCCGGTTACTATGAAATGCTGACCATTTTGCCATAGGGTTCAAACCTACACGTGGTGAAGAGAAGGGGAATGTAGACTGGTCAAAGGAAGAAGAGGCTACAAGAGTAATATCTAGAAAATTAGGAATGTAGATTCATTAAGTGAATTTAACGTGTGTCATTGTCATTTAATTTGTATCAATTAAATGGTTGTTCAAACAAGTTCTAGATGAGATGAAATTTTGTATATAGGTTAGTTAAGATGCAAGAACTCCTATTTTAAAGGTAGTTTGTTCTTTTAAAAAAGTTTGATATTTTATATTATTACTATTAAGTTTATAATTCAATTAATGTATTTAATGACTTTCTTAATCAATTTGATATGTTTTTATTTTCTTAAATCCCTAATCTAACTATTAAGATTTGAGAATGTTACAGTCACAATATATCATAATATCTATGAACATACATATGTTGAGGCTTGGTAAATCCCCCTTCTGACATATAATTTAAAGTCAGACTTGTACTGCTTGAAACTCATTGTCGCATAATCTAGAGTTTGTTTATTTAACACCTTAAAAAACACATCTAAAATTTTCATCTAGGGATTAACATGAAAGGAATGACAACCTAGATCTTATATTTAAGTTCTTTACATCTAATATATGATAATAAAAAACTGTAGGATAAATATGATTTGCAATATTAAATGTTTATTTCAAAACATATCACGATTCATACCAAAATATATGTATTCACAAAGAAAAATAATATGTAGGTCAAAGTCGTTAGGTGATGAAATCAACAATTAATGGAACAACATATCAATGAAGGTTCTATCCAATATCACCAGGACCATCGCTTTCACTCTGATGTATAGGAAGCGAAGTTTGAACCTGCCATGAAAATTAAGAAATTGGATCAATCGCAATAAATTAAAAAAAAACCTAAGAAGACTAAATGATAGTTAATTCTAAAGAAAAATGAGAAATTTAGGTACATATTTAGACTAAAAATGTGACTAAAACTAGGATGAATATAAATTCATCAATATCAAGGGAAGAACACTGTTGCAATGATTGCACTGTGGTAGTAGAACACCTTTTCACCAGGAACATATGAATATTGACAATCATTTTTTTGTCACAGGGAGACTAGTAGGCATGTTCTCTATATTTTTTTGATAACGAAGAACCCCTCTCGGGATCGGCCACTATTGGACCACCCAACCAAGGGTAAACTCCGGAACGAATCACGTACATGGGGGCACCGCGGTGCGCTCAGTAACGTGGGGACTTTATTGCTCCTTGAGGATTTTCGCCTAAAGTTGAACCTGGGTCCCTTCATTGGGGATTTTTGAGCTGCACCACTTGAGCTACTCCCTCGCCCCATGTTCATAACAAGGAACCCCTCCTGGGATCAGCCACTATTGGACCCCACTCAGTCAAGAGTAAACCCAGAACCAGCCGTGTCATTGGGGAGACACCATGACGCGCTCAGTAAAATGCTAGCCACTGTTGCACCACGACCGACACCAAGAGTCAAATCTGGGACCTTTCATTGAGGTGTTACCGAGCCGCAGGCATGTTCTCTATGATTACAATATCTCCCTCTTTTGTGATCTCTACTTTATAAGGGGTTTTTGTCCTTTCTCAAAAGGGATTACTTGCACTATGTTGTGAAATGGTGGCCAAGATCATTCTGATATGGTGATCCTTTGAAATCAATGCCTATTATCGACAAGACTCTTCTAACACGACTCTCCTTCTGCCTCCCCCCCCCCAATTGTCTTGTCGCTTGTCAGGATGGGAGATAGATAAGGAAACATGATATTGCATGGCCTAAAGAAGCATAGAGCGAGAGAATGGAAATAATATTTTTCCTCGGTGCACTTGAGTTGGATACTATTATGTTGGTTTTTAGAATAAAGTTACAATAATTATTTAGTAGCTCAAATCCATTGCTTAGGTAAGTTAAAAACATGAATAAAATATTTTATGTATTTTGGCAATATAATCTTTTTAATAAAAGTGTCCTAAATTATAATTTCTAAAACACAATGAAAATTGACTTAATAAATTCAATTGAGCACATGAATGAAATGTTATATTTTTCCGAGGATAACATAAATTGTTAATCACCCCTTATTGTATTAGTAAGTACTTTAATTTGAATATGAAAAAACTATGAAAAATATAGATAAATAATAAGTTTATGTGTAACTTAATATATCTATTTTATTATCACTTTAAACTTATTAATTAATAAGTGAATTTTCATTTTAAATCTATGTATTGTCTAATATGAATCAATATATTATATTTTAACAAAAAATGGTACTGGTCATGTGAAAAATGGATTTGCAAACATATCGTGGGCTGCGACCTCTTCTAATAAAGAGGATAAAAAGTAACAATATTCTAAAGCATGTGTATAGTGGACCGTGACCTCTTCCTTTTAACATATATAGAAAAAAGATCTCAGCGATGCATTCTATGCATGTGGAAAATAGAATCATAATCGTTTTAGATCAAAAATAGTAATTAATATTTTAAGAGTATAAACTAAACAAATATTAAAATGAAAAGAATAAGACAAGGTTCATTTTCATACCTTACAGTATATTTTACATTAACATGGTAAAAGATTTTAACGGCTAATTGAATTGTATATATACAGCAAATTTGACCAATTTTTCACAAAGATCGTACAACAATATCAAAGTTTTAAAACAACAAATATGAATGAATAGATATCTTTCAAAATAAATGTATTGACATAATATGGTAATCAAAATACATCTTTAACTATTAGGAGTTTCTTATGCAAGTGAAAGTAGAATTGGTGCTGGTTGTAACTGCAAAAACTCATAGTGAAATAAGGCTCTGACTGTTCCCTTCCCGTTAGCTGGTTTCTCATATGAAAAGAATCATCCTCATTTGCTTGGTACTTGGTCATGATGTTGTTATTCTTGTCACCAAGTTTTAAGGTGTACAATTTGAATATGTCATTGTTGTGGTGTTAGATGCCCAGAAAGAATGAAGGACATCTAGTATTACTCATAACACTTATGCAGTTGATGGTGAGTCTGATATGGAAATTGGGCTCATGACAGCTAGGGAGGTGGTGTTGTTGTATGGTCTGATAGTGTCCTACATACCTTTCTGTACATACATGTATATAATATAGTCATGTCCTCTACCACATTAAGAATTATAGTAACCATAGAATGCACTAGAGGTACGATGTAAAAAATAGGTCATTTGAATTTCTGAAATGCAGAGAATTTACGTGCAGTGTAACATGTCATCCTTTCACCATATAGTATGTCCAATGTACTAAGTTTGCTGTGATAGGTGCCTGCACACCAAACATGTAATACTATGATAAATTTTATTTCAAGGAAACCATTTCTCGAGAAAAAAAAGTCTATTTTTATGTTATCTATTGCGTTTATTTTCCATTTGTATGATTCGGATAGATACACAAATGCTAATGTCAAGAACAACTACCTCTTAACATCACACGATTAATCCAAGTATGTATTGTTGCAGAAAAGAAAAGCAAGATGAAGCTTCTACATTTGAATTCTTGAGTTGTCACAAGCCTGACAGAAACAATACTTGTTTTAATAGAAAATAAAATCAGAACAATTGTCTTGGTCGTCTATCATCAAATAATGTCATTGGTAATAAGCTAGAAATTTATTTAAACAAAGACGCTTCAATAGGAAAATCTAGTAAGGCTCAAAATTGTAGTATTAATGGCATACAATATATTTTAGATTATAATATCATCCCCACTATCCATTATAATAGCACGCCGAGTTTGTTCATTGTTAGTTGGAATATGCCTCACATGTCAAACTATTGGAGATGGATGGTCATCCTGGACCTAACTTATAAAGAAAAAATCTTTACGTACTTTATTGTGTTGTAGTTTGAATAGTCTGATATTTTTAGCAAGAATAAAATGAACAGAGCGGAGGATAAAAAGTGAGTTGAGGTAGGCTCCGATTGGTTTGTTGTAACTGGTCCGGAAAATTTATGAACTGAAGTTCCTTAAGTAGTTTTTCATGATTGGTTTAAAATAAGTGTTGGAACTTGAGTTTCATGACTTCCAGTGAGTTACAGACTTACAAACAAAATACAGTTCCTAAGTTTTCTCATAAAAAGAGCGGAAAACGAGTTCCGAAACAACTAACAATATTTTTTATACAATTATATTCTTCGTTCATTATAAGTGACACATGTAAAATATTTATGACTAGAAATATTAACAGTGAGGATATAGTTTATTATTAAATTACAACATAATATGACAAAATATCATGCACTATAATCATACTATATTTTACACTATGACCACCATTATCAATACGATATATAAAATAAAAAAATACAAACATCATGAGAAAAACATCGCACCATGTGAAAATAATGTGATTTATGTAATATATATATTTTTTATTTATGTTTAAACAATATGATATGAAAAATGATAATTAATTATAACCATACACGAATAATATAGTAAAAGTTCCCTATAAAAATAATGTAAAAATTAATATTTTACCCTGTGTTAAACAATGATGAACCAAAATTTATATTTATAAGCACATGAAATGTGGATATTATTACTATACTTTATACACACAAATTGAGATAAAATTATTGTGATGTGATTTTAATCATAATATTTTTATTAAGATTATAAGTGTACCGTAATAAAATATTTTTTATAGGAACAAAAATATGCACCATAACCCCTTGTTGTGGTTATTATGATTTAAGAATATTATGATTTTTCACAGATATGATTCTTTTTTTATGTCTTTGCCATCCTCACTTATTTATATTACACAATAAAAATTAACATTATTTTTAATGATTTTTATATTTACAGTCATGACAAACCAATCACATAGAAGTGAATGGAACTTAAGTTCCAGAAACTGAACTAGAGTTCCCAAAAAATGAGTTCCACATAACTCATGACTTATACCAAACCAACAGGAGTAGAAGACATGTAAAGTACGTTACTACAGTTGAGTCCAAAATGGTCTCCAAGGATGGATGAGAATGCTGATGTAGTTATGACAACTTTCAAAACTAAGAGCTCGAATATCCTCCATATCTTCAACCCTCTTGAACCCCTTAGCTGGACCAGGTTTGGCTTGTGAACATGAATGAGTTGGTTTGGAAAAGAGCATACACACTGCCAAATATTGCATTGTCAATCCTCCACTCTCTCTGTCAAAGACTAGCCATATGCTATGGATGAGAAGATAGAGTAAGAGATGCCAGTTTGCTCTATGCATGATTGTGAAATAAAACTTCTGGTCTCCTCCGTCATCTGTTGTTAGTTTCTATCAAGGAAGAAGAGATTGTTAATTATGGGATGCAAGTACTCTACAAAGAATAGAGAGTACTCTACAAAAAATAGAGTAGTAAAGATAAAAGTAGAATCTAAGTTGACAAAAGACTTGCTCCTCCACATGGGATTTGGCTACATATGACGGTGGGTGCATCTTCTTCAACTGCCTTCCACTCAAGGGAAGTCATGGTTGCATCAAGAATCCTTGGTGGAACCTCTCCTAAGGTCACAGGCCATCCTGCTATTGCTTGACGATGATGTAGAGGATGAAATAGAAGAGCCTTGCTGGCACCCTATCCAACATCACCAGCCTTACTGCTATTCGTAGATGATGAAACAAAAGAAGGCTAGATTGGTTTGGGAACAAAAGCTTAATGCAAGTGGGTGAATATATAGGAGGAAAGGAGAATGTAGGAATGTGGGAGAAATAAAAAAGGAACATGGTGAGTTAAGCTAGTTGTGGTTGAATATGCCATATTACATGTGAGGCACTTTCAAAAGACTTGTTCATTGAGATGATAAATGATTTCTCTATCCATTGGATTTTCTTTAAAAAATTAAACTCACAACAAATCACTTTGTCCATTATTTTTTTGTATAGAAAATAGAAAGTTATTTGGAGTAGAGGAGGAAAGACTATAGGAACCCACAGAGAGATAGAGCAACAAGCGCAGCAGAAACAATAAATAAAAAAGAAATCTCTCTACATTTTCATCCATGGATTTTGTCAATAGCAATATAATAGGAACGAAGGTTTGTGAATTTATACCTTTGTTGCAGAGTAGACCCAACAATGGATTTTAGAAGAATAGAGAAAAAGGTGATGACAAAATTTTCTCTTAATGTGGCCAACAAAGCATCCACATCTCTAAATCATGCATGTGGATGATAGGGAACTCCAATTTACTCTCCAAGAGTCGGTGTGGAAGGAGTTGACTTTCTGTTGGAAACATTCTAGTGTTGCTTAATGTCTCCTCTCCCCTTCTTTTCTTAATGGTAATAACAACTGGTCAAAGGAATCTCAAAGGTGCCTCCTTATTCTCATAAGATATGTCTCTCAAGAATTGTTAAAAAGGCGTCAGACACATATATTTGAATCAGTGGCCATCATAATCATATATGTAGGAAAATATGGAAGTAGGATTTCTAATGAACCCTAGGAAATGATAAGACGTGAAAACCTTTTTCAACATCTACGCTTAGACATTCTGATAGGGCAATCAGACTCAGCATGATCGGTCAACCATACTCAATCTAGTCGACCGAACAGTATGTGCACCCAATCAGTTGGAACCAGCCCGGTCGATTGAGCAGACTTAGTCTGGCTTGTTGATCAGTTTGGTCCAGTTGGGCTGTTGGACCCATCCTAGTCGACCGATCAGCCAAATCCAGTTGGACCATCAATGACTTAATTAATTCCCTAAACCATTTAGCAACCAATTCACTATGCACTCATTATTATACTCCTCTTCCTTATACATCCTTTTGTGTGTGACCCTTAAGGACCCATATTATGTCGGTAATGATGTCAATAAAAATATTACTATTTCATGCAAAATGATTAGTATCTAGCAAGATTTCATTGTCAGCCAAGTAATTGGAGAAGTTGAAGATCAACTTCAACCTTGTATTGTGAACAATGTTGTAGTGGTTGTATTATCCCACTGTCATAGATATCTAAAATGAAACTGAGGAATGGAAGGTCATTGTCTTATCATTCCATCTATGTTCCTTAAAGCATAGGAGACTATTTGAGATATTGTGAGCTCAATATCATATATTGACTCACATGAGTATGGCCATGCATTTCATAATCTCTCTTATCATGTGGATAGAATATCACTTCTAATAGAGGGACAAATTTCATCTACATCACTCACAATATTCCCCATGTGTCACAATGTACCCAATCACCACCTTTTGGTAACTCATATTTTAGAGTCTTATCGGGATAGTGTTAAAATACACTGAATGATATGTGACTACCATAGTGACTTCATGCTGAAGGATCACCATAACATTTTTCACTTTGAGATATGAATACAAAATGTCACTATATGACTTTCATGTGTCAATCTCAAGGTGGGTCTATCTAGTACAACTTATTCTCTAATAGGTACCCATGTATCCGAGTTGATATCCAATATCATGACTAAATAGAAATATTCATCACTAACCATACACATTAGTCATTTTTTATTGTTGTTGCCATATACTATCCAAAATAATAATCCACTAGGGATATAACAAGAATGAGTACTCTTATTATACATATAATCTCATGTTTAGGTCCTCAATCCAAACCATATGTCATAAAATTAAAACATTTTTAGGATATTATTAGGTTCATATGTTATCTCAATACTAGAATAAACATAATAAGTGGAATTTCCCTTTATTAATAATCAAATCAATACAAAATATCCCTTTTACAATCATCACATGACAACTCTTAACATATAATAAACAATCTTCCACTTGCACTATAATAAACAATCTTCCACTTGCACTAGAGCTAGTCACTCATGAATCTAAGTCCAATCAATCTAATATGACCGCCATGCTTCTATTGTGAAAGTGATTTAGTATGGGGATCAACTACATTGATTTTAATTAGTACTCTATAAATCCTTGCATGTCCTCTTTGTACGATCTCTTGTATGAAATGGTAGCACCGTAGTATATGCTTGGAGCACTTATGTGATTTGGGTTCCTTAGCATGTGCAATGCATCTATATTTTTCATAATAGATCTCTGTAGAACCTTCAATGGATGGAACCAATCTTAGTTCACTAATGAACTTTTTGATCCATATGGCTTCCTTTGTTACACTGGTGGCAGCAATGTACTCAATCTCTATTATAGAATCAACTATTATCTATTGCTTGTAACTTTTCCAACTCATATCTCTGCCATTGAGGCAAAAAAACCTAATTAAGATTGGTAGTCATCCTTTTTGGTTTTAAAGCTTGCATTAGTGTAACCTCTTACAACGAAATCTTCTTCACCACCATAAATGAGGAACGGATCATTGGTTCTTATCAAGTACTTAAGGATACTCTTCACAACAGTCCAAAGACCCTCACTAGGTTCTGACTTGTACTTACTCATCATGCTTAAAGCATACACCACTTCAGGATATATATGGAATTTTATTCATTTGATCCCTCTCTTTAGAAGAGTTGGGACATTGAGCTCTAGAGATACTTATTTCATGTGACATGGGTAAATTTCCTCTCTCAGATTCTTGCATGTTGAATCCTTTTAGCACTTTGTCAATGTATGTACTTTAACTTAGATGAAGAAGCCTTCTAGTTCTATCTCTATAGATCTTGATTTCTACTATGTAGGAAGCTTGTCCCTAAGTTCTTCATAGAGAATGTATTTCACAACCATGTTTTAACAATTTGTAGCTTTGGTATGTCATTCCTTATAAATAGTATGTCATCCATGTACAAAATGAGGAATAGAAACAAGCCCCGACTAACTTTTTTGAAAACTCAAGGTTCATATTTTTGGATAAAGATAAACTATTTGGTTGTCTCATCAAAATGAAGATTCCAACTCCTAGAAGATTGTTTCAATCTATAGATTGACTTTTGCAGTTTACAAACCTTTCTGGCTTCATTTGGAGTTATAAAACCTCCAAGTTGTGTCATGTACACATCTTCAAGTAGATTCCCATTAAGGAATGCAGTTTTAATGTCTAATTGTTAGATCTCATTGTCATGATAAGATGCAATGCATGTATGATCCTAATGGATTTAACCATGTACATTGGAAATAGTTTCATCATAGTCAACTCCTTGAACTTGTTTGAAACCTTTCACAACCAACCTACCTTTATAGGCTTGTCATTACCCTTTATGTCTATCATCTTCTTGAAGACCCATTTTTCACCGTGTGGGTTTTACCTATTCAGGTGGATCCACCAAGGTCCATACCTTATTGGTTTACGTGGAGTCCATATTTGATCTCATGGCTTCTATCCATTTCATAAAATTTGGGCCCTCAATATCCTCACTATAGGTTGATGTAACATACTGAATTCTGGTCATTTTGCCTTTTTGGTCCTCTTTTCCATCTTAAGCTTCCTAACTTGAAATCAAATTTAGGATAGAATGTGACTCATAATGAGGATCAAGAATGGAATTACCTATCCATCATGTACCAAAACCCTAACCATTAGTCAACAAGTACTGGTGGTATTTAGTCGATTCCAATGCGTTAATTGAGTATAAAGTGACTCACAAACATCAAATCAAAGGCGAGGAAGGTTGTTAAGAACAAGCGAGTATCAAAAGTGTCGAGGTGTGAACCAATATGAGGATAGGGGAAAACTAGGTTATCACATCCTCCTTACCTTAAAAGAAATTTTGTCCCCAAAATTAAATTAACTCATCAATTCTTATTTAGTTTTCCTCTTCATCATCAAAATTGTCTTAGTATTATCATAAGGTATCATCACCACTTAAGGTATCCATCTCACTCTTAAATGGAGTATTTGAGCATCGTGGTCATCTCATAGTCACATAGATCATCTAGACAAGAAATATCATAGTCACATAGATCATCAAATTGGAGATATCACCACATGAGTCACAATTCTAGAGGGATTATCCTATATATCACCAAATTTGGAGAGATCACATTTTAGGTCAAAGGAATAGAGATCTTTAAATCAAGAGTCTCATGACATTCATTCCCAAACTTTTTGGATTCTATCTTCTACATTGGCCTAGCTGGGGTTATACATCCATGATCGAGATTTCATATTTTAACAATTGGAGACATACATCGTATTTAAACATCGTGATTTCATGCTCAAAATCAATGGAAGGGCTCACCCTAGTCCACATGGAATTAACCCTAAGTCATAAATTGAGGGATTTAACATAATCATCATTTCAAATTTTGAGATTTGGGAACATGAAAGTCATCAGTCATACATCGAGGGTGATCTCAGGATCAAGAAAGGGTGACGATTGGAGTCGAACCAATATCAAGGTCAATAATCATGCGTTAAGATTTCATCAAGTCAATGTTGAGTGCAAAGTTTGTATATCAAACTCATAAGTCCAAACATTTCAAAGCCAAGTTTTAGATTCCTATTTAGACCTTAAGGGTGATCACGAATCCATGTACGTTAATCGAGCAACGATCAAGCAATATTTCGAGCATTACTCGATCTAAGAGAAACATTTTGAGATATCAGTATCGAGTCATTATCATGGTATACAAGGTTGATAAATGATATAAACTAAGATCTTTCTAGGAACATAACTGCTAACTATAGTCAACATCATTATATTTCAAGATTGTCATCAATTCAAGACTCGAGATCGAGTATGAAGATCATCTTAAATTTGACCTATTGGGGACATAGGTCAAGGAGTCAAATTTGGGTGGAAGGGGTTTCCCTTCCCGAACTATAAATAATCAACAAGATGAAAATTTAGAGGCATTCATAATAGGGATGTGACCTAGGTTAGGGGAGTCATGAGTCAACTACCACCTCAAATCTAACACATTAGTCTACATTAGTCATGAGCCATCAACCATGTCCATATAGGAAAGGTATTAATTGTCAAATCACATTTAAAATGTCATGAGGTCAAACGTCAAGATCATAATAGGGCAACCATGTTTCAAAGTTTTAGAAGATCAAGGTTGTAATATGGAAGCCACATTTCAAGAGTTCACAATATCATGGTCATAATCGTGTTCACTTCCTTTCATGGTCAAGGTAAGGGTATATTTTGGAAATTGAGAAGTCAAATTGAGAACTCGAGAGTTTAAGAATAATCGGGAAAGACTGAGATCCATGTCCATCATATCATTCAAAATAAAGATTACTAATAGGAATAAGAATCAATAGGGAAGATGCCTCTTGTATCAAAATCTTTCATCATGATTTCAAGAGTCTACGAAATTAGTCATTCCATGGCCTGCTCATGGTACATATCAAAATTGGGAAACATTTTGCTTAATCATGTTTGACGTTTGGTCAATAATAGGGCATCATGGACTTAATGAAATGGGACCTCATAAGAAAAATGAGGTATAAAGTATAATATCCTCCTTGTCTCATCTTATCAAGATTGTTATCATTTTACCTCAAACATTGAAAGCATGTGGTCTACATTTGGTATAGTTGAGTTTACATGATTTGAGGGTTCATACATGAGTACATAACTCCAAGGAGAACTTTCATTAATCATAATTGAGAAATTGAGGCCAGATCATGGCATCATCATCATTTTCCTCAAATTTACCATTTCATTTGAATTTTAGCTTTTCCATACATAAGCTACCCATAATAGAGAAATCGAGCAATTGATAGTCAAAAGTAGGAGAATCACATGAGGAGATGAGAAGATAAATAACCATCATCTAATCGGTGTCCTAGGGCAGTCCTTATAGAAGATATGAGATGCTAGAAAATGCTCTAAGATAGGTGGAAATTAGGCTATTAAACATGCACAGAGGATATGTGATTTCTCTAATAGCATTTGTCACAAAATTGTTTGTTACCCTAAGTTCACACTCCTAACAGATATATAAACAAAGGCGAGTGGAGTTGGGCATCTGTCCCTAGAATGCATCACATAACATATGCAAGAATAAAACCTCAAACAAGAACAAGGTAAGAGATAACAAGATATTAAACATGGAGATAAGAGACATGTACCCATTTCAAGATTCAAGTATACCCATTTGCATTGCATCTCAGAGCTTAGAGTCTTGAGTGCAATAGATATTCATTTGGGAAACTACAAATTCAATAAATAAAACATATTAATGCTAAAGCATTAAGAACACTATGAACAATATGTAATCACAACCGAAGAGTATAACACAATTTGTTTGGCTAGAAACATCATATTAAACAAGAAGTAGATACAAGTTGAGAACATTTAAGAACATTCTTCCATAATAAACATGTTTTAGATTTATTTATCCATCATATCATTATAGGCCTTTGACCACTTCTCAAGGAAGGGTTTGTGAGGTGTTGGTTTGTATGCCCAGAGAGACAATCATATGATGATTGGATTGGCATATGTTTTGATTCATTTGATAAATATCAAAGGCAAGCTTCCAATTTATTCTAACTCAACCGATTATGAGATAAATGATGGAGAAAAATGAATGTCTAAAGAATGACAATACTCAATGACGTATGTCTTTAGGTTGAGGACCTGAACAATGAGATCATACGGATGCTAAGAGTATGTACATTCTTGTTATGTCCCTAGTCAGATGTCATTGTGGAAGATTGATAGACAACAATGACACATCAAGACTAGAGTGTGTGTTGGTTGATGACAATGTTTCATTAGTCACGATATATGATATCAAACCAAGCACATAGTTACATGTTGGAGAACATTGTATTAGACAGACCCACCATGATAGTGATGCACGGAACCATGACATGGTAGTCAGAGTCATCTCTCATAGTGATGGTGGTAATTGTGATTGTTAGACCTGAAATCACTACACTTGTCGAATGTGATTGGGTACACTTTGACATCATCAATGCAGTCCTAAAACATGGGTTGTTATAAAGGTGATGATTGGGTGGCTTTGATGCATGAGATATACTTTGAGTGATAGATATGGTATTTGTCCCTCCTAAGGGAGTCTGATGTCCATGCCACTTGATAAGCGAAACTGAGAAAGGCATGCACATGGACATGTGAATCAATATATGATATTGATGTCACACATACCTCAGACAGTCTGCTCTAGTTCAAGAAACATGAATGAACGTTGAAAGGATGACAACTCCATGCCTTGAGTTCATTCAAGTGATCAGAGACAAAGGAGTTATACTTCATTAGAACACCAATCACAGACTGTAGGATTGAAATTTGTTCTTCAACTTTCCTTTTCACCTGGGCAGCATTGATGTGCGACTATGCACCACTCTTTGCTTGTGATGTCATAAGCTAGTTATGGACATTCACTGCCAACATGAAATGGGACCTATAGGGTCACACACAAAGAATTAACATGGAAGAGGAGCTTATCCATGAACGATGTTTGGATTGATTACTAACGTTTTTAAGTACCCAATCAAATGTTCAATTAATAGACTTGACTCATAATCATCAAGTTCAAGTTTTGAACCAACTGATTTGAGCGTCAGATTGATTGAGAACTAAATTAACTATGTTCTGCACAATCTGGACCACCAACTGACCGGTTCACTAGGTAAACCGATCGGCTCATGGCCAGTGAGATGACCAGTTCACTCTGGTGAACCGATTGGTTCACTTGTCCAAACGAACAGTGTTGGGTTATCTCGGTTTGTGAGAAAAAGTTTTCCATTTCACTTTTTCAATTTGATTAAGACAAGAATTAATCTTTGCATTAATTAGAAACAAACAACGAAAGTCAATTGGAAGCAAGTTTGCGAAGTGAAATGACCAGTTCACTAAGTGAACTGACCAGTTCACACCCCAACTGACTGGTTCACAAGTGAACCGATCGGCTCACCTTGCCAAATGATCGTTTCATTTATGAAACAACTGATTTGTCTGTCACAATGCAAATCGTTCATGGAAATTCCAGACCCTTCTACTCCTACAAAGACTGGGAACCCTGACCCTGCCCTCTACTATAAATAGAGGGGTACTGGGGGCTTCTCCAGAGACAACTCAGAACATCAGTTGCTCTGCAAAGTTTTTGTCCTCTGTGGTTGTGGTAACTGAGAGAGCCCAAGCAAGTTTTACCCGTCCAGGGAGGAACAATGAGGGAAAGACAGCTGCATAAAAGCAACTGATTGTGGGAGAGTGTGTTGGTGACTAGTACACTGACAGAAGGGGACAACTCCTTCTAGTCCATTCTTCAAGACGAATAGAGTTCCCAATAGTCCATGTGGACTATCTATAGAGGCGGGAGACTTCTTCTGCTTAGGAAGATGACAGTCAACCACAGTCTGGGTCAAGACCAGGAGCTGCACAGACACCGTTGAAGATAGGTGGTTGAAGACCTCACTAGCTACAAGGTATTGTCACTGAGAAAGCCTCAGGACCAGGTGTATCATGCTAAAACCATCCTTCCCATTACATAGATGTTGATGTGATCTACTGGTTATGGGTTTATGGTCAAGTAAAATTTTTGTTTCTGCTTCCTACTCCGACCATGTAAAACCCAATAGTGATATCAGAGCCACGTCAATACTCTATGTTTTGGGATAATCGATATGATAAGATTTTGGTTTTATCATCTTTTATTAATTGCATATGAAGTGAATATTTAAATGACTAATGTGAATATCCGATCAATACCACATGATTCCATACTAATATATACATATATGATATGGTATATATATGCAATCGATACACATCTCCTTAAAACAGTTTTGATGGTGGATATGTAGCATGGTTATGGCCTATAAACCCTATGTGCATGTTCATGGTTGGTTATGGTTGTTTGTATCTCAGTCAGCACACCGAGCCCTCTTCTTTTATTCTGAATGTAACTCGAGATAACTCAAGATTCTTTTCTACCTTTACTCCACTTGAATGTAACTCAAGGTTTCACAAAGATTATGTAAAATAGGATTAGCTTTATGTATTGTAATGATGAAGACTGAAGATGACCGCTTGATGGACCGAGATGACTGACTGAGGAGTAGTTGGTGGCCTGATGAGGTGCCCGATGACCTGGCGAACCGACCGTCTAGAGGAGCCAGATGATTGGTTGGTGACAACCAACCGACTGGATAGGAGGCGACCCGATCAGTCATAGGATGAGTTGATCAACCTGAAACGGCCTAAGCACAGATCTTCACCAACAACATGTTGCATGTAATGTAGACCTAGATGACCGTAGTTTCTTGTGCCTCCAAGGAACTAAAATAGGATGACCATAATCATCTCTTTATCGTTATTGCATGTTTTTGTTTGTCGGATATAGCATGTATATGATACATACTATATATGTGGAAATTGGATACATATATGCATATATAAGCATATTAAAACCCCTTAATATAATATTAAGTCTTAGATGTCTTCCATAAGCATCACACATGAAAAGCTTGATCAACAAGTGTGGGCATCCCAAGGGTGGTGCGTTGTCTATCCCGTGGAAGTGTGATGGTATTTGTGTGGACCCACCAAGCGGGGTGCACTCTTATCGTGTTGGCTTTTGGGTCAGGCTTAACTAAGTGGTCTTAATGAGATTAAGCACTTAGAGGCATGTAGATGACTATGACAAAGAGTTGTGCATATCATCTATACAAGAATTGCATATGATGCAATTGGTAAATGTTACCTACCTTAATAATTGATTATGAACATTGGCATTGGCGGGGTAATAACTCAATTGTTTTAGATCTTGGCTCACTAGAAGTTTGTACACTACAATCTTCTGAATTGATACTTGAGGGTTATCAATTTGATCAATATATTGGGAGCGATAATTAATTAAAGACCTAATTAATATCGTTAATTTCAAATCGAATCTATTCAAAAGATTTTTGGACTAAAATTGCAAATTCCCTTTTTGTAGACTAAGTGGCTACCAACAACAATCACTTTTCATTGCGATCAGTCCTAGAGAAGGACAAAATAAATGGAAACGACTTTCACAACTGGTTTAGGATGTTGAGAATTGTTCTCACTCAAGAGAGAAAGCTCTATGTCCTAGATACACCAGAGCCAGATGAACTCACTCCCACCGCACCAAAGGTTGAAAGGGATGCTTACAAGAAGCATATTGAGGATGCCATTGATGTGAAGTGCTTGATGTTGTGCTTAATGAAATATGAGTTGCAGAGACAACATGAGAACATGGACGTCATTAAAATGGTTCAACATCTCAAGAACATGTACTAAGACCAAGCACGACAAGAGAGATATGATGTCTCCAAGGCATTGTTCAAGTGTGTCATGACAGAAGGAGATCCAGTAGGCCCTCACACACTTAAGATGATTGGGTATGTGGAGAACCTAACTCGACTGGGATTCCCTCTGAGCCAAGAGTTGTCTCTTGATGTGATACTACAATCATTGCTAGAATCCTACAGTCGGTTTGAAATGAACTACAACATGAACAACTTCGACATGCTACTGACAGAGTTGTTGGGCATGTTGAGGATAGCTGAGGCATAGATGAAGAAAGAAAAACCCAAATAATTGATAATGTTAAGAAGAAAGAAGGGAAAGTCTAAAGGCAAAGGCAAGGGAAAATCAAAGAAAGGTTCTGATGCTAGCCAGCAGCCCATGTCATCTTCAACTCTCAAACCCAAGGGAGGGGTGAACAAGGGAGGAAAATGTCACCATTGTCATGAGCCAGGACATTGGAAGAGAAATTGCCCTCTCTACATAGATGAACTAAAGAAGAAGAAGGAGGGGATGGAAGTCTCCACCTCAGGTATTATGAAATAAACTTAAAATGCTTCTTTATCTTAGGTATATGATACCAATATATAGATCTGGCATATATGATGTGCATGATCTGAAAAGAAGTGATGGCCTTTATGAAAGGACCAAGAAGGAACACTCATCAACATTGGAGCAAGTGTTTCTTCCATAGATAGTAGTACCTTTTAGTTTATTTCATCCCAAAGGGCATGTAATAGAGTTATGAACTGCTATTTCCTTTTTCCAATAAATAGAAACATTTTATTTCTGCATCTTGTAATGACAAGGATGTCTATGAATAAAATTCATGTTTCAATTTCAAAGACATGATCTTTTATGGAAATGGCTTATTTATATAGTATTGCTTGATATGCATGAGATAATTAAATAATACCTAAAAGTTATTGATGACTCAATCAATAAATTAGCATATCATGAGAAATTCATCTCTAGGTTCCATGTTGATGAATAAACTAGACTCTCTTGGTTAATGAACCATTAAGAGATATGGTCATCTTGATGACAAGTCAATCTTCACTAGATGTAGTGGGAGAATGACTATTCTATTAGGTATAATACATATTGATGTATATACATACCTATTGGAGTAAATGTTAATACTTCAGATATGGATATCTTGAAATGTTCAAGTGTATCATAAATGAAGAACAAACTTGGTAAAAAGTATTAATTCTTGATATGATCAATGAACGAGATACTTAAACCAAATGTTTGAGGACCTTGTGAGTAACTATGATAGTGTATCATAGAGAACTCATGACTAAGGCATGATTATGTCTAAATCAAAGAAGGAATCATACTCTAAATAGTAAGAGCATGATCATCAAACAAATAACTAATCTTCTAGAATTCTTCTAAAGAACATGCTTTACACTAAATAAAGGAGATTAAGAATCACAAGTGTTGTGGATTCTCAAATTCCTTATATAACAGATACACCTCATATATCTAGTAGAAAACACCTCGATCTTGATGGATAATGATATCCCACAAACTCAAAGGTGATGAATTGGTCATATGATGATGAGCTAATAATCTATCTAGATGATGTTGAGGAACCAGATTTTGAGTTATGACCTGAAGCCATAAGATCCAAAATGACTTCCATGTGATCCAAATAAGGTATGACCTTAATGGTAGCACTTATAGGGATAAAACCCATATGTGCAATTGGGTCTTAAGACTGACAAGGATGACATTTGAAGAGCTGATTGGTTGAGATAAATTCAAGTGAGTTCAAGGTGTTGAACCTATTGATTTTATTTAACCAATTGCAGGGGCATAATGATGTCTAAGTCAAAGAAGGAATCATACTCTAAATAGTAAGAACATGATCATCAAAAAAATAACTAATCTTCTTGAATTCTTCTAAAGAACATGCTTTACACTAAATAAATGTACAAAAGGAGATTAAGAATCACAAATATTGTGGAATCTCAAATTCCTTATGAAATAAATACACCTCATATATCTAGTAGATAATGCCTTGAGCTTGATGGATAATGATATCCTACAAACTCAAAGGTGATGAATTGGTCATATGATGATGAGCCAATAATCTATCTAGATGATGTTGAGGAACCAGATTTTGAGTTATGGCTTGAAGCCATAAGATCCAAAATGACTTCCATGTGAACCAAATAAGGTATGACCTTAATGGTAGAACTTATAGGAATAAAATCCATAAGTGCAATTGGATCTTAATAGTTGAGACTCACATGGATGACATTTTAAGAGTTCATTGGTTGAGATAAATTCAAGTGAGTTCAAGGTGTTGAACCTGATGATTTATTTAACCACTTGCAGTGGGATCATGCTTGCTATAGAAACTTAAAGACTATGAAATTTTTCATATGGATATTAAAACTACATTCCTAGTAGGAATAACTTGAGGTTGTATGCGTGACACAACCTGAAGGGTTTGATAATTTTGTTAATGAAAATGCAGTCTATAAGTTATAAGAGTTTAATCAATATAATTGATTGCCGACCAAAAAAAATCAATATAATTGATTAAACACAAGCACCTCATAATTGGAGTCTTTACTTTGATTATATAGTCAAAAGGTTTGACTAATATGTCAAAATAGAGAAAGGATCTGTGATTTCAAAGATTTAGTGGGACATTACGTGTGGATATACCTTCTTTGAAGAAATAAAAGAAATGTCCTATGTGATAGGAATAGAGACCTATAGAGATAGTTCTCAAAAGTCTCTTAACCTAATAAAGAGAGAGAACACATTGGCAATCTGTACTGAAGGGTTCAATATGCAAAGATTCACTGGGAGAAAACTTGTCCATGTTACATGGAGTTAGTCTCTCAGATGCCTAGTGTCCCAAATTCTTATGAAGAATAGGAACACAAAGATAGATGCCTTATGCATTCACAATTGGATCTATCATGTATGTAATCATCCCATTATCTTGTATGTATCGAACATAACAAGAAAATATATATGCATTCATCACCTTGTATTTTTCATACATGACCATATGATATGCTCATCCAATTATCTCGTATGTAATGGACATGAAGAGTGGATGTCTGTCTACTTCTAGTGAGAGCCACTAGAATACCATAAAGAGCTTGTTTAAGTACTTATGAAGTTTTAAAGGACTAGTTCTATGGTACTAAAAGGAAGAGTTGAGTGTAATGAGTTACACTAATGCAAGCTTCCAAAATGACATAAAAATGATCACAAAATATAAAAGTGAATCTGAGTTGTTAAATGAAAATGTTCTGAGTAAAATTAAAAGGCCATTTAATTCTAAAAGAGAATGATGAGTATCCTTGTGTTATGAACAACAGAGGATACTATATGGATCTAGAAGTTCATACAGATGAACTTATAGATATTCCAACCATTGATGACAAAGTAGAAATACTAAGTCAAACTATGGACCTAATTATTAGGCAAGGAATATCAGATAGCATATTACGGCAACTCCATTTCATATGAAATGTCATACAGTGAGGAGATGTGAAACATGCAATATACTGACTAAAGCAAAGTGTTGCTAACTCACTAGATTAGCACTAGCACAACAGATACATGTGGGACATGTTTAGAAATCACTAAGAATATGATTCGAAGGTGATTGGCTCTAAGTGCAAGTGGGAGTCTATTGGCATGTATGCCCAGAGAGCCAATCATATGATGATTAGATTGGCATATGTTTTGATTGATTTGATAAATATTAAAGGCAAGCTTCCAATTTGTTCTAACTCAATCGATTATGAGATAAATGATGGAACAGAATGAATGTCTAAAGAATGACAATACTCAATGACATATGTCTTCAGGTTGAGGACCTGAATAATGAGATCATACAGATGCTACGAGTATGTATATCCTTGTTATGTCCCTAATAGGATGTCATTGTTGAAGATTGATAGACAACAATTACACATCAAGACTAGAGTGTGTGTTGGTTGATGACAGTGTCTCATTAGTCATGATATATGATATCAAACCAAGCACACAGATACATGTCAGAGAAGAGTGTATCGGACAGACCCACCATGAGAGTGATACATGGAACCATGACATGGTATTCATAGTCATCTCTCATAGTGATGGTGGTGATTGTGATTCTTAGACTTGAAATCACTACACTTGTCGAATGTGATTGGGCACACTTTGACATCATCAACGCAGTCCTAAAACATGGGTTGTTATAAAGGTGACAATTGGATGGCTTTGACACATGAGATAGATTGTGAGTGATAGATATGGAATTTGTCCCTCCTAAGGGAGTATGATGTCCAAGCCACTTTATAGGCGAGACTGAGAAAGGCATGCACATGCACATGTGAATCAATATATGATATTGATGTCACACATATCTCATACAGTCAGCTCTAGTTCAAGAAACATGAATGAACGTTGAAAGGATGACAACTCCATGTCTTGAGTTCATTCAGGATATCAGAGACAAAGGAATTATACATTCACTGGAACACCAATCATAGACTGTAGGATTGAAAGTTGTTCTCCAACTTTCGTTTTCACTTGAGTAGCACTGATGTGAGGCTAGGTGCCACTCTTTGCTTGTGATGTCATAAGCTCATTATGGACATTCTTGCCAATGTGAAATGGGACCTATAGGGTCACACACAAAGGATTAACCTAGAAGAGGAGCTTATCCATGAATGATGTTTGGATTGATTACTAAAGTGTTTAGGTACTCAATCAAGCATTCAATCAATAGACTTGACTCCAAATAATCAAGTTCAAGTGTTGAACCAACTGATTTGAGTGTTAGATTGATTGAGAACTAAATTGACTGTGTTCTGCAAAATCTGGACCACCAACCGACTGGTTCACTGGGTGAACCGATCGGCTCATGGCCAGTGAGATGGCTGGTTCACTCTAGTGAACTGATCGGTTCACTTATCTAAACTAGTAGTGTTGGATTGTCCTAGTTTGTGAGAAAAAGTTTTCCATTTCACATGTTCTATTTGATTAGGATGAGAATTAATCTTTGCATTAATTAGAAATGAACAAGGAAAGTCAATTGGAGGCAAGTCTGGGAAGTGAACCGGCCGGTTCACACTCTCAGCTGACTGGTTCACAAGTGAACCAATCGTCTCACCTTGCCAAATGAAAGTTTCATTTATGTAACAACCGGTTCGCCTGCCGCATTGCAAATTGTTCATGGAAATTTCAGACCATTCTACTCCTACATAGACTGGTCACCCTGACCTTGCCCTCTACTATAAATAAATGGGTACATGGGGCTTCTCCAAAGACACAACTCAGAACATCATTTGCTCTGCAAAGTTGTTGTCCTCCCTGGTTGTGGTAACCGAGAGAGCCCAAACAAGTTCTACCCATCTAGGGAACAACAACAAGGGAAAGACAATTGCAGAAAAGCAAATGATTGTGGGAGAGTCTGTCGGTGACTAGTACATCGATAGAAGGGGACAACTCCTTCTAGTCCATTCTTCTGGATGACTAGAGTTCTCGGTAGTCCATGTGGACTATCTATAGAGGTGGGAGACTTTTGTTGCTCAGGAGGACGACAGTCAACTGCAGTCTGGGTCAAGACCAGGAGTTGCACAGATGTCGTCAAAGACATGTGGTTGAAGACCACACTAGATGCGAGGTATTGTTGCTGAGCAAGCCTCAAGACCAGGTATATCTCACTACAACCACCCTTCCCATTACATAGATGTTGATATGATCTACTGTTATGGGTTTATGGTCAAGTAAAATTTTTGTTTCCAATGCCTACTCTGACCATGTAAAACCCAACTTGAGGGTCATTCATGCTCCTTATTTCTACATGAGGGACCTCAAGAAGAAAGTCAGTGAGCTAACCCTATTTCATTCGTGCCTTGTGCCCTTATCTAAAGAATTCAGGAATGGTACACAAGGTTATATAATGGATTTCTATATGTTATGTTTAAGGTTTATCAACATGAAAGTAGTATTTATAGGGAACAATAGTTCATTAATTCAAGCATACATACAAACAAGACAATAACATGGCAGGGTCTTAGATTAGTAGCGGGTAAAGAGCAAGTCAAAAATCATGAGTAATATTCTAGAGAAGGCTTGACCCGAAGTGGACCTAAGATATAAAAAGGCATAATAGCGGGTCTTAGATTAGTAGGGTTATGATAATATAAGCATCATATAACTCATATGGATGTCCCCTTATACCTATGTTTCATGTATCATAATCTTAGTTCCAAACATGCATGCAACTATTCCACATAGATCAACAATCATAGAAACACCTAAGGTCTAGGTGATACATCCACATGATGATTGATAAGAAATAGAGACAAGTCTAATTTAGATGTAGGGGAAAGCATGGGATTTAGATTATTATCATGGTTTAAGAATGAAAGATCATAACTAATCATACTAGATCACTTAGTGTACAAAGTAGGTCTTTTGGGACTTTAATAGACAAACATGGCAAGTAATAGATCATGGTGATCTAAGTCACGTAGAGTACAAATACTACTGAGTTGAACTCATAAATATATTTCTAATCTTTATGATCAATACTTGCATAAGATTTTAGATATAGCTACTAAAGTCTATAAAAGTTACAACACGTAGCATGTGGTACAACACGAAGCCATCAATCAAGATAAACATGATCAAAATAGATCCCTTAGTTAAACAACGTACAAGAGTTTACTAATTTTGAGATTGAAATATTAGGTGATGACAATTTAAGCCAAACTCCCAAACTTGATCAAGTCATATCATGTATACACATAAAAGATCCACTTTTGGTCATCATAGGTTAATATGATAAAGGGGTTAATTTAAATGATCCAATGTCTTAAACACATCCATAAGGAGTCAAACTTACCGATTATCATAAAAGGGGTGACACAAGACCATTAATAGAACAAAAAGGATAAGGATTTCATATTGTTCATCAATTTTAAGATCATATAAGGGGTTTTGAGTTAAATAGGGAAATTACATGCATAATTAGTAGTACAAAATAGTTTCACTGCAAAGATGAAATTTTTCTTATTAAAACCATATATTACATTGTGCCATTTGGATATAGAACTAGGGAGTTAAGATGATTTGAAGATTAAGCACCTAATCATAGATTTGGGAAGGGTTCTCACCAAAAGAGCCACTAATGGGCTGTCGATTCCCTACTCTCCTGGGCTTGTTGGAGATCCCAGACACACATCCATTGCTTTGTTAGGACGCGACGTCCATGAGAGGGTGACTACATCTGCGAGCCTCATCTCGGTGACACGGAGCAGTTGTGGGTGAGATAGCGTAGAGGGGGACGATCGAGGATGGGATGGTGTTGTGTTAGGCATACTCGTATGATTGCGGGAGACTGGGTATCGAGAGCAAGAGCTCCATGGTCAGGGCGACTCCCATTGGTTCAGGTGGATCAGGGACGTCGTGGTATGGGCTCGTGTCATGCGACGCATCGTGAGGGGAAGAAGGAGGAAAGTTTCATGTGGGAGGGTGAGGGGAAGAGAGAGGTAGAGGATGTAGGCACACAACCCTCCTAGTAGTCATCCTCATTGAGAAGGTGCAGCACTGCCCATCTTCTGATGTGGTCTCGAGACCGAAGCAGGCTCATCAAACCAGAACAAAGAGAGGGAGATCATAGAGAGTAGAGCAGGAGCAACCAAGGTCGTATTTCCCCTCCTTCATTTTCAAGATGATGTGTAGGTTTTGAAGCCCTGGCCAAGGTGATGGCATTAGGATCATGAGCCACTAGGTAGGTGGGTGAGAAGAGGGGAAGATGGTGCTTCCGCTGGGGAGGGAGAAACTGGCCCCAGATAATGAGAGGGTAGGAGGGTTTAAATAGAAGGACAGGAGGCAAGGGATAGTTTTAGAGTTTGGATGTTGCAAGCCTGATAATGGTGGTGGCCAACCTGGGTTCATTTATCCCACATTCACTCCACTACCCGGTGCAACCGGTAAAATGGTAGAAAGGGGAGAAGGTGAGGATAAGAGATAGAAAAGGGGAGGAGGAGAGGCAGCATGGGAGGTGCCATCTTGGTACGATCATTTGCATGAGAGAGAGATATGAGAACGAGGGGGTGGGGAAAAGAAAAAAGGATCGACTGGGCCTGGGCCTGGTTGTCCCAATTTCCACTAATGGAGAAAAAGGTCATAAATTAGGTCTTATTTTCAAATGGGTCCATTTCTCTCATGGGATCCCCATATTGGGCAAGAAAAGAGGCGTTGGAATCATGGGATCAAGATCCACAACATGAAATCAAATTTAGGATAGAACAAGACTTATAATGAGGATCAAGAATAGATTTACCTATCCATGGTGTACCAAAAGCCTAACCATTAGTCAACAAGTACTGGTAGCATTTTTTCAATTCCAATGCGTTAGTTGAGTATATAGTGATTGAAAAACATCAAATCAAAGGTGAGGAAGATTGTTAAGCACACATGGGTATCACAAGTGTCGAGGTGTGAACCTATATGAGGATAGGGGAAAACTAGGTTATCACTATTTAGTTGTGAACATATGATGCCATTACTTAAATTAGATTCTATCTTTTAAGTTAACATGATATTTCATTAGTTACATTAATTTAAAGAAAAAATAAAGCTGATCTTCAGTTAGTGATTAAAAGTATATTGTTAGTTTAATCCCTCATTGGAGGGCCTAGACCCTGGTTAATTGGTTTGGATTGCATCAATAACTTTGGACTAGATAATGTGTTTTCTCTCAACAATGAGGCAATAATTTTACTCATCAAGAAGAGCGAGTGAGTTCTGATGTCAATGATGCCACATTCACCCTAGGATATAGGGTAACATATGGTGTTTTTTATAACCAAGTGATTGTGTTTGGTCTCAAGAGTATCACCCTAAAGGAAGGTCTTCTGATGAAGTTGACCTCCATTCTCAACAAGAGTGGGAAGTGGAATGTAGGTTAGAAATTAAGTGGATATGGGTGTCAAGGAAGAACAACGGAGTGAGTTGGGTAGTGACATTGAAAATTTTTGGTGTTCAAATTTTAGAGAGTTGTGAGAGTGTTATGAATAACAAGCTCTTAACACTACAACAAACCATGATAAGAGACAAGGATTCATACTCAGGGATAAGCTCCATGGGAATTGAGTAACACGGGTGAAGGCATATCCCAACCCCTCAGGCCTTGACCCACACTTTTTTCCCAAAATAAAAAGATTTGGTGGATTCTTTTCCCAAGTCCACCAATGGATTTTTTTCACTCATTTTTGAATTATTGTGTTGATCTAACCCCTTTGTCCCACCAATTATAATATTTATCTCCTGCAAAATCTAGAAAATTTAATGGATGAAATATATACTTCCATCCATTTACATCCAACGGTCTAATCAAACCCTAGAATTAAACACATAATATATATTCCCATCCAAGTTGCTACATCATTCATCCACATTCCCAATTATTTTGACTCTCTCTCTATATATCATTATCCTAACTAGTGCCCCATCCATCATACTATTTTCCACTTACAATGCCTCAGAACCACATTCAGTCTCACATGGTCTTGGAAATGGTTCACTCTCAGAACTTGTCCGCTCTCACCTAGACCTTAGATTGGTGTTCCACTAGGGAGACGATCATAAAGGATATAATGGATCTCTGGATGCCCTAGATTTGGAAACTGGTCTACTTAGTTGTGGATCTGCCTTAGTGTCACCAAAATCTATCACCACCTCATTGTCTTGTGCATATTCATAGTGTTTGGAAGTTGGGTAATGTGATGTCAAGCCCCATGACGTGTGTGATGACATCGGGAAGCCTCCTCTACTAGTCAATGACATCTATGTAGATTTCTTCTCATGTGAAATGGTCTCAATGGTTCATATATCATTGGGAAATATCTTGGTAGGCTTGTCATTGAAGATCCCATCAACTTCCATTTTGAGGTAGTGGTGGTGTTGGAGTTGTCGACACTGAACATGGGGAGTGGCAAGGTTTTTTGTCTTGCCAAAAATGATCAATACTGCATATGCGGTCCAAAATTTGATGGCCATTGTGCATCAGGAATAGTGTAAGATGGTATTTGCTATCTCATTCTTATTTTAGCTTATCATATTAAATATAGTTACTCCTCTAGTAATAAAGTGCTTGAATTAGTGAATGTCTTCCAAAATGGGTTCCTGTTTGTGTATGTTAGACTGTTCTCTGTATAAACTCTTGTTTTTTTTTTCAAAAATGGCTAAAATGTCAAAAAGAGTCTTTCTAGTATCAACTTATGGTTTTAAAGGGGAGAAATTTCTCCTAGGTATTGCTCTCCCTAGTTAAAAAGAAGTCTCAATGATATATATTGATTCCTACCGTCCTCAAAATGGGTAGAGCTAAAAGGTATTGATTCTTAATTAAATTGTTTTTTATTTGTGGGTTTTATTAGGTTTTGTTCTAGTTATAGAGAAAAAAGAAAACATACCTCCCTCCCTTATCAATGATTTTAGAAAATTAGATAGGTGTAAACTTGACATAGAAGATAATGGTCACAACAAGCTCTCCTAACAAAAGAAGCAACGCTTAGTAGAAGCATTGTAGGTTTGATAGTCCTTATTGTTATTAATTTTTGCGATGGAGGGGATGTTTGCCATATTTGTATGCCGAAACAGAATTCTAGGTGGTTGTTACTTTGATATACATTTTTCTCTCTGTATGCATGAATACAAATCCATAAATATATACGCACATGAGATGATGTTCTCTTTTGTTTTTTTAGTTGTGGAACATATAAACAAAACAAATATATTAAAATTTTATTTCTGCCACTTGTTTGACTAGCCTATCATTAGAAAATAGTTTCTATATTTTAATTAGATCCCATCAATATACTTAATATCATATCGTACAATCATGGTAAATTTAACGACGAGTATTGGAGAAGTTGGTTTGTAGAAATATTAATTTTTTTATAGAGCACGTATATTTAGATCATGTCGCACGATCATGTTATGCACCTTTTTTCCAACTCCATCTTCGATTTTTTCTACATATCGTACGTTTTATTTGGATAATTTATTTCTTTTTTGATTATTCTTGTACAAACAACAAGTCATATATTTCTAGTTTGTTGTGTCTGGTGTTTAATGTTTATACGTTATTCTTTGTAAGAACGTTACTAATGCATATTATTTTATAATCTAGGATATTGGAAGTATTTACCATGTACATGGAATGAGAACAACATTTGAGAAAACGTTATCGGAAGCAACACTAGAGAAAGTATTTAACAAAGATGACAACAGATGACACCAATATTGCATGGTTGCAAGATTATTTTTCATTTGACAAATAATATGGTGTACCACACGGTTTGTTTGTGTGATATTTTTTTAAGATAACAATTATATATTTGGGTATGTTGCGTTGTACAATTTGTATTAAAATAAGTGCAATAAGAAGACAACAACGAAAAAATAGTGGTCATGGTCATAAAGACAACAACTTATTTTATATATTTCTTGATGAGTGAAGACAACATTTTTCTTTATTGTTATGAAGTTGATTATGTTTTATTCTAGAACTTGAAACCATTAGAATGTATTATTTCTTTTCGTGAATAAAACAACTATTATTGGGATCTAAGCAATATGAATGAATGTATATCTGAATACCGAACAGAAATAGACTTTAATTAACATGTTCTGACAGTAAAAAAAAATTTATACTAATCACATGTCTGGACTTGCAGCCCTACTGGACAGGGTGGATCATTAAATAACACATTTTAAAGACGTCTAAACTATATTTATATTCTATTTAGAGGGCAAGGATTTTAGCTGTATTGGTCAGTGCTAGACTTTGGGCAACCTTTTTGCCAACCTGACTTTTCTCAATGAAGCATGAGTCAAAGATTGGCCATGACTAACACGTACTAATTAAGGATCGACATATACAGGTAAGGGATTTGACATTCGACAATAATCAGTTCTGAAAATTTTATGGGTGAGAAGAGAAAGCCAAGATATTAGATTGGAAACTATCTTCAAGACAACCCAACATATACTTGAAGCGAGATATATCAACAACAAAATGCCTAGTTATGTTGATGGTAGATTCGAACGGAATGGTGTATACTAAGGGTATAGTAAAAATAATATCAATTAAAAATATGTATAATTAAGGATAAGATAATATAAAATAGTAAATTATCTAATCAAATATGCATAAGGAATATACATTAAACATGATTTCAAGTCAAATAGGTTTTTTCGGGTGTATACATTTTAATGCATATTGGACTTGGAATATGTTCAGATTTTTCGTTCAAGTCTATTTTAGGTCGGATCTTAAAGTTGAAGTACTCGACCCGCTTTAGTTTTTTCGGGTATATCAATTCAGGTCTAATTTTTCAGTCTTACTTCTAGACATATTTTCAATTTATTTTCAACTTATGATCTCTATTTTTTTCTCATATGACGATATTTTTACATCGAAATAGAAGACAAGCGGGCAACAAACTGACGATATTTCAACTTTGATAAATCAGTTAGAGAGGAGTCATAAATTTCTGAATGCCTTTTCCGGTCATGGATGTTTATCATATGTTGCCAATTGTGACATATCCATATTGATAAGAGAAATTTATCGTTTATGGCCAATTCATTAAGATAGAAAAATATATTTGCTATTGGAGATCAAACTTGAATAGATTGCTAAAGACAATTTTGTTTTGGTGGTTTGACTAAGAAACAAAATTAAGATTCGCTCACTATCACACATGCTGTGAAGTAAAGAGTTTGAGATCTTATCCGGCCAGTGTGGCTCAAGTGGTTCGGTCCGGCTTGTCTTCCCTGGGGGACCTGGGTTTGAATCCCCCTGAGCGCACTGTAATTACCAAATCCTTGGGTCATCCGGGGTGCCAGTCCTTGGGTCATCCGGGCTCTGACACCTGTTTGAGGAGGAGGGGGAGCGGGGTCTCCCTAAGACTCTGAAAAAAAAGAGTTTGAGATCTGGTTTGGGTTAATTTATTGCAATACATGTCAAAACATGGCGTGGAAGAAAATCACTCTAGAAGGACAATATACAAATGTTTAATCTGTTATGTAACCCTTGCAATCCATTAACGAAGGGTTCAAAAGTTCTATGCCTGACATAATGTGTCCGCTGAATCCCAAACATACACTTCCCCATGTACCTCACAAGTCAACGGATGAGATTTTTTTAGCATACAAATGGACACATAAAATGATCACATAAGATTTGAACCCGACAACGACCACTCAACCACTCGCGCATGCAAAATATTGAAAAGCTTGATGTGAGGACTATAAAAAATCATAAAAAGATGGATCTTCCGCGTTTCGGATTGGACGCTGCCATCATGTTTTCCTTTACCGGTCTGTATTCAGAAAGAGAGGTTTGGTTCTCGCCATTAGGATTTATGGCGGTGGGATTTTTATGGATGTTAAATGAATGTTCATATCGATGAAAACGGTCGCCATATTATAAGGGTCAATGTGGTGGACCCGGTATCCGGTAAATAGCGTATGACTTCGTCCGTAGAAGCTTGTAGAGACTAACCACCCCATATAATTGCTCACTAGGCCATGATGTCGCTATGACACTAAGGTTTTATGATTAGATTTTTTTTTATGATTAACATTCTTAGGTTCAATGTTCTATAAATTTTTATGACGTTTATGTTTGGTACTACAAATATAAATTTTTTTGTATTTTGTTACGTTTATATTTGGCTCCAACTTTCTAACTACTGATGTTTGTACGTAAATGGATTGTTAATTTAATGGGGAAGATTTTCTTCTGTATTTAGTTTTGTACGTCATTAAAATGTAGTATGTCATTAAATTAGCTCCAATTATGGGTTCAACCGTTTGCATAGAAATCGTGCTCATTTTTTTTTATCCTTGTGTATCGGCGTTATTTTAAATCATTCCATGTTTGTTGGTAATGAAACAGACGCGTCCAGGCCGGCATTGGTGTTTTAGAATGTTAATTTGCTTACTTGTGTGGCAGGAACTCACTGGTCAAAGTAACAACGCTCTTAAAGCAAAAGCGAACATGCACAAAACTACCGGATAATTCTCAGAGTCCGGGGCCGAACCAGTGGGGGACCAGAAAATCATGGGGGGGGGGGGGGGGGCTGCTGAGTTAGATTTTTTTTTTGAGGGAGGGCGGGAAGTCCTATGATTGGGGCTCCCCGTAAAAAAAAATCACTAAAATCACAAATCAAGGTTGACAAGGGACAACAGACTTGACGGAAAAAACTGAAAAGACAAAACACTATCTACTAGACCTCTACGAGCCGAATTGGCCACCTCGTGGGCGACCATGTTACCCCTACGATTAACATGACTTAACCTACAAAAAGAAAACATCGAGCTAATGTCCTCAGCCAAAGCACCCAAGTAGTCCCTCCTCGTCTTCTTGCTATTGTATGCGTAGACGACTTCCATAGAGTCTGTTTCAACCTCCACTCGCTCGTAGGCTTGCTCCTTCGCCCACAGCAACGCCTCTCGAACTGCTAAAGCTTCAATAACAGTGACGTCCTCTCCCCACTCTATCTTCTTCCCCATCACTCCCATCAGACCGCCCTCTTCGTTTCTGGCCACCACACCAATACCTGCCCTCCCGTCGTCCCCTACCAAGCCATCTGCATTCAATTTGATCCTTCCCCGTGCCGGTTTCACCCAGCTGCTCCTTCTGCTCCTGTCCATTTCGCCGTCCCCTACCTCCTCATTCTGCTGATCCCCGTCCCCCCTCACTTCCCTTTGTTGGATGGTGTTCATCTGCTCAGGTGGCTCCACAAAACTCCCTGTCCCGCACACTTTCAGCTGCTGTTCCGCGCTTCTGTAGTCTTCCCTTGGACGTGAATGTATGGTAGGCCAAGTATCTTCCGTAACCCCCCGCTGCTGGCTTACTCTTCTCTGTCCCGCCCTCATCACCGTCAGCGCCTCTCTGTAGATGTAGCCGCACTGGAACCCATTATCCTGGAACGTCCTTTTGCATCTAGCTCGCCATACTGCCCACATAGCAGCCACCGCAACTTCCGCCTCCCTCATGGATGGCCTGTCTAGCATGGCCTCCATCATCACACATACATCCTCTTCCCTAGACTCATCCACCCACTCTTGGGTCTCACGTGGCGTTTGTTCCCAAACTTCAGTTGCGTTCGGACAGCGGAAGAGCATATGGGTAATAGTTTCCTTCTCCGATCCACACAGAGGGTAGGTACCATCGTCTATACAGTGCATATCAAAAAGACGGCCTCGCGTTGCTAGGCATCCCGTGCAAATCCTCCATAGAAAGTGCACTATCTTCGGACACCATCCCGCATGCCAAATCTTCTTCCACAACATATTGTCTTGTCGAGTCTTGTGACGCCTTGCTTCCTCTGTCCCTAACAAGCCCAGCCAATAAGCAGACCGCACTGAGAACTCACCATCCTTTGTAGGCCACCACATCCATGTATCCTTGGGTTTCCTCAAACTCAGCTGAATTGCACATATACTCCTAGCTATATTATTCGGAAAACATTCCCGGACTCTGACACCATCCCAACCGTTTCCCTCCTCCGTCATAAGATCTCGGACCACTTCATAATCTGGGCAATTCTCCTTGTTGTGGTTTTCCAGAGTTTCCTTCTCTCCTGGCAGCCATTTATCGTGCCATATGTTCACCTCAGTCCCCTCGCCCACTCTCCATTACGTGCCTTCCTTTAAGAGGGCCTTCGCTCCCCATAGGCTCCTCCATGTGTAGCTCGGTGCATGACCCCTTCTAGCCTCCCAAATAGATGTCTTTGGGAAATATTTGGCCTTTAAAACTCTGGTCGCTAGCGCTTCTAGGTGAGTGACCATCCTCCATAGTTGTCGTGCCAATAGTGCCTGGTTAAAGGTCTGAAAACCCCTAAAACCAAGCCCTCCCTGACGCTTTGGCTTGCACATTCTGTCCCAGCTCATCCATGCTATTTTCCTTTCCTTATCTTTTGCACCCCACCAGAATCTAGCTACCATCTTCTGGATCTCATCTATAGTTCCTTCTGGCAGCTGGAAGATACTCATAATGTATGTGGGTATGGCCTGCGCCACTGCTTTAATCATGACCTCTCTCCCTACTTTAGATAGCAATTTCTCCGCCCATCCTTGAAGCTTCCTCCAGATTCTTTCTTTGATGAAACTGAACACCTGTTTCTTGGACCTACCCATGGCTGTTGGCAGGCCTAAGTAACTGGCATGTCTGTCCACCTCTTTGACACCCAAAAGCCACTTCATCTCATTTCTTCTTTCCGCCGTAACTCCTTTTCTAAACACCACCTCTGTCTTTGAAAGATTGATTTTTGACCCGATGCCTGTTCATATTGGCTGATGATTTCAGCTATCTTCACGCACTCTATATTGGTAGCTCTAGCAAAAAGAATACTGTCATCTGCAAAAAAAAGATGTGAGATAGACGGCACTCCCCTACACGGTCGGATCCCATGTAGCCAGGAGTCGCGGGCAGCAGTGGAAAGTAAAGTAGAGAAAGCTTCAGCACATAAGATGAAAAGAAAGGGTGAAAGAGGGTCACCCTGGCGTAGTCCACGTGAAGGCGTTGTGCTTTGGGTCCTGTCTCCATTTACGGCAAAGGTGTGCTGGATGGATGATATGCAGTCTTTAACTTTATTCCTCCAATGGATCCCAAACCCCACCTTCTTCATCACTTCATCAAGGAAAGACCACTCAACTCTATCATACGCTTTGGACATATCTAGTTTCAGATCCAGGCTGCCTTTTTTCTGTCTTTTGTCTCTCTTCATATAATGGAACACTTCATAAGCAATGAGGGCATTATCAGTTATCAGTCTCCCCGGGACGAAAGCACTTTGGTTCTCAGAAGTGACACTGTCCATAATTGATTTTAGGCGGAATTGTCATCACTTTCGATGCGATTTTGTAAACCACATGGCATAGACTAATGGGTCTGAATTCTCCCATGGATTTAGGTTGTTCGGACTTTGGAATAAGCACAACAAGGGTGTCATTGAACTCCCCTATACTTCTTTCCCCTTTCCACCATCCTTTGATGTAATTCGCCACATCTTTCCCTATAGTCGCCCAGTGTTGTTGATAGAACATAGCCTTAAAACCATCTGGCCCCGGGGATTTATTAGGATGCATTTGTTTTACTGCTGTCCATACCTCCTCATCCTCAATATCCCTTTCCATATCCTCCCTTTGGGAATCCGTAAGCAGTTGCCTCATCCCCCTTGTTGCCTCTTCAAATCCCGTAGGAAAACTCGCCTGGAAAAACTTTTCAAAGTAACTCAGAATGATTGCTTGAATCTCCCCTTCATGTTTATGCATAACACCTTGTTCATCCTCTAGCCCTGAGATGTGATTTCTTCTTTTCCTGTTTGTAGCTTTTTGGTGAAAGTATGCAGTGTTCCTATCTCCCTCCCGCAGCTCCTTAACCCGGGCCCGAGCCGCCCAATATTCCTTATTCTTTTGCAGCCAGTACTGGAGTTCCTTTGATTTTTCCTCCGCTTTGTCAAGGTTTATTTGAACCGGATGTAGAGATTGCAGCCCTTTCAGTTCATTTTCCATCTCCTTTATCTTCCTCTTTCTTTCCCCAAACTTTTCCGTTGCCCATTCATATAAATTTTCTTTACACTTTAGCAGCTTTGTCTTCAAGACCTTGCCCTCGGTGGACTTCCATGCCTCCTTGATGGTGTTGTCACAACCCTCTTCTCCAACCCACATCTGCTCAAACATGAATTGTCTTTTCCTTCTCTTTAATTTGGTACGTCGGTTGTCCGCATTCAGGAAAATAGGTGTGTGGTCCGAGTCATGAATAGGTAGATGGTACACCTTGCAGAATCTGAACAAATTTCTCCACTCTAGATCAGGAAGGAATCTATCCAATCTTTCTTGGACCAAGGTTTTCTCTGTGAGTCCTCTCTTCCACGTAAAGATATTGCCCTCAAAGCCCACATCCACCAGCTCGCAATCATCAATGACATCACGAAAATTCTATATAAACCTCTCATCTTTAGGGGATCCACCTTGCTTCTCAGAGTTTGAAGTTATCTCATTGAAATCGCCAAAAAAGATGACAGGAATCTCTGACTCCCCTTTTATCTTCCTCATCAGTTCCCACATTTTCACTTTACTAGCCTGATCCTCCCACCCGTAGAGCCCCACCGCTCTCCATTCTTTGTTGTTTTCATCTTCCTTTATTAAAACTGTTACATGTCTTTGTGAATAGTTCTGGATTTCCACCTTCATGTCCTTCCACCAAAAACCTATTCCGCCTGCCCTTCCATCACTTGAGATACACATCCCGTCACTGAAACCACAACTTCTTTTGACATCCTCAAGCCTCCTCTCAGCTATCATAGTCTCCATGACAAAGACTATGTTTTGACGTTCTCTCCATATCCAAGACCGGAGAGCTCTGCACCTGTCAGGGTCGCCCAGCCCCCGACAGTTCCAGCTAAAGATTTTCATTACCCTTCGCGGGATTGGACTCCGCCAATCTCCGCTACTTGGATCCGGTCGATCCCATGTACCACTATCACCTCTTGGCCTCACTTTTATCTCTTTTCCTCCCCTATCTGTGGAATCTGCTCATCCAGGTCCATGTCGCTTGTCTCCATGCTTCTCCCTCTTTTCCCCGTATGTTGTTCCCATACCACCTCCTTCTCTGGGATGCCCAGTCTTTCTCCTTTGCTCATTTTGTATACCCAGGGGTGATGTTTCTTTTTGCCTTTATTCCCCTTTAACCCGTGTTTCATCCTTGTTGTCGCCTCTTCCTTTCTCTGTGCTCTAGTGATGGCCCTTTTTCCTTCTTCATTCTGCCTTGTTCTGGCCGTTCTCTGGTTGGACGATTGTTGCTTCTTTTTATCCTCGGGCCTATCAATCTCTGCCTCCGTCGGCCACTGTTGACTTGAGTGCAAGCTTCTTTCATGGACTATCTGTTCATCCACTCTTGCCTCCATTTCCTCTTCAGGGGTCTCCACAATGCAAAGTGAATCCTTAATTCTTATCAGTTCTTCCGCAGTATATATCATTGCACCTCACTCACACGCCTTCCCCTTCCTCTTCTCCATACTCACCTGCTGTTCCGGTCTCCCGACGATTCCGTCCAGCAAGGAGGTACCTCCGTCCTCTGTTGGTTTTGGTCGCTCGTGATTCTCCCTCTCCCCCGACACTCAGTCCCCCGATCTCCTTTCCATCTCTACCCCTGCCCCTTCTCCCTCCTAGTGTTTGCTTTCCTGACATCCTTCTCTCGACTCCCCACCGACCCATAGTGTAGAGCTTCGGTCATCGCGCTCGTCATCCCCTATCTTCCCCCCAGGGTTCCCCTTCTTGCTTCCTTTTCCTTCTTCTTTCATCTGCTTCCCATTGTTGCCTCCGCCTTCCTGTCTTTCTGGGTTTACCCCCCAAGCAGCATTGTTGTTCTCCCCTACCTCCTCTGTCGTCCTCGATCCCCCCTCCCCCGAGCTCCCGCTTGTCTTGAAAATAAGTTTCCTCCTTGGTTTGCCTATGTCGTCACCTCTATTTCCTTCCTGCCGTCGTTGTTTCCATGGTGATGCTCTTAGCCAGCCACCCCATCGGTGCTTAACTTCCTCTTGCTCCTCCAGGTTATGGAAGTCACGGTCGATGTGTCCCAACAATCCGCAGTTGAAGCAGAACATCGCCAAACGCTCATACCAGACTTCGACGTCGACTATGCTGCCGCTCTTCACCCTGATCTTCAACGATCTCTTCAGCGGGCGGGTGACATCCAGCAGTACTCGGACTCTAATGGAGGAGTCCCATCCTGACTCATCTCTGTCAGTAGCAATGACAAACCCTATGCGAATCGCCACTTCCCGGATCATGTGTTCCCCTCTGTAGCCCATCGGCAGACCATATAGTCACACCCAGAAGGGGGATTGATTAATGGAGAGTCGTCCCGGTTGCTCTTCCTTATCCACCTCCTTGAAAAGCAATAACCGGCCATCAAAGTTCCACGGTGCTCCCTCCAGGACACGCTGCTTGTCCCCCCAGTGAAGAAATTGCATCACAAATACATCGCCTACGAGTTGTTTGAAAACAACTGTCTCCTTAAGACTCCACGCTTGCGTTACTGTTCTCTCCATAGCCTTGAAGTTGTATGCTCGATCAGTAAGCAGATGCCCTACTAAAGCCAGTTCTGTGTGATCTTCTTCCCCCTCGTCGCTCCCTGTTGGATTGACGTCGATTGGTTCCTCTTCCTCATCCGACAATCGCAGACCTGCATAACGATCCGCCAATTCCGCTGCCATGAAGCTGGGACCCAAAACACTGCCTCAATCACGCTTGAACCTGCAAGGGAAAACCCTAATCTAAGGGAGGAAGACGACCACGTCTTGCGAATCCCTAATCGCTAGAGCGGTAGGGTGCAACACGGGCTGGGTCACCAGCTTAAACTTAGATCATAGCATGATGGCTGCTGAGTTAGATCAGTGATCATCAAAAGTCTGATTTCTTTCTATTTTACCAATCAACAAAAAGTAAGTTGTATTGTAAAAGCATTCTTCTCATTATTTTGAACCAAAACATGACTCGGTACTAACTACGAATAGAAGAGTATACTAAGATAGCGGAGAACTATATATAAATCACATCAATGTTGTTCTTTAAAAAAATATTTGTGCTAAAGTATGAAAGCAATAAGTTATAGACGGAAAAATTAACATCTTCTATTTACTTTCTCTTTTTTTTACGTATTAAGGGTTCGACTGGTTTGTTGTAACTGTCGGAAATTTTGAAAGTCATTTTTCAGGAAAAGAAACATAGTTCCAGGAACTGGTTTTCGAGTGATTGGTCTGATTTAAAGCATACGGAAAATGCTAGGGGTGAAAAAAACTATCCACATAAGCGAGTAGCAAGGGTAGAACATCTCGCTCCGATTACGGGCCTGGTTGATGATTATCACAGTTGTCGACAGTGTTGACGACTGGAAGGGCTAGAGGAGATAGACTCCAAGGAGTGAGAAAGGTCTATTGTGATTGCCATCTTTACCCTTCTACCCCGCGAGATCGTCGACGAGGACCTCGTCCAGGAGAAGATGCTAGGGATTGCGGCATCGTAATGATGCGTGTTACTATTTGTTATCGATGGCACCTTTTCTGTAGATAACTGACGAGAACGGTGGATAATAAGATCTGAAAATCTGAATCATATTAAGTCAATTTTGTAGAAGATTTCACGGTTCCAGAAGCCAGCGAACCTCCGGTTGCGGCGCCCTCATCTGCTTTCCGTCGCCTTAATAACGGGAACTGGTTTTCCCTTGGTTTTGGCCCGGAAGTGGGAACCTGCCGCGTATATATATTTACGGAAGTGGAGTTACAGTCGCTGGATTTGATTTCCTGGGTTTTCGAAAACCAATGGCCCGATTTTAACCTAGGAACTGCAGTTCCTTTCTTTTTTACCTCACTTACGATGAACCAGTCAGAGCTAATAGGAAAATTGACATTTTTTGACCGAAGTTTGGTGGGAGTTTTTTCATTTTTTATATTAAAACTTTAGAAGACCAATCAACAAAAAAAAAGACTATATAGAAAGAATAAGACATATCTTCTTTTAGACATTTTGAATAAAAAACTGAATAACAAGTAAATAGAAAAAGAAAGAATATCAAGATGGCATGAGCCTTCTTACACATCAACATTTCTCTCTGTCAAGATGTCTACGCTAAAAATATAGATACAACAAACAATACACATAAAAATAAGAATGTGTAATTTATTTATTTTCTCCTTCTTTCTTCACTTATTAATATGACTAAATAACTACTAAGATGAAAAATGTGTGTTGGTAGGAAATTGAACCTAGACCAAAACAAACAATACAACAAAAATCTACCAACTCAGCTCACAACTACAATATGCAATTGTAACTCATCATGATTTATAACACATTTATAACATGTATGTTCATGACAAAAAAAAATTGTAATAGCTGGGAGTCGTACAAGGTGCTGCTAAGACAGGTTTGACTAGCACACCATTCAAACTACAACAATTTAACATGCAATTGTAATGCATCATTGTTATAATACATATATAATACCTAGCAAAAACAAAATTCACAGCAGCAAGGAATCAAACCCAAGCACTATTTATCAACTTCAACAAGCGGGCCAGTCAGGGTAAGCACTACCTTTGATTAGGTAGTTTACAATTATATATAATATTTTTACACAAAGTATATATATATATATATATATATATATATATATATATATATATATATATATATATATATATATATATATATATATATATATTGGATGTCCGCACGGGTAGCCAAGTTAATTACCCGTGCACTGATACACGGTGGCATGATGTGTAGTTAAACCGAACTCCATTATGGTTGCATGGTAGCGGTGACATCTATTGTAATTACACATATTTCGTTTACGTATGCATGGAGTAGCGGTGACACATATTGTAATTAAGCAGAAATCAACTACGTATTGCATGGAACACGGTGGTAGTATTTTTTAATTCAACATCCTTTACTAGTGCATGTGCATGATTCCACTATTTGTAGCTAGACGACAATGAATTATGAGTGCATGCAATAGTGGAAAAGATAGCTAGACACATTGAGGCATACATTTTTGGTGAATAAAAAATTAATTGAGGACAAGAGCTTTAATCATTTTGAACACATGTTCACCGTTGACTCATAATTAGGATATGTTCTATGTAGTTATCATCTACATAATATGCATATAGTTATTGATACAGTCAGGTTGTATTACAAGACGTGAACCTTGGTTACATTGTTTTCATTCTCATTACAATTTATTTATTCGTATTACATATTTTTCCTTCTTATTATAATTTATTCTGTACTGAAGTTTATTCTCATAAATTTTTATTTAACACCTTGTGGGTCATCTATTATATCATCAAACATCTACATTAGTTACAATTTTCTCCTCCTTATCGTAATTGTCTTTGCTCAATTCTTTTTACAAAATATTAAACATGGTTGTATTTTCAATTTACAAAACAATATTATAATATTTAGGATGATAAGCTTACCATTTTGCATGTGAAGTTCTTAAACCTACAGATTCTTTCCTTGTCTTGTGTTCACATAGAATTCTCTAGTTATTGAATCTTGATTGTTAGTGTAAATGCTACATGTAAATTTTAATGCCTTAATGTAATAAGAAAGTGTCATATATAATACGGACAGTCACATTGTAATAGGCAAGGGTCAACCGTAATGTAGGTGACAGTTTTGTAATATGGATACTCATATTGTAATAAGCAAGTGTCATTTGTAATATGGACAGTCACATTGTAATAGGCAAGAGCCAACCGTAAGTAGGTCACAGTCTGGTAATATGGATACTCATATTGTAATAAAAAAAATTCATATGTAATGTGGACAGTCACATTGTGATAGGTAAAAGCCAACCGTAATGTATGTGACAATTTTGTAATATGGATACTCATATTGTAATAAGCAAGTGTCATTTGTAATATGGATAGTCACGTTGTAATAGGCAAGATATAATCGTAATATAGGTGACCGTTTTGTAATGTGGATACTCATATTGTCATAAACAAGTGTCATCTGTAATTGTATGGGTTGACAGAGACCTCATGGTTGTGGTCATGGTGGTCGACAAATGTTGTCACATCCATTGATAGGATACATTGTAAGTTTCTCTAGGAACATCAAGCTAAAAAATTACATTTGGCCAATTGGGATGCCATATGTAGTCCCAAGGAAGAGGGGGATGGGGTATCATAAACATTAAACTCCCTAACATATGCCTCCTGTAACGACCCCGCCTCCCGGTAACCCCCAACTAAGGGAGACCCGAAGGTCAGAGCCGTTAATCAAATAACAGGATCAAAGGTTCCACATATAATCAACAATAATTAAGAAATTCTACTAACTAACTGGATAAAGGGTACAAAATTAAAACTTTAATTACCTTTGAAAGAAATGTTGGACATCTATCTATCCAGAGCTTGAATTTACTCTATCTAATAGCCTTTGGGAAGTTCTAGGAAATTGCACCAATCACACTTACACTAGCTACTTAGATCACACACTCACATTATAAGAAGGGAGATGTATGTAGGAACAAATGGGGCTAGCTAGGGATCCAATAACTGGACCTAGGAACCATTCCTAGGATTTCCACATACATTCCAATTTCCCCTAGAAGCTAAGTGTCATCAAGCATCACAAATCAAGCAATCTATGTTAAAAGTACAAACCACATTCAATATAATGGGAAATGAGATAGAAGCAAGAGGCAATCATCATAGAATGAAATTATGTTCATTACAAGTTATTTCCCCCATCATGGTATCAAAGTCACATTTTAACCCCAAACAGCCCACCACTAGGGGCTTAGCTAAACATGCTCTAAGAAAAGATAAAAAAATGAGAGGAAGGGGATAGTACTTCATGGAGATCGAAGTAGATCCTTCTCCTTCACCTCCTATCTGCTATAGGGTGACCTCCGTCCTCCAAGGTGGATGATGGACATGGAAATGATGGGGATTATGGTGGAAAACCTAGAAATCTAGGTATCTGTGGTTGAAATGAGGTGCAAATGGTGGGTGGAGAGCATAAATGCAAGGGGAGAGCAATGAATGCTCAAGAGTGGGTGGAGAGGAGTAATGGAAGCTAATGTAGTGGTGTGGCCGCCACCTATGTATATATAGGTGGTGGTGGAAGCACTACAGTAAGTAGGGGCATTGTTGGAAAAAGGACGACCATGATGGAAGAATGGTCATGCTGGGTAGGGGTTGGAATGGTCGTGGTGGTGTGGAATGGTCGTTCTAAGAAAGTTCAAATTACAAGTTGAGTTGGTAAAATAGAGGTTGGTATCACGGCCGTGCTGGGCAACACGGCTGTGGTAGAGGCTAGGTAGAACGGTTGTGCTGAGTAGCACGAATGTGGTGATTGTTGAGTTGGAGCTGAGGTCATTCCCTTCAACATGTCCATTTTGACTTCTCGAAGCATGACCGTTTTGAAGGATTCATGGCACGTCCGTGCTGGGTAGCACGACCATGGTGGCAATGTTGTTGTAGCTTGAAATTTTGAGATTTTCTCTGTAATTTTGAAATTGGCCACCATGTCCGTTCCTTGGCACCACGGCCATGCTGGAATCTTCAGTAGAAAAATCAACTTGAATCTTCATGATTCATGGACTTCTTTGATTGATGTCAACCCTGGCCATTAGGGGTAGGTTGAGGGAGATTTGGGGTCTTCTTTGGACCCCTCCATGAGTGGAGGACTCCTAGAACTCCTTCCTTCTCTATCATCCATCCAAAGCATGGTCCAAGTACCAAAAAAGTATGCAAAGAATGTCCATAAGTGCATTTGACAATAATATGGATATTGGGGAATTTAACTTGCATTCTACTATGTTTAGATGTGATTGAGATACAAAAAGACACAATATGAAGCCCTAAAATAGGGCTACATCACCACTCCAAACTTAAAACATACTTGTCCACTAGTATGCTCCAACTTAATCTCTCTCTTCAGTTTTCTTTCAATAAACAAGAATGACAAATGCATTGCAAAAGATGATTATTTACTAAATGGTCTTAAAACAGACTGAGTGCATGTGTTCCACCTCTCTCCTCTCCACTTACACAAACCAATCATGAAATGAGCACTAAGCATACAAACTTCAAATATAGAGCATAGAATACACAAGCTTTCCATACGTCCTTCATGTAATTCTGGGTAAACTGTTTCATGTTGGCATTAATCAAAGATGACTAGGAGTGTTGTTTCATTTTATTGCATTCAATCTTATGCCTCAAACCACACAAAATGACCCACATGGTTGTATAAAGGGTAAAGTGAGCTAGATTTGATTTTTTCTAGTTCAATGGGTATGAAAATGGAAGAAAGGATTGTGGTATGATTTTGGAGTGATTTTACAAACTCATTTTTTTTCTTTATTTAGATGCTCTTAAACAAGAGCATCTTTTTATTTTCTTTTTGCTTTTTCTTTTCTCCTTTTATTTCCTTTTTCCCGTTGATGTAGGTAGGGCATATGGTGGATAGAGTGAAGTGGGGAGATGTAGATATGGCCACCAAACTTTTGGAGGTGGCCAAGGCTAAATATGTGCACTAAGGCATACTTTCATGAGGCAGAGAGATATGAAGATGGTGAAAGAAGAGTCGGGTCAAAGAGGGGTCATTGGTGTAGTCCTCAACATAAAATCTCATGCATGAAAACTAATCCAATACTTCATCAAATGATATCACATCACATGATTGAACAACATGAGATTCACATTTATATCATGTGATTCCATAGGCTCTAAGCGTTCATAGCGTGCTCAAATCACAATTCAAGAAAAAAATGCACAAACTTGAGAGAGGTGATGCACATGTAAAAAGTCCACAATCAAGACCAGTTGTCAAAGACCAACATTTTCATTTCAAACAATGGAGATTAAGTTAAAACATGTTTTTAGGCAAGAACATTCAAGTTTGGGAAAAATTGGCCAAAATAATGCCAATTTGCATTCAATCACATCTAAACTTAACTTTAGGTAAATTAAAACATAAAACAACAAATCCTAATTAAAACACACAAAATTACCAAAATCTACATGAGAATGTATTGCATGACATGGAGGAGCAAAAGGAGCAATTTTTTTGAAAAATTACACAAAAATGCATAAAATTGAACTACATGTATGCATGGATGCAAGAAAAAGGAAATCTATACTAAAACGAGAAATCAATAACTAAACAAAGATCAGGTGAGACAGACATCAACAAAATAAGCTAAGAAAGAGGGCATACCGCCCTACAACCCTAAACTTTTGAATCATGTTATCCACAACATGAAAGTAAAGCTTAGGAATGATAGGGTAGACATCACTGCTCTGGTAGTGTGGGATCCTGTGATGGGTCTGAATGTAGAGGCAGATGTTGGTAATAGTGGCCCTAGTAGTCTTCCTATGGAGGTGGGTATGCCTCTTGGTATCCAGATAGTCCTCCCCAGAAATCCCCCCCATTGGGGGTTCCTATGTACATGTGCATGTTGATACTGGTACATGTGCTTGATTTGATGGTGCACCTACTACTGATCTAACCACATGGCATGTTGTGTCTACTGAATCGCCTCCAACTATGCATGAATGGATGACATGTCATATGCATTTGTTGGAGGTGGTTGCACATCAAAGTTCTCATTTCTCTGCCTTCTGCGGCGTGGCTGCTTAAGAATGCACTACTGCTTAAGCACATTGGTCTCTCCTACACCCTCTGGTAAGTCCACTCGAAACACTCTGTAATCCTCTCTAGGATGTTGTATTTCCCACTCAGAGAGCTTGGCTGGCAGATTTTCCAATGGCCTGACATCATCCATAAGAATAAAAGCATGGTAATTGTAAGGACCCTGACCTTCGTTTTAGGCTTATCCTATTTGATTTACCTAACCCTGGTGTTTAGTTGCTTGCTAATCACCTTTAATGGTGATTAGGGTTTGGTTTTGCCTTGTTGAGTGTTGGAGGTGCAACCTAAAATAACCCAAGTCTAGGGTTGATGAGCAAGTTTGTCACCTTGAGAGGTATTTCTCTCTATCCTTGCTCCTCTAGAGTTGAGAGGAAGGGTTGTGCTCATTGCTTGAGTTGCCTTGGGCTTGGTTGATCCTTGTTGGGTCTTGTTTTGCCTTATTTGGGCCTTTCCTTGCCTTGATGAACCTTGTATCGGGCAAGAGGGTGTGGTGCTGCCTTGTGTCGGCCATGGTTGTGTCAGCCATGGCTGAGTCAGGAAAGAGGTTATATCGCCCATGGGTGTGTTGGCCTTTGATCCTCCTTGACCTTGGGCTTCGTTTGTGTCACCACCCTTGTGGACACTTGGTGCATGATGCTTGCATGTGGAAATTGCCTTGGACTTGTGTGTGGAGCGAGATAGGGGGTGGCATTGCCCTTGGACAAGTGTCCCTAGGTGGGAGACACCTTGCCTTGTTTTCTCCTTCACCCTCTTCTTTCTCTTGCTTAGGATCCCTTTAGTTGGTGTTGCTTCCTTTCCTTCCTTGGTGGGTGACACATCTTTGTTGCAAGTTGGTGGCCGATCCTCCTCCTTCTCATTGGAGTCTTCTTCATCCTCTAGTGGTGGTCGAACCCTAGAGTGCCTCGTTCTTCTTCTTCTGGTGAGCATCTTCCCTCTTTCCTTAGCACCTTCTTCTTCTTCTCTTTCTTGCTTGCTCTTCGGCCATGGTGGTTACAAGCTTTGTTTCTCTTCTTGAGGTGGTTGAAGGTGGTGCTTGAGATTGGGAGCTTGGTGCTAGGAGTTTGGATCTTGCTTAAGGAAGGTCACATAACTCCTAACCCTAGCTATACTACTTCCTTTTTCTTGTTGCACGTTATGTTTCACCTTGATCGACCATGCTATTCTTGATGGATATTCTTCTCGTTAGATATGTTTCTTGTTCTAGTTAGTATCTTTGATCTTGTGGTTATATGTTCATGCTATAGATGTGTTCTTGACCTTGGTGGCCGAACCAAATGTGTAGATTTTCTTGGGCAAAACTCCTTTCTTTCCATTTGGTCTTGAGAAGTGAGTTTGTCTCTAGTGGTATAGGCAATACTCCTCTAACTTGGTTGTTGAGAGGTGAGTCTATACTCTAGTTGCTTGGGTGACACTCTTCTCTCACCATGGATTTGAGAGGTGAGCCTTGGTTGGATGTTGACCTAGTAGAGGTTTGGTGCTTGGCCGAAATGAATGTGATGTATAATGTTACTCGAGATATGTGATGGAGGTTGTGGAAAACCCCTTTCTCTTGATTTTTGAGAGGTGAGCCAACTCTCTTGATCTATTAGGGTTTTGATGATGGTGATCTTGGGGTTAGTGATGACCAAGCTGAGATGAACCCTGGTGTCTTGCACGATACACCTTTGTGGTGACGTTGCCTGACACCCCTCACCTTGGGTTTAGCTTTAGCCGTTATGGTCATGTTGAGTTTGGTTGGCTTTGTGCCCGATATGGCCCTCTTGACCTTATTGATGAGATTGGACGATATGCCTTGACTGAGATGGCCCTTTCTCCTAGTAGGTGTTATCCCCTTGGACGATATGGTGCTTAGTGCCTTGAACAACATAGGTTGGTAAGGTTGTTGCCCGATGTAGTGTTGGATGGTAAAACCCTAGTGCTTGCCTTAGTGGTGGTCGATATGGAGTGCTTGATCTTGTTAGACGATAGGCTTCGTTGTGGTGCCCCTGTATCGTTTGGTGATGTGTACATGGTGGGCGTTACAGTGTGGAGCTTGGGCGCCATGGCTTTGGCCGTTATGGTAGAAGGCTTCCCGATATGAACCCTAACCCTAGCTAGTCGATAGGGTCTTAGCCGATACAGTTAGCTGCACGATACACCTTCTGCCCCCCGTTGCACGATGTAGTGTTGCCCTGCCCGATATGAGGATGCACGTCTGGGCATTGCCCGACGCGGCGTTGCGCTGCTACACGCTTGGGTGTTGCAGATGGTGGTGGTTACCCGACACACCTTGGGTCAGGTTGAACGACACACATCAAGCCCTGTTGCTCGATACATCCTTGTGTTTGTGTTGGCCGATAGTGTGGCTAAGTGCCTCGGACGATAGACCTTTAGTGAGGGTTGATACGCTGGGTGATACCGCCTGTAGCAAGGGTTGTTGGTACCTTTATTGAGGGTTATGCTTAACCTGGAAACCCTAGATAGCGATGTGTTGTCTTGTGATCGCACCTATGGTTGATGGTTTGTGAACCAGTGCTATGCTTGATGCTTAAAGACGATGCTAGATCAGATAACAAGATACTTGTTTATAAGATAAATTTCATAAGTGAATTCTTATGATTCGATATTCATAATGTAAGAAATACAATTGTATGCTTCATGTAATTATGATCATGAATGATTGTGTCCTAGCATGTGCATCTGTAGCCCTAATAACATGAAAATCAGTAAAGACTGTATGTGGTGATTGAAGTTATCTCTCTTGATGTGCATACTAACCATGCAAGTGTAATAGATGAAAATTGATAGCCAGGTAAGAGCTATGAGGTATATGTTTTTCATTAACACTGATTGATGGTAATCCTTGTTGATGAGATAACATACATCACCAGTATAATGTGATAGGTCTGAGGACCTAATGAGGGATGAGTACCCAGCTATGTGTTATCCTCTTGATGATGTGATGAGGGATTGTTATCCCAAGTGATGATGTAAGATGATGATGATCCCTTGAGAGGCAGTGGTTTCCTGTGATGAGGGATTGAGATCCCAGGATAATGTGATGGTGACAGTAATAATGTAATTTAATGCTATGTATGTTTTACAACTTGGTTGCCTCAACAATCCACTTAAAATATACTAATTAATTACAGTTGAACTTATCATGTTGTTTGCCCTGGCCATAGATCCATCATTGTCAGTAGCTGGTGATGGTGAAACAGGTTCTCCTGTGAGTTAACCTGGAAGCACATATTGTTGAATATGTGTGGTTTCTCCTAACCGAAAATGAGGAGGATTAGAGTGCAACTTTGGTTGTAGACTCTAGAGCGTGGTTTCAGGCTCGTGGCTCAATATGTTAGAGCATGGTGAACATGCCCATGGCTCAGGATATGTGATAAGAGAGCATGAATGTGTTCATGGATCAGAGCACAATGAGCATGCCCATGGCTCAGTTTCACTAGAACCGATACCTATACCGAGGTGGGCTAGGCAAAGGGTAGCCTGACCCTGTGGCCGAGGCCACTTAAGCATGAGACTGCGGTCCTGCTTGTTTTGCACTCGTGCACTGACCACAAGGTGGTGAGATCATGAAGTCCGACTCTTCCATCGATCTTTTATGGCACCGGCTTGGGTTTCTTAACCGAAGGTTGGATTTGATCGGTACGACTCACTTCCTCAGGGCATAATAATACGTAATGTAGTCGAATAGTATTTATTTCTTAAGGCAAAACATGGAACATTGGTTGATGCCTTGCTTGTGTAGTTGATCTTGTTATACCTTACAGTTGCTTATACATTCCTTATGTTGTGTGGTGAGATCTTATAAATCTTATCTTGTCAATCATGTTCCATAAAGGAAATCAAGTTATATACATTGCAGATATCTTGGTAAGTTTGATAATACAGTAAGACATGCTCAGTATGCTGCTCATATAATCTGCTTATATTAGTTATCTGCTTTACCTGCTTTAGCATTCTTTAGAGTTTTATAGTTTTGGCGGGGAGTTATGTATCTCGTTGGGACTATGTGTCTCACCTTGTTAGTTTATAACCTTTTTAGGTGATTGTGCTAGATGTGGTGGTGGTCGTGAGCTTGCGACTGAGCAGTAAGAAGAACAGTAGAAGGCAAGAGATGGATATGCTGCTATTTTGGTTGTTTTGTAGTAGAGTCCTAGAGTCGTCCCTATACTCTCAGGTCCTCAGAGGTGTTTTGATGATGTTTTATGATGTATAGCTGTTGTAGCTTTGTATATCTTGCTGCTGGCCTGATGTGGCCGTTATGTATGTATAAACAGGTGACGAACTCATGTGCTGACAGGACAACTGATCCTATAAGCCATGGACATATATCAAGGCTTTTATATGTTTATATAACATGTTTTCTTGTAGGATGAGGATCTGGATGTAATAGTTCTCTTTTATATGTTTTCCACAAACAATTTTAATTAACCCGTGTTTTTGGTAATATGTGGTTTATGGTGTTTTTCGCACATTTTCGCGTGGCATATCGTTGTCTGTATGATAGCAGGATGTGTCACGACAAGTTTTGGTATCATAGCTCTAGGTTCACTGAGTCTATAGGGATCTAGGATTAGGTTGTGTATGTTCTTGTGAGATTTCCATATTTTCTTACAATAATCTTCTACCCTCAGCGGAAGAAAAGCTCAAAGATGCCTGGAAACCATGAAGAACATGTTGTTGAGAGCATCGAGGCTGCATCAGTTAATGGAGCTAGAGTGCAGGCACATGAAGATCGGGTGCCTGAGGTCCCCCAACTTGACCCAACCATTCTTGAAAACCCTACCTACCAGCAGCTTATGGGGCAGTTGATGGCTATGATGAATCTCATGGTAGAGAGATTTCCAGTGCCTCCACTGAGAGCACAGGCTCCCCATGGTGAAACATCGGGTATTGGGAAGACCTTTGAGCGGCTTCGCCAAGTCAGAGCTTCAGATTATGCTGGAATGGTTGATCTAGTGGATGCAGATCTGTGGATGACAGGTCTTGAGAAGGTCTTCCGGATCCTCAACATCCCCAAAGTAGACAAAGTCAAGCACGCTGTCTACCTTCTGAAAGGTAGTGTTGGCCACTGGTCGGCCATCGAGGAGGAGAAGCAACCCGGTGAGGTGATCTGTTGGGATGTTTTCCGGTGAGAGTTCATCAACAGATACTTTCCCAGGACATATCTGGACAAAAAGATCAACCAGTTTGAGTGTTTGTGCCAGGGATCGATGAGCATCACCGATTATGAAGCCAAGTTCATGGACTTGTTGTGGTTTTATCCTCACATGGCGGTGACAGATGACGAGCAGATCGAACGGTTTGAGAAAGGTCTGAGTGCTGAGTTGACAACACCTGCTGCTGCGTTGGAGAACCGGGAGTGGTTTGCCACATTTATTGAGTCTGTCCAAAGGATTGAATGGTCTGTCAAGGAGAAGAGAGAGTCCATGTCCAAGAAAAGGTCTTCTCAGTTCCAGAGACAGAGATTTGATGGCTTCAAGAAGCTAAGGTTTTCAACACCTTCTGGGTTAAGAGGTTCCAGTGCACCGTCATAGTGGTCCCCGAGTAGGGGAAGAGGATATGGTTCTTCGTCGTCGAAGGCACATAGTACAACTTTTGTGACAGTGATAGGGGCCATCTAGGCCACAACAACGAGACCAGTCATGCCATCTTTGTGGTCAGATCAGGCATTGGAGGTCAAACTTCCCATGGAAAGATGTTGAAGTGACACAACAACCGAGGTAGAATCAGAAAGGGTCGGATAGAAAGCATCCCAGTGGTAGCAAAGGGCAAGGGCGTGGTCAAGCGTTGCAAGAGAGATCATCTTCTCAAGGAAGAAGAGGACGTGGATGACAGTAAGCAATGACTCGATTCTATGCTATGAGTCAACCGGAGGCGATAGTCAACCTGTGAGTGGTGGAAGGTTAGATGGAGTTATTTCATTCTGATTTGTCTTCTTCTTGCTTGATATCTGTTATGGTTGACCTGGGTGCTACGCACTCTTTTATCGCACGTAGTACGCTTGATAGCTGTCTTTTACATGTTAGATGTAAGAGAGATAGCTTGTTGTTAGAAACCCCTCTTGATGGTTACTCGATGCTTCGAGAGGTGTGTCCATCTTGTGTTCTATCTTTTTCAGGACACATTATACAAGTGGATCTTATACCACTTGATATGCATGGATTTGATGTGATCCTTCGGATGGATACCTTAGAGAAGTATAAGGTTGTGTTGGACTATGGTTCCAAGCAAGTGGTGTTTGCCGACTGTGGTGAGACGTGGATCTTCCAAGGAGATAGAAAGATTCTTCCGACATGTTTGGTGTCATCTATGGTGGCAGAGAAGACGCTGCGACAAGGTTGTAAGGTATTCTTAGCTCATGTTGTGGATGCCAAGACAAAAGGTCCTAGCCTTGAGGAAGTGCTTGTTGTCTGAGAGTTTGTGGATGTGTTTCCCAATGAGTTCTCCGGTGTTCCCCCACCTCAAGAGATTGACTTTGAGATCAATCTGGTGCCAGGAACACAACTAGTTGCTCAGACATTGTACAAGATGGCTCCAGCTGAGATGGAAGAACTAAAGAAGCAGTTACATGAGTTTCTGGATAAAGGTTTCATCATACCGAGCACATCATGGTGGGGTACTCTAGTCCTATTTGTAAAGAAGAAGGATGGGTCAATGCGGCTGTGTATAGATTATCGGTAGTTGAACAAAGTCACGATCAAGAACAAGTACTCGTTACCGAGGATAGATGATCTGTTTGATTAGTTGTATGGTGCTACAGTGTTTTCAAAGATCGATCTATGGTCTGGATATCACCAGTTAAGAATTAAGGCAGATGACATACCAAAGTCAGCATTTAGGACGAGGTATGGTCACTTCGAGTTTGTGGTTATGCCGTTTGGGCTAACTAATGCGCATGTTGCTTTCATGGATCTACTGAATAGGGTGTTCCGTCAATTTCTAGATCAGTTTGTTGTAGTTTTCATAGATGACATCTTGATCTACAGTCAGGACAGTCAAGAGCATGAACACCACCTTCGACAAGCATTGACTCTTCTTCGCCAACATCAGTTGTATGCCAAGTTTAGTAAGTGTGAGTTCTGGTTGAAGGAAGTGACTTTCTTGGGTCATGTGATATCTGTAGAAGGAGTCAGAGTGGACCCCAAGAAGGTGGAGTTAGTTATTGATTAGGAGAAACCGAAGATGCCGACCAAAGTTTGTATTTTTCTGGGTTTGGAAGGATACTACCAGAGGTTTATAAAGGATTTCAGTGTGATTGCGTTGCCATTGACGAGGTTGACAAGGCAAGATGTAACTTTTGTTTGGAATGATCATTGCCAGCAAGCTTTCTAAAGTTTGAAGGAGAAGCTAACTAGTGCTCCAGTGTTGGTGCTGCCAGAGCCTGGAAAAGACTATGTTGTTTTATGTGATGCTTCCAAGAAGGGTTTAGGTTGTGTGCTAATGTAGGAAGATCATGTGGTTTCTTTTGCTTTGCGACAACTTAAGAAACATGAGGAGAACTATCTAACACATTATTTGGAGTTAGCAGCAGTAGTTCATGCATTAAAGATTTGGAGATACTATCTTTATGGGGAAGTGTGTCAGATCTTTACAGATCATAAGAACCAGAAGTATATCTTCTCACAGAATGAGTTGAACATGCGAAAATGTCGCTAGATGGAGCTGATCAAAGATTATGACTGCACCATTGAGTATCACCCTGGTAAAATGAACGTGGTAGCTGATGCGCTTAGCAGGAAGTCTTCTTCTCTTCCTATGAAGGAGGCACAGTTGAGTTCCTTGGTATGCCATAGGCGGGATATGTTTGTCTCCTTGTGGCAGGTGAATGTACCGTTAGAAGTTTCCTTGTTGGCAGGACTATTGGCATAGATGAAAGTAAAGCCTACATTGAGACAACAAATCAAAGACACACAATAGATAGATTCTTTCGTTCGGTTGATCAGATCAGAGTTCGGCAGTGAAAAGCGTGATGGGTTCCATGACTCTAAGGATGGACTAGTTTTTTATCATGGTAGGATGGTGGTCCCTGATGTTGATGATTTGAGAAAGCTAGTGCTCGAGTAAGCGCACACATTGATGTATGCTATGCATCCAGGAGTCACCAAGATGTATCACAATCTGAAGGACCTGTATTGGTGGCCTGGATTGAAGAGTGATGTAGCTGAGTTTGTGGCTAGGTGTGCGGTATGCCAGCAAGTTAAGGCTGAGCATTAGAAGTCGGCAAGTACATTGCAACCCATGCCGATACCGTAATGGAAATGGGATCATATAACCATGAATTTCGTAGTCGGTTTGCCAAGGACAGCTAAGAATCATGGTTCCATTTGGGTGATAGTAGACAGATTGATGGATTCTTCCCATTTCATACCTGTAAAGACAACGTATACAACCGAGAAGCTTACTCAGGTGTATGTAGACGAGATAGTGCATTTGCACGGTATACCTAAAATGATAGTCTTTGACAGAGGACCCCAGTTCACGAGTCATTTCTGTGAACAGTTGCACAAAGTATTAGGAACGCAGTTGAGGTTCAGCACCGCTTTCCACCCACAGACAGATGGATAGTCAGAAAGGACTATTCAGACTTTGGAGGATCTTCTCCGAGCTTGTGTTTTGCAGTTCCTAGGTAGTTGGGATGTGCATCTCAGTTTGATAGAGTTTACCTACAACAATAGTTACCAGCGAAGCATTGACATGGCACCTTATGAGGCCTTATATGGTAGGAAGTGTAGATCTCTTTTATGTTGGTATGAGTCTGGCGAGTATCAGCTTTTGGGTCCTAAGTTAGTGTAGCAGACAATAGAGAAGATCAACATGATACAAAAATAGTTGAAAGCAGCACAGGACAGACAGAAGTCTTATGCAGACAATCATCGACGACCTATAGAGTTCCAGGTGGGAGATAAAGTGTATCTCAAGGTCTCACCATGGAAAGGCATGCTAAGGTTTGGCCGGAAAGGCAAGTTGGCACCTACGTATATGGGGCCATATCCAATAATAGCACGTTTTGGTAAGGTAGCTTACAAGTTAGAGTTGCCGCCATAGTTGAACAGGTTACATCCGATGTTCCATGTCAGCTTGCTGAAGAAAGTCATCCAGACACAAGGATAGTGATACAACCAGTTGAGGTTGAGCTCGATGAAGATGTGACCTACGAGGAGGGTCCAGTGATGATCCTTGACAAAAGAGTGAAGAATCTGAAGAGGAAGGACCTGGTTCTTGTGAAAGTTCTTTGGCATCATCGTGGTGTTGAGGAAGCCACATGGGAGCTTGAGGAAGAGATGAGGAGGAAGTATCCCTCGCTTTTCTCTTCAGATTTCGGGGGCAAAATCCCTTTGTAGAGGTTTATGGCTTGTAAGGACCCTGACCTCCATTTTTGGCTTATCCTATTTGTTTTTCTTAACCCTGGTGTTTAGTTGCTTGCTATTCACCTTTAGTGGTGATTAGGGTTTGGTTGTGCCTTGTTGAGTGTTGGAGGTGCAACCTACAAATAACCCAAGTCTAGGGTTGATGAGCAAGTTTGTCACCTTGAGAGGTGTTTCTCTCTCTCTCCTTTCTTCCTCTAGAGTTGAGAGGAAGGGTTGGGCTCATTGCTTGAGTTTCCTTGGGCTTGGTTGAGCCTTGTTGGGCCTTCTTTTGCCTTGTTTGGGCCTTTCCTTGCCTTGATGAACCTTGTATCAAGTAAGAGGGTGTGGTGCTGCCTGGTGTCAGCCATGGTTGTGTCATCCATAGGTGTGCCAGCCATGGCTGAGTCGGGCAAGAGGTTGTATCTCCCATGGGTGTGTCGGACTTTGACCCTCCTTGACCTTGGGCTTCGTTTGTGTCACCACCCTTGTGGACACTTGGTGCATGATGCTTGCATGTGGCAATTGCCTTAGACATGTGTGTGGGGAAATATAAGGGGGTGGCATTTCCCTTGGACAAGTGTCCCTAGGTGGGCGACACCTTGCCTTATTTTCTCCTTCACTCTCTTCTATATATGGATCTTCTTTCTCTTGCTTAGGATCCCCTTAGTTGGTGTTGCTTCCTTTCCTTCGTTGGTAGGCGACACATCTTACTTGAAAGTTGGTAGCCGATCCTCCTCCTTCTCCTTGGAGTCTTCTTCTTCCTCTAGTGGTGGCCGAACCCTAGAGTGCCTTGTTCTTCTTCTTATGGTGAGCATCTTCCTTCTTTCCTTAGCACCTTCTTCTTCTTCTCTTTCTTGCTTGCATTTCAGCCATGGTGGTTACAAGCATTGTTTCTCTTCTTGAGGTGGCCAAAGGTGGTGCTTGAGCTTGGGAGCTTGGTGCTAGGAGCTTGGAGCTTGCTTAAGGTGGGTTACATAACTCCTAACCCTAGCTATACTACTACCTTTTTCTGGTTGCACGTTATGTTTCACCTTGATCGGCCATGCTAATCTTGATGGATATGCTTCTCATTAGATATGTTTCTTGTTCTAGTTAGTATCTTTGATCTTATGGTTATATTTTCATGTTATAGATGTGTTCTTGACCCTGGTGGACGAACCATATGTGTATAGTTTCTTGGGCAAAACTCCTTTCTTTCCATTTGGTCTTGAGAAGTGAGTTCGGCTCTAGTGGTATAGGAAACCCTCCTCTCACTTGATTGTTGAGAGGTGAGTCTATAATCTAGTTGCTTTGGCTACACTCTTCTCTCACCATGGATTTGAGAGGTGAGCCTTGGTTGGATGTTGACCTAGTAGAGGTTGGGAGATTAGCTGATATGAATGTGATCTATCATGTTACCCGAGATATGTGATGGAGGTTGTGCAAAACCCCTTTCTCTTGATTATTGATAGGTGAGCCAACTCTCTTGATCTATTAGGGTTTTGATGATGGTGATCTTGGGGTTAGTGATGACCAAGACGAGATGAACCCTGGTGTTTTTCATGATACACCTTTGTGGTGACGTTGCCCGACACCCCTCACCTTGGGTTTAGCTTTCGCCGTTATGGTCATGTTGAGTTTGGTTGGATTTGTGCTCGATATGGCCCTCTTGACCTTGTTGATGAGCTTGGATGATATGCCTTGACCGAGATGACCCTTTCTCCTAGTAGGTGTTATCCCCTTGGCCGATATGGTGCTTAGTGCCTTAAATGACATAGGTTGGTAAGGTTGCTTCCCGATATAGTGTTAGGTGGTGAAACCCTAGTGCTTGCCTTAGTAGTGTTTGATATGGAGTGCTTAATCTTGTTGGACGATAGGCTTCCTTGTGGTGCCCCTATATCGTTTGTGATGTGTACATAGTGGGGGTTACAGTGTGGAGCTTGGGCACCATGTCTTTGGCCGTTATGGTAGAAGGATGCCCGATATGAACCCTAACCCTAGCTAGCTGATAGGGTCTTAGCCGATACAGTTAGCTGCACGATACACCTTCTGACCCCCATTGCACGATGCAGCATCACCCCGCCCGATATGAGGATGCACATCTGGGCATTGCCCGTTGCGGCGTTGCGCTGCTGCACACTTGGGCATTGCAGATGGTGGTGGTTACCGACACACCTTGGGTCAGGTTGGATGACACGCATCAGGCCCTGTTGCTCGATACATCCTTGTGTTTGTGTTGGCCGATAGTGTGGCTAAGTGCATCGGCCGATAGACCTTTAGTGAGGGTTGATACCCTGCTCGATACCACTTGTAGTAAGGGTAGATGGTACCTTTAGTGAGGGTTATACTTAACCTGGAAACCCTAGATAGCGATGTGTTGTCTTGCGATCGCACCTATGCTATGCTTGATGCTTAAAGATGATGCTAAATTAGATAACAAGATACTTGTTTATAAGATAAATGGAATAAGTGAATGCTTATGATTCGATATCCATAATGTAATAAATACAGTTGTATGCTTCATGTAATTATGATCATGAATGATTGTGTCCTAGCATGTGCATATGTAACCCTAATAACATGAAAATCAGTAAAGACTGTATGTGGTGATTTAAGTTATCTCTCTTGATGTGCATACTAACCATGCAGGTGTATCAGATGAAAATTCATAGCTAGGTAAGAGCTATGAGGTATATATGTTTGATTAACATTGATTGGTGGTAATCCTTGTTGATGAGATAACACACATCACCAGTATAATGTGATAGGTCTGAGGACCTGATGAGGGTTGAGTACCCATTGAGGTGTTATCCTCTTGATGATGTGATGAGGGATTGTTATCCCAAGTGATGATGTAATATTATGATGATGCCTTATGAGGCAATGGTTTCCTATGATGAGGGATTGAGATCCCGGAATAATGTGATGGTGACAGTAATAATGTAATTTAATGCTATGTATGTTTTACAACTTGGTTGCCTCAACAATCCACTTAAAATATACTAATTAATTATAGTGGAACTTATCATGTAGTTTGCCATGGCCATAGATCCATCATCGTCAGTAATTGGTGATGGTGAAATAGGTTCTCCTGCGGGTTAACCTGGAAGCGCATATTGTTGAATATGTGTGGTTTCTCCTAGCTGAAAATGAGGAGGATTAGAGTGAAACTTTGGTTGTAGACTCCAGAGTGCGGTTTCAGGCCCGTGGCTCAATATGTTAGAGCATGGTGAATAGGCCCATGGCTCAAGATATGTGATAAGAGAGCATGAATGCATTCATGGCTCAGAGCACGGTGAGCATGCCTGTGGCTCAGTTTCACTAGCGCGGATACCTATAATGTTGGGACCCACACTTTTGATCAGCATAAATACCAACCATTAGAGATAATCCCAAACCTAAACCCAGATTATGAAATAAAACAATGAATTCTCGACAAAGGTGATTAAACAATATACAAAAAAGACAGATAAGTTTTTCCTTTTTCTTTGTTCACAAACTCATAAATCAATGTCACATCAAGGACATCACATTTAGATATCACAAATCATATTCAACTCCATTAAATCCAGAATCAAATCTTATTCTCATATGCGGTTCAGTTTACATCAGATACATGTACATTGATGAACATACTTAATCTACAACCCATCCCGAGAAAGAGAGAGTACATGGACATTCTAATCTATCTAAATTATACTATTTATATCTTCTTTATCACGATCTCTCCGCTAGATAGCATTATACCTAAAAACATTTGAAACAACCTCATGAGACTCATATAGAGCCACAGTGAGTGGATACCTCCCACTCAAGCTAGGTACATACATCAACATCAGATTAAGTATAATAAACTTAAAAGAAACATGCATATATTGAAAAGTCTAGCAGATAGATCTATCATAAGTCATTTCTAACTTGAAATGATAATCTGATACAACAGATAAGGTAATCACTTAAACTAATTATAAATTTGAAACATCTTTTAAAGCATGTCTATGAACAATTCAACAGATACTTCTTAGTTTAGATTAAGAATCCTACTGTATGAGAAATAAGTCAAGTTCTAATCATTTTGAATCAATACATAACAATCGCATTATCTTTGTGACACTCCACCAGCTGGACCAGGAACACATCCTGCAGTCCTAAAGCTGAAGCACACATAATACATATCTACGAAACAATACTATCAAATAGCAAGCAATCCAACTCATATTCAGAATGGATATAAATCCCAACATTTATAACTTGTCAGCATGACATATCATAATATGAAATAGAAAATATCCATATCAACATGATTACTTTCCTCAACAAGAAGCATAATCAACAATAGAAAATCATCAAGTAGCAGTACAAAGAATGTAACAACCATTCAAATTATGTTCTACAAAGCTTATCATCTTTTATTCATTTGCCCTGAAACTACTTGGCTTGTACCTCACCAAATAGAAGTAGCCACGCCTGATTCTCGTGTCAACGACTCACTATCACTATCTTAGGGTTTAGCCGGCCACCCTAAGATATCAACAACAAACCCTGGCCACCTCAGGGTTGCCTAAAGAGGCTCACGTCCTCATCTCGGGTACACGAGATAGGAACCAGCAAAACAGTATATCACATATCACAATATTTCACATATTTTTCATGTCACATATTTTTCATATTTCATTTCAACATAGTCTATTCCATCTGGACATAGACTTTCACAGCAAGGATTTAGGGCCAGAGCCACTCCAGTTGACTCACTCCTAAATCTTGGTGGTCTAACCTTTAAGGTCTCGATCCACACTCCAGAAATCCTTCTCATAATTCATTGATTACTACAAGGAGATCCGTTTTGTTTCCCCAGTGTGGTCCTCGGGGGAAACTCACGGTGTTCAGGGAACCTAACTAGATGTTCCATCATTTCACTTGTTATTAATCTCTTTTACTCATCTTACAAGAATTCAAAACATCATATATCATATCTGTGTATTCTCATGTAACTATAATAACATGAAACATATTAAGTTTATCAATAAGGGAAATGATCAAAGCAAGAAGCACAATAAGTCTATAGATTGCAACAAATATGATTATTTCTATCTTTTGCATCAACTCATAGCAATCATCAATAGTGAGCCTTCAGCCCAAGACATAATCTTATTATCCAGCATTTACCCCATCAGGGTTTTATCATCATCAGTGGGCTTTTAGTCCTAGACATAATCTCATTATGCAACATTTACCCTTATCAGGGTTTCTCAATGTAAGGAGTGCATATTAAATTCCATTTCAACATATTCCTCATCAATTCATTATATACCACAGTTCTTAACAAATATTAGTAGAGGCATTAGAACTAGTAATAGTAAAAGCATATAGACATCATGTATCATTCCTCATACTTAGAATAGATTTATCATACAACATATGCTTGTTCCATCTAATCTCAATAGATGTAAATAAATTTCATGCATATACATGCATAACAGACTTAGTTCTCTTCTTCTTTTATTTCACATTCTTCATATGGGGTTACTAGTCAACACATGATGATTATCATTTGAATTCCATCAAAATGGTTCATTCTCATAACACAAGTATTCTATCAAACAATCACAATACAAGAATACATTCTTGTAAGTCAATTCAAATACTTGAGTTTCATCATTTAGTTGAATTCAACTACAGTTATTTACATCTCTTAATCACCCATTTGAGATTTCCATTCATTAGCATCATCCAACTCATCATTTTATGGTAAGAGTTACATTTTTAGAATAATCTACTAATTCCTATCTTTTTCCATCATTTTATACTCAGTAGTCTCAACTTCTTTCATTTCATGTTCATTACATCATCTAGACCAATCTTTCTTGATTCACTTTACATACAATGCTTCTCTTCTACATAACATTTATCAAAGTACAATTCTTAGTATATTTCATTTAATTTTGGTTAATCCATATGTAATTAAATAAAAGATAAAATACTTCATCATACTATCTTCATTAGTTTCATCTTTATCTTGCAATCACCATTAAGTACATCTTGTTCATATTGTCTCTTATATTCAGATAAGTGTACCTTGATGTTGACTACTAATGTCATTCTCATAGTCAACAATGATCATTCTTTATTATACTAAAACAAATACATTAGACTTAGATGATATAGTAAGACTCATCATATTCAATTGAAGTATTAATCATTTCAACTTCAACATTTGATCACATTTCAAACATCATATACAAGTTCTAGGTTTATCACTCATAATTGTCTTAGTAATAAACTTTTAGGGTTTTCAAGAAGTCATTCCTCAGTTCAACATATCATAAGAATCATATCATTTAGTAATCCAATCATGACTCAAGGGTTCATTAGGGTTATTCACAAATATGGAAACCCTAGTTTCCATTTTCATACATTTCATTCATCAATCATAAGTATACATTGATTAATTGACTTATTTCATTCACTTCCTCAACACAAATCCTATCAGGATATGTGGTCATTCAATTCCATTAACATTCAACAATACACTTGTATCATACATTCCAGTACAATTCAAATATGACTGTAACATGTCAGTTCAATTCCAAGCATATCGGCCATTGGGCTGATTTTTAGGCAAAATTTACATGAAATACCATAGTCATCTACCCATAGTAATACCCATGCATCCTCAATCAATATAACAAGAAATAATCAAGTTTCAATCAATGAGAAATAATCAAAATCAGTAAAATTGGATTCCCCAATATCTTTCCCAAATCAAATCCAATCACATACATATACAAACAAGGTTTCTGATTGTTTTAGCCGGATTGAATTAGGCTTTCAACATGAATACAAAGCTTAGGAGGGAGAAAAACACTCACCTCAGGTTCCAAGCACCTTAAAAATGGAGGTCAACCTCTGAATTTTTGGAAACCCAAACAAACTCTCACAAAAGAATCCAATTCTTTCTCCTCTCAACTCGGAAACCCTAGAAATGGGGATTAGAAGAGAAAGAGTGAGAAAAGGGGGATATTTGATGTGATTTCGAATCAAATCAAGGGAGGGAAAGAATCTTGACATGTAAGAGAAGATTCACCATGAATTTCTATACAAAGAAGCTAAACTTACTTGATTTCATCATATCTTGGATAGAGAAACCCTAGGTCAGCATCTCCTCCACTTTCTCTACTCAAAATCCTAGCTCTCCTCTCTCTCAAGAATTTCATTTCTTTGACAGGAAGGACGAGTTATGAGAGCTTCTTGTGTGTTAGTTTAGTGATATAGATGAATTGAGGTGCTTAGAACATTTGCAAACAAGTCCCTCAAAGTATTTTTATTTTGCTCTGACTGGTTGATCGGCTGAATTATAAACTCGACCGAAAACACACGTTTCAGAACTCAAACCTCATCCAAAAATTATAAATATTTAAAATAATATCTGAAATTGAGTTTTTAACACACAGTGATAATTTTAGATCATTTGGAGTTACCAATAAATAATTAAAAATCAAATACCACAATGCTATATTGCAGTCAGCAGCATGGTCGGTCGAGTTTGTCCTGCACAGAACTCGACCGACACCCTCTCTGTAGAGATCAAAACTCATACAAAAATTACTCCAATTTAATAGGGTGTCTAAAATTGTGTTATTAAATCACAGTTAAAATTTGAGATCAATTTCATGTGCCAATAAAAAGATAAAATTCAATTACCACACTGCTATAAACAGGTCAGAACATTCTTCAAAAATTTTGATATTTTTAATATTGTTCAAATTTTATATATCCAAATCATATCCAAATTTTAAATAAATCAGATTTACACATAAAATACTAAAAATAATTTAGTGAGACACTATACTTATCAAATTCTATATTCATATGTCATCAAAACCCTAATTTGGTCCGATTAGGGTTTCCAAACCTTAAGCCTAATTATGTGAATCAAAGTATGATTAAAGCTTCTCATTATATTTAAAACATGAAAATTTAACTACCATCACGAATGAAGCTTTAAACAATGATCAACTTAATTAAGCATACAATTATCCAAGTAAACCCTAATCAGATGACTAATTTGAAAACGGGTCATTACAAATTCTCCCCTCCTTTTAGGATTTCGTCCCGAAATCCAAGAAAAGATATGGAAGAATATCATATCATCTAATCGTTCACCTCTATGAGCATCAAATTATAAAGACTTTCATTTTATATTTCTTTCATATGACACTTTCTTTTTGCATTAAATGAAAATTTCTTCCCTTGTAATCATCACATCTCTCCTTGAGTATGACAAACACTCACTTCACAAATATTAGTAATACATCATTTATCAAGATCTGATTCACATCACATTTCACATCCTTTTTTTTTAATTGTCTATCTCATGGATTCAGATTATGACTCATTGACATATTATCATCCGCATTCATCAATTTCCTTTATGAAGAAGATCATCTAGTGTGCATCTTAGTTCATAGATTTTATCACAATTTCAGATTTCATACTCAAATTCAAACTCGTTATAGATTGTCTTCATAATCCATTAAGCTTTCATCTTTATTATATGAAATTTCTGCTTTCCATAGGTTCCATATTGAATTATAAAATCCTTTTCTCTTTCACCATTTTATCGCCATTCTTCTCTTTTTCATCATGTATCTTATTATACTACCAAACTATGTTCATCTAGATACTTGGTCAGGGCATCCAGAAGAAGTATAGTCGACAGTTCCATACTAGCTTAGCTCAATACCCAAATACTTGACCAGAGTATTTGGATACTGAGTTCAGTAAGTATGCACATCATTCAGGTTATATTCAACATCGACATTATCAATTAGTCCTAGATCCTATTGTCCCTGTAGACTCATCTAACCTAGGCTCTGATACCACATCTGTCAGGACCCACTCTTTTGATCAGCATAAATACCAACCATTAGAGATAATCCCAAACCTAAACCCAGATTATGAAATAAAACAATGAATTCTTGACAAAGGTGATTAAACAATATACGAAAAAGACAGATAAATTTTTCCTTTTTCTTTGTTCACAAACTCATAAATCAATGTCACATCAAGGACATCACATTCAGATATCACAAATCATATTCAATTCCATTAAATCCAGAATCAAATCTTATTCTCATATGCGGTTCAGTTTACATCAGATACATGTACATTGATGAACAAACTTAATCTACAACCCATCCCGGGAAAGAGAGAGTACATGGACATTCTAATCTATCGAAATTATACTATTTATATCTTCTTTATCACGATCTCTCCACTGGATAGAATTATACCTAAAAACATTTGAAACAACCTCATGAGACTCATATAGAGCCCCAGTGAGTGGATACCTCCCACTCAAGCTAGGTACATGCATCAGCATCAGATTAAGTATAATAAACTTAACAGAAACATGCAGATATTGAAAAGTCTAGCAGATAGATCTATCATAAGTCATTTCTAACTTGCAATGATAATCTGATACAACAGATAAGGTAATCACTTAAACTAATTATAACTTTGAAACATCTTTTAAAGCATGTCTATGAACAATTCAACAGATACTTCTTAGTTTAGATTAAGAATCCTACTGTATGAGAAATAAGTCAAGTTCTAAGCATTTTGAATCAATACATAATAATCACATTATCTTTGTGACACTCCACCAGATGGACCAGGAACACATCCTGCACTCCTGAAGCTGAAGCACACATAATACATATCTACCAAACAATACTATCAAATAGCAAGCAATCCAACTCATATTCAGAATGGATATAAACCCCAACATTTATAACTTGTCAGCATGACATATCATAATATGAAATAGAAAATATCCATATCAACATGATTACTTTCCTCAACAAGAAGCATAATCAACAATAGCAAATCATCAAGTAGCAGTACAAAGAATGTAACAACGATTCAAATCATGTTCTACATGGCTAATCATCTTTTATTCATTTCCCCTGAAACTACTTGGCTTGTACCTCACCAAGTAGAAGTTGCCACGCCTGATTCTCATGTCAACGACTCACCGTCACTATCTTAGGGTTTATCCGGCCACCCTAAGACATCAACAACAGACCCTGGCCACCTCAGGGTTGCCTAAAGAGGCTCACGTCCTCATCTCGGGTACACGAGATAGGAACTAGGAAAACAATATATCATATATCACAATATTTCACATATTTTTCATTTCACATTTCACATATTTCATGTCAACGGAGTCTATTCCATCAGGACATAGACTTTCACAACAAGGATTTAGGGCCAGAGCCACTCCAGATGACTCACTCCTAAATCCTGGTGGTCTAACCTTTAAGGTCTCGATCCACACTCCGGAAATCCTTCTCATAATTCATCGATTACTACAAGGAGATCCGTTTTGTTTCCCCAGTGTGGTCCTCGGGGGAAACTCATGGTGTTCAGGGAACCTAACTAGATGTTCCATCATTTCACTTGTTATTAATCTCTTTTACTCATCTTACAAGAATTCAAAACATCATATATCATATATGTGTATTCTCACGTAACTATAATAACATGAAACATATTAAGTTTATCAATAAGGGCAATGATCAAAGCAAGAAGCACAATAAGTCTATAGATTGCAACAAATATGATTATTTCTATCTTCTGCATCAACTCATAGCAATCATCAATAGTGAACCTTCAGCCCAAGACATAATCTTATTGTCCAGCATTTACCCCATCAGGGTTTTATCATCATCAGTGGGCTTTCAGCCCTAGACATAATCTCATTATGTAACATTTACCCTTATCAGGGTTTCTCAATGTAAGGAGTGCATATTAAATTCCATTTCAACATATTCCTCATCAATTCATTGTATACCACAGTTCTTAACAAATATTAGTAGAGGCATTAGAACTAGTAATAGTAAAAGCATATAGGCATCATGTATCATTCCTCATACTCAGAATAGATTTATCATACAACATATGCTTATTCCATCTAATCTCAATAGATGTAAATAAATTTCATGCATATACATGCATAACAAACTTAGTTCTCTTCTTCTTTTATTTCACATTCTTCATATGGGGTTACTAGTCAACACATGTTGATTATCCGTTGAATTCCATCAAAATGGTTCATTCTCATAATACAAGTATTCTATCAAACAATCACAATACAAGAACACATTCTTGTAAGTCAATTCAAATACTTGAGTTTCATCATTTAGTTGAATTCAACTACAGTTATTTACATCTCTTAATCACCCATTTGAGATTTCCGTTCATTAGCATCATCCAACTTATCATTTTAGGGTAAGAGTTACATTCTTAGAATAATCTACTAATTCCTATCTTTTTCCATCATTTTATACTCAGTAGTCTCAACTTCTTTCATTTCATGTTCATTACATCATCTGGACCAATCTTTCTTGATTCACTTTACATACAATGCTTCTCTTCTACATAGCATTTATCAAAGTACAGTTCTTAGTATATTTCATTTAATTTGGGTTAATCCATATGTAATTAAATAAAAGATAAAATACTTCATCATACTATCTTCATTAGTTTCATCTTTATCTTGTAATCACCATTAAGTACATCTTGTTCATATTGTCTCTTATATTCAGATAAGTGTACCTTGATGTTGACTACTAATGTCATTCTCATAGTCAACAATGATCATTATTTATTATACTAAAACAAATACATTAGACTTAGATGATATAGTAAGACTCATCATATTCAATTGAAGTATTAATCATTTCAACTTCAACATTTGATCACATTTCAAACATCATATACAAGTTCTAGGTTTATCACTCATAATTGTCTTAGTAATAAACTTTTAGGGTTTTTAAGAAGTCATTCCTCAGTTCAACATATCATAAGAATCATATCATTTAGTAATCCAATCATGACTCAAGGGATCATTAGGGTTATTCACAAATATGGAAACCCTAGTTTCCATTTTCATACATTTCATTCATCAATCATCAGTATACATTAATTAATGGACTTATTTCATTCACTTCCTCAACACAAATCCTATCAGGATATGTGGTCATTCAATTCCATTAACATTCAACAATACACTTTTATCATACATTCTAGTACAATTCAAATATGACTTTACACATGTCAGTTCAATTCCAAGCATATCAGCCATTGGGCTGATTTTTAGGCAAAATTCACATGAAATACCATAGTCATCTACCCAAAAAGCAGTCTTGGGGTGAAAGAGATGCACCCGAGCAGGTTGGCATTACACATGAAGCAAGGGCCATCAAAGCGCTTAATGACAAGTTGGATCTTATAGCCAAGAAGCTCCTAGAGAAAGAGGACAATGGGTCTGATGATGAAGCACATGCAAAGTATATGCATCAATAAGGATATAGAAATAACAATTATGATTGGAGGAAGGAACAAAATTTTTAGAAGCTGTAGCCTAGCCTAGAGTAAAAGAACAATGAATTGCTTAGCCAGGTGGTGAAACAAAATCAAGAGATGATGAGTACATTCGCCAAGCAGTTAAAGTCTCAGGGCGAGATTTTAAATAAATTTGGGCAGACATTGCAAAGTCATGGAGCACAAATGAGGGCACTAGAGACGACTGTGACCCAAATTTCCAATGAAGTGGCGACCATGAAGCATACAAATCAACAAAGACAGGATGGGAATGCAGATGTTGTTCAAGCACATCATCAAGTGAAATATATATCTGTGATTTCTGAGGTAGAGCCCCCGGTGGTAGAGGTCTAAGACAAAAGCAAAATGATTTTTGATACGGAGGCTACACCAAGAATACCGTATCCTCACAGTCATTATGGACTACCGGGCGGATGTTGTCCATTCAGAAAAATCCGCCAAGAGCACATCGCGGCCGCGCCCGCACCTAGGCAAGAGGAGCAGGTGAAGGCCATGCGTCATGGTGAAGCTACAATCACTGAGAGAGGGGAGCAGCCACAAGTCATGCCATCCACGGATGATGTGTCAAATCCTATCCTAGAAGGTGGCATTGAAGCAAGCTTAGGGGAGGAGACCCCTAAAGTTCCATATGTGCCACCACACAAGCGAGTGAAGGACCCAAACGTGCCTTTCCCAGATAGTCTGAGGCCGAAGAAATAGCATAGGCACTACAAGAAATTCTTGGAGATGTTTAGGAAGCTCCATATTAATATTCTGTTAGTGGAAATGATAGAACATATTCCAGCATATGGAAGGTTTATCAAGGACATAATCACCAAGAAAAGACGAATAAAAGACACTGACATTTGTGTTGTTGATGAAAAAGTGAGTTCTATAATCCAAGGATGGATACCAAGGAAGAGGAAAGATCCAGGATGTTTCTACATCCCATGTTCCATAGGCGGCCAACATTTTCCACAAGCACAGTGTGACTCAGGGGCCAACATTAATCTTATGCCACTGTCCACATTTCAAAAGCTTGGATTGAAGACACTAAAGAAATCTGCCATGACTATTGAGTTGGCGGATGGATCCATTGTGAAGCCACAAGGTATATGCGAGGATGTGCTAGTCAAGGTCGACAAATTCATCTTCCCTGTTGACTTTTTGGTCATGGACATGCATGAGTTGGAAGGAGGTGAGATGCTATTGGGAAGGCCGTTCCAAGCTACAACTAATGTAATCGCTGCCATTGGGCGAGGTTACTTGACACTTGGGATTGGTGATGATAGAGTTAAATTCAAATTACCACATGACTCATTGGAGACATCTCTTGACAACCCAGGTTAAAGGTATCTTTATGTCAAGCCTAGGACATTAAACAAGGGAACTTGTTGGGAGGCAACCCAACTTTCAGTTCATTTTTATGTTTGGTTATGTTCTTTTATGTTTATGTACTTAGTTTTTGCTTAGGTTTTGATAATTTTTGTAAAAATGGTACCCTAACTCATGTTTTGAAGTGTGCAGAATGTTAAGGTCGATACTATCGACACCCATGTCGATAGTATCGAGTTTGGATCAGTAAACGCTGAAGAAAAGTCGATACCATCGACCCTAGGGTCGATAGTATCGAGATTCCTAAAGATTTTCAGAAAAAATTGGTGACAGTAAAGTCGATACCATCGACCCTAGGGTTGATAGTATCAACACTTTTGAGTTCCCAGGCTTTTAGATGCGTCGATTCAACAAAATCGCTGATCCTGGGTCGATATCATCGACCTTGTGTCGATAGTATCGACACCTACAGGATAGCTACATAAAACAGGTCGTAAAAGGTATCGAAACGAGATTTTTTCGAACCATTTTTTTTGCAGAGGAAAGATCGATGAAGCAAGTCACATCTTAGAACCACTAAGACACAAAAATGGGCCACAAAAAGGAGGGAGATAGAAAGCATCACTTGGTCCACTTGAGTATCTAACCATCCTTTTTCACCACACTTCAAAGCGAACGGTACCGATGTTCCACCTCTTAAGTGAGAATGTTGACTATGGGGCCATAGTCATATTCAAGCTTGGGGGGGTGTTGGAACAACCCTCTATCTTAGTTTATACTTACTTATTCATGTTGATTTTACTTTTCAAATATTAGTTGTTTTTATTTCTAGGTTTACTGCTTTTGTAGGATCCATATCTATCTAGTGTAATATGTGGAGCAATAAATGCATGGTTTCAATTGGGAGTTTTACTCTTGGGTTGTGTGCACATAAAAAAATGAGCATTTTGAGAACTTTTTGAGCTTATTCTTGTTAGTAATTGAGTTGCATACCTGAGGAAGTGCTTGGGTGAGTCAACTTCAGGACATGGGCACATGAATGACCATCCTTATTGTCCAAGGAAAAGTGATTGGCAAGGATGTTTGAGCCTGAACCGACCAACTGCTAACGTGACCTTAGACTAAAGTTTAAGAGAGAAATCCTTCAGTTACCCTGTACAAAGGTCTTTAGAGAGGGACATATGATATTTTCGAAAGGTTCTGTCAATTAGTCTTGTCATCTGATCCACCGCAATTTCATTCACACTCCACCATAAGAAATGGGAGCACATTATTGTCTTTCACTTTTTGATTGCATCTCATGTAGATAGGTCTTGCATTATATCTATTTTCACATTTTTTTTGCATGCAAATGAAAAAAAAGGATAGAGTAGTTATGCATGCACATTATCCTTAGGTGTGTGTCATTTAATTGCATAACTATCATTATGTAGTTGCATTTGCATCTTTTGAGCATATTGTACACCATGTATCTAATGTTACTCTGAAAACATTAAAGGTGGTGAGCTTGATCCATACCCTCCAAATAGAATGCTTCAAATGTATAATTTATGTAACAAGAAGTGAGCCCGACAAATAATTCATTGTCATCTATGAAAATAAGGGCTTGAAAAAAAATTGAAAAAAAGAAGAAAAAAAGAATTGAGAAGTAATAAAGAAGAAGAAGAGGGAGAAAGGAACATGTTCTCACCAGAGAATTAAGAAGAATAAGCACATGGTGTAGTTTTCTTAGATATTCCATCTCACCTTGAGACAGAATGATAGTGCATGCATCATTCCACAAAAAATATAGCATTAGGACATTTTCACTTGCATTTTGCATCATGATAGGTCATTAATTTTTGTATTGCATGATTGACTTTTATGTGCTTCCATCTCTTCCACAACCACCTATCCCATCCACCTGTTGCTCGAATTGGTAGGCCACCCATGATATTCTCCTCATTCATTAATATCAGGAGATCTGCTTCCATTTAGATGGTAGTTAGGAAATGAGCAACGTAGATAGGAGATCACAAGATGCATCGAGTATGGACCAAATGAGTTTATCATATTAACTGCTTTAATTGATAGTGTTTCACTGATTGGGAGACAGACATCTTTTACATAGGTCTTTGGTCGCCTGGATGGCAGTTAGTGTTCAGTGGTCAATGAGGGCCGGTTTGTGGAAAGAAAGTGGGGATGATGTAGATTCATTTCATGTATTTATGTCCTATTTATGACTTATCTCAACTAGATCCAAAGTTTTATTACTCGAGGATGAGCAAGGTTTAAGATTAGGGGAGTTTGATGCATGGGTTTTGAGTCACTTTTATAGGCTTATTTTATATCTTTTTTATGCATGTATTTGTCATTTTCTTGATTATATTTTCATAATTCACTATAGTTGGCCTTTAAACTCTTTTTGCATCAAATTATACTTCTTTTATCATATTTATATGATTTTATATAATCTCCGAACTTATACACATGTTTCGGCACTTTTTCAGGCACTTTTGCATTGTCCAGAGTCGATACTATCGACCCTAGTGTCGATAGTATCGACATTTTATCAGAAAGAAACCCCAAAATGCGATCTTGGAAGGAAAAACCTGTATCATGGTCAATATCATCGACATGGGGGTCGATATTATCGACAACGTCGGGATCTGGTGATTTTCTGTACTAAAATGGAGCATTTTAATCCGACAGTTGAGCTTTTTCGGAGCCGTAAAGTGGTCCTATGACCTAAGAAGAGCACGGCCGGCCCTGGGGGGATCTCATATTATGTTGCACAACATCCAAGAAGGAGGGAGAGAGAGAGGAGACAAGAGACAGAGGCCGTTAACCGAGCGATCCGGGTACCTCCGACGGGCAATTTTGCCGTCGAAAGACTATAAAATGCATGTTTCTCGAGGAGGATCTCCAGGAACACCTTTGTATCAGGGGTTACATGAGTTTGCTCCATGTTTGCCATGTTTTTATTCTCTACTCCTATGTATTTTCCATTGTCAACCATGCGGGACTAATCCCCTTAAGCTTTAGGACCGGGAATAGCCTGGGGAAGCATTGTATGACATTTTTATCATAGTAATTTATAATTTGTCTCCTAAATCTGTGGTATGCTTTCGTTTTCTCAATTATTTTGTTATGCTTAATCGCCATAATGATAATCTAATGTCTTTAATTACTTTGAAAGAAAAATTAACGGTTAAAAAGAGACGAAATTCACATTAATTAACAAATCTCTTGAACAAGGTGATGTACAATTAATGGTGGAAATCCAGAGGTCGATTCTAATGCACCTAGTTTAGGGTATATGTTACTACGATGGTGGAACTGACCTAGACATAGGTAGTGAATTGTATCACGACAGTGAATAATTCTGACTACAGGACACTACCCGGAATGAGAGACGAATTTGATTAACTATATAGAAATAAATATAACGAGAACTGCGGTGAAACCGCAATCCTAAAGACTTCCATTTAAATTGATTAAACTAAACATTTAATCGATTGATTTATTTTATTTTATTTTATTTTCTTTTTCAATCAACTCTCAAACTCTTTTAATCGGTTTAGCTGATCACAACCAGTTAGTAGTAGTCTACTAAAATTCACGTTTCCCTGAGTTCGACCCGGGCCTCACAAGGCCTATATTACATTGATACGTATACTTGTGTTTGCACACACGGTTTACGCGTGTCAACTACCAGCTTGGTTCTTCATAATATTCATCATATCCTCCATCATTTTCATCATGTCAGGGTTGGATGCAATCCAGGATGGAACTATGGGAGGAGGTGGAGGGATGTAGTTCTGGTCACAATGTTCCCCTTTTGTAGAAGCCCGATGGCAAGAATTCTCATCAAGGTGCTCAAACAAGGGCCATGACTGCTCAGGTGGATTTTCCATGAAGGTGCCTCCACATGAAAAATCAACATTGTTCTAGCTCAACTCCACTAGCCTGGTGTAGAAATCTTGGACCAAATGCCACAAGGGTCCGTCGTGATGGCGGCAGTCACACAAGAGCTTTTGGAACCTTTCCTACACCTTGTGGAAAGGTTCCTTTTCTTTCTGGGAGAAGGCAGTGATACATCTTCACATTTGGGTCAACTTGGCAATTGGAAAGAACTTCTTGAGAAACTCATTATTGACCGTGTCACATGTTACCAACCCCGACTTTGAGATGTACCATTCCTTTGCCTTTTCTTTTATGGAGAATGGGTAGAGAGTCCTCCGGATGGAGTCATCAGTGGCAGCAGGGGTGCGGAAGGTGGAGCAAGTTTCAAGGAAGGCATCGATATGGTGGTAGGGTTTTCATTCTCCATCCCATAGTAGGTAGGGAGGAGTCCAATAAGTGCAGGTGGAATGGAGAATTGTTGACCTTACATTTGGTCAAAAAGGGTGGCAATGGGGGAGTTGTAGTTCCTTGGGGTGAAAGACTTGTAGAGGGGGCGGTTGGGTGGCGGTTGAGCATCTCCATGAGGTATTTCAGCTTCACAGTCTCCCATTTTCATTTCTCGATGTTGGTTGTAGTGGCTTTGGCATCTCCTTCTACCTATCTCGGGGTAGTATAACACCAAGTCGGTACAAGTTGAGCACATATGATGCAAGCACAGTTGTCACATGCACAATACACAAACAAGAAACAAAAAACCAAGTTAGAATGACAATATGCAAAAGTGAACAAAGAATAAAGAACAACAATAATGAGGGTAGTAGGAAAGGCTAAGCTACACTAACTAGCTAGTCCGAGCACCTCTATCCCCAATAATGGTGCTAGAAAGCTTGGTGTGATTTTCCACGCACGTGTGATCTTTCAAATTTATAAGTCCCCAAACAAGGTTCACTCACAACACTAAAATATGCTCGCACAAGCACACGGGGTCATGTTATAGTATAGATGAGAGGCAAGCAAAGGGGGTCGATCAGTAGGGAGAGAGGGACCACTACATCTAGGTTTGTGTTGGCTACATTCATAAAGCAGTGATTAAGGTTGAAGGGTTTAAAATTGGGTTTGGTTTGATTACACTAAACAAGTAGGCAAGTAAAGACAATATGAAAGCTAGATTACCAAAAACCCTAGATTATCCTAAGCAAGTTAGGTCTAAGAGACTAGATTAAGCAATAAACTAAACAAGACCAAGATGATCTACACTACTCTAACAAGGCAATTAGAAACTAAAAACTAAGATAAATTCTAGAGAAAGCAATATTCTAGGCTAACCTCAATTATCAAGACTAAGAAATTAGCTAGAGTGAACAAAGACAATTAAGCTAGACTAGCATTAACAAGCGAAGATGACAAGTTAGGTTTTAAGCAATGGATTGGATAGGTGGGTTGTTTGGGAATGTACTTTGATATTAGTTGGGGGGAGGTCAACAAAGCATGAAAATCTCACTAATCATTCTAGATTACCAAACCAAACAACAATGCAAATGCTATTAGAATATACCCTATACTACTAGTTGGAGAACTAGGGTTAGATGTAATTCTAGTAGGACTTGGAAAAGCTAGGTTTCTAGGGTAAGTGGTATTAGGGAAATTGAGTGCCAAGGGTAGGAATGGGAGTAGAGATGAGGGTCTTTCACCTCATGTTACTTGCCATCTAGCCTTTAGGAAGCTATAGGAAATTGCACCAATCACACTTACACGAGCTACTTTGATTTCCCACTAACTTGTAGAAGAAGGGAGATGTATTTAGGAACAAAGGGGGCTATCTAGGGATCCAATAATTGGACCTAGGAGCCATTCCTAAGATTGCTACATAGATTCTAATTTCCCCTAGAAGATAAGTGTCATCAAGCATCACAAAGCAAGCAATCTATGTTAAAAGCACAAACCACATGCAATATAATGGGAAGTGAGATAGAAGCAAGAGACAATAATCATAGAATGAAATTATATTCATTACAAGTTATTTACCCCCAACATGGTATCAAAGTCACATTATAACCCGAAACAACCCACCACTTGGGACTTTGCTAAACATGCACAAAGAAAAGATAAAAGAAATGAGAGGAAGGGGATATGACTCCATGGAGGTTGAAGTAGATCCTTCTCCTGCACCTCCTGGCTATTGTAGGGTGACCTCCCTCCTCTAAGGTGGATGATGGACATGGAAATGAAGGGGTTTATGGTGTAAAACCTAGAAATCTAGGTTTCTATTGTGGAAATGAGGTGGAAATGGTGGATGGAGAGCATAAATGCAAGGAGAGTGCAATGAATTCTCAAGAGTGGGTGGAGAGCAGTATTGGTAGCTAACCTAGTGCTATGGCTACCACTGATGTATATATAGGCAGTGGTGGAAGCACTAGGGTATGTAGGGGCGTTGTTGGAAAAACAATGCACAATATACTAGGGTTTAGGTGGTAGCATGACCGTGTTGGGCAGAACGGCCGTGGCAGGTAGGGGTAGGAACGGTCATGGTGACTTGGAATGATCATTCTAAGAAAGTGAAAAATTATAGGTTGAGGTGGTAAAATGGAGGTTGTAGCACGGCCGTACTGGGTATCACAACCTTGGTGGAGGCTAGGTAGAACGACTGTGATGGGTAGCACTGTCGTGGTGGTTGAGTTGGAGGTGAGGTCATTCCCTTCAACACACCCATTTTGACTTCTGGTAGCACAACCATTTTGGGGGCTGCATGGCTCGGCCGTGCTGGGTAGCACGACCATGGTGGCGACGTTGTTGTAGCTTGCAATTTTTGAGATTTTCTCTATAATTTTGACAGTGGCCAGCACGGTCGTTCCTTGGTATTACGTCCATGCTGAGATCTTCAGTAGCAAAATAAACTTGAATCTTCATGATCCATGGACTTTTTTGCGTGATGTCAACCCTTGGCCATTAGGGGTAGGTTGAGGGAGCTTTAGGGTCTTCTTTGGACCTCTCCATGAGTAGAGGACTCCTAAAACTCCTTCCTTCTCTCTCATCCATCCAAAGCATGGTCCAAGTACCTGAAAAGTATGCAAAGAATGTCCATAAGTGCATTTAACAATAATATGAATATTTGGTAATTTAACTTGCATTATTCTATGTTTAGATGTAATTGAGATACAAAAAGACACAAGATGAAGCCCTAATATAGGGCTGCATCAAATGGGTATACACAATAAGACATATTTGATCAAGGAATATTAAAAAGTCATCTAATTACCAATGAAAAGAATGTCAATTTCTTCATTATAAAAAGATACCATTAAGCACAAAAATATAAAAAAGATACTCTAAGACAATGGTAAGGAATTTTAAGTCTGGCGTTGATGTAGAGAGGCCATTAAAACATCAATTTTCTAAAGAGTATCTCAATGTGAATGCAAGGAACGTGAAGTCCTCCATGATATAGAGAATCCACTAAGCACAAAATCATGTCAACAAAGAATCTCTAGACAAAAAATAAAGGATGTTAAGCCCATAATTGATATCGAGAGTTTCCACAGAAAGGATATAGATATTCAAGTTGTATCATATAATTTTGAGCTCCCCCTTAATCTCATACTGTTAAAAATTGAGCTCAAACAAAAGAATTGAATATCAAAATAAAGATATCCTAATTAAGAGCAAAACCACATTTGCAACATGTAAAAATAAACATTTAAAGATATACCAATTTGAAAGAAAATATACCATGATCAAATTTTGATATCCAATGAAACCCATGATCATTTAAACCTCAAATAAAAATAAGTTTTAGGTACGCAAACCAAGTTGTTGTCTTTTGTTTTCTAAATGGGCATGAAAATGCATAATGCACGAATCTCCCACAACCATATGAAGTAGAATTATTAGTAGGAATATAAGAATTGGATTTTGTTTAAAAAATAGAACCTTTATTTTTCTTTCTTTTATCATTTTTATGAATATAACCAAGTCCATGACTGCTAACATGATTATGAGAATGAAACATATTATTCAACATATTTTGACAATCTGAAAAAAATAAAGACATTTTCAACTTTTCATTTTCCTTAGCAAGATATAGAGAGTCTTTAGTACTAGAAGTTAAATATATTCTTGTACTAGAAATATTTTCTTCAAGTAAATCAATTTTATCAATTAATTCATCATTTATTTCAAGTATAAGACATAATCAAGATGTGAGAAACAAATAGGTTGCGTCTCCATATTAATTAATTTCTCTAAAAGGGTAACTAGTTGAGTTTGCAAGGAAACATTTTTAGAAACAACTTCATCTACCTTTTTCTTTTCAATTTCATATTGATCATTCAACTCATTAAGTTTTTCATTTAAGGAATCCCCAATATTTGCCAATTTATTTTTCATTTTCTTGTACTTTTTTTATTTTATCTATTTTTAACTTTATCTAAAGTAAGTTCAACAAGTTTAATAAGTTCAATTTTTGAAAAATTTAAGACTTATACCTCATCATCACTACCTTGTGCACCTTCTTGATCATTATTGTCTTGATAACCTTCTTCTTCTTCTTGTTCATCATTGTTATCATATTTGGCAATAAAGAATTCAATTTCATGATGACATATTTCTTCATCACTTGCCTCTGAGTTTGAAGAATCATCTCAGATAGCATGGTAAGCTTTCTTCTTGTTGTCCTTGGAATTTTTGATCTTGTCCTTCTTGAGTCCTAAGCATTCATCCTTCCAATGTCCTTTTTCTCCACATATATGGTATCTAGTTGAAAAAGATAAAATATTTTTGTTAGAAGAAGAATGTATATATATCTTAAATGTATGATATATTCCTTCTTCACCACTAAATCAATCACTAGATGACTTTGAAGCTCCTAATTTGAATGTAATGCCATTTTTCTCATCAACATTTTCTTCTTCTTCTTCTATATGGACTCTTCTTGAAGATTCATTTCATGTGTTTCCAAGTTCCCAATAAGCTACTCCATAAATAATTTAAATGGTCAATGGATTCTTCTATAGAAGTTATCTTATAATTAAACCTTGATGTCAAGGACCAAATAATCTTGGAGACTTATTCTTCATCACTTTTATTCTTTCCTAAAACACTTAAACTATTTATAAGAGTAGAAAATCTATCATATATTTCAAAAATAGTCTCATTATTTTGGATAGAAAACAATTCCGTTTTATGTTTCAACATGTTAACTTTTGTACTCTTAACTTAATCAGTTCCTTCATGTGTAACTGAACATTTTCTCCATATAACATATGTGGTTTCACATGAGGAGAGATTATTAAGTTCTCTATTAGATAGATAAGAGTATAAAATGCTTACTGCTTCGGCATTAAGAGTTGCCCTTTTTATCGTATCTACATACCATTCCTCCATCTCTATCATTGGAGGCTTACATGGTAAGACGATCATCTTTCAGATATTAATGTTGATTCCTTGGAAGTGATATTGTATCCTTATTTTCTAGTATATGTAGTTCGTTCCAAACACCAATAGTCAACTTATATGCAATCCTTCAAGGTTGAGTTGGTTGACCACTTTCCCCCATCCTTCAAGACCTATTATAGCTTCTTGAACACCTTCTCCAATACCACTTGTTAGATCTCCAAAGGGGGGAGGGGTGGTGAATAGAGATAATGTAAAACTTATGAAATTTCAAACCCAAGGGAGATTAGATTGCAACTTTCTTAAAATATAATACAACAGAAATCTAAAGCAAGTAATTTAAGAATGAAATCAACCACAAGAGACACACAATGTAGAGTGGTTTTGTATAATCATATCAGTTAACTATCTGGTCGTTCCCAATTAGGATATTCAACTTGTATTTTATTCCTTATAATCAAACAATACAAAATATAGAAATCCACACTGTCTTTTGTGGCTCAAGACAACCCTCCTTTTCTAGATCAAGGAGAACTATCAACTTGAAGTAGATTGCAATCCGCTTCCACACCTTGATCACAACCTTCTCATAAGAAGTAGCTCCAAGTAGCTTCCCAACAACCTTCTTACAAGAGGTAATCGGAAGCAGCAAGCACATATAACCAGAATAAGATAGGAAGAAGAAGTTACAACTCTTCAAAATACTACAAAATGAAGCTCTATAATAATAAGTGATGATCAACTTCTACACAAGGAATAGACATGTCTACATTTGATGAGTTAGGATACTAGCTTAGATCTGAAGATAGAAATATGAAATTCTAAGATTTGAGAATGACATAATGTAATAGATTGCTCAAGTGTGTGTCCTAAGTGTTCATAGGGCACACTTATATATAGGAAACACTTAGGAATGGTCAATATCACTGTGGGGAGGCAAACTAATAATTATGAATCAAAATTCAAATTGCAACAGTTAGAAAACAAATACTACAAACTATCTCTCAGTTTAAGAAGAGTTTGACCAATATAAATTATGTCTAAGAAGAGTTTGACCAAATGTCAGTCTCTTCACAAACAATCACAACGACTATTTTCTACAATGGTTCTTTTTCTACTACAGTTATTTCTTTGTCCAAGAAGAGTTTCACTAAAATTAATTTGGTCCAATAAGAGTTCAACTAAAAAAGTGTATGTAAAGTCATTTCTAAAAATTATAAAACATATCAAACTATTTTTATAATGACAATTAACTATTCTAAAGACTAGATATAAGTGTGGAAAATGGTTTATGATTGAATAAGGCTGATAATCAATTGTTCTTACATCGTTCCTAGTAAGTTGTACCAAATGAACTTGTACATTAGCACATATATGGTACAACTTGACGTACAAACATCCAAACACATATATAGCATATTTTTTGATGTTGGATTTTTTCTAAGTTCCTTGATCACCTAAAATACTAAATGCACATATTAGTGATACAAATGAGCAATATTTGTAGCATCAAAATTAGAGTATGGCATATCCAAAAAGCCAACAATACCAATAAATAAGAGATCTACACTTTCTCCCATACAGAGATCCATAAAGGGCCATGCCTAAACCAAAATGGTAACTATTATTATAGAAAAGATCCATAATACTATGGTGATTATCCCAACTACCATTAAACTACAATACACATGCTCTTAGCATGTCCTCTAGGGTTTGGATTGTCTGCTCTAACTATTAGTCTATATGAGGGTGAATGTTGTGTTGAACTTCAAACACGTTTCCAAGGCATGTTGTAAATAATTCCAGAATATACATGTGAACTTTGGGTCTCTATTAGTTATAATAGTTATTGGTATCTCATTCAATCTAACTACCTTGTCTATGTATGCTTTACCTAGTTCGGGTGCATCCCAAGTTGTCTTGATTGGGAGAAAATGGGGAGATTTAGTTAGTATGTCCATAATCACCCATATAGAGTCAAGACCATACAATGTTCTAGGTAAACCTACCATAAAGTCCATGTTGATGTGTTCCCTCTTCTACATAGTAATATAGAGTGGTTTTTAGGGTACATGTTGGCCTCTAATGTTCATCCTTGGCTTGTTGGCACACACCACACTTGGCTACATACTTAGCCACATCTATCTTCATACCTAGACACCAAAATAGCTCTTTGAGGTTGTTTTACATCTTAGAATTCATGGATACTTTGCATACATAGAAGAGTGATATTCCTCAAGAATCTACTTCTTTAACTTAATGTCATTTGGCACACATAGTCTATCTTTCAAATATAATATCCGATCATCAAAATATCTAATTTTTTTCTTCTTACCATTTGTCATATCATTCTTGATTTAATTCAATTGACTGTCACTATGTTCAAGCTCTTTAGTTTTATCATATAATGTAGGTCTAACTCGAGTTTGTGCAATCATCCCAACTATTTCTGATACAATCAAATATAAATTCATATCTCTCATTTTGACCAATAAGTCACTTTTTATGTGTGCTATAGAAAGCATTTCTAGAGGTGATGTAGACTTCCTACTCAGAGCATCTGCAATAACATAGCCTTTCCTATAATGGTAACCAATGGTAACATCATAATCCTTTATATGCTATAACCATCAATGTTGTCTTAGATTGAGATCCTTTTGTGTGAAATGTACTTTAGACTCTTGTAGTCAGCATAAACCTAACATAACTCTCCACAAAGATCATTATGCCATGTCTTTATGGAATATACTAGTGCTTCCAGCTCAAGATCATGTTTTTGATTATTCTCTTCATTATTCTTGAGTTTTCTAGAAGAAAAGGTCACCACCTTCGATTCCTGCATAAGAACACATCATAATCCTCTCATTGATGCATCACAAAATAACACATAACCCTTGTTTGCCTTCGGTAGAATCAAAATAGGTGTTGTGCTTAAATTCTTCTTTAATGTTTGAAATCTTTTCTCACATGTTTCAGGCCAAATTAAAGTCATATCTTTCCTTATGAAATGTGTAAGAGTTGCTGCAAAAACAATGAATTTCCTCATAAATCTCCTATATACTGCTAGCCCTAGAAAATTTTGATCTCAGTAGGATTTGTGGATTTCTCCCACTAAAGAACATATTCCACTTTCTTAGGGTTTACACTAACTCTATCTCTAGATATGACATATGCAAAAAAAGAAACTTTAGACAACTAGAACTCACATTTAAGAACTTAGCATATAAATTATGTTGTCTCAATAAATGTAGTGATATCATTAGATGTTACTCATATTGTTCTACATCTCTGGAATATATAATAATAGTGTCTATAAATGTAATGACCTAGTTCCAACTTATCCATCTAATTAGGGTTTTACTAGATGATTACATAGTTGAATTGATTGATCCTAATTTTATCTTGATTATTGATGATAGTTTGTTATTATATTATAAACTTGATTGTACAATTTAAAACATGCTTTGATTTGAATATGTAGGGTTTACAAGTGAAAACCCTAGTCAGTGGAAAATAAAGATTTTGAAAGTACCTGAACACGGATTTTCATAAATATGGTGATGTAGTAAACTATTTTTAATATTTTATAGCTAGCTTAGATTTATTTCAAATTGGAATATAATTTGAATAAATTAACTGTACATTTTAGGGAAACTTTTCAAAATTGGATATTCTATGAATGTGTTGGTTGGTCGAATTGCAATTCAACCGACCATGTTGTAGATAATAGTATAGCATTGTAATTTTTTACTTTTATTTATTTGTTTGTAACTATGAATGATCTAAAATTTCAACTAGAGTTCTAAAAAATTATTTCAGACAATATGATGATTTTGCAAAATTCATGAAGAATTTTTGTTTCATCACATATAGATTTATCAGTTAACTTTTACGACGGAAGATTTTTTAAGATAAAAGGCAAACTAAATGTAGGACTTATTTGCAAATGTCTCAAGCACCTTAGTTTCTCTATAGGGGTAAAATAGAACCCTTATAGCTCCCATATTTAGTAATTTAATTCAAAGAAACAAAATTCTAGAGAGAGCTAGTAAATTAGGGTTTAGTGAGGAAAAAGGTGGAGATCGTGATCTAGGGTTTAATCTTTTGAGGAGTGATGAAAGAAAGTAAGTTTACCTTCTTTAGATAAGTTTTTATGGTAAGTATTCTATTTCATGTTTAAATTTTATCTATCCTTTGATTATCAAAATTATATCAAATAAGCCTCTTTTCTCTTTCTTTCTCTCCTATTATCCTTTTGTAGGGTTCTTGAGTAGAAAAGATCAATAAATGAGTTTAATGCATAGGAGTTGATTGGATTTTTTGAAGTTTAGAAGTTAAAAAATGTTTTTGAGGTGCTTGAAAGTTGAGGTGAGTTTTTATCTCTCTCTTAAGCTATGTAATCATGTAAAAAGAGTAATTCTATCCAGTTAAAATAGTCAACATCCTTTCTTGCTTTTGTATGTGATTGGATGATCAATCAAAAAGATTCTTGGGAAAATATTTTTATTGATTTAGATTTTGTACCATTGAGTTGTATTAGTTCCTAACATAATTTATTTAAGAAAAAATCATATGGATAGAAAATTTAGTTGACAAGTATAGAATCATTATGTACTTAATAATAATGATTTATCTACTATATTTTCATATATTTTCTATTGTTATATATGAAATGAATATATGGATCAGTGTGAGCATTTTAAATGGAGACATTCCATGTCTAGGGTTAGTTTTTCCAAATTAGTTCAAATGAGCTAATGAATCAATGCATACTTATAATTGATGGATGAGTTGTGTTGAATGGAAACTAGGGTTTCCATGTGTGTGAATATCCTTAATGAAATCATGTACACCCTGATGAAATTTGTGAATAATAATTTCTTATGATGTATTGATTTGAGCCAAATTCTTGAAAACCCTAGAAATCCAATAAATAGATGAGTAAGAGTGATAAAACTAGAACTTGTATATAATCTTGTAAATGTAATGAAATGCTCAATTATATGTACATTTACTTAAATGGAAGTTGATAAGTCTTACTATGATGATCTAATCATAATACATCTATAGGATATATTATATGGAGTAATGAGTAAACCTACATGTATGCAAGACTTTCATACAAGTCACATAATACTGATTTGGGAAGATGACAAAAGGTTAAAGAGTTGGAAGAAGGAGCTATGCAAGACTTTCATACAAGTCACATAATACTAATTTGGGAAGATGACAAAAGGTTAAAGAGTTGGAAGAAGGAGCCCTAGTCCATGGTTCTCCCTAAACTGAGAGTTTATAAGGAATAGAAGGATTGTTGTTATTTACCAAAATACCACTAGAACCCAAAGGACATGGTACATGTATCTAAGTACAAGAAAAGAAATTGGCAAGGGTGATGTAACAAACTAAAACTTAGAATCTTACCCTATTCCATAAATAGAAAGTTTATAAGATCAGTTTCCTAGATTTGACCAAACAAGGATAAAACTAGACAACCTCACTCATTTATGTTATAACTTAAATGTGCTAATATGTTACATGTATTTCCTTTGATAACTAATACTCATATAATGCTAAATAAAAGAGTATAATATGCTTTGGAGTAACAATTGGTAATTCCATGTCCATAAATATTAACAATGTTCTATTATTTAAATAAACATGAAATTAATGGAATAAATATGTTAAGTGTGTAAAATATGGAATTTCATGCATACTAATAATATATAACTTTTTGGTGACATTGTAAAATTAAAGGTACTCTAATTTAAGATTAAAATATGTAGATAATTTTCCTAAAACACAATGGTGATATAACTAAAAAAATAAAACTAAAAAATGAAATATAATGGTAAAACATGTGACTTGAATCTTAATTAGCTTAGGTGTCAAGTTTTACATTATTTGAAAAATAATGACTATCCTAATTTTATTTAGAAAATAAAATATGAGTTTTTATCCAAAATATTAAATAATATGTTTAATGACTTCAAAAGGAAATACTAAATTCGAATTCCACACACCAAAATTATTATATATGTTAATTTCCCATTAATTGAATAATCTTGCTGATCCTAGTTTAATTTAGGAGAGAGAATATAACTTAAATTCCAAAATATTAAATATTCCCAAAATGGAAAATTAATGACACAATCACACTCCTCACATTTTAGTTTGCTTGTAGGCCAAGTTTCACATCTTTTGAGTGATCCTATATGTCTCAAATTCCATAGAAAAGAAAATGAAAGATAAGGCCAAAAATATTAGATTTATTATAAAAAATAAAAAATCTAATATATTAAATAAAAAATGTAAGCTAACTTGTATGGATTATAAGTATATACTTTATGTGAAGTTTTAACTATAAAATTAGGCTATAATGTAAAGGGAAACAATGTTGTACATGCATGTTAAATCTATGAAAATATTATTTAAAAGAAATAAATTTCGGAATTTATTTTAGAAACACATTGATTAATACATATCTAAATATGAGCATCACATTCGTATGTACAAAATATTTAAATGAAAAATTTTAGTAGTAAAAAGTAGTAATAGAGTACAAATTTCTCCTCTTGTATTATCTTTAGATGATGTTACTAATATCATTGAAACAATTAACATGAATTGGGAAATAAAGTTACTATTATCTAAAAGAAATTAGAAATAAACATAGTTGAGGAAAATTGAAGAGAGATTGAGAAATTTAAGTAAATATAATATATTCATTACTTCTATCATGAGTGGATAATTTTGAAAGGATCATAAATACCCAATATAGTAACTTAATATACACTATATAAGTATTCATTTTAATATTACTAAAACGTTTATGTATATGAAATAATCCACTATAGAATTTTAAAGCAAGAAAATAATCTAAAATTTATTTCTCATGTGTTAGTTGGTCCAATTGCCAAATTCCATTTTAGTTGGATAATACTAGTAGACTTAAACAAATTATAAAATGAATTAACACGATAATTCTAAAAGGATTCAAATAAAGTAAATGACATAATTTAAAATTCCACAAATGAAAACTAATGTAATTATCAATTTCTACATGTATTAATTAACACATGTGTCAAAATTTACTTTATTTGAACTTTGTTTGGACCCTCAGATAAATGTGGAAAGAGAATATACAATTGGAAAAAACAATTGTTAATTGTTTAATTTAATACATTCTATTTATTATGGTTTCTAATTTTCTTCCTATCACATTTTATTTTTCTTTTCCTTTTTTGTGTGGTACTCTCTTTTATTTTGATTCATGTTGTCATTCTCCCTTCCTATTTTTTCTTTATTAACTTTTCCTTGTTTTCCCCCACATCCCTCCAATGATATTCACATTTTGATTTATTTATTTTTATCCCTTATCTTTTTTTCATGTACAATATCTTACTTGACTAGTTAATGATAGTAATACATATACCCCATGATATGCGCTCTTTGAATTGTAAACGGTGATTACCCACCACCGCCTTGCCTCTCCCCAAAGAAACCCATGTATGTTACCTATATAATATTTGTCCAAGGACTTTTTTGATCACCTTCTTTATCTACAATACATCCATCGATACCCACTTATCATCAACAACCATCAACTCTTCAAAATAGTGGGTTTTGAACCCTCTCACCCCACAAATTAATCACGTAGGGTTGGACAGAGGACGTCGATTCTTTTCCTATACCATGTTTCCTAATCACATCATAAGTAATCTACCTTCCCCATGTGTATGTATTGGACTCTTTCTATTTACTGACATGCTTCTCTAAAACTTTCCTTATTCTGGTTTTCTACCCTGAGTTTTATCTAGTTGATATGTTTAGCTGACTTCTAGGCTATATTTTAAAATCATAAGCAATTGTTATTCACTCAGTTGCTTGTGTTTTCATTTCAATTTTCATTGTAGTAGTCTGCATGATGTGGTTCCTATTTGTCCTTCCTGGTTGTATTGATGGAAGGTTTCTCGAGAGTTCTTATTGTCTCTGTATGCATCATGGTTCTCTATGACTAGAAGGACTTGTGGAGTACATTGTTCATGTTTTCTAGAGTGTTATATGTGAGGTTGAAGAGTCCAATTTCCTCCATCAATCCTAGTGCATGCATCTTCTTTTACACATTTAAAGGATCTTGAGGAATAAATAGTATTTGACAATTTTCTCTCTTTTGCCCCTATTTTCATTTTTATATGGCACACTATTAGTGGGCTTCTTTATATTATTTCCACATTGTTATGATTTAAACATGTGAATTTAACTTTAGCAACTTAGTGATACTCCCATGTCATGCTACATGATTATAAATCATATGCAAAGGCATATGAGAAATTTCTCAAAACAATTTTTTTATTCAAGCATCAAGTTTTATCATCTTACATAATTTAATATATTATTGTATTTTTAGAAAAATAAAGATAACATGTTTTTAGCATCATTGAATTTTCCTCCACACCATGGTATCAGTTTCACACTCAATTTCAATATAAAAATGTAATTTTAAAGGAATTTTCTAGTTGGTTGAAAATTTTGAAATTCATATATATGAATCAATAAATCAAAACATGCGTAAGCGAGGCTGAGATCTTGTTGGTTTGACCCCTGACCATGTCCTTATAGGACATGTTAGGGTTTCCCCTAGTGCATGTTACTTCCTCCATGGGCACATCGATTCCGCTAGAAACATCAAGTTCAGGGTGAGTTCCTACAGGGGCTAGGATGCCGGTAGCTTGTTCGGTCACAAGACGATGAGAATGTTGGGAGAAGCCCAATCGCCCTATGTCGCGGCCATCACGGCCGCCACCTCGGGTTCCAAGGCCTAGCATCGCTTCTTGTCATTAAATAGCCTTATTTGGTAGATATGTCTTATTTAGACTTCAACTTCAAGACTGTAGGATGTGTTCATGGCTCAACTAGTGGGATGTCAAAAAGATGTTGTTATTTTTTATGTTTACATTTTTGACTAGTGGGGTGTCACAAAGATGATGTTATTGTTATCTCTAGATTCTATTTTGTTTATATATTGAATTTTTTTCTCTACAAAACATTGGGACTTGGCTAAATGAAATCTTTTCTGATTAATGAGATTATTTTCATGAACTAGAATTCCTATATGGTTGAATTACCTGTTAGACTTAGAAATTTATACAAATTTCTTTTAAGTTCAATATACTTAATCTGGTGTTGATTCATGTACCTAGATTGAGTTGTACGTATCCACTCATTGGAGTTTTATATGGGTCTCATGAGGTTGTTTCTATTGGTATGTATGCCCTGAGAGCCAATCATGGGATGATTGGTGGGATACATTGAGATTGATTTGATAAACATCAAAGGCAAGTTTCCAATTCTTTCTGGTTCAGTCATATGAGATTATGATAGAATAGATTGAATGTCTAGAGAATGACAATACTCAATGATGTATGCTTTCAGGTTGAGGACCTGAACGATGAGATCATACAGATGCTAAGAGTTTGTACATTCTTATTATATCCCTAGTCGGATGTCATTGTGGAAGGTAGATAGACATCAATGACACACAAGACTAGATTGTGGTGTTGGTTAATGACAGAATCTCATTAGTCATGACATGGAGATATCAAACCAAACACATAGGTACTTGTAGAGAACAAGTGTACCAGACAGACCCACCGTGAGTTTGACACATGGAACCCTGAGATGGTAGTCACAGTCAGTTCTCACAGTGATGGTGGTGAGTGTGATTCTTTGACCTGAAATCACTACACTCAACACATGTCATTGGTACACTTTGACATCATCAAACGTAGTCCTGAAACATGGGTTCTTATAAAGGTGATGATTGGGTGGCTTTGACACATGGGGCATTTGAGGGGTGAGTGATAGATATGGGATTTGTCCCTCCTGAGGGAGTTTGATATCCATGGCTACTTGATTAGTAGGATTGAGATAGGCGTGCACGCATGTGTGAATCAGTATGTGATATTGATGTCATACATATCTCCTCCAATCTACTCTGAGATCAAGAAAGTGAATGAACGATGACAGGATGATTGTTCCACGCCTTGAGTTCATTCGAGATATCAGTGATAAAGGAATTATACATTCACTATAACACCATTCACGGATTTTAGGATTGAAAGTTGTTCTCCAACTTTTCTTTTCACTTGGGTAGCACTGATGTGCGACTAGGAACCACTCTTTTCTTGTGAAGTCATAAGTGTTATGGACTTTCACTGCCAACGTGAAATGGACCTACATGGTCACACACATAGGATTTAACCTGGAAGAGGAGTTTATCCATAAACAATGTTTAGATTGATTACTAAAGGAGTTTGGTAGTTCAATTAAACACTCAATCAATTGATAGCTCAATATCATAGTGTTTAAGGTGTTGGACCAACTGAATAGAATATCAGATTGATTGGAACTGCAATTGACTGATTTGTACAATCTGCTACCCCAACCGATCGGCTCATGAGATGAATCGATTGGCTCAGGTTGGTGAACCGATCGGCTCAATTGGTGAGTCGATCGACTCATGAGTCATGAAACAATCGACTCAATTGTTGAACCGGTCGATTTGTGTGACCAATTGAGATCAGTTTGGAAAGTAAGAAGACTATTTTGCAAATACAATTTGTTTCATTTGCACAAATTCGATTTGCACAAGGATTAATATTCAATTAATCAGAAATAAATATGAAAGTCAATTTGAGTTGGACCAGGACCACGAACCGATCAGCTCAGGCATGAGCCGATTAGCTCAGAGCCCTAGACGATCAGCTCAGGTCCCAAACAATCGGCTCAGGACCCGAAACGATCATTTCAGGGTGTGAACTGATCGGTTCAGCTAGCACAAGTTGGTTGTTTTGTGAAAAATCTCGAACCCTTCTACTCCTGTTTAATCCCACATTGCCCGGGGTAGAGAACCCTATCCCATGACCCTCCTATATATATAGGGGTATTGGGGGCTTCTCAGGTGAACAACTCAGAACACCAGTTGCTCTGCAAAGTTGTCATTCTCTCTAGTTTTGGCAACCGAGAGAGAGAGACCGAGCAAGTGCTACCCGATAAGGGAGGCACAACAAGGGAAAGACAACTGCAGAAAGGCAACCGGTTGTAGGAGAGTGTGTTGGTGACTAGTATGCTGACAGGAGGGTGCGAATCCTTCCGGTTCCTTGTAGGACAAGGAGATCAGAGTTCCAGGTGGTCCATGTGGACTAATTCAGAGGCGGGAGACTTCTGTCGCTCGAAAGACAGCTGTCAATCCTGACAGTTCCGGTGAGACCAGGAGCTGCACAGGCACCATCCAAGACCGGAGGTGAAGGCCACGCAAGCCATGAGGTATCATCGCTGAGCAAACCTCGGGATAAGGTATGCCTCTACAAACCATCCTTCCTATTGTATAGACATTGACACGATTCTTTTTCTGGGTTTGGGAGGAGAAATTTTGTGTTTCCACTGCCTTCTCTGTCTCCCCTAAAACCTAACAGTGGTATCAGAGTCACGTCAACTACTCTATGCTCTAGGATTATCGATATGATCAATTTTGGTTTGTCACCTTTATTTATTGCATACGATGAGAATAAAATTGGCTTTATGCATGTCCAATCCTAAATCCACAAATCCCAATATACATATATGATATGTAATATGAATGCACTCGATATGCATCACCCTTAAATGAGTTTTGTGGTGGATGTATAACATGGTTATGGCCAATAAACCCTATGTGTGTGCTTGGTTGTATGTGGTTGCTTGCATCTCGGTCTGCGCACCGATTCCCTATCTCTTATTTCTGATGTAACTTGAGATAACTTAAGATTTCTTTCCTACCTTTGCTCCCACCGAATGTAACTCGGGTTTCCCTTATTCAAATGTAAATAAGATAGATTTTTATTTCCTGTTATGTCAAATAATAGAGGACATCTGAAGATGACTGAGACGATCAGTTCAAGGAATGAACCGATCGGTTGGTGATCCAGACAATTGGCTTGAGGTGCGAGTCGAGCGGGTGGCAACCTGAGGAGATGCACGACGACCAGGTGAACCGATCAGTTGGAGGAGCCAACTGATCAGATGGTGGCACCCAGACGACCGGCCAGAGCAGGTCATTCATGTAAAGAGTGAGACCCAAAAGGGGATCCATTCAAAATGATATAATACGAGAACCGTGTAATAATAAAGCAGCGGAAATAAAACTATTACAAAGTCACTTCATAATTCATTTATACAATTGTTCCTCACCATAATAGGTGATTTTACAAAAACTTGAACTAAGTACAAGTTAAAGCCGGTAGAAGAGGGTAGCCCAGCCATTCCAAGCTATCCTTAAGTTCATGTCGTGTTAGAGATCTTTTTTTTAGCTCTTGTCTTCCAATGTACCTAAACCTTGGTGGAAGGGAACATCACCCAGAACATAGGAAACAACAAAGAGGTCAGCAAAGGCTGAGTATGTACATATATAAAACACTTTGGGCATTATATAGGGTTAAAAGTGCAAAAAGAGATGTTCCCACAAGAAAAGGGGGCTATTTGCAATTAGGTTTGTTCAAGAGAAAAGTAACAAAGAAATGAAGAAAAAGAAATGAGGCATGTTAAATTTCATATTACAAGCATGTTAATAAAGAGTGTCTTGCCATATCAATCAACCACATATTCACATTAAAACAACAAATATTTGCATGCATAACAATGTAGACTAAATATACCTAAAATAGGGCCATAACACCATAGGATCATGGCCTAAAAATAAAAAAGGGTGGAAACGCACACCCCGGGCGGAATACGCACACCCTAAATAAATATGGTTGTACATAAGTACCGCTATTCTAGATATTCTAGTCATACAAGCAGCATGCTATAATAGAGTGGCAAGACTTATTATTTTAGTCATTTTCAATGAAGTCAACATGGCCGGAGGGGTCCAATGACCCAAATGAGCATAATAATATAAATAACACAGAAACAAAAGGAATTCATACCAGGAGCAATAAATGTCCAAGTATTTGGATTTTAAAAGGGATTTACAATTCAAGAGATGCCTCATTATATGATATATGGATTTCAGTCATTTAATGCCCAAAATAAAAATAGAGAGTGTACATACCTGATCTTCAAGACTAATGGCTAACTCAGTTGATCTACTTGGTCCACGAAGTCAAGTTTTCACCCTAAGAGTATATTAGGTATGTCAGTCAAACCAAAATGAACATGTATATACATTTCTATTTTAGGTTTTTGTAGCTTCCTTACCTTAGTTCTAATCACCTAGTGACATATTAGGAAACATTTTTAGAGAATATATGATTCATTAGATATTCATTTTAGTTCTAATATTTACGTTTGAACACCTAATTATAAATATATTTAGATTACAAACATGTGTTGGTATTGATTTGTATTCCTCCAATTGTCATCAAATATATGCATGTATACATATATGTGGATCATGGGTATTCAATTAAATGTGATAAAAGATTATCATCACTGAGTTTTACATGCTTGTTACCTCAGTTAATACCCAAATTGTGATTTGATATATCATTCTACAGAATCACTAGACTCCCGTAATCATTGGTTAATATACCACCACATACATTGTCTAGTATCTATAAGTAAAGATGAATAGATAAATCAAATCGTGAGTCCATTGAATAAGGCATGCCTGTGATTTATTAGTAAATATTATATAGTTTTATAGGTCGGAATAGTTAGTGTTAAGGAGACTATTAACTAACCCATATCAGTTTCCTGATCAATCATCTAATGGATAGTAAGTCTACAAGGTTTTAGTTTACCTAATAGATCATGCATGTACTGATATGATCACATCATACACATGTTATACGGTTAAAAGGCTAAGAAGTCTATCTAAGGTTATCTTCATCATCTACAATACTCAAAGTCTTCCTTAACTAGCCTTTTCATACATTTATCATTGTCATGGGTCTGATTATTAAAGTTATGAAAGGACAAAACTGAAGAAGGTGATACTAACCTGTAGCTATTGCTATCTACTGGTTTAGAAATTTGCTTTAAGGCTGGTTCACAGATCCCATGCTATGGTTGACAATCCTCTGTTAGATTCTACTGATGTGATCGCATATGATCTAGTGTAGTTGTTCTAGATGGAGCCCTCATCTTCGTACACAATTCTAGATGGAGCCCTCGTCTTCGTACACAATGATATGGATACTTCAAGATGGCGTGGAGTGAAACCCAGCAGCCAGTGAAGAGGAAGGAGAAGAAGGGCTATGATGGTGACCAGTGGTTCCCAATTTGCAGGTGGCGATGCTCCATTACAAGGTGGCGTTGACCAATCTTGTATATGCAGGTCAGCCGGCGAGGAAGCCTCTGTTGCTCGTAGCAGCTGGTCGTAGAGGGAGGAAGTGGAGTCGGGGTCAGGAAGTGGCAACGGCCGACTTGAATGGTGGTGGCTCTCACACAGCCACGGCTGCTGGCGCAGGGAGGAGGGAAAGCTAGCAGCTACTTGCCATTTTTGCCAGAGAAGGTGACCTGTGCAGCAGCAGCTTCAAGGAGTCCACGCGAGCAATCGACAAAAGAGAAAGCAAGAGGGGCCGCCGGTGAAGGTTTTTGGAGTGGGAGGAGAAACGGTGCGTCGGAGTGATGGTTTCCGAAAACGGCACAATGGCTGCCGTTTGGATAGAAATAGGCGTCCTTGCCCTAGGGCTCTCTAGAGGCTAAGCGATAGATCATTGGACTCGGGGGATCGAGGGGATGTTGCTGGCAAAGAAAGCGGGTTGATCTGGTTAGCCTAGCGTGCGAGAAGAACTACCATCGCCGGGCCGCATCGTACAGTGCCAAGCCACGAGAAGGGCGGAAGGAAGGGGATGACCAGGTCCCCTGACCTGATAATAACCTGGTAATCCAACCCGCGCACCTGTGTGACATGGGAAAACTGGGCTTGGATTAAAGTCCAGGCCGTGGTAATAATTCTAATTTAAATTGACCAAACTTTGGGTTAAAAGCATACATAATCTAATAGGGTCTAATTAAGGGTGCATTTGATGTCCAAATGACCCCAAATTTTGAGGGTTAACTAATTAAGATGTGAGGAACTCAATTTTGGGCTTAGATTTGGATTTTGAGGTTACCTTAGCCATTATTTATCCGTATTTCATAAATCATTCACTGAATGTAATGATCATAGCCTAATGATCAATTATGGTGAAACCTTCCACATTCCTCACTCTAATATTCCACGTTTATACCAGGATGTTAAATAATGGTCGAGGCTATAGTTTAATATTAGTATCCACCAATTCTCATCCTTCAAGTATTAGGGTTATTCTCATTCAAAGATTTCATATTCATGTGATTCGAAAGAGTCAATTAGGGTTATCAGATCCTAATATGGTTTGGTCTATGCTATTATAATGAAATATAGACATTGAAAGGTAGCCAAGTAAAGAAAAGGGACAAGGGATTTTGGATATCCATCTAATCAATTAGGGGCCTAGAAGAATGGGAAATTAGCCTATGTGTCTAGAATCGAGTATGTTACAATTCATGTGATGAGTTGATCAACTCAGATAGCTATTGCACTTCATCATGGATAGGTTGCATGAGATGTAGACCTAGATGACTGTGATTCCTCTTGGCTCGAGGAATCACATTAGGTTGGCCATAATCATTGCTTTTATCATTTCACATGTTTTTTGTGGGATATAACATGTATATGATACGTACTATGCATTGTGGTGATTGGATATGTATATGTACCTATAAGACCAAATCCCTCATTAAATATTAAAGTTTTAGATGCCTTCCAAATGTGACACACGTGAAAAGATTGATCGGCCAAGTGTGGGCACGCCCTAGCGTGGTGCACCGTCTATCTCATGGAAGCGTGAAGGATGAATATGTGGGTCTGCCCTAGCAGGGTGCATATTCACCGTGTTGGCTTTGGGTCAGACTTAACAAGGTGACCTAGATAGGATCTAGCGCCTTGAGGCATAGAGGTGATCATGGCAAGGAGTTGCATTTGACATCTTTCAAGAGTTGCATATGATGCAATTGGCAAAAGTTGCCTACCTAGAAGATCTAAGTTGTGGGTGACAACCCTAGCTGGTCCATGACTTAGAGGATTTCATGATCTTGACCCACTAGAAGATTGTACATTGTAATCTTCTGAATTGATGGTGAGGGCTATCAATTTGAATAAAAATAGTGGGAGCGATAATTAATTAAAGTCCTAATTATATCGTCAACCTTTCAAATCAATCAAATAAGTCAAAATTGAGTTTTAGACTAAATTGCATATATTTCCTTTGTAGTACAAATGACAACAAACAACAATCACTTTTCGTAGTGATCGGTCCTTGAAAAGGACAAGCTAAATGGGACTAACTTCCACAATTGGTTTAGGACATTGAGAATTGTTCTCACTCAAGAGTGAAAGCTCTATGTCCTGGATACTCCAATTCCAGAGGAACCTGCTCCTACCGCACCAAAGGCAAAAAGGGATGCTTATAAGAAGCATTCTGATGATGCCATTGATGCAAAGTGCTTGATGTTGTGCTCCATGAACCACGAGTTGCAGAGACAACATGAGAACATGGGTGTCATTGTGATGATTCAACATCTCAAGAACATGTATGAAGATCAAGCATGACAAGAGAGATATGATGTCTCTAGGGCGCTATTCAAGTGTGTCATGACAGAAGGAGATCCAGTTGGTCCTCACACGCTCAAGATGATTGGGTATGCGGAGAACCTGACGAGACTGGGATTTCCACTGAGCCAAGAGTTGGCTACTGACATGATACTGTAATCGTTGCCAGAATCCTACAATCAGTTTGTGATAAACTACAACATGAACAACTTTGACAAGCCATTGACAGAGTTGTTGGGCATTTTGAGGACAGCAGAGGCACAGATGAAGAAGGACAAGCCTAATTCTGTGATGATGATCAACAACAAGAAAGGCAATTCCAAGCGCAAGGGCAAGGGCAAAGCTAAGAAAGGTGTTGATGCTAGCCAGCAGCCCTAGTCGTCTTCAACTCTCAAGGCCAAAGGAGGCGTGACCAAGAGAGGCAATTGCCACCATTGTCAAAAGCCAGGACATTGGAAAAGGAATTGTCCACTCTATCTGGAAGAACTAAATAAGAAGGAGGCGACAGACGTCTCCACCTGAAGGTGTCATGAAATAAACTTGTAACACTTTTTTGAGGTATATGATACCAAGATATAAAGTGTAAAGCACCCAATAAATGGGGAAAGTGTTGTCACCATAAATAGGAGTACTTTGGTTTATTTTCATCCTTGAAGGCATGTAATAGAGTTATGAACTTCTATTTCATATTTTCTAATGGATAGAAGCACATTATTTTTTTTCATATTGTATGACAATGATAGCAATTAATAATGTTGATGTTTCAATTTCAAAGATATGATATTTATGGCAACACCTTGTTTATCTTGTGGTACTTGGTATGCATAAGATAAAATGATACCTAAAATTATTGATAACTCAAACAATCAAATTAGCATAAATCATGAGAAATTCATTTCTAGTTTCCATATGATGGATAAATCTAGACTCTTTTGGTTAGAGAACCAGTAAGAGACATGAATCTCTTGTACATGATTAATCATTCTTCACTAAGGTAGTGGGAGAATGATAATCCTATTAGGTATAATACATGAGATGTATTTACATACCTATTAGAGTTAATGCTAATACTTCAAACGGTGTTTAGAGAAATACCAATATGGATATCTTGAAGTGTTCAAGAATATCATAGATGAGGTACAAGTTTGGTAAAGTGTTAATTCTTGATGAGATCAATGAATCAAACACCTGAACCAAATATTTGAGATCCTTATGAGTGATTATGATAGTGTATCATAGTAAGCTCGTGATTAAGGCATTGTGATGTCTAAATCCAAAGGAGTCATACTCTAAGGAGTTAGAGGATGATTATCAAATAACTAAATTCTTCTTAAATAAAGAATACCCCACACTAATAAAGGACATTTAGAATCACAAGGAGTTGTGAGTTCTTATATCTTTGAATGAAACACCTCAATTAATTATGTGATGAGTTGGTCATGTGATGAGTCAACTATCTAGATGAACATGAGGAAACATATTTTGAGTTATGGTTTGTGACCATTACATCCTAAATGATTTCCATGTGAACCATAAGGTATGACCTTAATGGTAGAACCCATTGGGATGAAATCCATAAGTGCAAATAAGTCTTAAGCGTTAAGACACATGGATAACATTTTGAGAAGGATGATGCTTGTTGATTGCAACTTAATGACTAAGAGATTTGGCATACGAATACTAAAACCACATTCCTATGAGGAATAAAATGAGGATGTGTACGTGACACAATCTATAAGGTTTATGAATCCATTAATGCAAATGAAGTCTATAAGTTACAATGGACTAATCAATGTGATTGATTAAGTATAAGAAACTTAGAGCTAGATCTTTACTTTGATGATATGGTCAAAGGGTATGACTGATATGTCAAATATAAAGAAGGGATCTGTGATTTAGTGGGAGCGTATTTGCATTCCACATATCGATGAGGAATGAAATGTTCTAGAATGGAAATCCAAAGTGGAAATTATCTTTTGGGAAGATAGAGACATTTCCTATGTGATAGGAATAGAGATCTATAGAGATAGTTCTTGAAAACTGCTTGACCTGAAAAGAGAAAGCATACATTGGCAATCTATACTGAAGGGTTCAGTATGCACAGATTCAGTGGGAGAAAAGTTATCCATGTTACAGGGAGTTGGTATCCCAAGGCCAAGTGTCCAATTCTTATGAAGAATGGGAACACTAAGAATAGATATGGATCTATCATGTATGTAATCATCCCATTATCTTGCATGTATAGGACATAGAAAGAATAAAATGCATTCATCATCTTGTATGTAGGACATGTTGGCTAAATTGGACATTATTATAATCCCTTTGTTTTGATGATGACAAACATTTCATTCTTGTGGATCTAACTTGCTACTTGAGTGTTGTAGGAACTAGGTGGATGACACAACTTTGGAAGATCTAAATGCTCACAATGTGTTAATTTCATGATTGTAATCAAATGTAAAAACTTATACAAGATATATAATGTACAAGTACTTAGACATCATGTAAATCAAGCGTTAGATCTTCCCTAACAAATCACAACACTTAGATAGGTCATCCCCTACAATAGTTTCATAACTGCACACTCATACACACACTTAGTACTTAGTTTAAAATGTTGAAATAGGGTCATTCTCGGTCGACAAACTCCTCGACCGAGACACTCTCGGTCGACAAACTCTTCGACCGAGAAAGACCCAAGTAGCTGTTAGACACAACAGACAAAGTAGTTGGGAGTTGGATCATAACATTATATACACTTGACTCCAGACAGTCCCTCGGTCGACAAAACTTCGACCGACTAGGATCTCGGTCGACAATTCCTCGATCGAGAATGTCTCTGTCTACACTTTTCAGAATTAATTAACTAGCCATTGTTAGTGCAACTAATGGATACCTAACGGCTAGTTGAGCACTTAGAACCCCCTAGAAAGTGTCTAGAACGTCCTTAAGCATCCATAGGCCATTCCTATAAATAGGACAAGCCATAGGACACCCAAGACACACTTGTGCAACACTTGAGCATATACTTACGACTGGCTATTCATTCTTGTGAGAAATAGAGCAATTCCAACAATTGGCTATCCATTCCCATTGCTCCAATTTCGTGTCCTATAGTCTAACATATCCTACCCACATCACTTACACTTTCATTGTGAGCTCCGATCTCCAAACCACGAATTAATCCCGATTTAATCATGTGCGGAAGCAATCGGTAAACAGCGGAAGACAAAAATCACGGGAAATTAAAACTTTTCGAGACAAGAGCCTGAAACCACAAACCTTTTCCATAGAAAAAGGATTTAACTGTTTACATCACTGACAATTACTTCTTGAGTAATTATATACAACATGATACCAAAATTCTCAAGAATTCATACTCCAAAACACTCCAGGACCTGAGAGTACAGAGGACACATAGGACTTGACTCTAACTACACCATGAAGCAGGCTAGATCTCCACCTGAGATATTTACTGCTCCTGATGCTACTGTTGCTGGGATTGGTCACCTGTGTTCTTGTTCCTCCGTCTTCGACGACCACCTAAAAAGTAGAAGTCTACGGGGTGAGACAATTATACATAATTGCCCCAGCGAGAGTTATAACTCTCCACTAGGCTTTATAAGCAAAGCAAGGAATAACTAAAGCAATAAGAGCCTTCAAGATATTCACTAGCAGTTCTGATGATGAGCAAGAGTTCAATCAATATTAAAATATGAGAACATCTATGCTATTCAAGATAACATCAATCAAATATCTCGTAGATAACTCTAACAGATATACTACGCTGTTGATTATGTTTTTCAAACATTATTGTTATGCCCTGTGGAGATGAGGCTTACCACTCATACTCCAACTGATCGCTAAGAAGTCACATCAGTATCATACATAGGTCATTAAAAGAGCCGGATTCTTATGACCTCATCTTCCTCAGTCAGTTAGAGGATTGAATGTTAGATATCTGGCGGGATATCTTTTGTTATAGCTCTCCAGGGTAAACTGGACCTTCGCTATTTTAGAGTTACAGTGGCGTTGTGTACTCTCTTCGTCATCGGAAGATTTCTTGTTTATCTTTTATCGATGCGGTGTTTGTGTCTTTAAGGGAGTGTAGATATACATCTCACATTTAGGACTTTATGGTGGGGTCTGATGGACTACTAGAATCTACATCATCCTCTCACCTTTTCTTTTATAGTGAAGGTATGACGGACTACAAGAATCTACATCAAATACCTACACTAGGATGTAAGGTTCTACACATCCATGTACCCCACATACTCAAAAGTATGTGATCCAGGAGTTCCCTGAGGAAAACCTGTTTCACCATCATTTAGACTCTGACAATGATGGATCTATGATCAGGGCTCTACATTTCACTTGATTAGTTAGGTACATTCAGTATTCTTATCATCATACAACAACACAGCTATATATGAGAATACTAAAATGTAGCAGGCCTAACTCATTTCAATTACCAGTTCTCAATTATCTCATCACAAGTCATCTGTCAAGCATGACCTTAATGATGTTTATGGCTCTTACAACCCATAAATCACAAAAGATGTCACTTAGCAGTGCATCAAGATGATTCACTATTCATAAAGCTTAAGACATGCTTTCAATGAATATAACATGGTATTTCATACCTGGGTATGACCATTATCTCATAATAACCTGCACGGTTAGTTCAACAGATAATCATAAACAATTCAATAATTAGGGATGCATTCCCAATTAGGGTTTCACTTGGAATCACCCTCAACTAGGGTTTCACATGGAATCACCCTCAACTAGGGTTTCACATGGAATCACCCTCAACTAGGGTTTAATTCAATAACCCTGTCAATTAGGGTTTACTGTTCATCTTTCATGTCATCACCCTAAAATTAGGGTTTACTATTCACTCCATGGTGAATTGTACTCATTACATCATTATGTAAGAGAAACATAATCATTAAGGCTCTTAATTAGAATTAAGATCCATTAGATATTATAAATAGGGTTTCCATGACCTCACATAGGTGGGTCATTCCCTAATCATGCACATTCATGTGTAAATGAAGTATCTCACTAGAGTTTCCTCCTAAAAAGGGTACTTTCTCTCTCTAAGATACTTTCTCTCTCTAGAAATACTTTCTCTCTCCTCTCAATGGTAGATGGTGACAATACCACTCTAGATCAGGTTGAGATAAGTCTCCATTGACTAACATGATCCAAAATATCAACATCATGTGATTAGGGTTTGATTAGAACAAGGTTTTACCCCTTTAGACCCCTCAAGGGTATTTTGGTAATTTGCCACATGATTACCATCATGGGTTAACTCACTAATCACATAGTCCCTTAATGACCTAGGTTACCATTAGGGTTTAGATTGAATCATCATTGAACTAATTACATCATCAAATGGTTAAGTACAAACCATCACCAATCTCCAAACGGTTTCAACCTTCAAACGGTTTCAACCACCCAAACGGTCTTGAGACCGTTTGACCCCAAACGGTCTTGAGACCATTTGGATCCAAACGGTCTTGAGACCGTTTGGAGGTGAAGACCGTTTGGAAGGGTTGACTTCCCAACCGTTTGGAGCTTCAATCGGTTTGAGACCGTTTGATCAAACTTACTTGAGATCGATTGGACCAAACGATCCTGAGGTCGTTTGAGCCCAAACGGTCTTGAGACCGTTTGGCCCCAAACGGTCTTGAGACCGTTTGGTCTCAAACGGTCTTGAGACTATTTGGATCCAAACGGTCTTGAGACCGTTTGGTCCAAAAAGGGCTCAAACCGTTTGGACCTCCAAAGTGGTTCAAAGGTTACCAATGTTCATGGATATGTGTGTTGAAGTCCTCAAATGGTCAAAGATATGCTAACCACTTATAATTTGAGTCAGTTAGGGTTAGCCTTAACCACTTAGACATCCAATTGACCCTCAATTGCAAGCCAATTAGGGTTCAATCCTCCTCAATTAGGGTTTTAATTCGATTGGTCATCAATGTTCAACAATGTGAATCAATTCGAGGTTGAACCTATCAATTGACCTCCAATTGGGCTCAAACTTGGACCAAACGGTCTTGAGGTCGTTTGGACATCATCCATACGGTCTTGAGACCGTTTGCCCAAAGTTTGACCAAAATCCAAGTCGTTTTGACTAAGGTTGAAGTCCAATTAGGTCAAAATCAGTAATTTTCATCAATTCATCAATTTCCTACAATTGGACCCTCAAACCATTAGATTAACTTAACCCTAGACCTTCAAACGGTCTTGGGTTGTGACCAAACGGTCTTAGGACCGTTTGGAGAAATCCCCAAACGGTCTTGAGACCGTTTGGGTCCCTCAACCCAAAACTCAACGAGATCTATATGTCAAATCAGCACTTTTTCACCCGATTAGGGTTTCATGTTGAAGTGCCTTCAACTCTCAATTGGTTAAGAATTAGACTTTGATTCTTTGCAGAGATGAAATTTAACATGTTAGGAACAGACCCTCAAGTGGTCGTCCCTTGGTCAACTCTTTCAAACGGTCTTGAGACCGTTTCAATCCAAACGGTCTTGCAAGACCGTTTGAGAGCAAACGGTTTGAAACCGTTTGAACCCAAACGGTTTGCAACCGTTTGGACCGAAAGGGTCCAAGGTCGTTTGAAAAAGTAACATAGGGAATCACGCCCCTCATCTTCAACCTCTTGCAAGGTCGGTTTCTCCACTGATTTTCTTGCAAACGTGCAAGGAAGAAGGGTGGTAGAAGGAGAATTTACCAAGTAAATTGCAAGAATTGAGCATACATATAAAGCATAAGTTTAGAGTTATAAAACCCGCCTAAAGGTTGATCTTAGAGCTCCAAGCCTTCAAGCTCCAAGCTTTAATGGCGTCCTTGAGCTTCCACAACTTGGTCAGAGGTGAATTCTCCAAGGAAACGTTGCTTTGGTCAGCTAGAACAAGAAGACTAAGTAAGCTAACCATAAAACCAACCTTAGAAAGTGAATTCCTCCATGAATTCGAGCTAGAAGGTGGGGTTTTCTTACCTTGAACAGGTTGGTCGCCCCCCCCTGAGCTCCAGAGCTACCCTTGGTCGTTTGAGCAAGAAAGGAAGAGAAGTGAAGGAAAGAAAGTCCGTTCACTTAATTGCAAGGGAAAAGGGCTTATATACTTTAGCCTCTTTTACACCCTAAGGACCTCACAAGATTGGAAATCACATCTAGGTCCCTCCTTGCTCAAAGGCACGACCAAAACTATCTATCCTTATGCAAATCTCATGAAATCTCAAGATCTAGGGGTAAAGGAATCCAACCTTCAACTAGGGTACATACATGAAAGGGTTTCATACCCATTTTAGGTGATTTCTATCACAAAGGTCATTTTTCTCATCTGATTATTAAATGATGTATCCCTTTCATCATTTCTACTCTAAATGATGACAAGAGTCATAAAAGATGTTCTAGATATTAAGAATTACAACTTGGACCCCTCAATTTGGGTAATTTGCACTTTACCCCAAATTAGGGTTTCTAAGCATGGGAATTGCTTCCACAGCTGCACCTTGGTGCTCGAGCTTGGGAAATCCCTCAAACTTTACCATAACCATTCTCATGATGTCTCAACATCAAAGGAACATCTTATCTTGTGAATTTTGCAAGTTCAACCCTTAAACTGGGTAATTTGCACATAGGTCCCTACATACAACACAATGCTACAATTTTATACAAAAAGGAGCAATATTGAAAGTAAATGTTCCTGAGGAACTTAATTACATGCCAGGGAGTGTTCACAAGTATATTAATTACATATTTAGGCAAAACTTCCAGGGTTAGGTCATAACCCAGGTCAGGGGTGTTACAAATTCTTTACCCCTTCAAAAGGATTTCGTCCCCGAAATCGATAAAGCATATTATAAGAAAAGAGCAGGATATTTTCTTCTCATTTCATCTTCTAGTTCCCAAGTGGCTTCTTCAACACCACGATGGTTCCAGAGGACTTTTACAAGGCTTATATCCTTCTTCTTTAACTTTTTAGTTATGTTATCGAGGATTGACACTGGTCCCTCCTCATACGTTATATCTTCATTCAATTCTACTTCCATAGGTTGTAGAACTGACTCGGTATCTGGATGACATTTCCTCAGCATGGAAATATGAAACACAGGGTGCAGCTTCTGCAACTCCTGAGGTAACTCTAGTCTATAGGCCACCTTTCCAACTTTTTCAACAATTGGATAAGGTCCCATAAATCTAGGAGCTAACTTTCCTTTCTTCCCAAAACGAAGGACTCCTTTCCAAGGTGAGACCTTGAGATACACTCTGTCTCCAACCTGGAATTCTAGGGGTCTACGACGTTTATCGGCATACGACTTTTACCTATCTTGTGCAGTCTTAACTTGTTGTTGTATAACTTTAATCTTTTCTGTAGTTTGCTGCACAAGATCAGGGCCTAACAACTGGTGCTCACCAGTTTCATACCAACACAAGGGTGATCTACAACGTCTACCATATAAGGCTTCATATGGTGCCATATCAATGCTATGTTGATAGCTATTGTTATAGGCAAACTCTATCAAGCTTAGATGTAGATCCCAACTCCCGGTAAACTGGAGAACACATGCTCTCAACAGATCTTCTAAGGTCTGTATAGTTCTTTCTGACTGTCCATCAGTCTAGGGATGAAAGGCTGTACTAAACCTTAGCTTGGTGCCTAGGGCTCTGTGTAACTGTTCCCAAAAGCGACTTGTAAACTGGGGACCTCTGTCAGAAACTATAGTGACAGGAACTCCGTGCAAACACACTATCTCTTGGACATATATCTGGGATAACCTTTCAGCAGTATAGGTTGTTTTGACAGGTAAGAAATGCGCTGTCTTTGTCAACCTATCAACAACTACCCAAATGGAATCATGTCCTTTGTTTGTCCTGGGTAGGCCAACAACAAAGTACATGGTTACATGGTCCCACTTCCACTGTGGTATGGGTAAGGGTTGCATTGTTCCTGCAGGTCTCTGGTGTTCAGCCTTGACCTGCTGACACACAGGACACCTCAGAACAAACTCAGCTACATCCTTCTTCATCCCAGGCCACCAATACATATCCTTCAAGTTTCGATACATCTTGGTGCTCCCTGGATGCATAGCATACATCGAAGAATGAGCTTCTTCCAGGACTTACTTCCTCAGGTTGTCCACATCTGGCACTATCATCCTTCCATGATAGCATGCCATCTGGTCATCTGACTCATGAAAACCTTCTCGCTTCTCATCTCCAAACTCAGATCTAATCTGCTGTACAAAAACATCTACTTGTTGTGCCTCCTTTATCTGCTCTCTTAAGGTAGGTTTAATCTGCATCTCAGCTAACAGACCAGCCTTCAACTGCACATTGTCTTGCCTTAAAGAGATAAGCATATCTCTTCTAGAGCATACTAAGGAACTTAGTTGTGCCCTATCCATGGTTGATGTTGCTGATTTCCTACTCAAGGCATCAGCAACCACATTGGTTTTTCCCGGATGGTAATCAATTGTACAATTGTAGTCCTTGATTAACTCCATCCAGCGACGTTGCCTCATATTAAGCTCATGCTGAGTGAAGATGTACTTAAGGTTCTTGTGGTCTGTGAAAATCTGAAAAGTTTCTCCGTAGAGATAATGTCTCCAGATTTTCAAAGCATGGACCACAGCAGCTAACTCTAGATCGTGTGTCGGATAATTCTCCTCGTGTTTCTTAAGCTGTCGGGAAGCAAAAGAAATCACTTGTTTATCCTGCATCAACACACATCCAAGTCCATTCTTGGAGGCATCACAAAAGATTATATATTCCTTTCCTTGCTCACGTAACACAAGCACCGGCGCACTTGTTAACCTCTCCTTCAACAGCTGAAAAGACTGTTGACACTTATCACTCCAAGAAAAAGGAACATCCTTTCGGGTTAACTTGGTCAAAGGTAAGGCTATAGAACTGAAATTTTTAATAAACCTTCGATAATAACCAGCTAACCCCAAGAAACTTCTAATCTCCGTCGGTGTCTTCGGTTGTTCCCACTGCAGAACAGACTCTATCTTTGCAGGGTCAACACGAATTCCCGAGGCAGATACCACATGTCCAAGGAAGGATACTTCAGATAACCAAAACTCACACTTGCTAAACTTAGCGTATAGCTTATGTTCCCTTAGAAAGGTCAAAGTCCGGCGAAGGTGCTGCTCATGCTGCTGAGCATCCTTACTATAAATCAGTATGTCATCTATGAAGACGACAACACACTGATCAAGAAAAGGTCGAAAGACTCTATTCATGAGTTCCATAAATGCAGCCGGTGCATTGGTTAGTCCAAACGACATAACTGTGAACTCATAGTGACCATATCTTGTCCTAAAGGCAGACTTGGATATGTCACTGTCCTTAATGCGGATTTGATGATATCCAGACCTTAAGTCTATCTTGGAAAAGACTGTTGCCCCACGCAACTGGTCGAAAAGATCATCAATCCTCGGCAAAGGATACTTATTCTTTATTGTTACTTTATTGAGTTGTCTATAATCAATGCATAACCGCATCGATCCATCTTTCTTTTTAACAAACAAAACCGGATCACCCCAAGGTGAGGTACTCGGTCGGATGAAACCCTTCTCAAGTAACTCTTGAAGCTGTTTCTTGAGTTCTGCCATCTCAGCAGGCGCCATCCTATACGGAGTCTGGGCTATGGGTTTCGTATCTGGGACCAAATTGATCTCAAAATCAATTTCCCGGGGTGGTGGTATACCAGGAAGTTCTTCGGGAAACACATCCTCGAATTCCCTGACTATCGGAATTTCAGCAGGGTTGGAACTCCCCTTGGTAACATCTACCACATGGGCTAAGAATGCGTAGCATCCTTGCCTCATCAACTTATCAGCAACCATAGCTGATACAAGACAGGTGGGCAGAATCTTTCTTTCACCTTGAAAGATCCATGTGTTGCTTTCACCAGCAAACACAGCCAGCTTGGACTCACAATCCAAGACAACTCGATACCTTTCCAAGGTATCCATCCCTAGGATTATATCAAATCCTTGCATATCAAGCGGTATAAGATCCACTTGAATGCGATGCTTAGAAAAGGAAAGTACACAAGGAGAGCATACTTCTTGCAGAACAGCAGACCCACTCAACGGAGTCTCCAACAACAACTTATCTGCCCTATGACTAGTTATCATATTGCAGTTACGAATCACTCTTCGAGTGATGAAAGAGTGCGTAGCACCCGGGTCAATCAAAACAGATACTACACAAGATTTAGACATATCAGAATATAAAAGTTCCATCTGACCTGTCACTACTTGTGGATTGACCACTGCCTCTGGTGGGTTCATAGCATAGAACCTCGCCGTAGCCTGTTGTTGAGGTGGTGCTGATGATCCAGCTTGAGACGCTTGCCCGCGTCCTCGACCTGTTCCTTGAGATTGTCCTCCCTGTGATCCATGTTGTCCTTGTCTCGGAGGCTGTGTCACACTGACAGGCCTAGATCGGCAGTCCTTCATCAAATGTCCCACCTTACCACAGTTGTAGCATCTTCCTTCTTGCGGTCTTTGTGGTCCGGTAGCAGACATTGATGTAGAACTCTGTGTCCCCCGAGGTGGTTGTCCTCTTCCTCTACCTCTACTAGGAGACCACTGAGTCTGAGGACTAGATCTAGATGGTGGGGGGTTAGGTGCAGAGGATCTAGATTTCTTAAAGTCCATAGATGAAGAACCCTGGAACTGTGGATACCTGTTCTGTGTTTGCCTCTTCTCAGCCAAAGATCTCTCTATCCTTCGGACTGACTCAACGAAGGTAGAGAATCTCTCTCGGTTCTCTAAGGCAGACACTGGGGTAGACATGTCAGCATTCAACCCCTTCTCAAATCTCCTGATTCTCTCTTCATCCGTAGCAGCCATGTGCAGACAGAACCGCAACAACTCCATAAACTTAGCTTCATACTCGCTAATGTTCATCATACCCTGTCTCAGTCTCTCAAACTGAGAGATCTTCTCGTCTAGGAAGGTCTTTGGGAAATATCTTTGGACAAACTCCTGCCGAAAATCTTCCCACGAGATCTCTATTCCAGGTCTCTTCTGCTCTTCCATTGTCCACCAGTGACCAGCACTTCCTTTGAGAAGATAGACAGCATGTCTAACCTTCTCAGCTTCAGGGATGTTGAGGATCCTAAAAGCCTTCTCCAGCTCTGTCAACCACAGATCAACATCTGCAGGGTCAGCAGTCCCATGGTACTCGGTAGCTCCGACACGACGTAGTCGCTCGAATGTCTTCCCGATACCTTGCCCCTCAGGCTAGACAGGTGCCCTAGGTGCAGGCATAGGCAACCTGTCGGTTATATGTGTCATGGCAGTCATGAACTGCCCAAACATTGTCTGGACTGCTGGGTTACCCATGTCAGCTGGGTCAAGCTGGGGTGGCTCTCTAGGTTGTTCTTGTACAGGCTGTTCCACCTCTGGTACTCCTGCACCGCCTTGAGGTGCACTGGCACTACTTTCTTCTACATACTCATCATGTGGCTCTGACATTCTTAAGTATCTTCTTCTCCTGAGGAGCAGAAGATTCTATTAGATGAGGAAGGAGTACTAAAAGTAGACTCGACATCCTAAGTCCTATGCCTCTGTAGACTCGACTGAACCTGGAGCTCTGATACCACTTAATTGTGGGCTCCGATCTCCAAACCACGAATTAATCCTGATTTAATCATGTGTGGAAGCAATCGGTAAACAGCGGAAGACAAAAATCACGGGAAATTAAAACTTTTCGAGACAAGAGCCTGAAACCACAAACCTTTTCCATAGAAAAAGGATTTAACTGTTTACATCACTGACAATTACTTCTTGAGTAATTATATACAACATGATACCAAAATTCTCAAGAATTCATACTCCAAAACACTCCAGGACCTGAGAGTACAGAGGACACATAGGACTTGACTCTAACTACACCATGAAGCAGGCTAGATCTCCACCTGAGATATTTACTGCTCCTGATGCTGCTGTTGCTGGGATTGGTCACCTGTGTTCTTGTTCCTCCGTCTTCGACGACCACCTAAAAAGTAGAAGTCTACGGGGTGAGACAATTATACATAATTTCCCCAGCAAGAGTTATAACTCTCCACTAGGCTTTATAAGCAAAGCAAGGAATAACTAAAGCAATAAGAGCCTTCAAGATATTCACTAGCAGTTCTGATGATGAGCAAGAGTTCAATCAATATTAAAATATGAGAACATCTATGCTATTCAAGATAACATCAATCAAATATCTCGTAGATAACTCTAACAGATATACTACGTTGTTGATTATGTTTTTCAAACATTATTGTTATGCCCTGTGGAGATGAGGCTTACCACTCATACTCCAACTGATCGCTAAGAAGTCACATCAGTATCATACATAGGTCATTAAAAGAGCCGGATTCTTATGACCTCATCTTCCTCAGTCAGTTAGAGGATCGAATGTTAGATATCTGGCGGGATATCTTTTGTTATAGCTCTCCAGGGTAAACTGGACCTTCGCTATTTTAGAGTTACAATGGCGTTCTGTACTCTCTTCATCATCGGAAGATTTCTTGTTTATCTTTTATCGATGCGGTGTTTGTGTCTTTAAGGGAGTGTAGATATACATCTCACCTTTAGGACTTTATGGTGGGGTCTGATGGACTACTAGAATCTACATCATCCTCTCACCTTTTCTTTTATAGTGAAGGTATGACGGACTACAAGAATCTACATCAAATACCTACACTAGGATGTAAGGTTCTACACATCCATGTACCCCACATACTCAAAAGTATGTGATCCAGGAGTTCCCTGAGGAAAACCTGTTTCACCATCATTTAGACTCTGACAATGATGGATCTATGATCAGGGCTCTACATTTCACTTGATTAGTTAGGTACATTCAGTATTCTTATCATCATACAACAACACAGCTATATATGAGAATACTAAAATGTAGCAGGCCTAACTCATTTCAATTACCAGTTCTCAATTATCTCATCACAAGTCATCTGTCAAGCATGACCTTGATGGTGTTTATGGCTCTTACAACCCATAAATCACAAAAGATGTCACTTAGCAGTGCATCAAGATGATTCACTATTCATAAAGCTTAAGACATGCTTTCAATGAATATAACATGGTATTTCATACCTGGGTATGACCATTATCTCATAATAACCTGCACGGTTAGTTCAACAGATAATCATAAACAATTCAATAATTAGGGATGCATTCCCAATTAGGGTTTCACTTGGAATCACCCTCAACTGGGGTTTCACATGGAATCACCCTCAACTAGGGTTTAATTCAATAACCCTGTCAATTAGGGTTTACTGTTCATCTTTCATGTCATCACCCTAAAATTAGGGTTTACTATTCACTCCATGGTGAATTGTACTCATTACATCATTATGTAAGAGAAACATCATCATTAAGGCTCTTAATTAGAATTAAGATCCATTAGATATTATAAATAGGGTTTCCATGACCTCACATAGGTGGGTCATTCCCTAATCATGCACATTCATGTGTAAATGAAGTATCTCACTAGAGTTTCCTCCTAAAAAGGGTACTTTCTCTATCTAGAAATACTTTCTCTCTCCTCTCATTGGTAGATGGTGACAATACCACTCTAGATCAGGTTGAGATAAGTCTCCATTGACTAACATGATCCAAAACATCAACATCATGTGATTAGGGTTTGATTAGAACAAGGTTTTACCCCTTTAGACCCCTCAAGGGTATTTTGGTAATTTGCCACATGATTACCATCATGGGTTAACTCACTAATCACATAGTCCCTTAATGACCTAGGTTACCATTAGGGTTTAGATTGAATCATCATTGAACTAATTACATCATCAAATGGTTAAGTACAAACCATCACCAATCTCCAAACGGTTTCAACCTTCAAACGGTTTCAACCACCCAAACGGTCTTGAGACCGTTTGACCCCAAACGGTCTTGAGACCGTTTGACCCCAAACGGTCTTGAGACCGTTTGGATCCAAACGGTCTTGAGACCGTTTGGAGGTGAAGACCGTTTGGAAGGGTTGACTTCCCAACCGTTTGGAGCTTCAATCGGTTTGAGACCGTTTGATCAAACTTACTTGAGATCGATTGGACCAAACGATCCTGAGGTCGTTTGAGCCCAAACGGTCTTGAGACCGTTTGGTCTGAAATGGTCTTGAGACCATTTGGATCCAAACGGTCTTGAGACCGTTTGGTCCAAAAAGGGCTCAAACCGTTTGGACCTCCAAAGTGGTTCAAAGGTTACCAATGTTCATGGATATGTGTGTTGAAGTCCTCAAATGGTCAAAGCTATGCTAACCACTTATAATTTGAGTCAGTTAGGGTTAGCCTTAACCACTTAGACATCCAATTGACCCTCAATTGCAAGCCAATTAGGGTTCAATCCTCCTCAATTAGGGTTTTAATTCGATTGGTCATCAATGTTCAACAATGTGAATCAATTCGAGGTTGAACCTATCAATTGACCTCCAATTGGGCTCAAACTTGGACCAAACGGTCTTGAGGTCGTTTGGACATCATCCATACGGTCTTGAGACCGTTTGCCCAAAGTTTGACCAAAATCCAAGTCGTTTTGACTAAGGTTGAAGTCCAATTAGGTCAAAATCAGCAATTTTCATCAATTCATCAATTTCCTACAATTGGACCCTCAAACCATTAGATTAACTTAACCCTAGACCTTCAAACGGTCTTGGGTTGTGCCCAAACGGTCTTCGGACCGTTTGGAGAAATCCCCAAACGGTCTTGAGACCGTTTGGGTCCCTCAACCCAAAACTCAACGAGATCTATATGTCAAATCAGCACTTTTTCACCCGATTAGGGTTTCATGTTGAAGTGCCTTCAACTCTCAATTGGTTAAGAATTAGACTTTGATTCTTTGAAGAGATGAAATTCAACATGTTAGGAAAAGACCCTCAAACGGTCGTCCCTTGGTCAACTCTTTCAAATGGTCTTGAGACCGTTTCAATCCAAACGGTCTTGCAAGACCGTTTGAGAGCAAACGGTTTGAAACCGTTTGAACCCAAACGGTTTGCAACCGTTTGGACCGAAAGGGTCCAAGGTCGTTTGAAAAAGTAACATAGGGAATCACGCCCCTCATCTTCAACCTCTTGCAAGGTCGGTTTCTCCACTGATTTTCTTGCAAACGTGCAAGGAAGAAGGGTGGTAGAAGGAGAATTTACCAAGTAAATTGCAAGAATTGAGCATACATATAAAGCATAAGTTTAGAGTTATAAAACCCGCCTAAAGGCTGATCTTAGAGCTCCAAGCCTTCAAGCTCCAAGCTTTAATGGCGTCCTTGAGCTTCCACAACTTGGTCAGAGGTGAATTCTCCAAGGAAACGTTGCTTTGGTCGGCTAGAACAAGAAGACTAAGTAAGCTAACCATAAAACCAACCTTAGAAAGTGAATTCCTCCATGAATTCGAGCTAGAAGGTGGGGTTTTCTTACCTTGAACAGGTTGGTCGCCCCCCCCTGAGCTCCAGAACTACCCTTGGTCGTTTGAGCAAGAAAGGAAGAGAAGTGAAGGAAAGAAAGTCCGTTCACTTAATTGCAAGGGAAAAGGGCTTATATACTTTAGCCTCTTTTACACCCTAAGGACCTCACAAGATTGGAAATCACATCTAGGTCCCTCCTTGCTCAAAGGCACGACCAAACCTATCTATCCTTATGCAAATATCATGAAATCTCAAGATCTAGGGGTAAAGGAATCCAACCTTCAACTAGGGTACATACATGAAAGGGTTTCATACCCATTTTAGGTGATTTCTATCACAAAGGTCATTTTTCTCATCTGATTATTAAATGATGTATCCCTTTCATCATTTCTACTCTAAATGATGACAAGAGTCATAAAAGATGTTCTAGATATTAAGAATTACAACTTGGACCCCTCAATTTGGGTAATTTGCACTTTACCCCAAATTAGGGTTTCTAAGCATGGGAATTGCTTCCACAGCTGCACCTTGGTGCTCGAGCTTGGGAAATCCCTCAAACTTTACCATAACCATTCTCATGATGTCTCAACATCAAAGGAACATCTTATCTTGTGAATTTTGCAAGTTCAACCCTTAAACTGGGTAATTTGCACATAGGTCCCTGCATACAACACAATGCTACAATTTTATACAAAAAGGAGCAATATTGAAAGTAAATGTTCCTGAGGAACTTAATTACATGTCAGGGAGTGTTCACAAGTATATTAATTACATATTTAGGCAAAACTTCCAGGGTTAGGTCATAACCCAGGTCAGGGGTGTTACATTCATATACATTGGTTAGGAGATCAAAATGCTTGATATAGGAAATCAAGCCTTGTGCTACAACGGTATTGTAATTTCTGTTTTTCCTTCTTATTCCTTTATATCTTTTGTACTCTCCTTGATACTCCTAGGGTTGGAGGCTGCGGATTGGAGAGGGTTTGACTTCTCAGGTGGAGAAGGTTCTTCTCGGTGGAGAAGGTGGACTTCGGACTACTTCAAGAAGGATGTTGCAACGGGAAGCTACTTCAAGAGGAAGGCTACTTCAAGGGGGAGCTTGAAGTTACTTCAAGAAGGCTGCTTCAAGGTTGGTGCAACTACTTCTAGGTGAGGGCTGTTCGAAGGGTTTGGTGAAAGAATTGTAATTTTAAGTAATATCCTTGCGAGGTAATAAAATTTAATTCTTTCAAAATCTCGGTTGGGTAAGCAACCAGGTAGTGGATTGACTGCCTTAGTATTTGCTAAGGTTGGAACCACTCTAAATCCTTGTCCCCTTGTCCAATATTTTTTTGGTAGCTTAATTTGGTTGAATTATTATTAAAATATCATAAAACCTTATTCACCCCCTCTAGTGGTTTTTCAATTGGTATTAGAGCAGGCTTCAAGGAGATCTAATCGAGTCTTAAATAATGGAGGGTGGTGGTGTCTACAACCGCAAGCAAAGGAAAAACATGGACCAATCTTCAACAAATTGCAGTTGGTGCTTAGGAACAAGCTACACAACAATTAGTTGTCCATGGAAAGAAAAGAAGGAAGAGGTGCACAAAAATTGCCTCATTGCTACAACCAATGAAGAAGAAGAAGAGGTAAGCCTTCTTGATTTATCAACAGAAGAGCTAATAGCTAGTCTTGAAGAAACACATAATAAGTATATTGAGTGCAGGAAGAAATTAAAGAAGCCTAATAAAGCAAATGATGAGTTACATGCTAAACTTCTTGCTCTCACATCTGAAAATAAAGATTTGTATGCAAAATTAAATGATCTTGGATTTGAAAAGGATGGCGTTATTTCTGAAAATCATAGTTTGAAATCATCTCTAAATGATTGTAATGTGAAGATTTTTACTCTAGAAACAAATTACAATCTTCTATCTCAGGAAAAGGTTGGATTACTTGCAAAGTTAAATGATCTTCAAAAACAACCTATTTTGTGTACACATCTAGATTATGATATTATTGTGAAAGAAAGAGACTCTTTATCATCTAATCTAGATCAAGCAAAGTTAGATATCAAAAAGAGAATGGATGAGATTTTTAAGTTGCAACAAGAAATTAGTAGTTTGAATAACAATGATACCCTTGATAAAATTTTAAATAATTCTTATCATCAAATTGGAAGGAGAGGACTAGGTTATAATCCTAAAGGAAAATCTTATCAAAAACCTAGTTGGAGAAAGACACAAGCACTAGAAAATAAATCTATGTATGTACCTAGAGGCAAATATACATATGTACCCAAGAACAACCTAGAATAAAATCATAGAAAGAGATATGAGGTTGATTCTATATGTTGTCATTATTGTTTGCGTCTTGGACATTATTCTTTCTCATGTCCCTACAAGAAAAAGGATGTCGAGTTAGTATGGGTTCCAAAATCCCCAAACTAAATGAACAAAATTAAGTTGAGATATGACCAAAGACTCTATTTGTATATCTCTATGTATATCTCAACTCAACATAATGAGATAACTAATTGATTCAAGTAATTAAATTTTCTAAGTATACAAACCTGCAGAGGCACATCTTTGAAAATTTGCCTTAATTAAGGTTCCTAAAACTTAGAAGTTTGAATTTGATTAGTTGAGATTTGACCTAAACTAATTCTTGATATACAAATGTCATATCTCAACACAATCAAGCTTTAACTTTCATATTCTTGATTTACTTGGAAACAATTACAGAAAACAATTCTGAAACAATACAGAAACTTTCTCGGTCGAGAAACTGTTCGACCGAGAACATTGTCGGTCGAGAAATGGTTGACCGAGCATGTTACTGTTATGCAGTTTATAACAAATCTGATAAAACCTATACAATCAGCAGCATTCTCGGTCAAGAAAAATGTCGACCGATACAACCTCAGGCGAACTGTTTGTCGAACGAATCAAGTTCTACTGAACCTGTTTTCAATCAATCTAGTTTGCTATTAATTTGTTATTTATGATTGATTTAATATGCAAATCAAGAAGAAATCTTGGAGATCATATTTGAAACAAGACATATTGATCTCTTTGCATCATGAATTAAGGTATCACAGTACAAATATGAAATTCATTCAACATATTGCAAAAGTGTTATATGAAGACTGATTTTGAATAAACCTTATTCATTGATTGAAAAAGTATATTAAGCATGTTCAGTTACATGTTTTGTCTTAAATTTGAAAACTTATAAACCTGAATGAGATTACTTTTGTTTATTCTCTACATGATTTGGCTTAAAACTGAAAATATGAACCATGATTAGTTTAATCAACCAAATTACTATTTTATCATAATCCACATGGTTTTTCCTAAGTATTACTTGGTCTATCTATGCAGGAACCATGTGTATTAAAATTTAAATGGTCATGATCATTGTATTGTGGATATACTTCTACTGTTCTATCATAATTATTGTGTCATAATCATTATGTTTTCATTGGTTTGTCTACAATAATTTTTGACCCATATATACAAATCATGAATGGATATTGTTTTTGATCATTGTAATTCAGCTCATGTGAAGATGCTATTTCGCATAAACAGTAAAACTTCATGACAAAAATGCATTTTAAATTGAAAATCTGCAAAAATTATACTTCACATATAAATGTTCAAATTGGAAATCTGCAGAAATTGCCTCTTGGTTGAAATCAAGTTTAACCAAGGGGCGCTACGGTCGAAGTCAAGGTCGACCTAAAATAAGCTTGAAAAAATGCTTATTTGAACATCATTTTACTATACTCAATCTTAGTATCTTGATTCAAAATGTACTTTTGATAAAATGTCAAAATCAAATCTTAAAAACTAGTTAAATATCCTAGACAATGATTATATTACATGCTCTACAATTACATTATATGCTCAAATAATGCCCAAATGATTACATTATTACTCCCCTAGAAGACATACATATGCTCTACAAATCCAGTCTATCACTTGCATTAAAAACTAGCTCAAAATTCTATTCACAGCAACTTTGTCGGTCAGCAAAAATTTTCGACCGAGACAAACTCGTTCGACGAATTCGTTGACCGAAAACATCTCGGTTGGCTATCCTTCTCGACCGATATTCATCAAGTAAATGTTGTACATGCGAACTCAAACATGATTCCGGTCGACAAATTGTTCGACCGAGCCCACGTCGGTCGACAAAATGCTCGACCGAGGCCGACCTTGTGAACCCCCATTTGTGTGAATTAAAAAGGCAATATTCTGATTAAAATATTAATTTTAAAAAAATTGTAATGGCTAGTTTTCAATCTACTGTTGGACGACCAAGAGGAGCGTCTGAAGAAATGACCGTTGCGGTCGTCGGTCGACAAATTGTCGACCGAAATAGGTTCTGTTTTGCTATAAATAGCGCCCAAAATGACCCATTTCTTCACACCTTCACATTTTCACTTCTCCAACTCCTCTCTAGTGCATTCTTGTGCAAATCTTTAGCTTCTCTACATCCAAGTCTTTCTTGCTACTTCTCCACTTCAAAGCAACGAGATGGCTTCTTCATCAACGCGTGGAAAGAAGCAAGTTGCAGCTAGGAAAGGAAGGACGGTTTCTCCAGCGCTGTCGTTCATCAACGACATTCCATTCAACGACGCAACTGCAGGCGATCGCTACCTCAGGCTCTCCTCAAGAACTCCTCTTCCACGATGGCCAGTTGATGTCATGGACTTCCACAACATTGTTGATCTAGAGGAACTCTTTAAGGTGCAAAATTTGACTAATTTTCTAAATCCCTCCTTCCATTCCTACTCCTCCAATGTAGTTAATGAATTCTATGCCAATTTAACCCCACATCCTGACCATGATTCCTTCTCTTCTATGGTTAATGGGTATGGATTTCATTTCACTGAGGAGGGCATTCTTAATATTCTTAACATAGACATACTATAAAGATTTTCTTGACCTCACCACAGGAAATCCACTAAATAAACTCTCCCAAGATGACACTACTACTAGCCTTAGTGACATCAAAAGAGCCATCTTTCAGTCCAATACAACTTGTCATGAAGATAGGGGTACCTATTATGCCATAAACTTAAAACCTGAAGCTAGGATCATAAATCTCATTGTTGCCACCAATATCCATCCTAGAGCAAACAAATCTGAAGTACTCACTTTTCGTATGTACCTTATCTATGCCATTCTAAAAGGTATTCCCATAAATTTTATTCGTGTCATCCTTAAGAATATGCTTAAGTTTTCTGGAAATCCACCTTATGCTGACTTTGTGTGCCAAATCACTCAACATTTTCTTAAGAAGAATATTGAGGACCTAGGTTACACATGGGATAGAAAACCTCAAAAGATAAGTAAAAATACGGTGGAAAAGATGGGAATCGACTTTGGCCACAAAAGGGCTAGGCCTGAAGGGGAGACATCCACCTAAGACATACCTCCACCACCCCCTCCCACCAACCTACCCCATGGTCCTATTACAAACACCTTGACTTACATAGCTGGATCCCAATATCACCTGAGTAGGCAATTAGATTATAATCACCATGCCATGACTTATTTAAACCAAAGAATGCAAGCCCTCTCTCCTGATCAACCTGATGAATATCCATATTCCCTTAATCCTGCCATGATAAATCCATACAATCCTTCCTATAACTACTATCAAATTCCACCTCCACCATCTCCTGATCTCACACATACTCAGTTCTCCTCAATTCAACTTCAAGACATTACTGCCCACTTTCGTTTTGATCGTGTTCCCACCTTCTTGGAGGCTTATGCCTTAACCAAGACAGGTGCCTTAGAGTGGCCGACACCGGTCAAATATTATGGAGCTGAGCCTTTTCTTGGAAAAGACCCAGATATTGATGTAATCCTTCGGTCTTTTCAGTGAGATTATGAGATATCTTTGTAATGGTTGTAATGAAATGGATATCTTTTGAAATGATTCTACTGGATATCTTTTAATAAGCAAGAATGTCATGCTTTATGTGTCATCTTCTAAATTGTATAAGCACAAAGTTGTTATCAATACAAGTAATTTTTTTCAATGGCTTCATCTGAACATATACATGTTATATAAATATTATAGTAGAGCATACAAATAAGGGGGAGTAATATATACAATGAATCACAAAGGGTACAAATTTTTGCAAATGATTGAGAATTAAATTGTGGCTAAATTTACTATTAATTGGTGTGCATTAATCCCTTGATTTTAATTGAATATCTCTTTAAGGGGGAGCATAGCATAAAATTAAAGGGAAACATAAAAGTCATTCTCAATGACTATATTGGATATCCTTTTTGAAATGACAAAGGGGGAGAAACAATTTAAAAACATAAAAAATAATATAAAAACATAAAATTAAAATGAGTTTCATAATATCTCGGCCAGCATTCACTTGTAAAACAAGAATGGCTACAAAAGGTAAATTTTAGGTATGAAACTCACATGATTTATATTTCCTTATTTTATATTTAGGAAATGTTTGTCATCTTCAAAAAGGGGGAGATTGTTGGCTAAATTGGACATTATTATAATCCCTTTGTTTTGATGATGACAAACATTTCATTCTTGTGGATCTAACGTGCTACTTGAGTGTTGCAGGAACTAGGTGGATGACACAACTTTGGAAGATCTAAATGCTCACAATGTGTTAATTTCATGATTGTAATCAAATGTAAAAACTTGTACAAGATATATAATGTACAAGTACTTAGACATCATGTAAATCAAGCGTTAGATCTTCCCTAACAAATCACAACACTTAGATAGGTCATCCCCTACAATAGTGTCATAACTGCACACTCATACACACACTTAGTACTTAGTTTAAAATGTTGAAACAGGGTCATTCTCGATCAATAAACTCCTCGACCGAGACACTCTCGGTCGACAAATTCTTCGACCGAGAAAGACCCAAGTAGCTGTTAGACACATCAGACAAAGTAGTTGGGAGTTGGATCAGAATGTTATATACACTTGACTCCAGACAGACCCTTGGTCGACAAAACTTTGACCGACTAGGATCTCGGTCGACAATTCCTCGACCGAGAATGTCTCTGTCTGCACTTTTCAGAATTAATTAACTAGCCATTGTTAGTGCAACTAATGGATACCTAATGGCTAGTTGAGCACTTAGAACCACCTAGAAAGTGTCTAGAACGTCCTTAAGCATCCATAGGCCATTCCTATAAATAGGACAAGCCATAGGACACCCAACACACACTTGTGCAACACTTGAGCATATACTTACAACTGGCTATTCATTCTTGTGAGCAATAGAACAATTCCAACAATTGGCTATTCATTCCCATTGCTCCAATTTCGTGTCCTATAGGCTAACATATCCTACCCACAACACTTATACTTTCATATACATTGGTTAGGAGATCAAAACACTTGATATAGGAAATCAAGCCTTGTGCTACAACAGTATTGTAATTTTTGTTTTTCCTTCTTGTTCCTTTATATCTTTTGTACTCTCCTTGCTACTCCTAGGGTTGGAGGCTGCGGATTGGAGAGGGTTTGCCTTCTCAGGTGGAGAAGGTTCTTCTCGGTGGAGAAGGTGGACTTCGGACTACTTCAAGAAGGCTGTTGCAACGGGAAGCTACTTCAAGAGGAAGGCTACTTCAAGGGGGAGCTTGAAGTTACTTTAAGAAGGTTGCTTCAAGGTTGGTGCAACTACTTCTAGGTGAAGGCTATTCGAAGGGTTTGGTGAAAGAATTGTAATTTTATGTAATATCCTTGCGAGGTAATAAAATTTAATTCTTTCAAAATCCCGGTTGGGTAAGCAACCGGGTAGTGGATTGACTGCCTTAGTATTTTCTAAGGTTGGAACCACTCTAAATCCTTGTCCCCTTGTCCAATATTTTTGTGGTAGCTTAATTTGGTTGAATTATTATTAAAATATCATAAAATCCTATTCACCCCCCTCTAGTGGTTTTTCAGGACATGACAATATAATGTGCTCATCTTGATAACTCGTATGTGGGACATGACGAGTGGATGTCTGTCTAGTTCCAGTAAGGGTTACTAGAATACCATAAGAACTTGATAAGTACTTGAGAAGTACTAGTTCTATGGAAATAGGGAAGGGTTCACTGTAAAGAGTTACACTGATGCAAACTTCCAAAAAGGACAGAAGATTAATCGCAAAATATATATGAGATATATAAAAGTGAATGTTTGTTGATAAATGGAAACGTTCCAATAAAGTTGTTTTAAAAAGGAAATGTCGAGTATCCGTGTGTTAGAGAACAACAGTGGGTACTATATGGATCTAGGAGTTCATAGAGATGAACTAATACATATTCCGGTCATTGATGACAAGTTAGGAGTGCTTGGTCATGCAATGTTCCTAAAGGTTAGCAAAGGAATACTAGATTCCATATTACGAAAACTCCATCTCGTACGTGTGACGTATAGCGAAGAGATGAGAGACATGTAGTTAATATCGACTTTCGCAAGGTGTTGCCATAACTCACTATGTTAAGCACTAGAGAAAAGTAACATGTGGGACATGTATGAAGATCACTATGAATATGATTCAAGGGTGATTGGCTCACAGTGCAAGTGGGAGTCTGTTGGTATGTATGCCCTGAGACACAATCATGGGATCATTGGTGGGATACATTGAGATTGATTTGATAAACATCAAAGGCAAGCTTCCAATTCTTTCTGGTTCAATCATATGAGATAATGATAGAACAGATTGAATGTCTAGAGAATGACAATACTCAATGACGTATGCTTTCAGGTTGAGTTGATGACCTGAATGATGAGATCATACAGATGATAAGAGTTTGTACATTCTTATTATATCCCTAGTCGGATGTCATTGTGGAAGGTAGATAGACAACAATCACACACAAGACTAAATTGTGGTGTTGGTTAATGATAGAATCTTATTAGTCATGATATGGAGATATCAAACCAAACATATAGGTACTTGTTAGAGAACAAGTGTACCAGACAGACCCACCATGAGTTTGACACATGGAACCATGACATGGTAGTCACAGTCAGTTCACAGTGATGGTGGTGAGTGTGATTCTTTGACATGAAATCACTATACTCAACACATGTCGTTGGGTACACTTTGACATCATCAAATGCAGTCCTGAAACATGGGTTGTTATAAAGGTGATGATTGGGTGGCTTTGACACATGGGGCTTTTGAGGGGTGAGTGATAGATATGGGATTTGTCCCTCCTGAGGGAGTTTGATATCAATGGCCACTTGATGAGTAGGATTGAGATAGGCATGCACACATGTGTGAATTAGTATGTGATATTGATGTCATGCATATCTCCTCCAATCTACTTTGAGATCAAGAAAGTGAATGAATGTTTACAAGATGACCATTCCATGCCTTGAGTTCATTCGAGATATCAGTGACAAAGGAATTATACATTCACTATAACACCATTCATAGATTGTAGGATTGAAAGTTGTTCTCCAACTTTCCTTTTCACTTGGGTAGCACTAATGTGCGACTAGGCACCGCTCTTTGCTTGTGAAGTCATAAGTGTTACGAACTTTTACTGCCAACGTGAAATGGACCTGTAGGGTCACACACATAGGATTTAACCTAGAAGAGGAGTTTATCCACAAACAATGTTTAGATTGATTACTAAAGGCATTTGGTAATTCAATTAAACACTCAATCAATTGATAGCTCAATATCATAGTGTTCAAGGTGTTGGACCAATTGAATAGAGTATCAGATTGATTGGAACTGCAATTGACTAATTTGCACAGTGTGCTATCCCAACTGATCAGCTCATGAGATGAACCGATCAACTCAGGTTGGTGAACCGATCAGCTCAACTGGTGAGTCGATCGGATCATGTGTCATGAAACGATCAGCTCAATTGTTGAACCGGTCGATTCATGTGACCAAGTGAGATCGTTTGGAAAGTCATAAGACTATTTTGCAAATACAATTTGTTTCACTTAAACAAATTCGATTTGGACAAGGATTAATATTCGATTAATCAGAAACAAATATGGAAGTCAATTTGAGTTGAACCAGGACCACGAACCGATCGGCTCAGGCACGAGACGATCGACTCAGAGCCCCATATGATCGACTCAGGTCCCAAACGATCAGCTCAGGACCCAAAATGATCATTTCAGGGTGTGAACCGATCGATTCAGCTAGCGCAAGTTGGTTGTTTTGTGGAAAATCTCGAACCCTTCTACTCCTTTTTAATCCCACATTGCTCGGGGTAGAGAAGCATGTCCCATGACCCTCCTATATATATAGGGGTATTGGGGGCTTCTCAGGTGAACAAATCAGAATACCAGTTGCTCTGCAAAGTTGTCGTTCTCTCTAGTTTTGGTAACTGAGAGAGAGCCCGAGCAAGTACTACCCGATAAGGGAGGCACAATAAGGGAAAGACAACTGTAGAAAGGCAACTGGTTGAAGGAGATTGTGTTGGTGACTAGTACGCTGACAGGAGGGTGCGACTCCTTCCGATTCCTTGTAGGACAAGGAGATCAAAGTTCTAGGTGGTCCGTGTGGACTACTTCAGAGGCGGGAGACTTCTCCCACTCAGAGGACAGCTGTCAATCCCGACAGTCCCAGTGAGATCAGGAGCTGCACAGACACCATCCAAGACTGGAGGTGAAGACCGCACAAGCCACGAGGTATCATCGTCTAGAAAGTCTCGTGACAAGGTATGCCTCTACAAACCATCCTTCCTATTGTATAAACGTTGAAACGATTCTTCTTCTGGGTGTGGGAGGAGAAATTTTTTGTTTCTGCTACCTTCTCTGTCTCCCCTAAAACCTAATAGTTTCAAATGTTTTATCTTTAATGTTATCTAATGGAGAGGTCGTGACAAAGAAGATGTAAATTGAATAATCTAGATTTTGAATTACCCCATAATCTCTCTTTCCCTAGATGGGTTGTAGATTGAGTTTGTTCTTTCATGTAATGTAATAGATGTAAACTGGACTACATATGAGTAATAAGATATGATTACATGTTTTAATGGAGTTATATAAAATTTATGATAATGTGACGTTGGTGATGAGGTCATTATGGAAAAGGAAAAAGTTACATTTTTTATTCAAATATTGTGTTAAATCATGATTGTCAAGAATCAAGTGTTTGTTTCTTAATCTAGGTTTATGCTTAAGATTTATCTCTAATGGTTGGCATTTATACCGATCAAAAGAGAGATTCTAACAATAAACACTACTATAAAATTTTCTAGATACAGTCTGAAAACTCTATTCATCATCCATAAAAGTTATAGGAGCATTTTTTAGTCTAAAAGATATAACTACAAACACATAATGTCCATATCTTGTTTTGATGGTTAATTTAGGTACATATGATGCCTTTAGCCTCAGCTAATGATAACCTGACCTGAGGTCTATCTTTTATAAGATTCTTTCCCCACACAAAAAATCAAATAGATCACTAATACTAGGCAAAGGATATTTGGTCTTAATGGTTATCTTACTTAGTTTGCTATAGTCCATCCACAAACACATAGTTTTGTCCTTCTTTTTCATGAAAATTACTAAAGATCCCCAAGGTGATGTACTAGTTTGAATGAAACCCTTATCAATTAACTCCTATAATTGAATTTTAAACTCCATTAATTCTCTAGGTACCATTCTATAGGCTGGTAATGTATTGGGTGACTACTAGGTAAAATATGTATCTGAAAGTCAACATCTCTGTAGGGAGGTAAACCTAGTAAGTCAACAGGAAAGACATCTGGGAACTCACTTACTACTGGAGCATATTATATATTAATTTTTCTTTTCTCTAGCTTTACATCTACCACAAGTGCTAAAAAGTCCTCACACCCTTTTCTCATCATCTTATCAGTTACATTAAATGATACTATGCACGTGGGTAAGAATTTTCTATCTCTAGTGAAGACACAAGAAAATCCACTTTGCTGAAAGATAGCCTCTTTCTTTCAACAATCTAATTGGACATGCAATGTCTTAAGACAATCCATAGAAAAAAAATATCTAAGGATATGCGATTAATGCTATGGTATACCCACTAAAACTCAACAAACACCGAGTAAAACTACTCTTAACAACAATTAATAAGGTAAATCATGAGTTAAAAAACTCAATCTACTAACCAATGATCTCTATATAAAAGAATGTATCTCACCATGATCAATCAAGATAGTAACTAAAATATTGTTAAAAAGAAGCATATTACCTCTAAAAACTCTAGGTGGGAGTACTCTATCTAGTTGAATTATTGTATATCTCTCCCAATGGCACAGTGTCCTTGCTATCCACTGTTGTTTCTAGGTGCTCCCCCTCTAGAGATGAAGCCACTGAAGACCTTGATCCACTAACTAGAGCTTGCCTCTATTAAGTTTGAAACTGGGATTGCTGGTATTATCTAAAGCTTATGACAATCTCTCTTAAAATGTCCCATCTGTTGACAGTAATGGCATCCTTGAAATTTATTTTTCCAACACTAAACTGAGTGTTCCTTGCTATAAGTATCACATATGGTCATGTCTTGTCTTTGTGGACCTATCGCTGATGTATGTGACCTTAAAGACCTTGATGATGGTTCCTACCTTGGTTTTATATTCCATATTCTAGGACTAGATCTTCCCCTACTATGAGAAGATACAAAATCACTTGAACCTGATCCTTGCCTTCTAAAATAGTCAAGACCTCATCCTAATTTTGAAAAGAATCCACCACCTCTTTTTATATCCACCATTACTTTATCCTCCTCTACCAAAATCTCTAGATCTTTTTCTACCCGCAAATTTTTATCAGCATTAATGGACTCTTCAATTAGTCTTGTTTCCATCACAAACTCTCCAAAATTTTCTTTGTTCCTTCAGCCAACTTGTTGATATGTTGTCTAATTTTTGGTCTTAAACTTTTTTAAATCTCCTTTGTTTCTCTATGTCATCTAGTACTACATACATAAGTTAATCAACCTTGTATAATATGCCTCATACTCACCAAGTGGCATATTGCCCTTTCTAATACTCTCCAACTGTCTAATCTTATCACATAGGAAGACAGGAAGGAAATTCTTAAAGTAAAACTCATCTACAAAATCATCCATGTCATCACCTTATTTCTCAGCTTATATTCTAAATCATGCCACCATAACTCAACATCTTCTTAAGTAGATAGAAATCATGATTAATGTGCTTGCCCCCTGATAAATCCATTAGGAAGAAACCTTTTTCAGCTATCAAAGCAACACATATTCCATAATTGGGTCCATTCTTCCAAAAAACTAGTCCCTTCACCAGCTCATAGGATCTCTTCAGGTCCTTTCTAGAATATGAAGACATGTTGTCCCTCTTATATTTCTCTTTTATCTCTAGAAAATATGATATATTTTGGCTACCTCATCTCTATCTTCTCCATCTTGATCCATTAGTTGAGGGTCATGTCCATAATGTCTTTTAGCATGTTCTTCACCATGACCATGTCCTCTCCATGCCGCGTACATATTCATAACAGAAACACATATATTAGAAAGATTGCAGTTCAAAGAGGAAATCATGCTAATCTATTGGTCTTTTACCAGCTGTCCCAAGTCTAAGATCAAACTAAGATCTGATACCAAGAGTTGACATGACTCAAGACCACTAACCAGAGTTTAGTCCCACGAAAGAGGGATTAGACAAACCATCCACTTTTAATCACTAATTGTAAATCAACCTTAAATTTTCTTTCCTTAAATTAATAGAACCAATGAAACATCATGTTAACTTACAAGATAACATATGGTTTAAGCACAAGACTCATATTTTCACAACTGAGTTTTACCCCACATCATTGTTGGCTGGAAAAAACTAGTTATTGCTTTAATATACACGAAATACATCTAATTACTAAAGTTCTCTCAATACTTACTCTCACATTCCCAGGACTAGAGGAAGGATAAGAGACCATCTAACTATAATAACTTCTCCTTCTTGGTATATATGCCCATAGAGCCATCCCAAGCGATTGCATGGAGTTAGATATTAATTAATCAATTAATGTGATTATTTGGTTAATTAATGAATTCTATAATATTCTAATTAATCCACGAGTATTTTAATTAACGCAGTGTTTCTATTTACCGATGGGTTTAGGAAACCCTACTTCCCTACATATCCTATTTAAAGGAGCTTGATGGCTGATATCTATATAATATATTGAGAGAGGCTTTTCAGTTTACGCTCACGTACGTAAACCCTAGTTGTCACCATCCTCAAGAGAGAAAGGAGAGCACCACGACACTAGCACGCCGCCGCACAGAGACGACTTCTTCCCGATGGCTTAGGAAGCGCGACATGGAGTTCTAGTCCATCTGCATGGACGAAGTAGAGACGTAGATGTTGAAACGCCTACTTTCATAGGACATCTACGACCATCCTTATGCTCTATGAGCGGCATACATCACTGCCGAAAGGAGCACCACCGGATCTTCCTACGACGCACTTAACAAATGGGAGAGAAGTTCCGTCTGTGTAGGCCAACATCTTTGCACACCATCGTGTAGTGGGACATCGCCGAACTTACTCCGTGATAAGGTATATCCCGCAAACACTCTTTCCAAATACGTTGTTGTCAATGAGATCCTATTTTGGGTTGCATGGAATTTTTGTTTCTTCCGCCGCACATGTTTTGTCCACAAAACCCAACAGTGGTATCAGAGTAGCGTCGATCTACGATGTATTTGGATTCATTTCTATATGATCAAATCACTGTATACTATTTTCTATGTTTCATATGATGCGGATTAAAACTGCTAATGTGCCAATCTAAACCTAATTCCACATACGCCGCAGGCTTCTATTTTTGATGTTTCAGAAGAGGTTGACTATGGAAAATATTGATTTTCCTAAGTGCATGGAAGTAAAATTCCATAGACCTTTCAGGGGTTCTGCCCCTGTGTATCCTGCATAGTCTGCATGGGAGTAAAAAATTTATTTAATGGGGAATGTCCCGCATTAAAAGTACTACAATTTTAATATGTATATACGTATATGTAGATATACCTATGATAACATACACATCGCCATTAAAATTTTATTTTATGTGGTGAATGCATGCACAGTTATGGCCTAGTATCCCCTTTTGTGAATGTTGTGAATGCATGTGGATGTCAATCTTGTGGATGTGTTTGTTTGTGAATTCTATGGATGTATAATGGTTGCATATGGATCCTTTACATAAAGTATTCAGATTTCATGCTGAGCCTCATATATCTCTTATTTCAAAGTGTAATTAATTCTTTCCCTTTATATTTGTACTCGTATGATGTAATAGAGATAGGATTAGTTTTAGTCTTTGTAAACTTGATGTAAGGAGGCCACTTGAAGATCCAACTCCAAGGACCATCCATGGAGAAGCACCATGAAGATCTAATTCCAAGAAGCAACCTGAAGATCCAACTCCAAGGAGCGTCCATGGAGAAGCAACAAGAAGCCAATTCCAAGAAGCAACTTGAAGTTCCAACCTCAGGAAGCATCCATAAGTTGTTCATTGTAATGTTGATCCTTACAAGCTTACATGTTGATTCATAGGTGTTGCATGAGATGCATAAGACCATAGGTGGACTATAATCCTTTGTTGCTCCAAAGGATTACAATAGTATGGCCATAAACGATGTATTTGTGTTTGTGATTGCATGTCTATCGTTTATGGTTGTGAATATAGTAGTATATGATACGTACTATAAGTATGTGGTGTTTGGATTTGTATATGTATTAATAAACCCCTCAATTAATAATATTAAGTTTTAGTTGCCTTCCATAAAGAAACATACATGAAAAGCTTGATTGACTATGTGTGGGCACGCCTCCACGTGGTACACTGTTTATCTCGTGGAAGTGTAATGGTGGGTGTGTGGGTCTACCTCCGCAGGGTGCACACTCATCGTGTTGGCTAATGGGTTGGACTTAACTAGGGAACCTTGATAGGATCAAGTACCTAGAGGCACATAGATGCATCATGGCAAGGATTTGTGCATGATCATCTATCCAAGAGTTGCATATGATGCAATTGGAAAAAGTTGCCTACCTTCGTATTTGGTCTTTGACGCCGGCGTTGGTTGGGCATTGATCCAATTATTTTGGATCTTGGCTCACTAGAAGGTTGTAAATTGCAATCTTCCAAGTTGGTAGTGAGGGATATCAATTTGAATAAAATAGTGGGAGAATAATTAATTAAAGGCCTAATTAATCTCATTTATCAAATCTTTACAAGTCAAAATGTTTTGGACGAAATGCAAAATTTTCTTTTGTAGAAATCAAATGGCAAACAACACTCACACTTTCTCATTATGATCAGACCTTGAGAAGGACAAACTTACCAAAACCAACTTTCAAAACTGGTTTAGGAAGCTTAGAATTGTTCTCATACATGAGCATAAGCTCTATGTCCTTGAAACACTAGAGCCAGTGGAACCCGCCACAAATGTGCCCAAGGCTGAAAAGGATGCTTACAAGAAGCACCTTGATGATGTCGTGGATGTCAAGTGCCTGATGTTGGGCTCAATGAACTATGAGTTGCAAGAGCAACTTGAGAACATGAATGTCATGGAAATGGTAACACATCTCAAGAACATGTATCAACATCAAGCAAGACAAAAGAGATATGATGTCTCCAAGGCTTTGTTCAGGAGCAAGATGAAAGAGGGAGACTCAGTTGGCACCCATATACTCACTTTGATTGGACATGTGGAAAGCCTATCCAAGATGGAATTTCCCCTAGGTCAAGAATTGGCCACTGATGTGATTCTACAATCATTGCTTTGAATCATATAGTCATTTTGTCATGAACTACAACATGAACAATCTTGACAAGCCGTTATCAAAATTGTTGGGCATATTGAGGACAACTGAAGCACATATGAGCAAAGACAAGCCCAAGTCTGTGATGATGATTAGCAAGAAAAAGGGAAAGTCAAAAGGAAAATGCAAGGCTAAGAAAGGTTCTAAAGCCAGGCAGAAGCCAAAGTCATCCACGCTAAAAGCTAAAGGTGGGATCTGCAAAGAAGGTAGTTGTTACCATTGTCACCAGGCTGGACATTGGAAAAGAAATTGTCCTCTCTACCTAGAAGAACTGAGGTAGAAGAAGTAGGGGATAGAGATCTCCACTTTAGGTATATACATTATTGAGATAAACTTAAATACTTCTTCATCATGGGTACTGGATACCAGATGTGGATCTCACATATGTACTAATATATAGGATCTGATAAGAAGTAAGCCTTTACAAAAGGGCCAAGTCGAGTTGTGGGTCACCAATGGAGCAAGAGTTGCTGCCACCACAGTTGGAGTTATTAGTTTATCTTTGCCTATGGGCCTTGTAATAGAATTAGAGAATTGCTATTATGTACGTGCCATTAATAGAAATATTATTTCTGTATCTTGTATGGACAAGAGTGGATTTGAGTTTCACATTAACAATGGAATTATTTATATTTCTAAAGATGAGATATTTTATGGCAATGCCCCTATGTCTTATGGTATCTACATGTTAGAACTTGAGACTAGCATATACAATATAAATACTAAAAGGTTAAAACTCGACAACTCAAACAAAACATACTTATGGCATTGTCATCTTGGGAACATAAACGAGAAGCGCATATCTAGACTCCATAAGGATGGTTATCTAGACTCTTTTGATTTTGAATCATTAGAGACATGTGAGGCATGTTTATTAGGTAAGATGACCAAGACTCCTTTCATTGGACATAGTGAGAGAGCCAATGATCTGCTAGGGCTCATACATACTGATGTATGTGTTCCTTTTAGATGAAATGCTAGAGGAGGCTATCAATACTTCATTACCTTCACTGATGACCTCAGTAGGTATGTCTATGTATATCTTATGAAACAAAGTCATAAACTCTTGAAATGTTCAAGACTTTCATCAATGAAGTAGAGAAGCAACTTGGTAAGAGTACTAAAGCACTCCGTTCAGATCGAGGTGGTGAATACTTAAGCTAAGAGTTTGAGGACCTTCTGAGAGACCGTGGTATTGTATCACAATGGACTCTACCTGGTACACCACAACATAATGGTGTGTCGGAAAGAAGGAATCGTACATTATTAGACATGGTACGATCAATGATGAGTTCAGCCAAACTTCCAATATTGTTCTGGGGATATGCTCTTGAAACTACAACATTTACACTTAACTGTGTACCTTCCAAATCGGTTCAAAAGACACCATATGAGATATGGAATGGGAATCATCCCAATTTGTCTATGTTAAAGATTTGGGGATGTGAAGCTTATGTTAGGAAACAATTTCCTGAAAAGTTTGGACCCAAATTGGAAAATGCTATTTTGTTGGATACCCCAAGGAAACTCGGGGATACTACTTCTACACACCAACTGACAACAAAGTGTTTGTTGATAGGACTGTTGTATTTCTTGAAAAGGAATTTATTTCTAAAGGAATTAGTGGGAGGAATATAGAGCTTGAAGAAGTTCGAGACCAACAAGAAAGTAGAGAACCTGAGGAGGTATATAAGGAACATGAAGACTCACAAATTGTTGTGGAATTCCAAGTTCCAAATGTAACATAGGAACCTCGTAGGTCTAGTAGGACATGACTTGAGCCTGAGTGATTTGGATTTCTCCTCACTCAAGACAGTGACAAATTGGGCATAGATGATGAGCCAACTTCCTATCTAGAAGCTACTAAGGGACCAAAATCTGAGAAATGGCTCGAAGCCATGAGATCTGAGATGGAATCCATGTACACCAACAAGGTATGGACCTTGGTGGATCCACCCGAAGGTGTAAAACCCATAGGGTGCAAGTGGGTCTTCAAGAAGAAGACCGACATGGATGGAAATGTTCAAACCTATAAAAGTATATTGGTTGCAAAAGGATTCCGTCAAATTCAAGGTGTTGATTATGACGAGACCTTCTCACCAGTTGCCATGGTTAAATCCATTAGGATCATGCTTGCCATTGTAGCTTATCATGACTATGAGATTTAGGAGATGGATGTTAAAACAACATTCCTTAATGGGAATTTTCTCAAGGATGTGTACATGACACAACCTGAGGGTTTTATTAATCCAAAGGAAGCCAATAAAGTCTGTAAGCTACAAAGGTCAATCTATGGATTGAAGCTAGCATCTCAGAGCTGGAATCTACATTTTGACAAAGTAGTCACAAAGTTTGGCTTTAGTCAAAATGAAGATGAACCTTGTATTTACAAAAGGGTTAGTGGGAGCACAATCGTATTTCTCATATTGTATGTGGATGACATACTATTGATGGGAAATGACATCCCTACTATTCAGAAAGTAAAAGGTTGGCTAGGGAAGACCTTCTCTATGAAGGATTTAGGCGAATCATCCTATATATTGGGATCAAGATCTATAGAGATAGATTTAGAAGGCTTTTAGGCCTAAGCCAGAGCACATACATTGACAAGGTGCTAAAGAGTGACGTGGTATTTTGAATGCACTAACAAACTCAGTCGAGGTTGAAATCCTCGAGCTTTTACCAAAACCAAAGTGCAATAATACCACCAGCAAGCGGACGAGTCTTATCGCAGTATAGTTAAGGATCGAACCCAAAGGACAACATTTTCAAGAATCTTTATCAGTCTAGTCTAGTTTGAGTTAAGGCTAATATTTAAAATGATTGGTTGATTTGAGGATAATAAAACTAATTGCAAGAAAGTAAAAGCTGAATTAAAGTTTGATTTCGATCAATGATATGGAATCGCCGGGATGGTATTGGGTTTCACCACCGCTACTCATGCAAACACATTCCAATGCAAACAATCCAGGCAAGATAAAATGATCCAAATAGAGCTGCTGCAGAACCCCCCCGGTTAGGGCGTTAGGTTCGCGTAAGCATCACCTTAGGCATCATATGTCTCGTCACCAACCAGATCACTTACTTACGACTCTGAGGATACAGAAATTCCACAAAGGTTGTGGGGCCCCTATACAGGCGTTAGGCACACAGAAGCGTCACCGAAGGCTAGATGACTCGTCCCCTCGCGGATCATACACTTACAACCTCAAAGAAATCCCATTCTATTTCTAGTTTGGGAGTCAACTACATTAATTGATAAGCAAGCAGGTGATAGATCTACAAACTAAAATCGAGGATAAACAAGATGATAAAAAATCCAACTAAGGCTGTGGTCCTCCCTGAGGGATGTTTAGACCATAAAAGTGTCACTGTAGGCTAGATGTCTCGTCCCATCATGGATCATACACTTACGACCTCAAGGAATCCTATCAGAAGTTCTCGTCAAGGAGTCGAACTTGGAAACCACCATTCCATCCCATATATAGAAGATTTCGCAATAAAGGACAGAACAAGATGAAACCAAGTAGATAATCAACTACCAACATACCGACTAATAATGAAATGGAAAGTTATATACATTGCCATGGAGAGTTTAACAAAAGAACATGATTTGCATGGGTAGCGGGGCTAATCCTCAAACCCCTGTGAAAAGGGTACTACTCGCTCATGATGCGAGAAACAAGAAGAATGAGAAAGAGAGAGAAATCCGCCATGAACTCGGTGCAGAATGTAGTCGTAGCTCGGTGAAGAAGATACAACCTTCTACGTCACGTCAGAGCAGATCTGGATGTGAACGGGAGTTGCCAAGACAGACCAGACAGTTTCCCTCGCTCTGTCTTCCTTCTCTCTTCAGCCTCCTTGGTTGCAACACGGGCAATAGGTGGAATGAAACTGGCGTGGACTGGAATGGATTTAGATCGGACCTGTGTATAGGAAGCCTGTCAACATCTCGGAACCGATGCCCAAGTGAGGACAGTTGAGGTCCTATTTATAGGCACAAGATTGTTCCAAATGGTTTAGGAGATCTTTTCTTTCTCAAACGGTTTACTAATGTTATGGCCAAACGGTATGGCAAAAAATTTATTCCAAACGGTCTTTGCTGCCCTGACTTTTCCATACGGTTTGCTTAAACAGTCTTCGTATTATCCTGCTCATTCAGTTTAGAAATCAAAAGACCTCCAAACGGTCTTCGGGCAAGAGGCAAATGGTCTTGCGATCATTTGGTTTTGTTGTATTCAGACCAAATGGTCTTGCAAAGCATCCTCCAATCGGTCTTGTGCTAAAGGGGCAAACAGTCTTCACATACCCCCCAAACGGTCTACGACTTTGGGAAAATGGTCTGGAATCTAAGCAGATGCCCAAACATTTTTCGAATCTGTCCATATGGTCTTCAATTTCTCAAACGGTCTTGACATTTCCTGTAAACGGTCATTGCAGTAGGTTCATTCGGTCTTCACGCGGCCCATAAGAGACCAAACAGTCTTCACGTTGACCGATCCAAGCAGTTTGCCGCTGGGATTTCAAACGTGTCCTGAGATCGTGTAGTTGCTGCTCCGCCGACGAACGAGCTGTTGGATAAATTGGATATTATGATAAATCCCTTTGTTTTGATGATGACAAACATTTCATTCTTATTAATCTAACGAGCTACTTGAGTGTGCAGGATTAAGGTGGATGACAAAGCAACTAGGGAAAATCCAAGGAGCCTACATATTTATATTTCCATGCAATGTAATCACTGTTGTAAAAACTTGTACAAAAATATAATGTACAAGTACTTAGATTGCATGTAAATCAAGCGTTGGATCTTCCTAGCTAATCACCACACTTAGATAGGTCATCCCCTTCAAATAGGATCACATTTGCACACTCATACACATGCTTAGTGGTTAATTAAAAGATTGAAAACAGAGTCAATCTCGGTCGACCACACTCCTCGACCGAGACACTCTCGGTCGACAAACTTCTCGACCGAGATTGACCCAAAGTAGCCGTTAGACACAGCAGTTGATAGTTGCAAATAAATGTGAAACCAGAGAGCCTCTCGGTCGACAAAACTTCGACCGAGTAGGTATCTCGGTCGACAAATTGTCGACCGAGATGGTCTCTGACAGCAACTGCAGAATAAAGCAACTAGCCGTTACTAACGCACCTAACTTATATCTAACGGCTAGTTAAGCACTTAGAAGCCCCTAGAAGTTGTCTAGAACGTCCTTAAGTATTCATAGGCCATTCCTATAAATAGGACATGCCTTAGGACACCAAGGACACACCCAAGATATACTTGTGCTATACTTGAGCTTGAATACACACTTGCAATCTGTTTTAGAGCAATAGAGCAATTCCTACACTTGCCATTCATTCCTATTGCTCACATTTCGTGTCCTATAGGCTAGTATCTCCTATCCACTACAATCACATTGTCATACACATTGGTTAGGAGATCTACACGCTTGATATAGGCAAATCAAGCCTTGGGCTTAAAGAATAAGTTGTAATTTCCTTTTTCTTTCTTGTTCCTTTGTATCTTTTGTACTCTCCTTGCTACTCCTAGGGTTGGAGGCTGCGGATTGGAGAGGGTTGACTTCTCAGGTGGAGAAGGGGACTTCAAGCTACTTCAAGAAGGCTATCGCACGGGAAGCTACTTCAGAAGGCTGGTGCAACGGGAGTTGGTGCATCTACTTCAAGGGAAGGCTGCTTCAAGGTTGGGCGATTACTTCTAGGTGAAGGCTGCTTGAAGGGTTTGGGAAAAGGAATTGTATTTTATGTAAAGTCCTTGCGAGGTAATAAAATAAATTTCTTTTCAAATCCCGGTTGGGTAAGCAACCGGGTAGTGGACTGACTACCTTAGTATTTGCTAAGGCTAGGAACCACTCTAAACCCTTGTGTCTCCTTGTCCAATATTTTCTTTGTGGTTGCTTGAGTTAATTAATTGTTAAATTATATATAAAACTCTATTCACCCCCCCTCTAGTAGTTTTCAATTGGTATCAGAGCAGGCTTCAAGGAGCCCTAACAAGGTCTTGAAGAAAAGATGGGGGATGGAGTGCTCAACAACCTCAACATTGAAGGAACACTTGTTACTAGGCCTCCACCATTCGATGGAACAAACTACCAATATTGGAAGAGGAGGATGCAATTCTACTTCCAAGGAATCAACTGGGAGTTATGGAGAATGGTATCTACACCATACACACTCCCACAAGACGATTTCGCAGTATGGGATGCTAATACGGTAAAAATGGCCCAAATGAATGCAAAGGCAGTAAGCATTTTATATTGTCCCATTTCAGTAGGTGAATTTAATAGAGTATCAAACTGTGATACCGCATATGATATTTGGCATAGATTATCTATAACTTATGAGGGTACTGTTCAAGTTAAAAATTCTAAAGTTAGTTTGCTTAAAACCAAGTTTGAACATTTTCGTATGGATCCAAACGAAACTATTAGTGAAATGTATTCAAAATTTCTACTATTGTTAATGGTTTAAGTGCTTTAGGGAAACCTGTTCTTGAGGAAGATCAGGTATCAAAAATACTTCGATCTCTTCCTCCAAAGTACAAACCAAAGGTGACAGCTATTGCAGAAGCAAACGACCTCACTCGCCTCAAAATGGAGCAGCTCATCGGAAACTTAGAAGCTCATGAGGCGGATCTAGAAGAGGAAGAAAGGAGAGAACACGAACGCCAACATGGGAAAAAGAAGGATATTGCATTCAAAGCATCAACCAAAGACACAAGTGAAGATGATAGTGAAGAGGAAACTCTTATTGTGAATGGTAAGCAATATAAAAGTTTTAAAACTAACAAAACTTCCAGTGCTTCTTCTTCCAGGTGCTTTGAATGTGGCAAGAAAGGACATATGAAAGGAGAATGTCCAAAACTCAAGAAAGGGAAGAAATCATCCTACAAAAAGAAAGAAAGAGCGTATAGAGCTGCATGGGATGATTCAAGTGATGATAGCGATAGTGCAAAAGAAGACGTAGAGTGTTTCATTGCTACTACAAATGAAGATGAAGAAGAGGTAAGTCTTTATGATCTACCAAAAGAGGATTTAATTGCAAGTCTTCAAGATACTCATGAAAAATACATTGAATGCAAGAAGAAACTTAAGAAATCAAATAAAGATTTAAATGCTAAAATTCTTGCTCTCTTATCTGAAAATGAAAATCTCAAAAAGGAAAATGAAGAGTATGATCTTAAATTAAAATCGGTGGAAGCTGATTGTAATCTTCTTTCCTTAGAAAAGTTAAAATTGCAAAACCAAGTGAATGATCTTCAGAAACAACCTATTGTATGTTCATATTTAGATTATGATAAGGTTGTTAAAGAAAGAAATGCCCTAGTATCCAATTTAGATCAAGCAAAGAAAGATATTGCTAGTTTGCAAAGAAATGTAAATGAGTTAGGAGGAAATAATCTACTTGACAATATTCTGAAAAATACCTCTAGTTACAATGGAAGGAAAGGATTAGGATACGATCCAAGAAGAAATAAACCCAAAAGAGCTTCCAAGACTATATTTGTACCTAGGAACACAATTCCTAGAAATAGAAATGAAGTTGATGCTATTAGTTGCCATTATTGCATGCGTCTTGGACATTATTCATTTTCATGCCCTTTTAAGAAAAAGAAAAATGAGTTAGCTTGGATTCCTAAAACTTAGAAGCTTCAAATTAATTAGTTGAGATTTGACCTAAACTGACTTCTGACATCATAATGTCTTATCTCAACATCATCGAGCTATAATTTGCATAACCTCTTTTATTTGAAGTTGATTAAGATTTTTGAATATTTTCCAGAAACATGGTCGGTCGAGCAATTGTCGACCGAGCATGTCACTGTTTTCAGAATGCTGTAGAAATTGCTGAATTCTTTTGAAATTGTTCAAAATTATTGTCTATTCATGATTAATGACTGTATAATAAAGTATCAATTATGGAAATCATTCTTGAAAGATTATGAGAAATGAAGTTGGTCAAAAACCAAAATTATTCTTAGTTTAAAGAAAAATTCTGTTCTATCATTCTATCATTACATAGGCAAGCAAAAGAATTTATTGGTAATATATCTCTTAGAAATGCTTGCAAAGAATATAATGTTTTCAATTGATATATTTAAATTGATTTGAAATTATGCTTTCATGATTAGTATCATCTAAATTGATTTAAATGCTAAAATTGGAAATATGAAATTTCTGCCTCTTGGTTAAAACAAAATTTAGCCAAGGGGCGCTACGGTCGTAGTCAAGGGCGACCTAAAATAAGCTTTGACAAAATGCTTATTTGGACATCATTTTATTGCACTTAATCTTAGTATACTTATGATAAAGGTCAAAATCAACATTTAAAATTATTTGTGACCTTAGAAGCATTAAATTGCCTAAATTATAAGATTAAGGGGGAGCGCATAAAAACGAATTTGATTGCCTGATACGACCTTAGTATTTTTACTCTTGGTTATGAAGAAATTTATAAAATTGATATATCTTGTACTTAAAGGAACTCTCTAAACAAATCAGGGCTTAACATCCCTTGCATTTGGTTGGAAACATTTTTATGTACTCTAAGCTTAAAGGAATCTCATTTAATTTAGGGCTTAACATCCCTTGATAGATGAGAGATAAATATACATTTATCATGAGCCTAAGGGAATCTCATATCATTTTCAGGGCTTAACATCCCTTGTAAAATGGGTGAGAAATCTATATACATATGCCATGAACCTAACATGATCTCATATCATTTCAAGGCTTAACATCCTTTGCAAATGATTGAGAAATAAATTGTGGCTAAATTAGACAAAAATGACATAAATCCCTGTTTCTAATAGGATATGTAATTAAGGGGGAGCTTAATATAAAATTAAGGGGGAGACGAAATAAAATGTTCATATTGGATATCTTTTTGAAATGACAAAGGGGGAGAAAGAATATAAAATCAAAAATATAAATGCGTTTCATCTTCTTGTAAAAACAAGAATGGCTACAAAAGGTAATCCTCAGGTATGAAACTCACATGCTTTATATTTCCTTATTTCATATTTTAGGAAATGTTTGTCATCTTCAAAAAGGGGGAGATTGTTGGATAAATTGGATATTATGATAAATCCCTTTGTTTCGATGATGAAAAACATTTCATTCTTATTAATCTAACGAGCTACTTGAGTGTGCAGGATTAAGGTGGATGACAAAGCAACTAGGGAAAATCCAAGGAGCCTACATATTTATATTTCCATGCAATGTAATCACTGTTGTAAAAACTTGTACAAAAATATAATGTACAAGTACTTAGATTGCATGTAAATCAAGCGTTGGATCTTCCTAGCTAATCACCACACTTAGATAGGTCATCCCCTTCAAATAGGATCACATTTGCACACTCATACACATGCTTAGTGGTTAATTAAAAGATTGAAAACAGAGTCAATCTCGGTCGACCACACTCCTCGACCGAGACACTCTCGGTCGACAAACTTCTCGACCGAGATTGACCCAAAGTAGCCGTTAGACACAGCAGTTGATAGTTGCAAATAAACGTGAAACCAGAGAGCCTCTCGGTCGATAAAACTTCGACCGAGTAGGTATCGCGGTCGACAAATTGTCGACCGAGATGGTCTCTGACAGCAACTGCAGAATAAAGCAACTAGCCGTTACTAACGCACCTAACTTATATCTAACGGCTAGTTAAGCACTTAGAAGCCCCTAGAAGTTGTCTAGAACGTCCTTAAGTATTCATAGGCCATTCCTATAAATAGGACATGCCTTAGGACACCAAGGACACACCCAAGATATACTTGTGCTATACTTGAGCTTGAATACACACTTGCAATCTGTTTTAGAGCAATAGAGCAATTCCTACACTTGCCATTCATTCCTATTGCTCACATTTCGTGTCCTATAGGCTAGTATCTCCTATCCACTACAATCACATTGTCATACACATTGGTTAGGAGATCTACACGCTTGATATAGGCAAATCAAGCCTTGGGCTTAAAGGATAAGTTGTAATTTCCTTTTTCTTTATTGTTCCTTTGTATCTTTTGTACTCTCCTTTCTACTCCTAGGGTTGGAGGCTGCGGATTGGAGAGGGTTGACTTCTCAGGTGGAGAAGGGGACTTCAAGCTACTTCAAGAAGGCTATCGCACGGGAAGCTACTTCAGAAGGCTGGTGCAACGGGAGTTGGTGCATCTACTTCAAGGGAAGGCTGCTTCAAGGTTGGGCGATTACTTCTAGGTGAAGGCTGCTTGAAGGGTTTGGGAAAAGGAATTGTATTTTATGTAAAGTCCTTGCGAGGTAATAAAATAAATTTCTTTTCAAATCCCGGTTGGGTAAGCAACCGGGTAGTGGACTGACTACCTTAGTGTTTGCTAAGGCTAGGAACCACTCTAAACCCTTGTGTCTCCTTGTCCAATATTTTCTTTGTGGTTGCTTGAGTTAATTAATTGTTAAATTATATATAAAACTCTATTCACCCCCCCTCTAGTAGTTTTCACGAGCTAGAGGGACAAGAAGGAAGGTGAGGGCGGTCATGGCTGAAGGTCGTAGGCATGGGGTGTGGGGGGGGTGTTGCAGCAGCAGGTGGGGCGAAGTCGGAGGTAGAAGATGACACACCACGGTCGTGGTGAGGAACCACGGTCGTGGCGAGTGAGAGCTCAGGCGTTGGGGATGATCCACCATGACTGTGGCTGCACCACATAGTCATGGTGATGACAGCAGACCACGGTCGTTTTGAACCACCATGGCTGTGGTTGAGACTCGTCTTTGAGGTCTTGAATTCATGCACTTCTCGATCCTTCGCGGCTGGATTATGCCTTCAATCGATATCTACTTCTCAGACGGTCTTGAGACCGTTTGGGCTCAAACGGTCCTGAGACCAAATGGGCTCAAACGGTCCTGAGACCGAATGGGCTCAAACGGTCTTGAGACTGAATGGGCTCAAACGGTCTTGAGACCGAATGGGCTCAAACGGTGAATGGGCTCAAACGATCTTGAGATCGAATGGGCTCAAACAGTCTTTAGACCTAATGGGTTCGATCGGCTTGGTTAGATCGATTGGTTAGAACCAAGGGTGAGGGAAGGTAGATCCCAACTGATTGTTCGACTTTATCAAGACCTGCATCAAATCAACCATAATTTTAGTTAAAATCATAATAATTGGATCAATGAAGTAATGTTGCATATTATGATGTGTTTTGATATTTAATGAGAGAAATTAAATGTGTTGAGTTGAATTTGTCCAAAAATGATAATTAAATTTCATGATGAATATGCATTCATCAAAATATCCCAAAATTAAACGTTGCTCGTCCTCAAGTAACACAAAATCTAAAACAATCACCAAATGAACACCTTCAATGCATGTGATTACTTCATCTTCACATCACGAATATTTTCTTTCTGCTCAATATGACTCAGTATCTCAACTTCCTGAGACCACTAAACACATATTACCATATCTTCATTCCTGAGTTTGTTTTCCAAAATCACTTCCTCCTCACTTTTTCCAACAATAAGCATGTCAAAGAGTTTTGTAAGAGTCGAGAGATGCTCATGGAACAACAAGTGTGCATTTGATCTGACACTGGTGTTTTTCAGGATAGGGTAGGCAATCATTATTCCATTAGGTAGAAAAGGGAGTGAATGATGGTATAGAAGGAAGAAATAAATTTCTCCTCTATTCGACTCGATATTTTTATTTTATGATTTGCAATTTCATTTATTGCATTTTTATGCGAATCTCTCCTCTATTCGACTCGAGATTGCATTTCTTTATGTGTGCGCTTAGGCATCTTTTTGTTTGCAAATCTCTCCTCTATTCAACTCGAGATTGCAGTTTTTGGTGGTACACCCCTATTTATTTATGAGGGGTATGGAAGAAGAGGATATAGAGGGAAGTAGCGTGCCACCCCAAACTTAGGGTTTGGCATGAATTTGGCTATTTTTGTTTCTTTTTTATGAATGGAGGGGTACAAAGATGATAGAAGAAGTGTAGAAGAGAGTTCTGATCAGAATGCAACTTGATTTACAATTCAGAGCACCAAGTCATTCTCTTTATCATACTCTGATCAAATAATGACTTGATGAGGATCCAGTGAAGATTCCACGTTATTGTTCCACTAGTCAGTTAGGAAGCACGGAATGTTTGATCCCTATCAGTTCGACAGACATTTGTCATTTTTGCATAAGTATCATGATGTTAGGAATCATAAGCTTCACAAGATGATTTCAATCAAAAGGCGTGTTTCAAAAAGTGGTCCTTTTGAGGATTTACTTCGAATAAGGAGGATATAATGATTTAAAATGCATAGCAGGTTAGAGAGTGACTTTTAATGATAAAGGAAGTGTCAAAACTTCATCAAGTATCTATTCAATTTCTTTGAAAGTCATTAAAGAATTTTGAAAATTTTGAAAGATTTTTATCAAGAATGTGACAGAGAAAACTGAAGTACGAAAAGGATGGATGTAGGTGGAAAGTAAGATACATACCACCCACCCTCCACCCTGAACATAGAAATTTTCTCATCCCGAGCAAACCCTAAATCCAAGGTGGAGGGGAAAATTCGTGCCAGATTGACCACCAGATGTAGTTGCGTTCCAATCAACATGCATCCTCTTATCTAAAAATCTCAAAGGTAATGAGAAATTAGATCGTAAAATAGAATCTTGTGATGCTAATTTTATTTAATGAAAAATTAACTTGAAGGAAGAAATATTCTAATTTGAAAAGAAAAGTAAAACAAATTTATTGACCAGGTTGCCTCTCGACAAGCACCTTTGTTTTATGTCGATGGCTCGACTGGGTCCTTCAGCTTTACGGTGGATCCTTTGGGTTGATGAGTTCCAGCATTGCTTCAGTGCCTATGTCAGTAGAGGTGAAATATCTCTTTAAACAGTGACCATTTGCCATAAATTTGCTTGAATTTTCACTCCATAATGAGAAGGCACCATGTGGGGAGATGCTCTTGATGATGTATGGTCCAAACCAGCGTGAGAGGAGTTTTCCTGGGAATAACTTCAACCTTGAGTTGAATAGTAGAACTTTGTCTCCCACTTGTATGTCTTTTCTTTTTAGATGTCCATCGTGCCAAAGTTTTGTGCATTCCTTGTAGATTCGTTCATTCTCATAAGCTGTCATCCTGAGTTCATCCAGCTCTTGGAGTTGTAGAATTCTGACTTGGCATGCTTCTTTCATATCAAAGTTCAGTTGTTTGATTGCTCACCATGCCTTGTGTCCAGTTTGACTAGAAGGTGGCAAGATTTTCCATATATTAATCGAAAATGTGTAGTCCTGAGGGGAGTTTTATAAGCAATTCGATAGGCCCATAATGCGTCGTTGATTTTCTCCGATCAATTTTTCCGGTTATGGTCAACTATCTTTTCTAAGATACTATTGAGTTGACGATTAGAAACCTCCACCTGTCCACTTGTCTGTGGGTGGTAAGGTGAGGCTACCTTATGAGTAAAACCATACTTTCTTAGCAACATTTCAAAGCTTCTTTCAAGAAAGTGGGAACCTCCGTCGGATATCACCGTGCGTGGGACACCAAAATGGGGAAAAATAATATCCTTGAATAATTTAATGACTGGTTTGGAATCAATAGTGACAGTTGGTATGGCTTCAACCCATTTTGAGACATAGTCTACTGCCACTAGGATGTAAGAAAATCCATGAGAAGATGGGAATGGACCCATGTAGTCCACCCCCCAAACATCGAATATCTCTACTTCTTGCCATAGATTCAGCGACATCTCATCTCTCTTTGTTATATTGCCTGATCTTTGACATTTGTCACATAATAGGACCAAGTCGTAGGGATCTTTGGATATGGTTGGCCAGAATAATCCACACTACAAAACTTTCAAGACAGTCTTTTTAGAGCTCAGATGTCCTCCCACTGGTCCTGAGTGACATTGTTCCAAAATAAGTTGAGCTTCTTCTTCGGCGATACATCGTTTATACAGACCATCAACACATACTTTGAAAAGGTACGACTCATCCCAGTAGTATTGTTTCACTTCATGCATAAATTTCTTTAGTGCATTTCTGGTGCATTGAGGATGAATAACCCCAACAGCGAGGTAGTTCACAAAATCTGAGCACCACTGTATAACTTCTGAGACCTTCATTAGTTGATCATCCGAAAGGGAATCATTAATCAGAATCTTCTCGGTATCCTGAGTGTGGATGTGACTGAGGTGATCTGCTACAACATTCTTTGTACCCTTTTTATTTCTTATCTCTAAATCAAATTCTTGTAATAGGAGGATCCATCTAATCAACTTGGGTTTTGCATCTTTCTTTGCCAGAAGGTAATGAATGGCAGCGTGGTCTGTGTAGACAATGACCTTCGAACCAATTAGGTAGGATCTGAACTTGTCAAAAGCATACACGACTGCTAGAAGTTCTTTCTCTGTAGTTGCATAATTCCTCTGAGCTTCATTGAGAGATTTTTATGCATAATAGATCACATAGTGTTTCTTCTCTATATATTGCCCTAAAACAGTGCCCACAACATAGGCACTGGCATCGCACATAATTTCAAGTGGGTGGTCCCAGTCAGGAGCTCTAATGATGGGGGTGGTTGTAAGGGCCTATTTCAGTGTGTTGAAGCTTTTGTCACATTCTTTGTTGAAATTAAAATCAGTATCCTTTAGTAATAGATTCGTCATTGGCTTCGTTACCTTGGAAAAGTCCTTTATGAATCTTCTGTAAAATCCTGCATGACCTAGGAAAGCACGAACTTCTTTTACATTTGTTAGAATATCCAGTTTAGAAATTACTTCAATCTTGGCTTTATCTACTTCGATTCCTCTGTTGCTGACCCTATGGCCGATGACAATGCCTTCCTTTACCATAAAATGACACTTTTCCCAATTCAGAACAAGATGTGCTTCTTCACAATGTTTGAGGACTAGGGAGAGGTGCTTTAGACAAGAATCAAATGAATCTCCATATATAGAAAAATCATCCATGAAAACCTCCATAATTGTTTCAGTAAGACCAGCGAATATGGCATCCATGCAATGTTGGAACGTTGTGGGTACACTACAGAGACCAAACGACATTCTTTTAAATGCGTATGTTCCGAATGGGCATGTAAAAGTTGTTTTCTCTTGGTCATCTGATGTATGGGTATTTGATAGAATCCAGAGTAACCGTCCAGATAACAGAAATATTCTTGGTGAGCTAACCTTTCTAGGACTTGATCAAGGAAAGGCATTGGAAAATGATCTTTTCGAGTTGCCTTGTTTAATTTTCTATAATCTATGCACATCCTCCACTCTGTGACTGTTCGAGTGGGGATGAGTTCATTGTTTTCATTCCGTATAACATTTGTTCCACCTTTCTTTGGGACTACATGTATTGGGCTCACCCATGGCGACTCTGGTATAGGATAGATTATTCTAGCTGTGAGCAGTTTAATGACCTCACGACGGACCACCTCCGTCATATTTGGATTCAATTTTCATTGATGCTCAATAGTAGGCTTGTGATCTTCCATCATAGGGATCTTGTGCACACACAACGCTTGATTGACCCCAGTGAGTTTGCTCATTTTATAACCGATGGCTTTCTTTCTTTCCCTTAATTCCTTTAGGAGTTTATCTTCTTGTTCAACTATTAGATCGGAATTTATAATAACTGGAAAAACTTTGAGGTCGTCTAAAAACATGTACTTCAGTCCCTCAGGCAGAGGCTTCATTTCGGGAGCCTCTGGTTTTTTGCATGTTTCTTCTATAACTTCCATTTCTTTGAATTCTTCACAACTGGCTTCAACATCTTCTTTAGAATAGTCGAGGGATTCGATGCAATCCTTTACTTGTTCGTCAATTGGTTCATCAACTGATGGGTTTGTTAGAGCAACTTCTAAAGGATCATCTGATTCATGATGCTCTTGAGTCAGAAGTGACATTTTCTCAATGCAGTCAACAAGATAGACTTCTTCTTGCATACTTGGTCTTGTCATACTTTCAAAAACCTTAAATTCGAGAGTTTCTTTGCCTAATCTGAGCAGTAAGGTACCAACATCAACATCAATTAGGGATCTTGCAGTGGTGAGGAACAGATGACCAAAGATGAGAGGATATTTGGCGTCTTCCTTTATGTCCATAATGACAAAGTCGCATGGAACATATGTATCCTTGCCTACCTTGACTGGGACATCTTCGAGGATTCCTAACGGACATTTTATCGAATTGTCTGCAAGTTGTATAGTTATTCCAGTAGGAAGCAATTATGCAAACCCTAGTCTTTTACACAGGCTAAGTGGCATAATAGAGATGCTTGCACCGCGATCTGCCAATCCTTTATTGCATGATGAGTCGCGAATGTGACATGAAATTCCAAAGGATCCAGGGTCTTTTTGTTTCTTGGGAATCTTGCTCAATATGATATCAGATGTAGTTGTCGCCAGTTTTACTATCTCATACTCTTCAGTTATATACTTCCTGGTGAGGAATGACTTTAAGTACTTCGTCCAGGCTGGTATCTCAGCTAGAGCTTTGAGAAATGGGATATCAATATGAAGTTTTTCATAGCTTCTTTAAACTTATTGAATCTGGTATCAAGCTTTGTTTGCCTTAGACGAGCTAGAAAAGGTAAACGAGGTTTGTACATAGGAATATCATGTTCTGGAGTCTCATTTTCTTCGTCTTCTTGAGCAGGCTTCTCAAAATTTCCTTTTTTTGACTTATCCTCTTTTGATTGAGTCATTGGTGTTGTCGAGTCTTGGGCAATCATAGGTTCATCCTCGTCTATAATGTCCACATGTGTCTTTTCAGGGGGATCTGAATAGTCTTTCCCTGACCTAGTGGTGACTGCCTTCAACTGTTCAGGATGCTTAGGATTGTTCTCGGGTTGGCCAACAAAGACTCTAGCAGGTGGCCTTATGCTAGCTGTGAGTTGAGCTAATTGGGATTCAATAGCCTTCTGCTGAGCTTGTTGGTTGGATATCATGGTTTGCTAAGTTTGCAACATCTTCTCAATGGATGATAGCTTGTCATCAGAAGAACCTGGACCTGCTTGCTGTCCTTGCTATTGATTAAGATTTTGGTACTGAGAGTTATTTTGGTAATTATTGTAGTTCCTATTCTGGAAGTTTCCCTTGAAATTTCCTTGATTCCCAAAATTCTATTGTTGATTATACTGGAATCCTGGTGGGCCTCTTGATTGATTGTTTGAACCAAATTGATGTGAGTTTACTGCTCCAGAAGGGTTTCCATATTGAAAACTGGGATGATTCCTATTCTGATTTAGATTGTAGTAACTTTGACCAGGAATGGAGTTGATAGAATTAAGATTTTCCATCTGACCACTATCTCCTTGGCCACATACATTGCTCAGAACAACATCATAGAGAACATTTTCCATGATAAAGTGGAATGATCAGTTCTCTTACATGCTTCACAGAATAGGGAAGAGGACTTGACTTGTTCCCGTTGTTGAGTGGGTGAACGTCCTCTTCCAATAGCAGCAAGAGATGATTCAATATGGTATTGCTTGGCAACTAAGAGTTTCAAGGTTTCAGTGATAGACTTGTACTCAGGAGTAGCTTCGTCCATAGCTACTTTCAAAACTCCTTTACCTAAATATCTCCCCCAATTGGCTTGATTTTCTGCCCCCAGGGTGACGACTCTCCATGCGCTGTCATAACTTTGACGCATGAAGTTTTTTCCAGACGAGGAATTGATGAATCTCTTAATGTCATCATCCACACCCCTATAGAAAATCTCAATTAGTTGGTTCTTGGGAATTCTATGGTGTGGACACTTGCGTATAAGCTCTTTGTATCTATCCCAAGCTTCAGCAAGGGTTTCTCCAAGAACTTGAGTGAAGTTTGTTATCCGCCCTCTAATTTCATAGGTAAGAGATGGAGGGTAGAACTTTTCTAGAAACACATTTTGGAGTTGTTCCCAGGTGGTGATGGGTATTTCACTTTGCAACAAATTGTACCAACTTATGGCTCTATCAGCAAGGGAGTACTTGAAGAGACAGAGTCGAATGGCATCATTTGTGACTCCATTTTGTTTTGTCATGGCACATAGATAAATAAATCTCAGAAGATGTTCTTGGTTATCTTCTCCTTGCTTGCCATAGAAAGGGTTATTCTGAAGTAGGGTGATCCAATGTGCTCTTATCTCAAAATTAGTAGCTTTAATAGGAGGAGGTTGTACTGGATGATGAACATTCGCAGCTTTTGGGATTCAGAACTATCTAAGATCCTTTTGTAGTTCAACTTCTTGCGCTGTTTCTTGTGCCGCTAGGATTTCCTGTTGAATCGCAACCCTGGCTTCTTGCATGAGCCTCTCTCTTTGTGCATTGATGGCTTGAGCCACTCTTCGGGCTACTTCCTCTTCTTGAGCCATCCTTTCTTGATTTTCTCAGATCTGTCGATGAAAGGTTCTGTCTATCTCAGGATCAAAGCTCATTGTTAGTTTGGGGCTGTCTGAACGGTGCATGCACTACGCCTTGGATTGTACCTGAAAATAGAAAGATTTCAAAAGTGAGAACCATAGAGTAGAGTCAGATTCAAGTATATGATCGATTGTTTTCAAAAAGGAAAAGTGAAATCCTAAATTAGTCTTAAAAGAACTAGATTTGACTAACTGATTCCGTTGTCCCCGGCAATGGTGCCAGAATTTGACGTGGTATTTTAAACGCACTAACAAACTCACTCAAGGTTGAAATCCTCGAGATTTTACCAAAACCAAAGTGCAATAATACCACCCGCAAGAGGACGAGTCTTATCGCGATATAGTTAAGGATCGAACTAAAAAGACAATGTTTTCAAGAATCTTTGTCAGTCTAGTTTAGTTCGAGTTAAGGCTAATATTTAAAATGATTGGTTGATTTTAGGTTAATAAAACTAATTGCAAGAAAGTAAAAGATGAATTATAGTTTGATTTAGATCAATGATATGGAATCATCGGGATGGTATCAGGTTTCACCACCTCTACTCATGCAAACACATTCCAATGCAAACAATCCAGGAAAGATAAAATGATCCAAATAGAGCTGCTACAGAACCCCCCCCATTCGGGCGTTAGGTTGGCGTAAGCATCACCTTAGGCATTAGATGTCTCGTCACCAACCAGATCACTTACTTACGGCTCCAAAGATACATAAATTCCACGAAGGTTGTGGGCCCCCTATACAAGCGTTAGGCACACAGAAGTGTCACTGAAGGCTAGATGGCTCGTCCCATTGTAGATCATACACTTACAACCTCGAAGAAATCCCATTCTATTTCTAGTTTGGGAGTCAACCGCATTAATTGATAAGCAAGCATGTGATAGATCTACAAACTAACATCGACGATAAACAAGATGATACAAAATCCAACTAAGGTTGTGGTCCTCCCTGAGGGATGTTTAGACCACAGAAGCATCACCGTAGGCTAGATGTCTCATCCCCTCATGGATCATACACTTACGACCTCAAGGAATCCTATCAGAAGTTCTCGTCAAGGAGTCAAACTTGGAAACCGCCATTCCATCCCATATATAGAAGATTTCGCAATAAAGGACGGAAAAAGATGAAAGCAAGTAGATAATCAACTACCAGCGTACAAAATAACAATGAAATGGAAAGTTATATACATTGCCATGGAGAGTTTAACAAAAGAACATGATTTGCATGGGCAGCGGGGCTAATCCCCGCACCCCAGCGAAAAGGGTACTACTCGCTCATGATGTGAGAAACAAGAAGAATGAGAAAGAGAGAGAAATCCACCATGAACTCAGTGCAGAAGGTAGTCGCAGCTCAGTGAAGAAGATACGACCTTCTACGTCGCGTCGGAGTAGATCTGGATGCAAACGGGAGTTGCCAAGATAGACTGGATAGTTTCCCTCGCTCCGTCTTCCTTCTCTCTTCAGCCTCCTTGGTTGCAACAGGGGCAGTAGGTGGAATGAAATTGGCTTGGACTGGACTGGACCTGTCGGCTACCCAGAACCGATGCCCAAGTGAGGACCCTTAGGGTCCTATTTATAGGCACATGACTGCCCCAAACAGTTTAGGAGATCTTTTCTTTCTCAAACGGTTTACTAATGTTATGGCCAAACTGTTTGGAAAAAAAATTATTCCAAACGGGCTTTGCTGCCCTGACTTTTCCATACGGTTTCCTTAAACAGTCTTCGTATTATGCTACTCATTTGGTTTGGAAACTGAAAGACCTCCAAACGGTCTTCGGGCAAGAGGCAAACTGGCTTGTGATCATTCGATTTTGTTGTATTTAGACCAAACGGTCTTGCAAAGCATCCTCCAATCAATCTTGTGCTAAAGGGGCAAACAATCTTCACATACCCCCCAAACGATCTTCGGCTTTGGGCAAACGGTCTAGAATCTCAACAGATGCCCAAATGTTTTTCGAATCCGTCCATATGATCTTCAATTTCTCAAACGGTCTTGACATTTCTTGCAAACGGTCATCGCAACAGGTTCATTCAGTCTTCACGCAGCCAGTAAGAGACCAAACAGTCTTCACATTAACCGATCCAACCGGTTTGCTGCTGGGATTTCAAACTTGTCTTGAGATCGTGTAGTTGCTGCTCCGCCGGCAGATGAGCTAGAGGGACAAGACAGAAGGCGAGGGCAGTCATGGCTGAAGGTGGCAGGCGTGGGGCACGAAGGGTGCTGCAGCAGCAGGTGGGGCGAAGTCAGAGGTAGAAGACAACGCACCACGGCCGTGGTGAGGCACCACAGTTGTGGCGAGTGAGAGCTCAGGCATTGGGGATGATCCACCATGGTTGTGGCCGCACCACACGGTCATGGTGATGACAGTAGACCACGGTCATTTTGAACCACCATGACCATGGTTGAGACTCGTATTCGAGGTCTTGAATTCATGCACTGCTCGATCCCTCACGGCTGGATTATGCCTTCAATCGATATCTACTTCTCAGACGGTCTTGAGACTATTTAGGCTCAAATGGTCTTGAGACCGAATGGGCTCAAATGGTCCTAAGACCATTTGGGCTCAAATGGTCTTGAGATCGAATGAGTTCAAACGGTCTTGAGATCGAATGGGCTCAAACGGTCTTGAGACCTAATGGGTTCGATCGGCTTGGTTAGATCGATTGGTCAGAACTAAGGGTGAGGGAAGGTAGATCCCAGCTGATTGTTCAGCTTTATCAATACCTGCATCAAATCAACCATAATTTCAATTAAAATCATGATAATTGGATCAATTAAGTAATGTTGCGTATTATGATGCATTTTGATATTTAATGAGCGAAATTAAATGGGTTGAGTTGAATTTGTCCAAAAATGATAATTGAATTTCATTCTGAATATGCATTCATCAAAGAGGTTTAGCATGGAGGGTTCTAAGAGAGGTAACTTGCCCATGTCCCAAGGGGTTACGATCTCTAAAGCCCAATGTCCTAGTTCATGTGATGAATAGGCACACATGAGTAAGATTTCATATGCATCAGCAATTGGATCTATCATGTACGTGATGTTATGTACTTGTCCTGATGTGTCGTATGCTTCGAGCAAGATGAGTCGGTATCAGTCAAATCTAGGTGAATGTCACTAGATAGCTATAAAGAACATCCTAAATTACTTGAGAAGGACTAAGTATCAATTCTTGGTATACGGCGGTGAGGAAGAGCTCGTGGTAAAGGGTTACACTGATGCTAGCTTCCAAACTGACAAAGATGACTATAGATCACAATCTGGATTTGTGTTTTGCCTAAACAATGAAGCTGTAACCTGAAAGAGTTCTAGGCAAGAGACGTGTGTAGATTCTAAAACAGAGGCCGAATATATTTCCGCATCTAATGCTGCAAAGGAAGTTGTGTGGATCAAGAAGTTCATTTCTGAACTTGGAGTGGTTCCAAGCATTGGTGATGCAATTGAATTGTTTTATGAAAACAACGGAGCAATTGCACAGGCTAAAGAACCAAGGTTGCACCAATGTTCCAAACATATTCTATAGTGGTTCCATCTCATACAAGAGATCGTACAATGAGGAGATGTGAATATTGGTAGAGTACCTATAGAAAGCAATGTGGCTGACCCGCTCACAAAAGTACATGCACAGCAGAAACATGACGGACATGTTCGATCACTTGGATTGAGATTCATGAGTGATTGGGTATAAGTGCAAGTGGGAATTTGTTGGTATGTATGCCCATAGAGACTATCATTTGATGATTGTAATGGGATACTATGTAAAAAATTTGTAATACTATATTCATCATATCAATAAAGTCAAGTTTCCAATCTATATGTTTGTGTTTTATATTGTGAGATGACCATAAAACATATATATGTCTATAGAATAATATACTCAATGACATATGTCTTCGGGTTGATGACTTGAATAGTGAGATCATTGTTGGGTTTTAGGGGAGACAGAGAAGGCAGCGGAAACAAAAAATTTCTTCTCCTAAACCCAGAATAAAGGAATCATGTCAACGTCTATACAATAGGAAGGATGGTTTGTAGAAACATACCTTGTCCTGAGGCTTACTCGGCGACGTTACCTCGCAGCTTGCGCGGTCTTCACCTCTAGTCTTGGACGGTGTTTGTGCGGCTCCTGGTCTCACTGGGACTATCAGGATTGGTAGATGTCCTCTGAGCGGAAGAACTCTCCCGCCTCTGAAGTAGTCCACATGGACCGCCTAAAACTCTGATCTCCTTATCCCACAAGGAATCGGAAGGAGTCGCACCCTCCTGTCAGTGTACTAGTTACCGACACACTCTCCTGCAACCGGTTGTCTTTCAATAGTTGTCTTTCCCTCGATGTGCCTCTCGTATCGGGTAGCACTTGCTTAGGCTCTCCTGGTTACCACAACCAGAGAGAACGACAACTTTGCAGAACAACTGGTGTTCTGAGTTGTTGTACCTGAGAAGCCCCCAATACCCCTATATATAGGAGGGTCATGGGATAGGGTTCTCTACCCCGGGAAATGTAGGATTAAAGCAGGAGTAGAAGGATTCAAGATTTTCCACAAAACAACCAACTCACCAGCTGAACCGATCATTTCAAGCATGAATCGATCGGTTGGGGACCTGAGCCGATCGGTTCACACCTGAACCGATCGGTTGGGACACATGAGCCAATCAGTTCAAGCATGAGCTGATTGGTTCGTGGTCCTGGTCCAACTCCAATTGACTTTCATGTTTGTTTCCAACTAATCAAATATTAGTCCTTGTCCAAATCAAATTTGTACAAGTGAAATAAATATGTATTTACAAAAAGAGTCTTCTGACTTTCCAAATGATCTCATTTGGTCATACGAATCGACCAGTTCAACAGTTGAGTTGATTGTTTCATTGACACATGAGCCGATCGACTCACCACTTGAGCCAATCGGTTCATCAACTTGAGCTGAGCGGTTCAACCCTGTGAGCCGATCGGTTGGGGAAGTAGACTATGCAAATCAGTCAATTGCAGTTCCAATCAATCTGATACTCTTAATCATCTGGTCCAACACCTTGAACACTATGATTTTGAGCTATCAATTAACTAAGTGTTTAATTGACCTACTAAACTCCTTTATTAATCAATCTAAACATCATTTGTGGATAAACTCCTCTTCCAGGTTAAATCCTATGTGTGTGACCCTGCAGGTCCATTTCACATTGGCAGTGAAAGTCCATAACACTTATGACTTCACAAGCAAAGAGTGGTGCCTAGTCGCACATTAGCTCTACCTAAGTGAAAAGGAAAGTTGGAGAACAACTTTCAATCCTACAAACCGTGAATGGTGTTACAGTGAATGTATAATTCCTTTGTCACTTATATCCCGAATGAACTCAAGGCATGGAACAGTCATCCTGTCAACGTTCATTCACTTTCTTGATCTCAAAGTAGATTGGAGGAGATATGTATGACATCAATATCACATACTGATTCACACATGCATGCGCATGCCTATCTCAATCCTACTCATCAAGTGGCCATGGATATCAAACTCCCTCACAAGGGACAAATCCCATATCTATCACTCACCCCTCAAAAGCCCCATGTATCAAAGCCACCCAATCATCACCTTATAACAACCCATGTTTTAGGATTGCGTTTGATGATGTCAAAGTGTACCCAACAACATGTGTTGACAGTAGTAATTTTAGGTCAAAGAATCACATTCACCACCGTCACTGTGAGAACTGACTGTGACTACCATGTCATGGTTCTATCTGTCAAACTCACGGTGGGTCTGTCCGGTAAACTTGTTCTCTGACAAGTACCTATGTGTTTTGTTTGATATCTCCATATCATGACTAATGAGATTCTATCATCAACCAACACCACAATCTAGTCTTGTGTGTCATTGTTGTCTATCTACCTTCCACAATGACATCTGACTAGGGACATAATAAGAATGTACAAACTCTTAGCATCTGTATGATCTCATCGTTCATGTCCTTAACTTGAAAGCATATGTCATTGAGTACTGTCATTCTCTAGACATTCAATCCGTTCTATCATTATATCATATGACTGAACCAGAAAGAATTGGAAGCTTGCCTTTGATGTTTATCAAATCAATCTTGATGTATCCCACCAATCATCCCATGATAGGCTCTATGGGCATACATACCAATAGAATCCCGCTTGTACTATGAGCCAATCACCCTTGAATCATATTCATAGTGATCTCCAAACATGTCCCACATGTTACTGTACTCTAGTGCTAACATAGTGAGTTATGGCAACACCTTGCCAAAGTCAGTATTAATTGGATGTCTCTCATCTCTTCACTGTACGTCACACGTATGAGATGGAGTTGTCGTAATATGTGATCTAGTATTCCTTTGCTAACATTTAGCCACATTTCATGACCAAGTACTCCTTATTTGTCATCAGTGACTGGAATATCTATAAGTTCATCTCATGAACTTCCATATCCATATAGTATCCACTAATATTCTCTAACACACGGATACTCAGCTTTTCCCTTTTAAATAGTTTTATTGGAACGTTTCCATTTATCAACAAAAATTCACTTTTATATATATCCTATATATGTTTTGTGATTAATTTTCTATCCTTTTCGGAAGTTCGCATCATAATAACTCTTTACAGTGAACCCTTCCTTATTTCCATAGAACTAGTACTTATCAAGTACTTGTCAAGTTCTTATGATATTCTAGTAACCCTTACTGGAACTACACAAACATCCAGTCGTCATGTCCCACATACGAGTTATCATGATGAGCACACCATATTGTCATGTCCTACATACAAGATGATTAATGCATTTTATTCTTTCTATGTCCATACATGCAAGATAATGGGATGATTACATACATGATAGATCCATACCTATTCTTAGTGTTCCCATTCTTCATAAGAATTTGACACTTGGCCTTGGGATACTAACTCCATGTAACATGGACAATTTTTCTCCCACTAAATCTGTGCACACTGAACCCTTCAGTATAGATTGCCAATGTCTGCTCTCTCTTTTCAGGTCAAGAGGTTTTCGAGAACTATCTCTATAGATCTCTATTCCTATCATATAGGAAACGTCTCTATCTTCCCTAAAGATAATTTCCGCTTCGGATTCCCATTCTAGAACATTTCCATTTCACATCAACATGTGGAATGTGAATACGCTCCCACTAAATCACAAATCCCTTCTTTATCTTTGACATATTAGTCAAACCCTTTGACTATATCATCAAAGTAAAGATCTAGCTCTGAGTTGCTTGTACATAATCAATCACATTGATTAATCCATTGTAACTTATTTAATTCATTTGCATTAATGGATTTCTAAACCTTATAGGTTGTGTCACGTACACATCCTTGTCTTATTCCTTATAGGAATGTGGTTTCGGTGTCTGTATGCCAAATCTTTTAGTCATTAAGTTGCAATTAACAAGCATAATCCTTCTCAAAATGTTATCCATGTGTCTTAACGCTTAAGTCTCATTTTCACTTATGGATTTCATCCCAATGGGTTCTACCATCAAGTTCATACCTTATGGTTCACATGGAAGTTATTTAGGATGTAATGGTCATAAACCAAAACTCAAAATCTGGTTCCTCATATTCATCTAGATAGTTGATTCATCACATGACCAACTCATCACATAGATAATCAAGGTCTATCTGTCAAGGATATAAGAACTCACAACTCCTTGTGATTCTTAATGTCCTTTATTAGTGTGGGGTATTCTTTATTTAAGAAGAAAATAATTATTTGATAATCATCCTCTAACTCCTTATAGTATGACTCCTTGTTGATTTAGACATCACCATGACTTAATCATGAGTTTACTATGATACACTATCATAATCACTCATAAGGATCTCAAACATTTGGTTCAAGTATTTCATTCATTGATCTCATCAAGAATTAACACTTTACCAAATTCGTACTTCATCTATGACATTCTTGAACACTTCAAGATATTCATATTGGTATTTCTCTAAACACCACTTGAAGTATTAGCATTAACTCTAATAGGTATGTAAATACATCACATGTATTATACCTAATAGGATAATCAATCTCCCACTATGACTAGTGAATATTGATCATGTCCAAGAGATTCATGTATCTTACTAGTTCTCTAACCAAAAGGAGTCTAGACTTATCCATCATATGGAATGAATTTCTCATTATTTATGCTAATTTGATTGTTTGAGTTATCAATAAGTTTTAGGTATCATTTTATCTTATGCATACCAGGTACCACAAGATAAACAAGGCAATGCCACAAAGATTGAAACATCAACTTTATTAATTGCCATCATTGTCATACAATATACAAAAATTAAGGTGTTTCTATCCATTGGCAAATATGAAATAGCAGTTCATAACTCTATTACATGCCTTCAAGGCTGAAAATAAACTAAAGTACTCCTATCTATGGCAGCAACACTTGCCCCATGTATTGGGTGTTTTACACTTATATCATGGTATCATATACCTAAAAAGTGTGTTATAAGTTTATTTCATGACACCTTTAGGTGGAGACGTCTGTCGCCTCCTTCTTCTTTAGTTCTTCCAGATAGAGCAGACAATTCCTTTTCCAATGTCCTGGCTTTTGACAATGGTGGCAATTGCCTCTCTTGGTCATGCCTCCCTTGGCCTTAAGAGTTGAAGATGACTTGGGCTGCTGGCTAGCATCAGAACCTTTCTTAGCCTTTCCTTTGCCCTTGCGCTTGGACTTTCCTTTCTTGTTGCTGATCATCATCACAGACTTAGGCTTGTCCTTCTTCATTTGTGCCTTAGCTGTCCTCAACATTCCCAACAACTCTGTCAACGACTTGTCAAAGTTGTTCATGTTGTAGTTCATCACAAACTAACTATAGGATTCTGGAAACGATTGCAGTATTACGTCAGTAGACAACTGTTGGCTAAGGGGAAATCCCAGTCTTGTCAGGTTCTCCACATACCCAATCATTTTGAGCATGTGTGGACAACTGGATTTCCTTCTATCATGACACACTTGAACAACGCCCTAGATACATCATATCTCTCTTATCGTGCTTGATCTTCATACATGTTCTTGAGATGCTGAATCATCTCAATGACACCCATGTTCTCATGTTGTCTCTGCAACTCGTGGTTCATGGAGCACAACATCAAGCACTTTGCATCAATGGCATCTTCAGAATGCTTCTTATAAGCATCCCTTTCTGCCTTTGGTGCGATAGGAGCAGGTTACTCTGGAGCTAGAGTATCCAGAACATAGAGCTTTTGCTCTTGAGTGAGAACAATTCTCAATGTCCTAAACCAGTCATGGAAGTTAGTCCCATTCAGCTTGTCCTTTTCAAGGACCGATCGCAATGAAAAGTGATTGTTGTTTCTTGTCATTTGTACTACAAAAGGAAATATATGCAATTTAGTCCAAAACTCAATTTTGACTTATTTTGATTGATTTGAAATGTTGACGATATAATTAGGACTTTAATTAATTATCACTTCCACTATTTTTGTTCAAATTGATAGCCCTCACCATCAATTCAGAAGATTGCAACTTACAATCTTCTAGTGGGTCAAGATCCATATTTCATCAAGTCATGAGTCAGCTTTGGCTGATCGCCCACAATCTTGACTATTTAGGTAGGCCATCATGCCAATTGCATCATATGCAACTCTTGATGAATGAAAATGTGCAACACCTTGCCACAAATATTCCGTGTCTCTGGGCTTAGACGCTCTAAGAATCACCAGTTAAGTCTAACCCAAAAGCCGACACGGTAAACATGGACCTTGCTTGGGCAGAACCTACATGTTTACCCTTCATACTTCCACGAGATAGATGGCGCACCACGCTTTGGCATAACCTATGTTTGTTCAATCAAGTTTTTCATGTGTGCCTCTAATGGAAGGTATAAAAGACTTAATATTTAGATGAGGGATTTGGTTTTATAGGTACATATACATATCCAATCAACACAATACATAGTATGTATCATATACATGCTATATCCCAAAGAAAACATGTGAAATGATAAAAGCAATGATTATGGCCATCCTAATGTGATTCCTCGAGCCAAGAGGAATCACAGTCATCTAGGTCTACATCACATGCAACCTGTCCATGGTGAAGTGATATAGCCGTCTGAGTTGATCAACTCATCACATGAATGACCTGCTCACCCTGGTCGGTCGTTTGGGTGCCACAAGCTGATCGGTTGGCTCCTCCAACCGATCGATTCATTTGGTCATCATGCATCTCCTCAGGTCGCCACCCACTCATCTCGCTCCTTGAGCCGATCATCTGGATCGCCAGCTGATCGGTTCATGCCTTGAACTAATTGTCTCAGTCATCGTCAGATTTTCCTCCATTCTTTGACATAAAATGAAATATAAAAAGATTTATCCTATTTACATTTAAATTGGGAAACCCTGAGTTACATTCGGGGGGGAGCAAAGGTAGGAAAGAAATCTCGAGTTATCTCAAGTTACATTAGGAATAAGGAGGTAGGGAATCAGTGCGCAGACTGAGATACAAGCAACCACATTCAACCAAGCATACACACATAGGGTTTATTGGCCATAACCACACTATACATCAACCACAAAACTCGTTTAAGGGTGATACGTATCGAGTGCGTTTATATTACATATCATATATGTATATTGGGATTTGTGGACTTAGGATTGGACATGCATAAGGCCAATTTTATTCGCATCGTATGCAATAAATAAAGGCGACAAACCAAAATCAATCATATCGATAATCCTAAAGTATAGAGCAGTTGACGTGGTTCTGATACCATTGTTGGGTTTTAGGGGAGAGAGAGAAGGCAATGAAAACAAAAAATTTCTTCTCCCAAACCCAAAATAAAGGAATCACGTCAACGTCTATACAATAGGAAGGATGGTTTGTAGAAACATACCTTGTCCCGAGGCTTGCTCGACGATGTTACCTCGCAGCTTGTGTGGTCTTCACCTCTGGTCTTGGACGGTGTCTGTGCAACTCCTGGTCTCACCGGGACTGTCGAGATTGACAGATGTCCTCCGAGCAGCAGAAGTCTCCTGCCTATGAAGTAGTCCACATGGACCACCTGGAACTCTGATCTCCTTGTCCCACAAGGAATCAGAAGGATCCACACCCTCCTGTCAACGTACTAGTCACTGACACACTCTCCTACAACCAATTGCCTTTCTACAGTTGTGTTTCCCTCATTGTGCCTCCCTTATTGGGTAGCACTTGCTCGGGCTCTCCTGGTTACCACAACCTGAGAGAATGAAAACTTTGTAGAACAACTGCTGTTCTGAGTTGTTGTACCTGAGAAGCCCCTAATACCCCTATATATAGGAGGGTCATGGGATAGGGTTCTCTACCCCGAGCAATGCGGGATTAAACTAGGAGTAGAAGGATTTGAGATTTTCTACAAAACAACCAACTACGCCAGCTGAACCGATCATTTCAAGCATTAACTGATCGGTTGGGGACCTGAGCTGATCAGTTCACACCTGAATCGGTCGGTTGGGACACCTGAGCCGATCAGTTTAATCATGAGATGATCGATTCGTGGTCTTAGTCCAACTTGAATTGACTTTCATGTTTTTTTCCAACTAATCAAATATTATTCCTTGTCCAAATCAAATTTGTACAAGTGCAACAAATATGTATTTGCAAAAAGAGTCTTCTGACTTTCCAAATGATCTCGGTTGGTCACACAAATCGACCGGTTCAACAATTGAGCCGATTGTTTCATTGACACATGAGCCGATCGACTCACCACTTGAGCCGATCGGTTCATCAACCTGAGCTGATCGGTTCAACCCTGTGACCCGTTCGGTTGGGGTAGTAGATTGTGCAAATCAGTCAATTGTAGTTCCAATCAATCCGATACTCTTAATCATCTGGTCCAACACCTTGAACACTATGATTTTGAGCTATCAATTAACTGAGTGTTTAATTGAACTACTAAACTCCTTTAGTAATCAATCTAAACATCATTTGTGGATAAACTCCTCTTCCAGGTTAAATCCTATGTGTGTGACCCTGCAGGCCCATTTCACATTGGCAGTGAAAGTCCATAACGCTTATGACTTCATAAGCAAAGAGCGGTGCCTAGTCGCACATCAGTGCTACCCAAGTGAAAAGGAAAGTTGGAGAACAACTTTCAATCCTACAAACCTTGAATGGTGTTATCGTGAATGTATAATTCCTTTGTCACTGATATCCCGAATGAACTCAAGGCATGGAACAGTCATCTTGTCAACGTTCATTCACTTTCTTGAACTCAAAGTAGATTGGAGGAGATATGTATGACATCAATATCACAACGGATTCACACATGCGTGCGCATGCCTATCTCAATACTACTAATCAAGTGGCCATGGATATCAAACTCCCTTAGGAGGGACAAATCCCATATCTATCACTCACCCCTAAAAATCCCCATGTGTCAAAGCCACCCAATCATCACCTTTATAACAACCCATGTTTTAGGACTGCATTTGATGATGTTAATGTGTACCCAGCAACATGTGTTGAGTGTAGTGATTTCAGGTCAAAGAATCACATTCACCAGCATCACTGTGAGAATTGATTGTGACTACCATGTCATGGTTCCATGCGTCAAACTCACGGTGGGTCTGTCTGGTAAACTTGTTGTATAACAAGTACCTATGTGTTTTGTTTAATATCTCCATATCATGACTAATGAGATTTTGTCATCAACCAACGCCACAATCTAGTCTTATGTGTCATTGTTGTCTATCTACCTTCCACAATGACATCTGACTAGGGACATAATAAGAATGTACAAACTCTTAGCATCTGTATGATCTCATCATTTAGGTCCTTAACCTGAAAGCATACGTCATTGAGTATTGTCATTCTCTAGACATTCAATCTGTTCTATCATTATCTCATATGACTGAACCAGAAAGAATTGGAAGCTTGCCTTTGATGTTTATCAAATCAATCTTGATGTATCCCGCCAATCATCCCATGATTGGCTCTTAGGGCATACATACCAACAATCATATCTATGCTAGGAGTATGTATTCTTGTTTTGTTCCTAATCGGTTGTTATTGTGGAAATATCCATAGACATCAATAACACATAAGATCAGAATGTATGTTGATTGATGGAAGAATCTCATAATCTATGATATGGAGATATCAAACCAAATACATAGATACTTGTTAGAGAATAGTGTATCAGATAGACCCACCTTGAGAGTGACACATGAATACCATGATTGGTAATTAGAGTCACATCTTATAATGATGGTGGTGATTGTGGTTCATAGACCTAAAGTCACTCCACTTATCACATGTCGTTCGGTGTACTTTGACATCATCCACCATGGTCCTGAATAAGGATTTCCATAAAGATGGTGTTTGGGTGTACTGTGACACATGGGGATGACTGTGAGTGATGTAGATGGAATTTATCCTTCCTACGGGAGTTTACTATTCCGACCACTTGATAAGAGAGACTGAGAAATGCATGGCCATGTTGATGTGAGTCAATATGTGATATTGTGCTTAAATATATCTCAGACAGTCTTCTCTAGTTCAAGGAAAATGGATTGAACGTTGAAGTGGATAACAATTCCATGACTCGAGTTCAATCCAGATATCAGTGACAAAGGAACTATACAATCACTGTAACACCAGTCATGAATGATAGGTTAAGTTGTTCTCCAAATTCTCCAATTACGTATGTGGCAATGAAGTCTTTCTAGATACCAATCATTGCTTGTGAAATCATAATATGATTATGGATATCACTGCCAACGTAATTTGGAGCCTACCGGGTCACACACATAGGATGTGTTGGAATAGGAGTATAATTGTGAATTTGATTGGAATTGCTCCAAATCACATTGATTACTAAAATATTTATGTAATCAGTTATAATAATATTGGAGTGATTGGCTCTAAGTGCAAGTGGGAGTCTGTTGGTATATATGCCCATAGAGCCATCCCAAGTGATTGCATGGAGTGAGATATTAATTAACCAATTAATGTGATTATTTGGTTAATTAATGAATTCCAGAAAATTCTAATTAATCCACGAGTGTTTCAATTAACACAGTGTTTCTGTTTACCGATGGGTTTAGGAAACCCTACTTCCCTTCATCTCCTATTTAAAGGATCTTGACGGCCGATATCTATATAAGATATTGAGAGAGGCTTTTCAGTTTACGCTCACATACGTAAACCCTAGCCGTCACCATCCTCAGGAGAGAAAGGAGAGCACCACGAATTTAGCACACCGCTACATAGAGATGACTCCTTCCCGCCGACTTAGGATGCACGATGTGGAGTTCCAGTCTATCCGCGTGGATGAAGTAGAGACACATATGCTGAGACACCTGCGTTCAGAGGAGCCATCTGTACACGCTACGAGCGGCGTACATCACCGCAAAAAAGGATCACCGTCAGATCTTCCTGCGATGCACTAAATGAACGGGAGAGAAGTTCCGTCCATGTAGGCCAGCATCGTTGCACACCATCGTGCAGTGGGACATCGCCGAACTTCCTCCGCCATAAGGTATATCCCACAAACACTCTTTCTAAATACGCTGTTGTTGACGAGATCCTATTTTGGGTTGTATGGAATTTTTGTTGCTTCTGTCATGTATGTTTTCTCCACAAAACCCAACACTCCTCTCGAGACTATAGTTTATTTATTCTTAACAAAATATCTCATTCAAATCCTCATGTAGAGCTAGACCATTGCCTGAAAAATGTTTCAGTAGATTGTATGAGCTATTGAAAAAAATGTTTTAATATATTTTATGAGCTACTGGCTCAGTGCATAGAAAATAAAAAAGATACTATGATAATTGAGATGTACTTTGTTAATAGAATTAAATACATAACAATACAAGCATATTAGTTGAAAACTATAATCCACCCAACATAATAGTTATGATATTAACTACAATAAATAAATGTAATAAATCCATTCATTAAATCTTTTATTTGTTATAATATGCCCTGGACAAACATGAAGTGTACTACATCATTTAGAAGTATCACAACAAGATGCAATCTCACCATTCAAGACTTAGAGAAGATACATGACACTAAATGTACTAAACTAGCTCCTTGGTCTACAATAAGCTTGCCACATTTTGACTTAATGGCTACTCATCTGGGTGGATATACTGGACTACTCCTCAAAACATGGGTATTTAAGTGGAGAGTCCCAGCACATTGCTTAACAATCCACAAGGGCTGACCTACTAAGCAATATTTGGATTAACTGAACTGCATTGGGTACCACTAGAATCTCTGATTAATGTTTATTACCTTACTCATTTAAGGAGAATGTCCTCACTGGGTTTAGTCCCATGCACCTCTCTGGTACACTCTGGATACCTCATCCTAGACTCTTCCAGATAGTACACATGTTTCCTTCTTCTAGTACAATCCTTCATGATGGATTCTATGGCATTCATGGCATTTAACTTTAGTTTTGTTGATAGATTGACTGTTATACTATTCTTAGCTTAACTTTCTACTTAAGGCTTCCCATTTTTATTTTTTAACACTAAACTTAAACTAAATCACTATAAACATAAAGGTGATCTACTTCAGCTGATGAACTTTGAATACTTCAAATGACGAAAATGAGTTATTCATTGAACTTCATAAGTAACTGAATAAAAACAATCATCGACTATATCTCATTTTCATAGTATGGTTCAACATTATAGAACCTATGGAAAACCTGTGATATAAGTGTCTCTAATTCTACCATTAACATTCACTACAACTTCATGGATACTATTTCTAGAACTAAAAGCATCTCTATGTAATCATAAATATATTGAAATAATCAATAAGTCAACTGAAATTTCATGATTGGGCTCAATAATTCAAGAACTATTACTTTACTAGAAAATATTACATTTTCCTTATGATTTTTGGTATAATCTTTATAAAATCAATGTATAAAGGTGATTTTCCAATCACTTATATGTGTTCCAGATTAGGGATCATGAGCATGAACTATGTGAACTCAGATTTCTATCTACTGAGGTTGGATTTTAGCTCAAAGCTCCATCAAATAGCTTTAGTTGGCCTGGAGCTAGTGATACATCACTAGATTTTCAATGGCTTGACCATGAGTGCGGCGTTCAAATTGAAACCCTCACCCGGGTGAGAATCCCAATTCAAACTCACACACTAGGCCAAGAAGAAGAAAACCAAGGGAGTTAGAGGAAATTGATAGTAGCACATGCACATGAACAATAAGCAAACCATAACCATAAGCTCACCATTCAACAAATAATTACAAAATGAATTGTTACAACTTTTGATATTATACATTGAATAGTTAACATTTAAAATGCACATACTACATTCTGAAATAGGATCTTTAGATAATAGCTCCACCTATACATCTACTCACCACACAACTTTCAACAATTCAAGTTCTTCAAGGTCATATGTCCACAACCTAAAAAAATTACATGTGGTACACATCAGCACAATATTCTAAAATATTATACTGACCAGATCTTCTCATAGTGGAGGACATCAGGATCGATAGATGTGGAAGCATCCCAGCTATCATGGTTAATCCAGAGTGCCTCCCCTCTGTGGCATACAACTCTCAAAAACATAATTAACTAATGCGGAGGCATTCACTAAGTAGCGAATTACCAAAAATCACTAAAAATTAAAACCTTTTTATCAAAAGATCCATCGAAGGAAAACTTTCTCACATAGAACCGGAGTAACATAATCACATTCTTGTTTACATGTACATATTTTGTATCATCTCCTTCTGAGAATTACAGGCATTAAATGTCTTGTCAAGCTAAACACAGACAATAAAAAATCTCGAGGCACTGAGCCAAAATCTCGAAAGCACTAACTACTACTCCAAGGACCTGAGAGTACAGAGACGGCACATAGGACTCTATCTACATCTATACAAGGCATACCAGCCTATGTCTCCACCTAAGACTTCACTGTTGTCCCTACTGCTGCTGCTGCTGTCCTTCGCCTACTGAAGGATTCCTGCCTCCTCGTCCGCGTCCACCTAAAAATGTGATTCCCACGGGGGTGAGACAATTGTAATTTGCCCCAGAGAGAGATATAACTCTCTGCCAGAAACATTATTATTTCAGCTTAAGAGTATAGATATGAATAGAGGAGTCATATTTAATTGACAACAGATGCTTTAATGTCTAACATATTAGAACATTATTCTTATCAGAAGCATTGCAGCTATAACTTGATAGAATCAACATGTCACTTATTCTTTAAGGAATATGAAGAACACGTATAATATTTATTCACTATAGAATCATTACCACAACATTAACTCTCTTCAGGCTTTGTTCATATATCTAAAGCCTGACATTGTCATTGTGGAGTCATGGCATGTAGCCATACTCTTTTCACAAAGTGTTGGGATCTTAGTCCCTCAACTCACCAAGCATAATTCCATTTCTTAACAGGTTTATCATCATGATTATAGTATCTAGGTATTTGAACCCATAATTCACCATAGAACACTTGTTATCACTTATTAGGTAACTTCATACCTTCAGATCATCTGACTAAGAACATCATGATTCTTGCTACATAATGTATTTCACATAGTACACAAAGTTCAATGATTCTTACTACACAAAGCATATGAAGGCTTATAAAGCTATTAAAAAACATTCTCAATAACAAAGCAATATAGCCCATACCTGGCTATGCTCATCTTCTCAACATATCTGCATGATTAGAAATCATGACATAATTACATATCAACATCATGTAATTTGAGGGTTATCTTATTACATTCATAACCCGTTAGTCTGTATTTGACCTTCACATAGGATTATCCTGTATTAGAATTTCACATAGTAATACCCTATATTAGGGTTTACATAGCATTAACTTGTCATAGGATTTCACATAGCATCACCTTGTAATAGGGATCAAATAGCATTAACTTGTATTAAAGTTTCACATATCATTACTCTGTATCAGGGTTCACATGGCAATGAATCAAGATGAATAATCATAAATATTCAAACATACCTATATATCCTTATCATTCATCATTGAATGTATTATCAACACAAAGTATGAGTTTCTCTCTCATATTTATCAGAATATGATTGTATCATAGTCTATTGATTTGGATTAACCTTTTCACAAGGTATGTTAGCCTACCTTCATCAAGGTGCATTACATCTCAATGTAACATTTGACATGACACATTTCATGTGTCATCCATTCCAATTATAATGAACTTATAACACATCATGGTATATCAAAATTGGGTGTTGGATGTGATATCTATCATACCTTGATGTATCACTTCCCTCAACACCTTCATCTTACTTGAGTTCATACACTTAACTTGTATTAGGGTATTACCCATCTTAATTATTTATGCACCCATTCATCACATTTACTATGTAATGTATTGGTTATTAGCCACTCACTTAGGTTATACAACCATTGTTAATACTATGGACTCATCCTTGAGTTTAAGAACTATTGATATAAGGATATCCATAATCAACCTCTTTAGGTGTTTCATTCGTCAAAACATTAATCACTATTCCATTATTAGGAGTAGTATTTTCCATATTTATAATTTTGAGGATTCACATAGCATATTCCATACATTTATGGATTTCACATAATATTACTCTTCAATAGAGTTTTACATAATCATTCTTCTATATCAAGGATTCACCTAGTACTATGTAAGTTTAGATTTTCACAACACATCACCTAGTGATGGAACTTCTCATAGATTTAGTAGCACAACCCTATGTTAGGGTTTCATATATCTTTATCCCATATTAGGGATTAGGGTTTATTATTCCCATCCAAGTGGGGTTTCTCTTTCTTCATACTCAAATTAGGGTTAGGATATAAAATTCCCATTAAATTAGGGTTTCCTTCATTGTTACACTAAGCTAGGGTTACATCATCACCCTGGATTTATGATAACACTCATCTCTACCCTAGATTAGGGTTTCACAGATAGCATTGCTCTAATTAGGGTTAGGGCTCGTTGATTAGGGTTTCATGATCTCATTATTATGGATCAAACCCTTATCACATAAATACTCATAAAGAGAGAATTAAAGCTTAATCATATAAGCATTCATCTTTCTCACTCTCTTTCTCATCCTCTTTAGGATGTTAAGTATCCCAAGATTAATCTAGATCAACCCTTCACTTGAGTACACATAGCTACGGTTAACCTTCACAATTATTAGGATTACTTCCACAAATACCCTCAAATTAGGGTTAAGATTCATTAGCCATCATAATTAGGGTTTCCATGATCTCACTATGAAGGATCATACCCTAATTAGACATACTCATACATATTGGAGGTTTATTACTTGATCCTCATTCATATTAGGAGTCTTCTCTCTCCTCTTTCTATTAGATGATGTTTACATCACCCTAGATTAGGCTAAGTCAATTCAACATTGACATCATGGGTTATGTCATTACTATTGTGATCATTAAGGCTTACTTGATCAAAGGGTATTGGTCACTCTACCCTATCAAGGTACCTTTGTAATGATCACCTTTGATTAAAATCATGCATTAATCAACTAATTACTTGGTCCCATAATCACTTTAGGAATCCATGAGGTTTAGGTTGATCAACCACTAAACCATCTTGACCACTAAGGCATCAAACGTTCTTAACCTTTTTAGACCTCAAACAGTCTTGCACACAAACTCCCCAAACGGTCTTGGATAGACCTTGAAACCGTTTGGTGTTGTTGACTGTCTGGTATAATTTGACTTTTGAAACCATTTGGTAAAGTGCACACTCAAGACCGTTTGCCCAAGATGAGGTGAAGACCATTTGGTCATGAAGACCGTTTGGTCAAGTTGACTTTGAAACCGTATGGGCACAATCATTCTCGAAACCGCATGGACACCAAACGGTTTGGGATCGTTTGGTCCCAAACGGTCTTGAGACCGTTTCGTCCCAAATGGTCTTGAGACCATTTGGACTCAAACGGTCTTGAGACCATTTGGTCCAAACCACCTCAAAACCGCATGGACCAAAAAGTGTCTCAACCACTTTAATTGAATTAGGGTTTCCAATGTTGAACCCCTCAATTGTTCATGCACTTATTAGCCACTCATAAATTGAGTCAATTAGGTCAACCCTCAACTGATTTGACACTCAATTAACCCTCAATCGATCATCAATTAGGGCTTGGATCAGTGGAATTAGGGTTTGGAATCGATTACCCTTCAACATATATCAACATAAGTCTAATTGATTTGAAACCATTGAACCATCATTCAATTTGGTCATGACCTAACCCCAAATGGTCTTCGGATCATTTGGATGTCCTCAAAATGGTCTTGAGACCGTTTTCTCAAGTCAACACCAAAATCTAACTCAACCTATTAAGGTTTGGCTCATTGATTTGATCATTAGGTCACTAATCAATTATACTTCAACTAGCTATCCTTAGATTTCCAACCACTTGACCATAGTCAGCCCTAGACCTCGAAATGGTCTTGCATGACCCCCAAATGGTCTTGGGATCATTTGGATATCCTCCAAATGGTCTTGAGACCGTTTGCCCATTATTTCATCAAAAACCAAGTCATTCTCTTAAGGGTTGAACCCTAGATTTGGTCACCAATCAGCACTTAATTGTTTAACAACTTGATATCATTGGACCCTCAATTGGTCAACCCTACTTAACCCTAGACCTCCAAACAGTCTTGGGTGATCACCAAATGGTCTTGAGACCATTTGGGCCACTCAATCCAAACTTCAACATGATTGTATTATTGAAATCAGGAATAGACCCGATTAGGGTTTAGGTGACTAATGGGCCTTCAATTGGTGATTCTCTTGGAAATACTTGATGATTTTTGGTGGGTGATTATTCCATATTGTTTACAACAGACCTCCAAACGGTCAATGCCTGGTCGATGCATCCAAACAGTCTTGAACCGTTTGCTTCCATGCATTCTTGGTTGAAACCGTTTGCATTCAAACGGTTTGAAACCGTTTGCTCCCAAACGGTTTGGGAAACCATTTGAGCAAGGTTAGAGACCGTTTGCTAAAGTTGCTTTTTGGATAAAAATTGGTATTAATGTCATAATCTTCTACCTCAAGAACAGGGGCTGTTCTTCCTAGAATTACTTGCAAGAACACCCAAAGGTGTCTAAAGAAGAAGATTTAAGCAACGATTTAAGGAAAGAAGGAAGCATTAACAAAGTTTAAGGTTTAGAGTTATAAAACCCACCTTAAGATCTGATATAGAGCTCCAAGATTCGTAGCTTTAATGGTGTATGTAGCTCCAAAGTTTGTCCAAGGTCCGTTCTTCAAGATTTGGATGGAGAAGATGGCTAGAAAGAAGAGTTGTATAAGGAAAACTACTAAACCAACCTTGTATTAGAGTTTTCACCATGAATTCGAGCTAGGTGATGATCCATACCTACCAACTTATCTTGGACATCTCCCTCTGTTCCAGAGATCCCTTTTGGTCGGTCCAAAGTAAGAAGATGAGGAGAAAGAACTAAAGGAACGATCCTGTGCTTTGAGGAAAAAGGGTGCTTATATATTTTTGGGTATTATCAAGGCAAAGAAAAAGATAGTTATTTCTTTTATTTCTTAAACCCATCCACTCATGATTTCTCCACCCTTGGCCACGTTTATTCCTCCTTTTCATATGCAAAACCTCTCTCTTATCCAAGGTTAAAGGAAAAGAAACCAATTCCCCTATTAAGTCATATATAAGGGCCATTTGCTTAAGTATTGATTATTTTGATATCAAGATTCTCTCTCCTTGTTGATCCTTCTAATGAGGCGCCCCTCTAAATTTCTTTGGTCAATTATATTCCAAGAAACTTGAGAGATACTCTAGAGGATACATTTTACATGTTGGACCCTAGGTTTTGGGTAATTTTCACATTACACCAAAACTAGGTTTTAATGCACAAGGATTGCCCTACAAGCTATATCTTGGTGCTCAAGCTTGTGGAATCCATACGACCATATCATATGCATTTTTATGATATATCAACATCAGAGGAATATCTCAACATGTGAAATTTGCATGTTAACCCCTCAACTTGGGTAATTTGCAATTTAGTCCAAAATAAGCAAACATTGCTTCAACATTGTTCAAACAGGACCAAAATTGAAGCATGAGTTTCTCATGAGCCCTAATTACTTTTCTCAAGATCAGATTAAGCATCTACTCAACCTTATTTGATAAAACATCAAGGGTTAACACATGACCTAGGTCAGTGATGTTACAAATTATAAACACCTAACAAGGATTTCGTCCCCGAAATCCCAGAAAGGAAGGGATAGATTTATTCATTCATTATACCCTCAAGTCTCAACATAATGTATTAATGTTATGGAGGTACCATGAATCTGTAATCCACACAAGGTTCCTTTCATTAGTTCATCCTTACCAATGTTTATGCATGGCATAAACCCCTAACATATGATGTCCATATCATTGAAAGGAAAAAGCATAAAAGAGCATACTTCTATCATTTCCCAAGAATACTTATCCAAAGGGAAAGCATATAGATCTAACACAGATAATTCACTCAGTAATCCTTTATTTGTAAAATTCACTTAGCAAACTCTATGTAATTGGGAATGTTCACTTAGCTTTTTTTTTGTTGAGAATGTTCACATAGCTCTTCTTTTTAATTAAGAATGTTCACATAGCTCTTCTTTTTAATTAAGAATGTTCACATAGCTCTTCTTTTTAATTAAGAATGTTCACATAACTCTTCTTTTTAATTAAGAATGTTCACATAGCTCTCCTTTTTAATTAATAATGTTCACATAGCTCTTCTTTTTAATTAAGAATGTTCACATAGCTCTTCTTTTTAATTAAGAATGTTCACATAGCTCTTCTTTTAAATTAAGAATGTTCACATAGCTCTTCTTTTTAATTAAGAATATGCTCATAGCTCTTCTTTTTAATTAGGAATGTTCACATAGCTCTTCTTTTTAATTAAGAATGTTCACATAGCTCTTCTTTTTAATTAAGAATGTTCACATAGCTCTTCTTTTTAATTAAGAATGTTCACATAGCTCTTCTTTTTAATTAAGAATGTTCACATAGCTCTTCTTTTTAATTAAGAATGTTCACATAGCTCTTCTTTTTAATTAAGAATGTTCACATAGCTCTTCTTTTTAATTAAGAATGTTCACATAGCTCTTCTTTTTAATTAAGAATGTTCACATAGCTCTTCTTTTTAATTGAGAATGTTCACATAGCTCTTCTTTTTAATTTAGAATGTTCACATAGCTCTTCTTTTTAATTAAGAATGTTCACATAGCTCTTCTTTTTAATTAAGAATGTTCAAATAGCTCTTCTTTTTAATTACATTATACTCTCTAGATTGTTTCAGAATGACTACTTGATCAGAGTAATAAAAACATAACAATCTAAGAGTTTCATACTTGCCTAATCTTCAGTAATCATATACCTGGCCAAGGTATATAAGTGTTGAGATTAGGTAGTATGCACTTTATTGTTTTATCATATTCCTTACTTTTCATATCATTATACACTAGATTTTCCATTTCCCTAGATTTTTTTTGGCATCATTTCTATATCTTATCTTGTATCACAAAGATAAGAGAGATTATAAAGCATTTTAAGAAATTCTAAATAAGGTGTAGATTCTCATCTTCCTTGTGTCCTCATAGGACTAGTCAAAGGAAGTTCAAAAGTAACTACTTTTATATTTTTAACACATAGAATTAGGAAATGAAATATTAGAATGAATTTATTTCATCTGACCTGTCTGGGACGTCTGTCCATGTTCTCTGTTGTTAATAGAAAACCGCCTCCTTTGTGGTCCTTACTGACTCTGCCCCTGAGGTTGAGTCATCATTGGATTCCCACCTGGACAATCCTTTACTAGATGTCCCGGTTGTCTACATTGATAACATATCCTAGGTACAATATAGGGTCTGTGAGGTCCATCTACCGATGTTGATGCTATGTTGGAGGCTCTTTTTGGAACATTACTACTATCCCTATCCCTACTTTACATCCATTGTGTCTGGGTATGGAATCTTGATGAAGTTACCGATGCAGGAAATCTCGGCTTCTTAAAACTTTCGGACCTTTGTTTTTGAGTCTGGGTGTACACCTTCTTGCCACTAGTCTGTCGTTCCTCAGTTTCAGACCTTTATATCCTCCTTACCGACTCCACAAAGGTGGCAAACCTCTCTCTATTCTCTAAAGCAGACACAGAAGTGGTTAGTTCAGCATTCAATCCCTTCTCAAAACGTCGAATTCTTTCCTCATCATTAACTGTCATTTGCAGACAAAACTGCAACAGCTCCATGAACTTAGCTTCATACTCGCTAACATTCATTTTTCCTTGCTTGATCCTCTCAAATTGAGATATATTCTCATTTCGATATGTCTTAGGGAAGTATTTGCTGACGAATTCTCATAGGAACTCCTCCCATCCAATCTCTTCCACTGGTCTCTTATCTTCTTCTATCATCCACCAATGTCTAGCACTCCCTTTTAGGAGGTACACAACATGTCTTACCTTTTCAGCTTTAGGAATATCAAGGATCTTGAAAGCCTTTTCCAATTATGTCAGCCACAAGTTAGCATCTGTTGGATCATATGTACCAGCATAATCTATGGCTCCAACCCGGCGAAGTCTCTCAAAAGTCTTTCCGGCTCCATAGCCCTCATGGTGAGCTGATGCCCTAGGTGCAGGTATTTGCATCCTATTTGTCATGTGAGTCATGGTAGCTACAAACTGCCCAAACATGGCTTGGAGGGCTGGATTCCCTGTGTCAGCTTGATTGAACTGGGGTTGTTTAGGTACATACTCCTCTCTATTATGGTCTCCTGCACCTCCTCCTAGTGCAACAGTGCTGCCCTCTGCAGCATGTTCTTCATGTGGTCCAGACATCTTCAAGTTCTTCTTCTCCTATGTGAGCAGAAGACACTATCAGACACACTGGAAGACACTTAGAACAGACTCTACAACCTTAGTCCTATGTCTCTATAGACTCAGCGAACCTAGAGCTCTGATACCACCTAATTATGGCATACAACTCTCAAAAACATAATTAACTAATGCGGAAGCGTTCACTAAGCAGCAAATTACCAAAAATCACTAAAAATTAAAACCTTTTTATCAAAAGATCCATCGAAGGAAAACTTTCTCACATAGAACCAGAGTAACATAATCACATTCTTGTTTACATGTACATATTTTGTATCATCTCCTTCTGAGAATTATAAGCATTAACTGTCTTGTCAAGCTAAACACAGATAGTATAAAATCTCGAGGCACTGAGCCAAAATCTCAAAAGCACTAACTACTACTCTGAGGACCTGAGAGTACAGAGACAACACATAGGACTCTATCTACATCTATACAAAGCATAACAGCCAGTGTCTCCACCTGAGACTTCACTGTTGTCCCTGCTGCTGCTGCTGTCCTTCGCCTACTAAAGGATTCATGTCTCCTCGTCTGCGTCCACCTAAAAATGTGATTCCCACGGGGGTGAGACAATTGTAATTTTCCCCAGAGAGAGATATAACTCTCTACCAGAAACATTATTATTGCAGCTTAAGAAGATAGATATGAATAGAGGAGTCATATTTAATTGACAGTAGATGCTTTAATGTCTAACATATTAGAACATTATTCTTATCAGAAGCATTGCAACTATAACTTGATAGAATCAACATGTCACTTATTCTTTAAGGAATATGAAGAACATGTATGATATTTATTCACTATAGAATCATTACCACAACATTAACTCTATTCAGGCTTTGTTCATATATATAAAGCCTGGCATTGTCATTATGGAGTCATGGCATGTAGCCATACTATTTTCACAAAGTTTTGGGATCTTAGTCCCTCAAATCACCAAGCACAATTCCATTTCTTAATAGGTTTATCATCATGATTATAGTATCTGGGTATTTGAACCCATAATTCACCATAGAACACTTGTTATCACTTATTAGGTAACTTCATACCTTCAGATCATCTGACCAAGAACATCATGATTCTTGCTACATAATGTATTGCACATAGTACACAGAGTTCAATGATTCTTACTACACAAAGCATATGAAGGCTTATAAAGCCTAAAAAAACATTCTCAATAACAAAGCAATATAGCCCATACCTGGCTATGCTCATCTTCTCAGCATATTTGCATGATTAGTAATGATGACATAATTACATATCAACATCATGTAATTCGAGGGTTATCTTATTACATTCATAACCCATTAGTCTATATTTGAGCTTCACATAGGATTATCATGTATTATAATTTCACATTGTAATACCATGTATTAGGGTTTACATAGCACTAACTTGTCATAGTATTTCACATAGCATCACCTTGTAATAGGGATCACATAGCATTAACTAGTATTAAAGTTTCACATAGCATTACTCTGTATTAGGTTCCACATGGCAAGGAATCAATATGAATAATCATAAATATTCAAACATACCTATATATCCTTATCATTCATCATTGAATGTATTATCAACACAAAGTATGAGTTTCTCTCTCATCTTTATCAGAATATCATTGTATCATAGTTTATTGATTTGGATTAGCCTTTTTACAAGGTATGTTAGCCTACCTTCATCAAGGTGCATTACATCTCAATGTAACATTTGACATGACACATTTCATGTGTCATCCATTCCGAGTATAATGAACTTAGAACACATCATGGTATATCATAATTGGGTGTTGGATGTGATATCTATCATACCTTGATCTATCATTTCCCTCAACACCTTCATCTTACTTGAGTTCATACACATAACTTGTATTAGGGTATTACCCATCTTAATTCTTTATGCACCAATTCATCACATTTACTATGTAATGTATTGGTTATTAGCCACTCACTTAGGTTATACAACCATTGTCAATACTATGGACTCATCCTTGAGTTTAAGAACTATTGATATAAGGATATCCATCATCAACCTCTTTAGGTGTTTCATTCCTAAAAACATTAATCACTATTCCATTATTAGGAGTAGTATTTTCCATATTTATAATTTTGAGGATTCACATAGCATATTCCATACATTTATTGATTTCACATAATATTACTCTTCAATAGAGTTTTACATAATCATCCTTCTATATCAAGGATTCACATAGTACTTTTAGGTTTTCACAACACATCACCCAGTGATGGAACTTCATATAGATTTAGTAGCACAACCCTATGTTAGGGTTTCATATATCTTTATCCCATTTTAGAGATTAGGGTTTATTATTCCCATCCAAGTGGGGTTTCTCTTTCTTCATACTCAAATTAGGGTTAGGATATACACTTCCCATTAAATTAGGGTTTCCTTCATTGTTACACTAAGCTAGGGCTACATCATCACCCTAGATTTATGATAACACTCATCTTTGCCCTAGATTAGGGTTTCACACATAGCATTTCTTTAATTAGGGTTAGGGCTCATTGATTAGGGTTTCATGATCTCATTATTATGGATCAAACCCTTATCACATAGTTTACTCAAAAAGAGAGAATTAGAGCTTAATCATATAAGCATTCAACTTTCTCACTCTCTTTCTCATCCTCTTTAGGATGTTAAGTATCCCAAGATTAATCTAGATCAACCCTTTACTTGAGTACACATAGCTAGGGTTAACCTTCACAATTATTAGGATTAGTTCCACTAATACCCTCAAATTAGGGTTAAGATTCATTAGCCATCATAATTAGGGTTTCCATGATCTCACTACGAAGGATCATACCCTAATTAGACATACTCATACATATTGGAGGTTTATTACTTGATCCTCATTCATATTAGGAGTCTTCTCTCTCCTCTTTCTATTATATGATGTTTACATCACCCTAGATTAGGCTAAGTCAATTCAACATTGACATCATGGGTTATGTCATTACTATTGTGATCATTAAGGCTTACTTGATCAAAGGGTATTGGTCACTCTACCCTATCAAGGTACCTTTGTAATGATCACCTTTGATTAAAATCATGCATTAATCAACTAATTACTTGGTCCCATAATCACTTTAGGAATCCATGAGGTTTAGGTTGATGAACCACTAAACCATCTTGACCACTAAGGCATCAAACATTCTTAACCTTTTTAGACCTCAAACGATCTTGCACACAAACTCTCCAAACGGTCTTGGATAGACCTTGAATCCGTTTGGTGTTGTTGACCATTTGGTCTAGTTTGAATTTTGAGACCGTTTGGTAAAGTGCACATTCTAGACTATTTTCCCAAGATGAGTTGAGCACCGTTTGGTCATGAAGACCGTTTGGTCAAGTTTACTTTAAAACCGCATGGGCACAATCGTTCTTGAAACCGCATGGGAACCAAATGGTTTGGGATCGTTTGGTCCCAAACGGTCTTGAGACCGTTTGGACCAAACCACCTCAAAACCGCATGGACCAAAAAGTGTCTCAACCACTTTAATTGAATTAGGGTTTCCAATGTTGAACACCTCAATTGTTCATGCATTTATTAGACACTCATCAATTGAGTCAATTAGGTCAACCCTCAACTGATTTGACACTCAATTGACCCTCAATTGATCATCAATTAGGGCTTGGATTAGTTGAATTAGGGTTTGGAATCAATTACCCTTCAACATATATCAACATAAGTCTAATTGATTTGAAACCATTGAACCATCATTCAATTTGGTCATGACCTGACCCCAAACGGTCTTGGGATCATTTGGATGTCCTCCAAACGGTCTTGAGACCGTTTTCTCAAGTCAACACCAAAATCTAACTCAATCTATTCAGGTTTGGCTCATTGATTTGATCATTAGGTCACTAATCAATTATACTTCAACTTGCTATCCTTAAATTTCCAACCACTTGACCATAGTCATCCCTAGACCTCCAAATGGTCTTGGATGATCCCCAAATGGTCTTGGGATCGTTTGGATATCCTCCAAATGGTCTTGAGACTGATTTCCCATTATTTCATCAAAAACCAAGTCATTCTCTTAAGGGTTGAACCCTAGATTTGGTCACCAATCAGCACTTAATTGTTTAACAACTTGATATCATTGGACCCTCAATTGGTCAACCCTACTTAACCCTAAACCTCCAAACGGTCTTGGGTGATCACCAAACGGTCTTGAGACCGTTTGGGCCACTCAACCCAAACTTCAACATGATTGTATTATTGAAATCATCAATAGACCCGATTAGGGTTTAGGTGACTAATGGGCCTTCAATTGGTGATTCTCTTGGAATTACTTGATGATTTTTGGTGGGTGATTAGTCCATATTGTTTACAACAGTCCTCAAAATGGTCAATGCCTGGTCAACACATCCAAATGGTCTTGGACTGTTTGCTTCCATGTGTTCTTGGTTGAAACCGTTTGCATTCAAACGGTTTGGGAAACCGTTTGAGCAAGGTTAGAGACCGTTTGCTAAAGTTGATTTTTGGATAAACATTGGTATTAACTTCATCATCTTCTACCTCAAGAACAGGGGCTGTTCTTCCCGGAATTACTTGCAAGAACACCCAAAGGTGTCTAAAGAAGAAGGTTTAAGCAACGATTTAAGGAAAGAAGCAAGCATTAACAAAGTTTAAGGTTTAGAGTTATAAAACCCACCTTAAGATCTGATCTAGAGGTCCAAGCTTCGTAGCTTTAATGGTGGATGAAGCTCCAAAGTTTGTCCAAAGTCCGTTCTTCAAGATTTAGATGGAGAAGATGGCTAGAAAGAAGAGTTGTATAAGGAAAACTACTAAACCAACCTTGTATTAGAATTTTCACCATGAATTCGATCTAGGTGATGATCCATACCTGCCAACTTAGCTTAGTCATCTCCCTCTATTCCAGAGCTGCCTCTTGGTCGTTCCAATGCAAGAAGATGAGGAGAAAGAACTAAAGGAGCGATCCTTTGCTTTGAGGAAAAAGGGTGCTTATATATTTTTGGGTATTATCAAGGCAAAGAAAAAGATAGTTATTTCTTTTATTTCTTAAACCCATCCACTCATGCTTGCTCCACCCTTGGCCATGTTTATTCCTCCTTTTCATATGCAAAACCTCTCTCTTATCCAAGGTTAAAGGAAAAGAAACCAATTACCCTATTAAGTCATATATAAGGGCCATTTGCTTAAGTATTGATTATTTTGATATCAAGATTTTCTCTCCTTCTTGATCCTTCTAATGAGGTGCCCCTCGAAATTTATTTTCTCAACTCTATGCCAAGAAACATGAGAGATACTCTATAGGATACATTTTACATGTTGGACCCTAGGTTTTGGGTAATTTTCACATTACACCAAAACTAGGTTTTAATGCACAAGGATTGCCCTACACGCTATATCTTGGTGCTCAAGCTTGTGGAATCCATACCACCATATCATATGCATTTTTATGATGTCATCAGAGAAATATCTCAACATGTGAAATTTGCAAGTTAACGCCTCAACTTGGGTAATTTGCACTTTAGTCCAAAATAAGCAAGCATTGCTTCAACATTGTTCAAACATGACCAAAACTGAAACATGAGTTTCTCATGAGACCTAATTACTTTTCTCAAGATCAGATTAAGCATCTACTCAACCTTATTAGGTAAAACATCAAGGGTTAACACATGACCCAGGTTAGGGATGTTACACCCTCACTCCTAGAACCATGGAAATTCACGGTGGTTATCAAGATCATAGGAACCAACATAAGTTTCAATATCCTTATGAACAAAATCGCAACCCTCTGGAAAATGTCTGGCGAATTCCATGCTATCGATCTGGACATGAGCTGCTATATTATACAGCTAGCGAACAATGAGGACTTCGTCTGAGCCATGACAGGCGGCCATTGGATGATCTTTAATCACTATCTCTCAGTCCAATCCTAGTCAGTGTACTTTCGACCTTCCAATCCTATCCCTCAGAAGCTTGCTATCTGGGCAAGGATTGCGGACATGCCGATCTTTCTATATCAGAATCAACTGTTTGAAAGAATTGGTAACCTGATAGGGAAAACCATCAAAATAGATACTATTACACAATCTGGTCACTGGGAAAATTTGCGTGAATAGAAGTGAAGGTCGACACCAACACCCCTTGTTGCCGACAATCTTCTTCAACGGAGGTCAGTACAGGTTGGAGTATGAAAATCTCCCCACTTTTTGCATGAAGTGCTGAAGGCTAGGCCATGTGGAGCCTGAATACAAGTTCAGCTCAAAGTTCCCTAGCGATGACCCCTCAGCATCGATGCCATCCATTGTTGTACTTCTGCCAACGTACACCCGTGAGATCCATGCCAAGATGCCTGAGCACATGCCTCCACCAACCAAGAAGGACGTTCCTCGACAAGTGGACAAACCGAAGGAGACTAACACTAAGCCCCTAGCACAGCCTAAAACCCCATCACACCCTAATAACGAAGAGGGAAGCGAACATGACTGGGAAATTGTGGTGAATCACAAGAAAAAAAGAAACAACAAAAGAACAAGACCCTATCGACCTCTATTGGACCCCCCAAACCCCCACAAAATGAAGATCATAGCACAAAGGACTCTAATCCTAATGACACTATCATCATTCTTGTAGATGACGAGATCTGTGAAGGGGAATCTAGAGACATGGAATTTGCCTCATCTTTCTGTTTCCAAGAAAACACCAACATGGGGACGTTGGAACTACTCTCTCCTTTTACTTGGGGGAACAGCTCCAGCAACGAAGGGTTCATGCTCTGGAATCGAAAGATTGTTTATCAGATCATTAGCCCTAGTAGGGAGTGCAAAAAAGGCAAACTGACCCAACTCGTCAGAGGTCAGAGCCTCAAGTCAGAAACGACAAGATCACTCTCTTTCTCAGAGGAAGGACAACCACCTGGAACTGGCTCTACTGAGGGCCAAGATGCAGGATCTGCACCATTATCAACTGATTCCTTGTGAGGACCACCTCCCTCAGATTTGTTCCCATATGACGAACATCATCTGTTGGAACTTCCAAGGAGCCTACTCCAAGGACAAGCTCAATCTTCTCAGAGAATTCAAACGAATATACAAACTCCATGTCCTTGCCATCGTCGAACCCTGTTGTAGTGGTGTCAAGGCTGCAAACATAATCAAGAAACTCAGTTACACCTCCTCCCATAGAGTGGAAGGTATTGGTTTTTAGGTGGTGTGTGGGTCCTTTGGGACAACCACCGATGCAAAGTAGAAATCCACCAAAGTCACCGACAATTTGTCCACTGTAAGATGAATGATGCTTAGTTCCTCACCTTTGTCTATGGCGGCCCTAATCCACAAAAATGTACCCTTATTTAAAGCCGCCTATGCACCCTATCCTCATCCATTGATGGGGTTTGGGCTATAGCTGGCGACTTCAACACTATGCTGGATGTCAGTGAAAAGGAGGGTGGAAAAGGATTTGACAAATGATCCTGTCGAAACTTCCACTCTATGCTACTTACTACTAGCCTAGCAGACACCCACCCATCTGGGCAGTTCTTCACCTTTGAAAAGGGCAACCTAAGAGAGAAGCTAGACCGAGTGGTAGCTAATGTTGATTGGCTATGAATCGAAAATGGCATGAACATTTGTATCCTCCCTCATCTCTACATCGATCATAACCCCATCTTGATCACTGGGCGCAGGGGCAACCAAAGATGAAACAACCACTTCTGTACGAAGGCAAATGGAGCCTTATCCTAGAGTTCCACAAGGAACTACTTCCTAGTTGGGAAAACTCCAAGACCCTAACTGACACCTTACCGGACTTCCAGTGGGCCGTGATCAATTGGGAATCCAAACGTCTAAAGGCCCAACACAAGAAGAAGGATAGGATCTTGCGATAACTAAATGACTGCTAGGTACATTCCCCTTCCCAGTTTAATGTCTCTAATGACATTTGATATGTACATTTACAACAGGAGTATGAAGCTATCTTGCGATGAGAAGAAGCTGATTGGCAACAGAAAGCCAACATAAACTGGCTACAACATGGAGACGGAAACAACAAGTTTTTTCACTCCTATGTCAAAGCGAGAAGATTACAAAACTGTATCTCAAGAATCCGAGATGAGAATGACGAATGGCTCACCGATGTTGCTCGCATTCGCAACCATATGTAGACATACTTCAGCACTCTTCTCACTGCCCAACAATCTCACCCGCCATCATCATGAAGATTACAGACTATATTGGCAATTTCTTGAAGGCCATGATCTGTATGAGCTCGACAAGTTACCTACAACAGACAAAATCAAGAAAGTGGTCTTCCTTATGGCTCCGGCAAAGGCACCGGGTCCTGACGGCGTACATAATGGCTTTATCCAAACAAACTGGCACCACATCAGACACTCCATTATACTACAAGTCACTAAAACTTTCATGATTGTCATCATAGATCCTCATTTGGCAGACTCCCTTATGGTCTTGATTCTTAAGATACAACACCCACAACGATGCAATGAGCTTCACCCTATCTCCTTAAACAACTTTTCTTTCAAAATTATCTCAAAAACCATTATGGAATGCATCAAACCATACCTCCATTACTGGATCTTAGAGACTCAATCAAGTTTTATCCTGGGCCGCTGCATAAGCGACAATATCCTACTCTTCCAGGAAGTGTATCATTCTATGAAGAGCAAGAAGGTAGGAAAGAAGTGGGCATGCATCAAACTCAACCTCTCTAAGGCCTTTGACAGAATGTGGTGGCCCTTTATCAAAGGCACCCTTATCATGGTGGGACTCCCACAAAATCTTATTTCGCTAATCATGCAAATTATAACTACTGGCTCCATCTCCATCCTTTGGGAGGGTACCCCAACAAAGCCATTCTGTGGCAGTCAAGGTGACCCCATCAGCTTGTATCTCTTTATTCTATATATGGAAAGACTCAGCCAAGCCATTTCCCACGTGGTTGAATTCGATGAATGGAAACCAATTCTGCTGTCTAGAGGAGGGGTTCCTCTTTCTCACGTCATGTTCGCAGATGATATCTTGCTCATGGCGGAGGCTTCCTGGTCTCAAGCATCTATGATACTGAAAGTCATTGATGAATTCAGTCTTGTGTCGGGGCATCTGCTCTCAAAAGACAAGTCTTGATGCTTCTTCTCCCCAAATACCACTACTTTCAAGAGATGCAAAATCTGCCACAGAATAGGTATCCAGCAAATAGACAATCTGGGAAAATACTTAGGAGTCCTGATTCTTCACCACAGGCTCAACAAGACAACACATGCAAGCCTAACCACATCCATCAAAGGGCATATGAACAACTGGGCTGCAAAAAATCTCTCGCTTGTCGGGCGTATCACCCTTGCAAAGAGTACACTGCAATCAATACCATCATACACGATGCAATCAGCCAAACTCTCTCCAAACCTATGCGATCACATATATCAGCACATCTGGGACTTTCTATGGTTAGGAGGATGTACACAGTGGAAAATTTCACCAATCTCATGGAAAAGGTGGCCCTACTTACCTCTCATGGAGGTCTGGGTCTTAAGATAGCACGTGAACAAAATGAAGCCCTTATGCTAAAGAATGCATGGCATTTCATGACACACCTGGCTACCCTTTGGGTCAGAGTAATGCAAGGAAAGTATATGCACAATGAAAGCATCGGTAAGAAACCATGTTACTCGGTGTGGGCATTCATCAAACGCAACCTAGCCAGTCTTAAAGAGATCAGACACAAGACGGTCTTGTCTGGCCAAATGACTAATGTCTGGAAAGACAGATGGATTCTTGGTAAATCCCCAATGGAATATGACCCATCTCTTCTTATCCCCCATTGGTGTCGAGGACCTCTCAGTGCATTCTATGAAACACCCAGACTCAGGATGGGACAGGGACTTTATAAACAATTACCTACCCCAACTGGTGTCGCGTCTTCTCCAATTTCTCAGTGCACCTGAGCAAGCTTGCGGTGCAGACAATTGGACATGGTCCCTCACTACTACTGGTGAATTTTTAGCAAGCTTCACCTACATCTGGCTTTAGAACCAACCCCTAAGCCCATCCTCGACTATATGGAAACAAATCTGGTCAGAAAAACTCCCAAACAAGATCAAGACCTTCCTTTAGTTAGTCCTTCATGGTTCACTCTTAACAAACCTTGAACTGGTTCGAAGACATATTGCAATGGATGACCTATGTCCGCTTTGCAACAACGCCCATGAGTCCCTTATACATTGCCTTAGAGATTATCAGCATTTTAAAGTAATTTGGCAAGATCTAAAGATGTTGGACGGCTTCTTCAGGATGATGGAACACGAGTGGATTCATGAGATGATATCCCCCATGCAAGCCCTGAACAACACACCCTACATTGTGTGGGCGGTTGGTCGATTTGGCGTAATTGCAATGACATTGCCCACGAAGGAACCCCACATCATAAATCAGTCTCAACTACTTTCATCAGGGAGCAAATGTCCTCTATCCTAGGACTAAAGACTCAATGATGCCCACAATATGACCCATTCGTAACCACCAAGAGGCCACCTCCCAACTGTGAAGTCATCCTTTTTACTGATGCTGCTTTCCAGGAGCACTCCAAGAGGGTGGGTGTTGGCATTCAGGCAGTCAAAAGCTCCAGTTCATGCATTTTAGGAACTAGCTTACCCACTATGGCCGCATCCATTCGGGAAGTTAAAATCTCAAAAATCATCCAATCCCTTCTTTTCTACAAAGAATACTATTGGACCTCAATTGCCATCTACTCAGATGCATCCTCCGTAGTCAAGATTCTACAACAGATGAACATGCCTGTGTGCAGATTTGAACAACACCAGAGACATTATGCCTCTCTTATGCTGGAGCTCACCAACATATAACTCTCTTATATCCCTAGAAGCCACAACTTCATAGAGGATTGTATTTCAAAACACACTTTGTTTTCCTTTTCCCCACGTGTTTTTCAGCTCAATAAACCACCTTGGCTCTCCAAGGATATCCATGAAAGCCTTAGCTCTATTTGGCCCATAATAGAGGATGAGATGAGTAATATCTAATCTTTATGGTTTGGAAAAAATATGACAAGTAAATCCAGATCATAATCATAGTGGAAACTAAATTCAACAATAACTACTTGTCAACATTTAAGATTAGATTCCATAGTAGACAAAAAGAATGAGGTCACATAATAAATTTATATAAGAATGACTAGTTTCCACAACATGAAACATATTCAACAACAATAGATTCATCACGTAGCAATAAAAGGAATGTAACAGACATTCAACTCATATTCTACATGTTTTTCATATTTTATTCATTTCCCTTAAACTACTTGGATCGTACCACACCAAGTAGAAGATGCCATGTCTGATTCTCATGTCAATGACTCACCATCACTATCCTAGGATTCAGTGACCACCCTCATATATCAAAATAAACATTGGTCCACCATAGAGTTGCCTAAAGAGGATCACGTCCTCATCTCAGATACACAGGATAGGAACCAAAATAACAAAATATCACATATCTTCATTGAATATCACATATCATCATATATCACATGTTTCATAGTTTTCATTTCATTAGTCTATTCCACATGGACATAAACTTTCACAATAGATGATTTAGGGCCAGAATCATGTCGTGTGACTCACTCCAAAATACTGGTGGTTTAATCTTCAAGGTCTCAATCCACACTATAGAAATCCTTCTCATTATTTGTTGACTACTACAAGGATATACACTTCATTTCCCAATCATGGACCTCAGCAAAAACTCACGATGTTCAGGGAACCTAACTAGATGTGTCATCATTTCACTTATTATTTGATCCATTTACTCATATTGAAAAAGGAATTCAATAATTATTTATCATGTTTGTGTATTCTCACGCAACAAGAATGATATAAAGCATATTAGGGCTAACAAGAAAGACAATGATTGAAACAAGAAGCACACCACATCCATAATTTGTGACATGTATGATTCTTTCCATTTAACACCATCTCATACTAGAAATCATTCGTGGGCTATGTTACCAATACATAATATCATTATCCATCATATACCCAAAATAGGATTTCTCAAATGTAATCAATGCATTTTAATTCAATATCAAAACATTTCTTATTGGTTCATTTAATATCATGATTCTCACCATATATTCACAAAGTCCTTATAAATAGCAACAATATATGCATATAGACATCTTGGTTTATTCATCATGCTCAAAATAAGTTTATCATACAACATATACCTACTCATTTCTATAGATATTAATAAATCTTAAATCATAAATGTGCATAACTCATTTAATAATCCTCTTTTACTATTACCATTTTTAGTTAGATTTACAATTTACCATTCTTATAATACAAGTTTTATACACGCACTACAATCCAAACATGTATTCTTATGAATCAGATTGCATTCTTGAACTTCATCTTGTAATGGAATTAGACTATACTTGTGTACATTCCTTAATTGTTTATCTCAAGGTATTAGTCATTATTATCACATAACTCATCATATTAGGATTACAATTAGGTTCTCAAATCCAACTATCAATTTTCTTCATTTTTCCTTCATTTCATAATCATTAGTCACAACTTCTTTGATACGATGTTCATTATTATTCTTGTAATTAACCACTCTAAATTCACTTAATGCATAATTTTTTTCTCTCTGTGAAATCATTCAATAGCATGATTTTAGTGTATATCATCCCATTTAAGTGAACCCATATATATTTGAAGTAAATATATGAAATATTTCCTCACACTCATCTCATTAGTATTACAATCATTACTTGTCATTACAATTCAGTTAACCTATAAAGAGTGGGATCCAAAAGGGGATCTACTCCCTACTAAATTAAATAAAAAGGAACATCACATATGCCAAACACCACAATTTGTTTAAACAAAAGGGATGATAATCAATTCATTCAAAGTATGATTTAAGATACCAAATGTAGCAGTGGAATATAAAATCTGACTATACAATGCTTAATATTATCACTATCCTTCACCTCACAGGGTGATACATATAAAAAATAAAATATAGGATCAGTAGAGGGTTATCTAACCACCTCGAATCTATCTTCAAAGAAGGTTCATCTACTCTTGAAGTTGTTTAGGTCAACTTTGGTTTTATCCTCCTTGATCTACACCTGGGGTTTGAAGCATATCCTACAAAAAGGAGAAAAGTAGATGCATCAGCATAAACCCTAGTATGTGCATACTAAATCGGGGACTGAACAACATTGTGAATTACATAAAATCAAATGTAATAAGGCTTCCCATAGAAGAGCTTAGAATCACCCAAGCAGGTACCCCACAAAAAGGAGAAAAGTAGATGCATCAGCATAAACCCTAGTACGTGCATACTTTAACGGGGATTGAACAACATTATGAAATACAGAAAATCAAATGTAACAAGGCTTCCCATAGAAGAGCTTAGTATCACCCAAGCAGGTACCAAAAGGAAATGAATTAAAAGAAGATAAATAAGTCAGTAAATAAGATATTTATAAAAAAGGAAAGGATTAATAGAGAATTATTTCCATATAACAAATTAACATGTCATCATTAGTGCATGTAAAATGACTAAACCACTTTTACTTATGTAGGGCTAAGACCCATAAAATTGTTGGTATGTATGCCCTGAGAGCCAATCATGGGATGATTGGTGGGATACATTAAGATTGATTTGATAAACATCAAAGGCGAGCTTCCAATTCTTTCTGGTTCAGTCATATGAGATAGTGATAGAACATATTGAATGTCTAGAGAATGACAGTACTCAATGACGTATGCTTTCAGGTTAGGGACCTGAATGATGAGATCATACGGATGCTAAGAGTTTGTACATTCTTGTTATGTCCCTAGTCGGATGTCATTGTGGAAGGTAGATAGACAACAATGACACACAAGACTAGATTGTGGTGTTGGTTGATGACAGAATCTCATTAGTCATGATATAGAGATATCAAACCAAACACATAGGTACTTGTTAGAGAACAAGTGTACCGGACAGACCCACCGTGAGTTTGACACATGGAACCATGAGATGGTAGTCACAGTCAGTACTCACAGTGATGGTGGTGAGTGTGATTCTTAGACCTGAAATCACTACACTCAACACATGTCGTTGGGAACACTTTGACATCATCAAACGCAGTCCTGAAACATGGGTTGTTATAAAGGTGATGATTGGGTGGCTTTGACACATGGGGCTTTTGAGGGGTGAGTGATAGATATGGGATTTGTCCCTCCTGAGGGAGTATGATATCCATGGCCACTTGATGAGTAGGATTGAGAAAGGCGTGCACGCATGTGTGAATCAGTATGTGATACTGATGTCATACATATCTCTTCTAGTCTACTCTGAGATCAAGGAAGTGAATGAACATTGACAGGATGACTGTTCCATGCCTCGAGTTCATTCGGGATATCAGTGACAAAGGAATTATACATTCGCTGTAACACCATTCATGGATTGTAGGATGAAAGTTGTTCTCCAACTTTCTACTTTCACTTGGGTAGCACTGATGTGTGACTAGGAACCGCTCTTTGCTTGTGAAGTCATAAGTGTTATGGACTTTCACTGCCAACGTGAAATGGACCTGCAGGGTCACACAAATAGGATTTAACCTGGAAGAGGAGTTTTGTCCATGAAGCAATGTTTAGATTGATTACTAAAGGAGTTTAGTAGTTCAATTAAACACTCAATCAGTCGATAGCTCAATATCGTATGGTTCAAGGTGCTGGACGCATTGATTGGAGTATCAGATTGATTGAAATCACAATTGACTGATTTTTGCCCAACCTGTGCTCCCAACCGATTGGTTCATGTGATGAACCGGTCGGCTGAGGTTGCTGAACCAGTCGGCTGGAGTGTCCAGGTCGATCGGCTCATGCCCAGGTTGAAACGACCGGTTCAAGGGTTGAACCGATCGGCTCAACTGGTGCAACCGACCAGTTGGGAAAAGTCATGTCGGCAAGAATTTTCCTTTGGTTTCAAATTGCCCAATTCGATTGGGAATAATATTGGTATTCGATACCAATTAGGAAAGAAACAAGGAAAGTCTTTTTGAGCCGGAATAGGACCATGAACCGATCGGTTCAGGGCACCAACCGATCGGTTGGAGTGCCCCAAACGATCAGCTCAGGTCCAACCGATCGGCTCAATGGCCGAACCGATCGGTTCAGTTGTGAACCGATCATTTCAAGTTGCGAACCGGTTGCTTTTTGTGGAAAATTCTCGAACCCTTCTACTCCTGCATTAGTCCCGCATTGCCCGGGATGGATAACCCTGTCTCATGACTCTCCTATATATATAGGGGTATTGGGAGGGTGCGACTCCTTCCACTTCCTTGTTGGACAAGGAGTGTGGAGTTCCAGGTGGTCCGTGTGGACTACTACAGAGGCGGGAGGACACTGCCGCTTAGGAGGACAACTATCATCTGACAGTCCGGTTCGAGTAGGAGTTGTCAGTCCCGGTGCGACCAGGAGCTGCACAGACGCCGTCGAAGTCCGGAGTTGAAGACCGCGCATTGCGCGAGGTATTGTCGCCGAGCAAGCCTCGGGACAAGGTATGATTCCACAAACCATCCTTTCCTATAATATAGACGTTGACGCGTTTCCTCGATATGGGTTGGGGGAGAAATTTTTTTTTGTTTCCGCTGCCTTCTCTGTCTCCCCTAAAACCCAACAAAAATCTCAAGCCAAAGTTGGGTGGAAAGGTTCACCCTGGGAGAAAAGGCATGCCCAAATATGTATAATATGAGTGGAAAGGTGCACCCAAATACTATGGCAATTAGATATGTACATGCTACTATAAATAAACTTAGTCTATTTGCACGCCCACCAAATATAAAGGTAAAAATAAGTCTAGTCAATCTAAAATAACACAATGAGAACATTCTAAAGTTATAATGTGGGGTCAGAGGACTCATAAACTAATATACAATCATTTCCACAATACGATGCTTCACAAGATCACAAAAGTCCACAACTTGAAAATTAGGATGTCACCAGGATTAAGATGAACAAGATATAAGTAAGAGTCCAACATAGATTAAAATCTCAAAACCATTAAGATTAGACCCAAATATGTCATCAAATCAAGAAAGAGAATATTCATCAAAAAAATACCTCAAAAAGGATCAAGAGAGAGAGAGAGAGTAAAGACATTAATTGCTCAATATAACTCATGGGAGATGCAACATGCCTCAAGAAGTCTACATATGTCCAAATTTAAAACAATAACTCCATCTCAGTCCACAAGCATCTCTAAAAATTATCCTTTTATTATTAATGAAATAGGTCTTCAAAACCATATTATATTGTGGATTATATTATACTTAGTTCATAACGTATTTTACTTTGTTTTTATAGACTTGTAATTATTAGTTATAAATTTTTAAAAAGTCCAACCAATCGGATAAAGCATAAAAATTGCATCTTACATGTATTTTTATATACCTATTTTATACTAGGACTTGGCGAGATTAGTATTAATTAAAAAATAATGCAAGACATACTTAAATAAAGATCTTTATTAATAAAGGAGAACACATGTTTTAAACTCAATTTCCATTATATCATCCATGCATTTGCCACCTAAGGGAATAATGCATCATCTTAGCTACTAAGATCTCAAGACGCAAGGACTAATGATCTACTACCAAAGAGTTAGATCATTGTACATTGTGATCCGCTACCAAAGAGCATGATCACTTCCCAACACTATGCTACCAAAGAGAATTAGTGCTTTCATATATCTTATGTGTGATGTGTTCAAAACTATATATATAGAAAATTAAGAAAGGTAGAAAAAAAGAGCAGTTATTTCATTTAATGTCATATGCCAAGTATTTTGTACACATATAATACAACCGTACTAAATAGCTGGCCAAGGAAGTGGTAAAGTGTACCTTAATCCAGATATCCTAATCATCACATGTTCATGAGTCATCTATGTCCTTGGTCAAACCTAGATCAAGATGAGATCATACATGCTATGTGTTAGATTCTCCTCATCAACCCTAGTATGTCCATTTTAGGTTTTACTTAGTCATTAGGATATTCCCATCATTATTTCTTGGCTTATCTTCTTAATGTATTCTAACTAATCTTATTTTCAAATTATGTGTGAGATCAGTATGATCATCCGAATATATTGTTACACATATTTATATGCACATATAAACCTTATGTGACATTCATTAACCCAATTAGGGTTTAAACCCATATATTAGGAGGAACGTCATATTAACATGACTTACATGTGTCAAACTGATATTAGGATTACATACAAAGTTCTAGGTACTAATATGAGGTTATACTGATATTTCCATCATTTATTGGTTGTCAACTTATTTATTACATTTATTTAGTCGTATAATCCTAAAATACCTAGATAAAGCATTTTATATGACTTCGCACATCAACATTATAGTCACTGACATCAAATGCATTATAAGCATGATTACATATTTACTGACATATTATCATAATTTCAGGAAATCACTTGATATTTATTATCCATGCAACATGCCTAATATATCTTACCTAATATCACTAAGATTTAAGCATCAAGAGACTGATATTATGCTCCCATGTTATTCTTCTCATTTTCAAAGAATTTTTATAACTTGTTTGTATTTTTTGATAACCAGTCTCATTAATATGAATTATCTAAGATCTAGATGATTACTCAACTTTTATATTTTTGGACTAATCGGAGTCCCCCACGTGGCTTTTGGGGAAGGGCGATTTGCTCCTTATCTCTTGCCTCAAGTGAGTCAGTGGTCCAGAGAGTAAATTGGTTGGTTCTAGTGGAATTTAGGCTGATTCATGGCCGGTCTAACTGGACCGACCCATTCTCTTTTTCATGATCTCGTCTGATGTGTCTATGTGATAAGGGCACCGCTGCACGAGTCTCCTCCAGTGAAGGAATACTACTAATCCTCACCTCTTCCTCTACTTTGAACACTTCCAAAATATTTAGTAGACCTCCTACTGCTTTGCCATCCTCTTACGATCGCCACTGGTGGCTCCTCCTGGACGATTGAGGAGATCGATGTCATCTTCTTTCATAGTGTCGTTTTAGAAGAGGCAAGTATAAAAGAGGTATATAAAAAGGCACATAGGCATACTAAGTACAATATTTTAGAATATTGTGTTGACGTGTACCACATGTAATCTTTTGTTTAGGTTGTGGACATATGATCTTGTAGAACCTAAATAGTTGAAAGTTTTATGGTGAGAGGATGTAGAGGTTCCTATTGTCTAAAGACCCTCTTTTAGAATGTAGTATGTGCATATGTAAATGTTAACTATTCATTGTGTTATATCAAATGTTGTAATAATTGATTTTGTAATTATATGATAAATGGTGATCTTGTGGTTATGGTTTATTTATTGTTCATGTGCATGTGCTATTATTAGTTTCCTCTAACTACTTTGATCTTCTTTTTCATGTCCTTGTGTGTGAGTTTGAATTGGGATTGTCACCGAGGTGAGGGTTTCAATTTGGACATCACACACGTGGTCAAGGCGTTGAAAATTTGGGGACATCACTAGTTCTATCAGAGCATGAACAATAGCAAAACATGGCATTTCCTCTCTAAGCAACTCAAATTAAACCAAATCTTGAACTTGAGAATCTTTAGGGTTAGATTATTCATATTTTGAAGAGTATACTTGACTTAGCCTCTAGGATAGAACCTAGATGTCTGAGACCTAAGTCTAGACTAGTACTTGTTATATAACAAGTCCTAAAATGTCATTTTTTCCTTATATTGTGGCGACATGGGACGTTACATTAATTGGAGAGGACGTGCATCAAGGGAAGAGAAATCCTAGACATATAGTGCTCATTGACTAGTGTATCTAAACTAATTTACACCATGTTCTCACCCTTTACAGTAGTTGATAGGACACTAGACTCTTTACTATGTGTGGAACACTTGGCTTGTTGATTTACTTTTGATTGCAATCAGATTAAGATCTGACAATTTTATTTGACACTTGTTTTACTGAAGAAAAAGTCTATAATATTTTATTATATATGTAAGTATTACAAAAATGTGTTCCCAATCATGTACGAGTAGGAGGTGGTCATGCAACTCAAGTGAAAGTGAGTGACATCAATTTAGAAGAGAGAGTACTTGTAGATTAGATGTCTAGAGCCTTGTTGGAATATGTGATAGATGGAATAAATGCAATAAGATTAGATGATGATTTAAGTCTTATACAAATGATATAATATGTTTATGATGACATGTTTGTATTTGAGAATTTGAGTTTGTGAGAATTTGAGATAAGTCTTGATAATGCAAGTACATAGGATTTTTTTAGTTAAGATAAGCTAAGACAAGATGTGGGCCTCAAGCTCTTTTACAAAGGATGACCTCTGGTGTTAGGACCTATTTCAGGGTTAACTTCAGAGAGAATGAGACCCATAAGGAGAAGCTTTGAGAACCTAAAATATGAGACATGAGAATTATGAGAAATATGTGATATGATATGTCCTAAACTGGATTACTCCTGAGTGAATGAGTTGAGTTACTTTACACATGATCCATATAACTTTGGTTGAACTCTAGATGTCTTGGAAGATCAAACCCTAGAGTTTAGAGACACTTCTTTGTACATGTGCATATGAATACGAGAACCTACCATCAGGTTGAGGGAGAGATACCCAAGACCCTGAAGGAGGTAACTATGTTAATTTCTACAAAGCCTCAAGCTTGGGTTGGTGGTTCCTTGTAGGAATCTAGTGGATGAAGTTGGGCAATAGTATTTCATGGGTATCAATCTATGAAGAGAATGTCATATCATGTTTTTGTTTGGTTTTTGTGAGAGTAGCAAGATCTTTTGAAGATAATCATTAGTACCAATGAGGTAGACCCAAGAACTCCAAACCAAAGAGGGAAGATGAAGTTTGTTATTTTAAGATACTCATAGAGTTGTGTGAGCTCAGAGAGATTGAGCATGTTATTACCCTCAAGATAAGGGTTGGAAGAACCTCAATTGAACTAGATAAAGTTTTGAGATGTTTTGACAAGCCACTTGTTTGGTTTTGTTTAGAACAACCTTGACATAATATATGTGTTTATGATCTAATCTTGAGATGTGATATATGGGTATGACATGTTGGAAACCTAGTGACATTTCAAGAATTCTTTATATATAAATAATTAACCATATACATGACAAATGATAATGAGTATGGTTAGTTAACTAGCTCTGATACCACTTGTGATGTCCCCAAATTTTCAATGGCTTGACCACATGTGTGACAGCCAAATTGAAACCCCCACCTCAACAAGAATCCCAATTCAGACACCGCACACTAGGATAAGAATAATAAAATCAAGGGAGTCATAGGAAGCAACATTAGCACATGCACATGAACAAAAAAAACAAAACCAAAAGCTCACCATTCAACATATAATTACAAGATGACTTATTACCATTCAATGTGTAATATGAATTTGTAATAAGTCATCTTGTATTATATATTGAATGGTGAGATTATAGTTATGTTTTGTTTTTGTTCATGTGCATGTGCTACTTTTGTTTCCTCTGATTCCCTTGGTTTTCTTCTTCTTGGCCTAGTGTGTGATGTTTGAATTGGGATTCTCACTAAGGTGAGGGTTTCAATATGGACATAACACACATGATCAAGGTGTTGAAAATTTGGGGACGTCATAGCTAGTTTACCAGACCCAACAGAGGATTCTAGTGGTAGAAGATCAAATAAATAAGGTCAAAGAAAATATTTAGTACATGAATTAGAAGAACCCAAGAAATGGAAATGAAAAGAAGAAGAAGTTTATGACTAAAACCAACTTACCAAGGTTTCTTTTAATTAGAAAAGTGTGTTACTCCTTTTCATAGTTTTCATTTAAGGTATGTATGAAACATGAGGAAAATTTCAAAAGGAAATGGAAAAACAAAAGGAAGGAAAAATCCTATTCAAATAAGATATTTATGTCTCTCTTTAAAAGAACCCATCTTCAATATGCACTTGATTTCTTTTCTAAAAAAATATGAGAATTCTTTTCACTCGACATTCTATGAAAAATAACCAAATCTGTGATTCTCTCCTTCACAAATACAATGCATCACACATCAACAAGAGAAACTAGGAATACAAGAAATATAATAATCATTGACAACTTCTCTAGACATCTGTAAAGAAAACTCAGATCCAAACAAAATGTGATTTAAATTCTCAACATATATCTTGCATAAGATACACGTCGAGGGGAACTAAAACCCTCTTCTATAGAGATGATCAAGTGTAAATATTTTGTCGAGAAAACGCCTCCAACCAGTGCTGATGTACCTTCTATGGCCTTTGGTCCTCTAGAGACATTTTTCCCAAAAGGGAGTTTCAACTGTGGGCCAAATAATCTCCCATACACTCTTAATACGCTGAACATCTTTTCCCTTCAAGAGAATCACATCATCTTTTAGGAAATTTGGCTTTACAATATTATGAAGAAATTCAAAACAACATTTACATGCATGGACTTAGACATAGTCTAGTTCCCATATGAAAAGAGACAAACTGAGGTTAGCATATTTTTGTGTGCCACTTCTCATTACAACACCAAACCCCATGATAGACTCAAGTTAAACAACTTTACAAAGCCAAGGGTTTCTCCACAGCTTAATCATATTACCATTACCCACATAGAAGGAAATAGATTTAACTATGATATCACTATGATAAAAAATATGCTTCCAAACCAACGAATAATTAGAAGCTATTTTGAATCTCCAAACAATGTCACCTTTTAAGTACCTTCCATGAATCCACCTGACCCACAAACAATCCTTTTTAACAATAACATTCCATAAATTGAGGAACATACAAGCATTCACAATATTCCTCGATCTTCTAATTCCCTGACCCCCTTCACTTTTAGGCAAACAAACCTGGTCACATGCAACCAAGTGGATTTTCTGGTCAAGAACAAGCCAACCCCAAAGAAAGTCCCTATATAATCTATCTATTTCCTATGTAATAGACACAAGAAAAGGAAAAGATGAATCCCAATAAATTTGGAAAGAATACAAGGTAGAATTAATAAGTCCACTCTCCCAGAAAAAGACATTTGTCTAGATTTACAACCTTCAAGGCAATTTTTTATTTTATCGATAATAGGAGAGCACAAGCTACTGGTCAGTCTACCGTAAAACAAGGGAAGCCCCAAATACTTAAATGGAAATCTTTCCTTCTCCATATTTAGAATATTTTCAATTATCTCAAAGTTAACAACCTTGTTGTAGAAGAAAGAGGACTTACTACTACCGATGTCCAAACATAAAATCTTACCAAAGTCACTAATGATCTTGCATGATTTAGTCACAAAAGTAACATCCCCTTCAGAAAAGAGAACTACATCATCAACAAACAAGATATCTCCAAATCATTATAGTTCTTGAACAGTTGAATCATTATCTTCTTCTTAGAACTAGTCAACATGGAAGAAAATCCTTCTATGGAAAGAATGAATAATTAGGGAGCTAGAGGATTCCCCCTTTTTTATTTTTATTAGAAGGACATAAACATGTTGAGGGAATCCTCTTAATCAAAATTTAGAAGCTAAGAGAATGAAGAATCTCAAAGATTCAATTAATCCAACAATCAAGATACTCCATTTTGATCCAAATCAAGTGCAAATAAGACCAACTTATTGAATCATATGCTTTCATCAGATTTGATTTCATAAAAACTTCAAGAGAAGAGATCTTCATAACCGTATTAAAAAGTTCATTAACTAAGAGAGTTGCATCAAAAATTCTCCCTTTAATAAAGTCACATTGAGCCTTATTAATCAACTCAGGAAAAAGAGGTTGTAATATGTTAGCAAACACTTTTTAGATAATTTTGTAAAGGGTATTACATAGAGATATGAATCTCCAATCATTCACATTAGAAGAATTTTTGCTATTTGTAATTAAATTAATAAAAGTATTATTAACTTCTCTCAACAGCTGACAACTTCTAAAGAAATTTTGCACAACTCGAACCACATCATCACCATTGATACTCCATCAAGTCTTAAAGAAAGTATAATTAAACCCATCCGGCCCTGGTGTCTTCTCACCATCACCATTCATAAAAACCTTTACAATCTCCTCCATAGTAACCAAACCACTCATAAAACTAATGTGTGAATTAGATAGATAAGGAAGCACCCATTCATCATTCCAAGTAAAAAAACATATCACATTTACAATTAAAGAGCGGGTTATAGAACTGAACAAAGTGATCATGAATGGGATGCTCATCAGTACATATATTTCCATGAATTAGAAACTCCTGATAGAATTTCTCATCTTCCTACTCTGAATGGATGAATAAAAAAACTTCAAAATTTTATCACCCAGCTTCAACCAATTAACACCCAATTTCTATTTCATAAAGGATTCTTCATGCTGATAAAAAATATCAGACTCCTTCCTTTTAAAACTAGAATCTTCCACAACTATATAATTAGAAGGATCTAATTGGCAAGGTTCTATGCCAAATGAGCGTCATATTTTTTATTCCTTCTATTTTCAGTTAGACCACCCACAAAAAAAATTTCCATTTAGCAAGAGAAAATATGACATTATCAACTTTTCTACAAACTCTAAACATTGGGTTACCTTCAACATCAATATTTTAGGCATCCTTAATGAAAGGAGTAAAGTCATCTCTCTAACACCAAGCATTTATAAAACAAAAAGGAGCTTTCTTCCTAATTTGGGAATGGTCCAGGTTCAAGATGATCTCTCTATGATTGCTATGAATGTGCAACGTCCTAGAATTTGAGGCCTTAGATAACATGATCTAAAATGAATAATTGGACTAAACATTTCACCAAGGTGCAACTCCTTTTCAAGGAGTCCTTAATTAAAGAACTTTGTGGTAAAACGTGCTCAGCCCAGAATAATACTAGGATGGGTGATCAGTCAAGAAGTTTATCCTAGCTTGTGTGTGAGTGAGGAAAAAGCAAACAACTAAGGCTAGTGGTGGCCTATGGGGCCAATCATCATTCCTAAAACTCTACTAGAGTCTTAGGTAGTGGGCTCGGGTGTTACAAATGGTATCAAAGCCATAACCCCTCTAGTTTGTGAGGCCCACATGGGCCTATGGCATTCCAATTTTTGATATGTGTGGTTCAAGCATGTTGGAAAGGGCTATTCATGGTGATGGAGCCACCCTCACACCGGTAGCCGTGATTGGGAGATGGGTGTACATGTCCATGTTGGGCCTGCACTAAAATGGGGAAATATTGTGAGGCCATATAATTGAGCCTTGATGGGGACACTAAGAGTCCAAGTGGGGGATATTGTAACGTCCCAAGATTTGAGGCCTCAGATAACTTGATCTTAAAAGGAATAATTGGACTACACATATGCACCTCCTTTTTAAGGAGCCCATCACTAAAGAACTGTGTTGTTAAGTGTGCTCATCCCAGAGTAGTACTAGGAAGGGTGACCAGTCAGGAAGTTTATCCTGGCTTGCATGTGAGTGAGGACAAAGCACATATTTAAGGCTAGTGGTGGCCTGTGGTGCCATTCATCATTACTAAAACTCTGCTAGAGTCTTGGAAATGGGCCCAGGTGTTACAGAATGTAGTCTCTTATCTCTCCCCAAAAGTTAGGAAACTTATCAAGGAAATAAAGATTATAAAAGGATCTAGCCAATTTTGACATCAAAAGTTTGTCATCCTATTGTCTATTATCCTAAGTGAACTTAGCATCTCTGAGATCTGATTCCACTAAAGCTATGCATTGAATGCACTCATTGAAAATAGACCTGGAAGAGTAGCAAAACTCACACATACCAAAAGTTTCTTCTACAAACCTCACATCATTGAAATCTCCATAAATTAACCATAAACTATTCACATTGGTATTCAAAGACTTGATGAATTCCTAGAGCTCATTTCATCTAGTCAAATTCTTATGCCCATAGATAGCAATAAGAAAGAATTCACCTACTGGAGTGGAAACAAACACATGTAGAAATTGATCAGATTCACAAATTTTAGTGAAATTTATGTCAACATTCACCCAAGCAATAATAATCCTTCCTAGAGTATGACTCCTAATTATAAGTATAGAAACTAGAATCAAACAATATAGTCATAGTCTTCTTAATCTTCCTATTCCTTATCTTCAACTCAAGAATACATACCATAAAGCATTCACACCTATAAATCATCTCTTGAAGCACGAACTGATGACCAATATTATTCAGTCCTTTAACATTCCAGGTGGCTATAGATAAAGATCTAACCCTTATCAATCACATTAGTTGGAAGCATGCCAACCTTAGTAATACCAGTGTCACCTTCACCCATAAACAAATGCTAAAAAGAATTAGGGGATATACACACCTCAGTCATATATGCCACATCTAAAGATTTTGATGGGCATCTTAGAGGTGAATTTTTCTTCCTTCTATTCTTCCTGATGTTATAGGAGCAAATCCATCAATATTATATGCACTATTATTTAGACTGATTATCTCACTCCCATTCACTATTAGAGAACCTTCAACAATCACCATTTCTAGTTCCTTTGAAGGAACATTGGTAGAATCCAAAAATAACTCAACATATGAAGAAATCTCATCATCTACATTATGCAGCTTTGATGACTCATGTTCAACTACCTTCTTAGGAAAGCAAACTTTTTCTTCTTGCCTTTTTTCTTCTGCTATTCACAACCTACATTTTCATGACTAAAAGTACTACAAGTATTACATCTACTTGGGTAGCATTCATACTAAATATTGATTTTATCTTCTATCCATCATCACTTATTAAAGGAATCTAGGCAAGGAACTCTAAAGTTGCAAAAATCAGAACTAAAATCCTCATAAATTCAAGTCTCTTGAACTCCAAAGTATATCTACCAATCTTCAATGACGTCCCAAGATAAGTACCAATCATACTAAAGAATTCTTCATCCCAAAGCTCTAGGGGTAGTCTCACCCAGACAGGGACTTCCATAAGTTTTAGTTTCTCAATGGAAGCTCCTCTTGCCCACTTCTTGATGACGAGAGGGTTAACTACCACAAACCAAGGCCCCTTATAAATTGTAGTTTCCATATCAGAGTAATTAACAACAAAATATCCATTATCCCTTGATATGATCTTGATAATTCCCTTCACCTTCCACAGAATATAAAAATGATTTTGCAATGTAGGTCAATGTGGCTTCAGATCTATAATGTATCCTACAACTGACATCTTCCTTGTATCTGAGTTCTTCTCTGGAATAAATTTTGGATACACTATAGCACCTTTACTGATATCTAAAGCCTTCGGAACAAGGGAGCCAACTATAGATACATGCTTCTTGAACAGATTTGACCATTGGCACTACACTTTCTCCACTCCAATTTGGTTAGGTGTTCTCCATGGATCAGGTCTCTGGGGGATCCAAGGAGAGGGTGGTATTCCACCAAGCATGTCATCATTTTTACTAGACCCCCCTTCGCAACCATCATGACCCTGGGACTCACTTCTAGAATTGATAGAGAAATTCATGTGAGCAACCACTGATTTCATCAGGAAAGTAAGAAATCAACATACCACTGTTGATCGATGCTAAAACCATTGTTTCCTCCCGTTCATCATGTTCTTCCCAAAAGTCACCCTTAAAATAGCCCTTCTATTCACCTTTTTTTACTGTGTAGAGGATTGAAAAATGATTCCAACAAAATAAATCTTATTAGATTCTTATGTGTATTAGCAAAAGTTATGGTTATTTTTGTGACTGGTTGTGCTGGGAAGTGATAGTTCAAACCATCATTTGTGAGTCTGCTGAGCCATTAGTTTGTGAGTCTTTTGAGCCATTGGTTTGTGAGTCTGTCAAACCATTAGTTGTTGAACATTTAGTTTGTGAGTATGTCGAGCCAGTGATTTGTGAATCTACAAAACAATCAATTGTTGGACCTTTGGTTTGTGAGTCTGTCGAGCCATTAATTTGGGAGTCTACCCAACCATAAGTTGTCAAACCTATGGTTTTGAGTCTTTAAAGCCATGGGTTTGTTATTTGGCCAAACTATAAGTTTTTAAACCTTTGGTTTGTGAGTCTGCCAAACCATCAGTTGTTGAACCTTCAGTTTGTGAGTTTGTCAAGCCATTGCTTTGTAATTTTACCAAGCCATTAGTTATTGAACCTTCAATTTGTGAATTAGTTGAGCCATTGGTTTGTGAGTCCATTTGTGACACACTGAAACTTTGAATCTTGACTCTAGAACCACTAGTCCCATGATTAGGATGTTAGTATGATTGATTCTTTAGAATTGACCAATAAAGGATGGATTTATACCCTAACATAGTTGTTTGTATCTCTAATTAATATAGTTAATGCATGTAACATGATTAATAACCTAATATGTATTAGTTAGAGAACATATATAATACATCAAGTGGGATTAGGTTCTATAACCAACATCACACATCATGATACACTCATATCAACCCAATAACCTAAATATATGCTAACATGTTAGTAAATTCATAAAATATGTCACATATGTTTCCTTTGCTAACTGATATACACATAATGACTAAGATGTGTCTAGTGAAAGGTATAATGTGTTTAATACATGAATTGGAATAGAAATTGTAGTTTTCTTGTTCATAAATATGAATAATGTGCCATCATGTAAGTTAATATTGAACTAATGGAATTAAGAATCTAAATAAGTAAAATATTAAAATTCAAACATAATAATATAAGACAACTCTTTTGGTAGCAATGTTAAGATAAGGAGGGGAAGACTGAAATTAGCATTAGGTATGGAAAGGGGTAAGCTTCCTACTAAGTACCTCGGGGTACCTATCTCAAGAGGAAGGTGTTACGCAAAACACTTTGTTGAGACAAAGTAGATCATTGGAGAAGCCTTAGGATCTCTATTGCGGGAAGATTGGTCCTTATTCGTTCCATCATCCAGAGTACTTTTCGCTAATGGACCTACATGATGGGGCTGCCAATACAATCTCTGATGCGATCAGAGAGATGAAGGCTAACTTCATTTGGGCAAGGAAGAGTCATGCCATTAGATGGAGCATGATTGCTAAACCATTCAGAGATGGAGGGATGAACCTTATTGATCTGGTAGAGCTTGTGAGAATAAGCACGATCAAAAGAGTTGATAGATTCCTCTGTGTACCTGATGGGATGTGGACCGAATGGATGAGAAGGAGATATGGGGACTACCTGGACTCAAATTCTTACAGCAGACCCTCATTGATTTAGAGAAGAATGTGTAGAATCTTCCCAACAATTCAACAGCTGTACATTGTTGATGGCGATGGTAGATGGATACGGGCTAGTAACCAACCACCATGGATCAACAACGTCCAAAGTGTAGGTATCAATTGGGTAGTTATATCTTACTGAAAAGGGCATTTCCCAAAATGGAGTACCCTACTATATAGAGTGAAGAAGAAGAGGCTTCCTACAGCTGACAAAATGGAGGAATGGGGATACAATGTGAATAAGAAATGCCAACTCTATAAAAGAGAAGACGAATTCATAAACCATTTGTTCTTTGAGTGCTCCTATTCTAGCCATGTTTGGATCATTGTCAACCTCAGGAATTAGTGGGGAGCACATGTTCCTAGAGGTATGGATGACATCACCAATTGGATCCTAAACCAATTCAAGTGCGATAAAAACTCCTTATGCTTTGCTAACTTAAGCCTTGCTTGTACGAGTTATATCATCTGGAATGAAAGGAACACAAGAATCCACAAGAAGAAAGAGAAAGATGTTCCCACCTTGGTGGAGGAAATAGGGTGTAATCTTAGACTAAAGTACAAGACTAGAAGTGACATATTTTGTAATGTAAATGTTCACTCTAGAGCCGACTGGGGTTTTTATAACTAAACCCAGTGGTGTGTTTTTAGGGTCTGTCCTCAGACGCCCTATTTTGTATGTATAGCTTGCTATACCTCCTTTTGGAATACATTTACCATATTATAAAAAAAAACAATGTTAAGATAATAGGACTCAATTTAAATGTTGATGATACTGATGTAATATTATAATAAATAAATTGGTAATGATCCTAAACTCTAATTGTATTAGATCTCATAAAAAGAAACCTAAAAACCCAAATCTAATGGTAAATCGTGTTCATTGGGCACTGATTAGTTTGGGTGTAGAGTTTAAGAATAATAGAGTAATCTTGGATATCCTAATTCCTAATAGGAAAGAAAACATAAGATCACCTCCAAAATATGAAATAAGTTATTGAATGACTCAAAAATTGAATATGATATCAAATTGATTCTTCATGTCATAATTAGTCTAGGTTTCAAATTAGGTATAACCTTGTTTGAGCCATAAACCAATATAGGAAAGAAGATACATTATAAATACCTCGATATCCTAATTATTAAGATGATATCTAAAAATTTCTTAAAGTTTCCAATCATTTTTCCATGTCACACATCTATTTCCTATTTATGTATTGAGAGCATTGATCTGATGGCCCTCTATCTTCACATTACTTTGCTGAGCCTGGATAAATCAAATGATTTTTCTTTTCTCTTCCCTACTCATTTTCCTATCCTTTTCTATCACTTATTAACTATCCTATCTCTCCCCCCATATCTTTCCTTTTGGTTTTATTCATGCTAGATTTGGACCCATTATCTTTGCCTATTGATTTTTAGTATCTTGATCCCCATTTTCCTTAGTTAGGATTCATTGTGGTTCATGTAGAACTCAGCTTCCCATTTCTACCCTATTTCTTGCATCGCCACATCTCCCTACTACCCCAGACCCCAAAATCTCTATAAAAGCACCCCATCACCTCCTCCTCACATGTGTCCCTATTTAGATTTGACATATTGCATCAATTATTTTTCAAGGAAAATTAGAGGTAATATCTATTGAGGTAGTTTTAAGTAGACAACCACCATAGTTGGATCATCTGAGAAAACATGGGCTGCACTTTTTTCCATCAGCCGCTTCTCAAAGAAACTGACACTATATATCACCCGCTAAAATAAAATTTTGTGAAATTTTGTTGTGAGCTTTTCATTTGCATCCAAAAACCATAAATTGTCGATTCTTTTAGAAATAATTGATGGGATAAATATGTGCACGTGCCACATCTCCTACGAGAAACAATTGGAGTTTTTTTTTCAATTTGTTCCATAGAAACTGACAAGAAAAATGTTTGCGACATGTTTCTTGTGAAATTTTTCCCACCCCCACTTGAGATTTCTGCTCAATTACACTAACTGTAACTTCCAAGAAAAGTTGTATTAATAATTGAGATTAGGATTCGATCTATTTTAGACAACCCTCGAAAACTTTGTTTTTATCAGTAGTTGTTCATCTTCAACTGACAGCCTAAATCCTAGATCGTCGGTTTCTTTAATAACCAATGAGATAAGTCTTACTTAAACCTAAGATAACCCTTTCTTCCTCTTTCTCCCTACCTCTGTTTCTCTAGAACTACTAGCTCTGGTGATTACCCTCTACCACCGCCACCGCTGATGCCTTGTGCTGCTACTACTCACCCCCACTGATGACTCCAACATGTCTGCTAGGCACCGCCGTAGATGTTGCTCTCTCCTCTATCGGCCGCTTCTCTTTAATTTTTTGTCGTAACTACTACTCTCTCCTATGCCTTCTGCTCCTCCTCCTCTGTCGGCTACTTCTTTCTCCTCTATTGTCGATGTCACTGCGGCTTTCTCCTCTTCCAACTGTTGATGTTTCTCTCTCCTCTACTTGATGAGGTTGAACCTTCTCTCCTCTTTTTTTGTATTGAATCTGAAATGCTTTGTGCAAAATGATCATGTGGTCGTGTAAATGATTAACTTTTCATGTTTTGTGCACTCAAACATATATGGATCATTCTTGTGCCCAAAGATGATTACTTGACTTAAATTTTGACCTAATGCATATGTTTTTAACAAGCTTCACTCCAAATCAGTATCTTGACGATCTATATGACAACAAATATTACTTGATCTAGATTAAGCTCAAATGATGATAGCCTTGCATGATAATGACCCTACATGACTAGTTATGACAATGTTGATGCTTATGTTGACTAACATTTGCTCAAATCTTATGAAAATTCTATCTAAGATCATGAAACCTTAATCTTAGTTGTGATGTGTCATTCTAGGTCAAGATGAACCTAAGAAGCATGATGTAAAATCTAAACCAATGATTTATAAACCCCAATCTATAAACACTAATATATAAATGTAATTTGAAGATTTCTGCCCATTGCTTTGATGATTCATGATAACTAGATGGATCACATGGCCATTGTGCTGGCAACACATCATTCAAATTCCTACCCTATGAACTTTTACAAGCCCAAATTATGGTTTTGTATTTGTAATGTTGTTATTATTCAAATTACATGATAATGTGGACAATATGAAATGTATGATTGTGATGAAAATGCATATATGTGACTGTCTATCTGATTAGATTGAAAATCTTATATAAATCCTAATAGGATGTTGGCCTAGATTTAATTAGATTTTGATGAATTGTATGATTGTGATGAAAATGCATGTATCTAACTATGTATTTAATTAGAATTGAAATTATTTGTAAACCCTAATGTGTAATTGCCCTAGATTTAATTACATTGTGATGAAATTCATTTGTAAACCGAAATACATATATGAGACTTATGATTAAAAGATTCTAAACCCTAATTTCTAAACTGTGTTGTTGGCCTAGAAACCCATCCGAGATTTACTTATTAGGAGTAAACCTTGGATTCCCAATTTGGGACTGTTCTTGAGCACTTCATCTCACTTAGGATGTAAGTGTACAATATATATTTGATTTCAATAAATTTTGACAACATTTCCCCTTTGTTCTCTGGGTACATATCTAGGTGGGTATTTTCCATCTAAATCAGTGTACTTGGAGAACTGTAGGGAAATGATACCGAAATTTATTGAAATCGAACACACATTATACACTTACTACTGAGATGAAGTGATCAAGAATGGGATAGGTTGTACACATTCATAAATCTGAATTCTACTAGATGATTAGGGCTCAATTTTTTTGGTCAGTCCAAAAAGTGTGTTACTATTAAATGAAGTCCAAAAACTTTGGGCACAAAGGAGCACCCCTTACAACCAGGATATAACTCCAAAAAAAAGGCCTACACCAAGACCTCCCAAGAAGCAGAACTAGAAAGAGATGAAAACAAACCCCTATCCTATGCTAGCAACTAACACGTAGTTTAAGAGCTTCTTACAAACGACTCAACAATCACTGACAGTATGACCACCTTCAAAGTGTGACATCAATCCACCCGAGGTAGCCTTAATCTACATGGGAAGATAGCAACGTCAAAGGCCAACCATCACCAGACTCAAACTACTTGCAGGCGTGCAACCGAACAACAGAGAAAGAACCAAAATAGCACATCCAAAGGGTACGAGAAACAACTTATGTCCATGGAGGGGAAACTACCCTGACCTCCATATACATTCTTCTCATCTCTGAAATGTATTTTTTTCCTAAAATTAACTTGCTAGCTAGATCCTGATGAGCTACTCATCTCCCATATGATCATATAGAAATGGATTGATCATGGATGTCTAAACCAAATCATTGCACTCTGAAGTTTATTAATGGTATCGATGAGTTTGTAAGATTTGAGGAGGACACAAAAACAATCTGGAGATAGGATCTATTGCCCTTGTAGGATTTGTAGCAACAACCTAAAAGTTGACACTGCTGATGCGATCGAAGATCATGTCATGTGCAATGGGATTGTACAAGGCTATATAGAATGGTACTCACATGGAGGGATTTCTTGTATGAGATCATAAAATGTTAGTAGTAGTTGTGTCTAAGAAGAAATGGTTGACAATGTTGATGAGAACGAACCAATTCCAACAAACATGGTTGATGCGATGCTAGATAGTTGTGGGGTAAATGTTATAGACCCACATCCCTTATTTAGAAACATTGTGCATGATGTTGAGAAACCATTATACTTAGGTTTTATTAAGTTTACAAAGTTGAGCGTTGTGTTGGGATTGTACTATGAAGGCTAACAATAGATAGAGCGACAAAATCTTCACTTCTATGTTGTCTTTGTTGAAAGAAATTATCCCTGAATCCACAAGCTTCCAATCTCAACACACAAAATGAAAAATATGTTGTGCCCAATAGGAATGGAGGCTAAGAAGATACATGCATGCCCGAATGACTATATGATGTTTCAAAAGGACTATATAGATCTGAAAGAATGCATGAAATGTGGGGCATCTAGGCATAAAAGGACAACATTGGGTAAGACCAAAATTAACTCTCCTGCCAGGGTGATGTAGTACCAGTCTATAATACCCTAGTTTCAACGCTTGTTTGCTAATGCCATAGATGCCCAAAATTTATCTTAGCATGCAGAGGTAAAGAAAAACAACAATGGTATACTACAACATGCGTCTGATTCACCGCAATGGAAGAAGATTAATTTATTGTATCCTAAATTTGGTGAAGAAACCAGGAGTTTAAGACTTGGACTTTGTACTGATGGGATGAATCCATATGGTACATTAAGCATCCAACATAGTAATTGGCATGTCATGATTCTTGTATACAATCTTCCTCAATGGTTGTGTATGAAGAATAAGTATTTCATGTTTTCATTATTGATATCGTGCCCCAAACAACTTGGCAATCATATTGATGTTTTCCTTGAACTTCTAGTTGATGACCTATAGAAACTATGGGGAGAAGGTGAGATGACTTATGATTCTTTGCACCGAGAGATGTTTAATTTACGTGCTATGTTATTTTGCACTATTAATGACTTTCCTACTTATGAGAACTTGTTTGGCTACAACATCAAAGGATCCAAGCCATGCCCTATATGTGAGGAAAGTACAGATCTATCAAACTAAAACATGGTGGTAAGATTGAATATCTTGCTCATTAAAGATTTCTACCAAAGGTCCATCCTTACCCAAAGTGGAACAAAACATTCAATGCCTCAACTGAGGAATGGAGGCCCCTAAAATTATGTTAGGGGAGGCAAGATTAAACAACATTGTAAATCATTTTAGTAAGACACCATGTACTACTCCCAAATGTGAAAAGTCTTTATCCAAAAATACAGTCAATATTCTGGGATCTTCCTTATTGGAGTTATTTGACAGTTCGACTTAGTATCGATGTCATGCATGTTGAGAAAAAATTTTGTGATAGAATTATTGGAACTCTGTTGAATAAACCCAGTAAGTCTAAAGATGGCATCAAATTCAGAATGAAACTACATGAAATGGGTATAAGGAAATAATTAACAAAATAAGTTACAAAGTTCACCACACATATCTACCTCCTTATTACACCTTGTCTACAAAGGAGAAGAGAACTTTTTGTGTGTGCTTGCGTAATGTTAAGGTACCACAAGTATACTCAGCCAATATCTGTAGATTGGTATCAATGAAGGATATTAAGCTAATAGGTTTTAAATCTCATGATTGTCACACTCTAATGCAACATATATTACCTGTGACTATTCGATTTATCCTTCCTAACCATGTAAGGTTTGCAATCACTAGGATTTGCTTATTCTTCAACACTCTATAAAGAAAAGTAATTGATTTTGAGATTGCAGATAGGTTGAAAAGAGAAGTGATCATTGGCCTGTGTCAACTTGAGCAATATTTTCCCCCTTCATTCATTGATATCACAGTACATCTAGTTGTCCATTTGACTAGGGAAGTGAAAATGTTGTGTCCAATTTTCTTGCATTAGATGCATCCTTTTGAGTGGTGCATGAGTGTTTTTAAAGGTGATGTTCATAACCATTGTCGCCCCAAAGGGAGTATCATGGAGGGCTATATTTCTAGGGAGCTTATGGAGTTTTATAATGAATTTTTGAGTTTCAACGAAACTACTGCTAATGTATTGAACCCTGATGTTTATTTCAGAAAAGGTATTTTGGGAGAATGATAGATAAAAATCAGTCGTGAGCAGTGGGAACAAGCACGGTTGTATATTTTATACAACATTGATGATGTGGGTATTTATATCACAGACACACCAATGAGCTTAATAGAAGTTATCCCCAAGCCAGTTTAATGTGACTTGGTAGAGAGCATAATAGGACATTTATTAGGTTGTTTGAAAAGGAAGTATTTAATCAACTATCTCAAACATCAAACAATGTTACAAAACCTATCAAATGGCTCATATATAAGCCAAAGACTGATGTTACATCTTACGAAGGGTTTGGCATAAATGGATTTGCATACGACACAAAATTTCAAGATGATTAAAGTGGTCCAAAATAGTGGGGTCACACTTTAGGCGTCTTCATTGTATTTTTATAGTGTCAAGGATAAAAGTCCACATGAAGGAAAGATGTCTAATTATGGTGTCATTGAAGATATATGAGAAATTTACTACACATAGTTTAGAGTTCCATTATTTAGGTGTAAATGTGTTGATAACAATAAAGGAGTTGTTGTCGACGAACTCAAATTCACAATAGTGAATTTTGAGTTGACAGGTGAGAAGAATGAACCCTTCATCAAGGAATCACATGCAAAATAGGTATTTGACCGACCTAAATCACGCGTCCAAAAGGAGCGGATTAAAGTAGTTAGACTTGTAAAGAGATAACCCAACTCTCAGGCCCCTACAACGATAACAGGGTCTGATGTAGTGATCGGGGTCGAACACATGGACAAGGCCGGTAGTGCTAAGAATGCGGAGTTAACACTCTATACTCTAGTATAAAAGAGGATAAAAAGGTGTTCCCCAAGGAACGACAACTTGAAAATAGGAACAATAAAGTGAAGGAAATAAAAGAAAACAAACTATAACGAGAACATGGGAAAACTCGGATCGGGGTTCACTTAACCAAAATGTTCTCTTAACAAGCATACTATCTCTCTCTTCTGCATGCTCATATCAAAATTACAAGCAACCACAAAATACCTATTCCACTCTCTCTCGAGATGAGGAAAGGACTAGACTTAGAATAAGTCTCTATCCCGAGATGACAATTCAAAAGTCTCACAGCAAAACATATGGTTTAAAGCATTAGTAATCCAACACTCTCGTGCATTCATGCTACTCCATGTCATGGGATAAAAGCGATATTACTCTCTCAAGATATCAACAATCAAACATCATAAGATGATATCTAAGCATACAAGTGAAGCATTAAAGCAAGTGCATGGGGATACGTTTTATATGAGTATGTATATTCAAACAAGAAAGGATAGATATGCTGCAACAAGGAAACATCGTAAAGAAAAATAAACCAAAAGACTATCTCCAACTAGAGTTATAAGAAAGATGATGGGTTTTGGGTTTTAGCAGTTTTTAGGAGTTTTGCGCAATAGCTTCTAAGGAGTTAAAACTATTGTTAAGGCAAGGCATGAAGGAAGAAAACTTAGGAATAACAAGCGACAGTGGAAAACATCCAACACCATCTTCTCTCAAAGAGGGTACCTCCAACTAAATGTCAACACCCTCTCTCAAGGGTAATGAACATAGGTTGGAGTGGGAAGGCAAATCAAAGAGACCCCGACCCTGGGTACTCTCGTACTCCCCGACCGGACCAAGCTCAAGAGTTACAACATCCTTCTCTCGAAGGAGTTGAAATGGGAAACATGATTCGATAGCAAATCAAAACATGATCCAAACATACAAGCTAGAGCTCAGATGCTATATAAGAAATCATCCAACAAAAGGGAACCAAACACAGAACAACATGTATTAAATTCCATAGATTCTATAAGCATAGATATTGTGTAAAAAGGGGTTCAATTACAATGCATAATAAATGAAAGTAAATGTTGAAAAGGGAAGATAGGTATCAGCCTCCTTGATGTGGGAGGTCGATATACAACAGTAGACCCCTAAGGCACCACTAACCTGATATCGGGTGGGACCTTTACCGGATATGCCCATGTTGGGAAGCCACCGTGTCGGGCGACATACCGTGACAGTCTGGTGTATCGGTCAGGGCTCTCTACCCAATACGGTCGTGTCGGGCAGCCACCCTGTCGGCCGACACACTCGAACGATTGGTCTGTATCAGATTCGATATCATGTCAGGTTAGAGATGACTTAGGTTCTCGGGTTCCTTGTATTGGGTCTAGGGGGCAAGCCATCTCAGGTTGAAGGCCATCTAGGAACCCAACACACTGGGTGGCCTTCTTGGTCGTATCGGGCTTTAGCAGCTATCGGGATGGGTTCTAAGTGAACCATTCCCATCCCTCTCGGGTTGGGGGTGAACACACCTAGTGTCACCTGACACACCTTGGGACCCGACACACTATCTCCATATTCTTTCCAAAGTTAGCTTTCGTAAGATTCTTACTCGTCCCATCGAAGTCTTGCAGCAACTATTTATAGGCAGCAACTAGTAGAGGTTGTGGTTCTTATGGGGCCACATGTCCTTCATCAACTCCGTTTATGTGGCCTCAGGGATGATCGACACATGCGTGTTGCGCGGCACAACAGGCCGTCGCGTGCTGGGTTACAAGCGTATCGGGTGACCTTGGCGGGCAGCCACTTCTGATGAGTGACTCGTATCGCGCGATACACCCATGTCGGGCTAACTAGTTGTGGTGGGAAAATCTCTCTGTCGGGTAGGTAGCATACCGCCTGTCGAGGGATTCCTCACATGACACGACCGTGTCGGGTTACCGCCATATCGAGCAGCGATTGCGACGGGCAAGTGTGCGTGTCGGGTGACCAGTGGAGGGGTCGATGCAGGTGCACGTTGTAGACGGGTCGGGATGGGCCTTTTATGGACTTTAGGTGGAAAAATAGGGAAAATCTATACAAAAGATGGGAACAGAGTCAGGGGAGTAGTGTAGGTTATTTTTGTGCAATAACAAGACAAAATTGAGAGGAAAAATAGTTTAGAGGGTAGTTTTGACAATGAAATGTAGGCTATAAGAGGCCCTAAATTGGGTGTTATCAACTCCCCCAAACTTAGCATTTTGATTGTCCTCAATCAATCATACTTATCTTAACACTTTATTTACAATACCCTTCACACTAGGAATAGTCCTCAGATAAGGGGTTTACGTGAGTTATGAGATGTCTTAAGGAAAATTACATCTGTACATGAGCAACGGGCTTTATTTTTCCCTACCTTATTTTAAGAAAAAATTCTCTTTTCAACTTCGACGAGACTTAAGTGCATGATTTCGAAGTTAGCTTTCACACTAAACAACTTGGGAGTAAGGAGTTGGGTATTTGGGTAGGCTTAAGGCTTTTGGGTTTTTATTTCTTGTTTTCCATTGGTCCATCCAGGTACGGGTCCGTTAACGGGCAAGTGGTCCCTACAGTCCAAGCCAATTGGCTTTTGAGCAGTGATTTCACATCCTACGTACTACTGCCCCGGATCTACCATGCCTAAAGATGGGTACTTTTGGAGAGACAAGTGTGTGTTTCATTTTTTTTCCGGCACAACTATCATGCTTTTATTCACTCTCATAAGGCTTTTCTCTCTTTTTGGGATTTTGGGAAAGGATAAGTTTGTTGTTTAGGTAGTTTTTTCCTTCACATGCACATCTCTTAGCTGTTATAAGATTATTTTTCAAAATTGGCGTAGAAAGGTTGTAGCCTTTGTCGTTTGAGATTGCATTTTTGAAAAGAAAATAGTAGAAATATGCACCACCTTAGACACAAAGAGCATAGTCTGGAAGAATTTGTATCTAATATTTACTATAGAGTGTCTTTATACAATTGTAGAGAGGCAATGAGTTGTATATTCACTATTTTGTATTAAGCATGTGTATATATATGTACATAGGGTATGTTCAAGGAAAAGAAGAAAGGCAAAAGGGGAGAATCTTTAGTACCTCCCTCACTAATATATAGTACCCCCCAAACTAACCCCACACTTTGTCCCAGAGTTGTGAGATAGGTAAGGTAGGGTAGTGATAAGTCAGTGAGGGTTTAGCTGGTGAGCGCGCTTCCATCAGATATAAGCTCCCACACATATTCTCTGTGTTTGTTGTGGTAGTCGATGTGGTGGAGATTGTCAGACATTTCTTGTAGCGTCACCGAGCTAGCAATCCATTCCAACATGTAGATGTCGCAGTCATTTGATTGTGGAATTTGTTGTGGACTGCTGTGGCAGAATTGAAGCTCGTGCCATTTACTCTCAGTTGTCTCCAGAAACGGTTGGATCAACATTGTCACCTCAATGTAGTATTTTCTTGCTAAGCATTCGAGGGGTGTCAACGCGGTTGATGTACACTGCACCAGATGATCTTTGTTGTTGTCAAAGCTATTGTAGAAGATTGCTTCTTATTGGCGAGTGTACACCGTCAGGAGCGTCCAGTGATTGTAGTGCAACACTGGAAAGAAGATGATACGTGACATGCTGCTCTTTATCTCTGCTAGAAACTGTTGCTTCACTCTTGATTCATCAGCTAGGCAGATATCGTTGAACACCATCAGATGGGCGATGTAAACATGCTCAAACTTCTTCTGTAGAACCTAGATGTAGGCTACTGCTACTAATAGTGCTAAACATCCTCCTACCTTTACTAAGTCTCGAAGGTCTTCAACTGGGACTATGAAGTTTTCTGCCTCATATATGACGTTTGCGGGTGTAGAATCGGCTATCTTTATGAGAATTTGCTTGACCTGTTCCTAGGTCAGTGTAGAACATGCGGAACGGTCGAAGTTGCTGATCATCTCTTCTGACACATCAGGTGAAGCAGGGTCTTCATTTGAGAATACTTCTCGCAAAATGTCCATCCGCTTGCCTGCCCTGTATATATCTGTGGCTATCTCGGCCTCTTCTCCTGGAAGGTTGCTGGTCGAAGAAGATTCATCTTCTTGATCACTCTCCAGCAACTTCTCTCGGACGTCTGTGTCTTAAAAATAGCATCTGTCCTTGATCAGCAACAGCGTGTAGGTGCTCCTTAGATGATAGAAGTTCTAGCCTTGGAGTTGCCTTATGTATCCAAAGATGTGGATCATCTCCATGGCGCGAAGGACTATGAAGGCGCTATTTCTTCTTCCCACTTCTTCTTGAATGGGGAAGTCTCCGATAGTGAAGAAGTTCCAAACACTGCTGTGACGTTGGACTCCTCATTTGATTGTGCAGAGAAGACGTGGTGGGAGAAGCCTAAGGTTATTATCTTCGGGGCACACGAACATGTGTCCTGAGCATGGGACCTCCTCGTTGCAGCAGCTGAGGAGCTGGACATCATGGCTTCAGAGATCCGCCACACATAGGAACCAATTTCCTCAATGCTTGTAGGGGGCAACACGATGTTTGGATTGTGTTCTTCAATGTGTTGGAGCATGTTGGCTACCTGGATAGTGTCAAATGCCCCTCTCATGAGTCTTCTTTCCAAGGCCGGGGTGGTGGTGTAGATCGTCTGCCGACCTATTCTGGTGCCTAAGTTCTCTATCATTGCACCCTCCAGGACCTGGAAGAGGATCTTCTCGACGACGGCTGGCAAGTTGAACATGCTCCTCAGTGCTCCCTGTCGTACGGAGAAATATCGGTCACTCCAGACGAAATCCTCTTCATCTGCCTGTGACCTCAAGACCTTGCTCGACAGCTTCTGGTCTCTAGTCGTTAGGTACCCTATGGCTCTTCGGTCGATGTCCGCCATCTCGAAGGAGGGGATCTCTGACGGTGCAGAAAATGTGTCTACCGTCGAGCTCCTTCCTCTAGGGGGTGTTTGTCATTGGCATGGTAGATGTCCTCCCCTTCGCCCTCTAATTTGTTCGTAGAATCCTCCTCTATGACGATTGATATATCTACATCTTTATCATCATCTAGGGAGGCGAGGGAGATTCCAAGTCGACGCCGTGGGCACTCTCCTGTCTTGCTGGAACCCCATCGGCTGTCTTGTTTGTCGTTTCTCTCTCGGGCGTTGTAGAGGGCCCGCTAGAGGAGGGAGAAGACGATGTTCCTGGAAAGGATGCTGATGAAGATGGCTGAGAGTTGGAGCCAGGAGGTGATGGAGACCTCCTTGGATGTCTTGAGAGGGGGTGGTCGTCCCTCCGATTCAACGTCTCCTCAATGGCATCGAGGCATTTGAGCACCAACTACATCATGTTGTTCAATGCCTCTAGTTGGCCAGGAAGGCCAACTAGTGTTAGCAGATGTCACACTTGCTCGTTCAACCTCCTCTAAAAAGCACTAAACTTGTGGGTTAGGGAAGAAAAAGTAAGAGAGTGGTTTCTCGTTTCCTCCCGCAAGTGGTCAAACTCTTGACCGAGGACTTGCCCCAACGATGGGGGAGATGCAGTTGTCCTGCCTCTTGTCCTGAAGATGTCCCTCACGCTGGAAGTTTGGCCCGAAGAGTGTGCGTCTTCAAGCAGGTCCAAATTCATCTGAATTGTTTGCGAGGGCATTGCTTCAGGGGGGGTGTTGGTGCCTTCATGGCTACCTCCCACTCGTCTGCTTGTAGTGGTGGATAAGGGTGCAGGGAAAGTAGTTGTTGTTCCACCATATGATTATCAGTGACCTCCTCCATAGCAACCACAAGCGACGTCGATGGTGGTGTCAGTGTAGGCTGCACAACCTTGAGCTCCGCCTCAAGGATCTCAGTGAACGCATCGTTGCTGTCTTTCGGCTGTAACACAGCTTCCACCATTGAAGGCATAGTAGAAGCTTCAGGAGTTGTGGCCATCTCTTCCACGGCTGCTTCCTCCGGGGCTATTGTCATTGTGTCAGCCTCGGTTGTGTCGACGACCTCCATGATCATCATTACTTCTTCTACAGTCGTGTCGATCGTTGTTGTGGCAATCATGGCTGGGATAGGAGTAGTGATGATAGCTTTATCAGCGGCTGCCGCCGGTTGCGTGGGGGCAGTGGGTGGCTCAGCCCTTGTGGTTGTTGCTACTTGTTGGAAGGTTATGCTGGCAGTGCAAGCGGCTTCAGCCATCTGATTGGGTAGGGCTTTGACCTCCACTGGCATGAACACTAGCTTCTCTACATTGTAGTTGGTGCAGAGCAGGAGGGGTAGCATAGTGGAAGTTCTTGCAAATTCGTAGAAGTAGCGGCCCTCCTTCTTGATTATGTTGGCTCATTGCAAGAACTTCAGATCAATCATGTCATTGCCTTGAGTTCTCGACAGGCTGCGCGGCTCCATTGGGTATCCCAACCCTACTGTGATCAGATTGACAATGCCACCCATGCAGTACTCCTTGGTGGCATCTTTTATTGGGTGGATCTGGCTCAGAAGAAAGTGCCCCATGTTGATCACCTTGCCCTCCATCATGTACCACATGAGATGGAGTTCTTCAGTGTAGAGGTTACTCGTTTCATATTTGTTGAACAGGAGGCATGCCACTATCTTGTGGATGATCCTCCAAAAGCAGGAGTGGATAACTCCCACCTTGCTCCCCGGCTTGTATGATGATTCACCAGTCAACTTCTTCCAGAGGTCGACCGGGTTGAAACTGTCACCTTCGCCAATCCTAGTGTAAGAGTGAAATCACCCCTTTACTAAAAAATTTGAAGAATTGACATCCATTCCAAACCCTCTCAGAGGTATGATGGAATGGGCATAAATTTTCCAAACTTATTAAACATTGGTATACAAAAGACAATTAGAAAGCAACGAATTTTAAGCATGTAGCAAGCAATATATGAGAAGTGAGTTATGAAAATCACCTCTAGGGAATATAAGAAGGTCCAAACAGCAAGGATCTGAGCTTATAAGGTCTGGTTGCTCCAAGCCTATCTCCTTTCTTGGACAAAGATCACCTTCTCAACTTAGAGGTGATAAACCCTAGCAAAAGAGCATAGAGATGAGGTGTTTTAGGGTTCTAGGTGGGGTTTCACCATGGAATTCCATGGTTACGACTTGTAATAGGGTGTAAGGAAGACTAATAGTATGAAAATAGGGAAGGAAGGGAGGAAACTTACTAGTTTTGTTCAAAATTACCAAGGAGGAGCTTTAGAAACCCTAATAGAGCAATTGGAACCCTAGGAGCCTTCTTCACCAAGGTAGGCTCCCTCTATTACCTTGGGACAACAACTTCATGGCCAAATACAGAAGGAACTATATCTAAGCTAGAGGAAAGAAAAGGAGAGCAATATTTTTCGAATTGTGAGTTGGGAAGGGGTATACATGGCTTATATATAGAAAGAGGTGAAGCATGAGGTGTCTTAAGGGACTTTCCATGTATCTTTAGCCTAGGGATTGATAGCCATGCAAGAGGACAGATCATAGAGGCTTCATGCATATCAAAGTAGGTCCTAAGAGCCCATAGATCCTTCTTGGCTATCCCCACCATTTTTCAAGAAAGAAATAACCTCATTGGTTGATAGCTTTTAAGGATAAGCATCTTTATAAAGAGGGTAATCCCTATAATGCCCTTGGAAAGAAATACCATCAAACCAAGGTGAAACTAGGTTCTCCAATGGTTTAAAATCTCGTTAATGGTAAGGGAATTTCTAAGGATTAAAATTTAGTTGATAATTTGCAAAGAAAACCTCCCAATTGGGTAAATTTCTGAAAAGTCCTGAATGTACCTAAAATTGCACAACTTGCACAAACAACATCCAAATCGAACCAAATTTGAAACTTAGGATCATTTTATGTTTTAAAATCATATCAAAAAGTTAGATTAAGGTTTAGAGCACTTAATTATGGTAATTAAGCTTTCACTGAGGTATTTGTGCATAAACCCTTCCATTGGTATAATTAGTGAATAAATGTTCACTAAACCACTATAAATTCCATTAATTAAATAGAAAGGCCAATAAGGATAGAAATGAAAGGAAAAAATAGGAAAGAGGGTCAAACGACAAAATTATAAAATTCAGTATGTTACACCTAGCACCGTTGTTCAACATCTCTTTCTCAGCTTTTATGGAGGAGAAGATTTCATTGAGCAGCTTCTCAGAAATGGCATGCTCAACGTTGTATATCCGACCCTGTAGCCTATCTGCTCTACCGAATCTTTTGACTTTGCCCGGCTTGTTCTGCACCTAGCAGAGTGAGGACATGAACTCCTTGGTGAGTTCAGTGTACGACCTGGAGAAGCTGAAGCATATGTTTTTTCATCCCAGCGGCTCCTAAGACGTTGTCGAGCCCACTGAAGATGTCGAGCTAATGGAAGGAAGACTGGTGGCGGAACCGGGTTGGCCGGTAGATCTTGGCTTCCAGCTCAATGTATCGTTGCTGATGCTCTACATCGCGGGGCACGAATCGGCCTGGGGAGTGGGCCCGGGGTTCTGCCGTTGTTGCTGGGGCTGCCACAACTTCTCTCCTAGGCTGCTTCTCTGCCTCAGATGGCCTCGCTACATCGGGGTTTGGGCGCTTCTGCCCAGCTGTGGTGGCTCTAGATGTGGCCTCGGAGTTGATCCTTCGGTCATGCTCATCTACTTGGATGATGGTTTGCTTGGTGCGGTCCATTTCTGTAATTATCAAACATGAATAAAGTAAGTAATGCGATTATTGAATGGGTCATGCTACCTGATATTGAGCAGCAGACCAAAAGAGTCACGTCGCCTGATACAAGGTAGGTGATACTTGAGAAACTGATATCGTTCAAGACTAATGGAATCCTAACACAAGCGAGTCGATATCAGGTGGGGTAAACGCGTCTCGTTGCTCGATACGATCTGGCCGATATCGCTGGCCGATATCACTGGCCGATATCATGAAGATCAGTTTATTAGATTTGCCGAGGAACATAGGAAAAAACCTACAGATAGGTCCTACTGTCCATGTAGGCATTGCGGTAACAACTTGAAACTCAACACTGGTGAGGAAATCAAAAGTCATGTCATGTGCAACGGGATTGTACAAGGCTATACAGAATGGCACTGGCATGGAGAGATTTCAAAATCGAATCCAGTAGATGTCAATAGCAGTGCTTGGGTGGAAGAAGAAATTGCCTCCGATGACGTAAATGTGAACGAACCAGTTCCAGCAGACATTGTTGATGCGATGCTGGATAGTTGTAGGGTAGAGCACACCGATCCACCTCCTATCTTTACAAACATTGTGCATGATGCTGAGATACCGTTATACACAGGCTGTGCTAAGTTTACGAAGCTTAGCGCTGTGCTGAGATTGTATAAGTTGAAAGCTAACAATAGATGGAGCGACAAAAGCTTCACTGAATTGTTGACTTTGTTGAAAGAAATTCTTCCTGAAGGAAACGAGCTGCCAATCTCAACATACCAGGTAAAGAAAATGTTGTGCCCAATGGGAATGGAGGCCAAAAAGATACACGCATGCCCGAATGATTGTGTATTATTTCAAAAGGACTATGTAGATTTGAAAGATTGTCCAAAATGTGGTGCGTCACGATATAAATTGACGACTTCGGGGGAGTCCAAAACTGGTTCTCCTTCCAAGGTGTTGTGGTATCTACCTATAACATCACGGTTTCAACGCTTGTTTGCAAATCCGAAAGATGCGAAGAATTTGAGGTGGCATGCAGATGTTAAGAAAAATAATGATGGGATCCTACGACATGCGTCTGATTCCCCACAGTGGAAGAAGATTGATGTATTGTTCCCTGAATTTGGTGAAGAAGTCAGGAATCTAAGACTTGGGCTTTGTACAGACGGGATGAATCCGTACGGGACATTGAGCAGCCAACATAGCACTTGGCCAGTCATGCTTGTTATATACAATCTTCCTCCCTGGCTGTGTATGAAAAATAAGTACGTTATGTTGTCATTGTTGATATCGGGCCCTAAACAACCCGGAAATGATATCGATGTTTATCTTGAACCTTTGATTGATGACTTAAAGAAACTTTGGGCTGAAGGTGTGATGACCTATGATGCTTCTGCAAGAGAGACATTTCGTTTGCATGCTATGTTGTTTTGCACTATTAATGACTTTCCAGCATATGGGAATTTGTCTGGATATAGTGTCAAAGGAGCTAAAGCGTGTCCTATATGTGAAGAAAACACTGATTCAATAAGACTAAAATATGGCGGCAAGACTGTATATCTTGGTCATCGAAGGTTTCTTTCAAAATTCCATCCGTATCGTAGGAAGCGCAAAGCATTCAATGGATTGAATGATGAACGGAGTGCACCTAAACCTATACCAGGGGATGTTGTTTATGAAAGAGTAAAAGACATTGTCAATGAATTTGGTAAGAAATCACAATGTAGTATGGCCACACGGAGTGACAATTCTTCATTCAAAAAGAAGTCAATATTTTGGGATCTTCCTTATTGGAGTTCTTTGTCAGTCAGGCATTGTATCGATGTAATGCACGTTGAGAAAAATGTTTGTGATAGCATCATTGGTACTCTATTAAATATACCAGGTAAGACTAAAGATGGGATAAAATCCAGACTGGACCTACGTGAAATGGGAATAAGGTCAGAATTAACAGAATTACGTGAAATGGGTAATAAAAGAACATACTTACCTCCCGCTTGTTACACGTTGTCTAGAAAGGAGAAGAAAACTTTTTGTGAATGCTTGGTAAATGTTAAGGTGCCACATGGTTACTCATCCAACATCCGTAGATTGGTATCAATGAAAGATCTGAAGTTGATAGGTCTTAAATCTCATGATTGTCACACTCTAATGCAACAAATATTGCCCGTGGCAATTCGATCTATATTGCCGAAGCATGTAAGGTTTGCAATTACCAGACTTTGTTTCTTTTTCAACAGTCTATGCAACAAAGTTATTGACCCTGATACTCTCGATAATTTGCAAAGAGAAGTGGTTGTTACCCTATGTCAGCTTGAGATGTATTTCCCTCCTTCGTTCTTTGATATCATGGTACATCTTGTTGTCCACTTGACTAGGGAAGTGAAAATCTTGGGACCGGTTTTCTTGCATTGGATGTATCCCTTTGAACGATACATGAGCGTTTTTAAAGGTGATGTTCGAAACCGTTATCGTCCTGAAGGGAGTATTATTGAAGGTTATGTGGCGAGAGAGGTTATGGATTTCTGCAATGACTTTCTCAGTGGTAATGACACTCCTGATAATGACACGAATATTGAGGAGGGCAAAGGAATTTTGGGATCACGGGTGAAAGTAATCAGCCGTGAGCAGTTGGAACAAGCTCACTTGTATATTTTACATAATATGGACGAAGTGAGTGTTTATATCGAGGAACATACCAATTTCATAAAGAGACAACATCCTCGAGCAAGTTCAATGTGGCTTGCTAGAGAGCATAATAAGACTTTTACTAAGTGGTTTGAAGATAAAGTCTTACATCAACTATCTCAAACACCAAATGATATTACAGAAACTATCAAATGTCTCGCCTTTAAACCAAAACCGAATGTTATGTCTTATGAAGGGTTTGACATTAATGGATTCACATATTACACAAAGTGCCAAGATGATAAGAGTGTCGTACAAAATAGTGGGGTCACTCTTCAAGCGTCAACTATGTACTTTGCAAGTGCAAAGGATAAGAGTCCACGTGAAGCTAAAATGTCATATTACGGTGTCATTGAAGACATTTGGGAGTTTGACTACATAGATTTCAATATTCCGCTCTTTAAATGTAATTGGGTTGATAACACCAAAGGAGTTATAGTGGATGAATTGGGTTTCACTTTGGTGAACTTTGAAATGATTGGCGAGAAGGCTGAACCATTCATATTGGCATCACAGGCAAAATGTTTTCCTTTTTCTAGTTAATACAAATGCTAAATGTTTGCCTTTTTAATGACATTTTCAGATGCGCGGAGGCGGCTGCAAAAATGGTAAAATACAAACGTTTAGAGTAATGTTTGCTTTTTTAATACAAATGCTAATTTAGTGTGTTTATTTTTGTCAAATTTTAGGTTGATGATGCACATGTACCCACTGAAGCACTGGAGCAACTTGATGTGCGGAGAGGGACATTCCAACTCAAGATATCGTCTACCGTTTCCTCCTCCTCCGCAGTAATATCCTCATCTCTAAACGTTTCTCGTAGGATTCTGAACCCCTTCCTTCCCTCTACTGCATCGAAGCCATGCTGCAGTTGAACCCTTTCGCCGAGCCCTACCCGGCCAAGTAGGCGTTGCTTGAAGTACCACCGTCGTCGTCGTCTCCACCTCCATCGCAACTTGCTGTGCTAGTCCTGGCAGTTTATCACCCCACATGCCTTCCTCCCCAGTTCCTGCCGCTAGACGACCACACAATGGATCCAAGAGGATATGCAGGAGTTCGCCAAAGACTATAAGCTGAGTATACTCATCCTATAGTCTGTGGCGAACGCCTGCATATCCTCTTGGATTCCATTGTGTGGTCGTCTAGCGGCAGGAACTGGTGAGGAAAGCATGTGGGGTGATAAACTACCAGGACTAGCACAGCAAGTTGCGATGGAGGTGGAGACGACGACGACGGTGGTACTTCAGGCGACGTCTGTTTGGCCGGGTAGGGCTCGGTGAAAGGGTTCAACTGTGGCATGGCTTCGATGTAGTAGAGGGAAGGAGGGGTTCAGAATCCTACGAGAAACGTTCAGAGATAAGGATATTGCTGCGGAGGAGGCAACAGAAGATGATATCTCGAGTTGGAATGTCCCTCTCCGCACAGGAGTCTGTGAGGGATATACTGGAGGAGAGTTCTATACCATACACAGGCGAAGAAAGACATCGATACCATACATGAGGTATTATATATAGTCTCATTAGTTAGTATAAAATATATCAATCTTATTTTTATATTATTACTTATATACATCATTCTCTTTGCAGGTGTTTAAAACTGACCACACTATAGGCAAACACTTAAAAAATGTACATGCTCCATATACGAGGGAAGCATTAGATGAAGTAAGAGAAGAATGGGCAATAGTTGTACAAACAGTGGCAATTGTAAGATATAATTGGGATGTTGATAGTGATGATGAATGATACTTTGTAAATGAATGTTTCTGAATGTTAAAACATGTATTTGAATGATTCTATATGTGTGAACGTGACAATTGAATTGATGTCTGAATGTATCTACTTGTGTGAATCTTTTTATGTTAATTTTGCAGGTTTGTGGCCTGTTTGTAGGCTGATATCAATGGATGTCGTAAACCTGCAGTTCAGAAAACTGAACTGCAGGTTCTCATCCTGCTGACCAGCCACAGCAGGCCTGCAAACAGATTTATAAAAAAAAAAATAGATATAGGCGTCGGTTATTTACCGATAACCGTCAGCATACACTTACAGCGTCGGTTTTTTATAAAACACCGACGCCAAAAGTGTTCGCGCTACAGGAAATGGGAGTCATCTAGGACACTTTTCTACGTCGGTTTTGTAGTATATAACCGACGCAGAAAGCGTCCTAGATGACGCCGTTTTCTGTGGCGGGAACCCTTTTGGCGTCGGTGTTTTATAAACAACCGACGCCTTTATATTAAATAGGCGTCGGTTTTTAACCGACGCTGAAGTGTCCAACCTTTTAGCGGCGCCCACATAGGCGTCGTTCCGAAACCGACGCCAAAGGGGGTTAAACAACCGACACTAAAAGGCACTTCTGTAGTAGTGATGTGGCTTTGGACTCATAATAAAATATCAAATAGATTGGAATATATTTGGTTTCTCAATTAGATGGAAAAATAATAACCTAGAGAACATGTATTGTGAAAGTCATGTTTATAATATTTATATAAATGGGATGGTATTATAAACCTTTATTTAGAATTTCAAATCCTTTGGAGTTTTAGGGCATTATGTAGAAATATTTAAATTGTTATATATGAAGAGGTATGAGCCATCCATCCTCAAATTCACTAGATGAATCAAAGGATGGGAAGTCTCTATCTTCTACCTCAAGGTACACAATAGAACAATTGATGAGGAGATAAATGATGAACTCATTATCTCACATTTCTCCTACAAAATATGGATTCCCCCCTACAAATTCAGAATTAAGTCACCAACATGGGTGGTCAAATTATGGGATGCATATACAAGTATAGAACTATTCACATATCCTCACCTCTCCTCCTCCAAAGGTAGTCTTGAGAGTTTTACGCAATCAAACACACACGCGTGCGTGCACACACACACACACACACACACACACACACACATATATATATATATATATATATATATATATATATATATATATAGAGAGAGAGAGAGAGAGAGAGAGAGAGAGAGAGATAGAGAGAGAGTCAGGCTAGTGTACACTCGAGTGTACCAGAGGCACCGTACACCTTAGTCATTTTTAAAGATGCAATATTTTTTTGAAAATTCTAAACCATTGATCTTCTTAAATATCTTAAGAACATAATATATAATATATTTTAGCTCATTTGGATACTTATAAGTCGTGCATCTAAAGGAGGTAAGAATCATGCATTTCAAATTAGTTTTGTGCATCGATTTTGTTGTCCATGGATGAGTGACTTACACTCATCCAAATGAGCTCAAATTTTGTATGTGGCCTATTATTATTGTAACAATGAAGATCAATGGATTGGATTTTGGAAAGACAAGGTCTAGATAGGCAAATACCATTGAGGTGTACAACGTAATATGTACACTCGAGTGTATTCTAACCTGACTATATATATATATATATATATATATATATATTTGTGTGTGTGTGAGAGAGATAGTATGTGTTTTTGTGCATATATCTCCCAAAATCCACCCCACATGCCTAAAGTTCCATCCAAACTAAAGTAAGAGATATCCAAGCCAGTTTAATTTTCCACCGGTATAATGTTGCCACTAAGTCACTATTCATCTGTATCAAGCACCAATAGAAACCACCTTTTTGTCACCTAATTACACCTATTTTCTCCTTAAAATTATCACCACAACACTGGTAAAGTTGGAAGGCACCCTGTCATAAAGAATTGAGCCTCTCTTGCTCCATATCCACTATTTATTGATCAAGCTCTGTAATAATATGTAATTATGTTTGTGCAATGACTACACCTTGATGAGTCAATCATCTCCCTTTGAAATTCAACAAAAATTGGTGTACCTTGTCATATGGCATGACTCACAGATCAAGGAGTGGATATGTTTTGTGATTATGTCTTTGGAGTTCTTTATTATGTTGAGGTTAGTGTTGACTTTACCTCAAGCACTTTTCAAGTGACAATTTTTCAGATTCTCTACCATAGACTAATTTCTAATAGCACGTCTCTCATAATAATTCATCTAAGGTAGGTTTTGAAAGATGAGCTTTACTACTCTGGTTAATATGTATGGTGCTTCTATCTCTTCTTCATCATGTGCTTTTTGTGCATATTAATCATTTAATCTAAATGTGAATAAGTCCTCCTTTCTAAAATACTAATATAACTGTGTATCAAATGAATAATATCTTATCAATCTTTTCACTAAATTTTAAAAACCATATGAAAATATTGTTGGTAATGTGTTTACCATCTGATTAGGTTAATATTGAACCTCCAAAAAATTTTGTCTTTCAAGGAAGCCCATGATATTAGGGTGTCACTAAAAATAAAGTTTGAGGTACTTTTTGAGGTTGAGAAAACATTTCTCAATACTCAATGTTTAATGCAATTACAAACTCAAACACAATATTCTAGTAAATCTCCCACGAACTCAGCTTTGAGTTACTTGTGTGATATAATATTATAGTTTGAGATTTTAGGAGGGTGAACAACCAAATTAATACAAGCATTCAAAATTTAGTTTCTTGATGAGAGAGACCCAACCTTTTTTGAAAACGGAAAGGTTTAGCTAGTTGCAAACATGAAGGAATGAGGACATTATGCAGCTTCTTTTAAATGTATCTATGGTTAAATGATGGACATCAAACCAATTCTTTTGCTGCAAATTATGTTTCAATATATTGTGAGATGATATTTTAGGTATCTATAAATTTTATATTTGATAAACATTTACATTTCATTATAGTGATTTGGTATCTTGACTTCTCGCTACTCTAATACATCTATTAGGAATGAGATGAGGTGGCCTTCATAAAATTATTGATTTTTCATCAAAGACTGTACTTATTTAGATAGTTAATGAGTATGATTATATTGTTTACTTATTATATGAATCACATTCATAAGAAATAGTATATGAATTCCATATTATTCTAATAGAACTTTAGTAAAATGAAATATATATTTGTTTACTTCCTGAGGTCTAAAATATTTTTATTTTTTCTTCATTTCAAGGATATTAATTTTTAATTTTCCATAAAAATAAAGATAGATGTTTTAACTCTTAGAAAAAAACTCTATCCCATGCACTAGACATGAAATTAAGCAAAGACATAATAGATAAGAAAATTCAAACGCATCGCCTTGTTGGTAAAGGAAAATTAGCAAAACTAAAGACCATCATTCAAATCAATAGGAAAATAAAGTGAATACCAAAACATGACTTCATCCAAGGACATATGAGAATAACATTGTAGTGAAAAGACATGGTAAGCAAATCATATTATGGTTAAGGAAGTTTTAGGCACCTCCTCACCGTATGAGGAATATTTTACATGTTACTTTGAGTTTAGAAATGGTTTGAACTTGGTTTATGGGTTTTCATGTTAAAAAGAAAATAGAGGAAATCAAAATAAATCATTTTTTTATGTTGATGAGTACTTATGGCCTTATGATGATCGTGAAACTTTCCATCATCAGCCCTAAGGACTCTAGTGAGTTGAAGATCTCAAACACCTCAAGATAATATCGCATTAGAGATCCATCTAGGGCAAGTGGGATGATATGTTTTTATGGGTTAAGAGAGATGATAAAAGAGGTTTGTGAGTCAAATTGGATAAACCAAGATAGGTTATGTGATAAGAAAGATTAATATGGTCATTTTAAGTCAATTAAAGAAATGTCAATATGAATCTAATTCATTTGATATTCTTAGGAGGACTTTATCTTAACCATGTAGCAATATCAGCAGTTATGGCAACTCAGTGCAAGGTTTAATGTATGCCATATGATTTGGTGATTCAAGGAAGTATCTATGTGTAACTAAGAGTGAATGATTAGTGTCTATTAGCAATTTTGTGTGAACACAAAATCAACATGGTTAGGTTAAGTAGATAATATATGACATGATCATGAAAGAATAATCTAACAATCATAGCAAGAGTATTTTAGTGTTCAGATCATGATGATAAAAATATGAACAACAAGGTTAACTATCCACCTGAACCTAAAATATAAGAACTAATCTAGAATATTTTAAGCATGTAGATTGATTTTTTTAGATTTAGAAGTGATATAAGTAGTTCAAGCAATTACTCGACCCAGAGGCCCTTTCAGCCTCCCTACTTTTCTACAACCTCCTGGTGTTAAGGACAATATGTTCTAGAAGATGGATCCTACTAGAAAGAACAATGTCATATAGATAGGTAGCTTTCCTTTATATTAAGGAGAATAAAAAGTGGTGAAGTTTTATGTTTAATATGGGGTTATGTATAGGTGTTGTATGTGTTTGGGAGTTCATGACTGATGGAAAAAAAATCTTGTTGGGAGTTTGTTTCATATAGATTTGGAAAGAAAATCAGCCAATGCTTGTTGCAGATAATTTCATCAATATGTATTAAGGTTCATGTTCTAGGATGTTGTGATTATGGTGTGTTAGTCCTAGTGGTTTAGATGAATCCATTGCAGGAGGTCCCTAGGTAGGTCAATATATTTTCTAATATTAGTTTTCTATATATTGAATATTCTAAAGAAAAATTTCTTTCTGACATGTCTTTTTTGTTATGTGGCTTAATGTTGAGTGTTTCAGTTTAAGTTCAGTAAAAAATGATGTGCTACGCCTAGTGATTTATATGATTCCATTGTAAGAGGACCCTGGGTAGGTCAATCTATTTTCTAATATTATTTTTCTATGTATTGAATTTCTAAAGAATTTTTTCTTTCTAACATTTCTTTTTTTTTGTTGTGAGGTTTAATGTTGAGTGTTTAAATTTAAGTTTAGTAAAGAAAAATTAGTTGAGAACCATAATATTGAGAGCCAAATATTCTTATTTTCCCTTTTTGTCAGATTCCAAGAGATGTTATGTCATTGAATTCAAATAATTATGTTCCAAACTAGGAATTTAATCAAATATTCACTTCCATTTAGGAAAATTGCAAAAAATAGGGTTTGAATGCAATTGAGTTTCCAATTGTTATGGGTTGAATATTTTTTTCTTAGAGAATTTAACTAGGAATTTGATTAAAAGATGGTTTATAGGAAGCTCAATTAAAGACTACATTATGCTTATATTCATAACATGAGTGCCTTTTATCTGTGAAGCCAGAATATGCAAAAAAATAAATATATGAATGGATTAAATAGGAGGATATATATGTGAAATGTGTGGGAAAGTGTGATAATATTCTATCATTAACCATAATATGTATGCATTCTGATCATTATATGAGTGAAAGAAAATAAGATGTCAATTGTTTATCCCTCTCAAGACATGGTTCAACATACGAGCAAGAACTACATGCTTGAGCCAAGCCTAACCAACATTTATGCTCCTCAAAGGCCAAAGGTGACACTACTCAAGGGAAAATATGATGAGCATGATTCTTAATGTAAATGGATTCTACAATGATGTGCAATATTTTGAAAGTTGACAGTCCCTTTAAAACCCTTCAATTACATCATATAAGTGTACTAGGTCAACCACAAAGACCTATGTAGATTATGTTAGTTAGTTTAACCTCTTCATCAATTGATCGGACAATTTGTAACTTCTTGATGAGTGAGACATAGTTAGTTTAGTGTTTTGATAATCTTTACAAGAAATTTTGTTTATTAAATCAAGTGTTTAAGTTTTACATCAATTTAACATCTTGATGATTTGGATACATAATTAGTTCAACATCTTAGTGAGATGGATGGAAAATCAATTTAATGTCTTTATATGAGTTGCATGGAATCATATTACATCTTGATCTAGGTTGTGAATAATTTTAACAACTTGATGATTTGGATAGAGTCATTTTAGCATCTTGGTCATTGGAAAGGTAAAGCAATATATGGAGTTTTGATTCATCTCGTCAAATGTGGTAGGTTGTTTGATTCATCTCCTCAAATGTAGTAGGGTGTTGGACTCTTCTCCATAGACGGTAAAGGTGTTTAATTTACCCCATCAAACATGGGTTTCTCAAGTAATCTCCTTGAATGTTTGTATATCACTTTCAATTGGGTAGGCTTTTGGTCCAATATTTATTCATAGTCCACCACTCAAAGGATTTTAAAGTTTGACATGAATGATGGCCTTGCTTATGGACATGTTATGGAACCAAGTGGAAAGATGGATATTTAGATGGGGATTTGAGACAAAAGAAAAAGGTCAAGTTAAGGGTCATAGTTCAAGACCCAAAGAATATTTGAGATTTGATTTAGAAATAAGTACCCATTGGGGATAGGGTTTTATTAAAGTTAGTTTCTGCTCAGGATGACTTAGAATACAAAGTAATGCATAAAAACCCAAGGTCGCCTTTTTACTATCTTTTCATGGTGAAATTTTTAAAGACTAGAGCTTTAATGATATTCATGTTGATTTGATCATCAAGAAAAATATGAGTAGGGGTCCATAATTCAGGATCCAAAAGGTGAGTCTGCACCAATGATGGTTGTTAGAATTTCATTTTCTAAGATCTAATGTTAATCATAGGGTGAGAGTAGATTTATACTGTTCAAAGACTAGTATCGAATCTATAGATTTTTTTAACTTTTTAGTATTTTACTCACATTTTTTAGAGTTATGATTTTATATTATTATTGAAGGTTCTAGAAATTCCTTTGAGAATCCAAGGACCTTTTTAAAAAATGGGAAGTTTTTGTGAAATTTATATAGAAGGAGAACATTTTTTTTATATGTCCTAAGGGATACAACTTGTTTTTTTAGGAATTTGGAGTTTGATAAACATATTGATTAATGAATTACAACGACTTGTAATCAAATTGATCAGCATGTAAACTGCCATTAGTGTGATACATTATATTAAATTATTCATGTGAAAGATTGATATTTAGTGATCTTTGACCCTCTATATCCCTTATATACACCAAAAATGATATAAAGTACCACCAAACATATTTCCATTATCCAATTGTGTCTATCTAAATTCAAAGGGATGTTAAATGCATATTTTGCCGATCAAAGTATGAGTTTAACCAAAACTTGTCTAGATAATGTACAAGTTCAACTAATATTGATGCATCAAGAGCCTGATCAAGATTCCTTGGTCCATCTTCATCAAAATTGGTATTCAACCTGGGAAGTGTAATTGTGAGTTTCCTTACATTGAGAACCTCTTAGCCAAATTGAGAGTTCAATAAGGCACAAGTAGATTAAACCAAATGTTAGCCATTGGTTCTCTATAAATCACTTAATTAGTCATAAAAAATTATTTGACCACATATTATGAATACTTTTCATTTGAGTTGCCAATTACATATTTATAGAAAAAAGTGCTTCAAATTGTAGTCTCCATCTTCCTCTTCAATGCCTATTATTTTTAAGATTTGAGAGAGTTTCTGAGAAGAAGGTTTGTCAAAATAGTTTAGAGGAAGAGTTCCTCAATGTGGATGTTCTCCCTCAGACCAATATGAAAGATCTCTAATAGTTGTGTTCTCACTCTTCCAGGCACAATAGGAGAAGGTTATCTTGTTGTTGTTATCCCTTGTCCAAAGAAAAGTGGTGATTGAACTAGTTTACCGATTTATATCTTAACATTACTACATTTAATCATGACTACAAATTAAAACCTTGTATTCTAATCTACTAGGGCTCAATTAGGGGAATTGGGTCTTAACCATCATATATACAAAATCTAAATGAGTTCAAGAAGGGGTGACCTCCTACCACCCAATTAAACTACCCAATTCCTAGGATGAGTGGTGGGAGATAAATCACCATTGGTTCTAGGGATAAAACTTGGGTTGCTTCATTGGTGGCTCATTAGTCGATCCACTGGGCCAACTCTGTCGGGTCTTAACCATCTTATATAAGTTGTATATTTTTTGTTTAGGTTTTTATTGTACTGCACATATTTCTTCATTTCCTACTTGGAGACTTGACCACATTATTCTTATGATGTACAATCCTATGAATCCCATACAAAACATTCATTTGATATCAATGTCTCCCTTCAAGTATATCTAACAATATTTGAAAAATTAGGGGACAACATCCCCGATGATCTTGACTTGGAGGGAGTCCACCACAAGTAGTCGTAAATGTTTTTTGGATCCACTACACCTACTTGAAAGGAGGATGCACTTATACTTTTGAGGCATAATAAGTAACTTGTGTAAGATGATTGTACATATGCACACTCCACCAATGATGAAACTAGAAGATTGGGATACTAATACCGCATACAGGGTTGATGTAATATATAGCAAGGCAAAGTAGTCTTCAGTGTGTTTTGGGATGAAATGAAATTTTCTCAAAAAATTGTATATATATGGATCTCTATAGAGATTAAAATGTATGCTTTACATCCTATGAGTTGAAGGATCTATTATTTGACTAAAGGCAATCTTTGGAGCAAATCCATTACATGTTCATGGCTTAGCATGTTTTTGCGATATCCAAGCTAAAAATTTAGTTTGTGACCTAATAGAGGTTGAATCCATGTAAATCTACTCACTTCTCGTCGTTTTTGCTATTTTCTGTCTTCACTTCCTTCATGGATCGAGTTCTCCATGTTTCATGGTGGATATTTTCTCGACCTAATTCTCTCCTTCTCTTCCTTTTTGTCCTAGTTGGAGCTAGTGCATGCAAGTTTGGATGTCGGGGAGGTGTCGATGGAGTTATGGATATATGGTTTCATGCTTCTTGTTTTTGGAAACCTATTCTCTAGGCAAGTGGATCACTACCCATTAGAAATATATACATGTTTAGGCATAATCCAAGTGTAACTAAAGAATTAATCATTTTTTCGTGACAGTAGCCCTATGTTTTGGGTGGAAATTAGTGGATTTTTAAGAACAACAGAACTTGTTGTTGTGTACAAATATTTAGTATTTTTATATTTTTTATTATTTTAATAAATTCAGGAGGTACTCTTATTCTTCCTACGCTCCTCGTGTAGGCAAAACTCAGCAAACATCAACACAGCTCCTGCTTATAACATGGAAGTATAGCCCCCTTGAAACAACCGCTACAACAACATGCGAAAAATCCCTTTTGCCTACAACAACACTGAAGAACATCACTCAGCATTCACAAGACCGACATCAATATATGGCATCGACCTCTTTTCTAGGATAATCATGCCTCTAATCCTTATGGGTAAAGTGGACCATTCTATGCAGATATATGGATCATCTAGATGACAACCCCACTCCCCCAAAGTTCTCAAAATTGAATTAACGATTCTTGGGACTGTGAAACCAATGATAGCTAATTTGTGTAGCTCTCTTCTGATCTCACTGATATGGTAGCTGGCCTTCCATGGTTCTTTAGTGCCTCCCTAGAGAATCTCCTCGACATATTTGTTGTCAGTTTCTATGATGGATACGGGAATGTTACGATCATCTGTGATCTTTAGGCCCACAATGCATGCGTGGAAGAGCACCACTGTGAAGTCCTCCTCCTTAAGACAAACTCTAAACACCAATCTGACATAGTTGTGACAATTACTGACCATCCGACCGCCCATCTGTGATTGATACCAAATAGATCTCAATTCATGCCTATGGTTATGTTCATCTTGAGATTAGCGATGTCTAGAGGGCTCCACCTGACCACCTTGATAGTCTTAAGCTTCACTAGTGGTTCTTTAAGGTCCAGCCTACTGAGAGATGCATAGAAAATTGGCTCTTCAATTTTGGTGAAAGATCTAGTCGATATCAGCCTATTAAGGATGTAAACCATATCATTCCATTCCGTCTCAAGACTGTAGGAAGTTCCATAATATCTAGCCTTGCACTTCACCCACCATATCTTTCTTCCATGCAAAGAGAGTTGTCATGATGGCGGCCAACCAGGTTTTCTGTGAGTGTGAATTCCTCACAGCGCATCTAGCGATGATGTCGGGGACATTCATAGGGCATGGTTTATATGTTAGTTCTATAATCTTTCCCAAAAAAAACCGGAAATGTCACTCCAGATAAAAAGATGATCCACATCCTCACGTCTATGGTCTGTGCAACACAAGCACTTGGAGGCTAGCTATATGTGGCATCTTCAAACATTTTCATCTGTTGGAATCGCTCCCTTCACCACTTTCCACAGAACCACACTTGCCTTAGGGAATGGGATCTTCCAAATGTGTGACAAATCATCAAGAGGGGCATTGGCTTCACTTAAGATCATCTTCTTCACCGTCTTAATCAAGAAATACCCTTGTCTGGTTAGCGTCCATATAACATGATCCTCATCTTGATTGATCACCCCATTTGATTTTTGTATCTATGAGATTCCTTCCTCATTTATGATAGATCTCAGGGTCTCTAAATCCCACCCTGTGTCTCTAGACCAGAAATCTTTGATCCAGAAATCACAAGAGCGGTCACTATTGTATATTGCATAATTAGTCAGCCTCCTATCACACCACAATGAATCCCAAAAGGACAACTCACCTTTTCCAATGATCCACCTACAATGTGTTGAACGTGTTGTTAATCAGACGGAGGGGCTCAATATCAAGCCTTTTGTTCTCCACAGGTGTGGCAATGCGATGCCAAGCCATCCGCGATTGCCTGGGATGATGCTTCCTGCTTGCCCAAGGGAATCTCGACATGATCATTTCCATCTTGTCATAGATGATATCAGGAATACTAATAGCCGCCGATGTGTACATAGTAGTGGATGTTAGAACATTCTTTATAAGTAGCCTCCTTCCCATAAAGGAGAGTAGGTTCATCTTCCATGACGCGATCTTAGAGACCATCTTATCAATCAACAGTTCAAACATGGCCAATGTGGTTCTCCCTACTACTATAGGAATGTCTAGATATTCAATAGAGGTTGCTTCCAGCTCCACTCTAAGCGAGTGGGCAATGATGGCGTTTGTGGCTAGATCTAGACCGCCTGCCAGGAGCATCGATTTGGATCTGTTAATTGGTTTCCCGATCACTTTATTCTCTGATAATCGTATCTATGGCCACGCATGACGAGTCATCGACGTTGAAGAGAAAGACTATGTCATCAGCATACAGGATGATCGGCGGCACATATGCTCCTCCCCTAGTCCGATATCTTGATATTACCCCTTCCACAGGTGCATGCATAAAACACCTACAAAGGATCTCTTAAAATATGATGAAAAGAGATGGGGAGAGGGTGTTACTTTATTTCAATCCCCTAATCATGGGAAAGAAACCCACAGTGTAATCTCCTAACGTAATGGTATCCCAGGAGGACTCAAAGAACCGGAGGCATGACGCAAACATCTCCAGAGTAAACCCAAACCATAGCATGATCCTCTTGAGGACCTTCCAATCAGTTCTATCATATGCCTTCACCATATCAACTTTTACCATTACATTTGGGGAGGGTTGGAGATCATGAACTAGTTCCTTCACAAATTTAATATGGGTGTTGATGTTTCTTCCAACCACAAAAGCACCTTGCGTGTCTGAGATCGGCCGGGGGAGGAACCTAGCAATCCAATTGTATATTATCCTCACTAGAATGCAGAGTGCTACCTTCTCAATAGAGATTGGCCTAAAATCTATAGCAACATTAACCAGCAAGCCTCGTTTAGGAAGGAGGACAATCCTACAACAGAAAAGGCTTCTGTGGCAGGGTTGGCCTCTAAAGAATGCTTCAGCCATGCACATAAAGCCTGCTCTAATACGATCCCATGCTGCAAGAAAGAAGATTATAGTGAAACCATCAGGTCCAGGCACCATATGTGCCTCGATTTCCTTCATCGTGGCATGGATTTCCTCTGCTGATGGTATAGGTTTCAGGCTCATATGGTCATCTATATCAAGCACTTCCGGAATGTATTCTAGAAATCTGTCCAGATCGGCCTCTTCTATTTCGGCCTGCTCCGCATAAAAGGATTTGTAGAAACATGTTGCATCCTGTGCCATGAGGATAGGGTCATTAGTTTCACTGCAATCATGCAGAACTAAGCGAGATATTTGTCTATTTTTCCTTTTGCTCTTGACAATGGCATGATAGATTGCGGTGTTCCTCTCACCGTCCTGTAACCACGAGATTTCTCCCGCTAAATGTCCTCTTCCTGATTCAGGATCATCTGCAACTCGAGCTTGGATTTTCGTAAGTTAGCTTCATGTATTAGATTCGGGTCTTCGTCAAAAATGATCTTGTTGGAGTGCACGACGTCCTCGAGATCTCTTCTCCTTTAAGCAAGGCTCCCGAAAGTCTCCTTACTCCATGCATGAAGGTCCGATCGCACCTGTTTGAGTTTGGAGTAAAAAATGAATGATGGATGTCCCATGGTTTCCACCTCCCAGCTTCTCCTGATTATCTCCAGGCATTTCTAGCTTTTTATCCAGCCAAGTAGCGATGAACGTGAACCACTTAGGTAGTTAGGTGGCTGAGGGGTTCCTTCACGCATAAGTAAGGGGCAGTGATCTGATACCCTATACCTTGTGAGGTGTATGATCTTGTTGTCGGGGTGTGCATCAGTCCAACCTCCATTTATGAGGACCCTATCCAATCTTTCCCATTTGGTGGGTATCAAGATCTGTTTGTCGACCCAAGCTAGTGAAATGGCTACCCTCAAAGGGGGAGTTCAACCTACAATTGATTATCCGCAATGAAACAGTTGAAGTTGCACATCACCTGGAAGCCTGGGGGGTCACCTCCCCTTCTCTCCTCCGGCATGCGAACCGTGTTAAAATCACCAGTGATGATCCATTGGTCCTCTCCAACCATGCGTAAGAGGCTTGTAATAGACTCCCATTGATCTTCCTTTCATACATACCGCATCTTGCATACAAAGCAAGTGCCTCCTGCATCCTCCATGACCTTGATTGTGATGTGCTATATGTGCTTGGAAATGATAGTTGGCTGATGGGAACTATATATCTAAGAAGAGCCACTTTGTCTGCTTGGTAGAGAGGTTCAAAGAGACCTACGACCATTGGTTTGTGCATCGGACATAGTCTTCCAAGAACTCACCTAGTGGCACCATTTCTCACGCCCCGAAGGTTCCAAAAAAAGAGCCATACCAAGCATAACAACCGGTACACACACCTCGTAGGGTCCATCCGGGGGGCTTAGTAGCTGCCCCCTCAGCCGTAGTGCGACGGGAGTGCTCATCCTCACTCTCCGCACTCTTGTAAGCTTCTTCAGAGCGCGATTGCGATCTTATGGATCTCCTCCTATGGGAATGTGTGCCATCTTGCACGGGCGATGAGTGATCTGGTCTGAAACCACAGGTTCTGTCACGTGTTCTCCTCCTTTCAGACTGTGTGACAAGATCTTCTAAGTGAATGTAATCTTCCAAACTTCTGTGAGGCAGAACGATTCTCGTTCCATCACGACCCTGGCTGGGGATCCACTTGTGTTCTCTATACTTCCGGTCCGAACTGTGCTTGGTGATGGGTAAAGCTGATGTGGAGGAGGCGGTGGGAGGAGGTGTTGATTATGCCGATCTCCCTCAAGTTCCAGAGGTGTTGGGATCTACGCCCTTTCAGCTATTTGTCCTTGGATAGAAAAGGTCATTGCCAGGAAGTGAAGTTCACGGCCTACCTCTGTGAGACTGAATATGTACCCACCATCATCTCCCCCCACCTTACTGCGTGCTACCATATGTAGGCGGACCGTTGCTCTTATCGACCCGACAATCAACGAGATATATTGGGGGATATCCTCACTGAATGCTTCTGCTCGGAAAAATATGCCAGAGATGACATCTGTGCTTCTCTGGCAGTTGGAGATGTGGATCATCGAAGAGAATCCCTTAAACATGGTTAGAATGGATGAATCATCCCTACAGGTTATGGGTATATTCGTTACCCAGAACTAGAAGGACTCCTTCTGGATTCCCAGTATCCATGGGTCTCACAGCGAGAGGGGGCCCTGATGTCGTGCGTATGCCCCTCTCCAACATAGCAGTAGCTTCCTCCTGGCTGCTAAAAAAACCACCTCCTTTCTTTCGTCGTGCCTGTACAAGTCCACCGCTTGAGGCCATGTGTTCCAAAGTAGTTGTCCGACCTCCACCTATGTCCTGTTCGTGCTCCATGAGATCTCCAGCCCCCGCTTGAGAGCGGTATTCTTTTTGGTGTGTTCCTGGTATGCTGATCCCAGGTCTACAAAAGTACATTTCAGTGTGTGGCCAACACCACCTCATGCTGGAACCTTGGCTGGTAGGAGTGGAAAGCAGTGGATGGATGCAATATCGGGTGGGCACTACGTTGAATGGTATTCCCTCCTATTTGGGCATCGCCGTGCAAGGTGATTTGATTTTTTGTAGATATAACATATTTTAGGGTTTGAGCATTGCACCTGCCAATGCCCCCGACCTCTTCATGCATTGAAAGCACAAATTATACGTGATGCTAAAAAGGGGTCTGTGCTTTTTCCTGGAAAACCCTATTATCCAATTGTGCCTATTTTCTAAATTCAAAGGGGTGTTAAATGCATAGTTTTCTGATCAAAGTATGAGTTTTAAAAAAACTTGTCCAGCGAAAGTATAAGTTCAACTAATACTGATGCATTAAGAGCCTGATCAAGATTCCTTAGTCCATCTTCGTCAAAATTTGTATTCAACCTGGGAAGTGTAATTGTGAGTTTCCTTATAGAGAGAACCTCTTAGCCAAATTGAGAGTTCAACAATGCACAAGTAGATTAAACCAAATGTTAACCATTTGTTCTCTATAAATCACTTAATTAGTCATAAATAATTATTTGACCACATATTATGAATACTTTTCATTATGAGTTGCCAATTACATATTTATAGAAAAAAGTGCTTCAAATTGTAGTCTCCATCTTCCTCTTCAATGCCTGTTATTTTTAAGATTTGAAAGAGTTTCTGAGAAGAAGGTGTCTCAAAATAGTTTATAGGAAGAGTTCCTCAATGTGGATGTTCTCCCTCAGACCAATATGAAAGATCTCCAAAAGTTGTGTTCTCACTCGTCCAGGCATATTAGGAGAAGGTTATCTTGTTGTTGTTATCCCTTGTCCAAAGAAAATTTGTGATTGAACTAGTTTACCCATTTATATCTTAACATTACTACATTTAATCATGAATACAAATTAAAACCTTGTGTTATAATCTACTAGGGTTCAATTAGGGGAATTGGGTCTTAACCATCGTATATACAAAATCTAAATGAGTTCAGGAAGGGGTGACCTCCTGCCACCCAATTAAACTACCCAATTCCAAGGATGAGTGGCGGGAGATAAATCACCATTGGTTCTAGGGATCAAACTTGGGTTGCTTCATTGGTGGCTCATTAGTTGATCCACTGGGCCAACTCTGCCGAGTCTTAACCATCTTATATAAGTTGTATATTTTTTGTTTAGATTTTTATTGTAGTGCACATATTTCTTCATTTCTTACATGTAGACTTGACCGCATTATTCTTATGATGTACAATCCTATGAATCCCATACAAAACATTCATTTGATATCAATGTCTCCCTTCAAGTATATCTAACAATATTTGAAAAATTAGGGGACAACATCCCCGATGATCTTGACTTGGAGGGAGTCCACCACAAGTAGTCGTAAATGTTTTTTGGATCCACTACACCTACTTGAAAGGAGGATGCACTTATACTTTTGAGGCATAATAAGTAACTTGTGTAAGATGATTTTACATATGCACACTCCACCAATAATGAAACTAGAAGATTGGGATACTAATATCACATACAAGGTCGAGGTAAGATATAGAAAGACAAAGTAGTATTCGGTGTGTTTTGGGATGAAATGATATTTTCTCAAAAAATTGTATATATATGGATCTCTATAGAGATTAAAACGTATGATTTACATCCTATGAGTTGAAAGATCTATTCTTTGACTAAAGGCAATCTTTGGAGCAAATCCATTGCATGTTCATGGCTTAGCATGTTTTTGTGATATCCAAGCTAAAAATTTAGTTTGTGACCTAATAGAGGTTGAATCCATGTAAATCTACTCACTTCTCCTCGCCGTTGTTGCTATTTTTTGTCTTCACTTCCTTCATGGATTGAGTTCTCCATGTTTCATGGTGGATATTTTCTCTACCTAATTCTCTCCTTCTCTTCCTTTTTGTCCTAGTTGGAGCTAGTGCATGCAAGTTTGGATGTCGAGGAGGTGTCGGTGGAGTTATGGATATATGGTTTCATGCTTCTTGTTTTTGGAAACCTATTCTCTAGGCAAGTAGGTCACTACCTATTAGAAATATATACATGTTTAGGCATAATCCAAGTGTAACTAAAGAATTAATCAAGTTTTCATGGCAGTAGCCCTATGTTTTGGGTGGAAATTAGTGGATTTTTAAGAACAACAGAACTTGTTGTTGTGTACACATATTTAGTATTTGTATATTTTTTTATTCTTTTAATTAATCCAGGAGGTACTCATATTCATCCTACACTCCTCGTGTAGGCAAAACTCAACAAACATAAACACAACTCCTGCTTATAATGTGGAAGTATAGCCCCCCTTGAAACAGCCTCTACAACAACATGTGAAAAAACCCTTTTGCCTACAACAACACTGAAGAACATCACTCAACATTCACAAGACCGACATCAATATATGGCATCGACCTCCTTTCTAGGATAATCATGCCTCTAATCCTCATGGGTAAAGTGGACTGTTCTATGCAGATATATGGATCATCTAGATGACAACCCCACTCCCCCAAAGTTCTCAAAATGGAATTAACGATTCTTGGGACTGTGAAACCAATGATAGCTAATATGTGTAGCTCTCTTCTGATCTCGCTGATATGGTAGCTGGCCTTCCATGGTTCTTTAGTGCCTCCCCAGATAATCTCCTCGACATATTTGTTGTCAGTTTCTATGATAGATACATGGATGTTACGATTATAAACGATCTTTAGGCCCACAATGCACGCGTGGAAGAGCACCACTGTGAAGTCCTCCTCCTTCAGCCAAACTCTAAACACCAATCTGACATAGCTATGATGATTACTGACCATCCGATCACCCATCTGTGATTGATACCAAATATATCTTGATTCCTGTCTGTGGTTATGTTCATCTTGAGATTAGCGATGTCTGGAGGGCTCCACCTGACCATCTTGACAGTCTTAAGCTTAACTGATTATTCTTTAAGGTCCAGCCTACTGAGAGATGCATAGAACATTGGCTCTTCAATTTTGGTGAAAGATTGAGTCGATATCAGACTATTGAGGATGTAAACCATATCATTCCATTCCGTCTCAAGACTGTAGGAAGTTCCATCATATCTAGCCTTGCACCTCACCCATCATATCTTTCTTCCATGCAAAGAGAGCTGTCATGATGGTGGCCAACTAGGTTTTTTGTGAGTTTGAATTCCTCACAGTACTTCTAGCGATGATGTCGGGGACATTCATAGGGCATGGTTCATCTGTTAGTTATGTAAGCTTTCCCAAAAAAAACCCGGCAATGTCACTTCGGATAAGAAGATGATCCACATCCTCATGTCTATGATCCATGCAACACAAGCACTTGGAGGCAAGCTGTATGTGGCATCTTCAAACATTTTCATCTGTTGGAATGGCTCCCTTCATTACTTTCCACATAACCGCACTTGCCTTAGGGAATGGGATCTTCCAAATGTGTGACAAATCATCAAGAGGGGTGTTGTATTCACATAAGACCATCTTCTTCGCCATCTTAATCAAGAAATACCCTTGTCTGGTTAGCGTCCATATAACACGATCCTCATCTTGATTGATCACCCTGTTTGATTTTTGTATCTATGAGATTCCTTCCTCATTTACAATGGATCTTAGGGTCTCCCAATCCCACCCTGTGTCTCTGGACCAGAAATATTTGATCCGGAAGTCACAAGAGTGGTCACATTATATATTGCATAATTAGCCAACCTCCTATCACACCACAATGAATCCCAAAAGGACAACTCACCTTTTCCAATGATCCACCTATAGTGTGGGTATATCGTCAGAAACATGTGTCACACCTTCTTCTAGTAAGGTGATGTAGTCAAACTCAACTTGAGGTAAGGTGGATGGCATCCATTCCTATGGGTGAACTGCGATGTGTATTTGCTCTTACAAAATTTTTCCCAAATTGTCTTCCCTTCCACAATCTCCCAACTTGATTTTGTGATGAACATGTTGTTAATCAGATGGAAGGGCTCAATATCAAGCCTTTTGTTCTCCACAGGTGTGGCAATGCGATGCCAATCCATCCACAATTGCCTCGGCTGATGCTTCCTGCTTGCCCAAAGGAATCTTGACATGATCATTTCCATCTTGTCATAGATGCTATCAGGAATACTAATAGCCGTCGATGTGTACATAGTAGTGGATGTTAGAAAATGCTCTATAAGTAGCCTCCTTCCCACAAAGGAGAGTAGGTTCATCTTCCATGACATGATCTTAGAGACCATCTTATCAATCAACAGTCCAAACATGGCCAATGTGGTTCTCCCTACTACTATAGGAATGTCTAGATATTCAATAGAGGTCGCTTCAAGCTCCACTCTAAGCGAGTGGGCAATGATGGCGTTTGTGGCTAGATCTGGACCGCCTGCCAAGAACATCAATTTGGATATGTTAATCGGTTTCCCGATCACTTTATTCTCTGATAATCGTATCTATGGCCACGCATGACGAGTCATCCATGTTGAAGAGAAAGACTATGTCATCAACATACATGATGATCCGCGGTGCATCTGCCCCTCTCCTAGTCCGATATCTTGATATTACCCCTTCCACAGGTCCTACTAAGGATCTCTTCGAAGATGATGAAAAGAGATGGGGGAGAGGGCATTACTTTATTTCAGTCCCCTAAGCATGGGAAAGAAACCCATAGTGTAATCTCCTAACGTAATGGAGCAAAGGTGTTGGGATCTGCTCCCTTTTAGCTATTTGTCCTGGCCGGGATAGAAAAGGTGTTATGAAGCAGTTGTCCGACCGCCACCTATGTCCAATTCGCACCCCATGAAATCTCCAGCCCCGCTTGAGAGCGGTGTTCTTCTGGGTGTGTTCCTGGTATGCTGGACCCAGGTCTACAAAAGTACATTTCGGTGTGTGGCCAACACCACCTCATGCCGGAACCATGGCTGGTAGGAGTGGAAAGTTGTGGATGGATGCAATATCGGGTGGGTGCTATGTTGAATGGTATTCCCTCCTGTTTGAGCATCGGCGTGCAAGGTGATTTGATTTTTTGTAGATATAACATATTTTAGGGTTCGAACATTGCGCCTTCCAATGCCCCCGACCTCTTCATGTATTGAAAGAACACATTATACGTGATGCTAAAAAGGGGTATGTGCTTTTTCTTAGAAAACCCTCCGCTCACTCCTCAGATCTACGTGATTCATCTCTATGCCGGTTCGACCAAGATGTTCCAGTGTGAGTAAATAGAGATATTGTTGTATATTACATATGGCTATTCTTATTCTTTGGTCATATTGCTTACTATTTCATTTTTCTCTACTTCTTATAGTATTCCCACATACTACTGACAAGAGAAATATATACATTTAGTCCTTATAAGAAGGAAAATATCTTTTTTTTTATGAAAATGTCATGAAAGATGAGTAATTGGATTAATGTAATGAGTTAAACCCTAATAATTTAGGATAGTCCATGTGCACTATAGCATCCCTAGTGTACAAGAGTTGTTGGAAAGGGAAATCAGTGTTCTTTTAGAAATCCATGGATCATTAGAAGGTACTTATAATTGTATGTTGTTATATGAGTTACTGAGAATTCATGTGAGATATCCAATAGGTTCCCTAAAGTCACCCATTGTATGAGTGGTCGAGATCATTTTTTCTACTGTTATATGGTTGTTCTGCTAATGCGATTGATTATATATGGATGAGATATATTTAAATAGTATTATCAATAGGATATTATAGGTGTCATTACCTTTTTACCTAGGGAGGATGTAATGTTTATGTAAGTGACATGTTGATGAGCCCCTACTTGTATACCCACACCAATTGGTATGTGGATGGATCTTAGTGAGACCAAATACATATTAGATTCTTTACATTGGACATGGGGACTTTGTAGTTATAACCTTGAAGTTTGAAACATACACTCCAATATAACTATGGAAAGAGTCTAACATATAACACATTTGATTAGGATATATTGATTATTCCTAACCAATATTTCTTACAAGTATATATTGTCTTCCAAGCAATAAGAGATTCCATGTTTATTTATTTTAGGCAATTGATATATTGATTATACTATAATGACAAGATGAGATGTCTTTACCTCATGTGATAAGATTCCATATCTCCAAATATTTACCAAGTTTTATTAAGTGTTGAGTATAACATAAATATTTTTTATGTGTACACTAATTCATATGATGTGTTTCTAGCCTATGTTGATCTATACTGGGGGGTTCTTCTCTTGTTAGGATTCTTTATGAATATCATGTGGTTCTTCCATGTGGCTTTTGGTATAAGGGAAGAAAAGTAAATGATGAGATGATAAAGACTTAACAAATGATAACATAAAACACTCTAGACTGTCCATGTAATCTCACTTTCTTGAGTGTCAGATGGGTAGTTGATACAAGATGACATATGACACTTTCTTTACTATTTCTTTTAATTGTGAAGTATGAACTTGTTCACATTTTAGACAGTGTTGTACCTTCTTGCATATGGATCTCCTTATAACCTGCTTGTTATGATTTATAAGGATGGATTCATTTCCTTTAATCCTTTTAGGCATATACCCTGATATCCTTTGGACTATCCTTGGTGATTATTATCAAATCATAGGTTGGTTGAGTCGACAATGATAATGGGAATTAGGATTAAGATGACAAGTAAGTGATGAACATGACATGACCATGATGCATGCTCCTTGAACTCAACATTTGGATGCCCTGGTCAAGTATCCAAGTGTTGAGGGAAGAGTCGGTGTGGACCTCTCTACTTGTACATTGACAAATAATTAGTTTGAAATGATGCAAACGGTATAATAAAAATATAATCATTATGAAAATGATCAGATAAACATTGACAAGATATGTGGAACCCATATTAGTATGGATATGTTGAACAATAAATATGTATAGAACTGGTAAATAAGTTATGGAAGGGACTAAAGTAGTTGCTTGAGTAAGATAAAGCATGTTTTAACTCATCACCATTGAAAGTTTTATGTTGTATGATGCTTAATTTGAATATGAATAATGTAAAATGAATTCTTGAAACTTGAAAGGATACCTGGTATGGATATTAAACTGGTGTTTGAAGATGATATTTTATATTTTTATGAGGTTAAGGAAGGGTGACTGAGTGTATGGAACTTTATATAATGTGCAGAAGTAAGAGGAATCCTAAAATAGTATGCCCAATGTATGGATGTGTACATGTAAGATCATAGAGAATACATGTAATAAGGATTTAATGTGTAAAATCCAACAATTGTGTGTTATGAAAGAATCAATGTAATTGATCATGATACAATGAGGAGAATTAGATTAGATGCTGAGGAAATGATCTCTCGTGCATAATCATAAGGAGTGTGAATAATCATAAGGAGTCATAGTGAATGCGAAGCATGATGAGGAGATAAAAACCAAAAGTATATTTTAGCAAAGGATATGGTGATAATCAAGATGAAAAATGAGATTGAACGGTGAAAGAAGGGTAACTATAATATCTTTCAATAAAAATCATGAAATCAGTAGGTTGACACTAGAAAGAAACAAGAATACGTGATGGTCTTATGATTGAATATGATGTTGTCCCAATACCTTTTTATGCTTAGATGATGGAGGGTGTATGGTTCAAATGTTTAATGAGTAGGCTTGTTCAACAAGAGCATGTTTAAACTATATAACAAAGAAAAGATGGCGATGACTAAGATAAATTTATAGTACATGGAATGTACCCATGTGTTTATGAGTTCATTATGAATCTATGAAAAGCTAAAGGGTCAAACTTGGTAGATATGAATGGATCTATGCATAGGAAGTTTCCATTGATAGCTTAGTTTCTGGAAGATGTGAACTAGTAACCTTGTTGCAAGTAATCCTATACACAAAAATATCATAAGATGAGTAAATTATCTAAGAATTAATATTAGTTACAATGAATCTAACCTTAATGGGAAAATAAAAAGTATATTGATTAGGAAACAAACATACGAATATTTAAGAGAAAATAAACAAGAACAATGGAGTATGATAATGTCACTAATATCTAAGTAGGTATCAAGGAAATTGGATAATCCAATAAGTGATGCATAATAAGTTGAAACATGAAATAAAATATCAAAGAATGTGCCTAAAAATCCATGAGAAAATTCAAGATAATCACACACTTATCATTATGAGGTAACATAAGACGTTCCTAAGAGATATCGAGATATGGTTCAATATTTTTTCATGTTGTTCTTTGTCCCAACCTGGATTTTTTTAGGGAAAAATCATTTTGAGGGGTTTTGCTATAAGACCATGAAGCTAGATTAACCTAATATATCTCAAATGTTGCTTTATTACCATAATTATTTTCTTTATTAAGTGTTGATACATTTGATTAAGTAAAATCTTTAATTTGGTTCCAATTGCATTTTGCTTGCTCTAATGTCCTTACAATTTGTCAGATACTTTGTAAATTCAATATACTTTGATAAACTAATTGCAAATTATATGAAAATTATTTAGTATTTTCCCCCTTCATTTTCATGCTTGATTGAGCCTTGAAATAAATTGATAAAGAGATCACTATCATGTAACTTCAATTTCATCTTAATCTCCTTAGTATAGAAATTCCATGAATGTTTGTGGACTAATGTGAGATTTCACCATAATTTAGAAAACAAATTTCAAATTGAGTACAAAATATAAGAAAATGCATTAATTCATATTTTTTTATTTTTAACTTTGGATTCTCTTGGAACTTTGATTTGTATCATGTTCCTTTTCTTGATTACTAATTGTGATCTTAGTCTAGTTGGTGTATAGACGAGAAGGCTTGATAGATACAACCATGGGTTTTGGTAACTTCAAGTTTCTTTACACTCGACATGCCCTTTTCTAGCAATATTTTCATAGGTTGGGTCTAGAAAACCTTCGGCCCCGGTTCCTCAATTCCTAAGATGACTTTTCCCTTTAATAGCCAATAAGTTAGGGGGTATGGTCTTTAACTGTTTCATTGACATATATCCATTGAGTTGTTAGGAGACCTTCTAGAAATAGGAATTGGAACTCTAGACATGTATACCCCTACATGGAGGGTGATATCTTGGATCAAGTGATGGCATGTTGATGCATGTCAATGTATGTTGAAGATTAAGAAACTCCATGGTGTTTCTAAAATTTCTAACATTGTCTCCTGCATAAAAAATGTAAGAACATGTATCCCAAGATATTTTCCTTCCTTTTTATTTACCTCTTCTTTCTTCATTATCTACAATTTGTGGTTTTCCATGGTGGAAACTCGATTATCTATCTAAAGCCCTCTTCTCTTCTCATTTATCCTTATTTACCTTAGATTCACCATGGGGAATTCATCTTGGAGCTGGAGAGGTGATTTTGGGCTTATAAAGGAGGTATCCTGGAGGTTTTTAGATGTTCTTAATTTTCATCGCCAATTCAAGCGAGTCAGTTTACATGTAACACTTTCTTTTTACTATTTATGCACACTTAATCCTAACTTTTCCCTAAAAAACTTAAATCATATTATATGTATCTAAAAGAGAGTTTTTTGTGAACTATTTTTCTATAATATGAACTATACATGATCCCTCATTATCTCATATACCCTATAAAGCACTCCATTGGTGATAACTATATGTTCCCTTAATGCCTTACGACATGATATTCAAAATGTATGCTTTTGTGCACTAAAAATGGCTTTTTGAAGCATTTTGATGTCATATTAATGATAAATGAGTTACAGATGCCCCGTATTATTTGTTTGATTCTCTACAACCTTTCTAAGGATTCTTCACTAACTATTAAGCTGCCAAAATCTAGTTTGACCGAAATCACTTATATGAAGGTGGCTCATCCATGCGCTGGTTCGATCCTTACACATCTTAAACCTGGATCGGGCATAACTTTGACATTTCTGGGAGTGTTAAGATGAAATATTGGTTAATATCATGTTTATTAATCTTATTATATGTGGAAAATTTCATGAGGTTATGATCTTCCTACGATGGATTGTCCCTATTGTTTTCCTTATGGTGCTTTTGGCCTACCATGATTTGGAAAGTAGCATGAATTACATATTTCTTGGAGTTTTTCCTTGAGCATTGTTTATTTACTATTTCACAATGAAATGTGCAAAATGTCAAATGTTGAGGCTTTATCTATATTTTGGCCATAATGGTGTTTTGGGCCTTTATATGCCCTAGTTGGGTGTTTTGGTCCTCTTTAAGGCCAAGAATGGTTAAGTATAAAATGTTTTAATTATTTAGTGAACCTAAACATAATTATGAATCTAGGTAGATAACCATATGAATAAGAGATTAGGAAGTGTGTACCAGACGATACGTGTAACTTACATGTAGCAGCCATTAAAATGATACATGTTAAGTATGTTAATAAAATCCAACCATATAGATTGATTCAACACTATATATGTTAGATGTACTTAAAAAATATTACCATATATCATATAGATCATGAGATATAGCAATATATCATCCAATGCTTTCTACAGATTTTGTAACTTACTGTTTATTATAAAATACACATATTCTTTCGTAGGATGACCTATTGATATCTTATTGTGGTGATTTTTAATACATATCTTATCTAAGGGGTATATATCACATCCATAAGGTTAGATTTTGCAGTAAAATTTTACAATCATCATAAATGAAGATGGGTACATGTACTCGGGTACACAATTCTTGTAACCTGTGAATAAAACATCTGACTAACAATATATATATGAAGTGATATGGATGTTCGATCAAGATTATGTGACATCGTATGGTGAACTTTGGATATGGGTTATACAAGTAGGTATGATGCCTTTAAGATTTTTCCTTGATTGCAATGTTTAGTTACCATCATTGGGGTGATGGTAGAGTCGAGGGGTTAAAATTAAATATGATTGGATATAAATGAATTGTAAGATAAGATAGAAGGGTTTTTGATACTCTTAATTTGGAGATTTATGTTTTGAAATATGTTTGATACACTTACACTTGAAACATTGAGATATGCTCTACTATAATCAAGTAGTCTCGAGATGTTATATGCCCTTAATGATGATGCACACTTTATGATATCTAGGAATTAAAAAAATTAAGTTATGATATATTAATTTAAATAAAACTCTAAACAAAAATACAATATGCTAGTTTCTCTTGACATTCCATTACGCTAAGAAGTGATATTTAGTCTTGTTTCATAATCATGCTTTGTTCGGAATGACGATTGTGAGAATTTCTCATTATGGGATACAGTCTATCTTTTGTGAAATCATTTATATATTGGAATTTAAATAGTGGAAGAAGAAATATCTTGTGTTGATGCCTTTTTAAAGGCTTATGTACCCCAGATTAATGTGTTGTGCCTTGTTGTGGACAAGATTGGCATGGTTGGCATTGTTTTTTTGGGATTGGCATATTGGGTCTTATGATGGTCGAGATTGGTATGTTGTCACTTGTGGTGACCATATTCTATGAATGGGGTCTTGGTATGGCCAAAGATGATTTCTTGTACCCTGGTTTGGGTGGTTTAGAATGTGTGAATACATTTTATATCTTCTGAAGTTGTTATATTTGACTAATATTGCAATTACATCTCTATGACTTGTTTGTGAATTGTTCAATGCAATCGAAATACCATAAATTGGATTAATTAATCAAGTGTAGCCCTAATGTAGCTCCATAAATCAGTAGATCTATTTCCCTAATTCGTTAGGGAAATGGTGAACTGACTTAATTTCATATAAATCTTTAAACTATGAGAAGATGCTCAAATGATATGCTTTGATGTACAAGGGTGTGTGGGTTGGTACACTCAAGCATCCATAAGCTTTGTTGCGAGTTGGCAGAAAATTATGGTCCAGTGATATGTGATGGAGATTGGTTGTGATTGTGTCTTAGTTTGTTGGGTTTTGTACCATGTTTTCTTGGTGGCGTGAACTTTGTACCCAGGTAGACATGTGATATATTTGGATATGCTTTTGAGCAATTCTATAGTAGATCTTGCCTCTAGCACTCTACCTTTTGTTACCGATCTGAGATGTGTGAAGAGATCAAATGGAGTCTGATAATCCTTAGATCTTACATGAGGCTAGGCTGGGCTTTAAAGTCACTAGCTAGTAACTTTATTCGTAGGCCTCAAACTACCTAGAACATAATAAAATGTGTAATTCAGATGCACAATATATCCTTAGATTTTATTTTATCATCTAAATTTTGCGATCTTCAGTGAACTGGATTAGGATAAATAATAAACCTAATGTTAATGAGTTAACTTTAGTTAACAATGATATTGAGGTTGATGCCTTATGGTTTAATCATTGAGGTTGATGCCTAATGGTTTATTCCATGAGGTTGATTCCTTGAGGATCATGTCATGGGATGTTGTTATGGATGTTTAATTGAATTCTAAGTATATAACTAAATATGAGGACAATGGGGTAATTAGAGAAATGCTTGTGAGTTCAAATTGGATGTACCCTTTTTACCGTTGGTACTCAAAATATTCAAAATGTTTTCATACATCATATGAACATCAAGCAAACTTTGGTAAAAGAGATGCACACTTGGTAATTGATTTAGTGTTGTCTGAATCTTGAGAGATCAAAAATGTAACATTCTCCTTTAGTGACCTCTTATACATGTAATAGAAATGGTTATCCTCCTAAGCATATCATGCTTTTCCTTAAGTGAAAATCAATGAGAACTTATCAAAATGAGAAAATGGTACCACTATGTGTGTTCCTTGCATGAGTTTATGTTGTTTAAGGATAATTTTGACTATCTATATAATAATAGTGCATATGGCATAAATGATAACCCTGCATGACGAAGAGATAATGGTGATGATTAGAGGCATGAGACTTATTGATATTAAATTTATAAAATTTGAGTAAATATAGATATTGATGTATATTACATATGGCTATTCTTATTATTTGGTCATATTGATTACTGATTCATTTTTCTCTACTTCTTATAGTATTCCTACATACTAATGACAAGCTAAAGATATACATTTAGTCCTTGTAAGAAAGACAATATCTTTTTTTATGAAAATGTCATGAAAGATGAGTAATTGGATTAATGTAATGAGTTAAACCATAATAGTGTAGGATAGTCCATGTGCACTATAGCATCCCTAGTGTACAAGAGCTATTGGAAAGGGAAATCAGTGTTCTTGTAGAAATCCATGGATCATTAGAAGGTACTTAGAATTGTATGTTGTTATATGAGTTACTGAGAATTCATGTGAGATATCCAATAGGTTCCCTAAACTCACCCATTATATGAGTGGTCGAGATCATATTTTCTACTGTTATATGGTTGTTTAGCTAATGTGATTGATTTTATATGGATGGGATATATTTAAATAGTATTATCAATAGAATATTATAGGTGTCATGACGTTGTGACATAATGCAGTACATCTTTAGTGTTGTCTATGTGTTATTCTTCCTCAATCTCACCAATCACAAGAATGCTTTTTCTTCTTCAACTAATGGAATATTCGCCTCCCCTGTTGGTTCTAGTTCTAGTCATTCTTTGAGGTAGGGAGGCTTTCTCTTTCTCAAATACAAGGAAGCTTGCGGCTTCTTCTAGACCTTGTTGAGGAGGGGCTTTTTCTCCTTCTTGAGGTTTTTTGGATGTCCCCCCCAAGATTTTCTCTCTAGAAAGATGACTAGTGAGTACATCCTTTGAAGGATTTATTGCATATGATGATTGTACAAGATTTTTTTGTCATGTATAATTGCCATGACATATTTTCCTCTCAGGTCATGGAAGTCATTGTCAGTTATTTGCTTAAAGGGAAACTCACAATTCAAGGATTCAATCACCCTGAGAATGATGAGAGTGTTATACCCCAAGTACACTTTTTGTTGAGGCTTGTTGTTGTTGATACTATTTTCCTTCCAATTGGGGCCATACCACTCGTCCTCTCCTTGTATCAAACATTTCAAGCGGATTAGGATGGTATGTATCACCCTGGTCTCTTCTTTTTTGAAAACCATCCTTCTGTATGGTAGGTCTTTTATGTTGTAGTTGTAAGTGGTGATCCACCAGTCAAAAAGATCTACCACGGTCAAGAGCTAGTTATTGATGGTTTTAAAGGAGAGCCTATAGATTTCAACTTCACGATTCTTTGTAAGGTGTCTTGCAATTCCTCAATTGATGGTTCCTTGTCATTTTTTGGTAATTATCTAGGCTGCAAGATTTGATGTGGTGTTGAAAATCAGTCCTTCCTTATCTTTGAGCGTGTATTCTTCTATTATTATTCAACAAAGTACCTTACAAAAGATCCTACTGATGGAAACCTTATATCTGAAGGTTGACTTGAATTCATCTCTAGTAAGGATGTATCTTTCCTTATTATAGATGGCATCATCCCCTGGCTTGTCAACGTCTGAAATGTCAGCTAGAATGTGGATGTCTCTGAGTAACACCCCTAAATTTGAAATCATGCCCATATCTTTTATTTTGCACGACAACAGTGGGGGCACTGCTAGGTTTGTACAGTATAATGTTATTGTCTCAAGAAAAATTGGGTTCTCAAGTTTAGGTGAATCTTATCAGAAGATCAAGTTTAGTTCCTTTCATCCTCCTCATAAAACTTTTCTCCTATTTCTTCCCCAAACATATTTAAGGGGTGAACCCACCTTCCATAGGTTCATCCAGTAGGAATTCTTTGACTATGTGTTTGTATTGTAAGGAAGGTGTGGAGCCTTGTTGTCAAAGAGGGGGTCCAAACCATTCATCATATCCTCTATGGTCTCCCTTTCTTCCTCTCTTTGTGCTATAGATTCTTGTAAGATGCTATTCTCTCCTATTGGTTTGACATCTTTAGGAGAAACAACTAGATCAGGTTTCGTTGTAGGGGCCCTTACTTCGTTATCTTTGGGTTCCTCTATTTCTCTCAACTTGTTGGTGGAATGCCCTAGATGGGATGGGGAGTACATATCATTCGCTTCCCCCCCACAAGAATTTCCACATTTTTTTATGACTCTGCCTCAACAGGTTCAGCACTATAGTGATGTTGTCTTGTGGAGATGGTGTGATGGATGTGATGTAGAGCTTAACAACACCATGTCTACCTTCAATTGCACATCCACCTCTACTTCAGGTGGATAGGGGGCTTCTTTGTTGGCAAGATTCTTCCTTTTGGTGGATGATTCCTCTATGGATGGCGATGTCGATGACGCCTCCTTGTGCTTCTTTTCATAATTAGAGGCATGCGTCAACTCATTCTTGCATTGTAGGACATCATGTTCCCCTCTCAGCAGCATGACTGATTTGTTTATATCAGATAGGGACTCCATGATTCTAATCTGGTTTGTCGCTTGAAGTTTCATCTATTACGTTATGGACATCAAACGATGGATACTTGTTATTACCTCTTTCACCTACAATGTTGTGGTGTTACATCTATAGTTAAATTGGTTGTACTAATAGTTGAGTTAGAAATGATCTCACAGAGGTCATCTATATCCTTCCTTATTTCCATGAGTTTCATTATGGCAGCAGTTCATTTTCATGGTACATCAAGCCTTCACTTCACTTCTTTATTGGGATTCCCTCCTGTTGGTTGTTGTAGATCATCTTAGTTCTTGTTTTTAGCAAACAATCCTCCTTTTGATTGGTAGATGGGGAGGGATCTTTCTATCCTTTCTCCCTCTTCTCTGGTAACACCTCCTTTTCAAAAGTCATCAGATTGGTAGGCAATTTTCCTGAAAGACTAACATTATCCACCCTTGGGGTCGTGTGGTGGGATACCACACTTGACTCAACTGAAGGGGGCCTCGTATCTAGTTTCTCTAGCTGGGATCAGAGGGAGTAGGAGTGGTTGTTGGTGCTTTAGGGTTGGTTACTACAAGAGTAGCCATTTGTTGTTTGTATTCTTCTATCAAAATGATTTTGTGTGGGGGGGATTTCTTCCTTTGGAGTCTAGTTGTAGTCTTTTTTAGGCAGCGAGACTACAAGCTTCTTCTTCATTGTTTCTATGGGTTGGTCTTCTACTTGTTTGATTAGTTTCTCTATAGAGACTCATTTGCCAATTTGTAGAAGAGGCTTCACTCCTTGAAACATCTTTAGGATGTACTCATTAGAGAATAGGATCTTTATATGGACATAGTTTGCTCAGTTCAAGAAAAGGGAGGATATTTTTTTATCTCTGAAACCTATAATAATATTTATCCTTCTTCCTTGCCAAGATGCTTGTAGATGTTAGGATTTGACATCAACTATTCTTTCCCAGGTAGAAATGGTAAAGTGTTTTAGATCCTTGGGGTGTGCTAGCCGATGTTGAATGTACGTTAAGAGACCTCCCATACATAAGTCTTACGATCCCTCAGGTTCTATTGTAGCATCTAGTCTATCAATAAGGATTCTTTCAATATTGACCAATTTATGTTATATGATGCTCCAAAGTATGTGGATATCCATTCTGGTTATTTCATTGATGTTTGATCTGAAGAATGAGGCATTAGTGAAGATTTTGTGCATGACTCACATAATGTCAGAATGCATCTTTACAGCCTTGGATTGTCTGAAACTGTATTGGTTTTCTCCTAACAATCTTTACCATGTCTTTTCAGTGTAGAATTCCTGCAAATCTCTATATCCTCTATCTTTGTTGTCTAGCTCATCATGTTCTTCAGAGTCAGTGAAGATTGAGTTCATCCATTTCTAGTACATAAATCTTTGATTATCCTTACTACTACTTTAAAATTTCTTCACACTCTCAACTTCTTCATTCTATATGGTTATTTCTTGATAGAAGAAAAGAACTCAAGGGTGAGTTCCTTGTAGGAGATGTTGTTGAAGCAGGTTTTTTATAGACATGTCCTATCTGGATGCTCTTTCACCATGTTCCCAATTTTATTAGGGTGTCGACGTGGCCAAACTTTATTGCCTTGAAGTTTTCCCGCTGAACATCTTCTCCCAGACTTTCTCATGTGCTTCATCCCTAGGGATAAAGTAGTTATATGGTTGCAGTTTGGTGTTGACAATAGATGTTGGGGGCCAGTTGAGAATGAGTGCAATTGTTGTCGACTAAGTAGAAATTCTAGTGATTATCAGAGTTCATGCTTCTTTGTCTTCTTCCGTTACCTTGGCAACCTTATTGGTTTTCCTTTTTAGGAGAGGGTGAAGTATCTTTCTTTTTGGGGGTTCTAGATTTATGATGAAGTAGTGTATTTAGAAGTGTTTTTCCCCTTTGAGTGTCGATCTTCAAGATTGTTTTGGAATAAGTTCATTGAGGTTTCTTTCTCTATCAGCCTCAGACATCACCATCCTACTCTCTAGACTGGGGTCTTTGTCTATCAGCCTCAGACATCACCCTCCTACTCTGTATACTATGGTCCCCATGAGTTTCTATATATGTTGGCAACTTCATCTTTCATTTTTTTGATCTCGTCGATCGCTTCCTACCTCAATCATTCTTGGATAGCATCAACCTCGCTCATCCTCTGAGCACGTCCAGGTGATATATGAGATCTCTTGTTTCCTATATTTCCCACCATTTGATATAAGTTTCAATGTTGATATAGATGTATATCTCGTGCAAAGGGGTTTGATTGATCAGATAAAATTGGCATACGAGATTAAATTTAGGTCTGACTTAAAATATATATTTATCAGAATGGGTTTCAAAAATCTATGGTAGAAGGATTGGAGGTTAATGGCCTTCGGATGACTCAAAATGAATGTTTAAAGAAGGTCAAAGACAGATGGTTTTAGGAGATTTGAATCCGATGATTTCTGATGGATAAATATGAGATAAGCACCCTTTTGATGGTCACAGAAAGCAAAGATGAGCTGCTTTATGATGGCTAAGAATTAGCACAGAGATCGTTGGTTTATGACTTGGGAAGGAAGGATTCTGAGGCCAAAATTGGATAGGGGAAGAAAAATGGAGGAAAAAAAAGGAACATATAAGACGTCAGTAAAGGGTGAGTGGAGGAACTACCTTATGATGGCAAACATTATGTTCACAAGGTCAAGAGCAAAGACAAGCTAAGTCAAAGCAAGGAAGGAAAGGTGGTTTCTAAGGGATATTATTGGTGATCACATGGACTGGTACGTCGTTAAGGTGTCTTTGATTCACTATGACTTTCTCACTATTGCTTCTTCCTCAATAGGATCCTTCATGTTGATCCCTTCCTTCATGTTGTAGCGAACTTGATGATTGATGTGTGGTTGGTGGCTATGGAGCCCTCAAAAAGATATATGGATTCCGATGGAGGAGGTGGAAGACGTCATGAGTTGAAGGTCAGCGGTCAAAGGATTCTGAGTGATCACCTTACGATAGTGTTAGATGGAGAAGCAAATTTAGGGTCTAATCACACTGAGTGCCTTTACTTTGTTTTTTGTCAGGGAAGACAAATTCCAAGTCCCCTTCCACTTTTATACTAGTTGCTTTAGCAGGTGGCAGAGCCATCACTACAATCGGAATTGTGAGGGCCTTCTGATAGCTGGCGCAAAATGCCTTCTAAAGGATGGCCTAGGGTTCTTAACTCAATGGTAAGGCAACTCAGTACCTTATGATTGTGGTCCAAATTGTTGCCTTCAGAAGGAAGTTTTGCCCTCTTCACCCAAAATCGATGGGCCTTTGACATTCATGATCCAATGGTGAGCCAGTCTGGCATCTCTTGATGCTGGGACTGAATCATTATTTGATGGGAAAATAGCCAGTGGCAACTTGATCAGTGTCAACTGAAGGATTGGCTGCCTTGCCAACTGATGTTTGGTCAGAAATACCCAAAAACATTTGAATTGTTAAGTAATTTAAAAAAAAAATCTTTTTTCACTAGACATTGTCAAAATACAGGGTGCAAAAACTTAACATGAACTAAAATAGAAGGAGAGATTTAAAACAAATTGTCAATATTGTAATGATTGTCAGACTACAATGATGAAATCTTAAGTTGTCAGAACTTAAGATTTCATCTTGTGATGCATTTCTTAATAGATGTGAAGTATCTAGTCTAGATTTGAAACCAAAACTAAATTAAAGATTGGGTTGCCTCCTGATAAGCACGTGCTTTACGTCACTGACTCGACTATTTATTTCAATCTTCGATTGGAGGTGCATGCTTGGAGAGACTGAGAGGCGTTTCCACACTCATGTCTTCCATTATAATGTATCTTTTCAAACATTTGATATCTTACTCACTAGACTTCTTACTCACAAGATGAATGTTCCATGCGGGTAGATGTGTCTGATAATGTATGGCCTAGACCAACGGGGCCAAAGTTTACCTTGAGATGATCTCATTATTGAGTTAACACATAAAACCTGATCTCTAACTTGTATGTATTTCCTTTTTAGATGACGTTCATGCCATAATTTCATTCATTCTTTATAAATTCATGTGTTCTCATATGCAGTTATCATGAGTCCTCAAGCTCCTAACATTGTAGTAATCTATTTTGGGTAGCTTTATTCATATTAAAATTTAGTTGCTTGATTGCCCACCATGCTTTATGTTCCAACTCGACTGGAAGTTGGAACGATTCTCCATAAATCATCTTGAAGAATGTGATACCTAAAGGGGTCTTAAAAGATGTCCAGTAGGCCCATGGGCATCATCAATTTTGTTGAACTAGTCCTTTAAATTGCAACCAACAATATTCTCCAATATGGCCTTGAGATGGTGATTTCACACTTCTACCTGGCCACTTATTTGCAATGATAGGGGGAATCTACCTTGTGATATATGCCATATTTTCTAAAGAGTGATTCAAAGCATCTCTCTAGGAAGTGGAAACCTCCATCTAATATTATAGTATGTGAGATTCTAAAGAGATGGAATATGATGTCCAAAAATAACTTGATGACATGCTTTGAATCACATGACACAATGGGTATAACTTCGATCCATTTTGAGACATAATCTACTATAACCATAATGTGGAAGAAGCAGTATGAAGAGGGGAATAGGACCATATAGTTCACACCTCAGACATCAAGAATTTCAACTTATTGAAAAAGGCATTTCATCTCTATTAGTGATAATGATAGACCTACGACATTTATCACAAACAATAAGACAAAATACATAAACGTTCTTGTATATAGTTGGAAAGAGGAATTCACATTGTAGGACCTTTAGTGCATTTTTCTTAGAGATCATGTGGCCACCAGCTGGGCCTGAGTGGCACTATTTCATAACTAGAGGGGATTCCTCGTCTAGAATATAACGTTAATATAGGACATTGACACATAGCTTGAACATGTATGCTTCATACCAATGGAATTGTCTGATATCATGCATGAATGTTTTTCTTGCATCTCTATGCACTCTGGGTGAATAAACCCTACAATGATATAATTCACCAAAACAACATACCCCAGAATGGTTGCTAAAACCTTCATGAGTTAATCATCTAGTAGGGATTCATTGATGGGCATGACATATGTGTCATGAATGTGAATGCAACTCAGATGATCGACAATGATGTTTTTTGTACCTTTATTGTTTCATACCTCCAAATCGAAATGTCATAGAAGGAGAATCCATATGATCAATATTGGTTTTGCGTCCTTCCTTGTCAAAAGAGAGTGATCTGTGTAAACTATAACTTTTGACCCCACAAGGTATGATTTGAATTTATCAAAAGCATATACAACTTCTAGTAGCTCCTTCTCAATAGTTGTGTAATTTATTTGACCTACATCAAGAGTCTTTGACACATAATATGTTACATAATTTTTTTTACTATGTATTGACCTAAAACGACCCCTATGACATAATCACTAGTATTCAGAAAAGGTTGAGAACAGTTTTGTGCTTGGATAATGGGGGTTGTAGTGAGGGCTTGTTTCAGATTTTTGTAGTTCTTAATACATTCTTCATAAAAGAAAAAATCAACATCCTTGAGGAGTAGGTTTGTCATTGGCTTAGACATCTTGGGAAAATCCTTAATTAAATATTCTATAGAAGATCGCGTGACCTAAGAACATTCTGATTTCTCTTATAGCGGTTGGGGCGCTAACTTTTGTGACCATTTTGATTTTTTCTTTGTCTACTTTAATTCCTCAGTTGTTGACTCTATGTCCTTGCACTATGCCTTCTTTCACTATAAAATGACATTTCCCAATTTAGCACTAGATGTGCTTCCTCACACCATTTGATAACTAAAGAGATATGCATTAGGCATGAGTCAAATGAATTCCCATAGATAGAGAAGTCATCCATGAAAAATTCCATAATAGTGTCAATTAGTCCCATGTAGATGGCTTCCATGCAATGTTGGAATGTGGCTGGAACATTACAGAACCCAAAGGGCATACTGATGAAGGCATAGGTCACAAAGAGGTAGGTAAATGTTGTCTTCTCTTGGTCATCTAGATGGATTGAGATTTGATAAAATCGAGAGTAACCATCAAGATAAAAAAGTAGTCTTGATGATCTCGGCATTCTAGGATCTAGTTTAGGAAAGATAAGGGAAAATGGCCCTTGTGTGTAGCCTTATTTAACTTTCTATAGTCAATGCACATCCTCCACCCAGTGATGGTGTGAGTGGGGATGAGTTCATTGTTTTCGCTGTGTACCATTGTGGACCCCCTTTCATAGGGACAACTTGTACTCGGATCACCCATGGTGAGTCACAAATAGGGTAAATGATGCCAAAAGTGAGCAACTTTACGACCTCCAGGCAAACCACTTCCTTCATGTTCAGGTTCAATTTGCATTGATGTTCTAAAGATGGTTTGTGGTCTTCCATCAGAGGGATCTTGTGCATGCATAATGCTTGACTCACCCCGTTGAGGTCACTATCTTGTAGCCTATGGCTTTTCTCCTGACCCTTAATTTAGATAGTAATTTATCTTCTTATTTAGGTGTCAGATAAGAATTGATTATCATTGGGAAAACATTTAAGTTGTCTAGGAAAACACATTTCAGCGCCCTTTGGAAGGGGTTTCATCTTAGGGGATTTAGGTGTTTCACCTAGCTCCTCAATAAGGTAAACTACCTTAAGCTCTTTGTATATATCTTTTGGGTCTTCTTCTAGATAAGTCGAGGTGAAGTGTGCATTATTTTACTTGCTCATCAATATATTCACTAGCATTAGGATTAGTGAGATTAGTCTTTAAAAGGTCTTCAGATTCAAATTCTTCTTGAGTGACAAGTGATTTTCTCTATGCAATCTAACAAGAAAACTTCTTCATGGATGCTTGACCTTTTCATGCTGTCAAAAACTCTGAATTCAAGGATTTCCTCCCTAACCTTAGAAGTAAGGCTCCTTCCTTGACATCAATCAAAGCTCTTACTGTGGAGAGAAAGGACTGGACAAATTAAGGTGATATATGAGGTCTTATTTTATGTCCCTGACAACCAAATCACATGGAACACAAGAATCCTTGCCCACATTGACTGGACATCTTCAAATGATTCTCTTACGGAGTTTCATTTAAGAGTGTACAATTTGTATCATCATGCTCATTGGGAGTATTTTTTTTAATCTTAGCCTCTTGCATAGTCTATAGGAAATAATAGAGATGCTAGCTCTGAGGTAGGCTAATCCCTTCTTGCACATGGAGTCACCAATGTGGCATTAAATTTTGAATGATCATGGATCTTTTTGTTTCATGGCATCTTGCTTTGGATTATATTAGTTGTTGTTATGGAAATCCTAATTGTCTCATACTCCTTGGTTATATACTTCCTTGTGGGAGGCATTTTTAAATACTTTGGCCAAGATGGTTTCTCTACCAATAAATATAGAAAGGGTACATCCCCATGAAGCTTCTTCATTTCTTCCTTGAACTTCATAAAGCCAGTGTCAAGGCGTGTTTGCTTTAAGAGATCTTGGAATTGGGTACGGGGTTTGTAGACTGGTACCTCTGATTTGGTTGTGCTTTTCTATATGATGATAGGTTCTTTTAATAGCTCTGTCCATGTTAGTAGTGATATATCATTGGATGCTTTTGCATTCCGCATCACTACTTCTGGAACTGATTTAGATGCTTCCAAGTTTTAAATGATTACAAAGTCACCTTCATCTGTGTCTGTCTCAGGAGGTTTAGTAGATGCATCAGCAAATACTTTTCCCAACCATGTTACGAAAACCTTCAGTTGTTCTTGATGTTTGGCATTATTTTTCAGCTATCCTAAAAATGCCCTATAGGTGGATGAGGACTTGCTGAAAGTTGAGACAATTGAGATTTAATGGTATTCACAATTATTGTCTATTGTGATTGCAACATCTTCTCCATGGATGATAGTTTGTCATCAAGATAAGGGACATTTGTATGTCGTCCTTGCTATTATTGTTGTTGTGGAATCTGGTTGGGATATTGATACTAGTTATAATTCCTATTCTGGAAGTTACCTATGTAGTTTCCTTGATTTTTGAAATTTTGTTGTTAGTTGTTCTACAATCCTGGAGGGCCTCATTGTTGATTTCTATCTTGTACAAGTTTTTGAGAGTTCTTCGTGCTAGAATGATTCTCATAGTGAAAACCAAGATGGTTCCTAGTTTGATTGGGATTGCAGTACCTTTGACCAAAGATGGTGTTGATCAAATTCAAAGCTTCCAATTGATCACTATGTCCTTGAACTGTAACATTGCTCATAACAACATCAAAAAGAATATTGCACCCCAAGGTCGAGTGGTAAGTTCCCTTGCACGATTCACAAAATTGTGTCACTTCCATGACTTGTTTTGTTTGAGGTTGTTTTTAGGGTGGTTATTTTGAACTCCTTTGCTTATAAATATTGAAAGATGACTCAAGAATATCTTGATTGAGTGTAAGTAACTTTATGGATTCATCAATAAACTTTAACTCAATATTTCTTTCTTCCATAGCTACCGTCAACAGTCCCTTCCCCCAAATCTTCCCCAATTAACTTGGTTTTCAGCTCCAAGGGAACTACCTTCCATGCACTATTATAACTTTGGCACCTGAAGTTTCCTTCAAATGAGAAGTCTAGAAACTTTTTGATATCACCATCCACACCTCTATAGAACTCAATGAGATGATTTTTTGAAATACCGTAGTGTGGGAACTTGTAGAGAAGCTCATTGTATCCTTCCCATGCTTCTGCCAAAGTCTCACCAGGAATTTTTTGAACTGAATAATTTGGCCTCTAATGGTGTATGTAAGAGAAGGATAGAATGTCTCAATGGTTTTTTTTTCAAGTTGATCCAAAGTGGTGATTGGGTCAAATTTCAGAGAGATGTACCAACTTCTTGCTGTGTCTACAAGGGAATACTTGAAAAGATGGAGTCCAATGGCATCATCAGAAACTCTATTTTACTTGGTCATAGCACATAAGTTAATGAACTTTGGGATGTGTTCTTGACAATTTTTTCCATATTTTCCCATGTAAGGACTATTTTGTAGGAGAGTGATCCAATGTGCCATAATTTCAAAGTTCAATGGGAGGTGGTTGTACTAGGTGATTGACATTGGCAACCATAGGGATTGAGAATTCCCTAAGCTCCTTCCCTCAGTTAGCCTTTTATACAACAGCTTGGGCTACACATATTTCCTCTTAAATGGAAGTACGGGCTTCCTGAACAAGCCTCTCTCTCTATTTTGCAATGCCTAGATTCACCATTTAGTTGAGTTCCTATTCAAAAACTCTACCTTGATTCTCTCTACTCCGATGATGAATGGTTCATTCTATTTTAAGGTCAAATCTTGATGCAAATCTAATGCTATTGGAGTGGCAAATGCACTAGTTTTGAGGTTCCTATGATGGAAAGATCTTTCAAAGTTAGTTGGCAGAGAAGAACTGACTTCATGAGTGTATGCAATAATATCAATGGTAAAGGTAAAATCCTAGATTAGTCTAAACGGAATTGGATTCAACTAAATTATTTTGTTGTCCCCAATAGCGGCATTAGAATTTGATGTGGATTTTACTACACTAATAAATTTGCCCGAGGGTTTCCAAATAACATGTAATAATACCACCCACAAGCAGATGGATCTTATCATAGTATAAATAAGGATCAAATCCCAAGAGACAACATTTCTATGAATCTTCTAGTTTGAATCCACTAGAACTAAGACTAATATTTATAACCAAGAGTCAATTTGGATTGAGTGAAACTAATTGCAAGTAAAGTAAAAGTGTGGGATTAAAATTGAGTTTAGATTAATGGCGAAGATCACTAGGGTGATATCGTGTTTTACCATTTCTACATGTACAAGTACATTCATATCATGTCCATGCTAGATATAGCCATCTAAGTAGAGAAAAAGCCAAATCCACCTATTAGGTGTGGGAAACCGTGTAGATATCTCTACAAGCTTGATGTCTTGTTACTCTTGGGTCATGTACCCACTACACCATAGATATCCCTTTAAAAGTTCTCCTTTGGACATCAACTAATTTGATATTCAAGTCCTAGGTATTGAAGTTCTCAGGACAAAGGAATATAATCATGTAGAGTAGCTTATCAATCCACAAAACATGCATAAAGAAATTAACATTAAAATGGAAGCATATATACAAGACTTGGAATGTTGAAAATGGACATGCAAGAATGGGTAGAGGGGCTAATCCCCACACCCCAATGATAATAAATACCCACTCCTCATGATAAAAACATAGAAAATAGGGAAGAAGAAGAAGAATGCACCCTACTCCATGGTGAAGAAGAAGGTTGCAGATCAGAAGAGAAACAATCCCCTACTCAATGAAGTAGTTGATTTGACCAATGAGAGGAACAACATCGACGGAGAGCGTTGATGGAGATGATTTCCTCCTTGATCTTTCACTTCTAGACCCCAGTCATTAGTGAAGAAGGGTTACTTCTTTTTCATTGATGAAGCAGAAGCAGAGGCATCAACGGAGAGGAAGCAACGATGCTTGGCACTTGAACTATCATCCAATGTAGCCATGAGTTTTCCTTGGCAGTTCTCAGAGCAACAGCCTCAGGGAAACAAGGGAGCAGAGCGACCCCCTCAACATTGGAGGTTGTCCTGTATTTATACCTAAGATTGAAGATCTCATTGGCATGCTTTTTTCCCTTCCAAGGGAGTGAAGGCATGTGTCTTAGGGCGCACACTCAACAACTACAATAGTCTCTATTGAAAGATCCTTTGGTAGGCTATTTCCTGTCAGATATTGGATGGCGAAAGCCTGCCCAATAATCAGTTGATGAAGGCCTTATCGGGACATTGACAGACAACATCCTTATTCTTCCTTTGACTGGGTACGTTGCTAGTTGAGCGATTAGTTGGCAGGCCATCTTCTAAACCATTAGAAGGTTATGTACTTGCTTCTCAATGGCTCATCTAACCAACGGTCAAACCAAAGGTGAAGATAGTGATTCCATCAGTTTTGCTTGACCGATGGGCAGCCTGTACGAGGGGAAGTTCCATTGGTCTTCTACCTGGGAGCATTTAAGGTCGATGGATGCTCTATGAGGGGCCAAATCTAATGGTTCTATTAATGGTGAATTTGACATCATTGACTTAGATGTTAGGTGATGCTGGAAGTTGATGGTTGCCTTGCTATTGGTGAAATCAATGGACTTGCTACACACCAAAAAGTAGTTCGTCTAATCAAGTTAAGAAAGAAAAATGTGAGGAAAAGTAAGAAAGATAGAGAGAGTCAATATCAAGGAAGTGAAATAAGGTCAAAAAAAAGGCATGAAGCACCCACAAAAATGGACGTTATCAGGTTTTAGTCACAAAGATGGTCTTCACACACTAAGTTTGTGATGACTCCTGATTCTAAGGTATTTACACAACATGCAGTTTAATTCATGAATGAACAACTAGACATGAATTGAATACATGCTAGACAATTATGTATACATTTCACCTTATGCATTTGAATGGAAGTAAAAATGATGATTATGACATATAATTGAGATAATTTATTATTAGTAACTTTGGTTAATCTATATGAATACTTATGATGCAAAATATCAAATTGGCGATTGAATTATATCTAGAGGATTAACCTATGGACTTGATGTGTATTATGATCAAATAAAGTTAGTGGAACCTCAATGATTGTAATTTAGGGGTAGATGGATGATTTATTTGGATATGTTGTATAAGTTGAAATATGTGGCATAAGTTGAAAGAGTTGGTGTGGATCCTTCAACATGTCAGGAGACAATAGACCACCACCATCATGAGTCATTATAGAGCTAGCATGAGGCATTTATTGTGAGAACCAATTACACTAAATGTGTTTACTTAAAACATAAAACACAATAATCACTAATTAATCACATACCCAAAAATATGGGTAAATTAAAACTAATTTCAACATCAACACCTGCTCAAAAACATTTGCATAAGAGCCGAACATCTTTCTTGTATCCATACTATGCCAATAATTTGATACAAATTGGTTTATCACCTTAGCCACAACATATATACATAGGAAAACAATATTCGTATATGTCACACAAACAAGCATTAACATGCTAACAAAATTCTGATTCGTTTGAAACACCATATCAAACTTTTCTAGCCCGGACCTAAGGGTACAAGGATGACTCTAGGATGCACTAGACATCTAATCAACATTCTCAAAGATTCATTACTATAGCTCCTCTATTCTGCTACAAGTTTGTTTTCGTCACTTCATATTACCTAAAAAGATGTGGCGAACCACAAGGGTGAGACCCATGTCCCAGCAAGAGATATAACCTCCAACAACGCTTATTGATTACAACATTTTAAATAATAGATAACTAAGCAATTGGGATATTTAATGATCAATTGAATAGATTGAACAATTCCAGTATGCTAAACAAATTAAGCAATTAATCTTAGCAACAAGTAAGATCATCAATGTGTATATAGATAACAAATAAATCCATTTCTTTGGATAGATATCTACTCAAATATCATCAAATTGCATCTAATACAAATCATTATCATTAATCTAACTATCATCATATTCCTTGCTAATAACACAAGAAATCTAGTAGCATAAGCATCCCTGACATCATGAATATGTCTAGTAACATAACATGGCTATCAATATTGGTATCTCAAATAAAGGGAACAAATCTATATCATAAGTAGAACTAACATCATAACACAATGAACTACATAGGCATGATTAGCAGTTTAAGCATTTCTATTTACATAGGCATGGCTAGCAATATTAAACATACATAGTAGCAACATCTTAACCATCACTGTCATTATATTTGACAACATAAGCATGTTTACAACATGAGCATAACTAAAACATAAGCATATCTATTATCTATTATTGTACTATACATGATCTCAGTAAAAAGAAAGCAAACAAGGGTTATCATCCAATATGGAACATTGTGTATAACCCTAAACAGATATGCTACACATCTGTCTTACATCTTTTATTATGCCCTGGGGAATTTGAATCGTACCATCCAAAGTCCAACTGACCCCTGCGAAGGGATATTTAGTTCCGTACAAGATCTAGGAGTGCCGATATCCTAAGATCTCTTCCCCTCGGCTAGTACGAGTAAAAAAAGTGACATATCAGTCAAAGCTGCCCCCACAATGACATATAGTCAAGCTGCTAACCACTAGTCCGCCCTTGGTATAGGTCACAACACTAGAAAATAGGGTATACGAAACCCACTAATCTGAGGTACAACTACAGTTGTCCTCAATCACATCATATGTATGAGGCATGACCATAGCCATCCTCCACAACCTGCATTGTGGATGACAAGGATATATCCTCAACTTGACAGTGCCACATATTCAACAATATGCGCTCTGAGTTTCCCTTAGGAATACTCGTTTCACCATGCAGCAAGTTCTGACACTGAAGATGGCTTTGCAATATAGGGCACTACATGATTAGAGTTGCACTTAATTAGTTATGCCAATTGGGAGAATTACGACTACATCAAACAAGTGGATATACAAACCCTAATCCACTACTAGCAAGCATATAATTATCACAACTTTTAAAAGATATAAAATGTGTGGAACATAATTTTGACATCAAATCCGAAATATTCATCAATCCTTATTCTCTTGTTCAAAGTCGTTTACTACACAAGGCCATGTATTATTATTGTGGATGTCTAACATTTTTTTTTGATGAACCCGGCGTGTTGCTCCTTTCCATTAACCCATGTAATAAAAGTTGTACAGGAAAAGGCTTTGGCCAGAGTGACCAGAGACAAACCAAAAAAGGGGAAAAGAGACCCCTTAAAAGGAAAGAAAAAGAAAAAAGACTGAACAAAACCGATGCTATCTATACATCACCAAAGCGAGCAACAACCAAAAAAGACTGCACGACCAATAGCCAAGCTCCTTTCATACAAGACTATCTACGTCCCTACACGCTCTGCCCCACAAAGAATCTGCAGAGGAAGAACGCCCCACAAAGATACGTCCATTTATTTTCAACCAGAGATGATAAAGGATGGCAACAAGTAGAAACTTACTTTTGCCCTTAACCATAGTAATCTCATCAATCCTCTTGGGAACCACTCCATGATCTTTCCTGAACCTGCTCCAAATACCGAAATTGAACGCACAATCCAACAGCAGATGAGTGACATTGTCTTCATTGTTCTCACACAAAGGGCATCTCGATGCTCCTTGAAATCCAATCCTCCTCAAATACTCAGAACTTGTAAGGCGATTCAACATCAATTTCCACAAAAAACACGACCAACTTCTAGGCAAATTGTAGTCCCACACCCAAGCAGACCACGAGATAGCAGTTTTTGCTTTCCTGACCACTTCCCAACCGTCCCTACACTTGAACACTTCACCCTCCTTGTACAGAATAACATCCTTCCCATCAGCCTTCGAGACCTGGACCTTGTTCAGAATCTCTCTGACTCCTTCACTCCCCCTTAGAACAGGATAACACCACCTACCATCTTTAAGACAAGTATTCACTTTGCAATTGAGCCCCTTACCAAATCTTAGAACTTGCTGATACTCACAACAATCCAGCAGCCTCTTCTTATTAGAAAGCCAGGGATCAGTCCATAATAAGAAAGTGTTTCCGTCACCCACCTTGAATTTGATTCTATGCAAAAGCAGGTCCCTGTACTTCAAAATTTTCCTCCACAACCATGAAGAAGTTGCTTTAATCTCCACAACCCACACCGAGCTATCTCCAATGTACCTCTCATGAACCCATTTCACCACATAGACTCCTTCCTTTTTGCCACATCCCACAAATTTTTGACCATACCTGCCTTAGACCAGTCTTCAATCCGCCTGATGCTTAAACCACCTTCCTTCCTTGGAACACAAATATCTTCCCAAGAAACCGTATGAATGTGCTTCTTATCATCCCTATCACCCCATAGAAAATCCCTCATCACTTTTTCCATATCAAGGATCACACCCTTAGGCAAAGGGAAGGCCGCAGTCCAGAACATATGATAAGAAGACAGAGTGGAAATAATAAGCTCAACTCTGCCCGAGAACGAAAGAAGCTTCCCCTTCCAAGCCTCCAATTTTCTCTTCAACTTATCCACAATAGGACAACACATATCCTTAGTAATCCTACCCGTGAATAAGGGGAGACCCAGATAACGAACAGGAAGCGAACAACACGAAATCTTTAATCTTTCAGCAAGCAAGTCCTTCTCTACCACCCCTTTACTGAAGAAGACTTGACTTTTAAGATTATTCAACCTCAGACCAGAAATGGCTTCAAATTTATCAAAAATCTCAACAATCACCTCTACATTGGATAGATTGGCTTTAGAGAAGAAAAGTAAGTCATCCGCAAAAAGGATATGAGAAACACCATAGTTGGGAGAAGCCATCAAGGGAGAAAGCCTTCCATCAGTCACATAGCTTCTAATTAACGAAGAAAGGCCCTGCATAGCCAGAATAAAAAGATAAGGGGCCAAGGGATCCCCTTGCCTCACCCCATTGCTAGCTTTAAAAGCATTTGAAGGGGAACCATTAACAAGAACCTAAAAAGAGGCCGACTCAAAGCAAGCAGACACCCACTTCAACCAACAACCATGGAACCCCATCTTCCCCATGATGAACATAATATAGTCTCTACGCACAGTATCATAAGCCTTGGAAAGGTCCACCTTCACACACATCCTTTCTCCACCCTGATTAGGAAAAGAGCTCAACACCTCATTGGCCAACAGAATTGCATCCCCAATGCTTCTCCCCTTAAGAAAGGCATCTTGATTAATATCTATAATATCAGGAAGCACATCACTCAATCTGTTTGCCATGATCTTTGTAATGAATTTGTAAATGACATTGCACAACGCAATGGGCCTGAAATCTTTAAGACAAGAAGCTCCCTGAACTTTAGGAATAAGGACAATGAACGTTTTTTTGCACTCCCCCAGAATCTTGCCAGAGTCAAAGAAATTAAAAATGGCCTTAGTGTCATCACTCCCAAAAATATCCCAACAGGACTGAAAGAAAAACACATTCAATCCATCCGGACCAGGTGCTCTGTCACCATTGTATCCCTTGACAACTTTATCCACTTCCTCCTTGGTCACCTTACAGGTCAACCTTTGAATATGAACATCATTAAGAGTAGGCAGCACCCATTTCTCAGACCACCACACCACATCAGAAGGAGAAGAGTTAAACACCTTCGAGAAATAATCAACTATACAGTCACTAATGCCTTCCGGATCTTTAATAATGTTCTCCCCCTCCCTCAGCATGTAAATACTATTGTGCACTCTCCTCGTTCTTAGAGTGGCATAAAAGAACCTTGTGTTCTTATTACCTTCCCTCAGCCAAATAGCCCTCGACTTTTTCCTAACAAAGCTTTCCTCATTTCTCCTTGCAACCCAGGCATTCTTCCTAGCCACAATCAGCTCCTTATGCAGATCGTCATTGAGGGGTTGGGCATTGTGGATGTCTAACATTATAAATTTAAAGTATGATTACTCTACCTCACTACATTTTGGAAGTGAGATATTAGGCAATCACATTCCCTAACAAAACCATCTATAATCCTAGTTTTCCCCTTAAACTTTACTTGGGGTATCATTTTATATTCTTCATGTTTATTCTAATTATCTAAAGACAATAAAACCTATAATAGGTTAGATGTGCTTTTAGTGGGAGCTTGGGTGGAGCTCGACCTTCATCATCTTGTTTCCTAAGATAAGTAGTTTAAGCAACTTCTGTAGATGTAAACACAATATTCTACAACTACTGCTAGTTTGAAGCTAATTGGCTAAATCAACATAGATAGAATTTTCAAAAAATTATGAATTTTACTGTGGACATTAGATTTAACAAATAATAAGAAATTTTTGATAATTTATAAGAAGTTTTAAATCATCAAACTAGTCTAGGTAGGTTGATTAATATTTAGTTAAAGTAATATATTAGAAATGCAAGCAAAATTACTTATTTGGTGAGTTATATGTGATGAGATGCAAATTAAAGGGATGATAATTCTTAGAAGAATATGCATGCAGAGCTCCACCTTTTGGAACCTAATGGGTGAGAACTAATTCCAAAAAATTCTCTCATGGTAAGAACTACAATAAACATGATATATATATATATATTGTAATATATTTTCTATTTCTATTTAAAAGATGTAATATGAAAGATTTATCATTTCTCAAATTCATACAAAGAAACCTCAAACATGAATTCCAATCGATATCACTATTTAGTAGGAAAAAATAATCATTATGTTAACTACACACATATGTACATCAACATGTTAACAAAGGAAATACATCATAATCATTCTTACACATTCCTATGAATACTCCCTAGTACATTCACATTCCATCTACATGACTTAATAGTCAGAAAGACCCACTTCACTTGTTTAAGAAGATATGTGTAACATACCAAATTTTAAGTTCAAGGTACAACTCTAATTTAAACCTTGTTATTTATCTTCTTAATCTATTTCCACTCTTTGGATTACTCTAGTAGTTACCCATTTGAACTTTCATGATATTATTGATTGGATTCTAATTTTTTAAAATTAGTTTCCTCAAGCATCAATAAATGATGAAATTCCCAGTGATGATTGTAAAGTCAATTTGAAAACATGTGGCTTTGGACTCATAATAAAATATCAAATAGATTGGAATATATTTTGTTTATCAGTTAGATGAAAAAACAATAACCTAGAGAACATGTATTGTGAAAGTCATGTTTATAGTATTTATATAAATGGGATGGCATTATAAACCTTTATTTAGAATTTCAACTCTTTTGGAGTTTTAGGGCATCATTTGGAAATATTTAAATTCTTATATATGAAGAGGTATGAGCCATCCATCCTCAAATTCACTAGATGAATCAAAGGATGTGAAGTATTTATCTTCTACCTCAAGGTACACAATAGAACAATTGATGAGGAGATAAATGATGAACTCATTATCTCACATTTCTCCTACAAAATATGGGTTTCCCCCTCCAAATTAACAATTAAGTCACCAACATGGGTTGTCAAATTATGGGATGCATATACAAGTATATAACTCTTCACATATCCTCACCTCTCCTTCTCCAAATGTAGAGAGTTTTACACAATCAAACACACACACACACACACACACACACACATATATATATATATATATATATATATAGAGAGAGAGAGAGAGAGAGAGAGAGTCAGATTAGTGTACACTTGAGTGTACCGGAGGCACCGTACACCTCAGTCATTTTTAAATATGTAGTATTTTTTTGAAAATTCTAAACCGCTGATATTCTTAAATATCTTAAGAACATACTATATAATATATTTTATCTCATTTGGATACTTATAAGTCGTGCATATAAAGGAGGCAAGAATCATGCATTTCAAATTAGTTTTGTGCATCGATTTTGTTGTCCTTGGATGAGTGACTTACACTCATCCAAATGAGCTCAAATTTATATGTGGCCTATAATTATTGTAACAATGAAGATCAATGGATTGGATTTTATAAAGACAAGGTCTAGATAGGCAAACACTATTGAGGTGTACAACATAATCTGTATACTCGAGTGTATTCTAACCTGACTATATATATATATATATATATATAGTCAGGCTAGAATACACTTGAGTGTATCTGGAGCAGAATACACTCAACTAGTTTTCAATGATGCAATATTTTTTTAAAAATATAATCCATTCATCTTCTTAAACATAATGTGAATAGCTCATATACAAAATTTGAGCGCAATTGGACATTTATAGATCATGTTATGAAGACCACAAAAATTATGCATTTCAAATTAGTCATGTCCATCGATTTTGTTTCCCTCTGATGAGTGACTTATAATCATTAAAATGAGCTCAAAATTTGCACGTAGCCTAATTATAGTATAACAATGAAGATCAATGGTTTATATTTTGCAAAAAAAAATAATCTTAATAAGCAAACACCACTTAAGTGCAGTGTGCGATCTGTACACTCAAGTGTATTCTAGACAGACTCTCTCTCTCTCTCTCTTTCTCTCTCTCTCTCTCTCTATATATATATATATATATATAAATATATATATATATATATTTGTGTGTGTGTGAGAGAGAGAGAGAGAGAATGTGTTTTTTTGCATATAACTCCCACAATCCACCCCATGTGCCTAAAGTTCCATCCAAACTAAAGTAAGAGATATCCAAGCCAGTTCCATTTTCCACTGGTATAATGTTGCCAATAAGTCACTATTAATATTTATCAAGCACCAATAGAAACCACCTTTTTGTCACCCAATTACACCTATTTTCTCCTTAAAATTATCACCACAACACTAGTAAAGTTGGAAGGCACCCTGTCATAAAGAATTGAACCTCTCTTGCTCCATATCCACTATTTATTGATCACGCTCTGCAATAATATGCAATTATGTTTGTGTAATGACTACACCTTGATGAGTCAACCATATCCCTTTGAAATTCAACAAAAATTGTTCGACCTTGTCATATGGCATGACTCACAGATCAAGGAGTGGATATGTTTTGTGATTATGTCTTTGGAGTTCTTTATTATGTTGAGGTTAGTGTTGACTTTACCTCAAGCACTTTTCAAGTGACAATTTTTTAGATTCTCTACCATAGACTAATTTCTAATAGCACATCTCTCATAATAATTCATCTAAGGTAGGTTTTGAAAGATGAGCTTTACTACTCTGTTTAATATGTATGGTGTTTCTCTCTCTTCTTCATCATGTGCTTTTTGTGCATATTAATCATTTAATCTAAATGTGAATGAGTCCTCCTTTCTAAAATACTAATATAATTGTGTATCAAATGAACAATAGCTTATCAATATTTTTACTAAATTTTAACAACCATATGAAAATATTGTTGGTATTGTGTTTACCATCTGATTAGGTTAATATTGAACCTCCAAAAAAAATTGTCTTTCAAGGAAGCCCATGATATTAGGGTGTCACTAAAAATAAAGTTTGAGGTACTTTTTGAGATTGAGAAAACATTTCTCAATACTCAGTGTTTAATGCAATTACAAACTCAAACACAATATTCTAGTGAATCTCCCAAGAACTCAAATTTGAGTTACTTGTGTGATATTATATTATAGTTTGAGATTGTAGGAGGGTGAACAACCAAATTAATAAAACCATTCAAAATTTAGTTTCTTGATGAGAGAGATCCAACCTTTTTTGAAAATGGCAAGGTTTAGCTACTTGCAAACATGATGGAATGAGGACATTATGCAGCTTCTTTTAAATGTATCTAGGGTTAAACGATGGACATCAAACCGATTCTTTTGTTGCAAATAATGTTTGAATATATTGTGAGATGATCTTTTAGGTATTTATAAATTTTATATTTGATAAACATTTACATTTCATTATAGTGATTTGGTATCTTGACTTCTCGCTACTCTAATACATCTATTAGGAATGAGATAAGGTGACCTTCATAAAATTATTGATTTTTCATCAAAGATTGTACTTATTTAGCTATTTAATGAGTATGATTATGTTGTTTACTTATTATATGAATCACATTCATGAGAAATAGTATATGAATTCCATATTATTCTAATATAACTCTAGTAAAATGAAATATATATTTGTTTACTTCCTGAGGTCTAAAATATTTTTATTTTTTCTTCATTTTAAGGATAACTCTTAGAAAAAAACTCTATCCCATGCACTAGACATGAAATTAAGAAAATACACAATAGATAATAAAAGTCAAACGTGTCGCCTTGTTGGTAAAGGAAAATTAGGAAAACTAAAGACCATCATTCAAATCAATAGGAAATTAAAGTGAACACCAAGACATGACTTCATCCAAGGACATATGAGAATAACATTGTAGTGAAAAGACATGGTAAGGAAATCTTATTATGGTTAAGGAAGTTGTTAGGCACCTCCTCACCGTATGAGGAATATTTTACATGTTACTTTGAGTTTAGAAATGGTTTGAACTTGGTTTATGGGTTTTCATGTTAAAAACAAAATAGGGGAAATCAAAATAAATTGTTTTTTTATGTTGATGAGTACTTATGGCCTTATGATGATCTGAAACTTTCCATCATCAGCCTTAAGGACTCTAGTGAGTTGAAGATCTCAAACACCTCAAGATAATCATGCATTAGAGATCCATCTAGGGCAAGTGGGATGATATGTTTTTATGGGTTAAGAGAGATGATAAAAGAGGTTTGTGAGTCAAATTGGATAAACCAAGATAGGTTATGTGATAAGAAAGATTAATATGGTCATTTTAAGTCAATTAAAGAAATGTCAATATGAATCTAATTCATTTGATATTCTTAGGAGAACTTTATCTTAACCATGTAGCAATATCAGCAGTTATGGCCACTCATTGCAAGGTTTAATGTATGCCATATGATTTGGTCATTCAAGGAAGTATCTATGTGTAACTAAGAGTGATAATTAGTGTCTATTAGCAATTTTGTGTGAACACAAAATCAACATGGTTAGGTTAAGTAGATAACATATGACATTATCATGAAAGAATAATCTAACAATCATAGCAAGAGTAGTTTAGTGTTCAGATCATGATGATAAAAATTGAACAACAAGGTTAACTATCCACCTGAACCTAAAATATAAGAACTTATCTAGAATATTTTAAGCAAGTATATTGATTTTTTTAGATCTAAAAGTGATATAATTAGTTCAAGCAATTACTCTACCTAGAGGCCCTTTCAGCCTCCCTACTTTTCTACAACCTCCTGGTGTTAAGGACATTATGTTCTAGAAGAAGGATCCTACTAGAAAGAACAATGTCATATAGATAGGTAGCTTTCCTTTATCTTAAGGAGAATAAAAAGTGGTGAAGTTTTATGTTTAACATGGGGTTATGTATAGGTGTTGTATGTGTTTGGGAGTTCATGACTGATGGAAAAAAATTCTTGTTGGGAGTTTTTTTCATATAGATTTGGAAACAAAATCAGCCAATGCTTATTGTAGATAATTTCATCAATATGTATTAAGGTTCATGTGCTTGGATGTTGTAATTATGGTGTGTTAGTCCTAGTGGTTTAGATGAATCCATTACAGGAGGTCCCTGGGTAGGTCAATATATTTTCTAATATTAGTTTTCTATATATTGAATATTCTGAAGAAAAATTTCTTTCTGACATGTCTTTTTTGTTATGTGGCTTAATGTTGAGTGTTTCAATTTAAGTTCAGTAAAAAATCATGTGCTACTCCTAGTGGTTTATATGATTTCACTGTAGGAGGACCCTGGGTAGGTTAATCTATTTTCTAATATTATTTTTCTATGTATTGAATTTCTAAAGAATTTTTTCTTTCTAACATTTCTTTTTTTGTTGTGAGGTTTAATGTTGAGTGTTTAAATTTAAGTTTTGTAAAGAAATATTAGGTGATAACCATAATATTGAGAGCCAAATATTCTTCTTTTCCCTTTTTAGAGATACTATGTCATTGAATTCAAATAATTGTGTTCCAAACTAGGAATTTAATTGAATATTCACTTCCATTTAGGAAAATGGCAAAAAATAGGGTTTGAATGCAATTGAGTTTCCAATTGTTATATGTGTTGAATATTTTTTCTTAGAGAATTTAACTAGGAATTTGATTAAAAGAGGCTTATAGGAAGCTCAATTAAAGACTACATTATGCTTATATTCATAACATGAGTGCCTTTTATCTGTGAAGCCAGAAAATGCAAAAAAATCAATATATGAATGGATTAAATAGGAGGATATATATGTGAAATGTGTGGGAAAGTGTGATAATATTATGTCATTAACCATAAAATGTATGTATTATGATCATTATATGAGTGAAAGAAAATAAGGTGTCAATTTTTTATCCCTCTCAAGACATGGTTCAACGTATGAGCGAGAACTACATGCTTGAGCCAAGCCTAACCCACATTTATGCTCCTCAAAGGCCAAAGGTGACACTCCTCAAGGGAAAATATGATGAGCACGATTCTTAATGTAAATGAATTCTAAAATGAGGTGTAATATTTTGAAAGTTGGCAATCCCTTTAAAATCCTTCAATTACATCATATAAGTGTACTAGGTCAACCACAAAGACCTATGCAGATTACATTAGTTAGTTTAACCTCTTCATCAATTGATCGGACAATCTGGAACTTCTTGATGAGTGATACATAGTTAGTTTAGTGTTTTGATAATCTTTACAAGAAATTTTGTTTATTAAATCAAGTGTTTAAGTTTTACATCAGTTTAACATCTTGATGAGTTGGATACATAATTAGTTTAGCATCCTAGTGAGATAGATGGAAAATCAATTTAATGTCTTTATGAGTTGCATTGAATCATATTACATCTTGATCTAGGTTGTGAATCATTTTAACATCTTGATGATTTGGATAGAGTCATTTTAGCATCTTAGTCATTGGGAAGGTAAAGCAATATATGGAGTTTTGATTCATCTCGTCAAATGTGGTAGGTTGTTTGATTCATCTCCTCAAGTGTAGTAGGGTGTTGGACTCTTCTCCATAGATGGTAAAGGTGTTTAATTTACCTCATCAAACATGGGTTTCTCAAGTAATCTCCTTGAATGTTTGTATATCACTTTCAATTGGGTAGGGTTTTGGTCCAATATTTATTCATAGTCCACCACCCAAAGGATTTTAAAGTTTGAAAGGAATGATGGCCTTGTTTATGGACTTGTTATGGAACCAAGTGGAAAGATGGATATTTAGATAGGGATTTGAGACAAAAGAAAAAGGACAAGTTAAGGGTCATAGTTCAAGACCCAAAGAATATTTGAGATTTGATTTAGAAATAAGTACCCATTGGGGATAGGGTTTTATTAAAGTTAGTGTCTGCTCAGGATGACTTAGAATACAAAGTAATGCATAAAAACCTAAGGTCGCCTTTTGACTATCTTTTCATGGTGAAAATTTTAAAGACTATAGCTTTAATGATATTGTTGTTGATTTGATCATAAAGAAAGATATGAGTCGGGGTCCATGATTTAGGATCCAAAAGATGAGTCTACACCAAGGAAGGTTGTTAGAATTTCATTTTCTAAGATCTAACGTTAATCATAGGGTGAGATTAGATTTATACAGTTCAAAGACAAGTATCGAATCTATAGATTTTTTTAACTTTTGAGTATTTTACTCACATTTTTTAGAGTTATGATTTTTTATTATTATTGAACATTCTGGAAATTCCTTTGAGAATCCAAGGACCTTTTTGAAAAATGTGAAGTTTTTGTGAAATTTATGTAGAAGGTGGACATTTTTGTTATATGTCATAAGTGATACAACTTGTTTTTTTAGGAATTTGGAGTTTGATAATTATATTGATTAATGAATTACAACTTGTAATCAAATTGATCCGCATGTAAATTGCCATTAGTGTGAGACATTATATTATATTATTCATGTGAAAGATTAATATTTAGTGATCTTTGACCCTCTATAGCCCTTATATGCAACAAAAATGATATAAAGTACCACCAAACATATTTCCATTATCCAATTGTGTCTATTTTCTAAATTCAAAGGGGTGTTAAATGCATAGTTTGCCGATCAAAGTATGATTTTAACAAAAACTTGTCTAGCGAAAGTAAAAGTTCAACTAATATTGATGCATCAAGAGCCTGATCAAGATTCCTTGGTCCATCTTCGTCAAAATTTGTATTCAACCTGGGAAGTGTAATTATGAGTTTCCTTACATAGAGAACCTCTTAGCCAAATTGAGAGTTCAACAATGCACAAGTAGATTAAACCAAATGTTAGCCATTTGTTCTCTATAAATCACTTAATTAGTCATAAAAATTTACTTAACCACATATTATGAATACTTTTCATTATGAGTTGCCAATTACATATTTATAGAAAAAGTGCTTCAAATTGTAGTCTCCATCTTCCTCTTCAATGCCTGTTATTTTTAAGATTTGAAAGAGTTTCTGAGAAGAAGGTGTCTCAAAATAGTTTAGAGGAAGAGTTCCTCAATGTGGATGTTCTCCCTCAGACCAATATGAAAGATCTCCAAAAGTTGTGTTCTCACTCATCCAGGCATAATAGGAGAAGGTTATCTTGTTGTTGTTATCCCTTGACCAAAGAAAAGTGGTGATTGAACTAGTTTACCAATTTATATCTTATCATTACTACATTTAATCATGAATACAAATTAAAACCTTGTGTTGTAATCTACTAGGGTTCAATTAGGGGAATTGGGTCTTAACCATCATATATACAAAATCTAAATGAGTTCAGGAAGGGGTGACCTCCTGCCACCCAATTAAACTACCCAATTCCAAGGATGAGTGGTGGGAGATAAATCACCATTGGTTCTAGGTATCAAACTTGGGTTGCTTCATTGGTGGCTCGTTAGTTGATCCACTGGGCCAACTCTGCCGGGTCTTAACCATCTTATATAAGTTGTATATTTTTTGTTTAGATTTTTATTGTAGTGAACATATTTCTTTATTTCTTATATGGAGACTTGACCACATTATTATTATGATGTACAATCCTATGAATCCCATAAACATTCATTTGATATCAATGTCTCCCTTCTAGTATATCTAACAATATTTGAAAAATTAGGGGACAACATCCCCGATGATCTTGACTTGGAGGGAGTCCACCACAAGTAGTCGTAAATGTTTTTTGGATCCACTACACCTACCTGAAAGGAGGATGCACTTATACTTTTGAGGCATAATAAGTAACTTGTGTAAGATGATTGTACATATGCACACTCAACCAATAATGAAACTAGAAGATTGGGATACTAATACCACATACAAGGTCAAGGTAAGATATAGCAAGACAAAGTAGTCTTCAGTGTGTTTTGGGATGAAATGAAATTTTCTCAAAAAAATGTATATATATGGATCTGTATAGAGATTAAAACATATGATTTACATCCTATGAGTTGAAGGAGCTATTCTTTGACTAAAGGCAATCGTTGGAGCAAATCCATTGCATGTTCATGGCTTAGCATGTTTTTGCGATATCCAAGATAAAAATTTAGTATGTGACCTAATAGAGGTTGAATCCATGTAAATATACTCACTTCTCCTCGTCGTTGTTGCTATTTTATGTCTTCACTTACTTCATGGATCGAGTTCTCCATGTTTCATGGTGGATATTTTCTCTACCTAATTCTCTCCTTCTCTTCCTTTTTGTCCTAGTTGGAGCTAGTGCATGCAATTTTGGATGCCGAGGAGGTGTCAGTGGAGTTATGGATATATGGTTTCATGCTTCTTGTTTTTGAAACCTATTCTCTAGGCAAGTCGGTCACTACCTATTAGAAATATATACATGTTTAGGTATAATCCAAGTGTAACTAAAGAATTAATCAAGTTTTCGTGACAGTAGCCATATGTTTTGGATGGAAATTAGTGGATTTTTAAGAACAACAGAACTTGTTGTTGTGTACGAATATTTAGTATTTGTATATTTTTTTATTCTTTTAATTAATCCAGGAGGTACTCTTATTCATCCTACACTCCTCGTGTAGGAAAAACTCAGCTAACATCAACACAACTCCTGCTTATAACGTGGAAGTATAGCTCCCCTTGAAACAACCGCTACAACAACATGTGAAAAAACCCTTTTGCCTACAACAACACTGAAGAACATCACTCAACATTCACAAGACTGACATAAATATATGGCATCGAACTCCTTTCTAGGATAATCATGCCTCTAATCCTCATGGGTAAAGTGGACTGTTCTATGTAGATATATGGATCATCTAGATGACAACCCCACTCCCCAAAGTTCTCAAAATGGAATTAACGATTCTTGGGACTGTGAAACCAATGATAGCTAATATGTGTAGCTCTCTTCTGATCTCGCTGATATGGTAGCTGGCCTTCCATGGTTCTTTAGTGCCTCCCCAGAAAATCTCCTCGACATATTTGTTGTCAGTTTCTATGATAGATACATGGATTTTACGATCATTAGAGATCTTTAGGCCCATAATGCACACATGGAAGAGCACCACTGTGAAGTCCTCCTCCTTAAGACAAACTCTAAACACCAATCTGACATAGTTGTGACAATTACTGACCATCCGACCGCCCATCTGTGATTGATACCAAATAGATCTCGATTCCTACCTATAGTTATGTTCATCTTGAGATTAGAAATGTCTAGAGGGCTCCACCTGACCACCTTGATAGTCTTAAGATTCACTGATGGTTCTTTAAGGTCCAGCCTACTGAGAGATGCATAGAAAATTGGATCTTCAATTTTGGTGAAAGATCTAGTCGATATCAGCCTATTAAGGATGTAAACCATATCATTCCATTATGTCTCAAGACTGTAGGAAGTTCCATCATATCTAGCCTTGCACCTCACCCTCCATATCTTTCTTCCATGCAAAGAGAGTTGTCATGATGGTGGCCAACCAGGTTTTTTGTGAGTGTGAATTCCTCACAGCGCATCTAACGATGATGTTGGGGACATTCATAGGGCATGGTTCATCTGTCAGTTATGTAAGCTTTCCCCCAAAAAAATCGACAATGTCACTCCGGATAAGAAGATGATCCACATCCTCACATCTATGGTCTGCACAAAACAAGCACTTGGAGGCAAGCTGTATGTGGCATCTTCAAACATTTTCATCTGTTGGAATGGCTCCCTTCATTACTTTCCACATAATCACACTTGCCTTAGGGTATGGGATCTTCCAAATGTGTGACAAATCATCAAGAGGGGTGTTGGCTTCACATAAGATCATCTTCTTCGCCATCTTAATCGAGAAATACCCTTGTCTGGTTAGCATCCATATAACATGATCCTCATCTTGATTGATCACCCTATTTGATTTTTGTATCTATGAGATTCCTTCCTCATTTACGATGGATCTTAGGGTCTCCCAATCCCACCATGTGTCTCTGGACCAGAAATCTTTGATCCAGAAATCACAAGAGCGGTCACTATTATATATTGGATAATTAACCAGCCTCCTATCACACCATAATGAATCCAAAAAGGACAACTCACCTTTTCCAATGATCCACATGCAGTGTGGGTATATTGTCGAAAACATGTGCCACACCTTCTTCCAGTAAGGTGATGTAGTCAAACTCAACTTGAGGTAAGGTGGATGGCATCCATCCCTATGGGTGAACTGCGATGTGTATTTGCTCTTGCAGAAATTTGCCCAAATTTTCTTCCCTTCCATAATCTCCCAACTTGATTTTGCGATGAACGCATTGTTAATCAGACAGAAGGGCTCAATATCAAACCTTTTATTCTCCACAGGTGTGGCAATACGATGCCAAGTCATCCATGATTGCCTTGGCTGATGCTTCCTGCTTGCCCAAAGGAATCTCGACATGATCATTTCCATCTTGTCATAGATGCTATAAGGAATACTAATAGCTGCTGATGTGTACATAGTAGTGGATGTTAGAACATGCTTTATAAGTAGCCTCCTTCCCACAAATGAGAGTAGGTTCTCCTTCCATGACTCGAACTTAGAGACCATGTTATCAATCAACGGTTCAAACATGGCCAATGTGGTTCTCCCTACTACTATAGGAATGCCTAGATATTCAATAGAGGTCGCTTCCAGCTCCACTCTAAGCGAGTGGGCAATGATGGCGTTTGTGGCCAGATCTGGACCGCCTGCCAAGAATTTGATATGTTAATCGGTTTCTCGATCACTTTATTCTCTGATAATTGTATCTATGGCCACGCATGATGAGTCTTCGATGTTGAAGAGAAAGACTATGTCATCAACATACATGATGATCGGCGTCTGCTCCTCTCCTAGTCTGATATCTTGATACTACCTCTTTCACGGGTCCTACATAGGATCTCTTCAAAGATGATGAAAAGAGATGGGGAGAGGGCATTACTTTATTTCAGTCCCCTAAGCAAGGAAAAGAAACCTACAGTGTAATCTCCTAACGTAACGGAGCAAAGGTGTTGGGATCTGCGCCCTTTCATCTATTTGTCCTGGACGGGATAGAAAAGGTGTTCCAAAGCAGTTGTCTGACTGCCACCTATGTCCTGTTCGTGCTCCATGAGATCTCCAGCCCCCGCTTGAGAGCGGTGTTCTTCTGGGTGTGTTCCTGGTATTCTGGACCGAAGTCTACAAAAGTACATTTCGGTGTGTGGCCAACACCACCTCATGCCGGAACCATGGATGGTAGGAGTGGAAAGTTGTGGATGGACGCAATATCGGGTGGGCGCTACGTTGAATGGTATTCCCTCCTGTTTGAGCATCGCCATGCAAGGTGATTTGATTTTTTGCAAATATAACACATTTTAGGGTTCGAGCATTGCGCCTGCTAATGCCCCCGACCTCTTCATGCATTGAAAGCACACAATATACATGATGCTAAAAAGGGGTCTGTGCTTTTTCTTGGAAAACCTTCTGCTCACTCCTCAGATTTGCGTGATTCATCTCTGTGTCGGTTCGACCAAGATGTTCCAGATGTCTCCCAATACGGTCTCTGTCCGTGGCTGCTGCCGACGCGTGTTTCTCCACAACAATTCTCCTAGAACCAAGTCCATTAGGATTCGCCAGCAGTGGTCTAAGGATGGTCATTCAGCCACCAAAATCGAGACCCGCACTCCATGGGGTGATCCCAGCCAGTAGTGTAGGCACCGATGGAGGCCTCCCCGATCCCAATATGGACAGCGAGGTAGGGGGTGGGATGGGGGGAGGGTAGACCCCAACTGGCGAAGTACCAACCAGAAGTGACTGGCTGAAACCCTAGCAGAGCATGGTTTCTCGGTCCCTCTATTGCTTATATATATGTTATACTACCAATCAAGCTCTTTCAATCACATTTTTAAAAAATAAATCCTTCATTCATGCTTATAGTTGGTTAAATGGTATCTTAAATTGAGTTCTTCTTGCTTAAACTAGGTTATTAGGGAATAAATTGGCATTTATGCCTTCTCTAATTGAGATGTTAAACTCATACTTAAGAGATAAAATATGATCCTTTTTTTTAAATAGAATTTCCTTGTGTACAGTGAAAATTGCATGGAATTTGATAATTATTCTTAACCATTGGGTTTAATGTTGTATCTAGGGTTTAATGTTACACAATAATCATACAATGTAACTGTAAACAAGTATAAGGAAGGATTTTTTGTGGGGCTATCTATGTTATATAAACATCTCCCTAAAAGATAATTTAGTTCTACATGGAACCCTAATAACAATTAGGATTTTCCCCTCACTATAAACTAGATGTTGTTTTTATTTTATCATCTAAATTTTGTGGTCTTCAGTGAACTGGATTAGGATAAATAATAAACCTAATTTTAATGAGTTAAATTTAGTTAACAATGATATTGAGGTTTATGCCTTATGGTTTAATCCTTGAGGTTGATGCCTAATGGTTTATTCCATTAGGTTGATTCCTTGAGGATCATGTCATGGGTTGTTGTTATGGATGTTTAATTGAATTCTACGTATATAATTAAATATGAGGACAATGGGGTAATTAGAGAAATTCTTGTGAGTTAAAATTGGATGTACTCTTTTTACCGTTGGTACTCAAAATATTCAAAATGTTTTCATACATAATATGAACATCAAGCAGACTTTGGTAAAAGAGATGCACGCTTGGTAATTGATTTAGTGTTGTGTGAATCTTGAGAGATCAACAATGTAACATTCTCCTTCAGTGATCTCTTATACATGTAATAGAAATGGTTATCCTCCTAAGCATATCATGTTTTTCTTTAAGTGAAAATCAATGAGAACTTATTAAAATGAGAAAATAGTACGACCATGTGTGTTCCTTGCATGAGATTATGAATATGGAATATGGCTTTAGTAATATAGTGCTTGTGAATTGTTTAAGGATAATTTTGACTATCTATAGAATAATAGGGCATATGGCCCAAATGATAACCCTGCATGATGAAGCAATAATGGTGATGATTAGAGGCATGCGACTTATTGATATTAAATTTATAAAAATTTGAGTAAATATAGATATTGTTGTATATTACATATGGCTATTCTTATTCTTTGGTCATATTTCTTACTGTTTCATTTTTCTCTACTTCTTATAGTATTCCCACATATTTTTGACAAGAGAAATATATACATTTAGTCCTTGTAAGAAGGACAATATATTTTTTATGAAAATGTCATGAAATATGATTAATTGGATTAATGTAATGAGTTAAAACCTAATAGTGTAGGATAGTCCATGTGCACTATAGTATCCCTAGTGTACAAGAGTTGTTGAAAAGGGAAATCAGTGTTCTTGTAGAAATCCATGGATCATTAGAAGGTACTTAGAATTGTATGTTGTTATATGAGTTACTGAGAATTCATGTGAGATATCCAATAGGTTCCCTAAAGTCACCCATTATATGAGTGGTCGAGATCATATTTTCTACTATTATATGGTTGTTCAGCTAATGCGATTGATTATATATGGATGGGATATATTTAAATAGTATTATCAATAGGATATTATAGGTGTCATGACCTTTTTACCTAGGGAGGATGTAATGTTTATGTAAGTGACATGTTGATGAGCTCCTACTTGTATACCCACACCAATTGGTATGTGGATGGATCTTAGTGAGACTAAATATATATTAGATTCTTTACATTGGACATGGGGACTTTGTAGTTATAAGCTTGAAGTTTGAAACATAACTCCAATATAACTATGGAAAGAGTCTAACATATAACACATTTGATCAGGATATATTGATTATTCCTAACCAATATTTCTTATAAGTATATATTGTCTTCCAAGCAATAAGAGTTTCCATGTTTATTTATTTTAGGCAATTGATATATTGATTATACTATAACAACAAGATGAGATGTCTTTACCTCATGTGATAAGATTCCATATCTCCAAATATTTACCAAGTTTTATTAAGTGTTGAGTATAACATAAATATTATTTATGTTTACACTAATTCATATGACATGTTTCTAGCCTATGTTTATCTATACTGGGGGGGGTTCTTCTCTTGTTAGGATTCTTTATGAATATCATGTGGTTCTTCCATGTGGATTTTGGTATAAGGTAAGCAAAGTAAATGATGAGATGATAAAGACTTAACAAATGATAACATAAAACACTCTAGACTGTCCATGTAATCTCACTTTCTTGAGTGTCAGATGGGTATTTGATACAATATGACAAATTACACTTTCTTTACTATTTCTTTTAATTGTGAAGTATGGACTTGTTCAAATTTTAGACAATGTTGTACCTTCTTGCATATGTATCTCCTTATAACCTGCTTGTTATGATTTATAAGGATGGATTCGTTTCCTTTAATCCTTTTAGGCATTTACCCTGATATCCTTTGGACTATCCATGGTGATTATTATCAAATAATAGGTTGGTTGAGTCGACAATGATAATGGGAATTAGGATTAAGATGACAAGTAAGTGATGAACATGACAATGAACATGATGCATGCTCCTTGAACTCAAAATTTGGATGCCCTGGTCAAGTATCCAAGTGTTGAGGGAAGAGTCAGTGTGGACCTCTCTACTTGTTTTCCTTTTAGGTACACTGACAAATAATTAGTTTGAAATGATGCAAATAGTATAATAAAAATATAATCATTATGAAAATGATCAGATAAACATTGACAAGATATGTGGAACCCATATTAGTATGGATATGTTGAACAATAAATATGTATAGAGCTGGTAAATAACTTTTGGAAGGGACTAAAGTAGTTGCTTGAGTAAGATAAAGCATGTTTTAACTCATCAAAGTTGAAAGTTTTATGTGGTATGATGCTTAATTTGAATATGAATAATGTAAAATGAGTTCTTGAAACTTGAAAGGTTACCTGGTATGGATATTAAACTGGTGTTTGAAGATGATATTTTAGATTCTTATGAGGTTAAGGAAGGGTGACTAAGTGTATGGAGCTTTATATAATGTGCAGAAGTCAGAGGAATCCTAAAATAGTATGCCCCATGTATGGATGTGTACATGTAAGCTCATAGAGAATACATGTAATAAGAAGGACTTAATGTGTATAATCCAACAATTGTGTGTTATGAAAGAATCAATGTAATTGATCATGATACAATGAGGAGAATTAGATTAGATGCTGAGGAAATGATATCTCATGCATAATCATAAGGAGTGTGAATAATCATAAGGAGTCGTAGTGAATGTGAAGCACAATGAGGAGATAAAAACCAAAAGTATATTTCAGAAAAGGATGTATGGTGATAATCAAGATGAAAAATGATATTTAACGGTGAAAGAAGGGTAACTATAATATCTTTTTTATAAAACTCATGAAATTAGTAGGTTGACACTAGAAAGAAACAAGAATAAGTGATGGTCTTATGATTGAATATGATGTTGTCCCAATACCTTTTTATGCTTAGAGGATGGAGGGTGTATGGTTCAAATGTTTAATGAGTAGGCTTGTTCAACAAGAGCATGTTTAAACCACATAACAAAGCCAAGATGGTGATGACTAAGATAAATTAATAGTACATGGAATGTACCCATGTGTTTAAGAGTTCATTATGAATCTATAAAAAAGTAAAGGGTCTAACTTGGTAGATATGAATGGATCTATGCATAGGAAGTTTCCATTGATAGCTTAGTTTCTGGAAGATGTTAACTAGTAACCTTGTTGCAAGAAATCCTATACACAAAAATATCATAAGATGAGTAAATTACCTAAGAATTAATATTCGTTACAATGAATCTAACCTTAATGGGAAAATAAAAAGTATATTGATTAGGAAACAAACATAAGAATGTTTAAGAGAAAATAAACAAGAACAATGGAGTATGATAATGTCACTAATCTCTAAGTAGGTACCAAGGAAACTGGATAATCCAATAAGTGATGCATAATAAGCTGAAACATGAAATAAAATATCAAAGAATGTACCTAAAAATCCATGAGAAAATTCAAGATAATCACACACTTATCATTATGAGGTAACATAATACGTTCCTAAGAGATATCGAGATATGGTTCAATGTTTTTTCATGTTGTTCTTTGTCCCAACCTTGATTTTTTAGGGAAAAACATTTTGAGGGGTTTTGCTATAAGACCATGATCCTAGATTCACCCTAATATATCTCAAATGTTGCTTTATTACCATAATTATTTTCGTTATTAAGCTTTAATACATTTTGATTACGTAAAATCTTTAATTTGGTTCCAATTGCATTTTTCTTGCTCTAATGTCCTTACAATTTGTTAGATACTTTGTAAATTCAATATACTGTGATAAACTAACTAAAAATTATATGAAAATTATTTAGGATTTCCCCCCTTCATTTTCATGCTTGATTGAGCCTTGAAATAAATTGGTAAAGAGATCACTATCATTTAAATTCAATTTCATCTTAATTTCCTTAGTATGGTGATTCCATGAATGTTTGTGGAATAATGTGAGATTTCACCATAATTTAGAAAACAAATTTCAAATTCAGTACAAAATATAAGAAAATGCATTAATTCATATTTTTTTATTTTTAACTTTGGATTCTCTTGGAACTTAGATTTGTATCATGTTCCTTTTCTTGATTACTAGTTGTGATCTTAGTCTAGTTGGTGTATAGACGAGGCGGCTTGATAGATACAACCATGGGTTTTGGTAACTTCAAGGTTCTTTACAATCAACATGCCCTTTTCTAGCAATATTTTCATAGGTTGGGTCTAGAAAACCTTCCGCCCCAGTTCCTCAATTCCTAAGATGACTTTTCCCTTTAATAGCCTATAAGTTAGGGGGTTTGATCTTTTAACTATTTCATTGACATACATCCATTGAGCTGTTAAGAGACCTTCTAGAAATAGGAATTGGAACTCTAGACAAGTATACCCCTACATGGAGGGTGATATCTTGGATTAAGTGATGGCATGTTGATGCATGCCAATGTATGTTGAAGATTAAGAAACTACATGGTGTTTCTAAAATTACTAACATTGTCTCCTACATAAAAAATGTAAGAACATCTATCCCAAGATATTTTCCTTCCTTTTTATTTACCTCTGCTTTCTCCTTTATCTGCAATTTGTGGTTTTCCATGGTGGAAACTCGATTATCTATCAAAAGCACCCTCTTCTCTTCTCATTTATCCTTGTTTACCTTAGATTCACCATGGGGAATTCATCTTGGAGCTGGAGAGGTGATTTTAGGATTATAAAGGAGGTATCCTGGAGGTTTTTAGTTGTTCTTAATTTTCATCGCCAATTCAAGCGAGTCAGATAACATGTAACACTTTCTTTTTCCTATTTATGCACACTTAATCCTAACTTTTCCCTAAAAACTTAAATCATATTATATGTATCTAAAAGAGAGTTTTTTGTGAACTATTTTTCTATAATATGAACTATACATGATCCCTCATTATCTCATATACCCTATAAAGCACTCCATTGGTGATAACTATATGTTCCCTTAATGCCTTACGACATGATATTCAAAATGTATGCTTTTGTGCACTAAAAATGGCTTTTTGAAGCATTTTGATGTCATATTAATGATAAATGAGTTACAGATGCCCCATATTATTTGTTTGATTCTCTATTACCTTTCTAAGGATTCTTCTCTAACTTTTAAGCTGCCAAAATCTAGTTTGACCAAAATAACTTATATGAAGGTGGCTCATCCATGCTCTGGTTCGACCCTTATACACCTTAAACCTGGATCAGGCATAACTTTGACATTTCTGGGAGTGTTAAGATGAAATATTAGTTAATATCATGTTTATTAATCTTATTATATGTGGAAAATTTCATGAGGTTATGATCTTCCTATGATGGATTGTCCCTATTGTTTTCCTTATGGTGCTTTTGGCCTACCATAATTTGGAAAGTAGCATAAATTACATATTTCTTGGAGTTTTTCCCTGAGCATTGTTTATTTACTATTTCACAATGAAATGTGCAAAATGTGAAATGCTGAGGCTTTATCTATATTTTGGCCATAATGGTGTTTTTGGCCTTTATATGCCCTAGTTGGTTGTTTTGGTCCTCTTTAAGGCCAAGAATGGTTAAGTATAAAATGTTTTAATTATTTAGTGAACCTAAACATAATTATGAATCCAGATACATAACCATATGAATAAGAGATTAGGAAGTGTGTATCGGATGGTACATGTAAGTTACATGTACCAGCCATTAAAATGATACATGTTAAGTATGTTAATAAAATCCAACCATATAGATTGATTCAACACTATATATATTAGATGTACTTAAAAAATATTACCATATATCATATAGATCATGAGATATAACAATATATCATCCAATGCTTTCTATAGATTTTGTAACTTACCATTTATTATAAAATACTCATATTCTTTCGTAGGATGAACTATTGATATCTGATTGTGGTGATTTTTGATACACATCTTATATAAGGGGTATACATCACATCCATAAGGTTATATTTTGCAGTAAAATTTTACAATCATCATAAATGAAGATGGGTACATGTACGCTACATGTACTCGGGTACACAATTCTTGTAACCTGTGAATAAAACATCTGACTAACAATATATATATATATATGAAGTGATATGGATGTTCCATCAAGATTATGTGACATCGTATGGTGAACTCTGGATATGGGTTATACAAGTAGGTATGATGCCTTTAGGATTTTTCCTTGATTGCAATGTTTAGTTACCATCATTGGGGTGATGGTAGAGTCAAGGGGTTAAAATTAAATATGATTGGATATAAATGAATTGTAAGATAAGATAGAAGGGTTTTTGATACTCTTAATTTGGATATTTATGTTTTGAAATATGTATGATACACGTACTTGAAACATTGAGATATGCTCTACTATAATGAAGTAGTCTCAAGATGTTATATGCCCTTTATGATGATGCACACTTTATGATATCTAGAAATTAAAAAAATTAAGTTATGATATATTAATTAAATTAAACTCTAAACAACAATACAATATGCTAGTTTCTCTTGACATTCCATTACGCTAAGAAGTGATATTTAGTCTTGTTTCATAATCATGCTTTGTTCGGAATGACGATTGTGAGAATTTCTCTATATGGGATATAGTCTATCTTTTGTGAAATCATTTATATATTGGAATTTAAATAGTGGAAGAAGAAATATCTTGTGTTGATGCCTTTTTAAAGGCTTATGTACCCCAGATTAATGTGTTGTGCCTTGTTGTGGACAAGATTGACATGGTTGGCATTATTTTTTTGGGATTGGCATATTGGGCCTTATGATGGTCGAGATTGGTATGTTGGCACTTGTGGTGAACATATTCTATGAATGGTGTCTTGGTATGGCCAAAGATGATTTCTTGTACCCTGGTTTGGGTGGTTTAGAATGTGTGAATACATTTTATATCTTCTAAAGTTGTTATATTTGACTAATATTGCAATTACATCTGTATGACTTGTTTGTGAATTGTTCAATGCAATTGAAATACCATAAATTGGATTAATTAATCAAGTGTAGCCCTAATCATGTAGCTCCGTAAATCAGTAGATCTTTTTCTCAAATTTTTTAGGGAAATGGTGAACTAAATTAATTTCATAGCAATCTTTGAACTATGAGAAGATGCTCAAATTATATGTTTTGATGTACAAGGGTGTGTGGGTTGGTACACCCAAGCATCCATAATATTTGTTGTGAGTTGGCAGCAAATTATGGTCCAATGATATGTGATGGAGATTGGTTGTGATTGTGTCTCAGTTTGTTGGGTTTTGTACCATGTTTTCTTGGTGGCGTGAACTCTATACCCAGGTAGACATGTGATATATCTGGATATGCTTTTGAGTAATTCTATAGTAAATCTTTCCTCTAGCACTCTACCTTTTGTTACCGATCTGAGATGTGTGAAGAGATCAAATGGAGTCTAATAATCCTTAGATCTTACATGAGGCTAGTTTGGGCTTTAAAGTCACTAGCTAGTAACTTTAGTTGTAGGCCTCAAACTACCTAGAACATAATAAAATGTGTAATTCAGATGTGTAATATATCCTTAGATTTTAATTGGTAAAAAATAAGGATTTTTTGTTACTTTTTACTTCCTACAAGTTTTATTTGAGATTCAAAATATGTCATCAAATTTGTGTCTGATATGAAATATGCTTAGTATAGTATTTATTTCTTTTTGAACTACTTGCATCTTCGAACATTCTTATACAAAATGATCCTACTTATAAGAAAATATGTTATTTGTTGTTAAATCATATCGTTGGGACTTGGGGTTTCACTGGTGTGGTGGTCTACATCTTTTAGGTATGTTGGCATATCTAAAAAGAGTGATGATTGACACATGTTTACCATGCGCAAAATGCAAGCGAACATATCACAATAATAATGGACCTGTGAGGCCCGAGTCGAATACGGGGAAGCGTTTCTCCAGAAACTACTACTAACTACAAATCGATCAGCTAAGATGATGATGGTTGTTTGATTTGGGTTGAATTACTAAATTAATACTAAAGAAAACTAATTAAATGGTTTGAGTAAATTATAAAGAGAATGAGTTCCTTAGGACAATGTTTTTGCCATAGATATCACTTACAATCTATCCTACACACTAATGCTTATTATCTCAATTCTTGGATAAGGAGCCTGTAGCCATAATTAACTACTTCCGCAGTGTAATTCACTACCTATACAAATGTCAATCCCACTCCCACAGTTATTGGTTTGATTAGTTAGGTGCTTTACATCAATACTCTGGGTTTCTCCCCTCGTCTGTTCGCCGCTTTTCCCAAAGGGTACAATAAACAAGTAATTCTATGTTTTCCAACCCTCAATTCCTATCCTGAGATGATTTAAGTGTCTATTAATCCATTCATGGTGATGAATCATAAATAGAACAAGAAACATCCATTGAATTATATCCAGTAACCTGAGACAAATTGATATTAATGCATAGAAATCAATTGTACTGTATATCCAGGCTACTCCCAGATCCTAAAGAACAAAAGTTTTTAGCCTTGCATGATTTTCATGGTAAAACACATAGAAGGGAAGGAGAAAAACATTGGGAACGTAGTAAAAACTAAGGTAACCCCTAGATCTTTGGCTGTATGGATGATCCACTCCATAGTATGTGCGGTCTGCTATCTTCCAGCGGTAGAAACGTCCTCCGCAGATGCTCAGATCACTCTCGATAAAGCTTGTAAAGGTCCTTTATACTTCTCTTCTCTCTCTCCGGTGGTCATACAATGAAAATGGGTCCTCTCTTAGGTCTGGATGTCATCCCCTAAGTCATAGGAATGACTTAAGGTGCAAAATTTCATCCACTATTGGATTAGAAGCAAATCTACGACTGGCCTGATCGGGCAGACTCGGTGGTACTGACTTGATGTGTCGGTGGTACCGAGTCACTTAAGTTAGGTTGCACAATCCCAATATCATCGATACCATGGAAAATGTCTCAGTGGCACCAACTTCTTGCGAATTAAAGCCGCCTCTCTGACGTCAACTTGGTGGCACTAACTTCTAGGGTCGGTAGTATCGAGTTTTCTTGATTCACGTGGGGCTCTCTGATGGTATCTTGGTGGCACCGACTTCTTGGGTTGGTAGCACCGAGATCTGGGTTGTTTTTGGGTGGCTCTCTGGGGTCAAGTTCGTGCCACCGACTTTTGTGGTGTCAGTAGTACCGAGCTGTGTCGATCTGCCTTGTACTTCAAAACACATAAAGCATTGTAAGTGCTCGAAATGCATACAATGCTAGTCAAAAAATGATTGAAATCATATGATTTTATGCAAATAAGGAAATATAGGCTAACTATGACATTCCATGCATAATATGTCATATAAATGTCCAAACTACACATGAAAACAAAGGAAATTGAGCCTATAAAAGCGATGAAAAACACATGCATCAAACTCCCCTAAGCTTGAATGTTGCACGTCCTCGAGAAACACACTCTCGGATCTGTTTGATAAGAGTCAGAAGGACAAAACACATACATTCTTTTCTTAAACAACCCACATAACAAGCCCTAAACTAGCCTTCACTGACCACTAAACCACTAATTGGTCTAAAGTGACCAAAAACTACAATAAGAGATGTCCACCCACGGTCAATGACACTATCAAGTAAGTAGACCTATCAAATTGGATCAAAATCTATGGGAGCCCATGGGTCGACCCATTTAAGTTGGGTTTGGGTCACAAAATTTACCACCCACTGGAAAAAACCCAAACCTGTACCCACCCGTTTACTTAGCGGGTTTCATGGGCAATCTGCGGACACCCGCGGGTGACCTGCTTAATTACACTAGTTTTTTTGCATCCTTGTAGCTTTAGTAGTAATGGGCAAATATTAAATCAGTCATATACTCATATCACAATTGCATATTACAATTCAAGTTAACAAAGCATAATAATAGAGACTCCAAAATCAGATCGTGAAACAAAAGCAAACCAAACGGGAACCTAAGTCTAGAAATGATTGCTAGACTTAAGTTTCAGTCTGACTAGAACTGACTTAAATTTCAGTCTTTGTTTTAATTTCCAAGATCTATCATTTGTCTCATTTGGATGCCACAATTCATACTAGATATTGTTGTTTTTTGTTGTTGTTTGTTGTAGGTGGTCATTATTTAAGACTAATGTATGAATGTCTAAAGTTTGTAGTGCACTGTTGTTCCAGCATTTATGTGATTCAAAAACTTAATTCAGCCCGTCGGGCTCTTCTTTAATAGACATGTTTCAGCCCTGTTCATGGGTGCATTGCATTTTGATACTCTTCTTGTAACACATTTTTGGATATATAAATAAATATTACGTGACAATATATGCAGCGTGATTGTTTTATGCCATATCTTATATAAACAAACACTAGCAATATATTTTAAAAAAAAATTAAGTGGGCACCCGCAGGAAACCCACAACCCACTGGGTCGGGCTTGGATTTGTCTTTATACCACTCGTTTCGAGATACATCTTTTTGACCCGCACCCGCAAGACCCAAATCCGCAATGACCCAACCCAAACCCAACCCACCCACCCATTTGATAGGTCTACAAGTAAGCAGTCAACATCATAATTACTCAGCCATTTGCTTGGTGTATTGTGTGATTCCCTACACTAAATTGATCTTTTCTAACTACCAGCTAACTGGAAGAAGATCTCCATGTAAACATGGACGAGGAGATAAATTGTGAAGAGTGGCCTACCAATAAGAGCAATTAATGGTGAAAATGGGTGGCAATTGAAAAATTCAAGAGTACATCCAATCTATTTATGCACAAGAATAGTGAACCTATATGCATGCACAAGAATGTAATGAATGAATCTAATACGTAATTTTCTTTTACACGAGATGATGCATGTAGAACAAGCTAGGAAATTTTTTTCTTTCTTCAACTTGGGAAGTTGCTCATGTGGGCTATACTCTTCTTTGTAAAATAATGCAGAATATACTTCATTTTTTTCAAATTTCTTTTTCAGCAAGTCTCACATTGTGCTTCTCGCTTTCTTCTCAACTTTGCTTTTGATTTTTTTTTGTATGTTTTTTTTCATTTTTGTCTGCATCTCATCTTCTTAATTTCGAGTTTAAAAAACCACATGTTAAAATAGAAAATGCATGTAATGGTGGAATGAATTCACTATATGAATTATGTTATGCAAGCTAAAATGGTATGCAAGACTATCAATGACTATGAATGCAAAACATTTTTTTTCTTTTTATGCAAGTAAACTATCTTATATGCCATGCAATAAAATCAAAGAAAAATAGTTTGGAGTACTCAAGAATTTTGAGGTGGTGAGTCAAATGAATGAATGGAAAAGATAGAATTACACAACTAAGAGACAACACCTTTCATTATATTATGATGTGTCCCTATTAAATGACATGTGTTTAGGGTGATCCATGAGATTATTTCTCATATATTCATTTAATATCTCATTATGGTTTGGTCAGTTTAGGATCAACATCTTCATCATCAACATTTCATTATTTAATAAGACTTTCTTTTATGTACTTTGTCCTAAAGCTGACTAATTCAAACACTTCCTCAGAAGGTGTTGCAGAAGGATGTTTCAACTCAAACTTTAAAAAAACATGACCTTCATTTTCATTTAACACCAGAGAGTACAAGCATTCAAGATTAAAACCATGCAAATTTTTAACTCCACAATTACACTAGATAGATGTGGATCCTACTTGGACAACTAAAAATAAAGCAAACGAACTAACTAAAATAGTAAAACAAAATGAAAATAAAGATAGAAACTAACATAAAAACTAGGATAGAGTGTTGTTCCAGCACCCCCCTAAGCTTGAATATGATATGATCACATAGTCAATACTCTCACTCAAGAGGTGGAACATTGGTACCATATATCAGAATGGTGGAGGTGGCATGTTCGGGTCATGGGGAGGGAACATCCCCGGAAATGATAGATCAGATGGAGGCATTGGTAGTGGTTGTGGATACTCTCTGTCGGGGCGGACTGTTGAGGAAAGTGTGCCCAACCAAAGATACAGTTGAACTCCTTTAGCGTGATGGTGTAGTTCTTGTTGAAGAGGCAGAAGTTGACTCTTCCCCCCTTCCATTGACCTCCAATGCATTGATCGGGGGCGATGAGGACATATAGAGAAGCTATGAACTCGAGGATAAGCTATGGGTATGTCGACCAATCACTAAAGAAGGGGTTGTCTTTGCTTAAGGGTTGGTGTTGACAGACCCATCTCATGTTGTCGGTGAAGCCCACCTACTCGATGAAGGCTCGGTCTCCATACCGTGTGGCTATGACCTTCCTATTCTATAGCTCCTCATACACCCACCTGGTGTCGGCATCTGGGTGTGTGATGCAAGTTGGTCGGGGGACCAACTCCCCTTGCTCTACCGATGTTGACCCTCCTCTTCTTGGGGCCATGGTGATGAACAAGAATGAGGGTAAGAGAAAAGAGCTCAGGGATGTCCACTAGTGCATGTGGTAGTTGTGCACCAGAATGTGGGAGAGGTGGATGCTTGAAAGTGTGAATGAAAATGACTCCACTTCCTCCCTTCTTATAGATGATCACGACACTGTCGATACTATCGATATGAGAGTCAGTAGTACTGAGTTACGGAGCACAACCTGTGGTCAGTGCTTGATACACTTATGATTGGCTGACGTGATGTGTGTGGATTTCCCTTCGTCGGTGGTACTGATGACACCGTTGGTAGTACTGACTTATGTCATGGATCGATGCCACTGACCGCTCGATGAAGTGCTTCTGAGATGTTGGATCGTGACCACTTGGATTTCTAACATGGTGAGTCGGTAGTACCGACTTCCTTGGTCAGTGCTACTGAGATTTTGCATTTTTGTCGGTGCTCGTGAAAAATGGACTCGGTGTTCCAGCCTTGGGAGTGCCCAGAAGTCGGTAGCTCCGACGGAAAGTGTCGGTGGTACCGAGTCCTTATCAGTTAAACTATGACACATCTCCAGAGACTCAGTGGTACCGACATTGCTGGTCGGTGCCACCGAGTCGGTGATGCTGACTTGCAAAAACACAGACCCTATCTCGGTACCACTGACTGATTCACTTGGTGGTACCGACATGCTTTGTCCTGCACACTCAAAAAGAACGGATCAAGGCACCTTTTTTACTTAAAATCAAATTGAAAGTACATCTAAATAGGAAAATTGAATCTAAGAAATGTTATAAACATTGGGTTGCCTCCCAACAAGCATCATTGTTTAACGTCCTAGACTAGATGGTCCTTAGAGCATAAGACTAAGGAATGGTGAAAATTTGTACCTCCTCTAACCTTTACTTTACCTTCCCTCCAAAATAGTGCTTGAGTCTTTGGCCATTAACAAGGAATAACATACTCCCATCTATAATGGTCACAACACCATGAGGGTGAACTTTCTCAATAAGAAACGGTCCCCTCCACTTGGACCTAAACTTCCCTGGATGCAATCTAAGTCTAGAATTAAAGAGGAGGACCTTCTACCTCGGTTGAAACACCCTATCAAGTATGTGTCCATCATGAATTTTCTTTGTCCACTCCTTATATATCCTAGAGCTTTCATAAACGTTCATCCTTAGCTCATCTAATTCATTTAATTCTAGGAATCTCTTCTTACCTGCTTCATCTAAATTGAAGTTTAGTTTCTTCATAGCCCATCTGGCTTTATGTTCTAATTCTACCGATAAATGGCATGCATGACCATAGATCAGCCTAAAAGGTGTGGCACCTATTGGAGATTTATAAGCTGTTCTATAGGCCCAGAGTGCATCATTAGGCACATCACTCCAGTTCATCCTATTGGTTGAGAATGTTCTCTCTAAGATCTGCTTAACTTCCCTATTTGAAACCTCAACCTAACCTTGAGTCTGTGCATGATATGGGGTACCCACACAGTGTTTCACCCCATACTTGCTCAAGAGAGCTCCAAACTACCTATTAGTGAAGTGTGAGCCACCATCACTAATGATTAGGTGAGGGACACCAAACCTGCAGAAAATATAATCCTTCACAAATTTGCACACCACGTGTGCATCGTTGGTGCAGGTTGGAATTTCTTCCACCCACTTAGACACATAGTCAATTGCAAGAAGAATGTACATGTACAAATTGGATGGCACAAATGGACCCATAATGTTTATACCCCAAAGATAAAAAACTTCAACTTCCTGAAATACATTTAAGGGCATCTCGTGTCTCTTTGAAATTGTACCTGCACGTTGATAAGCATCACAATGATGAACATAATTATGTGCATCTTTAAACAAAGTCGACCAATAGAACCCACTCTCTAGGACTTTATCTGCCATCCTAGAGCTAGCATGGTGCCCACCCGTGGGTATAGATTGACAATGTAATATAATGCTCTCTAATTCTTCTTTGGCAGCTTGGTCATAATCCTCCCCGCCATCTCTTGGATAGCGCATAGCTTGAGTCAAAGAAAGTACCTTAGTGTTCTCCAGGATGTCAACAACTAGAGTGCCTTTATCCACTCTTATCATCGCATGAGCCATATCCAAGAATGGCTTACCCAGAAAAAAAGAATTTTGTTGTCTACCTGCTGAAGCATGTTGCATTGTGCCTTATCTCCCGTTGCTTGGGAATGCTCCAACATCTTTATTTCAAATCTATCATATTGGATTCCCATAGTGAGGCATCCTCTGCCCATCTCATGTATCATGTCTAAGGCAGCTTGAAATGGTCTCACCATTAGTAGTTCATTACCATGGTTGTCTTGCATCTCCATAACCACAAAATCTACAAGAAAAGTGAACCTATCCACCTTCACTAGAACATGTTCACAAATTCCATATGGCTTCACTACAGAGTTGTCTGCCAAGTGGATTGTCATGATACTCCTTCTGGTTTCTTTGATTCTAAGCTTCTTGGAGGTAGATAGGGGCATTAGATTGATACTTGCCCCTAAATCACACAAAGCTTCTCTAAATTTTGTCTTCCCAATAAAGCATGTGATATTAAAGCAGTCGAGATCCTGTCTTTTAGGTGGCAGTGTGCTCAAAATAAAGCACTGACTTATTCTTTAAACACCACCACATTAGATTCTGGGATCTTCCTCTTTTTAGTAATGATATCTTTTAATAACTTCTCGTAAGATGGTATTTGTTCAATTTCATCAAGCAAAGGTATGTACACCGATAGTTTTCAAAAGTAGTCTAGAAACTTCTTGAACTACCTATCCATCTTTGTAGCCTTCAAACTATTTTGAAATGACACCGGAATCACAGGTGCCCTCTGGTGAGGTGGAATGCATGCTTGAGTCTTGTTGCCTCCTACCTCATCAACTTGTCCCTCTGTGGTCTTCTCTTAGTCTGTAGTGTCTACTTCTTCTACTTCCACTGGCTTAGCTTGAGTGTCTGCATCTTCTATCATTGCATTTTTTGATGCTCCATTCACTTTCTTTCTACCACTAAGGAGTAGAACTGCTTTCGCCTGTTGGTTTCCAAATAGTACATGGTGTTCGTCGGAAAACCCTATTGCATTGACTGCTTCAAAGTATTCACATCAGCTGCAATCTGGGATATCTGTGTCTTGATACTATGAATGTGTGCCCCCTGATTCTACAAGTCCCTCTATGTCTGTGCAATCTGCAGCTCATTCTGACTCACCAACTTGCCTACCATCTACTCGATCTTATCAATCTTCTGTTGTTCCAGTGTGTATTGGGCTTGACCACCGAACTGTTGCGGTCTTGGTGGTTTCTGTTGTGCTTGAGAAGGATCTCATTGGAAGTTATTAGGGTCCTTCTATGAGAACTTGGGCTCTTTCCTCCATGAATAATCATTATTCCTGTACTGTCCCTGGTGCACGTATTTACACTCCTCTTCCTCTTCTTCATTGGGGCCTCTATCTAGAGCACATAGTGACTTAGCAATGAGATCCAACTTCTCATTCAAGGAAAATATCACTTTAGATTCACTGGCACTCTTTATTGTGGCTGGTGTCTCTCTTTCTTCTCACCGGGATTGATTCTTTGACATGTTCTTAAGGATCTCTAAGCCACGAGTGGGCTTATTATTCAGAAAGAACCCTGCTCCTTTGTTGTCAAGAGTTGTTTTCTCTCCTTTGTGCAAACCATAGTAAAAGATCTTGGCATGTCCCTGCAGATCAATGCCACGATGAGGCACTTTCCTAAGCATGTTTTGGAATCTCTCCCATGCCTCAGAATATGACTCCTGAGCTTGTTGCCTGAAGTTGTGAATCTTCTTTACTAGATCATTAGTCTTCTGTGGTGGAAATCAGCGTTCAAAGAATGCATCAATCATCTGGTCCCATGACTCTATGATATCATCATATAAAATATTGAACCATAATTTTGCCCCATCTACAAGTGAGGATGGAAACAACTTGAGGTAGATTGTGCTAGCTGGTATCCTATCTATTTTTACCATGTCACAGCTCTCTATGAAATTTCTGATGTATGTCACCGAATCTTCAGAAGGATGATCATGGAACGACTGGGCCTTGACTAGAGAAATGAGTCCATGCTCTATCTTATAGTTGCCCATGTTTATAGCTTGTCTTTTGATGGTCCCTTTCTGGGTCGTAGATGATGAAGCTTTGATTTTTTCCCATATAGTCTGCTCTTTCAGTTCCTCTATTCTGCCCCCATTTCTCTCAGTTCAGGTGCTCCTAGTACCTCTATTTCTTCTAACATAGGATGATTTGATGAAGGCGTTTTGCTAAACCTATCCTCAGGCCTGCCCTGCACTCGCTCTCCCTACAAAAACTCTACTTACCTAAAACCTAGTGAAGATGGTTCACCGTAGTCTAGAGCTCTGGTTCGCACCATGCACTAGTGTACCTGAAACAAAGAGAGTGAATGTCAGCTTCAGAAGATTATATTTGAATGAAGAGACTATTAGGATTCCGTTTGAATAATAAAAAATAAAAACGTCCTAGAGTGGCCGAATGCAACACTCATAGTGCTGGATGTTGCCACTTTCCCCAGCAACAATGCCAAAAACTTGACACGTGTTTACCATGCATAAAACACAAGTGAACGTATCACAATAATAATGGACCTGAGAGGCCCAAGTCAAACACGGGGAAGCATTTCTCTAGAAACTACTACTAACTACAAATCGATCAGCTAAGCTGATGATGGTTGTTTGAGTTGGGTTGAATTACTAAATTAATACTAAAGCAAACTAATTAATGGTTTGAGTAAATTAGGAAGAGAATAAGTTCCTTAGGATGATGGTTTTACCACAGATATCACGTACAGTCTATCCTACACACTAATACCTATTATCTAAATTCCTAGATAAGGAGCATGTAACCAGAATTACCTACTTCTGCAGTGTAATTCACTACCTATACTAATGCCAATCCCACTCTCGCAGTTATTGGTTTGATTAGTTAGGTGCTTTACATTAATACTTTGGGTTTCTCCCATCTCCTATTTGCCACTTTTCCCAAAGGGTACAATAAACAAGTAATTATATATTTTCCAACCCTCAATCCCTCTCTCAAGATGATTAAGTGTCTATTAATCCATTCATGGTGATCAAACATAAACAGAACAAGCAACATCCATAGAATTATATCCAGTAATGAGAGATAAATTGATATTAATGCATAGAAATCAACTACAGTGTATATCCGGGCTACTCCCGGATCCTAAAGAACAAAGGTTTTTAGCCTTGAATGGTTTTCATGGAAAAACACACAAAAGGGAAGGAGAAAAATGTGGGGAACATAGTAAAAACTAAGGTAACCCCTAGATCTTTGGCTGTCTAGATGATCCCCTCCATAGTGTGTGCGATCTACTATCTTCCAACAGCAGAAACATCCTTCATTGGTGCTCGGATCACTCTCGGTGAAGATTTTAGTCCTCCGTCCTTCTCTTCTCTCTCTCTCTGATTGTTGTACAATGAAAATGGGTCCTCACTTAGGTATGGTCGTCGTCCCCCTAAATAATAGGCACGACTTAGGGTGTGGAATTTTGTCCATCGTTGGATTAGAAGCAAATCTACGACTGGCCTAATCAGGCAGTCTCGGTGGTACTGACTTGATATGTCAGTGATATAGAGTCACTTAAGTTAGGTTGCATGATCCTGATCCCATTGATACCATCGACAATGTCTCAGTGGCACTGGCTTCCTGTGAATTCAAGCCGCCTCTCTAACGTCAACTCAGTGGCACCAATTTCTAGGGTCAGTAGCACCGAGTTTTCTTGATTCACGAGGGGCTCTCTGATGGTATCTCAGTGGCATTGACTTCTTGGGTCGGTAGCACCAAGATCTGGGTTGTTATTGGGTGGCTCTTTGAGGTCAAGTCAGTGCCACCAACTTTTTTGGTGTCGATAGTACCAAGCTGTGTCGATCTACTTTATACCTGAAAACACATAAAGCATTGTAAGTGCTCAAAATGCATAAAATGCTAGTAAAAAATGATTGAAATCATATGATTTGATGCAAACAAGGAAATATAGGCTAACTATGACATTCCCTTCATAATAGGTCATATAAATGTCCAAACTACACATGAAAACTAAGGAAAATGAGCCTAGAAAAGCGATTAAAAACACATGCATCAATGATCAAGGTTAAATAAGAGATGACACAGTTAAGTATAGAGTGTCATTGTACTCACTTTCATGAGTAATGGGTGGGTAGTATATAATGCACTTGATAGGTTTCTTAGATCACATGTGTTTTTCTTATGATTATGAATTGTAATTGGATTTAGACATATTACATTGTTGTGACTCCATCGATATGATTTATCTAGCAATGATTTTGATGACATTGATAATAAGAGGTTTAATTTGAATTATTTGGTCATCTGTCATGTCTACATGTGGTATGATTCAAATGTGTAGTGGCACACTTTTATATTATGGCATGACATGCTTTATTTTAGTTTCTTGTAAATAGATCTTTATGTGGATCATTTTGTTCAAATTTTATTGACTCAATGTTTGGAGTTTACTAGGTTACAAGTTGGATTTTATGTGTGTCATAATGATCAATTAGGATTTGATTAATGGGACATGGTCTTACACTTATTAAGAACTTTATGCTGGTTTAATGAATTTGATATATGACTTGTGGTTTTAGATTTAGGGCTAAAAGATCTATTCGTGATTTGTTTGGTGAGATAGTAAAGTGTATCTAAGTGGTTGACACTATATTTTGAATCAAATATTGGAGAGATGTGTGTGTTTGTTTCTGAAATGAAAACTTTTACTCGGCTCTTTACACACTTCACAATCGAGTTCCATTCTTTTCTAGTTTAAAATATGTTTACATATGACTATTTAACTCAATGATTGCATTAAGGTTTTGACTTAGATTTTAGTGCACTAATAAATTCACCTAAGGGTTGAAATTCCTAAGGTTTTACAAAACAACATGCAACAATACCACCCACAAGTGGACATGTCTTATAGAAGTATATTTAAGGATCAAATCATAAGAGACAACATTTCAAGAATCTTCTAGTTTGAGTCGTGTATGAACCAAGAGTTGATTTGGGTTGAGTTAAACTAATTGCAATTAAAGTAATAGTGTGGGATTAAAATTGAGCTTAGATTAATGGTGAAGGTCACTGGGTGATATCGAGTTTCACCTTCGCTACACACACAAGCACACCCATATCAAGTCCATGCTAGATATAACCATCCAAGTAGAGAAAAAATAAGATCCACCCATTAGGTGTGGAACGTCGCGTAGATATTTCAGCTAGCTTGATGTCTTGTTACTCACGGGATATGTACCTATTCCTATAGAGATATCCCTGTAGAACTTTTTGTCTAGGCATCAACCACAGTAAATAGATGTTCAAGACCTAAGCATTAAAGTTCTCGCAACAAAGGAATATAATAGATCATGCAGAGTAGGTGATCAATCAACAAAACATTCATATAATGGTTAACATTGTAATGGAAAAGTGATATACCAGACTTGGAATGTTGAAATACAAACATGCAAGAGTGGGCACCGGGGCTAATCCCTACACCCCAGCAGGAAGAACTACTCACTCTGCATGACTAAAATAGGGAAAACAAAGAAGAAGAAGGGGAATTCATCCAATGTCACATCTATAAAACATGATCCCACTGCCCAAGGCTCTAGTAGAGTTTCAAGAATGATGAATGTCCCAATAGACCACCACTACCCTTAACTACACATTTTATCCTCACCCACGTGCAAGCTAGGATAAACTTTCCGACTTGTCACCCATACTAGTACTACTCTATCCTAAGCACACTTAACCACAGAGTTCTTCAGTGATAGGCTCCCTAAAAAAGAGGTGCACCTTGGTGATATGGGTAGTCTAATCATTCCTTTTAAGATTATTTTATCTGAGTCCTCAAATCATGACATTACAATGATGAAGAAGGTTGCATCTATGTAGAAAAACAATCTCCTACTAAATGAAGTAGTCAACTCGACCAAGGAGAGGAACAGCACCAGTGGTGAATGGCAATGGAGATGATTTCCTCCTTGATCCTTCTCTATCGGGGTCATTAGTAAAGAAAGAGCACTTCATTGGTGTCAATGAAGCGAAAGTGGTGGTGTCAATTGAGAGGAAGAAGCGGTGCTTATCACTTGTATTGTTGTCCAATGTGGCCACAAATCGATGGTTAAGTTGTAAATTGTTTGTCTTCCTTTACAGAGCTCAAAGAAGTATCCTAGGGGCAAGAAGGGAGCAGAGAGACCCCCTCAACATTGGAGGTCATCCTCTATTTATAGCCAATCCTAAAGAGCTTGCCACAAATATTTCTTGCCTTCTAAGGGAGGCATGTGCCTTGGGGTGTGTGCTCGACATCTATGTCGGTCACTATTGGTAATTTCTTTGGTAGGATGCTTCCTACTGAACCATCGGATGATGAAAAACCACTAAAGCATCGAGTGATGAAGGCCCTATCAGGCCATTGGTAGAAAACATTCTTGCTCTTACTTCAATTGGGCACGCATCTAGTTGAGCGATCGGTTGGTGGGTCATCTACTGAACCATTGGAAGATGAAGTACCTGTTGCTCGATGGTTTAGCAGACCACCAGTCAACCCAAAGGTGAAGCTGGTGATGCCATCTATTTTTCTCGATTGATGGGTATCATGTACAAGGGATCCATCGGTCTTCTAGCTGGGAGCGTCAAAGGTTGATGGTTGAGGGGGCAAATCTGATGGTTTGAAAAATGGTGAATTAAGCTCCATTGTCTTCAATGTCAGGTGATGTTGGAAGTTGATGGTTCTCCTACTACTAGTGAAATCAATGAATTTCTTACACCCAAAAAAGGTAGTTATTTTCTTATCAAGTTAAGAAAGGAAAATGTGAGAAACGGTAACAACTTTAGAGAGAAAGTGTATCAAGGAAGTGAAATATGGTCAAAAAGTAGGCATGAAACATCCACAAACCCCCCAAACATAGAATCTAGCTTGTTCTAAAAGTAATACATAGAAATAAAACACCAAGTAATGGTTATGAGATTTATTTGTTTTGTGTTTTTCAACAACGACCATGTCCTTATACCATTCTTAGGTTACAACGTATGTATGACAACTTGATCTACATATTGTGTTTCATGTTTTCATTCTCATAGATCTAGGGTTACACAACTTTTTCATCTTACAAACTTATATTAGGAAAGGCTTCTCTTTAATGGTTCACTCCAAGATTCATTTCCTACCCATACTTATGCATGGTTCTCACTAGTGGTAGTGTTCACACCCAACTTTAATTTTTTGATGACCTATCTGTATGGAAATATGACGACAGAGATGGTAGAGGAAACAATTTTTTTTGTTCATATTCTCTTAACCAGTGGAGCGTGTCAATAACTATGAATTGGGAAGGAGGGTTGCAAGGAAACTTGGTTTTGGAGGAAGTCCAACAAAAATCCTTACATAGTAGTGCTTCTTCTTCAAGCAACACACGAACTGTCATCCGCGGTGGCCTCTCAATGTAGCACCATAGATGGCAGTGATGACATTCTCCTAGTGTGGTGGCAATAGCCTCCACACATCTACATTGTTCATGTGAACCATAGGGAACTCCTCTCATTCTATTACTACTGATGAGAAGGATTTGGCCCTTGTGTTGTCAACCAGCTAGCGTTGACTTTCTCCCCTTCATCTATCTCTCACTTTTATGGGTGAGATGCCTCTAGATCTCACATTACCATAATGTTGAGATTAGGAGACTTGTCCTAATATCCTTGGCCACCCCCTTTATATAGGAGTGGATGGGTTAGGGTTTCCACAAACCTGAGGACACGAGGAGACAAGTTTCATGAACTTTCAACTATTATGAATCCCAGTCAGTCGACTAAATACTCTAGTTGATTGACTCACACTCCATTTGGTCAATTGTCTATTTTTCCTGTTCACAAACACATTGACTTTCAATGCACCAATTGATGCACAAAATGACGTCAACATCGACCCTTGATCCAGTCCCACTGATCGTCCATATGGTTGATTGGACTTTTTAGTTAGTCGCTTGGACTCTCCATTTGATCGACTAGAATTCTCATTCGATAGACTAGACACTCCAGTCAGCCATATGTCATCCAATGTTTCTTAAGTTTATTACCCAAACACTTTAGAAATCAAATCAAGCCTTATTCATGAGTAAACTCCTATTTCAGGTGCATCCTATGTGTGTGACCCTATAGGTCCCAAATTACATTGGCAATGAATGTTCATAACTAGATTATGACATCACAAACAATGAGCGGTATCTATCAACACATCACTGCTACCCAAGTAATTGAAAATATGGAGAACAACTTCAACCTACAATCCATGATTATTGTTATCATGATCATATATTTCCTTTGTCTATGATATCCAGATTGAACTCGAGGCATTGAATTGTCACCCTCTTAATATAAATCCATGTTCCTTGAACTAGAGCAGACTATATGAGATGCATGTGAGCTTACATATCACATATAGAGTCACACGAGTATGGCCATATGTTTCTCAGTCTCATTTATCAATCGACCAAGGTATCCACTCCTGTAGGAGGGACATATCCCATCTACATCACTGACGGTCAATCCCCATGTGTTAAAATGTACTCGAGCACCACCTTTATGGCAACCCTTATTTAAGGTCAATTTGGATGGTGTCAAAGTTCATCGAATGGCATGTGATGAGTGTAGTGACTTCAGATCCAAGAACCACTATCACCTCTATCACTTTTAGAGCTAATTGTGACTACCCCTCCATGGTCTCCACATATCACTCTCAGGGTGGGTCTGTCTGGTATACTATTCTATAAAAAGTAACTATGTGTTTGACTTGATATCCCATATCATGACTAGTGAGACTTTGTCATCAGTCGATACAAATTCTAGTCTTATGCATTATTATCATCCATTTTGGGTCTAGTAATATCTTACTAGGGACAAAATAAGAATGCATATACTCTTATCATATATATGATCTCATTCTTCAGGTCCTTAATCTAAAGACATATGTCATTAAGTAACATCATTCTTTATACATCTACTATGTTTCTATCAACATCTCATGACTGAGACAAACATAATAGACAGAGTTACCTTCACTATTGTCAAATCAATTATATGATGCTCGTTACAATCATCATATGATTGGCTCTATGGGCATAAATACCAATAGACTCCCACATGCACTTAGATCCAATCACCTACAAATCTTATTCCAAGTGATCTTAACATGTCCATCATGTTTCTTCTATGCAAGTGCTTTTATAGCAGGTTTGAAACATTTCCTTATAGTCATACTTTGCAAGTCTTCACATCTCCTCATTGTATGATCACTCGCATGAGATGGAAATGTTGTAGTATGCTATCGAAGTTCCTTTTCTTATTATTTTCATAGAATTTCTACTATGTCATAAATGATTGGAACCTCCCCAAGATCATCTAAATGAACTTCTTGATCCATACAATATCCTCTATTGTATTCATAACAACAACGTACTCAACTTTTATTATAGAATGAACCACTATCTCTTGCTTGAAACTTTTCGAGCTTATATGTTCTTTATTAATTTCAAACACAAATTTGAATTGTGATTGTTAATATGCTTTGTATGTTTGGAATCTTTCTTCAGTGTAACACTTTACACCCAACTATTCCTTTTTTCTATAAATAAGGAACTAATTCTTATTACTTCTCAAGTAATTGTGGATGTTCTTTATGGTAGTCTAGTGACCTTCACTAGGATCTAAATAATATCCACTCATTATGTCCAATAGATACAAGACAACAAGATGAGTGAATAACATTGCATCCATGATAGATCCAATAGGAGATGCATATGGAATCTTACTCATGATTTTTCGTTCTTCAAAAAAATGGTACATTGGGCTCTTGAAAGACTAATTGGATCATGGACAAATTTTCTCTCTTTGAGTCCTTCATGTTGAACCCCTTCATCATCTTGCCAATGTGTGTACTCTTACTTAGGCCAAGAAGCCTTCTATATCAATCTCTAAAGATCTTCATTCTTAAGTTGAGGGAGTGGTAGCTACGTGGTAGAGGCTCAGGCTCCCTCGAGTAGGGACCCAAGTTTGGAACCTCTTGGTGGTGTGCTTTACCCAACCTTAATTCCATCACGTAGCTTGGCCTCATGTGATCTACATGTCCCCTCTGTTGTACGGGTAGGCAAGGGGGGACATGGGCTTTTAACTGTTAGGGGGCACTCACTTAATTCTGGCCCACCTTTAGGGGTGGTTCTCATGTCTCAAACAAAATCTTAATTCCCAAGATATATGTGCTTCACGTAAATCCTTCATAGAGAAGGTACTTTCCAACCATATTTTAACATTTGTAGGATAAGGATGCCATTCCCCATCAATATGTAGAATAAAAATATTCTCCAAATAACCTTTTGCAAACATAGGTTTCATCTTCATTTTGACTGAAGTGAAATGCTTTGTCTATCTTATCAAATCAAAGATCCCAACTCTAAGATGCTTGCTTCAATTCATAGATTGACCTTTACAGCTTATAGACTTTATTTGCATTTATTGGATTTATTAAACTCACTGGCTATGTCATGCACACATCCTGACAAAAATTCATGTTAAGGAATGTGGTTTTAACATCCATCTACCAAATCTCATAGTCATAATAAGTTGCAATGGGAAGCATGATCCTAACAAGATTAACCATGACAACTATTAAAAAGATTTCATCATGTTCAACACCTTGAACTTGTTTGAAACCATTACCAATCTACCTTCATAGTTTTGTACATTACCATCCATGTCGGTCTTCTTCTTGAAGACCCCATTGCACCCTATGGGTTTGACCCCTTAATGTGGATCCTCCAAGGTCATACTTGTTGGCTTACATGGATTCCATTTTATATCCAATGGCCTCAAGCCATTTCTCATACTCTATTCCCTCAATAGTTTCTAGGTAGGTTGTTGGCTTACAATCTATGTCCAACTCACCTCCTTTTGAGTCATAAGATATCCTAATTTTTTAGGCTCAAGGCAAATCCTACTAGATCTATGAGGTTCATGTGTTACATGAGGAACTTGAGATTCCACAACAGTTTGTGATTCTTCTTGTTCCTACTATACCTCTATAGTTTCAATTTTTTCTTGTTGGTATCGAACTTTGCAAGTTCTACTTTTCACCCATTGATTCCTTTAGAAATAAATTCCTAATTAGGAATGCATCCCTCCTAAAAACAAATACTTTGTTGTTGTATGGAATATAAAAGTAGTATCATTTGGTATCCCTAGGATATCCAACAAAATAACATTTATCTAATTTGGGGACACAATTTTTCAAGAAACTATTTTCTCATATAAGATTTCTATTCGAAATCTTCATAAAAAACATTCAAGACACTTCCCATGCCATATCTCACATGATGTATTTTAACCATTTTAGATGGTATGTGTTTAGTGTAAACATTGAGGTTTACAAAGAATATTTTTTGAAGGAAGTTGGAAGATTATCTAGGCTTGTTGATGATTGATTCCTTCATTCTGATACATCATTATGTTTCAAGTGGAGTCCATTGTGATATAATATCACATTTTTGCATAAGGTCATTAACCTCTTAGTTCAAGTATTCTTCACATTGATTGTATCAAAGTGTTTTAATACTAGTAACCACCTTTATCATTTGTTCTAAAAGGTCTACATACATCATTATGTATGAGTCCTAATTTATCACTTTCTCTCTCACTATTTCCATTGAAATGAGCTATTGTCATCTTGATCAACAAACAAGACTTGCATGTCTCTATTGGTTTGATACCAAAAGAGTCTAGATGACCATCCTTACAGATTCTAGATGTGAATTCTTTATTCATGTGCCCTAAATGACAATGATATAGGTATATTATTTGATTCATTGAGTCATTCAGTATGTATATTATGCATATTTGTCTCCAAAATTATCGATATAGACTATGAGGCATTAGGACATTTCCATATGAGATCTTCTCTTTAAAAATAAATATCTATCATTCATAATAATCTTGTCCAAACAAGATACATATATGATATTTCTATTAATGGCAGGTACATAATAGCAATTCACTAATTTTATTACATGCCCACTAGACTGAGATAAATGACATGTTCGGAATGTGATGGAAGAAACTCTTTCTCCACACAATTCTACCTTATCAAGCTTATTTCTTCTAGGATCTTGAAGTGGAGATCTCTATCTCATTTTTCTTCTTCTTGAGTTCCTCTAAATAAAGAGGAGAGTCCCTTTTTCAATGTCTAGGTTGGTGATAATGATGATACTTCCCTTCCTTATTCACTCCTCCCTTTGCTTTAATTGCAAAAGAGTTGGGTTTCTAGTTGGCTTTAGAACTCTTCTTGGCCTTGACTTTTCTATTAGACTTTTCTTTTCCTTTGTTGATCATCATCACATATTTAGGATTGTCTTTATTCATTTGCACTTCAACAGTTCTCAACATGCCAAGAAATTATGATAATGACTTATAAAAATTGTTCATGTTGTAGTTCCTGAAAAATTGGCTATATAATTCTGGGAATTTCGGTAGAATCACATCCATGGTCAACTCTTGGCCTAAGGGAAATCCTGTTGACTCAAGGTCAATTAGGTCAATGTTGACTCACGTCTAAATTGACTAAACCTGTGTTTTGATGATGACTAACCATTCCACATATTGGTGTCTAATGCCTCTTCTTGAGTGTTTTCATATTAGGTATAGACACACTCCAATTGCCCTAACTTGCACATCTCAAATTGGAGAAAAGACAAGTCAAAGTCATACAAGTGCACGTTTTTGTAATATGATGTATATCCATTAGAATCATGTTGTAAATCACTTGTAATGATTGTATGACTTGTAATTAAGCTTAGAAAAATATCAGGAACACTTAGATCGAATATTAGAGCACTTTTAATGCAACTTTGAAAATCAATTACAGGCACTTGTTCGGTCGAGTTTCCCACCCTGAAACTCGACTGATCAACCTTGGTCGATTTTCTGAAGATTGCATCGGTCGAGTTGTGCACCCATAGAACTCAACCGATTGGGTAGTAGGTCATTTCCAGTTGAAATGATCGGTCGAGTTTCCTCAGGACAAACTCGACCGATCCTTTGAACATCGGTTTGCCTGCTACTTGATCGGTTGAGTTACACCCATCAGAACTCAACCGATTGCACTATACAAAAAAGTGCAGAAAAGTGTTTCTAGCCATTGTGGAGTTGCAACAAGTGAAAATAGATCCGTTGCAAGCCACAAAACGGCTAGTTTTCATTCACAAGTGTTCCCAAAGGCTAAGAGGCATCCCCAGCTATAAATAGGACCCCTTGGGCTTCATTCCAAGGTTGAGCATTCATTGCAAACTGTTTGTGAGGTTCCTATTCTATAGTTGAGTGCTTCCTACAGCCTCCTGTCTCTCTCTCTAAGCTTAATCACTTGATACATCCATTAGAGTGAGTAGGAAATCTGTATGAGAGCTAGTCCTACATGTATATCTTGTGAGGCTCTCACTTCCACCACCTCCACTTCTCTCATTTGCAATCATGAAGATGAAGGTTCTCTCTCTTGTCCAAGAGAGGTGAAGAAGAACAAGGGAAGGCGTCCCTTGGTGAAGATCAAGGCTAAAGACTTGGAGATAGAGTGGGTAACCCCTTGGAGAAGGCAAAAGACTCAAGCTCAAGTGGGTAAGACCTTGGTGGAAGCTTCTCCGAGTGAAGGTGAAGTCAAAGGCGGAAGATCCAAGAAGAGTGGGTAATTCCTGCAAGGCCGAAGACTTGTGCAAGAGTGGGTAAGTCCTTGGAGAAGGCTGAAGACTCTTGCAAAGTGGGTAAGTCCTTGGTAAGGTTGAAGACTCTTTGTATTGGATAGGTAAGTCCTTTGTTGGTCATGTATTGTAAGTCTTATAAGTGAATATAAGAGTGCAATTGTTGGAAGTCCTAGAGGTTGACCTCTCTAGGCAAGTGGACTGACACACTTCTAGTTTGAAGTGTGGAACCACTCTAAATAGCTTGTCTAATTGGTGCATGTTCAATCTCTCTCTCCCTTGCTATGCATGATTTAGTTGCACTCAAATTACCTATTTAGCAACCTTATCTTGTCATATATTTTGAAGGTTTGATGAATTTTGTTTAAGTGCTTTCAGCTCTATTCACCCCCCCTCTAGAGCATCTAATCACCCATCTAGGATCCAACAAATCCTAGTCTCGTTAGGTTCTCCACATACCCAATCAACTTGAGCACATGAGGTCTAAATGGATTTCTCTCTTCCATTTTTCACTTAAACAACACCTTTTTGATATCATGCCTCTCTTGTCTAGCCTGATCCTAAAACGTGTTCTTGAGATGTGTTACCATCTTGATGACTTCCATTTTTCATACTATCTATACAACTCATAGTTCATTGAGCATAGAATCAAGCACTTGAAATCCACGACATCTTCAGAGTGCTTATTGTAAGCATCCCTGTCAGCCTTAGGCATGATCGGAGTGGGTTCATCTGGATCTAGTATCTCTAAGACATAGATCTTGTGCTCTTGAGTGAGAGCAATCCTCAACATTTCAAACCAATCATGGAAGTTATTCCCATTCAATTTGTCCTTTTCAAGTAAACATATTTGTGTTTGTCATCTATTTCTACAAGAGAAATTTTGCATTTTCTCGAAAGTACTTTTTGATTTAATTTGATTTGATAAAATTGATGTTATTAATAAGGCCATAATTGATTATCACTCCAACTATTTTTTTGAAATTGATAGTCTTCATTTTTCAATTTAAAATATTACATCAAATAATCTTCTAGTGATCCAAGATCCAAAATAATTAAGTCATTATCCATCCAACATTGGATCTCACAACCAACTATTAGGATAGGCAACATTTGCCAATTGCATCATGTAATTCTTGGATAAATGGTATGAACAACTCCTTGCCATAGTCCATCTGTATTCTTATAGACACTTAGTCTCATTAAGGCAACCTAGTTAAGCCTAACCCAAAAGGCAACACGATAGAATATGCACCCTGCATTGGCAGACCCACATATCTACCATCACACATCCATGAGATAGACAATGCACCATGCTTTTGCATAACCTACACTTGGTAAATCAAGATTTCATGTGTGTCACTTATGGAAAGCATCTTAGACTTAATTGATATTGAGGGATTTTATATATAAATACATATACATATCCAATCACCACATATTGTCAACATGTATCATATTCATACTATATCCACAAAAGAAAATATGCAATCACAAACATATAAACGATGGTTATGACCATACTAACATAATTATTTGGAGCCACAAAGAATTGCTAACCACCTAAGGTCATACATCATATGCATGCAACATGTTAAGAAAAAAAAATCATGTTGGAAACAAGTCAATCAATTCATTGGACTCTTCTAGTTAATCAATCCATCATGTTGATCGATTGGCCTCTATCATTCCGTCGACTAGATCCTAGTTCAAGTGGTTGTATAGACTTCTTGAGTTGGTTGATTGGGCTTCTAGACAATTGATTGGATCCTCTGGTCTACTGCCTCTTTGGTTCTCCAGTCGATGGACTCAACTTCCTTGTTGGTCGACTCACCTAGTGTAGGCTGTCTTATTTTTCACCATAATAAAAATTAAATATGATACTATTTATTTACATTGTAGAAAGTGAAACATTGAGTTGCATTCGAGGGGAATATAGGAAGGAGAGCATTAATTTACATTTGGAGAGAACGAGAGAGGCTCGGTGTATAAACTGAATTAAAAGATAGGAAATATCATTCAACCAAGAACACATATCCATGGGGTATAGGCCATAACAACACATACATTCACCATCAAAATGATTTTAGGGAGACACATATAGATTGCATATGTATCATATCATATATGTAAAAGATCTACAAGATATTCCCAGCATGTGTGATATTTAATCGAGTATGCACATTAATCGTTTTAAATATAGCATCGTGCGATAAAATAAATGATAAATAAAAAATTGATCATATTGATTAAATCCTAAAACATAGTAAATCAATGTGGATCTGATACCACTATCGGGAAATATGGTGATAGAGATGGCAGTAGAAATAAAAAAATTCCCATATTCCCATAACCAACAGATCACATCAATAACTATGAATTAAGGAGGCTCGTGAGGCATGAACCTAGACCTAGAGCAAGTCCAACGACAATCCTAATAGAGTAGTGCTTCTTCTTCAAGCAGCACAGAAACTGTCGTTGTTGGCAGCCTCCGGGTGTAGCACCATGGATGACAGTTGATGGCATTCTCCTAGCGTGGAGGCAACAATCTCCTTGCCTTTACGTAGTCCATGTGGACTACCGGGAACTTATGTCATTCTATTATAACTTATAGGAAAGAGTTATCTCTCGTGTTGTCAACGTGTTAATGTCGATTTTCTCCCCTTTGGCTATCTCTCCAATTTACAAGTAAGGCGCCTCTAGCTCTCACATTACCACAATGTTGAGATTAGGAGACTTATCTTGAGATCCTTCACCATGTCCCCTTTATAAGAAGTGGATGGGTTAGGGTTTTCACAAACTCTGGGACACAAGGACACAAATTTTATGAATTTTTAGCTGCTGTGAATCACTAGTCGGTTGAGTGGACACTCCAACTGATCGACTCGCACTCCAGTCGATCGATTAGAAAGTCCAGTTGGTTGATTGTCTATTTTTACTATTTCAAAATTATGTTGGCTTTCAATGTGATGATTAATGCACATAATGATGTCGGCGTCAATCCTTGATCCAATCCTACTGATTATCTAATGGGTCGACTAGACTTTTCATTCAATTGACAGGACACTCCAGTCAGCCAACTATCAGCCAATGTTGTTTAAGTTGATTAACCAAGCACTCTAGTTATCAAGTCAAACCTTATTCATAAGTGAAATCCTGATCCAGGTGCATCCTATTGTGTGACCCAATAGGTCCCAAATTATTTTGGTAGTTAACATCCATAACTAGATTATGACATCATTAATAATGATTGATATCTAGACACAACATGCTACCCAAGTAATTAGAAAGTTGGAGAACAACTTCAACCTACAATCCATGATTAGTGTTATGTGATCGTATAGTTCCTTTGTCTTTGATATCTATATTGAACTTGAGTCATGTAATCATCATCTTCTTAATATTCAATCCATGTTCCTTGAAGCAAAGTAGACTGCTTGAGATGCATGTGAGATCACATATCACTTATTAAGTCACATGAGTATGGTCATACATTTTTCAGTCTCTCTTATCAAGTGTTCAGGATACCAACTCCTGTAGGAGGGACAAATCCCATCTACATGACTCACAGTTGATTCCTATGTGTCAAAATATACATGAGTACCATCTTTTTGGAAACCCTTATTCAAGGTCACGTTAGATGGTGTTGAAGTTCATCAAACGACATGTGATGAGTGTAGTGACTTCAGGTCTAGGAACCACTATCACCACTATCATTTTGAGAGATGATTGTGACTACCATTCCATGGTCTCCATGTATCACCCTCAAGGTGAGTCTGTCTGGTATACTATTCTAAAACAAGTACCTAAGTGTTGACATGATATTTGTTATCATGACTAATGAGACTTTGTCATCAGTCAACACACTGTCTAGTCTTATGTATTTCTTTTGTCTATTTTTCTTCCATAGTAAAATCATATTAGGGACATTACAAGAATTTATATAGTCTTATCATACATATGTTTTCATTCTTTATGTCCTTAACAAGAAGACATATGTGATCAAATTTAGACATCTACTATGTTTGTGTCATCATCTTATGACCGAGACATACATAATATACAAAATTACCATCATTATTATCAAATCAAGTATATGATGCCCCACTGCAATCATCATATGATTTGCTCTTTGGGCATGAATACCAACACTATCTAGTTGTGTGGGGTGGCTGAGGCTACGACATATCCTGCTTGGGATCACTCAACCATGAGTAATGTTATAGTGACAATGTTCACTCAACTATAAGTCCTGATGTATTTTCAGGTGGTTTTGTGAGATGTCCCTTGAAGGACAAGTGGATGATGTTTTTGACTTTCGGGTCACACTACCGTGTGCGACATATCATCATTCGTGAGTGTAGTTATAGACCGACCGGGAAGAGTGATGGAGCCTCCACTCACGTGGACTTGCCTGTACCACTAAAAATCTTAAAGATAGTAAGACTCTAAGTTTAACCTTGCGTGTTCTATAATAAGATCTCTACCCACATACGCTAACGTACACAGAATTCTTATCGTAGCACAGTTGATGGTCGAATCCATGAGACAACGGTCTTGTTAAGAATTAACAAGATGGAAAACGTTATAATGTCATCTATCTACTTAAGAGTTGATATTTTGATCGAAGAGTTGGGTTGATGCTTAAACTAAAATTTAAATGTAAAACAAATGGCAGGGAAGTAAAATTATGGTTGTAAACAATATTTAGAAACCACTAGATGTGACCGAGTTTCACCACCACTACACATGGATCATTACATACATCGTAATAACATGGTTCACAAAAAGGGTCTAATCAGTTAGTATCTTTGTAGACTTAGCTTTCTTTCAAATAACCAACTACGAGAAATGTGGGAGTATTGCAATGTATTCCATCCCCGAATGAATGGTCACTTACTTTGCATTACTTCCTTTGCAAAGTGTATTCCTCGACTTATCAAAGTTATACATCCATACATCAACTAATTCTATTTCATAGTATGAAGGTACAACGATGAAGGTGAGTTTACTCCACTCTTTGAAAAGTGTTCCTAGATACTGAAACAGATATATGGTGACTACATACATCAAGAACCAATATACAATCGATAATTGAATCTAAAAGCACAAACGTAGACAATTCGCACTAATAGATAATAGGTAACACAAGATGGTGATTAAGAAACTAGTATTCAGTAAACGATTGATGTTGAATTGAAAAGATTATATCTCTCTATTGCAAACTCATGAATTACAAAGCATGAAATGAAAATATGGGTAGTGGGGCTACTCCCCGCACCCTAGTGTATGGAACTACTCGCTCATGGAAAGAAAAAAGAAGGAGATAGGAGAAGAGAAGGAGAGCATCATCTCCACGTAGGAGAGAGGAAGGTTGACCCCTTGGAGTAGAGAACAACTATCTTCACACTATGTGGTTGCTTTGGTGACAAATCCTTCACTTCCCACCTTCTATGTTGATGAGAGAGAAAGGAGACTTATGGATGGAGTGTGGATCTTAGACCGATAGCCTTGGGGCAAAGGATGAAGAAAGAAACAACTCTAGAATAGTTGAGGTAGCCTTTAGGCATCTAAGAATCCCCCCAATGAGGACCCCTTGGGTCCTATTTATAGGATCCAAGGGGGTCTTAAATGGTTTTGAGTTATTTGGATCTTCACAATTTGGATCCTCATGGTCTGGAGACCATTTGGATCCTAACGGTCTTGAGACCGGTAGCTTTCACGTGTTCTTGGGATCAATACATCTTCATTTGGTTTCAGAACTGTTAGAGTTCATACGGTCTGGGGACCATTTTAGCTTCCGTTTGGTCTTGGGACTGTTTGGCCTTCATTCGGTCTTGGGACTATTTGGCCTTCATTCGGTTTTAGAACCATTAGAGTTCATACGGTCTGGGGACCGTTTGGCCTTCATTCGGTCTTGGGATCGTTTGACCTTCATTCAGTTTTGGTACCATTTGGCCTTTATTCGGTTTTGGGACCGTTTGGCCTTCATTCGGTCTTGGGACTATTTGGCCTTCATTCGGTTTTGGGACCGTTTGGACTTCATTCAGTCTTGGGACTGTTTGGCCTTCATTCGGTCTTGGGACTATTTGGCCTTCATTCGATCTTGGGACCATTTGGGGCTTTGCCATTTTTTGGGTTTTTTTCTATAAGAAAAAAAGAGAAATATTAGTCTATTGGTATATTCACAATAAAGTGGAAAGTTAAGTATTCTATCTACTTTATCTAAGAAAAAGCATGGAAAACTAAGAGAAACTTAGTAAGATAACATCACAAAAAGGGAGGTTATCACCCCCCCCCCCAACTTAAAGTCTAGCTTGTCCTCAAGCTGGATAGAGCTAATAACGTAGTAGTGAGGAAATTTTATTTAGTGAAGATTTCCGTACTCTTGCTTCAGTTTTTAATCAGAGATCTCCCAGAGTCTTATTGGGGCTTCTTCTTGCACCAACTCTTTCAGGTATCGGGAGTTGTGTGGAGCTCGGGTTTCTTCCGTATCACGTAACTCACATTGGGACCACCTTTTCTTTGATTGTATTATGTGCATGTCTTCGACTCTGAGCAGTTTTATACTTATTTGAGATTCCTACCGGAAGGTAGGATGGGTACGAGGGTTGGAAGAAGGCTACTGTATAAATCCCCCTTCAAAGGGGGGAGGGTTTATCTAAACTTTTAGGGTCTCACTATTGGGCGCGATACATCTACCTTCGTGAGGGTAGCTGAATGTACCGGTCGGGCAAGACCTTTGTCAGCTTTTTCATATATTTGGAGACCTTAGGATCTCACTACCAGGCATGATACATCTGCCTTTGTGAGGGCAGCTGGATGTACCGGCTGGAAAAGACCTTTATTGGCTCTTTATATAAGTCCTTATGCATGGCACAACTCTCATTTTTTATTCAACACTCTGCTATTATTCCTATGCTCGTCGGCTTAGGAATTGGGTAATTAGGGGGTTTTATTTGGGTTGTTCTCTAGAGTTTCCAGACATGCATTTGTTTCGATTTCGTACTCGGCGGTCCATTATATGCGTCGCTTAACATGCCAATCACTAAGATTGTTAATCTTAGAGTTTAATCCTTTTAACTCTCCGATTAAGGCTAGTATAGAAGGGTTGAATCCCAAAGAACCACTTTTGAAGATTGTTTCTTAAAAACCCAATTATTTGAAGAACTTATTTTATTTATTTTTGGTATTTTCAGATTTAAAATAGAAATTAAAATTCAGAATGGGTGTTTGGTTGATTACACTAAAATAAGAAAGAAAATGCTAAAATTAAACAACACTAAACAAGAATTTTATTTGCCCTACAAAAAGGTAAACAAAGATTGTTGTTAGCACAAGAAACTATTGTGAATTGAAAAGACTAAAAACTAAGGCTAACAAGACAGTCGGTGATTGAAATCAAAGGAAGAGAATCGAGGCTTTAGGGGTTCTCACCACCTTAGCCATGATAAAAAAAATGAATTAACAATTAATCGACAAATAGGCGACGACATGTGAATCACAAAAACCCACAAAAGATGAACACCACATGAGCCCATTGGTCCTGGTGCTCATGTTTCCTAGTTCGTGATCCGAAAAGAGATAAATCTGCGGTCACACCAGAATATCTATGTGAATTGGTTTAATCGTTCTAAACACGAATTTCCATGGTCATTTCCATTCGAGTTAACATATATATCTAAGCGAGTAATTACTTCGCTAGATCATCGATTAAATAAACCAATCGCCATCTAAAGAATTCGATTAAAGCCGATTCGATCAAGACATGTCTAAGGGGCTATTCCCCTTACCTCGATATGGAACTACTCACTCATGATTGAGGAGAAGGGGGAGACGGAGGAAGAAAGTACTTTGAGCATAGTCTAGCCCAAAATTAGGAAGTTAATCCTTATGCTAGAGACAATGAAATGGCCAGATTCTTAATTCCTTATCCAGAACTAAAGAACGGAGAAAAAAAGATCTAGAACTAAAGCGGAATGAAAGCATCAAGAACAAAATAAGAAAGAACAATGCTTCAAGAAAATTTACTTTATTGGAGATCTAGAAGAATAATACAAGAAAATAAGATGCTCAGAATTCTGGTGTAAAAGAGATGCCCCAATGAGGAGGAAGTACCCCTCCTTTTATAGGAGAAGCAGGGGGTATACATTAGGTTTAGGGCAAAATAAATGGCTGGCGGCGGCTGCTAACTTTCTGGATCTAATCAATAGAGGAAACAATTGCTTGCTTTAATTCTTTCTGCAGTAATTTTCCATAACAGTGATTTCGAGTGTATTTTTGGGCCAGTCAAAAATTTGGAAGCGGTCCGAAAATATATTTTCCCTGTAGATAATTGAATTATCTTTCCAACTCATACTTGCACAATAAATTCTGCCTTATGATGTGGTAGTTATACCACTTTTGGTGAAAGGTGTATACTGAAATCACACTCCGCGGGAAAATATAAGGCTACTTTCACTGGTTAATTGCACAGCCAAATAAACACCAAAATTTCCGTAAAATATATCTTTTTGTATCCAATAAAATTCTCTTTTCATTCCATACTTTATATTGAAATTCCGCATTTAAACGTAAAAGATATGGCTATTTTGGTGACGAGTATCTCAGGCACTGCAGGAATATTTGAAAAGCATCATATCTTCATCTTTTATTTTCTCGATTTAATTACTTAGATAATTCCTGAAAATTAAGAAAAATATCATAAGAATTTAGGAAAAGTATATCAAGAAGATGAAAGTGTTGTTTATTTTTGAATTAGCTAAAATTAACAAAAAAAGTCCTAATTAATTATTCTAAATGAAGCAAAAATAAGAGATGAATATGCATTCATCTAAATACCTTAAACTTAAACTTTGCTCGTCCCGAGGAACATTAAAATCAAGAAATATTTTCAAGACATACTCTCAACCTATCATCCTCACTCTCCTAACAACCACTTGATTCCTTCCACCAAAATAAGGCCAAGCGACCCTGACTTCCTGAATTCACGAAAAGTGACTTTTATATTTTCTACTTCACAAACTTACATTTATTCAAGACCTACAATAAAACAGATTTTCATTTCACCTTTGCATTTGGTACTCCAAATTTTTTTTTTAGTTTTACACAAGAACAGGGCTAATTTTGGATGGTTGGGTTTTTTGTAGTTTTCCCCTGGGCAGAAAATTGGAGTGAAGGAGGTATGGAAGAAGGACAGTCTCTCCTCTATTCGACTCGAGACCTTTTTATTTAGTGGACATGCAGTTACATTGACCACATTTTTTTCTTTGATTTTTGGTGATACACCCAATTGTGTGGGTATGGAAAAAGCGGAAGAGGGGGAAGGGGTGCCACCCCAAACTTAGCATTTTTGGCACTATTGGATTTTTTTCTTTTTGACGAATGGAAAGATTTTGAAGTGGTGGAAGAAGAGTAGAAGAGGTTGTTCTTGTGCAACTTTTTTTCCATCTCTTTTTTTTAGAATACCATGCATTGGTTCAACTATTACCGAATCATGTGAAAAATCAAGAAAATTTATACAAGCTGTACATGATAAGAAAGCATCACTCTTGAATCCTATGAGTCCTCTATGGCTTGCCATCTTTTCCGAGGAGTGATTATTATTTGAGGTCCTAAGTGACAGGAGGATTTCTAGTCATTAAAGTTTCAAAATTTTATTTGCAAGGTAGTTACATCATTAAGGGGGTATTTTGACAAATGATCATATCAAGGCCAACTAGATAAAGGCCATTTTGCAACAAAAGAAATAAAATATGGCCGACTAGATAATGGCCATGAACAAAGAAACTATATGCAAAAAAAAAGTGGAAATAATGCAAGAATAAAAAGATAAGGGGGTGTAATAGAATCATACCACCACCTCCACCCCGGACTTAGATTTTTGCTCATCCTGAGCCAAAACCCAAACCCGAGATGGAGGGAAGAAATTTGTTGGGTTCACCAGGAGGTCCTGGTAGCTCAAAATATGTCCATCTGAAGGGAACATCGATGATGGCTGGGGTTTTGAATAGAGGAGTTTCATGGTACACCCAATGGATGGGTAGTTGCAGAAGCCTAAAAAGGTTTTTTGAATGATGTTGTTTATCACCTCGTAGTCCTTCGAGTAGGATCCACATATCTTCCTTCAACAGTGAAAGCAGTGTTGGAGATGAATGTGGATTGGGGGAGATTGGCAGGTGCCAGTTGGATAACAAATGTAGTGTCAGATGTGGAAGATCAGACGGAGAATCTAGCTTGAGTATCTTTTTGCCGCCTGGATCTACATGTGTTGAAGCGGGTGCCTGTATAAGAAGAACCAGTTTGTTAGCTGAGTAAACAATCATATGGGGATGTATGTCTTCTTGGTGGATTATGCAACAAGGTGCGCCCAGATCCTTTACCCCATAAACGGAAGCCAGTGGATTTGGTGTGGAAGACTCACAAATGGCATAATTGTCGTCATAATTATCAAAAATGATCAATATAGGTTGTTCCATCTCTATTTGGGAGTTCCCCATCTCTTCTTCATAAAAGATCTCATCAACATGGATGTCTATGGAATCAATTGGATCCTTTACTATGTTGAAGGGGAGATCTGATTCCTTTATAGGACATGTGCCCAACTCAATGGGCTCAGAAGGGATCACCTCACAATATAACGGTGTAATCTAAGGTTCTTGCGGTGGTAGAATCACCTCATCAGGTTCAACTAGATGTGGAAAAAGAGGTGGTTGAGTGAGGTCATAGTGCTCTTGATGAGGAAGCCTTTCAAAAGAATCCATCAGTGCATGTTGGGGAGGTGATGGTACATTGGTCAAAATAGGCTCAACCAAGATGGGATGATTATTGCAAACATCCAAATATGGGCCTACAACCGAGAAGGGTGGTGGAGTCTTAGGTTGTTGGGATGTTCTTTGAGCCCACCAGTCTTTAACCTTTTTGTTAAAAGATTCTTAATTCATGAATTTATCAACATAGGCCTCCATCCATTCATTTTCTGACTTATATGGATAGTTAGGGCCCCATACAGTTGCGGCCCTAGATAAACAAAGTTCTTCATTTGCGGCATCCTGAATTTCTTTAAAACACCTATCCATCTCTTGATCAAGGTTGTATGGAATCTCAGCTATATCACATTGGACTTCTTCTAAGGGTGGTGGTTCATTATAGAGAAAGGGTTCCAATGAAGTAGATTGGCCATTAGAATCAACTAGATTAACATCCACAATGGAAGTGATTGGTGGATCTTTATGTACTGGAGTTGGTTTTACTTGATTGAAGATGATATACTCATCGTCATCATCATCTATTAAAATCATCCTTAGCCTCTCTGGTTCTAGATTAAAAAATTGCACCGCAGAATTGGAGTTTGGCGAGCGTCGCATGTACAAATGAAGCATTTAATCGTGTGCAGAAAAAATGGACTGCCGGAATGGAAACTCGGCAGAAGAAGGAATAGAACTTCCAGAATGTTACTCAGAAGGCATAAAAAAGGAAAAAAAAGTTTTTCAAAATTTTTTTTTGGGGTTCAAAGAAACAAATCCGTTGTCCCCGGCAATGTTGCCAAATTGATATGCGTTGCTTAACACACCAATCACTAAGATTGTTAATCTTAGAGTTTAATCCTTTTAACTCTCCGGTTAAGGCTAGTATAGAAGGGTCGAATCCCAAAGGACAACTTTTGAAGATTGTTTCTTAAAAACCTCTGATTATTTGAAGAACTTATTTTATTTGTTTTTGGTATTTTCATATTTAAAACAAAAAGTAAAAGCCAGAATGGGTGTTTGGTTGATTACACTAAAATAATAAATAAAATGCTAAAATTAAAGAAGCACAAAACAAGAATTTTATTTGCCCTACAAAAAGGTAAACAAAGATTGTTGTTAGCACAAGAAAATATTGTGAATTGAAAAGACTAAAAACTAAAGCAAACAAGATAGTCAGTGATTGAAATTAAAGGAAGAGAATCGAGGCTTTAGAGGTTTTCACCACCTTAGCCATGATAAGAAAACGAATTAATAATTAATCGACAAATAGGTGACGACATGTGAATCACAAAAATCCACAAAAGATGAACTCCACATTAGCCCATTGGTCCTGGTGCTCATGTTTCCTAGTTCGTCATCCAAAAAGAGGTAAATCTACAGTCACATCAGAATCTCTATGTGAATTGGTTTAATCATTCTAAACCCAGATTTCCATGGTCATTTCCATCCGAGTTAACATATATATCTAAGTGAGTAATTACTTCGCTAGATCATTGATTAAATAAACCAATCGCCATCTAAAGAAGTCGATTAAAGCCGATTTGATCAAGCCATGGCTAAGGGGTTATTCCCCTTGCCTCGATATGGAACTACTCGCTCATGATTGAGGAGAAGGGGGAGACAGAGGAAGAAAGTACTTTGGCCATAGTCTAGCCTAAAATTAGGAAGTTAATCCTTATGCTAGAGACAATGAAATGGTTAGGTTCTTAATTCCTTGCTCCAGAACTAAAGAATGAAGAAAAGAAGATCTAGAACTAAAGCGGAATGAAAGCGCCAAGAACAAAATAAGAAAGAACAATGCTTCAAGAAAATTACTTTATTGCAGATCTAGAAGAAGAATACAAGAAATAAGATGCTCAGAATTCCGGTGCAAAAGAGATGCCCCAATGAGGAGTAAGTACCCCTCCTTTTATAGGAGAAGGAGGGGGTATACATTAGGTTTAGGACAAAAGAAATGGCCGGTGGCGCCTGCTAACTTTCTGGATCTAATCAATAGAGGAAACAATTGCTTGCTTTACATTCTTTCTGCAATAATTTCCCGTAACAGTGATTTTGAGCGTATTTTTGGGCCCGTCAAAAATTTGGAAGTGGTCTGAAAATATATTTTTCCTGTAGATAATTGAATTATATTTCCAACGCATACTTGCACCATAAATTCTTCCTTGGGATGTGGGAGTTATACCAATTTTGGTGAAAAGTGTATACTGAAATCAGACTCCGCGGGAAAACGTAAGGCCACTTTCATTGGTTAATTGCACAGACAAATAAACACCAAAATTGCCGCAAAATATGTCTTTTTTATATCCAATACAATTCTCTTTTCATTCCATACTTTATCTTGAAATTCCACCTTTAAACGCAAAAGATATGGCTATTTTGGTTACGAGTATCTCAGGCACTGCAGGAATATTTGAAAAGCCTAATATCTTCATCTTTTATTTTCTCAATTTAATTACTTAGATAATTCCTGAAAATTAAGAAAAATATCATAATAATTTAGGAAAAGTATATCAAGAAGATGAAAATGTTATTTTTTTAAATTAGCTAAAATTAACAAAAAAAGTCCTAATTAATTATTTTAAATGAAGCAAAAATAAGAGATGAATATGCATTCATCAAAATACCCCAAACTTAAACTTTGTTCGTCTCGAGCAACATTAAAATCAAGAAATACTTTCAAGACATACTCCCAACCTATCATCCTCACTCTCCTAACAACCACTTAATTCCTTCCACCAAAATATGGCCAAGCGACCCTGACTTCCTGAATTCATGAAAAGTGACTTTTATATTTCCTACTTCACAAACTTACATTTATTCAAGACCTACAATAAAACAAATTTTCATTTCACCTTTGCATTTGGTACTCCAAAATTTTTTTAAGTTGTACACAAGAACAGGGATGATTTTGGATGGTTGGGGTTTTTGTAGTTTTCCCCTGGGTAGAAAATTGGAGTGAAGGAGGTATGGAAGAAGGATCATCTCTCCTCTATTCGACTCGATACATTTTTATTTAGTGGACATGCAGTTACATTGACCACATTTTTTTCTTTGATGTTTGGTGATACACCCAATTGTGTGGGTATGGAAGAAGCGGAAGAGGGGGAAAGGGTGCCACCCCAAACTTAGCATTTTAGACACTATTAGCTTTTTTCTTTTTGACGAATTGAAAGATTTTGAAGTGGTGGAAGAAGAGTAGAAGAGGTTGTTCTTATGCAACTTTTTTTTTCATCTCTTTTTTTTAGGGTACCATGCATTGGTTCAACTATTACCGAATCATGCAAAAAATCAAGAAAATTTATACAAGTTGTACATGATACGAAATCATCACTCTTGAATCCTATCAGTCCTCTATGGCTTGCCATCTTTTCCAAGGAGTGATTATTATTTTAGGTCCTAAGTGATAGGAGGATTTCTAGTCATGAAAGTTTCAAAATTTTAGTTGCAAGGAAGTTACATCATTAAGGGGGTATTTTGATAAATGATCATATCAAGGCCGACTAGATAAAGGCCATTTTGCAACAAAAGAAATAAAAATATGGCCGGCTAGATAATGGCCATGAACACAGCAACTATATGCAAAACCAAAAAAAGTGGAAATAATGCAAGAATAAAAAGATAAGGGGGCGGAATAGAATCATACCACCACCTCCACCCCGGACATAGATTTTTGCTCACCCCGAGCAAAACCCAAACCCGAGATGGAGGGAAGAAATTTTTTGGGTTCACCAGGAGGTCCTGGTAGCTCAAAATTTGTCCATCTGAAGGGAATGTCGATGGTGGCTAGGGTTTTGAATAGAGGAGTTTCATGGTACACCCAATGGATGGGTAGTCGCAGAAGTAGAAAAAGGTTTTTTGAATGATGTTGTGTATCACCTCATAGTCCTTCGAGTAGGATCCACATATCTTCCTTCAACAGTGAAAGCAGTGTTGGAGATGAATGTGGATTGGGGGAGATTGACAGGTGCCAGTTGGGTAACAAATGTAGTGTCAGATGTGGAAGATCGGGCGGAGAATCTGGCTCGAGTATCTTTTTTCCGCATGGATCTACATGTGGTGAAGCGGGTGCCTGTATAAGAAGAACTGGTTTGTTAGCCGAGTAAACAATCATATGGGTATGTATGTCTTCTTGGTGGATTATGCAACAAGGTGCGCCCGGATCCTTTACCCCATAAATGGAAGCCAGTGGATTTGGTGTGGAAGACTCACAAATGGCATAATTGTTGTCATAATTATCAAAAATTATCAATCTAGGTTGTTCCATCTCTATTGGGGAGTTCTCCATCTCTTCTTCATAAAATATCTCATCAACATGGATGTCTATGGAATCAATTGGATCCTTTACTATGCTGAAGGGGAGATCTAATTCCTTTATAGGACATGTGCCCAACTCAATGGGCTCAGAAGGGATCACCTCACAATATAATGGTGTAATGTAAGGTTCTTGCGGTGGTAGAATCACCTCATCAGGTTCAACTAGATGTGGAAAAAGAGGTGGTTGAGTGAGGTCATAGTGCTCTTGATGAGGAAGCCTTTCAAAAGAATCCATCAGTGCATGTTGGGGAGGTGATGGTACATTGGTCACAATAGGCTCAACCAAGATGGGATGATTATTGCAAACATCCAAATATGGGCCTACAACCGAGAAGGGTGGTGGAGTCTTAGGTTGTTGGGATGATATTTGAGACCACCAGTCTTTAACCTTTTTGTTAAAAGATTCTTGATTCATGAATTTATCAACATAGGCCTCCATCCACTCATTTTCTAACTTATATGGATAGTTGGGGCCCCATACAGCTGTGTCCCTAGCTAAACAAAGTTCTTCATTTGTGGCACCCTGAATTTCTTTAAAACACCTATCCATCTCCTGATCAAGGTTGTGTGGAATCTCATCTATATCACATTGGACTTCTTCTAAGGGTGGCGGTTCATTATAGAGAAAGGGTTCCAATGAAGTAGATTGGCCATTAGAATCAACTAGATTAACATCAACAATGGAAGTGATTGGTGGATCTTTATGTACTGGAGTTGGTTCTACTTGATTGAAGATTATATAATCATCGTCATCATCATCTATTAAAAGCATCCTTAGTCTCTCTGGTTCCAGATTAAAAAATCACGCCGCGGAATTGGTGTTCGGCGAGCGTCGCATGTACAAAAGAAACAGTTAATCGTGTGTAGAAAAAACAGACTGCCGGAATGAAAACTCGGCAGAAGAAGGAATAGAACTTCCGGAATGTTACTCGGAAGGCATAAAAAAGGAAAAAAAGTTTTTCAACATTTTTTTTTGGGTTCAAAGAAACAAATCTGTTGTCCCCGGCAACGGTGCCAAATTGATATGTGTCGCTTAACACATCAATCACTAAGATTATTAATATTAGAGTTTAATCCTTTTAACTCTCCGATTAAGGCTAGTATAGAAGGGTCGAATCCCAAAGGACAACTTTTGAATATTGTTTCTTAAAAACCCAATTATTTGAAGAACTTATTTTATTTGTTTTTGGTATTTTCAGATTTAAAACAGAAAGTAAAAGTCGGAATGAGTGTTTGGTTGATTACACTAAAATAAGAAATGAAATGCTAAAATTAAAGAATCACTAAACAAGAATTTTATTTGCCCTACAAAAAGGTAAACAAAGATTGTTGTTAGCAGAAGAAACTATTGTGAATTGAAAAGACTAAAAACTAAAGCAAACAAGACAGTCGGTGATTGAAATCAAAGGAAGAGAATTGAGGCTTTAGGGGTTTTCACCACCTTAGCCATGATAAGAAAATGAATTAACAATTAATCGACAAATAGGCGACGACATGTGAATCACAAAAACCAACAAAAGATGAACTCCACATGAGCCCATTGGTCCTGGTGCTCATGTTTCCTAGTTCGTCTTCTGAAAAGAGATAAATCCGCGGTCACATCAGAATCTCTATGCGAATTGGTTTAATCGTTCTAAACCCGGATTTCCATGGTCATTTCCATCCGAGTTAACATATATATCTAAGCGAGTAATTACTTCACTAGATCATCTATTAAATAAACCAATCGCCATCTAAAGAAGTCGATTAAAGCTGATTCGATCAAGCCATGGCTAAGGGGTTATTCCCCTTACCTCGATATGGAACTACTCGCTCATGATTGAGGAGAAGGGGGAGAGGGAGGAAGAAAGTACTTTGGCCATAGTCTAGCGCAAAATTTGGAAGTTAATCCGTTTGCTAGAGACAATGAAATGGCCATGTTCTTAATTCCTTGCTCCATAACTAAAGAATAGAGAAAAGAAGATCTAGAACTAAAGCGGAATGAAAGCGCCAAGAACAAAATAAGAAAGAACAATGCTTCAAGAAAATTTACTTTATTGCAGATCTAGAAGAAGAATACAAGAAATAAGATGCTCAGAATTCCGGTGCAAAAGAGATGTCCCAATGAGGAGGAAGAAGGTGGGGGGTATACATTAGGTTTAGGGAAAAAGAAATAGCTGTCGGTGGCTGCTAACTTTCTGGATCTAATCAATAGAGGAAACAATTGCTTGCTTTACATTCTTTCTGCAGTAATTTCCCGTAACAGCGATTTCGAGCATATTTTTGGGCCAGTCAAAAATTTGGAAGTGGTCCGAAAGTATATTTTTCCTGTAGATAATTAATTATCTTTCCAATGTATACTTGCACAATAAATTCTGCCTTGGGATGTGGGAGTTATACCAATTTTGGTGAAAGGTATATACTGAAATCAGACTCCACGGGAAAACGTAAGGCTACTTTCACTGGTTAATTGTATAGACAAATAAACACCAAAATTGTCACAAAATATGTCTTTTTATAGAAAATAAAATTCTCTTTTCATTCCATACTTTATCTTGAAATTTCGTCTTTAAACGCAAAAGATATGGCTATTTTGGTGACGAGTATCTCAGGCACTGTAGGAATATTTGAAAAGCCTCATATCTTCATCTTTTATTTTCTTGATTTAATTACTTAGATAATTCCTGAAAATTAAGAAAAATATCATAAGAATTTAGGAAAAGTATATCAAGAAGATGAAAGTGTTATTTATTTTTGAATTAGCTAAAATTAACAAAAAAAATTCCTAATTAATTATTCTAAATGAAGCAAAAACAAGAGATGAATATGCATTCATCAGTCCACTTGCGAGGTTCCTTGATTTGGATTTCACCTAATTCCCTTCCATCCTTGAGAGTGTTTGCTTGTTTCAACCGTGGTTTTGACCTGTGGAGAGTCTGATGTAGAATTGAAGCAAAAGCATGGATATCGAGTGTGGAGGTGATTTATTAAATCGCCACTACCTGACTAAGTGCTACTATGTAGGTGCTTCTGAGAACTACTTTGTCTCTAACTTAGCTAGGGGTGTCCCCTTACCAAAGTAAAAGTTGTCTTATATACAAAAGCTATTCTATCAAAGATATTATCAAAAAATATAAATTTCAAAAAGAAAGATTTGTGCAAAAGAATGAAGGTAAATGAAAAGGTAGAAAAAGAAGGTTTGAATATGATACCTCGACCCTTGCCCAGTGTAGTCCCCCCCTAACTTATCACTCACTCTGTCCTCAGAGTGTCAAGGTGATAGGTTGAGAAGTGCATGGGCAAGGGTGTCAAGGTTTTGTTAAACCCTTATTTGCTCCATAGGAACAGAGAAGATTTGCTGTGAACTTTCCCCGTAAACATGAAAATCCATGTCCTTCGTGTCCTCAACGCATTTCCAAACAGTGAGGGTATACATCCAGTAAAGGATGTGGAATCCACAGTCGTTTGATTCTCTAATTTGTTGGGGACATTTGTGGCAGAAGGCTGGGTGCTTGAAATGATCTTTGTTGTATGCTTTTGTGTGTTTTCCGAGGAGATCGTGTAGTCGTTCAACACAATCCTTCGCCACTTCCTCCTTGGGCATCTTTACTATAATAGCATACTCTCTCTGGTTTGGATCGAACTGGCTATCAAAACTATTGTAGATGATTGTAGTTCTATTGTGTAAGTTTGTTGCCAACAACATCCAATGCTTAGAGTGAAGGAATGGAAACAGGATGAACTTTAGAGTCGTATGTTGAAGATATGAGATAAGGGCTTTAGTGGTTCTGAAGTTCTTTGACCTGAGTAAATCATCCTTTAGGTATGATGATGCCATGTAAACCGTAGGCAAGTCCTGTGCAAGAAGAAATTGGTAGGCAGCCATCACGCTCACGGATAGTGAACCCTTTATTTGTACGGTTTCACGGAGTGCATCTGCCATTATGAGAATATTCCCTTCAAGGAAAATAAGCTCATCATTCTCTGCATATAGCCGAGACATGATGAGTCTGAGTTCATTGTCTAAAAGACTCTTGCATGCAGTAAGGTCAAAGTTCGAAAACGTTGGTTGTATAGCAGATAGAGGCACCATATCTTTGGATGATCTGTTAAGGGTAGCTCATGTTAATAGATCTGTGTCCCCCTTATCTTCTGCCATATCAAAGGTGTAAGGGTCCCATTGTCATTTTTTTGGGACCTTGGCAGTTTGTTGTTGTTGTTCCAATTCCTTTAGTACTTATCGGAAAGGTTGCTTTTGTGGATGTTGGATAGCAGAGAATAGATAACAGGGTATGTCATCATGTGCCATTGTCGGGTCAGTGAAGAACCATCCGTCACAGATGAGCTCCATGGCGTAACATCCCCTAAGAGAATGGATATCTTCTGTGGCTAGATCAGTAAAGGGGATCTATCTGTTGAGTGCTTCAATGAATCGAATTGTGTAGAGAGTGCAGTCCCATGAACCTTTGAGTGTTTGAACTGTTGGGTTAATGAGTTGGAACCAAGGTTGGTTCCATCCATGTGCAAGAGATGGGAAGGCAACCCATATGACTTTGAGAAGCCGAAAAGAAATGCATCTCACTTCTCCTTCTTCTGAACCAGCAAAGTTTATCTTTCTAACCTTGAGCTCACTGGCATAGAAATTGTACACCTTGGCATTGTGGGTCTCGGTGTCGACAATCATTAGTAGCTAGTGGCCGGAAAGTTTAAAAGGCACTATGATGTAGCGTGTCTTTCTCGCGAGACCCGTTTGCAACCGCTCGATGGACTTTTCCTATAAGTCCTTGTGTAATAAGCATAAAGCTAGAGTAGGTGAAGCGTTGAAAATTGGCTGCAATTTCTTCGTGCTCTAAGATTCTTCTATAGTGTTAGCAAGGAGGACATGGAAGATAGCCATCTTCACCTCCGATTGTGGTCGTAGGAGAATACGGAAATATTCACATGTCAACTTGCACTTCATCTTTGTATTATTATAGATGATGTCCCCCATCCTTGGCATCGTCTACAATAGCGTTCAGGATGAAGATGTCCTGAACATCTAAAACAGAGATGACCGCCATGTCCAAGTCGTGCATCTTGTAAGGTAGAGGTGGCGGCGGGGGAAGGTCTTGTGGTGGAGTAAGTGAAGTCTGCTCGTTGTCATCCAAATATTGTGGTAGATCTTCATCCTTGTTAGAGTTAGAGTCGAGTCTGTTGTCGGTGTCAAGGCTCTGTCTTCAGAATCTTCCTGCTCTGGGGGGGGGGGGGGAGTGCAGCTTGCTCTGGAGCAAGGTGTTGATGAATTGTTGTTGTGAGTGGGATAATGTTGGTTTCCATGATGCATTGTTGAAACTCAGTAAAAGATGCATCTTTGGCAGCGTCCCCCAGAGAGCCCATAGCTGAAAAGTTAAAGAATTGATCCCCATATGACATTGTGTCATTATTGCTATTATTGGGGGCATTGTGATCTTTGCTTCCACCCTCCTGGTGGTCTCCACCCTCTCCTCTCTTTGTAGTATTTTCCCCTCGGCTGGTTTCCTCCCCAGCATTGCTTGGGTCGTTGAGTTGGTCATCTGAGGAGGAGTTGTCTGCATTGGAGTCAACCGAGGAGTCAGAATCCTCATCATCGTCTTCATTGTCATCAACATCGTCAACCGCCGCCTTGTCTTTTGTCTTCTTATGTCATGCTTTCTTACACTGTTGATGGATAGCTTGTAATTCATCAAGTGCCACTTGCACATGCTCTTGGGTTTCAAGTAGTGCGTCGTGGGTTTCTTTGAGATATATATATCTTACTTCGGTGGAGAGGAGTCATGCTGATAGATCAGTTACTTGTGTTCGTAGATGATTGAGTTCATCATTTGAGTTCTCATCTTGGCGGAGGATGAGTTGCGTGAGGTTGCTATCAATGGCATCCAAGCGCGCACTCAGTGCAGTTTGTTGCTACTGAAGCTCAGTGCAGGTTTCTATCAATGGTTGAGTTTGCTCGGAGACCCTGTCGACTTGCTGAGCCAACACTTCTTGCTGGTTGTTCACCCCAAGTATCAACACTGGTAGGTTTTGTAAGTGATCGTCAACACGGTTGACTTGTTGTGCCGCTGTTTCCTATCATTGTTGAATGCTTGTGAGGAGGCCTGGTAAGGTGTGAGTCCGCTCATCAAGCTTGGATAGCTATGTAGCAAGTCCCTGCACACAAGAAAAAATTGATTGTAAGATGTTAGAAGGGTCGGTGAGGAGGTTTTGAATAGTGTCAAATTGTCGTCTGAATTTCTCACCGACTTGTGAAAAAGGGACCCCAGTGGTGAAAGGGTGTGGTGGCCGGGGTCTGGGTGGAAGGGTGGTGGTGCCGTGCGAGAGAGACACCATTGGCGTGCCTGCAAATTGCATGGCGACTATAGAAGGAGTCACTAGTGGTGTCAGAGTGGTGGCAGATGAGTGAGGTGGTGACATCCCGGATATGGGCGGTGGGACCGAGAATGCTGGGGGGAAGGTGGTGGATGTGTAGGTGAGATCGGGTGTTGTGGTGAAAATTGGGTCGCCCGTGGGAAAAGGGACTGAGACAGGGGATGTGGGTGAAGTTGTGGTTGTGGGGAAAGGGATTGTGGTGGATATGATTGTTGAAAAAGGTGGAAGAGTGGTAGATGGCATAATGGTGGAAGGTGGGAGTGTGGTGGGGGTGATTGTAGAAGTGAACCCAACATCCAAATCCAAGATGAAGGGTTCTGGTGTTGGATTCACGATGTTTTCTGCATTGTGGGGGTGTTCTGCCTCTGGGTTAATCTTCGATGTGGGCATCCTCGACTGCTGTTGTTTTTGTGTGTGTAGTTTGGATGGTCGTGTTGCTGGTATTTTCTTTGGCCTTGTCGCTGTGGCAGTGACGCTATGCTCTATCAGCCTTGCTTTTGCTTGTTTCTCCTTTTATTTTATTGAGGCGAGAAGGTTAGCAAGATCCTCTTCAGTGAAGAGAAGCTTGTCTTTATCATAATCAGCCAGCCCTAGAAGCGGTAGCAGTGTCTTGGATGCTTTGACAGTTGGGCAGAAGATATAATGAAGTTTGGCATCCTTCTCCTTTATGATATATGTATTCTTTAGAATCTTCTCATTTGTTAGGATGTCGCCCTTTATCACAGTACACCTTGGAAGTGGTCTGTCCATCTTGAGATATTTTAAAATTGATGTTACGTGGCCACCCATGTAGATTTTCTTTCCAAGGGCATAAGATGTGTGTTTATATATCAAATGTCGTCTGATGTTGACCAGATGCCCCTGTCGGATGGACCACAGTGTGAAGAGGTATGAAATGATAACATTCCCACTCTCTATCCTAGGGAATAGAGTGCCTGTTATTATTTTGTGCAGAGTTCGCACCAGGCCGGAATGAATGTTGGAGGCTTTGCAAGTCTTTGGTTCATAACTGGGAATTACTGTCAAAGACTTCCAGAAGGTATGCCTATTGAATTGTGGGTGGTCCAGACCTGCCTCCTTAGCCTTCTTTAGCTGATCTTGGTTGTCAATGAAGATTTCATTCATCGGGTTCTCGGTCAAAATGACCTTCTTCTTGAAAAGCAAGGTAACAAGCTTGCGGTCACCTCCATCCTTGGATTTGTCTTTTGCGTCCATAGGTTCTTTGGTGAGGTAGGTGAAGAACTCCAGTGTGGGTTCAACGTAGGAATTCTCTGCGACGCAGTAGAGTTTGGAAAAATTCGCGTTGTCGAGTAGGGCAAGTACTCTGTTGTAGATCCCCATTTTCTTCAGTATGTTGGAGCAGACGTACTTGGTTGGTCGCAAGATTTTGTCGCTAGCTTTTAGTTGTTGAATATAGAGATCAGCTAGTGCTGCTATTACTGTGGTGGTGGCATTAGGAGTGGCGTGTCCTTCCAGGATTTGTTCTCTTGCAGTTGAGGGCCGGACTTGCTTCCGTGCCTGTCTTTTTGTAGGTCATTCTTCAGTGGCCTCCTGAGCTTTCCTTTTGCCCTTTGACTTTTTAGGTGGGGATTCTTCCTCAGAATGTGGTGCATAGTCCGAACCTTCATCGGTTGAGGAAAGATTTTCAATTTCTTCAACTGAATCTTTTGCTAAACATTTGTTGACTCACTCAAGGTCATGGATGACCTTGGGAAAGTCAACTGGAGCTTTGCCATTTTTTTCACATAGGTCAAGGATGCACTGGAGCTTATTTTGGTGCTCCATCATCTGCTCCCTTGTCCAAAGGTGGGTGTCAACAACTTCTTTCGCAGGTGATGCCTTTCTGAAAATTTAACAAGAAATCATATATGTTAGAAAAAATTGAAATTTTAGTAAAAATGGAATTATGTTATAAATGTTGAAAGGATTGCAGCATTGTGTAAGCTTCATGGTTTTGAAACAAAAACTGTTAAGAATGAAACCGCTAAAGGTGAAACTGCAATTTTCAAGACTGTTTGGGTTCAAACGGTTTCACGACCATTTGGGTCCAAACGGGTCCAAACGGTTTCACGATCGTTTGGGTCCAAATGGTTTTCAAGAACGTTCGAGTCAAAACTGTTAGGAAGGTGAAATTTTGAGGAAGGTGAAGTGGCAGCGGCAACGAGTGGATTAACGGAAGTGAAAATGATGCCACCAACGATGGCAACAACGACGGTGATAGCGAAGGAAGTAATGGTGATAGAAGCGATGATAAAAAGAAGGGAAGATGTGTTGTAGCGATGGTGATGGTCATGAGTACCATCTACCTTGTTGTGATGAGTGCGGCTGAGAGAATGACAGGGTAGCTATCACGAGCGTGAACGGGAACAACGACAGCAGTGTCAAAAGAGATAACGGAAGTGAAAACGGAGTGGCAGCAACGACGTCAGAAGTGAGAACGGAGTGGTGGTTGAGCTTTGGTCACACGGGAGCAAAGAAAGAATGGAACAGGGTTCGCGCGAGAGAAAGTTTGAGAGTCGAAGGAATGAAAAGGGAGGGGGTCAAGTAGTATTTATAGAAAAAGGAGGGGTGATCGTACAAATTCTCGTTAAGCAAATAGTATTGGGACTGTTTGGGTCTAAATGGTTTCAAGATCGTAAGGACCAAACAGTTTCAAGACTGTTTGGGTCCAAACGGTTTCAAGACTGTAAGGACCAAACGGTTTCAAGACTATTTGAGCCCAAACGGTTTTGAGACCATGAGGACCAAATGGTTTCGAGATCATTTGGGTCCAAACGGTTTCGAGACCGTTTGAGTCAAAACGATTTCGAGACCGTGAGGAACAAACGGTTTCAAAACGGTTAGGATAAGACTATTTTGGTTATTGATTTTTATATTTTTATATTTGTTTTGGTTTCTTATGTAAATTTTTATATTATCTGAACAAATAAGATAGGTCTAAGAAATAATCAAATAAGAGACTAGAAAATTATCAAGACTAAGCAACGTAAAATATAAAGCTGATACTCAATTCTTGGGTTGCCTCCCAAGTAGCACTTTGGTTTTACGTCGCTGGCTCGACGAAATTCTAGCTTGGTCAGATTGATGCAGTGGGATCATGAATCTAAATGGTTTGTCTTGGAGTTTTATCGGCTGGAGTATAATATTTCTTCAGTCTATGGCCATTAACAGTCTTTTCTCCTCTATTGTCGTCAAGGATGATGACAGCTCCAGTTGGGTAGATGTGCTTGATGGTGAATGGCCCGAACTACTTTGTGTGAAGTTGTTTGGGAAACATTTTGAGTCTAGAGTTAAAAACAAGGACCTTGTCTCCGACGATGACATCTTTTCTTTTAAGGTGGCCATCATGCCACATCTTAGTTTGCTCTTTGTAAATCATGGCGTTCTGGTAAGCAGGCATTCTTAGTTCTTCAAGTTCTTGTAATTGAAGTTGTCTGTATTCGCCAACACTTTTAAAATCGAAATTCAACTGTTTAATAGCCCACCAAGCCTTGTGTTCTAGTTCGATTGGAAGATGACATGACTTTCCATACACCAAACGAAATGGAGTTGTTCCTATTGGTGTCTTGTAAGCATTACGATATGCCCAAATATCATCAGGGAGCTTGGTGGACCAGTATGTACAGTTTATGTTGACAGTTTTCTCTAAAATAGCTTTCAGTTGTCTATTTGAGACTTCAACTTGACTGCTTGTCTATGGATGATAAGGCGTGGCGACCTTGTGTTTTACTCTATATTTTTGCAGAAGTGCTTCAAAACTATGTTCCAAGAAATGTGACCCTCTGTCGGATATGACTGTTCTAGGAACTTTGAACCCAGGGAAAATAATATCCTTAAACATCTTAATAACCAGCTTAGAGTCATAAGATACAGTAGGTATAGCTTCTACCCATTTGGATAAGTAATCCACTACGACCAATATATAGGAGAATACATATGATGAGGGAAATGGACCCATATAGTCCACTCCCCATACATCGAAGAGTTCAATTTCCTGCCACAGAGTTAGTGGCATTTCGTTCCTCTTGGATATCCCTCTAGAGAGCTGGCATTTACTACATGATTGTACAAATTCATGTGCATCTTTTTCTATTGTCGGCCAGAAGAAACCAGACTGTAAGACTTTAAGAGCAGTTTTTTTTAACTCATGTGCCCCTCAGTAGGACCAGAATGATAGTGTTCCAAGACTGGGGTGATTTCTTCTTCAGGAAGGCAATGGCGGAATAATCCGTCTGTGCATAAGCGAAAGAGGTATAGTTCATCCCAGTAGTATTGCTTGACATCATGAAAAAATTTCTTCCTGTCATAATAGGAAGTAGAAGGATGGACAATTCCCATAGCCAGACAGTTTACTATGTCGGCGTACCAGGGAAATCCAGTGGTGATCTTCATGAGTTGGTCGTCGGGTTGAGATTCACGGATAGGTATATTGTCTTCATCTTGAACCTCAATGCGACTCAGGTGATCGGCAACAACATTTTCCACCCCACTTTTGTCCTTTATTTCCAAGGAAAACTCTTGAAGCATCAGCACCCAACGAATAAGTCTAGGTTTGGCATCTTGTTTCTGAATCAGATATTTTATTGTTAAATGATCTGTGTAAATTGTAGCCTTTGATTCGATCAGATAAGAATGGAATTTCTCAAAATCATAGATGACTGCCAAAAATTCTTTTTCTGTAGTTGTATAGTTCTTTTGGGCCTCATCAAGCATTTTTTATGTGTAATATATCATGTAAGGTTTCTTATCTATTCTCTGCCCTAATACTGCTCCTATAGTGTAGTTACTGGCGTCACACATTATCTCAAAGGGTTGTGACTGATGTGGTTTTTGGATGCACTAACAAATTCACCCGGGGCTGAAATCCCCGAGCTTTTACCAAAACCAAGTGCAACAATACCACCCGCAAGCGGATGAGTCTTATCGCAGTATAGTTGAGGATCAAACCCAAAGGACAACGTTTTTAAGAATCCTTGTCAGTTAGATCTAGCTCTAGTAAAACTAATATTTAGAACAATAGTTTGATTTGGGTTGTTTGAACTAAATGCAGGAAAGTAAAAGCTGAATTAAAAGATGGGTTTGGATCAATGATATGGAATCGTTGGGATGGTACCGGGTTTGACCACCGCTACACACACAAACATACTCCTCTGCAAACAATCCAGGCAAGAAACAACACTTCAAATAGAGCTGCTGCAGAACCCCCCATACGGGCGTCAGGTCCGCGTAAGCATCACCATAGGCATCAGATGTCTCGTCACCATCCGGATCACATGTCTTACGACTCTGAAGATACAACATCAAACTAAGACTGCGAACCCCCCATACGGGCGTCAGGCACACAAAAGCGTCACCGAAGGCTAGATGGCTCATCCCCTCGCGGATCATACACTTACGACCTCAAGGAATCCCATCGGAAGTTCTTGTCAAGGAGTCAACCGCGTCAACCATTAAGCAAATAAGCGATTATAATACGAGTAAACATCGACGAATAGCAAGAAGATACAAAATCCAACTAAGGCTATGAACCCCCCATACGGGCGTCAGGCACACAGAAGCGTCACCGAAGGCTAGATGGCTCGTCCCCTTGTGGATCATACACTTATGACCTCAAGGAATCCCATCGGAAGTTCTCGTCAAGGAGTCTAACATGCTAAATGACGTTCATACCCATGCATTGAAGTTCTCGCAACATAGGGAACACAAAGGTGGAAACCAACACATAACCAACCTACAAGCTTAACGACAAACGACAAAATGAAGAGTTATATACATTGCCATGGAAATTTTAACAAAAGAACAGGGTTTGAATGGGCAGCGGGGCTAGTCCCCGCACCCCAGCGAAAAAGGACTACTCGCTCATGATGCGAGATACAAGAAGGATAGGAGAGAAAGATAGATCCGCCATGAGCTCGGTGCAGAGGGTGGACGCAGCCCGGTGAAGAAGATGCACTCCTTGCTCCGTCTTCTTTCTCTTCTTGGCCTCCTTGGATGCAACACCAGCAGTAGATGGAGTGGAACTTGATCGGGGTGGTGCTCTGGCAGCCTATCGGCGTCCGGATCTGATACCTCCAAATGGGGACCCTAGGGGTCTATTTATAGGTTCCGATCTGATCCCAAATGGTTTGGATAAGTTGCTGGAAATATCTTCTCCAAATGGTTTGGAGACCGTTTGGGCGTCAAACGGTTTGGAGACCGTTTGGGCGCTAAACGGTCTTGAGACCGTTTGGGCACCAAACGGTTTGGAGACCGTTTGGGCGCCAAACGGTCTTGAGACCATTTGGGCACCAAACGGTTTGGAGACCGTTTGGGCGCCAAACGGTCTTGAGGACCGTTTGGGCACCAAACGGTTTGCTTCGATCGGTCCTGGCCTTGGCGTGGGCGTGCGGCTTTAGTTCTTTAATCGATCCTTGCGCTTGTGTCGAACAATCTTGGGACCGCATGGGACCAAACGGTCTTGGGACCGCATGGGATCAAACGGTCTTGGGACCGCATGGGACCAAACGGTCTTGAGACCGCATGGGACCAAACGGTCTTGAGACCGCATGGGACCAAACGGTCTTGGGACCGCATGGGATCAAACGGTCTTGGGACCGCATGGGACCAAACGGTCTTGAGACCGCATGGGACCAAACGGTCTTGAGATCGCATGGGACCAAACGGTCTTGGGACCGCATGGGACCAAACGGTCTTGGGACCGCATGGCTTTCTTTGGCAGCCGATTTCATCATTTGTTCTTTGTGTATTCCACCAAACGGTCTTGGGACCGCGTCGACCCAAACGGTCTTGAGGCCGCAAGGATCCAAACGGTCTTGAGACCGTATGCATGGAGTTGCTTGATTTTCCTGCATTAAATGAAAGATATTTAGTTAAAACCTTGATTATTGAATCAGCCAAGTAGTTTTACACATTATGATTCATATTTGGTTAAAAGGGTGAATTGGAGTTGACTTTGTTCCAAAAAAAAGTAGTTGAATTCCATGATGAGTATGCACTCATCAAAACACCCCGAACTTAAATCGTTGCTCGTCCTCGAGTAACATAAAGTTTGAAATTGTTGCCTAATGAAATACTTTCGATCCGTGTGATTTCTTCATCTTCACATCACAAATGTTTTCTTTCTGCTCAGTATGAATGAGTACCTTAACTTCCTGGGACCACTAAACACGTCTTTCCATAGCTTCGTTCCTGAGTTCGTTTCCCAACAACACTTCCTCCGCACCTTTTCCAACACCAAGCATGTCGAAGAGTTTTGTAGGAGTTCAGAGATACCCGCAGAATCAACAAGTATGCATCCGATCTGACACTGGTGTAGTTCAGGATGGTGGGGCATGTATTGTGCCCTTAGGTAGAAAAAGGAGTGAAAGGTGGTATGGAAAGAAGAAGTAAATCTCTCCTCTATTCGACTCGAGATTTTTATTTGTTTTGCAATTTCATTTATTGCATATTTTTTTGTGTGCACTATGGCATCTTTTATTGCAGATCTCTCCTCTATTCGACTCGAGATTGCATTTCTTTTTGTGTGCACTTTGGCATCTTTTATTGCAGATCTCTCCTCTATTCGACTCGAGATTGCATTTTTGGTGGTACGCCCCTATTTATTGGAAGGGGTATGGAAGAAGTGGAGACGGGGAAAGAGGTGTGCTACCCCGAACTTAGGGTTTGGCACAAATTTGGCTATTTTGGTGGTATTGATGGATGGAGGGATACGAAAATGATAGAAGAAGTGTAGAAGAGAGTTCAGATCAAAATGCAACTTGATTTACAATTCAAAACCGGGTTATTCTCTTTGTCATACTCTGCTCAAATAATGACTTGATGTGGATCCGGTGGGGATTCTGAGCCATTGTTCCACTAGTCAGTTAGGAAGCACGATGTGTTTGATCCCTATCAGTTTGACAGATACTAATCATTTTGTAAAAAGTATTATGATGTTAGGAATCATAAGCTTCACAGGATGGTTTCAGGCAAAAGGCAAGTTTCAAAAGTCAGTCCTCTTGAGGATTCACTTCGAATAAGGAGGATGTTATGATTGAAGATGCATAGCAAAAAGGTTAGTTACATATTATCAACAAGTGTCAAAAATTCATCAAATATCTGTTCAAAAATTTTGAAAATTTTATGATAGAGACAGATTGAGTATGAAAAGATGGTGTGTATGTGGAAGTGGAGTACGTACCACCCACCCTCCACCCCGAACTTAGAAATTTGCTCGTCCTTGAGCAAACCCTAAATTCAAGATGGAGGGGAAAGGTAACACCAGGTATGACTGCCGAGAAAGATTTCGTTATGATCAGCGCCACTCCGATCTCGTGTTCTGTAAGGAAAACTATCTCATAAGGCAAATTTTATTTAAGGACAATTTAACTATAAGGTAAGAAACAAAATTTGAAAAGGAGAAGTAAAACAGATTTATTGATCGGGTTGCCTCCCGACGAGCGCCTTTGTTTTACGTCAATGGCTCGACAAAGTCCTTTGTCTTCATGTGGGATCCTTTGGATCGGTGAGTTCTAGCACTGATTTGGTGTCTATGTCTATTGTGGTGAAATATCTCTTCAGGATGTGGCCATTGGTTATGAATTCTCCTGACTCTGCACTCCATAAAGAGAAAGTGCCATGAGGAGAGATGCTTTTGACAATGTACGGTCCGGACCAGCGTGAGCGAAGTTTTTCTGGGAATATCCTTAATCTTGAGTTAAAAACCAGCACTTGGTCTCCTACTTGTATGTCCTTTCGTTTCATATGTCCATCATGCCAAAGTTTTGTATGTTCCTTGTAGATTCGTGCATTTTCATAGGCTGTCATTCTTAGTTCATCCAGCTCGTTGAGTTGCAGAATCCTGGCTTGCCCTGCTTCTTTCATATTGAAGTTCAAATGTTTAATTGCCCACCATGCCTTATGTTCTAATTCGACCGGCAGGTGACAAGCTTTTCCATATATCAATCGAAAAGGAGTAGTCCCTAGGGGAGTTTTATAAGCAGTACGATAAGCCCATAAGGTGTCGTTGATTTTTGTCGACCAATCTTTTCGATTACGTCCAACGGTTTTCTCAAGGATAGCCTTTATTTGTCGGTTAGAGACCTCTACCTGTCCACTAGTTTGTGGATGGTAAGGTGAAGCCACCTTGTGTGAGACTCCATATTTTCTCAGAAGAGCTTCAAAGCTTCTTTCAATGAAGTGGGAGCCCCCGTCAGATATCACGGTTCGCGGTACTCCAAACCGTGGGAAGATGATATCTTTGAATAGTTTGATGACGGGTTTTGAATTACTAGTAACTATTGGTATGGCTTCAACCCATTTGGAAACGTAGTCCACCGCCACTAAGATGTAAGAGAATCCATTGGAAGAGGGGAATGGACCCATGTAATCCACTCCCCAAACATCAAATATCTCCACTTCTTGCCATATGTTCAGTGGCATTTCATCTCTTTTGGTTAGATTTACCGGCCCTTTGACAATTATCACAGGATTGGACAAAATTGTAGGAATCTTTGGATAAAGTCGGCCAGAAGAAACCACATTGTAAAACTTTTAAAGCTGTCTTCTTTGAGCTCATGTGGCCGCCTACAGGTCCTGAGTGGCATTGTTCTAAAATAGAATGGGCTTCTTCTTTGGCGACACAACGTCTATACAATCCATCTGCGCAGAGTTTAAAAAGATATGGTTCATCCCAATAGTAATGCTTCACATCATGCATAAATTTCTTCAGAGCGTTCCTGGTGTATTGGGGATGGATGACTCCGGCGGCAAGATAGTTTACGAAGTCAGAATACCATGGTTTGAATCTTGAGACCCTCATAAGCTGATCATCTGGTAGGGAGTCGTTTATCGGAATCCCTTCAGCATCCAGAGTGTGGATGGGACTGAGGTGATCTGCCACGACATTCTCCGTCCCTTTTTTATCTCTTATTTCCAAGTCAAATTCTTGTAGGAGTATCCATCTGATCAGCCTTGGCTTAGCATCCTTCTTTGTCATAAGGTAACGGATGGCAGCATGGTCTGTGTAAACAATAACCTTCGAGCCAATAAGGTAGGATCTGAATTTATCGAAGGCATAGATGACTGCCAAAAGTTCCTTTTCAGTAGTAGCATAATTCCTTTGAGCTTCGTCGAGGGTTTTTGACGCATAATAGACCACATAATGTTTCCTCTCTATGTATTGCCCTAAAACTGTACCTACTGCGTAATCACTAGCATCACACATAATTTCAAAGGGGTGGTTCCAATCGGGAGCTCTAATGATGGGGGTAGTTGTAAGGGCTTTCTTTAGCATATCAAAACTTTTGACGCATTCTTCATTGAAATTGAAATCAGCATCTTTTAGAAGTAGGTTGGTCATCGGCTTTGTTATCTTGGAAAAATCCCGTATAAACCTTCTATAGAATCCAGCGTGACCAAGGAAAGCGTGAACTTCTTTTACATTTGTGGGAATAGCCAATTTGGATATGACTTCTATCTTGGCTTTATCAACTTCAATTCCTCTGTTGCTAACCCTATGACCGAGGACAATGCCTTCCTTTACCATAAAGTGGCATTTCTCCCAATTTAGCACCATATGTCCTTCTTCACAACGTTTGAGAACAATGGAGAGATGCTTAAGACAGGAATCAAAGGAGTCCCCATATACAGAAAAATCATCCATGAAGACCTCCATGACAGTTTCAGTAAGCCCCTCAAAAATATCAGCCATGCAACGTTGAAAGGTTGCGGGGGCATTACACAGACCAAACGGCATCCTTTTAAAAGCATATGTCCCGAAGGGACAGGTGAAAGTCGTTTTTTCTTGATCATCTGGATGTATGGGAATCTGATAGAATCCAGAGTAACCGTCCAGGTAACAGAAATATTCTTGATGGGCCAATTTTTCTAAAACTTGATCGAGGAAGGGCATAGGAAAATGATCCTTTTGAGTGGCCTTGTTTAATTTTCTATAATCAATACACATCCGCAACCCAGTGACTGTTCGAGTGGGGATGAGCTCATTGTTTTCATTTCTTATAACGGTAGTCCCTCCTTTCTTGGGTACCACATGAATTGGGCTCACCCATGGTGAGTCCGATATCGGGTATATTATCCCAGCTGTAAGAAGTTTGATGATCTCGCGGCGGACCACTTCCTTCATATTCAGGTTCAATTTTCATTGATGCTCGATGGTTGGCTTGTGGTCTTCCATCATGGGGATCCTGTGCATGCACAAGGCTTGACTGACCCCTGTGAGGTCACTCATCTTATAGCCTATGGCTTTCTTCCTCTCCCTTAATACCTCTAGAAGTTTCTCTTCTTGTTTGGTTGTTAGATCAGAGTTTATGATCACTGGGCAAGCTTTGAGATCGTTTAAAAACATATACTTTAGCCCTTCAGGTAGGGGCTTCATTTCAGGAGGTTCTGGTTTTTCACTGATTCCTTATGAAGTTCTGGTAGTCTTTAACTCTTCGTAAGTAGCTTCAGCATTTTCTTTAGCAGAGTTGGGAGATTCGATGCAATCCTTAGCTTGTTGGTCAATAGGTTCTTCACTAAAAAGGTCAGATAGAGAAGTTTCCGAGGGATCACATGACTCGTGATATTCTTGAGTTAGTTGTGACATTTGCTCAACACAATCTATCAGATAGACTTCCTCCTATATACTTGGTCTTCTCATACTTTCAAAAACTTTAAATTCGAGAGTCTCTTTGCCTAACATTAGCAGTAAGGTTCCCGCTTCGACATCAATAAGGGCTCTTGCAGTTGCGAGGAAAGGACGGCCGAAGATAATAGGGTATCTGGCATCTTCTTTGATGTCCATGATGACAAAATCACATGGAACATATGCGTCCTTGCCTACCTTGACCAGGATGTCTTCGAGAATTCCTAACGGTCTTTTGATCGAATTGTCCACAAGTTGAATGGTCATAGCTGTTGGAAGCAATTCTATGAACCCTAATCTCTTCCATAAACTGAATGGCATAATAGAAATACTTGCGCCAAGATCTGCAAGTCCCTTTTTGCACGATGAGTCACCAATGTGACAAGAGATTCCAAAGGATCCTGGATCTTTCTGTTTCTTTGGCATCTTGCTGAGTATGATATCTGATGTGGTCGTAGCTAGTTTTACAATTTCATACTCTTCAGTGATGTACTTCTTAGTGAGAAGCGACTTTAAATACTTGGTCCAAGCTGGTATCTCAGCAAGAGCATCCAAGAACGGTATATCAACATGGAGTTTCTTCATAGCCTCTTTAAATTTGATGAATCTAGTATCAAGCTTGGTTTGCCTCAGACGGGATGGGAAAGGAATACGAGGCTTATATACAGGAATATCTGGCTCTGGTGTCTCAGTTCCTTCATCAGCAACCTTTTCAGAATTTCCCTCATCAGTATCGTTTTCCTCTGGTTGCAATTCTGGTGTTGTCAAGTTTTGGACTGTCACAGGTTCACTCTCGTCAGGGATAACCACAGTCGTGTTCATTGGGGGATCCGAATAACCTTTCTCTGATCTTGTGGTGACAACCTTCAGCTGCTCAAAATGTTTCAGATTGTTCTCAGGTTGTCCAGCAAAAAATCCAGCTGGTGGCTTAATACTAGCAGCAAGTTGAGCCAGTTGAGTTTCAATAGCCTTCTGTTGGGCTTGTTGGTTGGCTATCATTGTTTGTTGTGTTTGCAACAACTTTTCAATGGTATATAGCTTGTCATCAGAAGGGATGGATCCTGCCTGTCCTTGTTGTTGATTGAGGTTCTGATAATTATTGTAGTTTCTATTCTGAAAGCTTCCCTTGAAGTTTCCTTGATTCCCAAAGTTTTGTTGTTGGTTAAACTGGTACCCTGATGGGCCTCTTGGTTGATTGTTTGGACTGAATTGATGTGAGTTCATAGCTCCTGAAGGGTTTCCGTATTGGAAGCCTGGGTGATTCCTATTTTGATTTGGATTGTAATAGTTCTACCCAGGGATGGTATTAATAGCATTAAGATTTTCCATCTGGCAATTATCTCCTTGTCCACAGGCATTGCTTAAAACAACATCGTAGAGAACATTGCATGATAGTGTGGAATGATCAGTGCCTTTGCATGCTTCACAAAACAAAGAAGTGGACTTGACTTGTTCTGGTTGCCTGGTAGGATAATGTCCTCTTCCAATCGCAGCAAGGGATGATTCTATGTGATCTTGCTTTGCAACTAAGACCTTCAAAGTTTCAGATATAGATTTGTATTCTGGGATAGCTTCAGCCATGGCTACCTTTAAGACTCCTTTGCCAACAGATCTACCCCAATTGGCTTGATTTTCTGCTCCCAAGGTGACGACTCTCCATGCGCTATCGTAACTTTGCCGCATGAAGTTCCCTCCAGACGAGGAGTCAAGGAACATCTTTACGTCATCTTCCACACCCCTGTAGAATATCTCTATAAGCTGGTTCTTAGGAATTCCATGGTGTGGGCATTTACGTAGGAGCTCCTTGTACCTATCCCAAGCTTCGACAAGGGTTTCTCCAGGGACTTGAGTGAAATTCGTGATTCGTCCCCTGATTTCATATGTAAGCGATGGGGGGTAGAACTTTACCAGAAAAGCATTTTGGAGCTGCTCCCAGGTAGTAATAGGTACTTCACTCTGCAGTGAATTGTACCAACTGATGGCCCTATCGGCAAGAGAATACTTGAAAAGATGGAGTCTAATGGCATCATCAGTGACTCCATTTTGCTTCATCATAGCACAAAGGTCAATGAATCTGAGAAGATGACCTTGGCTATCTTCAGCTTGTTTGCCGTAGAAGGGGTTGTTCTGAAGCAAAGTTATCCAATGTGCTCTAATCTCAAAGTTGGCAGCTTCGATGGGAGGAGGCTGCACCGGATGATAGACATTTGCAGCTTTTGGGATAGAGAACTCTCTAAGGTTTTTCTGAAGTTCCGCTGCTTGCGCTGCTGCCTGTGCTGCTAAGATCTTATGTTGAACCGCAGCTCTAGCTTCTTGCATGAGCCTCTCTCTTTGCACATTGATGGCTTGAGACACTCTGCGGGCTACTTCTTCTTCTTGCGCCATTCTTGCCTGATTTTCCCTGATCTGACGGTGGAAGGTTCTATCTATTTCAGGATCGAAGCTCGCTGTGAGTCCGGGACTGTCTGATCGGTGCATGCACTATGCGTTGGAGAGCACCTGAAAATTAGGAGGATTTGAAAATGAGATCCACAAAGTAGAATAAAGATCAAGTAGATAAGCGATAGTTTCAAAAAAGAAAACAAAATCCTAGATTAGTCTTAAAAGAACTAGATTAGATTGACTGATTCCGTTGTCCCCAGCAACGGCGCCAGAATTTGATGTGGTTTTTATATGCACTAACAAATTCACCTGGGGCTGAAATCCCCGAGCTTTTACCAAAACCAAGTGCAACAATACCACCCGCAAGAGGACGAGTCTTATCACAGTATAGCTGAGGATCGAACCCAAAGGACAACATTTTTAAGAATCCTTGTCAGTTAGATCTAGCTCTAGTAAAACTAATATTTAGAACAATAGTTTGATTTGGGTTGTTTGAACTAAATGCAGGAAAGTAAAAGCTGAATTAAAAGATGGGTTTGGATCAATGATATGGAATCGTTGGGATGGTACCGGGTTTGACCACCGCTACACACACAAACATACTCCTCTGCAAACAATCCAGGCAAGAAACAACACTTCAAATAGAGCTGCTGCAGAACCCCCCATACGGGCGTCAGGTCCGCGTAAGCATCACCATAGGCATCAGATGTCTCGTCACCATCCGGATCACATGTCTTACGACTCTGAAGATACAACATCAAACTAAGACTGCGAACCCCCCATACGGGCGTCAGGCACACAGAAGCGTCACCGAAGGCTAGATGGCTCATCCCCTCGCGGATCATACACTTACGACCTCAAGGAATCCCATCGGAAGTTCTTGTCAAGGAGTCAACCGCGTCAACCATTAAGCAAATAAGCGATTATAATACGAGTAAACATCGACGAATAGCAAGAAGATACAAAATACAACTAAGGCTATGAACCCCCCATACGGGCGTCAGGCACACAGAAGCGTCACCGAAGGCTAGATGGCTCGTCCCCTTGTGGATCATACACTTATGACCTCAAGGAATCCCATCGGAAGTTCTCGTCAAGGAGTCTAACATGCTAAACGACGTTCATACCCATGCATTGAAGTTCTCGCAACATAGGGAACACAAAGGTGGAAACCAACACATAACCAACCTACAAGCTTAACGACAAACGACAAAATGAAGAGTTATATACATTTCCATGGAAAGTTTAACAAAAGAACAGGGTTTGCATGGGCAGCGGGGCTAGTCCCCACACCCCAGCGAAAAAGGACTACTCGCTCATGATGCGAGATACAAGAAGGATAGGAGATAAAGATAGATCCGCCATGAGCTCGGTGCAGAGGGTGGACACAGCCCGGTGAAAAAGATGCACTCCTTGCTCCGTTTTCTTTCTCTTCTTGGCCTCCTTAGATGCAACACCAGCAGTAGATGGAGTGGAACTTGATCGGGGTGGTGCTCTGGCAGCCTATCGGTGTCCGGATCCGATACCTCCAAATGGGGACCCTGGGGGTCTATTTATAGGTTCCGATCTGATCCCAAACGGTTTGGATAAGTTGCTGGAAATATCTTCTCCAAATGGTTTGGAGACCGTTTGGGCGTCAAACGGTTTGGAGACCGTTTGGGCGCTAAACGGTCTTGAGACCGTTTGGGCACCAAACGGTTTGGAGACCGTTTGGGCACCAAACGGTTTGCTTCGATCAGTCCTGGCCTTGGCGTGGGCGTGCGGCTTTAGTTCTTTAATCGATCCTTGTGCTTGCATCGAATGATCTTGGGACCGCATGGGACCAAACGGTCTTGGGACCGCATGGGACCAAACGGTCTTGGGACCGCATGGGATCAAACAGTCTTGGGACCGCATGGGACCAAACGGTCTTGAGACCGCATGGGACCAAACGGTCTTGGGACCGCATGGGATGAAACGGTCTTGGGACCAAACGGTCTTGAGACCGCATGGGACCAAACGGTCTTGGGACCGCATGGGACCAAACAGTCTTGGGACCGCATGGGACCAAACGGTCTTGGGACCGCATGGCTTTCTTTGGCAGCCAGTTTCGTCATTTGTTCTTTGTGTATTCCACCAAACGGTCTTGGGACCGCGTGGACCCAAAAGGTCTTGAGGCCGCAAGGATCCAAACGGTCTTGAGACCGTATGCATGGAGTTGCTTGATTTTCCTGCATTAAATGAAAGATATTTAGTTAAAACCTTGATTATTGAATCAGCCAAGTAGTTTTACACATTATGATTCATATTTGGTTAAAAGGGTGAATTGGAGTTGACTTTGTTCCAAAAAAAAGCAGTTGAATTCCATGATGAGTATGCACTCATCAGTGACCAATCAAGGGCTCTTAGTATAGGCGCAAAGACTAAAGCATTATTTAGGGTCATGAAGCTATGTAAACATTCTTGATAAAAATTGAAGTCTGCATCCTTGGTTAATAGGTAAGTCATAGGTTTTTCTTTTTTTGAAAAATCTTTGATGAATCTTCGGTAAAATCTGGCATGGCACACGAAGGCTCATACTCCTATGATGTATTTTGGTGGTGACAACTTTGAAATGACATCTATTTTTGTTTTGTCTACTTCAATCCCTCATTCACTCACCCGATGCCCAAGGAAAACACCTTCTGTCACCATAAAGTGACATTTTTCCCAATTAAGGATTAGATTTGTTTCCTCGCATCTTTGCAGCACTTTACTAAGATTAAGCAGACAGTTATTGAAAGAGTCTCCATTGACTGAGAAGTCATCCATGAATACCTCCATAATAGATTCAATTAAACCTACAAATATAGCGGACATACACCTCTAGAATGTAGCAGGTGCATTACATAGCCCAAAGGGCATTCTTCTGAAGGCATAGGTTCTAAAAGGGCAGGTAAAAGTTGTCTTTTCTTGTTCTCAAGGTGTATCAGAATTTGATAAAACCCTGAGTAGCCATTGAGATAACAAAAGAATTTCTGGTGAGCTAAACGTTCAAGAACTTCGTTAAGAAAAGGTAAGGGGAAGTGATCTTTCCTTGTTGTCTTGTTTAATTTTCTATAGTCGATGCACATCCTCCACCTAGTAATAGTCCGGGTGGGAACCAGTTCATTTTTATCATTCAAAAAAATAGTGGTCACCCCCTTTTTAGGGACCACATGAACCAGACTTACCCATTGGGAGTCGGAAATTGGGTAGATAATACCAGCTTTTAGCAGTTTTAGAACCTCAAGGCGAACTACCTCTTTGAGATTTGGGTTTAGCCTCCTCTCGTGCTCCCGTGATGGTTTAAATTCTTCCACCATAGGTAATCTGTGCATACATAAAGCTAGATTTATCCCTGTTAGGTCGGTCATCTTATATCCAATAGCTTTCTTATGCTTACTTAACTCAACAAGGAGTCTTTCGTCCTGGTCATCTACCAAAGTGGAACTGATAATGACCAAACATAGTTTTTCTTCGTCTAGAAAGATGTGTTTGAGTTTGGCTGGTAGGACTTTCATCTCAGGTACCTTGAGCACTTCAGTGGTCTCCAGAGTGGTGATAGATTTCAACTCCTCAAAAGTATCTTCTAGAACTTTTTCAGCATATTCTAGGTATTCAAGACATTGTTGAACCAGTTCATTGGTTGAAAATTCAGCTTTTGGATTTGTTAAGACGTCTTCCAGAGCATCAGATGGTTCAAGAGTTGCTTGCTTTAGCTGGGACATTTTATCTATTGCCTCAAGAAGAAAGACTTCTTCGTGGATGCTAGGACTTTTAGGTTGTCAAAGACTCTAAATTGAATAGTTTCTTTCCCCAGCCTTAAGGTAATTGTGCCAGCTTCGACATCAATTAGTGATCTGGCTGTTGCAAGAAAAGGTCTACTAAATATTATTGGATACCCCATATCTTCTTTTATGTCCATGATAACAAAGTCACAAGGGACATACAAATCTCTTCCTACTCTCACTGGGATATCTTCCGTAATGCCCAAAGGTGCAGTAATGGTACTATCAGCCAACTGGATTGTCATTGTTGTGGGTAGCAAATCAGTAAAGCCCAATCTTTTACACATAGAAAAGGGCATGATAGATATGCTGGCCCCCAAATCAGCTAATCCTTTCTTGCAAGAGGTATTTCCTATAGAACATTGGATACCGAAGGAGACAGGATCCTTTTGTTTTTTTGGCATTTTTTTGAGAATGATGTCAGAAGTAGTTTGAGATAATTTGATGGTCCCATGTTCTTCGGACATGTATTTCTTTGATAGCAAAGTCTTTAGATATTTAGACCAACATGGAATTTCAGAGAGAGCGTTAAGGAATGGGATATCAACATATAACTCCTTCATTGCTTCCTTAAACTTTTAAAATCTAGAATCCAGTTTAGTCTCCCTCAATCTACCTGGATAGGGTATCCTGGGCTTGTATTGTGGGACCTGTGGTTCCTTGGGAACTTGTTCTTTTTCTTTCTCCTTTTTAGCCTCTTGATTTGTGCTTACAGTTGGGATGATTTCAGTTGTACCTTCTTCTTCTTGAGTGGCTTTGGTAGCATCAGTAAGAACATGACTAGACCTTGTGGTAACTGCATTCAATTGTTCTGGTTTGTGTTGATCATGTCTTGGATTTATTTCTGACTGACCAGCAAAAGTACCTACCGGTGGTTTCAACTGAGCTGCAATTTTTGCTAGTTGGGTTTCTACAACTTTTTGTTGAGCTTGCTGGTTGGAAAGCATGGTCTGTTGAGATTGCAGCATTTTCCTTATCAGAGATATTTCATCTGTTGGTGGAGGTGGACCATTCTTTTGTTGGTATTGTGCAATTTGTTGTTGTCCTTGAGGTTGCAGTTGTTGAAGTGCTTGCGATTGTGGTTGTTGAATTAATGGTTGTTGCAACTGTGGGTGTGGCGGAGGGTGAGTGTAATGATAATATGTAGAAGAATTTCTTGGGTAAGCAAATCTTTGAAATCCTCATGTATAGTTTCCTTGGTTGTGATTGTAGTTGCCTTGGAATCCTGGTGGTGGTCTATTAGAAGACCCACCTTGTGCTTGGTGCTGCGGGTTGGCAATTCCCGTAGGATTCCCATACTAAAACCCAGGGTAATTTCTCATTTGATTCGGATTATAATATGCTTGAACTGGTATGGTGTGGATAGAATTAACTTGCTCTGGCATATGATCCTCGGGATGTTCAATAATTGGTTCATATTGTGATTGAGGTGTCTTTAGATTCATCATTACATCATATAAAAGGCCACATGATAATGTGGGGTGGTCAAATGCATGACAAGCTTCAAAAGTCTCAGTATCTGCTTCGACTTGTTGAACTTGAGAGTTCTTCTTCCTGTCATATTCTCCAAATGATGTTTCAAGGACTTGCTGCTTATGAGCTATGGTTCTCAGAGCTTCAGCGATGGCTTTCATTTCTATAGATTCTTTAGTTTTGCAAATTTTTAGTACTCCTCCTATAGATGACCTTCCCCAATTAGATTGGTTCTTGCTCTGAGTGTAATGATCTTCCAGGCATCTTCATAATTCTTTCTCATGATATTTCCTCCAAATGATGAATCCCAGAACTTCTTTATTTCATCACTTACCCCTCTATAGAATGTTTCTATGAGATGGTTTTGTGAGATTCCGTGATGTGGGCATTTTCTCAAAAGTTCCTTAAATCTTTCCCATGATTCTACTAGTGACTCTCCAGGAAGTTGGTGGAACTACTTGATCTGTCCCCTAATCTGGTAGGTCAATGAGGGAGGAAAGAACTTCTCCAAAAAAATTTCTTCCAAAGGAGCCCGGGTGGTGATTGGCTCTCCATCTAAAGAGTTATACCAACTCAGTGCCTTTCCAGCCAAAGTGAAGTTGAAAATTCATAGCATGATTGCATCGAGCGTAGCTCCGGTTTGTGGCACCAATTGGCAAAGTGCCTTGAATCGCTTCATATGGTCCATGCAATCATCTCATGTGTTTCCAGAGAACGAGATGCCTTGCATGATTTGGATCCATTGTGTTCAAATTTTGACATTTGGAGTGTTAATGAGCGGTGGCTGGAGTGGGTGATTGTCCTCAGAATTTTTAGGAATAGCATAATCTCAAAGCTGCTTATTCTTGATCAATAACTGAGCAGCTTCTGTGGCTACCTCATTTTCTGCTTGGATGCGAGCTTGCTCTTCAGCTCGAACTTTAGCTTGGATTGAGCATGTGTATCAGTGATGAGTTGTGCTCTCTGAGCTGCTATAGCTGCGTTGACTCTTTCCAGCACCATGGTGGCTTGGCATTGTTCTTCATCCATCTGTATGGCTTGTTGGCGGTTGAGTCGGATGCGTCTGTGGAAGTTTCATTCTACCTCAGAGTCGTACTCTAGTTCAGGGGAGAATCTGCGGTTTTGCATACACATTTCCTACCTGAGTAGAAGAAAAATCACACTCTATATGGTATGGAAAAATGATGGAATCAAAAAGATATGAAGTAGTTATCAAGGTAAAATGTAAAATCCTAATCAACTAGCAAGTTGACAAATGAAATTAAAACGTATTGTTGTCCCCGACAACTGCATCAATTTTTGATGGAGCCTCCACTCGCGTGGAGTTGCATGCACCAATAAAAATCCTAGAGATAGTAAGTCTCTAAGTTTAACCTTACGTGTGCTATAATAAGATATCCACCCACATACGCTAAGGTACGCGGAAGTCTTATCGTAGTATAGTTGAGGGTCAAATCCACAAGACAACAGTCTTGTTAAGGAGTAACAAGATGGAAAATGTTATAATTCTATCTATCTACTTAAGAGTTTATATTTAGATCAAAGAGTTGGGTTGATGCTTAAACTAAAATGCAAATGTAAAACAAATGGCATGGAAGTAAAATTATGGTTGTAAACAATATTTAGAAACCATTAGGATGTGACCGAGTTTCACCACCACTACACATGGATCATAACATACATCATAATAACATGTTTCGCAAAAAGGGTCTAATTAGTTAGTATCTTTGTAGACTTAGCTTTCTTTCGAATAACCAACTACGAGAAACGTGGGAGTATTGCAATGCCAGTCATCCCTGAACGAATGGTCACTTACTTTGCATTACTTCCTTCACAAAGTGTGTTCCTCGACCTATTAAAGTTATACATCCATACATCAACTGATTCCATTTCATAGTATGAAGGTACAACGATGGAGGTGGGTTTACTCCACTCTTTGAAAAGCGTTCCTAGATACTGAAATAGATATATGGTGACTACATACATCAAGAACCAACATACAATCGATAATCGAATCTAAAAGCACAAATGTAGACAATTTGCACTAATAGATAATAGGTAACACAAGTTGGTGATCAAGCAACTAGTATTCATTAAACGATTGATTTGAATTGAAAAGATTGTATCTTCCATTGCAAACTCATGAATTACAAAGCATGAAATGAAAACATGAGTAGTGGGGCTACTCCCCGCACCCTAGTGTATGGAACTACTCTCTCATGGCAAGAACAAAGAAGGAGACAGGAGAAGAGAAGGAGAGCATCATCTCCACATAGGAGAGAGGAAGGTTGACCCCTTGGAGTAGAGAATAACTATCTTCACACTATGTGGTTTCCTTGGTGACAAATCCTTCACTTCCCACCTTCTATGTCGATGAGAGAGAAAGTAGACTTATGGATGGAGTGTGGATCTTAGATCGGCAGCCTTGGGGTGAAGGATAAAGGAAGAAACAACTCTGGAACAGTTGAGGTAGCCTTTGGGTGTCTAAGAATCCCCCCAATTAGGATCCCTTGGGTCCTATTTATAGGATCCAAGGGGGTCTTGAACGGTTTTGAGTTAATTGGATCTTCACGATTTGGAGACCGTTTGGATCCTCATGGTATGGAGACCATTTGGATCCTAACGATCTTGAGACCGGTAGCTTTCACACATTCTTGGGATCAATAAATCTTCATTCAGTTTTGGAATCATTGGATTTCATATGGTCTGGGGACCGTTTGGCTTCCATTTGGTCTTGGGACCGTTTTGCCTTCATTCGTCCTTGGGACCGTTTGGCCTTCATTTGGTCTTGGGACCATTTGGCCTTAATTTGGTTTTGGAATCGTTAGATTTCATACGGTCTGGGGACCATTTGGCTTCCATTCGGTCTTGGGACCGTTTGGCCTGCATTCGGTCTTGGGACCGTTTGGCCTTCATTCAGTCTTGGGATCGTTTGGCCTTTATTCGGTCTTGGGACCGTTTGGGGCTTTTGCAATTTTTTGGGTTTTTTCTATAAGAAAAAAAGGAGAAATATCAGTCTATTGGTATATTCACAATAAAGTGGAAAGTTAAGTATTCTATCTACTTTATCTAAGAAAAAGCATGGAACACTAAGAGAAACTTAGTAAGATAACATCACAAAAAGGGAGGTTATCAAAGATCCCTTTCATATTTTATTAGGCACAACTCTCATGATTTTATTCACACTCAACTTTTATTCTTGCTCACAAGGCTTAGGGTGTGGAATTTTTAGGAAGTGTGGGCCACCAAGCCTCTATTGATCCATACCATGAATTTTGCACTAGAAGGGGTAGTTGTTTCATTTCAACTAGAGATGATACATTTTTCCAACCCATACAGGAGTGTAGGGTGATTGATCAGGAGTGCAACAGATGAAGTTCTCCATATTTTAGAGAATATGCTAGGGACAATAGCGTGCTTCCACTGTCTAAAGTGTCTTTAGATAAGGATGGCATAGAGACATGGTAACATAGATTTTTATTAAGTGAATTAATAGCTCAAAACATCAGTCATGAAATGATTACACTAAGGATAAGATTAAATACAAAAAGGTCTAAGGTGGGAGTGATTACAACATCCAACAAAATTGAATCAAACAAATTTCCTATAAATCAAAATTCTTCATTCATTGAGGTCATTATGGTTAAGTTGTGTACAACTAACAAAATTTTCAAAATTTTTGGGCAAAAAAAGAATTAGGAATGGGTTAATAGAACATGCAAAAATTACGGTTTGGCTAGGGAGACGTACCTAGCTCGCCTGCTCAAACTCCCCCCTCCCCAACTTATCATACACCATATTCTCAGGGTATCAAAGAATGAGGTTGAGTGGGAACATGTGAGTTAAAGCTTTGAGTTTTGTAATGCCCATTGGGCGTTTAAGATCTCTATTGTGTAAGTCCCTCGTAGGTGGTGGTAATAGTCTTCTTGATAGAACTCCACCCTCTTGTTATATGTTGCTAGCATTTGCATCTAAAAAAGGACGTAGAGACCATAGTCATTAGATCCTAGAGTTTTTTGTGGACTCCTATGATAGAATTGTGGTTTTTCAATCCGTCGGTATTCATCCTCACGACACCTGCCAAGTTTCTTGATCAGCTCAATGATATGAGTCACAACTTAAGCTTCTTTCTATTCAGTGATGTTGTGAGATTTGTTGTGACAAATCATTCTTTTTGGGCTAAGCATTGCATCCAAGATATTGTATAAAATTGCAATTTTGTCCCTTGTGTCAATTGACAGTATTGTGTAGTGGTCTTCATGTAGAACATGAACAAAAATTAGTTGTGGAACATTTGGCTTAAGTCATTCTTGAAGACTTTGTAATTATCCTAATTCCTTCTTCAATATTATATCCCCCATTATTTCATAGAACGCCATATATACATATTTGATCCTATCAGCTAGAAGTAGTTCACAGGATGTCATGATGTTTACTATCATGTATCCTCCCAAAGTGAATAAATCATGGAGGTCTGGTGTACCCTAGACATTGTCCCGTTCGAAGATGGTAACAATTTCACCTTCTTGGGGCTTTAACTCTCCCATGATGAAACTAAGATCTTCTTGGGATAACCAATATCATGCATCCTTGTCAAAGTTTTCAAAGATGGGTTCTACTAGATCTGTAGGTGCTAGCTCATCTGCAGCTTCCTTGACATCATGTGGTACATCTTTAGTGTTGTCAATGTGTTATTCTTCCTCAATCTCAACAATCACAAGAATGGTTTTTCTTCTTCAACTAATGGAATATTCACCTCCCCTGTTGGTTCTAGTTCTACTCATTCTTTGAGTTTGGGAGACTTTCTCTTTCTCAAGTACAGGGAAGCCTGTAGCTTCTTCTAGACCTTGTTGAGGAGGGGATTTTTCTCCTTCTAGAGGTTTTTCAGATGTCCCCCCAAGATGTTCTCTCTAGAAGGATGACTAGTGAGTACATCCTTTGAGGGATTTATTGCATATGATGACTGTAGAAGAATTTTTTGTCATGTATAACTTCCATGACATATTTTCCTCTCAGGTCATGAAAGTCATTGTCAGTTATTTGCTTAAAGGGAAACCCATGATTCAAGGATTCAATCACCCTGAGAATGATGAGAGTGTTATACCCTAAGTATGATTTTTGTTGAGGCTTGTTGTTGTTGATACTATTTTCCTTCCAATTGGGGCCATACCACTCGTCCGCTCCTTGTACCAAACATTTCAAGCGGATTAGGATGGTCTGTATCACCCTGATCTCTTCTTTTTTGAAGACCATCCTTCTGTATGGTAGGTCTTTTAGGTTGTAGTTGTAAGTGGTGATCCACCAGTCAAAAAGATATGCCACGGTCAAGAGCTAGTTATTGATGGTTTTAAAGGGGAGCCTTATAAATTTCAACTTCATATTCTTTGTAAGGTGTCTTGCAATTCCTCAATTGATGGTTCCTTGTCATTTTTTGGTAATTATCTAGGCTGTAAGGTTTGATGTGGTGTTGAAAATCAGACCTTCCTTATCTTTGAGCGTGTATTCTTCTATTATTGTTCAACAAAGTACCTTAAAAAAGATCCTACTGATGGCAACCTTATATTTGAAGGTTGACTTGAAGTAATCTCTAGTAAGGATGTATCTTTCCTTATTATAGATGGCATCATCACCTGGCTCGTCAATGCCTGAAATGTCAGCTAAGATGTGGATATCTCTGAGTAACACCCCTAACTTTGAAATCATGCTCATATCTTTTATTTTGCACGACAGCTGTGGGGGCGCTGCTAGGTTTGTACAGTATAATACTATTGTCTCAAGAAAAATTGGGTTCTCAAGTTTAGGTGAATCTTATCAAAACATCACGTTTAGGTCCTTACATCCTCCTCATAAAACTTTTCTCCTATTTCTTCCCCAAACATATTTAAGGGGTGAACCCCCTTCCATAGGTTCATCCAGTAGGAATTCTTTGACTATGTGTTTGTATTGTAAGGAAGGTGTGGAGACTTGTAGTCAAAGAGGGGGTCCAAACCATTTATCATATCCTCTATGGTCTCCCTTTCTTCCTCTCTTTGTGCTATAGATTCTTATATGATGTCATTCTCTCCTATTGCTTTGACATCTTTAGGAGAAACAACTATATCATGTTTCATTGTAGGGGCCCTTACTTCATTGTCTTTGGGTTCCTCTATTTCTCTCAACTTGTTGGTGAAATGCACTAGATGGGATGGGGAGTACATATCATTGGCTTCCCCCCACAAGAACTTCCACATTTTTGATGACTCTGCCTCAACAGGTTCAGCACTATAGTGATGTTATCTTGTGGAGATGGTGTGATGGATGTGATGTAGAGATTCACAACACCATGTCTACCTTCAATTGCACATCAACTTCTACTTCGGGTGGATAGGGGGCTTCTTCGTTGGAAATATTCTTCCTTTTGGTGGATGATTCCTCTAGGGATGGCGATGTCGATGACGCCTCCTTGTGCTTCTTTTCTTAATTAGAGGCATGCATCAACTCATTCTTGCATTATAGGCCATCATGTTCCCCTCTCAGCAACACGACTAATTTTTTTATATCGGATAGGGACTCCATGATTCTAATCTGGTTTGCCGCTTGAAGTTTCATCTATTACGATATGGACATCAAAGGCTGGATACTTGTTGTTACCTCTTTCACCTACAATGTTGTGGTGATACAGCTATAGTTAAATTGGTTGTACTAATAGTTGAGTTAGAAATGATCTCACAGAGGTCATATATATCCTTCCTTATTTCCATGAGTTTCATTATGGTAGGAGCTCATTTTCTTGGTACATCAAGTCTTCACAAGCTCACTTCTTTTTTGGGCTTCCCTCTGGTTGGTTGTTGTAGATCATCTTACTTCTTGTTTTTAGCAGACAATCCTCCTTTTGTTTGGTAGATGGGGAGGGATCTTTCTATGCTTTCTCCCTCTTCTCTAGTAACACCTCCTTTTCAAAAGTCATTAGATTGGTAGGCATTTTTCCTGAAAGACTAACATTATCCACCCTTGGGGTCATGTGGTGGGATGCCACACTTGACTCAACTGAAGGGGCCCTCGTATCTGGTTGCTCCAGCTGGGATCAGAGGGAGTAGGAGTGGTTGTTGGTGCTTCAGGGTTGGTTACTAAAAGAGTAGCCATTTGTTATTTGTCTTCTTCTATCACAATGATTTTGTGTGGGGGGGATTTCTTCCTTTGGAGTCTAGTTGTAGTCTTTTTAGGTAGTCAGACCATAAGCTTCTTCTTCATTATTTCTATGGGTTGGTTTTCTACTTGTTTGATTAGTTTCTCTGCAGAGACTCATTTGCCAATTTTTGGAAGAGGTTTAACTCCTTGAAACATCTTTAGGATGTACTCATTAGAGAATAGGAGCTTTATGTGGTCATAGTTTCTCAGTTCAAGAAAAGGGAGGATATTTTTTATCTCTGAAACCTATAATAATATTTGTCCTTCTTCCTTGCCAAGATGCTTGTAGATGTTAGGTATTTGACATGAACTATTCTTTCCCAGGCAGAAATGGTAAAGTGTTTTAGATCCTTGGGGTGTGCTAGCTGATGCTGAATGTAGGTCAGGAGACCTCCCATACATAAGTCTTACGATCCCTCATGTTCTATTGTAGCCTCTAGTCTATCAATAAGGATTCTTCCAATATTGACCAATTTATGTTATATGATGCTCCAAAGTATGTGGGTATCCATTCTGGTTATGTCAATGATGTTTGATCTGAATAATAAGGCATTATTGAAGATTTTTTGCATGACTCACATAATGTCAGAATGCATCTTTGCATCATTGGATTGTCCAAAATTGTATTGGTTTTCTCCTAACAATCTTTACCATGTCTTTTTAGTGTAGAATTCCTAAGAATCTCTATATCCTCTATCTTTGTTGTCTAGCTCATCATGTTCTTTGGAGTCAGTGAAGATTGATTTCATCCATCTCTAGTACATAAATCTTTGATTATCCTTACTACCAGTTTAAAATTTCTTCACACTCTCAACTTCTTCATTCTATATGGTAATTTCTTGATAGAAGACAAGAACTCAAGGGTGAGTTCCTTGTAGGAGATGTTGTTGAAGCAGGTTTTGTATAGACCTTCCCTATCTAGATGCTCTTTCACCATGTTCCTAATTTTATTAGGGTGTCGACGTGGTCAAACTTTATTGCCTTGAAGTTTTCCCACTGAACATCTTCTCCCAGACTTTCTCATGTGTTTCATACCTAGGGATAAAGTAGTTATATGGTTGTAGTTTGGTGTTGACAATAGATGTTGGGGGCCAATTGAGAATGAGTGCAATTATTGTCGACTAAGTAGAAATTCTAGTGATTATCAGAGTTCATGCCTCTTTGTCTTCTTCCATTACCTTGGCAACCTTACTGGTTTTCCTTTTTGGGAGAGGGTGAAGTATCTTTCTTTTTGGGGGGTTCTAGATTTTTGATGAAGTAGTGTATTCAGAAGTATTTCTCCCCTTTGAGTGTTGATCTTCAAGATTGTTTTGGAATAAGTTCATTGAGGTGTCTTTCTCTATCAGCCTCAGACATCACCATCCTACTCTCAAGACTAGGGTCTTTGTCTATTAGCCTTAGACATCACCCTCCTACTCTCTATACTAGGGTCCCCATGAGTTTCTATATATGTTGGAACCTTCATCTTTCATTTTTCTAATCTCTTCGATCGCTTCCTACCTCAATCATTCTTGGATAGCATCAACCTCGCTCATCCTCTGAGCACGTCCAGGTGATATATGAGATCTCTTGTTTCCAATATTTCCCACCATTTGATATAAGTTGCAATGTTGATATAGATGTATATCTTGTGTAAAGGGGTGGGATTGATCAGATAAAATTGGCATAAGGGATTAAATTTAGGTCTAACTTAAAATATATATTTATTAGAATGGGTTTCAAAAATCTATGGCAGAAGGATTGAAGGTGAATGGCCTTCAGATGACTCAAAACCAATGTATAAAGAAGGTCAAAGACTAATGGTTTTAGGAGCTTTGAATCTGATGATTTCTGATGGATAAATATGAGATAAGTGCCCTTTTAATGGTCACGGAAAGCAAAGTTGAGATGCATTATGATGGTCGAGAGTTAGTGTAGAGATCGTTGGTTTATGACTTGGGAAGGAAGGATTCTGAGGCCACAATTGGAGAGGGGAGGAAAAATGGAGGAAAAGCAAGGAACATATAAGACATCAGTAAAGGGTGAGTCGAGGAACTGCCTTATGATGGTGAACATTACGTTCACAAGGTCAAGAGCAAAGACAAGCTAAGTCAAAGCAAGGAAGGAAAGGTGGTTTGTAAGGGATCTTATTGGTCATCACATGGACCGGTACGTCGTTAAGGTGTCTTCGGTTCACTTTGACTTTCTCACGATTGCTTCTGCCTCAGCAGGATCCTTCATGTTGATCCCTTCCTTCATGTTGTGGCAAACTTGATGATTGATGTGTGGTTGGTGGCTATGGAGCCCTCAAAAAGATATATGGATTCTGATGGAGGAGGTGGAAGACGTCATGAGTTGAAGGTCAGCGGTCAAAGGATTTTGGGTGATCACCTTACGATAGTATTAGATGGAGAAGCAGATTTAGGGTCTAATCACACTAAGCACCTTTACTTTGTTTTTTGTTAGGGAAGATAAATTCCAAGTCCCCTTCCACTTTTATACTAGTTGTTTTAGCAGGTGGCGGAGCCATCACTACAATCGGAATCGTGACGACCATATGATAGCTGGCGCAAAATGCCTTCTAAAGGTTGGCCTAGGGTTCTCAACTCAATGGTAAGGCAACTCAGTACCTTCTGATTGTGGTCCAAATCGTTGCCTTCAGAAGGAAGTTCTGCCCTCTTCACCCAAAATTGATGAGTCCTTTGACATTCATGATCTGATGGTGAGCCCGTCTGGCATCTCTTGATGTTGGGACTGAATCATCATTTGATGGATAAACAGCCAGTGGCAACTTGATCAGTGTCAACTGAAGGATTGGTTGCCTTGTCAAATGATGGTTGGTCAGAAATACCCAAAAACATTTGAATTGTTAGGTAATTTAAAAAAAAACTTTTTTCACTAGACATTGTCAAAATATTGTTGGGTTTTAGGTGAGACAGAGAAGGAAGCTGAAACAAAATTTTCTTCTCCCGAACCCAGTATAAAGGAATCACGTCAACGTCTATACAATAGGAAGGATGGTTTGTAGAGACATATCTTGTCCCGAGGCTTGCTCGGTGACGTTACCTCACGGCTTGCGCGGTCTTGACCTCTGGTCTTGGACGGTGTTTGTGCAGCTCCTGGTCTCACCGGGACTGTCGAGATTGACAGTTGTCCTCTGAGCGGCAAAAATCTCCCGCCTCTGAAGTAGTCCACACTGACCACCTGGAACTCCAATCTCCTTGTCCCACAAGGAATCAGAAGGAGTCGCACCCTCCTATCAGTGTATTAGTCACCGACACACTCTCCTACAACCAGTTGCCTTTCTACAGTTGTCTTTCCCTCGTTGTGCCTCCCTTATCGGGTAGCACTTGCTTGGGCTCTCTCAGTCACCACAACCAGAGAGAATGACAACTTTGCAGAGCAACTGGTGTTCTGAGTTGTTGTACCTGAGAAGCCCCCAATACCCCTATATATATAGGAGGGTCACGGGACAGGGTTCTCTACCCCAAGCAATGTGGGATTAAAGAAGGAGTAGAAGGGTTCAAGATTTTCCACAAAACAACCAACTGTGCCAGTTGAACCGATCATTTCAAGCATGAACTGATCGGTTGGGGACCTGAGCCGATCGGTTCACACCTGAACCGATCGGTTGGTGGTCCTGGTCCAACTCAAATTGACTTTCATGTTTATTTCCAACTAATCCAATATTAGTCCTTGTCCAAATCAAATTTGTACAAGTGAAACAAATATGTATTTGCAAAAAGAGTCTTATGACTTTCCAAATGATCTTAGTTGGTCACATGAATTGACTGGTTCAACAATTGAGTCGGTCATTTCATTGACACATGATCTGATCGACTCACCACTTGAGTCGATCGGTTCATCAACCTGAGCTGATCAGTTCATCACATGAGTCGATCGGTTGGGGCAGTAGACTGTGCAAATCAGTCAATTGTAGTTTCAATCAATCTTATACTCTAATCAATCGGTCCAACACCTTGAACACTATAATATTGAGCTATCAATTGATTAAGTGTTTAATTGAACTACTAAACTACTTTAGTAATCAATCTAAACATCATTTGTGGATAAACTCCTCTTCCAGGTTAAATCCTATGTGTGTGACCCTGCAGGCCTATTTCACATTGGCAGTGAAAGTCCATAACACTTATGACTTCACAAGCAAAAAGTGGTGCCTAGTCGCACATCAGTGCTACCCAAGTGAAAAGGAAAGTTGGAGAACAACTTTCAATCCTACAATATGTGAATGGTGTTATAGAAAATGTATAATTCCTTTGTCACTGATATCCTGAATGAACTCAAGGCATGGAACAGTCATCCTTTCAACATTCATTCACTTTCTTGGTCTCAGAGTAGATTGGAGGAGATATGTATGACATCAATATCACATATTGATTCACACATGTGTGCACATGCATATCTCAATCCTACTCATCAAGTGGCCATGGATATCAAACTCCCTCAGGAGGAACAAATCCCATATCTATCACTCACTCCTCAAAAGCCCCATGTGTCAAAGCCACCCAATCATCACCTTTATAACAACCCATGTTTTAGGACTACGTTTGATGATGTCAAAGTGTACCCAACGATATGTATTGAGTGTAGTGATTTTAGGTCAAAGAATCACACTCACCACCATCACTGTGAGAACTGACTATGACTACCATGTCATGGTTCCATGTGTCAAACTCAAGGTGGGTCTGTCCAGTACATTTGTTCTCTAACAAGTACCTATGTGTTTGGTTTGATATCTCCATATCATAAATAATGTGATTATGTCATCAAACAACACCACAATATAGTGTTGTGTGTCATTGTTGTCTATCTACCTTCCACAATGACATCCGACTAGGGACATAATAAGAATGTACAAACTCTTAGCATATGTATGATCTCATCGTTCAGGTCCTCAACCTGAAAGCATATGTCATTGAGTATTGTCATTCTCTAGATATTCAATATGTTCTATCATTATCTCATTTGACTGGACCAAAAAGAATTGGAAGCTTTCCTTTGATGTTTATCAAATCAATCTTAATGTATCCCACCAATCATCCCATGATTGGCTCTCAGGGCATACATACCAACAAATACAGGGTGCAAAAACTTAACATGAACTAAAATATAAGGAGAGATTTAAAAAAAATTGTCAATATTGTAAATATTGCCAGACTACAATGATGAAATCTTAAGTTGTCAGAACTTAAGATTTCATCTTGTGATGCATTTCTTAATAGATGTGAAGTATCTAGTCTAGAATTGAATCCAAAACTAAATTAAAGATTGGGTTGCCTCCTGACAAGCACATGTGCTTTATGTCACTAACTCGACTATTTATTTCAATCTTTGATTGGAGGTGCAAGGCTAGGAGAGACTGAGAGGAGTTTCCACACTCATGTCTTCCATTATAATGTATCTTTTCAAACATTTGCTATCTTACTCACTAGACATCTTGCTCCATAAGATGAATGTTCCATGCAGGTATATGTGTCTGACAATGTATGGCCTAGACCAACGGGGCCAAAGTTTACCTTGAGATGATCTCATTATTGAGTTAACACATAAAACTTGATCTCTAACTTGAAAGTATTTCCTTTTTAGATGACGTTCATGCCATAATTTTTCTCATTCTTTATAAATTCATGCTTTCTCATATGCGGTTATCCAGAGTCCTCAAGCTCCTAACATTGTAGTAATCTATATTGGGTAGCTTTCTTCATATTAAAATTTAGTTGCTTGATTGCCCACCATGCTTTATGTTCCAACTCGACTGGAAGTTGGAACGATTCTCCATAAATCAACTTGAAGAATTTGATACCTAGAGTGGTCTTAAAAGATGTCCAATAGGCCCATGGGCATCATCAATTTTGTTCAACTAGTCCTTTAAATTGTAGCCGAAAATATTCTCCAATATGGCCTTGAGTTGGTGATTTCACACTTCTACCTGGCCACTTATTTGCAGATGATAGGGTGAATCTACCCTGTGATATATGCCATATTTTCTCAAGAGTGCTTCAAAGCATCTCTCTAGGAAGTGGAAACCTCCATCTAATATTATAGTATGTGAGATTCTAAAGAGATGGAATATGATGTCCAAAAATAACTTGATGACATGCTTTGAATCACATGATACAATGGGTATAGCTTCGATCCATTTTAAGACATAATCTACTACAACCATAATGTGGAAGAAGTAGTATGAAGAGGGGAATAGGACCATATAGTTCACACCTCAGACATCAAGAATTTCAACTTATTGAAAAAGGCATTTCATCTCTATTAGTGATATTGATATACCTACGACATTTATCACAAACAAAAAGACAAAATATATTAGCATTCTTGGATATAGTTGGAAAGAAGAATTAACATTGTAGGACCTTTAGTGCATTTTTCTTAGAGCTCATGTGGCCACAAGATGGGCCCGAGTGGCACTATTCCATAACTAGAGGGGATTCCTCCTCTATAATACAACGTCAATATAGGACATTGACACATAGTTTGAACATGTATGCCTCATCCCAATGGAATTGTTTGATATCATGCATGAATGTTTTTCTTGCATTTTCTATGCACTCTGGGTGAATAAACCCTATAGTGAGATAATTGACCAAAACAACATACCCCAGAATGGTTGCTAAAACCTTCATGAGTTAATCATCCAGTAGGGATTCATTGATGGGCATGACATATGTGTCATGAATGTGAACGCAACTCAGATGATCGACAATGATGTTTTTTGTACCTTTATTGTCTCGTATCTCCAAATTTAATTCTCATAGAAGGAGAATCCATATGATCAATCTTGGTTTTGCATCCTTCCTTGTCAAAAGAAAGTGATCTGTGTAAACTATAACTTTTGACCCCACAAGTTATGATCTGAACTTATCAAAAGTGTATAAAACTTCTAGTAGCTCCTTCTCAATAGTTGTGTCATTTATTTAGCCTACATCAAGAGTCATTGACACATAATAGGTTACATAACGTTTTTTTTACTATGTATTGACCTAAAACGACTCCTATGACATAATCACTGGTATTTTGAAAAGGTTGAGACCAGTTTTGTGCATGGATAATGGGAGTGTAGTGAGGGCTTGTTTCAGATTTTTGTAGTTCTTAATACATTCTTCATCGAAGAAAAAATCAACATCCTTGAGGAGTAGGTTTGTCATTGGCTTATTCATCTTGGGAAAATCCTTAATTAAATATTCTATAGAAGACCGTGTGTCCTAAGAACATTCTGATTTCTCTTATAGTGGTTGGGACGCTAACTTTTACGACCATTTTGATTTTTTATTTGTCTACTTCAATTCCTCAATTGTTGACTCTATGTCCTTGCACTATGCCTTCTTTCACCATAAAATGACATTTCCCAATTTAGATGTGCTTCCTCACAACATTTGAGAACTAAAGAGATATGCATTAGGCATGAGTCAAATGAATTCCCATAGATAGAGAAGTCATCCACGAAAAATTCCATAATAGTGTTAGTTAGTCCCGTGTAGATGGCTGTCGTGCAATGTTGGAATGTGGCTGGAACATTAAAGAACACAAAGGGCATACTGATGAAGGCATAGGTCACAAAGAGGTAGGTAAATGTTGTCTTCTCTTGGTCATCTAGATGGATTGATATTTGATAAAATTGAGAGTAACCGCCAAGATAAAAAACTAGTCTTGATGATCTTGGCATTCTAGGATCTAGTTTAGGAAAGGTAAGGGGAAATGGCCCTTGTGTGTAGCCATGTTAAACTTTCTATAGTCAATGCACGTCCTCCACCCAGTGACGGTGCGAGTGGGGATGAGTTGATTGTTTTCGTTGTGTACCATTGTGGACCCCCTTTAATAGGGACAAATTGCACTCGGATCACCCATGGTGAGTCACAAATAGGGTAAATGATGCCAAAAGTGAGCAACTTTACGACCTCCAGGCGAACCACTTCCTTCATGTTCAAGTTCAATTTGCATTGATGTTCTGTACATGGTTTGTGGTCTTCCATCAGAGGGATCTTATGCATGCATAATGCTTGACTCACCCCGTTGAGGTTACTATCTTGTAGCCTATGGCTTTTCTCCTGACCCTTAATTTAGATAGTAATTTATCTTCTTATTTAGGTGTTGGATAAGAATTGATTATCACTGGGAAAACATTTAAGTTGTCCAGGAAAACACATTTCAGCACCCTTTGGAAGGGGTTTCATCTTAGGGGATTTAGGTGTTTCACCTAGCTCCTCAATAAGGTAAACTACCTTAAGCTCTCTATATTTATCTTTTGGGTCTTCTTCTAGATAAGTCGAGGTGAAGTGTGCATTATTTTACTTTCTCATCAATAGATTCACTAGCATTAGGATTAGTGAGATTAGTCTTTAAAAGGTCTTCAGATTCAAATTCTTCTTGAGTGACAAGTGATTTTCTCTATGCAATCTAACAAGAAAACTTCTTCATGGATGCTTGACCTTTTCATGCTATCAAAAACTCTGAATTCAAGGATTTCCTCCCTAACCTTAGAAGTAAGGTTCCTTCTTTGACATCAATTAAAGCTCTTACTGTGGAGAGAAAGGACTGGACAAAATAAGGTGATATATGAGGTCTTATTTTATGTCCATGACAATCAAATCACATGGAACACAAGAATCCTTTCCCACCTTGACTGGGACATCTTCAAATGATTCCCTTAGGGAGTGTCATTTAAGAGTGTACAATTTGTATCATCACACTCAATGGGAGTATTTTTGTGAATCTTATCCTCTTGCATAGTCTAAGGGAATAGTAGAGATGCTCGCTCTGAGGTAGGCTAATCCCTTCTTGCACATGGAGTCACCAATGTGGCATTAAATTTTGAATGATCGTGGATCTTTTTGTTTCATGGTATCTTGCTTTGGATTATATTAGTTGTTGTTTTGGAAATCCTAATTGTCTCATACTCCTTGGTTATATACTTCCTTTTGGGAGGCATTTTTTAATACTTTGGCCAAGTTGGTTTCTCTACCACAGAATATAGAAAGGGTACATCCCCATGAAGCTTCTTCATTTCTTCCTTGAACTTCATAAAGACAGTGTCAAGGCATGTTTGGTTTAAGTGATCTTGGAATTGAGGACGGGGTTTGTAGACTGGTACCTACGATTTGGTTGTACTTTTCTATATGATGATATGTTCTTTTGATAGCTTTGTCCATGTTAGTAGTGAGCATATCATTTGATGCTTTTGCGTTCTGCATCACTACTTCTGGAACTGATTTAGATGCTTCCAAGTTTTAAATGATTATAAAGTCACCTTCATCTGTGTCTATCTCAGGAGGTTTAGTAGATGCATCAGCAAAGACTTTTCCCAACCATGTTACAAAAACCTTCAGTTGTTCTTGATGTTTGGCATTATTTTTCAGCTATCTTGAAAATGCCCTATAGGTGGATGAGGACTTGTTGAAAGTTGAGACAATTGAGATTTAATGGTATTCACAATTATTGTCTATTGTGATTACAACATCTTCTCCAGGGATGATAGTTTGTCATCAAGAGAAGGGACATTTGTATGTCTTCCTTGCTATTATTGTTGTTGTGGAATCTGGATGGGATATTGATACTAGTTATAATTTCTATTCTGGAAGTTACCTATGTAGTTTCCTTGATTTTTGAAATTTTCTTGTTGGTTGTTCTACAATCCTGGAGGGCCTCATTGTTGATTTCTATCTTGTATGAGTTGTTGAGAGTTCTTTGTGCTAGAATGATTCTCATAGTGAAAATCAAGATGGTTCCTAGTTGGATTGGGATTGCAGTACCTTTGACCAAAGATAGTGTTGATCAAATACAAAGCTTCCAATTGATTACTATGTCCTTGAACTATAACATTGCTCATCACAACATCAAAAAGAATATTGCACCCCAAGGTCGAATGGTAAGTTCCCTTGCACGCTTCACAAAATTGTGTCACTTCCATGACTTGTTTTGTTTGAGGTTGTTTTTAATGTGGTCATTTTGAACTCTTTCGCTTATAAATATTGAAAGATGACTCAAGACTATCTTGATTGAGTGTAAGTAACTTTATGGATTCATCAATAAACTTTAACTCAATATTCATTTCTTCCATAGCTACCGTCAACACTCCCTTCCCCCAAATCTTCCCCAATTGGCTTGGTTTTTAGCTCCAAGGGAACTACCTTCCATGCACTATTATAACTTTGGCACCTGAAGTTTCCTTCAAATGAGAAGTCTAGAAACTTTTTGATATCACCATCCACACCTCTATAGAACTCAATGAGATGAATTTTTGAAATATTGTAGTGTGGGAACTTGTAGAGAAGCTCATTGTATCCTTCCCATGCTTCTGCCAAAGTCTCACCAGGAATTTTTGTGAACTGAATAATTTGGCCTCTGATGGTGTATGTAAGAGAAGGATAGAACGTCTCAATGAATTTTTTTTCAAGTTGATCCAAAGTGGTGATTGGGTCAAATTTCAGAGAGATGTACCAACTTCTTGCTCTGTCTACAAGGGAATACTTGAAAAGATGGAGTCCAATGGCATCATTAGAAACTCTATTTTACTTGGTCATAGCACATAAGTTAATGAACTTTGGGATGTGTTCTTGACAATCTTTTCCATATTTTCCCATGTAAGGACTATTTTGTAGGAGAGTGATCCAATGTGCCATAATTTCAAAGTTCAATGGGAAGTGGTTGTACTAGGTGATTGACATTGGCAACCATAGGGATTGAGAATTCCCTAAGATCCTTCCCTCAGTTAGCCTTTTGTAAAATAGCTTGGGCTACACATATTTCCACTTGAATGGAAGTACGGGCTTCCTGAACAAGCCTCTCTCTATGTTCTGCAATGCCTAGATTCACCATTTTGTTGAGTTCCTTTTCAAAAATTCTACCTTGATTCTCTCTACTCTGATGATGAATGGTTCATTCTATTTTAAGGTCAAAGCTTTATGCAAATCTAATGTTATTGGAGTGGAAAATGCACTAGTTTTGAGGTTCCTATGATGGAAAGATCTTTCAAAGTTAGTTGGCAGAGAAGAACTGACTTCATGAGTGTATGAAATAACATAAATGGTAAAGGCAAAATCCTAGATTAGTCTAAATCGAATTGGATTCAACTAAATGATTTTGTTTTCCCCGACAGCGGCACTAGAATTTGATGTGGATTTTACTACACTAATAAATTTTCCTGAGGGTTTCCAAATAACATGCAATAATACCACCCACAAGCGGATGGATCTTATCATAGTATAAATAAGGATCAAATCCCAAGAGACAACATTTCTAAGAATCTTCTAGTTTGAATCCACTAGAACTAAGACTAATATTTATAACCAAGAGTCAATTTGGATTGAGTGAAACTAATTGCAAGTAAAGTAAAAGTGTGGGATTAAAATTGATTTATATTAATGGCGAAGATCACTAGGGTGATATCGGTTTTTACCATTTCTACATGTACAAGCACATTCATATCATGTCCATGCTAGATATAGCCATCTAAGTAGAGAAAAAGCAAGATCCACCCATTAGGTGTCGGAAATCGTGTAGATATCTCTATAAGATTGATGTCTTGTTACTCATGGGTCATGTACCCACTACTCCATAGATATCCCTTTGAAAGTTCTCCTTTGGACATCAACTGAGTTGATCGATATTCAAGTCCTAAGTATTGAAGTTCCCAGGACAAAGGAATATAATCATGTAGAGTAGGTTATCAATCCACAAAACATGCATAAAGAAATTAACATTAAAATGGAAGCATTATATGCAAGACTTGGAATGTTGAAATATGGACATGCAAGAATGGGTAGAGGGGCTAATCCCCACACCCCAATGATAATAAATACCCATTCATCATGATAAAACACAGTAAATCGGGAAGAAGAAGGAGAATTCACCCTACGCCATGGTGGAGAAGAAGTTGCAGATCAGAAGAGAAACAATCCCCCACTCAATGAAGTAGTTGATTTGACCAAGGAGAGGAACAACATCGACAAAGAGCATTGATGGAGATGATTTCCTCCTTGATCTTTCACTTCTAGATCCCAGTCATTGGTGAAGAAGGGTTACTTCTTTTTCATTAATGAAGTAGAAAAAGAGGCATCAACAGAGAGGAAGCAACGATGCTTGGCACTTGAACTATCATCCAATGTAGCCATGAGTTTTCCTTGGCAGTTCTCAAAGCAGCAGCCTCAGGGAATCAAGGGAGCAGAGCGACCCCCTCAACATTGGAGGTTGTCCTATATTTATACCTAAGATTGAAGATCTCATTGGCATGATTTTTTCCTTCCAAGGGAGTGAAGGCATGTGTCTTATAGCGCACACACGACAACTACAACAGTCTCTATTGGTAGATCATTTGGTAGGCTATTTCCTGTCAGGTATTGGATTGCAAAAGCTTGCCCAATAATCAGCTGATGAAGGCCAAAAGAGAACATCCTTGTTCTTCCTTTGACTGGGTACGTTTCTAGTTGAGCGATTAGTTGGTGGGCCATCTTCTAAACCATTAGAAGGTTATGTACTTGCTTCTCAATGGCTCATCTGACCAACGGTCAAACCAAAGGTGAAGATGGTGATTCCATCAGTTTTGCTTGACCGATGGGCATCCTATACGAGGAGAAGTTCCATTGGTCTTATACCTGAGAGCATTTAAGGTTGATGGTTGTTCTATGAGGGGCCAAATCTAATGGTTCTATTGATGGTGAATTTGAAATCATTGTCTTAGATGTTAGGTGATGCTAGAAGTTGATGGTTGTCTTGCTATTGGTGAAATCAATGGACTTGCTACACACCAAAAAGTAGTTCGTCTAATCAAGTTAAGAAAGTAAAATGTGAGGAAAAGTAAGAAAGATAGAGAGAGTCAATATCAAGGAAGTGAAATAAGGTAAAAAAGGCATGAAGCACCCACAAAATTGGACATTATCATGTTTTAGTCACAAGGATGGTCCTCACACACTAAGTTTGTGATGACTACTGATTCTAAGGTATTTACACAACATGCCGTTTAATTCACGAATGAACAACTAGACATGAATTGAATACATGCTAGACAATTATGTATACATTTCACCTTATGCATTTGAATCGAAGTAAAATCGATGATTATGACATATAGTTGAGATAATTTATGATTAGTAACTTTGGTTAATCTATATGAATACTTATGATGCAAAATATCAAATTGGCAATTGAATTATATCTAGAGGATTAACCTATGGACTTGATGTGTATTATGATCAAACAAAGTTAGTGGAACCTCAATGATTGTAATTTAGGGGTTGATGGATGATTTATTTGGACATGTAGTATAAGTTGAAATAGGTGGCATAAGTTGAAAGAGTTGGTGTGGATCCTTCAACATGTCAGGAGCCAATAGACCACCACCATCATGAGTCATTATAGAGCTAGCATGAGGCATTTATTGTGAGAACCCATTATACTAAACGAGTTTACTCAAAACATAAAACACAATAATCACTAATTAATCACATACCCAAAAATACGAGTAAATTAAAAATAATTTCAACATCAACACCCGCCAAGAATTTGATACAAATTGGTTTATCACCTTATCCACAACATATATACATAGGAAAACAATATCCGTATATGTCACACAAACAAGCATTAACATGCTAACAAAATTATGATTTGTTTGAAACACCATATACAAACTTTTCTAGTCCAGACCTAAGAGTACAATGATGACTCTAGGGCGCACTAGACATCTAATCAACATTCTCAAAGATTCATTACTATAGCTCCTCTTTGCTGCCATATGTTTTTTTTTCATCACTGCATATTACCTAAAAAGATGTGGCGAACCACAAGGGTGAGACCCATGTCCCAGCAAGAGATATAACCTCCAACAACGCTTATTGATTACAACATTTTAAATAGTAGATAACTAAGTAGTTGGAATATTTAATAATGAATTGAACAGATTGACAGTTCAAGTATGCTAAACATATTAAGAAATTAATCTTAGCAAAAAGTAAGATCATCAATGAATATATAGATAACAAATAAATCATTTTCTTGGGATAGATATCTACTCAAATATCATCAAATTGCATCTAATAACAATCATTATCATTAATTTGACTATCATCATATTCCTTGCTAACAACATAAGAAATCTAGTAGCATAAGCATCCCTGACATCATGAATATGTCTAGTAACATAACATGGCTATCAATATTGGCATCTCAAAGAAAGGGAACAAATCAATATCATAAGTAGAACTAACATCATAACACAATGAACTACATAGGCATGATTAGTAGTTTAAGCATTTCTATTTACATAGGCATGGCTATGAATATTAAACATAGATAGCAGCAACATCTAAACCATCAGTGTCATTATATTTGACAACAATAAGCATGTTTACAACATGAGCATAACTACAACATAAGGATATCTATTATCTATTATTGTACTATACATGATCTCAGTAAAAAGAAAGCAAACAAGGGTTATCATCCAATATGAAGCGTTGTGTATAACCCAAAACAAATATGCTACACGTCTGTCTTAAATCTTTTATTATGCCCTAGGGAATTTGAATCATACCATCCAAAGTCCAACCGACCCCTGCAAAGGGCTATTCAGTTCCGTACAAAATCTAGGAGTGTCGATATCCTAAGATCTCTTCCCCTCGGTCAGTACGAGTAAAAAGGAAGTGGCATATCAGTCAAAGTTGCCACCACAACAGCATATAGTCAAGCTGCTAACCACTAGTCTGCCCTTGGTACAGGTCATGGCACTAGAAACTAGGGTATATTAAGCCCTCTAATTCGAGGTACAACCATAGTTGTCCTCAATCACATCAAATGTATGAGGCATTACCATAGCCATCCTCCACAACCTGCATTGTGTATGACAAGTATATATCCTCAACTTGACACTGCCACATACTCAAAAGTACGCGCTCTGAGTTTCCCTTAGGAATACTCGTTGCACCATGCAGCAAGTTCAGACATTGAAGATGGCTCTACAACACTGGGCACTACATGATTAGAGTTGCACTTGATTAGTTATGCCAATTGGGTGAATTAAGAATTAATTAAACAAGTGGATATACAAACCCTAATTCACTACCAGCAAGCATATAAATATCACAACTTTTAAAAGATATAAAATGTGTGGAACATAATTTTTCATCTCATCATCACATGGTACTATTCACTTGCCATTCATGAGACCACACTAGTCATCATACTGTCACAAGATGTAAATCCTTTTCAATATCACAGGGTATCAACCCTTATCAACATAAGAGGATTACACCTCATTCAGGGCTCAACCATGCCCAAAGGTCATTAAGACCATCATACTATTCTCTGCAAGGTCATCATTATATTTGCATGCCTTATAACAAGGCTCAACAACATCACTTGCATATAATACACCAGATCAACACAATATTGCATTAATGAGCTAGGAGATATTCATAAATAATCATAGCAGGGTTATATTAACATTCATAACATTCCTTTATTACATCAACATGCAAGGAATCTAGATATGATTAACCGTCATCATATTCATAATGCACATGTTTAGCATAAGAAAGTTTCAACCATGTGTCTATGATAACCACCAATTAACACATTAAGGTTATGATCATATTACGGAGGTTATTTCACAATCATGCCATCATATAAGAAGGTTAAACATGAATACTCATCTTTATCCATTTGCATTAGAGTTTCGTTTACAAAATAAATTATATTGATGTTACTAATCAGCACTCATACCCAAACCCTAACTCACAGCATCCCCATTGGATCATGGATGCATAAGGTGAAGCATCACCATCACATTCCACACTATTCTCAAGTATGAACCTACACATAAATCAAGGTGTATCCATCAAGTTATAGCATACTAGGGTTTCAACAATAGTAACAGAGTACTCCATGATTGTATTAGTCATTCAAGGACTATTCATACTCAATTACCATCATTTAGTTATATTAAATCTAGGTATAACAAGCTATACCTCATTAGGGTTACCCAATAATTCATTATGGTGATTATAAATCATAATCATACGATGGAAAGGGTAAGACTACAAGTTTAAGGCATTGATCCATCAAATTCTCATCATTTGAATCATAATATTACACTACACACTTCACCTAAAACAATGTAAATATTGAGGCATCAACTTCTAACCATGAAATTTTGAAAAGGTAAAGCCATTGGTCGTTTACATAAGTAAACACCTTGAATGAATAATCTATGATGTTATTGAGTTGTGATCTATAAAAGTCAACATTTCACCCTAGACAACCTTTGATTAACAACAATAAGGGTTATATTGAGAGTAGGGTAACACCCACAATCGATTGTTCATTTAAAACAAGCCATCCATTGTCAACAAGTAAGCTCCTTAAGTTGATCATATAAAGGAAACCATCTAAATAACATTATTAGGACCAACATAATACATTAGCCATCATTCCTCTTTATTGGAGGAATAAACATTAGATCTTAACCATTGGGTCAAGTTCATATGTTAAAACCATCAATTACAGTATAGGTCTGACCATTGCATCAAGTGATCCAAGAAACCATTGGTCTAAGGATTAATTGATGCTACAACTATATTATTAACTCGCCATAGGTTGTGGAGACCTGATCCACCATCATTAGTGACCATTAAGTCACCATAGGTTGTTAGATCAGCACTATATTCATTAATCAGCATCAAATATTAAGCTAATGTCATCATTGATTGATAACATCAGTAGGGTACTTAATGGTTGATCATTAAACTTCTAATTGATCCAAAAACTAGCCTAAGGGGGTGAACATAGGTTGTCACCATAATCTGACACCTTTGATCTCGACCATCAGTTGTCATGAAGACAACACTATAGGGTTGTTGCAATGGTACCATCATCGGGTCATGGGTTTATAGAAGAAATCAACTTAAAACCCTAAAATTGACCATTGGTTGATAGGTGCTTAGCACCATAGGTTGTCAAACCAACCTGATACAAGTCATATTATACCTTAGGAATAACGTCCACATGATCACAGCTTCATCTAGAACTAAAATCAGAATAGGGAATATTATAAAAATCAAAATCCAAGTCAAGCATAACTTTTTAGTGCATGGATCATCATTTAAAAGCAAGAACATGACCTAGAGGCAATAAACATGGAGAAAGTTATAAAACTTACCTCTAATTATAATATAAACTCCCAAACACAAGAAAAAACGAGCAGGTAGGGTAGAAAATCCAAGCATAAGTTGTGAACTCGTCCATCTAGCACCTTTCTTCATCAAATGAGCAAACCCTAAGCATAAGGAGCAAGAAAGGTAGGGTTTTAGAGCTTTAGAGAAATTTCTACCATGGAAAAACAAGGTTACGACCTGGAGAAAGGTATGAGGAAGGATAAAAAATAAATAAATGGAGTAAAGAAGGGGATTCTTACTCTTTTAGGTCAAGATCACTAGAAGGAAGCTTTTTAAACCCTAAAAGGAAGTCAATTGCAACCCTAGATTCTTTTTCCAAGAAGATCCCCTCTTTCTTCTTTCTTGGATAGGAAATTCATATCAGCACAGAGGGAGAACGTGGTTTGTAGGAGGGAAGTGGTGGAGAGAAAATGGCTCTTTTGGGTGCTTAAGGATAAGTATATGAAACTTTAAGATAAAGAAAAAGAAAAAGTTGAAGTTCTAGTATCTTTCCAAGTGTCCATGGCCTTAAACTATTAATAATATACAAGCACACACACAAGAAGATCCCCCAATATCCATATATACCTTATTAGCTTTCCTTTGTTAAATTTTCAATCCAATCAAATAATTCATTAGTTGATAGCTACTAAAGGTAACTCATCCATGAAGGGGTAAACCCTAAAATACCCTTGACGAAAACACCTTCAAACCAAGGTTTAAATAGGTTCCCCATGGATCAACAAGATCAATAATGATGAGAGAATATACAAGGAATATAATGCAAGTGATAAATTGTAAATAAAACCTCTTAATTGGGTAAATTGTAGAAAAGTCCAAAATGTGCATAAAATTGCATAACTTGCTCAAACAGTGTCCAAATTGGACAAAATTTAAAACTTGAGCTTGTCTTATGATTTCAAAGCATATCACAAGGTTAGATTAGGGTTATGAGAATTAAATTATGATAATTAAGCATGTTCAACACTTTAAGCAAGGTTAGGGATCTCACAACCATAAACCCCTAACAGGGATTTTGCCCCCAAAATCCAAGGTACACATGGATGGACACTTCTCATGCACATCATCCTAAAATTTACACATGGTTACTTCCACATTATGGTAATGTCACATTGCTCTTATAGAGGTCATGTTCTTCTCTTTCAATTCATACATATGTTATCTTGGGTCAGCACAAAACCCCCCCCACCAAAGAAGACATTTGCAAATATGGAACATAGAAACTTGTTGTGCCACCTGTACAAATCTTATAGTAAATTTCAACTTTAAATTCTAGCTATAATCCTAAAATTATATCTATTGTATCAACACATTACTCAACAGTCATACTTGTTGGATCTTATGAAACATAGAACATTATGTATCTCTTATCACATGTAACTTTACAAGGTTTCATCTATATGATCCTTTAATGGTTGTTGTAATTAACAACTAAATCAACCACGAAGGCATCCCCAAATTTTCAATAACTATGAGGAATATGTTTTTAGAGGATTCTCCAATCATCTCAATGGTGGACTGACCATCTGTTTGGTTGAAGAAGCATACACTTGTATGTAACCGTTAACAAATATAACTTCCTGATTGACCTTGTTAGGGGTGGAGCAACAACATTGTCTTCATCTTATCAGGATTCACACAACATACTTAATAGAGGTATCATAACTCCAAGAGGATACTCTAGTCAACCCCTAACTCACTCTTGCTAGAATTGTCACACATAAGGACAGTTGCTTCAACATTCTTAAGGCTTAGCAAATATGTTAACCATGTTAATGACCATCTATGAAATATGTTGAGATGTCATCATTCAAATCTTGCTACAACTTGTAAGACATGACATGAGCACTTTGTTCCTCCTATTCATAAATTCTATTGGTACATTGGTTAGTCTACAGGACATAACCCTAAACTCATCACGGTCATGTAACTTATGTCATCCACTCTAACTATTATGCATTAATATTTGATCATAGGTTTATCTTAAAGGAACATGGTAGCACATGTCTACTAATCAACAAACCATCTATCCTTGATAGTGGTCTTGTCCAGCTATCACTGAACCATACACAACATTATAGAATCACTTTTGTTTTTCCTTCCAAACAACATTTAGAGGGTCATCATCAACTCTCTTTCTCTCTCTAAGGGAGAGGAATACTTGGAATGTTCATTTAATAAACATCTCCAATCTTCACATACTTCCCATACTATTGATACATCTTGGATACTAGGATTCATTACCTTTGTATCCACCTGATGTGCTATAAGGAACTCACATCCTTATCTCATCTACTCTTACCAGCATAAAACATTTCAAGACATATAAGAGGAGTCTTCCTAATTATTGGAAGGCTCAAAAGCAAACTCATCACAAACTTTATGATCTTGGAACCATAGTCCAAGCAACCTTATGCTATAACAAGTTGTCCACCCTCATGTTTACAATCAATCCACACATACCTAGTGGCAATGATCCACTTGAAAGTTGTGCCCTAGAAAGGAAAGATGCAAAGGGAAGCACACTTCCCAAATCATAGAAGTATTGTTCGAGGGTCACTAGAAAAAAGGTAACCAATTCTATTTTCATTATGAAGGTTACGGCTTCTTATGTGTCATTTTAGCTTTTTCATTTCGGGTTCCTTGCCATTAGCATAAAAATTTTCATGATTAACATATCGCATTACTCCTTCCTTGATGACTATTTATCCCACTAGGGTATGTTCTCTTATTTTATTATGTTTTTCAACCACTTATCAACATGTAAATCATCATATTCCACATTTTCTTCATTATATCGGGATCATCTCCCTTAATTTTTTTCACATTCCATGTTGATTTTACATTAACACTTTCTTACGCACATAGGTTGGTATGAGATTAACTCAGGTTCCACCTTATTTCTTTGTCATTGTTCCCATTCATCTTTTTATTTTATACTTATCATAGGATTTCTCTCCATCTTATGTGAATTTCATATCTTGAATCACTTTATAAGAACAAACTTATCTATCTTTTACTTTATTATCTTCTTGAATTTCATCTTCAAGAACTCCTCTTTTGATTATTTGGATTCATATTTAAATTTAATGGTGTTGTATCTTTCTCTTATAGTTATCAAAAATTCAAGTTTTGATAGATAATGATGTAATCCTCACCTTCTCTTGAGGTAATATTGAGTAATATGCACCATGATTTCTGATTTATTATGCTCTTTAAATTGTTTCAAAATGACTACTTGATCTGAGTAATAAAAAATATAACAATCTAAGAGTTTGATACTTAACTTTTCTTCAATAATTGAATACCTGGCCAGGGCATCCAAGTGTTGAGATTAGGTAGTATGCACTATATTTTCATGTCATGTTTCTTACTTAAACATCATCCTAGTCCTAAGTCCTAGTGTGCCTACAGACTCAGTGAACCTAAAGATCTGATACCAACTTGTGAGAACCTGTTACACTAAACGAGATTACTCAAAACATAAAACACAACCAATCACTAATTAATCACATACCCAAAAATATGGGTAAATTAAAACTTATTTCAACATCAACACCTGCTCAAAAACATTTGCATAAGAGCCCAACATCTTTCTTCTATCCATACTATGCCATGAAATTGATACAAATTGGTCTATCGCCTTAGCCACAACATATATACAAAGGAGAACAATATATGTATATGTCACACAAACAAGCATTAACATGCTAAAAAAAATTGATTCATTTGAAACACCATATACAAAATTTTCCAGCCCAGACCTGAGAGTACAGGGATGACTCTAGGACACACTAGACATCTAGTCAACATTCTCAAAGATTCATTACTATAGCTCCTCTTTGATGCCATAGGTATGTTTTCGTCACTTCATATTACCTAAAAAGATGTGGCGAACCACAAGGTAAGACCCATGTCCCAGTAAGAGATATAACCTCCAATAACGCTTATTGATTACAACATTTTAAATAGTAGATAACTAAGCAGTTGGAGTATTTAATAATCAATTGAATAGATTGAACAGTTCAAGTATGCTAAACAGATTAAGCAGTTAATCTTAGCAACAAGTAAGATCATCAATGCATATATATATATAACAAATAAATCCATTTCTATAAATATATATCTACTCAAATATCATCAAATTGCATCTAATAACAATCATTATCATTAATCTGACTATCATCATATTCCTTGCTAACAACACAAGCAATCTAGTAGCATAAGCATCCCTGACATCATGAATATGTCTAGTAACATAACATGGATATCAATATTGGCATCTCAAATAAAGGGAACAAATCTATATCATAAGTAGAACTAACACCATAACATAACGAACTGCATATGCATGATTAGCAGTTTAATCATTTCTAATTACATAGTCATGGCTAGCAATATTAAATATAGCTAGCAGCAACATCTTAACCATCAATGTCAGTATATTTGACAACATAAGCATGTTTACAACATGAGCATATATACAACATAAGCATATCTATTATCTCTTATTGTACTATACATGATCTCAGTGAAAAGAAAGAAAATAAGGGTTATCATCCAATATGAAGCGTTGTGTATAACCCTAAATAGATATGCTACATGTCTATCTTACATCTTTTATTATGCCCTGGGGAATTTGAATCGTACCATCCAAAGTCCACCTGACCCCTGCAAAGGGCTATTCAGTTCCGTACAAGATCTAGGAGTGTCAGTATCCTAAGATCTCTTCCCCTCAGTCAGTACGAGTAAAAAGGCAGTGACATATCAGTCAAAGTTGCCACCACAACGACATATAGTCAAGTTGCTAACCACTACTCCACCCTTGGTACAGGTCACAACACTAGAAACTAGGGTATACAAAGCCCTCTAATCTAAGGTACAACCGCATTTGTCCTCAATCACATCATATGTATGAGGCATGACCATAGCCATCCTCCACAACATACATTGTGGATGACAAGGATATATCCTCAACTTTCCAACCCCACATACTCAATAGTATGCACTCTGAGTTTCCCTTAGGAATACTCATTTAACCGTGTAGCAAGTTCTGACAATGAAGATGGCTCTACGGCACAGGGCACTACATGATTAGAGTTGGACTTGATTAGTTATGCCAATTGGGTGAATTAAGGATGCATCAAACAAGTGGACATACAAACCCTAATTCACTTCTAGAAAGCATATAAATATCACAAATTTTAAAAGATATAAAATGTGTGGAACATAATTTCTCATCTCATCATCACATGGTACTATTCACTTGCCATTCATGAGACCACACTAGTCATCATACTATCACAAGATATAAATCCTTTTCACAATATCACAGGGTATCAACTGTTATCAACATAAGAGGATTACACCTCATTTAGGGATCAACCATGCCCAAAGGTCATTAAGACAATCATACTATTCTCTACAAGATCATCATTATCTTTGCATGCCTTATAACAAGGCTCAACAACATCACTTACATATAATACATCGGATCAACACAATATTGCATTAATGAGCTAGGAGATAGTCATAAATAACCATAGCAGGGTTATATTAACATTAAGAGCATTCCTTTATTACATCAACATGCAAGGAATATAGATATGATTAACCCTAATCATATTCATAATGCACATGTTTAGCATAAGAAAGTGGTAACCATGTGGCTATGATAACCACCAATTAACACATTAATGTTATGATCATATTAAGGATGTTATTTCACCACCATGACATCATATAAGAAGGTTAAACATGAATACTCATTTTTATCTATTTCCATTAGAGTTAGGTTCACAAGATAAATTATATTAATGTTACTAATCAACACCCATACCCAAACCCTAACTTACGGCATCCCCATTAGATCATGGATGCATAAGGTGAAGCATCACCATCACATTCCATACTATTCTCAAGTATGAACCCACACATAAATCAAGGTGTAACCATCAGGTTATAGCATACTAGGGTTTCAACAATAGTAACAGAGTACTCCATGATTCTATTAGTCATTCTAGGACTATTCATATCCAATTACCATCATTAAGTTATATTAAAGCTAGGTATAACAAGCTATACCTCAATAGGGTTACCCATTAATTCATTATGGTGATTATAAATCATAATCATATGAGGGAAAGGGTAAGACTACAAGTTTAAGGCATTGAACCATCAAATTCTCATCATTTGAATCATAACATTACACTACATGCTTCACCCAAAATAATGGAAATATTGAGGCATCAACTTCTAACCATGAAATGTTGAAAAGGTAAAGCCATTGCTCATTTACATAAGTAAACCCCTTGAATGAATCATCTATGATGTTATTGAGTTGTGATCTATAAAAGTCACCATTTAACCCTAGACATCCTTTGATTAACAACAATAAGAGTTCTATTGAGAGTAGGGTAAAACCCACAATCGACTATTCATTTAAAACAAGCCATCCATTGTCAACAAGTAAGCTCCTTAAGTTGATCATATAAAGGAAACCATGTAAATCACATTATTAGGACCAACATATTACATCATCCATCATTCCACTTTATTGGAGGAATAACCATTAGATCTTGACCATTGGGTCAAGTTGATATGTTAAAACCATCAATTACAGTATAGGTCCGACCATTGCATCAAGTGACCCAAGAAGCCATTGGTCTAAGGCTTAATTGATGCTATAACTATATGATTAACTCACAATAGGTTTTGGAGACCTGATCCACCATCATTAGAGTTACAACCCCAATTTTTGCATGTGTTTGTACAATCGAAATATAATGATTTTATGAATTTTGGACTTAAATAAAAAGGTTGTACGTTCTGCTTCAATGAAGGGATTTCTTAGCAAATTTTCCTTGCATTAGGAATTTCGTATTTCCTATTAATATGTTAATCCATTAATGGATATAAAAGAGAAGAAAAGAGGAAAAGTCCAAATAATGGAGAATGATAAAAGATAATGAATATTAAGTAATGTATTTATAAGAAATACATAGAAATCTCTAGAAAGTGGAATTAATGGCCACAATTGAGTAAAATTCGTTTACATATGATTTCTAATAAAAGAAATATGAAAAGAGGAAAAAAGGGAAGGAAAGATATATAGAAAATTCTTGAAAAGAAATATTTTAATAAAGAAATAAGAAGATAATGCAAGAAATAAAGAGAGGTGAGGGTTTGGTCACAATGAGAAATAATTTGAACCCCACTTGCTTTCTTGGATTGCAAGGAATAGAAATAATGGAAATAAGAAAATAAGAAAGAGAAAAGATATGAGAAATAAGCCTAATTGAATGACTTATTTTAAATATTGCTTACCAATAAGATGAAGAGAGAGAATGATGAAGGGTTTTTTTATTGTGGGCATTATGTCTTAGCCCTTTCCTTGATTCAACGATAAAGTCAATTTTAATAGTTTATGGTAAAACAAAAGAGATGAATCGGCAAGTTAATTCTGACTAGAATAGAGAATAAATCCTAGTGGAGATGGGATAAGCTGGAGGTTTTCTTGGGCAGGTATATATATATATACCTATGTAGGATTCCTCCCGTAGCCCATGGATCATCTCCACCCCCTTCTCCACCCTCTTCCTGTATGAAACGCAACCTATAGGTTGTCGAAGGTGGTAGAATAGTGCCTTTTCATGAAGATAATGACCTTCGTTGCCATATCAGTCTGACCGTGAGACAACCATGAAGAAGAACTCCATGGATGATGGATTTTGAAGGGGATCAATCCCAATGCCGAAGATATCAGCAGCAATCCAGTTCTCATGCCCTATGTGTCGTGAAGCTCTGGCACCTCCACAAAACCACCCTGGATCCAACCATATTCTGGCGGTGGTCCTCCATGGCCTCAGCCTGGCCGCAGTTCGCACTTTCTGTACTCAACTCATCGGTACTTCTACAAGTGAGGCCAGGGTGTGGCGTCCTTTGTGGCTCTCATCTCAGGGAGGAGGTCTCCTAGTTTGGACGGTGTGCACGATTGAAGGTGGAAGGTAGGGCGGCGGTTTGCAGGCAACAAGCAGCCAGATCATTGAGGAGGAGGACGACCAGATCCCGGCGGAAGGGTGGCACGAGCGACTGCACTATAGATTGTGTTGTTGCATCAGTGGCCGCCGAGACACCCCACGTAGGGGAGGTGGCTCTGTGGGCAGAGCGAGTGGCGGCGCAAGGGGGAGGACGGTCGATCACAGCCCGACCCCCAACTTCAGATCGTGATGTACGTGCGCAGGGAGCCCGATGGGAGGTTGAAGGAGAATACAATCAATTGATCGTAATACCCCTCTAGGCTCACTTACGAACCAAGGGTAAAGAAGTCTCTTCCCGCAGCCTTGAGCCAGCCAAGAATAAGGTATTGTTTTAATGACGTGTCATCCCTAGATTGGTCAGAATTTAGTAATCTTGTAATAATTCTAGTTAATTACTAGTAGCTCGAGTTTAGATAAGTTATATATGAATTTTGATCAGGAGAAATCAAGGAATGCAATAAAAATATAAGTGAAGCCAGATTCTGATTGCAATTCAAAAAGTGTATAAAGTTATCATCTTTAATGTTTTAATTAACGAAAAACCCTTAGAATTGATGATAATTGCATATAATGATGTTCTCTGTTTGTTTTGAGTGAATATTAACTTGGTGATAATAAAAAGGATGATTTAGATCTAAACAAATGATCTTTTCACATAATTGTCTTAGTTTAGGGTTTCATATACCTAAGTTTGCATTAATGGGCTTAGAAACCCTAATTTAGGAGAATATGTCTTTTAATGGTTTTAATTGTGCAAATTCATGAATAAGATAGAGTTATGTTGTTCTAAATCCAATTTGAGTATAAAAGATCATTAATGTGGATAATTTGGGTTTCCTAGTGTATTTAATGATAAGTTAGGGTTTGATAACATAAACGATGAGAATTCTAGTGATTAGGGTTCCTTTGAGAATCGAACTATAGTTCTTTGTTGAGTTGTCAATTCAAAGAAACCTAAACATGATAATTGGCCTTAATGATCTTGACATGACTTAAGAGGGCAAAGATGGTAGTTTTACTATAAAAGTGATATATTAGACTTTATTGACTTTCAATTGTGCCTATGATGTTGAAAGTAGGGTTTTTGGATTAACAGAGTATTAAAAATGGTAAATGCATGATGAAGGCTAAAACCCTAATAAAACCCTAAAGTCGGCCTAGAAATCATAAGGTGGAATCCAAGTTGATCCTGAGAATATTTTGAATAAAATAATGACACTTGGATGTTATGCATTGTTTTCATGATATTGTTGATTGCTTGTTTGATTGTATTGAATAGTAATGTTTGGACATCAAGTTGCTCTGGATCATGTATGTGGTTACGCTTATGAATAATCACTTTAGTTTCATGGCAATTTCCAAACATTTTTATCAGTTGCTTGAAAATAACTGTTGGATGCCTTTTAATTCATGCAACTATAAAGTGACTATGATTATCACCATGAATATATATAACTGGCTTAGATCCGAGTCCACCTCTGTGGCTTGTAAAGGTTAAAAATGGGCAACCTAGAGTAAGGTCTAGGTTATCGTGGGTTAGAAACTGGGCTACCAAGTGTAGTGCCATGAGACCCTTTAGCATGCCATGAGTTAAGGAGTGGGCTACTTACGGGTAGTACCATGTGACTCAACCCTAGAAACTGGTTCACCTATAGGTGGGACCATGAGGGGTTTAATGGGGATCTACTATAAGGAAAGTAGCATCCAGGCCCACTGCAGGGACAGCGCAGAGGATAGGGAATGCATGGATCACGCAGTTATATTTAAAACGTAAAAATTGTTTGTTAAATGGTAATTGGCTACAATACATTGTTATCATAGTTGCACGATTATTGTTTCCCCAACATACCAGCTTCATGCTAACCGACGTTTTGTTTTTCGGCGTTTTAGGTACAAAGCCAAAAGGACAAACAGTAAATCGCCACATTGTGAAATACATGAATTAAATACAAGGAGGATTAGTTAGTGTAGAATTCTTACATGGATAGAAGTTTAGAAATACAACTTTTCAAAAAGGTATGAAAAAGTTTATTTTCTTAAAGTTTTCCACTTTAGTCTGTTAAAATTTAATAATTGTTTGTGGTTAATTGTCGAAGCTTTGATCTATAAATTATGTGTGCGGCTTCGACCTCTCGGTCTCCCTTAATTGGGGGTTATCGGAAGGTGGGGTCATAACATTTGGTATTAGAGCATAGGTTCCTCACTTAACCATTAATACTTATTAAATTTTACAAATTCCATAGAAACCAAGGGAGTTATTAGAGGATTGTCTGAAAGACAGAGGTGTCTAGAAAAGGATCACGACCGGGGGCTGGCAATATTTTCCTCTGCACCGCTAGTCGGAATACGAGGACTCCCAGATCTGTGTGACTGCCTGGACAAAGTCTTAGGGTATGAATCGAAATAAGATACATTTAGGACTTTCTCATCTTATTCATCCCTTCTCATCACAAATTCTGTTAAGGACCTTAAGGGTTAGGGTTTTCTCTCTTCTCCTCACCCTCTTGAGGTATGGGTAAGGTTGATAAGGTTTAAGGAATCCTCCACCAAATTTGTAACATCCCTGACCTGGGTTATGTGTTAACCCTAGATGTTTTTACTAATAAGGTTGAGTAGATGCTTAATCTTATCTTTGGAAAAGTAATTAGGGCTCATGAGAAACTTATGTTTCAATTTTGGTCATGTTTGAACAATGTTGAAGCAATGTTTGCTTATTTTGGATTAAAGTGAAAATTACCCAAGTTGAGGGGTTAACTTGCAAATTGCACATGATAAAGTGTTCCTATGATGTTGAGACATCATAAGAATGAATATGATGTAGTGGTATGGTTCCCACAAGCTAGGGCACCAAGATAAAGCTTGTAGAGCAATCCTTGTGCATTAAAACCTAGTTTTGGTGTAATGTGCAATTTACCCAAACCCCAGGGTTCAATATGCAAATTAACACTTCAATAAGGTCCCTAATGTTTCTTGGAATTATGTAGAGAAAATAAAATGAGAGGATCGCCTCATTTGAATTAAGTTTTAGGAGAGAGAATCTTGATATTAAAATAATCAAGATTTAATCCTAATTGAAACCCTAATTCAATTTAGGGGAAAAATGAATATATTAATTGAAGGGCCTTCAACCAAAACTATAATGGTTGGATTCATATGTGTGTGGACGATCTTAAAGCCTTGAAAAGGAATGAGCATATCCTAAGGAGGTGAAAACTCCACTCACCATTATTATAAGAAAAAGAATTTCCACTCAAATATGGAAATTATTATTATAAGGGTTAAGGTGCTCAATTTCTTTTCCCTTAATTCTTGGATAATGGAAGGGAGCTCGGTGGGATAGATATGCCTTTGCATGTAATAAATCAAGGGGGGAGTTGTGGCAACAATTTTTGAATTAATAGACTTTTATAAAACATTTTCTCTCTCACCAATTTTCTTATAAAAGTACCCTTTCCAAGCCAAAACAAAGGCTTTTTCGGATTGCTTTCTTTCCCCTTGCTTGGAAAACGACCAAGGAGATGTGGAGGATCAGGAGGACGACCCCCAACCTTTTGGTAAGGTTCTTGACCTCCTTTCACCTTGAATCCATGGTGAAAATCGAAAATCAATGCATGAATTCTTCATAACTCGATCCCCTCTTCAATTCTAACCATTCCTTTTCACTCAAAGCTTGCAGACGACCCTTGGAATAGTGAAAGGAGTTTCATCCACCATTTTTGATGTGATCTTGGAGCTTTGGAGCTCAATTGGAGGCGAGTTTTATAACTTGAACCCTTAATTTTATTATTGCAATCAATTCCTTATCAACTGGTGATCATTTCTACATTTCCGAAATTAAGTTTGGTTGATTGATGCAATCTCCATGGAAATCATAGAAGATTTTGTGAGTTTGGAGCTTGATTATGATGACATCATCATAAGCACACACCTTCCCAAATATCTACGGCAAACAGTTTCAATGTTCAGTCCAAACGGTTTCACCAAACCGTTTGGTGACCAAACAGTTTGCAAACCGTTTGGTGGTTTGGGTTCCAAACCGTTTGGAATGGTTGACAATTTGAGATGGTTGACCATTTGAAGATATATTCTGTGGTACTTGGATATTGATCCTATGATTTCAATTGGTTTGATCTTGAAGGTTTCAATTGTAAATGATTCCTTAATTGCAAACCCTAATCGACTAAGTGTTGAATTTCCAATTGAATAAGTTGATGTTTTGGGTTGATTGACCCAAACGGTTTCAAAAACATGATCACCCAAACAGTCTCAAGACCGTTTGGGGGTCACCCAAGACCGTCTGGAGGTCTAGGGTTAAGTATGGTTAAGTGTTTGAAGGTCCAAAGGTACCAAATTGAATTGCAACTAAGTGTTGATTTGATAATCAATCCAATGGTTTAAAACCCTAATTGGATGTCATAGATTTTGATGATGAAATGGGAAAACGGTCTCAAGACCATTTGGAGGTCATCCAAGACCGTTTGAGGTCAGGTCATATCATGTGATGATGATGGTTCATTGATTTCAATTGATTTGGTTCCAAAATGTCAACCATTGATGGATCCTCGATTTCAAAACCCTAAGTGATGATTTCTTGGATATCAAACCCAGTTCTATTGGGTTCAAAACCCTAAATTGAAGGTCTAATTGAATGGTGATTCAGTGGTCCAATTGATGAATACTTTTGTGGTTCAATTGATAATTGGTCCATGGATTGAAATCTTGAATCGATTGAGTGTTGAAGCACCTTTTTGGTCCATGCAGTTTTGAGAAGGTTTGGACCAAACAGTCTCAAGATTGTTTGGGACCAAATGGGCTCAAGACCGTTTGAGACCAAACAATCTCAAACCGTTTGGAGACCCAAAGTGCAAACGGTTTCAATACCTATTTTGTCCAATTGGTTTCAAGTACAACTTGTTCAAATGGTTTTCAACCAATTGATTTATGAGAACCAAGATCATTGAGGGTCTAAGTAATTAATATTGTGAATTACAACATAGTTAATCCATTTGAATATCTCATGTAATTGAAGGTCCAATATGGTTAATCTATTTGGATACTTAATGCATTTGAAGATTTCAATGGTTAATCCAATTGATCACCTTTTGGAATTGAAAGTTTAATTGGTCAATTCTTTTGAATTCTTTATATAATTGATGGTTTAATTGATTAGACCATTTGGACACCTTATATGATCAAAGGTCAATCAGCTTTTTGGTTCTTAATGATGTAGACCAATGATGATTATGGAGGTTAACTCTAGCTATGTATACTCAAGTGAAGAGTTGACCTAGATTAATCTTGGATTATTTATCACCCTAAAGAGGATGAGAGGGAGAGAGATGATGGCTTATTTAATAAACCCTAATTCTCTCATTATGAACAAACATGTAATCGGGATTTGATCCATGTTATGGGATCATAAAATCCTCATTGAAATGATCGATGTACCTTGATCCTAAATTAGAGCAAGGTTATGTGAAACCCTAATTTAAGGGCAAAGCTCAGTGAAACCATAATCTAGGGTGATGAGGTAACCCTAACTTAGTGTCACAATGCAAGAATCCCTAATTTAATGGGAATTGTATATCCTAACCCTAATTTGGGTATGAGGGAAGAGAAACCCCACTTGGATGTGAATGGTAAACCCTAATTACCTAAAATGGGATAAAGGTATATGAAACCCTAATATAGGGTAGTTCCATTAATGCTAATGTGAAGCCTTAACACTGGGTGATGTGTTGTAAAATCTTAATTTCACATAATACTAGGTGAAACCCTAATATAGAAGGATGTTATGTGAAACCCTAATGAAGAGTGATCCTAGGTGAAATCTATATATGTTTGTGAGATGCTAAGTGAACCTCAAACTATAATTGTGGAAATCCTATTCCTATTAATGGAATAATGATTAATGTATTGACAAATGAAATACCTAGAGGGTTTGATTATGGATATCCTTACATTAATAGTCCCTGACTAAAGGGTGAGTCCATATCATTGGCAATGGTTGTATTTTCTAAATAGATGAATCATGACCATTACATTGCATGATGAATGTGATGATCTAGTGTATAAGTATTAGGATGAGAAATACCCTAATACAAGCTAAGTGAATAAACTCAAGTAAGATGAAGGTGTTGAGGGAGGTGATACATCAAGGTATGATAGATATCACATGCAACACCCCAATTCTGATATACCATGATGTGTTATAAGTCCATTATATTGGAATGGATGACACATGAAATGTGTCATGTCAATTGTTACATTGAGATGTAATGCACTTTGTTGAATGTAGGCTAACATGCCTTATGAAAAGGTTAATCCAAAACAATAGACTATGATACAATCATATTCTCATAAAGATGAGAGAGAAACTCATACTTTGTGTTGATAATACATTCAATGATGAATGATGAGAATATATAAGTATGTTTGAATACTTATGATATCTATTTTGGCTTCAAGCTGTGAGAAACAATGGAATAGGGTTGATCATTAATAATATGATCTTAAGAACCCAAGTGGTTATTTATGGAAAACCCTAATGAAGGGTGCTAATATAAAAGAGATACCATGAGCCCTAAAGAGGGAATAGTGGTATTGCTTAGTGTTGAATGATACTGATATGAAAGCATTATAATTATTATCATGAATACTAATCATGCAGGGATGATGAGATGAGGAGTATAGCCAGGTATGGGCTATGATGCTTTGTTTATTGAGAATGTTTTGTAAGCCTTCATATGCTTTGTGTAGTCAGAATCATTGAACTTTGTGTACTATGTGTAATGCATTGTGTAGCAAGAATCATGATGTCCTTGGTCAGATGATCTGAAGGTATTAAGTTACTTAATAAGTGGTAATAAGTGTCCTATGGTGAGTTATGGGTTCAAATACCCAGATGCTATAATCATGATGATGAAATTGTTAAGAAGTGGAATTGTTCTTGGTGAGTTGAGGGACTAAGATCCCAACACTTTGTGAAAAGAGTATGGCTACAGGCTATGACTCCACAATGACAATGCCAGGCATTAGATATATGATCTAAGCCTGAAGAGAGAATTAATGTTATGGTAATGATTCTATAATGAATAAAGGTTATACATGTTCTTCATATTCCTTAATGGATAAGTGACATGTTGCTCTTTCAAGTTATAGTTGCAATGTTTTAGATAAGAATAATATTCTAATATGTTAGACATTGAATTAACTGCTGCCAAACAAATATGATTCCTCTGTGCATATTTATCTTCTTAAGTTGCAATAATAATGTTAATGGTGAAGAGTTATATCTCTCGTTGGGGCAATTTACAATTGTCTCACCCCCCGTGGGAACTACATTTTTAGGTGGACGCAGACGAGGAGGCAGGAATCCTTCAGTAGGTGAAGGACAACAGCAGCAGCAGGGACAGTAGTGAAGTCTCAGGTGGAGACATTGGATGTTATACCTTGTATAGATGTAGATAGAGTCATATGTGTCATCTTTGTACTCTCAGGTCCTCGGAGTAGTAGTTAGTGCTATCGAGATTTTGGTTTAGTGCCTCGAGATTTTATATTGCCTGTGTTTAGCTTGACAGGACAGTTAATGATTGTAATTCTCAAAAGGAGATGATACAGAATATGTACCTATGAACAAGAATGTAAATGTGTTACTTTGGTTCTATGTGAGAAAGTTTTCCTTTGATGGATCTCTTGATAAAAAGGTTTTAATTTTTAGTGATTTTTGGTAATCCGCTGCTTAGTGAACGCTTCCGCATTAGTTAATTATGTTTTTGTGAGTTGTATGTAACAATTAAGTGGTATCAGAGCTCTAGGTTCGTTAAGTCTATAGAGACATAGGACTAAGGTTGTAGAGTCTGTTCTAAGTGACTTCCAGTTTATCTGATAGTATCTTCTGCTCACATAGGAGAAGAAGAACTTGAAGATGTCTGGACCACATGAAGAACATGCTGCTGAGAGCAGTACTGTTGCACCAGGAGGAGGTGCAAGAGACCAGAATAGGGAAGGGCATGTACCTGAACAGCCCCAGATTGACCCAGCTATGATAGAAAATCCAGCTCTCCATGCTCTATTTGAGAAATTCCTAATAGCCATGACACATATGGCAGACAGGATGCCACCACCTACATCTAGGGCACCAACCCATCATGAGGGTTATGGAGCCGGCAAGACTTTTGAGAGACTTCGCCGGGTTGGAGCCATAGACTATGCTGGTACATCTGATCCAGCAGATGCTGATCTGTGGCTAATAGAGCTGGAAAAGGCTTTCAAGATCCTTGATATTCCTGAAGCTGAAAAGGTAAGACATGCTATATACCTCCTAAAAGGAAGTGCTAGTCATTGGTGGATGATAGAGGAAGACAAGAGACCAGGTGAAGAAATTGGATGGGAGGTATTCCGATGAGAATTAATCAGTAGATACTTCCCTAAGACGTATCTAGATGAGAACATATCTCAATTTGAGAGGATCAAACAAGGACAGATGAACGTTAGTGAATATGAAGCTAAGTTTATGGAGTTGTTGCGGTTTTGTCCACAAATGGCAGTTAGTGATGATGAAAGAATTCGGCATTTTGAGAAGGGGTTGAATGCTGAAGTAACCACTCCTGTGTCTGCTTTAGAGAATAGGGAGAGGTTTGCCACCTTTGTGGAGTCGGTAAGGAGGATAGAGAGGTCTGAAATTGAGAAACGACAGACTAGTGGCAAGAAGGTGTACACCCAGTCTCAAGGACAAAGGTCCAAAAGTTTTAAGAAGTCAAGATTTTCTGCATCGACATCATCATCGAGATTCCATACCCAGACACAATGGATGTTGAGTAGGGATAGGGATCATAGTAATGTTCCAAGTAGAGCCTCCGACATAGCATCAACATCGGTGACTGGATCTCACAGACATTTTGCGCCCAGGATCTGTTACCAATGTAGACAACCGGGACATCTGGCAAAGGATTGTCCAGATGGGAATATGATAATGACTCAACCTCAGGGGCAGAGTTAGCAAGGCTGACAAAGGAGGCAATTCTCTAGTAACAATAGAGGATGTGGACAAACGTCCCAGACAGGTCAGATAAAATAGTTTTGTTTTGATATTTCATATCATGATTCTAAGTTCTAAAGATATGAAAGTAGTTGTTTTTTAATTCCTTTGACTAGTCCTATAAGGACACAAGGGAGATGAGAACTTATATCTTACTTAGTGTCCCTTAAAATGTTTTATAATCTCCCTTATCTGTGTGTTGAAAGATGAGATATAGAAGTGATGCCTAAAGAAAATTCAAGAATGGGAAAATCCTATGTGTATAATGATATGATAAGTGAGGAATATGATAGTAAATAAAGTGCATACTACCTAATCTCAATACTTGTATACCCTGGCCAGGTATATGATTATTGTAGATTAAGCAAGTATGAAACTCTTAGATTGTTATCTTTTTTATTACTCTGATCAAGTAGTCATTTTGAAACAATCTAGAGAGTATAATGAAAGTAAATAGGAAGAGCTAAGTGAACTTTCTTAGTGAACTTTTTCCAAAATAAATTACTTAGTGAATATTCTCAATGAACTTCCTCAGTGAATTTTTTTCCAAAATAAAATTACTTAGTGAATATACTCAGTGAACTTGCTCAGTGAATATTTTCAAAACAAATTACTTAGTGAACATACTCATTGAACTTGCTTAGTGAATATTTTCAAAACAAATTACTCAATGAACATACTCAGTGAACTTTCTCAGTGAATATTTTCAAAACAAATTAGTTAGTGAACATCCTCAGTGAACTTGCTCAGTGAATATTTTCAAAACAAACTACTTAGTGAACATACTCAATGAACTTACTCAGTGAATATTTTCAAAACAAATTACTCAGTGAACTTTCTCAGTGAATATTTTCAAAACAAATTACTTCGTGAACATCCTCAGTGAACTTACTCAGTGAATATTTTCAAAACAAATTACTCAGTGAACTTTCTCAGTGAATATTTTCAAAACAAATTACTTAGTGAACATCCGCATTGAACTTTCTCAGTGAATGTTTTCAAAACAAAATTACTTAGTGAACATACTCAGTGAACTTACTCATTGAATATTTTCAAAATCAAATTACTTAGTGAACATACTCAGTGAACTTGCTCAGTGAATATTTTCAAAACAAATTACTTAGTGAACATACTCAGTGAACTTGCTTAGTGAATATTTTCAAAACAAATTACTTAGTGAACATACTCAGTGAACTTGCTGAGTGAATATTTTCAAAACTAATTACTTAGTGAACATACTCAGTGAACTTGCTCAGTGAATATTTTCAAAACAAATTACTTAGTGAACATACTCAGTGAACTTGCTAAGTGAATATTTTCAAAAAAAATTACTTAGTGAACGTACTCAGTGAACTTGCTCAGTGAATATTTTCAAAACAAATTACTCAATGAACATACTCAGTGAATATTTTCAAAACAAATTACTTAGTGAACATCCTTAGCAAACTTTTTCAGTGAACTTTTCCAAACAAATAAAGGATTGCTGAGTGAATTATCTGTGTTAGATATATATGTTTCTCTTTTGGTAAATATTCTTGGGTGATGATAGAAGTATGTTCTTTTATGCTTCTTCCTTTCAATAATATGGACATCATATGTTAGGGGTTTATGCTCTGCATAAACATAAATAGTGATAAGGTGGAATTAATGAAAGGAACTTTGTGTGAATTATAGATCTATGGTATCTCCATAACATTAAGATTATATGTGGAGACTTGAGGGCATGATTAATGAATAATTTGTCCCTCCTTTTCCTGGGATTTCGGGGACGAAATCCTTGTTAGGGGTTTATAATTTGTAACATCCCTGACCTGGGTTATGTATTAACCCTAGATTTTTTGCCTAATAAGGTTGAGTAGATGCTTAATATTATCTTGGGAAAAGTAATTAGGGCTCATGATAAACTTATGTTTCAATTTTGGTCCTGTTTGAACAATGTTGAAGCAATGTTTGCTTATTTTGGACTAAAGTGAAAATTACCGAAGTTGAGGGGTTAACTTGAAAATTGCACATTATAAAGTGTTCCTCTGATTTTGAGACATCATAAGAATGAATATCATGTATTGGTATGGTTCCCACAAGCTTGGGCACCAAGATAAAGCTTGTAGAGTAATCCTTGTGCATTAAAACCTAGTTTTGGTGTAATGTGCAATTTACCCAAAACCTAGGGTTCAATATGAAAATTAACACTTCAATAAGGTACCTAATGTTTCTTGGCATCATGTAGAGCAAATAAAATTAGAGGGGCGCCTCATTTGAATTAAGTTGGAGGAGAGAGAATCTTGATATTAAAATAACCAAGATTTAATCCTAATTGAAACCCTAATTCAATTTAGGGCAAAAATGAATATATTAATTGAAGGGCCTTCAACCAAAATTAGAATGGTTGGATTCAGATGTGCGTGGACGAGCTTAAAGCCTTTCAAAGTAACGAGCATATCCTAAGGAGGTGAAAACTCCACTCACGATTATTATAAGAAAAAGAATTTCCACTCAAATATGGAAATTATTATTATAAGGGTTAAGGTGCTTAATTTATTTTCCCTTAATTCTTGGATAATGGAAGGGAGCTCGGTGGGATAGATATTAATTTGCATGTAAGAAACCAAGGGGGAGTTGTGGCAACAATTTTGGAATTAATAAACTTTTATAAAACATGTTCTCTCTCATCAATTTTCTTATAAAAGTACCCTTTCCAAGCCAAAACAAAGGCTTTTTCGGATTTCTTTCTTTCCCCTTGCTTGGAAAACGACCAACGAGCTTTGGAGGATCAGGAGGACGACCCCCAACCTGTTGGTAAGGTTCTTGACCTCCTTTCACCTTGAATCCATGGTGAAAATCAAAAATCAATGCATGAATTCTTCATAACTCGATCCCCTCTTCAATTCTAACCATTCCTTTTCACTCAAAGCTTGAGGACAACCCTTGGAATAGTGAAAGGAGTTGCATCCACCATTGTTGCTGTGAGATTGGATCTTTGGAGCTCAATTAGAGGCGGTTTTTATAACTTGAACCCTTAATTTTATTATTGCAATCAATTCCTTATCAATTGGTGATCATATCTACATTTCCGAAATTAAGATTGGTTGATTGATGCAATCTCCATGGAAATCACAGAAGATTTCATGCGTTTGGAGCTTCATGATGATGACATAATAATAAGCACACACCTCCCCAAATATCTAGGTCAAACGGTTTCAATGTTGAGTCCAAACGATTTCACCAAACCGTTTGGTGACCAAACAGTTTGCAAACCGTTTGGTGGTTTGGGTTTACAAACCGTTTGGAATGGTTGACCATTTGAGATGGTTGACCATTTGAAGATATATGCTGTGGTACTTGGATCTTGATCCAATTATTTCAATTGGTTTGATCTTGAAGGTTTCAATTGTAAATGATTCCTTAATTGCAAATCCTAATCGACTAAGTGCTGAATTTCCAATTGAATAAGTTGATGTTTTGGGTTGATTGACCCAAACGGTTTCAAAACCATTTGGGGGTCACCCAAATGGTCTCAAGACCGTTTGGGGGTCACCGAAGACCATTTGGATGTCTAGGGTTAAGTATGGTTAAGTGTTTGAAGGTCCAAAGGTACCAAATTGAATTGCAACTAAGTGTTGATTTGATAGTCATCCAATGGTTTAAAACCCTAATTGGATGTCATAGATTTTGATGATGAAATGGGAAAACGGTCTCAAGACCATTTGGAGATCACCCAAACGGTCTCAATACCGTTTGGAGGTCATCCAAGACCATTTGAGGTCAGGTCATATCATGTGATGATGATGGTTCATTGATTTCAATTGATTTGGTTCCACAATGTCAACCATTGATGGATCCTCGATTTCAAAACCCTAAATGATGGTTTCTTGATTATCAAACATAGTTAAATTGGGTTCAAAACCCTAAATTGAAGGTCTAATTGAATGGTGATTCAGTGGCCCAATTGATGAATACTTTTGTGGTTCAATTGATAATTGGTCCATGGATTGAAATCTTGAATCGATTGAGTGTTGAAGTACCTTTTTGGTCCATGCGGTTTTGAGAAGGTTTGGTCCAAACGGTCTCAAGACCGTTTGGGTCCAAACTGTCTCAAGATCATTTGAGTCCAAATGGTCTCAAGATCATTTGGGACCAAACGGTCTCAAGACCGTTTGAGACCAAACGATCTCAAACCGTTTGGAGACCCAAAGTGCAAACGGTTTCAATACCTATTTTGTCCAATTGGTTTCAAGTACAACTTGTTCAAATGGTTTTCAAACAATTGATTTATGAGAACCAAGATCATTGAGGGTCAAAGTAATTAATATTGTGAAGTACAACATAGTTAATCCATTTGAATATCTCATGTAATTGAAGGTCCAATATGGTTAATCTATTTGGATACTTAATGCATTTGAAGATTTCAATGGTTAATACAATTGATCACCTTTTGGAATTGAAAGTTTAATTGGTCAATTCTTTTGAATTCTTTATATAATTGATGGTTTAATTGATTAGACCATTTGGACACCTTATATGATCAAAGGTCAATCAGCTTTTTGGTTCTTAATGATGTAGACCAATGATGATTATGGAGGTTAACTCTAGCTTTGTATACTCAAGTGAAGGGTTGACCTAGATTAATCTTGGATTATTTATCACCCTAAAGAGGATGACAGGGAGAGAGAATGAGAGATATGATGGCTTATTTAATAAACCCTAATTCTCTCATTATGAACAAACATGTAATCAGGATTTGATCCATATTATGGGATCATGAAATCCTCATTGAAATGATTGATGTACCTTGATCCTAAATTAGAGCAAGGCTATGTGAAACCCTAATTTAAGGGGAAAGCTCAGTGAAACCATAATCTAGGGTGATGAGGTAACCCTAACTTAGTGTCACAATGCAAGAAGCCCTAATTTAATGGGAATTGTATATCCTAACCCTAATTTGGGTATGAGGAAACAAAAACCCCACTTGGATGTGAATGGTAAACCCTAATTACCTAAAATGGGATAAAGGTATATGAAACCATAATATAGGGTAGTTCCATTAATTCTAATGTGAAGCCTTAACACTGGGTGATGTGTTGTAAAATCTTAATTTCACATAATACTAGGTGAAACCCTGATATAGAAGGATGTTATGTGAAACCCTAATGAAGAGTGATCCTAGGTGAAATCTATATATGTTTGTGAGATGCTAAGTGAACCTCAAACTATAATTGTGGAAATCCTATTCCTATTAATGGAATAATGATTAATGTATTGACAAATGAAATACCTAGAGGGGTTGATTATGGATATCCTTACATTAATAGTCCCTGACTAAAGGGTGAGTCCATATCATTGGCAATGGTTGTATTTTCTAAATAGATGAATCATGACCATTACATTACATGATGAATGTGATGATCTAGTGTATAAGTATTAGGATGAGAAATACCCTAATACAAGCTAAGTGAATAAACTCAATTAAGATGAAGGTGTTGAGGGAGGTGATACATCAAGGTATGATAGATATCACATGCAACACCCCAATTCTGATATACCATGATGTGTTATAAGTCCATTATAATTGGAATGGATGACACATGAAATGTGTCATGTCAATTGTTACGTTGAGATGTAATGCACTTTGTTGAATGTTGGCTAACATGCCTTATGAAAAGGTTAATCCGAAACAATAGACTATGATACAATTATATTCTCATAAAGATGAGAGAGAAACTCATACTTTGTGTTGATAATACATTCAATGATGAATGATGAGAATATATAAGTATGTTTGAATACTTATGATATCTATTTTGGCTTCTAGCTGTGAGAAACAATGGAATAGGGATGATCATTAATAATATGATCTTAAGAACCCAAGTGGTCATTAATGGAAAACCCTAATGAAGGGTGCTAATATGAAAGAGATACCATGAACCCTAAAGAGGGAATAGTGGTATTGCTTAGTGTTGAATGATACTGATATGAAAGCATTATAATTATTATCATGAATAATAATCATGCAGGGATGATGAGATGAGGAGCATAGCAAGTTATGGGCTATGATGCTTTGTTTATTGAGAATGTTTTATAAGCCTTCATATGCTTTGTGTAGTAAGAATCATTGAACTTTGTGTACTATGTGTAATACATTGTGTAGCAAGAATCATGATGTCCTTGGTCAGATGATATGAAGGTATTAAGTTGCTTAATAAGTGGTAATAAGTATCCTATGGTGAGTTATGGGTTCAAATTCCCAAATTCTATAATCATGATGATGAACTTGTCAAGAAGTGGAATTGTTCTTGGTGAGTTGAGGGACTAAGATCCCAACACTGTGAAAAGAGTATGGCTACAGGCTATGACTCCACAATGACAATGCCAGGCATTAGATATATGATCTAAGCTTTAAGTGAGAATTAATGATGTGGTAATGATTCTATAGTGAATAAAGGTTGCCGACAAGGAGTGGCTCAAGTGGTCAAGCACGGTGTCCCCTCATGAAGTGACCCGGGTTCGAATCCTAGCTGCCGCCTTGGTTTACCACCCTCCCGGACGTTCGGCCTCCGTCACGGGTGTGGGAGAGGGGGAGAGAATGCCTCTCTTTATCCCATATAGTGAATAAAGGTTATACATGTTCTTCATATTACTTAATGGATAAGTGACATGTTTCTCTTTCAAGTTATAGCTGCAATGTTTTAGATAAGAATAATATTCTAATTTGTTAGACATTGAATTACCTACTGCCAAACAAATATGATTCATCTGTGCATATTTATCATCTTAATCTGCAATAATAATGTTACTGGCGGAGAGTTATATCTCTCGCTGGGGTAATTTACAATTGTCTCACCCTCGTGGGAACTACATTTTTACGTGGATGTGGACGAGGATGTAGGAATCCTTCAGTAGGTGAAGGACAGCAGTAGCAGGGACAGCTGGTTTGGTGGAGAAAGTTAAGTTTGACCTTACCCCTCAGGATAACGTAATGTGTGATGAGTTCCATGTGTCCAATTTAGAGTACAATGTGAGCTACCCAGGCCATGTGCTGAGTAATGAACCTAGTGAGCCCCAAGGGAGGCTGAAATGACCTGAGTCACCTGTGAGGTTTATAGAGGCCAAGGTGAAAGAACTCATAGAAAATGATATGTGATGATAAAGGTTCTTTGGAAGTGCCATGGATAGGGTAAAGCCACATAGGGGTCAATCCTGGACATGGAAAAGTTTTATCCTGAATTGTTTGTTTGCTTGATGGAATTTTGAGGACAAAATTCTTATAAGAGGGGAAGGATGTTACAACCCCAATTTTTGCATGTGTTTGTATAATCAAAATATAATGATTTTGTGAATTTGGACTTAAATAAAAAGGTTGTACGTTCTACTTCAAAGAAGGGATTTCTTTGCAAATTTTCCTTGCATTAGGAATTTCGTGGTTCCTATTAATATGTTAATCCATTAATGGATATAAAAGAGAAGAAAAGAGGAAAAGTCCAAATAATGGAGAAAGATAAAAGATAATGGATATTAAGTAATATTTTTATAAGAAATAAATAGAAATCTCTAGAAAGTGGCATTAATGGCCACAATTGAGTAAAATTCGTTTACATATGATTTCTAATAAAAGAAATATGAAAAGAGGAAAAAAGGGAAGGAAAGATAAATATAAAATTCTTGAAAAGAAATATTTTAATAAATAAATAAGAAGATAATGCAAGAAATAAAGAGAGAAGTGAGGGTTTGGTCACAATGAGAAATAATTCGAACCCCACTTTCTTTCTTGGATTGCAAGGAATAAAAATAACGGAAATAAGAAAATAAGAAAGAGAAAAGATATGAGAAATAAGCCTAATTGAGTGTCTTATTTTAAATATTGCTTACCAATAAGATGAAGAGAGAGAAAGATGAAGGGTTTGTTTATCGTAGGCATTATCTCTTGGCCCTTTCCTTGATTCATTGATAAAGTCAATTTTAATAGTTTATGGTAACACAAAAGAGATGAATCGGCAAGTTAATTCTGACTAGAATAGAGAATAAATCCTAGTGGAGACGGGATAAGCAGGAGGTTTTCTTGGGCAGGTATATATATATATATATATATATATACCTATGTAGGATTCCTCCCGTAGCCCATGGATCATCTCCACCCCCTTCTCCACCCTCTTCCTGTATGAAACGCAACCTACAGGTTGCCGAAGGTGGTAGAATAGTGCCTTTTCATGAAGATAATAACCTCCGTTTCCATCTCAGTCTGACCGTGAGACAACCATGAAGAAGAACTCCATGGATGATGGGTTTCGAAGGGGATCAATCCCAACACTGAAGATATCAATAGCAATCCAGTTCTCATGCCCTATGTGCCGTGAAGCTCTGGCACCTCCACAAAACCGCCCTGGATCCAGATCATATTCTAGTGGTGGTCCTCCATGGCCTCGGCCTGGCCACAGTTCGCACTGTATGTACTCAGCTCGTCGGTACTTATGCAAGCGAGGCTAGGGTACGGCGTCCTTGGTGGCTCTAATCTCAGGGAGGAGGTCTCCTAGTTTGGACGGTGTGCACGATTGAAGGCGGAAGGTAGGGCGGCAGTTTGTAGGCAAGAAGCAGCCAGATCGTCGAGGAGGAGGACGAATAGGTCTCGGCGGAAGGGTGGCATGAGTGGCTGCACTGGAGATGGCGTTGTTGCATCAGCGGCCGCCGAGACACCCCACATAGGGGAGGTGGCTCTACGGGAAGAGCGAGTGGCAGCGCAAGGGGGAGGACGGCCGATCACAGCCCGACCCCCAGCTTCAGATCGCGTTGTACGTACACAGGGAGCCCGACGGGAGGTTGAAGGAGAATACAATCAATTGATCGTAATACCCCTCTAGGCTCACTTACGAACCAAGGGTAAAGAAGTCTCTTCCTGCAGCCTTGAGCCAGCCAAGAATAAGGTATTGTTTTAATGACGTGTCATCCCTGGATTGGTCAGAATTTAGTAATCTTGTAATAATTCTAGTTAATTACTGGTAGCTCAAATTTAGATAAGTTATATATGAATTTTGATCAGGAGAACTCAAGGAATGCAATAAAAATATAAGTGAAGCCTGATTCTGATTGCAATTCAAAAAGTGTATAAAGTTATCATCTTTAATGGTTTAATTAATGAAAACCCCTTAGAATTGATGATAATTGAATATAATGATGTTCTCTGTTTGTTTTGAGCAAATATTAACCTGGTGATAATAAAAAATATGATTTAGATCTAAACAAATGATCTTTGCACATAATTGTCTTAGTTTAGGGTTTCATATACCTAAGTTTGCATTAATGGGCTTAGAACCCCTAATTTAGGAGAATATGTCTTTTAATGGTTTCAATTGTGAAAATTCATGAATAAAACATAGTTATGTTGTTCTAAATCCAATTTGAGTATAAAAGATCATTAATGTGGATAATTTGGGTTTCCTAGTGTATTTAATGATAAGTTAGGGTTTGCTAACATAAACGATGAGAATTGTAGTGATTAGGGTTCTTTTGAGAATCGAACTATAGTTCTTTGTTGAGTTGTCAATTCAAAGAAACCTAAACATGATAATTGGCCTTAATGATATTGACATGACTTAAGAGGGCAAAGATGGTAGTTTTACTATAAAAGTGATATATTAGACTTTATTGACTTTCAATTGTGCCTATGATGTTGAAAGTAGGGTTTGTGGATTAACAGAGCATTAAAAATGGTAAATGCATGATGAAGGCTAAAACCCTAATAAAACCCTAAAGTCGGCCTAGAAATCATAAGGTTGAATCCAAGTTGATCCTGAGAATATTTTGAATAAAATAATGACACTTGGATGTTATGCATTATTTTTAGGATACGGTTGATTGCTTGTTTGATTGTATTGAATAGTAATGCTTGGACATCAAGTTGCTCTGGATCAGGTATGTGGTTACACTTATGAATAATCACTTTAGTTTCACGGCGATTTCCGAACGTTTTTATCGGTTGCTTGAAAATAACTATTTGATGCCTTTTATTTCATGCAACTATAAAGTGACTATGATTATCACCATGAATATATATATATAATTTGCTTAGATCTGAGTCCACCACTGTGGCTTGTAAAGGCTAAAAACGGGTAACCTAGAGTAAGGTCTAGGTTATGGTGGGTTAGAAACTGGGCTACCAAGTGTAGTTCCATGAGACCCTTTAAAATGCCATGAGTTAAGGAGTGGGCTACTTACGGGTAGTGCCATGTGACTCAACCCTAGAAATTGGTTCACCTATAGGTGGTACCATGAGGGGTTTAATGGGGATCTACTATAAGGAAAGTAGCATCCAGGTCCACTGCAGGGACAGCGCAGAGGATAGAGAATGCATGGATCGCGCAGTTATATTTAAAATGTAAAAAAATTTTGTTAAATGGTAATTGGTTGCAATACATTGTTATCATAGTTGCACGATTATTGTTTCCCCCACATACCAGCTGTATGCTGATTGACGTTTTGTTTGTCGGTGTTTTAGGTACAAAGCCAAAAGGACAAACAGTAAATCACCACATTGTAAAATACATGAATTAAATACAAGGAGGATTAGTTAATGTAGAATTCTTACATGGATAGAATTTTAGAAATCCAACTTTTCAAAAAGGTATGAAAATGTTTATTTTCTTAAAGCTTTCCAGTTTACTCTGTTAAAATTTAATAATTGTTCGTGGTTAATTGCCGAACCTTTGATCCGGAAATTATGTGTGCGGCTTTGACCTCTCGATCTCCCATAATTGGGGGTTATCAAAAGGTGGGGTCATAACATTTGGTATCAGAGCATAGGCTCCTCACTTAACCATTAATACTTATTAAATTTTACAAACTCCATAGAAACCAAGGGAGTTATTAGAGGATTGTCTGAAAGACGGATGTGTCTAGAAAAGGATCACGACCGGGGGCTGGCAATATTTTCCTCTGCACCGCTAGTTGGAATACGAGGACTCCCGGATCCGTGTGACTGCCTGGCCAAAGTCTTAGGGTATGAATCGAAATAAGATACCTTTAGGACTTTCTCATCTTATTCATCCCTTCTCATCACAAATTCTGTTAAGGACCTTAAGGGTTAGGATTTTCTCTCTTCTCCTCACCCTCTTGAGGTATGGGTAAGGTTGATAAGGTTTAAGGAATCTTCCACCAAATTAATGAAAAGCATGTAAATAAGATGTCATGGACATAAGCTTAATAGATTAAGCATAAACTAAAGGATAGATACATGCTTAGGTCGTATGACATAAGTTGTCATGCCCTTAGAAGAGACCTGAGGCTAGACCTCCTTGTCAGGAGGATAAATAAAGAGAGTTAGTCTTAGAGATAGAGATCTCCATTAAAAGTAGAGACATGGCACATCCTCTGAGGATGATGTTAACCCTAACCCTAAGTGAAGGTTAGAGAGTGAGATGACATGATGAGTCAGATGTCATGGTAGACCAGGTGTTTGGATAGACATGCCTTGGATGCCATATGAGCCAGGAGAGGATGGATGACTGAGTACCTTTCACGACCCAACCCTGGAAAGGGTCGTGCATGTTAGAGTGAAGGATAGCACCTTCAATGATGAGGTTAGTGAAGAACCTATAGAAACCCTATGGGCTTATGCAAGTAGGGGATAACATGCACCCAGAGTACGTCGGTAGTGTGGCAGTAGGTTGAACCCTGGCCAGTAAGTATGATGGATACCTTTTGAGATAAGCATAAAGGGCTATGGTTAACCTTGAGCGAACATAAGTTGAACATAGGCTTCATCCAGGTAGGGGCATGTTTTTGAGGTTGATCCTTCATGAAGAGAGGACCTCTAATGGTGAGGTTGGTTGTAGGGTTAGCTCTAGAGATGAGAACAGGAAACCAAGCGAGAAGGTTGGAATCCTAGACTCCGAGGTATGAGGAAAAGTATGGAGTTGAGGATGATGCGACTTAAGTGGATGATAGCAGTCGCCACATGCTTGATCTCTAGAGGTTGATGATGTCTTGGTTGCCCTAAGAGGAACCAAACCCTAGAGAGAGGATGAGTTTGTGGGTACCTCTATACCTATGGTATAGATGAGAAGAAGAGTTCCTTAGACCTGGAGAGGTTTAGTAATAGGTTATGAGGCCTTGTACCTTGTTGATTGTCCTTGAGGAGGACCCAACTTTAAAGTGTTGATCGAGTAGAAGGATGACAGGAAGTGTGTGTAATGGCTTATACATTCCTGATTCGTGGCTAAAAGGTTGAGCATGCAGTTGGACACCCAAAAGTGAACCTAGGGTTCCTAGGCCTAAGAGTGGAAGTGGTGTGCCTAATGTTCATGATGAGAGTTCAGTTTCTATAAATGTGAGCATGGTACTTCTTATGTTGAGAGGAAAGGGAAGCCCCTTAAGTTTAAGGTATGTTTGATGAACCCCTCATAGCTAAGTTGATGACAAGGGAAGGTATGACCTCAATTCAATGTTGGGGAATGAGAACAAATATGACCTAGCATGGTTAGTCAGTGGTCCGCTTGTGCCTTAGTAGCTGTTGGGTTAAGCATGCTCAGGTGGATATAATCCCTAAGGATGTTTGTGACCTCGTAATCAAGAGTTGTAGTTTCCTCCCATCCTGGAAGAGGGACCCTTTGGTAGGGTGTATACCAGTTTTGTGGATTTTGAGGAAACCTAAAGAGGTCTCATAGGATCTTGAGAAGCTAAGTGAAAAGTTCATGGTATGAGATTGAGCCTGTAGACCCATCGATAACCATCTCTATGTGCATGTGGATGTGTTACCATGGAGGTAACCGGTATGGGGCTTGACCAAGTTAGGTAGGTTTCCATGATCCCTATGAAAGGATGAAAGTCAGCCCGTGAATGCAGAGAGAGAGAGAGATGATGAACGCTTGGGTAAGGTTCTAAGTTGAACATGTACTATAACAGAATCCTAAGTCTATCCTAGGGTCAGGTGGGGATAAGACCAATGAAAGTTGGGGTTGCTTAATTCCCTAGTTGTGCATGACCATAGGGTTGGGAGGTAACAACTACCATTGTCTGAGGGCCATGGGTTAGGAGATTGATCACCTTTATGAACTCATGGGACCCAAAGGGCAGATGAGTAGGGCACTCTCTAGATGCATAGGGGAAGAGGGATGACCCCTAAAGTGTCGGCACCCTATAGACCTAGAGGAGATTACCAAGGGATGTGTGTGAACCCCAGTCGGTTCAAGACCAGTTCTCCATGGAAGTAACTTTGATAACGAGATGATTGTGATGTAGAGACATATGGGCCAAGTTTCAACTTAGATTTAAATGTGTACTGGCAAGGTGGGATGTACCATCTCTACTCTTGGAACAAGAAGAACTCTGTATTTGGACTGCACCCAAATGCTTATTTCCTCTGGTTATGGGAGTAAGAGATAGGACAATACGCATGCCATACACCAAGGATAAAAGATGTTGTAAGTTGGAACGCGGCTAGGAGGTATGAAGACAGAGATGATAACATACCCTGGTGGAGTGAACGATACCTAGATGGTTTACCAACACTAAAGAGAAATAAGGTAGTCATCTTACAATGATGTTTTTAGCATGAGCTATGTGGAATTTGCAAGTGATGTAAGGTTGAGTTTGATCATCATGAGGATGAGCTCAGAGTTTTCTTGATGAAATTAGACTTAGAGTTGGAGATGATAAGTGAAATACATGGAAGTGTATGTCTTCAACGTTACCTAATTCCTAAGGATGTGAAGTGGTAATGGATGTTCTGGTTGAGATATATCTACCTAGTTTGACTAGAGGCTAGAAAAGGTTGTTAGGCTAACCCTAAGTTTGGAGAGGAGATATGTTTGGCTAATACTCAGATGTAATGAGATATGTTGAACAAGTTAATGGTTGTTTGGTTAGCTAGCCTAGGCCTTGATGCAATGAAAGGATGCTTGTAGAACCTCAAATGCACTTCTTTGGAAAGGAAGGTGATGAAACCCCGACTAGAGTGGTTTAAGGTTTCTGAGGAATCGATCTTGAATAATCATGACATATACGAAATCATGATTGAAGATCACCATACATCGTGGTACTACCAAGATAATAAGTGACAGTAGTACTTTAGATGCCTAAGATAAAGTTGCATGAGGTATATGGCCATGCAAACTGAGGGAGAAGGATGAACACCAGTAAACCAGTGCATTGATATAAAGGATAAAGAGTCCCAGAAAGAGAAAGGGAGTTCATCACTATGGATGTTGTAAGTCTCCCCTGGACCAAGGAAGGTCAAGATGCAATATGGGTTATGGTAGATCGCCTTACCTAGATGACATGAGAAAGAAAGATTACTATCAAGGGACAGATCGGGTTGAACTACATATGAGAGAGATGGTTCAATTACACCATGAGGTGAGTTCAAAAGTTCTTGAGTATAACCTAAAGGTTCACTTCCGTGAGGTGGAAGTAGAAACATGAAGAACTCTATGTTAGTACAGATTATCACCCCTAACTAATGGTTAGTATGATCCAGACTAAAGGGTCTGATGAGAGCATGTGTGCTTGTTTAGGGTGATATCTAGAGACAGTTCTTGTCCTATGAAACATGTGATGATGACCACCATAGCCAGTATCGGGATTTAAAGAAGCTCTGTAAGAGATGATGTGTCGGTCACCACTTCAGTAAGGTAATGTTGGTGAAAGGACCACGTGATGGTTAGAAAAGGGCCACAGTGTGTGTAGATGAAGTCTCTTGGATCGTGCAATGGCTGAAAGGAGCCTAGACATGACGAGAGTCATGAGTGGGTGCAAAGTAGACTGACATGCAGTTCACTGTGGGAGAATATGTGACATGAAAATCTGACCCCTCTAAGTTATAGCTAAGAGAGCTGAGTCCCCGATGCATGGGTTCTTTTGACATGGTTTGGTGGAGAAGGTTAAGTTTAACCTTACTTCTCAGGATAAAGTAATGTGTGATGAGTTCCATGTGTCTAATTTAGAGCACTATGTGAGGTACTCAGGCCATGTGCTGAGCAATGAACCTAGTGAGCCCCAAGGGAGGCTAAAATGACATGAGTCACATGTGAGGTTTATAGAGGACAAGGTGAAAGAACTCAGAGAAAAAGATATGTGATGTTAAAGGTTCTTTGGAAGCGCCATGGATAGGGTAAAGCCACATAGGGGTCAATGATGAACACGGAAAAGTTTTATCCTGAATTGTTTGTTTGTTTGATGGAATTTTGAGGACAAAATTCTTATAAGAGGGGAAGGATGTTACAACCCCAATTTTTGCATGTGTTTGTATAATTGAAATATAATGATTTTGTGAATTTGGACTTAAATAAAAAGGTTGTATGTTCTGCTTAAAAGAAGGGATTTCTTTGCAAATCTTCCTTGCATTAGGAATTTCGTGGTTCCTATTAATATGTTAATCCATTAATGGATATGAAAGAGAAGAAAAGAGGAAAATTCGAAATAATGGAGAAAGATAAAAGATAATGGATATTAAGTAATGTATTTATAAGAAATACTTAGAAATCTCTAGAAAGTGGCATTAATGGCCACAATTGAGTAAAATTCATTTACATATGATTTCTAATAAAAGAAATATGAAAAGAGGAAAAAAGGGAAGGAACGATAAATAGAAAATTCTTGAAAAGAAATAAGAAGATAATGCAAGAAATAAAGAGAGAAGTGAGGGTTTGGTAACAATGAGAAATAATTCGAACCCCACTTGCTTTCTTGGATTGCAAGGAATAGAAATAATGGAAATAAGAAAATAAGAAAGAGAAAAGATATGAGAAATAAGCCTAATTGAGTGACTTATTTTAAATATTGCTTACCAATAAGATGAAGAGAGAGAAAGATGAAGGGTTTGTTTATCGTGGGCATTATCTCTTGGCCCTTTCCTTGATTCAACGATAAAGTCAATTTTAATAGTTTATGGTAACACAAAAGAGATGAATCGGCAAGTTAATTCTGACTAGAATAGAGAATAAATCATAGTGGAGACGGGATAAGCAGGTGGTTTTCTTGGGCAGGTATATATATATATATATACCTATGTAGGATTCCTCCTGTAGCCCATGGATCATCTCCACCCCCTTCTCCACCCTCTTCCTGTATGAAACGCAACATATAGGTTGCCAAAGGTGGTAGAATAGTGCCTTTTCATGAAGATAATGACATTCGTTGCCATCTCAATTTGACCGTGAAACAACCATGAAGAAGAACTCCATGGATGACGAGTTTCGAAGGGGATCAATCCCAACACCAAAGATATCAGCAGCAATCCAGTTATCATGCCCTATGTGACGTGAAGCTCTAGCACCTCCACAAAACCGCCCTGGATCCAGCCATATTCTGGCGGTGGTCCTCCATGGCCTCAGCTTGGCCACAATTCGCACTGTCTGTACTCAACTCGTCGGTACTTATGCAAGTGAGGCCAGGGTGTAGCGTCCTTAGTGGCTCTCATCTTAGGGAGGATGTCTCCTAGTTTGGACAGTGTGCACGATTGAAGGCAGAAGGTAGGGCGGCGGTTTGTAGGCAAGAAGTAGGCAGATCGTCAAGGAGTAGAACAAACAGGTCCCTGTGGAAGGGTGGCATGAGGGTTGCACTAGAGATGGCATTGTTGCATCAGCAGCCGCCGAGATGCCCCACGTAGGGGAGGTGGCTCTGTGGGCAGAGCGAATCGCAGTGCAAGGGGGAGGACAGCCGATCACAGCCTGACCCCCAGCTTCAGATCGGGTTGTACGTGCGCAGGGAGCCCGACGGGAGGTTGAAGGAGAATAAAATCAATTGACTGTAATACCCCTCTAGGCTCACTTGTGAACCAAGGGTAAAGAAGTCTCTTCCCGCAGTCTTGACCCAGCCAAGAATAAGGTATTGTTTTAATGACGTGTCATCCCTGGATTGGTCAGAATTTAGTAATCTTGTAATAATTCTAGTTAATTACTGGTAGCTCGAATTTAGATAAGTTATATATGAATTTTGATTAGGAGAACTCAAGGAATGCAATAAAAATATAAGTGACGCTTGATTCTGATTACAATTCAAAAAGTGTATAAAGTTATCATCTTTAATGGTTTAATTAATGAAAAACCCTTAGAATTGATGATAATTCAATATAATGATGTTCTCTATTTGTTTTGAGCGAATATTAACCTAGTGATAATAAAAAGGATGATTTAGATCTAAATGAATGATCTTTGCACATAATTGTCTTAGTTTAGGGTTTCATATACCTAAGTTTGCATTAATGGGCTTAGAAACCCTAATTAAGGAGAATATGTCTTTTAATGGTTTTAATTGTGCAAATTCATGAATAAGATAGAGTTATGTTGTTCTAAATCCAATTTGAGTATAAAAGATCATTAATGTGGATAATTTGGGTTTCCTAGTGTATTTAATGATAAGTTAGGGTTTGCTAACATAAACGATGAGAATTGTAGTGATTAGGGTTCCTTTGAGAATCGAACTATAGTTCTTTGTTGAGTTATCAATTCAAAGAAACCTGAACATGATAATTTGCCTTAATGATCTTGACATGACTTAAGAGGGCAAAGATGGTAGTTTTAGTATAAAAGTGATATATTAGACTTTATTGACTTTCAATTATGTCTATGATGTTGAAAGTAGGGTTTGTGGATTAACAGAGCATTAAAAATGGTAAATGCATGATGAAGGCTAAAACCCTAATAAAACCCTAAAGTCGGCCTAGAAATCATAAGGTGGAATCCAAGTTGATCTTGAGAATATTTTGAATAAAATAATGACACTTGGATGTTATGCATTATTTTTAGGATATTGTTGATTGCTTGTTGGATTGCATTGAATAGTAAAGCTTGGACATCAAGTTGCTCTGGATCAGGTATGTGGTTACACTTATGGATAATCGCTTTAGTTTCACGGTGATTTCTGAACGTTTTTATCGGTTGCTTGAAAATAACTGTTGGATGCCTTTTATTTCATGAAACTATAAAGTGACTATGATTATCACCATGAATATATATATAACTGGCTTAGATCCAAGTCCACCTCTGTGGCTTGTAAAGGCTAAAAAGGGGTAACCTAGAGTAAGGTCTAGGTTATCGTGGGTTAGAAACTGGGCTACCAAGTGTAGTTCCATGAGACCCTTTAGCATGCCATGAGTTAAGGAGTGGGCTACTTACGGGTAGTGCCATGTGACTCAACCCTAGAAACTGGTTCACCTATAGGTGGGACCATGAGGGGTTTAATGGGGATCTACTATAAGGAAAGTAGCATCCAGGTCCACTGCAGGGACAGCGCAGAGGATAGGGAATGCATGGATCGTGCAGTTATATTTAAAGCATAAAAATTGTTTGTTAAATGGTAATTGGATACAATACATTGTTATCATAGTTGTACGATTATTGTTTCCTCCACATACCAGCTTTATGTTGACCAACGTTTTGTTTGTTGGCATTTTAGGTACAAAGCCAAAAGGACAAACAGTAAATCGCCACATTGTGAAATACATGAATTAAATACAAGAAGGATTAGTTAGTGTAGAATTCTTACATGGATAGAAGTTTAGAAATCCAACTTTTCAAAAAGGTATGAAAAAGTTTATTTTCTTACAGCTTTCCAATTTAGTCTGTTAAAATTTAATAATTGTTCGTGGTTAATTGTCGAACCTTTGATCTGGAAATTATGTGTGCGGCTTTGACCTCTCGATATCCATTAATTGGGGGTTATCGGAAGGTGGGGTCATAACATTTGGTATCAGAGTGTAGGTTCCTCACTTAACCATTAATACTTATTAAATTTTACAAACTCCATAGAAACCAAGGGAGTTATTAGAGGATTATCTGAAAGATGGAGGTGTCTAGAACTGGATCACGACCGAGGGATGGAAATATTTTCCTCCGCAACACTAGTCATAATACGAGGACTCTCAGATCCATGTGACTGCCTGGCCAAAGTCTTAGGGTATGAATTGAAATAAGATACCTTTAGGACTTTCTCATCTTATCCATCCCTTCTCATCACAAATTCTGTTAAGGACCTTAAGGGTTAGGGTTTTCTCTCTTCTCCTCACCCTCTTAAGGTATGGGTAAGGTTGATAAGGTTTAAGCAATCCTCCACCAAATTAATGAAAAGCATGTAAATAATATGTCATGGACATAAGCTTAATAGATTAAGCATAAACTAAAGGATAGATGCATGCTAAGGTCATATGACATATGTTGTCATGCCCTCAGAAGAGACCTGAGGCTAGACCTCCTTGTCAGGAGGATAAATAAAGAGAGTTAGTCTTAGAGATAGAGATCTCCATTAAAAGTAGAGACCTGGCACATCCTCTGAGGATGATGTTAACCCTAACCCTAGGTGAATGTTAGAGAGTGAGATGACATGATGAGTCAGATGGCATGGTAGACCAGGTGTTTGGATAGACATGCCTTGGATGCCATATGAGCCAGGAGAGGATGGATGACCGAGTACCTTTGGTGACCCAACCCTGGAAAGGGTCGTGCATGTTAGAGTGAAGGATAGCACCTTCAATGATGAGGTTAGTGAAGAACCTATAGAAACCCTATGGGCTTATGCAAGTAGGGGATAACATGCACCCAGAGTACGTCAGTAGTGTGGCAATAGGTTGAACCCTATCCAGTAAGTATGATGGATAGCTTATGAGATAAGCATAAAGGGCTATGGTTAACCTTGAGCGAACATATGTTGAACATAGGCTTCATCCAGGTAGGGGCATGTTTTTGAGGTTGATCCTTCATGAAGAGAGGACCTCTAATGGTGAGGTTGGTTGTAGGGTTAGCTCTAGAGATGAGAATAGGAAACCAAGCAAGAAGGTTGGAATCTTAGACTCCGAGATATGAGGAAAAGTATGGAGTTGAGGATGATGCGACCTAAGTGGATGATAGTGGTCGCCACATGCTTGATCCCTAGAGGTTGATGATGTCTTGGTTTCCCTAAGAGGAACCAAACCCTAGAGAGAGGATGAGTCTGTGGGTACCTCTATACCTATGGTATAGATGAGAAGAAGAGTTCCTTAGACCTGGAGAGGTTTAGTAACAGGTTATGAGGCCTTGTACCTTGTTGATTGTCCTTGAGGAGGACCCAACATTAAAGTGTTGATCGAGTAGAAGGATGACAGCAAGTGTGTGTCATGCCTTATACATGCCTGATTCATGTCTAAAAGGTTGAGCATGCAGTTGGACACCCAAAAGTGAACCTAGGATTCCTAGGCCTAAGAGGGGAAGTGGTGTGCCTAATGTTCATGATGAGAGTTGAGTTTCTATAAATTCGAGCATGGTACTTCTTATGTTGAGGGGAAAGGGAAGCCCCTTAAGTTTAAGGTATGTTTGATGAACCCCTCATAGATAAGTTGATGACAAGGGAAGATATGACCTCGATCCAATGCTGGGGAATGAGAACAAGTATGACCTTGCATGGTTAGTCAGTGGTCTGCTTGTGCCTTAGTAGTTGCTGGGTTAAGCATGCTCATGTGGATATAAACCCTAAGGATGTTTGTGACCTCATTGTCAAGAGTTGCAGTTTCCTCCCATCCTGGGAGAGGGACCCTTTGGTAGGGTGTATACCAGTTTTGTGGATTTTGAGGAAACCTAAAGAGGTCTCATAGGATCTTGAGAAGCTAAGTGAAAAGTACATGGTATGAGATTGAGCCTGTAGACCCATCGATAACCATCTCTATGTGCATGTAGATGTGTTACCATGGAGGTAACCGGTATGGGGCTTGACCAAGTTAGGCAGGTTGACATGATCCCTATGAAAGGATGAAAGTCAGCCCATGAATGCAGAGAGAGACAGATGATGAAGTCTTGGGTAAGGTTCTAAGTTGAACATGTACAATAACAGAATCCTAAGTCTATCCTAGGGTCAGGTGGAGATAAGACCGATGAAAGTGGGGGTTGCCTAATTCCCTAGTTGCACATGACCATAGGGTCGGGAGGTAACAGCTACCATTGTCTGAGGGCCATGGGTTAGGAGATTGATCACCTTCATGAACTCATGGGACCCAAAGGGCAGATGAGTAGGGCACTGATGCAACGATTTTGAGTCGCATTTATAGACCTTTTCATATGTGTTTTATGCTTTTATTAGTCATTTTTATGGTTAATGTGGCATAATTCATTCACTTTGGTCTTTGCTACTATTTTATGTCAAATCTTCTTTATTTCATCGTTTTGAGCATCAATTGTCAAAATATTAATATTTGTGTGACTTTATGTGGTTTCGTGTTTGAATTTCAGGAAAAACAAGTATATGCTTCCGTCGATAACATCGACGGAAGTCGATACCATCGACCGGACCACAGGCTGCCACCCGCGAGTATCAGCAAAAAGTCGATACTATCGACAGGGATGTCGATGGTATCGAGCTATCATCAGGTTGTTGGTGAAGAAGCAGTCGATAGTATCGACACCAAGTCGATACCATCGACGCATGGAGGCTACAGCGATGCAAAATGACAAAACCGTCGCTACAGGGTAGTCGATACCATCGACCCGCGTCGATGGTATCGAGACTACATCAGGCACTCGGACGAAAGGAAAGAAGGGCGGCCGCTACTACAGCGGGTCGATACCATCGACTCGCGTCGATGGTATCGACACCGTAGGATATGAGTTGGCTTCCTAATGATCTCAATCGGACGGCTACGGTTAATTAGCGACCTAATGAGGGAGATATACCTAAGGACGGTTGCCCAGACAGGAGGACAATCTGGAGGAGCCATTGCACGAGTATCGAGCAGCAGTAGAGAGGAGAACGGAGGCTATAAGCTCATACCAGTTGATTCAGACACCACAGAAGACGGATTTCACCACCGAAAGGCGGGAGAGCACGTGTTCTACGCAAAGGATCAACCGGTTCTTCTCCGTTCAGGGGTTTCACCTCTCAATTCACGTTTTTCACATGATTTCCCCTATCTCTACCTTGTACTTGTTTGAGATGAACATGCGGGGCTAATCCCCTTCATCTTTAGGACCGGAAGTAGCCCGAGAATTCATTATATGACAGTTTTATAATAGTGAATCATATTTTATCTCTTAAATCCGTGGTATAATTTTGTTTTCTCAATATATTGTTATGCTTGATCACCATAATAATAACTTAATGCCCTTAATCACTTTGAAAGAAGGATTAACGGCTGAAAAGAGACGGAATTCACAGTAATCGACAAATCCCTTGAACAAGGTGGTGTAAAATTAATGGTGGATACTGAGAGATCGTTCATAATGCACCTAGTCTAGGGTATAGGTTACTACGATGGTGGAACTGACCTAGACCTAGGTAGTGAATTGCACCACGACAGTGGGCAATTCTGTTTTCAGGCCACTACCCGGATAGAGAGATAAAATTGAGGAATTATATAAAATCTAATACAATGAAAACCCGCGGTGAAATTGCAATCCTAAAGATACATTCTTGAATTGATTAAACCAAAAATTTAATCGATTGTTCGTTTTGTTTTCTTTCAATTTTTTTTTAATTTTCACAAAAACCCTCAACTTTTAATCGGCTTAGCTAATCGCAACTAGTTAGTAGGAGTCACCAACAATTCCGAGTATCCATGTGTTCGACTCGGGCCTCACAAGGCCTATATTACTTTGACGCGTTCTCTTGCGTTTAAGTGCATAGTAAAATTGCGTCAAGTTTTTGGCGCCGTTGCCGGGGATATGGCGGATTGTTGGCACTTTGAGTGCTACGAGCGGCCATTCTAGGCCACAAATTTTTTTTCTTGAAACAACTTCAAATATTTCTAAATTGTTCGATAATTTTTATACTCGTCACAGCACTGTACTGAACTCAAATTTTCTTATTTCAGGTACTGTGTATGGTGTGGACGCGTAACACTGATTATACGCGACGCGCACCAGAGGGCTCACTTACGGGACCAGAAGACGAGGATGGTTATAATCAGGACCATCTTGAGGAAACAGAGTCCGAACCTGAACAAGAAGAGATGGACGAGCCACAAACAATATGGGAGAAGATCAAGGCTTCTTCCGCATCCGCGTCAAAAGGGCCTATAAAGAAGCAAACAATCAACATACCTACATATAAGATTGATCCGGCTTTGATAAATTTGGTGAAGTCCAATGCTTTTCATGGGCTCAAGAATGAGGACCCTGTCGCGCACATAAGTCAGTTTATTGAGAACTGTGACATGGTTAAAATCGATAGGTTTCCACAGGATGCACTTTATCTTAAGCTTTTCCCGAGTTCATTGGCAGGAGCCGCACGAGAATGGCTACACAATTTAGATGATGAGTTTGTGGAGTCCTGGGACCATATGGTGGAGGTCTTCTTTGAGAGGTTCTTTCCTCCTGAGAAGACCAATGACATGATCAGGAAGATCCATAACTTTACTCAACAGGCAAGTGAGACATATTCTAAGACCTGGGAGAGGTTCCAGGTCATGCTGAGACGGTGCCCGCATCACGGGCTAGATAAAGAAACACAGGTAAAGATCTTCTATTTTGCTCTCTCTGAGCACGATAGGAGCAACCTTGATTCTGTTGGGTCAGGATTCTTTTTGAACAACACGGACACCAGGTGTTGGGAGATATTAAAGAACATGTCTAGGAAACAATCATGGGGCGAAAGAGGCACCGTAGAACAGGTCCGAGCAGTAGGAGAATCTAAGGCAATAAAAGAACTGAATGAGAAGATGGATCTTCTCACAAAGAAATTGCTCGCAAAGGAGGATATTGAGTCCGAGGATGAGGCTCAAGTGAAATTTATGAGGCAGCAACAAGGTTATAGGAACAATGATTATTCGTGGAGAAAAGACAAAAAGTTTTCGTGGAAGGATCCAAACAATTTTCTACAGGATCCGGATGCCAAACCCCAACCAGCTGCGGAGGATAAGAGCACAGAGCTGCTCAATCAGGTGATTAAGCAAAATCAAGAACTCATGACTACGTTTGGCCAGCAAATTAAACAACAAGGGGAGTTTATGAATCAGTTTGGGCAAACACTGCAGAGCCATGGGGCGCAAATGAGGACCATTGAAACATCTATGGCACAAATGGCAGCAGAGATCGCCAGTTTGAAGAAACCGGCACATCCAGGTTTTCCGAGGAATACCAATGTTCCAGGGGGAAACCAGCAGGTAAAGGCTGTTTTGCTAAGAAGCGGCAAGAAGTTGTTAAATCCAAGGCTAAGGAAACAAGCACACCACAAGCTGAGATAGAAGGTGAAGCCAATGAGGAGCTGCCACCACCAGTCACAGGACAGGTTGATGACACAGCCATGGATGATACTGAAGAACAGGTTGCAGAGGAGGAACTTCAGAAAAAGACACCCTATGTGCCACCGCATCAAAGGGCACAAGCGGTCCCGATCCCGTATCCAAACAGTGCTAAGGCAAGGAAGGTAGATGCGCAATTCAAGAAGTTTTTAGACAGTTTTAGGAAGCTTTCAGTCAATATCCCTTTATTGGAAGCCATTGAGAAAATTCCTTCATACGGGAAGTTTCTAAAGGACGTCATTACGAAGAAGAGGAAAATACATAGGTTGTCGTGCTAAAGGAGCAAGTGAGTGCCTTCATCATGGGCACTTTGCCGCCAAAGAGGCAAGATCCAGGGTGCTTTAACATTTCTTGTTATATTGGGAAGGTTAAATTCGGTGAAGCGTTATGTGACTCAGGGGCAAGCATCAACTTGATGCCCCTTTCTACATTCAAAAAGCTGGGATTGAAGGAGTCACGGCCAAGCAATATGACGATTCAATTGGCGGATAACTCTGTGGTAAAACCTTATGGAATCTGTGAAGATGTGTTAGTGAAGGTGGATAGATTTGTCTTTCCAACAGATTTTGTAGTCATGGAGATGCAGGATGAACATGGCAACGAGATGTTACTTGGACGTCCTTTCCAAGCTACAGCCGACATGATCTTAGAGATGGGGAGAGGTCGCTTGACCTTGGGCATAGCCGATGACCGCTTTGAGATGGTCATGCCTTCTAGTACTGTGTCATCTAAGGCAAAGGAACAATGCAAGGTGGTAAAACATCTGGATAATAATATTTCACTCTGTCTTGGGAAGCCATTTCTGGACATGGCTCATGTGATGAGCAAGGTGGACAATGGAACTTTGGCTGTGGACATCATGGAGCAGACCAAAGTAGTTTCTATGTGCAAAGCTGTGGGATTCCCGAATGATGAGGATGAGGACATTTCGCCTTCCTTGGAAGATGATGTAATTGCTATTTCTGTTCTTGATGCATATCCTGAATTACCATTGGAGGCTTGCTTGGTAAATATTACACATGATTGGATGAGAAGAAAATCTCTCAAGGAGTGTGCCAAGATGCTCCAGATGCTTCCATGCTTCTATGCGAGGCATTATGAAGATTTAGGTGAACTTCCCCCGCCATTTCAATCATCTTTGATCAGCCCGCCGGATCTAGAATTAAAGTCGCTGCCACCGCATCTCAAATATGTCTTCCTAGCTGGGGAGGACAAGTTACCAGTGATCATATCTGCTTATCTGAGTGCGGAAGAGAACACCAACTATTGATAGTGCTGAAGAACCACCGAGGAGCTTTTGGGTGGTCTGTTGTAGATATCAAGGGGATTTCCCCTACTCTATGTCAGCACAAGATTCGGCTCGAGGAGGGAGCCAAGCCCATGATCCAACCTCAATGACGTCTCAATCCAAGCATGATGGAGGTTGTGAAGGAGTTTATTAAACTTCTGGCTGCAGGTATTATTTACGCCATATCAGACTCGACATGGGTGAGTCCCACACAGGTAGTCCCTAAGAAGGGGGGAATTACTGTCACCCAAAATATGTTAAATGAACCTGTCACCACCCGATTGGTAACCGGGTGGTGAGTTTGTATTGATTACCACCGTCTGAATGCAGCTACGCTAAAGGATCATTTTTCTTTACCTTTTATCGATCAAATTCTAGAGCGTCTTGCTGGCCGATCGCACTTCTATTTTCTAGACAGGTACTCGGGGTACAACCAGATCTCGATTGATCCTTTGGATCAAGAGAAATCTACCTTCACTTGTCCTTATGGGACTTTCGCGTACCGCCGAATGCCTTTTGGTTTATGCAATGCACCTGCGACGTTTCAGCGTTGTATGCTCGCCATATTTTCTGACATGGTAGAGCGCTGTCTCCAGGTTTTTATGGATGACTTTTCAGTGTATGGTGCATCGTTTGATGAATGTCTCTATAATTTGGACAAAGTTTTACAGCGTTGTGAGGACACACATTTGGTCCTCAACTGGGAGAAATGTCACATGATGGTGACTGAGGGGATAGTGCTAGGACACAAGGTGTCTAGCAAAGGTTTAGAGGTAGATCCGGTCAAAATTGAGGTCATTTCCAAGTTGCCCCCACCAAATTCTGTTAAAGGGGTAAGAAGTTTCTTGGGACACGCCGGGTTCTATCGTCGATTTATAAAAGATTTTTCTAAAATTGTGAAACCTCTATCCGAGATTTTAGAGAAAGACGTTGTATTTGATTTCAATGATAAGTGTCTACATGCGTTCGACATTTTAAAAGAAAAACTGATTTCTACACCGGTTGTTCAAACGTCGGATTGGACGAAACTGATCGAACTAATGTGTGACACCTTGGACTTTGCGGTAGGAGTTGTGTTGGGGCAGCGGGTGGACAATAAACCCACCATGATTTTTTACGCTTCAAAGACTTTGAATGACGCCCAATTAAATTACACAACTACTGAGAAAGAATTACTCGCTGTTGTTTTCTCTTTTGAAAAATTCCGGCAGTATTTAGTGGGATCTAAAGTAGTTGTATGGGCTGACCATGCCGTAATCAAATACTTAATGGAGAAAAAAGACGCAAAGCCTAGACTCATTAGGTGGATTTTGCTCTTACAGGAATTTGACATCGAAATCAAGGATAAATATGGGATTGAAAACGTTGTTGCTGATCATTTGTCTAGGTTAGAAAGGGTGGATGAAAAAGATTTACATATACCCATAACCTAGACGTTTCCGGATGAATAGATTTTGAAAAATAACTCTAAGGTTCCTTGGTTCGCTGAGATTGTAAACTATTTGTCTTGCGGGATCATCCCGGAAGATTGGTCATATTAGGAGAAGAAAAGATTTTTCCATTCTTTACGATATTATTTTTGGGATGACCCAATTCTACTTAAGCAATGCAGGGACAGTATCTTGCGCAGGTGTGTGCCTGAAGTAGAGTACGAGAGTGTTTTCCATCATTTCCACACTTCACCTACGGGAGGACACCACGCCAGCTCGTGCATGGCAGCTAAAGTTTTGGAAAGCGGTCTTTATTGGCCAACTTTGTTTCGAGATGCCTACGAGTTTGTGAGGCAATGTGATTCCTACCAACGAGCAGGTAATATCTCAAAGCGACAGGAGATGCCCCTGAATGTGTTTCAGAAAGTGGAGGTATTTGATTTGTGGGGCATAGATTTCATGGGACCCTTTGTGTCCTCAAACTCCAATTTATATATTTTATTAGCAGTTGATTATGTGTCAAAGTGGGTGGAAGCAATACCCACAAGGACTAATGATTCCACTGTAGTGTGTAGATTCATGAAAGAAAATATTTTCTGCAGGTTTGGGGTACCCCGAATGATAATCAGTGATGGGGGTACGCATTTCAGGAATCAGAAGTTCTCGACATTATTGAAGAAATATGGGGTCAAGCACAACATAGGTACCCCATATCATCCGCAAATGCAAGGCCAGGTGGAGGTCTCCAACCATGAAATTAAGAAGATTTTAGAGCGTACGGTGACATCCACGAGGAGGAACTGGAGTGCCCTACTGCCGGATGCTCTGTGGGCATACAGGACGGCTTACAAAACACCTATAGGCACCACGCCTTTTAGGTTGGCGTATGGTCGGGCTTGTCACCTACCGGTAGAGTTAGAGCACAAAGCGCATTGGGCGCTGAGAAGGCTAAACCTGAGTTACAATGAAGCGGGGAGGAAGAGACTGCTGGAATTGAATGAGTTGGACGAGCTACGGATGACGGCATATGAGAACGCACGGACATACAAGGAGCGCACAAAGCTGATCCACGATCGCCACATCCAGTTGCGCACGTTTAAAAAGGGAGATAATGTTTTGTTATTCAACTCACGACTGAAGTTGCATCCCGGGAAGCTCAAATCCCGGTGGAGTGGGCCGTTCGTGGTAGAAGAGGTCAAACCACACGACGCGATCTTAGTGCGTGATGGTGATACCACATTTTTGGTAAATGGACAAAGGCTGAAGCTCTATTTTGGTGAGAATTACAAGAGGAAGGTGAATGAGGTCAAACTCATTTCACTTTCGGATGCATGAGGTGCCAAAAATCGTCTAGCCTAAGACGTTAAATAAGGGCTCTTGTTGGGAGGCAACCCAACCATCGGTACTTTAGTTTAGTTTATGTACAATCGTAGTTTGATTTGTTTTGGTTCAATTTTTAGTGTAAAAAAAGATACCGTGATCGGTTCGTTCCTTGTGCAGGCTGAGGCAGAGTCGATACCATCGACACACTGGTCGATGGTATCGGCCATGGTACAGGTTGACGACTGCAGATTTTGCTCTGTGTCGATACCATCGACGGCCTCGTCGATGGTATCGACCTACCTACAGGCAGGTCGTGAAGAAAAAGTCGATGGTATCGAGATGGCCGTCGATACCATCGAGATCTCTGAAGATTTACAGAAGAAATCGACTCAGGAAAGTCGATACCATCGACGAGCGTGTCGATGGTATCGACACATTCAAGTGAAAAAGGCGGCGGCCGGTCTTGCGAGGATTTACCCTAATCAGAAAAGTCGATACTATCGACTTGCGTCGATGGTATCGACCATCCACGTCACCGATCCACGCGAACAAATCAACGGCGATCGCGGCATCAAGATGGTCGATCTGGGTGCAGCGTCGATACCATCGACCCATGTCGATGGTATCGACACGTCAGCGATCCGGGTTTCCAGATCCAGCCATCGACAACCGTCGATACTCGCGATGGGGTACTCGCGATGGGGGCGGATAGCATCGACTAGTGTCGATACCATTGACTCGCATCGATGGTATCGACGGGCCAACAGTGGCGTCGGCCCAGTCTATTTAAGGAGATTCATTACGTCAGTTGACATCACACCTTCAGAGCGATCTCCTCCCTTTGCACCAAGCACTCCCCCGAGCCAGCCAAGACCGAAGAAAAGCATCACTGAGCGACGATTTTCATCGAGCGGAGATTCAACTCTCCAATCTTCACCGAGCTCTCTTTCTGATCCCCATCTCTCATCGCAAGCATGGCGCATGTGGCCGGAGCTTCCTCCTCGCGTGCGAATCCGATGGACCTCCCGAAATTCGTGCCGCCACCGCCATCGTCGATCGCACGTCCCCGACTTGTCCATCCCTCCTCGGAGGTCCGGAAGATCTATGAGGAGATCATGCAGAGGAAGATAGAGCCCACCTGGTACGTGGACTGGGAAATGATCTGAGATCTCGGATTCGAGGCCAACTTGGCCTACGTTCTGAAGGGGCAAGCCCGCCACACACCAATAAGGCCTGGCAAGCTGGAATTTCATGCAGATGGCCAGCCATTCTTCAGTGACTGGCCCACGTACAAGGAATTGGTGGCGGAGTTCATGGCGTCGCTGGACGTCTGTGTCATGCCCAACGACATCGTAACTACCGATCGTGAGTGGATCAAGGGTCGGGTGTCTTTCCGTCTATACAACCATGACTACACCCTCATGCTCAACCAATTCAACAGGATCTTCAACTGGAACCATTCTCAGTACGACCACCGGTGGCCGGACAACCGCACCGATTACGACGTCATCTTCTCTGAGTTGGTGATGATGCCGCAAGGGAAGTTGATGAGCTACCACAATGCCGCGGTAGCTGATTTTGAGCACCCTTTCGTCCGGGTACTACACCGGATGCTGAGTTCTACATTTTTTGCCCGGGGTGATCTGGCCCTCAGCAAATTTCAGGGGTCGGACCTATTCTTTCTGTATAAACTCCTAATGAGACACGAATGCAATTGGGGTGCCTTCTTTCTGCAGCGAGTATTGGACGTGAAGAGGAGTACGAGGAAAGCCCTGATTCATTTTGGCAGGCTTATCACTAAGCTGGCCATCTACCTGGAGTTGAATCTTGAGCAGCTGACTCCTCTCTCTACAAGAAGCAAGGTGAACTTGCAGCATTTACACCGGTCCAATCTCCTACTTCTCCGAGATGGTGTGGCGTTTGCGCATTGCCATGTCAACCATGCATACCAGGAGTGCGCGCTGCCTGATCCGGTCTTCAACATCGACGGGGCACAACATTTTCGATGGCCAATCATAGCCATCGTCGACTCCGATGAAGAAGGCGGTAATGACGGCGGTGACGACGGACATGACGACGAGGTTGAGGAGGAAGAGGAGGCCTTTACACCTCTTCGAGCACGAGTGGCACCCCGGAAGCGTCCTCGGATGCATACGGGTGCATCTTCATCATCACATCCTACGCCGCCGCCACCACCGCCCTCGCAGCCAAGCGAGGATGCCTATTCCATGCAGGGCATGTACGCGATGCTGCAAGACATCCAGTAGACCCAGCATGGCCACATAGCCACCTTTGCCGGTATTCAAGATACTACCAACCGGCTCTTTGTCAATCAGTAGGCGATCTTTGAGAATGAGCGCCTTTTGTTCGAGAATCAGCAGAACATCCATGACCGACTGCAGAGGATGGAGGAGCAGCAGCAGCCGTTTTTCGATCATTACTGGAGCCAAAATTATTTTGGGGGGTATCCACAGCCTCCTCTGATGCCTCAGTATGATCCGAATTTCCAGGGGCAATACCCGTCTTGGGACCCCACGGCACCGCAGTACCCGCCTCCACCGCCACAGGAGTGATCTGGTATCACTGTTCCAATATTTAAGTTTGTTTTTTACTATGAGGCCATAGTCGAATTCAAGCTTAGGGGGGTAGTTGTAACAGCTTTATCTCTTTTATTGTTTTTGTTCTTTTTAGTTGTTTTTGCAATTTTAGTTTGTTTAGGATCCACATGCTATCTAGTGTAATCGTGGATGTCATAAAGTTTGTGTCATCTCTATAGTGTAAATGGGAAAAATCAAGGGAATTTTAAAACAACATGTGCAAAGCTTGTCGTGTTTAACAGCTTGTCATGTTTAACCTTGTGCAATTAACCTACGAAAATGATTGGTTCTGTCAACTCTAAAACAACAATTCACAGTTGTACTCCTAATGATTCATGAAAGTGGACGGACATGTTTGTTTGAGCCTAATCCGACCAAATGGTAATGTGACTTTAATCAGAAGTAGGAGAGAGAAACTTCTTAACTACTACACAGGTCAGTAAGGAGGGACACATAATATTTATCTAAGGTTCAGCCACCTAGTCTTGTGATCTTTCCACCTTTTCACTTTTTGCAATCCACCACAAGAATTGGAAGTACTTTACAGTTTTAACTTCTTTGATTGCATTGCACGTAGATAGGGCTTGCAATAATTCTTTTTCCATATGTTTTGTATAAAAAGAAAGAAAAAAAAATGAGAATAGTGATACATGCACATTACCTTTAGGTGCATGTCATGTAGATGCATTCATAATTTTTCATGCATAAAGTATATCATGTATCTTAATTTTTCTTCAATGGTGAATTAAATTGTTCCATACCTTCTAAATAAGTGCAAATTTCTGAGTTATGAAGAAAAATAAGCCCAATAAAATATTCATTACCAATTATGGATATAAGGGTTTGAAAAATGAAAAAAAGGAGAAAAATCTGAAGAAAAAAAATCTTCATGTTGAAAAAAAAAAGTTTTAGAAGCTATTAGAATAAAAAGGAGAAAGGAACGTAATATCACCTACATTTTAAGATAATTGAGTACATGATGTAGCTTACATAGATGTCCATCTCGTTTTGAGCTGGATGGTTAGTGCATGCATCATTCCACCCAGTTTTAGGCATTAGGGCATTTCTCATGGGCATTTGCATCATGTAGGACATTTTTGTTTTATGCATGTTGAAACTGTATCATACTTCCATTTTCTTCCATGAATCACCCATCTTCATCCACCCATTGCTCGGATTGGTAGGCCACCGTGAATTTCTCCTCACTAATGTATATCAGGAGAACTGCTTCCATTTAGATGGTAGTTAGGGCAAGCAACGTAGTATAGGAGATCACAAGATGCACCAAGTCTGAACCAGCGAGTTTTATTATGTTAACTTCCTTATGTGATAGTGTTCATCAGTTTTGAGGTCAATTTCTTTTATGGATGATTACTGTCGCCTACAGGGTAATTACCATTCTTTGGTTAGAGAGGGCCGGTATGTGATTGTTAGGTGGGAGTCATTTGGATGTTGGTTGTGATGCGTTGTTCTTCAGTTGATATTAGCAATTCTATTCTAAGGATTAGTTGCTTGAGGGCGAGCAACGTTCAAGCTTAGGGGAGTTTGATGCGACGATTTTGAGTCACATTTATAGACATGTTTCATATGTGTTTTATGCTTTCATTAGTCATTTTTATGGTTAATGTGGAATAATTCATTCACTTTGGTCTTTGCTACTATTTTATGTCAAATCTCCTTAATTTCATCGTTTTGAGCATCAATTGTCAAAATATTATTATTTGTGTGAATTTATGTGGTTTCGTGTTTGAATTTTAGGAAAAACAAGTATCTTCTTCCGTCGATACCATCGACGGAAGTCGATACCATCGACCGGACCACAGGCTGCCAGCCGCGAGTATCAGCAAAAAGTCGATACTATCGACAGGGATGTCGATGGTATCGAGCTATCATCAGGTTGCTGGTGAAGAAGCAGTCGATAGTATCGACACCAAGTTGATACCATCGACGCACGGAGGCTACAACGACGCAAAATGACAAAACCGTCACTACAGGGTAGTCGATACCATCGACCCGCGTCGATGGTATCGAGACTACATCAGGCACTCGGACGAAAGGAAAGAAGGGCGGCCGCTACTACAGCGGGTCGATACCATCGACTCACGTCGATGGTATCGACACCGTAGGATATGAGTTGGCTTCCTAATGATCTCAATCGGATGGCTACGGTTAATTAGCGACCAAATGAGGGAGATATACCTAAGGACGGCTGCCCAGACGGGAGGACAATCTGGAGGAGCCATTGCATGAGTATCGAGGAGTAGTAGAGAGGAGAACGGAGGCTAGAAGCTCATACCAGTTGATTCGGATGCCGCATAAGACGGATTTCACCACCGAAAGGCGGGAGAGCATGTGTTCTACGCAAGGATCAATCGGTTCTTCTCCATTCAGGGGTTTCACCTCTCAATTCATGTTTTCACATGATTTCCCCTATCTCTACCTTGTACTTGTTTGAAATGAACATGCGGGGCTAATCCCCTTCGTCTTTCGGACCGGAAGTAGCCCGGGAATTCATTGTATGACAGTTTTATAATAGTGAATCATATTTTATCTTTTAAATCTGTGGTATAGTTTCGTTTTCTCAATATATTGTTATGCTTGATCACCATAATAATAACTTAATGCCCTTAATCACTTTGAAAGAAGGATTAACGGCTGAAAAGAGACAGAATTCACATTAATCGACAAATCCCTTGAACAAGGTGGTGTAAAATTAATGGTGGATACTTAGAGATCGTTCATAATGCACCTAGTCTAGGGTATAGGTTACTACGATGGTGGAACCGACCTAGACCTAGGTAGTGAATTGCACCACGACAGTGGGCAATTCTGTTTTCAGGCCACAACCCGGATAGAGAGATAAAATTGAGGAACTATATAAAATCTAATACAATGAAAACCCGCGGTGAAACCGCAATCCTAAAGATACATTCTTGAATTGATTAAACCAAAAATTTAATCGATTGTTCGTTTTGTTTTCTTTCAATTTTTTTTTTCATTTTCACAAAAACCCTCAACTTTTAATCGGCTTAGCTGATCGCAACTAGTTAGTAGGAGTCACCAACAATTCTGAGTATCCCTGTGTTCGACTCAGGCCTCACAAGGCCTATATTACTTCGACACGTTCTCTTGCGTTTAAGCGCATAGTAAAATTGCATCAGGCACTCTCTGGATGCATAGGGGAAGAGGGATGATCCCTAAAGTGTCGGCACCCTATAGACCTAGAGGAGATGACCAAGGGATGTGTATGAACCCCAGTCGGTTCAAGAACAGTTCTCCGTGGAAGTAATTTTGATAACGAGATGATTGTGATGTAGAGACATATGGGCCAAGTTTCAACTTAGATTTAAATGTGTACTGGCAAGGTGGGATGTACCATCTCTACTCTTAGAACAAGAAGAACTCTATATTTGGACTGCAGCCAAATGCTTGTTTCCTCTGGTTATGGGAGTAAGAGATAGGACAATATGCATGCCATACACCAAGGATAAAAGATGATGTAAGTTGGAATGCGGCTAGGAGGTATGAAGACAGAGATGATAACATACCCTATTGGAGTGAACGATACTTGGATGGTTTACCAACACTAAAGATAAATAAGGTAGTCATCTTACAAGGATGTTTTTAGCATGAGCTATGTGGAATTTGCAAGTGATGTATGGTTGAGTTTGATCATCATGAGGATGAGCTCAGAGTTTTCTTGATGAAAGTAGACTTAGAATTGGATATGATAAGTGAAATACATGGAAGTGTATGTCTTCAACGTTACCTAATACCTAAGGATGTGAAGTGGTAATGGATGTTCTAGTTGAGATATATCTGCCTAGTTTGGCTAGAGGCTAGAAAAGGTTATTAGGCTAACCCTAAGTTTGGAAAGGAGATATGTTTGGCTAATACTCAGATGTAATGAGATCTGTTGAACAAGTTAATGGTTGTTTGGTAAGCCAGCCTAGGCCTTGATGCAATGAAAGGATGCTTGTAGAACCTCAAATGCATTTCTTTGGAAAGGAAGGTGATGAAACCTCGACTAGAGTGGTTTAAGGTTTCTGAGGAATCAATCTTGAAGAATCATGACATATAGGAAATCATGATTGAAGATCACAATACACCGTGGTACTACCAAGATAATAAGTGACAGTAGTACTTTAGATGCCTAAGATAAAGTTGCATGTGGTATATGGCCATGAAAGCCGAGGGAGAAGGACGAACACCAGTAACCCAGTGCATTGATATAAAGGATAAAGAGTCCCAGAAATAGAAAGGGAGTTCATCACTATGGATGTTGTAAGTCTCCCCTGGACCAAGGAAGGTCGAGATGCAATATGGGTTATGGTAGATCGCCTTACCTAGATGACATGAGAGAGAAAGAGTATTGTTAAGGGACAGATCGGGTTGAACTACATATGAGAGAGATGGTTCAACTACACCATGAGGTGAGTTCAAAAGTTCTTGAGTATAACCTAAAGGTTCACTTCTGTGAGGTGGAAGTAGAAACATGAAGAACTCTATGTTAGTATAGATTATCACCCATAACTATGGTTAGTATGATCCAGACTAAAGGGTATGATGAGAGCATGTGTGATCATTCAGGGTGATATCTAGAGACAGTTCTTGTCCTATGAAAGATGTGATGATGACCACCATAGCCAGTATCGGGATTTAAACAAGCTCTGTAAGGGAGGATGTGTCGGTCACCACTTCAGTAAGGTGATGTTGGTGAAAGGACCACGTGATGGTTAGAAAAGGGACACAGTGCGTGTAGATGAAGTCGCTTTGATCGTGCAATGGATGAAAGGAGCCTAGAGACGACGAGTGTCGTGAGCAGGTGCAAAGTAGACTGAAATGCAGTTCACTATGGGAGAATATGTGACATGAAAATCTGACCCTTGTAAGTTATAGCTAAGAGAGTTGATTCCCCGATGCATGGGTTCTTTTGACATGGTTTGGTGGAGAAGGTAAGTATGACCTTACCCCTTAGGATAAAGTAATGTGTGATGAGTTCCATGTGTCCAATTTAGAGCACTATGTGAGGTACCCAGGCTGTGTCTTGAGCAATGAACCTAGTGAGCCCCAGGGAGGCTGAAATGACCTGAGTCACCTGTGAGGTTTATAGAGGCCAAGGTGAAAGAACTCAGAGAAAAAGATATGTGATGATAAAGGTTCTTTGGAAGTGCCATTGATAGGGTAAATCCACATAGGGGTCAATGATGGACACGGAAAAGTTTTATCCTGAATTGTTTGTTTGCTTGATGGAATTTTGAGGACAAAATTCTTATAAGAGGGGAAGGATGTTACAACCCCAATTTTTGCATGTATTTGTATAATCGAAATATAATGATTTTTTGAATTTGGACTTAAATAAAAAGGTTGTACGTTCTGCTTCAAAGAATGGATTTCTTTGCAAATCTTCCTTGCATTAGGAATTTCGTGGTTCCTATTAATATGTTAATCCATTAATGGATATAAAAGAGAAGAAAAGAGGAAAAGTCCAAATAATGGAGAAGGATAAAAGATAATGGATATTAAGTAATGTATTTATAAGAAATACATAGAAATATCTAGAAAGTGGCATTAATGGCCACAATTGAGTAAAATATGTTTACATATGATTTCTAATAAAAGAAATATGAAAAGAGGAAAAAAGGGAAGGAAAGATAAATAGAAAATTCTTGAAAAGAAATATTTTAATAAAGAAATAAGAAGATAATGCAAGAAATAAAGAGAGAAGTGAGGATTGGTCACAATGAGAAATAATTCAAACCCCACTTGCTTTCTTGGATTGCAAGGAATAGAAATAATGGAAATAAGAAAATAAGAAAGAGAAAAGATATGAGAAATAAGCCTAATTGAGTGACTTATTTTAAATATTGCTTACCAATAATATGAAGAGAGAGAAATATGAAGGGTTTGTTTATCATGGGCATTATCTCTTGGCCCTTTCCTTGATTCAACGATAAAGTCAATTTTAATAGTTTATGGTAACACAAAAGAGATGAATCGGCAAGTTATTTCTGACTAGAATAGAGAATAAATCCTAGTGGAGATGGGATAAGTAGGAGGTTTTCTTGGGCAGGTATATATATATATACCTATGTAGGATTCCTCCTGTAGCCCATGGATCATCTCCACCCCCTTCTCCTCCCTCTTCCTATATGAAACGCAACCTACAGGTTGCCAAAGGTGGTAGAATAGTGCCTTTTCATGAAGATAATGACCTTCGTTGCCATCTCAGTCTGACTGTGAGACAACCATGAAGAAGAACTCCATGGATGATGGGTTTTGAAGGGGATCAATCCCAATGCTGAAGATATCAGTAGCAATCCAGTTCTCACACCCTATGTGCCGTGAAGCTCTGGCACCTCCACAAAATTGCCCTAGATCCAGCCATATTCTGGTGGTGGTCCTCCATGGCCTCAGCCTCACTGTCTGTACTCAGCTCATCGGTACTTCTGCAAGTGAGGCCAGGGTGCGGTGTCCTTGGTGGCTCTCATCTCAGGGAGGAGGTCTCCTAGTTTGGACGGTGTGCACGGTTGAAGGAGGGAGGTAGGGCGGTGGTTTGTAGGCAAGAAGCAGCCAGATCGTCGCGGAGGAGGACGACCAGGTCCTTGTGGAAGGGTGGCATGAGCAGCTAAACTGGAGATGGCGTTGTTGCATCAGCGGCCGCTGAGACGCCCCACGTAGGTGAGGTGGCTCTGCAGGAAGAGCGAGTGGCGGCACAAGGGGGAGGACGGTTGATCACAGCCCGACCCCCAACTTCAAATCGCGTTGTACGTGCGCAGGGAGCCCGACGGGAGGTTGAAGGTGAATACAATCAATTGACTGTAATACCCCTCTCGTCTCACTTACGAACCAAGGGTAAAGAAGTCTCTTCCCACAGCCTTTAGCCAGCCAAGAATAAGGTATTATTTTAATGACTTGTCATCCCTGGATTGGTCAGAATTTAGTAATCTTGTAATAATTCTAGCTAATTACTGGTAGCTCGAATTTAGATAAGTTATATATGAATTTTGATCAGGAGAACTCAAGGAATGCAATAAACTATAAGTGAAGCATGGTTCTGATTGCAATTCAAAAAGTGTATAAAGTTATCATCTTTAATGGTTTAATTAATGAAAAACCCTAAGAATTGATGATAATTGAATATAATGATGTTCTCTGTTTGTTTTGAGTGAATATTAACCTGGTGATAATAAAAAGGATGATTTAGATCTAAACAAATGATCTTTACACATAATTGTCTTAGTTTAGGGTTTCATATACCTAAGTTTGCATTAATGGTCTTAGAAACCCTAATTTAGGAGAATATGTCTTTTAATGGTTTTAATTGTGCAAATTCATGAATAAGACAGAGTTATGTTGTTCTAAATCCAATTTGAGTATAAACGATCATTAATGTGGATAATTTGGATTTCCTAGTGTATTTAATGATAAGTTAGGGTTTGCTAACATAAACGATGAGAATTGTAGTGATTAGGGTTCCTTTGAGAATCGAACTATAGTTCTTTGTTGAGTTGTCAATTCAAAGAAACCTGAACATGATAATTGGCCTTAATGATCTTGACATGACTTAAGAGGGAAAAGATGGTAGTTTTAGTATAAAAGTGATATATTAGACTTTATTGACTTTCAATTGTGCCTATGATGTTGAAAGTAGGGTTTGTGGATTAACAGAGCATTAAAAATGGTAAATGCATGATGAAGGCTAAAACCCTAATAAAACCCTAAAGTCAGCCTAGAAATCATAAGGTGGAATCCAAGTTGATCCTGAGAATATTTTGAATAAAATAATGACACTTGGATGTTATGCATTATTTTCAAGATACTGTTGATTGCTTGTTTTATTGTATTGATTAGTAATTCTTGGACATCAAGTTGCTCTGGATCACGTATGTGGTTACACTTATGAATAATCATTTTAGTTTCACGGCGATTTCTGAACGTTTTTATCGGTTGCTTGAAAATAACTGTTGGATGCCTTTTATTTCATGCAACTATAAAGTGACTATGATTATCACCATGAATATATATATATATATATATATAATTGGCTTAGATCTGAGTCCACCTTTGTGGCTTGTAAAGGCTAAAAAGGGGTAACCTAGAGTAAGGTCTAGGTTATCGTGGGTTAGAAACTGGGCTACCAAGTGTAGTGCCATGAGACCCTTTAGCATGCCATGAGTTAAGGAGTGGGCTACTTACGGGTAGTTCCATGTGACTCAACCCTAGAAACTGGTTCACCTATAGGTGGGACCATGAGGGGTTTAATGGGGATCTACTATAAGGAAAGTAGCATCCAGGTCCACTACAGGGACAACGCAGAGGATAGGGAATTCGTGGATCGCGCAGTTATATTTAAAACGTAAAAATTGTTTGTTAAATGGTAATTGGATGCAATACATTGTTATCATAGTTTCATGATTATTGTTTCCCCCACATACCAGCTTTATGTTGACCGATGTTTTGTTTGTCGGTGTTTTAGGTACATAGCCAAAAGGACAAACAGTAAATCGCCACATTGTGAAATACATGAATTAAATACAAGGAGGATTAGTTAGTGTAGAATTATTACATGGATAGAAGTTTAGAAATCCAACTTTTCAAAAAGGTATGAAAAAGTTTATTTTCTTATAGCTTTCCAGTTTAGTCTGTTAAAATTTAATAATTGTTCGTGGTTAATTGTTGAACCTTTGATCCAGAAATTATGTGTGCAGCTTCGACCTCTCGGTCTCCCTTAATTGGGGGTTATCAGAAGGTGGGGTCATAAAAATTAGTGACCATTAAGTCACCATAGGTTGTTAGATCAGCACTATATTCATTAATCATCATCAAAAAATAAGCTAATGTCATCATTGATTGATAACATCAGTAGGGTACTTAATGGTTGATCATTAAACTTCTAATTAATCCAAAACCTGACCTAAGGGGGTGACCATAGGTTTTCACCATCATCTGACACCGTTAATCCTGACCATCAGTTGTCATGAAGACAACACGATAGGGTTGTTACAATGGTACCATCATCGGGTCATGGATTTACAGACGAAATCAGCTTAAAACCCTAAAATTGACCATTGGTGATATGTGCTTAGCACCATAGGTTGTCAAAACAACCTAATCCAAGTCATATTATACCTTAAGAATAACGTACACATGATCATATGTTCATATAGAACTGAAATCAGAATAGGGAATATTATAAAAATTGAAATCCAAGTTAAGCATAGCTTTTTAGTGCATGGATCATCATTTAAAAGCAAGAACATGAGCTAGCAAGCTTATGGTAAGCAATAAACGTGGAGCAAGTTATAAAACTTGCATATAATTAGAAGATAAACTCCCAAACATAAGAAAACATGAGCAGGTAGGGTAGAAAATCCAAGCATAAGATGTGAACTCGTCAATCTAGCACCTTTCTTCATCAAATGAGCAAACCCTAAGCATAAGGAGCAAGAATGGTAGGGTTAGAGCTTTAGAGCAATTTCTACCATGGAACAACAAGGTTCCAACCTGGAGAAAGGTATGAGGAAGTATAACAAATAAATAAATGGAGGAAATAAGGGTATTCTTCTCTTTTAGGTCAATTTCACAAGAAGGAATCTTTTTAAACCCTTTAAGGAAGTCAATTGCAACCCTAGATTCTTTTTCCAAGAAGATCCCCTCTTTCTTCTTTCTTGGAAAGGAAATTCATAGCAGCACAGAGGAAGAATGAGGTTTGTAGAAGGAGGAAAGTGGTGGAGAGAAAATTTCTGGTTTGGTTGCTTAGGGATAAGTATATGAAACTTTAAGATAAAGAAAAAGAAAAAGTTAAAGTTCTAGTATCTTTCCAAGTGTCCATGGCCTTAAACTATTAAGAATATACAAGCACACACACAAGAAGCTCCCCCACCATCCATATACACCTGATTAGATTTCCTTTGTTGAATTTCCAAGCCAATCAAATAATTCATTAGTTGATAGCTACTAAAGGTAGCTCATCCATGAAGGGGTAAAGCCTAAAATACCCTTGAGGAAAACACCTTCAAACCAAGTTTTAAATAGGTTCCCCATGGCTCAAAAAGCTCAAGAATGATGAGATAATATCCAAGGAACATAATGCAGGTGATAATTTGCAAATAAAACCTCTCAATTGGGTAAATTGCATAAGAGTCCAAAATGTGCATAAAATTGCATAACTTGCTCAAACAGTGTCCAAATTGGACCAAATTTGATACTTAAGCTTGACTTATGATTTTATAGCATATAAAAAGTTTATATTAGGTTTGTGAGAATTAAATTATGATAATTAAGCTTGTTAAACACTTTAAGCAAGGTTAGGGGTCTCACATTTCTCCCTCATGTGGGCTCCTAATAATGGCCAAGATTTTCCATTACTAGAGATAAAGGTGGAGATTATACGGGACTCATGCAATGTACCACTATGTGTGGATTATGCCCTTGGTTTACTTACATTAGTATGGAGATTTTTAATCTAAAAGTAGAGTCTAAGAAAGTATATAGCTCAAATGCTCTTTTCCTCATCTTTGTGCTCCATTACGATACCAAACTTGGGTAAGGCAGTAAGCTACAAATTCTCCCACCCCACATGGATGCCTAAGGAGGTCGTTGCATTGACCATGACCTCAAAGAATTACCTTAATGGTGGGGAATTTACTAGAACCGGCTCATTAGAGTAAGAATACATTATGATCCTCCTATTTTGATAAGTAGAGAAGAAGATAATGAAGTTGGAGTGATGAGCTTTCTAGTGGGTCCCATAACCTATGTGGGTAATGAACAAGGGTTTGGTTAACTTGTGGATCCATACGTTGTTTCATCAAGTAAATCAAGTCAAGTAATTTAGGAGGTCACTTGGTGAGATTGGTCTTACTAGATCCAACATTCATAGACCACAATAATTCTAATCAGGTAAAAACATATGTACTCGTAGGATAGCTAGTTATTAAAAAAATAACTATAAAATATCCTTTGGACAATAAAAGTCACACAATAACTTGGACTCAAGAAAAATTCCTAGATTTTTATACAACCTTGGGGTTATACTTTTTTAGCTTATTTAGTTATAGTATGTAATATATAAGATAATTTTATTTTAGGAAAATTAAATATTGAGCATCATAACAAGATTATTTCTCAAAATGTCTTGTAGAACTATAGTGTCATGTAAAACCATATGCATGCTATAATCTAAATATTATGGAACCATATTATGTATCTCAATGATACACCTAATTAAGAGCCTCAAAATCTCATTTTAGTTCTGGAAAATAGTTTGAGTATCAAAACATTATGAAATTTGAATCACACCATATATAAGACTTCCATATGTGATACAAAACACATGCGAGATAGTCATGGTTGAGCCTAGGTTTGACAAAAAAACTACTTTTGACCTAACAACCTCAAATAATGATGATCAAAGTTTTAAAGGTGATTAGTTTTAAGAAAATCAAGTTATCACCAGTGATATAAATGATCAAGTATAACTTTGCAATTTCTAAAGTAAAGTATGTGTGTTTCTCCTTGGTCAAATTCATGATAAGTATGTATGCATTTACACTTGAAAATATTGTTATATAATGTGACTATGTTGTATTCGCATTAATTGAGAATATATAAAAGAATATGTGATTTGTTATTACTACAATGTTTATTCCCCCCTTATGAGGGATGCATTAATGTTGTCCAATACATCTCTCCAATGCAATTGGTGTAACCAGAAATTCTCATGGAACTAGATTCATTTGTGGCCCCATATACATTTTATATTAGTCCACCTTAGTAGTACAACTCATTTCAATATGATTAAAAATTGATTTTTTCCTACACAAGTTATTCATTTAATACATTGTATATGTATATACACACACCCACCTCCCCACACACATATATATATTTACTTACACACACACACACACACATATATATATAGGGGGAGAGAGAGACAGAGACAGAGACAGAGACAGAGATAAAGAGAGAGAGAGTGAGCCAGACTAGGCTAGAATAAGTTTTATTTGAGTAGAAATAGAACTCAATAGTTTATTATCTTGCATCGACTATATAGAAAATTCAACTGTATGATCTTGTCCTTCACCTCATGAGTTAGCTACAAATTAATTTTCAGATACTTTTAAGTGATCCATCTAATGTGTTCAAAAATCAACATTTTAATTTGTATCATGCCTTCAATTTTTACTATGTTAAGATGCAAGGGATATACTTATCCGAATGAGCTCAAAATTTTGGAGTGTCTATTTCATCAAAATACATCAACACTATCAATTTACTTTCATCATTAAAAAATTATTTTTATAATTGTATGTATTATAAAAAATTAGTTCTACACAAATTGATTCAATTCTAGTTTACTCTCCCCCCCTCTATATGTGTGTATATATATATATATATATATATATATATATATATATATATATATATATATATATATGTTTTTGTGTGTGTCTATATATATATATATATATATATACGTATACATATATATACATATATATACACACATATAGAGATAGACAGAGAGAGGATATAATACACACATGCTTATTATAATTATATAAATTGGTGACACATTTTATACTTTGAGTTACAATCTTACAATTAAATTATAACTTGATTTCAATTATTATGAAATTTCATTCATAGTTATAGTCGTGTCACTGATGTTCAATTAGTAAAAATATTGTTACTATCACATAAAACAAAATATTATTCATAATATATTTACAATTTGAGGCATTTAGTTATGCTTCATTACTTGCCAGTAACAATGACTTGTTACTTGTGTGTGTGTATTATATATTTACCATGTATATGACTATTGGGTCTAGGAAAGATGATATTCCCTATACCAAACTCATTATCTATTGTTATTCAGGTATGTTATATAATACAACCATAACGATGAGAAGCATAAAATCTAGATTAGATATGACTAAACAATCATGAGGTCACATTTTTATTTTGTTAAATCTAAATTAATTAATTTGAATGGTAGTTGTTCATTTTCAGAGTTAGCATTCATGTATATGTGCATAAGATAAACATATCATTATTGGAATAATTTCTAAAACAACTTATATACATCATGAAATTAATATATATACGTTTGGTCATGTAAAATGTCTTTGGAATGGTACAAAGTAAGGTTTAGGTATATGAAATTGTCCCTTAGGATCTCTCTCTCTCTCTATACATATATATATATATATATATATATATATATATATATATATTTATATATATATATATATATATATATATATATTTATATTTATATTTATATTTATATTTATATTTATATTTATATATATATATATATTTATATATTTATATTTATATTTATATTTATATTTATATTTATATTTATATTTATATATATATATTTATATATATATATATATTTATTTATATATATAAGTGTGTGTGTGTTTGTCTATGTGTGTGTGTGTGTTTGTGTGCATTTCTATGTGTTTGAGTGTGTGCGGGGTGTGTGCACACGTGTCCGCTTGTGCGAGTGCACATGTGTGTATATGTGTGCATGCTTGTGCATGCTTGTGTGTGCACATGTGTGTGTGCATGTATCCTTTTGTGTTTGTTGAGGTGTGTGTGTGTGTGCGCGTTATGTAAGTGCACACATGTGTGCATGTGTTCTTGTGTGTGTGTGTGTTCTTGTGTCTTCGTGTGTATGTGTGTGTGTCTCTTTGTCTATGTTTGCACGTACATGTAAATTTATGTGTGTTCATCCATGTGTGGATGTGTGTGTGTTAGTGTATGTCTATTTGGGTGCGTGAGCAAAAATGTGTATGTGTTTGTGTGCACAGTTTGCTCCTCATGTACCAATACCTTATGTCTTAAACCTAGTTTTTGTGTAAATGTTAGGTTCACATACGAAGCTGAAGCACTTGTAATATTTGAGAAAGTATACATATGGCTCTACTTCCACAAGTTCCTAGTTAGTATACAACTCTTTTTATATATGTAATTTGTTAACTTATAATTTGTAAATGTAAAGTTGGGTAGATTCGTGTTGTAATAACATTAATAGTTGACTTTTGAGTACAATCTTGGTGTACACATTTAACACCCCAAATTTTCTAAAACATATAATTTACTAAGAGGAAGCATTACTCATATTGGGATGTCACAAACATGATGATCAATGCAAAAAAATGTAATTTATTGAACCAACATAGGAAAAGAATAACATCTCTCAAGGTCTATAATGAAAATCTTGTACTTAAAATTAATGCATGGTTCTCTCAACTTAAAACTAAACCAAACAAATTATCCTATCATAGTTGACACCCCACCAGTGTCAACTCCTAGATTTCTTCTTGAGGTATAAGCTCCTTGCCTATGCTTTATTACCCTTCTCTCCTACAGACATCGCACCCCCAACCATGCAAATAAAAATAGAAAATGTGTTAGAGTAAGCAGCACTAAGTAACATTATATGAACTAAAAATAAACTATACTTTGGAGAAAAAATGTGAATTAAACATTATAACCATTGAATACTCTTCATATCATTTACCTTTATCTATATCTCTCTTTATCATTGAAATTACTATCATGGGTTTACTATATTGTCTTTCTTCCATAACATTGCTCTCAGGAGCTTGAATATACATGCACCCAAAGTGCTCATTGCTCTTTGGATCTTGATAAATAACATTTCTCTTTAAGAGCATGATCTGTGACTTTTCTCTCAGGAGCTTGATGAACAACATTGCTCTCTAGAGCTTTAATATGGCATTGCTCTCAAGAGCTTGATCTGTGCCCAAAAGGCAAATAACTTGAAAGGAAACAACATGACTAAATTGTCTTGTACGCAACATTACTCTTGAGCATAATAAATTGAAACATTAAATATGACTTAAGAAATATGTTCACATTATCATCATGACCTTAGATAAGGAAAATGTACTGAAATTTCATAATCTGAATCATAAGCACTAATATTGCAAGTACTAATTTGAATGCATGTAATGTCATTATAACTGATTTTCATAAATAGAAGCTATGAAAATCCCTTTGACCCATACTTATTACTCAGAGTTCATGGATCCACTTACTGATTGGATAAGATGTCCTTTTAGATCTTCTCAGGTTTGTAGAAACCCTAATGCCCTAAAATTTACATGTTTTATGTTAATTATTACCTTAAATAACTTTTTAAATCCTAAGTTGGGTCTTTTATGGAAACATGGTCAAAGGTGATGGAATTTAGGCATGGAAACTAGAAAATTAGATCCCAATTCAAAAAAACCTTTCCAATGACTATTTTGTGTATTTTTATGACAACATATATAATTACTACAAATTTTCCAAAATTGACCAATCATAATTCAAGAAAATTCCGTGCTAACAAAGAATTATCTACACCTGGAGCCTCTCACCTAGTTGGTCCAATCATCAGCTACTACGGTGTCCTAAGGCTCCAACCTTGGCGACTGCATTGAACAACCAAGTTAGCGGACAAAAGTCCAACTTTACCCAGGAAACACATGACACCAAAAACAAAAGAACAAGGGCAAACATGTACTCTGCCATGATTAATTGATCATCAAGAGAAATGATCAATGCCAACACAGGAAAGATTTGTGACATGAAAACTCGATCAAAATCCCAAATTGTTGATAACAGATTGTGATCCTAGCTTCTTGGCATCATTCTGGTCATGGCAAGAAAAGGAACTGCCTGTGAGGTGACCGAAACCTGGAATTCAATCTTCCGCTATGGAGGCCCAGAAAGAAGATCAAAGATGTAGCATTTCAGAGAGACACTGGAGGTGCTAAAGGTCTAGATTGCTTCCATAGTTGCTCACAAAAATAGGGTCATGAAACTACAAGGAAAGGTGGGGTTGACTGGAAACCAGGAGATGTCGGCAAACAATAAGGAGAGTCAAAATTGGGGAAAGGCAAAATATCTACAAATTGGGTGAAACTAGGGTGCGAGAAGTGCCTCAGGATGCACATGAACTTGCTTCATTATTTCTCATAGCCACCATTGGTTTGTATCGCTTGTGCAACACCACCAGAGATAGAGGGATGGGGTAACTGGGTTACAAGGGTCCTAAGGGTGAATGAGCAAATCAAGTACATTTTTATGTGGTGTTGATGGATTTCGGCCCCTATATATATATATATATATATATATATATATATATATATATATATATATATATATATATATATATATATATATATATATATATATATTAGGGCTTGGGCATATCTCCCCAGATCAGGAGATCGGAACACAGATGAAACAAGGGAGATTTCCATCAACTTGGGGGTCTAGGGCATGGAACCTTGTGAAAGTCGGGGTCTATGGGTTCAAAAAACTGAGAGGAAGGTAAAACAAATTTTTGTTTTAGTTGGGATTTTATAGAGAGATCGATCACAAGGGAATAAGACGGACATCAACACAGTCCTGAAATGACTAGGACAGGTAAAGGAGATGGCCCTCCTACCTGTAGATGAGTCCATAACCTGGAGTCCAACTCGGGTAGGGGTCTAAAGAGTGGTGACATCCAAATAAACATGACCTAGTATCATCTAACATATTCCTTGAATATCCCATTAAATTTAATTGTAAACTATATATGAAACTTTCCTAACTTATTTAAATGTTCAAATGAAGTCAGTTTCATCTCAAATTTGGATCGTAAGCATATTTTAGTGTCTATAACATTCCTAATGGAATTCTCTCCAATTTGATGATCGATTTATGAATAATTACCTTAGTTTCCATATTAACTTATTAGTGTACCTCAACTTAGATAATGGGTCTCTAAATCAATTAATGACTAATTAATTTTATCTCTAGTTCATATTTTGAAATCATTCTCTATTAGTTAGGGTTTCCTTCATATCAGAGACTCTGGAGTTCTATCGGAGAGAGAAAGAGTGAAAGTTATTTCTTATATATCATGAACTTTTTATGCATGATGAAAAGTAAAGATTGAGATATAGTTGTATTTTATTATATTCTACATGAACAATTATTATCTTGGGGTACTTGCATTAAGATCCAAGGTTTAAACTTAATAGGTGGATGAAAATTGCAATTAAGAATCTACTTTTACTTTAAATTAAGTTTTGGGATGTTTTCATTCTACCCATCTTAATTATATTTTGTCCTCTAAATTCCCACATACTACCCACCTTAGACTTTTAGTTATTCTTAGTTTGAAACACTTACTTCATATTTTTATCTAATAAAAATAGAGTTAAACTAGATCATACCTTCTTCCACATCATCAACCATGCCAAAGATTCTTGCTTGTCTCTTTCTAGTTGGTCTAAATTTATACATTGTCTTTCATCTCTCCTTGCTTTGAAATTGGGGCATTCAAACTTCTTGTGACTCAGTTCTCCATAATGGTAGCAAACTCTGGTGCCAAACCTACATACTCCACCATTGATCTGGTTGCAGGTAGGGCAAGGCTTCTTGTCAGCTAGTCCTTCTAAAACTTTTCTCTTCTTATCATTATGGTTGTTGGAGTTGCTCCAAGATTGATTGTGCTTATCATTCTTCCACATCCTTCCTAGGTGATCTTCTAGTTCCAAGTCAGCCTCATGTGCCTCTTGCACTGTCTTGATGCCATGTCCAGTCATAGCATAGCCCAAATCAGGCTTCATACCATGCATGAATTTCTTTTCCATACATGCCTCTCTAAGCTGAACATGTACTTCTACAACATACAAAACTCCATTGCATATTGGCTAACGGTTGAGTCATATTGTCTCAGATGCTTGAACTTCAATTCCTTCTTCTCAATCATGGCTTCTAAGATATAATAATTGTGGAAGGCAGTTGTGAACTCCTCCCAGGTCAACAGCTCAACATAACATCCTCGGGCATTGGTGAAGTTCTCCCACCAAGTGTGCGTCGCACCCTTCAACATGTGTGTCACAAAGTGAACTTTGGAAGGCTCAGGACATTTGAAATCATGGAAATAATTCTTGACATTGATTAGCCATTATTTAGAATGACCAACTACATTGGTCTCATCTTTTCCAGAGAAGGTTTCTGCTTATTCTTCAAGAAGTCTACTAATGTCAACTCATGGTTCCTCAGTTTATGAGGTCTTCTGTGTTGACCGATCAGAGCATCGGTAAGAACCTTGATGAGCACTTCTAGAGGTGCATTAGGGTTACTGTTAGGGTTACCCCTCTAGAAGCATCGTGATCACTTCCCTCATTGAAAGAGCTTTCCTATCCATCTATGTGCTCCTTATCCTAATTAGATTTCCTCTTGGGAGCCATATACAAAAGGGAACATAAGCTATATGAGATTTTGTGAAAACCCTAGCGGCCAACTATATCTTTTCGCTCTGATACATATTTTAACACCCAAAATTTTCTAAAACATTTTACTGAGTGAAACCACTACTCATATTGGGATGTCACAAACATGATGATCAATGCACAAAAATATAATTTATCCAACCAACATAGGAGAAAAGATAACAGTTCTCATTCTCAAGGTCATAATCAAAATCTTGTACTTCAAATTAATATATGGCTCTCTCAACTTAAAAGTAAACCAAATTAATTATCCTATCATAGTCTGCACTCCCACCATCTTTGGACTCCTAGATTTCTTCTCGAGGTATAAGATCCTTGCCTATGCTTTACTACCCTTCTCTCCTGCAAACAGCATGTCCCCAGCCATGCAAAGCAAAATAGAAAATATGTTAGAGTAAGCGGCACTGAGTAACATTATATGAACTAAACATAAACTATACATTGGTGAAAAATGTGAATTAAACATTATAACCATTGAATACTCTTCATATCATTTATCTTTGTCTATATTTTGGTTTATCATTGAAATTTACTATCGTGGGTTGATTATATTATCTTTCTTCCATAACCTTGCTCTTAGGAGCTTGAATATACATGTACCCAAAGTGCTCATTGCTCTTAGGATCTTGATAAATAACATTGCTCTCAAGAGCTTGATCTGTGACTTTACTCACATGAACATGATGAACAACATTGCTCTCTAGAGCTTGAACATGACATTCCTCTCAAATCTTGATATGTGCCCAAAAGGCAAATAATTTGAAAGGAACAACATAAATCAATTATCTTGTATGTAATGTTACTTTTGAACATAATAACTTGAAACATTAAATCTAACTTAAGAAAGATGTTCACATTATCATCATAACCTTAGATAAGGACAATGTATTGAAAATTCATAACCTGAATTGTAAGCACTTATCTTGCAAGTATTCATTGGAACTATGCATGGGATGTCATTATAATTGATTTTCATAAATAGAAGCAATTAAAAATCCTTGACCCATGATTATTACTCAGAGTGTATGAATCCACTTACTAATTGGATAAGATGTCCTTTTAGATATCTTGATGTTTTTAGAAACCCTAATGTCCTAAAACTTACATGTTTTATGTTAACTATTACCTTAAATAACATTGTATACCCTAAGTTGGGTATTTTAAGGAAAGACAGTCAGAGGTGGTGGAATTTAGGTCTAGAAACTAGAAAATCAGATCCCAATTTGAAAAACCTTTCCATTGATCATTTTTGTATTTTTATAACAATGGATATAATTACCATGAATTTTCCAAAACTGACCAATCATATTTCAAGAAAATCCCACACTAACAAAGCATTATCCATGCCCAGAGCCTCTTTCCTAGTTGGTCCAATCATCAGCTACCCTAGTGTCCTAAGGCTCAAACTCTGGTGACTATGTTGAACCACCAAGATAATGGGTAAAAGTCTGACTTAGCCCAGGGAACATGTGACACCAAAAACAAAAAAACAAGGGCTAACGTGTACTCTGCCATGATCGATTGATTGTCAAGATGAGATGACCGGTGACAATACATGAAATATTTGTGACTTGAAAACTCGATCAAAATCATAAATTTATGAGAATAGATTGTGATCCTATCTTCTTGGCATCATTTTGGTCACAGCAAGCCAAGGAACTGACGGTGAGTCGATCGAAACCTGGAGTTCAATCTTCCGATATGGAGGCCATAAAGAAGATCAAAGTTGTAGAAATTCAGAGAGAAATTGGAGGTGTTAAAGATCCAGATTGCTTCCATAGTTAGTAGGGAAACCAAGGTGATGAAACTAGAAGGAAAGGTGGCAGTGACTGGAAACCAAGAGACATTAGCAGATAGCAAGGAGAGTCATAATTGGGGAAAGGCAAAATAACTACAAATTGGGTGAAACTAGGGTGCGAGAAGTGCCTCAGGATGCACACAAACTTGCTTCATTACTATTCATAGTTACCAGCGGTCTGTACCGCCTGTGCAACATAATAGGATATGGAGGGATGGGGAGGAGCTCCGCGACTGGATTATAGGGGTCTCAAGGGCAAAATAGCAAACCAAGTACATTTCTTTGTGGCATTGATGGATTTCAGTGCCCCATATATATAGTTTAGGGCTTGGGCATATCGCCCCAGATGAAGAGATCGGAACACAGAGGAAACCGGGGAGAGTCCTATTCACTCAGGGGTTTAGGGCATGGAACCCTACAAAAGCCAGGGTCTATGGGTTTGGAAAACCAAGAGGAAGGTAGAACAAAGTTTTGTTTGGTTTGGGATTTTGTAGACAGATCTGTTAAAGGGGAAGAGCGATTGCGGCCATCGACATGGCCCTAAAACAATGGGGACAGGTAAAGGAGATGGCCCTCTTACCTGTAGACGGGTCCTAGATCTAGAGTCCAACTTGGGTTGGGGTCCAAAGAGCCATTATATACAAATAAACATGACTGAGTATCATCTAACATATTCCTTGAATATCCCATTAAATTTAATTGTAAACTATATATGAAACTATCCTAACTTATTTAAATGATCAAATGAAGTCAATTTCATCTCAAACTTGGACCATAAGCATATTTTAGTGTCTATAACATTCCTAATAGATTCTCTATAACTTCGATGATCGATTTATGAATAACTACCTTAATGTCCATATTGACTTATTAGTGTACCTCAAGTTAGATAATGGGTCTTCAAATCAATTAATGACCAATTAATTTTATCTCTAGTTCATATTTTGAAATCATTCTCTATTAGTTAGTGTTTCTTTTATATTAGATATTGTGGAATTAAGTAGGAGAGACAAAGAGTGAAAACTATTTCTTATATATCTTCAGTTTATAAGCATGATGAAAAGTAAAAATTGAAACATAGTTCTCTTTTATTATATTTTACATGAATAGTTACTATCTTGGGTACTTGCATCAAGATCCAAGGTTTAAACTTAATAGGTGGATGAAAATTGCAATTAAGACCCTACTTTTACTTTAAATTAAGTTTTGAGATGTTTCAACACAATTGTGGCTAGTTCATGTATGCCTTTTCTTTTGCATTGCAACTTTATTATAATAGCATCATGTTTCCTAATTTACTGTCCAATATCTATTATTGGGGTCTCATTTTGGATAGAATGACATTTTATGTTGAAATTGGGTACATTACAATTGGTATCATAGCATGAACACTATGTAAACATGGCAATTAGTAATCCCAAAACATAAACTAGGTTCAATTTTTTAGTTAATATATATATATATACCTAGTTGGTTGTACACTACATACCACCTCATTATCTTGGTTAAATAGAGTAGATTGATAGAATTTTTTGCACTTATATGAACGATTGACAATGAATCTAGGCATGACCTATCCTCAAGGTTAAAATCTATGTCCAAACCCAATTTATACCAATTTACTTAGAAATTATATCTCTTCTTACTTTCTTATTATCCAATTCTCTATGAATAAATCAACCTATCAAAACTCTAACTATTTCTATAGGTATCATGGATATAGATTTTCTGATGTGTGGTAGCTCAACTTTTGGTTTGGTTTTATTCGACCATTGGTGTAGTGATTTTCATAGAACATGATTCATCGTTGAATTAAGCAATTTTAGTATGTATGTATGTATGGGATTAAGAAAGAAAGATTTCTCCCCCCCCCCTCTCCCATAACCCGTGGCAGAGGCCGGATGCCTAGGAGGGTGATAAATCAAGAGATGTGTCTCCGTGTGGTTTTGAACTCGGGTCCCTTCATTGGGGATCAGCGGAATTTGCCAACCTGGCTATTCCCTTGTCGGCAGTATGTGTGTATGTATGTATGTATGTATGTATGTAAGGAAGGAAGTGTTACCACCCACATGCGGGGAAGATGGTGTCTATGTAGTCTTAGAGAAAGAAAGTGCCACTAGTTTAGAAGAAAGTAGTTCTAGATTATATATCTAGAGAAAGATCCAATAACATCATGTAAGTATTAATTCTAGTTAAGTTCACATCACACATACCTTAGAATTTAGGGAACTACACATGAGAAATGGTCGAGTATTTTTTAGTCTTGTATGCTTCATGTGGTTATTGGAATTACACAAATGAAAAGTGTAGGTCTATCTAAGTTAAGTTAGGATATATAGGAATTTTGAGAGGCAACTTGAGCCTGAAGCTCTTTACAAATGAGTACCTCTAGTTTTAGGACACAAACCTAGTTAAACTTTAGAGAGGGTGAGATCAAATTGGAAAAGATGCACACCCCAATCCATGGAGTGATTGGTACACATGGAGTGAATGTGTTTATATAAAACTAACCATCAAAATTTACGATATGAGTCATAAGGTAGAATATTCTTAAATGGATGAGTTAATAAATCTTAGTAATTTTCCTAATTAAATACTTCCTAGTTAAGGACCTAACCAAAGACATAGAGGTATCTAGATAAGTGAGAACCTTACATCAGGGTGAGGAAGAGTCCCATGACCCTATTGGAGGTTAATGACACATCATATACATAAGGGCTCAAGTTTAGGGTGGGTTTCTATGAAGGAATATAGTTGTCACTCAAGATATAATTGGGTAAATAAAATGTATGACGGGTGTAAAATAGATGGGAAAAATGTCATTTCCTTGACTTGGTTGGGTCCTATCATGAATGCCTTGGTCTTGTCGATTTCATCCTTAGCACTAGTGCTAAGGTAGACTATGAATATAAGGGAATAAATTTTTTGGGTATTAGTAATCTAAAATGTTGATCCATGCACTCATCTCAGATCATATATGATGTACAAAACCTAATTTCATCTAAAATTTGGTATATTTATTGGTAGAGCTATCAATATTGACCCTAATGACCTAGTAACGTTTATTTTAAACCTTAACTAAAAGTTATTTCATTTGTAGACTCCATTCAATCAAATTTCATCCCAAACTTCTCAATATGATATTGGTCCCATAAACCAATTGCCAGTCCTAGTGAGATTCACTCTATTAATCTTAACCTAGTCTATATCCCCCCTATATACATGTAAGAACTAAGTTTGAAACACAATCTTGGGTTGAAGAAATCTTTATATTAAGGATTACATGATCAAAAAATACAATCATTAAGCTCAATTCTTATGGACCTAAACTTATAATTATTATCATGAAGTCCTAACATGTAAGCAAGATAATAAAGAATCACCTTTGATGATGAAATCAAGTATAGGGTTGATCATAATCCACACCAACAAAGTTAAATGTGATAATTATGGTAACTAATTCAATGGTACATCGATATTACCTTGCATGACTTAGTGGAGTGAAAGTTATTTCATTTGTAAACTCCATTCAATCAAATTTCAACCCAAACTTCTCAATATGATATTGGCCCTATAAACCAATTTCCAGGCCTAGTGAGATTCACTATGATAATCTTGACCTAGTCTATACACCCCTTATATACATGTAAGATCTAAGTTTGAAACACAATCTTGGGTTGAAGAAATATTTTTATTAAGGATTACATGATCACAAAATACAATGATTAAGCTCAATTCTCATGGACTTAAACTTGTAATTATTATCATGAAGCCCTAACATGTAAGCAAGATAATAAAGAATCATCCTTAATGATGAAATCAAGTATAGGGCTGATCATAAGCCACACCAACAAAGTTAAATGTGATATTTATGGTAACTAATTCAATGGTACATTGATATTACCTTGCATGACTTAGTGGAGTGAAAGTTATTTCATTAGTAGGCTCCATTCAATCAAATTTCAACCCAAACTTCTCAATCTAATACTGACCCCATAAACTGATTTCCAGTCCTAGTGAGATTCACTATGATAATTTTGACCTAGTCTATATCCCCCTTATATACATGTAAGATCTAAGTTTGAAATACAATCTTGGGTTGAAGAAATCTTTATATTAAGGATTACATGATCACAAAATACAATGATTAAGCTCAATTCTCATGGACTTAAACTTATAACTATTATCATGAAGCCCAAACATGTAAGCAATATAATAAACAATCACCTTTGATGATGAAATCAATTATAGGGCTGAACATAATCCACACCAACAAAATTAAATGTGATAATTATGGTAAACAATTCAATAGTACATAGATATTACCTTGCATGACTTTGTGGAGTGAAAGATGAAATGTTGGGTAATGGCTTCACAATTTCAAGTGCTGGAAAAAAAATCATAATTCTTAAGGGACTATGGGATCTAAGTCCTAAAATATGAGAATGTCATTATATAAATATTAGACTCAATAATGTTGCAACCTATATAAGGTGGAGGACCACCTAGGTCATTTAAAAATATTAAGATGAAAGCTTAGGTTATACTTAGAACCTTGGTAGTCTAGATCTTGGCCACATAGAAGGAGCGTCAGATGAAGGCGCAGTTCGTTGAAATCACCTTAAGTATGATATTAGTTGAATTTAAGGGAAAAACTTTCATAGAAGGTGGGATACATGTGATGACTCAAATTATAGGGTTTTGATACCAAATATGATATTTTAGAGTCATCAAAGTATGGATCAACAGGGTTGAAGTACTTACTAGACCAATATTGATTATTCACCTTACATGTGTGTAATGGTACAATTTATAGTTATGATAGCTAATTGACATAAACTATCATTAATAGATATTATTAATCAATTTAAGTACTTGTTATGCCAAGTATAAAATTTGAGGTACAATCAGATAAAAAATTATTGATTATGGATCTTCAAGTGTATTAGGGTGAAATAAAGTTAGTGAACCTTGTTTTCTTAGATCAATATATGATTTATTTATATATTACTACACCATAATGTAGAGTTAATTAGAAGAAATTATTTACATGGAGAAAAAAATTTATTTTAGGCTTCAAACTTTGTTGGAAGTTGGTATTTATGTTAAACAACAAATGGTAAAAGTTTCAGATACAAATCGTAATCTGACATAAAGTTATTTCAAATTGAAGTTTGAGGGATTATTGATTAAACTATTATGAAAGACTTTGGTTTGTACGTATCTGATTGAAGGTATGACATTTCAATCTCATATGGAAATCAATATCACAATAGGCTACATTTCCCCTTTATTGGCATAGGATGAGAGATCTAGCAAACGAACCCCTAAGGTTGGGGCACTAAGGTTGGGAAACATGGCCTCATATCAGATGCCTGGTGGAGGTATCATATGACTTTGTAGTTATGCTTTACCTTCAATCCTCTTAGGGTAGTGTAGGGTCCAATGGCCTTTGTGCATTGCATCCACAATCTTGTTGATCTTGGGATATCACACGAGTGTGAACATGTAAAAATTTGATAACTTTCTAAAGTATCCCAATGATCCTTCACTCAGGTCTCTTTAATGAGGGAAAAATTGATGAACACACATTTAGTCATTGCAACTCCCCCATTTTTAATTATTACATGTGGTGGAATCAAGAAAGGTGGTGTAGATCCTTTGAACCCTATGGGGAAAATGTGACACCATCGTTGGAACTTGTAGAAGGGGAAAGTAAAATCATTTTCCCCTCTAGTGGGATTCTTATGGAGGCCAAGCTTCACCATGATGGTATAAAAACATGGATCTTATAGGGTATTATTATGGTGTACCACCATGTGAGTATCATACACTTAGGTTCAATGCCTAATTTATATGATGTCTTAGGTAGGGATATGAGGGCATATATATACCCTATTTCTCACCTGTTCACACTCTTACAACACAAATATTGGGTGTGGAAGAAAGATAGAGAGGCTCCCATCCCACATCGAGCAAGATGAGGAGGTGACTATGATGAAATTGGAACCCAAGGAAGAGACAAACATGACCCTGGTGGTGGGGAATGTCCTATAATTTCTCATTATAGAATGGAGTGCAATAGATCTCTTATTCTAGTAAGGAAATAAGAAAATAATAAAGGAGGAGAAGGAAAAATATTTGTGGAAGTCCCACAACCTATGTGTCCCAATGAGCATGGAATGGGTCATCTGGAGGACCCAAACACGCTCTTCAAGTAATGAAATTAAAACCATGAAAGGAGACTGCATGGTGAGAATAGAGTCACTCAGTTAGTCATCCATGAGGCATAGTAAATCTCATCATGTAATTACACATTTTGAAATATTCAAAATACTCAGGTCTTGCAAAATTAACTATAGACAGCTCCCTTAAAACTATATGCCCCAAATTACCTATAACTTAAAAGTTCCTCATATTGGTCTCATGCATCAGACTATTGGGGATTGGTGATGGTTTATAATTTTAAAGATTCATCTTATTTTTAGAATGTGCTAAATGGAAATATTTCCATTTGATGGAAATTATTTCTTAGAAAGTTACTTTAGGACCCTAATATCATGTGGAAATCCTAGATAGACTCCTACCTAAGTATCATTTATCAAAATTAGTTTTGTCTACATCAAAACCAATTTAAGTGCACCAAACCTTGTTTTAGTTCTAAAAATAGTTTGAATATAAAAAATATGTGAAATTGAACCAATCCCTATTTAAAATTTAAAATCAATATGAAAAATCAAATATGGTTTTGTCTTGGATTGAACCTAGTTTTGCAAAACCCTAATTTATGATGATCCAAGTATTAGTGATGATTACTTGTTATTAATGGAGTGATGATCATAGATCCAAATGATGAAGGATAATCTAGGAATTTATAAAGTGAGGGATATTGATTTATAGTTATCTGACTATATTTTCCTTAGTTTAACTCATATATATATATATATATATATCACAAATATTGTAACAAAACACAAGTATGTAGTACTTGTTATTTAACACCATTTGATAACGTATGTGAATGTATGACTTGTAGTCACTAAGGTTCTTATTTTCCATTTTCTTAGGATGGATTTGTTTTGTCTAGTACATCAATTCAAAGAAGTATTTGGAGGGGAATTCACTAAAACACTAGATGTACAAGTGTTTCCATACTAATGGTTCATATTATTCCTTCCTAGTAGTGAAACTCATTGATGCGACTATTTTTTTTTATCTTGTTATTTGTCTATTTGTGAAAAATATACTTGAATTATGTAAACCTTCAATAAGTGCACTTCATGTCCCACTTAACAGAACCATGTGTATTGACCTTTGATTGAATTAGTACATAGGTAATCATATAGAATGGGAGAAACATAATAATATGTGAGAAGATGTGTAGGTGGTGGAGTTGTTGCCTTAATGTTCTTGTGAGTATACATGTTCATATTGATGTAATTTTTTCACTTTCAACGTGTAAAACCAAACTTATGCAAATCCATGTTGTACTAAGATTACTATTTTTTCTTGAACATAACTTCATGTGTATCAATTGTTGTCTATTCATGCATCCCTTCTCTTCCTCATTGAAACTTTAATACTATTAAATAACTTATTATAATTTTCCTTCCAGATTATAAATAGTGGATCACCATTTTGGGCTACTGTAATATCCAATATTTTCAATCCAAAATGTTAATCACTTATATCAAAGTTTCATCATACATAGTGGAAGACTATGCATCATTGACACGAATAATATAACTTTCACCCAACAAAATATAACATGCACATATATTTCACTATACACAACTTGTTATAAAACTAGATTACATCTTTACAAAGAAATATTGTCATGTACAAGGGAAAATAGGATCTACAACAGGCTCCATCTATAAAATGCTCACAACACATCACAACTCACAATCCCATATCCTCGCTAAATTTGCACCTATAAATATTAAAATAATGGAAAAATCCAGTACAAATGTGTTGATATGTGATGTCCATAAAGGTAACGATTGAAAAGGGAAGCATAACTTTTATTATTAAAAGAATATAGCTTGGCATAATATATTGCAAAACAATGATAATATACAAAATGAATCAGTTCATTATGTGATACGATGTATTTTATTACAAATTTGTAATATACTTCGAATGAGGGTCAACCATTCACCTCATATTTATGATTTGTGGGTGAAGGGAGAAAAAGGTGCCACTTAATTCCAATGAAAGGCCAAAACATTGCTTGACTCAAGGGGAAAGGCTATATACAAAATTTCCACTTGACCAAAATTTATAGATAAGGGAAAGGCTTCAAAATAAATGAGAATGAGATACAAGATACAAACACACAAACAATCTTGGTTATGATTGAGTACATTTGCAAAATATGAAAATGAAAGACAAATAATAATCATGAGGAACATGCTAGCTCAAACGATAGAATAATGCCAAGAAATACAATATAATATCATACATGTCAAAGGAGGAATAAAGTTTATATCAAAATATTATGCTTCTAGTCCAAGTGAACTAGACAGACTTTAAGAGAATAGCCCCATGTACCTGACCCAAATGTCCTATGAAGATTCTAGTTTAGAATGACTTCACTCTGAACATCGACCACCTATAGAGGACATAGAGTCTTCCCAACTGTTCTAAGATCCAAAACCATATGAGAAAACAAGTGGGAAGGCTCAGAACACCCTATAGTTCCTCTAATAGATCTTTCTTGCCTAAAGGTTTCAATGGAGAGGGTTTTGATGAAAAGGACATTGATCTCTTTGGTCTCATATCTATTCAATTTCTATAAACAATGTTTACAAGGGTCAAGGAATTGGAAGATGTTTATGATCACAATTTCAATAGTTTTCTGGGGTGATCGATTCTGAACTCATTGTGTTCAACTAGTGATGAAACTTGCTCTTCCATTTCTGTGACCAAGAAGATAGTATCTATGTTAAACCAAGTCCAAAAGAATCAAGGTCTTTCACCAAAAATTGATGATGTATTCCCATATAAGCATTTTATTTCAATTTCAAACTCCACACTAAAAATATTAATGATCAAAGCATATCCCAACAAAAACTTTAAAAAATTCCATGTCTTTCTAATTGAAAGCAAAGTCCTTCTAAAACAAACTTCACTATTCTAAATATCATACTTTTTCATTTACAATTCCTTAATTTATAAACCACAAATTCAAATGGAAACCAATTTTGATCATCAATGACCTTCTATATAACATTCCTTTTGACCAAAGATGGACTGAGAAAGGGAACATTTTGTGTAACCACAACTCCCCAAAAGGAAAATATAAATAATAGGTCATAATTCTCATAAATATCTCTATATATTTCAAACAATTTTTCTCATAACAAAAAAATGCTATCTCATACTTTTATTTTAGTCTCTTACTTAACAAAGTTCCATTGGGTATCAAAATGTAATTATCTCACTCTTCTTAAATGCACAACTAAAAAATACATAATATAGCGTTACTTTAATTTTCTTGCTTTATTTATCATACTTCTAAAAAGACTATTGTTGTTCATTATTTTTTTATATAATCCATTCCAAAGGTCTTAAGATATTATTTCTAGAATTCAATTTTCTAATTGAATAATATTTATTGTGTAAAAAAGACCTGAAGCATAAGGGTATTACATTCACCTACACCTTAAAGGTATTTCGTCCTTAAAATTCAACCCAACTCGACTTAGAGTATTTGTAAGGTTAACACTTCCACTTTAGTCAGCCCACCTTTTCAAGATGTCTTATACAACATGTTACCAATATTGAGCATGAAATACAACTATATCCAAGGATTGAAGAAAGAATTAGGATTTTACACCCAAATTATACAAGTTACCACCCATTATTATCATAGTTTCATTAATAATAATTAGATACATACAATGTAATCATGTAAGCAATGATCCATAGCTTTCCTCACAACAAAAAGATATTTATGAAACCTACATCTTACATTCATGATGCATGTTACATATATTATACGTCAAGGTTGTTGGCTAAATGGACATCTATAAAATCCCTTTGTTTTGATTATGACAAACATTTCATTCTTATTTATCTAACGAGCTACTTGAGTGTGTAGGATGGCACAACTATAAGGAAAATCCAACGTGAAGTATTTATATTTTCATGCAAATGTAATCATTGTAAAAACTTGTACAGAATTATAATGTACAAGTACTTAGAATCGCATGTAAATCAAGCATTGGATTTTCCCTAGCTAAACACCTTAGTCATCCATTCAATAGGATCACATAATGCACACTTATGCACACACTTAGTATCTTAATTGAAAGATTGAAAACAGAGTCAATCTCGGTCGACCACACTCCTCGACCGAGACACTCTCGGTCGACAAACCTCTCGACCGAGATTGACCAAAAATAGCCGTTAGACACAGCAGTTAACAGTTGCAAATAAACGTTAATCCAGAGAGCCTGTCGGTCGACAAATCCTCGACCGACTGGACATCTCGGTCGACAAGTCCTCGACCGAGATGGTCTCTGACAGCAACTGCAGAATTAATTAACTAGCCGTTGCTAATGCACCTAACTTATTCCTAACGGCTAGTTAAGCACTAGGAACCCCCTAGAAGTTGTCTAGAATGTCCTTAAGCATACTTAGGCCATTCCTATAAATAGGACAAGCCATAGGACACTAAGATACACTTCTTACACTTGATATACTTGAGAAAATACTTGAGCCCTCTTGTGCAATCTGTGTGAACTGAGCTGTGTGATCAATTGGCCATTTTCTCCTTTGCTCAAGCTCGTCCTATAGGCTAGATTTTCCTAACCCTAGCAATCACAAGTCCATCATATTGGCTAGGAAAATCCAAACGCTTGATCTAGGGAAATCAAGCCTTGAGCTACAAGGATAAGTTGTATTTTCTTTTATTCCTTTCTCGTTCCTTTGTATTACTTGTACTCTCCTTGCTACTCCAGGTAGGAGGCTGCGGATTGGAGAGGTTGAAGCTCTTCGTGTGAAGAGGAGGACTTTGGACTACTTCGGAAGGCTGTCTTGACGGGAAGCTACTTCAGGAGGAAGGCTACTTCAAGGGGGAGCTTGAAGTTACTTCAAGGAAGGCTGCTTCGAGGTTGGCAAGACTACTTCAGGGTGAAGGCTGTCCAAAGGGTGTTTAGAAAGTATTGTAAATTTTATGTAACATCCTTGAGAGGTAATAAAATTTAGTACTTTCAAAATCCCGGTTGGGTAAGCAACCGGGTAGTGGACTGACTCCTTAGTATTTGCTAAGGTGGAACCACTCTAAACACCTGTGTTCCTCTTCTCAATCTTTACTTTGGTTGTTTGAGTTTAAATTATTTTAAAATCTCTATAAAACTCTATTCACCCCCCCTCTAGAGGTTTTCAATTGGTATCAGAGAAGGCTTCAAGGAGCCCTAACAAAGTCTTGAAGAAAAGATGGGGGATGGAGTGCTCAACAACCTCAACATTGAAGGAACGCTCGTTGCTCGACCTCCGGCATTTGACGGGACAAACTATCAATACTGGAAGAGAAGAATGCAATTTTACTTCCAAGGAATCAATTGGGATCTTTGGAGAATGGTATCTACACCATACACACTTCCACAAGACGAGTTCGAAGTATGGGACGCTAATACGGTAAAAATGGCACAAATGAATGCAAAGGCGGTAAGCATTTTATATTGTTCCATTTCAGTAGGTGAATTTAATAGAGTATCAAACTGTGATACCGCATATGACATTTGGCATAGATTATCTATAACATATGAGGGTACGGTTCAAGTTAAAAACTCTAAAGTTAGTTTGCTTAAAACCAAATTTGAACATTTTCGTATGGATCCAAACGAAACTATTAGTGAAATGTATTCAAAATTTTCTACTATTGTCAATGGTTTGAGTGCTTTAGGGAAACCTGTTCTTGAGGAAGATCAGGTATCAAAAATACTTCGATCTCTTCCTCCAAAGTACAAACCAAAGGTGACAGCTATTGCAGAAGCAAACGACCTCACTCGCCTCAAAATGGAACAGCTCATCGGAAACTTAGAAGCTCATGAGGCAGACCTAGAAGAGGAAGAGAGAAGAGAACATGAACATCAACGTGGGCCAAAGAAAGACGTGGCTCTCAAAGCATCAAAAGCTCTCTCACAAGAAAGTGAGGAATCTAGTGAAGAAGAAGGAGAAGAAGCATTGATAGTCAATGGTAAGAAATATAGAAGGTTTAAATCTAATAAAATTTCTAGTTCTTCTTCCACTCCCAGGTGCTTCGAATGTGGAAAGAAAGGACATTTCAAAAATGAATGTCCCAAAGCTAAGAAGGGAAAGAAAAGCTCACATAAGAAGAAAGAAAAAGCTTATAAAGCAGCATGGGATGAAACGAGTGAAAGTGAAAGCGGAGAAGACAAGATAGAATGTCTAATGGCAAGAGAAGATGAAGAATCTCAAGAGGTAAGCCTAGTTGATCTTCCTAAAGAAGAGTTAGTAGCTAGCTTACAAGAAACTCATGATAAATATGTTGATGCCAAGAAGAAACTAAAAAGGACTATAAAATCAAACAATGAGCTCATTGCCAAAATAGATGAACTTTCTTCCGAAAAGAATAACATTGATCTTGAAAATGTATCTTTAAAAACATCTTTAGATGATTGCACTAGAAAGCTACTTACTTTGGAAACTAATGTTGATCTTCTATCAAAAGAAAAGACTGATTTGTTAGCTAAACTACAAGCTTTTCAAACTCAACCTATCTTGTGCAATCATTCGGACTATGACATTATTGTAAAAGAAAAGGATTCATTGCTTTCTGATTTAGACCAGGCAAGAAAAGATATACATAAGAAAATGAATAACATTGCTCAGTTGCAACAAGAACTTCATGAGTTAAGAAGAAAAGATATTCTTGATAACCTATTAAGAAGTGGTACTACCTTCAATGGAAGAAAAGGTTTGGGATATGTTCCAAAGAGAAACCAAACCAAAAAGACCCAAACTATGTTTGTACCCAAAAACACAATGACTAGAAAAAGAAACGAAGTTGATTCTATTACTTGTCATTTCTGTTTACGTCTTGGTCATTACTATTTTTCATGCCCCTACAAGACTAAGAAGTCCAACTTAGTTTGGACCCCAAGACCTCAAACTTAGAAGAATGGAATGTAGTTGAGATATGACAAAATACTTAATTTGTGCAATTTATATTGTCCTATCTCAACAAACGATGCTATGCTTATTGGTATTATTTTTCTGCATTGCTGTACTAAAACAGAAACTTCGTCGGTCGAAGTACTGTCGACCGAGCTCTGGGTCGGTCGAAGTAGTGTCGACCGACTGGATGTCTTTAACAAAATGAAAATCTTCCAGTACTCATTTCGGTCGAACACTGGTCAACCGAAAAATTTTTATGTTCTTTTTGATTGTGATACAGTAACCTCCTCGATCGATAAATTGTCGACCGAGAATTATATCGGTCGAACAATCGTCGACCGACTGGTTTCCTGTATCAGAACTTTTATACACATCAGCAAATTAAAAAGTTTCTAACCTTATCGGACCATCACATGGGTACCAAAATCTATATTCTAATGCAGGAATGGGTCGTTGACAGTGGTTGCTCCAAACATATGACCAGAAACAAGGATGCATTTTCAACTTTTGAAGAAAAGAAAAGTGGGACGGTCACCTTTGGAGACAATGGTAAGGGCAAAATCGTTGGAATAGGTAATGTTGGAACAAATCTTGAAATCAAAAATGTTCTACTAGTTGATGGATTGCATCATAACTTAATAAGTGTAAGTCAACTATGTGATAGCGGTTATGATGTGTTATTTAACAAAACCTGCTGCAAGTTATTGATAGAAAATACTACAACTGTTGTTTATGAAGGAAATAGAGTTGGAAATCTTTATATCCTTAAACCAAAATCTATGAAATCAGTAGTAGGTAAATGCTTACTTGCAAATGAAAACACCTTACAACTATGGCATAAAAAGCTTGGTCATGCTAGTTCACATGCTATTAAAAAGTTAGTAAAATATGATCTTGTTCGTGGATTACCTGTTTTGTCTTTTGATCAAGTTGCAAATTGTGAACCTTGTACAATGGGAAAGCAAACCAAAACATCTTTTAAATCAAAACATGTACTTAGCACCAGTAGATCCTTAGAATTAATTCATATGGATTTATTTGGACCAATGAGAACACAATCTATTGGTGGTAAACGATACTGTTTTGTTATTGTTGATGATTATAGTAGATTTACATGGGTACATTTTATTGCAACAAAAGATGACACTATTCATGTCTTTATGCAATTTTGTTCTAAAATTGAAAATCTTTTACAACATAAAATATGTACCATTAGAAGTGATCACGGTGGCGAATTTGAAAATCATACTTTTGAAACTTTTTGTACATCTCAGGGATATACTCACAATTTCTCTGCTCCACGTACCCCACAACAAAATGGTATTGTGGAACGGAAAAATCGATCTCTACAAGAAATGGCTAGGACCATGATGCTTGAACACAACACACCTAAAACCTTTTGGGCTGAAGCTGTAAACACAGCTTGCTATGTGCTAAATAGAGTCACGGTTCACTCTCACTTGAAGAAAACTCCATATGAAATAATACACTCTAAGAAACCTAGAGTTGACTACTTCCATACTTTTGGCTCTACATGTTATATTTTAAACACCAAGGATGATAGAGACAAGTTTGATTCTAAATCACAAAAAGCATTCTTCTTGGGATATTCTACTTCTAGCAAAGCGTTTAGGGTATATAACACTATCTCTAGAAAAGTTGAGGAATCCATTCATGTTTCTTTTCATGAGGAATCAAAATCTACAAATTTAGATATCATTGATCTCACAAATCAATTTGAAACTATAACCATTCCAAATGATAATGAGAAAACTCCCACATCCGATCCTTCGGTCGAATCACAACCTCCACCTAGGCTGATCAAGGATCATCCCCAAGAGCTAATTATTGGAGATCCAAATGATAAAGTCAAAACTAGGTCCTCTTTCCAAGATGTTGCAAACATGGCTTTTGTCTCTATCATTGAACCTAAGAAAATATCCGAAGCTCTTAAGGATGATTACTGGATAATAGCCATGCAAGAGGAATTAAATCAATTCACTAAAAATGATGTATGGGATTTAGTTCCTAAACCACAAGATAAAACTATCATAGGCACTAAATGGGTTTTTAGGAACAAACTTAATGAGGCAGGAGAAGTCATACGGAATAAAGCACGGTTAGTTGCACAAGGATATAATCAACAAGAAGGAATTGACTTTGATGAAACATATGCACCCGTAGCTCGACTTGAAGCTATTAGGATGTTATTAGCTATTGCTGCCCATAAAAACATTCAGTTATATCAAATGGATGTCAAAAGTGCATTTCTAAATGGTATCATACAAGAAGAAGTTTATGTTGCTCAACCACCTGGCTTCGAAATCCCAGAAAAGGACGATCATGTTTATAAACTTAAAAAGGCACTTTATGGTCTAAAACAAGCCCCTAGGACTTGGTATGAACGGCTCAAGACATATCTTTTTGATAATGGTTTCTCTATTGGAAATTCAGATTCTACTCTATTTTTCAAAACATATGCATCTGATTTCTTAGTTGTACAAATATATGTTGATGACATTATTTTTGGTGCCTCAAATGAATCATTATGCACACAATTTAGTGACATTATGCAAAAAGAATTTGAAATGAGCCTTATGGGTGAACTAACATTCTTTCTTGGTTTTCAAATTAAGCAAACACCTGCCGGAATTTTTATAAGCCAAGAAAAATACACTAAAGAACTGTTAAAACGCTTTGGGATGGATCAATGCAAACATGCTACTACTCCTATGGCTACTTCTATTAAAATTGATAAGGATGAAAATGGGGAACCTATTGATGATTCCTTATATAGAGCCATGATTGGTAGTTTGCTATATTTAACCGCTTCCCGACCGGACATTATGTTTTCCGTTGGTCTTTGTGCTCGATTTCAATCCCAGCCTATGCAATCTCATTTTCTTGCGGTTAAACGAATCCTTCGATATCTAGCCGGCACTACTTGTTTTGGTTTATGGTATCCAAAAGGACAATCATTGGATTTTAAAGCATATACTGATGCGGATTATGCCGGTTGTCGACTTGATCGCAAAAGTACTAGTGGTGGATGTTTCTTATTAGGTAGAGCCTTAGTATCTTGGTTTAGCAAGAAACAAAACACGGTTGCCCTATCTACCACCGAAGCTGAATATATGGCAGCTGGGTCTTGTTGTGCTCAAGTGCTCTATATGCAACAGGTTTTAAGCGATTATGGTTTTCATCTTTCATCTACACCTATTTTTTGTGACAACACAAGCGCCATAAACTTAGCACACAATCCTATTCTACACAGCCGGGCCAAACATATTGAAACCCGTCATCACTTCTTAAGGGATCACATCTCAAAGAATCATGTTTCCCTTCATCATGTTGATACAGAAAATCAATTAGCTGATATCTTTACAAAACCGCTTCCATTAGATCAATTCAACAACATTAGGAAGCAACTACTTATTACTACGTTGGAGGATGTTTTCTTTGATATCTGCGGTTCTTAAAAACGACTACTTATGCTTTTATGATTTGTATCAATATTGATATGAACATTTCAATTGGTAATTTGCAAATTGTTGCCTCTTGGCTAGACACCTCATTGCTTTACATTTTGGCTATTCAATGGACATCTTTTTTCGTTCATTTTTGATGGAATATCTAATTAAGGGGGAGTTTTTAAATAAAACAGTTATCTTTTTGAGATGACAAAGGGGGAGAGATATATAAAACTATAACCTAATACTTATGACAAACTCAATCAATGAGTTTCATAAATATACTCTTGGCTTTACATTGAAAGCTGCTATATTCCCAAATGAACTGGATTTCATGTTCCATAATTCACTGGGGATACTAAGCACACATTTTATAAATAAGAGGAAAAGTTCCAAATGGCAATCTAAAGGTATGGCATTTATATGTTTTATATTTCCTTTATTCATATTTTGGAAATGTTTGTCATCTTCAAAAAGGGGGAGATTGTTGGCTAAATGGACATCTATAAAATCCCTTTGTTTTGATTATGACAAACATTTCATTCTTATTTATCTAACGAGCTACTTGAGTGTGCAGGATGGCACAACTATAAGGGAAATCCAACGTGAAGTATTTATATTTTCATGCAAATGTAATCATTGTAAAAACTTGTACAGAATTATAATGTACAAGTACTTAGAATCGCATGTAAATCAAGCATTGGATTTTCCCTAGCTAAACACCTTAGTCATCCATTCAATAGGATCACATAATGCACACTTATGCACACACTTAGTATCTTAATTGAAAGATTGAAAACAGAGTCAATCTCGGTCGACCACACTCCTCGACCGAGACACTCTCGGTCGACAAACCTCTCGACCGAGATTGACCAAAAATAGCCGTTAGACACAGCAGTTAACAGTTGCAAATAAACGTTAATCCAGAGAGCCTGTCGGTCGACAAATCCTCGACCGACTGGACATCTCGGTCGACAAGTCCTCGACCGAGATGGTCTCTGACAGCAACTGCAGAATTAATTAACTAGCCGTTGCTAATGCACCTAACTTATTCCTAACGGCTAGTTAAGCACTAGGAACCCCCTAGAAGTTGTCTAGAATGTCCTTAAGCATACTTAGGCCATTCCTATAAATAGGACAAGCCATAGGACACTAAGATACACTTCTTACACTTGATATACTTGAGAAAATACTTGAGCCCTCTTGTGCAATCTGTGTGAACTGAGCTGTGTGATCAATTGGCCATTTTCTCCTTTGCTCAAGCTCGTCCTATAGGCTAGATTTTCCTAACCCTAGCAATCACAAGTCCATCATATTGGCTAGGAAAATCCAAACGCTTGATCTAGGGAAATCAAGCCTTGAGCTACAAGGATAAGTTGTATTTTCTTTTATTCCTTTCTCGTTCCTTTGTATTACTTGTACTCTCCTTGCTACTCCAGGTAGGAGGCTGCGGATTGGAGAGGTTGAAGCTCTTCGTGTGAAGAGGAGGACTTTGGACTACTTCGGAAGGCTGTCTTGACGGGAAGCTACTTCAGGAGGAAGGCTACTTCAAGGGGGAGCTTGAAGTTACTTCAAGGAAGGCTGCTTCGAGGTTGGCAAGACTACTTCAGGGTGAAGGCTGTCCAAAGGGTGTTTAGAAAGTATTGTAAATTTTATGTAACATCCTTGAGAGGTAATAAAATTTAGTACTTTCAAAATCCCGGTTGGGTAAGCAACCGGGTAGTGGACTGACTCCTTAGTATTTGCTAAGGTGGAACCACTCTAAACACCTGTGTTCCTCTTCTCAATCTTTACTTTGGTTGTTTGAGTTTAAATTATTTTAAAATCTCTATAAAACTCTATTCACCCCCCCTCTAGAGGTTTTCAAAGGTTATCTTAGTGGCTCAACCTACATCACATTTTCAGCTTAAGTGAGATTCACTCATGTGTCATAAATTTGTAAAGAATAATATCACTATCAACATCAAGTTTTCATGATCATCTCAGTTGTATCCAAATATGAGATCCACAATCTCTAGACACTCAATCTAAGGCCTATTCAAATCAAAGTATGACTTTCTAACCATAAAATTTCTATGCATATAAAAATTTTCTCTGAATCTCAGAGGTGGTACACACATTACTCCTTTACATGGATCAACTAAACTGAGTATGAGGCTCATAAAGGAGATCACATATCACATACTTCATCTAGGTTCTTGGGACATCTACCTCAACCAGAAGGAGTTTCACTCATAAATTCAAAAACCTCTTCTCTATAAGTTTGGGTTCTTTCACACGAAGTCTAGGGTTCAACATTTCCATGGGAACCACAGACAAGGTGACTCAACTCATATATTTAGCAGTTGTCTAGCTAGGAACTCATTATTGCATATTGCATCATTCATATAATTCAAATTTCACAGTTTTGAATTTCACATATTTTAGAGGTTAGTCCCTCTGACCTTCTCCCAAGTCGGGTCCACCCTTTCTCGAGTTCACCCTAACAAATGTCCCATGCTAGAGTTTCCTTATTTGTAAAGATCTTGAGGCCCATGTTTCTTCACAACTATATCTCAATTATCATATATCAACTCATATGTTCCTATGTATATGCATGCCTGCAATCGCACTATCTATCTATGGCACAACAAACAAGACAACAAAATCACATATGGTGCTCGATCATCTAGACTTGCATGATTTAAGAGGTCATCTAAATCATCAAACAAAATCCAAATCCTACATCTCATACATAGATCACCATATATCAAATTCATATTATCATCAATAAAGCTTATATTCACTAGTCTACATACTAGCCTAACCATTATCAAGGCTCTAGATGATATAAAGAATACATATATCATCTAAAACTTTTCATATTGATTGATGTTACATCTCTTTCTCTTAGATAACATGGACACCTACTATCTTTTTTTGAACTAGTAAGAACATGATGTATGCTTGTATAGCTACCTAAGCATATGTCATGATCATACATCTAGGGTTTGCACTCCATAGGGTCTCCCCTCCCTCAACCTCCCAAACATGTATCCCATACTACATGATAGAAGAAAATAAGTTGAGAAAAACATCAAGAATTACACAAGACTACACCTAGTTCTACAACATCTAGGTTTCTAACTCTAAAGGCTAAGTCAGACATATCCTATATACTTAAGGTTACTAGATGTTTTAGTTTTCATGTTTGTATTAGTTTTTGAGCCATGAATAGTAGTACAGTGTAGTGGTGTTGCTCATGCTCTGGTACCAGCTGTAACATCCTAGATTTGCAACCCAAAATGTTAACTATTTATGGAGGACTATGCATAATTAACATAAACAACACAACTTTCACCCAAAAGAATACAACATGCACATATATTTAACTTTACATAACTTGTTATAAAATTAGATTACTTATTTATAGTGAAAAATTTTCATGTACAAGGAAGAAGAGGATATACAACATGCTCCACCTATCAACTTCTCACAACACATTACATCTCTCAATCCCATATCCTCACTAAATCTGAAATTGTAGTGGAAAAAGTCAACACAAATGTGCTGAGTATGTGATCCCCATAAAGGACATAAATAGTGAAAAGGAAATCATAACATGCATTTTTAATAGAATATAGTTTGGCATAATATATAGGAAAACAACAATAATATACATTTCAAATCAGTTCATTATGTGATAAGATACATGTTATTACAAATAGTAGTGTACTCCAAATGAGCGTCAACCATTCACCTTACGTTTATGAGGTGTGGGTGAAAGGGCAAAAATGTGCCACTAAACCCAAATGGAAAGGATGAAGTGCCACTTGGCCCAAGGAGAAAGCATATATACAAAATTTCCACTTGACCAAATCCAAAGATAAGGAAAGGTTTCAAAATGAGCGAGGATGAGATATGATATATGAGTGCACTAACAATCTTAATTATGTTTAGGTTCATTTGCAAAATATGTATGTCAAAGAGAAAAATAATAGTCAAAGGGAACATGCTAGCTCAAACAAAAAAAATAATGCCAACCCATACAATATAATAGTAGACATATCAAAGGAGGAATAGAAATTGTATCAAGATATTATGCTTCTACTCAAAGTGTATTAAACAAACATCAAGAGGATAGTACCATGTATCTAATTTTAGATGTCCTATAAAAATTCTAGTTAAGAATGACATCATTTCAAACATCGACCACCTATTGGCCACATAGAGTCTATCCTTGCTTCTCAAAGATCCAAAACTATATGTGAAAAGAAGTACATAGGCCCACCACATCATGTAGTTCCTATAAAAGATCTTGGTCACCTAAATATTTCAATGGAGATGGTTTTGATGAAAAAGGAATCGATCTCTCAGATCTCACATCTATCCGATCTCACATCTATCTGCTTTCTATTCGATATGATTAGAAGGTTCAAAGAAGTGGAAGCAATTTATAATCATGCTTACAATAGTTTTCTAGAGTGATTGATTAGGAATTCATCATATTTATCTAGTGAGGACATCCACTTTCCCTTTTAATGTGACCAATAAGATAGCTTGTATGTTAAACCAAGTCTAAAACAATCAAGGTCTTTCTATTGGTAAGGTATGCCCATAGATCCAATCATATGATGATTGACATGGCACAATTACCTAAAAGGATTTTATTAATAATAACATATATAAAGGCAAGCTTCCAATTCATCTATTTCACTCAGTTATGAGATAATGAGGATACAGAGTGAATGTCTAGAGTATTATGTACTCAATGACGTATGTTGTCAAGTTCCTATCCTTGTGATGAGATCATACAGATAAAGAGTACATATACATAATCTCTTTATCTCCATGATCGATTGTTATTGTGGAAGGTTGATAGACAAAAATAACACACAAGATCATAGAGTGGGGTTGTTGATGACTAAATCTCATTAGTCATGATATGGCAATATTAAATCAAGCAGACATATACTTGTTAGATAACAGTGTATCAGACAAACCAACCTTGAGAGTGACACATGGTTTTGTGGTCACAGTCATCTCTCATAGTGAAGGTGGTTATTGTGATTCTTAAACCTAAAATCACTACACTTGTAACATACCGGATCTTGGACCCTAGCTTAAAACTTTGACCTTTTGGGTTTGACCAAGCAAGGTTGGGGTTAGTATGATCTTAATAATCAAATACATGAATAAGGTAATCTAATAAGTCATATAATTCATTTGGATGGTAATAAGATGATAAAGAACTTAAATGAATGAGTAATTGATCTAATGGGCCTAATGGCATAACCCATGTAAGAAATCCTCAAAATAAAGAATAGACTTCAAATTCGTAATCTACACATTAAAATAAGTTTACATGTCAGTTTTCATTTAATTTGGACAACCTTGAAATAATATGGTGAGTTAAGAGAGAGAAATTGCCTAAAAAGTGTAATTAATAAATAAATATAATAATTGACCCCAAAAGAGAAAAATAATGTTATATTCATAATCTATATAACAAATATAGCCTTTGGATGAATTTTCATCCAATTTGGAGAAGGTTTGCTTAAAAGATAAAACCAGGAGAGAGAAAGTGTGTAGAACCTTCAAAATATTAATTAAATACTCAAACAACTCCAATATGTAAAATTGATGAAAAATTCGTATCCAACACATTAAATATGACTTGTGGGTCAAGTTTCATAAAAAATAGATAATCCTAATGCCATTAATGAAGGAGGAAAGAGAAAATGAGATTTGATTTATTTAATAGGATAAAAGTTTCTAAAAGGAAAAACTAAGTGCATAATCAGAATCTACATGCTTTATTTGGCCTCTGTGCAAAATTTTACTTAATTCAGATAATATTTGAGCCCTCAATTTTAGAAAAATAAAATAAGGAAATAATGCTTTCTAACTTTGGTTTAATCGGATTCGATTTTGTATTTCAATATGTCACGCCTGGCTTCCAGTTTCCTTTGATGCGAGATCTCTCCTCAACCGTCTGATTCTGATCGAACCTCTCTAGCTCATCTCCTACCTTGGGTAGGAGACTTCCGCTGTGGCTCCTGAAGATTTGTTTTCCTTGCGCCGAATCTTTCCTCACCTATACGTTTCTCTACCCACTCTCTTTTCCCCTGGATTCCTCATTCTTCTCCGTGCAGCCCGAGCCCTATATATAGGGGTTTCCCTTCTTCGAGTTTTCAAACACCTTGGGTGAACATGGTTCCCCTGTCTTGCCTCATTTCCTGTTTCTTTTCCTTCTCCTTGTCGTATCAAGTCATCGGACCTCCAGGGAATTGACCCCAGGCCTCCGGCGGGATCCCAAGTCCTAGTTGCCTGCCTTGGTTTGGCTTCTAATAACTCTAAGCATGTTTCCTTCTTCGGTCGTCAGCTTGGTTCATCGCCTTATGGAGAAACCTTCGGTTGTTATCATGGACGCCAAGGATTTGTTCCTTTGGTCTAAGTATTTCGTGGTGTTCAACAGGAGGTAAACACATCCTCAATTTGATGTTTTGGTCGTGATCCTGGTTTCCCCCAATCTTCCCAGTCGAGCAGTTCTCGTACAGTGGCAATGGTGCGTGAGCTGGGAGACAGGTTGTGTTTTTTTTTCCCTAATCTACCCTCATGCTTTCCTGTTTTCTTTGTTTTCTAGCTAAGGGCATAATCGTCTTTTCGCTCTCTATTTTCCTTAGCTATGGGAGAGGTCAACCGAGAGGATGACTGGTGATGCGGCCACTTCTTATTGGGCCAATTCATAGGCTAGGACCCACTCTCTCTCTCTCTATGTCTTTCTCTCTCTTCGCTTGCAATTGTTTTTGCTGACGTGGAATTTTCTAATTGGTTGGTGCTTAAAAATTGATAACTAATTATCTGTTTAGCCAAAAATTACAAATAAATACTCATTGGATTCATAAAAATGTTAGCTTTCTTTTAATAAATAAATATAATAATTGACCCCAAAAGAGAAAAATAATGTTATATTCATAATCGATATAACAAATATAGCCTTTGGGTGAATTTTCATCCAATTTGGAGAAGGTTTGCTTAAAAGGTAAAACTAGGAGAGAGAAAGTGTGTAGAACCTTCAAAATATTAACTAAATACTCAAACAACTCTAATATGTAAAATTGATGGAAAATTTGTATCCAACACGTTAAATATGACTTATGGGTCAAGTTTCATAAAAAATGGATAATCCTAATGCCATTAATGGAGGAAAGAGAAAATGAGATTTGATTTATTTAACACGTTAAAAGATTCTAAAAGGAAAAACTAAGTGCATAATCAGAATCTACATGCTTTATTTGGCCTCTGTGCAAAATTTTACTTAATTCAGATAATATTTGAGCCCTCAATTTAAGAAAAACAAAATAAGGAAATAATGTTTTCTAACTTTGGTTTAATCGGATTCGATTTTGTATTTCAATATGTCACGCATGGCTTCCAGTTTCCTTTGATGCGAGATCTCTCCTCGACTGTACGATTCTGATCAGACCGCTCTGGCTCATCTCCTACCTTGGGTAGGAGACTGCCGTTGCGACTCCTGAAGATTTGTTTTCCTTGCGCCGAATCTTTCCTCTCCTCTACATTTCTCTACCCACTCTCTTTTCCCTTGGATTCCTCGTTCTTCTCCATGCAGCCCAAGCCCTATATATAGGGGTTTCCCTTCTTCAAGTTTTCAAACACCTTGGGTGAACCTGGTTCCCATGTATTGCCCTGTTTCCTATTTCTTTTCCTTCTCCCTGTCGTATCAAGTCATCGGACCTCCAAGGAATTGACCCCAGGCCTCCGGCGGGATCCCAGGTCCTAGTTTCCTGCCTTGGTTCGGCTTCTAATAACTCCAAGCATGTTTCCTTCTTCAGTCGTCAGCTTGGTTCACCGCCTTATGGAGAAACCTTCGGTTGTTATAATGGACGCCAAGGATCTGTTCCTTTGGTCTGAGTATTTTGTGGTATTCAATAGGAGGTAAAAACATCCTCAATTTGATGTTTTAGTCATGATCCTGGTTTCCCCCAATCTGCCCAGTCGAGCAGTTCTCGCACAGCGGCAATGGTGCGCAAGCTGGGAGACAGGTTGTGTTTTCCCCCCTAATCTACCCTCATGCTTTCCTGTTTTCTTCGTTTTCTAGCTAAGGGCATAATCATCTTTTCGCTCTCTGTTTTCCTTAGATGTGGGAGAGGTCAACCGAGAGGCTGACTGGTGATGCGGCCACTTCTTATTGGGCCAAGTCATAGGCCAGGACCCACTCTCTCTCTCTCTTCGCTTGCAATCGTTTTGGCTGACGTGGAATTTTCTAATTGGTCGGTGCTTAAAAATTGATAACTAATTATCTATTTAGCCAAAAATTACAAATAAATACTCGTTGGATTCATAAAAATGTAAGCTTTCTTTTGGTATTAGTTTTGTCGCCTAAATCTAATGTTTTAAATAGGTGTTTTCAATGGATCTATTTAATAATGAATTAACTTGTAAAAATCATAACTAATTATCTATAAGTTAGAAAAATATAATAAAATATGTTTTGGAATCCTAATAACCTAATATAAAATATGGCATGGTTTAGGAAACCTAATTCATATATTAATAAAAAAGTGGTTTTTAGGGTTTTTGAAATTAATATAAATCTAACCCTAATTCCACATATATGCTTAATAGGTTCCTTTGCTACCTAGGCTTGGACCTAGAAGTGACTTTGGACTTTGAAGTTGAGGTATGTTGTATCCCCTATTCATCCATATTGAGAAATTCACCTACTTTATCATTCTTTTGAATTTTGGCTTACACAAAATGTCTTATCTCTTGATATCATGGTTCGTGTGAACTATCTTGCTTGTTATGGACTTAGATATTCTCTTGCTATCTATCTTGTGTCGTGGTGCATGTTGTTCTCTTTTATTGTTATGTTCCACTTGGAAGTGGATGTTATATGTTTGTGTTGTCTATTGTAGCAATCTTTCTATCATCTTCTGACTAAACTATTTGCTTGCCTCTATATTTACATGCAATGTGAATCAGTAGCACTAGAATAATGTAAATTACTTTGATTGTGGGGTGTGTGCCCTACTGGTGCTTGTTTCCCACCATGGTAGTGGATGTTTATATGGCACAATCCTTTTATATGTTGTTTTATGACAAGTATCATTCCTTTGTTGTAATCTTTTCTTTTGATACCCGTTTGGGTGGTACTTATCTCTTGCATGGGAAGCCTTTTATTTTGATGTCCCTTATTCTTTATAAATTTCTCAAATTTCTTTTTAGTATGCACATACCAGCCTTTTCTGATGTCTCCTATTGTTTCTCTTTTGCTGGGGTATGCTTCCAACCCTAGGTGAAGGATGTGGTGGACTTGGCATGTTGACCTGGACATAGATTGTGAAGTTAAAGCTTGGAGACAATTTTGAGGTGGTTTATATTTTCTCTACATGGATCCTTGTGATGTAAGTTTGTAACCGTTTGTTTTAGAATTGAATATAGTCATGTTTTTATTCCGATGCTATACTTTGGTCTTTTGTTAACATTATATAAAGATTTGAAAATTTTACACCCACTCCATCATACCTTCTCAGTGTGTTTGGACTGGATGTTTTGTTATTCAAATTTTTAGTAGAGAGGTGGTTTCACTTCTTTACAGCATGATATCAGAGCCCATGGTAGTCGGAATCGACTATTTCAATTTTGTCTCCCTTTAGAACCCTTGACTTTGCTAGTTAGCTCTAAGTGAGATGTTGACCCTAGATTTAATCAATGATGATCTTTTATGCAACAAGGTTTGTTGAGGATAAAATTAGGTTATGAGAAGACCCTAATATGGAAAAGTTGTGACTTGGTTTTCGCATTGAGTTTTGGCCAACTATTTGTTTTCACCTCGCAATGATTCTTATCTCCAAAAATTATTTTCATTATACTACTATACGTACAAAAGTTTTCTCAAGTTTGTCGATGTTTTCTCAAACTAAGTCACAATGAAGAGATACTATAGTTGAGTAGAATCTAACCCTAGTTTTGTGACTAGGATTGATATAAAGGTGTAGTTGACCTACCTTATGACTTTTTGGATGTTCATGTAGGGTTGACAGGTTAGAGACACAAGGACCTAAAACTCAACCCTAGATGGTGACTTTTAGTTGGATACCTGAAAAACATATAAATCTCTAAAACCTTCACAACTAAAAGATGTGGGTAGCTCTAAAAGTTGTTTCGTTTGACTTATTAGGTTGAACCCTTTAAGGGATGGAGAATAGTTGTTTGTTTGATGTTTGGATTAATAGATTTCGAGGACGAAATCATTTTTAAGGGGTGGAGTGTTGTAACATACCGGATCTTGGACCCTAGCTTAAAACTTTGACCTTTTGGGTTTGACCAAGCAAGGTTGGGGTTAGCATGATCCTAATAATCAAATACAGGAATAAGATAATCTAATAAGTCATATAATTCATTTGGATGGTAATAAGATGATAAATAACTTAATTGAATGAGTAATTGATATAATGGGCCTGTATTCGGTCTAATGGCATAACCCATGTAAGAAAGCATCAAAATAAAGAATAGACTTCAAATTCATAATCTACACATTAAAATATGTTTACATGTCAATTTTCATTTAATTTGGACCACCTTGAAATAATATGGTAAGTTAAGAGAGAGAAATTGCCTAAAAAGTGTAATTAATAAATAAATATAATAATTGACCCCAAAAGAGGAGAATAATGTTATATTCGTAATCTATATAATAAATATAGCCTTTGGGTGTATTTTCATCCAATTTGGAGAAGGTTTGCTTAAAAGGTAAAACCAGGAGAGAGAAAGTGTGTAGAACCTTCAAAATATTAATTAAATACTCAAACAACTCCAATATGTAAAATTGATGGAAAATTCATATCCAACACATTAAATATGACTTGTGGGTCAAGTTTCATAAAAAATGGATAATCCTAATGCCATTAATGAAGGAGGAAAAAGAAAATGAGATTTGATTTATTTAACATGTTAAAAGTTTTTAAAAGGCAAAACTAAGTGCATAATCAGAATCTACATGTATTATTTGGCCTCTGTGCAAAATTTTACTTAATTCAGATAATATTTGAGCCCTCAATTTAAGAAAAACAAAATAAGGAAATAATGTTTTCTAACTTTGGTTTAATCGGATTTGATTTTGTATTTCAATATGTCACGCCTGGCTTCCAGTTTCCTTTGATGCGAGATCTCTCCTCGACCGTCCGATTCTGATCGGACCGCTCTGGCTCATCTCCTACCTTGGGTAGGAGACTGCCGTTGTGGCTCCTGAAGATTTGTTTTCCTTGTGCTGAATCTTTCCTCTCCTCTACGTTTCTCTACCCACTCTCTTTTCCCCTGGATTCCTCGTTCTTCACCATGCAGCCTGAGCCCTATATATAGGGGTTTCCCTTCTTTGAGTTTTAAGACACCTTGGGTGAACCTAGTTCCCCTATCTTGCCTTGTTTCCTATTTCTTTTCCTTCTCCCTTTCGTATCAAGTCATTGGACCACCAGGGAATTGACCCCAGGCCTCCGGCGGGATCCCAGGTCCTAGTTGCATGCCTTGGTTCGGCTTCTAATAACTCCAAGCATGTTTCCTTCTTCGGCCGTCATCTTGGTTTGTCACCTTATGGAGAAACCTCCGGCTGTTATCATGGACGCCAAGGATCCGTTCCTTTGGTCTGAGTATTTGGTGGTGTTCAACAGGAGGTAAACACATCCTCAATTTGATGTTTTGGTCGTGATCCTGGTTTCCCCCAATCTGCCTAGTCGAGCAGTTCTCGCACAGTGGCAATGGTGCACGACCTAGGAGACAGGTTGTGTTTCCCCCCTAATCTACCCTCATGCTTTCCTGTTTTCTTCGTTTTCTAGCTAAGGGCATAATCATCTTTTCGCTCTCTATTTTCCTTAGCTGTGGAAGAGGTCAACCAAGAGGTTGAATGGTGATGCGGCCACTTCTTATTGGGCCAAGTCATAGGTCAGGATCCGCTCTCTCTCTCTCTCTCCGCTTGCAATCGTTTTGGCTGACGTGGAATTTTCTAATTGGTCGGTGCTTAAAAATTGATAACTAATTATCTGTTTAGCCAAAAATTACAAATAAATACACATTGGATTCATAAAAATGTAAGCTTTCTTTCGGTATTGGTTTTGTCGCCTGAATCTAATGTTTTAAATAGGTGTTTTCAATGGATCTATTTAATAATAAATTAACTTGTAAAAATCATAACTAATTATCTATAAGTTAGAAAATTATTATAAAATATGTTTTGGAATCCTAATAACCTAATCTAAAATATGGCATGGTTTTGGAAACCTAATTCATATATTAATAAAAAAGTGGTTTTTAGGGTTTCTGAAATTAATATAAATCTAACCCTAATTCCACATATATGCTTAATAGGTTCCTTGGCTACCTAAGCATGGACCTAGAAGTGACTTTGGACTTTGAAGTTGAGGTATGTTGTATCCCCTATTCGTCCATATTGAGAAATTCACCTACTTTATCATTCTTTTGAATTTTGGCCTACACAAAATGTCTTATCTCTTGATATCATGGTTCGTGTGAACTATCTTGCTTGTTATGGACTTAGATATTCTCTTGCTATCTATCTTGTGTCGTGGTGTATGTTGTTATCTTTTATTGTTATGTGCCACTTGGAAGTGGATGTTATATGTTTGTGTTGTCTATTGTAGCAATCTTTCTATCATCTTCTGACTAAACTATTTACTTGCCTCTATATTTACATGCAATGTGAATCAGTAGCACTAGAATAATGTAAATTACTTTGATTGTGGGGTGTGTGCCCTGGTGGTGCTTGTTTCCCACCGTGGTAGTGGATGTTTATATGGCACAATTCTTTTATATGTTGTTTTATGGCAAGTATCATTCCTTTGTTGTAATCTTTTCTTTTGATACCCGTTTGGGTGGTACTTATCTCTTGCATGGGAAGCCTTTTATTTTGATGTCCCTTATTCTTTATAAATTGCTCAAATTTCTTTTTAGTATGCACATACCAGCCTTTGCTAATGCCTCCTATTGTTTCTCTTTTGCTGGGGTATGCTTCCAACCCTAGGTGAAGGATTTGGTGGACTTGGCATGTTGACCTGGACATAGATTGTGAAGTTAAAGCTTGGAGACAATTTTGAGGTGGTTTAGATTTCCTCTACATGGATCCTTGTGATTTAAGTTTGTAACCCTTTGTTTTATAATTTAATATAGTCATGTTTTTATTCCGCTGCTATACTTTGGTCTTTTGTTACCATTATATAAAGATTTGAAAATTTTACACCCACTCCATCATACCTTCTGAGTGTGTTTGGACTGGATGTTTTGTTATTCAATTTTTTAGTAAAGAGGTGGTTTCACTTCTTTACAGCACTTATCACATGTCGTTGGGTACGCTATGACATCATCAAATGTAGTTGTAAAATATGGGTTGCTATAACGGTGATGATTGGGTGACTTTGACATATGGGGATAGACTATGAATGATAGATATGGTATTTATCCCTCCTACTGGAATATGATATCTTGGCCACTTGATTAGCGAGACTGAGAAATGCATGTGCATGAACATGAGAATTAATATATGATATTGAGGTCACATTATCTCAGACAGTCTGCTCTTAGTTCAAGAAACATGGATTGAACATTGAGAGGATGACCTACCATGCCTCGAGTTGATCCTGGATATCAGTGACAAAGAAATTATACAATCACTGCAACACCTTACACAGATTGTAGGTTGAAGTTGTTCTCCAACTTTCCATTTCACTTGGGTAGCATGATGTACAAATAGACACCACTCTTTCCTTGTGTTGTCATAAGTTAGTTATGGACATTCACTTCCAACATAACATGGGACGTATAGGGTCACTCACATAGGAACTCATCTAGAAGAGGAGTTTGATCTTGAATAATCTTTGGATTGATTACTAAAGTGTTTAGGTATTCAATTCATGCAACGGATTGCTTGATTGACTGACCAGGTCTGCCAAACAAACATCTAACTAGGTGAGACGGTCGTTTGGGTAGCCAGACGGGCGTCTCAAGTAGTTGAGATGGCCGTTTGGGAGTCAGGTTGATCAGAGATCGATTTGGCTTAGTTATTCCCTTGAATCGACAGGTTCAATATGATTGAACCGACCAGCTCGACTCAACTCACCAGACTACCTTCTGGTTGAGTGATAAGAGTGTCTCGCTTGGGTGAGACAAAGGTTTGGGATGTTTCCCGAATAGTTTTGATTGATCTTTACTTGAGGAACAAGGAAATTAATATGAGATATTAATTAGATTCAAAATGGCCAAATTTCTTTCAGATTAGGAACTACCAAACGGCCATTTGGCAGTGCAAGACAACTGTCTCGTGCACCATACGGTCGTCTGGGTGTGCGAAACAGCCATTTTGGATGTTGCAAGTTGCAAAAATTCAAGATCTTCCGGTCATTTCCACTCCTGCATATTAATCTCATATCAGCAACTAGGAACCTTGACCCTGGCCTCTGTTATATATAGAGGGGTATTGGGGGCTTCCTAAAGTACAACACACAACACAGACAATTGAGAATCAGTTCCTCTGACAACTGTTGTCCACTCTAGTTGTAGTAACCAAGAAAGCTCGGGCAAGTCCTACCAAAAAAGGAGGGATAGACAACGGGAGAGAACAACTAATAAGTTTTTGTTGTGGGAGAGCATGTTGGTGACTAATACACCAACGGGGAGGACAACTCCTTCCTGTCTGTTCTTGGTGAAGGATAGGAGTTCTAGTTGGTTTGTGTGGACTACTCTAGAGGTAGGAGTCTTTTGGCTATTTCTCAGAGAACAAAGTCAACCTGCAGTCTGTGGAAACACATGAGTCATTGTAGAGGTTGCACAGACATTGTTCATGGTGAAGACCAGAAGATGCACAACCACCGTCTAAGAGAAACTTATCAATAGTTGCAAAGAAGCAAGTTTTGTCACTGAACTTGATCCAAGACCAGGTATAACTCATTAAAACCGTCCTTCATATTTCATAGTAGTTGATGTGATCTTGCTGTTATGAGAATACATATAGATAAAATTTTTGTTTCCACTGCTATACTTTGTATATGTATTTTCCAACAGTGGTATCAGAGCCACGTCAATTTACTGTGTTTTAGGATAATTGATATGATTGGAATTTTGGTTTTACCATTTATTTATTGCATACGATGTGAATATTTAAAATGCTCTCATATATGTATCCAATCAAACATCATATAATCCCAAACTTATATATATATATATATATATATATATATATATACATATATATATATATGTGTGTGTGTATGTATATATATATATGTGTATATATATATGTAATTTACACACGTCGCCCTAAAAGTGGTTTTGATGGTAGATGTGTAGCATGGTTATGGACGATACCCTTTATCTGTGTGTGGTTGGATGGTTTGCTTCATGTTTATCTCGGTCTACATACCGAGCCTCTACCTCTTTCTTTCCAATGAAAAGTTAATGCTTTCCTGTCTATGCTCCCCTGAGGTTTCCATTATTCAATGTAATAAAGTAGCAATAGGATAGTTTTCTTTCATGCAATGACATTAAATATGTCCATTGCCAGTCAAGATGACCATTTCATGAGACGAGCCAACCGTCTGGAGGATAGAGGATGATGGAACCAGACGAGCTGACCGGTGGGCCCAACCGCCCGTCTGAAAGGAGTCCAGTCATCGATTGGAGAGGAGGCCAGACGACTATCCCTGGAGGCCCAATTGACCGTTTGGAAGGAGTCCAAACATTGGTTGGAAAGGAGGACCAAGTGACCATACAAGAGGCGAGACGACCGGTTCAAGGGTTGAACCGATCTACCCAAATTGGCAAGCACATATATACACTAATAGTAGGTTCATGCATGTGATGTGATGATTGACCTAGGTGGTAGTAATTCCTTGTGGTTCCAAGGAATTACAAGCAGACATGGCCATAACCATCGCTTTTTGTTTTATATTGTATGTATACATTGTGGGATATATCTTTTATATGATACATACTAAATATGTGGTGATTGGATACAATATATGTATATATATGATATATATAAAACCCCTCACACAAACACATTAAGTCTAAGCTACTTTTCATTAGTAATACACATGAAAAACTTGATCGACCAAGCGTAGATTTGCATAAAGCATGATGCACCGTCTATCTCGTCGAAGTGTGATGGTAGATATATAGATTTGCACAAAGCATGGTGTGTATCTATTGTATTGGCTATTGGGTCAGGCTTAACTGGTGACCTGGAGAGCCCAGGCTCAGAAGCATGTAGATGATCATGGCAAGGAGTTGCATGTGTCATCTATCCAAGAGTTGCATGTGATGCAATTGGCATGATGGCCTACCTAAATAATCAAGTTGTGGGCAATCGGTAGAAGCTGACTCATGATTTGAAGAAATATGGATCTTGTCTCATTGGAAAATTGTTGGCTGCAATTTTCTGAATTTATACTTGAGGGTTATCAATTTGAACAAAATAATGGGAACAATAATTAATTAAAGACCTAATTGTTATCGCCCAAATTTTAATCAAATCAAAGCAAATTAAAAATGAGTTTTTGACAAAATTGTGAATTCTTTTGTAGAAACAAATGGCCATAACAAATAATCAATTTTCTTTACAGTCGATCCTTGAGAAGGACAAACTTGTAGGGAACAACTTCCACAGTTGATCAAGGATGTTGAGAATTGTTCTCATGCAGGAGTGCAAGCTCTATGTCCTAGAAATGCCAAAACCAGAGGAACCTTCTCAAAATGCTCCAAGGGATGACAAGGATGCTTATAAGAAGCATGTTGATGATGCCATGGATGTCAAGTGTCTGACGTTATGTTCCATGAACCATGAGTTGCAAAGGCAACATAAGAACATGGGGGTGATTGAGATGGTCACACATCTCAAGAACATGTACTAAGATTAGGCAAGACATGAGAGATATGATGTCTCCAAGGTGTTGTTCAAGTGAAGCATGACAGAAGGAGATCCAGTAGGTCCTCATGTACTCAAGCTCATTGGGTATGTGGAGAACCTAGCTAGAATGAGATTTCCCTTGGGCCAAGAGTTGGCCACTTACGTGATTCTACAGTCCCTGCCAGAGTCATATAGTTAGTTTGTCATGAAATACAACATGAACGACTTTGACAAGTCATTAACAATTTTTTTTGGGCATGTTGAGGACAGCTGAGACATAAATGAAGAAAGACAAGCCCAAGTCTGTGATGATGATCAACAAGACAAAGGGGAAGTCTAAAGGCAAAGGCAAAGCTAAGAAGGGTTCTAAAGCTAGCCAAAAGCCTAAGTCTTCATATCTCAAAGCAAAAGATGGAGTAAAGAAACAAAGAGGCAATTGTCACCATTGTCACCAACCTGGACATTGGAGAAGAAATTGCCCACTCTGGTTAGAGGAACTAAAGAAGAAGAAGGATGTCATTGAAGCCTCCACTCTAGGTATAAACAACATAAGATAAATTTTATTACTTCTTCATTTTGGTATGTGGCACCAAATAGAGATCTGACATACTAATGTCCAAGATCTGACAAGAAGTAAAGGCCTTCATGAAAGGACAAGGATGGGCAAGGTGGAGCAAGTGTTGTGGAAGTCATAGTCTACGTTTATATTTATATTTTCCCAATGGGCATGTAATAGAGTTATTAGAACTGCTATTTCATTATTCCATTAGAATAGAAACATTTTCTTTATGCATCTTTTATGGACAAGGATGATTATCAACAAAGAATTATTAGTGCTTCTATTTCAAAGATATGATCCTACATGGCATTGGCCCTAAAACAACTTGTGATATTTTTGCAAAATGATCCAAAGATGAATGTTTATGCCAAAAGAATATAATTGATAAATAAACATTATCATTAGCATTAATCATCTTGTATGAACACATAAGAAGTTGTATATCTAGATTACATATAGATGTTGGTATAGATTCCCTTGGTTATGGAACCTAAAGAAAACATGCAAGTCTTAGTCTCACACATTATGACATGATGCCCTTCGCTAAATGTAGTGGGAGGATAAAGCTTCCATTAGGCCTTATGCATATGATGCATGAAGATCTTATGGAATGAGTGTTATAGATAATTAAATAATACTTCATTTTCATTTACTGGTAGTATGATGTTATGTACCAAATGAAATAGAAGAATTAATCTTTTAAAAATGTTCAAGGAGATTATAAATGAAGTGTGACATAGATGAAAGTATTAAGATACTTTGATATGATCAAATGTTGAAATATTTTTACATCAATATCTTGAGAACCTTTTGGAAAAGACTATGATAATGTATCACAAGTCAAAACCACCTGAGCATGATGATGCATCCGAATGAAGGAATTATACCATGATGAGTTATGATATAATTTTCAACTAATCTAATCTTCTTATATTCTCACAAATATATACATATCACTAAATAATGTACCACAAATGGTTTGTAAGATATCATATATTATATGATTTGGGAATGCCCCGATCTGTCTAAGGGATTGAAATCAACATTGAGGGAGTTGTTTCTTGAAGAAGGTTTAGACATAAACCATGATAGTTGGATGTTACTATTAATCCCTATCTAATAACAAAATCATTTTGCTAATAGCATAACTGAGTTCCTAAATAATAAGTGGGAGTAAAAGTAAAACTCAAAGTGTTTAAGGTCGACGACAAAAGTGCAATGAGGAACAATGAGAATCACAAGTAGTTGTGGAATCTCAGGATCATCATGTAACCCAAAAACTAAATATTTCTAGTAGAAAATGTCTGAGATTGGAGGATTGTGAATTCAACAATTCTGATGGGTTGGTCATACATGGTCAGCCAACTAGTAAACTAGAAGCCTTTTTATGAGCTATATGGAATCCATGTAAGCTAACAAGGTAGAACCTTGATAGCACAGCCTAAAGGGGTAACACCTAAAGGGTGCAATAGGGTCTTATGATCAAGACCTACATGGATAACATAAAAGGACAAATTGGTTGAATAAATCAAGTTGAAATTGTTGAATATGATAGAAATTCCTTTACCAATTGTCATGCTTGTTGTTGTTAGAATAGACTATGATATTTTGCATATGAAAAATGGAAACTAGATTCCTTAAGGGAATACATTAGAGGATGTTAACGTGACACAACCTAAAAGGTTTCATAACTTCATGAATGCAAATTAAGTCCAAAAACTACAAAGTTCAATCTGGGATTGAAACAAGCAACTCAGAAGTGGGATCTTTTGACTTGACAAGATAGTCTAAGAGTTTGACTTGAATCAAGACAAAAGAAGAAATATGTGTTTACAAAAGATTTAGTGGGAGCATATATGAATATTCCACATATGAAGAGGAATGGCATCTCAATATTGAGAATATTGAAAACTGGCATAAAAACCCTTTCAGCAATGAAGGATAAGTGAAACGTCATATGAGATAAAGACCAAGACCTATGAGATAGTTCTTTAATGTTTCACAATGGAAGTTTGAGCACATACAATAGCAATGTGTTGAAAGAGATCAACATGGAAAGATTCAATGAGAGAGAATTCAGATTAGTCTCTCGTGAACCCTATGTTTTGATTCTTGTAAAGAATGGAAATATCATGAATAAGATTCCATGGACCAGCCCAATAGTGGATCTATCATGTAATCTATTAACAAGCTTATCCCATATAATTGTGTATGTATTCGACATGACAAGATGATATAAATTCCAATAAGGGCTATTAGAAAGTCATTAAAGATATCCATTAGTACTTGAGAAGTGACTAAGGATAGATTGCTAGTCAATGATGGCAACAATAAGAAGAAGATTTGGATGTAAAGAGTTACATTGGTGCAATCTTCCATAATGACAAAAATGATCGCAAATTAAAATATGTTTGATTTAAAAGAATAAGTGATGATTAGTTGGAAAGGTTCCAGACTGATAGCCATTAATGGTAATATATAATAGAAATTGAGTATACTTTTGTTGTGAACACAGAGTGATACTATATGGATCTAAGAGGTTCATATGATGAACTTATATATGTTCCAACCATTGATGACTTAGTAGAGATGCTATGACAATAATGCAGCTAATTATTAGGCAAGGAATATAAGAGACTATATTACGGTGATTGTAAACTACTAGAGGGGGGGTGAATAGAGTTTTATAAAGATTTTAAAAATAATTTAAACTCAAACAACCACAATGAAGATATTGGACAAGGAGACACAGGGTTTAGAGTGGTTCCAACTATAGCAAATACTATAGCCGTCAGTCCACTACCCGGTTGCTTACCCAACCGGGATTTGAAAAGAAATTTATTTTATTATCTCGCAAGGACTTTACATAAAATACAATTTCTTTTCCCAAACCCTTCAAGCAGCCTTCACCTAGAAGTAATCGCCCAACCTTGAAGCAGCCTTCCCTTGAAGTAGATGCACCAACTCCTGTTGCACCAGCCCTCTGAAGTAGCTTCCCTTGCGATAGCCTTCTTGAAGTAGCTTGAAGTCCCCTTCTCCACCTGAGAAGTCAATCCTCTCCAATCCGCAGCCTCCAACCCTAGGAGTAGCAAGGAGAGTACAAATAATAAAAAAGGAACAAGAAAGGAAAAGGAAATTACAACTTATCCTTTAAGCCCAAGGCTTGATATGCCTAGATCAAGCGTATAGATCTCCTAGCCAAGTGTGTGAACTTGTGATTGCTGTGGGTAGGAGAATATAGCCTATAGGACACGAGATTGAGCTAAGGAGAAAGTAGGCCAATGATCACAGTGCTCAAATTTGCTTGCAACAGATTGCTCAAGTATGCTCAAGTATTTCTCAAGTGTAACAAGTGAATTCTAGTGTCCTATGGCTTGTCCTATTTATAGGAATGGCCTAAGTATGCTTAAAGACGTTCTAGACAACTTCTAGGGGTTTCTAAGTGCTTAACTAGCCGTTAGGTACAAAGTTGTTGCTTTAACAACGGCTAATTAATTTATTCTGCAGTTGCTGTCAGAGACCATCTCGGTCGACAAATGGTCGACCGAGATACCTACTCGGTCGAACTTTTGTCGACCGACAGGCTCTCTGGAACAAGTGATTTGCAACGTCTTTCTGCAACTGCCAACTAACTTGTCTGTTGTGTCTAACGGCTACTTTGGATCTTTCTCGGTCGAGAAGATTGTCGACCGAGAGTGTCTCGGTCGAGGAGTTTGTCGACTGAGAATGATCCTGTTTCAAGATTTCAATTTAGGCACTAATTATATGTGTGAGTGTGCATAAATGATCCTATTTAAATGGGATGACTTGTCTAACTGTGATGTTTAGCTAGGAAAATCTAACGCTTGATTTACATGCAATTCTAAGTACTTGTACATTATATATTTGTACAAGTTTTACAACATTGATTACATTACATGAAAGTATAACTAAGTAAGCTCTTCGATTTTCCCTTGTTACTTTGTCATCCTGCACACTTCAAGTAGCTCGTTAGATTAATAAGAATGAAATGTTTGTCATAATCAAAACAAAGGGATTTATAGATGTCCATTTAGCCAACAATCTCCCCCTTTTTGAAGATGACAAACATTTCCAAAATATAAATAAAGGAAATATAAAACATATCAGTTTCATACCTTTAGATTACCTTGTGTAGCTTTTTCTCTTGTGTATAAAACGTGTGCTTATTATTCCCCATGAATTATGAAATCCAGATCATTTGGGAATATAGCAACTTTCAATGTAAAGCCAAGAGTTTATTTATGAAACTCATTAATTGAGTTTGACTAAATGTTAATTTTATATTTATCTCTCCCCCTTTGTCATTTCAAAAAGATAACCGTTAAGAAGAAAAACTCCCCCTTAATTAGATATCCTATTAGGAACATGGATTTAATATCATATTTTTCTAATTTAGCCACAATTTGTTTCTCAATCATGTGCAAAGGATGTTAAGCGTTGAAATGATATGAGATCCTATTAGGTTCATGGCATATGTATTGATTTCTCATCCATTTTACAAGGGATGTTAGGCCCATAAAATGATATGAGAATCCTTTAATCTCAGAGTACATAAAAATGTCTCCATTAAAATGCAAGGGATGTTAAGCCCCAATTTTAGAGAGTTCCTTTAAGTACAAGTTATATCATTTTTCTGAAGTTCATAGATTTCTTCATAACCAAAAAAAAATACTAAGGTCGTAACAAGCTCCAAATAATGTTTTTGTAAGCTTCTTAATCAAATAATCAAACTTGTTTTGATGAGCTCCCCCTTAATCTTACAATTAAAGCAATTTAAGGCTTCTAAGGTCACAATTGATTTTAAATTTTGATTTTGACCTTTAGCAAAAGTATACGAAGATTAAGTATATTAAAATGATATCCATATTAAAACCAAGAGCTTGTATTTAAGTAGCACCAATATCAAAGCAAACATCTTCCAAGGTGAAAACGATTTAGCCAATTTTATCTTCAACATGATTTATTTTGCAAATATATTCAGTTTTATTGCAAACTTGACAACAGAAACCTGCTCGGTCGACGATCTTTCGACCGATAGTGTTCTCGGTCGAACAGTTTCTCGACCGAGAATGTTTCTGGATTTGTTTCATAGCTGTTTTAAGTAATTGTGTCAATTTTGCCACAATTTTAAAGGTTGCATTTTTTATTTATTTCTCCCCTTATTTTGTATGTTCTACAATGATGATCTTATAATCCATATTTTGAATAAGTCTCACAAAACAAATATCCATTGGAATCAAGTAAAGATGGCCAATTAAAAGCATGTATTACAAGCATAGAAAGATAGACACATCATATAGAGATGACCCATTACAATTATTCAAAAGATATCATTACAATAACTCCAACATTTACTGGAAAGACTTAAGGATTACATCAATGTCAGGGTCTTTCCCAAGAAAAGGCTCAGTTCCATAATACTGGACCAATGTTTGCCAATCTAGAGCACTTGTCTTGGTTAAAGCATATGCTTCCAAGAATGTAGGAACTCAGTCAAATCGGAAATGAGCGGCAATATCTTGCAATTGCATAGATGAAAATTGAGTATGCGTTAGATCCATGGACGGTGGAGGTGGAGGTTGATAGTAGTTGTACGAAGGATTGTATGGATTGAGCATGCCTGGATTTAAAGAATATGGATATTCATCAGTTTGGTTTGGGGAAAGGGTTTGCATTCTTTGGTTTAAATATGTCATGGCATGATGATTGTAGTCTAATTGTCTACTAAGGTGATATTGGGAGCCAGCAATATAAGTAAGAGTATTTTGAATGGGATCATGTGGTAGGGTAGTAGGAGGAGGTGGTGGTATGTCCTGATGAGATGTTTCTCCTTCTACTCTAGCCCTTTTGTGACCAAAATCTATTCCCATTTTCTCTACGGTATTCTTACTTATCTTTTGTGGTCTACGCTCCCATGTATAATACATATCCTCAATGTTTGATTTAAGAAAATGTTGAGTAATTTGACATACGAAATCCGCATATGGTGGGTTGCCAGAAGACTCAAGCATGTTTTTAAGGATTATACGGATGAAGTTTGTGGGAATGTGGCTTATGATGGCATAAATGAGGCACATTCGGAATATTGGAACTTCAGACTTATTGGCTCTAGGGTGAATATTTGTAGAAACAATGAGATTTACAATCCTACAGGCAGGTTTGAGATTTATAGCATAGTAGGTTCCCCTATCTTCATGACAAGTAGTGTTGGATTGAAAAATAGCTCTTTTTATGTCACTAAGGCTAATGGTATGATCATCTTGGGAAAGTTGATTTAGTGGATTTCCGGTGGCAAGGTCAAGGAAGTCTTTATATTCATCTAGGTCAATATTTAGCATTTCTAGAATATCTTCTTCAGTAAATTTAAAGCTATGCCCATTGACCATAGTATAGAAGAAGGTAGTTTCATTTTCAGAATGGGATATGAGGTTGGCATAAAATTCATTCACTACCTTGGTGGAATAGGAATGGAAAGAGGGGTAGATGAATTCCTTCAACTTTTGCACTGCAAAGAGATCCTCCAGATCGACTATGTTGAGGAAGTCCAAAGCTTCAACTGGTCGTCAAGGAAGAGGAGCTTTGGAGGAAAGTCATAGATATCAATCACCAGCATCTCCGTCGAGGAAGGCGATGTCGTTGATGATCGTCAGTGGTGGAGTAGCTTCCCGAGCTTCCCTTCCTTTCCTGCCGGCGACCTTCTTCTTCCCACGGGCAGCTGAGGATGAGGCCATTTGTGTTACTTGAATGTGGATAAGAAGCAAGGAAGGTTTGGGGATGAGGATGCTGAAGAGTTGCACAAAAATGCACTAGAGAGGGACTATGGAAGCAAGAGTATGCAAGTGTGAATAATTGACCCGTTTTTCCTCCCTTTTATAACAATCCAGCGACCAGGTCGGTCGACGATTCGTCGACCGAGCGTCTGCAACGGTCGTGTTGCAGACGCGCCACTCGGCTCCCCAACGGTCAAATAACGGTCATAAACGGTCATAACGGTCGGTTTACAACGGTTATATCCAACGGCTATTTCTCGGTCGAACAATTGTCGACCGACATTGTCTCGGTCGAACATTTGTCAACCGAAAGTGTGTCTGATACTAAATCTGTATAGATTCTGTCGGTCGAGAGAGAGGGACTGACCGAGAGGTTTTCGGTCGAAGTGTTCGTCGACCGAGAGACTTACTGAGTATGAATTTGAAGCTGATTTTTAAGACTTACCGAGGGACAAGTTGTGATCATAAATTAATTTCTTTTAACCATAAAAGGATATCCAAAATAGTTATTATGTCAAACTTATTTTAGGTCGAATTTGACTACGTCCATAGCGCCCCTTAGTCAAGTTTTATTTTGACCAAGAGGCAAATTTTGCAGATTTTTCAGATTGAATATATTGAGTATAATATCTGCATAAAATTTAATTTAAATATCAAGTTGAAGCATACTACTTAATTGGAGGCACAATTAATTATTTCAAAGATACTGAGTTAGAGATTTTGTTGCAAGCAATAACATATAACTAATAAATTATTTTGCTTGCTTATATATTTTCATGGATCCATGCATACAATTATCTATGCGCACCCAATGATGAAAGCATGGTATAATGGTAATAACAGCATACAATGATAATTCCATTTTATGATTAGTATATGAATAGACCAGAAAATACTTTTACGAAAAAAAAATCATATGAATATAGGAATTTTCTTTTCATTTGACTTAGACTTTAAATCATCTAGGGAACAAACTAATATTAATTTCATTTACATTTGTAATTATGTAGAGTTGAGATAGACATAGAAATATGCAACTAATGTCTTTGGTCATATCTCAACTTGATTTTGTTCATTTAGTTTGGAGGTTTTGGAACCCAAACTAACTCTACATCTTTTCTCTTATAAGGACATGAAAAAGAGTAATGTCCAAGACGTGAGCAATAATGGCAACATATAGAATCAACCTCAAGTCGTTTTCTATGGTTTTGTTCTAGGTTGTTCTTTGGTAAAAATGTATTTGTTTCTTTCGGTACATATATAGATTGATGGGTTTGTGACTTTTTCCAACTAGGTTGATAGGACTTCCCTTTAGGCTTATAACCTAGTCCTCTTCTCCCAATCTGATGATAGGAATTATCTAAGATTTGATCAAGAATGCCATTATTATTTAAATTACTGACTTTTTGTTGTAACTTGGTAATCTCTTCCATTCTCTTCTTAATATCTAGTTTTGCTTGGTCTAGATTAGATGTCAATACATTTCTTTCTTTAACAATAGTGTCATAATCTACATGGGTGCACAATAATGGTTGTTTTTGAAGATCGTTTACTTGAGTCTGTAAGTTTGAATTTTCAACAGAAAGGAGCTTGCAATCGGCTTCCATAGATTTTAACTTAAGATCAGAAAATTTATTTCCCTCTTTGAGATCCTCATTTTCAAATGCAAGAGCAAGAAGTTTAACATTTAGATCATCATTTTCCTTATTTGATTTCTTTAATTTCTTTTTGCACTCAACATATTTATTATGTGTCTCTTCAATAATAGCAACTAATTCTTCCTTAGATAAATCAAAAAGACTTACCTCTTCTTCTTCTTCACTAGTTGTAGCAATAAGACATTCTTTGTGCTCTTCCTTTGATCTCCATGGGCATCCGGTTGTTTTGTGGCTTGTTCCTAAATACCAATTGCAGCATGTTGTGGTTTTGTCCAAACAGCACCTTTCACCATTTCCCTCCATTCTTCAAGACCTGGTTAGGGTTCTTTGAAGCCTGCTCTGATACCAACTGTAAACTACTAGAGGGGGGGTGAATAGAGTTTTATAAAGATTTTAAAAATAATTTAAACTCAAACAACCACAATGAAGATATTGGACAAGGAGACACAGGGTTTAGAGTGGTTCCAACTATAGAAAATACTATAGCCGTCAGTCCACTACCCGGTTGCTTACCCAACCGGGATTTGAAAAGAAATTTATTTTATTACCTCGCAAGGACTTTACATAAAATACAATTTCTTTTCCCAAACCCTTCAAGCAGCCTTCACCTAGAAGTAATCGCCCAACCTTGAAGCAGCCTTCCCTTGAAGTAGATGCACCAACTCCCGTTGCACCAGCCTTCTGAAGTAGCTTCCCTTGCGATAGCCTTCTTGAAGTAGCTTGAAGTCCCCTTCTCCACCTGAGAAGTCAATCCTCTCCAATCCGCAGCCTCCAACCCTAGGAGTAGCAAGGAGAGTACAAATAATAAAAAAGGAATAAGAAAGGAAAAGGAAATTACAACTTATCCTTTAAGCCCAAGGCTTGATATGCCTAGATCAAGCGTATAGATCTCCTAGCCAAGTGTGTGAACTTGTGATTGTTGTGGGTAGGAGAATCTAGCCTATAGGATATGAGATTGAGCTAAGGAGAAAGTAGGCCAATGATCACAGTGCTCAAATTTGCTTGCAACAGATTGCTCAAGTATGCTCAAGTATTTCTCAAGTGTAACAAGTGAATTCTAGTGTCCTATGGCTTGTCCTATTTATAGGAATGGCCTAAGTATGCTTAAAGACGTTCTAGACAACTTCTAGGGGTTTCTAAGTGCTTAACTAGCCGTTAGGTACAAAGTTGTTGCTTTAACAACGGCTAATTAATTTATTCTGTAGTTGCTGTCAGAGACCATCTCGGTCGACAAATGGTCGACCGAGATACCTACTCGGTCAAACTTTTGTCGACCGACAGGCTCTCTGGAACAAGTGATTTGCAACGTCTTTCTTCAACTGCCAACTAACTTGTCTGTTGTGTCTAACGGCTACTTTGGATCTTTCTCGGTCGAGAAGATTGTCGACCGAGAGTGTCTCGGTCGAGGAGTTTGTCGACCGAGAATGATCTTGTTTCAAGATTTCAATTTAGGCACTAATTATATGTGTGAGTGTGCATAAATGATCCTATTTAAATGGGATGACTTGTCTAACTGTGATGTTTAGCTAGGAAAATCTAACGCTTGATTTACATGCAATTCTAAGTACTTGTACATTATATATTTGTACAAGTTTTACAACATTGATTACATTGCATGAAAATATAACTAAGTAAGCTCTTGGATTTTCCCTTGTTACTTTGTCATCCTGCACACTTCAAGTAGCTCGTTAGATTAATAAGAATGAAATGTTTGTCATAATCAAAACAAAGGGATTTATAGATGTCCATTTAGCCAACAGTGATTTCATCTCAAAGTGAAGAGATAAGAAACATACAATATACCAAATATAAGCAAAGTGTTGCTAACCTGCTAAATCAGCACTAGCACAGCAGAAGAAAGTTGGACATGTTTAGATCACTAAGGACGAGATCTGTTGGTGATTGGCTCTAAGTGCAAGTGGGAGTCTGTTGGTAAGGTATGCCTATAGATCCAATCATATGATGATTGACATGGCATAATTACCTAAAAGGATTTGATTAATAATAACATATATAAAGTCAAGCTTCAAATTCATCTGTTTCACTCATTTATGAGAAAATGAGGATACCAAGTGAATGTTTAGAGAATTATATTACTCAATGACGTATGTTGTCAAGTTCCTATCCTTGTAATGAGATCATATGAATGTTAAGAGTACATACACATATTCTCATTATGTCCATGATCTATTGTTATTGTGGAAGGTTGATAAACAGCAATAACACACAAGATCAGAGTGTGAGTTGGTTGATGACTAAATATCATTAGTCATGATATGGTAATATCAAACCAAGCACATAGATACATGTTAGAGAATGGTGTATTGGACAAACCCACCTTATAAGTGACACATGGTTTTATGGTCACAGTCATATCTCATAGTGAAGGTGGTGATTGTGAATTTGTACTCGTCACATGTCATTGGGTATGCTTTGACATCATCAAATGCAGTCTTCAAACATGGGTTGTTATAACGGTGATGATTGGGTGACTTTAAAACATGGGGATAGACTGTGAGTGATAGATATCTTTCTCTAAAAGTTCACACAATGGTTTGGTAATTTTTGAGAAATCCTTGATAAAATGGCGGTAAAATCCAGCGTGTCCTAAAAAGATCCTTACTCCTTTCACCGATATCGGTGGAGGTAGTGTGGAGATGACTTCAATCTTTACTAGATCCACTTCCATGCCTTTGTTGGACACCTTGTGTCCAAGAACAATCCCTTCACTTACCATCATGTGACACTTCTCTTAGTTAGAACTAGGTGAGTATCCTCACATCTCTGTAGCACCCTATCAAGGCTATACATACAATCATTGAAAGATTCCCCATACACAGAAAAATCATCTATAACAACCTCTAAGCATCTCTCTACCATGTCAGAAAAAATGGTGAGCATACAGCGTTGAAATATAGCAGGGGTGTTACAAAGACCAAAAGGCATCCACCGGTATGCAAACGTGTCATAAGGGTAGGTGAAAGTAGATTTCTCTTGATCCTTAGGCTCTATGGAAATTTGATTATATCCGGAATACCCATCAAGAAAACAAAAGGGCCAGATAATCGTTCCAAGATCTGATCAATAAAAGGTAAAGGGAAATGATCTTTAAGGGTGGTTGTGTTTAACCAGCAATAATCTATGCATACTCGCCATCTCGTCACTATCCTAGTGGAAATCAATTCATTAGCTGCATTAGTAGTGACCGTGATTCCCCCTTTCTTAGGAACTACCTGGGTAGTTGAATCAGAAATTATGTAGATTATACATGCCGACAACATCTTGGCAACTTCCTTCTTCACCACCTCAGTCATAATTGGATTGAGACGCGTATGAGGTTGGACAATTGCCTTAGCTCCTTCTTTGATCTGAATCTTGTGTTGGCACAAGGTTGGAGAGATCCCTTATATGTCAGCTATGGACCACCCAAATGCAGCTCGATGGTTTTTAAGCACAGTGAGTAACTTTCCTTCCTCTTTGCCACTCAAATAAGATTATATGATCGCTGGGAGCTTTTCCTCTACAGCTAAGAAGACATACTTCAGGTGTGGTGGTAATGACTTCAGCTCCAAGTTTGGCAGGCTCAATAGAGACAAGACCAATGGTTGGGGTGGTGGTCCAAGGTCTTCAAAGCATCTTTCATAGTAGCAAGGTACTACCTTCAGCATCAAAACACACTCCTCTAGACGGTTGTTGTAGATGTTGTCCTCCATTTTTTTCATCAAACATGCTTCTAAGGGTAGCTTGGGTGATGACTGTATCACAGAATTAGTTATGGCTTTTTCTTCATCAGCAGGGTCATAGTCCTCTCCCTCATCATTTGGGTAGTGCATTGCTTGAGTCAACAAGATCACCTTTGTATTTTCCAGGATGCTCACCTCTAGAGTACATCTTTCTACTTTAGTCGTAACATGGGCCATATCCAAGAACGACTTCCCTAGAAATAGAGAAAACTTGTTATCCATGTGTGGAAGCATGTTGCATTACACCTTATCTCCCGTGGCTTGAGAGTGCTCTGGCATCTTGATCTTGAACCTATCATCTTGGATTCCCATAGTCAAATGTCATCTTCCCATCTCAAGTATCATGTCTGCAGTGGCTTGAAATGGTCTTCCAAGTAGAAGCTCATTGCCATGGTCATCCTACATTTCCATCACTATAAAATCTGTAGGAAAGACAAACCTATCCACTTTCACCAGGACATCCTCGCATATACCATATGGCTTAACTACTGAGTTGTCAGCCAACTTGATTGTCATGCTGCTCTTCCTAGATTCTTTAAGTCTAATCTTCTTGAAGGTAGATAGGGGTATCAAATTTATACTTGCCCATGAATCACATAAAGCCTCTCCAAATATTGTCTTGCCTATGAAGCATGTGATATTAAAGCATGATGGATCCTATCTTTTAGGAGGCAATGTCCCCAAGATGAAAGCACTAACCTGCTCTTTCAGAACCATGACATCAGACTCTAGTATCTTTCTCTTCTTTGTAATTATATCCTTCAAAAACTTCCCATAAGATGGTATCTACTCAATAGCATCTATTAAAGGAATGTTCACATATAACTTCCAAAAATTATCTAGAAATTTCTTGAATTGTCGATCCATCTTAGTCGTCTTCAAACTGTTCAGAAATGGCATGGGAACTATAGGTTCCCTCTGGTGAGGCGGGATATAAGCTTGAGTTTTATTACCCTCATACTCATCAACTTGCTCCTCTGCAGTCTTCTCCTGTGCTGACATGTCTGGTTCTTCTGCATCCACTGGTATAGTTTGATTTGTAGCTTCTTCTACAACTGCATTGTGTGATGCATCATTCAGTAGCTTTTTGTCACTGTGTAGTAGAACAGCTTTCACATGTTGATTCATGGATGGTACATTAGTGTTTGCCGGAAATCCTTGTTGGGTTGGTTGCTTTAATGCACTCACATATGCCTCTATCTAAGAGATATGTGTCTCTATGTTGTGAATATGTGCCCCTTGAATTTGAAGATCCCTTTGAGTTTGTGCAATCTGCATCTCATTCTGACTCAACAGCTTGCCCAATATTTCTTCAATCTTGTCAATTCTCTGCTGCTCTGGTTGATGTTGTGCTTGGCCACCATACTATTGTGGCTTTGAATGTTGCTACTGCGCATGTAATGGATCCTGTTGGAAGTTGTTAGGATCCTTCCAAGAGAATTTGGGGTCTTTCCTCCAAGAATAGTCATTGTTCTTGTATTTCCCCTGACGCACATACTTGCACTCTTCTTCTTCCTCCTTAGCAGGAAATTTGTCTGTAGCACATAGCTTCTTAGCAATCAGATCTAACTTCTCGTTTAGAGCAGATATCACCTTGGATTCCCCGACACTTTTAATGGTCGTCGGTGGCTCTCTTTCTTCTCCCCATGATTAGTTTTCAGACATGTTCTTGAGGATCTCATGGTAGTGAGCGTGCTTATTGTTGAGGAAGAAGCATGCTCCTGCACTATCAAGAGTTGTTCTCTCCCCTTTTGTAGGCTATAATAGAAGATCTTGACATGCCCCAGTAGATCAATGCCATGACGAGGCACTTTCCTTAGTATATTCTGAAACATCTCCCATGCCTCTGAATATGACTCATCAGCTTGTTGTTTGAAGTTGTGAATCTTCTTCAGTATGTCATTCATCTTTTACAGAGGGAAGTAGCGCTCGAAGAATGCATCTATCATTTGATCCCATGTCTCGATGATCTCACCATCAAGATTGTTAAACCATGACTTTGCACTATCCGTCAATGAAGATGAAAACAACTTAAGATATATTATAGTACCTGGGACCCTATCTATCTTGACCATATCACAGTTCTCCATGAAATTGCTGATATGTGTCATTGGATCTTCAAAAGGATGGCATGGAACACTTGAGATTTGACTAAGGCAATAAGTCCAAGATCTATCTTGTAGCTTCCCACATTGATGGCTTGCCTTTTTATGAGCCCTTTCTGGGCCGTAGATGACGAAGCCTTTATCCTTTGCCATATTGTCAGTTCTTCTTCTCCCTCTAATTCTGTTATTTCTAGTTCTTCTGGTGTCGCAGGTCTCTCAAGTGGAGTTGGAGCTGTAGGGGTTCAGTTGAACGTGTCCATAGATCTCTCGGATTCCCTTTCTCCTTGTAAGAGCTTTGCTTGTCTAAATCCAGGTGAGGACGGTTCTTTGTATTCTATGGCTCTAGTATGCACCGTGCACTAGATTCCTAGAAATGGTAGAAAGTGGGTATTAGCGCAAGAAATGTATGATGTATCAAAAAGATCATATGATTCAGCTTGAAGAAAATTAAAAAATGATAAAATAAAATAAAATAAAATAATTGGCCCAGAGTGGTCGACCACAACACTCGTAGTGTTGGATTTTATCGCTTCCCCAGCAACGACACCAAAAACTTGACACGAGTTTACCGTGCGTAATACATAAGTGAACGTACTGAAGTAATAAGGCCTTGTGAGGCCTGAGTCGAACATGGGGAAGTGTTTCTCGAGTAGACTACTACTAACTACAGTCAAATCAGCTAATCTAAGCTGGTTGTAAATGGTTGAATTGGTTTGAGTTAAAGAACAAATGCAAAAACAAAACAAATTTAAAGGTTTAATTAATCACAGATGGAATGAATTCATTAGGACAGTAGTTTCAACACGGATAACACTAATAATTAACCTCACACACACTAACATCTATTATCTCAATCCCTAGATAAGGAGCCTATAGCCATAATTACATGCTCCCTCAGTGTAATTTACTACCTAATTTAATGGCAATCCCACTTCCGTAGTTATTGGTTGATTTGTTAGATATTTTATGATTATTCTCTAGATTTCTCCTCCCGTTTACACTCCACTTTTCCCAAAGGGCATAGTACACAGGTAAATCTATGCTTTTCGACCCTCGACCTCTCTCTCAAGATGACTAATCGTCTATCAATCCATTCATGGTGATCAAGCACAAGTGGAACACAAAGCTTTCATAGATTTATATCCAGTAAAAAGAGATAAAATTGATATTAATGCATAGAAATCAATCACAGTGTATATCCAAGCTACTCCCAGATCCTAAGGAATAAATATTTTTAGCCTTGCATGGTTTTCATCAATGAATACATGGAAAGGAAGAAAAAAATGTGGGAAACATTCGAAAACTAAGGTAACCCCTGAATCTCTACCCATCTGGAAGATCCCCTCCATCATACATGCATTCTTCTGTCTTCCGGCCATAGAATCGTCCTCTGGAAGTGCTCAGATCTCCTCGATTGAAGCATTCAGTCCTTGTTTTTTCTATTCTCTCTCTTAGGTTTTCGTGCAATGAAAACAGCTTCCTCTCTTCATCTGGTCGTCATCCCCCTAATTTATAGAAGGAACTTAGGGTAAGAAATAACATCCACCATTGGATTAGAGTGAAATCTATGAATGGCCTAATTAGGTAGACTCGGTAGTACTGACTAGGTGAGTCGGTAGTACCGAGTCACTTAGGTTTAGTCACGCGATCTTGATCGTATCAGTACTATCAACTAGACTCAATAGCATCGAGTCTTGTGTTTTTTGAATTGCCTCCTTGACGTCAACTCGATAGCACCAAGTTTTCTCAATTCATGTTGGGGTTTACTGATGTTGTTTCGGTACCACCGACTTCATCTGTCAGTAGCACCGACTCTGGGTGAGTTTTCAGGCCCATCACTGATGTCAAGTCGGTACCACCGACTGTTACCAGGTCGGTAGCACCGAGTCTGTGGATCTTCCTTATACCTAAAAATGCACAAAAATATCATAAGTACTTGGGATGAGTAAAATATTACATAAAATAGTTAAAATCATATAATTTGATGCATTCAATAGAAATAGGTCATCTATGACATTTCATGCATAATAAATCAAATAAATGACTAATCTGCACATGAAATCAAGGAAAAATATGCATGTAATAACGACTAAAAACACATGCATCACTTCTCCTCTTGAAATAGTCTAACCGTAGTCCAAGAACACAGAACGGAGATTGGAGAAAGGAATACACCAATTTTTCTCAATAATATCCTAGATCAAGCTTATGGACCAAACCATAAAGGACAGACCAAAGATGAGTGATGATTTGGAAAGCTATGGGTAGGACACAAAAAGGTAGTTGTAAAAGATTGCAACTACTCAATTTCTCAAAGTATAGAATGCTCAAGTATGCAAGTTTTGTGTTGGGTGCCCGAAAACCACTACTATTTATAAGAATGGTTTGCAAGTGGCTAGGACAACTTTAAGGAGTGTCTAGAGTGTTCTTAGTTGTCAACTAGCCATTGGGACAAGATTAATTAAGTTGCAATTGGTAGTTTGATCGCTAATTAATTATATTCTAGAACATTTCTCAGTCAACAATTTTTTTGACCAAAAATGTTCTTGGTAGAGTAATTAGTCAACTAAGCATGTTCTGAGTGCAAAAAAGCTCCAACAGCTATTTCTTGGTAAAAGGTGTCACAACGACTCCTTCCTGGTCAAAGGTGTCACAACGACTCTTTTGTAGTTGACAAAGACTTTTGACCTGGAAGTGTTTCGATGGAAAATAAGTTTGACCAAGTGGGTCTTGATCTACAAAGTTCTTCAAACAAAGAAAATCCTTGTAAATAGATGTGTAAATATTGGAAAATCTTATCTAAAGATTTTTCTAGTGTGACCTCTCTATCCAAGACACTTAGTATTGACATGTGAAAAGGTTTGGGTTAGGTGGGGTTGGTCCATAGCTTGATTTTACATGAGTTCTTAAAATGTCTACATTTGTAATACAAAATTAACAACATAAGAACAATAATTTAAATCACTTAACGTTCCAATCTTGATTTCTCTAAGATGTGCTTCATTCCTAAAACACTTGAGTAGCATCTAAAATTCACAAATAAGAAATGTTTGTCATCATCAAAAGAGAAGACAAGCTAATGTATAAGTTAGTCAACAGTTATCTCATCCACGGGGGTCCTCTTTAGAGAGAGATATTTCCCACTCTATAAGTATCTCCTCAGAGTCTCCTAAGACAATCTCTTCATATTCTTCCTTCTCATTCGTTCCTAAGAAAAACAATTCTTTAACATAAGGATCTACCACATTTTGCAATGAATTTTTTAATGATCTCATAAGAGGGTCTACCACAGTGGTTTGTTCTTGGATATCTACACAGAGGTGGTTTCAATAATTAGCAAAGTAGACATACTCTATTTTTGAAGGGCCCTTCATCGAATCCAGACCTTGAAATTAATATGGTCACTCGCCACATAGATAGTGATTATCCTGCCTTCAACACTGATAGTTATTCATTTCGAAAGGAAGGGTCGTCCAAAGATTATACGATAGGTTGAATCTTTGATCGTGTCAATTATGATGAGGTAGTTGTTGGGTTTTGCATGGTCGGAGTAGGCAGCGGAAATAAAAATTTACTTGACCATAAACCCATAACCAGCAGATCGCGTCAATATCTATGTAATGGGAAGGATAATTTTAGCGAGATATACATGGTCCTAAGGCTTGCTTAGTGACAATAACTCGCAGCTAGTGCGGTCTTCAACCACCTATCTTTGACGGCATCTGTGCAGCTCCTGGTCTTGACCCAGACTATGGTTGACTATCATCCTCCTGAGCGGCAGAAGTCTCCCGCCTCTATAGATAGTCCACACAGGCTACCAAGAATTCTAGTCGTCCTGAAGGACAAACTAGAAGGAGTTGTCCCCTTTTGTCGATGTACTAGTCATCAACACACTCTCCCACAATCAGTTATTTTTCTGTAGTTGTCTTACCCTCGTTGTTCCTCCCTGGACGGGTAGAACTTACTTGGGCTCTCTTGGTTACCACAACTAGAGAGGACAATAACTTTGCAGAGCAACTGATGTTTTGAGTTGTCTCTGGAGAAGCCCCTTGTACCCCTCTATTTATAGTAGAGGGCATGGTCAGGGTTGCCAGTCTGTAGGGGAGTAGAAGGGTCAGGAATTGCCATGAACAATTTGCACTTTGGCAGACGAACCGGTCATTTCATAAATGAAACGGTCGCTTGGCAAGTTGAACCAATCGGTTCACTAGTGAACCGATCGGTTGGGAGTATGTATTTGTCGATTCACTTCGTGAACTTTCACTTCCCAAATTTTCCCACAGTTGACTTTTCTTATTCGTTAATTAGTGCAAAGATTAATTCTTGTCCCAATCGAATTGAACAAGTGAAACGAAAAACCTTTTTTCTCACAATTCGGGAAAATCCAACACTGCTCGTTTGGACAAATGAACTGATCAGTTCACCAGAGTGAACCGGTCGTCTCACTGACCATGAGCCAATCAGTTCATCCAATGAACCGGTCGGTTGGTGGTCCAGATTGTGGAGAACACAGTCAATTCAGTTCTCAATCAATCATACACTCAAATCAGTTGGTTCAACACTTGAACTTGATGATTTTGAGGTAAGTCTATTGATTGAATGTTTGATTGAGTACCTAAACACTTTACTAATCAATCCATACATCATTCATGGATAAACTCCTCTTCTAGGTCAATCCTTTATGTGCGACCCTATAGGTCTCATTTCGCATTGGCAGTGAATGTCCATAACTAGCTTATGACATTACAAGAAAATATTAGTACCTAGTCGTACATCATTGCTACCCAAGTGAAAAGGAAAGTTGGAGAACAACTTTCAATCCTACAGTCTATGATTAGTGTTCCAGTGAATGTATAATTCCTTTGTCTCTGATATCCTGAATGAACTCAAGGCATGGATTTGTCATCCTTTCAACATTCATTCATGTTTCTTGAATTAGAGCAGACTGTCTAAGATATATGTGACATTAATATCATATATTGATTCACATGTTCATGTGCATGCCTTTCTTAGTCTCTCTTATCAAGTGACCTGGACATCATACTCCCTTAGGAGGGACAAATCCCATATCTATCACTCACGGTCTATGTCATGTGTTAAAGCCACCCAATCATCATTGTTATAACAAACCATGTTTTAGGATTGCATTTGATGATGTCAAAGTGTACCCAATCACATTTGACGAGTGTAGTGATTTTAGGTCTAAGAATCACAATCACACCATCACTATGACAGATGACTCTGACTACCATGTCATGGCTCCATGCGTCACTCTTATAGTGGGTCTGTCTAATACATTGTTCTCTAACATGTATCTATGTGCTTGTTTTGATATCATATATCATGACTAATGAGACATTGTCATCAACCAACACACACTTTAGTCTTGATGTGTAATTGTTGTCTATCAACCTTCCACAGTGACATCTGACTAGGGACATATTAAGAATGTACATATTCTTAACATCTGTATGATCTCATTGTTCAGGTCCTCAACCTGAAGACATACGTCATTGAGTATTGTCATTCTTTAGACATTCATTCTGCTCCATCATTTATCTCATAATCAATTGAGCTAGAATAAACTAGAAGCTTGCCTTTGATATTTATCAAATCAATCATGACATATGTCAATCCAATCATCATATGATTGGCTCTCTGGGCATACATACCAACAGACTCCCACTTTCACTTAGAGCCGATCACCTTCAAATCATATTCTTAGTGATCTCTAAATATGTCCCACATGTTTCTGTTGCGCTAGTGCTAATCCAATGAGTTAGCAACACTTTGCTTTAGTCAGTATATTGCATGTTCCACATCTCCTCGATGTATGACATTTTTTATGAAATGGAGTTGTCATAATATACTATCTGATATTCCTTACCTAACAATTAGCTCTATAGTTTGACTTAGTATTTCTACTTTGTCATAAATGGTTGGAATATATATAAGTTTATCCGTATGAACTTCTAGATCCATATAGTATCCTCTATTTTCATAACACAAGGATACTCAGCATTCCCTTTTAGAATTAAATGGCTTTTAATTTTACTCGAAACATTTCCATTTAACAACTCATATTCACTTTTATATTTTATATTTTGTATTTTGCGATCATTTTCTGTCATTTTGGAAGCTTGCATCAGTGTAACTCATTTACACTCAACTCTTCCTTTTATTACCATAGAACTAATCCTTTAATACTTCACAAGTACTTAAATAAGTTCTTTATGGTATTCCAATGACTCTCACTGAAAGTAGACAAACATCTACTCGTCATGTTCAATGCATATGAGATAACTGGATGAGCATATCATATTGTCATGTCCAATACATACAATATGATGAATGCATATATATTTTCTTGTCATGTCCGATACATACAAGATAATGGGATGATTGCATACATGATAGATGCAATTGTGAATGCATAAGACATCTATCTATGTGTTCCTATTCTTCATAAGAATTTGGGACACTAGGCATCTGAGAGACTAACTCCATGTAATACGGACGAGTTTTCTCCCACTGATTCTTTGCATACTGAACCCTTCAGTACAGACTGCCAATGTGTGCTCTCTTTATTAGGTCAAGAGAATTTCGAGAACTATCTCTATATGTCTCTATTCCTATCACATTGGACATTTCTTTTTTCCTTTAAAGAAGGTATTTCCACACCAGTTTCATTTTATTAGAATGTTTCATTCCTCATCATCATGTGGAATATGAATATGCTCCCACTAAATCTTTGTAATCACATATCCTTTCTTTATTTTGACATATCGGTCAAACATTTTGACTATATAATCAAAGTAAAGACTCCATTTCTAAGGTGCTTGTATTTAATCAATCATATTGATGAATCTCTTGTAACTTGTAGACTGCATTTGCATTAACAGAATTATAAAACCCTTCAGGTTGTGTCACATACACAGCCTCATATTATTCCTACTAGGAATGCGGTTTTAATATCCATATGCCAAATTTCATAGTCTTCAAGTTCCAGTAGCAAGCATGATCATGTATGGTCTATAGCCACTGCAATTGGTTAAATAAAATCAATAGGTTCAACACCTTGAACTCACTTGAATTTATCTCAACCAATCAGCTCTTCAAATGCCATCCATGTCAGTCTTAAGACCCAATTGCACGTATGGGTTTTATCCCTATAAGTGCTACCATTAAGGTCATACCTTATTTGGTTCACATGGAAGTCATTTTGGATCTTATGGCTTCAGGCCATAACTCAAAAACCGGTTCCTCAACGTCATCTAGATAGATTATTGGCTCATCATCATATGACCAATTCATCACCTTTGAGCTTGTGCGATATCATTATCCATCAAGATCGTGGTGTTTTCTACTAGATATATGAGGTGTATCTGTTATATAAGGAATTTGAGAATCCACAACACATGTGATTCTTAATCTCCTTTATTTAGTGTAAAGCATGTTCTTTAGAAGAATTCTAGAAGATTAGTTATTTGTTTGATGATCATGCTCTTACTATTTAGAGTATGATTCCTTCTTTGATTTAGACATCATTATGCCTTAATCATGAGTTCTCTATGATACACTATCATAGTTACTCACAAGGTCCTCAAACATTTGGTTTAAGTATCTCGTTCATTGATCATATCAAGAATTAATACTTTTTACCAAGTTTGTTCTTCATTTATGATACTCTTGAACATTTCAAGATATCCATATCTGAAGTATTAGTATTTACTCCAATAGGTATGTATATATACATCAATATGTATTATACCTAATAGAATAGTCATTCTCCCACTACATCTAGTAAAGATTGACTTGTCATCATGCCCAATAAACAAGACATTTGTATCTCTTAATGGTTCATTAACCAAGAGAGTCTAATATATCCATCAAAATGGAACCTAGAGTTGAATTTCTTATTCATTTTTTTAGACGATAATGCTAATTTATTGTTTGAGTCGTAAATAACTTTTAGGTATTATTTATTTTATCTCATGCATACCAAGTACCACAAGATAAATAAGGCATTGTCATAAAAGATCATATCTTTGAAATTGAAACATGAACTTCATTGATAGACATCCTTATCATTACAAGATGTAGAAATAAAATGTTTCTATTTATTAGAAAAATTAAATAGCATATCATAACTCCATTACATGCCCTTTGGGATGAAATAAACTAAAAGGTACTACTATCTATTGCAGAAACACTTGCTCCAATGTTGATGAGTGTTCCTTCTTGTTCCTTTCATAAAGGCCATCACTTCTTTTCAGATCGTGTACATAATATATGTCAGATGAATATCTTGGTATCATATACGTAAGATAAAGAATCATTTTAAGTTTATTTCATGAGACCTGCGGTGGAGACTTCCATCCCCTCCTTCTTCTTCTTTAGTTCATTTATGTAGAGAGGGAAATTTCTTTTCCAATATCTTGGCTCATGACAATGGTGGCATTTCCCTCCCTTGTTCACCCCTCCCTTGGCTTTGAGAGTTGAAGATGACTTGGGTTGTTGGCTAGCATCATAACCTTTCTTTGCTTTTCCCTTACCCTTGCCTTTAGACTTTCTCTTCTTTCTGCTAATCATCATCACAGATTTAGGTTTGTTTTTCTTCATCTGTGTCTCGGCTATCCTCAACATGCCCAACAACTCTGTCAGTGACCCATAAAAGTTGTTCATGTTGTAGTTCATCGCAAACTGACTGTAGGATTCTAGCAACGATTGTAGTATCACAACAGTAGCCAACTCTTGGCTCAAAGAGAATCCCAGTCGAGTTAGGTTCTCCACATACCCAATCATCTTGAGTGTGTGAGGGCCTACTGGATCTCCTTCTATCATGATGCACTTAAACAATGTCTTGGAGACATCATATCTCTTTTGTCGTGCTTGGTCTTGATATATGTTCTTGAGATGTTGAACCATCTCAATGATGTCCATGTTCTCATTTTGTCTCTGTAACTCATAGTTCATTGAGCACAACATCAAGCACTTCACATCAATGGCATCCTCAGTATGCTTCTTGTAAGCATCCCTTTCAACCTTTGGTGTGGTGGGAGTGGGTTCATCTGGCTCTGGTGTATCTAGGATATAGAGCTTTCACTCTTGAGTGAGAACAATTCTCAATGTCCTAAACCAGACGTGGAAGTTGTTCCCATTTAGCTTGTCCTTCTCAAGGACTCATCGCAATGAAAAGTGATTGTTGTTGGTAGCCATTTATTCTACAAAAAGGAAATTTGCAATTTTACTCCAAAACTCTTTTGATTTGATTTGATTTGATTTGATTTGATTTTATTTTATTTTATTTGATAAATGATGATATTAATTAGGTCTTTAATTAATTATCGCTCCCACTATTTTGATCAAACTGATAGCCCTCACCATCAATTTAGATGATTGCATCATACAACCTTCTAGTGAGCCAAGATCCAAAACATTTGAGTTATTACCCAGCCAACGCCAGCATCCATAATCAATTATTAAGGTAGGTAACATTTACCAATTGCATCATATACAATTCTTGGATACATGATATGTACAACTCTTTGTCATAGTCATCTACATGCCTCTAAGTGATTAATCTCATTAAGACCACTTAATTAAGTCTGACCCAAAAGCCAACACGATAGGAGTGCACTCGCTTGGCGGGCTCACACAACTACCATCACACTTCCACGAGATAGATAGCACACCACCCTTGGGATGCCCACGCTTGTCGATCAAGCATTTCATGTGTGCTGCTTATGGAAGGCATCTAAGACTTAATATTATATTGAGGGGTTTTAATATGCTTATATATGCATATATGTATCCAATCACCACATATATAGTACGTATCATGTACATATTGTATCCCACAAACAAAACATGCAATAACAATAAAGCAATGATTATGGCCATCCTATTGTAGTTCCTTGGAGCCACAAGAAACTATGGTCATCTAAGGTCTACATCATATGCAGCTTGTTATTGATGAAGATTTGTGCTTGCCAATCTAGGTTGACTGGTTCAACCTTTGAACCGATCGACTTGCCTCTTGGCCGGTCGGTTGGTCTCATTCAGCCGGTCATCTGGCTCCTCCAGATGGTCGACTTGTCCGGTCGTCTGGGCTTTTCATTGGTCCACCGACTGCTCCTCAGTCGATCGTCTCGGTCCATCAAGTGGTCATCTTCAATCTTTGTCATAATAAGAAATAAATCTAATCCTATTTTACATCATCTTTGTGAAACCTCAAGTTACATTTGAGGGGAGCAAAGGTAGAAAAGAATCTCAAGTTATCTTGAGTTACATTTAGAATAGAAGAAGAGAGCTCGATGCACAGATCGAGATGCAAACAACAATAACCAACCACACACATGTGATAGGGTTTATAGGTCATAGCCATGCTACATATCCACCATCAAAACGGATTTAGGGCAACGCGTACCGATTGCATATATACCATATCATATATGTATATATTAGTTTGGAATCATGCGGTATTAATCGGATATTCACATTAGTCATTTAAATATTTGTATCGTATGCAATAAATAAAAGATGATTAAAACCAAAATCTGATCATATTGATTATCCCAAAACATAGAGTATTGATGTGGCTTTGATACCACTGTTGGGTTTTGCATGGTCGGAGTAGGTAGCGGAAATAAAAATTTATTTGACCATAAATTCATAACCAGTAGATCGCATCAATATCTATGTAATGGGAAGGATGGTTTTAGTGAGATGTACCTAGTCATGAGGCTTGCTCAGTGACAATACCCCATAGATAGTGTGGTCTTCAACCACCTATCTTTGACAGTGTCTATGGAGCTCCTGGTCTTGACCCAGACTGTGGTTGACTGTCGTCCTCCTGAGCGGCAGAAGTCTCCCGGCTCTATAGATAGTCAACACAACCTATCGAGAACTCTAGTCGTCCTGAAGGACAGACTAGAAGGAGTTGTCCCCTTCTATCAGCGTACTAGTCACCAACACACTCTCCCACAATCAGCTACTTTTTTGCAGTTGTCTTTCCCTCGTTGTTCCTCCCTGGACATGTAGAACTTGCTTGGGCTCACTCAGTTACCACAACCAGAGAGAACAACAACTTTACAAAGTAACTGATGTTCTGAGTTGTGTCTCTAGAGAAGCCCCTATACCCCTCTATTTATAGTAGAGGGCACGGTCAGGGTTCCCAGTCTGTACGGGATTAGAAGGGTATGGAATTTTCATGAGCAATTTGCACTTCGACAGGCGAATCGGTCGTTTCATAATTGAAATGGCCATTTGGCAAGTTGAACCGGTCGGTTGGGAGTGTGAACTGGTCGGTTCACTTGGTGAAATTTCACTTTCCAAATTTTCCCACAATTGACTTTTCTTATTCGTTTCCAATTAATGCAAAGATTAATTATTGTCCCAATTGAATTGAACAAGTGAAACGAAAAACCTTTTTCTCACAATCGGGGAAAATCCAACACTGCTCGTTTGGAAAAATGAACTGATCGGTTCACTAGAGTGAACCGGTCATCTCACTGACAATGAGCCAATCGGTTCACCCAGTGAACCGGTCGGTTGGTGGTCCAAATTGTGCAGAACATAGTCAATTCAGTTCTCAATCAATCTAACACTCAAATCAGCTGGTTCAACACATGAACTTGATGATTCTGAGTCAAGTCTATTAATTGAATGTTTGATTGAGTACCTAAACACTTTACTAATCAATCCAAACATCATTCATGGATAAACTCCTCTTCCAGATTAATCCTTTGTGTGTGACCCTATAGGTCTCATTTCACGTTGGCAGTGAATGTCCATAACTAGCTTATGACATTACAAGAAAATATTGGTACCTAGTTGTACATCATTGTTACCCAAGTGAAAAGGAAAGTTGGAGAACAACTTTCAATCCTTCATTCTGTGATTGGTGTTCCAGTGAATGTATAATTCCTTCACCTCTGATATCCTAAATGAACTAAAGGCATGGAGTTGTCATCCTTTCAATGTTAATTCATGTTTCTTGAACTAGAGAAGACTTTCTGAGATATGTGTGACATCAATATCATATATTGATTCACATGTGCATGCGCATGACTTTCTTAGTCTCGCTTATCAAGTGGCATGGACATCATGCTCTCTTAGGAGAGACAAATCCCATATCGATCACTCACAGTCTGTGTCATGTGTCAAAGCCACCCAATCATCACCGTTATAACAACCCATGTTTCAGGATTGCGTTTGATGATGTTAAAGTGTACCCAATCACATTTGACGAGTGCAGTGATTTCAGGTCTAAGGATCACAATCACCACCATCACTATGAGTGATGACTCTGACTATCATGCCATGGTTCCATGTGTCACTCTCATGGTGGGTCTGCCTGATATACTGTTCTCTAACATGTATTTATGTGCTTGGTTTGATATCATATATCATGACTAATGAGACATTGTCATCAACCAACACACCCTCTAGTCTTGATGTGTCATTGCTTTTTGTCAACCTTCCACAATGACATCTGACTAGGTACATATCAAGAATGTACATACTCTTAGCATCCATATGATCTCATTGTTCAGGTCCTCAACCTAAAGACATACGTCATTGAGTATTGTCATTCTTTTGACATTCATTCTGCTCCATCATTTATCTCATAATCGATTGAGCTAGAATAAATTGGAAGCTTGCCTTTGATATTTATCAAATCAATCATGACATATGCCAATCTAATCATCATATGATTGGCTCTCTAGTCATACATACCAACAGTAGCAAGGTATGTAGAGTCTTCTCTCTTATGGGATGTCCTCCACAACTTCCACGGGTCCTGTGAAGGAATGATTGCAAGTTTTATGATCAAACTTGTCTCCACCATGTCAGACAATCCAAGCTTCTTTGCCATAGTTAGAGGCATTATACTTATTCTTGATCCAAGATCTACCAAATTGTGCCTTTGTATGGGTCATGAATGTGGAATGGCACAGACAATGACCCTAGATCTTTTTACTTGGAGATAGTTTCTTGCAAGGAGGCAGTAGACATATTGTATAGCTTGGTAGTTTTCACTTTTCCTCCTCTATGTCTTTCATTTTGAGGTCTTTGAAGAACTTAGTGTAGGTAGGCATATCTTTTATGGCATCATGGAATAGGATGACCGAGTGTATCTTTTTCATTATCTTTTGTACTTCTTTTCTAGATGGGTTTTGATAAGCATGTAAGGGAAGGGTACTTCTAGAAAATAGGGGTCCATATCAAGAGGTCCTTTTTCTCCTAGCTCACTTCCTTTGAGCTTGTCTATAACTTGGTGACTTCTTAGCATTTGTTGTATTAACTTCCTTGCATTTATCTTATCTAGGTTGAGTTGTTTCTCATTACTCGACTACAATAGAATTACGTTCTTCTGTCATAAGTAGAGTGTTAAGGAGTTTACTTGACATTAGAGTCACCATTTTTTGTTTCATGTCCTTTTGGATTTTGCACAGTAATAGACAAGAAGTTACAAGTTGATGTTTTAACCAGTTTACCAAAAGAAGCCAGCTGGAAATCTATCATTTTGTTGTTCATTGAAGATCATAAATCTATGTTGAAACATTTTCCATTTGGGTTTGAAACATATTCATTGTATTTCTATTACTGGTCATTGTCTTCCCCAGTTGTTCTGTCAGCTCGGATTGCTTTCTTGTGAAGTCCATTGACTGGTTGAGCATGTCAGGTTTTCATTGCCCTCAGAAGTTCCTATTTGAGTTACCATGGTTTCTCCATTGGCCTTGTTTGTTCCCTTGTCAGTTGAAATTCCTATTTTGTTGGAAATTTGCTTGATTTTGGAAACCAAGAGGTGCATTTCCTCTTCCATACCCAGATTGCTTAGGAGGTTGGTTCAAGAGGTACCAATTTTCAATATTATAAGTATTACAATATGAGAACATAGGGTGTGATGTCCTCTTGTAATTAGCAAGGAAAACTTTATAACTTCCACCTCTTGTGAATCCATCAAGAATAGTTAATACACAAATTGTTCAATGCATGAGCTTGTTTTCTACACAAAGTGCACTTCATCACAACTTCCACTTGGGTTTTAGCCTTAGCATTATAGCCCTTAAATGATTTGACATATGTTGATATCTTATCTATTTTTGTGGCTAGGAGATCAATCACCCTAGCATCATGTACAATTGCTAATGCAGAACTACAAACAAATGCTCCACATGTTAGTATGTATGCCCAGAGAGCCAATCATATGATGATTGGAGTGTGGCATTAGATGCCTACTTTTATAATAATAAAGATAATTCCATCTATTATGTTTGTCTCATCCATGAGATGATGACACATACATAGTAGATGTCTAAAGAATGATGTTACTCGATGTTACATGTCTTCAGGTTGAGGACCTGAATGATGAGATCATATGTATGATAAGAGTACATACATTCTTATTATGTCCCTACTCAGATATTACTGTGAAAGCAAAATACACAACAGTAATACATAATACTAGAGTGTGTGTTGACTGATGACAGAGTCTCATTAGTCATGATATGTGATATCAAGTCAAGCACACATGTATATGTTAGGGAACTGTATATCGGACAGACCCACTGTGAGAGTGATACATGGAGACCATGGAATGATAGTCAGAATCATCTCTCATAGTGATAGTAGTGATTGTGGTTCTTAGACCTGAAGTCACTACATTCATCACATGTCATTCATGTACTTTGACATCATCCAACGTGATCCTAAATAAGGGTTGCCATAACGATGATGATTGGGTGCACTGTGACACATGGGGATTGAATGTGAGTGATGTAGATGGGATTTGTTCCTCCTACATGAGATTGATATCTAGGGCCTCTTGATAAGCAAGACCGAGAAATATATGGTCATACTCATGTGATTCAATATGTGATATGTGAACTCACATGCATCTCAGACAGTCTGCTCTAGTTCAAGGAACATGGATTGAACATTGAGAGGATGACAATTGCATGCCTTGAGTTCAATCCAGATATCAGGGACAAAGGAACTATACAATCACGGTAACATTGATCACGGATTGTAGGTTGAAGTTGTTCTCCAACTCTCTGAATTACTTGGGTAGCAATGATATGTTACTAGACGCTGCTCTTTGCTTGTGATGTCATAAGTTTGTTATGGTCATTCACTGCCAATGTAATTCTGGACCTATAGGGTCACACACATAGGATACACTTGGATTAAAGGAGTATATTCATGAATAATGTTAAATTTGATTACTGAAGGTGTTTAGGTATTTGACTAAACAACTAAAGTTCAAACTGACTAGACTCTGAACCAACTGGTTCAATGGTTGAACCAATCGGTTGGAGTGGCAGGTCAATTGGAATCAACATTGGTTGATCAATGGCTGGACTAAGGAGTGAGATGATCAGTTCGCATAGTGAACCAACCGGTTCACATATCCCAACCGACCGGTTCATGGGATGAACCGCCCGGCTCAGTTTCCAAATCGATTGGATCAAGGATTGGTGTTGATGTCATATTATGCATCAATTATACATTGATTATCAATTTGATATAGAATAGGAAAGTGCATAAACTGACCGGATTGCTTAGAAAACTGATAGGCTCACACATCGACCGACCGGTTGGATGTGTGAACCGATTGGCTTGTCTTGCTCAGGTTCTAGAAAATTCATGAATTTGACCTTTTCGAATCCCGCATAGATTGGGAACCCTGACCCTAGCCTCTCCTATAAATAGAGGGGTACTAGGGGTTTCTCAGAACACAATAGTTGCTCTGAAATTGTTGTCCTCTCTGGTTGTGATAACCAATAGAGAGTCTGAGCAAGTCCTACCTGATAAAGGGAGGGATGGCAAGGGAGAGACAATTGTGGGAGAGTGTATCAACTCTAGCAGATTGATGTTTGAAATGGACAACTCCTTCTTGTTGGCTTTGGTAGCGCAACGTAGAGTTCACGGTGGTCTATGTAGACTACTCTAGAAGCGGGAGGTCATTGTCTACCGCTAGGAGGACACCGTCAACTACTGTCAGTGGTGCTACACCAGGAGGTCAGTGGAGATGATTGTTTGAGTGATGTTGTTGTTGAAGGAGCGAGTTGCCACCAAAAGAAGAAGCATGATACTATCACAAGGGTAATGTTGTTGGACTTGCTCCAGGACCAAGTATAACCTTACAAACCTTTCCTTCCTAGATACATTGTTGTTGACGTGATCTTGTTGTCCAGGGCAAACACGCATTTAATTTTTTTTTCATTGTTTATATATGTGCCTGATTTCCCTATAGTGGTATCAGAGTCAGGTTCATTTACGGTATATATGGGATTGAAATCGATATGATCAGATTTATTTTGTTGCATACAATGTGAATATTAAACTAATTAATGTGCATATCTGATTAAATTCCACATACGACTCCACAAACTAATATATATATATATATATATATATATATATATATATGTGTGTGTGTGTGTGTGTGCAATTTACATGTTTCACCCTAAATTCGATTTTGATGGTGGATGTGAAGCATGGTTATGGCCAACAACCCTATATTTGTATGTGCATAGTTATGGTTGTTTATTCCTGTTGTTAATCAGTCTGCATACCGAGCCTCTCTCTTCTTTCCAAATGTAAAATAATACTTTTCTTCCTAATTCCCCTCGAATGTAACTCGAGGTTTTCCCTTATATACTATAATAAGAAATAGGATAGTTTTAATTTATATTTCATCGTGAGAAGACATTCTGCACCAGATGAACCGACCGGCTCATGAGACAAACTGATCGAGGAGGCCAGGCGACAGGAGGATGAACTGATCTACTGGTGGCCCAATTGATTGGCTAGAGGAGTTCAGTCATCGCTTAAACCTGAAGACCAAACGACTATTTTAATAGCCCAATCGAGCAACCAAGAGGCGAGCCGACTAGTTCAAGTGTTGAACCGATCAACCTGGATTAGCGCAAGCACGAATCTTCAACAACAATATGTTACATATGATGTGGATCGTAAGTGGTAGTAATTCATTGTGGATCCAAGGAATTACAATAGTATGACCATAACCATCACTTGTGTGTTTTATTTATTGCATGTTCTCGTCTGTAGTTATAGCATGTATATGATATGTACTATAAGTATGTGGTGATTGGATATGTATATGTATTTATATATAAAATCTCTCAATAAATATTAAGTCTAAGATTCTTTCCATAAGCAACACACATGAAAAGCTTGATCGACCAAGCTTGGGCACGCCCTAGCGTGGTTCGCCGTCTATCTCGTGGAAGTGTGATGGTAGATATGTGGATCTACCCTAGAAAGGTGCATATTCTATCGTGTTGGCTTTTGGGTCTGGCTTGGCTAGGTGACCTTAATAGGATTAAGTGCCTAGAAGGCTAGAAGCATGCAGATGGACTTTGACAAGGAGTTGTGCAAACCATGTATCCAAGAGTTGGATGAGATGCAATTGACAAACGTTGTCTAGCTTAATAATTGGTCATGAGCGCCAACGTTGGTTGGGTATTGACTTAATTATTTAGATCATGGCTAACTAGAAGATTGTACGTTGCAATCTTCTGAATTGATACATGAGGGTTATCAATTTAAACAAAATAATGAGAGTGATAATTAATTAAAGACCTAATTAATATCATTAACTTATCAAATCAAATAAATTAAAAATATTTTAAAAAGTTGCAATATTTCTTTGTAGAATCTAATGTCAAACACAAACATGTTCACATTGCGATCAATCTTTGAGAAAGGACAAAATGGGATAAAGTTCCACAATTGGTTAAGGACTTCGAGAAATACCCTCATCAATGAGCAAAATCTCTGTCCTTGAAAGACCAGAACCAAAGGAACCCGCTGCAATGCACATAGGATGAAATGGATGTTTACTAAAAGTATGCCAATGATGCCAAAGACATTTGAGTGCCTTATGCCATGATGTATGAACTATGAGTTGCATGAACAACATGAAAACATGGACATTCTCGAGATGGTAACACATCTTAAGAATCATGTAAAGCAAGTAAGGTGTAATGTCACCAAAGCATTGTTTGAGTGCAAACTGACAGAGTGAGATCCAGTAGAGGCCCATGTGCTCAATATGATTGGGCATCTGGAGAGGCTGAGATTTCTTTTAGGTCAAGAGTTGGTTACAGATATGATTCTACAATCGTTGCCTGAATCATATAGTCAGTTTATCAAATGTTTTGCATGTTTCTTAATGTCGAAGCACGAAAGAAGAAAGGACAAATTTGAGATGGTGATCAACGAAAATGAGTCCAAGGGCAAAGGCAAGGCCCAGAAGTGTTTTGAGGCTAAACTAAAGTCCAAGTCTTCTGCACTCAAGTTATGGAGAAGGGTAAGTGCAAAGAAATTTATCCTTTCCACTTAAAGGAATAAAGGAAGAAAAAAGAGATAAAAGTCTCTACTTCAAGACCTAAACAGAAGTAAGATAGAACTTAATGGAGCAAGAGTTTTTGTCTCTACTGTTGGAAGTTGTCATTCATGGGAACATAATAGAATTAGCGAATTTCTATTATGTACTTGTCATTGATGAAAATATCATGTATCTTGTATGGACAAGAATTGATGTTTCATGGCAATGCCCTATATCTCACAAACTATACTTGATAGGTGTACAGACAAATGTGTATGACACATATATTGAATGACTTGACAACTCAAACAATAAATACCATAGCATTGTCACTTAGAGTGCATAAATGGGAAATACATTTCCAGAATCTATATGATGGTTATCTAGATTCTTTTGGTTATTGAACCAATAGAGACATGCATATTTATTGTGCAATATGACAAATTTATCTTCACTAGATGTAGTGAGAGAGTGATTGTTCTATTAGGGCCCATACATACTAATGTATATAGACCTTATAGAATAAATGCTAAAGGTAGGTACCAATACCTCTTTATATTTATTGATGCTGTCGGTAGATATGAAAAATTGTATTTAATGAAATGCAAATATGAATCTCTGTAACTGTTCAAGGAGATTATAAATGAAGTACGTATCTGACTTGGTAAAAGTATTAAAATATTTCGATATGATTGATGTGAAAATATTTTAACCAAGAGTTTGAATACCTTCAAGGGAGATCATGATAATGTATCATGATGAAGTCCACATGAAACACAAATGATAGTGTATCATGAAAATGTATCAAAAAGAAGGAATCACACCTTGTTAAAGTCATGGTGTGATTATCAATAAAATCTAGCTAATCTTCCAATTTCTTTTGGGAATATGCTTAACTCTAAATAATGTACTGTCTAAAATAGTTCAAAAAGACACCATATGAGATATGGCATGGAAATTGTCCCGTTGTGTCTTTCATAGTGATTAGGATTGAAAGTTTATATAAGAAAATAGTTTTTTTGAAACGTTTTGTCCATAAATCACGTAATTTTTATTTTGTTGAAATATTATTTTTATCTCAATCTAGCAACAAAGTTGTTTGTTAATTTGGATAGTTGTATTCCTGAAGAGGGACTTAGTTCCAAAGTAATCGATGGGAGTGAAAGTAGAACTTGAAACATTCGAGACAAATAAGAAAATATTGAAACTAAAGAGATTACCATAGGAACATATAGAATTACAAGATGTTGTGGAATCTCAAGTTCCTTATGTAACACACAAGACTCATAGTTCTCGTAGAACACGCCTTGAGCTTGAAATATTATGACATCTTATGGCTCAAAAGGCGGTGAGTTGGTCATACATTATGAGTCCACAATCTACCTAGAAGCTATTGAGGGACCATAATCTGAAACATGGCTTAAGGCCATGAGATCCAAGATGGACTTCATATAAACCAACAAGGTATGACCTTGTTGGATCCACCTGAAGGGGTAAACCCCATAGAGTGCATTTGGGTCTTTGAGAGGAGACCAACATGGGAGGGTAGATTGGTTGCAAAGCGTTTCAAACAAGTTCAAGGTGTTGAACATAATGAAGTCTTTCGCCAATTATCATGGTTAAATCCATCAGGATTATGCTTGTTGTTACAGCTTAGTATGACTATGAGATTTGGCATATGGATGTTAAAACTGCATTCCTTAATTAGAATTATTATGAGGATGTGTATGTGACACAGCTTAAAGGTTTTATAAATCAAATATTGCAAATAAAGTATGTAAGCTACAAAGGTCAATATGTGGATGGAAGCAAGCATCTCAGAGATGGAATCTTCCATTTGACAAGACAGTAAAAGGGTTTGACTTAGGTTAGAATGAAGATGGAATCTGTGATTACAAAATATTTAGTGGGAGCATACTTATATCCCACATGATGAAGGGGAATAACGTCCTTATCCTATTAAAACTTGGCAAGGAAAGTACCTTCTCTATGAAGGGTTTAGGCAAAGCAACCTATGTGGTAGGAATTGAGTTCTATAAAGATAGATCCGGAAAGCTTCTTGACCTAAGAAAGAGCACATACATTGGCAAGATGCTAAAGAGGTTCAGCATGCAAGACTCAATGAGAGAAAACTTGTTCATATTCCATGGAGTTAGTCTCTCAGGAGCCTAGTGTCCCAGTTCTTGTGAAGAACAAGAACACATGGATAGATGTCATATACATTCGCAATTGGATCTATCTTGAATGCAATGTTATGTATCTCGTTATCTCCAATGTATTGGGCATGACTAGAGGATATCTAGTCATCTCATATGTATTTGACATGATGAGAGGATATATATACCTATCTAGAAATCTCGTATGTATTGGACATGACGAGAGGGTATATGTCAGATGCTAGTGAGAGTCACATGACTACCATAAACAATATCCTTAGGTTCTTGTGAAGCACTAAAAGGATTAGTTCCTTGGTTATAGCAATAAGGAAGAGTTGGGTATAAAGGGTTACACCGAGGCAAGCTTTCGAAATGATAAGTAAAATTAATGATTGCAATCTATATTTATGTTTGACCTTAAATGAGAACTTTAAGATGGAAAGGGTGGGGAGCTAAAGACAGATGTTTATATCAATAGAAGAAGTTGAGAATATATGTGTTACGAGAACAATAGAGAATACCTTATGGATCAAGAAGTTCATATGGGTGAACTTGTGTGAGGTTCCAACAATTGATGACATAGTAGAAATAATGTGACAACAATAGAGCTACATGTTAGGCAAGGAATCTCAGATAGCATACTACGACACTTCCATCTCATGTGAAAAGTTGCACAGTGAAGAGATGTGAAACTTGTAAAATATCGACTTGAAGTATTTGTTGCTAACCCGCTATAAAAGCACTTGTATGGCATAAACATGATGGACATGTTAAAGATAACTTAGAATAAGATTCGCGAGTGATTGGATCTAAGTGCAAGTGGGAGCATGTTGGTATGTATGCCCAGAGAGCCAATCATATGATGATTGGAGTGTGACATTGGATACCTAATTTGATAATAATAAAGGTAATTCTATCTATTATGTTTGTCTCAGTCATGAGATGATGACACATACATAGTAGATGTCTAAAGAATGATGTTACTCAATGACATATGTCTTCAGGTTGAGGACCTGAACGGTGAGATCATATGTATGATAAAAGTACATACATTCTTTTTATGTCCCTAGTCGGAGAAAAATAGACAATAGAAATACATAAGATTAAAGTGTGTGTTGGCTGATGATAGAGTCTCATTAGTCATGATATGTGATATCAAGTCAAGCACACATGTATATGTTTGAGAACTGTATATCGGACAGACCCACTGTGAGAGTGATACATGGAGACCAAGTAATGATAGTCAGAATCATCTCTCATAGTAATAGTAGTGATGTCGGGGAGGAGTGGTTCAGGTGATTCGGCACGGTGTCCCATCATGAAGGGATCCAGGTTCGATACCCATCGGCTGCCTCCGAAATGGTACTCGTCGTGCAGGTCGGCCAACTGTGCACTTTAACCGGTTCCCAGGTGTGCGGGGCGCTCAGGGCCCAAGAGTTTTACGTTGTCTGGGGAGGGGTCAAAAAGTGGCACTTCTACGGGGGTGGTTCTCTCGATAATCTAAAAAAAATAGTAGTGATTGTGGTTCTTATACCCAAAGTCACTACATTCATCACATGTCGTTCATGTACTTTGACACCATCTCATTTGATCTTGAATAAGGGTTGCCATTACGATGATGATTGGGTGCACTGTGACGCATGGGGATTGAATGTGAGTGATGTAGATGGGATTTGTCCCTCCTACAGGAGATTGATATCCAGGACCTTTGATAAGCAAGACTGAGAAATGTACAGCCGTACTCATGTGATTCAATATGTGATATGTGAACTCACATGCATCTCAGACAGTCTGCTCTAGTTCAAGGAACATAGATTGAACGTTGAGAGGATGACGATTCCATGCTTCGATTTCAATCCAAATATCAGAGAAAAATGAACTATATGATTGCAATAACACTGTCACAGATTGTAGGTTGAAGTTGTTCTCCAACTTTCAAAATTACTTAGGTAGAAATGATATCTTGCTAGACGTTGCTCTTTGCTTGTGGTGACATAAGTTTGTTATGGACATTCACTTCCAACTTACTTCTGGACCTATAGGGTTGCATGCATAGGATAAACTTGGATTAAAGGAGTATCTTCATGAATGATGTTTAATTTGATTATAAAGGTGTTTAGGTATTTGATTAAACAACTGAAGTTCAAAATTGATTGATTGGACTCTAAACCGACTGGAATTGGTCAGTTGGAGTGTCAGGTCAATTAGAATCAACATTGGTTGATCAATGGTTGAACCGGGGAGTGAGACAATCGATTCTCATAGTGAACTGACCGGTTCACATATCCCAAGCGACCGGCTCATGGGATGAACCGCCCAGTTTGGTTGTCAATTCAATTGGATCAAGAATTTGTGTTTTCGCCATGTTATGCATTAATCATAAATTGAATACCAATTTGATTCATAACTGCATGAACTGACCGGTTCGCGCACCAACTGACTAGTTGGGTGCACAAGGAGGGGGGCGGCGATCGGGCGGGCGATCGGTGGGCGATCGGGGCAGATCCCTAGGGTGCTCGTGCCTTTGGCGGCGCCGCCGCCAACACACTCCGGATAGGTATTCCGCCTATCGGGGGCCACCTTCCTTTCGTCACTAAGCTCTGGAGGACGATGCTGCCATCGCCGCTGTTGCGTAGGGTGACAAGGCAAAGCATGAGGGGAGCGCACGTGCAACAGGTTGTTGCGGAGAGGAGAAACAACATGCTGGCGACTGCCGTCCCAACGGAGGAAGTTCTACCAGACGTTAGGGTTGTGCTGGGCAACATCGAAGAGGAACATGTTAACCTGTCGCCGCCTAGGGTTTTAACATAGGAAGGGCAGAATACTGGAAGACCGGACATGCATGATCCAGCGAGAACGGAGGACCCTGCGCCGGGTAGGTCACCTGAGAACCAACATGCGAGCAACCCGACATCTTCTCCGGATCAGCATGCGAGACCGAGGTCATCTCCGGTGGAGGGAGATAGTACGTCGCAGAAGGCGGCGGATAAGCCTATGGAAGTGGCGGGAAATCAGAGTCCTCCCTCTAGGTCGGGACCGGAGAGTGCACCAAGGAAGACGATGTTGTATGGTATCCCACACGATACATGTTTCTGTTGTATGGAACGTGGCCATTGGCAATCGCAGTGCAGAAGGAGCAAAGTCTATTATAAGTGCAGAAGACATGGCCACCTTGCCGCGAGGTGCAATCAACCGGCCTTGCAAACCAGGCCGCCTGATGTCCATTCTAGGACTATCTTCCCACTGCTGCCCACGGGTATCCCGGCGAGGGGTACCCCACAAAATATTTCGAAAAGGATCTCGATCGACGTTGGACCGGATGATGACATGAGGAAGAGCAAGATATCTGCCCTAGAGAGAGCAGTAGAGATTTCTTGGCCACATGGAGTAGCTTGGAAGGAGATCGGTCCTTTCCTACGTCATAGTTGGCCCAGTGCAGCAGACATATACAGGTTCGAGGAGAGAAAGGCCATAGCTTTTTTCTCGTGCGAGCAGGAGGCAAAGGAGATGGTGATGAAAGGTCTTCATAATTTCGGTGGTCGACAGATGGAGCTGAGGCATATGATTGAAGGTGAACGTCATCAAAGCAAGGAGGCGTTTTGGTTCTGGATAGCTGACCTACCGCTTACATGTCGGGATGATGATACATTGCAAAAGATAGTGTCGAAGTTTGGAGATCTTGTGCATATTTCTGACTGGCAGAAGGAGAAAGATGACATGTCTGGACTTCTTATCTTGGTGGAAGCTTTTAGTGAAGACATCCCTCAGTTTGTTTCGCTCACGTACGGGCAAAGAAGAACATTTGTTCATTTTCGAATGCTGGCTAGGGGGCGGTGCGTTCAGGTAATACACAACTTACTGAATTCGGTGTTGATTTTGGGATTCCTCTGGAGGCACTTCAATTACCGGAGTCACGGCCAGAGTCATCCGCAATGGTGCTTGTAAACCCGGGGCCATCAGTATCTACTGTGAGACCACAACAGCGAGGGAATCATAATACACAAAGACATAAAACCCGAGAACAAAGAAGGATGGTGATAGACAGAGAAGGGAGTAGAAGATACCTATCTAACAGGCGCCTTGAGGATTTCATTTTCATGGAGGACGAGAGATACAGTGCCAGCAGAAGAAGAGAAGGAAGGAGCCAGTCTAGATCGGTGAGGCGTACAGGTGAACCACGACTTCATAGAAGGAATTTTTCAAGAGGAAGGCCATCTGATTGGGACAGGGATACTTTTGATATGTGCTGGTCAGAGCAAGAGGAAGGATACAGTCACTGATTTGGCTTATTAGAGAGGGACAGGCGTGAAAATTTTTCCTATGGACTGTACGTCACTATTCTGGAATATTAGAGGGGCATCCAATAATCCTACGAGGAGGGTTCTGAGCAGACTGTGTAGTCGATACAAACCTGGAGTGGTATGTCTATTTGAGCCGTTTCTTCACGTTGAACAAGCAGTGGAGTTGTTGGACATTGTAAAACTTGATTGGGCTGTCGATAATCAAGAAGTAGATGGGAAAATATGTTTCTATGCTGATAAAGCTTTGAATCCTAGCATTTTTAGAAGACATAAACATCACTTGATGGTAAGCATGGATACTAATGAAGGCTCGAAACTATTTGTAACGGCAATCTATGCTAGTTGTGACAACACAGAAAGAAGAACGTTATGGAATGAACTATTGATGATGGCTGAAATTATAGGAGATGAAGGATGGACTATCGCAGGGGATTTCAATGTGGTGAGGCACCCTAGGGAGAGAGGGGGGAAACCAACCTGGATTTCAAGACATGATGGATTTTAATTCATTGATATCAGATGCAGCTCTGGAAGAAATACCTTTTGAAGGCAGTCAATATACATGGGTGAACAAACAGGTTCTCACACCTACAATGTGGCAGAGAATTGATAGGGTTCTTGTGAATGGAGCATGGATGATGAAGAGGTCTGCGACTAGATCAATTCATCTAACTAGAGCGAGGGCTTCAGACCACTGCCCAGTTTTAACGATTCCCGGTACCTGGACAATGGATCAAAAGAAGACTCATTTCTCATTTATGAAGACCTGGCTCGAGCATGAGGATTGCATGAAAATAATCGAACAAGCTTGGAATGAACCAATGAGCGGTCACCCTTCCGTGGTTTTCTGTCTTAAACTCAAAAGGGTTCGTGAGGCTCTTCGTAGATGGAGCAAGGACACCTTTGGTGCTAACAGGCAGTGCATTCTTGATTTGGAGGACGTGGTATTCACAACACAAATGGCTTTTGATGAAAATTTGACTACTGTTAATGAGCTCAACTTGAGAGAGGCGGAAAGTGAGCTCCAATATCTTCTGGACCAGGAGGAGAAGACATGGAAGGAGAAAGCTCGAATAGACTAGCTTCAAGATGGGGAGAGAAACACCAAGTTTTATCATGCTATTGTTAAGTCGAGAAGAAAGAGAAGAAGGATTAATCGGGTGGTATTGCAAGATGGCACTCAGATTACGGATCCTAAGCAAATGGCGGAGATGGCAGCAGATCATTACAGGCACTTCTACAATGAGGTAACAGATACGGATGTAAATGAGATGGAGGGCTTCATAGAATAAATTCTGGAGATGGTCTCACTTGATGAAAATTTCACTTTAGTAGCGACTCCATAGGAAGAGGAGATCAAAGAGGTGATGTTAAAGATGGACGCAACAGTAGCCCCAGGACCGGATGGGTTCACCCTCCCTTTCTTCAAAGCGGCATGGTATATCATAAGAAGTGACTTCATGGACTTGGCGAAGAGTTTCTTCAGTGGACATGCTTGCTTCAGGGGTCTCTTCTGTTGCAGAATTTTACTTATTCCGAAGAATGATGATTCTAGAAGACTACCGGAGGATTTCAGACTGATATCCATTGAGAATGTCACCCTTCGCATCCTTGCAAGAATACTCAGTGAGAGATTCGCTCCAATTATGTCGTGCCTGATTTCCAAGAACCAAGGATCTTTTATGAGAGGTACGGATATATCTCATCACATCCGGTTAACTAAGGAGCTCATGCATGATATCAATAGAGGCAGAGATGCTCCTAATGTGATCCTAAAGTATGATATGTTGAGGGCATACGATAGGGTCACTTGGTCTACACCGGGGAAAGTCCTGGAGAAGTTCAACCTTACAGAGGAGGTCATCAAGTTATGCCTAAGCTTCTTTGCTAATACGTGGGCAACGGTGACTATAGGCGAGGAAACGGCTAGATTCTTTCAGATGAGTAGAGGTTTGAAGCAAGGAAGTGTGATTTCTCCTTTTCTTTTCATACTGTTTGAGGAGATGTTATGCAGAAGATTCCTGAGGTTATATGAAGAAGGGGCCATATCAAGATTCCAGGTGCGTGGGGAGGCGGTACCTCCGGTCATTCTTCTTTATGCAGATGATATTGTGGTCTTTTTCACAGCTGACCAAAGATCTTTGGACGTGGTTAGTAAGACCTTTGATGCATACGAATGAGCAACTGGTCAGAGAATAAACAAATCTAAATCTACATGCGTGGTAGGAGGCAAGGACCAGGTGCTAGCTCATGGTGTAGTCGTTTTCCTTGGAGTGAGTTCTACTGCGGACTCTTTGAAGTATCTGGGCATACCGATTAAGAGAGGTGCGATGAGACTATCCGACTTTGAGTTCCTAATGAGTAAGATAAATGAAAAGATTGCTACGTGGAAGTCCAGACTCTTATCCTTTGCAGGGAGGAGGATGTTGATTGCACATGTTCTTGCCTCCATACCGGTGTACACGGCGGCGGCGGTGGGCATTCCTGCTGGGATAGTAGCGCGGATTGAAGATAAACTATCCAGATTCTTGTGGAGTGACAGGGAGGATCATCACAGGAAGGCGTGGATTGGATGGCATAGGGTTGCTAGACCTTTTTCTTTGGGCGGGATAGGGATTCCCTCGCTACAGACGATCAATGAAGCCTTTGTTACAAAAGCATGCTGGGAGGTACTAACAAAGGATTCTATTTGGGCATCTTTCTGCAGGATCAAATATGCAAACTTGGCAGGAGGCCGAGACAATCTATATCCTGGTACCTTGAGAAGAGGATTACTACCGTCACCTTTCTGGAAGAGAATGTGGGACATGTTTCCTCATATGTTTCCTTTATGTCGATGGGTGGTTGGAAATGGAGAGATGTCCTTTTGGGACTCATGGTGGTGCGAGAAATGCCTTGCTGATCATGCGATCATACCCAGTGACAGAAGACACCCGTTTTTGGTGAAGGACTTTTGGATAGAGGGATATGGATGGGATTGGGAATCGCTTAGACTAATCGTGGATGAAGAAGGATTACAGATGATACGAGATGCATAGGTATGGATATCCAACGAAGAAAACAAGCTGGCGTGGGGCCCTGAGAGGAGTGGCAAATTCTCTATGAGTTCAGCTAAGAGGATATTGATGCAGGATGAAAAGGAAGGTCCAGATGGCCTTGGGAGGGTATGGAAGACTGGGTATCCAAAGGAGGCAGCGTTCATATAGAAATCGGCTAGGGGAGCCATTCCCACTGACGATAACATTAGGCTCAGATGTGGTATCCCTCTTGCATCTAAATGTTATTGCTGTTTTGACCCCCAGGAGGAAGATATGGGTCATTTGTTATTCCAGGGGCAGACCGCTAAGTTCTTTTGGAGGAAATTCAACGAGCTGATTGATATGGAGGCGCCTTTTGATATGAGATCTCTTCTGGATAGATGTGTGATGGCTAAGAAGAAGAACATAACTGAATGGTTGGCAGGTAATCTAGCAATTCTAATCCCTCACAGGATATGGCGCATAAGATGTGGAGCTAAATACGATGGTAAGATGAAGTCGTTCAGCCATGAATGGGACTATATCTTGAGAATCCTAAACCATCACTTGAAGAGGTTAGCGTTTCCTATTGCTTTGGATAATGAAATATATGACAGAATGAACTTGATGGGCGTGAAGGAACCAAAGACAGCTATAAAAGAGATAGTCTTGCTGCGATGGGAGAAGCCAGATCTACATAATCTCAAACTTAACATCACGATTGGGAGGGACAGGGATGCCAACGGTACATATAGAAGATGGGCAGCTGGTGTCATCCGTAACCACAATGCAAATATATGCCTTGTGTTCCGAGCTTGGATCAGGAGCTCTGACTACTTCCTTGCGTATATGCAAGCATGCGCCATTGGTCTGAAACTAGCAGGTGACCAAGCTTTGAGTATCTCGGGTATTGAAGTAGACGATTCTTATGCATACGAGGTACTTTGGCATGGAGGTAGAGAGCCGTGGCGGACAACATCTTTTGTTAGAGAGCTGCGAGAAGAGATTGCATCTTCCATGATTTCTGGTTCACTAGTTCATAAGGTTATCAACTCGATACCTCGTGAATTAGGAAGGTGGGGGAACAGAACGCAGGAGATATTAGTCTTTTCGGATATATCTAATATGCCGTTGAGAATTAGGGGCATGGCTTTGATGGAAAAAAGATGTACTCCTTACGTGGTGTTAAAGAAAACAGAAGTTGGAGGTGAGGATGAGAGCTATTAGAGTGAGTTCTTCGGTCTTTATTTTAGTTATATATAGGGGGTGGAAATTGTTGTGGGATAATGGGATATTACCCGAGTTATAAGTGCGGGAGATGTAATTTTTTTGATGTGATTTAGCCCACAAGAGGGGTGTGGGATGAATAAAAGTGACCCCTGGCTTAACCAAAAAAAAAAAGTTGGGTGCACAAACCAACCGGTTCTCCGTGTGCATGTTCTAGAAAATTTTTGATAATTCGACACTTTTGGCTCCCACACAGACTGTGAACCCTAAACCCTAGCCTCTCCTATAAATAGAGGGGTACTAGGGGTTTCTCATAACACAACAGTTGCTCTGACAATTGTTGTCCTCTCTGGTTGTGGTAACCAATAGAGAGCCCAAGCAAATCCTGCCCGATAAAGGGAGGGATAGCAAGGGAGAGAAAATTATGGGAGAGTGTATCAACTTTAGCAGGTTGACATTCGAAAGAGACAACTCCTTCTCGTTGGCTCTGGTAGCACAACATGGAGTTCTTTGTGGTTCGCGTGGACTATTTAGAGACGGGAGGTTGTTGTCTGCCGCTAGGAGGATATCGTCAACCGTTGTATGTGGTGTTGTACCAGGAAGTCAGTGGAGACGATTGTTTGAGTGTTGTTGTTGTTGAAGGAGCGAGCTACTGCCTGAAGAAGAAGCATGATGCTACTGCAGGGTAATGTCACTGGACTTGCTCCAGGTCCAGGTATAACCTTATAAACTTTTCCTTCATAGATACATTATTGTTGATATGATCTTGTTGTCTAGGAGAAACGAGCATTTAAATTTTTTTTTTATATTACCTATATTTGCGCCCGATTTTCCTACACCACATCCATAATCCCAACTAGATTGGTGGGACTCCATGTTTTTAATTTATTTTTGTTGACTCCTCTACACCTTTCCCCAAAAAGTCACTCCCGGTTGCCGCATCAATGGAGTGTCTTTCAGCTTCGGTCAACCTATTGAAAAAGGTAGTAAAACAAAAAGGTCTCAACAAATCCATGGTGTTGGAACTCCCTCTGATATCCTTGGATTTTGTTCCAAACTTCATGAAGGTTCTCAATTGGCGTCTGTGTGAGTTAGTTATTTTGTTTCTACAATGTAGAGTTCTTTGATCATGAAAGAAATTGTTTACAAAAGCATATGTGAGCTCATTCTAGAGTTGGATTCTCCCAGGCTTTATGCCTTTATACCATGAAAAGGGCTTGTGGCTCATAGAAATGGGGAAACACTTGGTGTAGACTGATTCTTGGGGCACCCCATTCAAGTGTTGCAGATTGCTTTTAAAGCGTAAATGTGGCCATAAGGGTTATCATCAGGCATTTCCCGCAAATGTTCTATGTTGAACCCGAGCAATGAATCCACTCTCGTCCTCAAATTTGTTCGTGTTGATGACTTGATTTGCCAGTGGTTGTTGAGCATCATTGACCCTAGCTTGAGTGAAGGAGTGAATGAGGGGCGATTTTTGACATCACTTCTCCTTTATTGAGAACTAGGATGTGTTCAGGTTCTGTAACATGTGTCGTTTAACCTTGTCCCAAGAACCACACCAAAAGTTGATTGACTCAGAACGTGGGCCCAAAGTACCAATAAATAGCCTAGATCCTAAGGATTAGACTTTATATTTATAGCCCCACCCCAAGAGACGCCCACAATAGTGTATGAGGTATGTTGTAGCAAAAGAGATCAAACATAGAGACAAGGATGGTAGTTCATCGGGGACTTAGGCCTTGGCTTAGTAAATTGAACACAAAAGCAAATTTGGGTGTTCCTCATGGAACTAAGTATCAAACTAGATTAATGAAACCTAAGTAACAAAGTAAAGCATGTGTAGAAAGCTCCTCCTGTGATGATTAAGAGTAACTTGTATTGGGATTTACCTATCAAACACACTACCTAAACATGCAAAACTTCATACTTATTCCATATCCATAGTGCAATCTGTGAGCAGTCATCATTAGTTTCTATTCCCTCACTCTCTCAAGATTGTGTTAGATGTATAGTTATGAGCATGGCTCCCTCTCGAGATGAAAACAACACAATCATATGACCATCACTCTAGTGGGTTAACACTACTCCATAATCCGGATCTTGACCAAACAACACAATCTCAAGGTTACTTGGAATTAAACATCACAAGAAGATAAAAAGTATACAAGTCATGCAATAACAATGAGAGTAAGACAAACATACCAAGGATATGTATATTAAATATATTAAGTGTTTTATATGGTTGGAAGGACATAGTGGCTACTCCCAACCCAAGTTTAAATGATTGCATACTCATGTTGGTTATAAACAATGTAAATTTATAGAATGGAATGACCATATGTCAAAAACAAAGAAGGAACAAGGTGAATCACGGAAAAAGCAATAGAAGTAGGAAGAAGGTTGAGGAATGGGTCAATTTTCTCAGATCTTCCAATCATAGATCTCCTCTATTGATGGTGAATACACCTTGGTTCACTCCTAATTGGTTGTCGTGAACGTCGGAAAAGGAGTGCGGAGGTGATGGAGGCAAAGGAGGAATGTGGAGCAGCAGACAAACTCCCATTGATGGTCGAAGCGGCCGATGAAGGTGGAGAACACCTTCACAAACTTCCCTCTCAAGGAGATTCTCCCTGATGCTCCATCTGGCGAAAAAGATACCTCAAAAATGAAGCCAAGGGCACATATATATTGGTGTTGGTTGGGGGCTCAAGGTGCCTCCAAGTACTCTATGCAGAGTACTTTTCTTGCGCCTCAAGCAATGGAGCATGTGCCCCGAATGCATGTGTAGCGTCGCCAATGGCAGCGGGTTCGGGATCAGTCAAGCAAAAAATGTGTTGATCCTGACTTCGATGATGCATAGGGTGGTCGATGCTTTCATCGGCGTTGGCGCAATGGAGAGGTGGACACGCGTCAATGGGTGGTGCAGGCCATGGATAACAGTGTTGCATTGATGGTAGTTCTGCTCGATGAATTCCTGCCGCGATGGAGATTGGCTGACGGAAGTTCTACCGATGGGGATTCTACTCCGGCCTTGTTGGCAATGTGGCTAGACGTGAATCATGTGTCGATCGAGACCCCTATGTCAATTACTAACGAGGGCCATGTCCGATGAGCGCATGTGTGGGGTTGGGGTGAAAGATCCTGTTATTTCTTACTGTTCATTTTATTGGTTCTTATATAAACCATGGCACAAAAAGGGCAAAGAGTGGATTACGCCTACTTACATTCTTGATGATGGAATTTCGAGAAATTCACATGATTTGCATGCAAACAAGTGTAATTAGCAAATAGCAGAACTGATTAGTGAATCATTGCAAACTTCACCATCCAACAACCAATCCATCATCATTGCGGTGAGCAGCAGCAGCTAATGTACCAACCAGCACGCTACTACTTTGACAATAGCAACTGCTGGCAGCAGTTAGGATAGTAGGGGGAGTGAGAAGGTGGAGATCATGAAGAGAATGTCATGTTATAGCATGAGGCGGCGCTGCCAGTTTACAGCATCCACAGCAGAGCCACTGGAGGTTAGATATTCATAAAAATCAAAGGTGAAACATTTAATATTCAAAATATTTTATCCCATTCCTATGGTCATTAACCGATAGGTTCAATTGAACTTCCAATAACACGACCTAAGTAGGGATGGCAAATCTGCCGATCATCCATCCACCTCCTAACCAATCGATTAGCAACCATGCTTATTATTATGGAGTATCCAGAGTAGTGGATGGGGTTATGGATCGGTTGATAAATTATATACCAGTTCTTTTTTGTATGGATGGTGGACACAACCAAACCATCTGCTGGAGAAGTTGTTGACTTGTTGCTGAATATTTACTCATCAAAATAATATCACCGACTGGTTGCGAAGACATTGACAGTAAATGACAGCATGCCTGGTGTCAAAATGGCAGGAAGTGTTTAGCTAGGACGTGACACGCACGAGTTACCTTATCAGTTGCTATGCGAGTGCCATAAAGGTCAGCCTAATTACAGACTTCGGCTACATAAAACTGGCAGTTCATGTATGGGATTTCGTCATTCAAAGTGATGACAACCTTAGTTAAAAATGCCGATCTGGTCACCATTTCTGATGATCCAGAAACAAAAATTTACAGAAATTTCAACCGAAATTTCAACAATTTCTACAACCAAATAAGCCATGAAATTTTACCATGATGATCTACATGCATAAATACACCTAGTTATGAATATAAATATTTTGGTATATGGTGGGGGGGCTCCTACATGTGTGAGTGAAAATATGCAAAACTATTTCCATCAGGATTTTGATCATGTAATGTACAAATACATATATTCTTATGCAATGGCATGTTATATCTTATATTTCGGATTCAACTAATTGAGAGGGTGTCTAAAAAATTTTCAAATTTTTTTCAATTTTTCAATGAAATTGCATATCAGAAATCTTGACAATTTGACACTTTGGATTCTATGTCTTGTAGTGGTCGAAATCGAAATGTCAATTGAAATTTTGCAATTTTGATCGAATTTTTTATTCATGATGACACCCATACACCCAAGGATCTCCCGAGTTAAATAACCATTTGACCCATCATTACCATTGGTATGGACATGCTGTTGATTGCAAATTTTGTGGATTTGATATGGTGGTGGGTGCTGGATGCATATATGGCATTTTACCACCCCTAGACCCAAGTTCAAATCCTGGAAATCATCCTTTTTTACCACCATGTAGCATATCCCAAGTTTTGAGTCATTGGGGCAGCAGGTACCACTTACTGTTTGTTCTAGAAAACTTACAATGGTCATCAGTCATCAGTCACGCATATTTCTCAGCAGAGGCCTTATGTCAGAGTTCTAGAACTGAAGTATCTCTCTTCCCTGCTTGTGCTGGCGCTCACATACACATAAGACACATGCACATGCGCACCAGCAGCGCAGGCACACATCCAGATCATGAAACCACATAATAGCCACCGTCATGTTTCCCTTCAAATGTGGGGAAGCGCCTCACATTCTGAGAGAGATAATATATATGATACAAGTGTTCCTTCCAACCTCCTAGATGTTATATCAACTCTCTGCCATGATATATGATATGTTATATTCATAACATCGGTGGAAAGCAACTCACCAGGCTTTCAGACCACAACCACTAAAAGCCAATTGTCCATGATCCTGCACAAGGATGAGATAGCTCTCACATCCAGCTGGAATATATTAACTGTGCACACATCAGATGTCATCAGTGCCATGTGGAAACAAGCACATGGACACAGTAACAGGTGCCGGAATCATCAAGAAGCAATCATAACATTCACAGCGAGGAAGGGTGAAGTCTTAATGAAAATGTGGCTAAGAAAGAAATTATCATTATTGATGGGGACAAAGGACAACGTTTGCAGTGCTTCTGCATATTGAAGATGATGGTAAGTCCTTACGTTTCATGCTCGCAACAGCCAGAAATCTTTGACAAGACCTTCAGAAGTGTAGCTAATCTTTAATGCCTCGACATGGATAAACAAATAGTTGATACATCCATACACATTGAGGATGATCAAAGACAGGGTTCAGATTTGACTAGGTGGCAATAGTATTAGTGGGCTAACTTGTCACAGCATATTTAGATTTTTTGAGAAATCTTGTAATATTCATAGAACTGATGTCTAATATGAATCATGAGGCATAGTTTATCTATAAGCATTTGTGAATATTTGCCTGTTTACTCCATATATGTATCACTCTCGGATTCTATTGCGTACCCCTGCAGTATGATTTGTGTTTCTCCAACTCTCTAAGCTGGAAGTTATACTGTAGATTTTGTCAACTCAGTTTTGGCTGCTCCTCAATAATGTTCTATTGTCAATCTGATACTCCTCAGAAGTGTTGTAGCAACATTAATGTGTAGTTTCTATCTATATAATTCGCTCTTGCGGTTTTTTTGTAATCCTCTTCATATATATCATGCTCATGTTTAACCGTATTGACTCGTCTTTTGTATTACGCTCATATTACAATGTGTTTTTCATACATACCAGTTGTGTAATGTACCATCTTGATTTTATTTTCTCTTCTCTCAAGAATTTCCCAATTTTTTTGTTTTAATGTTAAGTCATATGCTTATATTGTATTCTTCTTGAGATTTTGACATTTTATATTTGTTATGTAACGTAACATATTGCCTTGTGGACATGTCTCCCCATACTCTCTGCTTTTACTTGTTTTTTGCTATGGTAATGTGATACATCTAGAGTAGACTGTCATTCACTATTTTTACAAGCAATTTCGATTTGTCTCCTGTTCTTTTGTTATGTTATGTAACTTATAGGAACCATTCCATCTGGCTTTATATAAACAAAACATCATTTTTTTCATTACATAAACAAATAAAGGGCTTAAGTGAAATGAAAGAAAAGGAACCCCAATAATAAATCATCATTTTGGAAGTGCCAAAGATGATAATAGATCAGAAGAATCACTTGGCCATAACCAAGTGATGAAAAGTAGTACTGGTTTGTAGACAGAGGATTACAAGTATGTGGTGTGCGGGACAGATGTGGTTTTGAAAAAAATTTAAATGATTATGATGTTTATAAAACTATTCATACCGAACCATGTAACTTCAACTGTAATATAGAAATTTTGGTCTAAGGTAGAATAAGAATTGAAACCTCATTTATAATGTCTCAAACAAAGCATGAGCAAAAATTCAAATGATGTCAACATGGAAAAGATAAGAGTTTTTTTCCTAACTTGCATGTTATTTTAGTGTTCATTTAAAAATTGGTGAGTTATATGGCCAGGCTAGAGTATATATAGTATAGCCAAGACCCGCCACAAGACCCGCTTAGACGGCGTGGCCCCATGGCCAATCCAAATCTTCTATGTGGCTCATGCATACGCTTCTTGAAGCATAACCACATAGATATAAGCTCCAGATGATGTCAGAGTTTCTAGAAAAAGAAATTGCCTTAACACATATTCCACTTAAGTACCCACTAAATTAGTTAAGGGGTTGGTAAAACCAAAAGCTAGGAACTAGGCTAGGCACATGGTCCACTGAACATTAGCAACTGAATTTTAATTAACAAAAACTCATTTATGATGCTCTTTTCATGCATATTATTATATTGTATTCAGTACTCAGTATTCAGCAAAAAATGGATTCATGATTTTTTTTTGTATAATAGCATTATGAAATCATCAAATGTATTTTTAATTTATAAACTATCATTATTCGTTTTCTTATTATATCTTTTTCATTATCAAAACTCCATCTTGTATATTATAGTACATGTACCACAATCCCATTATTTTCTTGTTTGAAATATAGATTAGTTTGCTTAAATTGTAAGATTATATCATTTTCAAATATCAATTTATGCAGCATATAGAATCAGTTATTGATGCTCTTAGTTAAGTATAAACATTACCAAATTTGAGATTGCATTTTATACTACAAATCAATAGTCCTCTAGTTTTGCATCTAAAATATAGATTTGTCTTTAATTTCTTGTTTTACAAATTTGACATTATATCTTGATGTTTATTCATCTAATGTCTTATATTTCTACTATAAATGTGATAAGTTCCATTACTTGATATCTATTATTCAAATAGATGGTTGTATTCGAAATGATGTTCCTTACATGATCACAATAGGATGGTTGAAATGGAGGGCAACTGAAGTAACATGTGAATGGAAAATACCTCTCGGATTAAAAAGTAAATTATAAAGAATAGTTATGTGCCCAACCATGCCATATGGAGTGAACGTTAGCAGTGAAGAAACAAGGTCCAACGAGATGCATGTGGTCGAAATGTGTACACTGAGATGGATGTGTAGGAACACAAGGAAAGATCACTTAAGACATGAGTATATAAGAGAAAGTGATGTATAATATTATGCTCATTAAAAGCTTGGCTGGGGTGTGGAGCCTCCTGAGAGTGTGTCATGAGTCATCTTTTTGTTTATGTTTGTTTTTTATTTAGTTGTCGTTTTTTGGTTTTTTTCTAGGGTTTTTTTCACAATTATTTCAGTAATAGGAGTTAGATGTAATAGATGGGGATTTGTTTGAATGATCTTAACTCATTAGTTTTTGTTTCTTAATTTAGTAAAATCGTAAGAGGAAATAAGGCAACTAGGGTTCCCATATCTTATCTGTATATACCCATACCTAGGTGTATTGTCCAATAGAGTTCAATTATGAGAATCAATATCGTTTCTGTAAATTGAGTTTGCATCAACTGGTATTAGAGTCAGAGATCTAAACCTTAGGTTAAGATCCCAGAACCCCGAGAAACAGCCAAAACCCTAGGTGCGAACTAATCCATTATCATCCATCTTCAATTGATCCCAAACTGTAGGTTAGGATTAATCTTCTACACGAAAAAATAGTATTGTTGGCATTGTTCATTCCCAGATCATCTGCCCCTCCAAATGTTCATCCACTCTACTAAATCGACCCCCTCTCCATGATTGCATGCCTCCAAGCAGCCGCACAAAGCCTGCTCTGCTACTCTTCTTCTCCTTCAATTTCTTCCAAGTTTTTCCCCATGTTCCCATTGACGGTGGGTGGTACCGAGTTATGGTAGCAGTGTTTCCCAGAGGAAGGGCACGACAGCCTCTAGGACCCCCACTATCAAACATCCACCCTGCCTCCCTCCTTTGTTCCCAAGAAACCCAACACAAATTTGCAGAGCATCCACAACTTACAAGAAGAACGTACGACAGCCGCTCACTCCTAACTAACAAACAACAAACCCTTGCACGTCAACTTCTATCGCTCTTGCATGTGCCATAGTGGGGCCTCTCATCGCAGGATCCTCTCCAGGAGGGGCGCACAAGCCTTGCATGCACTTTCCCAAGGGAGCGATCGAAGAGGTGCAGTACCCCCCTCATGGTTGACCAACCTTCCAGGCTTTGTAACAGAGTCCTAAAATTATTTTTTGGGGCGACATCTTTGATCCTAAGCTTGGTCCACACCTTTAGGGAGTCTTCCTCTACATCTCAGAATTCTCAAATTCCACTTCGGCCGTCGTGCAATTTGTGCATCCCCATGTATTTGAAATTAGAAAAAAATTCCAGCCAACTCATTGTGGAGCTAAATCGATGGGTAGGGGGATGAGATGACTCAACAACAGCTAGAAACTCCATCAACACACACCATGGTGCGCAATGAGGGGTTCAATGCCACAGTTGTAGAACTAGAACGATGCCTTGCAGGCAATGAAGAGTGTTTGACTGGCTAGATGCCTTGATGCAAGACATGCAGCAAGATATGCTAGTTACATTTGACCGCGTGCAAGATTGACTTGAACAACAACGTCCACCACCTTTGGAGCCTCTTCCCAGACATGATCAACTTCTTAACATCAATGTTCTAGAACTATGCGGCACAAACGACCCTGAAGTATTCTTCAATTGGGCCCACAACATGGAGTGATTCTTTGATTGGCACTGCCTTGCTTATAATCACAAGATCTAATATGTGGAGGCCAAGCTCTATGGCACCGCACTTACTTGAAGCGTCTGTGTACAGTTTGTAGTATCAACAACTAGACAGAGGTGAAATTTAACATGGAGTCCTTTTTTGTCCCCGTCAATTCCCAAACAATAGTTGTGTCTCAAGTTATTTGATTTACAAAAGGGATTTAAATCAGTGGATGAATATGCTTGCAAGTTCTAGGAGTCGATCTACAGGCGGAAGTCACTTAGGGACTACCACCAAGATCACCATGTTCCATCGTGGGCTCAATTCGTCTATCTTTGCAACATTAGCTACGTCACGATTTTCTTCGATGGGTGATGCAATTTTACGTACCTATACACGCCAACGTATTTTGCAGAAGTATCCTCCAACTTGATTCAATGCTTCTCTTGCAAAGGGTTAAGGCATCGCTCCAACCAATGCCCAAATTGTCTAATGATCACGGCTTCAAAGACTAAGGAAGATGATGAAGAGAAAGAATCAAGGACGTTCTTTCCGCAAGTGAGCCTAGCGATAATGAACTAGATGAGGAGTCACCTCAACACACTTTGTTTATTTGACATATGCTTGGCTGCCTACAGAGATTTCCTAGGGCTGCTTCCCTTGCCTACACATTCCGCCTTCTAGTCTCCTTTTCCTCACCCTATTGTCGTTGACCCTAATCCACCTCATCTTCCTGCCTCCGCCCCTCCTAGCCGTGTTGCCCACCACCGCTGTCTCCCCCCCCCATTGCCATGTTGCCTTGCCGCCCTTTTCAGCCTCCCTACTGGCTTGTCATCGCCGCTATTGTCACCAACATGCACATGCAACAACCTAAACATGTTGTAGCCCCGTCCCTTTTTTCCTACATACACCACCGCCCTCCACAACCACAGCCTACTGCCCACCGCTTCCCACTACTACCACCAGCCCTACATACATCTGATCTTATTTCCCTCACATATAGATCAATTCCCCCCTTGTTGACAAAACAAGCCTCTAGTGAGTGGGGGAGTCGATGTAGGACAAGCTCCTTATCCATAGCCTGGCTAGGGCTTGGCGGGGCTTGATTAGTGTGCATCAGAAGTCGTCTTTTATTTATGTTTGCCTTCACATTAGATGTCATTTCTTGGATTTTGAGTAGGGTTATATTTGCAATTATTTCAGTATTAGAGGTTACATGTAATAATTGGGGACTTGTGTAAAAGTTCTATATGAATTAGTATTTTGCACCTTAATTCAGTAGGGTCATGAGCGAAAATAAGCCCGCTAGGGCTTCTCGTATGTTATCTATTTATACTCATGCATTGGGGTATTGTCCAACTGAGTTGAATTATATGAATTGATTTCTTTTACAAATTGAGTTTGCATCACAAAGTGGGGTGGTGAGCATTGAGGACAAGTTGTGTGAAGATTGCCTGAAATGGTGCAGGACTTCGACTTCGTTTCGACTTCGCCAGGTGTGGAAGTGGAAGTTTGTGGAAACTTCGAGGAAGTTTAGACGCAAACTTCGACAAACTTCGATGGTGTTTTTTTAGCAAAATGATGCATAACTTCGATTGGAAACTTACAAATTATGCTCTAACTCTAATTCATATGTATTAATTTGACATAAAAAACACAATTCATGGCTCTCTAGTGCTAGGTAGGTTGATAATACAAAGTAGTAAATGATGCAGTGCACACTTGCTAATGTTCTCAAGTCTCAATAATCATGTGTTTGCATTTGCAAATAAAAATATACAAATTCTTATACAATTCTCTACTTCAGCATACATTTTCCAAGCAAATATCCTTCATACTTCCGTATATTACAAATGAAATATAGTAATATACTAATATAGATTACAATTCATTAAAATGAAGTGCATACCCAATAAATGTCTTCAGTAAAAAGCTGAATACCTTCCAAAATCATGGCCTGAATGTTGAGCTTCTTGAGTCTGCCTCAGTAGTGACATTTGGTTATCAATTCTCATAGCATATTGCATCCAAGTTGTGTGCTGAGAGTGGTTGAGCTCATAATCATGCACATATGCAGCAAAATCTTCATGGGATATTTCTGACAAATATCCAAATCTTGTATACAATGCAAGCTGTGTTGGATATCTGGAGGCAAGAGATCCTGGTGTGAAGTTGTAAAATTCTGGTATATGGGGCGGCCTTTCTGCATCAGAATCAGAAGGGGGTACATATATGTTAGGTTGTGGTGGGGGCTCGGGTTGTGCCATTGGTGGATAGTAGTGACTCTGAACACCTGATGTAGTGTCAGTTGTAGCTGCAAAAGGATCAGGGGCATATCCAGGGCCTAAGTAACTATATGATTCATTATCAGTTCTATGGGAAACCCGACTTCCATAAGTTCCTTCTGAATCACCACCATAATATCCAGGAACGGGTTCTTGTTGATAAAATCCTCTAGAAGTAGGCCCAGTAAAACCCAATAAATCATCCACAAAGGTGCTTCCTGTTGCTCCCGATTGACCTCCCAATGAGAGACTTCCAATTGATTCTGTGATATTGTCAGTGTTGTAAGGTGCATGATAAACAGGTTGAGGCACATGTCCTTGACCCTGTGGATACCAATTCTCGTAGCATGTTGGCAATGAATCTAGTTGTTGTTGTGGAGCTTTACCCTTTCCCTTTCTTTGGTAGGTTCGATCTGTCGGTCTTTGAGTACCACTACCACTCTCATATTGTTGTTGACGTTGTTGTTGAGGTTGAGGGCGAGGAGATGGTGTTCTATGTGGCGGCGTATCTCCTCTTATATAGCTATCAGGAGTGTTGCCCCCATCACCACCACCTGAGGGCTCTGGAGTGGTGGAACCTGATGAGGCATCTGGTTCATCCTCTGGTAGACCCTGCCAAAAATCATCTTTATCAATATTGTCTTCTTCCACTCCCAGAGTGGTTTGATCTGTTTGTGCTCCCTCACTTTGTTGATATTCATCTACATTAACCCCCATTGCCCCTGCAATTGTGGCATTAGGCCCCCCACCTGGACGCCCTTCATCAAGTAAAGGCTCAGTAGTATTGTTCAACCATGCTTGTAAGGGGTCTTCATCGTCACCCCTGTCAGCGTAGACATACGCCCAATCAAGAGGATCAATGTCGACATTGCTTGTTGGGTTCCTCAATGATTCTTGTGTGTGTCTTTGCTTCAACTTCATATTATAGTGTACAAACACCAAGTCATGAAGACGTGAGGCAGACAACCTATTTCTTCTTTTTGTGTGAATCAAGTTGAAGGTTGACCAATTTCTTTCGCAGCCACCTGCTGCTGCTGTTTGGGACAAAACTTTAACTGCTACCGATCTCAATTCTTCACATTCACAACCATAATTCATCCACCAATCAGCTGTAAAAAATAAAGAATGTTCAATGATCAATAAGTGGACAAGTGAACCATTCATTATTATGATATCAAACATAACCAATCATGTAATTCTTTACCAGGAGAAAGTTTTTCCCTTGAATAGATAGCCGCTGGTAGCCCAAACAGGCCAGATGCTTCTCTGAATGGCTTTATCTAGTGATTGGTAAAGTGAGAGAATTAGATTAACATTTTATAATAACGTGTAATAAAGAATTATATACTATCCAACCCATACTTGTGCAACAGCTCGAATTGCGTTATCTTTGTCAGCAAAGAGCTTATCAATCACTTCTTGGAGACCCATTACCAAGTCTCCTCTTCTCCCAATATCATTCTTGTATTGAAATCTTGGGTTTAAAAAATAAGCTGCACATATAAGGACACAAAAATTAGAAAATATTAGATGACTAATAAACACTAAGACCTAAATGGCTAAATGCAAATGTCACATCTTTACCTGCTTTATGCAATGGGTGTAGAAGCATTCCATCCCATCGTTCATCTACAACTTTTAGGAATTGTGCCTTGGCATTAGTTGCAGCTTCTTCTACTTTATCTCTCATGAGGCGCATTGCCTCATAGATATAGGGCATGGTGGCATTCTTATCACCATCCACCATGCGCAAGACATGAACCACAGGATCCATTATCTTTACAGCCTTGGTCACTCTAGTCCAGAAGTAGTCATCATTCAAAATTTTCACCACTTCTTTGGCTCTGTCAGTTTTACTATCAGGGTGTTTGGCCCACTCTTCAGAAACAAAAATTCTTTTTAACCCTTGTCGCCTTTGCTTTAAGCTTTGCAAAGCGATATAGTTGCTTGCAAATCTTGTAATGCCCGGTCTTACTATGTCTCCTCCACAAAACTCTTGGCTTCGCATCATTGCAAGTAGGTAAGAGCGATTATATATAAATTTTATAATTCTTGTGGCCCTAGGCATTACATATGTAAACAGATCTAATTTTCCAAAATCTTTCAATATTAGATCAATGCAGTGTGCGGCACATGGCGTCCAAAATAAGCTGTATTTTGAAGACTCTTCAACTGATTTTCCAGCTTTTTTGAAATTTGGCCCATTGTCAGTGCAAATTTGAAGAACATTCTCTTTTCCAACATATTTTATCGCACTCTTAATCAATTTTGCAAGGTAGCTGTGGTTTTTGATGTGGCGAGATGCATCAACTGATTTTATGAAAAATGTATCACCGTCACAATAAGCCATGAAGTTGATAATTTGTGTCTTGGTACCACTTGTCCAACCATCACACATGAGTGTCAACCCAAAAATTGACCACTTTTTTTGTTTCATCTCCGCAATCCACTGCTCTAGCAGTAGTTTCTCCTGTGGAAGATATTTGTTCATCAAGTCGTGTGGAGTTGGTGATTTGACTCCTCGTCCATGTTCGGCGACAACATCTATCATATGTTGCATGTAAGGGCCATGTGCCACATTGGGAGCAATACCACTAGCAAATATAAATTTTCCTATTGCCTGTCCCACAACATCTTTTGCATTCTTCCACATACCTGACAAAGTTTTCTGCTTATGACTTTATTTACGAAACCCTGGTTCAGAAGAAGTGTACCTCATGCTATTGGTCCTCAAACCTTGCAATTCTTGGCTTTCTAAATTGACAAAATTTGCTGGACGGCTTCCACTACCACCACCAACATTGAAATCAGATGGGCCAAAACCACGTCGGGTTTCATTAAATTGCCTTTCTTCTTCTTGTCTGAAAACCGCCTCCATTCTTGATCTTTTCAGTGCATGTCTCATTGCGTCATCATCATCATCATCTTCTAATTCAACTACATTTCGTGGTATCGATGCACCGAACATCAGCTCTTTGAACCTTGCATCTCTAATCTTGTCTTCCATGTGTTTTAGATCTTTTTGACTGAGTTGCTTGGAAACAATTTTTCTTATTTGATCTGGGCAATCTCTACACTTTGCAACATTTTTATCCCCTCCCACCAAGTGCTTTTTGAACCTAGAAATCCCACCACTCATTATAGTTTTTTTGCAGAAATTGCACTTGGTTTTTTGCCTAGATCCATCAACCATTTCACAATACATCCATGCAGGGTCAACTTTCCCCCCTGACTCACCACCTCCACCTTCACCTCCTCCACCATCACCTCCTCCACCATCACGACCTGAACCAACCATTAAAACAAGTAGCACCCACAAAATACCCATATCTTCAGTCACAAAAAACCTGCACACAATAAATTAAAAGAAACAAATATTAGATAAATAGTGGGAATGTGGGATTAACTCATTATTAGATATTAGGCAAATAAGTGGGAGTGTGGGACTAAGTTAACTAACTGAGTACTACTAACTTGGTAGAAAATCATACATTTTTAGAACTGAATTTTTTTAATTAAGTAATAAATAATTACTAATAATTCCTGAAATTATTAAATATATTGTAAATTGATAGTATGGCAAGCTATTAAGTGGGATTAACTAGCTAAGTAGCTAACGAACTAAGTTAACTAACTAACTAGTGAATAATCTAGGTTGAAATTTGAAAATTATAATTTATTTATATCTGAAAATTGATAAATAATATTAATATTTACTGAAATTATTATATATGTTGCAAATATTGTAGTTAAAGTCAGCAAATTACTCATTAACTAACTATAATACAATATTACGAATTTTCTAACTCTAAATCTAATTAATGCAAAATTAAAGTATATAATATTTATGTAAAATGAAATTCATAAAAATATTATTTTTCATATTTGTTTTATGATATTTTGTTGTAATAATACAAGATCTAAGTAAATATTAGCTAGATCTATGCTAGATCTAAGTAGATCTAAGCTAGATCTAAGCTAGATCTAAGTTAGATGTAGTTAGATTTAGGCTAGATCTTAGTAGATTAAGGTACGATCTAGGCTATATTCACCTAAATATTAATAATTAACAGTTTGTGCATGTAAAAATACTAATTTCAGATCATTAGATCTACATATTATGTATATATGTATAGGGAAAGTAGTAGAGAATGGAGTATTTAAGAGTTAGTAGTATTGTTTTTATTTAGAATTGAAAAAACAAAGAAAAAGGAGGAGATTTGGGACTTACCTTCTCAACAGCAGCAATGGAGCTCTTCAACAGCCACAACAGCTCGTCCAAAGTCTGCAAACAGCAGATGAGAGGGACCTCGTACAAGGCATCAAGTTATAATAGCCAACTTAAGGCTTTTTTGCTTCATGGGCCTGACCGTCCTAACTTCGGCCCAACTTCGGCCACTTCGGCGAAGTTTCGCTGACATCGACGATGTTTACACCATTTTGTGCAGGAAAAAATCAACTTCGTCGAAGTTCGTCATTTGTCGCCTCGAAGTTGTGCCGAGGCCGAAGTATTAGTGGTTCGACTTCGCCAACCTACGAAGTTCGAAACTTCGCCGAAGTTTCGGCCAACTTCGCCGATTTTTTGATCCATGCCTGAAACAATATGGACATGTGCGACACAAACTGAAAAGCACCTATTGAAGTAATGTTATTGATTCCCATATAGTTAAAAGAAGAGGCAGACCTAAATTAACTTGGAAAGAGCTCATAGGGGAGATTTTGAATCTGTATGTCTTGATTAGAATACGATACATAACAGAGCTAATTCAAAACGAAGAATCCACATATCTGACCCAACATGGCTGGAATTGAGGCTTAGATGATGATGATGATTATGACAACATTTCTACAATTACTACTTTACTCATTTAATCATAAATTCATAATTTCTTGATGTTTCCACAGTATCTAGGATTCTTTGTGGCATTCTTGAAGGCAAAAATAATTGAACTAGAAAATCCATTGTTAGTTCTGATAATCCAAATAACCCTTGCCTTTGAGGCGTTAATGCTCAACAAACACAGAATCATGAGGATCCTGATTTTTTGCTGTTTGGATTTCCACCGTCTCTAAATCCACAGACAAATGTGTTTGTTCCCTTTATAATTAGACCTCAAATCTACTGAAAATTGCTGCAGTGTGCCAGCCCAAAGCATACCTTTTCATCATCATCAGATCTCATCACAACAAAGATACAGTTGGCTACATTCTCCTTTTCCATTCAGCTGTATTTTAGGCCATATTTTCACCAAGGCATAATGAACTCCTCTCTGTATTATTACTCTCCAAGTTAAACAAAGTCTCTCTTCCCCTTTTGATTTGACCATCTTAATTACATTACTCTCTATAGAGTGCAATTGTCGATGTTTATTGTCCGTGTTATATCATCGAAGACAAATTTTCCTCTAGATTGTCACTAAGTGATTGCAGCTGATGTTTCCGCACATCAAATCTAGCATTCTCATATACATTACGCTCTTGTGAATTCCTTATTTCTTCATAGCACAATATTTCAATACCAAAACGTTATGGACATAAAACCGTTTACTAAAACTTACTGTGTGCAAAATCCAAATACATGGGAGAATTCTATATCCAACTGGAGCACTGGAAATATCACATCCAGTTGGAGTTTTGGAGAAATTTTGTATCCATGTATTAAAAGCATGCAAAACTCTCTAGCATTCGCCTCTCAAACTAGAGCATGAGAGGATCTTGTATCCAACTTGCCCAGACAAACACAAACAAGACAAAAAGACTAAGTTGGAAGAAGAAAAAAAAGGTCGTTTAACAGATCATATGCAAGGATAGTATCACTCCCCCTTGATCTCAGAATCACGAACTCTCACAAAACACAGAATTCCAAAGTAGGGTCCAAGGTAGATAACAGGTTAACTTCTAGATCAAACTGTAGCATCTAAAGGCAAACAGGTATAGTAGACATGATCTCAGTTGTAAATATCATTCAGGTAGTTCACAGGGTGTTGGTTCATAGTAGTATACAATGTCCAGAAATTGTCGATTTACAGTGAACAAAGTTTAGACAGTGTTGGTTCAAAGTAATAGGCAGTCAATATGCACAATATTGCAAAAAAAAGGAAGTAGAGGTAGCAGAGACATTATAATCGGATGTTGAACAGCCATCTACTAGAGACAACATGCATAACATTTTCTCCAGGATGCATGAATAGTATAGAGATATGTTATGTTTTATTGAGTGTCATGTGCCTTGCATGTGCGTCACTTATGTTTTTACTGTAGTAGTTTAGTCCCATATTGCTCATCTCTTCTTTAGTCTCCCCTCTCTTCTGTTATATAAAAGACTGTATTGTACACCTGTTTAATCATCGAATACACAATTCCTATTCTCTTTATATGGTATTAAGAGCAAGTCTAGTTTTCCTCTTTGCAAATCTCCACCCTGCCCATATGCCGTAGTCCCCCCCCCCCGCGCCCCCCCCCAGCCCGCCGCCGCCGCTCCCCCCCCCCCCACGCCACCGCCCACTCCACCTTCCTAGCGTTGCCACCCTCTCCTCCTCCTGCTGCCCTCACCCTCATCCTTCTTCTATTCTAATATCCCTTACTTTCTTCCATCCCTTTTCGTACGTGAAGTCTTCCGGACAGCCATAGCTCCTGCACATTGAGAGTCTCTCCGGCTTTTTAGTTTTTTCTGCCTGCACCTCATGACGGAATCGTGATCTTCCTCATGACGGCGTAGGTTATTTTATCAGTCTATCTGCCCGTAGCAGGTCTCTTCTGATCAGATGCATCAGATCTCTGGTGCTTCTCTACTGCCACATAGCGGGTTCCTTATCTACTAATTGTTGTTGTTGCGCCGCCTAATTGACTGTTGCTCCGTCTCTGCTCATCATGGCGTCTATTTAGCCGCCTCGTTCTCTATGTGTTACTACCGTCAAGCTCGATGGCTCTAGCTACCATCTTTGGTCGGCGTCCTTTGTCCTATATGTCAAGGCACACAGTCGGTACTCACATCTCACTACTGATCCTCCTGTCAGACCTGCTGCTACTGCGGATGAAAAGAGCAAGCAAACCTATGCACAATGGTCCAAAGACGACTCTGGTGTTGTCTTGGCTTCTTAATAGCACCGAACCGTAAATCAGTCAATCCTTGTTATGCCTTCATGAAGCTAAGGTGATGTGGGACCAGCTCCCCCATGTCTATTCCCATCAGCCGAATCCTAAACGTATTTTTGAAATTTTCAAAAACTTGGCCAAGAAGGATTTTTTTCTGACACTATCTAGGACTTCTACAACCAGGGCTCTGCTCTCTAGAATGAGTACGAAATCTGCCATCCCTTGACGGCCGACATCAAAGAAGCCCAGAAGCAGCGCAATGAACTACAACTGGTCCAATTTCTGGCTGCTCAACCTGATTCCTTCTCTGGCGTGGTCGATCAGATTTTGTCTAGCGACCCTCTGCCTACTCTTCGCAACGTTCTTAAGCGAATTCAAAGACTTCCGTCGATGACCTCCAATTCTATTATTGAGCATCCTGCTCTAGCTGTTCGCACTACTGATTCTGGATGTGGCCGCGGTAGAGGCCATGGTCGTGGCAGACGTCTACCTCCTACTGGTGGACGTGGCTCCTCTTCTGCTCTTGGTCAAGGCCAAGCTACAGGCCCTCGCTTCTGCAACTGGTGTGGTCGTGATAATCACAACAAAAATAGGTGGTAGATCAAGCACGATAAACCAGCATGGGCTAACCAAGCATCTACAGAAACCTCAATTGATACCGCATCCGACCAACCATCTGCTCCGCCATCTACTGAATGCCTTCGCTCGCAGTTCGATAAGTTTTTCCAGGAGCGCATGACTCATCTACCTTCGACATCTACTACTGGTTCCTCCGCCATGCTTGCCTCTCCTGCTGCTGGTAACAATAAATGGTATATTGATTCTGGTGCGTCTGTCCATATGGCTGGCGACATCCAATTATTTTATGCTCTAACTAAACCCACCAATATTCCGCCTGTCACTGCTGCAAATGGCTCTAAGACTCATGTTCATGGCATCGGCACTATTCCTCTGACTCGAAAGTTGCACCTCCAATCTGTTTTATACATACCACAATTTCCTGTTAATTCACTATTGGTCAGTAAAACTGTAAAACAACTTCAGTGCTCTATTAAATTTGATCCTTCTGGTTGTGTTTTGAAGGATCTTTGCACGAAGACGAGGATTGGTTCGGGCCATGAAAGACCAGACAGACTCTACTATTTGGATGGACCGCCTACAGCATCTGCTCTTCTGTCTACATCAGTCTACAGCGAAGCTAAAATATTTATTTCCAGCATTATCTGAAAAAACTTTTTCTTGTACATCTTATCTTTTGGGAAAACAAGCGCGGTCTGTATTTTAGCCTAAAAAAGAAATTGGTTCTAAAGCTCTTTTTGATATTGTTCATGCAGACATTTGGGGACCATGTTCTGTTCCTAGTCACTCTGGTGTTAAATACTTTCTGACTTTTATTATGAATTATTCCCGTGCTACTTGGCTTTTTTTACTCAAAGATCGCAGCACTGTTTTGGACAATATTAGTATCTTCTTTTTTGAAATACAGACCCAGTTCAGCAAACCCATTAAGATTTTCCGTACCGATAATGCCCTAGAGTTTATGCAAAAGTCTGTCACATCTTTTTGTTTTGTTCGTGGCACATTCCATCAAACTACATGCCCTTATACTCCACAACAGAATGGTGCTGCTGAATGAAAAAATCGCCACTTGTTAGAGGTTGCTTGCACTCTTCTTCATTATAAAGTACCTCACCGGTTCTGGCCTGAAGCAGTTTCTATGGCATGCTATCTTATAAACCGTATGCCATCCTCTGTTTCACTCAATCGCATACCTTACACCATTATGTTTCTTGATGCACAACTGTTCTCTGTTCCTCCTCGCATTTTTGGGTGTCCCTGTTTTGTCAAAAATCTACGCCCAGGGATGACAAAGCTTGATCCTCGCTCCACTAAATGCATCTTTTTGGGATATTCTCAAACCAGGAAAGGTTATCGTTGCTTTGATCCTGTTCTAAAGCAATGGTTTTTCAGTGCGGATGTGATCTTTTTTTAGTATATGCCCTATTTCTCTGATGATGGGGCAACGCTCTCCAGTGATATGTTGGCACCAACACCTCTACCAGATGTTGTTAAGGCTTTGCCTTCTTCAGACCAACCTAAAGGTCGCCCTTTGCAAGTGTACAAACGACGGACCAAGACAAGCACTACTTCCATGGCCCCTCCACAACCAATTCCTCCGTCTGCGGATGATCATACCACCACTGACGTAACTTCTGACTTGCACCTCCCCATCAGTCAGCGCAAAGGTGTTCGTTCCTGCACCAAACATCCTATTAGTCATTTCTGCTCTTCTGCTAACCTGCATAACAGTTTTGCATGCTTCACTTCTACAATTTATGTCGTCACTATTCCAAAGACTGTTGCAGAAGCTCTCCTTATTCCTACATGGAAACAGGAGATGAATCAGGAAATGCAGGCACTATGTGATCGCAAGACATGGGAACTTGTGAATCGCCCTCCTTCATGCCCTACTATTGGTTGTCAATGGGTCTTCACCATTAAGAATCAACCCGATGAAACAATTGAGCGTCTGAAAGCTCGGCTTGTGGCAAAAGGGTACACGCAAACATATGGTGTCGACTATTTTGAAACTTTTTCTCCCGTGGCACGGTTAAATTTTGTTCGAATTCTGATTTCTGTTGCTATCAACAAAGATTGGCCCCTCTTTCAGTTGAATGTTAAAAATGCATTTCTTTATGGAGATCTACAGGTTGAGGTTTACATGGAGCAACCACCGGGTTTCGTTGCTTAGGGGGAGTCTGCTTCAAAATTATGTAAGCTAAAAAGGTCATATGCGGTCTCAAACAGAGCCCGCGTGCTTGGTTCGACAAACTCAATCAAATCTTAGTCATTTTGGCTTCTTTCGTTCCCACTCAAATCATTCAATCTTTATTCACAAAACAGTGGTTGGACTAGTCATTCTTATTGTTTACATTGACGATATTATTTTATCTGGCAGTGATACCTTGGGCATACAGGCAGCTAAAACCTACTTAGAAAAGCACTTTGTCACTAAAGATCTCAGAAAGCTGAGATATTTTTTAGGCATTGAGGTATCCAGATCATCTGCAGGGTTGTGCCTCTCTCAACGAAAATATGTACTTGATCTCTTGCAGGAAACCGATATGCTTAGCTGTAAACCAGCCAACACTCCCCTTGACCCAAATATGGATTGTGATGATGAAAACACTCCTCCTTATGTTGATCACCACCAGTTCAGAAGGTTGGTAGGCAAGCTTATTTATCTGACGGTCACAAGAGCTGACCTCACTGCCGATGTAAGATTCATCAGCAGGTACCTTCATAAACCTCGACAGTGTCATTGGGATGCTATATGTCACATTTTGCGCTATCTTAAAAGCTCTCCAGACAAAGACTTGTTATATAAGAAGCACGGCCAATGTAATCTCTCTGATTTTTCAGACTCTGACTATGCAGGAAGTCGCTCTGACCGAAAGTCAACATCGGGCTATTGTACATTTGTGGGCGGAAATCTTGTTACCTGGCGAAGCAAAAAGCAGACTGTCGTAGCCAGATCCACTGCAGAGGCAAAATACCGAGCCATGGCTCATACTGCATGTGGACTTCTGTGGGTCCAGAGTCTCCTCCAGGAGTTTGACATATCCTATTCCAGCCCTATACCGATGTTTTGTGACAACAAGGCCTCCAGTTTTATTGCGAGCAACCCCACTTTTCATGAGAGGACAAAACATATTAAGGTCAATTGTCACTTTGTTCGTGAAACAGTCCTTTCTGGCCAGATTTGCACTCCATATCTCAGCACTGAAAAGCAAGTAGCGGACATCTTCACCAAGATTCTTCCTAAAGCTCATTTTCAGACTCTAGTGGATAAGTTGGCCATGTTTGACATCTACGCTCCAGCTTGAGGGTGAGTATAGAGAAATGTAATTGACTGCATTGATCTCGGTAGCTACGCCACCCACTGAATTTAAAGAACCTAAAGGAGCATGAGTCATATATTCTGCCGAACGTCGTTCTTGCCAAGGTTGTATGTCTTTTTTCAGCCTACTCAAGTCCAAACCATTCGGACCCCTTAGCGGTTCCAACCAAGGAGCACGGAGACATGTTGTGTTTTATTGAGTGTCATGTGCCTAGCATGTGCCTCACTTATGTTTTTACTTCAGTAGTTTAGTCCCATATTGCTCATCTCTTCTTTAGTCTCTCCTTTCTTCTGTTATATAAGAGATTATATTGTACACCTATTTAATCATCGAATACACAATTCATATTCTCTCTATAAATATTGTGTGGGATGAAGAGAGGCATACTCCCCCCTCTGTCATACCCGTGAAGAAAGTTGAATGCCCGGGAGGGTGGTAAACCAAGGCGGCTTCTGGGATTCAAACTCGGTTCCCTTTGCTAGGGGGGAGTCATAATTGACCACTTGAGCCACTCCTTGTCGGCGATGCATGAATAGTATGGAAAAAGATCTAAAAGCACAACATGTTGCTACTTTATCCATAACGGAGATGATGGCATATGTGTGCATATTCTTTGTCTCTGCTACTTTTTCATGGCCTCTCCACCACCTAGACTTAAAATAGCTTTGATATGTGGTGATCTTATTGAGGTGATATTTTGAGAGTGTCCACCTACTTTGTTTCTTAGGAAGAGTCTGACGTTGTTTGCACATCGCATATATCCTCATATGCTCTGAAACACTCCCCTAAAGCTTGGTTTGGGGTTCACTCAAGGTCTTGTTGGATTAGACCTTCAGAGATGCAATATGGATCATTCTATTTTTTGTGAGTGTGGTTCTTCTGTGTGGAAAATAATATTGTATTGAATACAATAGGATTAGATGATTACAAGACTGGATGCCCTCTCCTTTATATAGGAGAGGGAAGAAACCCTAAGACTTGCGTCCCAAGTAATCTAAACGGGTCGAGACACTAAAGGCCCACTAACTAATTAACCTATTAACTAAATAGGCTAATATAGGCTCTCTAACACTCCCCCTCAAGCTGGAGCATGGGTGAAACACATGTCCAAAGCTTGGAGGTTACAAGACTCAATAAAATGATAAAAGAAATGATAAATGAAAGATAAAAGATAAATATCACTCCCCATACAAAAATTGATACTCCCCCTTAATTAATACTCCCCCTGAACCATGTGGTGACAATGCCTCTCTTCTTTGAAATTGTATTCTGCATGCTGGAGATCCTCGAGCTTTGAAGAAGGTCTTTGGAGTGCATCTGGAATGAAGAACATCTGAAGAATGGAACCTGAATACTACAGCAGTAATTCGCCACTTGGAGCAGACGATCATCAATACCACGACTACGGCAACTTCATTGGATTATATACTTAACGCGGCACGAACGCGGATGCCCAATGTAGATGTAGCAGTAGCAGAATCTTTGAATTGTCTGAGAAGATGTGCATAACATCGCACGAACACGAACGGAGGATATGTTGGTGATACGATGCAGGTACCATAACTCTGTCGCATGAATCTTGGGGGCTTGACAAGAAAGGAGATATCATCTATCAAGGAAAGTCCCAAGAAGATCAGCAACATGTGATGTCGAAATAACAGATGCGGCTCGGAGAAGACGTGATGAAGCAGCTCAGTGAAGATAAACTAGATGAATCAATCTTGCAGAAGTAGATTGGCAGGCTTGCTGAGCTTCTGAAAATCTAAAGAAGCACCCTCTGTCTCATGTGAATGCAGCTGAAGTACACCATCAACACCTGATGTACATAGCGCGGTACGAACGCAGATAGCTCGGTGTTGAATGAAGATCCTTCAATGTTGTCTAGAAGTAGAGAACGGATGTGCTGAACAATGCGAAGCTCCATGAAGATAATAGCCTGGAACATATATAGCATGAATACATAAATCATCTCTTCTCATACTCTCTCTCTCATACATATTCTCTCACTCTCTCTCTCTCATCTATTCCTCTCCTCTCTATCCCCCCCGCACACCAAATACGACGAGAGTGAGTGTTTGGTGTAGAGAAGTGGATATATGACCCCCCCCCGCATTGTGGAAAAGGATACACACATGATATGGGTGGGTGGGAAAGGAATTGGTGGATTTGAGAGAATTTTTGTGATATGAAGATGTGTAATATGTGGAGAATGGAACTGATAACCTGAGAGATATGCTAAATGGGTCAATGTAAGATCCGGGTAGAAAATTAAATGGATCTAATTTTGGATCTGATTAGCAAAAGATAGGACCGATTAAGGATCCAAATAGAGATAGACATAGAGAAGTATGTTGGAGGCAGTAAAAAAAATAGAGGAGGACGTCACTCATACTTGGGAGAAGACAAACTCATTAGGGGGTGATGGCATGGTTGAATATGGTGGAGTGATGATGGCTAGGGATAGGTGATGGCGTTGGGGCAGCAGCGACGAGATGGAGAGTAGCAGCGACAAAGGGCATGGATGACGATGGCGGCAGCTGAAGGGTGTGATCGTCGACTGGGGATACGGTTGCTGCTAAATGAGGCAACAACACTGCAGCAAATGGACACACAATGATGGCGATGATTTTGTCGCTCGGCTGATGTAGCACTCGGCTGCAACAAAGGAGATGATACTGGTCTCCTGCACGGCTCCGGAGATATGGCATGCCATGAGGCTACATGCGGAGTCAAGTGCGAAGTCTCTCCATGAGCGGCAGCGAAGGTTGATGCTGAGGACGTCAGGACAATACAGCGGTAGAGACGATGGCTGTTGTTGATGGTGTTAATTGGCGGTGTCTTCTGCTGTGCGTCGGGATGGTGACGGCTGCTATAGAAGATGGTGGTGCTGCTTGCTGCTAGCCGCGGTTGATTGCTGCTAGACACGGCGGCAGAGGTGGATGGCTAAGGCGTCGCGGATTGCTGCTGGATACGGCGGCCATTGCGGCGGCTATGTTGGTTACCGACGGCAGCATGATGCTGTTGCAGCGACGGCATGATGTGGCGGAAGCGACGATGGCTACCGGTCGACGGATGGAGGAGGTGATGATGGCGCCGGGAAGATGATGGTGTCGGCGCACGGAAAGAAAATTAGATCGTTTGAGAAAGAGAAAGATATGCCATGGAGGCCGGGAGATGCATGGCGGGCAGCCGGCCTAAGCCATGGAAGAGGCGGCGGCCGCCCGCAGACGGGGAGAGCCCGCGGTTGCTCTCTCTCGAAGAGAGGCGGCGGCGGCTCTAGGGTTGTTGTGCGCCGGGGAAGAGAGAGAGAAGGGAGGACGTCTGCTAGGTTTTCCTCAGGAGCGAACACGCTCTGATACCATGTGAAAAATAATATTGTATTGAATACAATAGGATTAGATGATTACAAGACTGTACGCCCTCTCCTTTATATAGGAGAGGGGAGAAACCCTGAGACTTGTGTCCCAAGTAATCTAAACGGGCCGAGACACTAAAGGCCCACTAACTAATTAACCTATTAACTAAATAGGCTGATATAGACTCTCTAAGAGAAACCCTGAGACTTGTGTCCCAAGTAATCTAAACGGGCCGAGACACTAAAGGCCCACTAACTAATTAACCTATTAACTAAATAGGCTAATATAGACTCTCTAACATTCTGGATGTCTTTTTGTCATTGTATAAATCTGTGATATTGTTATTGTTGATGATGAAGGCTTCTTTTTTTAAAAATAGCTCAATATCATTAAAAGTAAGCCATACGGCATCTACAAGATAGACATCTCTCATCAAGTAACCAAGCAGCAACTCCTTTTGCGGAAAGACATAGCACAAGGCTCAGATTGGGATGTGATAGGTACGTTTCTGCACCGTCCACCTCTTGTAGTGGCTGTCTAAAACAGCTATCTGGGATGGAATTCATCAATCTACAAGAGCCTATGAGTACATTTAGAGAGGAGTTTGCATAGCCGCTGACAGATATTACCATCATGAAGACAAACGAAAGATCACCAGACAAAGAGCTTGACCACAAAACAACAACACAGACACAACGCCACACAAAACGAGACTAGAAACACAACTACCAACGACGAGCACTAAGGTTACACCAACCAGGAGACCCGGAAAGGAGGTCAAACCCCAGCGATGCAGATACAGAGGAAGGATGGCTCATGCAGATACAAAGGTGGGAAGTAGAGGGTGCTAGGAACTCCACCACCACTCCCGACCACCACTGCAAACAGGGGGCGGAAGACCTGCACGAAACACAAACCCAGCTTTCTCCTCCCCTGCCTAAAGCACCAAGGGGCGCCCAAGCTCCCCGTCCTCCCAAGAAGGAACCCGAGGCACGACCGCGACCAACAAACACCCAAAACGGAGGAGAGGGATGCTACCTCGGATGAGGACCAACACCCAAACCAACAAACAGAATCACGCCTATAAACGACGACTAAACAGGCATACACTTGCCACAGAAACTAGAAACCGGATGAAAAAAGCCACAAACCGCCGCCTAGCACCACGATCGGCCAAGATCCGCCCACCTCCAGCAACGTCGTCCCCCTGCAAACAGACCACAAGCACCGTCGTGGATGAAGACAGCCTCTGATCAAGAACCTGATGAACCGAAGCCCAGGGAGGGGAGGCGACTATCCGCCAGACACAGCACCAGCAGCCAAACGAGGAAGAGGCCCAGGGGGAGCAGGCGGTGCTCGCCGGCGCCCAGCCCCTCCCCCAAGCCCGACGGGGACGGACGGCGCTTCCGATGCCCTAGATCGCCCTCCAGCAGCGGACTCCTCCTGTGCGCGGATTTTTTAAGAATAAACCTTGATGATGATGAAGGCTTCTCTCCAAGGACAATCCAAACTAAAGACTTGAGCAATCTAAAGTATTTCTTAGGTTGTAAAGTCAAAGGATGGGATTGCTATTTCTCAGAATAAGTATACTCTACGTTTACTTAAAGAAACAAGAATACTAAGAGTAAAACCAGCAGATGCCAGATCCTAAAAACAAACTGTCAATGGAGCAGGTAGATTCTCTGATGATACAAGGACATATTTGAGACTTAGTAAGTAGGCATTCTATTTGCTACTAGTGGTGTCAACCACTCATGACTAAGTCTTGTTATGATCATCTTGAAGTAGTCATGCACATTTTGTGGTACTTGAGAAGAGCTCCAGGAGGTCATGTAAGGGTAAAGGAATTTCGTGGTGCAAATTGTGCATGTTCTAGCATTGAGAGGCATTTCATTATTGGTTCTCACGTATCTGTGGGTGGCAAATTAGTTTCTTAAAGGAGCAAGAAGCAAACCTGTCTTGAGTCAAATTATAGGGCCAAGGAACTTGTTACTTGCTAGTTGCCATACGCCAGACATCTCCTAGAAGCCTTTCTACATACGAATATCTTCTAGAAGGTTACAAAGTAATACATGGATTTCAGGTGTAATAATCAGGTACAAAGCATATAAGGCGGATTGTTTTCTCACTGAAAAGCTTTGATGACTCGATTCAGCTTAATCAAGTCATATATGTGAATAAATTAGCAGTTCTGTTCACTTAACCCTTAAACAAACCCTTAAATGGATGCTGGGTCCAACCATTGTGTTACTGATATACATGCTCCAACTTGAGGAGGTTGTTATATATAATGCAAAAGGGCTCGAGATATTTACCAGTAAGGAGAACAGCAATCAAACTCTTTGAACCATCCTTTCCTTTCTTTCCCAATGGAGAAACAATCTAAGGGTTTAGGCCGAAGCATCTACTTCTATCGTTAGAAACCACTGTTTGTCTTTCTGCATATTGTCGTGCGATTGTGCGGTGTTACTTGCCATTGGAAACCATTGTTCATCTTTCTGCATGTTTCGCACAGACTGTCTGGCACAACTTGCCATTGAAAACAGTTGTTCATGTTTCTGCACCCTATCGTGCAGGTTGTGCAGCGCAACTTGCCATTGGGAACCACTTTTATCCTTTTGCATACTTCCGTGCAGCACAACTTGCAGGTTGAAAATCGATTCCTGCAAATATTGTATTTTTTCACCTTGCATCAAAGATCTACATCTTCACTGTGAAATTTTGGGGTATGCCTCAACAAAGTTGTAAAAGTTATGCCATTTTAAGCTGGTGACATGGCAAGGCGAAGAACGACAATCTCCTAATTTATTCCTATATTAGGCACACATTATTTTTCACAAAAAATGTGATGTAAATGAATCTCATATTGACTACTACGACTTGTTTTTCCTGTGACTAAAATACAGAGATGACAATCATGTAGGTTTTGCCACATCACAATCTTAGTACTCCCAAGATTGCTTCTATGCTCACTGTCTCATGCTAGCAAAGATTGCCTTCCTACTCTACTCTATTTATAAATCAAGGGAAAAACCTGTTACCAATAAAAAGTTGACAGTATTCATAATAACATTACAACAGAACATTTTCAATTATGAAAACACAAAAGAATTATACAATTTTTAGGTATTCTATTTGTAATTATGATATAGAAGATACTACCTAGATGTTAATTGCTTATATTTTATTTATGAGATCGGTATCCAAGTTTTTATCAGTATTTTCCCATCACTATTACTTTTTAGTGAATTTCATTTGTGCTCCCACCCCTCAATACCCACTTGGCTGGCTCCATCACTACACAACACACACATAGATAGATAATTACATATTTAAGTTGGACGGTCAACATCCTTGTGTTACACAACCTGAAAGCATTTGCATTTAGACTCAGGTGATTTTGTCAAAATATGCTTTTGTGAATTACGAGTTACATGGAAATTTTGAAATGCTTACCAGTTACAAAGCACTTACAGATCAACTGAAACTATCAAATGTGATAAGAAATGAGGACAATGAAGAGCATGTACGTTAGCAATTTCAAGGTACATCTCCTCGGCATGAGGTTGACTTACTCACTATCAGAATCATCTTTTTCACTTTGATGGAAGATAACTTCAATGAAAGAAGGAAGGAACTTGGACCGAGCGTCTTTATTTTCCCATTCCAGCCCACACCACCATTCAAGCTCACCTTTGATTTCTTTAATGTTATTGGCACTGTGCAAGCTCAGAGGTAGCTTTTTTAGTTTGGGACAATCCCTCACCTCAAGATATTTCAAAGACGGTAAGGAAATTGGATGTTGAGATATGCTACCCAGTGCCTTCAAGTGATATAAGTCTAAAATCACTAAATTCCGGAAAAAGTTGTCATCTGTATCAGAATAGTTCTCTGCATCTCCACCTAACTCCACAAGTCGTGGACAGTATGATAGGTGAAGATGTTCGAGAAACGGAAGTTGACGAAGAAGATGAAGGTTTTGCAAGCGATCACATTCCTCAATCTGCAGGAAGCGGAGGTCCTTTAGCATCCCTAAAAGATGAATTTCTGGTAAAAGAAGCCTAACTAATCTTAACTCCTGTAGGCTCTGGAGACAATTTTTACTGTTTAATATACATATATCATCTACTGAGAGACAATGCTCAATATCAAGCCCATATAACATTTTCATCTTAGTTGCAACTGTTATTAGATGCATAGAAGTAATCCCAGGAACTTCCTCAAGTGTAAGCCAGCGAATGGATTCTGAGAGAAAATGTGATGCAAGTATTTTATCAAGATCAGAAAGAACCCTTATTTTCAAACGTAAATCCTGCAAATTAGGAAGCCCTTCCAGATCATCCACTGTCAATTGGGACCCTTGCATGTCACCTTCCATGAGACTTTCAGTACTTGAGCATCTTTCCCTTAAACTCCATCTATAAGCACTCTTTTGAAGATCCAACTTTTGCAACATTGAAAGGGAAGAAATTGCATCACTCGGGATGCTTGAAAGAGCTAAGGTATTATTTAACACTATCATCCTCAAGTTTACTAGTTTTCCTACCTCCTTTGGCAATGCCCTTATAGATGTGTGTGCTAAATTAAGATATTGCAATTCGGTGAGAGTACCAATTGATGCTGGGAGTCGATATACTTGTTTCGACAAGTTCAAGACCCTTAGTGCAGGTGTGAAGTGAAAGACATCCTCTGCAATTTCCAATATATTACCATTGTGATTGCTATTCATGAGCAAAGTCACCAGTTCAGGACATTGCGGGATCCCTTTAAGAACAACATTTAACCTTGTTTGCATAAGAGACACCCTTTTGGCTTGTCCCCAACTTCGGATCATAGGCATTCTGCCAAAATAGTATTTGCCGGTATGCACTAAAAACAAGTTTGTTTTGTCAATCTTCTCAGAGGTTAGCCATAAAGCCATTTCACGGACTAAATCATGGACTTTCACACACTCCTCGCCATATTCGGGGTCCCCCCTTTCCAACAAGCAAGCAGCCAGAAGGCTCCTAATTACATCACGCCCCCATCTGCGTGCTTTATCAATATCGAAATCGAGAGAATACTCATTTCCCAGTAGGCCTTCTGCTATGTAGTAATCGATGAGTTCATCCTTATTGATGTTAAAGTCTTCGGGATACAAGGAACAATATAATAAACATGACCTCAATGTATCATTTTGTAATTTGTCAAAACTAAATTTCAAACTTAGAAAGACAGGATCCTGTATACCATGAAAGTCCCTCATGCACTCTTCCAGTTGCTCTTTTGCATCTTTCCAGTCCTCGTAGCTCTGCAAATGTGCAAGTGCTCTTCCCACAGTCACAAGCGCAAGAGGCAGACCTCCGCATCGAGCAGCTACAACCTTAGCTAAAGGGTTAATAAGATCATTCTTTAGGACCTTATCAGCGTGAACCTTCTCACAGAAAAGCTGCCAAGATTCCCTCTCATCCAAAACCGGCACTTCCACCCTCTTATCGCAGTTCATTTCGTTGCACACATTCTGCAATCGAGTGGTGAATACAATCCTGCTTTTATTTTTCCCATCAGGGCGAGGAACTCCAAGCTCATCGAGCTCTATTACCTCCCATACATCATCCAGAAACAGTAAAAACCTCCTTTCAAATAGAGCGTTGAACAGGGTTCTAGAATTCTTCACAGGATTTTCGGAGAGTAAGATTCCCAGACGCTCTGCAATGCCCCTTTGGATGTCCAGCATCGCCCAGTCCCTCGACACTGTCACCCATATCACGACTTCGAAAAGTAGCTCCTTCTGTTCAGCTAAGTCATTGTGGATTTTCTTCATCAAGGTGGTCTTCCCAACTCCTCCCATTCCGTAGATACCAATTACCCCAGCATCGCCGTCTTCGAGACAAGCCTGCACCGCGGACAGCTTACCCTTTCTGCCCACGACGTCTCCCATGGATGGCTCTCGCAGGATAGGTTCCGGAAGGACTTCTCCAACGAGCTCATCAAATCCCTCCCTCTGGGTCCTCAACTCCCTTACCTGTTCCAACAACTCCTCCACGCTCTCCGCGAGCATGTACCTCAGCCAGCAGCAACGGAGACCTGCCGGTATACTACTCTCCAGAGACTCCTGGAACTTTTGGACTTCCACCAGCACGCCATCGACCCTGTCCACCCATCCTTTTACCTCATTCCTGCACCTTCCCTCTCGTCGCGCTTCCAGGGCGCGGACCGCCTCCGAGACATCATCGCGAATTCCCTTCAGCGCCAAAGCGTCCTTGGCTAGCGCCTGTGTTGTGCGCTGGATGTGGGTAAGGCGATTGATATGCCGGAAGAGTGGGTTAAGCACGAGCTTCAGAAGGTCAACAATGGAGACGCCGATTTGGGCGACGCTGGCCATGGAACCCGCGGCAAGCCGTCTGAGGCTCTGTGGAGGAGGAGGCGAAGGGAGTCCGGCGGACTTCAACGCCGTACGGAGGCGCCAAGCCTCGAGGAATCATCAGTTCCGCTTGAGTGAAGTGGGGAATTGATATTATCATCTTCCGCGAAGCCACAATGAATTGATATTATCATCTTCCGCGAAGCCACAATGATTGACATGAGCGTCTATGCTACGAATTCTTTTTTCCACTGCAGACTAGCTCACACTCGTATAACCAACAAACACCACAAGTTTAAAAATGACCTCCGCAGGTGGTGGTTGACGCGCCGGCATGGAGCGGAGGAGATCGACAAAAATGGTCGAGACGATGGCGAGTGGAATATTAAAAAAATAGTATGATTTGGGTTGAGATGTGGAAGATTATTTGTGATTTTTAAAAAAGATTATTTGTGATTTTATATACATGTTTGTTTGTTACAATACAATAAATAGTGGATTATTAAAACAGTATTTTGTGGATTGTATTATATTGTTGTTTGATTTAAATATATGTTGTATTGTTTTTTTAAAATTAAATCACGAGGAGATTTTATTCATCACACCCTCTTCATATAGGCATAAGAATCAGCAATACATCCACCGCTTATAGGAATTCAACACACCACCAACACAGCTCTACTAAAAAGAGAAGGCTTCAACAAAAACTCACCACCAAAAAAAGGGAAAAAGTTGCACATGACAAAAAAGCACACTATCCTTTAGGTATATGTCCATTTAGTCACTATGTATGGCTTATCTTTTCTTTCTATTATAGCAAGCCATCTGACTCTCATGGGTAAAAGGTTAAGTTCACTAATCACATTATAGTTTCTTCTGTCATTTCCCGAATGACCCACATCCCTAAGAATCGAGTTAAGAATCATATGGCAATGACGGCCAATAATGGGGTGCTCCTCGATCATTTGTTTAATTTCTCTCACCAGAATGATTGATCTCCATGGGCATGTACTTGTCCCCCAAATGCAACCAATGAGGTATTTATCATCTAGTCCCACTACTGATAGGGTCAAGTTGTAATGATTTGTCATCTTTAATGCAATGATACAGCCTTATGCATACTATTCAAATAGATCTTTACCATTGACCTAGTATCTAAATGTGAGCCTGATGTATCTATGACTGTTTTAATACATCCCGCAATCCATTGCCGCCTACTGTCGTCCGGGTGAAGAGAATAACCTACAGTGGGATTCAACTTAAGTTTAGCCATATCTGGATTTTTCCATCTCAGAAGACAAAGATATCTCATCATGGTTATCAGAGTGGTGATTCCATGTCTTATCAACCCACTATAGAATGAAGGGGTATCTATTCTCTTGAATTGCTTTTCGGCAATCCATTTGTTCACATCAAACATTATAGACTCTCATATGATCTCAAGACTAACACAGTGTCCTTCATATCTAGCAGCACATCTGCATTTCCAAATATTCCAAATTATAAAAGGCATGAAGCACAAAGAAAGCCATCCTTGCAAGGAATTAATAGAATGCATGTCATTGCAGGAATGAAAAAGAAAGATCTATATTGTCATGGTGCCAGTTGTTTTCTATTTGCATGACTTTATAGAGTTGCTCCCAAAAGAAGACCGCCAGTCCACTTCGAGAGAAAAGATGGTCTGATGATTCTTTGCTCAGATAACTACAACTATTGCACATTGAAGCCATATGTATGCGACACTTTATGATATTCTCATATGTAGGGATCACGCCCTTAACGATCTTCCAAATAAGTTAATTAGCTTTTTGGAGTAGCACCTCTATTCCAGAACCACGACACAGTGAAAGAATGAGAATCCATACCTCCAATAACCTATTTTGCTGACCTGAGAGTGAACTTCCCATCTCTTGTAAGCTGCCATGATAGAATGTCATTCACACCAGCAATAGCAGAACATGTTTCAGTAATCGACAGAATTCCTTGCTCAGAAATGATTTGTAAGAGCACATCATAGTTTCATCCTTCATCATCTTTCCAGAAATTTGCTACCCTAAAGTCAAGAGACACATCAACAAGGTTTCTACTTAATTGAACCAACCATGTTCACGTTGCACCATTTGTCATGCCAAAAGGATAGGTTTCCTCTACCTATCATCTACGAGCATCTAGAAAAGACATCAAGGAAAACTTTCCATATTTTCTTCCGAAATGGAGATGTGAATGTACCCATTTTTAGCTGATATGGATGTGTGCCACTATGATTGGTATAAGTGCTTTTGTATTTGCACCTACAAAAATTAACTCAGAGAGTATCTCCTGTTAAGATTTCCCAACATGCCTTATATCGGAAAGATTTCATAGTGACTTGAAGCAACATGATTCCTAATCCTCTTTGTTCTAAAGACTTTGACACTCTATCCCAAGAAACTCTGGCTCTTCTAAATGTGTTGTCTCTGGCACTCCATAGGAAGTTAGATAGAATGGCGTTCACCTTTTTGATAAGTCCATTAGGGACGTCCGTAGCCACCATATTGTAAATGTTGATAGAAGATAGAGTATGCTCAATGAGGATCTTTCGGCCTACAAAAGATAGAAATTTCACCCTCTGTATCTCCACCTTTCTCTTAATCTTTTCCAACAAGAAATCATAATGTTGGATCTTAGACAGACCTTTCACAATAGGAATGCTTAAATAGTCAAAGGCATCCCTCAAATGCGGTATCTAAAGGCTCTACGAATTGTATTGTATAATTGTTGGATCATTCTTACCGCTCAAGAAGCCGTATTTAAATTTCTTCACCTTCTACTCAATTATGGCCTCATAGGGCTTGAAAATAGAGTTGATAGTTGAAAGGGTTTCAGTTACAACTTGTGTGAAAATGACAACTTCATATGCGTCTAGCAAAATCTCGAGTGCTTCGTCTTTTCCTCTAGTTCTAAACCTCACAATAGAATTACTCACCATGCCTTTCTTGATCATTCTGTATAAATATTCTTTGAATATAATAAACAATAGAGGTGAAATTGGGTTACCTATCTTGATACCTCTAAACATTTGAAAGAATCTAGATGTATAATTGTTGGGAGTTACGCTTACCCATGAATTTGAGAAAAAATTGATGCATAAATTATAAGATCGTCTATCATCCCAATTTTTTTAGCACGGCTCACAAGAATGGCAAGTCCACTAGGTCATATGCTTTAGACTTATTATACTCTATAACAATGTTGGGATGATTGCCATCTTCGTTGTTGATGTCGTGGATCAGTTTCTTAGTCAGCCTAATATTATGAACAATATCACGCCCATGAAGATACACACCCTGCTCATTAGATATCATATGACAGATAATTCTCATCATCTAGTTACTCATAATTCTAGCAAAAATATGAAGGGACATGTTTTCAATAGAGATAGGGAGGAAATCCCTACTCAACTCGATGGGAGTGTCAAATTTTGGTATCAGTGCAATTCAACAAAAGAAAAGGCTCCTGTGACAAGGTTTTCCTTTGAGAAATTGATCTGCTAGATGAAGAAAATCATCTTTGATATTCTCCCATGTAGAAATATAGAAGTTCAGATAAAATCCATTTGGTCCCGCCATAGAACTTCTATACATCATCATCATCATCATCATCATCGTTCTGAAAATTTCTTCAGAATTAGGGACATCAATGAGAGTGAAATTATCATCTCATGTTAACAATGAAGGAATGTGCTCCAGGAATAGTTCGTCATTTTCAAAATGCCTGTAGAATGGGTGCTCATAGAATCCTCTAAAGTATTCAACTGTCGTGCTTTCCATCTACCTGATTCGCAATGGGTTCTCCATCATTGATACGTTGATATGGTGTATGACACCTCTTTCTTCTTGTCAGGATGAAAACATTATAGAATCTAGTATTTTTTTTCGCCATCATTTAGCCAATTGATTCTTGCTTTGTTTTTGAGAAGTGACTCTTCTTGGGAGAGAATCATGTCTAGCTCTTTTTCTGCTTCTACAAGGCTCCGTTCATTAACCTCATTTGATGTGTCGTCAAAAGAAATTTGAAGAGTATGGATTATTACTTCTAGGACTTCTTTTCTTCTATGCAATATTGCCAAAAACCAGTTTACTCCACCCTTTGAGTTCCTTTTTGATGTTCTTCATCTTGGAGAAGATATGTATGATGCATCAACCTAGCTGGTCACTATCCATCTGTCTACAATGGTCTTCAAACATTCTGAATTTTCCAACCACATATCTAGGAACTGAAATGGGGTCGGTTGCTTGGTATCATCATTATCAGGTGCTTTAAAAGAGATGAGAACTGGACACTGATCCAATACTCTGTATATGGTAAGGTGTGACACTCTAATGTGGGGTGTACAAGATAGCCAAGTTTAATTCACAAAACCACAATCAAGTCATTCCCAAGTCGATGGAGTGAGCTTCTGAGCAACCGCCCAAGTAAATCTACTTCCCTCAAAAGATATTTCAAACACATCTAAATCAGTAACAAGATCGTTGAATTCCTTCATTCGTTGTAAGTACACCTCGCCTGGACCCCTTTTTCATCATAATATCTAATGATGTTAAAATCACCTGCAATCTCCCAAATATTGTCACCTATTGTGTAAGACATATCCATGAGCGACTTCCACATATCTCTTCTAGAAACAAAGTTGCACTTAGCATATATCATAGAGATAAAGGAGATATATCCCGTGCTATTCTCCAGCTGAAGCGTTAGGTGTTGCTGGTGCGACAAGAAAACTTTCAATTTCAAACTGTTGTCAACATACGCCCATACTTTTCCACCTACATCAACATTATCACAAGCCCAATCAAGTCCCACTATGTCAAGAAGCTCTGCTGCTCTAACAATATGTATAAAGGGCTCAAATATTGCCACCACTAAAGGTCTGTAATTTTTGCATAGCTGACCCAAAATCCTCTGAGTTATGTTATTACAAACACCTCTTATGTTCTAGAAAAGATGTTGAATACTGTTAAACATGATGGAAAGGAGAAAATATGAAACATCTATCATCACAAACCCTTAAGGGTATATGCCACCTCTATTACAATCAACTGACTGGGCTTTATGTGAATTTCTTCTATCATCATCGTCCAGATATACCCATTCCCCATCTTCCCACTCCTCTTCTACGTATAGAGATTTCACTCTTGGCCTGCCTCTACTGTGATATGGCCTCCTACTACTTGAAGATATGAACCTGCTAGTAGATCTTCTAGTCATATAGTGTGAAGATCTACAAAATCATATATTTCTCTCTCTTCCTTGGTGATAACTCTCCTCTTCAAAATTGAGAAAATCTTCAAGGTTTCTGTGCATCAAAACTCTGATGAAATCATTTTGGTCATGAACATGTCAATCCCTCTTTCTCCTATCATCCTCTTCTAGTTGTCTATCATCATGCTCCACATCAATCGATACCACTACTAACCCGACAGTGGGAGTATTTTGCACAGGCGGTGTACTTTGCAACTATGGATGCATAACCTGTTGAGTTGATGTTAGTGCTTCATCATGTTTCAAAGCATCATCAAGATGCCTAGTTCATGACTAGGTTGAGTCAATACAATTTGCACTTCATTCCTGACAGCATATCTCAATGCAACCTTGGTTAACTTTACTTGGCATCTCATATTGAGAAAGGACACTGTTATGAACTAAAAAATGTCCTCGTTGAAAGCTAGTCAATATTATTAGTGTTCCTGATTCGTCAATCTTCACTTATTTTCCATTTGGATATATGTTCAATTGTTCCATACTTGGATGATTTCCTTGATTGACTCATCATTCCTATAAAAGATGGGGATGCCAGTGATCTAATGCCATGAAGATTCAGCTTCAGTGCCTCTATCAATAATATCCATTTGTGCCATCATCAACTATCATTCCTGAGTCTCATGATCTTTTCCTCAACCACCTATCGTGCTTCTTCTACTTTCATGAACACCATCACAACTTTTTTTGGGCAAACCTATAACTCTCACTGCTCCGGGTACTTGGCTCAGAGGAATCTTGCAACCTCATTCTAGGGTGCATTCATTTTCCAGGACTCCTCAACTACAAGTTATAGTGACTTAACTATTTCCATTCTCTCAGGGCTGGATTTTGAAACAACTGACATGCGTTTGGGTACATGCATCGGGGGCCCTTTAGCCGGCCATCCATGCAAATTGATCTCTTGTGGGCCCAAAGGGGGAAAGGAACGCATTGATATGATATCAGGGGGTCGTTGTATAGGACTTGATCAGCATCTGCTCATCATGTACCCATGGATATGGCACACACAACATACCTTGAGGCTACTACATTGTCTTTTCCAATGTCCCCTATTGAGACATCATAAGCATACATCCTTTGGAATATTAAACTCCCAACTCCTGTATGATTCTACATATGATGTCCTATCTCCTTCTCTGACATGTTGGGTTGGTTCTCACACACCTGCCTCATTGTACTTCCTCCTTTTGAAGCAATGGGTCTTTGGGAATTTCCAATACTGCTTTGCATCTCCTCAATCATTAGTTTTGGACGGTTGTCCTCCATCGGGATTAATAGACATTCCCACTAAACAATATACATCGAGTGTCTTGGTTCAGAGACCTTTGATGTCACTAACATTCTCAGAAGAACTATTAGCAACCAATTGTTGAATTCTCCTTTCCACGACTATTCTTCTTGCTCAGAGGTTGTGCATGCGAGGTTGGTTCATCTTCTGTAGGATTGCCACAAACTGACTCAAAAAAGAAACCATTCACTGTGTGAAGACATTAATTGTATAGGGGTGGTCACAATGTCAAACGACCTACTTTGTTTGGTTAAACCAAATTATCAGTAGTTTGAATTGTCACCCCCATCCACAAAGATGTTGATGTTAGGATACCTACCTTGTCTGACTATGCTCAGAGTATCAGTTCCCTAAATCAATGATTTCTGCCTAAATCACCAACTAAAAGCAATTAAAAGGATCACGACAATCAAGAGAAAAGGAGAAACCCCATTTGGCAAGATAGTATATCTGCTTTGGACGCACCTCTACTGCTCCTGGTCAGTGCTGACGCTTGTCACTTCCAAAATCGCCAGAGCCGCCATCCGCCCTATTCTTCAAACAAATATATGTTGTATTGTATTGTAAGCACCCTGACCCACATTTTGGGATAACCCTTTTTTTTTGCTTAAGCTAGTTGCTTAGAATCTTAATCTAATCATCTGAGGTTCTTGTTTGAGCTTGTTTGGTGGATTCTTGTGTTTTGTGGTGAGGTTTTGGTGCAAATTGCAATTCACCCTGAGTTAGGGTTGATATGCAAGTTTTCCACCTCTTGAGTGTTCCTTCTCTCTCTTGGCACCATCTAAAGGAGAGAGTGAAAGAGATGGGTGCCTTGTTTGGGTCTTGGTTGTGTGGTGACATTCTTGGTGATGTTTTGGATACATGTTTGAGGTGTGCCTTCACCTAAATGTGTTGTCTTGGGCTAGAGAGCCCTAGAGAGGTTGCCTATCGGTTTGTGGGTGCGTAGAGTTGCACCCTATCAGTTTGTGGGTGTGTATAGTTGCACTTTATCAGTTTGTGGGTGTGTAGGGTTGCACCCTATCGGTTTTGGGTGTGTAGGGTTGCACCCTATCAGTTTGTGGGTGTGTAGGGTTGCACCCTATCGGTTTGTGGATGTGTGGAGATGTGGTATCGGGCATGATCTTGGTGGGAGACCAAGCGGGTGAGACCTTGCCTAGACCTTATCACCATGTCTTACATGATGTTGTGCATGTGGCTCTTTTTTGTGGACAAGTGGCACCTAAGCTCCTAAGGTGGTGACACCTCTTCCATGATCCCTCTCTCATCCCTCTTGTATATATACTCCTTTTTCTCCATGCAAGAGGATCCTTTTGGCCATCTTTGCTTTCCCTCTTCCTTGGTGGACGACCTTGAGAAGTTTAAGGAACTAGAGGCTCTCTCTTAGAGCTTGGTGGACAAGTTCCAAGTTGTGGTGTTCTTTGCTCATCCTTCATATTCTAAATTGGTAAGCTATGTTTCCTAGCTCTCCTTTCTTCTTTTTCTTCTCGACCATGGATCTTGGATACCTTCTTTCCACTTTGAACAATCCTAACCTTGGTATCATCTTCTTCCTTGGAGGTGTGGTGGTGATTGAGTTTGGTGGATTATCTTCTATCTGGAGCTCGTGAACTTGGAGCTTTACCTTGGAGCTTGGATCTTGGTGGTGATCTTTGAGGCGGGTTATATAACTCTTAACTCCTTTGTTATTTTCACTTTTCATATGCTTATGTTTGTTCTTCATCTTGAGGTTGTTCATCTCTTGTATGCTAGTAGTTGTTAATGACTTTAGAACTATTTTGATGGTGGAATCTTGTTGGTTTTCTCTTCATGTGTTGCACCTTCTTGTTGTGTAGTAGATGGACTAGTGGCCGATCTTTATAAGGTTGAAGACAACAAGTCCACACACACATGCATCATGTTGAGAGTAGCTCATCATGGCTTGTAGTGCAACAAACTGATACCCTATGTGGCAAGTCGTCATGACTTGGAAATGCCTAGGTCGTCATGCCTTGGATATGTTTAGGTTGACATGTGTTGAGAAGGTTAGCTTGTTTTAGCTTATGGTTGCTAAACCGATATGGTTGGTAGATCTTGAGATGTTATCCCATCATGACCTAGCAGTACCTAAACCTTTATGGGATGGTTAACGGAGATGCATGGTGAGTGTTAATCATCATGCTCTTGAAGTACCTTAAGTAGATAAGGTGTTTCTCAATCGTTGTTCCCTTGAAGGTGTTAGCCCATCATGGCTATGGGTGTACCTTGAGGAGTTGGTCTATTTTGGAGGCTAACTATGATGATCTGGTTGGGTGAAGGCCGACACACCCTAGGGTGATGTTTCCCGACACACCTCAACCCGTGACGCCCAACTGAACCCCAACCCTAACATCATGTTACCCTTAGTATTGCTCGATATGCATATGGTTGCTTGTCACAACTTAGGTGTTGATGACCATCACACTTCAGGGTAGGGTTGCCTGACATGCCATGGTGTTGCCCGAAACCCTTAGGTGGTGTTGGTCGATACACCATGGGATTGTGTTGCCTGTCACACCCTTAGATGGTGTTGACCGTCACACTCTCTGGAAGTGGTAACCGATGCATCTCTTATGAGATTACTCTTGTGCCTTGCATGGTGGTAGTTGACATGTTGTGATGATGACAAGTCGACACCCCATGTCAAGTGCTAATCGGTATGCTACATGTTACCCCAACGGATACCTTTGATGGTGGTTATATTACATCATATTGATGATAGGGTTACACGTTATGATGTGATACCCTATGGGGTGGTTGTGTGAATAATAAGGAAGTGTTGTTTTCTATAATCTTCATTTCATAACACACCTTATAATGATGATGAAAGCCATGATCTAAGTGTGGTTGTTGATCCAACCTTATAAACCCTAATTGATTAAACAGAACCCCTAATTCTAATGATGTAATGTGAATGGCATGAATCTTATGATATGGTTGTATCGATGATGTATTGTTCTTCTTGTTACAAGTCTCTAAACATGTAGGTGACATCAATTGGTAAGCATAGACAAGTATGAGCTATGTTGCTCATGATATGTTTGAATGGGCCTTGTGAGGCATGAGTGTTGTTGACATCCTTGAATGAAGAAATGAATGGCCTTATAACCTAATGATGGCTTATTACCTTATATGAGATGGTGATTTCCTCAGTGATGGATGATGGGTTGCTACCCCAAAGTGTGTGATACTTGTGATGAGAAATATGGTAATTGGCAATATCTAGTGATGATGTGATGAGATCAAACCATATGTGCTCAAACATATTCTGGTGATGTGTTATGCCCTTGTTTATGTAGAACTTGTTTGGATTTTATACATTGTAACTTGATTGATGCTAAAAGATACTTAAATGACCTAACCAATCAAGTCGAACCTAACCATGTAGTTTTCCCTGTGCCATAGTTCCATTCGGTGTGAGGACTTGTTGAATGGTGAAATGAGTTTATCTCAGAGCGCATATTTTTTAATATGCAGGGGTGAGGACGAATATCCCCTTATATATAGAAAAAGGATTGGTTGCGGTCATACCCTGATAAGAGTGTGATTGCGGTCGTAGCTCAATGATATGCGAAATAGGATTGGATATGATCATACCCTGATAAGAGTGCGGCCGTGGTCGTAGCTCAGTGATATGCGAAATAAGATTGGCTGCAGTCATATCCTGATAAGAGTGTGGTTTCGGTCGTAGCTCAGCGATATGCAAAATAGGATTTGTTGTGGTCATGCCCCGATAAGAGTGCAACTGTGGTAGTAGCTCAATTTTACTAGCACCGTGACCTATACCAAGGCGGGCTAGATTTGTACATCTGGACTATATGTCACTGATAGCAATCTGATTCATGATGTCTGATGGAGCTTCCACTCGTGTGTAATTGCGTGCACCACTAAAAATCCTAAAGATAGTAAGTCTTTAGGTTTAACCTTGCTTATACTAGATTGAGAACTCCACCCACGTATGATAGGATACGTGGAAGTCTTATCGTAGTATAGTTAAGGGTCGAATCCACATGACAACGGTCTTGTTGGGAACAATAAGATGGAAAATGTTAGAATTTCACTTAACTCCTTAATAGTTGGTATCTAGATCAAAGAGTTGGTTTGGTTGTTTTAAAATAAGTGCAAGTAAAACAAAAGAAAGAAAGTAAATTCAAGATTGTAAACAATGTTAAGAAACCACTAGGATGTGATTGGCTTTCACCACCACTACGCATGGATCAAAACACGCAACATAAAAACATAACCTGCAATAAGAGTCTAAACAGTTAGTATCTTTGTAGATTTAGTTTCCTTTCGGAAGACTAACTACGAGAAGTGTGGGAATGTTGCAATGACAGCCATCCCTGAACGAATGGTCACATACTTTACATCATTACCTTCACAAAGTGTGTTCCTTGACTTATCAAGGCTGTACTTTCATACGTCAACTGATTCCATTTCATAGTATGAAAGTACAATGATGGAAGTGAGTTTACTCCTACTTCTTGAAAAACACTCCTAGATACCGAAATAGATGCATGGTGGATACATGCATCAAGAACCAACATTCAATCGAGATTCGAATCTAATAGTACAAACATAGACAATTCATACTAAAAGATAAAAAGTAACACAAGTTGGTGATCAAGCAACAAGCATTCATTAAACGATTGATGTTGAACTGAAAAGAAAGTATATCTCTATTGCAAACTATCGATTACATTGCATGAAATGAAAACATGGGTAGCGGGGCTACTCCTCGCACCCTAGTGAATAAGACTACTCGATCATGGCAAGGACAAAGAAGGAGGTGAGAAGAGAGAGAGAGAACATCATCTCCATGAAGGAGGGAGGAAGGTCAACCCCTTGGAGAGAGAGAGAGCGACGATCTTCGCACTTCATAGGTTGCTCGATGATGGATTCTCCTCTTCCCACCTTCTTTGGTGATGAGAGATAAAGCAACATCTGAATGGGGTGTGGATCTCAGACTGGCAGCCTCATGGCGGTGGATGAAGGATGGAACAACTCTGGAGCAGCAGAGGCAGCCTTTGTACGTCTGAAACTTGATACCTTGTGAGGACCCTTTGGGTCTTATTTATAGGCTTTGAGTGAAGTCCAAACGGTTTGGGCAGTTTTGAGCTCAAACGGTCGTGAAAATCATTTGGGTTCTGAGACTGTTTGGGTTCTCACGGTTTCGAAATTGTTTGGACTCTCGCGGTTTCAAAACTGTTTGCCTTTATTCGGTCTTGGGACCGTGTAACTTCATGTGGTCTAGGGACCAGTTGATTTCCATTCAGTCTTGAGACCGTTTGGCTTTGCACGGTCTTGGGACCGTTTGGTTTTATGCGGTCTCAGGACCGTGTAACTCCATGCGGTCTTGGGACCGTTTGGCTTTGCACGGTCTCAGGACCATTTGGTTTTGTGCGGTCTCGGGACCGTGTAATTCCATGCAGTCTCGGGACCGTTTGGCTTCACGCGGTCTCGGGACCGTGTGACTCCATGCGGTCTCAGGACCGTTTGGCTTTGCACGATCTTGGGACCGGTTGGTTTTTATGCGGTCTCAGGACCGTGTAACTCCATGCGGTCTCGGGACCGTGCGACTCCATGCGGTCTCGGGACCGTTTGGCTTTGCACGGTCTTGGGATTGGTTGGTTTTTATGCGGTCTTAAGACCGGGTAGTCTCCAAACGGTCTCGGGACTATTTGGAACTTTTGTGATTTTTTGTATTTTTCTATAAGAATAAAAAGGAGAAAAGTTAATCCAATGGTATATTTGCAATAAAGGAGGAAAGTTAAGGATTCTATCTAATTTATCTGAGAAAGAGTATGGAAAACTGAGGAAAATTATTAAGATAACATCACAAAATGGGAGGTTATCACCCCCCTAACTTAGAGTCTAGCTTGTCCTCAAGTTAGATAGAGCTGAGGCATGTAATGGCGAGGTTATTTTATTTAGTTAAGGTTTCCATACTCTTGCTTTAAATCTAAACCAGAGATCTCCTAAGGTTGTATTAGAGCTTTTGCTCACCTTAACTCTTTCAGGTGTTGAGAGTTTCTTAGATCTCAGGTTTCTTCCATATCTCGTAGCCCGCATTGGGACCACTTTTTGTTCTGTGCATGTTGTCGACTCTAATCAGTTTTATACTTCTCTGAAAATCCTACCAAAAGCTAGAGTGGGTATGAGGGTTGGCTAAAGGCTTGTTGTGTAACTCCCCCTTCAAGTGGGGGAGGGTTCATCTATGCGTTTAGGGTCTCACTACTGGGCACGATACATCTGCCTTTGTGAGGGCAGCTGAATGTACCGACCGGGTGAGTCCTTTATCAACCTTTCATATATTTGGATACCTTAGGGTTTCACTATCGGACACGACACATCTGCCTTTGTGAGGGCAGCTAAATGTACCGGTCGGGCGAGACCTTTATTGGCTCTTCATATAAATCCTTATGCGTGGCACAACTCTCATATTTTTATTCAACACTCTGTCTTTTATTCATAAACTCACATGCTTAGGATTTGGATTAAGGGTTTTGGTTGGGTAGCCAAGCCTCTTTTATTTGAAGAGAAGAAAGTTGTTCTTAGAGTTTCTCGACATGCACTTATTTGGTTTCTACTTAGTGGTCCACTTGCTAGGCTTCTTGATTTGGATGTCACCTGATATCCCTCCCGTCCTTGAGAGTGTTTGGCTTGTTTCGGTCCTGATATTGACCTATGGAGAGTCAGATGTTGAATTGAAGCAAAAGCATGAAAATCAAGTGTGAAGGTAATTTATTAATTCGCCATTAGATGCTTACAAGATTATTCTTTTTATTTCTTTTGAGGACTAGTTGGATTCTAAAGTTAGATGGGGATGATCTTTTCTAGAAAGGGGTGTTATTCTTATGTGCAGGATTTATTTTAACAAAGAAATTACTTAAGAAGTCTAAATGTGAAAAGAAAGATAAAATTTTGTATAGAAAAGTAGAAGTGAAAGAAAGAGTAGAGAGAGAAGGGTTGAAGAAATGATACCTCGCCCTTGTCCAGTGCACCCCCCCAACTTATCACTCACTCTGTCCTCAGAGTGTCAAAGTGATAGGTTGAGAAGTGCATGGAAAAGGGCATTAGGCTTCTATTAATCCTTTGTTAGCTCCGTGCGTGCGAAGAAGATTAACTACAAACTTTCCACGTAGAGCGTGGTAATTCACGTCTGTCATGTCCTCTACTGGTCTTCCAAGGACCATGATAGTGGACATCCAGTAGAGGACGTGGAATCCGCAGTCGTTTGACTCTCTGAGCTGTTGGGGACATTTGTGGCTGAAGGCTGGGCGATGAAAGTGTTCTTTATCGTACGCCCTTGTGTGCTTGCTGAGAAGGTCATGTAGTTGGTCAGCACACTCATTCGCCACCTCCTCTGTGGGCGTTCTTGGTGTTGTAGTATACTGGTGTTGATCTGGATTGTACTGGCTGTCGGAACTGTTATATATGATTGTTGTTCCGTCATGAAGATTTTTCACTAGTAACATCCAGTGCTTTGAATGAAGGAAAGGAAGCATGATAAACTTCAGAGTTGTATGCTGAAGGCAAGAGATAAGTGCCTCCATGGTTCTGAAGTTTTTTATCTTTAGAAGATCATCCTTCATATAAGATGAAGCCATATAAACCGTAGGGTGATTCCGTCCGAGTAGATATTGATAGGCGATCATCAAACTCACGGATAGAGACCCTTTGAATTGAATAGTTTCACGGAGCGTATCTGCCATAACCAGAATATCACCGACTAGAAAAACAAGATCATCTGTCTCGGCATATAGCCTTGACATGAGGAGCCGGAGTTCACTGTCGGAGAGAGTCGTGCAATCTGTAAGATCAAAATTAGGGAATGTCGGTGTAATGGCAGACATGCACCTTTGGAAGGTAGCAGGTGCGTTGCACAGCCCGAATGGCATTCTTCTGAAAGTGTAGGTCCCAAAGGGACAAGTAAAAGATGTTTTTTCTTGGTCTTCCGGGTGTATAGGGATTTGATAGAACCCGGAATAACCATCGAGATAACAGAAGAACTTTTGATGGGCTAGGCGTTTGAGGACTTCGTCAAGAAAAGGTAGAGGGTAGTGATCTTTTTGTGTTGCTTTGTTTAGTTTCCTATAGTCGATACACATTCTTCACCCCGTGACAGTCCTCATGGGCACTAGCTCATTTTTATCATTTAGCACGACAGCGGTTCCTCCCTTTTTGGGGACCACTTGGACAGGGTTGACCCATTGGGAATCCGAAATTGGGTAGATAATGCCAGCTTTCAGCAGTTTGAGGACTTCAAGGTGAACCACCTCTTTAAGATTGGGGTTCAGCTTTCTCTGGTGCTCTCTTGAAGGCTTGAATTCTTCTACCATGGATAGTCTATGCATGCATAGAGCTGGGTTTATACCTGTCAGGTCAGTTATTTTGTACCCCAATGGCTTTCTTATGTTTCTTTAACTCAACGAGAAGCCTTTCTTCCTGGTCTTTCATTAGAGTGGAATTGATTATTACTGGACATAGTTTTTCTTCGTCCAGGAAAATGTGCTTAAGTACCGTTGGTAGGGTTTTCATTTCGGGAGCCTTAGGTGCTTCTGTTGTTTCTAAAATAGTGACAGATTTGAGCTCCTCAAAAGTGGTTGTTGGTGCTTCTTCAGCTTTCTCGAAGTGTTGCAAGCATTGTTGAACTAATTCGTTGGCTGAGAATTCGACCTCTGGATTTATTAGGACATTTTCTAACTCATCAGATGGTTTAGATATTTCCAATTGGGACATTTGATGTATTGCATCTAAGAGAAAAACTTCCTCTTGAATGTTGGGACCTTTCATGCTGTTGAGGACCCAGAACTGAATTGCTTCTTTTCCCAGTCTCAAAATGATCGTGCCAACTTCGACATCAATGAGCGCCCTAGCTGTGGCAAGGAAGGGTCTGCCAAATATTATTGGGTATCTGAGATCTTCCTTGATATCCATAATGATAAAATCACATGGGACATAAGAATCATTGCCTATCTTGATTGGAATGTCTTCAATAATTCCTAGGGGTGCAGTGATAGTGGAATCAACTAACTGAATTGTCATTGTTGTGGGTAGCAAGTCAGTAAAACCCAATCTTTTACACATGAAGTAGGGAATAATAGATATGCTAGCCCCTAAGTCAGTTAATCCCTTTTTTCTCGAAGCATTTCCAATACAACATTGAATACCGAAAGAACCAGGGTCCTTCTTTTTCTTTGGCATTTTATTCAGAATGATATCAGAGGTGGTCTGATCCAATTTGATTGTCTCTTGCTCTTTAGTAATATATTTCCTTGATAGCAAGGTTTTCAAATATTTAGCCCAGGTTGGTACCTCAAAGAGGGCATCGAGGAGCGGGATATCAATATAAAGCTTCTTTAGGTTTAGCCTTTCTTATACTAGATTGAGAACTCCACCCACGTATGCTAGGATACGTGGAAGTCTTATCGTAGTATAGTTAAGGGTCGAATATACAGGACAACGGTCTTGTTAGGAACAATAAGATGGAAAACGTTAGAATTTCACTTAACTCCTTAATAGTTGGTATCTAGATCAAAGAGTTGGTTTGGTTGTTTTAAAGTAAGTGCAAGTAAAACAAAAGCAAGAAAGTAAATTCAAGATTGTAAACAATGTTAAGAAACCACTAGGATGTGATCGACTTTCACCACCACTACACATGGATCAAAACACGCAACATAAAAACATAACATGCAATAAGAGTCTAAACAGTTAGTATCTTTGTAGATTTAGTTTCCTTTCAGAGGACTAACTACGAGAAGTGTGGGAATGTTGCAATGTCAGCCATCCCCGAACGAATGGTCACGTACTTTACATCATTCCCTTTGTAAAGTGTGTTCCTCGACTTATCAAGGTTGTACTTTCATACATCAACTGATTCCATTTCATAGTATGAAAGTACAACGATGGAAGTGAGTTTACTCCTACTTCTTGAAAAACACTCCTAGATACTGAAACAGATGCATGGTGGATACATGCATCAAGAACCAACATTCAATCGAGATTCGAATCTAATAGTACAAACGTAGACAATTCATACTAAAAGATAAAAGGTAACACAAGTTGGTGATCAAGCAACAAGCATTCATTAAATGATTGATGTTGAACTGAAAAGAAAGTATATCTCTATTGAAAACTATGGATTACATTGCATGAAATGAAAACATGGGTAGTGGGGCTACTCCCCACACCCTAGTGAATAAGACTACTCACTCATGGTAAGGACAAAGAAGGAGGCGAGAAGAGAGAGAGAGAACATCATCTCCATGAAGGAGGGAGGAAGGTCAACCCCTTGGAGAGAGAGATGATCTTCGAACTTCATAGGTTGCTCGATGATGGATTCTCCTCTTCCCACCTTCTTTGGTGATGAGAGAGAAAGCAACTTCTGGATGGGGTGTGGATCTCATACTGGTAGCCTCGTGGCGGTGGATGAAGGATGGAACAGCTCTGGAGCAGCAGAGGCAGCCTTTGGACGTCTGAAACTTGATACCTTGTGAGGACCCTTTGGGTCTTATTTATAGGTTTTGAGTGAAGTCCAAACGGTTTGGGCGGTTTTGAGCTCAAACGGTCGTGAAAACCGTTTGGGTTCTCACGATTTCGAAACCGTTTAGACTCTCGCAGTTTCGAAACCGTTTGCCTTTATTCGGTCTTGGGACCATGTAACTTCGTGCAGTCTCGGGACCGGTTGATTTCCATTCGGTCTTGAGACTGTTTGGCTTTGCACGGTCTTGGGACAATTTGGTTTTATGCGGTCTTGGGACCGTGTAACTCCATGCGGTCTTGGGACCGTTTGGCTTTGCACGGTCTCAGGACCGTTTGGTTTTGTGTGGTCTCAGGACCGTGTAATTCCATGCGGTCTCAGGACCGTTTGGCTTCACGCGGTCTCGGGACCGTGTGACTCCATGCGGTCTCGGGACCGTTTGGCTTTGCACGGTCTTAGGACCAGTTGGTTTTTATGCGGTCTCGGGACCGTGTAACTCCATGCGGTCTCGGGACCGTGTGACTCCATGCGGTCTCGGGACCGTGTGACTCTATGCGGTCTCGGGATCATTTGGCTTTGCGCGGTCTTGGGACCGGTTGGTTTTTATACGGTCTCGGGACCAGGTAGTCTCCAAACGGTCTCGGGATCATTTGGATCTTTTGTGATTTTTTTGTATTTTTCTATAAGAATAAAAAGGAGAAAAGTTAATCAAATGGTATATTTGCAATAAAGGAGGAAAGTTAAGGATTCTATCTAATTTATCTGAGAAAGAGTGGAAAACTGAGGAAAATTATTAAGATAACATCAAAAAATGAGAGGTTATCAATGTCATTGCATGTTCACTCATACTGACTGAGGGTTTGAGGTCGTGGATTCCGGCTCTTCCATTATACCTTGTATGGCACCAATTTCGACTTAGCAGTGGTCGGTGGGATTTGGGTGGTATGACTCAATCCTCAACGCATAATAAAATATGTAATCATCCATATAGTATATCTATATACGATCAAATACGGAAACATTGGATGAGGCCTTGCTTGATCTATATACCATGTTGTTGATAGGAATTATACATGCTCTTCATATTCCTTTTAAATTGTTAAGATGGTTCATAAATCAACATAATTGCTCATCATGTTAAGAATGATTATCTGCTTCTTATAGTTGTAACTTTACTACTGCTTTATTTATCTTAGTTGTGATAATAATAGAGTTGGTGGAGAGTTATATCTCCCACTGAGATTTGGAATCTCACACGGTGGGTTTCCCACATCTTTTTTAGGTGGTCGTGCACAAGGAGGCAGAGGTCGTGCAGCAGAGATTGAGCAACAATAAGAAGAGCAGTAGCTGACAAGGTCGGAAGTGGTGCTGGATGTCTTTTATTGATAGAGTCCTAGAGTCTTCCCTATACAGTTGTGTACTTCGGGATGTTTTGTAGACATTTTGTGGGCGTGCTTTCGATATGAGATTGGCTTGTGTGCCCTGTTGTATATAGCTACAGTGGATGTATGTTCTGGAACATGTTCCCTGGCTACTTGTTGATGGCACATGCAGTAAGTGCTTTGAGGCATGAAAGCACTCATATGTAGAGGTTCTTGCTGTTTGGAAGCTTTATGAAAATAGTTTTAATTTTTTAGTGTTTTTTAGTAATCTATTTGTTATCCTTCTTCCATAGTTTTATTTTGAGTAATCTCGCTTTGTGTGGCATGGGGCGTCACATGTATCATATCATTGTGTGATTTAAATATATATTATGTATTGCATTATATCGTGGTATAATTTTAACTCTGTGTTTTGTGTTATTTGGTGTATATAATTGTGTTAATTTTAAGTGTATCAGACGTGTCAATAATATATATATACATATGAATAAGGGCAAGTGACATGCAATCACTTCCAGGTGTTTGCTTGTGAGTTTTCAAATTTCCTCAGTTTCTGATTTAGGCTAATGTGAACATTGTGAAACCCATTATTTAGCACTCAATTTCATTACACAAGTCAAAGATAAAGACCTGAGGATGCATCACATGAACCTTAATATGATACACTATTCAAACAAAACTTAATTAACTAAGCAGAAGCGATAATTTGCAGCGGATTAACAAAAATCACTAAAAATTAAAACCATTTTCAAAGAGATCCAAACATAGGAAAACTCTTTTATCAAGAACCAAAGTATTATATTTACATCTTGTACCGTCTCATCTCGAGGATTACAAGCATCAACTGCCTTGTTGAAACTATACACAGACAACATAAGAACCTCGAGGCATCAAACCAAAATCTCAGATCGATTCATTAAAGTACTAACTACTAACACCGAGGACCTGAGAGTACAGAGGCGACACATAGGACTCTCTATACAAAACATGACAGCCAGTGTCTCCACATGGTATATCACTGATGTCCCTGTTGTTGTTGTTGCTGCTCTTCCCTTACTATAGGGTTTCTGCTCCTTCTTCTATGTCTACCTAAAAAGGTTGGATCCCACGGGGGTGAGACAATTGAAAATTGTCCCAGCGAGAGATATAACTCTCCGCTAGAAACATTATTATTGCAGTTTCATAGAATAAAACTGAGTAGAAGATTCATATATATATATATATATATACAATAGCAGATAAATCAATGTCTAGACAGATTAGAGCATTATTCTTTATTCAAAGCATTTCAGTTATAACTTGATAAAGCATCATGTTATTTATCCAATAAGGAATTGAAGGACATATATAACATTTATCTATCTAAGGTATGTTAAGCAAGGTAACATCAACCAGTGATTCTCATATTTCAACCTTAAGAAAATACACTACATGGCTGATTACATTTTATAATCATACTTAAGCCCTGAGGAGATGAGGTATGCCGCTCATACTCCAACCAACCATTGTGAAATTGAAATTGGTACCATACATAGGTCAATGGAAGAGATGGATTCCCATGACCTCATCCTCCTCAGTCAGTGTGAGGACAAAATGCAGGCCATCTTGTATCTCTGCTAAACAGCTTTCTAGGGTATACTGGCAACTTCTCTATAGAGTTACAGTGGCAGCTGTACTCTCTTCACAATCGAGAGATTTCATGTTTATCTCACATCGATCCGGTATTAACATCATCGAGAGATTAGTGATACATCCATCCCGACATATATAATGAAGGATTGAGAGATTTAATGTTTATCTGACATCAATTCCTCCATTAGGGCGTAAGGATATTCACGCCCATAACCCCCACATACTCAACAATATGCCCTCCAGGAGTTCCCGTAAGAAAACCTATTTCACCATCACCAATTACTGACGATGATGGATCTATGGCCATGGATCTACATGATAAGATTTCACTTAATTAATTAAGTACATTACTATATTCTTTTAGCATTAGTCATGTTTTCAAACATAAATCATTATAACAAATGCTACAAAGAATGAGTAATACTTCTATCAAGTACTTTTCAAAACTTTATAAAAAATTAGGATCTCAATCCCTTGTGACATCAGGGGCATTCTCATCCCTTAACATCTCATCATCATGATTATGGAAAATGGATATTCAAACAATCAATTCATCAAGAACACTTGTTACCACTTATCAGGTAACTAATACCTTTAGGTCATCTGACGAAGGTAAACATGATACTTACAATACAAGTATCTCACATGGATCTCAGAGCCCATTAATCTCTTGTTACCTCTTATTAGGCAACAAAGCATATTATGGCTCACAAGGCCCATAAAACAATTTCAATAATAAACATCATAGCTCATACCTGGCTATGTCCAACATCTCATGATACCTGCATGATTAGTACACATGATAACAGTTATATCAATTACATATCAACACCATGCAATGAAATGGTAGCATCACTATTCACCCATTAGGGTTAGGGTTTTCCAAATTCATGTCAATTAGGGATACTCATCCCATTACCCAAAATTAGGGTTATGGTTTATCATCATATTACCCAACATTAGGGTTTCATGCACTATAATCCAAAATTAGGATTTCACATACCTTCACCCCATATTAGGGTAGGATTTCATATAGCATTACATAGCATCACCCTGGATTGAGTTTCACATCATATCTCTGTATTAGAGTTTCACATAACGTCACCCTTGATTAGGGTTTCACATCACATCTCTGCATTAGGATTTCACATGGCATCACCCTTAATTAGGGTTTCACATGACATCACCCTTAATTAGGGTTTCACATGGCATCACCCTTAATTAGGGTTTCACATGACATCACCCTTAATTAGGGTTTCACATGGCATCACCCTTATTTAGGGTTTCACATGACATCACCCTTAATTAGGGTTTCACACATCATTGTCCTGAATTAAGGTTCATTATAACTTTTCCCCAAATTAGGGTTTCATGTAACTTTACCCAAAATTAGGGTTTCATGAAGCATCCTCTTGAATTAGGGTTTTTCATTATATTACCCTGAATTGGAATTTCTCATATCATTACCCTAGAATAGGATTACATTATTACCCTAGATTAGGGTTTCATGTAGCATTTCCCTAAATTAGGGTTAGGACTCATCAACCTTCTCAATTAGGGTTTCATGATCTCTTATGAATCATACCCTAATTACATATTTTATTCATATTGAGAGTGTTGAGGTTTAACCATTACATGATTATTATACATGTATGGATTCCTCTCTCTCATCCTCTCTAGGATATTAATTACTTCAAACTTGATTAGATTAGGTTAACCCTTCATTCAAGTGCATACATTTAGGGTTAGCATAGTGTATTGAGGCATTGCTTACATAAGCATCAAAGGTTAACCACTCAAAAGGTACTAATCACTTAAGTACCTTGAAGGTACAACCATTGTAATTACCTTTGATAAACGTCATCAACAATCATGGGGTTTATTAGTTCTTACAGGGTTTAAGTCAATTAGACCTTCAAACAGTCTTGAGGTATTAGACCCTCAAACGGTCTTTGAGTCAATTGAACTTCCATACGGTATGAAGACCATTAGACCCTAAACGGTCTTGGTCCCAAAACCTTCAACCGGTCTTAAGATCGTTAGACCATCAAACAGTCTTGGTCTCAAAGACTCTAAACAGTTTGAGACCGTTTGAATAAAATATAATTAACTCCAAACGGTTTGAAACTGAATAAGCAACTCATCATTGAAATCGAATAAACATCAAACGGTTTGGAGACTGTTTGCTCTCCAAACGGTCTGAAGATTGTTCGATCCCAAACGGTCTCAAGACAGTTTGATCCAAACCACCTTGAAACTGAATGGACCAATTTGGGTTTCCTCCAATCAATCAATTGATTCTAGGGTTTGCTTTATTGAATCATACATCAATTGGACCATTGAAAGTACATCAAGTTACAACCCTTGGATCTCCAATCATCCATCATAGCCATTGACCTCCAAATGGTCTTGAGACCATTTGGTCTCAAATGATCTTGAGACCGTTTGCCTCCAAATGGTCTTGAAACCATTTGGACCATCAACCAAGAAATTGATCCAATTCAATTAGGATTTCTTCAATCAATCTATTAGGGTTTGTAATCAATGGGTCATCCATTCTGGAATCCATTATAATTAAATCAATTTGAGCCATTGGATCTTAATCATTCACATCAGCAATTAACCCCAAATGGTTTTGAAGTTCAATTTACCCATTCGATCTTAAGATCCATTACCCATTCAGTTTTGAACCCAATTACCCATTCGATCTTGAAGTCAATTACCCATTCGGTCTTGAACTTAATTACCCATTCAGTTTTGAAGTAAATTACCCATTCGGTCTTGGGTTCAATTACCCATTCAATCTTGAAACAGAATCAACTCATTCGGTCTTGAAATCGAATCAACTCAATCAGTTTTGAAACTGAATTAGCTCAATCAGTTTTAAAACCGAATTAGATCAATCAGTTTTGAAAACCGTTTGCCCATTCCTTTGTTGAGGTGTGTGCTTAAGATGACATCATCATCTTCAAGCTTCAAACCTTCGAAATCAATTATGATTCTTATGGTGATTTCTACAACTAATCAAAAGGAAATCAAGAAAGAAGAAAGGTTCAACACATGATGAATAAATTGCAAGCAATAATGACATTTAAGGGTTCAAGTTATATAACCCACCTTCAAAACTGAATCCAAGCTTCAAGCTTCATGTTCTCAATGGTGAATGAACCTTCCTCAACTTCCAAAGGCTCGTCCTCAAGTCTTTGAGTGAAATGAATGGCTAAAGTTGAAGATTGAATGAAGAAAAGAAGAAATTAAGCATTGAATTTCGGTTTCCACCATGAAATCAAGGTTGAAGATGATTATGGAGCTTACCTACAGGTTTTGGCACGTCCTCCTATTTCTCCTAAGCTCCTTTGTGCATGGCCAAAGCAAGGAAAGAAAAAGGGATCGAAAAAGCCTTTCATGTGGGTTGAAAATGGGATGTTTATTAGGGAATTTCAATGAGAGAGAAAGTGATAAATAATTCCTTCAACTCCCCAAAATTGGTGCCACATACTCCCCTCAATCCCTTTAATACGAAGACATCTCCCCACCTTGTAATTCCTCTTCATTATCCATGAATTAAAAGAAAACAAATTAAGCACCTTAATCAATATAATAATAATATCCAAAATTGAGTGGATATTACTTTTTAGTTAACTAATGTGAGTGGACTCTCCACTCACTTTAGATATTTCATTGCCTTTGTAAGTAACAAGGACGTCCATACTTATGTAAATTCAACCATCCATTTTTGGTTGATGGGCACTTCCATTAATATATTTAATTTTGCATTAAATTGAATTAGGGTTTCAATTATTCTTAAATCATGATTATTTAATATCAAGATTCTCTCTCTTCCAAAGAGATTCAAATGAGATGACCCTCTTATTTTCTTGTCTCTAATTAATACCAAAAAACATTATGGACTCTCTAGAAGTGATATTTTGCATATTGAACCCCAGGTTTTGGGTAAATTGCACGTTACACCAAAACTAGGTTTTAATGCACAAACATTGCTCAATAAGCTCTTTCTTGGTGCTCAGGCTTCCACAAGCCATACCTCTACATCATTCTCATCCTTATGATGCTTCAACACTTGAGTAACATTTATCATGTAACATTTACAAGTTAACCCCTCAACTTGGGTAATTTGCACTTTATTCCAAAACAGGCAAAGCATTGTTTTCAACGTTATTAAAAAAGGACTAAAATTGAAACATAAGTTCCTCTTGGGCCTTAATTACTTTTCACGAGATAAGAGCAAGCATATACTTAACTTTATTAAATAAAACATCTAAGGTTAAAGCATAACCCCAGTCAGGGATGTTACAAATTTATCCACCCCTAATAGGGATTGTCCCCGAAATCATCAAGAGAAAAGAGAAGGGTACTTCCTCCTCATCTCTTCCTCTAGATCCCACGTAGCTTCTTCAATGCCACAATGATGCCAGATAACTTTCACAAGACATATGTCTTTCTTTTTCAGCTTTTTAATTCTTTTATCAAGGATCATCATAGGTCCTTCCACATATGATATATCATCATTTGATTCTACCTCCACAGGTTGTAAAACTAGCTCTGTGTCAGGATGACACTTTCTCAGCATGGATATATGGAACACTAGATGCAACTTATGCAGCTCAGGTTGCAATTCCAACTTATAGGCTACCTTTCCAATATGTTCAATGACTGGATAAGGCCCCATAAATCTAGGAGCTAACTTTCTCTTCTTTCCAAATCTAAGGAAACCTTTCCAAGGTGAGACCTTGAGATATACTCTGTCTCCAACTTGGAATTATAAGGGTCTTCACCGTTTGTCGGCGTACGACTTCTGTCTATCCCGTGCAGTCTTTAATTGTTGTTGTATTACTTTAATCTTCTCAGTTGTCTGCTGTACAAGCTCAGGACCCAAAAGTTGATGTTCTCCTATTTCATACCAACATAAAGAAGATCTACAACGTCTACCATATAATACCTCATATGGTGCCATATCAATACTGTGCTGATAGCTATTATTGTAAGCAAATTCTATCAAGCTCAGGTGTAGATCTCAACTTCCTACAAACTGAAGGACACATGCCCTAAGCAAATCTTCCAAGGTTTGTATTGTCCTCTCAGACTGTCCATCTGTTGGTGGGTGAAAGGCAGTACTAAACCTTAATTGCGTACCCAAAGATTTATGTAGTCGTTCCCAAAAATGACTCGTAAACTGGGGACCTCTATCAGAAACAATCATATCTAGGACCTCGTGCAACTGCACTATCTCATCTATATATATCTGTGCAAGCTTCTCAACAGTATAGGTTGTTTTGATAGGAAGGAAATGTGATGTCTTAGTCAACCTATCAACTATCACCCATATGGAATTATGACCTTTGGTTGTTATGGGAAAACCAACCACAAAGTCCATGGTCACATGATCCCATTTCCACTATGGTATAGGAAAAGGTTGCATTGTTCCTACGGGCTTTTGATGTTCAGCTTTAACCTGCTGACATATCAGACACCGCATAACAAACTCAGCAACATCCTTCTTCAATCCAGGCCACCAATACATATCCTTCAAGTTATGATATATTTTGGTGCTCCCTGGATGCATTGCATACATCAAAGAATGGACTTCCTCCAAGACTAACTTCCTTAAGTCATTGGCATCAGGTACTACCATCCTACCATGGTAACAAACTACCTGATCCTCTAACTCATGAAATCCATCTCGTTTCTCACTACCATATTTTGACTTAATCTGCTGAACTACAATATTAGTTTGTTGTGCTTCTTTAATCTGTTGTCTCAGAGTAGGTTTTATGTGCATCTCAGCTAACAACCCAACTAACAATGATACCTTAAGCTGTATATTGTTTTGCCTCAAGGAGATAAGCATATCTCTTTTAAAGCATACTAAGGAGTTCAACTGTGCTTTATCTAAGGCTAGTGATGATGATTTTCTACTTAGTGCATCAACCACTACATTAGCCTTCCCTGGATGATAATCAATTGTACAATCGTAGTCCTTAATTAACTCCATCCAGCAACATTGTCTCATGTTCAACTCATGTTGTGAGAAGATATATTTTAGATTCTTATGGTCTGTGAAAATATGAAATGTTTCTCCATAGAGATAATGTCTCCAGATTTTCAAAGCATGGACCACAACAGCTAGCTCTAGATCATGTGTTGGATAATTCTCCTCGTGTTTCTTAAGCTGTCGAGAGGCAAAAGAAATCACTTGATTATCCTGCATCAACACACATCCTAGACCATTCTTAGATGCATCACAAAACACTATGTACCCCTTTCCTTGCTCAGGTAACACCAACACATGTGCACTTGTTAACCTTTCTTTCAACAGCTGGAAAGAATGTTGACACTTGTCATTCCAGATGAAAGGAACCTCCTTCCTAGTCAACTTGGTTAGGGGTAAATCTATAGAACTGAAGTTCTTAATGAACCTCCTGTAATAGCCTGCCAGTCCTAGAAAACTGCGTATCTCCGTTGGGGTCTTTGGCTGTTCCCATTGTAGGATAATTCTACCTTCTTAGGATCAACACGGATACCTGAGGAAGATATTACATGTCCTAGAAAAGAAACTTCTAGTAACCATAACTCGCATTTGTTAAACTTAGCATATAGCTTATGCTTTCTTAGCAAAGTTTAAGCCTAACGGAGGTGCTGCTCATGCTGTTGAGCATATCTATTGTATACCAAGATGTCATCTATGAAGACTACAATGAATTGATCAAGAAAAGGCCGAAAGATTCTATTCATGAGTTCCATGAATGCAGTTGGTGCATTAGTTAGTCCAAACGACATAACTATGAACTCATAGTGACCATACCTTGTACTAAAGGTAGACTTAGATATGTCACTCTCCTTGATACGCAACTGATGATATCCCGACCTCAGATCTATCTTAGAAAAGATAGTTGCACCACACAACTAATCAAACAGGTCATCGATCCTTGGTAGAGGATACTTGTTCTTTATGGTTACTTTATTTAACTGTTTGTAATCAATGCATAACCGCATCGATCCGTCCTTCTTCTTAACAAAGAGAACCGGAGCACCCCATGGTGAAGTACTCGGTCGGATAAAACCTTTCTCAAGCAACTCCTGTAGCTGTTTCTTGAGCTCTGCCATCTCAACAGGTGCCATTCTATAAGGTGTTTGTGCTATTGGTTGCGTGCCCATGATTAGATTAATCTCAAAATCAATCTCTCAGGGTGGAGGTACACCTGGAAGTTCCTCAAGGAACACATCTTCAAACTCCCTAACTATCGAAACTTCAAAAATATTAGGGTTCTCCATTGTGGTATCTACCACATGTGCCAAGAATGCAAAGAATCCTTGTCTCATCAGCTTTTCAGCTACCATAGCTGACATAAGACAGGTTGGAAGAATCTTTCTATCTCCCTGAAAGATCCATGTGTCACCGTCATCTGTGAACACAACTTGCTTGGAATCACAATCCAAGACAACCTTATACTTTTCTAGGGTGTCCATCCCAAGAATTATATCAAACCCATGAATCTCAAGTGGTATAAGATCCACGTGAATGTGATGTTCAGAAAAGGAAAGAATACAGGGGGAACACACCTCCCGCAGCACTGCAGATCCCAACAAAGGGGTTTCTAATAACATAATATCTATTCTATGACTGACAGTCATGTTGCAGTTATGAACCACTCTTCGAGTGATAAAGGAATGCGTAGCACCCGGATCAATTAAAACATATATGAAGCATGATAAAGACATATTAGAATGAAATAGTTCCATCTGACCTGTCATAGCTCGAGGGTTGACTACTGCTTGGGGTTGATTCATCACATATAATCTCATCGTCGCTTGTTGTTGGCCCTGTGCTCGGTTGTTGGGTGTCGATGAACCAGCTTGGGACGCATGTCCACGTCCTCTAGTGCCACTCAAAAACTATCACCTCTGAGAGCCTTGTTGACTCTGCCTCTGAGGTTGAGTCACACTTGCATCCCTATATCAACAATCTTTCATCAAATGCCCCATCTTTTCGCATATAAAACAACCTCTGGTCTCCTTCTGAGGCATGGATGGTCATGTTACTGACACTGATGCTGAGTTGTCGGCTCCCTCGGGCGGTAAACTATGGCCTCTACCCCTACTTGACATCCATTGTGTTTGGGTATTGAACCTTGGTGGTGCTATTGGTGTAGAAAATCTCAGTTTCTTGAAACTTTTAGACCCTTATCCTTGAAACTGAGTATACACCTTCTTACTCTTAGTCTGATGCTTCTCAATCACCAACCTTTCTATCCATCTCACAAACTCCACAAAGTTGGCCAACCTCTCCTTGTTCTCTAAAGCAGACACGGGAGTGGTTAAATCAGCGTTTAGCCCCTTCTCAAAATGTTGAATTCTCTGTTCATCAGTAGCTGCCATATGCAGACAGAAATGCAAAATCTCCATGAACTTAGCTTCATACTCGCTAATGTCCATTGGTCCTTGCCTTAACCTCTCAAACTGAGAGATCTTCTCATCTAGAAATGTCTTAGGGAAGTACCTACTGACGAATTCTCGTCAGAATACTTCCCATCTGATCTCAACACCTGGCCTCTTGCCTTCTTCTATTGTCCACTAGTGGCCAACACTCCCTTTTAGAAGGTACACCGCATGCCTCATCTTCTCATCTTATGGGATATTAAGGATTTTGAAGGCCTTCTCTAGCTCAGTCCGCCACATGTCCGCATCTGCTGGGTCAGCTGTACCAGCATAATGTATGGCTCCAACCTGACAAAGTCATTCAAAAGTCTTACTGGCTCCTTGTCCTTCATGGTGAGCTGATGCCCTAGGTGCAGGTGGTGGAATCCTATCTGTCATATGCATCATGGTTGCCATGAACTGCCCAAACAGATCATGGAAAGCTGGGTTTTCTAGTGTAGCTTGGTTAAGCTGGGGATGTTCAGGTTCTGGTTCTTCCCTATTCTAGTCCCTTGCACCTCTTCCTGGTGTAGCAATGATACTCTCAGCAGCATGTTCTTCGTGTGATCCAAACATCTTTAAGTTCTTCTTCTCCTCCTATATGAGCAGAAGACACTATCAGATTACTGGAAAACACTAGAACAAACTCAACAACCTTAATCCTATGTCTCTGTAGACTCAACAAACCTAGAGCTCTGATACCAACTAATTGTGATACACTATTCAAATAAAACATAATTAACTAAGCGGAAGCGATAATTTGCAGCGGATTAACAAAAATCACTAAAAATTAAAACTATTTTCAAAGAGATCCAAACAAAACAAAACTCTTTTATCAAGAACCAAAGTATTATATTTACATCATGTACCGTCTCATCTCGAGGATTACAAGCATCAACTGCCTTGTTGAAACTATACACAAACATCATAAGAACCTCGAACCAAAATCTTAGATCGATTCATTAAAGTACTAACTACTAACTCCAAGGACTTGAGAGTACAAAGATGACACATAGGACTCTCTATACAAAACATGACAACCAGTGTCTCCACCTGGAATATCACTGTTGTCCCTATTGCTGCTGCTGCTGCTCTTCCCTTACTGTAGGGTTTCTACTCCTTCTTCCACGTCTACCTAAAAAGTTGGATCCTACGGGGGTGAGACAATTGAAAATTGTCCCAGCGAGAGATATAAATCTCCGCCAGAAACATTATTATTACAGTTTAATTGAATAAAACTGAGCAGAAGATTCATATATATATATATATATATATATATATATATATATATATATATATATATATATATATATATATATATATATATATATATATATATATACAACAGTAGATAAATCAATGTCTAGACAGATTAGAGCATTATTATTTATTCAAAGCATTTCAGCTATAACTTGATAAAGCAACATGTTATTTATCCAATAAGGAATTGAAGGACATATATAACATTTATCTGTCTAAGGTATGCTAAGCAAGGTAACATCAACCCGTGATTCTCATATTTCAACCTTAAGCAAATATGCTACACGACTGATTACATTTTACAATCATACTTAAGCCCTAAGGAGATGATGTATACCGCTCATACTCCAACCGACCATTGCGAAATCAAAATCGGTACCATACACAGGTCAATGGAAGAGCCGGATTCCCATGACCTCATCCTCCTCAGTCAGTGTGAGGACAAAATGCAGGACATCTTGTGTCTCTGCTAAATAGCTTTCCAGGGTATACTGGCAACTTCACTATAGATTTATAGTGGCAACTGTACTCTCTTCGCAATCGAGAGATTTCATATTTATCTCACATCGATCCGGTATTAACATCATCGGGAGAGTAGTGATACATCCATCCTGGCATATATAATGAAGGATTGAGAGATTTAATGTTTATCTCACATCAATTCCTCCATTAGGGCGTTAGGATATTCGTGCCCATAACCCCCACATACTCAACAGTATGCCCTCCAGGAATTCCCATAAGAAAATCTATTTCACCATCACCAATTACTGACGATGATGGATCTATGGCCAGGGCTCTACATGATACGATTTCACTTAATTAATTAAGTACATTACTTTATTCTTTTAGCATCAGTCAGGTTTTCAAACATAAATCATTATAACAAATGCTACAAAGAATGAGTAATACTTCTATCAAGTACTTTTCAAAACTTTATAAAACATTAGGATCTCAATCCCTTGTGACATCAGGGGCATTCTCATCCCTTAACATCTCATCATCATGATTATGGAATATGAATATTCAAACCCTCAATTCATCAAGAACACTTGTTACCACTTATCAGGTAACTAATACCTTTAGGCCATCTGACCAGGGTAAACATGATACTTACAATACATGTATCTCACATGGCTCTCAGAGCCCATTAATCTCTCATTACCTCTTATTAGGAAACAAAGCATATTATGGCTCACAAGGCCCATTAAACAATTTCAATAATAAACATCATAGCTCATACCTGGCTATGTCCAACATATCATGATACCTGCATGATTAGTACACATGATAACAGTTATATCAATTACATATCAGTACCATGCAATGAAATGGTAACATCACTATCCACTCATTAGGGTTAGGGTTTTACAAATTCATGTCAATTAGGGATACTCATCCCATTACCCAAAATTAGGGTTATGGTTTATCATCATATTACCCAACATTAGGGTTTCATGCACTATAATCCAAAATTAAGATTTCACATACCTTCACCCTATATTAGGGTAGGATTTCATATAGCATTACATAGCATCACCTTGGATTGAGTTTCACATCATATCTCTGTATTAGGGTTTCACATGACATCACCCTTGATTAGGGTTTCACATCACATCTCTGCATTAGGATTTCACATGGCATCACCCTTAATTAGGGTTTCACATGACATCACCCTTAATTAGGGTTTTACATGGCATCACCCTTAATTAGGGTTTCACATGACATCACCCTTAATTAGGGTTTCACATGGCATCACCCTTATTTAGGGTTTCACATGACATCACCCTTAATTATGGTTTCACACATCATTGTCCTGAATTAAGGTTCATTATAACTTTTCCCCAAATTAGGGTTTCATGTAACTTTACCCGAAATTAGGGTTTCATGAAGCATCCTCTTGAATTAGGGTTTTTCATTATATTACCCTGAATTGGAATTTCTCATATCATTACCCTAGAATAGGGTTACATTATTACCCTAGATTAGGGTTTCATGTAGCATTGCCCTAAATTAGGGTTAGGACTCATCAACCTTCTCAATTAGGGTTTCATGATCTCTTAAAATCATACCCTAATTACATATTTTATTCATATTGAGAGTGTTGAGGTTTAACCATTACATGATTATTATACATGTATGGATTCCTCTCTCTCTCATCCTCTCTAGGATATTAATTACTTCAAACTTGATTAGATTAGGTTAACCCTTCATTCAAGTGCATACATTTAGGGTTAGCATAGTGTATTGAGGCATTGCTTCCATAAGCATCAAAGGTTAACCACTCAAAAGGTACTAATTACTTAAGTACCTTGAAGGTACAACCATTGTAATTACCTCTGATAAACTTCATCAACAATCATGGGGTTTATTAGTTCTTACATGGTTCAAGTCAATTAGACCTTCAAACGGTCTTGAGGTATTAGACCCTCAAACGATCTTTGAGTCAATTGCACTTCCATACGGTCTAAAGACTGTTAGACCCTAAATGGTCTTGGTCCCAAAACCTTCAATCAGTCTTAAGACCGTTAGACCATCAAACGGTCTTGGTCTCAAAGACTCTAAACGGTTTGAGATCGTTTGAATAAAATATAATTAACTCCAAACGATTTGAAACCGAATAATCAACTCATCATTGAAATCGAATAAACACCAAACAGTTTTGAGACCATTTTCTCTCCAAAAGGTCTGAATACCGTTTGATCCCAAATGGTCTCAAGACCGTTTGGTCCAAACCACCTTGAAACTGAATGGACCAATTAGGGTTTCCTCCAATCAATCAATTGATTTTAGGATTTGTTTTATTGAATCATACATTAATTGGACCATTGAAAGTACATCAAGTTACATCCCTTAGATATCCAATCATCCATCACAACCCCTCCAAACGGTCTTGAGACCGTTTGGACCATCAACCAAGAAATTGATCCAATTCAATTAGGATTTCTTCAATCAATCGATTAGGGTTTGTAATCAATGGTTCATCCATTTTGGAATCCATTATAATTAAATCAATTTGAGCCATTGGATCTTCATCCTTCACATTAGCAATTAAACTCAAATGGTTTTGAAGTTCAATTTACCCATTCGATCTTGAGATCCATTACCCATTCAGTTTTGAACCCAATTACCCATTCGATCTTGAAGTCAATTACCCATTCGGTCTTGAACTTAATTACCCGTTTGATTTTGAAGTAAATTACCCATTCGGTCTTGGGTTAAATTACCCATTTGGTCTTGAAACTGAATCAACTCATTCGGTCTTGAAACTGAATCAACTCAATCAGTTTTGAAACCGAATTAGCTCAATCAGTTTTGAAACTGAATTAGCTCAATCAGTTTTGAAAACTGTTTGGCCATTCTTTTGTTGAGGTGTGTGCTTAATATGAAATCATCATATTCAAGCTTCAAACCTTCGAAATCAATTATGATTCTTATGGTGATTTCTACAACTAATCAAAAGGAAATCAAGAAAGAAGAAAGGTTCAACACATGATGAATAAATTGCAAGCAATAATGATATTTAAGGGTTCAAGTTATATTACCCACCTTCAAAACTGAATCCAAGCTTCAAGATTCACGTTCTCAATGGTGAATGAACCTTCCTCAACTTCCAAAGGCTCGTCCTCAAGTCTTTGAGTGAAATGAATGGCTAAAGTTGAAGATTGAATGAAGAAAAGAAGAAATTAAGCATTGAATTTCGGTTTCCACCATGAAATCAAGGTTGAAGATGACTATGGAGCTTACCTATAGGTCCGGGCACGTCCTCCTGTTGCTCCTAATCTCCTTTTGCACGGACAAATCAAGGAAAGAAAAAGGGATCAAAAAAAGCCTTTCATGTGGGTTGAAAATGGGATGTTTATAAGGGAATTTCAATGAGAGAGAAAGTGATAAATAATTCCTTCAACTCCCCAAAATTGGTGCCACATACTCCCCTCAATCCCTTACATACGAAGCCATATCCCACACATTGTAATTCCTCTTCATTATCCATGAATTAAAAGAAAACAAATTAAGCACCTTAATCAGTATAATAATAATATCCAAAATTTAGTGGATATTACTTTTTAGTTAACTAATGTGAGTGGACTCTCCACTCACTTTAGATATTTCGTCACATTTTCAAGGCACAAGGACGTACATACTTATGTAAATTCAACCATCAATTTTTGATTGATGGGCACTTCCATTAATATATTTATTTTTGCATTAAATTGAATTAGGGTTTCAATTATGCTTAAATCTTGATTATTTTAATATCAAGATTCTCTCTCTTACAAAGAGATTCAAATGAAATACCCCTATGATTTTATTGTCTCTAATTAATAACAAGAAACATTAGGGACTCTCTATAAGTGATATTTTGCATATTGAACCCCAGGTTTTGGATAATTTGCATATTACACCAAAACTAGGTTTTAATGAACAAACATTGCTCAATAAGCTCTTTCTTGGTGCTCAGGCTTCCACAAGCCATACCTCTGCATCATTCTCATCCTTATTATGCTTCAACACTTGAGGAACATTTATCATGTAACATTTGCAAGTTAACCCCTCAACTTGGGTAATTTGCACTTTAGTCTAAAATGGGCAAACCATTGTTTTCAACATTATTCAAAAAGGACTAAAATTGAAACATAAGTTCCTCTTGGGCCTTAATTACTTTTCAAGATATAAGAGCAAGCATTAATTAAATTTATTAAACAAAACATTTAGGGTTAAAGCATAACCCCGGTCAGGGATGTTACACTTAAAGTGTTGAGTGACACGTAGATTATACATTTAATTATTTTGAACACTAATTATGTAGTCATCTTTTAGTAATTTTTGAATAGCCAATTCTGGAACCTACATGTACCAAACTCAAGAATATTTCATTTCTCCAGATCCTACCCCACAAACTTCACAGTTTGTGCACCATCTTAGGAGACTGTGATCCTGCTAATCGACTAGCAGGCCCAAGAAACTTTTGATATCTTGGACCCTATTTTTGATGGCCAGTCCTTTATCAGGATGCATCCTCGCCAATCAGAAGGTTCATCGACGTGGGGCCATCGACCACCAGTAATAGAGCACCCCCCATTGGGGTGGGTTTGTTCCATGATGTCGCGACCGTGGCCAAGAAGACAATGCTGCGATTGCGGATAATATGTTGTGTCGACCGACACTCAGCACGGTCTGGCCCAGCTTGACACGACAGGGCCGAGGCCAAGGTGTCGCGACCGACACACCATCTCGACCACGGTACACTAGTTCGACTGTGGTACAACCACCTCGACCATGTGATATTCCTCGAATGTAGGATCTACCTCGATCGCGACCCCGATACAACTATTCCAAGATAGGTGCCACGACCAGGACAAGTACCATGACAACTCATTACGTACACTCTGCCTTCGCCTATAAATACTCACCCCTCGTGATCTGGAGAGGGGTTCAGAGATTTTTTTGGTTCCATGTTGTGGTTCTGCACATTCTCAGTTCCTAGAGCCCCGTAGGAGAGTTCCAAGGTCTGAAAGGGCTAAAGTGCTCATCGGATGTTTGTTCCTTCAGTTTTCTTCCATCTACCACCGTTTTCCACCACCATTCACCCATATCCTATCATTCCTAGCCTTTTTCCACCTCCATACACCCACCAAGCATCTATTTGGGTAGAATCAAAGAGAAAGGAGGACAAGGAGTCCAGAAGACCAAGGAGGATGACCCAAAGATGAGATCCAGTCTATTCAGAGGCTAAGGACCGCGAGCCACCTCTCCTCTATAGGCTAAATCTTTTCTTCTTCTCCTTTCTTCTACTGTTCTCTTTTGTTTCTGTACAAATGATGTTCTTCCATCTTTGTTCGGTGCCAACTATACTTGTCCATGGCTAGTTGAGCTCCTCCTCGGCTATGTATCCCGTTTTGGGCATGTTTATGTACTTTTACCTTAAGCAAGCAATTTTATTTCAGATCTATTACGTTTTCTATTCTGTCTTCTCTTTCTAGTTATGATTGCTAGTTTGGTTGATCTCTTTCTTACTTGAACTTCTATTTCTACTTACATCGAGAGATTCGTTGTATAAATGGATAAGAGAAGGTAGTTTGGATCAAAATATGAAAAGAGAATGATTCAAGGTGATCTGTGCAGAACTGTAGACCTGGGCACGGTCAGGCCCACTACTAGGTTCTGCCCAGATCACACCTGTTCCTAGCATCTCAGAATACTCTAGACCCGAGAGGGCATCTATAATATTTTAGGGTGTTGATTTGTCATCCTTGAGAGGGGTTTCATTTCATTAATGGGTTTTAGTCATGCTACCTGAAAGCATGTGGGATGGACCCACATGAATAGATACCACAATGCATACCATGTATGGATGTAGGTTGCTTGTTGGGGTGTTCGAGGGTTGTCTATGCTCAAGAATGGGTGCATAGACTTCCCAACTTGTGGTTACATGGCTAGGATCTCCTTCTCTCTGATTAGTAGAATCCTATGGACTCTATTTTGTTTTATTTTCTTTCTTTTGTTTTATTTTGTGACAACATACTAGACTAGTTCTAGCTTTATACTTTTATCGACTATCGGATTGGATTAACTAACTTAAGAGTGAGGTCTTAAGCGTACATCCCCATGTCCCTATGTTCGACCCCGTAATAAAGTTACGAGGGTCCTTGAAGGTTTCAGGTTATAAATTTAAAGTTTGACTCCTTATGAGTCCGCCTCCTTTTGGATGTATGATTTAGGTGGTATCAACTTTTGGCGCCATTGTCGGGGATGTGGTTTTCCACGTTTACCCGCCTAAAAATTTTGTTTAATCATCCATAAGCATGTATGTATATGCATAGTTCCTCTTTTGTTTTACACATACTTGTTCATATATACTGAATAGTTTTTCTTTTTCTTATACATCTTTTCAGTCATGGATCTTGCATCCACAAGACAAGTTATCTTATCCACCTGTCCTCCCAAAATTTTCCACAGTTTTGACTATTGGAAAATAATTAAAGTCATTCTCTACAGCTAGTCGAGCTATACTCGCCGCCACCATTGTCATATGTCAAAATTCCAACAAAGGAGATGGTCGATCAACCCTTGACTTCCACATTATCATGGGATCAGGAATTGATTAGAGCAATGGATCTAGCTGAAGAAAGTGTCAATGCACAAATCTTCTCCTCGGCTCCTCATCTTCAAGAACACATCGACCCACTTCAACAACTACTAGAAAAGAAGGATCATCATCTCCAAGTAGCCACTGAGATCGCAGACCATAGTAGAAGTATACTTCAAACTGTTGAACAAGGATTCATACAAGTGCATCAGTTTGATACAGTGGATTCCCAACAGAAGTGTGTGGTAGAATTGATGGATCTTGAAACCATTTCTGCTCAAGTACAATGGCTTCATGATAAGGATGTTGAACAAGGCAAGAGGCTTCAAGAGCTCATCAATTTGGTTACCATATAGTTGCAAATTCCATCATACAACCATGAAGATTACAATCATCAAGACCATTCCATTGGGCCTGAAGTGGAATATGCCTCACCATCCTATTCATACCATCAATTGGATTCACAAGGATTTTTCTGTGAAGACCAACTGTAAGGCCCCTAAACTTGCATAATGAGTTTAATGAGCAAAATTATCATAATTTAATTCTTATAACCCTAATATAACTCTTTTATATGTTTTGAAATCATAAGACAAGCTCAAGTTTCAAATTTGGTCCAATTTGGACACTGTTTGGGCAAGTTATGCAATTTTCTGTACATTTTGGACTTTTCTTCAATTTACCCAATTGAGGGGTTTTATTTGCAATTTGTCACATACATTATGTTCCTTGGAAGTTATATTATCATTCTTGAGATTTTTGAGCCATGGTTTGAAGGTGTTTTCATCAAGGGTATTTTAGGGTTTACCCCTTCATGGATGAGCTACTTTTAGTAGCTATCAACTAATGAATTATGTGATTGGCTGGGAATTTTGAAAAAGGAAGCTATGAATGTCAATAGGGATGGTGGGGTAGCTTCTTGTGTGTGTTCTTGTATATTCTTAATAATTTAAGGCCACAGACACATGGGGAAGCTACTTTTACACCTCATGCTTGCTTCTATCCTTATCCATGGGCTATATTTACCCCTTCCTTGCCCAAGTATGAAACTATGCTTGCTTTATCTTTCCTCTAACCTAGAGAAACGAATTCACTATGTTTTTCTATGGAACCAAGTGCTCTAAGGTAGAAGAAAATCCCTTTTTGGAGAAGAAGGTCTCCTAGATCTCCATTTAGCCCTACTTAGGGTTTCCAAGGTCATCTTCTAGGGATTTCGACCAAGGCAAGTTATTTTATTCCTTCTTATTGCGTTTCTCTGGCTCTTCTCCTTCCTTAGATATTACTACAGGTCAGAACCTTGCTTCTCCATGGTAGAATTTTCTCTAAATCTCTAAAACCCTACCTTTCTTGCTCCTTATGCTTAGGGTTTGCTCATTTGATGAAGAAAGGTGCTAGATGGACAAGTTCATAGCTTATGCTTGGATTTTGTACCTTACCTTCTCGAGATTTCTTCTGTGTGGGGTTTCATATTCTCATTAGAGGTAAGTTTTATAATTTTCTCCACGTTTATTGCTTACCATAAGCTTTCTAGATCATGTTCTTGCTTGAAAATGATGACCCATACACTAAAAAGCTATGCTTGACTTGGATTTCGATTTTTATAATGTTCCATGTTATTATTTCAGTTATAAATGAACATGTGATCATGTGTACATTATTCCTAAGGTATAATATTACTTGGATCAGGTTGGTTTGACCACCTATGGTGCTAAGCACCTATCAACCAATGGTCAATTTTAGGGTTTTAAGCTGATTTCTTCTATAAACCCATGACCCGATGATGGTACCATTGCAACAACCCTATGGTGTTGTATTCATGACAATGGATGGTGGTAACCAAGTGTGTCAACTGACGTTCACCCCCATAGGTCATGTTTTGTCCTAATTATAAGCCTAGTGATTAACAACTAAGTTCCCTAATGATGCTATCAATAAATGGTGATATTAGTTTGATATTTGACACTGATTGACGAATATAGTGCTGATCTAACAACCTATGGTGACTTAATGGTAACTAATGATGGTGGATCAGGTCTCCAAAACCTATGGTGAGTTAATTATATAGTTGTATCATCAACTAAGCCTTAGACCAATGGTTTCTTGGGTAACTTTATGCAATGGTCGGACTTATACTGTAATTGATGGTTTTAATATATGAACTTGACCCAATGGTCAAGATATAATGTTTATTCCTCCAATAAAGTGGAATGATGGCTAATGTAATATGTTGGTCCTAATAATGTGATTATATGGTTTCCTTTATATGATCAACTTAAGGCTCTTACTTGTTGACAATGGATGGCTTGTTTTAACTGAACAGTCGATTGTGGGGTTTTACCCTACTCTTAATGGAACTGTTTGTGTTGTTAATCAAGGGATGTCTAGGGTTATATGGTGAATCTTTCTAGAGAACAAATCAAATACTTCATAGGTGGTTTATCCAAGGTGTTTACTTATGTAAACAATCAATGGTGTTACCTTTTAAACACCTAATGGTTATGGGTGACATTGTGGTATGGTGATATTGGTTGAATGATGATGGAACAAATGGAGGGTTCCACTTAATAAGGTAGTCTTACCTATTAACTCATATGAATAGAAGAGATGATAACCATATTGTGTTGATATGTAACCCTAATGAGGTATAGCTTGTTATACCTAGCTTTAATATAACTAAATGATGGTAATTGGGTATGAATAGTCCTTGAATGACTAATACAATCATGGAGTACTCTGTTACTATTGTTGAAACCCTAGTATGATATAACCCAATGGTTACACCTTGATTTATGTGTGGGTTCATACTTGAGAATGGTATGGAATGTGATGGTGATGCTTCACCTTATGCATCCATGATCCAATGGGGATGTCATGAGTTAGGGTTTGGGTATGAGTGTTGATTAGTAACATTAGTATAATTTATCCTGTGAACCTAACTCTAATGCAAATATATAAAGATGAGTATTGATGTTTAACATTCTTATATGATGGAATGATGATGGAATAACCACCTTAATATGATCATAACCTTGATATGTTAATCGGTGGTTATCATAGCCACATGGTTGATACTTTCTTATGCTAAACATGTGCATAATGAATATGATGAGAGTTAATCATATCTAGATTCCTTGCATGTTGATGTAATAAAGGAATGTTCTTAATGCTAATATAAACCTTCTATGATTGTTTATTAATATCTCCTAGATCATTAATGCAATATTGTGTTGATCTGGTGTATTATATGTAAGTAATGTTGTCGAGCCTTGTTATAATGCATGCAAAGATAATGATTATCTTGTAGGGATAGTATGATGGTCTTAATGACATTTGGGCATGGTTGAGCCCTGAATGAGGTGTAATTCTCTTGTGTTGATAAGGGTTGATGCCCTGTGATATTCTAAAAAGGATTTATATCTTGTGATAGTATGATGACTAGTGTAGCCTCATGAATGGCAAGTAAATAGTACAATGTGATGATGAGATGAGAAATTATGTTTCACACATTTTATATCTTTTGAAGTTGTGATATTTATATGCTTGTTAAAAGTGAATTAGGGTTTGTATGTCCACTTGTTTGATGCAACCTTAATTCACCCAATTGGCATAACTAATCAAGTGAAACTTTAATCATGTAGTGCCCTGTGCCATAGATCCATCTGAGTGTCAGAACTTGCCAGATGGTGAAATGAGTATTCCTAAGGGAAACTCAGAGTGCATACTGATGAGTATGTGGGGTGCTTGTCATCATGAATTCAAGTGTTTATGGAGGATGAATACACTCATACCTAGACCTTAGTTTGAGAATGACTGCGGTGATGACTCGGTGATTATATATGTGATGAGATTGGAGGACAACTGGGGTTGTACCTCAGATGGTAGGGTATGTGTACCCACCTCCTTTCACTAGTGTCGTGACCTGTACCAAGTACGAACTAGGCTATTAGCAGCTTGACCTTATGTGTCACTGTGGGGGACCCATACTGACTGGGGGCAGAGAAGATATTAGGAGTCTGACTCTTCCTAGATCTTATATGTCACTGATTTTGACTTAGCAGTGGTTAGTTGGATTTTGAGTGGTATCCTCAATTTTCTCAAGGCATAATAAAAGATGTAATACAACCATATAGCATATTTGTTTAGGGTTATACACGATGATTCACATTAGATGATGACCCTTGTTTGTTATCTTTACATAAAGATGATGCTTAGTGCAATTAAGAGATAGTAGATATACTTATGTTGTGGATATGCTTAAGATTGTAGATGCATACATATGGTAGACATGCTTATGTTGATAACTATACTGGTACTGTTGATTATAATCATGATGCTAGATATCTCATGATGTTAGTTATGTTTAGCATGATAGCCATGCCTTTGTAACTAGAGATGCATATATTGCTAATCATGCTTATCTAGGTAGTTGTGCTTATGTTGTTAGCTCTTCTTATGATGTTGATATGTTCAACGAATTAGACATGCTCATGTTGTTAGCTATGCTATGTTGCTAGACTTGCTAATGATGCTAGAACTGCATATGCTACTGAATTTCTTATATTGTCAACAAGATAAAGGATGATAGTCTGGCTAATGATGATAATTATTATCTACTCCTTTATGTATTTTGTTAATCATCAATATTGCTGATCTTATTTGTTATCTATGATTAAACTGCTTAACTGTTTAATTATTTAAAAATGTTGTAATCAATAAACATTGTTGGAGGTTATATCTCTTGTTGAGAAATGGGTCTCACCCTTGTGGTTCGCCATATTTTTTTAGGTAATTGGAAGTGATGAAAACAAACATGTGGCAGAAAAGAGGAGATATAGTAATGAATCTTTGATAAAGTTGATTAGATATATAGTGTGTCCTATATTCGTCCTTGCATTCTCAGGTCCGGGTGAGAAAAAGTTTGTATATGGTGTTTCAAATGAATCAGACTTTTGTTAGCATATTAATACTTGTTTGTGTTGCATATACGAATATTATTCTCCTGTGTATATATGTGGTGGCTAAGACGATAGAATAATTTGTATCAAATTCTTGGCGTAGCATGGATATAAGAAAGATATTGGGCTCTTATACAAATGTTTCTGAGCGGGTGTTGACGTTGAAATCAGTTTTAATTTACCCATATTTTTGGGTATGTGATTAATTAGTGATTGATTGTGTTTTATGTTTTGAGTAATCTCATTTAGTGTAACAAGTTCTCACAAGCTGGTATAAGAGCTTTAGGTTCACAGAGTCTACAGGGACACTAGGACTTAGGACTAGGATGATGTCAAAATTAGGAATATGACATAAAAATATGGTGCATACTGCCTAATCTCAGTATTTGGGTGCCCTGGCCAAGTATTCAATTATTGAAGAAAGGTAAGTATGGAACTCTTAGATTGTTATCTTTCTGATTACTCTGATGAAGTAGTCATTTTGAGACAATCTAAAGAGCATAACGAATAAGAAATCATGGTGTGAATATCTCAATCCTACCTTAAAGAAGATGAGAATTTTTTATAATCTATCAAAACTTGAATGTTTGGTAACTATAAGAGAAAGATATAACACCGTGGTATCTAAATCTGAATACAAATAAGAAAAAGAGGAGTTCTTGATGATGTGATTCAAGAAGATAATAAAGTAAAAGATAGATAAGTCTATGCTTAGAAAGTGAATAAAGGTATGAAATCCACATAAGATGGAGAGAACTCATATAACAAGTACAAAATGAGAAGATGAATGGGAACAATAACAAAGGAATAAGGTGGAACCTGAGTTAATCTTAGACCAACCTATGTATGTAAGAAATTTTTTAATGAAAAATCAGCATGGCATGTGAAAGAAATTAAGGGAGATGGTCCATGTTTAATGAAGAAAATGTGGAATATGATGATTTACTTGTTGATAAGTGGTTGAAAAACATAATAAAATAAGACAACATACCCAAGTGTGATAAATAGTCATCAAAGAAGGAGTAATGAGATATGTTAGTCATGATGATTCCTATGCTAATGGAAATGAACCCAAAATGAAAAAGGTAAAATGATACATTATAAGTTGTAACCTACATAATGAAAATAGAATTGGTTACCTTTTTGCTAGTGACCCTTGAACAATGTTGCTATGATGTGGGAAGTGTGTTTCCCTTTGTGTCTTTCCTTTTGAGGGCACAACTTTCAAGTGGATCATTGCCACTTGGTACATGTGGATTCGATGCAAACATGAGGGTGGATAGTATATTATAGCATAAGGTTGCTTGGACTATGGTTCCAAGATCATAACATTTGTGATGAGTTTGCTTTTGAGCCTTCCAATAATTAGGAAGACTCCTCTTATATGTCTTGAGATTTGTTATGTTGGTAAAAGTAGATGAGATAAATATGTGAGTTCCTTATAGCACATGAGGTGTGTTACACCCCGCTCTCACAATTACCACTAATCATGAGAGTAGGGCATAAATTGAGGATTTAATGTAATACAAAGATCACCCTTAACTCTTTTTTTTCAAACTCTTTATTTTCTCGCATTGAACCACATAAACTAACTTTACAAGGGAATCTAGGCATTTATTTCTCTAATCTAATTTCAACAGTAAAAATGCATGTATGAACATTCATTATGTTTCTCATACTTTTAAGCACATACGATTTGCTGATTCACATATATTTCTAAAAGAGGAATAATGTTATACATCATCATTTACAACTCTATCTTATTTCTTTTTTTTGGATAAGGTAAAATATCATTAAACACCAAAAACCGTATAAGGGAAACACAAAATCCCAAATACTATACAAGATCTAGGCAAGATCCCATCTCTGAGCTATAAGAGTATTGACCCCTAACAAGAGGTTAGGCATGGCTTTAACATGCCATCTCAACCTATTTACAACAGTCTCAAACCCCAAAATGTTATCACAAGCCCTCTTACCGTGTAATCTACTATTTCTTTCCGCCCACACAAAGTAGATGATGTTAGTAAAGATTACACCCACCAGGGGTCTAGCTATGGAGTCCCGTCTAGTTATCTCAAACATCCAAGGGATGATATCATCCATATTATCTGGAGGGGAACCACCCCACCCACACTTCAAGGCCATTCTACACCAAAGGTACTTGGAATACCTACAGCCAAAAAAGAGATGTTCATGTGTTTCATTCGCCTCGGAGCAAAGCAAGCAAGCCTGAACGCAATTTAACCCCCATCTGGCTAATTTGTCTTTGGTAGGCAATCTTTTCAAAATGGCCATGTAAGAGCAGAAGCTCCATTTGGGACACCGCATCTTGTGCCAAAGGAAGGGCTCCCAAGCCACCCGAGGATTGAAGCACTGCTGGATCCAAGGTTTGTGAGCGGTGATCAGCCTCCACCGCCCCAAACAGCAGGTGTACTCACCCTTGACAACCAGCCAAGTCGCCATCATTTTTCTCCAGCACCTAGAAGACAGCCGCCCATGAAGGGGCGCGTCCAGGTTGGTGTACCTGCTAGTCATCCACACGGCCCACAGGGATTCAGGTTTAGTCAACAAATCGTGAACTCTGCAGGCTGAAGCTGCCCAGGCCAACCGCAAAGGATCAGCCAAATTCAGACCTCCACAGAAAAACGGCTGAGCCACCGTCTCCCACGAGATTGCATGAGCACTGCCGCTCCATAAGAAACCAGCGATGACCGATCTAAATTTTTCCATCATGAAATTCGGAATCTCAGCCATCCTACACCAGTACCTGACCTTGCTAATGAGAACAGTGTTGATAAGGACCGCTCTCCCCGCAAGCGACACACGGATACTGGCCCAGCTGTCCACCACATTACGGAGGCTGTCAACACAGCTCCCATAATCAACACCTTTGCCCACCCCACCAGATATCGGCACACCCAAATATTTAGTGGGGAATCTTCCAATTGACACACCGATGGCCTCTCTGAGTCTCCCTCTTCTACTATCGCAGGATTTAGAAAAGAAGACACGAGATTTGATATCGCTGATGTAGAGTTTGGTGATTTTCCCGAAGCTATGAAGGACTCTTCTAAGCCCACGAAGGTATTTAGCATGCCCGGATATGAAGAAAAGCACATCATCGGCGAAGATCATATGGTTAAGAACCTTCATACCCTGCACTTTGAAAGCTCACACAGAACCTGCCTCCTCCGCAGCCAAGGTAAGGCAAGAAAGGTTCTCCATGACCAGAGAGAAAAGAAGGGGCGACAGGGGGTCACCTTGTCTCAAGCCATTGGATGCACGAAACATCCCATTAGGCACACCATTGACCAGAACAGAAAATGAAGTGGTCATCACACATTGCTTGATTATATCAATAAACTTCTTGTCAAACCCCAACGCCTCCATAGTGCTCCACAAACCCGGCCAACTGACATGATCATAAGCTTTGGAAATATCAACTTTAACGCACGTCTTTTTGGACTGGTTTTTTACTTGAAAATCCAACAGAAACTCTGAAGCCAGGAGGGCATTGTCAGAAATGGCTCTGCCCTTGACAAAGGCCGATTGGTTCACCGAAACTATATCAGGTAGTATACCTTTCAATCTCCCAGCAATAACTTTGGCCACTATTTTATAGATCACTGAGCAACAAGCAATTGGCCGAAAATCATTCATATTAGCCGCCGCCTTATGTTTAGGAATGAGTCTAATGAAAGCATGATTGGCTTGTCGAACCATCCTTCCACCAACAAGGAACCACCGCACACCACGACACACATCATCACTTACAATAGACCAACACTCTTGGAAGAACTTGGCATTGAACCCATCAGGCCCCGGTGCCTTGGAAGCACCAATGGAGAAAGTCGCCGCTTTGATCTCCTCATCTGTAGCAAGTTTAAGAAGCTCCCTGTTCATAACTTCAGTTACTTTGATCAGGAGAGGGGACCTGCTAGTACTATGGTGACCCTGATTGTACAGATTTTGGAAGAAATCCACAGCCAAGGAACCGATTTTAGTCTCCTCATCCACCAATCTGCCCTCTTCATCAATAAGGTTATGAATGTGATCTCTCATGTTGTTCTTTTTAACAGCAACATGATACACTTTAGAATTGCAGTCACCATCACGAATCCATTTAAGTCTGCTTCTTTGCCAATAACTGATCTCCTCAGCTTTTTCCAGCTGCAGTACACGCTTACTGGCATTCTCCTCAATATTCATCAAGTCCTCCGACAACAGATCACTCCTGAGATTAGTAGCCGCAATCTCAAACATGCTCCTGGCCACCTTAATCAGGTTGGGCAAGTCCACCAAGGATTTCGACCAGCTTTTCAACGCCACTTTGACCTTTTTCAGTTTACTAATAATTCTGAACATCGGATTTCCATCTACAATACTCTCCCAAGCTTCCCTAACCACTCCCTCAAAAGAAGGCCAAGAAAGCCAATGGTTCAGGAACCAAAAAGGTCTATTAAGGGCCGGTTTATAGACCAACTCCAACTCCATCCAGGAGTGATCGCTATTAGGATGTGCTCCCAGTTTAATGGCAGCATTGGGAAAGGAATCCAACCATTTCTCATTGACCAGAGCACGATCGAGGTTGCTGGAAATCCTACGGATCGGCTTCCTTTTGTTGTGCCACGTGACGATTCCACCTTTGGTATTGATCTCCATGAGTTTAGTAGCATCCACAGCGACATTAAATCTGCTGAGAATAGAATCATGGATAGGAAGCCCACCCTTCTTCTCCCTGGTCTGGCGAACTTGGTTGAAGTCACCGATCACAAGCTGAGGCAGATCATATTGAGTTGAAGAGACAATGGTATCCCACAACAATCTTCTCTCTCATTCGGAATTGGATCCATAGATCGCCGAGATAACACAGTGCCAACCTCCAGCATTGATACAACTAATCAAAACAAGCTGATCAGAGCTATGTATCTTTTGGATATCCCAAATCCTAGGATTCCACCCAACAACGATTTTCCCACCTTCAATATCATCCAGATTCGAAACCGCATCCCATCCATTAGGGAACAAAGTACTGACCCTATGGCTGACATTTCTTTTTATTCTGGTCTCCAAGCATATGACTATGCTTGCCTTACTCTCTTGGATCACCTGACGCAGTGTTCTTTGCAGATCCTAGAGTGACAAGGACCGATTGAGCTTAACTATACTCATACTTAACTCTTGTGGCAGATCTACTCTGATGCATCGACTTTCTTCAAGTCCATGTGATATCCCTAAAAATTGTGAGTAGAGGGGTGAGCCTAATCGCTCAGTGAATGAGTACTTCAAAGAAATAGTCTAAAGCACTGATATAATTACATATATACTTTTGAGCAACTGATATCAATTATAACTGCAGTAAGCTTTAAAGAGATTGATCATTGATAATCATAAATATGGCAGTATACTCTAGATATCAACAAGAGCAAATCAATATATGAGCATGCTTGATTAATTTCAAAGAGAACTAATAATTTAGAATCATACAAAGAATAATTGTTGGGAAACTATACTCAAATCTTTCTTAGCCTTTCTTACTTATAAGAAACTCTTTAAACCTATATGAACATATTTTATCTTATGCCCTGATCATATGCAGTGTACTCTACATATGAAGACTCGTAGAAAACTACGATCTCACCGTAAAAGACTTAGCTGACACACCCGGGAATGCTAAGCCTAACTACGTCACTGGTCTGCAATAGGAAAATGGCTCTCTGGCATCAGCACACCTATTATGCCGTAAAAACTAGACTCCTCCTCTAACCCGAGCACAAAGGTGGAGAGTCAATCCACCTATTGGCTTTACTGTACTCTAGTGCCACCAGGATCTCTGGTTGATGTTGGACACTACATTCTATAATTTATGGAGACTTCCACTAGGGCTTCGTCCCCCGTACCACTTGTTAGTACATTCTGACCCTCGTATACTGGACACTACCAGGGTTGGGTCATTTCATCCCTATGACGCATACCTCTCATAGGGAATCTATGGTGTTCAGGGCTCTTAAGTCTATTATTTTATAATTCTTGGAAAGCTCTTACTATATTGTATCTTTTCCCTTACTTATACTTGACTCTGGTATCTTTATGGTACCATGTCTATTTATTTGAAGTTTATAACACAATATGTATATCATTCTAAACTTGGCAGAGAAATATACTCAAAACACTGTAATATACTGAGAAATCAACATTTTATACCTACAGGTAGACTAAAATTCTTAAATAACAGAATACATGTCCACTTGATACTTTATACACTAGAATCATGCAATTGAATTTCTTAATACACTGATAAGAGTTGATTACTTGACATATGAGTAATCGTCATTTGCTCCTATAAATTATTTGTACTTTCTTGGAAAACGTGCACCTCAACCCAAATCTTGAGTTGTACATCACATTACATATCTTAGTTTAGCACTGTAAACCATTCGTTTCATAGACCATCTGATAACATTTACCACAACTGAACTATTAAATATCACCACATCTCATACTGAGAACATTGATATCAAAATACTTGATTCATTGAACATCCTAACCTTAGGGTTTCATTTACCCCATTCACTTATCACATGGCTCTCATATAGATTTCATGCGACATAAACATTCACTGAATAAAGACTACTATCAACAAATCATATAAAATCAATATATGTATGAAACCTTGGATCTGAGATAAATTTGTGTTTCCATTCCATTCACTAAGATAACATGCATCAATAATAAAATTGAATAAATAAAGTCTATCATGTCAAGAAAATCCATTCAAATGGATTTCACGATATCTATTCACAAATATCCAACTTTCCTCGCATCTAGGGTTTCACCCTCTTTACTGAGATATCAAACAAACACTATTCACCTTAAATGAAATCCAAGATAGTATCTGACATATATGTACTATGAATTCAGATAAACAATCATTCATAACCAAGGGAATCCAGATAAACAAATTTCTCTATTTAATTATACAGTAATTTCAGTCATAGACAAATTCCCTATATTTCAGTTTACTCTTATAACCTCTACGAATACTTAGGGAATTCTCATTAGGATAAATTGTATACATTTCTAATATGATTTTATCATCTGAAATTCATCCAAATAGAGGAAGAATCCGTTTCATATCATTTTACAATAACTTAAATCAAACACACAATTCAGGGTTTGTAGTCGCATACTAAGCAATTAAAGATTATGGGCGATTTAACCAATTTTCGTGCATTATACTATTTAAAGGAAGTTCCCACTCACCCGAAGGTGTGAAAACACCTTAAAAATGCAGTTCATCCCTAAAAATCTCGATCTCATATCAAATCCCTAGCAATTCACCCGATTCTTCTTCCTTTCAACTCGGAAACTCTAAAAATGAGGGATTATGAAGAAAGAGTGAGAAAAGGGGAAGTTTTGACACCATTTCAGATCAAATCAGATGAGAGATGGAATCTTGACAAAGATTCACCATGAAACTATATCCAAAGAGGCTAAACTTACATGATTTCATCATTCCTCAGACCGCAAACCCTAGGTCAGCATCTCCATCACTTTCTCCTCTCAAACCCTAACTCTCCCTCTCTCTCTAGGATTTCATTTCTCTGGATTAAATCACGAATTATGAGAGCTCCTTGTGTGTTAGGTTGACCATATAGAGCAATTGAGCTGCTTGGGTCAATTGCACATTGACCCCTCACTATACTTTTTCTTATTTCAGCTGAATTTTCTATCATAAAAATATTATTGTAATTCGTCTACTGATAAGGTCTAAATGCATACAAAAATTATGAAAATTTTACATGTTTTTTATTATTTGTTTTTAGATATTCAGTTAAAATTTCAGATCATTTGAAGTTATAAATAAATAATTAAAAATAAAACACTACACTACTAAAACACTCTGTCAACATTTTGGTTGAAGTATAGTTCGGCCGAGAACCATATTCAAATAACTCAAATATTCTGAATTTTTTCTCCAATATGCATGATTGAGTTATCCATATCATATCCAAAATTCAATTAAATAAAAAATTTGTAGAAAATATGAAAAATCATTTACCACACTGCTATCCTGATCAAATTCCATATTCATGTACTATCAAAACCCTAATTTTTGCTGATTAGGGTTTACATTTATCAAACCCTAATTCTTCAAACTAAAATCATAGTTAGATTTTATTCTTAGGTTTGAAACATCACAATTGATCTACTATCATTAATCAAGTCTAAACGATGTTCAATCTAATCAAACATGTAATCATTCAGGTAAACCCTAGTTTACCAATTAGGTACAAATGTGGTCATTACAATTCTCACCCCCTTAAAAAGTTTCGTCCCCAAAACATAAATACGCAAACAAAGTATATTCAAAGTTTATTTTAAGCTTATGAAATCTTACATGTCATTACATTCTTGTATTTTATACTTGAATGTAGTTTTCAATGTTAAGTCCTTTATTTCTTTTCTAATCACAACTTGTTAAAATAGTTCTCAATGATAACAAACAAATTCTCTATGCCATGATCAATCATAGGATAGAGAGAGAAATAACCATTTTAATATTTTCATTCTCTTGAGGTGTTATCTCATCACTTATAACCCGATCCAGCTATCTCAATTCATATGGCTCAATATGTACTATTGTTATGTATTACCTCTAAGTCACAAAAGAGAGTTCACCATGTTGTTTTGAATTTTACTATTGTGCAACTCAAATAGCAAAACAATCTTGAGTTGGAAGACTAGATTCAATAGTAATTGTACAATACTACTCACGACATCCCCATTGTATCATGGATGCATAAGGTGAAGTATTACCATCATATTCCATATTATTCTCATGTATGAACCCACACATAATTCAAGGTGTAACCATCGGGTTATAGCATACTAGGGTTTCAACAATAGTAACAAAGTACTCCATGATTGTATTAGTCATTCAAGGACTATTCATACCCAATTACCATCACTTAGTTATATTAAATCTAGGTATAACAAGCTATACCTCATTAGGGTTACATATCAATACAATATGGTTATCATCCCTTCTATTCATATGAGTGAATAGGTAAGACTACCTTATTCAGGGTAACCCTTCATTTGTTCCATCATTATTCAACCCATATCACCATACCACAATTGCACAATACTAAGATGGATTACTGGTATGAATGACTACAACTATCAGGCACATTTAATTAACATATTGCTTGTACATGTACAATAAAATCATACGTAGAACCAATTTACATCCCTTAATATACCTTCAACAAATTATACTTCTAAAAACAAATTCACATATTACTGAAAGCCATTGTTTTCTCTTATCTCTCTCCTCATTCACTACTACTTACTTTTTGCTACTTATCCTTCTCATTTTAATAATGTAGATTAAACATTCCTAAAATTGAAACATACAAGGTACAAATAGATTATTCATCATTCACGCTATCACTGCAAGAATTTATCTCATATTGCACTTCACTCATATTGCATTTCTCCTTTTGTTCAAAACACACTTGTTACATTTCAAATTTATATCTTACTCTTTATTCTGAATCATTTCCATATTGTTTATCTACCTTTCAGATTAGCTATCTTTAAACCCTAGATTACTATCAGTGCTAGTTTACTTCTCATAGTGCAAATCTCATGATCTTGTTTTATGGAGATGCTAGTATTCAAGGTCAAATCACTAGTGACATCCCTTGAACTACTACAACTCTAAACATTCTAGGGTTTGGTCCTTATCAGTAGCATGACGTTATTGTGATGTGACTTTGCTCCCTTAATTTGAAATTCAAACTTTGGATCTCAAAAGTTTTACTAAAGTCTTCTTTATCTTATCGATTGAATTTGCTTTCTCTTACTTGGTCATTCAGATAGATTACATTCTCAATTACCCTGCTAGGGTTTCATCATCATATTGTGTGTCATTATTACATTGACTAGATGTCTCTACCACAGTGGTTATGCATCATATATGATTCATTTTCTTATCACTTCATTCCCACATTGCTCTCATTAAGGAAGATATGAAAGAGAAGATGATTTTGAGACTTAGAATTCTTATCTTCAAACATTCATTAATACATTTCTCATATGTAGGTTTAATTAATTATCAACAAGGATACTTGACTAATTAGCACTTTCTTGAATCTCGCAACCTCTTTCTTTTATAATCTATATTACTCCATTATGTTTCAAACCCTTCTTTTCTTTCCATAATCCCCTTACCATATACTACTATTCCACTTGTCATCTTTAACTTCTAGTTTTCTCTTATGATCATGTTGCTTCTTTAATGTGTATGATCATGTATACCATGTTGCATATATTTCTTTTTATCCTTATACTAATGTGAAGTTGATATTCTAAATCAATAATCTCTCTACTAGTATCACCTCATGTTTAATACATTACATATCCTTCATTTTAAATCAAATGACTCATGCATGGGTGAAACATAGTTTCTCTTTCAATCAAGTTTTTCCCTCCTGAATATAGTCTACCTTTGTATGACTTATTCATTGGTTAAGCTACACTTTTGTTCTTCTTTTAGAAACTAGTTTGTTGTTCTATAGAGACTTGGAATCCAAAGGTAGTAAGGATGAGTGTATTAACTTAACAATAAAGTTATACATCCCATGCTCTCAATTATATCATAACCCTCATTCCTTGATCAAGCTCATCATTTCCAACATTTATATTTGTTTTAACTTAGTTTCTTATCCCAGTCTTATGATTTACATGCTCATCTAGTTCTCTTCACTTTAAATCCTCTAAAGACTCTTCACTTCGATGTACTTATTGTATACTTAGCTCTTTTCTTCTATTTTCCCTTTGCTTTGGAGTACATAAAAACATTGTACTCGGTTATATAATCCATTTCTCATGATTGATTCTTACTATCTTGGCCCCTTACATACTTTTCTCATATCTTGTCCATATTTCATATTTAGAGTTCATATAATACTAATAATTAAACTTAATCTGAACCTTATGTCGTGTTCCTTTATTCACAATTAAGGGTTTCTCATATGAGGCCCCATAGTTGGAGCTCAGATATCAGTTCCAACTGATTCTTAACTATTCTAATCTTTCCCATATGTTTCAACATCTTAGTGTATGTACATTCTCACTATGATGTGGGTCTAATTTATCCAGAGTCTACTCTTATTATATTTTCAATAGGAGTCATTATATCCCAGTAACACACCCTACCAGCCAGACCAAGCCGAACCTGCAGTCCTGAAGCCAAGAGCTACTCAGGATTACACAACTCCTATTTATCTCAAATGTGTGAAAGAAAACTTATCCACTTAGGAAAGCTCATTCAAAAATCATTTCTAGTCTCCTTGATACAAATAATGTAATCAATAAATGCTACAACTTCATAGTGTACAACAAATCTTAAAGACCCATATATATTTCAAAATACTGAATATCTAAATTCAAACATATAAGAGCCTTTCTATTCATCTCCAATAAAACAACAATATGAAATGAAAGTTCTATCTCATTTTATATTTATGCTCTTAATTCATGTTACTTATCTTGTTTCTAACCCTAATATTTCTAGGGTTCCTCTCTAGACCATCCTTCCACTGTATACCTGGCCAGGGTATACATGAAAGAATAGACATAGTAGCTTGATACTGGTTGATCCAAGTACTTAGATATCGAGCCAGGATATCCAAATACTCAAATCCCCATAGCTAACATCATAACACCTCCTATCTGCCACACTTATGACTCTAACTTACTAACTTAATGGTCCCTGACAACTCAGCCTAAGCTTTGATACCAAGTTGTTACACCCCACTTGTAACGCCCGGGCCCACTGCCCAAGGCTCTAGTAGAGTTTCAGGAATGACGAATGGCCCCACAGACCACCACTAGCCTTAACTGCGCACTTTGTCCACACTGACGCGCAAGCCAGGATCAACTTCCCGACTGGTCACCCATCCTAGTACTACTCCAAGCCGAGCATGCTTAACTATGGAGTTCTTTAGTGATGGGCTCCCGGAAAAGGAGGTGCACCTTGGTGATATGGGTAGTCCAATCATTCCTTTTAAGATCATGTTATCCGAGGCCTCAAATCCTGGGATATTACAATCTCCCCCACTTAGACTCTTGACGTCCTCGTCAAGGCTCAACTATATGGCCTCATAATCTGACCCCATTTCAGTGCAGACCCACAATGGCCCATGGACACCCAACTCCCGTCCACGGCTACCAGTGCAAGGGTGGCTCCATCTCGTCTCTACGGATAGCCCTTTCCAATTTGTCTGGACCGCACGGCTCAAGACTGGCATGCCATATGCCCATGTGGGCCCACCTACTGGAGGGGTTATGGCTCTGATACCATTTGTAACGCCCGGGCCCACTGCCCAAGGCTGTAGTAGAGTTTCAGGAATGACGACTAGCCCCACAGACCACCACTAGCCTTAACTGCGCACTTTGTCCACACTGACGCGCAAGCCAGGATCAACTTCCCGACTGGTCACCCATCCTAGTACTACTCCAAGCCGAGCACGCTTAACTATGGAGTTCTTTAGTGATGGGCTCCCGGAAAAGGAGGTGCACCTTGGTGATATGGGTAGTCCAATCATTCCTTTTAAGATCATGTTATCCGAGGCCTCAAATCCTAGGATGTTACACCACTTTCACAATTATCATTAATCATGAGAGTAGGGCATAAATTGAAGATTTAACGTAATACAAATATCACCCTTAATTTTTTTTGTTTAAACTCTTTATTTTCTCACATTGAACCACATAAACTAACTTTACAAGGGAATCTAAGAATTTATTTCTCTAATCTGATTTCAACAGTACAAATGCATGTATGGACATTCATTATGTTTCTCATACTTTTAAGCACATAAGATTTGCTGATTCACATATATTGCTAAAAGAGGAATAATGTTATACATCATCATTTACAACTCTCTCTTATTTCCTTACAAGGACCTAGAGTGACAAGGACCGACTAAACTTAACTATACTCAGACTTAACTCTTGTGGCAGATCTACTCTGATGCAATGACCTTCTTCAAGTCCATGTGATATCCCTAAAATTGTGAGTAGAGGGGTGAGCCTACTCGCTCAGTGAATGAGTACTTCAAAGAAACAGTCTAAAGCACTGATATAATTACATATATACTTTTGAGAAACTGATATCAATTATAATAGTAGTAAGCTTTAAAGAGATTGATCATTGCCAATCATAAATATGGCAAGATACTCTAGATATCAACAAGAGCAAATCAATATATGAGCATGCTTGATTAATTTCAAAGATAACTAATAATTCAGAAACATACAAAGAATAATTGCTGGGAAAATGTACTCGAATCTTTCTTAGCCTTTCTTACTTATAAGAAGCTCTTTAAACCTATATGAACATATTTTAGCTTATTCCCTGATCATATACATAGTACTCTACATATGAAGACTCGTAGCGAACTATGATCTCACCGTACAAGACTTAGCTGACACACCCAGGAATGCTAAGCCTGACTACGTCGATGGTCTGCAATAGGAAAATGGCTCTCTGGCCTCGACACACCTATTATACCGTAAAAACTGGACTCTTCCTCTAACCTGAGCACACAAACGGAGAGTCAAGCCACCTATTGGATTTAATGTACTCTCGTGCCATCAAGATCTTTAGTTGATGTTGGATACTACATTCTGTAATTTATGGAGACTTCTACTAGGGCTTCGTCCCCTGTACCACCTGTTAGTACGTTCCGACCCCCGTATATTGGACACTGCCAGGGTTATGTTGTTTCATCCCTACGACACAGACCTCTCATAGAGAATCTACAGTGTTCAAGGCTCTTAAATATATGATTTTATTATTCTTGGAAAGCTCTTACTATATTGTATCTTTTCCCGTACTTATACTGGACTTTGGTATCTCTATGGTACCGTGTCTATTTATTTGAAGTTTATAACACAACATGTATATCATTCTAAACTTGACGGAGCAATATACTCAAAACACTGTAATACTTAGGGAATTCTCATTAGGATGTATTGTATACATTTCTAATATAATTTTATCATATGAAATTCATCCAAATAGAGGAAGAATATGTTTCATATCATTTTGAAACAACTTAGATCAAACACACAATTCAGGGTTTGTAGTCGCATACTAAGAAATTAAATATTATGGATGATTTAACCAATTTTCATGCATTATACTATTTAAAGGAAGTTCCCACTCACCCTAAGGTGTGAAAACACCTTAAAAACGTAGTTCATCCCTAAAAATCTCGATCTCATATCAAATCCCTAGCAATTCACCCGATTCTTCTTCCTTTCAACTCAAAAACCCTAAAAATGAGGGATTATAAAGAAAGAGTGAGAAAAGGGGAAGTTTTGACACCATATCAGATCAATCAGAGTAGATATTAAATCTTGACAAAGATTCACCATGAAACTATATCCAAAGAGGCTAAACCTACACGATTTCAGCATTCCTCGGACCGCAAAACCCTAGGTCAGCATCCCCATCACTTTCTCCTCTCAAACCCTAACTCTCCCTCTATCTCTAGGATTTCATTTCTCTAGATTGAAACACGAATTATGAGATCTCCTTGTATGTTAGGTTGACCATATAGAGAAATTGAGCTTCTTGGGTCAATTGCACATTGACCCCTCACTATACTTATTCTTATTTCAACTGAATTTTCTGTCATATAAATATTATTGTAATTCATCTACTGATAAGGTTTAAACACATACAAAATTATGAAAATTTTACATGTTATTTATGATTGAGTTTCAGATCTCCAGTTAAAATTTCAGATCATTTGGAGTTACTAATAAATAAATAAAAATAAAACACTACACTGCTGAAAAGCACTCTGTCAACATTTTGGTCAAAGTATAGTTCGATCGAGAACTACATTCAAAGAACACTCAAATATTCTGAAATTTTTCTCCAATATGCATGATTGAGTTATTTATTTCATATCCAAAATTAAATTAAATATTTTTTTAGAAAATATGAGAAATCATTTACCACACTGCTATCCTATCAAATTCCATATTCATGCACTATCAAAACTCTAATTTTTTCCGATTAGGGTTTACATTTCTCAAACCCTAATTCTTCAAAATAAAATCAAAGTTAGAGTTTATTCTTAGTTTTGAAACATCACAATTGATCTACTATCATTAATCAAGTCTAAATGATGTTCAATCTAATCAAGCATGTAATCATTCAGGTAAACCCTAGTTTACCAATTAAGCACAAATGTGGTCATTACAAGGTCCATACCAAGGTAATGAATCCCAGTATCCAAGATGTATCAAACGTATGAGAAATATGTAAAGATTGGATATGTTTATCAAATGAACATATCAAGTATTCCTCCCCCTTAAAGAGAGGGATAGAGAGTTGATGATGACCCTCTAAATGTTGTTTGGAAGGAAAAACAAAAATGATTCTATAATGTTGTTTATGGTTCAATGATAGCTGGGAAAGACCACTATCAAGGATAGATGGTTTTTGGTCAATAGATATGTGATACTGTGTTCCTTTAAGATAAACCTATGATCAAATATCAATGCATAAGAGTTAGATAGAATGACATAACTCACAAGACCATGATGAGTTTAGAGTTATGTCCTATAGACTAACCAATGTACAAATAGAATTTATGAATAGGAGGAACAAAGTGTTCCAGTCATGTCATACAAGTTATATCAAACTTTGAATGATGACATGTCAAATTATTTCAAATATGGTCAAAAATATGATCAATATTTCTTCAAAAACCTTAGGGTTGCTGAAACAACGATAGCTATGAGACAAGTTGAACAAGAGTGAGATGGGGTTGATTAAATTTCTTTATGGGATCATGATATGTCTTCTAAGTAGGTTGTGTAAATCCTAGTAAGGTGAATATAGTGTTGTTGTTTCAACCCTAACAAGGTTGACTAGGTATGATGTTTCCTTGTATGAAATGATAGCTGCCAGCGTCAACATTTCTTTTGATGCTGAAAAAAGAACTGACAAGAGTTCTAGTGTCAGTATATAAAAAAAGGATGGATACATTACCTTTTTTTATGCTTCAAGGAATGGTGTGGGACACATGCCATGATTGGTAAAAAGCTAGAAAGTATGACTTTTGAGTAATGTGTTGATACAATAAATATAATTTTAGGACGATAGCTATAATTTAAAGTTGAACATTACTACTAGAGCTGTATAGATGACACAACAAGTTTCTACATTCCATATTGAGAATGACTTCTTAGGTGGGGGTTTTTGTGTTGACCCAAGATGTGATATGTATGAATGATGTGACATCACCATGATATGTAACCATTTGAAGGTAATAGGATGAGGTGCAAAGGAAGTACCCCTCTTTGTTTACCTTGGATTTCAGGGGTGAAATCCGTGTTAGGGGTTTATAGTTGTAAGGTCCCTAAACTTGCTTAATGAGTTGAATGAGATTAATTATCATAATTGAATTCTTATAACCCTAATATAACCTTTTTATATCTTTTTAAATCATAAGACAAGCTTAAGTTTCAAATTTGGTCCAATTTGGACACTATTTGAGCAAGTTATGCAATTTTCTGTACATTTTGAACTTTTCTACAATTTACCCAATTGAGGGGTTTTCTTTGCAATTTGTCACATACATTATGTTCCTTAGAATTTATATTATAATTCTTGAGATTTTTGAGCCATGGGTCTCCTAGTTGAGCCATGGTTTGAAGGTGTTTTCATCAAGGGTATTTTAGGGTTTACCCCTTCATGGATGAGCTACTTTTAGTAGCTATCAACTAATGAATTATGTGATTGGCTGGAAATTTTGACAAAGGAAAGCTAACCAGGTCAATAGCGATGGTGGGGGAGCTTCTTGTGTGTGCTTGTATATTTTTAATAATTTAAGGCCATAGACACATGGGGAAGCTACTTTTACACCTCATGCTTGCTTCTATCCTTATCCATGGGCTATATTTACCCCTTCCTTGCCCAAGTATGAAACTATGCTTGCTTTCTCTTTCTTATAACCTGGAGCAACGAATCCACTATTTTTCTTTGGAACCAAGTGCTCTAAGGTAGAAGACAACCCCTTTTTGGAGAAGAAGATCTCCTAGAGCTCCATTTAACCCTACCTAGGGTTTCCGAGGTCATCTTCTAGGGATTTCGACCAAGGCAAGTTATTTTCTTCCTTCATTTTCTGTTTCTCTTGCTCTTCTCCTTCCTTAGACCTTCCTCCGGGTCAGAATCTTTCTGTTCCATGGTAGAATTTTCTCTAAAGCTCTAAAACCCTACCTTTCTTGCTCCTTATGCTTAGGGTTTGCTCATTTGATGAAGAAAGGTGCTAGATGGATGAGTTCATAGCTTATGCTTGGATTTTCTACCCTACCTGCTCGGGATTTCTTCTGTGTGGGGGTTTCATCTTCTCATTATAGGAAACTTTGATATCTAACAGCCTATGATGACTTAATGGTCACTAATGATGGTGGATCAGGGCTCCAAAACCTATGGTGAGTTAATTATATAGTTGTATCATCAATTAAGCCTTAGACCAATGGTTTCTTGGGTAACTTGATGCAATGGTCGGACTTATACTGTAATTGATGGTTTTAATATATGAACTTGACCCAATGGTCAAGATATAATGTTTATTCCTCCAATAAAGTGGAATTATGGCTAATGTAATATGTTGGTCCTAATAATGTGATTATATGGTTTCCTTTATATGATCAACTGAAGGAGGTTACTTGTTGACAATGGATGGCTTGTTTTAACTGAACAGTCAATTGTGGGTTTTACCCTACTCTCAACAGAACTTTTTGTGTTGTTAATCAAGGGATGTCTAGGGTTATATGGTGACTCTTTCTAGAGCACAAATCAAAGACTTCATAGGTGGTTTATCCAAGGTGTTTACTTATGTAAACAACCAATGGTGTTACCTTTTAAACATCCAATGGTTCTGGGCGACATTGTGGAATGGTGATATTGGTTGAATGATGATCGAACAAATGGAGGGTTACCCTTAATAAGGTAGTATTACCTACTAACTCATATGAATAGAAGGGATGATAACCATATTGTGTTGATATGTAACCCTAATGAGGTATAGCTTGTTATACCTAGCTTTAATATAACTAAATGATGGTAATTGGGTATGAATAGTCCTTGAATGACTAATACAATCATGGAGTACTCTGTCACTATTGTTGAAACCCTAATATGCTATAACCCAATGGTTACACCTTGATTTATGTGTGGGTTCATACTTGAGAATGGTATGGAATGTGATGGTTATGCTTCACCTTATGCATCCATGATCCAATGGGGATGCCGTGAGTTAGGGTTTGGGTATGAGTGCTGATTAGTAACGTTAATATAATTTATCCTATAAACCTAACTCTAATGCAAATAGATCAAGATGAGTATTCATGTTTAACATTCTTATATGATGGAATGATGGTGGAATAACCTCCTTACTATGATCATAACCTTGATATGCTAATTGGAGGTTATCATAGCCACATGGTTGATACTTTTTTATGCTAAACATGTGCATAATGAATATGATGAGAGTTAATCATATCTAGATTCCTTGCATGTTGATGTAATAAAGGAATGTTCTTAATGCTAATATAACCCTTCTATGATTGTTTATGAATATCTCCTATCTCATTAATGCAATATTGTGTTGATCCAGTGTATTATATGTAAGTAATGTTTTGAGACTTGTTATAAGGCATGCAAATATAATGATGATCTTGCAGTGATAGTATGACAGTATTAATGACCTTTGGGCATGGTTGAGCCCTGAATGAGGTGTAATCCTCTTGTGTTGATAAGGGTTGATACCCCATGATATTGTGAAAAGGATTTATATCTTGTGATAGTACGATGACTAGTGTAGCCTCATGAATGGCAAGTAAACAGTACCATGTGATGATGAGAGATGAGAAATTATGTTTCACACATTTTATATCTTTTAAAGTTGTGATATTTATATGCTTGTTAGAAGTGAATTAGGCTTTGTATGTCCACTTGTTTGGTGCAACCTTAATTCACCCAATTGGCATAACTAATCAAGTGAAACTCTAATCATGTAGTGCCCTGTGCCATAGATCCATCTGAGTGTCAGAACTTGCCAGATGGTGAAATGAGTATTCCTAAGGGAAACTCAGAGCACATACTGATGAGTATGTGGGGTGCTTGTCATCCTGAATTCAAGTGTTTAGGGAGGATAACTACAGTCATACCTAGACCTTAGTTTGAGAATAACTGCGGTCGTGTCTCGATGATTATGTATGTGATGAGATTGGAGGACAACTGTGGTTGTACCTTGGATGGTAGGGTTTGCGTACCCACCTCCTTTCACTAGTGTCATGACTTGTACCAAGGATGGACTAGGCTGGTAGTAGCTAGACCTTATGTGTCACTGTGGCGGACCCGTACTGATCGGGGGCGGAGAAGATCTTAGGAGTCCAACTCTTCCTAGATCTTGTATGGCACTGATTTTGATTTAGTAAAGGTCAGTTGGATTTTGAGTGGTATCCTCAATTTCCTCAGGGCATAATAAAAGATGCAATGCAGCTGTATAGCATATCTTTTTAGGGTTATACACGACGATTCACATTGGATGATAACCCTTGTTTGTTATCTTTACATAAAGATGATGCTTAGTGCAAATAAGAGATAGAAGATATACTTATGTTGTGGATATGCTTAAGATTGTAGATGCATAAATACGGTAGCCATGCTTATGTTGATAACTATACTAGTACTATTGATTATAATCATGATGCTAGATATCTCATGTTGTTAGTTATGTTTAGCATGCTAGCCATGCCTTTGTAACTAGAGATGCATATGTTTCTAATCATGCTTATCTAGGTAGTTGTGCTTATGTTGTTAGCTCTTCTTATGATTTTGATATGTTCAACGAATTAGACATGCTCATGTTGTTATCTATGCTATGTTACTAGACTTGCTCATGTTGCTAAAACTGCATATGGTACTGAATTGCTTATATTGTCAACAAGATAAAGGATGATAGTCTGGCTAATGATGATAGTTATTATCTACTCCTTTATGTATTTTGTTAATAATCAATATTGCTGATCTTATTTGTTATCTCTGATTAAACTGCTTAACTATTTAATTGCTTAAAAATGTTGTAATCAATAAACATTGTTGGAGGTTATATCTCTTGCTGGGACATGGGTCTCACCCTTGTGGTTTGCCACATTTTTTTAGGTAGTTGGAAGTGATGAAAATAAACATGTGGCATAAAAGAGGAGATATAGTAATGAATCTTTGATAAAGTTGATTAGATGTCTAGTGTGTCCTAGAGTCACCCTTGTACTCTCAGGTCCAGGCGAGAAAAAGTGTGTATATGGTGTTTCAAATGAATTGGACTTTTGTTAGCATATTAATACTTATTTGTGTGGCATATACAAATATTGTTCTCATGTGTATATATGTGGTGGCTAGGACGATAGAACAATTTGTATCAAATTCTTGGCATAGTATGTATATAAGAAAGATGTTGGGATCTTATGCAAATGTTTCTGAGCGGGTGTTGACTTTGAAATCGGTTTTAATTTACCCATATTTTTGGGTATGTGATTAATTAGTGATTGATTGTGTTTTATGTTTTGAGTAATCTCATTTAGTGTAATAGGTTCTCACACCAACCCACCTGGGAAAGCCCTTCATTTGTTCTAGATGATTTAGCTATTCAACCAATGGAAGGTACAAGCCCCACACATGCATGATTCTTTGATGATGATCAGGGTAGTCAAACAACCTCACAACATGAATGTCAATTTGAAGAACTTGAATCAGACATTGATCCAGACCAGGGTTATATCTCTCATATTGAGACATGTCACTCGCTTTGAGCTGTATGTCAATCATGGTTTGGAACAATTTGTTTGATGAGGATGACGACGAAAACTGCTCAAATTGGAGCAATGAGTATATTGATGACGACGTACTGGCATGCACTACCATTCCCTTACAAGGCTTGGTAGACATCGACGAAGCAAGATGGACAATCCACTACAACATGGTTAATGAGCATGAAGATACCCTGGACCCCATAGAAGGTGATAAGATTGGGGTTGTTGAACTGCAAATAGACTCAACTGGGACACTTCTTGTTCAGAAGATAATTGGATGACTCAGATTGTATATAAAAATTTATCTGAACATCCAACCTTAAGTTCAGAGGTGGAAAGAGAAGAGATGAGTCCTCTAGAAAACTTTCAACCTCTCCCCTCCATATCACCTTGTGTTGATATCCTAGGGCCTTTCTATTCATATTCATACATTGAGGGGTACCTTGAGGATGCTCTACTGAATAATTCATTTCAGTGCAGTTCAAGTGAATCCCAACACATAGATGACTTCAGCGAGTCACCAGATTTTAGTCCTCTTCTTCAGACTCGAAAGGGCTCATATCTCCAACTATTCTACTCCTACATAGTGGGCCCGATCATCAAGACACATGTAACACAGACCCCAAAACTATAGATTTGGGATCCAAGTGTAGGAGTTGTAGGGCACCCACCCCCTATTACCTACATAATTTTTCTTTAATTTTAAATTTTAAATGTTTGCATAATAAAGTCAATTCAAGTTTTATCTTTCCTATAACTATTTGAATTTAGTTTCCTTTGCATCATCTAATTTTTTTTACTCTTTATTGCATGCATTCCCTCCCTTTCACCCTAACAGCTACTTTCAGTCTTTTTTTCGAAAGAAGTTATTTAGTATATCTTATTATTCTCCTATGGTGTTTGATTTCAACGCTATTTTCAACGCCTTCCACCCTCGTTCTTCACTTAATCTGGATTCTCTGGGACCTGAGCCCGCCCGGGCCGACCTCAGCACGATCGAGCCGTCCTGTGTTTTTGTTCGAATCTCTTTCTTATCAGTCAAAAGAGATCATTTTTCAAAATTTCCATCTTGGCACGATCGTGCCGGCTGCGATGCTACCCAACATGCCACTTTTTATAGAGTGTCTTTGATTAAAGAATCAAAATTTGGTCAAACCAACAATTCTGTCACCTTGACTAACTGACGTGTCATTTTGTCCCCAATTTTTCCACCTTTTGACCGACTGTTACGCTGACTGTGTTTTCACACCTTTGAACACAATTTTCACTGTTGGACCACCTTTTCCGTCACCTCGGCACGACCGTGCCCATCCCGACACAGTTGGGCCAAGGGTGAATGTGCACACCCATCCTATAAATATACCCGGGCCGAGCCTTCCTTTCCCACACCTACTGCCTGAGTTCTCTCCCTCCGCTAGCGAAGCCCTAATGCTGGAAGCAGCCACCCAAGTTCTCTCTCATCTTTTCCTTGGATCCCCCACCTGCTATTAGGATGAAAATAGTCACCGTAGCCACAACATCCGCAACAACACCAGCCTCCAAAACACAACGTCACACTACATCAACAACGCCAACCCCTGCAACTATAACATCTGCCACCACCGCCGCCAGAGATGCCTCCACCATAGCTCGTTGCCCCCTCCCTCGTCCGTGACGACCACAATGTTGCTGTTCCGACATTGCCCCGAGTGCCACCATCCTATTCTACGATGTCCCAGCTTGCTTTGCCACCGCCATAGGCACTTTCTCCACCTCACCCACATGACCATGCGCAGTGTTGGCAGAACCATATCCCCCCAGACTGACGTCCTCTCCACCAATCGGCCCCCACAGCAGCAGACTTCGCTGAAGTCATCACAAACACCCCATGCAACTGCTATTTTTACCTGCCACGTACACTTGTTCGCCCCCTTTGTCAGCCACAGTAGCCTTCTCACCGGTACGACTGTGCCAGGGTAGGCCCAACTGTGCCAAGAGTTGACAACAGAGCCCGTGGAAGCATCAAATTTCACCCTACCAGACCGTGCCCATCTCAGCACGGCCGTGCCCATGTAGATAGACCCATATCAGTACTAATAATCAACATGATGGACACAATGAGAAATAGCTTCAAGACGCTCAAGAAGATAGTATTTGGAAAGAAAGGGGATGGAACCTTCTCGTCACTAGTAGAGCATGAGAGCCGATATCCACCTCACTCCACACAAACCATAAACCCATTGTATGAAGATGAGACAATGCACTCTGCTTCAACATGGTTCAAGTTGCATGAGACCGATTCAGACTACCACTGTGTGTCTTCCACTCTGATGGACACTTACAGTGGTGATTCATTGGAAGAAGTCACGAGTGAGAGATGGTCCATAGAACGTCGTGACACTAAACTCCATACTTTGACAGGCCATCAGGATGGCCCATCAATAGCAACAGCGCACAAAGCTTCATCTACAGGGGGTTAGTACCGAGAGTCAGTAGAACGGTCAACGTCTTTACACCGGTCAACCTCATCGCATGATTAAGTCTAGGGGAGCAGATGCCGCCCTACTCCTGAAGGCATCAACCAAAGCTCCCTCCCTTCTCCCCTATTCAGAAATATGAAGCAAAAGTAGTAGTTTGATGCCTTAATTAAAGACAAGCATAGACTGGAAGGCCCACGATATGCCGACCCCACCACACTCATCAAGCTCGGGATACAAGCATAGGTCGAAAGATATCTTGTAGATATTGGCCTAGACATCCTTACGTACACATAGTGTGATGCTTATCATAGACTCACATGTGAGTTCCATGCTATGCTCAAGACTGAAAAGGACCACCAGCACAATATCATGCATTTTCTCCTACTGAAACAAAGCCACCAAGTCACTGAGGATCACCTCAATAGCTGGTTGTCACACTCTGTTGAGGACTACACCGAGATGTCCAGGGGCCGGCTGGAGATAGGGGACAACAATTTTGACATTTCTAAGGCATGGAAGATGCTTACTGGGGAGGATAAATATGTTTCTATAGCCACCAAAGCTTCACACATCCACAACCTGACACTTCATTATCTATACTAGGTGATCATGAATTTTGTCTTAGAGAAGCAGGACAGTCAAGGGGCGTTAGTTCTATAGACCTCTACATTTTATGGTGTGTAGTAATAGGAAGAAAAGTGAATGTGGGGAACTTCATCATCTGCCACTTTCACAACTCTTTCAAGAAGCAGGTTCAATTCATGCCAATGGCGGGCATTATCACTTTCATGGTGTGCCATCTTGGGATTGGAGATGGACATTTGGCACTTATGCAGGAAAAGGCTGAGTGGTCAAAGTTGGACTTGGATCACTTGAACCACTTAGGGGTGATCAAATAGAGTAGCACATGATATCTTTATATCTTTGGTCATAGCAGGGACAGAGTACTAGTGCTAGCAAACACAGAGTTCACATGTCAGATAATAGTCATGGACGTCTCTTTGTTGGACGCTCAGGGCAACGTTTGTCAGGCAAACTGGAGTGCAAGAACATCTTCTTCAGCACCCCCAGTGCTAGAGACTCAGGAGGCCAGACAATAGACAAGGGCAACCTTCCACGACATCCAATATCAGGGAGGGCCCTACACAGAGATGCCTTTAGCAGATTATCAACAACCTCCTTAGTAAGAGAAATATGCCCCAAATCTCAACTTGGGGCACCTTTATGAGTTTATGATAGATTTTAGGGCTGACTTCAACAGAAGGTTTGAGGCACTGGAGTAGGATGTGCAATACCTTAGATAGAGGTTCGACATAGCCCTCCCTCTACCACCTCCTCTGAATTCTCAATAGCCATTCCAACAGCCCTTCCAGTCTTTCTACCAGCCGACCCAAGACTTCAGACAGTCATTCCACTTTCAGAAGGGAATGCACCAAGACTATGAGAACCCACCGGATGACATCAATGATCTGAACTAGTATATAAACAGTGACTACTAGTAGCAGCTACTTTTCACACCATCTAGATCTTGAGATTTGCTCGAGGACGAGCAAATTTTTTAAGCTTGGGATGGCATGGTGTACCACCCTCTATCTTTCGCCTTTCCCATTTATTTCTTTCCTTGCATGCATGGATGTTTATCTTCTATGTTCCTTGCATTTAGCATACATTTTCAACTTTGTAAGACTTTGTTTTGTAATTTGTAGCTTTGCAATTAAGTCTATGTGATGTGAATCTTATACTTAAATGCTTATCCATTCACCATAAAATTGCTTAATCTTTTGTTTGGCTTTCTCATTGACTCTTTCCTTAAGTTTGGTGATAAAATCTAAGGTTATGCACCTTTTTCATAGCTTAAAACATTATTTCCTTGATCTATGTTGTGAACGTCAAGTCCATGATATAGGACTATTGGAAAGAATCTAGAGCTTGATCAAAATTCCAAGATACATTTTCACAAAATTGCCTCTACTCTAAGGATCCTTGAATCATAATTATTATCTTTTCATACACGTATCAAGAGGATAATGATGAGTTTTGAGCTATAATTAGGTTGATGTGTTTTCCTTGATGGACTACGTGCCCTCTCACCCTAGATTGAGTCAAAAAGATGAAAAATAAAAAATTTGCGAGAGGCTTGGCCGCCCACGAAATCCCAAAAATAGCAAAATAGTTCTCACCCATGCCTATAAATTAGAATGTAGAGAATAAAAGCCCAAGTGTGAATAAAAATATGAGAATTGTTTTCTCTTTTAGGAGAGTTGAGGATGATGCCTAGTTGGTGTATGACTACACTCATAAATGTTGGTATGTCGTGCCTGGTAGTGCCACCCTAAAGCTGATTAGAGACTCACTAGGAACCCCTAGGAGACCTATGAGATCATCCCAGTAGCAGGGTTGGTTTGAGCACAGTACAAGGAGTTCGTCTCACTGCTTTGGGTCAACTGGCTCGGATTGCAGGGACTGTTGCTCGTTACATGGACCAACCTGACACATATCAGGATCCTCAGATGTCATTAGAGTCATTTTGATTTTGTTGCTTCTTAGGACCTGAATAAGTGGGAGGCACGTTGTTACCGATTGGTCTACATGAAGATATGATAATGGCTCATTTCTCATCACCCGCATGATCACCTATGTGACAGTTCTTTTATATTTTATAATTATGATTCAAACCCTCATGAGTATCGACAATTTGTAATGAATTCACTTAATCTTGCCTGGACACTCTTTGATCTTACTTTAGCAAGATTGTACTCGATTGGTGGGGCTTTGCTTTGAAACGACATGGGTCAAGAGAATCGATGTTTTAAATTATTTTTCTTGACTTTAGCATTTATTGCCATGCTTAATTTTGATGTTATCTTTTTATTCTTTGAGCACAGTCTTTCTTGAGGACAAGTAAAGGTTTAAGCTTGGGGTGGTTGATAACACCCAAATTCAGGCATTTATGATAAGCATTTATTTATAGTTTTGTGTCATTATAGCCTTAATATGCCCAAAATAACCCTAGGTCCTTATCTTTTAGTAATTTGTAGATAGAGTTGCTCAACTAGCCAATTATGGAACCTGCAGGCACCGAACTCAAGAAGATTTCATTTCTCTAGATCCTACCCCATAAACATCGCGCTTTGTGCACCATCTTAGGAGACTGTGGTCCCACTAACCAACTTGCGGGCCCAAGAAACTTTTAATATCTTAGACCCTATTTTTGATGCCCAGTCCTTTATCAGAATGCATCCTCACCAATCAGAAGGTTCATCAACATGGGCCCATCGACCACCAGTAATAGCCCCCTGGTGGGGGTGGGTTTGTTCCATGATGTCGCGACCATGGCCAAGAAGACAATGTCGTGACTGCAGCCAAGACTTCGTGTTGACTGACACTCGGCATGACTGAGCCAAGGCTAAGGTGTCGTGACTAACACACAATTGATAACACCGCACTTTACGTATTTTTGTATATATTTTGTACCACTTTTAGAATAACTTTAGTCGACTTTGTAGACATTTTATCTATCTTCTTGACTAAAGTCTTGTTTGGTGATTTCAGGAGTCAACCAACCGCAACCGTGGCTTCACCAAAGATTGTGACCGCAACTTCACCAAAGATTGCGACCGTGGCTTTTCCTTAGATTGTGACTGCTACTTCTCCAAAGATCGCGACCACGACCTCACCGAAGATCTCGACTGCGACTCTTCCAAAGATCGCTACCGAGACCCTAGGGAGAATCACGGTCAAGAAAGATCGCGGTCAAGAAAGATCATGGTCAAGGAGATCGTGGGCAAGGAAGATCGCGGTCAAGAAGAATCGCGGTCAAGAAAGATCGCGACCGCGGTCTTAAGTCATTGGAAGGTGCCTATAAATAGCGCCCCCCAACCTGTCTTGTCAAGACATCAGATCAAGGAGATCGGATCCTGATACCACGAAGTGCTTCCGCATCCCAGACTCGTCGCCAACCATCCATCAGTCTTAGATCACTGGAGTGAAGGCTGAGGAGAGAGAAGATGACCACCTGCACCCACCGCTTCTTTGAGAGAAGGAGACATCCCCGTGGTAGATCCAGATCTGAAGAAGTAGTGTGTAGTAGTGTTCTGAAAAGCGGTAATCGGTGTACGGGCGGAGAGGGTACCGAATAGAGTATATACGGCATGCGGGAGTATAAGCGGGAGAATATTCGGTTTTAATCGGTTTTGATTTTTTTTAATATTAATCATAAAGATATGTAAATTATATATTGACCATATAATAATGACAATGATAAGTAATTAGAAACATTTATAAGTAATAGACTAACTATAAACTTATAGAGAAAACGTCAATAGTAAGGATCAGTTCAATAAACACTAACTATAAACTTATAGAGAAAACATGAGCAGAAGACCAAATATGTAAATTGGAAGAAGAGAATGTAATTGTAATGACCAATAGTAGTATTAGAAAAAATTAATGTAAAAAAAATTTATTACTAGCATTTGATTTTGAAAATCGTCGATTAATCAGCCGATTATTCCCCCGATCGGCCGATTAATCGGTCAAAAACCGATTAATCGACCGATTATTGATAATCGGTTCGGTAGAGCCCCAAAAAGGAATATTCGGCCGATTATTTGGCCTAAGCGGGGGATTTTCCGAACAGTGGTGTGTAGTATCGTGTTTCTTCTCCTCTAGATCTATCATTTCCTCTCACTGTACTCACCTCCATTCTTCGTGTATCTCCTGGATCTACTTTTTCTCTAGCGCTGCCATGTTACCCACAAGCATGAGCGGCTAACACCATAGCTTGGGTTGGGAGTAGCCACTAAGGCTCTCCCAACATGTATATTGTCTCTTTCTTTTGAATATACATATTCTTATCAAGATGATCTCCTTGCACATGTTTTAATGCTTTATTTGTATGTTTAGCTACCATCTTGTGATGTTTGATTGTTGATATCTCAAGAGAATAATATCACTTTTATCCCGTGTCTTGGAGTAGTATGAATACACAAGAGTGTTGGAATGCTTATTACTTCAAACCATATGTTTTACTATGAGGTTTTTGAGTTGTCATCTCGAGAGAGAGGCTTCTTTTAGGTCTAGATCTATCCTCATCTCGAGAGAGAGTGGAATAGACGTTTTATGGTTGCTTGTAATCTTGATATGAGTATGCAGGAGAGAGAGACATAGTATGCTTGTTGGAGAGTCGCCTTGGTTGGTGAGCCCAAACCTGAGTTTTCCCATATACTTGTTAAAATTTGTTTCTTTACTTCTTTTGTCTTCCTGTTCCTGTTCTCAAATTACTGTTCCCTCGGGAACACATATTAATCCTCTTTTATGCTGGAGTATAGAGAGTGTTGATTCCGCGTTCTTAGCATGACCAACCTTGTCCTTGTGTTCGACCCCGATAGCTACATCAGACCCCATTATCGTTGCGGGGGCCTGAGTGTCGGGTTATCTCTTTAAAAGTCCGACTACTTTAATCCGTTCTTTTTAAGACACACGATTTAGGCTGGTCAATGTTTTGGCGCCGTTGCCAGGGACAAGGCAAAACAGTACTGTTAAGGAACCCAAGTCCACCCACTATACTCCCGTGCCTCAAGCTTGGCAATAAGCTCAACAACACAACCACTCTAGGTCTTCTAACCTGAACCTGTATAGAATAGTTCATTTTCATCAAGCCTGGTTTCCTAACTTGATCGTACGTTCTATTCAGGTACCCCGGGAAGAAGCACTTGGCCCATACTAACTCCGCTCACCATGCCACCCCGCGTGGGACCACCCCTTTCCGTGGACGAGCGAAATGCGAGGATTGGACAACACCCACCCCCGCTAGAAACCGATGAAGATGGCCATTATAATGACGATCATCTCTACAAAGAACAAGAATAACCTGAAGACGATCATCACCATGAGGAGCGTCGTCATCGCCGTAGGCACAGAAGAAACCACTAAGAGAGAAATCATAGGGACAATGCCAGTGAACATGATGAAGAGGAAGAGAAGACTCTTCAGGAGTTGGCAGCTACAAAAGCTAATAACTCAAGATGTCCTATGGTCATCCCAAGGTTCAATGCAGCAAACTTCGAACTGAAGCCAGCTATAATATTTATGATCTAGAACAAAAGCTTTTGAGGGAATTCAAAGAACGATAACCCTTATCATCATCTTGACTCTTTTAAGAATATCTGTGACACCATCAAGATGCGGTGAGTTCCATAAGAAGTCATTTACTGCAAGGGTTTCATCTTCTCTTTAGAGGACAAGGCACTATCCTGGTACCTTGGGCTACCGCATCAAGCTTTGAATGGATGGAACGCATTGGCAGACACTTTTGTGAACAAGTTCTACCCCACCGACAAAACTATTCGTAATAGACAGAAGATCACGTCTTTCACGCAGAAGCCAAGTGAGAATCTGCATGAAGCCTGGGAAAGGTATCAGGAGTACCAGAGAGACTGCCCTCACCACAATTACAAGAAGGGGTTCTTAATAACAACTTTCTACAATGATCTAACCCCTGAAGAGAGAGTCTCGCTGAATGCAGTGGCTAGAAGTGACTTTCTCGGGAAAAAGTCTAGTAGATCTAAAAAGATCATAGAAAACATGGCTGAGTTACAAGCTGGGATTGATTATGACCGGAGCGACAGAGGATATGCTAAGAAAGCCACCAATGAAGGACCATCAATTGAATCAAAGGCTCTCGAAGCGATCACGTCTCAAATACAAAAGATAGCTATAAATGTCAAACAACTGAAGGAATCAGGGGGGAAATGAAAGAAGCCAATTGAGAAAGTGATGAAATGTGTCACCTGTGGTGAAGGTGGGCATGGGATAGACAATTGCGTATATACCCGACCCGAAGAATCTAGTGAAAGCGAGTCTGAAGAAGAGGAAGATGAAAATGTCTCTTATGCTAACTTTAAGAGACCAGAGCACCCGAGATTCATCTATGGGAACAAGGATGCTGTAGAAAATTTGCATCAATTGAATAATCCACCCAAGCAACCACCTGGTTTCGAGAAGAAGAGCAGGCAAGGATAGTACACCAAGACAAGCACTTTCCAGACAAACAAAATCAACTATCAAGGTCAAGGTAAGTATCAAAACCGCCAAACTACTAACGCAAGTCAATGACAAGGACAAGCTCAAGGACAAAGTCAAACAAGAAGTACTAGTCAGCCTGACTTAGTAGGCCAACTATTTGATTTCATGAAGAGACAAGACACGATAAACAATCAACTTGCACAAAGTGTGCTGTCCAACTCTGGTGTCCTGAACACTATGTAGGTACAAATGGCAAATATGCAAACACATCAATGCCAGATAGACCAACAGCTTGCTCAGTTGGCCGAGCTCGTAAAGAACCCCTCGGGGAAGGTCCCTTCTAACACAGAATCTGCCAAGATGGGGATCCTTAGATCGGGAAGAACAATAGAGCACCCTGAGGAAATAAGACTTGAAGAACTAGACCAGAGAATGTTACAGATAACCCAGCCAAGGGGGAGAACCAACACCCATCGGTTAAGGAACCAGAACCTGAAGAAGAATTGTTCGCCAAGAGGAGTCATTATTCGCCAAGATTACCTTTCCCTTACAAGCTTGTAAAGGCTCACCTCAAGAAGAGGTATGAGAAGTTAATGGAATCAGTGAAAAAGCTCCACCTGGAGGTACCGTTCCTAGATGCCTTGGAAGAAATACTGACCTATGCCAAATTATTCAAGGATCTAGTCACAAAGAAAAGATGAGGAGGAAGGATCGAAACTGTACACTTAGCCAGAATGTCAATAGCTTTCATAAAAGCGGAACTACCTACCAAGAAGAATGACCCTGGATCCTTTACTATACCTTTTGCAATAGGGGATGACATCGAAAGGAAAGGTCTCTCTGACTTGGGGGCTAGCATCAATCTAATGCCTTTAAGCCTCGCACAACGGTTAGGACTGACTGAGATGGTCAAGACTAATATGAGAATCGAGTTGGCAGACCATACTTTCAAAAAACTAGTGGGAGTAGTTGAGGATGTTCCGATTCGCGTGGGGAAATTCTTGATCCCATGTGATATTGTTACCATTGACACTATTGAAGACCCTAAATGCCCTATTATCTTTAGACATCCTTTATTGGCGACCGGTAGGGCACTGATTGATGTCGCTGAAGGCATCATAACTCTGAGGGTCAGAAATGATCACATAGATTTCAAGGTGAAAGACGCTATGAAAGACCGTCTCTGCTCGAATCTTCTTACTTCATGGATAGCTACAACCAATATTGTGAAGAAGTAGAAGAAGACACAATGGTGGTAGACCCTCTTATGAGGGCGTTAAACAAAGAAGATTTGGAAATCGATGACCCCGAGGTTGCTGAGATCCTCGAATACCTGAATCGAAACGCAGGAGATTTGAGCGACGAAGAGGAGGTTGTTGAGGCTATCAAGTATGCTTCTCTAGAACTGATAAGGGAAGAAGAGAAAGTACCAAAACCCAAACCTAAACTTAAGAAATTACCGGAATGTCTAAAACACGAGTTCCTTGATCCTGAAGAGAGGAATCCTATCATAGTCAATGCCAACCTGACCAAAGAGCAAATGGAAAGACTTCTAAATGAACTAAGGCTCCATAGGCAAGCTATAGGCTATTCAATGGATGATATCAAGGGGCTTAACCCTTCTCTATGTATGCACCACATAAATCTTGAAGAATCAGCAAAACCTCTGGTTCAACCCCAGAGGAAGCTGAATCAAATGTTAAAAGAAGTTGTAAAAAAGGAAGTCATCAAGCTAAGAGATATGGGTATTATCTACCCGATCAACGACAACAATCGGGTGAGCCCAATTCATGTTGTGCCAAAGAAAGGGGGAATGACAGTGGTAAAGGGTGATAAAGGAGATGAAGTAGCCGTCCAGACTATTATCAGGTGGAGAATGTGCATCGATTATAGGAATCTGAATCAAGCAATGAAGAAAGATCACTATCCTCTTCCCTTTATCGACCAAGTACTAGAAAGGCTGGCGCATCACAAATATTTTTGCTTCTTGGATGGTTATTTCGGATTTTACCAAGTTCCCATCCTACCTGACGATCAAGAGAAAACTACCTTCACCTGTCTATATGGTGCCTATGCTTTTCGACGAATGCTGTTCGGACTACGCAATGCTCCTGCAACATTCCAACATTGCATGATCTCAATGTTCTCTGACTTTTTGGAAGACATTGTGGAAGTCTTTATGGATGACTTTTCTATTTATAGAAGAGATTTCAATGGTTGTTTGAGAAACCTATCGTTAGTCCTGCAACGCTGTGAAGAGATGAACTTAGTCCTTAACTAGGAGAAATGCCATTTTATGGTGCAAGAAGGCATAGTCCTGGGACACAAGGTCTCAAAGAGAGGTATTGAAGTAGATGTAAGCAAGATCGAAGCCATCTCTAAACTGCCTCCACCTAAGTCCGTGATAGGGGTGCGAAGTTTTCTTGGTCACGCCGGTTATTATAGAAGATTCATCAAGGATTTTTTGAGGATATCAAAACCCCTTCCAAATCTGCTAGTTAAAGACATAGAATTTGATTTTACCGATGATTGTCTGAAGGATTTTCAGACCCTAACAGAAGCCCTAGTAAACCCACCTATTCTCCAAGCCCTGGATTGGGAGTTACCCTTCGAGCTAATGTTGTGACTATGCCGTAGGGGTGGTCCTAGGGTAGAAGAAGGACAAGAGAGATCATGTTATCTGCTACGCCAGCCGCACCCTGGACGAGGCACAAGTAAATTACACTACCACGGAGAAAGAATTGCTAGCTATTGTTTTTTCTTTTGACAAATTCAGGTCCTATATGATTGGAGCAAAAGTAAAGGTTTATACTGACCACAGAGCTATCAGATACCTAATGCAGAAGAAGGACACTAAGCCTAGGTTACCGAGGTGGGCCCTATTACTCTAAGAGTTCGATTACAAGATCATTGACAAGAAAGGGGTGGAAAACATAGTGGCCGACCATTTGTTGAGGATCATCGTCGAAGACAAAAATGAGCCACCCGTTAATGATAACTACGCAGATGAGGCTTTTCTCATGATAGAAGCCGAAGAACAAAACTTTCCATGGTTCACGGACATTTGCAACTACCTTGCTTGCAGGGAGTTACCACCAGACATCACATACAACCAGAAGAAGAAGCTCTTGTCTGATGTGAGGAACTACTCCCGGGACGACCCATTACTATTCAAGAAATGTTCTGATAGTTTGTACAGAAGATGTATACCGGAAGAAGAGGTCCCACTAATATTGAAGGAATGCCACTCTTCACCATATGGAGGGCATCATAGTGGGGACAAAACTACCGCAAAAGTGCTTCAATCAGGATTTTACTGGCCTTCACTATTCAAAGATGCTGCTGCTTATGTGAAGGTTTGCAAGGAGTGCCAATCAACCAGAAATATAGGAAAAAGGAACGAAATGCCTATGACAGACGGGTAGAAGTTGAGATATTTGACGTTTGGGGAATAGACTGCATGGGTCCCTTCCCCTCATCAAAAGGTTATCAGTACATATTAGTGGTTGTGGACTATGTGTCGAAATGGGTAGAGGTTGTTGCTACCCAAACTTGCGACTCTAAGTATGTAATTAAGCTTTTTGAGAAAACCATCTTCCCACGCTTTGAGTGCCCCGCACCGTGATAAGCGATGGCGGATCACATTTTGGGGAGAAGCAATTTGAGGCACTGCTGAAGAAGTACGGGGTCAAGCACAAGGTTGCAACACCCTATCACTGTCAAACCTCTGGACAGGTGGAGGTATCTAATAGGCAGATTAAGAAAATCTTAGAAAAGACTATCAACCGTACTCAAAAAGAGTGGTCCATGAAGCTCGACGATGCTCTTTGGGCCTATAGAACTGCTTAAAAGGCACCCATAGGCACCATGCCTTACAGGGTAATCTATGGAAAGTCTTGTCATTTACCCTTAGAGCTAGAGCACAAGGCCCTTTGGGCGATTAAATTTCTAAATATAGACTTGGAAAAGGCAGGGCAAAAGAGATATCTGCAGCTACACGAGCTCGAGGAGCTGAGATTGCATGTGTACGGAAATGCAAGGATTTACAAGCAAATGACCAAGGTGTGGCATGATGCCCACTTAAGGAACAAGGACATTCATGAAGGAGAAAAGGTTCTTCTCTTCAATTCTAGCATTAGGCTTTTCCCTGGGAAGCTCAGAACAAGATGGTCAAGCCCTTTCTCTGTGGAAAAGATTTATCCATCAGGAATGATGGAGATTCAAGGAGAAAAGACTGGGATCTTCAAGGTCAATGGCCACAGGTTGAAAAGATTCTACGAGGATGAAGCCTTTATAAGAAGATTAGAGATCAACCTAGATGAACCAATCCGGCTCAACAAGGAGAGGGATCGGGAGTTGCCTCATTTGACTGAAGGACCATAGGAGTGAAAAAAAATTTATGCAGTCTAGCTAAGAGACTTTAAAGCGAGTGCTTCTTGGGAGGCAACCCAAGTTTTTGATCTCTCTTTGATTTATTTTTGCTTTATCCTTCCTTATTTCATCTAGTTTAAGTTTTTCTTCCTTTTCTGAGCATTTCCATTTTCTTTTTGGATTTAAGGAATGGTGGTTTGGCTTAATCACGACTGCGAATAATAACCGTGACCGTGAATATAATCGCGACCGCGACTTTACTCGTGCTTGTTGGACTATCAAGCCCGCGATCATCTCTCTTAGCTGAAAAACCGCGACCACGGTTTTCTTAGAATAACCGCGACTGTGAATATAATCGCAACTGCGACTCTTTTCTTGAACATCGCGATTGAGATAAAAATCACGACTGCAGTGTTTTACTCAGTTAAGTCAGAGCGATCTGAATGCCTATAAATACTTTTAGGTCGCCGAATGACAAACTCTTTATGCTCCTTTCGCTTTCGTGCAAACCCTTAGATTTTCCTAGTCTATTCATTCGAGAACCGCAGCTACAGTCATGATCTTGCCGTTCGACACCCAAGCTAGTCGCCACCACGTGTCCGCCGGGATCATTCACCTTATCTCTCGTGGCCTTCGCCGTCATCGCATTCTCTCCCTTCAATCAGGTAACCCGATCGTTCATCTTTCCTCACACCGATGTTCTTTATTTTGATTTTGAGATCTCCCTTTATCGCTACGGTGAGCCGCTCTCGCCGTTTAGCCATTTTTCGCCTCGTCGATGCCTTTTTTTTTGGGCGCTTAGCCCCGTCCTCCTTCTCGACCCTAAAAAGAAAGTTCTTAAAAACCCTAAAAAAGCGTTGGACGATGAACAGCGGTCTGAAGAACTGAATGGATGGAGAAAACCAAGAGCTTGGTCATCGCAAACTGCCACGAGGTGTTAAACCCTAAGAACCAAAAACTGTAAAACCCTAAGAAGCACTAATTTCAGCTTTTCTGAAGAAAGGACCACGACTGCAATTATAATCACGATCGCGATTAACATCACGACCGTAGTTTCTTCCTCAGAATAGAATCGCGACCGCGATCTTTTCAAATAATAACCACGACCGTGATTAAAAACCGTGACCGCGGTCTCTTCAAAAAGGTCACGATCGCGAATTCCTCTGAAACAATAATAACCATGATCCTCACTGTCCATTTAATAAGTTTGCAACCAAAAAGTAAAAAAAAAGACCTATAACCTGATGATTACCCTTAACTTGATGATAAATATGCCTAGGAAAGTTATAGAATAAAGCCTACAGAGGACTAATTCACTTTCAGCTGTAGAATGTCTTCTCCAGCCTCAAGCGATCCTCTGTACCATAGGGCTACCTCCCTTAAGGAGGTAGAGATGATAGTCAAAGATTTAACTGAGAAGCTGAAGAAGAGCACCGCCCTGCCAGTCCCCAAATGCCTGGAGATACAACTATGACTGGAGCAATATCAAAGGATATTGGCGGGGGTGCCACAAGAACAATCCACAGAAGCAACTAAGAAAACGGGGGAAGCAGAGACCTCCGAGTACCAACCTGAAGAGTTAAGAAGACCAGTGCACAGGAAGAAGCAGAATGCCGCATTCAAGGAACCCAGGCTTAGTAAGAAGGCAAAAATTGAAAAGCGATAGAAGGAGTTTCTACGCCTCAAGGGGAGCCCCAACTCATACCACGGGACATCGTGCACCAGTCTGCTTATGACTAGATGTCTTCTAATAAGGACTGCGTGCCGAAACATTACTTTGATGTAGATGACTTCAAGAAGCTGGGGCTATATGACAAGATGGTGAAATTCCTAGAGGGCGCGAACTTACAAACTATCTGCACACCTGAAGTAAGGTCGTACTGAAGGTTGACCCTTGAATTCATGTCCTCTCTGATAAAGCTCACCACTGCCGATGGGATGCGAGCAACAGGAGGAGGGGACTACCAGCTCGAGGTACGGCTGGGGGGCGAAACCTATCAGATAATAGAGACAGATCTGAACAGGATCTTCATCGCATCTGAAGAAGAGGCTAAGGCCTGTTCAGGTGCCCTGAGAGAGAGATTACTGCGTATGACATCAACAAGATGTGGGAGGAGCTGACTGGAGAGGAGAAGCACAACCCGAAGAATTACAAGGCCTCCAGAATCACCTCTTGCTTCATCAAGATCATACAAAAGATCACCGCCTTCTCTATAGTTGCCAGGTCAGAGACTGTGACAGTCAACAAGGGGATCTCTTCCTTATATGGTCTATAATCAATAGGCGACCAATGAATATAGGAAGGATCCTTATTAGGAGGCTGTCATCGGCTGTAGGCGGTGAGGCAAAGAGGAAGTCTGCCTTATGTATGGGTGGTCATATAGCAAGGATCGCCGACTACCTACTGGAAGAAGGCGAATTGCAAAAATATGAAGAAATGGAGGGACAACAAAGTATCGAAATAAAGTCCCTCGCCAACATGGGGATTCTAGAAGTGAAGGGGGAGAAAGCATATTTCAAGCACCAAGGACTGAAGAAGCCACTCCCCCTTCCCCAAATGGCGTTCTATGATGCCCACAAGCTGCGGCTGACTCTCGACGACGTCGAGAAGATGAGCTCCGGGACACTAAATGCCAACACATCGGCAGAACTAACACGCGTACCAGAAGAAAACAGTGTCCCAACACAAGTAGAGAAGAAAACCCAGGAGTTGCAGAAGAAACTGGCGCTGGAGAAAAAGAAATTAGAATCCACCAGTAAGCTAGCTGAAGAAGAGAGGGCTGCAGAGCAACCAATTGAAGCACAAGTTGCAGACCCCGCTTCGAGACCATAGGAGGAAACTACTATAGCGGAGGGAGAAGTGGAAAAGATTACAGACACTGACGAAGTCCTGCAACCCACCAGCCAACCGAATGTGGAGCCAGAAAGATAAGGCTCGAGCCAAGTAGAAGAAGAAACCTCTCTCGGCACCAACGTGCTGGAGACAGAGGTAGAAAGACAAGCCTCTCAAAATGTACCAGCGGCGAAGCTGAAGAAGACCCAACCAAGGGGGATGCCCCCACCTAAGCATCCAATTGTGCTGAGTGCGTCAACGAAACACACAGGATAGCAACTGCACCACCAACAACAACAGGCACCCTCCTTCGGGGGTGCCCTAGGTAATAGGTTTGATGCAATGTGGGAACACATGCATTAAACCGATTCAATTAATGAAAAGATTTCTACTTCTTTATCTTCACTAACAGTGCAGGTAAAGGATATAGACGAGAGGACGTCAACACTCTCAGAATTAATGCAAGAAGTTTTCACAATCAATGGAGGATGCTGGGGATGCTGACAAAAATGCAGGAGGAAATGACAATCCTGCGAATAGAAGGGCAAGCCATATGCGCAGACAACGAGTAAATGCACCAAGAATATGAAGAGATAATGGCTGCCCTAGAAGAAGAACGAAAGGGGGTGTAAGAAGACCACCAAATGCTCGAGCAGGAGTGTGCAGAGCTTGAAGCCCGACGGATGAAGAAAAATACAAAGTGCCCTGCAAGCCCAGAATGCTCCCTAGCCAACCCCTCCAGCCACGATGACAATGTGGGGGGGGGGGAAGGAGCCGACGCAACAAAGAACGGGAGTACAAGTCGAAGGAAATCTCCCATCACTGAACAACAAGGCAACCAACCAGCAAGAAGATCAAGCCCCAGTACGAAAAGCATACAACATAATGAAGGGGGTTTGACCTCAACTGCGACCCGGAGGAGGCGATGGACGAAACTGCCAATGAGAACGAACAACAGGCTGGACGTCACCTCACCCCTCCCATGCTCACTCCGTCAAAAGCAGAGCAGGAAGCAAAGGCTCACCGGGAGGAGGTGGTCACAGTTCTTAGCTCGGTCGGCACAACAGAGATTGATAGGCTGATAGCCGAGCTAGGAGCTGGGATGGAAGAATCAAATGACTTCCTCCTCTTCCCATCTCATGAGGAGCACAACGACAACATCTACGATGGGAAGATGGAGGCCACACTAAAGATGATGGCCGAGGCCAGGCTGGGGTAGACGTCAGAAGAAAGCAATGTAAAAGACGTCGCCGCAGAAGCTTCTTCAGAGGAAACTGGACTAAGGGCCACAACACAACCTCCGATCAAGGGTGCTGAAAAAGCGGCCAATGCTATGCCCACCATCTGGGATGCCTCAATACCGACAATACAAGAGGTGACGTCAGAAGATGAGGAGGGCGGGCTGGCAACCTTCTTCATGGAAGAGCCAGCCAGGGAGAGGCAAGCTGAAGAAAGAGCACTACTACCTGCAACAACTCCCCCTCTGCCATGCAAAATGAAGGACATGGACATGAAGACCGTGTTGCGCATCTTGTGTAGAGATGTCCATGTCCTAGCAGATGTCCTCGATGACGATCTACCCGGGTCAGACATTTTGTATATCAACAAGGGTAGACGTCTGACCAGAGAGGACTTCCAGAGGGTCTTTCTGGAAACAGGGCAAGTACACAAAAAGATGTTTAAGGTACTTTACGCCACCCTCCTGGAAGAATTCCTCCATCAAGATAAGCTGCAACCAATCTTCAACGACACCACACGCTTAGCCAACCTATTATACAAAGAAGAATACATGGCAGCAGAAGTGTTGGAACTACAGGTGGTAGTAAGGAGAAGGGAGACCAGGACAGTGGTGCTACCCATGCATAACACAAAGCACTGGGCCTAATCGTCATTGACCTTATGGAGCAGAAGACGACGGTGATCAACTACTGTGCAGTAGAGATGGACAACACTTCACTTGTATACAAGAGGAAGGACGCCAGGGACGCCTTGAAAATTCCTATACGCCTACAACGGGCTATTAAAGAGGTGAGTACAAGGTTCCAAGGGTCCTGGAAACTCTTCTCCATAAACAAGAACGTTCCCCAGGAAGGAGCTGGTTCAGGGGATTGCGCCTTCATTGTCCTACGTATGATGGAAGCCATCAATAAGGGCATTCCCCTGGAAGACCTATACGAGGAAGACCTACATGGATTGCGGGGCATGTACGCAATGGAGATTATCTACGATCACTGATTCTTCAAAGATCCGACGATGGCTGCTAATGTTGTACCCCGCAAACTCCACGCGGACATCCCTCTCCCTGAGAAGACACCTTAGAGGGAACAACTCAAAAGCATGTGGGTCGACCCAACATAATTGGCTAGGGATACAGCTTGGAAAGCGGGATGGGCTACAGAGGCTGAAGAGGTTGTGAAGCAAGCAGAAGATGAACATCATCCTTCAGTATTTGACACTCATGAAGCTCCTCCTGTAGAAGGACAGCTCGCAGAAGTAGGAGATGAAGAAGACCTGGGGAATGAAAGACTTGAAGGCCCAACTAGAGATATCGTACCTTCCTTTGAGAACTTCGATAGATGGAGCTACTTCAGTCTGTTGATGGAAGAACTCACAATAATCATGAGTTCTCTGAAGGAAGACAATTCGCCGAGAGATGTCATATTCGAACGAGATGGCATCTGCGTGCTCAAAGACGACCTCCGAGAAACATTGAGAATAGGAGGGTACCTCTCAATGAGCACGATGTCAACCTACCAGGCGCTGTTAGGAGATTCAATGCCAAAATGTCACATGGCATATTTCTTACTGGTAGATGACATCCTCAAGGACAAGAAGACTGGAGAAATAGAGCGGTTGCAACGATGGCTTCAAGCAGGCATGCCTGAACACATCTTCTTGCTGATTCTTCATGACAACCATTGGACTTTGCTTCATGTCAACCTACTGAAGAAGACTACAATTATGTATAATAGCTCCGATGCAACATTCTCACTAAAGAAAACAACTAATATGACGCCAACAAAGTCTCCTATCGAAGAAAAGGCAAACACCTACGCTGAAACCTTTGTCCAAATGATACAACAACATTGCAGAGGGTTCACAATGATACAAGGCAAAGACTTCAGGAAGACCCAATATTTCCATAGAAGCCCTCAACAGATACCCCTATCTAATGACTGTGGGTTCTTCTGCCTATTGTGGATGGTAGCTATCACAACTACCGGCCTCAAGGTGGAGAACATGTTGTACAAGCAGTATCACGCGCTAAGGGGTATCTACGCCAGCATGCTCCTAGAGTCTAAGTGGGCCTTCCCCGCCAAATAAATAAATAAAAAAGACCCATTTATACTTCTTCTCAAATTTTGACACCCCGAGATGGGGTGCAGGATAAGTTTGGGGGAGGAGTCATAAACGGGCCACAGAGGTACTAGAGCCTTCCTTTTTCTATTCTCCCTTTTTAGATTTCACTTTCCTTTCTCTTACGTTCCTTACGCAAAAAGTTTGAAATCTTGAAAACTTTGATTACAACCGACCTCTTAGAAGCTCGCTCCCTCTCGCTAAAATTTTCAAAAAGTAGTGCTCCAGCCCCTAAGAGAGAAGGATATGAGCAAACCAGAGAAAAACTACAAGTCATAGCAACACTGCTATATCTCATTCTTGCAATAAGACGTTGTATATGTAACAACCTTAACTCATGAACCCCCACAAACTAAGAGAGCCTTAGTCATACTCCTAAACAACCATCCCCACCTGATGCCCACATATAGAAAATCCTAGTCTCTGTAGATAGGAAAAAGCTGTCCTGTTCAAGGAAAATAGCTTAAAAGTGGCTTGGCCGCCCAAGAAGACCAACATTGTTACAACCCCAACTTCTGGGTTCATTTGGTGAGAAATGTGATTTCTCATATTAAAGATATTTGAAAAAATAAATATATAATTTGTTTTGAATAAATGGATTTCGTTTACAATAGCCTTGATGATTGTTGTGTGGGCTTTATTGGCTATTGGGCCCAATTATAAGGAAAATTCAATTAGTAAATGAGTAATTGAGTTTTGAGTAAAGAAAGATTTGGAAACCTCTAGAAGGAAAAAGAATGTAATCCAAAGAGGGATTTCATGCCTCTTGGGTTCCTTGGGTCCCAAGGAGTCCAAGGTTGCAAAGAAAATGCAATAAGAAAAGAAAAGATCAATTAAATATTTCTTTATTAAGAAAGAAATTGAAAATAAAATATGGAAAATAAGTGGAAAGAGGTATAATTGAGTTATCCTTGGTGGAATTTCGTATCCCAAGGATTCCTAATGTTAAAAGGAATGCCAGTGAGGAAAATAAAAGAAAGATAAAGAGAAATCCTCAAAAAGAGATAGTTTAATAAAGAAAAAGTGAGATAATGAGAAAAAGGATGAAAGATAAGGAAAGAGGCTAAGGTATATCCCCAAGATGGGATTTCGAGCCATTAAGGTTCCTTGAGGTTCAAGGAACTCAGAATAATAGCAAGGGAAAGAGAAAATATGTGAGAAATATATATAATTAAGTGATATCTTGCACCTAAAGAAAAGGCAAGATTTCTTTTAGATAATGAGCCCAATTTTGGCAAATAGGTAGATAAAGTTATTATTAAGTTTTCCTCAAAATTTGGGATTAATTGGACACTCGGTTTGGGAGTTATGGCTTTTGCAAATTTTCCTAAAGTGCTATGGTTATAATAAATGTCACACATTTATCGATTTAAAAGAAAATTGCTTGGGATGACGGCAGCAGTCAGATCAAGATCCGATGCCAGATGTGCATCTCCTTCCTCGATTCTGAGAAGGAAAGTTCCACGAGATAGAGGGGCTTTTCCCTCGACTTTTTCTCATAGATCTGACCATATGTAAACATGGAAAGTTGTTGTTTGGTTTCGTGAGATGATTCCGCACCCAACCCACCTAGGTTTTGGGTTGTTTCGTTCATTCTAGAAGAAGTGTCCAATTGGGCCAAGAGCAAGGAGTGACGGGGAGATTGGGAAACCCTAAAGAGAGCCCTATATCCTATAAATAGGACCATACTAGTATGTGGCACACCCTCATGATCACTGACATGCGTAAACCGTGCGTGCAAACACAAGTATACGTATCAATGTAATATAGACCTTGTGAGGCCCGAGTCGAACTCAGGGAAATGTGAATTTTAGCAGACTACTACTAACTGGTTGCGATCAGCTAAACTGATTGAAAGAGTTTGAGAGTTGTTGTAACATAAAAGAAAATAAAATAAAATAGAGAAATCGATTAAGGGTTTAGTTTAATCAACTCAAATGGAGATCTTTAGGATTGTGGTTTCACCGTGGGTTTTCATTGTATGAATTTCCATATAGCTACTCAAGTTCATCTCTCAATCCGGGTAGTGTCCTGTGGTCAGAATTGTCCACTGTCGTGGTACAATTGACTACCTAAGTCTAGGTCGGTTCCACCGTCGTAGTAACCTATACCCTAAACTAGGTGCATTAGAATCGACCTCTGGGTTTCCACCATTAACCGTACATCACCTTGTTCAAGGGATTTGTTAATTAATGTGAATTTCATCTCTTTTCAACCGTTAATTCTTCTTTCAAAGTAATTAAATGCATTAGATTATCATTATGGTGATTAAGCATAACAATATAATTGATAAAATGAAAGCATACCACAGATTTAGGAGACAAATTATGAATTACTATGATAAAAACGTCATACAATGCTTCCCCAGGCTACTCCCGGTCTTAAAGATTAAGGGGATTAGCCCCGCATGGTTGACAATGGAAAATACATAGGAGTAGAGAAGAAAAACATGGGAAACATGGAGCAAACTCGTGTAACACCTGATATAAAGGTGTTCCTGGAGATCCTCCTCGAGAAACGTGCGTTTTGCAGTCTTCCGGCAGCAAAATCGCCCGTCGGAGGTGCCCAGATTGCTCGATTGACGACCTTCATCTCTTATCTCTTATATCCTCTCTCTCTCCTTCTTGTATGTTGTGCAACACGATATGAGATCCACCTAGGGCCGGCCGTGCTCTTCTTAGGTCATAGGACCACTTTACGGCTCTGAAAAAGCTCAACCGTCAGATTAAAACGCTCTGTTTTAGTGCAGAAAATCGCCAGATCCCGACGCTGTCGATAGTATTGACCCCCAGGTCGATGGTATCGACCATGATACATATTTTTCCTTCCAAAATCACGTTTTGGGGTTGCTTTCTGATGAAATGTCGATACTATCGACACCAGGGTCGATAGTATCGACTCTGGACAATGCAAAAGTGCCTAAAAAAGTGCTGAAACATGTGTATAAGTCTGGGGATTATATAAAATCATATAAATATGATAAAAGAAGTATAATTTGATGCAAAAAGAGTTTAAATGCCAACTATAGTGAACTATGCAAATATAATCAAGAAAACGACAAATACATCCATAAAATAGATATAAAGTAAGCCTATAAAAGTGACTCAAAACCCATGCATCAAACTCCCCTAAGCTTAAACCTTGCTCGTCCTCGAGCAACAAAACTTTGGATCTGGTTGAGATAAGTCAGCAACAGGACATAAATACATGAAATGAATCTACATCATCCCCACTTTCTTTCCACAAACCGGCCCTCATTGACCACTGAACACTAACTGCCATCCAGGCGACCAAAGACCTATGTAAAAGATGTCCGTCCCCCAATCAGTGAAACACTATCAATTAAAGCAGTTAATATGATAAACTCATTTGGTCCATACTTGAAGCATCTTGTGATCTCCTATCTACGTTGCTCATTTCCTAACTACCATCTAAATGGAAGTAGATCTCCTGATATTAATGAATGAGGAGAATATCATGGGTGGCCTACCGATTCGAGCAACGGGTGGATGAGATAGGTGGCTGTGGAAGAGATGGAAGCACATAACAGTCAATCATGCAATACAAAAATTAATGACCTATCATGATGCAAAATGCAAGTGAAAATGTCCTAATGCTATATTTTTGGTGGAATGATGCATGCACTATCATTCCGTCTCAAGGTGAGATGGAATATCTAAGAAAACTACACCATGTGCTTATTCTTCTTAATTCTCTAGTGAGAACATGTTCCTTTCTCCCTCTTCTTCTTTATTACTTCTCAATTCTTTTTTTTTTCTTCTCTTTTTTTCAATTTTTTTTCATTTTTTTTCAAGCCCTTATTTTCATAGATGACAATGAATTATTTGTCGGGCTCACTTCTTGTTACATAAATTATACATTTGAAGCATTCTATTTGGAGGGTATGGATCAAGCTCACCACCTTTAATGTTTTCAGAGTAACATAAGATACATGGTGTACAATATGCTCAAAATATGCATATGTAACTACATAATGATAGTTATGCAATTAAATGACACACACCTAAGGATAATGTGCATGTAACTACTCTATCTTTTTTTTCATTTTCATGCAAAAAATGTAAAAATAGATATAATGCAAGACCTATCTACATGAGATGCAATCAAAAAGTGAAAGACAATAATGTGCTCCCATTTCTTATGGTGGAGTGTGAATGAAATTGCGGTGGATCAGATCACAAGACTAATTGACAGAACCTTTGAAAATATCATATGTCCCTCTCTAAAGACCTGTGTATAGGGTAACTGAAGGATTTCTCTCTTAAACTTTATTCTAAGGTCACATTAGTGTTTGGTCGGTTTGGGCTCAAACATCCTTGTCAATCACTTTTCCTTGGACAATAAAGATGGTCATTCATGTCCCCGTGTCCTGAAGCTGACTCACCCAAGCACTTCCTCAGTTATGAAACTCAATTACTCACAAGAATAAGCTCAAAAAGTTTTCAATATGCTCATATTTTCATGTGCCCACAACCCAAGCATAAAACTTGCAATTGAAACCATGCATTTATTGCTCCACAGATTACACTAGATAGATGTGGATCCTACAAAAGCAGTAAACCTAGAAATAAAAACAACTAATATTTAAAAAATAAAATCAACATGAATAAGTAAGTAAAAACTAAGATAGAGGGTTGTTCCAACACCCCCCCAAGCTTGAATAAGACTATGGCCTCATAGCCAACATTCTCACTTAAGAGGTGGAACAACGGTACCGTTCACTTTGAAGTGTGGTGAAGAAGGATGGTTACATGCTCAAGTGGACCAAGTGATACTTTCTATCTCCCTCCTTTTTGTAGCCCATTTTTGTGTCTTAGTGGTTCTAAGACATGACTTGCTTCATCCATCTTTCCTCTGCAAAAAATGGTTTGAAAAAATCTCATTTCGATACCTTTTACGGCCTATTTTATGTAGCTGTCCTGCAGGTGTCGATACCATCGACACCAAGGTCGATGGTATCGACCCAGACTTAGAAATTTTGTTGATACGATGCATCTAAAAGCCTGGGAACTCAAAAGTGTTGATACTATTGACCCTAGGGTCGATGGTATTGACTTTATTGTCACCAATTTTTATGTAAATCTTCAGGAATCTCGACACTATCGACCCTAGGGTCGATGGTATCGACTTTTTTCAACATTTACTGATCCAAACTTGATACTATCGACATGTGTGTTGATACTACCGACCTTAACATTCTGCACACTTCAAAACACGAGTTAGGGTACCATTTTTACAAAAATTATCAAAACCTAAGCAAAAACTAAGTACATAAACATAAAAGAACATAACCCAACATAAAATGAACCTAAAGTTGGGTTCCCTCCCAACAAGCGCCCTTGTTTAATGTCCTAGGCTTGACATAAAGATATCTTTAACCTGGGTTGTCAAGGGACGTCTCCAATGATTCATTTGACAGTTTGTATTTAACTCTATCATCACCAATCCCAAGTGTCAAGTAACCTCGCCCAATGGCAGCGATTACATCAGCCATAGCTTGGAACAACCTTCCCAATAGCATCTCACCTCCTTCCAGCTCATGCACGTCCATGACCACAAAGTCAACAGGGAAGATGAATTTGTCGACCTTGACTAGCACATCCTCACATATACCTTGTGGCTTCACAATGGATCCATCCGCCAACTCAATTGTCATAGAAGTTTGTGTTGGCTTCTTCAATCCCAACTTTTGAAAAGTGGCAAGTGGCATAAGATTAATGCTTGCCCTGAGTCACACTGTGCTTGTGGAAAATGTTGGCCGCCTATGGAACATGGGATGTAGAAACATCCTGGATCTTTCCTCTTCCTTGGTAGCCATCCTTGGATTATATAACTCACTTTTTCATCAACACACACAACGTCTGTATCTTTGATCCACCATTTCTTATTGATGATGTCTTTCATGAATATTCCATATGAAGGAATTTTCTCTATCACCTCCACTTGTGGAATGTTAATGTGGAGCTTCTGAAACATCTCCAAGAACTTCTTGTAGTGCCTATGCTCTTTCTTCGGCCTCAGACTATCCGGGAAAGGCACGTTTGGGTCCTTTGCTCGCTTGTGTGGTGGCACATATGGAACTTTAGGGGTCTCCTCCCCTAAGCTTACTTCAACGCCACCTTCTAGGATAGGATTTGACACATCATCCGTGGATGGCATGACTTGTGGCTGCTTCTCCTTATTGATAGTGGCTGCTCCACTATGAAGTAAAGATTTCACCTGCTCTTCTGGCATAGGAGTCTTTTCAGAAATCTGAGATGTGGGCACGATAGTAGTGGAATCTTGGTGGGATTTTCTAAATGGGAAATATCTGCCTAGTAGTCCATAATGACTGCGAGGATATGGTATTCTCGGTGTAGCCTTCGTGTCAAAGATCAGTTTGCCTTTTTCCTGGACCTCCACCACTGGGGGCTCTGCCTCCTTAATTACAGATATACATTTCACTTGATGATGTGCTTAGGCAAGCTCTGCATTACTAACTGGTCTGTGTTGATTTGTCTGCTTCATGGCCACCACTTCGTTGGCGATTTGAGTTACCGTCGCCTCTAGTGTCCTCATCTGCGCTCCATGACTTTGCAATGTCTGCCCAAATTTAATCAAAATTTCACCTTGGGAGTGCAACTTCTTACTGAACATACTCATCATCTCTTGATTTTAGTGCACCACTTAACTAAGCAACGCGGTGCTTTTATCCTCTAGGCTAGGCTGCAACTTTTGAAAATTTTGTTCCTTCCTCCAATCATAATTGTTATTTCTATATCCTTGTTGATGCATATACTTTGCATGTGCCTCATCATCAGACCCATTGACCTCTTTCTCTAGGAGCTTCTTGGCTATAAGATCCATCTTGTCATTAAGCACTTTGATGGCCCTTGCTTCATGTGCAATGCCAACCTGCTCGGGTGCATCTCTTTCACCCCAAGACTGCTTTTTGGACATGTTCCTTAGAATCTCCCAACACCTTGTGCCCATGTTGTTCAAAAGGAAACCAGAACCTGCTGAGTCCAAATTGCTTCTATCATGTTCATTTAGGGTGAAGTAGAAAATTTTAGCTTGCTTCTCCTTGTCTAAGCCGTGATGTGGACACTTCCTCAGCATGATCTGGAAGCGCTCCCAAGTTTCAGAGTATGTTTCACCGGCTCGCTGGCTGAAGTTGTGTATCTTCCTCACTAGATTGTTTGTCTTTTCAGGTGAGAAGAACCTCTCAAAGAACACCTCAACCACGTGATCCCAAGATTCAATGTACTCATCATCTAGATTGTGCAGCCATTCCCAAGCATTGCCCGCTAAAGAACTAGGAAAAAGTTTCAGGTAGAGTGTCTCTTGCGGGAACCTATCAATCTTTATCATATCACAATTTTCCACGAATGTGCCGATGTGGGTCACCAGATCCTCATTTTTAAGTCCATGGAAAGCCTACGATTTGACCAACTGAATAAGCCCTGGATCAATCTTGTAACTGGGTATGTTGATAGCTTGTTTCTTGATTGGCCCCTTCTGCGCAGAAGAAGAAGAAGCCTTAATCCTTTCCCAGATTGTCTGCTCCTCATTTTCTGCTCCGTCACCCATTATTACTTTACTAGTACCTGAAATTTCAAATGGTAGTGTATGAACCGGTACTAATAATTAAAACAATGAATAAGATTTGCAATTTAGTTCAAAAGATGAAAAAGAAAAAAAAATTACAGGAATTAAAAGTGGCCTAGTGTGGCCACTCGCAGCACTCATAGTGCTAAAATTCACTGTCTCCCCGATAACGGTGCCAAAAACTTGACATGCGTAAACCGTGCGTGCAAACACAAGTATACATATCAATGTAATATAGGCCTTGTGAGGCCCGAGTCGAACTCAGGGAAATGTAAATTTTAGTAGACTACTACTAACTAGTTGCGATCAACTAAACTGATTAAAAGAGTTTGAGAGTTGTTGTAAAATAAAAGAAAATAAAATAAAGCAGAGCAATCGATTAAGGGTTTAGTTTAATCAATTCAAATGGAGATATTTAGGATTGCGGTTTCACCGTGGGTTTTCATTGTATGAATTTCCATATAGCTACTCAAGTTCATCTCTCAATCCGGGTAGTGGCCTGTAGTCAGAATTGTCCACTGTCGTGGTACAATTCACTACCTAAGTCTAGGTTAGTTCCACCATCGTAGTAACCTATACCCTAAACTAGGTGCATTAGAACCGACCTCTGGGTTTCCACCATTAACCGTACATCACCTTGTTCAAGGGATTTGTTAATTAATGTAAATTTCATCTCTTTTCAACCGTTAATTATTCTTTAAAAGTAATTAAAGGCATTAGATTATCATTATGGTGATTAAGCATAACAATATAATTGAGAAAACGAAAGCATACCACAGATTTAGGAGACAAATTATGAATTACTATGATAAAAAACGTCATACAATGCTTCCCCAGGCTACTCCCGGTCCTAAAGATTAAGGGGATTAGCCCCGCATGGTTGACAATGGAAAATACATAGGAGTAGAGAAGAAAAATATGGGAAACATGGAGCAAACTCATGTAACCCCTGATACAAATGTGTTCCTAGAGATCCTCCTCGAGAAACGTGCGTTTTGCAGTCTTCAGGCAGCAAAATCGCCCGTCGGAGGTGCCTGGATCACTCGGTTGACGGCCTTCATCTCTTGCCTCCTATCTCTCTCTCTCCTTCTTGGATGTTGTGCAACATGATATGAGATCCACCTAGGGCCGACCGTGCTCTTCTTAGGTCATAGGACTACTTTACGGCTCTGAAAAAGCTCAACTGTCGGATTAAAATGCTCAGTTTTAGTGCAGAAAATCGCCAGATCCCGACGCTGTCGATAGTATCGACCCCTAGGTCGATGGTATCGACCATGATACATGTTTTTCCTTCCAAAATCACGTTTTGGGGTTGCTTTCTGATGAAATTTCGATACTATCGACACCAGGGTCGATAGTATCGACTCTGGACAATGCAAAAGTGCCTGAGAAAGTGCCGAAACATGTATATAAGTCCGGGGATTATATAAAATCATATAAATATGATAAAAGAAGTATAATTTGATGCAAAAAGAGTTTAAAGGCCAACTATAGTGAATTATGCAAATATAATCAAGAAAATGATAAATACATGCATAAAACAGATATAAAATAAGCCTATAAAAGTGACTCAAAACCCATGCATCAATCACCACCGGTCTTCTCCTTGCCACCATCGTGCCTCAAGATAGCGAGACAAGGTCCCTCCGGCGAGCTTGGGCTGTGGTGCCACTGCAGATTTTCTTTGCTAGATCAGGTGGAAATGACTAGCAGCAGCCGTACGATGAAGTTCCATCATGGGCCGCGAGGAGAATCGACGGCCCAAGAGCATTCTGCAAGTATGAAGTCCGTTAGTGGGTGCGCACGCTGAGAGCCACACGATCCGACTTGGTCAACGACGGCTCATGATCTGGCGGTCGGGATTTTTCTAGAAAATCTTAGGTTAGTCGCCTCTCTAGTCGAAATGCAAGGAAATTGAATAATCTTGCACAATTCGTTAAAAATTGTACCTTTGGCCGAAAAATACAAATGAGTAGTGCTTTTTGATCAGAAAAATGCTTAGAAAATGATAAAAATAATATCAAAACCTGATTGTAGATGATATTAAAAAAGTGTAGGGTTTTATATCTTTTCAATGCATTAAAAGGTAGAAAAACCCTAGAAAGAGATAAAAGAAATCATGATGAATCTTGATTATGTTTTTGATCAATATTAACCTGTTAATGATAGAAAGGAACATTAGGAACAAATAGGATGAATTTTTCACATAATTGGTTTAATTTAGAGTTTCATGTGCATGAATATACCTTAATGGGCCTTGAAACCCTAATATTAGTAAATGTGACTCTTAATGACTTTAGTTGTTCAATTTCATGATTAAAGTTGAAATATGATGAATCTAAGCTATTTTGAGTATAAAGGTTTCTAATTGTGGATAAATACCTTTAATGTAGTAATTAGGATTTTATAATGAATAAAGGTAGAAGTAATGACAAATCAAGTTCATATGTGAATTAGACCGAAATGAACTTTGAATTGATGATAAATGCGCATAATGATCTTGTCATGGATTAAAAGGACAAAAATAGTAGCTTTAATTTAAAAGAAGCTTAATGAAATTAATTGATGGTTAATGGTGCCTTTAATTCGAAAATAGGGTTATATGTTGTTAAGATAACCTTAATATTAAAGAATAGATGAGATAATAAGGGTTTATGAGTAATAGTATAAAATTAGGGCTTAAAACAGTAAAAGATGAAGGGAAACCCTAATTGTAATGGAAACCCTAAAAGTGAACTAGAAACCCTAGGAAGCGAGCTATGTTTAATAGATCTTGATGACCTGAGGAATAAAAGGAAATTGTATGGTTATTTCAGGATCTTGATATGTGTGCTTGCTTGGATTTATTTCTTGCATGGATTATTCTGTCTCAAATCAACTTGATAGGTATGTGGTTACGCTTATGAATAATCACTCTAGTTTCACGGCGATTTCCGAACGTTTTATCGGTTGCTTGAAAATAACTGTTGGATGCCTTTTATTTCATGCAACTATAAAGTGACTATGATTGTCACCATAAATGTGCATACATGACTGGTTCAGATCCTGGTCCACTTCTGTGGCTTTGCAAAGGCTAAAAAGGGGTAACCTAGAGCAAGGTCTAGGTTATCCTGAGTTAGAAATTGAGCTACCTACGTGTAATGCCATGAGACTCTTTAGCATGCCATGAGTTAAGGAGTGGGCTACCTACGGGTAGTGCCATGTAACTCAACCCTAGAAACTAGTTCACATGTTAGGTGGGATCATGAGGGGTTTAATGGGGATCTACCATAAGGAAGGTAGCATCCAAGTCCACTGCAGGGACAACACAGAGGCTAGGGTATGTAGGGATTGAGCAATTATGCGGAAAATGTAAAGTTGTTTGTTTAAATCATAATTGACTGATTACATTGTCATCATAGTTGCACGATTATTGTTTCCCCCACATACCAACTTTATGCTGACCGACATTTTATTTGTCGGCGTTTTAGGTTCAAAGCCAAAAGGACAAACAGTAAATCCTCATATTGTGAAATACATAAATTAAAATACAAGGAGGATCAGTTAGAGTAGAATTCATATGTGGATAGAGTTTAGAGATCCAAGTTTTCAAAAGGTATGCAAAGTTTTTATTTTTACCATATTTCAGTATAGTTGGTAGAATTTAATAATTGTTATTGATTAATTGTCGAACCTTTGATCCTGTTAATTGAGATAATGGCTCCGACCTTCTGGTATCCCTTAATTGGGGGTTACCGGGAGGCGGGGTCATTACAAACATAATCCTATTTCCCAAGCCTGAAAGGAGAGATAAAAAGCCAAAAATCAAATAAAATAAAGAAAGAAAATGAGAGATGTGCCCTAAAAGATGCCTAAAGTTCCTGCCCGGCCGGTATATTGCTGCACTCATGAATGCAGATATGTCGTGCCCGTAAGCGGAAACCGGAAGCCAAGATTACACACCTCCAATCCTGAATGAAACTTCACCCCCAAAAAAAGGGGCAACACTGTTCTTACAACAGTTATGGGTGAGGAGTTCAGGAGGAAGAGGAAACACCTTCAAGCTTCTAGCCTACCTATACACACTAGCATAGGGCTCTCTGAAAATAAAGAATAGGTGTGAAGGCTACCTTTCGAAAAGTTGTGGCAATAGTATGGATGCTAGTTAAGAGAGGGTTATGAGTTGAGAAGGAGAAACCTTTTACAATAGAAGGTTATGACAAATAATACGAGGTTATGCAACCCTTAGTCTAAAGGGGGAGTTTGAGACCTAAGGGATTGTATACATGCGACAACAGTCTTGATGCAAGAATGAGATATTTCAGTCGTGCTATTATGTTATTTTTGTTCATCCCTCCTCTCTCTGGGTGCTCGAACCTGCATTTAGCTTGAGGACATGCTTGATTCTAAGTTTGGGGGAGTTGATAACACCGCACTTTACGTATTTTTGTATATATTTTACACCACTTTTAGAATAACTTTAGTCGACTTTGCAAACATTTTATCTATCTTCTTGACTAAAGTCTTGTTTGGTGATTTCAGGAGTCAACCAACCGCGACCGCGGCTTCACCAAAGACCGCGACTGTGGCTTCACCAAAGACCGTGACCACAGCTTCACCAAAGACTGCGACTGCAGCTTCACCATAGACCATGACCGTAGCTTCACCAAAGACCGCGACTGCGACTTTTCCTTAGATCGTGACCGCTAATTCTTCGAAGATCACGACCAAGACCTCACCGAATATCTCGACCGCGACTCTTCCAAAGATCACGACCGAGACCCTAGGGAGAATCGCGGTCAAGAAAGATCGCGGTCAAGGAGATCGCAGGCAAGGAAAATCACAGTCAACAAGAATCACGGTCAAGAAAGACCACGACCACGACCACGATCTTAAGTCGGTGGAAGGCACATATAAATAGCGCCCCCCACATGTCTTATCAAGACATCAGGTCAAGGAGATCGGATCCTGGTACCATGAAGTGCTGCCGCATCCTAGACCCGTCACCAACCATCCATCAGTCTTAGATCTCTAGAGTGAAGGCTAAGGAGAGAGAAGACGACCACCTACGCCCGCCGCTTCTTCGAGAGAAGGAGACATCCCCGTGGTAGATCTGATCTGAAGAAGTAGTGTGTAGTATCACATTTCTTCTCCTCTAGATCTATCATTTCCTCTCACTGTACTCATCTCCATTCTCTGTGTATCTCTTGGATCTACTTTTTCTCTAGTGCCGCCATGTTACCCGCAAGCATGAGCGGATAACACCATAGCTTGGGTTGGGAGTAGCCACTAAGGCTCTCCCAACACGTATATTATCTCTTTCTTTTGAATATACATATTCTTATCAATATTATCTCCTTGCACCTATTTTAATGCTTCACTCGTATGTTTAGCTACCATCTTGTGATGTTTGATTGTTGATATCTCGAGAGAGTAATATCACTTTTATCCCGTGTCTTGGAGTAGTATGAATACACGAGAGTGTTGGAATGCTTATTGCTTCAAACCATATGTTTTGCCGTGAGGTTTTTGAGTTGTCATCTCGAGAGAGAGGCTTATTTTAGGCCTAGATCTATCCTCATCTTGAGAGAGAGTGGAATAGACATTTTATGGTTGCTTGTAATCTTGATATGAGTATGTAGGAGAGAGAGATAGTATGCTTGTTGGAGAGTCGCCTTGGTTGGTGAGCCCCAACTTGAGTTTTCCCATATACTTGTTACAATTTGTTTCTTTACTTCTTTTATCTTCCTGTTCTCGAATTACCGTTCCCTCAGGAACACATATTAATCCTCTTTTATGCTGGAGTATAGAGAGTGTTGATTTCACGTTCTTAGCACCACCAACCTTGTCCCTGTGTTCGACCCCGATAGCTACATTAGACCCCGTTATCATTGTGGGGGCCTGAGTGTTGGGTTATCTCTTTAAAAGTCTGACTACTTTAATCTGTTCTTTTTAAGACGTGCGATTTAGGCCGGTCAACCATCTCGACCACGATACACTAGTGTGACCGCGACCATGGCACAACCACCTTGAGCGCCAGATCTGCCTCGATCGCGGGATCTACCAAAACCCTGACACAACTATTCCCAGTCTGGCACGGTCATGCTGAGATAGGTGCCGCGACCACTCATTACATATACTCCGCCTTCGCCTATACATACTCACCCTCACGACCTGGAGAGGGGTTCAGAGATTTTTCTGATTCCACATTGTGGTTTTGTACATTTTTGATTCCTAGAACCCCGTGGGAAAGTTCCAAGGTCTGAAAGGGTTGAAGTGCTCATCCTACGTCCGTTCCTTCAATTTTCTTCCATCTACCATCATTTTCCACCACCATTCACCCATATCCTATCATTCCCAGCCTTCTTCCACCTCCATATACCCACCAAGATGCTGTTTGGGGTAGAATCAAAGAGAAAGGAGGCCAAGGAGTCCAAAAGACCAAGGAGGATGACCCAAAGACGAGATCCGACCTATACGAAGGCTAAGGAGTGAGAGCCACCTCTACTCTATGGGCTAAATCTTTTCTTCTTCTCCTTTTTTCTACTGTTCTCCTTTGTTTCTGTATAAATGATGTTCTTCCATCTTTGTTCGGTGCCAACTATGCTTATTTATGACTCGTTGAGCTCCTCCTTGGCTATGTAGCCTGTTTTGGGCATGTTTATGAACTTTTACCTTAAGCAAACAATTTTATTTCAAATCTATTACATTTTCTATTCTACTTCTCTTTCTGGTTATGATTGCTAATTTGGTTGATCTCTTTCTTGCTTAAACTTCTATTTCTATCTATGTCAAGAGATTCGTTGTAGAAATAGATAAGAGTAGGTCGTTTGGATTGGAATCCAAAAAGAGAATGATTCAAGGTGATCTATGCAAAACCGTAGACCTGGGCACGTCCGGGCCTAGCCCGGCACGGTCGGACCTACTACTAGGTTCTACCCAGATCATACATGTTCCTAGCATCTCAGAATATTCTAGACCTGAGAGGGTATCTAGAATATTCTAGGGTGATGATTTGTCATCCTCGAGAGGGGTTTCATGTCATTGATGGGTTTTAGTCACGCTACGCGAAAGCAAGTGGGATGACCCCACAGGAATAGATACAACAGTACGTACCATGTCTGGATGTAGGTTGCTTGCTGGTGTGTTCAAGAGTTGTCTACACCTAAGAACGGGTGCATTGACTGCCCGACTTGTGGTTACATAGTCAGGAACTCCTTCTCTCTGATTAGTAGAATCGTATGGACTTTGTTTTGTTTTATTTTCTTTATTTTGTTTTATTTCATGATAACCTACTAGACTAGTTCTAGCTTCATACTTTTATCGACTATCAGATTGGCTTAAGTGACTTAAGAATGAGGTCTTAAGCGTCCTAAATGTCCCCATGTCTCTGTGTTCGACCCCGTATATCTACTTTAATCCCGTAATAAAGTTGCGAGGGCCCTTGAAGGTTTTGGGTTATAAATTCAAAGTTCGATTCATTCTGAGTTCGCCTCCTTTCAGACGCGTGATTTAGACCGTATCACACACTAAACGTTCGAGGGAGTAAGCTTAATTTAATTGATTTGTTCTCTTTTATCGGATTGTATATAAATTATTATAAGTGCTAATTATATATCTAGAGGTAATTTTGGTAGTACAAGTTGGAGGAAGTCAATCGGAAATGAACTGAATTGTTCATTTTAGTAGGATGTATGTGTATTATTGTAAGTACTAATTATATAATAACCACTAACAACACAAGTAACAAACAGAGCAAATATAATTTTGATTTATAAGCTATGGGTTGAAGGTAATAATAATTAATCAAGTTGTTCTCTTTTAGCGAGTTGTGTGTAAATTATTATGAGTCTAATTACATATTAACAAACACATGTCCAAGAAGAAAAGTGCATATAATTTTTGTAATGACATGTTGTATGTTAGAACAAATCAGTTGACAACGAGTTGTTCACTTTTAGTGGAATCCAATTATTTATTTTAGTAGGTTGTATATGTTATTGTCAAAAGTAATTATATAATAGCCGCCAACAAGCAAATGTCCGAAAAGGGAAAAATATAATTTCAATAATGACAAGCTATTGGTTAGAGACCATTACATTAATTAAGTTGTTCTCTTCCAGTGAGTTATATAACTAGAGGTAATTTGAATAATCACATGCTACAAGTTGGAGAAAATCAGCTGTAAATTAATCTAGTTGTTCATTTTAGTAGGTTGTATGTGAATTATTGTAAGTACTAATATATAATAGCCGCCAACATGCACATGCAAGAAAGAGGACAATGTAAGTTTGGTAATGACAAGCTACATATTGGAGGTAATTAGTAATTAATTAAGTTGTTGTCTTTTAGCAAGTTATGTTTGAATGATTATGAGTCCAGTTATAAATTAGCAGGCACATGGCCTAGAAAAAAAATACATATAATTCTAATAATGACACGCTGTAGATTGAAGAAAATAAGCTCACAATGAGATAGTGACAAGTCGTTGTCAATGATGGAGAGTGAGAGACTATTCTAGTAACTTGCTTCAATTATTTTTCTACAAGACAAGTGACAAACAATATTTAAATGGCTGAATTTTTTGAATTATGTGTCCTTGTCGGAAGGAGTCAGGTCACTGTTAATCAAGATAATCTCTCTTTGTGGGTGGTATATAAAATATTACAAATGACAGTTATGTAATGTTCATAGATTTGACAAGAAAAATCAACTTTATTAGAAGTTCAATTATCCGCCTATCAACTACTTAACCTAGACGTGTGTGAGATGTTAATTTAACTTGTGAATAAAAATGATTAAAATTAAAATTTAAAATTTTATAAATTATTTTAAGATTATTTTAATAGTATCACACGTGTTTGACACATATTATTTGTCCATTTTATTAATAAGCGAGTATGCTGCGTGCGGCACTTGCTGTTCATGTTTTTCAATACGAATTGTTTTCCATCATGGTTTCATTATACACAAAGTGTAGCTTATAATAAAATAAATGCGAGTTGGTCGGCATTTTTAGAAAGAAATTTGAGTATATCTTTTTATTAGCCGTGAAATGAACACGTATCAATGTGCTTCAGACCAATACTACAATGCTTGAAACAAAATCAACTTTTACATATTTAAATGATATCGAGCTAGCTACGTTGTGAGGTTGATTGGACATCGGTACAGCTTGTTTGTGTATTCCAGTAGTTTGATTAAGTACTCATTGATCAAGTTAGACTGTGTGTTTCAACAATATATTTGTGTGTTAATCAGTCAAATATATATGTCCTAAGAGGTTGGTGGGATTTAACTCAATATATAACTAGTTTCTTTCACTTAGTGGTTGTATATTGATTGTTATGTATTGGCAATGTAACACTTATCAAGAGACATACGAAAATTTTGGTTTCGGATTCAAAGGAAATTCCAGTAGCCTATCTATTTGTTCCACTAATATGTAAATTAATCCATTATGTCTCGTGCTTACAAGTTAGAAGACGTGAGCAGGATGTCAAACGAGTTGCTCTATTTTAATGGATTGTATCTAGTTAGCGCTCAATATGTTTGTGTGCTCATTATTGCAACTTGTTTTTTTACATCATGTTTGTGTTCTAATTGTCTAGTCTTTGTGCTTATATGTTGGCGAGAGTCAGCAGGCAGTTAATCGAGTTGCTCTCTGTTAATAGGTTATATATAAATTATTGTATGTCAATGTAGAACTAAATATTAACCCAACATAAATATATCATTTGGTAATGCTACACTACAAATTGGAGGTTGTCAGCTGGCTTTTGCTCTTAGTATCGGGGCTTATCTTTTGATCAATATCAATGCCAACAATTAGAGAGAAACCCAAAACATAAATCGAGATTATGAAGCAAAACAACTAATTCTTAACAAACATGATTAACACAATATACAAAAAACACAAATAAAATTTTCCTTCTTTTCTTCATAAAACTTGCATAACCAATGGCACATAAAAGATAATATATTCATGCTGGGAAATGCGGACACAAGGTATAGCAGCGGAAATAAATTTTTTATCTATATATATTCCCATAATAACAAAATCACATCAACTACTATGAAATAGGAAGGATGGTTTAACTAGTTATACTTAGTCCTAGTACAAGTCCAGCGATAACAACTTGTTTCAATGCAAATATTTTTTAGTTTCTCTAGAATAGTGGTTGTGTAACTCCTGGTCTTCACCACAAATGACGAACAAGACTAGGTTATGCAGTGATTGTTGTGGTCTCACCACAAACTGCAAGCTGACTTTACTCTCCGAGTAACAGCCAAAGGACTTCTGCCTCTAGAGTATTCCACATGGACCAACTAGAACTTATGTTATTCTACTAGAACAGACATGAAGGAGTTGTCCCTCCCGTTAGAGTACTAGTCACCAACTTGCTCTCCCACAACAGCGATTCTCCATTGTTCTCTCCCATCGATACCCCTCCCTTGTCGAGTAGGACTTGCTTGGACTCTCTTAGTTATTACAACCAGAGAGGATAACAATTGTTAGAGTAATTGATTCTTAATTGTGTTGTTGTACTCTGGAAAGCCCCCAATACCCTCTATTTATAGGCGGGGTTAGGGCCAGAGTTCCTAGTATGTACAAGATTTATGCGGGAGTGGAAGGATCAGAAGATCTTGAATTTTTACAACATGCAAACCACCAGACGATTGTATGATGACACAGACGGTCGTCTAGTCACATGAGACGATCCTCTCGCAATGCGAGACAACCATTTTGCAGTTTCCCAACCGCACATGAAATTGACAATTCGATTCCCATTAATGTTAGACAATATTTTTCTTGCACCACAAATAGTGAGCAATCGAAATGACCTAGGAAAGTATCTAGAACATTCCTCCAGTCTAGCTGAGCAATTTCACACATGCGAGACAGTTGTATCGCTCACCCAGACGGTCATCTGGTGAGTCGAGCTGAGCCGATTGGTTCATCGGAATGAACTGGTTGGTTCACACCTCAGTTTGGGAAGATCTTATCCAACTTGATTTCTGATTAGCCTGACAACCCAAATGACCATCTCAACATGTGAGATGCTCGTCTGACACTTATAAACGATCATCTCACCCTGTGAGATGGTCATTTGGAAGTGCAGTCAGCTAATTTGTTGTGTGAATTGAATGCCTAAATACTTTAGTAATCAAGCCAATCATCATTCAAGATTAAACTCCTCTTCTAGATGAGTTCCTTTTTCTATGACCGTATAGGTCCAATATCACGTTGGAAATGAATGTCGATAACTAACTTATGACATCACAAGCAAGGAGTGGTGACTAGTCACACATCAGTGTTGCCTAAGTGAATGGAAAGTTGGAGAATGACTTCAACCTACAATTTGTGTAAGGTGTTGTAGTGACTGTATAATTCATTTGTCGTCGATATCTAGGATGAACTTGAGGCATGGAAGGTCATCCTCTCAATGTTCAATCCATGTTCCTTGAACCAAGGACACACTGTTTGAGATAATGTGACTTTAATATCATATACTGATTCACATGTGCACACACATACGTTTCTCAGTCTTGTTTATCAAGTGGTCAGGATATCAATCTCCAACAGGAGGGACAAATCACATATCTATCACTCATAGTCTATCCCCATGTGTTAAAGTCACCCAATCATCACTGTTATAACAACCCATATTTCAAGACTGTGTTTGATGATGTCAAAGCGTACCCAACGACATGAGATGAATGTGGTGATTTCAAGTCTAAGAATCACAATCACCACCTTCACTATGAGAGACGACTATGATTATCATATGATGATTTCCTTGTGCCACTCTCAAGGTGGGTCTGTTCGATATATTGTTCTCTAACATGTATCTATGTGCTTGGTTTGATATTGTCACATCATGACTAATGAGATTCTGTCATCAACCAACCCACACTCTAGTCTTATATGTTGCTGGTGTCTATCTACCTTCTACAATAACAACTGAATAGGGACATATTAAGAAAATATACACCCTTTGCATTTGTATGATCTCATCCTCCAAGTCACATACTTGAAGACATATGTTATTGAGTATTGTCATTCTTTAGACATTCATAATGTTTCCTCATTATCTCATAACTGAATGAAATAGAATGAATTGGAAGCTTGCCTTTATGAGTATTACCTTTATGGTTTATGTCATGTCAATCATCACATGATTGGCTCTCTGGGCATACCTTACCAACAGACTCCCACTTGCACTAGAGCCAATCACACATAAATCTCATTCTTAGTTATCCAAACATGTCCACCATGTTTCTTCTATGCAAGTGCTTAACTCACCATGTTAGCAACATTTTGCTATTAGTCGGTATATTGTATGTTTCTTATCTTTTCTCTATGAGATGAAACCACTATAATATGATATCTGATATTCCTTGCCTAACAAGTAGCTCCATCATTATCACAATACTTCTATCAAGTCATCAATGGTTGGAACATCTATAAGTTCATCATATGAACTTCTAGATCCATATAGTATCACTATGTGTTCATAACATAAGTATACTCGACTTCTATTGTAGAAAAGAATTAATGGCTATTTGTTTGGAACCCTTGTAACTAACAATCAAACATATTTTATTGCGATCACTTTGTTATTATGGAAGCTTGCATCAATGTAACCCTTTACACCCAACTCTTCCTTTTATTGCTATCCTTAATTTCTAGCAATCTATCCTTAAGTACTTCACAAGTACTCATGGATGTCTTTAATGACATTTCAATAACCCTTATTGGAATTTACCATCATCTTTTCATATCCAATACATACAAAATTATATCTGATATGTACACTTATAGCATTCATGATAGATCCATTGCTACTACCTATGGCATCTTAATCATGGTATTTCTATTCTTTACAAGAATTGGAATATCTGGTTCATGAGAGACCAATCTAGATTCCCTCTCATTGAATCCTTTAGTGTTGAACTCCTTCAACACATTGCTATTGTATGTTCTCAAACTTTCATTGTGAAACATTCAATAACTATCTCTATAGATCTTGATTCTTATCTCATAATATGTTTCACTAAAACCTTCTTTGCTGAAGGGTTTTCCATGCCAGATCTCAACATTGAGATGTTATTGCTCATCATATGTGGAATATTCATATATGCTCCCACTAAATCTTTTGTAGTCATAGATTTCATCTTTTATCTTGATTCAAGTCAAACTCTTTGACTATCTTGTCAAGTCAAAAGATTCCTCCTATGAGTTGCTTGTTTCAATCCCAGATTGAACTATGTAGTTTATAGACTTTATTTGCTTTCTTGAAGTTATAAAACCTTTTAGGTTGTGTGACATACACATCCTTTGGTGTATTCTCTTTAAGGAATCCAATTTTATCTTCATATGCCAAATCTCTTAGTCTATTTTAACTACAAGAACAAGCATGACAATTGGTAAAGGAATTTGTATCATATTCAACAACTTGAATTAATTTGAAAAACTTTTCAAGCAATTCGTCCCTTTATGTTATCCATGTAGGTCTTTACCATAAGACCTTATTGTACCCTTTAGGTATTACCCCTTTAGGTGTCTCTATCAAGGTCCTACCTTGTTATCTTACATGGATCCCATAATGGCCTTAAGCCATTACTCATATTATGGTACTTAATAGCTCCTAGTTGATTCGTCGGCTTATCCTGTTATGACCAACCTATCTGAATTGTTGGATTCACAATCCTCCAATCTCTGATGTGTTCTATTAGAACTATTTTGTTCTGTGTCACATGATGAACTTGAGATTCCAAACAACTTGTAATTCTCTTAGTTCTCATTGTACCTCTTTGTTGACCTTGAACATTTCGAGTTCTACTTTTAATCCTACTGATTCTTTAGGAACTCAATTATGCTATCAACAAAACATTTTTTTGTTGGATTGGGATTAATAGTAATATTCAAAAATTATGGTTTGTGGATGAACTTTCTTTAAGAAACTACTTTGTCAATGTAGGTTTTGATCCTTTAGACATATTGGTACATTCCCAAAATCATATCATATATTATGTATTATAAACCATTTAGACGGTACATCATTTAGTGCTAGGTATATATTTATGAGGATAAGAAGATTAGATTATTGATAACATATCATGACTAATCATCATATTATTCCTTCATTATGACATATCATCATGTTCATATGGATTTGACTTGTGATCCATTATCACAGTTCTTTGAAGGTTCTCAAGGTATTGATGTTTAAAGTATTTCATCATTTGATCTCATCAAAGTTTCTTAATACCTTCATCAAAATCATACCTCATTTGTAATCTTCTTGAACACTTCAAGATATTTGTGTTTCTATTTTACTGAGCACATATCATCATATTACCCATATTATAAACAAATTAATTATCTATAGAATTTATTTCATAGGATCTTCATGCATCACATGTATGAGGTATGATGGAAGGCTTATCCTCCCACTACATTTAGTGAAGTATATCATGTCACATTGTATGTAAATAAGGCTTTGCATGTTTCCTTAGGTTTGATAACCAAGGAATCTAGAGTAACATCAATATGTATTCTACATAGACATTTCTTATATACGTCCAAGGTGACTATTTGTAACAACCCCGCCTCTCGGTAACCCCCAATTAAGGGAAACCAAGAGGTCAGAGCCGTTATCCCAATTTCCGGATCAAAGGTTCGACAAATAATCTATAGTAATAATAATCAAATTCTACTAAACTAAACTGAAAGGCTGTAATAAAAATTAACTTTGCATACCTTTTTAAAAAACTTGGATATCTACATCTATCCACATCTGGAGTCTATTCTAATTCCTCCTTTGTACTTTAATTCTTATTTAATTCCACATGTGCCACTTTACTGTTTGTCCTTTCCAATCTTGTACCTAAAACACCGACAAACAAAACATCAGTCAGCATATCAAAATATGTCGATATGTGGGGACAACAAAAAATTTCACAAATATGGCTAACAATCTAAATATCACAATCAAGTTATTAACAAGCTAATTTACGTTTTCAATGTGTCATTCTCCACCGCTTTTGCCCTAACCCTGGAATACCCTTTCTAGGGTTTCTCTTTTGCCATTGACTTAAGGCCACATTCTCAATCCCGAGCTTGGTGCCTGGGGTCACCCTTCATTGTGCCCTTTAATCATGCAATATCATAGGCCACCTTCTCAATCCCGAGCTTGGTGCCTGGGGTCAGCTCTCATGGTGCCCATTGGTCTTCCCTCCTGGGCTTGACCTTTTTGCATCATCCATAAAGGTGGCATGTAGGTGTGAGAATACACATTTATTTTACAATTATGATAATCATAATGACTTTATAATTTGCAATTATGAACATCCAAACTGATAGGTTGCATTCAATGCGATTAATCATCCGTGAAAAATTCGGGAAACTAATATGATTAATCATAATTAACAACATACCTGTTCAGTAGATTTCAAAAGCTAATAGTAATCCAAACAAGAAAGTATCCAGCCAAGTAGTTCAATCCACACATGCAAGCAAGAACCCTAAAAAGTACATGTAATCTAATTACCATTCACTTCTCAGATTATATTCATTTGAACTCGCTTCCTAGAGTTTACTGCTTCCTTTTAGGGTTTCATTAAGGTTCCTCTTCATTATTGATACCATAAACTCTAAAATAGCAAATCTGATCTCAAACCCTAACTAGCTTGTTAATTCCTTCTTAACAGGCTTAGGAACAACTTAACATCACTTTCCTCTAATGTATTTCAAATTAGTCCACATAAGAAAACATTAACCCTACTTTAGGGTTTTTAAGTTCATTGCCCTAAATCAGCCAATTAGGCATAAAGATCATCTTTTTAGATCTAAAATGCCCTTTTTTATTAACAACAGGTTAATATCATCTTAAATTATCCAAAGAACGCTGCTAAATCCCATTACATAAAAAATCAGGGTTTTTCATTAATAAAATCATTAAAGATAACATCTTCACCTATATTTCAAGTTACAAGTGTATCTAGGCCTTGAAAATATTTTTATTGCATTCCTTGCATTCTCTTGATAAATTTTCATATATAACTTGTTGCAATCTGAGTTACCAATCATAAGTTGTGATTTATTCAATTTAATTACTTATGGACCAATAAAAGAATGCCACGTCAGCTTTTAATACTCTCTTCTATTATTCTCGCTGGACTCATAATTAAGGGTAGAAATACCTTATTTCCCTCAGAGTTGACGCATAGGTAGGGACCCTTAGGTCTTTTGCCTCTCAACCATCTCCCTCCTCGCATAGGGCGCGATCCCATCTGCTGGGTCTGCTCCAACGCGACCCTCCTCCTCTCGCATCTGCAAGATTGCATGAGGTTTGCTTGCCCCCGTAGGTCCCCTCTCGGTTACATCTAGCCACCGATGACACCTCTTCATGGTCGAAGATGAGAGTAGAAGCTCCCCCCGATCCACATGACCATAGGAGGATCACGACAACGAAGTCATCATCCACTAGAATCATGACGAGATGTCGCCGACCGCAAACTCTCCCCACCATGCCATCATCTGCCAACACCTCCCTCAGGCACAAACACCACCACACCTGACCTGTCGTTGTTCCCTGGTTCTCCTCCAAGCCTCCCCTTTCTCTCTCAGCATCATGGACCAAGACGCTGGTTGCTGTCGTTGTCTGGTTTGCTCTGACGGCCACTGTGAAATCCTTAACACACGATCGTCAGTCAGCCCTATTGTGCTTGGACATGAAGGCAGACCCTGCTGTCCTGATCAATCCTTGGCCATGAAGGCCTTCCTCAAAGAGCGTTCTTCGACCATCCTTCCCTAGCTGTGGTGATGCTGATGGATGTTGGAGAGAAGAGTGCAGAGAGCAGTTTACGATCAATGCTGAGATAGTTAGGTAGGATTCCCTTCGATTAATTCAGGCTTTGGTCCTTTATATAAGTCCTAGGAGGCTTTAGGGTTAAGAGTACAAGGATAGGAGGGGGAGAGGTAGGCAAAGGATCGTTCCCTTTTCAAACACACATGGGTGAGAGACATCCTTGAATACCATAATTCATTAGAAAGGAAGGGGATTAAACATATTAATCAACATGCCTTACTCTCGCATAGCAAGACCTTTCAAAGCTATGTAAAACTTTCTATCTTGGAAACGACAACCAAGAGTCATATAGATAAAAGCACCACTATATGGTACTTATTGAATTTTTTGATCTTTAAATCACTAGGAAAGGCTTCATGCCTTGAAATCTAGATTGTTCTTCTCTCTTATTCTTTTATTTTCCTTTTAATCCCAAACTTTAGGGAAAGTCTTAAATTAGTATAATCTACTCATATCCCACGTTTGAGTCCTAAACCTGAAAGGAAAGAGGTGTTTTCTTCATATGCAAGTTATTCACTAATAAAACCAAATTAATTGATGTTTCTTCTTTCGTTTTCTCCATTGGGGCTCCTTGGACTCCAAGAAACTCTAATATTTCAAAATCCTTTTTAGTGGATACTTATTATCCTTCTAGATGCATCTATATCCATTATTTCTCATTATCTTATTCATTTCTTTAGTAAAATATTTCTTTTCGAGGATTTATCTTTATCTCTCTTTTTATTTCCTTTATTGGAATTCCTTTTAACATTATAAACCTTATGGATATGAAAACCCATCAAAGATAACTCAATCATACCTCTTTCCACTTATTTCCCATATTTTATCATTATCTTCAATTTCTTTCTTAATAAGGAAATATTTAATTGATCTTTTCTTTTCTTGTTGCATTATATTTGCAACTTTGGACTCCTTAGAACCCAAGGAACCCAAGAGGCACGAAATCCAACTTTGGATTATATTCTTTTGACTTCTAGAGGTTTCTACATCTTTCTTTTCTCCATTTCTTATTAATAATGGAGTTTCTTTTGTCTTTTCCTTGTTATTGGGCCCAATAGCGAATAAAGCCCACAAGAAAACCAACAAGGCTATTGTAAACGAAATTCATTTATTCAAAACAAATTATATCATTATTTGTTCAAATATCTTTAATAGGAGAAATTACATTTCTCACCAAAAGAACCCAAAAATTGGGGTTGTAACATCCTTCCCCTCTTATAGGAATTTTGCCCTCAAAATTCCACCAAGCACACAAACAAACAGGATAAGCCTTTCTTATGTCCATCGGGGCTCCCATGTGGCTTCAACCTTTCCATGGTGCTTCACAAGAACCTTCATCATCTCATATTCTTCCATCTGAGTTCTTTCTTACCTTGGTATATCGTACCCTCATAGGTGACTCAGGACATTTCAGCCTCTCAAAAGCTGAATAGGTTCAGGACTCAGCACATGGCTTGGGTAACTCATATAGTGCTCTAGATCAGACTCATGGAACACATTATACATCATGTTATCCTTAGGGGTAAGGCTAAACACAACCATCTCCACCAATCCATCTCAAATGGACCCATATATCGGGGACTCAACTTTCTCAACTGTAGCTTAGTGGGTTCGAATTTTCACGTCACATACTCTCCCATAGTGAACTGCATGTTAGTCTTGCTTTGCATCAGCTCACGACTCCGGTCGTGCCTGGGCTCTCTTTCAGCCATTGCACGATCAAAGCGACTTCATCTGCACACACTGTGATTCTTTTCTGACCTTCGCAAGGCCCCTTCACCCACATCATCTCAATGAAGTGGTGACCGACACAACCTCCCTTACAGAGCTTCTTTACATCTCGATACTGGCTATGGTGGTTATCAACACATCTTATAGAAGACAAGAACTGTCTCCATGTAACACCCTGAATGAGCACACATGCTCTCATCAGACCCTCTAGTCTGGATCATACTAACCATTAGTCAGGGGTGATAAACTGTACTAACATTGAGTTCTTTATGCACCTACTTCCATCACATGGAAGTAAATCTTTAGATTAAACTCAAGAACTTGCATCATGGTGTAGTCAAACCATCTCTCTCATATGTAGTTCAACCAGATCCATCTCTTGATAGTATTCTTCCTTTCTCATGTCATCTAGGTAAGGCAATCTACCATAACCCATATTGCATCTTGACCTTCCTTGGTCTAGGGGATACTTACCAAAACATCCATAGTGATCAAATCCCAATCCTCCTTGGGGACTCTTCATCCTCTATACCAACTCAATGGGTTATTGATGTTCATCCTTCACCTCCTGACATGCACAACGACAAGCCACATGCACCTTTATACACTTTTCATCTTAGGCATCAAAGTACTGCTACTGCTTTTATCTTAGCAGTACCATGGTGTATGGTGATCTTAAAATCATGATCTCTTATATGTCATGATTCCTCAAGATTGATCCCTCCGAAACCCTAAACCACTCTAGTTGGGGTTTCATCACCTTCTTTTCCAGAGAAGTGCATTTGAGGTTCTACAACCATCCTTTTATTACATCAAGGCCTAGGTTGGCTAACCAAACAACTACTAACTTGATCAACGATCTCGTTACATCAGAGTGTTAGCCAAACATATCTCACAAACTTAGGGTTAACCTAACAACCTCTTCTAGCCCCTAGCTAAACTAGGCATCTGCACCTCAACCAGAGCATCCATTACCACTTCACATCCTTAGGTGTTAGGTAATGTTGAAGACATACACCTCCACTCTAGGTCTATCTTCATCAAGAAACTCTGAGCTCATCCTCTTGGTTTTCAAACTCAACCTTGTATAACTCATAGATCATGATATAACATCCTCACAAGATGATTACCTTAATACTCTTGATGTTTTTAAACCATCTACATATCGTTTATTCCTCAAGGGTATGTTAGCATCTCTGTCCTCATACCTCATGGAAACGTTCCAACTCACATCACCTTTTATCCTTGGTGTATGTCATGCATATTGTCTTATCTCTCACTCCCATAACAAGAGGAAATAAGCATTTAGCTGCAGTCCAAATACAAAGTTCTTCCTATTTAAGAGTAGAGATGGCACATCCCACCTTTCCAGTACACCTTTAAATCTAAGTTGAAACGTGCCACATATGTCTCTATATCACAATCATCTCGATATCAAGGTTACTTCCATGGAAAACTAGTTTCGAACCTACTTGGGTCACCACACAATCCTTGGTCATATCATCTAGGTATATAGGGTGACGACACTTTTAGAATCATCCCTCTTCCCTTATGCATCCAGAGAGTGCCCTACTCATCTTCCCTTTGGGTCCCATGAGTTCATGAAGGTGATCAATCTCCTATCCCATGGCCCTCAGACAATGACAGTTGTTACCTCCTGACCCTTTGGTCATGTGCAACAAGGGAATTAGGCAACTCCTACTTCCATTGATCTTATCCCTACCTGACCCTAGGATATACTTAGGATTCTATTATAGTACATGTCTAACTTAAAACCTTACCCAAGCCTTCATCATCTCTCTCTGCATTCATGGGCTAACTTTCATCCTTTCATAGGGGTCATGGCAACTTGCCTACCTTGGTCAGGCCCCATACTGATTACCTCCATGGTAACACATCCATATGCACTTAGAGATGGTTATCTATGGGTCTACAGGTTCATTTTCATACCATGTACTTTTCACTTAGCTTCTCAAGATCCTATGAGACCTCTTTAGGTTACCTCAAACCAACAAAACTGGTATACACCTTACAAAAGGGTCCCTCTCCTAGGATGGGAGGAAACTTCATCTTGATAACAATGGTCACAAACATCCTCATGTCTAGGGTTTACATCCACATGACCATGCTTAACCGTAGCATGCTACTAAGGCACAAGCAGACCACCTACTAAACCATGCTAGGTCACACTTGTTCTCATCCTCAACATTGGATCAAGATCATACCTTCCCATGTTATCAACTTAGTTGTGAGGGGTTCATCAAACACACCTTAAACTTAAGGAGTTTCCCTTTCCTTGTGAGGAGTGCCATGGTCGAATCTATAGAAACTCAAACCTTTGTCATGAGCATCGGGTACACCACTACCCCCCTTAGGTCTAGGAACCCTAGGTTCACTTTTTGGGTGTCCAACATCATGCTCAACCTCTTAACCATGAACCAATCAGGCAAAAGGTATGACATGCACTCCCATGATACTTTTATTCGAGAAACACCTCGGAGTTGAGTCCTCCTCAAGGACAACCAACTAGGTATAAAGCCTCACAACTGGTTACTCAAACCTCCTCAGGGTCTAAGGCACTCTTTGTCTCATCTCAGCAGGTAAAATCCTATACCATAGGCACATAGGTACCAGAAACATCATCCTCTCTCTAGGGTTTGGTTCCTCTAATGGAAACCAAGATATCCCCAGCCTCCAGGGATCAAGCATGAGGCAACCACTATCATCCACTTAGGTCGTATCATCCTAAACTCCCCACTTTTCCTCATATCTCAGAGTCTAGGCTTCCGACCTTCTTGCATGAGTCCTTCTCTCTCTTTCTAGAGCTAACCCTACAAACAACCTCACTACCAGAGGTTCTCTCTCCATGAAGTTGGATCAAGATCACAGACATACCCCTACATGGGTGATACCTATGTTCAAACTTATGTCTGCTCAAGGTTATCCATAGTTCTTTATGCTTATCTCATAAGCTATCCATCATACTCTCCTGGCCAGGGTTTTAGCCTACTGTCAGCACTATTGGTGTACTCTGGGTGCATACTATGCCATGCTCATATAATCCCACGGGGTTTCCATAGGTTCTTCTCTATCCTCATCAATGAAGGAGCTATCCTTTGCTCTAACATGCATGATCCTTCGTAGGGTTGGGTTGTCAAAGGTACTAGGCCATCCAACCTCTCATGGCTCATATGGCATCCCAAAGGCATGTCCATCCAAACACCTAGTCTACCATGACATCTAACTCATCATGTCATCTCTCTCTAACCAACACTTAGGGTTAGGGTTAGCATCATCCAGAGGATGTGCCAGGTCTCCACTTATAATAGAGGTCTCTACCTCCAAGACTAACTCTCTTTACTTATCCTCCTGACAAGAAGGTCTAGCCTTAGGTCTCTCCTGAGGGCATGACAACATAGGTCATATGACCTAAGCATGTATCTATTCTTTAGTTCACGCTTAAACTATTAAGCTTATGTCCATGACATCTTATTTACATGCTTTTCATTAATTTGGTGGAGGATTCCTTAAACCTTATCAATCTTACCCATACCTCAAGAGGGTGAGGAAAAGAGAGAAAACCCTAATCCTTATAATCCTTAACAACATTTGAGTTGATAAGGGATGAACAAGATGAGAGAGTCCTAAAGGTATCTTATTTCAAGTCAAATCCTGAGACATTGGCCAGGAAGTCACACTAATCCAGGAGTCCTCGTATTCCGACTAGCGGTGCGGAGGAAAATCTTGCCAGCCCCCAGACGTGATCCTTTTCTAGACACCTCTGTCTTTCATAAAATCCTCTAATAACTCCCTTGGGTTCTACGGAGTTTGTGAAATTTATTAATTATTACAGATTAATTGAGGAACCTAGGCTCGGATACCAAATGTAACAACCCCACCTCCTGGTGACCCCCAATTAAGGGAAACTAAGAGGTCAGAGCCGTTATCCCAATTTCTGGATCAAAGGTTTGACAAATAATCTATAATAATTATCAAATTCTACTAAACTAAATTGAAAGGTTGTAATAAAAATTAACTTTGCATACCTTTTTCAAAAACTTGGATATCTACATCTATCCACATCTGGAGTCTATTCTAATTCCTCCTTTGTACTTTAATTCTTATTTAATTCCACATGTGCCACTTTACTATTTGTCCTTTCCATTCTTGTACCTAAAACTTCGACATACAAAACGTCGGTCAACATATCGAAATATGTCGGTATGTGGGGACAACCAAAAATTTCACAAATATGGCTAACAATCTAAATATCACAATCAAGTTATTAACTAGCCAATTTACATTTTCAATGTGTCATTCTCCACTGCTTTTGGCCTAACCCTGGAATACCCTTTCTAGGGTTTCTCTTTTGCCATTGACTTAAGGCCACCTTCTCAATCCCGAGCTTGGTGCCTGGGGACACCCTTCATGGTGCCCTTTAGTCATGCAATATCATAGGCCACCTTCTCAATCCCGAGCTTGGTGACTGGCGTCACCTCTCATGGTGCCCATTGGTCTTCCCTCCTGGGCTTGACCTTTTTGCATCATCCATCAGAGTGGCATGTAGGTGCGAGAATACACATTTATTTTACAATTGTGATAATCATAGTGACTTTATAATTTGAAATTATGAACATCCAAACTAATAGTTTGCATTCAATGTGATTAATCATCTGTGAAAACTTCAAGAAACTAACACAATTAATCATAATTAACCACATACCTGCTCTGTAGATTTCAAAAGCTAATAGTAATCCAAGCAAGAAAGTATCCAACCAAGTAGTTCAATCCACACATGCAAGCAAGAACCCTAAAAAGTACATGTAATCTAATTACCATTCACTTTCTCAGATTATATTCATTTGAACTCGCTTCCTAGAGTTTACTGCTTCCTTTTAGGGTTTCATTAGGGTTACTCTTCATTATTGATACCATAAACTCTAAAACAGCAAATCTAATCTCAAACCCTAACTAGCTTGTTAATTCCTTCCTAACATGCTTAGGACCAACTTAACATCACTTTCCTCTAATGTATTTCAAATTAGTCCACATAAGAAAACATTAACCCTACTTTAGGGTTTTTAAGTTCATTATTGCCCTAAATCGGCTAATTAGGCATAAAGATCATCTTTTTAGATCTAAGATGCCCTTTTTATTAACAACAAGTTAATATCATCTTAAATTATCCAAAGAACACTGCTAAATCCCATTACATCAAAAATCAGGGTTTTTCATTAATAAAATCATTAAAGATAACATCTTCACCTATCTTTCGAGTTACAAGTGTATCTAGGCCTTAGAAAATATTTTTATTGCATTCCCCTGATAAATTTTCATATATAACTTGTTGCAATCTGAGTTACCAATCATAAGTTGTGATTTATTCAGTTTAATTACTTATGGACCAATAAAAGAAAGCCACATCAGCTTTTAATACTCTCTTCTATTATTCTTGTTGGATTCATAATTAAGGGTAGAAATACCTTATTTCCCTCAGAGTTGACGCATAGGCAAGGACCCTTAGGTCTTTTGCCTCTCAACTGTCTCCCTCCTCACGTAGGCCGCGATCCCGTCTGCTGGGTCTGCTCCGATGCGACTCTCCTCCTCTCGTGTCTGCAAGATTGCATGTGGTTTGCTTGCCCCCGCAGGTCCCGACTCGGTTACAGCTAGCTACTGGCGGCACCTCTTCATGGACGAAGATGAGAGTAGAAGCTCCCCCACCCCGATCCACATGACCATAGGAGGATCATGACAACAAAGTCATCATCCACCAGAATCATGACGGGATGTCGCCAGCCTCAAACTCTCCCCACCATGCCATCGTCCGCCGCCACCTCTCTAGGGCACAAACACCACCGCAACCGACCTGTTGTTGTTCTCTGGTTCTCCTCCAAACCTCCCCTTTCTTTCTTAGCACCATGGACCAAGACACTGGTTGCTGTCGTCGTCTAGTTTGCTCCGACGGCCGTTGTGAAATCCTTCACACACGATCTTCAGTCAACCCTGTTGCGCTTGGACATGAAGGCAAACCCTGCTGTCTTGATCAATCCTTGGCCATGAAGGCCTTCCTCAAAGATTGTTCTTCGACCATCCTTCCCTAGACGTGGTGATGCTGATGGATGTCGGAGAGAAGTGCACAGAGAGCAGTTTACAATCAATGCTGAGATAGTTAGGCAGGGGTCCCTTCGATCAATTTAGGCTTTGGTCCATTATATAAGTCCTAGGAGGCTCTAGGGTTAAGAGTATGAGGATAGGAGGGGGAGAGGTAGGCAAAGGATCATTCCATTTTCATACACACATGGGTGAGAGGTATCCTTGAATACCATAATTCATTAGAAAGGAAGGGGATTAAACATATTGATCAACATGCTTTACTCTTGCATAGCAAGACCTTTCAAAGCCATGCAAAACTTTCTATCTTAGAAACGACAACCAAGAGTCATATAGATAAAAGCACCTCTATATGGTACTTATTGAATGCTTTGATCTTTAAATCACTAGGAAATGCTTCATGTCTTGAAATCTAGATTGTTCTTCTCTCTTATTCTTTTATTTTCCTTCTAATCCCAAACTTTAGGGAAAGTCTTCAATTAGTATAATCTACTCATATCCCACGTTTGAGTCCTAAACCCGAAAGGAAAGAGGTGTTTTCTTCATATGCAAGTTATTCACTAATAAAACCAAATTAATTGATGTTTCTTCTTTCTTTTTCTCCATTGGGGCTCCTTGGACCCCAAGAAACTCTAATATTTCGAAATCCTTTTTAGTTGATACTTATTATCCTTCTAGATGCATGTATATCCATTATTTCTCATTATCTTATTCATTTCTTTAGTAAAATATCTCTTTTCGAGGATTTCTCTTTATCTCTCTTTTTATTTCCCTTATTGGAATTTCTTTTAACATTAGAAACCTTATGGATATGAAAATCCATCAAAGATAACTCAATTATACCTCTTTCCACTTATTTCCCATATTTTATCATTATCTTCAATTTCTTTCTTAATAAGGAAATATTTAATTGATCTTTTCTTTTCTTGTTGCATTATCTTTGCAACTTTGGACTCCTTGGAACCCAAGGAACCCCAGAGGCACGAAATCCAACTTTGGATTATATTCTTTTGCCTTCTAGAGGTTTCTACATCTTTCTTTTCTCCATTTCTTATTAATAATGGAGTTTTGTTTTATGTTTTCCTTGTTATTGGGCCCAATATCCAATAAAGCCCACAAAACAACCAACAAGGCTATTGTAAACGAAATTCATTTATTCAAAACAAATTATATCATTATTTTTTCAAATATCTTTAATAGGCAAAATTACATTTATCACCAAAAGAACCCAAAAATTGGGTTTGTAACACTATTTCTAATGATAGTCTTGAGGTATCAATTACAATCCTTTGGTATTTACATTATAAACATTCATCTTAAAATCTTTCATACAAAGACCTTTTAGATATTTGGGCATTGCCATGCAAGATCATATCTTTTTAAATAGAAACATAAACAACCTTTTATTGATTTATCATCCTTGCCATACAAGATGCATAAAAGAAATGTTTCTAATGGCATAATGAAATAGCTGTTCAACTAACTCGGTTACATGCCCATTGTGCTAAGATAAATGTTAAATGTTGACCAAAGCTTCTGCAACTCTTGCGCCGCCTTGTCCATCATTGTCCTTCCATGAAGCTCTTTACTTCTGGTTAGATCTTGCACATCAAGTATGTCAAATCTCTATTTGGTATCACATACCAAATAAATAAGTAATTAAATTTATCTTATAACATTTATACCTAAAGTGGAGGCATCAATGCATTCATTCTTCTTCTTCTTCTTTAATTCGTCTAACCAGAGTGGGGAATTTCTTTTCCAATGTCCATGCTGGTGACAATGGTGACAATCAGCTCTTGTTTTCTTTACTCCACATTTGCTTTGATATATGAAGACTTGGGCTTCTTGCTAGGTTAAGAACTCTTCTTATCTTTGCCTTTGCCTTTAGACTTCCCCTTTGTCTTGCTGATTATCATCACTGACTTGGGCTTATCTTTCTTCATTTGTGTCTCAGTTGTTTTCAACATGCCCAACAACTCTATCAACAGTTTGTCAAAGTCGTTAATGTTGTACTTCATGACAAGCTGACTATATGACTCTGGAAGAGACTGCAGAATCACATCAGAGGACAACTTTTGACCCAAGGGGAGTCCTACTCTAGTTAGGTTCTCCACATACCCAAAGAGCTTGAGTGCATGAGGACCTACTAGGTCTCCCTCTCCCATGTTACATTCAAACAATGCCTTGGAGACATCATATCTCTCTTATCTTGCCTGATATTGGAACATGTGATTGAGATGTGTGACCACCTCAATCACATCTATGTTCTCATGTTGCCTCTGCAACTCATAGTTCATGGAGCATAGCATTAGACACTTGACAACCACAATGTCTTCAGTATGCTTCTTGTAAGCATCCCCATTATCCCTTGGTGCATTTTGAGTGGTTCCTCTAGTTCTAGCATCTTTTGGACATAGAGCTTGCTCTCTCGTGTGAGAACAATTCTCAACGTCCTAAACCAGTCATTGAAGTTGTTCCCAGTTAGTTTCCTTCTCAAGGACCGATCACAAAGAAAAGCAATTGTTGTTCATTGCCATTTGGTTCTACAAAATAGTTTGCAATTTTGTCAAAACTAAATTTTGATTTGATTAAGTTTGGGCGATAATAATTATATCTTTAATTCATCATCATTTTCATTAATTTTTTCAAATTGATAACCCTCAAGTATTAATTCAGTAAACTGTAGCAAATAATTTTCTAATGAGCCAAGATCCATATTTCATCAAGTCACGAGTCATCTTGGCTGATCACCCACAACTTGACTGTTTAGGTAGGCAATCATGACAATTTCATCATATGCAACTCTTGGATAGATGATATGTGCAACCCTTGCCATGATCATCTACATGCCTCTGGGCTTAGGCTCTTTGAGTCACCAGTTAAGCCTGAACCAATAGCCAATATGATAATAATGCACCCTGCTTTGGTGGCAATTACATTACTACCATCACCTTCCATGAGGCAGACGACACATCACGCTTTAGCGTAACATATGCTTGTTCGACAAGAGTTTCATGTGTGTTGCTATTAGAAAGCATCTTAGAATTAATATATTTGATTTGAGGGATTTTATATATATCATATATATATACATATACTACATCCAACCACAACATATATAGTATGTATCACATACATATTATATCCCACAACGTGAACATGCAATATGAAACAAAAAGTGATGGTTCTGACTGTATATGCTTGTAATTCCTTAGAGCCACAAGGAATTACTACCACCTAGGTCAATCATCACATATCATGTATGAACCTATTATTTGTGTAGATCTGTGCTTGCCAATCTGGGTAGATCGATTCAACCCTTGAACCGATCATTTCACCTCTTGGTCGATCGGTTGGTCATCACAGATGATCATCTAGCCTCCATTTCAACCAATGTTTGGACTCCTCCTAGATAGTCAGTTGGGTCCACCAGGTGGTCATCTGGTTCCATTATTCTATCCTCCATGGTCCCCCAGACGGCCGATTCATCGCACAAACTGGTCGTCTCATCCGGCGATGATCATCTTCTTCATCGTTGTAAGAAAAGAAACTATCATGTTGCTATTTAAACTATTAGATTGTAAAGAGAAACCTAAAGTTATATTCGAGGTGAGAAAAGGTAGGAAATAATTAACTTTACATTTAGAAGAGGGAGGTAGATGTTCAGTACACAAACCGATATAAACGTGAATAAAAACAAACCATCCAACCACACACAAATATTGGGTATTGGCCATAACCACTCTACATATCCACCATAAAAACCACTATTAAGGCGATACTTTATATATATATATATATATATATATATAAGTTTAGGATTATGTGGTCTTTGATCAGATATGCATATGAGGTAGTTTAAATATGCATATCGTATGCAATAAATAAACAATTAAACCAAAAATCTGATCATATCAATTATCCTAAAATATAGTAAATTGACGTGGCTCTGGTACCACTGTTGGGAAATACAAACACAGAGTATAGCAGCGGAAACAAAAAGTTATCTGTCTGTATTCCCAAAACAACAAGATCGTGTCAATTACTATGAAATATGAAGGATGGTTTAACGAGTTAGTCCTGGTCTTGGAGAAAGTCCAGTGACAACAACTCACTTCAATGCAATTGATTTCTAATTGCTCTTGGACGGTGGTAGTGCATCTCCTGGTCATCACCACGAACGACGAATAGGACCGTTTCTGCAATGATTCCTGTGGTCTCACCACAGACTGTAAGTTGACTTTGTTCTCCTAACAGCAGCCAAAGGACTCTTGCCTCTAGAGTAGTCCACACGGACCAATTAGAACTCATGTTATTCAACTAGAATGGAAAGGAAGAAGTTGTCCCTCTTGTAGATTTACTAGTCACCAACTTTCTCTCCCACAACAAAAATTCTCAGTTGTTCTCTCATGTTGCTATTCCTCCCTTATCGGGTAGGACTTGCTTGGGCTCTCTTGATTACCACAACCAAAGAAGACAATAATTTTCAGAGCAACTGATTCTCAATTGTGTTGTTGTTATTTGGGAAGCCCCCAATACCCCTCGATTTATAGGTGGGGTTAGGGCCATGGTTCCCAGTATGTACATGATTTGTGTGGGAGTGGAAGGGACATGAAGATGTTGAATTTTTGCAACCTACAAACCACGAGATGGTCATGCGAGAGTGGAAGTGACCAGGAGATCTTGAATTTTCACAACCTAAAAACCACGATACGATCATCTGGTGACCTAGACAGTTGTCTAGTCACATGATACAATTGTCTCACATTGCATGACAGTCATTTCACAATTTCCCAATCACACACGAAATTGGTAATTTGATTCCAATTAATGTTACACATTAATTTTCTTGCACCACAAGTATTATTCAATCGAAACAAACTAGGAAAGTATCTGAAACCTTCCGCTAGACTAACTGAGTGATCTCATACATGCGAGATGGTCATCTCACTCACCCAGACAGTGGTCTGGTGAGTCAAGTCGAGCCAATCGGTTCATCAGAATGAACCGGTGGGTTCACACCTTGATTTAAGAAGATCTTAGCCAATTCAATTTCTGATTAGCCCGACGACCCAAACGGCCGTCTCAACATTTGAGATGCTCATATGGCACTTCCAAACAGTCATCTCACCCTGTGAGATGGTCATTTGGCAGTGCAGTCAGCCAATCTATTTTGTGAATTTAATACCTAAATACTTTAGTAATCGATCCAATCATCACTGAAGATTAAACTCTTCTTCTAGACGAATTCCTTTGTGCGTGACCCTATAGGTCCCATGTCATGTTGGCAGTGAATGTCCATAACTAACTTATGTCATCACAAGCAAGGAGTGGTGCCTAGTCACACATTAGTGCTACCCAAGTGAATGGAAAGTTGGAGAACAACTTTAACCTACAATATGTGTAAGGTGTTGAAGTGATTGTATAATTCCATTGTTGCTGATATCTAGGATGAACTCGAGGCATGAAAGGTCATCCTCTCAACTTTCAATCCATGTTCCTTGAACCAAGAGCAGAATGTTTGAGATAATGTGACCTCAATATCATATATTGATTCACATGTGAATGACATACGTTTCTTAATCTCGCTTATCAAGTGGCCAGGATATCAATCTCCAGCAGGAGGGGTAAATCCCATATCTATCACTCACAGTCTATCCTCATGTGTCAAAGTCACCCAATCATCACCGTTATAACAACCCATGTTTCAGGACTGCATTTGATGATGTCAAATCATACCCAATGACATGTGATGAGTGTAGTGATTTCAGGTCTAAGAATCACAATCACCACCTTCTCTAAGAGAGATGACTATGACTATCATATGATGGTTTCCTTGTGTCACTCTCAAGGTGGGTCTGTCCGATACGTTGTTGTCTAACATGTATCTATGCTCTTAGTTTGATATTGCCATATCATGGCTAATGAGATTCTTTCATCAACAACCCACACTCTAGTCTTATGTGTTACTGGTGTCTATCTACCTTCTACAGTAACAACCGACTAGGGACATATTAAGAATGTGCACACTCTTAGCATTTGTATGATCTCATCCTTCAAGTTGCATACTTGAATACATACATTATTGAGTATTGTCATTCTTTAGACATTCATAATGTTTCCTCATTATTTCATAACTGAATGAATTGGAAGCCTGCCTTTATGAGTACTAATCAAACCCTTTATGATTTATGAAATGTCAATCATCACATGATTGGCTCTCTGGGCATACCTTACCAACAATTCAGTCATCACAAATCATGCTCAACTCCATTAAAATTGTAATCAAGACTTATTGCTCAGATGGGATTCACTTTACATTTGTTATTGGAATATGAAACAACAAACTCAATCTACAACCCATCCCAGGAAAGAGATAGTACAAGGACATTCTAGTCAAGATTATTCTATTTACATATTTTTTGTAATGACCTCTCCATTGGATAGTATTATATCGAAAAATATTTGAAACAACCTCATGAGACTCATATAGATCCCCAATGAGTGGATATCTCACACTCAAGCTAGATACATGCATCAACATCTTAAGTATATGAACTTAAAACAAACTTACAATTATTGAAAATTCTAGCATATATTTTTAGCAATTATTCAAATCTAGTTCACTATAATAATTGAATCAATCAGATAAGGTGATCACTTAGATCAAATCCAACTTAAAATCATATTTTAGAGAATTCTGTGAAGAAATTAGTAGATGCTACTTAATTTAGAATGAGAATCTTTCAATATGAGTAACAAGTCAAGATCTATACATTTAGAATCAATGTATACCTATAACATCATCTTTGTGACACCCCACCAGCCGGACCAACACACATCCTATAGTCCTAAACTGAAGTACATATAAGACATTTCTAACCAACATGACTACTCAAATGACAAGTACACATACATCATATTTAGAGTAGATATTAAATTTTGTAATCAACTAATTGTCAATATTTAAAATCACATTACATACTAGACAGATAAGAATGAGGTAACATATTATATTTATAAAAGAATAACTAATTTCCACAACAAGAAATGTGTTCAACAACAATAGATTTATCAAGTAGCAATAAAAAATGTAACAAATGTTCAACTCATGTTCTACATGTCTTGCCATCTTTTTATTCATTTACCGTAGAACTATTTGACTTGTACCTCATCGATTAGAAATTTCCATGCCTGATTCTCATTTCAACAACCCAAAGCCACTATCTTAGGGTTTAGATGGCCATCTTAGAATATCAACAATAGACCCTAGTCTACCACATGGTTTCCTAAAGAGGCTCAGGTCCTCATCTTGGATACACAAGCTAGGAACAAATATAACAACATATCAAAGTATCACATATAATCACATTTCACATGTTTCACAATTTTCATTTCATCATAGTTTATTCCTCATGGACATGGACTTTCATAGTAGAGGTTTAGAGTTATAATCATACTAGATGACTCATCCATGAAACCTAGTGGTCTAACATTCAAGGTCTCAAATCACACTCTAAAAAGTCTTCAAATAATATTTTGATTACTGAAGGAGGTCTGTTTCATTTCCCTAGTGTGGTACTTAGGGGAAGCTCACAGTGTCTAAGACACCTAACTAGATGTGTCAATATTTCACTTGTTATAATCTCTTTTTGCTCATCTGAAAGAAATTTCAGATCATCATTTATCATATGTGTATATTATCGCACAACTAGAATGACATAAAGCATATTAGGGTTAACAAAAAAGGCAAGCATTATATCAAGAAATAAATCAATCTATGATTTACAACATTCATGTTTCTTTCTCATTCCCACATCATTTAATATTTTTTTATCATCAATGGGATATCATCCTAAGACATCATCTCATCATCTAGTATCTACCCTAAATAGGGATCCTGAAAGGTAATCGATAAATGCTAACTCAATCTTATTATATATTTTATCAGTTCATTACATATCATTGTTCTCATAAAAAATTCACAAGGCATTAGAACTAGTCAAAATATAGGTATACATACATCTTATGACATTCATCATACTCAAAACACGTTTATCATGCAACATGTCCTTATTCCATTCAAATTCTATAGATATGAATAAATATCAAGCATAAACATGCATAAAACACTTAATACTCCTCATTTACTATTTCTTATTTTTCAGTTAGAGTTACAGTCTAGCACATATGTAATCTCATTTGAAATTTGTCACATTAGATCATTCTTAGAATACAAGTGCTCCATAGACAATTACAATCCAAACATTCATTCTTATGAATCAAATTACATCCTTGAACTTCATCTTGTAGTTGAATTAGACTATACTTATTATGTACATTCCTTAATTCTTTATTCTAAAGAATCTTATTCATCATTATCACATAGCTTATCATATTAGGGTTATAGTTAGATTCTCAGATCCACCAAGATAACTACTTGGTTTTCTCCTCACTTTAGGTTTGTTACTCTTAACCTTCTTCATTTCATGTTCAATACATCATTGGAACCAATCATTCTTAAATCACTTAATTTGCAGTACTTATTTCTCACTAACATTCATCAAGGAGAAGTTGTGATGTACTCCTATCAATTCCAATCAACCCAAAAGTAATTAAATAAATAAAATATAGACTTAATCATACTTGTTCAATTGAATCCATTCATAACTTATCATCAATTCCATTTCCTTCATTGCATTTAGATGTGTATATCATGCCATTTGTCTTTGAATGGAATTTCCTTATGAGAATACTCCCTTTAGGAAAATATAATGGATTAGGGTTACTTCTTATTATCTCTTAATCTCTATTTGTCTTCTCAATTCATAAAAATTGTGTAAAAGACTTGCATTCATGTGATATTTACTTATTGTTCCATAAATTATGTTAGAATACATACATTAATCTTAGATCATCTCAATAAGACTTATCACTTTGAATTTAAGTAATAACACCTACAATTGAGCATCTTTTCACATTCACAGGATTATATGTGAGTTTGGCTTTATCTCTCATACTCATCTTAATACGAGACTTATATGGTTTTCAAAAGTCATCCTAGTTAAACACATCAAAGTCATATCATTTAGTAATCTCATCATGTTGTACAGAGGTTCATCAAGTCTGTTTAAGACACATGGAAACTCTAGTTTCTATTCCACCCAATGAACCAATTATTTACAAGCATACAACGATTCATTAACTCGTTTGAGTCCATCCCTCAACATTAACCTAGACATGGATTTCCTCCATATAAAACTCTCATATACTAATTCTCATGTACATAACATATTCAATTCAAGGAAGGATTCAAAAATTTAGTTGAGAAACTCGTGCTTATTGAGTTCAAATATGATTACATACATGTCAGCTAAATTTCCAATCAAATTGCCCATTGGGACAATTTATAAGAAAAATTGGTGTAGAATGATGTATTTCTTTATCCATAAGAATTATAATATAACTTGAATCAATATATTAAGAACTAACTAAATACAAATCAATGAGAAGAATCCAAATCAATAGCATTTGATTCCCTAAAGATCTTCTCAAATACATACAAATACAAACAAGCATTTTTGGTCAATCAAGGTGGATAGAATTAGGATTTCTGCATAATCACAGAGATTAAGACATATATGCATGCTCACCTCAGGTGCCAAGAACCTTAAAAACATCACATATGATCTGAATTTCTAGAATTCCATCAAGGTTCTAGCAATTGAATCTATTTTTTCCTCCTCTCAACTCAGAAACCTTAGAAATTAAGAATAGGAGATAGAGTGAGAAAATAGGGTGATTTGGTATCATTTTGAATCAAATCAAAGGAGGGATGGAATCTTAACATGTGAGACTAGAATAACCAAGAAATGCTATCTAACAGTTACCAACTTACTTGACTTCATCAACTCTAGGAAGAGAAAACCCTAGATCTCCATCTTTGCCACTTTCTCCTCCCAAACCCTAACTCTCTCTCTCTCTCTAGGATTTTAGAAGAATGAATAAAAAATGAGAGAATATGTTAGATCACTTGTGTATAGAAATTGAGGTGCTTGGGTCAATTGCAAATTGACCACACTTTATATTTTTTTTATTTAAGCAAAATCTTCTATCATAAAAGTGTTATGGAAAATCGTTTACTTAATAGGTCAAATATCCAAAAATTATAAAACTTTTTCATTTGGTTTAAGATAAAGTTTCAAATCTCCAATAAAAATTTTAGATTATTTTGAACACCAAAAAATAACTAAATAATCAAACACTACACCACTGTATTACAGTCTGCAATGGTCGGTTGAAGAGCAAAAACCCTATTAGAACCCAAGAATGGTCATACAAACTACCATGGAAGTGCCAAGGAGGGATCACTATGGTTGTGGCTCCAAGAGTCCATTAGGCCCAAGCCCTTAATTGTTGTTTTTTATTTATTCAAACTGATTGGTCAGTTGAGTTGTGACCAATAAGAAACTCAGACAACACCACACTCCGGGTCACTCTAACATCATCCAAAAGTTATGAAAATTTTACTACTTGTCTAAAATTGAGTTACTAAGCTACAATTAAAATTTTATATTATTTGGATAAACCAATAAAAGATATAATTAAAAAACCATATTGCTATATCTTCGCCTGAAAACGTGGTTGACTGAGTTTATCCTGGGATAACTCGGCTGGCAAATAGATCAAAAAATATTCAAAAATTCTGATATTTTAGAAGAACACTTATAATTGAGTTTTCCAAACTATAGCCAAATTACAAGTAAATCATATCTATAAATAAAATACTAAAAATCATTTACTATACCACTGTATTTATCAAAATATGTATTTGTACCCTGATCTTGGCCGATTAGGTTTCAATTCTCAAACCTTAATTATGTGAAACAAAGCATGATTGGAGTTTTTCATTATATTTATAACATCACAATTAAAATATCATTATAAATGAAGTTTTAAACAATGAACCTTCTAGTTAAGTATGCATCATCCAAGTAAACCCTAATTATATGGCTAATTTGAAAATGGGCCGTTACAAATTTTTTGTTCCTTTTAGGAATTCATCATGAAATCCAAGAAAAGATGTGGAAGAATATCATATTAGATGAAATTCAAGAAAAGATGTGGAAGAATGTCATATCATCTAATCATACATCTCTCCCAGTGTCAAGTTAGAATTATTTCCATTTTACCTTACTTTCATTTGACATCATTATTTGCTTCTTGGATTTTTTACATTGGAATTTTGAATTTATAGCATGAAATGGATAATTCATCCCTTATCATCATATACCTATTTAAAATTTACTAACACTTATTTCACAAATCTTAATATACATCACTGATGAAGATGTGATTCACATAACCTTTCATAATCTTTAAAATTTTATTATGTATCTCATGAATCAAGATTTATGGTTCATTATATATTACTAACCACATCCATCAATTCTCTTTATAAAGAAGATTAGTTAGTAGGAACAGTTCTCAATTCTCATTTTTTCCTTAAAATTTTGAGTTCCATACTCATAATCAAATTCATCAGGAATTATTTAATATTAAATTAGATTCATTCATCTTTCTCATATGAAATTTCAATCTTGTCTTAGATTCCATATTTAATTATATAATAAATACTTTTTATCAATCTTATCATTGTTATTATAATCATGCATCTTGTTACATTGCCAAATTGTTTTATCTGGATGCTCGATCATGGCATCCAGAAAAAGTATAGTTGGTAGTTACATACTAACTTATCCAATACTCACATACTTGACCAAAGTAGCCAAATATTGAGTTCAATCAATATGCATATCATTCAGATGATGTTCAATATCCATATTATCATTTAACTCTAGATCCAATTGTCCCTGCAGACTCATCTAACTTAAGCTCTGATACCACATTGTTGGGACCTATGTTTGGATCAACATTAATGTCAAAAATTAGAGAGAAAACCAAAATCTAAACCCAGTATGAAGCAAAACAACTAATTCTCAGCAAATACAAATAACACAATACACAAAAAACATAGATCAAATTCCCTTTTTCTTTTCTTCATAAAACCTCATAACCAATTCCACATTATTACAAAAATTGTGTTCAACTCTATTAAAACTATAATCAAGACTTATTACTCATATGGGATTGAGTTTACACCGATTACATGAATATGAAAGAAAAAACTCAATCTACAACCCATTCTGAGAAAGAGAGAGTACATGGACATTCTAGTCTAGATTATTTTATTTACATCTTCTTTGTTACAAACTCTCTGTTGGACAACATTATAACTAAAAACATTTGAAACAACCTCATGAAACTCATATAGATCCCCAATGAGTGGATACCTCCCACTCAAGCTATACACGTGCATCAACATCAGATTAAGTATAATGAACTTAAAAGAACTTACATATATTGAAAAGTCTAGCTAATAGTTCTAGTAATTACTCAAATCTAGTGTATAACAATAATTTAATCAATAATATAAGGTGATCACTTATACCAAATCCAACTTTGAAATATCTTTTAGAGCATGTATATGAACAAATCTGTAGATGCTACTTAATTCAGAATGACTATCCTTTAATATGCGTAACAAGTCAGGTTCTATACATTTAGAATAAATACACAATAATAACATCATCTTTGTGACACCCCACCTGCCAGACCAGGAACATATCCAGTAGTCCTGAAGTTGAAGTATACGTAAGACATGTCTACCCAACATAACTATTTAAATGACAAGTACAACTAATCATATTAATAGTGGATATTAAATTCCATCAACAACTGATTGTCATTTAAGATCAACATTCCATACTATATTGATAAGAGAGAGGTAAAATATTATATCTACAAAATAATAACTAACTTCCACAACAAGAAATGTATTAAAAACAATAGATTTATAAAGTAGCGGTAAAAAGAATGTAACAAACATTAACTCATGTTTGACATGACTTGTCATCTTTTATTCATTTTCCCTAAGACTACTTGGTTTGTACCTCACCAAGTAGAAGTTGTCACGCCTGATTCTCATGTCAACAACTCATTGTCATTATCTTAGGGTTTAGATGGTCACCCTAAGATATCAACAACAGATGCTGATCCATCCCAAGGCTGCCTAAAGAGGCTCATGTCCTCATCTCAGGTACACGAGATAGGGGCAAACATAATAGTATACTAGAATATCACATATCATCATATTTCACATGTTTCATAGTTTTCTTTCAATCATAGTGTATCCCTCTTGGACATGGAATTTCACATTAGAGGATTTACCATAAAAAACACACCAGATGACTTCAAGGTCTTGAACCACATTTAGGAAATCCTTCCAATAATAATCTAATTACTATAAGGAGATATGTTTCATTTCCTAGTATGGAACTCAGGGGAAACTCGTGGTGATTAGGGCGCTAAGTAGATATTTCAACATTTCACTCGTTATAATCCATTTTTACTCATCTTAAAGAAATTTCAAATCATCATTTATCGTATGTTTATATTCTTGTACAACTAGAATGGAATAAAGCATATTAGGTTTAACAACAAGGACAAGCATTATATCAAGAATTAAAACAATCTATGGTTTACAATATTCATGTTTCTTTCTCATTCCCACATCATTTCATATGATTTATAATCAGTGGGCTATCATCCAGAGACATCATCTCATCATCCAACATATACCCTAAATAGGGTTTCTCAGAGGTAATGATGCATGTTAATTCAATCTCAACATACATCTTATTAGTTCATTATGGATCATACTTCTCATTCAATATTCACAGAGTTATTAGGACTAGAAAAAATATAGGCATATATTATATTCAGAATAGGTTCATCATGCATCATATACTTAGTCCATCCAAATTCAATAGATATAAATTAATCTCAAGCATAAACATGCATAACACACTTATTACTCCTCATGTACTATTTTTCATTTTTTCAGCTAGGGTTACTGTCTAACACATATGTAATATTATTTGAAATCCATCATATTAGATCATTCTCAAAATACAAGTGCTCTATAGACAGTTAAAATCCAAACATGAATTCTTAAGAATTGTAACGTCCCAAGATTTGAGACCTTGGATAAGATGATCTTAAAAGGAATGATTGGACTACCCATATCACCAAGGTGCACCTCCTTTTCTGGGAGCCCATCACTAAATAACTCCATAATTAAGCATGCTTAGCTTGGAGTAGTACTAGGATGGGTGACCAGTCGGGAAGTTGACCCCGACTTGCACATGAGTGAGGAAAAAGTGCACAATTAAGGCTAGTGGTGGTATGTGGGGGCTGGGTGTCCATGGGCCATGTTGGGTCTGCACTGAAATGGAGAAATATTATGAGGCCATATAATTGAGCCTTGACGAGGACATCAAGAGTCTAAGTGGGGAATATTGTAACGTCCCAAGATTTGAGGCCTCAGATAAAATGATCTTATAAGGAATGATTGAACTACCCATATCACCAAGGTGCACCTCCTTTTCTGGGATCCCATCACTAAAGAACTCCATAGTTAAGCGTTCTCATCTTGGAGTAGTACTAGGATGGGTGACCAGTTGGGAAGTTGGCATTGGTTGCGTGTGAGTGAGGAAAAAGCGTGTAGTTTAGGCTAGTGGTGGTTTGTGGGGCCAGTCACCATTCCTGAAACTCTACTAGAGCCTAGGGCAGTGGGCCCGATCATTACAAATCATATTGCATCCTTGAACTTCAACTTGTAGTTGAATTAGACTATACTTATGTACATTCTTTAACCCCTTATTTTATAGATTCTTATTCATTATTATCACATATCTCATCATATTAGGGATATAGTTAGATTCTCAGATCCACCAAGATAGCTACTTGGTTTTATCCTTGATTTAGGTTTGTTACTCTTAACCTTCTTCATTTCATGTTAATATCATAACCAATCATTCTTAATTCACTTAATGTGCAATACTTTTCTCTCATTGACATTCATCAATGTCCAGTTGTAGTGTATTCCTTTTAATTTAGGCAAATCCAAAAGAAATTCAAATAAATAAATTGTAGACTTGATCATTCTTATTCAATGGAATCCATTCATAACTTATCATCAATTTCATTTCCTTTATTGCATTAGATGAGTGTATCAAGCCATTTATCTTTCATTGTCATTTTGGTAAGTAACAACAATCCTTCTTTTCTTTACGAGACTACTCACTTTAGGAAAATATAATGGATTAGGGCTACTTCTTGTTACCTCTTGATCTCTAGTCATCTTCTCAATTCATAATAATGTAACTTGTGTACAAGACTTGCATTCATGTGAGGCTTACACATTATTCCATAAATTATATTAGAATACATGCATTAGTCTTATATCATCTTAATAAGACTTATCACTTCCAATGGAAGTCATAACACCTATGATTGAGCATCTTTTCAAATTCACAAGACTATATGTGAGTTCTGTTGTAACAATCATACTCATCTTACAACTAGACTTATAGGACTTTAAGAAGTCATCTTAGTTCAACACATCATAAGAAACATATAATTCAGTAATATCATCAAGGTGTACAACGGTTCATCAAGTATATTGAAGACACATGGAAACCCTAGTTTCCATTTCACATAATCAACCAATCATTTACAAGCATATGATGATGCACTGACTCATTTGAGTCCATCCCTCAACATTAGCCCTAGACATGGATTTCCTCCATATCAAACCATCATATATTGATCCGCATATACGTAACATATTCAATTCAAGAAAGTATTTGAAAATTCAATTGAGCAACTCATGCTTATTGAGTTCAAATACGATTACATACATATCAACTATGTTTCCAAGAAAATTGTACATTGGTCTGATTTTTAAGAAAAATTGGTGTATAATAATATAGTTCTCTATCCATAAGACTTTCCATGTAACTTGGACCAATAAATTGAGAACTAACTAAATAGAAATCAATGAGAAGAATCCAAATCAGTAGCATTTTGGTTTCCTAGATATCTTCTTAATTGGTTACCCAATTGCATATAAATACAAACAAGCATTTTTGAACAATTTAGGTAGATAAAATTAGGCTTTACACATAATTATAGAGCTTAACAGGAATATAAGTACTCACCTGAGGTGTCAAGAACCTTAAAAATGTCATGTATGATCTGAGTTTCTAGAATTTAGTCAAGGTTCTAGTAATTGAATCCATTTCTTCCTCCTCTAAACTCAGAAACCCTAGAATTGGATTATAGGAGAGAAAGACTGAGAAAATATGTGATTAAATATGATTTTGAATCAAATCAGAGGAGGGAAAAATCTTGACAAGTGAGAGAAGAATTACCAACTTGCATGATTTCATTGACTCTAGGAAGAGAAAACCCTAAATCTCCATCTTCATTACTTTCTCCACCCAAACCCTAAGTCTCCCTTACTCTTTGGGACTTCATTTCTCTAGAATTAATCATGAAATATGAGAGAGACTAGTGTCTTAGGTCACTCATAGAGTAATTAAGGTGCCCGTGTCAATTGCAAATTGACCCTACTTTACACTTTCTTATATTTAAGCAGATTTTTTTGTCATAAAAAATATGACTAAAAATATTTATTAATAAGGTCAAAGATCCTAAAAAAATTATACAATTGATCATTTTATTTAAAACAAAGTTTGTGTTCTGTTAAAAATTTCAGATCATTTATAGTTACTAAAAGTTAACTACAAATCAAACACTACACTTCTATACTGCAACCTGCAGTCATAGTTTGTTAAAGAGAAAAAACCCTAGAATACCCCCAGAACGGCTGTGCAAGCTACCACGAACACTCCAAGGAAGGCCCAAAACATCAATTCTACCTACTATGGTTGTGGTGTCAAGAGTCCATCAAGCCTGAGCTCTTTATTGCATTATTTTATTTATTTAGACTAGATGGTCAACTGAGTTGTGACTGATAAGAAACTCATTTGACACCACACTCTGGATCACTCCAACATCATCCAACAATTATGAATTTTTTCTTAATGTTAGAATTGAGTCACTAAGATACAATCAAAATTTTATTTCATTTGGATATACTAATGGAAGATATAATTCAAATACCAGACTACGATATTTCGGCTTGAATTAATGGTCAACCGAGTTTGTCTTGGAGTAACTTGACCGACAAAGAGGTAAGCAAATATTAAAAAAATCTACTATTTTACAAGAACACTTATAATTGAGTTTTCCAAATTGTATCAAAATTTCAAGTAAATCAGAATTGTAGATAATATAATAAAAATCATTTAGTACACCATTGTATTTATCAAATTTTGTATTCATATGCTACCAAAACTGTAATTTTGGTCGACTAGGGTTTTCAATTATCAATCTCTAATTATAGAAAAAAAATCATAATTTAAGTTTCTCATTAGATTTAAAACATAATATTTAAATGTATCCTTATAAATGAAGCTTTAAATAATGAACCATCTAGTTAAGCATGCAATCATCAAGTAAATCCTGATTAGATTACAAAATTGGAAATAGGTCATTACACTTAGCTTTGAAGTGGAAGTCCCTCACATAGAAATATATACCCGCCAAGTTTACTCTCTAAATCAAATGGTACACATGTACACGTGTTCCAATAGCTCTGGTGTGTGCCAAGCAGTCCAAACAACATGTGTATTTCAATAACATGTTTACGTGTGAATTAGTCAAGTATGTCTATGCTTATAGGTTTGAGGGAGTTAGGTCATTGTTAATTGAGTTGCTTTCTCTTAGTAGGTTATATACAAATGATTTTGCATGGAAGTGTAGTACTACTCATGCGGATGATTAAAAAAACCAGTTTTAGTTGTAGTTGAGTTGTCTACTTGGTACTCCAACTTGATGTGTGTATTATTAATATTTATCCATCTGCCTATTTCTACAATTTTATATCTTTACATGTTAGTCAACCTAGGTGTGTGTGTAATATATTTCATTCAAGGTACCTATTTGTGTGGTTTTCTTGGTAATTTTTATATTGCAATAATTAGTGATATCCAAATAGCTTTAGTCTAGGAAACTTTTTATAAAGACGGTGATAGTTGTTATTAGAATAGTTTCGTTGTGCTTTTTTATTATTTTTTAACAACATCAATGATAGAGGTTTGTATTGGATGACGTTTGAATATTACTTCAACTGCTACATAACTTTTTACATTAATTATTCTAATAGCTTTGATCCATTGATTTTTTACAAATACTTTAACCACTTTTACTTATGCATTTTTCTTTAAATATTTTTTTTGTCTATTTGTACAAATCTTCTACATCATAGCTTCAATCTATTGATTTTTTTAATAGTGGCAACAATAGTTGTTCAAACAGCTTGTTCCCATTGATTTTTTAAATTACTATTTAAACAAAAGTATCAACATACACATTTTTTTGGTTGATGTGAATCAACTACCTCTAGCATGCTGACTATTATTTGAACTTTTCTTTTTTGTAAAGATCGTGTTCAAATTATTGTACTAATTATAAATTTGAAAAAAAAGAATTAATTTAGGGTGTAGATTTATCAGTCAATTTTGAATATGAAAAGGCATAGAAGTTGATGCCCAAATCGAAGCTGAGTAAATTCCAAGTCATGTGACAATTTAAATATCTTTGACAACGTAATTTCAACCATTTAATGTTTTGTTTTGACTTCAAATGGAGCCCATGTTCTTATCATGTGTACTTCTCTTATCCATATAAATAAGGGGGAGAAATGAGTCTCTGTGTCATCTATTCTTACTACATGTGTGTTTGTTTATGCTCATACTTCTTTCAGTGGTATGTGTGTTTGCTAATTGAACTAATATATTATAAGAGTATTTAAGAGTGAGTGATGAGTATGTGTGTTAGCTAATCCTACTGTGTGTATATTTCATATTTTATAATCTTGTATAAATTCAATTTGATATAACATTTTTAGCATGTCTTCACCTAGTCATAACAAAATGTGTATATGATTTAATTGTAGTTTGTGCATTGTATTAAACTTTTACGTGTTGCAGATATATTATTGTCTGACAAGCTAAAGCCACGGTCCAACGATATTTTTTAGTTGTGTAATTTAGAAAATATGTTGTATTTTATAGATATACAAGTAATGTTATGTCCACACAAAAAATGCATATTTATGTGTCGGTAACTCATCTTAGGTCTCACAATCTTACAAATCCTTGCTATTCGTTTCAAATTCTAACCATTTATAAATTTGCATCACATCATACTAGAATGAGTGATATCTAAATCTACACAAAAAGAGTCAAATGTGATCCCACTAGACACGTTTTGGTTGATTTTGCCAGTTTAGGTAGGATCTAGGTGCACATCAGATTTTGAAAAATCATAAATTTTAATCCCAGTGGGTCTTGAACCCTCATGGGCAAAACTTGGAAATTCTTTAGGTTGTAGTTGATATTTGAAACAACTCCAAATTGACCCCTTCAAAGTTGGGCGCAAATCAACTTTGCACCTATTTCAACATAAGTCCAATGTGGGCCCACTAGAGAACTTCTAGAAAACTTAGGGTGCAAATCTAATTTAGACCTAGTTTGAACAAAATCTGAACCCACAAAATACATAATCCATATCATTTGGGTGCCAATGGGATTTGTGTTTGGATATGCCAAACTAGATTGTGCTCCTTCTAGATTCTTCCAAGGAAAACACCTCAGTTGGGAATTAATTGGATTTGTGCATGAGTGTGCCAAACTAGATCACAATAACTTTGGTCTATTTAAAGACACTATCACCAAAGGGTTTCTCACTTATCATTGCCAACTGAGCCACACCCACCAAAACCATTTTGGTCTTAGAAAATATGGAGAGGGCCACATGCAAAGAGTTCTGCACTTGTGAGTGACAACCAAATCTGCACCCACCAAAACCATGTTGGTCTTAGAAAGGATTAATCACCCTCAGGGCCAGATGTGGTCCGTAAAGGATGAAATTTAAATTTATAATCTGAATATCAAGATAGTTCACTCTTGTTCCCTTTCATTTTTTCCTTTCTTTATTTTCTCTTTCATACATGTATGTTTACTTTCCTTGCTCCTGCATTAAGTAGAAATTTTTCATTATTTTTCACTTTTCTGGCCAAACTTTTATTGCTTACTACAAATTTGTAGCTTAATTTGTAGACATGGCAACTAAAACTATGCATTATGAGTTCATATAGCTAAAAGCTTATATACATATCTAATCACCCAATCATCATCTTATTTTCTTGATCCCTAGCTTCAACCAATTCACTGACTATTTCATGAGTTTGATGATAGATCTAGGGTTATGCACTATGTTATGATTTGGAAAATGCCTTTTTCCTTGATTCATGTTGTGAATAATAAAATTAAGTTTAGGGATGATTGGATGAAGCTAGGGTTGGATCAAACTCTGAACGGTGTCTTTACTAATTCAACTATATTCTAAGGATCCTTGAACTATAATAAAGACTTCACCAAGATATCAAATGAAGATGTTGAGTTTTGAGTTTTAGTCAAGTTGGATTGTTTTCCCTTGACGGTATGTGCATCTTCCCACTTTAAATTGAGTTAAAAGAAATATTAAATATGCAAAAGAGGCTTGGCTACCTAAAATCCCCCCAAAAAATCAAAATTGCTAATAGAGCACTAAAACATTACCCAACACCCACACCTATAGATTAGAATGAAGAGAATAAAAGTCAGAGTGTGACTATAAGCATGAGCCTATTTTCTCTTTTAAGGAGAGTTAAGGGTGGTGCCTAGGGGATGTATGATTGTGCTCTCAAATGCAGGTATGTTGTGCCTGGTAGTGGTGCCCAAAAACTCAGTAGAGAGTCCTTAGGAAATCATAGCAGACCTATGAGACCATCCCAGTAGCAAGGTTGGTTTGATAAAAGTCTGAGGAGTCCATCTCACTATTTTGGGCCAACTGGCTCAGACTGTAGGGATTATTGCTCGTTACATGGATCAACCTGACACAGATCGAGATCTTTAAGAGTCAATAGATCATTTTCTTTCTTCTTCTTCTTCTTTAGGGATCAAATAAGTGGGAGGAACATTATTCCCGATAGGTTTGTGTGAATATGCAATGACGTCTGATTACTCACCTTCATTTCCCTCCTGATCACCAAAGTGTATGTTCTTTAACACTCATGTTCATGGTTCAAGCTCCTACAAGCAATGTTGGATTGTAGTGAATTTGCATAAATATGCATAGAAGTCATGTGATCTTGCTCTAGTAGATTTTTCTTGAATGGAAGGGGTTTGCTTGAAAACATCATGTCTTAGGAGACACACTGTTTTAAAGTATTTACTCCAACATTAGCATCTATTGCCAATCTATCTTTTGTTCTTTGAGTTGAGTCTATCTTGATGACTAGCAAATCATTTAGCTTAGGGTAGTTGATATCACCCCAATTATAAGCGTTAATGCTAAATAATTAGTTATAGTTTCATGTCTATAATGGCCTTGATATGCCCAAATAACTTTAGATATGTAGATTTTTGCAATTTATCTTATTTTAAAGATATAGCTGCTCAACTAGAGAATTCTGGCACTTTCATGCACTAAACTGAATAGACCTCAAACCCCCATTTCCTAGGATGAAATTAAAAAAGATTCAATCATATCAACTAAACTGAGATGATGAAATCAAGTTGCAGTCATATGTATATCAACTGTCCAACACCCTCATCAGTTTGACACCAAGTTGATGACACAAAACCATCCCAGGTTTAGTATAACCAACTCGTGTTTTATTAGACCATTGTTGACCTCCATATTCAAAATACAATTCATGCAAGTAATTTGTCGAACCATCAACTGGTGGTGGCCTCTGATGAAAGTCATAGATGACATTGTCGATCATTGACTACATGACATATTGAATGAAATAGGGGTGGTTAAAAAATCTACCCTCAATTTTCCAAGATATGTCATCGACCGATCCTTCGGTAGTGGCAATTGATGGAATTTTCTAATGATGACCATTGATGGATTCACAAACCAATAGAGATAGATGCTAGATAGTCTGGTGCCATGAAATTGACCTTGGTTCGTAGAAATTTTGTTGGTTTTGTCCCATCACATTTCCTACCATCATACAAAATTGGCCCTAGTTTGTCCAAAGTTGGTAGGGGTTGCCCCCACTCACTCACATATCGACTCCACTATATATACCCCTCCTTTTCCCCCAGGCTAAGGGTTCTACATTATTGATCAGTTACCTCTGTCTTAGAGATCCAAGGTCTGAGAGGGCTAAGGATCTCAACCTTCATCCATTCCCATTGATTTGTGTTGATTTCCACTGGTCTACACCATTCCATCAACCACCTCTACCTTCACTTCTTTCCATAGGTTTCCACCTTCACCATCCATATTGTAGACATACTAGGCTTGGTCACTGAAGTGACATGGGTTTCCATCACCACCCATTCACACAAGCTGCTATTTGGGATAGAATCAAAGATAAAGGAAGTGAAATAGTCCAGAAGGCCAAAGAGGACAATGCAAAAGACAGGATCCAACCCATCTAGAGGGCAATGAGTGAGATCCACCTCTTCTCCATGTGCTAATATCTTCCTCTACATATCCTCTTTTCTTTTCCGGTTCTCCCCTGTTTCTATAAAAATGATGCATTTCCATCTTTTTTTTTGGTACCAACTATGCTTGTCCATGGCTAGTTGAGCTCCTTATTGTCTATGCAGCCCACTTTGGGCATGTTTATGTACCTTGACTCTAAGGAAGTAGGTAATATTGAAATCTAGAAAGCTACCATTCTCTCATATATTTTTGGTTATGACTATTGGATTGGTTGATCTCTTTCTTGCAAAATCAGGGGATTCAATGTCTCTTTAGTTTGGTGTTTGCAAGTCCCAAGAGAACTACCCCCTCCCACCTCCTCAACTATGGTCATGCCTCCTCAAGACACCACATTCATGCTACCCAACCTTCAAAATTTCATTTTTATGTGACATTTTACCTCCACAGCACAACTGTTTTCCAGTAACCTGCCCATTCCAACATGGTTCCCACCACGACCATGATATCCACCTAGCCTTAATACCCCCACTATCATTTTATCACTTTACTCCCACTTAACCCTATGTTTTCTAGGATACTATATAAACATTGGTAGTGGTTGGAAGTAAGAAGTTAGCTCCCATTAACATTGAATGATGCCACCTATTCGTATCTATCCCATTTCTTCCATTTTCTTCTACATTCCATCCCAACACCCTAGTTTTCTAGGTTTTGTCCATTCCACTTTCACTTTTCATACCATCCCACCTTGAAGGAGGAAGGAACTCATTCATGCTGTTGTTTGAGAAGGAGTCAACACTACTTGGAATTCCATGGCTTTCTCTACTTCTTTCTTCTTGACTTTTGCATTTTCTTATACTATGAGTAACTAAGCTCCCTTTTTGGGTTGTTTTAGGGGAATGTAACTTTGATACCATGTTGGAAAAATATTTTTGCAAATAGATTGATGACTTGGTTAATTCTATATTCTGACTTGTTATCTTTTCCTACCTCTTTATGTGTAATTGATGTATGAAAACACCTACGGTATAGGGAGAAGAGGATACGTGAGGCTATAAGGGGAAACTCCCAAGTCCATCTAATGGATCCTTAACTAGTTTTCCTCTTTTCCCACCTATCCCTCTATTCTACTATTCTTAAGTATGAGATCTAAGTATCTAGGGATGCTTCTCCACATGCACTTAGCAAGGAGCATGTTTAGTGGTTGGATGAGGGGTAACATGAGGTGAAATACCCTTTATTAACACTTTGTACCACCCCTTTCCACTAGCACTCTTAGGCAAATCACTCCTAGAGACTACATGGCAATGTCGATGTGAGTTTATCTATTTCCTAGGAAATTAAGCCTCAAAAGGTTGGATAGGAGGTAATAGGGACTAGTTCCTCTATGTACACCCTATACCACCCATTACCAACTAGTAGAATTGGTCCCTATATCCTCATTACCCTTAGTTGTTTGGTTTGATATCACTCTTGTTGGATGTGATTGTATATGGACCCTAACATGGTTAATAGTTACATACACTAAAAAGGCCCACTATCGTTGATTTCTTGTTAAATTTTAATTATGCACTCTTTGTCTAGCTTAGTCTAATAAGTTTCCTTTCTTGCTTCTTTTATCAAAATTATTTAGTTGATAATTACTTATATTTGTTAGTTTCACTTAGCCATAAGTGTGAATTGTTAGGTTTTGGTAGTCAATTGCTTATTGTAGCGTTTGTTTTCCTTTTTAGTGCAATTGGTAGACTAGTGTGTCTAGTTGTTCTCTCTCATGCCTTGTGTAGCTAATTTTTTCTCTTAGTTGCTAATTATGATTTTGATACACACATAATTTGTCATTAATCTATATCTTAATTTTGGTCATTTTCATTGCAATTTCTTTTAATTGAATATATATTTCACCAAATTAGGATAAAATCACTTGTGCATGAATTATTCCATTTTTTCATGTATTTTGTATATATTTATTATATTTTAGTTGTTACAATAATTATTTGGCCTAATTTATTGCTTATTTTATTGTAGATAACTATTGTTTGCCGGAGTAGAGTCGGTACCAATGATTCTAAATCAGTGGTACCAACATGGTTTTAGAGTAAAAATATATTCTTCTTCTAGGTCGAGAAGAAAAATGATGTTTACTTTAAAAAGTTGGTAGCACCGACTTTCCTTGTCTTTGGTGCCAACATAGACATTGACGACCATATTTGAATGTGCTCTCATGCTTTGTTTGGACTAATCATCTTAATGACATATTGAGTGAATGGAAAACCTATTTTAACCCTGAGGCTTGTGATATGATGTAAGGAGTGGGACCCAATAGTGGGCCCACTCAATGGTACAAGAAGGAGCCGTGAAATAAATAAGCAATGGAAAACATAACTATTTACAAATTTACATAATATCTCCATGTACATAACTTTCTCACCTTAAGGGTGGTACATAAATTGAAAATGTTACATCTATATACACATAAACCCATATGCAGAGGGTAACAAGGCTATCTCAAATTGTCCTTATGTCCACCGATTAGCTCACAATTATCCAGAGTCTCTTACATGTAAAGTACCTACACCTGGGTGGGGGGAACACCTAGAAAAAATAGGGAAATAAGGTATGAATCAACAAAACCTAAGTATGTACATTAAAAGATTTACCAGGGCATTAATTACCTAAAAAGTAAAGTAAGATATTCCCATTTAAAAAGGGGCAATTAAACCTAGGTAAGTTTCAATGAGAATCAACAAAAGAAGGAATTTTCAAAAGAATGAGGCAGTATAATTAAACCATTGAAATCACAATTCTTGCCATGAACAACCATCCAAATAAATATTTGCATACCAATATATTTGACTAAAGTAACTATAGTAGGGCCATGAAACCACTTGGTCATTGGCCTAAGTAAAATGGGTGGAAAATCACACCCTAGGTAGAAAAGCACGCCTCTGTATATATAAGGGTATAAAAACATACCCTAATGGTTACGCATAAGAGTCTACAATAGTAAAACTAGTCGAATTATCTAACATGCATAAATAGAGTGGAAAGATACACCTTTCACAAACATACATGGCATAATTCAGGCATAATAGCAGATGGGGTCATTGACCCAATTCAACATGATAATAATAATATCAGAAGAGTAATAATAATTTGCAATTGAGGAGATCGGATATGTCAACAAATGGAAACAAGAGCAGATATTTCGAAAATTGCCTCATTATGGGAAAATTTAGTCATAATAATGCCCAATTATAATAGAGAGGAGTACATACCTGGTATTCACGACTAAAGGTAAAATCTATTGATGCATTAGATAATTTAGTTCTGTGAATTCATTATTCCATCCTAGAGACACATTAGATAAGTTGGTCAACCAAAGACGAACATTTGAATGCATTCCTAGTAAAACTATACATTTTGTAGTTAACCTAGTTATGATCAATTAAGGCATATTAAGGGTTTCTATCTTATTAAGTGAACATATGATCTATTTGATATCTACATTAATTATAAAGATTTACATGTAGTCACTTAGGTAGGGATATGTTTGTGGTACATGTGTGTTTTACTAATAATATATATTTCTCCAATATAGGTTTTGAAATGTTATTTTATCTCTAATATCATAGGTCACATATTATTCCTCGCATCATAATTATCATGCATACTAATTTCTATATACACTCTATTATCTAGTTCTAGATTTCCTTAAATACAAGCATATACTATATGGATACATGAAAACTAGTATTCTCCAAGGTAACATGTCATGCAAACTTTATTTCAAGGATATAGTGTCATGCCTACTCATATTTATGAAACCATTTTTCTTATACATTTTCTACTTTTATAACCAAAATTATATGAAAAATAATCTAATTTTATATCCAAATATTGCATTCTTTATAATGGAATTTTGAGAATATTTCTGTGTAGTATGTGTCTAGGGTTTTAGTAAGCAACATGGCTATTTAGTGGTGAGACCTTAGTAGTTTCGTTGGACTGAAATTATATCTTAACTCCAAGATTTAATACATCATCTTGGATATACTAATATGATAATTATCATATCATAATAAGATGCCATGACATAGATACCAAGAATACATCTAAAGGATTAAAGCATATATCACTATAGGATTATAGAGATATAGATCACTTATTTACAAATACTAGTAAACCCACACGTGCCCATGCACGTGTCACTAAAACATAATCTAGTTTTATGTGTTACACAAGGTGACTTAATTTTATTTGTATCTAACTTTACAAGAGATAAAAAAAACCATTGCCGCATGTTAAGGAAGTATATGAGTTTTAATGTATATGTATGATATACGATACACACATATGTGTATAAGTACTTGTTAAATATGCTAAACTTATTTATAATGGAAGATAAATTTAAAAGTTGATGATATGAAGATGTTAAATTTAAAATCCTAACAAATGCTTCAAATTGTTAAAAATTTAATGAAATATTTGCACTTCAAACATCTTTTATAAAATAGGTGCGTAGTGAATAATTGAGGAAACCTTCCAAAGATACAAAATTTGTTTTTTGCATGTCATTTGTATTTCACCTATTATTCAATACATGTAGAAGTAAGTATTTGTTAGTATATCGATATTTAAATACTAAAAAAAAAACTATTTGTAGTTTCTTTTTGTATAGGTGATTTTTTGAAACCATTTCCCTCATGTTAAGTGTTCCAACAATGTATATCTGATTGAAAATTCTCTAATATGCATGATACATATTAGAAATAATAATATAGGTAGATGTTCATACGTATTACACTATTCAAAGATATTGGACAACAATGAAGTACATGGGTGTCGTGTGAATTGTTTGTGTTGTTGTTTCCTTGTCAATGGCACTTGTTAAGTAGATGATGTTTTGAACAGTGTAGAGACCATATGTGTAGATATGATTTTTTTTACTCATATAGACATGAGTAGCGAGTTGATAACTTAGAATAAATAAAGGATGTTGACCGTATAGTAGATGTGGTGTGTTTCAGATAGTTTTGGTGTCATTAATGGTAAAAGATACCAACATATGTTGTTTATAATTTTTTATCTTAGGTGTTATGAGTTGTAATTGACATCATATGTGGATGAAGACATGGCTAAGGAGAACACAATGATAGTTATGGTTTTATCTGTGGGGTGGTTGTCAAGTAAAACAAAGACATGTAAGAATATGTTGGAGTACAAAAGAAAAGGAGTCACAAATGGAAAGGGAGCACAAACTGTGAATTTGGAAAATAAACCTAGCATTTTTATATTGATATATAGATGTACAATTAAATATGCATAACTCAAAACATGTATACTCTTTTGTTAAGAAGAGTATGTGTAACCTTAATTGTAGAGTAGAGTAAATTTAGGGTGAGAGATTGGAAGATGACATCAGTTTGAGGTGAGAGATTGTAATTATGGTCAAGTGGTGATAGGAGAGTGTAGAAGGTTGCAAAATAAGAATATGTTTCATGGAAAATGAGAAAATTCTAAACCAAAGGCAGATAATGGAGGTAAAATTGAAAGGCAAAAAAGTGAAGGACCATGTAAGGCTTCGAAAGTTTGATTATTTGATTGGAAGCATGAATACAACAACTATTGTAGTTGGTTCAAACATGTATATTTTCTTTTTGATCAAACTATTTATTTGTATTGAAAAATAGAATTGTATTGCTTATTTGATGTTAATAATTAATTGTAATTGACATAATTGTCTTTAACAAATTTATGTTCTCTGTGGAGTGTCATTTATAACAGGAACATATGTTCATACATATCAATTTATCATACAATTAACATGGTTATTTTGACAACACTTTTATTTTGTCTTAGTCTCCATTGATAAGTTTAGTTCGGAATAGTTTTTCCTTTAAGGAAAGACAACATTATAAATAATAGTGAAATTGAGAATTTGCCTAGAATGGAAAAGAGAGGATTAGTGATGAAGTGAAGATAACCAGAAATCAACTAATACTATCAAAGTTTTCAAACAAGGAAACATTCAATCGACCAATTCATAAATAAATAAATGCATACATGCATGATCTTTCGTTTACATTATGCAGTAGCAATAGTAATACATAGTGGGTCAAAAAGAAGGTTGTACCTCTCCTCCCTTATTTTGTTGGCACTCCCATTTCATAAACATTGGTGTGCATCTTTCAGTTGCTCCACAGATAACATTTTCCACGAACTAAAAATCTAACTTCTCTTGGGTCTTCTCGAACACGTCCCCTTAGAATAGTCACACTGCATCAAAAAGAAGGGCCTACATGATATGTACAAAGTGAATTCATAATCACACCAAATTGAATCATCTAATCCTATCTTCTGACCAAATTATTTTGTGACAACCATCTAATGATAGGTGGGGCAGTCATACAAATGATTCAACATTCTAAACCATAAGCATTATCTCCTCCAATGTGTTCATGTCGAGCAACCACATACATTGTGTTCCTTTTTGTATGCAGTCAGGTTGCAATATATAGAGGAAAACCAACACTGTTGTCAATGGTGGTTAGCTTGTTCTACACTTGCAGGTATTGGGCATGAAAGTACAATCAAATAAAAAAGGAATTCAAGAAAATCTTAATTGAACCAAGTCAAACAGTTACGATAAAAAAAACTAAGGCCTAATGATGGAGGAAAATGCACATCATGCACATAAAGTTGCAATCATTTTTTTCCATCATCTATAAATCTTTGATTCATAGGTCTTTACTTAATTGAAGGAAAAAAGAGTTTGAGATGAGAGCACATGGAACAAAAATTCGTATGTACTTAAGTAGAATATTTTAAATGAACTGTTTGACAAAAGTTCATCCATGACAGACAATAACTGTGGTACTTTGTAGTGAGCTAAATGAAAGTATAAAATTACATGTCAAGTAAATCTATAATTCATATGAAGAACAAATGGATGAAAAAGAAAAACAATATTGCAAAGCACAACTAACCAAATCAGTAGTCGCCTTGCTAGAAACCAAACGGGTGAAAGAATACCCACCACTCCAATCTATCCATAACGATTGTGTTTCCACCCAAACACTACTACTTCCTAGATATCAATTTCACCATTTAACCCCACTTAACCCTAGACTTCCCAAGCTACTATATATACATTTATGACGGTCGGGTGCCATAGTTATATATATATACATATATATACATATATATATACATATATATATATATATACATATATATACATATATATACATATATATATATAACATTTTAATTGGTGGTGAGCTTGATGGATGCACCGGAAGAACCATAGTTATACCTATACAAAGCTATAATTAACACTAACTTTGAGAAATGAACATGATAAATGGTCCGAGGAAATGGACCTGAGAAATGGATCCGGAACGCGCTTCAGTAGAGTAATAATCAACATTAACCAACTTTTCTCTTTTCTTCCAACCTATGACTACGTGGTGAATTTGTCACCGTCGTCACCGTTGTTGCCCGCTGCCTCCAACGGCTGGTAACTCTGACATCCCACCTTCGTGCCGTGGCAGAGTGTGTGGTATCTATCGGGTATGCATGAGAATGCGTTTGGATATACAGTGGGAGCGGCAAGGCCGCACTTGAAGAGGGCCTTCACTGGTAGGGGATCGACCTGTTCACTCTGGGGGTGAAGATAACCAAATGAAACTGGAGGAAGGATTGACTCTAGACTGTGATTACTGCTACTATAGAAATAGCAAGGGCAGTGTTTCTCCTACAAACCAATGATGGTTAATGAATGACGTGAAAGGATTAACACCACCACGATGAATACAGTGATAATATGGGATTTCAGATGTCTGTTTGTTCGAGATCGTGGGGATAGAGACAGCTCTTGGGGAGTTTATTTGGAAGTCGTGGAGACACCAGATACAGGCTATATGAGGTGGCAAGAAAGAAATCTGTGTTTGTTACATGAGATGCGGAGATTGTGTCAGTTACAAGGGGAGTGGAAAGTGGAGAGTGGGGTGAACACGACTCTTGAGGATCCGTTGTATTTTCGGGAAGCATTAGTTTTAAAAGCAGTAAACTCCTAAAGAAAATGAGAGAAGAGAGAGAATTAAGGATGGTGGAGCATTTTGAAAATGATGAATTCTGATTGGCTGATGGCAATGCGGTAATTAGAAGAAACTATTTACTCTTTTTATAGTAGTATAGATATATAGATATGATTGAACATATGATACAATTAGGCATAGATAAATCTTCTACTAGTCTAATTAGTATAACAATTTTTCATGTGTTAAATTGTCCATCTAACCAACTGTTATGGATGATACAACTATATGAATATCTTCAAATTAGTAACTAAGAAACATGCATGACTTACCTAGAGATGTCTGGTCTCCAGCGTTTGCATGTTCAAAAGACTATCGATCATGTCTACCTCAATGTCTACCAGAGGCTAAGGAAGGAACTCATCATTCCACCAGTTCCATGGGCTTTCCAGACCTATTCGGAGATCAAAGAAACATTGAGGTGGCTGGAGGAGACTTAAAGTTCTTCATAGGCTGACACATATGCTGGAAATGATCTCGGGTGATCATGCAGTTAGATCTATAGAACCTCATCTCTGGGGATGGTCTAGTTTTAGAGTTTAGGTTCAACAACGCAGGGATACTACCGGTCTATGGAGTCTGTGTTGCACTTTGTTTCTCTGCAGTCAGATGAAGATTCTTAAGTGGGGTGAGGAGATTATGGAGTTGTAGATGACGAGGATGGATGGACAATGTGTATTCATTCTTTGAAAGGGGAAGTTGTTATGCATATCTGATTGTGATCATCAACAACAACACAGTAGAGTCCACATGTCATTGAGACATGGTTTTGATGAGATGACCAGATATCATGGTCACACAAGCTTCAAGGGAGAGGAAATTCACATGATCATAGCACCATGATGTTGGAGGAGGTGAATGGATCCCTATAATCATGGGTTTTCTCCATCATTTACAAGTGATTGATGAAGGGTTGCAGGTCATTGATGTTGCAGAGTGTGCTGAATGAGAAGATGACTGACAAGGCAGTGGTTGCAAGTGGCGTTGGAGAGGATGAGGCTAGCTACAGGTTTCCGCTGATCAACCAACAAAGGGGACATGATCAAGTATTGGATTTTCTAGGATGTTTGGGGTAGGTGGCAGTGGAGAAGCCAAAAAATTTCTCAAGGTAGGGCACCATAGAATGTGTCTATGCAATTTTTCTTAAAACTTATAATATTACAACAAAGTTGGATACATATGGAATCACGATTAAATCAATGGTATCTATGCCTAAAAAGGATATAGGAGAGTTGTCAATCACAGGTCAATAAAGAAATTGAAACTTGATATACATGACATCAACCCAACATCGTAACTTATATTTTTAATATTGAAATTTATGCGGACAATTTCTGAAAAGGAAATGACTCCAATCAAATACGTTGTAATTTGTGTTGTAGTTTCTTATAAAAAAAACTATGTCATGATAGGTGAAGTGGTTGCGGCACTATAGGTTTAAACTTGAGTACATAATGTGATATTCTAATTATTATACAAAGTCAATATTTTGTATAGATTATGAATAAATGTTGATCATAGTAGAACATTAAAAAAATAGCAGATGTGAAACGTTGCACTTGTGAGAATTGTTCACGTTATGTTTGTATGTGTAGTATTCATCATGTTTCGTTTCCTAACAAGGAAATGAAGAAGTCAAAAAATATGATTGCCCAAGAATTGTGAAGTTAATTAGGAACAAAAAGTTTTAGAAAATTTGATTGGTATCATGACCCAATGTTTGAACTAATGTAGTCATTGTTAGCAAAATATGTTTGGCATTATCTTTCTTATTTCATTCCTTGTCGGTCAACAACAAACGAACCGGAGTTTGTTGTTTTTTGCCTAAAAGAATAGCAAATTTAGTATAAGATAATGACACTTCATATTGGTCGCATGGCTATTTGACCTCTTATTTAAAGAAATAACATCAAATATATTAATGGAGAGAGAGCCATTACAAAGAATTATGCATATAACCTTAAGAGGCGTATGATTTGGGAAGATGGTTTGAATCCAATAAATAACGAAAACGGTCTGCCTTTAAAAAGATAACTAAAATATTTAAGCAATGAAACGATTAAAGTAAAGATTATTGAAAAGTAATGAAACATTTTTTCTGGAAATAGGTGAAGTGATACCTTATTTTCGATCAAGAAGTATGGCATGAGACATTCTAAAAAATGAGGTAGGTCATGAGACATTCCGACCTTTCAGCTAACCTGTGATTAGTAATTGACATATCATTAAATTTGTATATTTGACCGGCCACAGGTAGGGCATGTGCCTACCGGTGCTGCTTAGTGGCTCCGCCACTGGTAGGTGGTGGTTCTTAGGTGCATAGGAATTTGTGATTTTACAGGTTGTTGTTGGCGAGTAAGTGGAGGAGAAACTAGAGGAGGTATGAGGGAGAAGATGATCACTGGTGATCAGTAACTCTGGTGGTGACTGTCATAGCGCATAGGCTATGTCATCTCCGTGCACCCACGACGGCCATGGTGGTGGTGGCTTCTGGTCACTGCCCCTTGCCGTTGTACAGTGGTGGTTCACATATTTGTTGCAGGTGAGGTGAGGTTAGCAGTAGGGGAAGATATGATGTGGCAGAGGCCTTGTTTTGGTGGAAGCGCTAATGTCAATGACATGATGGCTGGCGCAAGGCCAGAGAAGGAGACAGGACGACCAGGTTCTTGGTGTAAGGAGAAAGATAGGAGGAGGCGACACTTCCTGGTGATGGAGAATAGGTCTGAACGATACTTGGCACTGTCGGGAGAAGGGTGAATAAGTAGACGGTGTCTAGGGTTAGCAATGGGCTGTGGAAGGGAGATGAAGGGAAGAGGGGATGGTGAGACAAAGAAGAGAGGGTAAGAGAGGTCACCGCTTATAGGTTGGCAGTCAGTGAGGTAGGAAACGTAAGAGTAGAGGGAGGAAGAAAAAGTGGCATCAGTTACCTACCTGTCGCAGTCCATAAAAATGCAAGATGCATCGTGAAGAGGTGAAGGAGAAATAACACTTTTCGTTGCATATTTCTAGAATCAATTTAATTGATTAACTAAAGTGATGATATATTGAACATATTCAAACTATACCAATTAAATGTGTAGTCAAATAAAGTCACATTGACCTAAAATTTGTCATGTCTATCAAATAAAACATAAGTTTCAGTGTGTTTATCTTTTTGTAACATTTTCTATTTAATTTTAATTACTTCTAATCTAGGTACTCAATTACACATTTAATTCTTTTATTAATTAATTTGATGTATTATTTCATATTTATCCAATCTGTTTGATCTATCAGACTAATGGTGCTTTTGGATTAACAAATTAGGTTCTACTCTATTGAATCATTGAATTGATAATTAAACTTGAACTATTGACTTGATTAAATAATTTGTCATTAATGTTAAATAATAGTTTGTCTTTATATTTCCTCAGATACAATTATTGATATTTTATCCAATTAAGGAAAAATGATTCAATACTCAAATAATCAAATGTGGACCTAAAAACGGGGAAGATAAGTTATATACCCAGATTTGAGTATGTTACAACACTACCCCTTAAGAGGATTTCGTCCCTGAAATCCACCAAACTATAGTCCAATATTCTAATCTATAACTCCTAGACAATTATAAGTTTCTAATTAACTACATAGAATCAATGTAATGACCCCTAGCATAACACACCCATTTCACACATATATACAGAACCCGACATGAACTTATTTAATTCCATCCATCACGTCTTATTATCTTCTCATATTGTTTATTGGTCTAGGAAATTTACACTAATATTGAGGATGATATTAACAATTTAAATTTTTTATGGTTATGTACATTGTTAAGAAGGTTTGTTAATCCTACTATTATGATGTTTAGTATTCATTGTATTATTAGTTTCCAGAGTTAATGTTGATTTTAAATATTCATTAAATTAATTTAATGACTCATGTGTACAAGGATCCACCCCTTAAAAGGACCTTCCTAACCATACATAGAATTGAGAGGGGTAGCTGATTAGATTTTAGATATTGTATTTATTCTTCTTCCAATTAAATCCTATATCACACTTATTCTTAGGGTTAGAGTGTTGAACATGTAAGTAAAAAATTCTTTCACTAAAGTCCTGTCTACTACTAAAACTTTCTTGTGGTGGTGACTTGGTTCCAAAACCATCGATGAAATCTATTTTTTTGTATTAATAATTTAATAATGAAAATAAGTTTGACGACAAAAACATTGTGATGGAAATACAAAATGGTGCTAAAATCAATCCGAGAACCAAGTCAACCACTTCCTACCACATACAACATATGCTATCACACTGACATCACTTCATCTTCGCAAAAGAAGCTTCTCTACACGTATCATCAAGGAATACAACAAACATATCCAAATTCTAAATGAGGAGGGGATACATGTTTCTTCTAGGATTTATTTTCTTCTAATAAGTCCTATTAGGTATGACCTCCATTATTCCACCTTTATCTTAATTGTGACTTAGGCTATCACATCCAAAAACATCTTTTGCTTTTATAAGATCGTATAACCATAATAATAAGATATTAGGATCTCTACTTCTTTAGTTGGATTACATCCATGGTGTCATTACAAGCCCATGTGAACTAGCCAGTCAAACTATTCATCATCTCTCACATCAGATAAACTAATTGCAAGGTGGCGATGAGAGAATGGTCAACTCTTTAAGGATCAACCCTAGATGTACCTACCTCACATAACCACAGTGTTGGTGTACATCTCGAGTTTCAAGAAAAAGAGTATCCACTATAGATTCCAAACATGACTATGCCTCGATATGTCCTCTGGGGAAAAGAAAATTAAGGCATTTTATTCCTATTACAACTAGGTGATCATTCCTACCTTATGGGTGTGTGAGGGATGAAATCCCTATGTCTTCCTTTAACAAACCTTCATTTATGAGGCATTGCAAGTTTAGCTAGGACAGTATCCCACCCTTAGATGGCACAAGCATATCTATGTTGAGATAACCACATGTTTTAGGTAAAACAAGCCTAAACTTAAAGGATCTAGTTCACATCATCACGTACTATCATAGAGCATCTAAAAATATAAAAATAATGTCAATATTCTAAGTTTTTATCCATACATGCTCAGTCCACAAAATGCATGTATCATAGGCATGCTAGAAAACCTCAAAATAAAAAGGGTTTAATGACTTGTACTAGGGTTATGCACCATTATGTGATTTTAATTCATCCTACTCTCTATATTAGATGATTGTCCTCCCTATAGCGGGAGGAAAAGGCTATTCCTAGGAGAGTCAACTATTACATATAGAAAACTATATATATAAAGAGAGGGTAGGATTCATAAGAGTTTACCCAAAGCTAGGTCATCCACATACTTTGGTTGGGATTTCATATATATACTACTACTAAATTGGATAGGGTGAATGCTAAGTGGTAAACACGATTCAGGTGTAGGTATGACAACAACCTCTAAAGGGTAACCTACCTACTAAGGAATAATCTAGGGTAACTTGAAATAGTCTAGTTACTAGATGCTTAGTCAGTGATACCATTATGTAAAGAGTGGGACCCGAAAGTGGGCCCACTCAATGGTACAAGCATGAGCCATGAAATAAATAAGCAGGGGAAAACATAACTATTTACAAAGTTACATAATATATCCATGTACATAACTTTATCACCCTAAGGGTGGTACATAAAATGAAAATGTTACATCTATATACACATAAACCCATATGCAGAGGGTACCAAGGCTATCTCAAGTTGTCCTTATGTCCATCAATTAGCTCACAATCATCCTTAGTCTCTTCCATGTAAAGTACCTACACCTGGGTGAGGAGAACACTCAAAAAGTAGGAAAACAAGGTATGAATCAGTAAAAGATGGGTATGTACATTAAAAGATTAACGATAGCATTAATTATTTCAAAAGTAAATTAAGATGTTCCCATAAAAAAGGGGGCCATTAAACCTAGGTAAGTTTCAATGAGAATCAACAAAAGAAGGAATTTTCAAAAGAATGAGGCAGTATAATATAACCATTGAAATCACAATTTTTACATGATCAACCATCCAAATAAATATTTGCATGCCGATATATTTGACTAAAGTAACTATAGTAGGGCCATGAGACCAATGGGTCTTTATCCTAAGTAAAATGGGTGGAAAAGCACACCGTAGGCAAAAAAAACATGCCTATATATATATATATATATATATATATATATATATATATATATATATATATATATATATATATATATAAGGGTAGAAAAGCATACCCCTGGTAGGAAAGCATACCCTAATTGTTATCCATGAGTGTCTATGATAGTTAAACTACTCAAATTATCTAACATGCATAAATAGAGTGGCAAGATGCATCTTTCAGAAACATACATGGCATAATTCAGACACAATAGCAGGTGGGGTCATTGACCCAATTCAACATGATAATAATAATAATATCAAAAGAGTAATAATAAGTTAAAATTGAGGAGATAGGATATGTCAAAAAATGGAAACAAGAACAGGAATTTCAAAAATTGCCTCATTATGGGAAAAGTTAGTCATAATAATGCCCAGTTATAATGGAGAGGATTACATACCTTGTCTTCACGACTAAAGGTCAACTCTATTGATACATTAGATAATTTAGTTTCATGAATTCATTCTTCCATCCTAGAGACACATTAGATAAGTTGGTCAACCAAAGATGAACATGTGAATGCTTCCTAGTAAAGCTATACATTTTGTAGTTAACCTAGTTATGACCACTTAAGGCATATTAAGAGTTTTTATCTTATTAAGTGAAAATATGATCTATTTGATATCTTCATTAATTATAAATATTTACATGTAGTCACTTAGGCAGGGATATGTCTGTGGTACATGTGTGTTTTACTAATAATATATATTTCTCCAAAATTTGTCTTGATATGTTAATTTATCTCTAATATCATAGGTCACATATTATTCCTCGCATCATAATTATCATGCATACTAATCTCTATATACATTCTATTATCTAGTTCTAGATTTCCTTAAATACAAGCATATACTATATGGATACATGGAAATTAGTATTGTCCAAGGTAACATGTCATGTAGACATTATTTAAAGGATATAGTTCCATGCCTACTCATATTTATGAAAATATTTTTCTTATACATTTTCTACTTTTATAACCACAATTATATGAAAAGTAATCTAATTTTATATCCAAATATTGCATTCTTTATAATGGAATTTTGAGAATATCTCTGTGTAGTATGTGTCTAGGATTTTAGTTAGCAACATGGCTATTTAATGGTGAGACCTTAGTAGCTTCCTTGGACTAAAATTATATCTTAACTCTAGGTGTTGATACATCAACTTGGATATACTAATATGATAACTATCATATCATAATAAGATGCCATGACCTAGATACTATGGATACATCTAAGGGATTATCGAATATATCACAATAGGATTATAGAAATATAGATAGCTTGTTTACAAATATATATATATATATATATGATTGGATGTATGATACAAATAGGTATAGATAAATCTTCTACTAGTCTACTTAGTATAACTATGCTTCATGTGTTAAATTGTCCATCTAACCAACTATTATGGATGATACAACTATATGAATATCTTCAAATTAGTAATTAAGAAACATGCATGACTCACCTAGAGATGCCTGGACTCTAGTGTTTGCATGTTTAAAAGACTTCAATCATGTCTACCTCAATGCCTACCAGAGGCTAAGGAAGGCACTCGTTGTTCCACAAGTTCCATGGGCTTTCCAGACCTATTCGAAGATCAAAGAAACATTGAGGTGGCTGGAGGAGACTTAACAAGTTCTTCATAGGCTGACACATATGCTGGAACTAATATCGGGTGATCATGTAGTCAGATCTATAGAACCTCATCTCTGGGGATGGTCTAGTTTCAAAGTTTAGGTTCAACAAGGTAGGGATACTACCAATCTATGGTGTTTATGTTGCACTTTGTTTATCTGAAGTCAAATGAAGATTCTTGTGTGGGGTGAGGAGATGATGGATTTGTAGATGAAGAGCATGGATGGATGGCATGTATTCATTCTTGAAAAGGGGAAGATGTTATGCAGATCTGACAGTGATCAACAACGACAACACAGTAGAGTCCACAGGTCATTAAGACATGGTTCTGATGAGATGACTAGATATCGTGGTTAAAGAATCTTTAAGGGAGAGGGAATTCTTATGATCATAGCACCGTGATGTTGGAGGAGGTGAATGGATCCCTATAAACATGGATTTGCTCCATTGTTTACAAGTAATTGATGAAGGGTTGTAGGTTACTGATGTTGTAGAGGGTGTTGACTGAGAAGATGACTGACAAGGCAGTGGTTGCAGGTGGAGTTGGCAACGATGAGGTAGGGTACATGATGTCATTGATCAACCAACAAAGGAGACATGATCTAGTATTAGATTTTCTAGGACGTTTGGGGTAGGTGATGGTTCTGGGGCACATAGGAATATGTGGTTTTGCTGATTGTTGTTGGCGAATATGTGGAGGAGAAACTGGAGGTGGGACGAGGGAGAAGATGATTGATGGTGATCAATAACTATTGTGGTGACCGTCATAGCATACATGATATGCCACCTCTATGCACCCATGACGGCCATGGTGGTGGTGGCTTCTGGTCATTGCCCTCTGCCGTTTTACAGTGGTGGTTCACATATCTATTATAGGTGAGGTGAGGTCAGTGCCAGGGGAAGAGAAGATGTGGTAGAGGGCTTTCTTTGGTGGTGGCACTGATGTCAGTGGTATGATGGCTGGCGTAAGGTCAGAGAAGGAGACTACACAGCCAGGGTTCTTGGCGCAAGGAAGAGGATAGGAGGAGACAATGCTTCCTGGTGATGGTGGCTAGGTTTGAACGGTACTTGGCATCGTGGGGAGTAGGGTGAATAAGTAGATGACATCTAGGGTTAACAATGGGCTGTGGAAGGGAGAGGAAGGGAAGATGGGACGACGAGACAAAGAAGAGGGGGAAAGAGAGGTTGTCGGTTACGGGTTGGCAGCCAGTGAGGTAGGAAATGGAAGAGGAGAGGGAGGAAGAAAAAGGGGCATCAGTTACCTGCCTCTCACAGTCCACAATAATGCAAGATGCATCATGAAGAGGTGAGTGAGAAGTAACACTTTACATTACATATTTCTAGAATCAATTTATTTGATTAACTAAAGTGATGATGCATTGAATATATTCAAACTAGACCAATTAAATGTGTAGTTAAATAAAGTCACATTGACCTAAAATTTGACATGTTGGTCAAATAAAACATGAGGAATCAATTTTTAGTGTGTATTTCATCTATTCGTAACATTTGCTATTTAATTTTAGTTCTTCTAAGCTAGGTACTCAATTACAAATTTAATTCTTTTATTAATTAAGATGTATTATTTCATATTTATCAAATATGTTTTATCAATCAGACTAATGGTGCTTTTAGATTAACAAATTAGGGTCAACTCTACTTAATCAGTGAATTAATTATTAAACTTGAACTATTGACTTGATTAAATAATTTGTCATTAATGTTAAATATTAGTTTGTCCTTATATTTCCTTGGATCCAATTACTCATATTTTATCTAATTAAGGAAAAATGATTCAATACTCAAATAATTAAACGTAGACAAAAAAGGGTAAAATAAGTTATATAACCAGATTTGAGTATGTTACATATGACAAGGATGTTTGAGTCCAAACCAACCAAAGAGTAACATGATTTCTAATGTAAACTTTAGATATGAAGTCTAATGTTAGTCTATTACACAAGTTGATAAAAGAGGGACATATCATGGTTGGGAAAGACATTGTCTCTTAGTCATGTGATCTCATCCACTTTCCATTGATTTTCATTCACCATCATAGGATGATCGAGTTTAACCCAAAATATTTTCCTATTGTTTGCATTGCATGGCATGATAGGAAGCATATAGTTATTTCATCTTGTTTTGAATTAGAATTTTTTTTTCTTCATATCATCTCTTGAGCATTTGTAATTTTCATACCAAATTTGCATATAGTTTTCTTTATATTGCATATTTCATAAGGTGTTACATGATTTTTTTCTTCCACAATTTCTTCTCATGTAATATAGTAAAAATGTTATCCTTACTCGTTCTCCAAAGAAAAAAAGAGTGGAAAAGCCCAAGCATGAACTATTTGTCTTGCTAAAATAAAAAGGCAGAGAAAAAAAGAGTATTTGAAAAAGAAAAGGAGAGAAGAAAAGGACATAAAGGATATTAAACTCAATGTCATATTCTCTCTAAGAAATAAAGAAAGAGATTATGAATTTTTATTTGTAAACATCTTTCCACATATACCCATCATTAGGATGAAATGTCCATTGCATGCATCATTACACACTTTATAGTAGGCATACAAGGCATTCATATTATTCCATCCATCTTATAGGTGCATCATATTTTATTTCATGCATAAATTATTTGGATTATTCTTGTGATTCTTATTTCATAGCCACCCATCCTTTTCACCCATTTCTCTGCATGGTAGGCTACTCATATGATTATTCCCCTCATTCACGTTTACATGGGGTGTTGCTTCCAATTAGTTTATTTAGGTATATCAGAGCAATGTAGATAGGGAGATCACACGGTGCATCAAATTGTGTCCTACTAACCATGATATTAACTACACCATATTGATAGTGATTTCATTAATATTAATGGTACATCTTCTATGAGAATTATTGATCGCTTTAGAGTAGTTACTTGTTTAGTGGTCGGAAAATCTGCCAGGTGGAGGGTGGTCAAGAAAATTAAATTCATTGGTAATTGTCTTTTTGCTGACTTTTTCAAACAAATCCAAGAGTAGTGTTTCTCAAGGACGAGCAATATTAAATCTTAGGGGCTTTAATTCACACATAAATTTTTATAATTTCATATTCTAATTTGATTATTTTCATTGTCAATATCTCTTAGTTGAATATATTTTCATACATATTTCACTAAATTAGGATAAAATCACTTATGCATCAATTATCATATTTTTGCATGTATTTTACATATTTTAGTTATTAGAATAATTATTTGACCTAATTCATTGATTGTTTTATTGCAGATAATTATTTTTTATTGTAACATAGTCGATACCACCGACTTCAACTAGGTGGTTGGTGTTCTATTTGCACTTGGGGTTACAACTAACCAATTGAGTTTAGTTAGATGCGACCCTAGCACACACACTTGGTATCTTTGAAAATTTATAAGGACCTACACTAACACACTCAATTAGACTAACACACTTTACCCACAAGTACACTGGGTCATGTTATAGTATTGGCAAGCGACAAGAATAGGGGCAATCCACATGGAGAGAGGGGGAACAAGAGCATAGTCAGATTAACTATGTTTCCAAAGAAGAGTCTAGGGTTCAAGGGCTTAATTGGAGTTTTTTTTATTACATTATATGGTTAAAGAAAGAAATTAAAGGAAACAAGTAAACAAAACCTAAGATAACACTATATAATTTAGGTTCTAATTAGCAAGAAAGACAACTAAGCAAAAAAGGGAGCACTTACACTAATAAAACTAAGCAAGATCTAACTAGCAACCTAGAACCGAGAACTAGTTAATCTAAGTAAGAAAGTATACTAGACTAACAATTAGCAAACTAGGGCAAGAAAAGAGCCAAATTAACACTTTCTAAGCAAGTCAAGCACAAAAGGACACTAACTAGCAAGATCTAGCTACCAAGAACAAGCCAATTAGCTAAGAAGCAATTAAAACAAGTAACTAAGAAAACATGAACTACAAAGAAAGCAATTGGGGTTTTAAAAAAGATATGGAGGTGTAGGCCATTTGGGGGGATGTTACTAGAATCCAAGTTGAGGGATGTTATAACATGCAAAATCTATACATTCATTCTAGATTGCTAAACCAAACAATAAGGAAAATACTACAGAATTACCCTGAGCTACTAGTTGGTCATCAGTGATATAAGGTGTCTGAAGGGGAACTACACCCTTGCACACCCTATCCAACCTTAGGAGGCTAAAATAGACTAGGGTTAGGTGGAGTTCTATAGGATTTGACAAATATAGGTTCCTAGAGTAAGTGTCCTTAGGGAAATTGGGAGTCAAAGGTAGGAATGGAGAGAGGAGGTCAGGGTGCTTCACCTCACATCACTCACCATCTAGATTTTAGGAAATTCCTAGGAAATTGCACTAAGAACTCCTATACTTGATACCTAGATCTTACACATATAAGTAAGAGAGGGGATATTTATGTGGTAATATAGGGTTCTAGCTAGGGATCCACTAGTTGGACCTAGGATCACTCCCTAAGATGGTCACACACAAGTTATTCTCTCATAGAGGTAAGCAGTTTCAAGCATAAAATAATAAGAAAATTATGTTTTCAAGCACAAAACACAAGAATAATAATGAGAAACAAGATAACATAGAAACCAATCATCATACAATGAATAAAGAGAGTTTTTTATTTCCCCCCAAAATGGTATCAAAGTAAAAATTTTAACCCAAACATCCAACCAATAAGGGCTTAGCTGGAAATAAAAGAAGAAAAGAAGAAAGGAGTAGAGGAGTAGGAGGCCATGAAATGTGGTGAAGACTCCTCCTGCTTCACATCCTAGATACTAGAGCATGCACTTCTTCTCCCAAGCTAGATGGATGGCTAGGAATGGTGGTGGATGATGGTAAAAACCCTAGAAAACTAGGGTTTTGAGGTAGAGGAAGGTGGAAATGAAGTGGATGTAGGTGGGAGTTCCTTGAATTCTCAAGGTAGGTAGAAATGAATGCTAGGGGGTGTAACCTCATGTTACAACTGTCACCTAGGTATATATAGGTGGAGGGAAGCATTAGGTTATGTAGGGGTAGTTTGGGAAAATTAGTGCAAAAAACTAAGTTTTGGGTGGTAGCATGACCGTGGTGGGTAAGGGGTAGAACATCTGTTCTAAGAGAAAATGATCATGCTATGTGAAGGTAAATTTATAGTGGAAGTGGGAAAAATATAGGCAGGTAGTATGGTTGTTCTAGGTAGCATGGTCGTGCTGGACAACATGACTGTGGTGGGGGCTAGGTAGAACAATCGTTCTTGGTAGTAAGGTTGTCGTGGGCAAAATGGGACTTAGTCATTCTTACTGGAATGAGCATTCTGACTTTGGCCAGCATGACCGTTCTAGAAGATAGTACGATGATGGGGTCTTCTTGGCACAACTATGCTGGATGGGATGACTGTGGTGATTAGATTTTTGTATTTTGACCAAGTCTGTGATTCCACTATGATTTTTAATGTTGGCAACACGGTTTTTCCATGTCACCACGGCCTTGTTGGGGTCCTTCCATGCACTTTAAGCTCCAACATTGGGTTTTAATGGACTTGTTTGTTTCAAGTCGACCCTTGGACACTAGGGTAGGTTGGAGGAGCTCTAGGACCTTATTTGAACTACTCCATGGATGGGGAATCCCTATAATATCATCCTTCTCTCCTGTCCTATTGGTATGTAGGCCCAGAGAGCCAATCATATGATGATTGGAATGTGGCATTGGATACCTAATTTGATAATGATAAATGTAATTCCATTTGTGATATTTATCTCAATCATGAGATGATGAGCATACATGTTAGATGTCTAAAGAATGATGTTGACATATGTCTTCAGGTTGATTACCTAAATGATGAGATAATATGCATGAAAGAGTACATACATTCTTGTTATGTCCCTAGCCAGATATTACCATGGAAGAAAAATAGACAACAATTATACATATTTATGACATTTATCTCAATCATGAGATGATGAGAATACATGCTATATGTCTAAATAATGATGTTACTCGATGACATATGTCTTCAGGTTGATTACCTAAATGATGAGATCATATGCATGGAAGAGTACATACATTCTTGTTATGTCTGTAGTCAGATATTACCATGGAAGAAAAATAGACAATAATAATACATAAGACTAGAGTGTGTGTTGATTGATGACAACATCTCATTAGTCATGATATGTGATATCAAGTCAAGAACACATATACATGTTTGAGAATAGTGTATCGGATAGACCCACCTTGAGAGTGATACATGGATACCATGGAATGGTAGTCACTATCATCTCTCATAGTGATAGTGGTGATTGTAGCTCTTAGACCTAAATTCACTACACTCATCCCACGTCATTAGATGTACTTAGACATCATCCAACATGACCTTGAATAAGAGTTGCATAAAGGTGATGCTCATGTGCATTGTGACACATCAGGATTGAGTGTGAGTGATGTAGATGAGATTTGTACCTCCGATAGGAGATTGATATCTGGGCCACTTGATAAGAAAGACTGAGAAATGTATGGCCATGCTCATGTGATTCGATATGTGATATGTGAACTAACATGCATCTCAGATAGTCTGTTGTAGTTCAAAGAACATGGATTGAACATTGAAAGGATGATGATTCCATGCCTCGAGTTCAATCTGGATATTATAGACAAAGGAACTCTATGATCATGGTAACACTAATAATGGATTGTAGGTTGAAGTTGTTCTCCAACTTTCCAAACTACTTGGGTATCAATGATGTTACTAGATACCTCTCATTGCTTGTGACGTCATAAGTTGGTTATAGACATTCACCACCGACATAATTTGGGATTATAGGGCACACAGATATGATTCACTTGGAATAGGAGTTCATTCATGAATGATGTTTAATTTTATTACTAAAGGTGTTTAGCTATTCAATTAAACAACTAAGATTCAAAATTGAGTAATTGACTCTAAACTCATTGGTTCAAGTGTTGAACCGATTGGTTGCAGTGTCAGATCAATTGGAATCAATATTGGTTGAACAATGCCTGAACCAGGGCATGAATCAACCGGTTCATATGATGAACTGCCTAGTTCAATGATCAATTCAGTTGGATCAAGGTTTAGTGTTGACGTCATGTCTTGCATTAATCATGCATTGAATACCAGTGTAATTTAGGACAAGAAAACTGCATGAACCTACTGGTTTTGCATGAACTAACTAGTTGGGCATGCAAATCGACTGATTTGCCATATGAAGTTTCCAAAAAAAATCATGAATTTTGTCCTTTCGACTCCCGCATGTCTGGGAACCCTGATCCTAGCCTCTCCTATAAATTGAGGGATATTGGGGGCTTCCCAGACACAATAATAAGACCTGACAATTGTTGTCCTCACTTGTTGTGGTAACCAATAGAGAGCCTGAGCAAGTCCTACCCATTAAAGTGAGGGATAGCAAGGGAGAGACAAGTGTGGAAGTGTGAATGGGTGCTAGTACACCTATTTTCATAGGGAAAACTCCTTCTTGTTGGCTCTGGTAGCACAACATGGAGTTCCCGATGGTCCGCGTGGACTGCTCTAGAGGTGAGGAGTTTTTCCCTCTACAAGGACAACAATGACTTTCATCTATGGTGCTACACTAGGAGGGTGTTGGAGATGAGTATTCAAGTGATGTTGAATAAGGAGCACGATGTTTCCTGAAGAAGAAGCACATTGCTGCTTAGAGAAGAAGCACAATACTACATTAAGAGTTTTCGTTGGACTTGCTCCAAGACCAGGTATAACTCTTGTTACCTTCCTTCTTAGATACATTGTTGTTGATACAATCTTGCTAGTCATGGTTGTTTATTCCTATTTATATCTCGGTTTGCATACAAACCGTCTCTCCTCCTTTCCAAATGTAAATTAATTCTCTCATTCCTATTTCCCCTCAAATGTAACTCGAGGTTTTCCCTTTCAGAATGTAATATTAAATAGTATAGTTTTAATTTATATTTCATCATGTGATGACATTCTGTACCTGATGAACCGATCAATTGAAGGACAAAGGAGGCAAGACGAAAGGACAAACCGATCGACTAGTAGCCCAACCGATCGGTTGAAGGATTCTATACATCGGTTGAACTAGAGACCAAATGAACATTTCAAGAACCCAACTGAGAAGATAGGAGGCCATTCGATCAGTTCAAGTGTTGAAAAAATCAACCTAGATTGATTTGAGCACAGATCTTCACCAACAATAGGTTGTTGAATGTGATGTAGACCTAGGTGGTAGTATTTCCTTGTGGCTCCAAGGAATTACGATAGTATGGCCATAAGCATTTCTTGTGTTTATAATTGCATTTTTTCATTTGTGGAATATAGCATGTATATGATACTACTATAAATATGTGGTGATTGGATATGCATATGCATTTATTTAAAATCCATCAATCAAATATTAAGTCTTATATGATTTCCATAAGCAAGACACATGAAAAGATTGATCATCTATGTGTGTGCACGCCAAGCATGGTGTGTTGTCTATCTCATGGAAGAGTGATGGTAGTCATGTGGGCCTGCCAAGCATTACTATCATGTTGGATTTTGGGTCAGGATTAACTAGATGTCCTTAATGAGATTAACCGTGTAGAAGCATGCATATGAACTATGAAAAACAGTTGTACATACCATCTATCCAAGAATTGCATGAGATGCAATTTGCAAAAGTTGCCTACCTCAATAATTGGTTATGGACGTTGGAGTTGGATGGGTAATAATTCAATTATTTTGGGTCTTGGGTCACTAGAAGATTGTATGTTGCACTCTTCTAAGTTGGTAGTGAAGGATATCAATTTGAACAAAATTGTGGGAGGATAATTAATTTTAGGCCTAATTAATATCGTCAAACTTATTAAATTAAACAAATAAAAAATGTTTTTGAAAATTTGTAAAATTTCTTTTGTAGAATGTGATGACGATCACAAACATGTTATCATTATTATAAGTCCTTGAGTAGGACAAAATAAATGGGATTTACTTTCGCCTATGGTTTAGGACTTTGAGAAACATTCTCAATCATGAGTGAAAGCTCTATGTCCTTGAAAGACCAGAGCCAGAAGAAGTCACTCGTAATGTGCCTAAGGCTGAAATGGATGTTACTTGAAGCATGCCATTGATGCCACAAACATCAAAGACCTTATGCTATGCTATATGAACTATGAGTTGCATGAGCATCATGAAAACATGGACATTCTCAAGATGGCTACACATCTTAAATAATCATGTAAAGGAAGAAAGATATAATGTTTCCAAAGCATTATATAAGTGCAAACTGATAGAGGGAGATCTAGTAGAGCCCCATGTGCTCAATATTATTGGGCATATGGAGTGACTGGGGTTAATTTTAGGTCAAGAGTTGGCCACGAATATGATTTTGCAAGCGTTTCCTTAATCATATAGCCAGTTTATCAAGTTCTATCATTTGAGTAACTTGGCCAAACTACTGTCTAAGTTGCTTGGCATGTTGATTAATGCCAAAGAATGATGGAAGAAGAAGGACAAATTTGTGATGGTGATCAGTGGAAGTGAGTACAAGGGTAAAGGCAAGGACAAGAAGAGTTCTAAGGCTAAGATGAAGTCCAAGTCTTGTACACTTAAGATAAGGAGAGGGCTAGGTGCAAAAGGAATCTTTCTTTTTCACTTAAATGATTAAGGAAGGAAAGTGCCACCATTGTTACGGTCTAGACATTGGTAAAGGAATTTACCTCTTTATATAGAGGATTTTAGGTGGAAGGAGACAAAGATCTCTACTTCTGGACTTGATAAGAAGTAAGCTAGAACTATGCGGAGCAAGAGTTGTTGCCACTATAGTTGGAAGCTGTCATTCATGGGGATATAATTGAATTAGTGAATTGATATTACGTACATGCCATTAATAAAAACATCATGTATCTTGTATGGATAGGAATATTATGAATAAATTATGGAAATGTATCACAATCTATACTCGATAGTTGTAGAGACAAATGTGTATTACACATATACTGAATGACTTGATAACTCAAACAATGAATACCTATAGCATTGTCATCTAGAGCGTACAAATGAGAAATGCATTTATAGAATCCATAATGATGGTTATCCATATTTTTTTGGTTATTGAAGCAATAGAGACATGCAAGTCTTATTTTTTGGGAAATATGACAAAAGCATCTACACTAGATGTAGTGGGAGAGCGACTATTCTATTAGGGCTCATACATGTTGATGTATATAGACCCCTTAGAATAAGTTCCAGAGGTGGTTATTAGTACCTCATTATATCTATTAATGATCTTAAAATATATGGTAATTTGTATTTAGTGAAATACAAGTCTGGTCTCTTGAAGTGTATAAGGAGATCATGAATGAAGTACATAACTAACCTAGTAAGACACTTCGATATGATTGATGTTGAAGTATTTTAAACTAATAGTTTGAGGACCTTCTGGAGACTATGATAGTGTATCACAATGAACTCCACTTGAAACATAATTATGTGTCAGAAAGAAGGAATCACACCATGTTGGTCATGGTACGATTATCAATAAATCCAACCAATCTTACATTTTTATGGCATATGCTTTAAACTAAAACAATGTACCATCTAAACCGGTTCAAAAGGCATCGTATGAGATATGGATTTTACAAAGATTAGGATTGAAAGCTTGTGTAAGAAAATATTTTCTTAATAGGATTTATCCACAAATCACATAAATGTTATTTTGTTAAAATACTACTCTTATCCAATCTAATAACAAAATTGTTTATTTCCAAGATAGTTGTATTCCTAAAGGGAACTTAGTTCCAAAGGAATAGGTGGGAGAAAAGTAGAACTCAAAAAGTTTGAGACAAATAAGAAAAAATTAAACCTAAAGATGTACAATAGGAATAAGAAGAATCACAAATTGTTGTGGAATCTCAAGTTCCTTATGTAACATAGAATCTCAAAAATCTTGTTGATCACACCTTGAGTTTGAAAGGTTATTATATCTTATAAATCAAAAAGGCAGTTAGTTAGTCATGGATGATGAGTCAACAACCTACCTAGAAGCTATTGAGGAACCAGAGTCTGAGTATATGGCTTGGGGCCATGGGATCCAAGATGGAATCCATGTACACCAACAAGGTATGACCTTGGTGGATCCACTTGAAGGGATAAAACTCGTAGGGTGCATTCAAGTCTTCAAGAAGAAGAACAACATGGAAGGGCACATTGGTTGCAAATAGTTTCAAACAAGTTCAAGATGTTGAACATGATGAAATTTTTTCACTAGTTGTCATGGTTAAATCCATCCAGATAATGCTTGCTATTGCAATTTTTTGTGACTACGAGATTTGAAAAAATGGATGTTAAAACCACATTCCTTAAGTGGAATATTATACAGAATGTGTATGTGACACAACCTAAGGGTTTTATAAATCTATATAATGCAAATAAAGTCTATAAGCTACAAAGGTCAATCTGTGGATTGAAGCAAGCATCAGAGTTGGAATATTTGATTTGAAAAGATAGTCAAAGAGTTTCACTTGAGTCAGGATAAAGAAGAAATCTATGATTATTAAAGAATTAGTGGGAGCATAATTATATTCCACATAATGATGGGGAATAACATACTTATACTACAAATGTTAAAACCTGACTGGGAAATACCTTCTCAATGAAAGGTTTAGGCAAAGTATCCAATATGATAGGAATCAAGATCTATATAGATAGATCTAGACCTAAGAGCACATACATTGGCAAGATGCTAAAGCGGTTCTGCATGGAGAACTCAATGATAGAAAAATTGTGAAATTAGCCTCTCTAGAGTTCAATGTCCCAGTTCTTGTGAAGAATGGGAAGAACATGAGTAAGATACAATATGCATTCGCAATTGAATCTATCATGTATGCAATGTAATCATCATGTTATCTCGTATGTATTGAACATGATGAGAGAATATGAAATCATCCAGTTATCTTGTATGTATTAGACATGATGAGTGGATACCTATCACATCCCAGTGTAAGTCACTAGGATGCCATAAAGAACATCCTTAAGTACTGGAGAAGCACTAAAAGGATTAGTTCCTTGGTTATGATAAGAAGGAAGAGTTGGGTGTAAAGGCTTACATCGATGTGAGTTTCCAAAATGAAAAATAAACTAATGATCACAATATAAATTTGTGTTTGACCATAAAATAAGAACTGTAAAGCTAGAAAAGTTTTGATCTAGATACAGTTATTTAATTCTACAATAGAATTCGAGTATCATAGTGTTATGAGAATGGAAGAGGATATTGTATGGATTTAGAAGCTCATATAGATGAACTTTTGGGGGGTTCCAACCATTGATGACACTGTAGAAATATTGTGATAAAAATGGAGCTATTGGTTAGGCAAAGTAGTCTCAGATAGCAAACTACATCACTTAAATCTCATATGAGAAGTCATACAATAAGGAGATGTGAAACTTGCAATATATCAACTAAAAGAAAATGTTTCTAACTCGTTACAAAAGTTCTTACTCAACAGAAACATAATGGACATGTTAAAGATCACTAGGAATAAGATTCTTGGGTGATTGGCTATAAGTGCAAGTGGGAGTTTGTTGGTATGTATGCCAAGAGTGGCAATCATATGGTCATTGGAATGTGGCATTAGATACCTGATTTGATAATGATAAAGGTAATTCCACCTATTATGTTTGTCTCAATCATGAGATGATGATGCAAACATAGTAGACATCTAAAGAATGTATCATTCAATGACATATGTTGTTGATCTGAACGATGAGATTATATGCATGATAAGAGTACATACATTCTTGTTATGCCCCTAGTCAGATATTACTGTGGAAGCAAAATAGACAACAGTGATACATCAAACTAGAGTGTGTGTTGATTGATGACAGTCTCATTAGTCATGATATGTGATATCAAATCAAGCACATAGATGCATGTTAGAGAATCGTGTATTGGAAAGACCCACCTTGAGAATGATACATGGATACCATGGAATGGTAGTCACAAGTAGATCTCATAATGGCAGTGGTGATTGTGTCTCTTAAACCTAAAGTCACTACACTCACCACATGTCATTTGATGTACTTCGACATCATCCAACTTGACCTTGAATAAGGGTTTCCATAAATGTGATGCTCAGGTGCATTGTGAGACATGGGGATTGAGTGTGAGTGATGTAGATGGAATTTGTCCCTCCTATAGGAGATTGATATCCATGCCACGTGATAAGAAAGAATGAGAAATATATGTCCATACTCATGTCATTCAATATGTGATATGTGAACTCACATGCATCTCAGACAGTCTGCTCTAGTTCAAGGAACATGGATTGAACATTGAAAGGATGATGATTCCATGCCTCAAGTTCAATCTAGATATTAGAGACAAAGGAACTATATGATCATAGTAACACTGATCACAGATTGTAGGTTGTAGTTGTTCTCCAACTTTCCAAACTACTTGGGTAGAAATGATGTGTTGATAGATACCTCTCATTGCTTGTGGTCATAAGTTGGTTATGGATAATCACTGCCAACTTAATTTGAGACCTATAGGGTCACCACATATGATTCATTTGGAATAGGAGTTTATTCATGAATGATGTTTAATTTGACTACTAAAGGTGTTTAGGTATTTAATTAAACAATTGTGGTTCAAAATTGACTGACTGGACTTTGAATTGTTCAAGTGTTGAACCCATCGTTTGGAGTATTAGATCTATTTGAATCAATATTGGTTGAAATTTTTTTGAACCATGCACGAACTGACCGTTCATACGATGAACTGACTGGTTCAATGGTCAATTTGATTGGATAGGGATTCATGTTTACATAACATTTTACATTAATCATGCATTGAACACCAATGTAAATCAAAACAAGAAAACTCCATGAACCAATTGGTTCATGGCACGAACCGTATGGTCAATGCACAAATTGGACGGTTGGGCATGCTAACCGACTGGTTTTTCATCTAAAGTTTCCATAAAATTTGTGAATTCTATCCTTTTGACTCCCCCACATACTAGGAACCTTGACCCTAGCCTCTCCTATAAATAGAGGGGTATTGGGGGCTTCCCAGACACAACAATAAGCTCTAACAATTATTGTCCTCTCTAATTCTGTTAACCAATAGTGAGCTCGAGCAAGTCCTACCTATTAAAGGGAGGCATAACAAGGGAGAGACAATTGTGGGAGAGCAAATTGATGCTAGTACATTGGCATTTGAAGGGACAACTCCTCCCTGTTGGGTATGGTAGAGAAACATGGAGTTCCCAATGGTCTGTGTCGACTACTCTAGAGGTGAGGAGTTTTTCGTGCTAGGAGGATGGTGCCAACCACCTTCCTTGATGTTGCACTAGGATGTCGTTAGTGATGATTGTTCGAGCACTACTAAAGAAGGAGCACACTGCTGCCTGAAGTAGAAGTGCATTGCAGCTAGGAGAAGAAGCATGATACTACATCAAGAGTTGTCATTGAACTTACTCCAAGACTAGGTATAATTCTTGTAGCCTTCCTTCCTAGATTCATTGTTGTTGATGTGATCTTTCTGATTGTGGAATCATGCTATAATTTTTTTTTCCACTGCCTTATCCATCGCCCTGATATTCAAGTACCTGAAAAATGTAAAGAGTGCCCATATTTCCATTTGATATAAAACCAATTATTAGGGGAAATATCTTGTAATATAACATATCTAGATGTGATTGAAATGCAAAAAGACACAAGATGAAGCCCTAAAGAAGGGTTGCATGACCACCCCAACTTGAAACATACTTGTTCACAAGTATGCTCCAACTTATTATATTTTTCAATTCATTCAAAAGAAACATGGAAAATGCAATCATTATGATGTTTACTGGCTATCATGAGTTCTCATGAGGAATTAGGCATGCAATCCACTACTATACTTCATTTTCTATTTTCAAGTGTGAATCAAGCACAAAGCACAAAAACTTAGAATATGGAATACCATTCACACATACAAGTGATGTAATTTTCATAAATCTCTGGGTAAACTTTGTCATGCATGACATATATTCAAATAATTAGAATTGTTGTTTCACTTGCTAGAGCTACATCATACACTTCATTCCACCTCTCATGACCCACTTGGCTTGTGTAGGGGTTTGAGGGCTAGAGTTGATTACCCTAGCCCTACTAGGCATAAAATTAGAAGAAAATGTGAAAGGAGTGGAGTGTTATTACATAGGATCACTCATTTTCATTTTATTTTCATTTCTTTTCTGGAAAGGCTATTACATAGACTCATCCCTTATTTCTTTTTTTCTTTTTCTTCGCCCTATATGTAATTCAGGCATATGGTGACAAGGGTGAAGAGGGGTGATATAGATATGGTTTCCCCAAACTTTTGGGGGTGACCAAGGCTAATATGTGCACTTTGGCATCCTTTCATGAGGTAAAGAGGTAAGAATATGATAGAATAAAAGTCAGGTCAAAGAGGGGTAGCAAGTAATGTAAGTTCATGTATGATCTCATCCAAGCAAGGTAATCCATGCAGGATTCACCAAGTAAACAAACTATGCATAAAATGAACAATATGGTATAATAAATTCTTTTCAAATGGAATGAGTAATCCCAAATGGTTAAGGCCTGAAAGAACCACACTTCTATCAGAACAATCAATTACTTGCAAGAGACTTGGAGCACACGCAAGATTCCTACATAGGACTCATTTAGCCAAAAACATCATAAATGGGTTGCATTATCCATGTTCAAATCATTCACATCACAACAATTCTAGATTTTATTGAAACACACCACTGGGCAAGTAAGTTCAAATTTAGGTAAAATGAACCAAAATGGTGTCAGTTTGCATTCAACTACATCCAAACCTTCATTTACAAAATAAAAAGCATAGAATAAGAAAATCATGGCTACAACACAAAAATTACCAAAATCTACATGAAATGTAATGCATGAGATGGAATGACATAGAAAGCAAAAGTTAGAAAAACTATGCAAAAATGCATGAAATGAAACTAAAACTACATGATATGCATGTATGTAAACAAAAAGAATTCTACACTAGATAGGGTGGTGCCAAAATCATCTGACCAAAATAAGTGAAACATGGTGAAACATATGTAATCAAAATGAGCTAAGAAAAGAGGGCATACTACCCTACTATCACATACTTTTGAATCATGTTGTCCTCAACATGATAAATAAAGCTTAGGAATGATAGGGTAGTTATCATTATTGTGGTAGTGGTGAATCCTAAGGAGGTCCCCAATATGGTGGAGCTTTTGGTAGTAGATGACCCAATATTCCACTTGTGGAGGTGGGTATGTCTCCTGGTACACAGACAAAGCTCCCCAAAAATCCTCCCCCCATTGGGGATTTCTCTGAGCTTGCACATTTTGGTAACTATACATGTGGTTTATCTGGTGGTGTATATGTTTTTGGTCCAACCACATGGACTATTGAGTCTATTGAATCACCTCCAACTGTACATGAATGGGTGACATGTCATATGCATTTATTGGAGGTGGCTATGCATCAAACTCCTCATGCCTCTATCTCGTGTGGTGAGGCTGATCCAAGATGGATTGTTTCTCTGGTATGTATGTCTCTCCCTCCCCCATAGGTAGATAAACTTGTAGTGCTTTGAAATTTCATCTAATATGATGTCCCTCCCAGGAGGCAAGTACTTTTGGGACATTGTCCATTGGGTTAAAACTAGCAAGAAGAATGGATGTATGATACAGTAGCTCAAAAGTAGTGCCAACGTACCCATATTCAAGTTGTATATGATCTTTTTGTCTCTAAGGGAGAATGTTTGGGACCTTGCAAGATAGTTCAAACCAACCAACTTGGTCACGTACACTTCTTTGAGTCCCTCAAGATCACAATCAAGAGATTTTGATATGGTGGTCACAATTCCCTTCCCCCATTATGAAATGATTCTTTCTCTTTGAGGGTATTGTCTTCAAATTATCTATCATCATGACATCCAAAATTATATGACCATTACTCATCATAACAGACATCACAAATAAGTCTTTTTGTCAGTTGCAACCTTGGTTATCATATCAGCCAAAGATGGTGTTTTCTAGAACTTTCTAAATGTATCTTACGAAAGGGTTGAATACTTTGCTTGTCTTTGACTTCGTAGCTGCAAATATGTCTTGTCTAGTGAAATTCTTATCCAGTCAAAGTCTTCCGCATAGCTGAGTAGTTGCATTTTCCATTCTTATCAAATTTTCGACCATTAAATTCGTATGCCATCTCTGGTGTTGGTGCAAATGTTTTTTTTGTGTGCTAGGAAGACTTTAGCACATGTGGATTCATTGATCTTGAATTGAATAGCATCCTCAACTTGATATTGTACCTTCTTCAATGACCCAAAAAAACCATGGGTTGTATCAATGTAGGTCTTTTGTACTTTAGTTAGTAATTTATACGACTTGAGTGGGATTAAGTAATTCTTGACATAAGTGTGGATTGCTAGGGCTTGCATTGTAGTAGGAAAATCATATCTTATGGGGATCACTCTTCTTTTAGTGCATTCAGGATGGCGAGCTCACACAAAATTCTTCCTTGGAGTTGTTCTCACAAATGTAGCTCCCTCGAGATGTTTTCCTAAGAATTACAACCTATCTTCCTCCAATTTTGATAAGAAATCAACTGGTTCATCCTCTACCTCTTCACTCTCAGTGTCATCCCCCTCTTCCTCTTAATAGTCATGAGACCCCGAACTTGTGTCCAAGTTCAAGGACACCATCTCAAGTGGCGTATCATCATCTTCTTCAAATGACAACCTTCATCTAGTGGGTTGTACGATATGTGGTTGTGTCGAGGACAAGGAGTGCCTTATCAGAGTAGGCCATAGAGGTAGTCGTGATGAGGAAGTGAAAACAACTTTATTGGCCCTTCACTCTCAGGATGAAGCATCAAACTCAATGGAATCAACTAGATTCTTGATTTCATTTTCCTCTTCTTCTTCAAGATTGTTGTAGCTTGGATTTGATGTATGGTGGATCCAGGAGGACCTGAGACTAGAGATGCTCGTCGGTGTCAAGCGTCATAAGGAACGTGAAATAGGTTTTGACGGTGACAACATTTAGAGGGAGGGAAATGTCCATGGAGGTATGTTTGGTGTGGGTTTTTCCTCCCATGATGATTATCACACCACTTTCGACCCCCTTCTTGATGGATTTCTCAACCTTCTTCATCCTTGCAAGATATTTTGTGGAAATGGGAGGAAGAACAAGGGTTTTCACCCTTCCAAACACTTGGGGAGGATTTCTAGAGTAAGTGAAGAAATCGAGGTAGGAAGGATTGGAAAGAGGAGCTAGAGGTAGGATTGGACCCTGAGGTCTTGAGCAAGCATGAATGGAGGTTGGGGAGGAAGATTGGGTTGACTTGGAGGTGAGGGGAGTCACCCTAAATCGCCTAGTCATGCAGAACGGGCATGTTGCACTAGCGAAGTGTTGAAAAGTCGTGCTGAAGAAGAATAGGTCTCGGGTACTTAAGTTGTAGGCCTGTGCCAACATGGCTGTGTTGGCTTAATGCCAGAATGGTCATTTTTTTTAGAACGGTCGTGCTAACTAGACCTAAAACTTGAAGATTTGCATGTTAAAATGTGGATGTGCCATTACCAAGTCTCACCAACACATGTCCGACTACATTTTCATCTTTAGGATCTAGGAGTAGTCCAATGTAATTTATTGTATTGTATATCTATTTATGGATGAAAATTATTATTGGAAGTTTATATATAAATTTGGCTTCTTTTCTATGTGCATGCTTGGTCACCATGTTCATAATATTAGGTAGTTAATTGTTGCAAAAGAGGAATAATTTACTGGATGAATTTATATAATCATTGTTGATATCATGCTTCAAGAGAGGTCTTAAGACAATGAGGGAAAGTATTGAGAGATCATTATTCATCATCCTCTCTACTACTTAAATGCCACAACAATGAGTTTTTGACTAGAGAATATGGTGTCTTATGTTGTGGGAGTGGGTGATACAATGTACATATTCCCTTACTTAACTGATAATAATCATTTCATAAATTGGATTCATATCTGGTATGATAGTTACATTGTAGTGAAATCAGGGATACTAAAGATTCCATCCATATTATTATCAACAATGATTTAATTACTTTGTTAGTTTAAATTTAGGAATCTTCATTTCAAAATAAATCCAAGATAAATGTGTTTTCATCACTTTTATTTACATCTTTTAGATATCTTTTTATGATTGGTTTGTTGTTTATTTTCTTAATTTTATAATTAATTATATTATATTATATTTTTCTCTTCAAGAAGAATTTTAATTATATTTTCTTGGATTTTGTAGGAAATGGGATAAATATTCTTGGAGTATAATTGCACAATTTGCAGCAGTCCTGTAATTATTGTATATCTGTCACCAAACGTGCCATAACTCTTGCATCCAAAGTCCAAATTGAGTGTACAAGTATTCATTGGAAAGGAAATTTAATTTTCTAAAATAATATACTATTATTTGGACCTCTTTTGTGTTTTTTATGGGAGATAAATACGTTCGAAATCTCTTCTGTGGGAATCTGCATTGAAGAGAGTTACATGGTCAAGACAATTAAAGTCTATCAAATTCCTATTGACCAAATCTTGAAAATTCAAAGGATGGCTCCCTCTCTTTTTGGATAGCCTACCCCTCCTTCTCCTATAAAAGGAGGGGCACTTCCTCCTCCCAAGGATCATCTTTTGTATCATCTTTTGTATTGGAATTCTGAGCATTTGTTCTCCTATTATTCAAGCAATAGAATTTTTTCTTAGTGTTCTTTAATTCTTGCAATTTATATTCTTGCAATAGATCTAGTTGTTCTTCCTTTCTTCTTCTTTCTCTTTCGTGGATTGGAGCAAGGGTTGAAGAGATTGGCCATTTAATTGTCTCTAGCCTAAGGATTTTCCTTTAGTAAGACTAGACTATGGCCATTTCGCTTCTCCCCTCCGCCTCCATATTTTCCACAAGAATGTGTGAGTTGACTTCTATCGAGGTAAGGGGAATAACCCCTTAGCCATGGTTTTAATGACTTTTTCTTAAATGACTAGATGGTAATCGATTTTAATTAACGGTTGATCTTCATATCCTACATTAATCCGGATGGAAATGACCATGGAAATCTGGATTTAGAACAATAAAATTGATTGCATAGACGTTTTGATATGACCGTGGATTTTCATCTTTTCGGATGATAAACTAGGAAGCATTAGCACCAAGACCAATGGGCTCATGTGGAGTTTATCTCTTGTGAGTTTTTAAATTCGCAAACATTCATTGAATCGTCGCTTAAGAATTAGTTGTTATCGCCTAGGCTAAGGTGGTGAAAACCCCTACGAGCCTCGATTCTCTCTCTTTGATTTCAACCTCCGTTGATTTGCTTTCTTTACTTCTAGTCTTTTTCCATTCACAATAGTCTACTTGTTCTAACAATTGTTTCTTTTCCTTGTGACAGGGGCAAAATAAATTCTTGTTATTACATTGTTACCTTATGTTTATTTCTTATTTTAGTGTAATCAATCAAACCCATAACCCGACTTTTACTTTCTGTTCTAAATCTGAAAATACAAAAAAATAATAAAATAGTTCTTCGAAATAATTGGGATAAAAGAAACAATCTTAAAAAGTTGTCATGTGGGATCGACCCTTTCTATACTAGCCTTAATCGGAAAGTTGAAAAAGGATTAAACTCTAGGATAATTATCTTAGTGATTGTAAGTGCTAAGTGACGCATTAACAATTTGGCACCGTTGTCGGGGGCAACGGATTATTTTCTCGAACCCCAAAAATTTTTGAAAACTTTTTTTCCCTTTTTTTATGCCTTCCGAGTAACATTCCAGAAGTGTACTCCTCTTTCTGCCGAGTTTCCATTCTGGCAGTACATTTTTTTCTGCACACGAATTAACTGCTTATTTTGTGCATGCGACGCTCGAACGCCGATTTTCAAACGTTTGATCTAGAAATAGAAAGGACTTTTCATCGTTTAAACCGTCAAAGTCAAACAAAAGTGAACGAGGAAGAAGTAATTGGGATCAAACAAGCCCTTACAGCTCAAACAGAGTGAATTCAAGCCGAACAAGCGGAAAGAGAAGCCGCTTTACGTGCAGCCTATATGGCTGAACAAGAAATGCTAGAGGCCAATAGGAGGGAAGCCGAAAGGCAAAAACAATTAAAAGATTTTTCTGTTCCCAAAACAGCCTACGCGCAACATCCTGTCATGCCTCCCGACATCCTTGCCCCCCAATTTGAGATCCGAACTCAATGGATCACCATGCTCCAAGCCAATCCCTTCTCTGGCAATAATGAGGAAAGTTGCCAAGATCACCTACAAAGATTCATCGACCTTTGTTCTTTGAATAAGATTCCAGGTGTTTCAGGAGATGTAATCTGTCTTCAATTGTTCAAGTACTCCCTTACCGGCCAAGCTAGTAGCTGGTATAACACCATGGAATGTGAGTATCAAGTCACAAGTTGGGAAGCCCTCCAAAATAAATTTCTTGAAAAGATTTACCCCCCTTCTCTCACATATAAAATCAGGGGTCAAATCACCCACTTCTCCATGTCACAGGGTGAATCTCTAGGAGAAGCTTGGGAAAGGTTCAAAGACCTACTTAGGAAGTATCCCCATCATGACATTAGCCAAGCCCAACTCATTGAAATTTTCTATCGTGGCGTTGACAATGACACCAAGTTCTTTCTTGATTCCTCATCTGGAGGAAATCTGACTAGTGCATGGGAGGTTGTGAAATGAGCCTCCGAGACAAGAGCTAGACGAGGAGTAGGTGGTGTTATTAGGGTAGCTAAGGCCGAAAGTGATCCTCACATCCAAAGAATAGTTGAAAGCCTTAAGTTGATCACCTTAAAACAAGATCGTTTGGAAGCATCCTTAGGCTATAGAGATCTACCTCAACAAATAAAATCCATAGATTCTCTTTGTGGTATTTGCCAAGGTTATGACCACACCACACTTCATTGTCAATATCTTTACAACACTCCCATGTAACCCGAGTTTGAACAACAATTAGAAGACCTAAATTCAATTCACACCATTCCAGGTCAAGCCTACTACAATCCAAGTCAAACTCGGAACCACCCTGGTTTCCAATATGGGAATGCTTCTGGGGCTAAAAATTTCAACCAACTCCAAAACCAACAAAGACCTCCCTACCCTCAATCCAACAACCAACCACCACCCGGGTTTCCATACAACAACCAAAGAAATCTTGGGAGTTAAAACAATCATAGAAATAATTACCAAAATCGACAACCCTACCAACAATTCTAAAACTTAAACCTTCCACCCCAAAATCTAAACCAATCTCAACCTCCCCAGCCGCCTCAAAATTCTCCCCCACCTCCTCCCCGAAGTCATCCTAGCCTGGAAAACATAAAACAAACCCTCGTGGCCATACAAGCCCATCAAAAGGCAACTGACGCACAGTTGGCCCACCTATTTGCCCAACAAAAACCTCCCGCCGGTTCCTTCTCTGGGCAGCCCGAAAATAACCCCAAGCACCCCGAACAACTGAAAGTTGTCACCACTCATTCGAGAAAAGCACACTCCACTCCTCCCCCTGACGCCACTCCCACCACACCACTAGAAGTTGAGGATGACAATTTTGTTGTTGTTGAACCCGAACCTATCGCTAAACAAACCATCACTGAAACCCCACTGGTAGAAGAAGAGGAACCAATCTACAAATCACGACCTCCCTACCAAGCCCGTCTAAAGCAACCAAGGCTAGATGCATGGTTCATGAAATTTACGGATGCCATGAAGAAGCTACACATTGACATTCCTTTTCTTGATGCTCTAGCTGACATGCCTGCCTGGTCCAAATACATGAAATTTCTTTTGACTAGGAAGTATGCCACCGAGGAATATGAAATTGCCAAACTTCCTAGGACCACCTCCGACATAATCCAAAGTAAAATGCCTAAAAAACAAAAAGATCATGGTTCCTTTGGAATAGGATGTTACTTAGGTGACAATGCTTGTAGGAAAGGCCTAGCTGATCTAGGAGCCAGCATATCCATCATGCCTTACCGTCTATGCAAAAGATTAGGATTCCATGATATGCTACCAATAGCCATGACCATCCAGTTGGCGGACTCCTCCATGACCAAGCCCATGGGAATCATAGAAGACATTCCCGTCCGGGTTGGGAAAGATGCCTATGTTCCATGTGACTTTGTGATCATGGACATCAAGGAAGATTTACGTTACCCCCTCATCTTTGGCCATCCCTTCCTAGCCACAGCCAGAGCCTTGATTGATGTTGAGGCTGGAACCATTCTCTTAAGGTTAGGAAGGCAAACACTAGAATTCAGAGTCTTTGAGAGCATGAAAGGGCCTAGTTTACAAGAAGAAGTTTATCTCCTTGATTGCATTGATAAACTATCTAAGCTAAGACAAGAATGGGAGCTAGTAGATGATTCTCTTTACACAGCCCTTACTAGATCTCCTGATTGTAACTTTAGCAATGAACAATTTGACCAATGCATCACCCATCTAGACTATCTTGAGGGGATCCCTAATGCTAAAATTGAGAGCCTTAAGATGATCTCCACAGTGGAGGGAGAACCTGAAGCACCTAAAGTCCCAGAAATGAAGACTCTCCCCGTAGGGCTAAAATATGTGTTACTTGATGAACAACAATTATGTCCTGTCATTATCAATTCTGACCTCACCATTGAACAGGAAAACACACTTCTGGGAGAACTTAGGAAAAGAAAAATGGCTTTAGGGTACAAAATGATGGATTTAGTTGGGATTGATCAATCCATTTGCATCCATAAGATCCCTATGATTGAAGATAGCAAACCATCCTGAGACCCACAGAGGAAACTCAACCCAAACATGAAGGAGGTTGTCCGTCTTGAAGTTATTAAACTTTTGACTACAGGAATCATCTACCCCATCTCTAACTCCCCTTGGGTCAGCCCTGTCCAAGTTGTCCCCAAAAAGGGTGGGACCACAGTCATTAGGAATGAAAACAATGAGCTCATCCCCACCCGCACTGTCACAAGGTGGAGGATGTGTATTGACTATAGGAAACTCAACAAAGAAACTAGGAAAGACCACTTCCCACTTCCTTTCCTAGATCAAGTTCTTGAATGTTTAGCTCATCAACAATACTTTTGTTATCTAGATGGCTATTCGGGTTTTTATCAAATTCCCATTCACCCTGAAGATCAAGAGAAAACCACCTTCATATGCCCTTTTGGTACATACGCCTTTAGACGAATGCCCTATGGCCTATGCAATGCACCGGCCACCTTTCAAAGATGTATGTTTGCCATTTTTTCAGGATTAACATAAACTTCCATGGAAGTTTTCATGGACGACTTCTTTGTCTATGGAGATAGTTTCAATTCTTGCCTTAGAAACCTTTCCCTTGTTCTTGATAGATGCATTGAGTCACACTTATTCCTTAATTGGGAGAAGTGTCACTTCATGGTTAAAGAAGGAATTGTTTTGGGCCACAAAGTAAGCAATCAAGGTATTGAAGTGGATAAAGTTAAGATTGAGGTCATCACCAAGCTCCCCCTCCCTCCTCTGTCAAAGACATTCGGACCTTCTTAGGACACACTGGGTTCTATCGGTGATTCATTCGTGATTTCTCAAAAATCACCAAACCTCTCACCAACCTTCTTCAAAAGGAGGTCCCCTTTCATTTTGACCAAGCTTGCATGGACAACTTCCTACGCTTGAAAGATGCTCTCACCTCCACTTCCATCATCTGTGCTCCTGACTGGGCCCTACCTTTCAAAATCATGTGTGATGCTAGTGACTTTGTTGTAGGTGCCATTTTAGGACAAAGAGTTGACAAAAAACATCATGTCATCTATTATGCATCTAAGACCCTAGATGAAGCTCAGTGAAATTACACTGTCACTGAAAAGAAATGCTAGCCATTGTCTATGCATTTGACAAATTTTGCTCTTATCTTGTCGGTTCAAATGTTATCGTTTATATTGATCATGCAGCGATTCGCTACCTTATGACCAAGAAAGATGTCAAGCCTAGACTCATAAGATGGATTTTGTTATTGTAGGAATTTGATCTAGAAATCCTAGACAAAAAGGGATCAGAGAATGTTGTGGCTGACCACCTCAGTAGACTTAGTTATAGTCCTATTGATGAATATCCCATAAATGAATCCTTGCCCGATGACCAATTGCTTAAGGTAGACTCTCAATTTCCTTAGTTTGCTGATTTTGTGAATTATTTAGCTGCAGGTGTATTGCATCCCGAATACAAGGGACACTCTAAAGCTAAATTTTTACATGACGTCAAAAATTACTATTGGGATGAACCTTATCTTTTCAGACTTTGCGCCGACAGTTTGTATCTTCGTTGTGTTTCCCAAGAAGAAAACATTGAAATCCTAGAGCAATGCCACTCTGGCCCATGTGGTGGGCACACGAGTTCCCAAAAAAACGCTAGAAAGGTCTTGCAATGCGGTTTCTATTGGCCCACCATTTTTAAGGATTCCTATGACTATGTGCTTTCTTGTGATCAATGTCAAAGGACGGGCAACATTTCTAAACGTGACCAAATGCCCCTAACATCTTGGCAAGAACTAGAAATTTTTGATGTTTGGGGAATCGATTATATGGTCCCATTTCCTTCTTCTTATGGGCTTTCTTACATCTTGGTTGCGATAGATTACATGTCCAAATGGGTTGAAGTTGTTCCCACAAAAACTTGTGACTCTAAACCTGTTAAAAAACTTTTCAAAGATATTATCTTCCCTAGATTTGGGGTCCCGCACACCTTTATTTCTGACAGAGGATCCCACTTTTTAGGAAAAAAGTTTTGAATCATTATTGAAAAAATATGGATTTCACCACAAAGTCGTCACCCCTTACCATCCTCAGACTAGTGGGCAAGTAGAGGTCTCCAATAAACAAATCAAATCCATTTTAGAAAAAACAGTGGGTCGCACTAGGAAAGATTGGGCGTTAAAAATTAATGACGCTCTGTGGGCATACAGAACAACTTATAAAGCGCCCATTGGCACTACACCCTTTAGACTGGTCTATGGCAAGTCATGTCACTTGCCAATTGAGTTAGAGCACAAGGCCGGTTGGGCTATCAAAAGCCTTGATTTTGACCTCTCTTCCGCAAAAGAAAACCGTCTTCTCCAATTGAATGAGCTTGACGAACTTAGGATGACCGCCTATGAAAATGCCAGAATTTACAAGGACCGAATCAAAATGTGGCATGATGGTCACATAAGGCGAAAGGACATTAGAGAAGGGGACCGGGTTTTAGTTTTCAATTCACGATTAAGGCTTTTTCCAGGAAAACTCAAATCAAGATGGTACGGCCCCTATATTGTCAAATGTGCCTATCCTCATGGTACATTTCTGCTGTGGGATAAAGTCTTAGGGGAATTTAAGGTCAATGGACACCGACTCAAAAGATACATCACCGCTGAAGACCTTGTTGCTTTATATTCAAATTAACAATCATCCCTACAAGATCTGACCTTGTCCGACCCCACGACTTCACCAAATCCCAATAACTGATCATTTTTTGTCAGGCCACAACGTTAAACACGGCGCTAGTTGGGAGGCAACCCAACGCTATCTTTCCTTCCATCTATTTCTTTCCTTGTTTTGCTTTCATTCTACTTTTTCTCTGAACCACATGTATCTCATGTAGCACTCACAGGAGTCTTGGCATGTAGATTGCGGAACTATACTCCTAGCCGCCCATCATATGAGGAGTATGGGGGCCTGTAGGCTTACCCGGATCCCAACTCCCCTTACTAGGGGAAACTTCCACCTCCGCAGCAGTGATCTTCTTCCCTCCATCTCGGTCTAAGGGTTTCTTGAGACGAGAAAAACTCTATGTCTGGGGTGGGGTGGGTGGTACGTGATCCACCCCATTATCTTCCCTTTTTCCACATTTCTTTTCTGTACCTTTTATTATATTGCATGTACTTTTCTTTTTCTAGAAGTTTTGGCCTTTATCTAGTCGGCCCATTAATTAGACGTATATCATTTTACCCCAAATTGAATTTTGTAAACTTTTTGCAAAGATTATTACAAATTGCCATGTCTGAAACCACCATGTCACCTAGGATCCTTAATAACATCACTCCTCGGAATAGTTGGCAAGTCATAAGGAATCGATCAGAATCAAACATAATTTTCCCTATATTTAAACAATGGATTATCTTGTTATAAAATTTATATGATGTGATTTATAGGAATATTCTAACTAGAGCAATGACACTCTCTGACAAAAATATATGAAAAAAAATTGAAAGTTATAAGCACAAGAACATCTTTTCCTTCCCTCTATTTTTCTTCTTAAAAAGAGAAGCAAAGAATCACCACCAGACAAAAATCAAGTCCGGGGTGGTATGATTCCCAAAATAAAAACTCCATACCCCACAAAGGGGCGTACCATCAAAAGATGCCAAAAGTGCACATGAAAAAAATTGTGACCAATGTAGCCACAACTCCATAAATTCATATCCTGAGTCGAATAGAGGAGGGATCAATATATTTTCATCACTTTTTTCTTTATTTTCACACCCTCAAATTCATCCTATTCTTGTGCAATAACTTTTAAAAAAAAGTAATAAAAATTGAGAGTGTCAAAGTGAAAGTAAGAGATGCCTATTTTTCTACAAATTCTTATTTTAGAAGCTAGATTTGACAATTGTTTTGATAGAGAATATAGAATTTTATGCTATGTGGTTCTAGGAGATCGGGTCACTTGGAAAAAATTTGGAGGTGAGGATTGTAGTGATGTTATTAAGGTGAGGATGGCATATTGGGAGAATAAATTGGACTTTATTTGTGATTTTACTTGCTTGAGGACAAGCAAAGATTCAAGTCCGGGGTATTTTGATAAATGTGTTTTCATCACTTTTATTTACATCTTTTAGATATCTTTTTATGGTTGTTTTGTTGTTTATTTTATTAGTTTTATAATTAATTACATTAGATTATATTTTTCTCTTCAAGAAGAATTTTAATTATATTTTCTTAGATTTTATAGGAAATGGGATAAATATTCTTGGAGTATAATTGCACAATTTGCAGCTTGTCATGTAATTATTGTATATCTGTCACCAAAAGTGCCATAACTCTTGCATCTAAAGTCCAAATTGAGTGTACAAGTATTCATTGGAAAGGAAATTTAATTTCCTAAAAGAATATCCTATTATTTTGATCGCTTTTTTGCTTTTTATGGGAGAGAAATACGTTCGAAATTTCTGCTGCGGGAATCTGCATTGAAGAGAGTTACATGGTCAAGACAATTAAAGTCTATCAAATTCCTATTGACCAAATCTTGAAAATTCAAAGGATGGCTCCCTCTCTTTTTTTCCCCTCTTTTTTTGAACAGACTACCCCTCCTTCTCCTATAAAAGGAGAGGCACTTCCTCCTCCCAAGGATCATCTTTTGTATTAGAATTCTGAGCATTTGTTCTCCTATTATTCAAGCAATAGAGTTTCTTCTTAGTGTTCTTTAATTCTTGCACTAGATCTAGTTGTTCTTCCTTTCTTCTTCTTTCTCTTCTGTGGATTGGAGAAAGGGTTGAAGAGATTGGCCATTTAATTGTCTCTAGCCTAAGGATTTTCCTTTAGTAAGACTAGACTATGGCCATTTCGCTTCTCCCCTCCGCCTCCATATTTTCCACAAGCATGTGTGAGTAAACTTCTATCGAGGCAAGGGGAATAACCCCTTAGTCATGGTTTTAACAAATTTTTCTTAAACGACTAGATGGTAATCGATTTTAATTAACGGTTGATCTTCAGATCCCACGTTAATCCGGATGGAAATGACCATGGAAATCCGGATTTAGAACAATAAAATCGATTGCATAGACGTTTTGATATGACTGTGGATTTTCGTCTTTTAGGATGATAAACTAGGAAGCATGAGCACCAAGACCAATAAGCTCATGTGGAGTTTATCTCTTATGAGTTTTTAAATTCGCAAACCTTCATCGAATCGTCGCTTAAGAATTAGTTGTTATCGCCTAGGCTAAGGTGGTAAAAACCCCTACGAGCCTCAATTCTCTCTCTTTAGTTTCAACCTCTGTTGATTTTCTTTCTTTACTTCTAGTCTTTTTCCATTCACAATAGTCTACTTGTGCTAAAAATTGTTTCTTTTCCTTGTGACAGGGGCAAAATAAATTCTTGTTATTACATTGTTACCTTATGTTTATTTCTTATTTTAGTGTAATCAATCAAACCCCAACCTGACTTTTACTTTCCGTTCTAAATCTGAAAATACAAAAAAATAATAAAATAGTTCTTCAAAATAATTGGGATAAAAGAAACACTCTTAAAAAGTTGTCATGTGGGATCAACCCTTTCTATAATAGCCTTAATCGGAAAGTTGAAAAAGGATTAAACTCTAGGATAATTATCTTAGTGATTGTAAGTGCTAAGCGACACATTAAAAATCCAATCCTATCTTTGGATAAGTTGATCAATCCTAATTAGTAGTAGTCTTTAACCTCACAACTCCATGTTTGATAACTTGAAACTCATAATTTCATATTACGTACACTTGCGTAGTGCATGCACATTTTACTCTTGTTAGATTTCTCTTGATAATGTTGTTTTAATTGATTGCATTTAGTTGCTTGCTTTAGTACAATCACCATTATGCTTATTTAGTTCTTCTTAGTTGTGTAGGATTAGGTTTAATTCTTGCCTTTCTTTCTTGCATAATTATCTTAGTTTAACTCAAATCCAACATTAAACCATTAAAACCCTACACTTCACATTAGGAACCTAGTAAAATAGACCTAGCTCAAATGCCCCTATCCCTTCCTGCAGATAAACCCTGACTAACCACATTCTCTATGCTACATCCTGAGTCGTACACTTGGGAATCTATTATCAAGAGTTTGAATAAATTGCACAATTATAATATCTTTTAGTATGGCATGTCCCTAAGGTGCATCAAGCTTTCCAACATTGTTGCCAGGGAGAGTGGTGCTTGATCTAGCTATTTGTTTTACTTTGAATTTTCTATTTCCCTTAATATTTATATTATTTATTCTTTGTGTTATTCTTGCATCTAAGATTACCAACTCTTCTTGATTGTGAAATGTGCGGGTGATAGTGCACATTAGAGAGAAGGAAAAAATGGTTGATCCCAATGGAGGACCATCCCACAATGGAAAGCCCCCTAAAACTCTCCATGACTGCTTCCTTCTAGGTATCTCTATTTCTCCTATTGCAACAAGAATTGAAGCAATGTACGGTCAAGATTTGTCCATACCTATAGTCCTTGTGAAAATGATTTTGATATTCTATGGGTTAGATCATGAAAATCCTTATAAGGATATTGATTCTTTTCTAGAGACATGCTCAACTTTTTGCACACAAGCCGCAAATGATGTCACCATCTATTTTTCTATGTTCCTTTTCTCTCTAAAGGACAAATCTAAGTATTGGTAATCCTAAAAATGGAGACAATGAATTGGGAAGACATGAATACTAAATTTTTGAAGAACTTCTACTCTATTGCAATATTGCACAAATGAGGTGTGCTATTGGAAATTTCATCCGATGGAAGCATGAAAGATTTCATGACACTTGGGAAATATTTCAAATGGTGTTGAGCAAATATCATCATCACGATATTCCTATTTGGTAGCTCGTACAGTCATTTGACTCTAGTTTAACTCAATTGAGTCAAACTATACTAGAGTCATCTAGTATAGGTGCTTTTATTGCTAAAACCTCCAAAGGTTCATGGTATTGTTTGAAGCTTTGGCAGAAAATTCAATGCATTGAGCTTCTAGTGTGATGAACAATTACGAGAGGAACATTTGCATGACACCTCTTGCAACTCCCTCACCCATCGATGATTTAAAATCTCAATTGATGAACATTTTAGTTATAAATGGTTAATTTGATGAAGAATCAAGGAAGAACAATTCATGTTAATCATGTTGGTGATAGTTTGGAGGAGGTAAAGGACCTCCAATCCCACACGAACTAGGAACATTAAGGACAAGGTCCACAACCACAATAACATGGTCACAAGTATAGTTCAAACTTTTAAGAGGAAATCTTCTCTAAGCTACAATGATTTGATGAAGTCAAAAGTATATGTCAAATTATGATAAAAATAATTGTAGACTTGAGAAAAAACTAAATCAATTATAATTGATACTTGTCCTCCATGTAGAAGGGAAAATTCATTCCCAATCCTTGGGGATCCCAAATGACACTATTGAACTAGTGGTTACTTCTCAAATATATTCCACCAAAAGTACAAGTGCATTCCCTCCATCAATACCAAGGTCCACCACATCCATATGCTTCTACACCACCACAACTACAATTCAATTACCAACATCCTCCTCCACTACAAAATGGGCACTCACATGCACAACATACCTACACTCGCCTTCCTCCATCATTTCAATAATATCCTCACCAAGGATATTTTCACCAACATGTCCAGTTCACCAATTATCCCACAACACAATACTATGTCCCCCCTCCTCATTCCTCTCAAGATCTTGTAGAAGTTGTGATTGTGCTAAGAAGTGGCAAGACATTTGAAAGACGCAATGGGACTATTGACAGTGATACTATGGTGAATGATAGAGTTTATATTGTGATTCATGTGGTTGATGATATTGTGATACTGGGCAATGATATTATGCACATGTGACTCCTACTATGATGTAGAGAAATGAATTTATTATGCTTCAACATGACAAGGTACAAGATCACCCCTTCCCACATGCATTGGATAAGACTTCTCCATCCAAGACAAAGAAAAAGCATATAGAAGTCATCCTTGAGACAATTAAACAAGTGCACATAAATATACCACTAGGGTTCAATCAAGCAAATTCCCACATATGCCGAGTTTCTCAAAGACATGTGCACATTCAAGATCTACCTTCTATAACAGCTAAGCCTTTGAAAACATACATTGAAGAGCCTCTCATACTTAAGATAAAGACACTCCTTGAAGGCTTGGTGTATGCTTTCCTTGGTCCAAAAGACACTGACCTGGTCATCATTTCCTCTATTCTTATGCTAAACCAAGAACATGCTCTTATTGATGTGCTAAAAAGAATCTTGAGGCCATTGAATGGTATTTTGCTTATTTGAGGGGAGTTGATTCCTCTGTTTATGTACATAGGGTCTACTTGGAGGATTATGCCCACCCAAGTTGAGGTGTAAAGGATCCAAGAAGTCAAACACGGTGAAGAAGAAGTCAAACACCACTACCATGGTTTCCCCTACGATCGTGCTATATACCTAACACTAATGTTGCCCACTATCGTTTACCACTTTATCCCCCACTAACCCTAGGCTTCCTAGGCCATTATATAAACATTGGTGGTGGTTAGAAAGCAATAAGTTAGCACCCACTAGTATTGAAGTCTGACACCTACTTCCACCTATCACATTTCTTCATTTTCTTCTACCTCCAACACCAACATGCTAGTTTTCAAAGGTTTTGTCCATTTCACTTCCACTTCCCATACCATTCCACCTAGATGGAGTGAGGATCTCATCCTTATTGTTGCTAGAGAAGGAGTCAACCACTACTTGGAGTTCCATGGATTTCTCTACTCCTTTCTTCCATATTTTTTACATTTTCTTATATTATTAATAACTAACCCCCTTAGTGGGTCGATTGGGGGTAATGCAACTTTGATACCATGTTACGAAGATATTTATGCAAACATTTTGATTTTATTGGTGAATGTCATATTCTTTCTTGTTCTCTTTTCCTACCTATTTTTATGTAATGGATGTATGATGAAGCCTAAGGTATAGTGAGAAGAGGATATTGGAGGCCAAAAGGGGAAAACTTGTAAATCCATCTAAGCAATCCTTAGATAGTTTTCCTCTATTGCCACATATCCCTCGACACCACTATCCTTAGGTGTGAGATATAAGAAGTTAGGGATGCTTCTCCGCATGCAATTAGCAAGGAGCATGTTTAGTGTTTAGATGGGCAATAATGGGATGTGTAATACCCTTTCGTCACACTTCATGCCACCCATTGCCACTAAGTCTATTACCTAGAGACCTAGACTATGATAATCTTGGTTGGAGTTTATCTATTCTCTAGTCAATTGAGCTTTCTAAGGTTGGATAGTAGGTAATAGGGATTAGTGCCTCTATGTACACCATGTTCCATCATGGTGAACTAGTTGGATAGGGCCCTCTATCATCTTTACACTTAGTTAGTTGGTTTGATAGCACTCTTGTTGGATGTGATTGCATATGTATGAGACATAACATGGTTGATAGTTACATACCCCCAAATGGCCCACTACTATTAATTACATGTTAAATTGTAATTGTTCACTCTACATCTAGGTTAAACTAATTAGTTTCCTTTATTGCTTCTTTGATATAATTTACATAGTTGATGATTACTTGTCTCTATTAGAGTCACCTAGCTCTAATTATGAATTGTTAGTTTTTCTAGTCAATTGATTAGTATAATCTTTTTTTAGTGTAATTAGTAGACTAGTCTAGCTAGTTGTTCTCTCTCTTGTCTTGTTTAGCTATTTGTTTCTCTTAGTTGATAATTATGATTTCTCTTGATAGTGTAGTGTACATCATTGCCTTTAGTTGCTTACTTAGTGCAATTTCCACTCTTGCTAAATTAGTTAGTATTAATTGTGTAGGTTAATCTTGGTTTATTTCTTGCATCTCTTGCTTGCATGATCATATTAGTTTAACTCAAACCCAAAATTAAACCATTGAACCCTAAACTTCACATTAGGAACCTAGTAAAATAGACTTAGCTCTAGTGCCCACATCTCTCCCTATGGATAGACCCAACTTACCAAATTCTATATACTACATCTTGAGTCGTGCGCTTGTGTATCTATTAACAAGAGTGTGTCTATTTGAATAATCATAAATATTTGTTAGCCTGGTGTGTCCATGGGCCACATCAATAAGTATATTATAACATAAACTATCATAATTGTAGTCCCTTTACATTTACGTAGAGTGAACTAATAATTATCTTATGAAGATATGATAGATTCCATACTATTGAATAGCTCTACTAAATTTCTCTAACCAATCCCTTGGACTTTGTTTGAGACCATAAATAGCTTTGTTAAGTTTGCATACAAAAAAACATTCTCCTTAAGAAACATACCCAAGAAGTTTCTCCATGTAAACCTCTTTTTATCACTATATAAGAAAACATTTTTTATATTCAACTATTAACTAGAATTAATAGAAACATATAGAAAAATAGGAACATAATTGAAGAAAGAATCTATTAATAATGTCTCAAAATATTTGGTGCCATACGTAGGAGTATATCCCCTGGCTACAAGTTTGGATTTATATCAATCAATTGCGCCATCAAAGTTAGTATTTTAAAATGTGGAGCTACCAACATCCAACCATAGATTCAGTAGGAGGTAATTCTACTAGGCCATGTGTCTAATAAAAAAGTAGAGCTGACATCTCCTCATCCATGATAGTCTTCCATGGGGGACAATATAAGTCTTCACGATAATCCTTTGGTAGCTAATGGATGTTCAAAACAAGAGAAAAATACATTGACAAAGGAGACAATTGATCAAGAGTCATAAAATGAGACAAAGCATATTTAGATAGAATCTTCATGGAGTGATTTGTCTTATGAAGAACAATAGGAACATAGAGGTCAAAGTACATGATTAGGACCCCAATCATGCAAGTGAAACTGGATAAGAGGCTCATGTGTAGGGGTATTTGATAAAGGTTCATGATTAATATGAGGAGATGCATATGTGGTGATGGTGGTGAGGCTAGCATTGGAGAGAGTAATAATGACTTGGGTGGAATAGGTATAGTATGAGCGGTATAATCCATAGGAGTAGGTAAAAAACAAGGCTTGTTTTCAATAAAGGTGAAGTCTATACTAACATATGATCGTTGAGTAGAAGGATCTGTTGAAAACAAGATGGGATTATAATGGGATATTTTGTTATTAACAGATGGCAAACCCTAATACTATATATTAAAAAGGATAAAAGTACAAGAGGGGTGAACTTTAACCTAATGGGCTAAGCCAATTAGGCTCATATAACATAATAAACTAAACAAAAATAATTATAACACTCCCCCTCAAGCAGGAGTATGGGAGAAACACATATCTAGCTTGGATTTACAAGAATCAATTAGATGATACGACTACCAATGAACCAAAAGTGTCACTCCCCATACAAGATTTTTTCACTCTCCAATAAACATGACTCTCCAACAAATAAAATTGATGACGTTGTCTTTAGAATAATGTTCATTAGACTGGAAGTATTTAATCTTTGAAGAAGGTATTTTGAATAGCATATAAAATGAAGAACATCTAATAAATGGAATCCAAACGTCACAACAAAAAATCATCACCATCTATTTGGAGTAGTTGATCAAGAAACACCATGACCACTCCATCTTAACTGGAGAGGAATGTGTGAGTGGTATAAGCACAATCAACATATCCCACGTACATAATGTAATACAAATGTGGAGCCACAATGTCAATGTAGTAGTAGAGGGATCTGTAAATTATATGAGAAGCATAGCCAACTACAATTAGCACAGAAGACCACAAACATGCATAATATGGAATAGACATGAACTGTACGAGGTGCTAATGAAAACAACTGGACCCATCTAGAGTGTGACTCGAGGGCTTGATGGGAATGAAATACATCATCAAGGAAAGCTCGTAGTTTTCTACAAGAACCATGTTGATAGATGAAACTTTGAAAAGACATGAATAAAATAGCTCAGTGAAGATAAAATCTTGATGAAACATTAACCTTGCAGATACAAAATTTGCAGACTAAAAATTGATGAAATTCTGAGAAGTTTTGTGTGAAGAAGAAATCATGCATATCATGACAATGCGGCGAGAATAATCAAATGAAACATCATTAACACCAGAGAGAACTAGAGGCTGGAATAAGCATAACAAGCTCTATTTTGGCTTACATAATGTGATAAGAAATCAAAAATCCTTGTGTCAATGTTGTAATTGAGATCATTTAATGCATGAAATTTGGTATCTAACTGGAATAAGGAATCATAGATAGCCAACCCACATGCATATCATGGCACAAACACAAAGAAGCACAATGTCATTGGGAAAGGTACACCAATGTTGGACTGGAAGCACTATGTTATTTGGAAAGATACACCAGTGCACTGGAAGCACAATGCTTAGTGGAAATGAAGCACCCCAAAGATGTCTAAGGATGAATGGGATAAATAATATGAAGCTCCATGAACATAAGAATAGCATGTATTAATACATATTGTCTCCCTCATATCCCCTCTTCATATATTCTCTCTCTCCTCATACTCTCTCTCTCCTTTATTCCCCCCTCATGCACACCAATTATGAAGTGATTAAGTACTTGATGTGGAAAAGAGATGATACCCACTTCACTTGGAAAGATGCACACATGAGGGGTGGTATGGGGGAATAAAAAATGGTAAAGAGGAGGAAGGACAAAGAAGAAGAAAATTGAATAATGCCCCCTATTTTATGATGATTTATAAATTAGTACAAGGTCTTTTGATTTACGATATGTCATGGATACATCCCATAATATGAGTCAATGAGCTAAGTGACCCAATTAGATAGATCTGGACAAAAATATAATAGATCTTTGTGTGCCCTACAAAATTAGATCACAAAATGGATCCAATTAAGTATCCAAATAGAAACCAAGATAGGCACATGTGAGACATGAGAGAGTAATTGGTCAATGGAGAAAGCCACTACAACCACACCAGTGTTTTGACAAAAAAGTTAAAGTGTTGTTGTCCCAAGCACTAATGCAAGTGGAGGGCATTTGACGTAGCAACAAAACTAAACATCAATAGATTTCAAATATTATGCGTGAACCTACTGTCAGAAAGGACACATAAATGTGCAACAATAATTTGATGGACCTTAGCATCTGTTCATGGTGGTGATGCTTCAATAACACCTAAAATAAAGGTGATACCTAGGAGTCTCGGTGAGGAGCAGGTAGCTTGTGACATGTAAATGATCTAGATGCAATTACCAACAACATGTAATGGTTCAAGAAGAAGCTTGGGTTTGCGGAAAGAGACCTATGGGCACATTACGTGATGCTCGCACCTCACAGTAGGAAGATGTGCACACTAGTAGAAGATGTGGTCTAGCACATATGATTAGTTTAGTAGACAACAATGTAGGGAGAGATAAGGGAATTCGTAATAGGGGAAGAGATTTGGGGAAAGAACAACTAGATAGTATTTGGAGGAGGTGAAAAACAACTAGGAAGACAAGCACTAGCAAAAAGATTGGATTTTATGAATAAGAAGTAGTATGATGGCCATGGAGGCTGGAATGATGCTTGTGAGGTGGTCAAGCAAGAAGAAAGAGAGGTCGTGCGCATGCCGATGCACTCCCTTTTGCTCCCTATGTTAAGATCAATGCTCTGGTACCATGTCAAACATAAGATGGGAGGCTAATGGGGTATTTTATTATTGATAGACGGTGAACTCCCTCCTATATATAGGAAAGTAGGCAAGTATGATAGAAGCAAACTTAACCCTAATGGCTAAGACAATTAGATCCATATGACATAACAAACGAAATAATTCTAATTCTAATAGGATCAATACAACAATATCCCTTCTGAGTCTTTGAGTAACCAAGAAGAACACACTTTACAACCCAAGGAAACAAGTTTTCATGTCAAAACAAGCGGTCAAAACAAATACAACCAAAAACACTTGGGTAATTTGGAAAAGAGACTAGTTTGGGAATAGGACACTATCGGGAATAACCTCCCCCATCCACAATAATAGAAAATGAGATTATGCTTATGATGATTCATAGAGCGAGTGGCCTTATGAAGAGAAATAGGAGGGTCAAGGTCAGAAGATGATACATGATTAGGATCTCCACCGGACAAGCCAGATTGGATAAGGGGCTCATTTGTAGGGATAGTCGATAGAGGTTCATGGTCAATTCAAGGAGATGGGATATGTGGTGATGGTGGTGAGGGTTGTGCTAAAGAGAGGTTGATAATGGCTTGGGTGGAATATGTATAGTATGAGTGGTATATTCCATTGGAGTGGAAGAGATATTAGCTTTCTTTTTTTAAAAGGTGATGTCTGCAATGACATATGATCATTGAGTAGAAGGATCAACACAATAACATCTCTCATGTATGGAAACTAGCCACACTAAATGAGATTTACCCAAATTCAAAATGTCGATCAATCACTACTTAAGCGCATTACCAAAAAGGTATGGAATTAAAACTGAATAAATTTTTTTCACACATGTCAAGGAAATATTTGCAAAAACATCCAACTTCACATACATATATATTCCCAATAACTTTACATTAGTTCCATGGCCTCAACCACCACCTCTTACAAAATATTTTGTCCACATACTTACAACATTACATTTCTCAAGATATACAACCAAAATTTGAGTCGAAAGACACAAAATAAAAAAAAAACCTCCCGGACTTAAGAGTACATGGATGACTCTAGGACTCTAAACAACCCAACCAACCTTCTATCTCTGCAGATCTTCAAACTATGCCTCCTCATCACTCAACATATGAAAGTGTTGCATGTCACCTAAAAAGGGTGTGAAACCCCATGAGATAAGACCCATATCCCAGCGAGAGATATAACTCCAAAAATATCTATTGCTTACCAAGGTTATGTACATTAAGAAGTTAAAGAATATAGTATTACAGAGTTGAAAGACCATTAAACTTATAAACAATATAAGGCATAACTAGAGTCATATATACATTTGATTTATCTTACCACATTATAAATCATCTACAAATAAAAAGAAACATAACAAGTATCATCATCCAACCTAATTCGTCAAGTAATCCTAACAGTTATGCTACAAGGTTGAATTACTTATTTTATTAAGCCCTTGGTAGTTTGACGTGTGCCATTCAAACTACTAGCTGACCACTACAAAGTCAAAATCAGCCCTGTATAAGATCTAGGATGACCAGAATCATAAGATATCTTCCCCTCAATCAGTACACGGAACAAACATAGTGGCACGTCGACCCAACTACTAAAACAACCTAGTATGTCCTGGGTACATAGGTCACGACACTAGAAACTAGGGTATTACAATCGTAGTTGTTCTCAATTACTTCAACATCTAAGGCACGACCTCAACTTCTCTCAAGAACCTTGGAATTAAGATGATAGGGATATACCCTCCCTGGATATACTCAACAGTATATGACTCAGATATCCTTATAGATTACTCACTCACTATTCAACAAGTTTTGACATTGGAATAGTTCTACGATCACAGGGCACTACTAGATTAGGGTTTCACTTGATTACTTACATCAATTTATTATATTTTGACTGCATTGATCAAGTTATGTATGAACACCAAAAAGGTTCTTACAAAATTTATTATGGGTTGCAACCTCATAAAATATAAAATGTATTGAACAATTTCATGTCACTCTGGTCGCAGTGTCCATGCATTGAAATTTATAATAAATGAAATGCTTTCAATACTAGGGTTTTGTCTAACCACTATTACAACATCATAATAGAAATTTTAGGTCCCACCATTGCATAAGATGTACAAAAAACTACAAGGCATAGCAGGTAGATCAAATTGATTTATCTCTTGGGTATTAAAATGTCACATGCATGTTATTTTATGAGTTTAAGAACTCATATTCCAAGATTTTAGACCTTTTGTACTCGAGGAAGGTTTGTGTTTTATGGTTTCCACATCAAATTTTCACATAATTTCACACACTAATTCAGTTCATTTTGTTCCCATTTAGCCTCTATTCATATCATTCTTGCCACCTTTTTGTTATTTTGCTTATCACATGATGTGTATTGTAGATTTGCATCAAAAGGATCAAATTGGAGATAGCCATGCTCAAGTTCATCATTATCGGGACTTCTCCATGCCTTGCAGTCGTTCACAACTTTAATTCTATTGAAACAGCAATGCACACGACGTGTCTTATTTAAGACACGGCGTGTGCATTTCCAGACGGCTTGTTACTTCAGACACTGAAGAAAAGTACACGACATGTCCACGAAAGACACGACGTGTACCTGGGAATTCATAAATGAGCATTTCCTTTCTGGTAACATACACGGCGTGTATTAATTCAAATACATCGTGTGATTTACACTCAGAAACAACTTCTAGAGACAGGACACATCGTGTCCACATAAAGACACGTCGTGTGCCTGTCAGTTTCAGCAATTTTCAAATACGACTCCTTTCATTTTAAAAGATGAAACCACTCTATGGAGCAGTTATCTTTGGTCATAATTTGAAACTCTTTCATCCAAGAGAAAGGCTAGAGCAAGGAGGGTGATTTTTGGAGGTGAAGGAAGGTGGTTTCTTGCTAAAGAACCACATTCTTCTTATTTTCTTCTCCAATCTTCTTCTCCAAGGTGCAGCAGAGCTTCTTCACTTCACAAAGCTTCTTGGGAGAGAGGTTTGTCCGGTTTGGAACAGCTGTAGGAGTGGGATTTCATCCTCATGTCGGAATTCTACTCCTCTTGGGTTACACCTTGGGTTTTCTTAGCTTTTCCTTCTCTAAATCATGTTGAACTCTGAAATTTCTATGTATTTTCTGTTGTACACCATTATGGATGAGTAGTTTCCTTTTCTTGGACATGGGAGAGTAGCTCCCATGTCATAGCATGTATGGAACATGATGGTTTCATATTAAATGTTATGTTTCTTGTTTTTTCACCTTGTGAGTACCAGTTTCTTCTTTTCTGTATGTATGGTTGGCCACCTTATGTGTATGTTTTATGCTCTTTTGCTTGATCTGAGAAGATAGGTAGGAGAATAAGGAGGTATTCTCTTGGAAACTCCTTCTTTACCATGAGAGTGGAAATTATGGAGTTGAGGAGTAGGTTTGTGATCCAAAACAAAATGCATACATGTGAATGTTGAATGGACTTAAGATCGTTGTACTTGCACCGAGAGGTGAAGTGCAACATAAAACTCTCCTTTAAAACACGTACTTAGTATGTTTAAATTTCGTGCTCCTATTCTATGCTATGATATGTGGGTGAAATCCTAAGTCCAAGATACTTTTGTATCTGAATTTTAATCTCTTTTAGTGAGCTATTTACTATTTGTTTAGTTCTGAAATTTTTTAGATAATCAACCAAGCTATCTTTAAAATGGTCTAGATTGTTGAACCTTAGCACTGTTGCGTTTAATTGATTGTTAAAGCTCCTTCTGTTCGATCTCAACTATGACTACTCCCGTATACTTTTGGGAATTGGTTAGTTGAGTAAAAGATCTTTCTTAATATTGAAACTCGTTAGTGTAATAAACCAACAAGTTTTTGGCACCGTTGTCAGGGAGCTACGGTTAATCTAATTAGAGTAACAAGTGCTCACTAGTATTCAAGACTAGATCATCATTTCCATTTTTGAATTTCCATATACCTTTTAGTTGTGTTATCAAATTCTCTTGCTATTTTTTCAAGTTGTATGCATCGCTCGCAAAGAGGTCTTCAAACATCTACGTTGTTAGACCTTGAGATCGAGCGTACTCTTTCAAGCTTAAGAAGAGCAAGAAGAGTAGAGAAACTTCTGCTAAGAGGTGTTCCACCATCATCACCATCTTCTTCGTCTTTTGAGGAAGCTACACCAGGAGATCCAACCATGGAGGACGACCGTCCTTTAAAGGATTTCACCATGTCAGTTGCCACAAACATTTGTGGAGCCATCGACCTGCTTCCAGTTGAAGTGAGCAATTTATCTATTGTTCCTTCTATGATGTAGATGATACAGTAGAACTGCTTCATAGGTACAATCAATGAAGATCTGAATCTTCGTGTGGCTGAGTTCTTGGAGTACATGAACACTTTCATAATCAATGGTGTATCTGTCGATGGAGTGAGGCTAATGCTATTTCCTTTCACCCTAAGAGATAGAGCCAAGGTGTGTCTTTTGTCTCTTCCAAAGAAGTCAATCAAAAGTTGGGATCAACCTCTAAATGCTTTCCTTGCAAAGTATTTCCTGCCGAGCAAGACATCCCAACTAAGGAACCAACTCACCAACTTATCTCAATCCGATGGAGAAACTTTGTATGATACATGGGAGCGGTTTAAGGATCTGCAACGTCTTTTCCCTCACCAAGGATTGACCAACTGGTTGCTACTCCAGACGTTCTATAATGGATTGTTCTACAAGACCCAGATGACACTGGATGTTGCAGCTAATGAAGCATTGATGACTAAGTATTACAGAGAAGCTTATGACATCATTGAAGACATAGCCCTCAACCATTGCCAATGGGGATCAGATAGGAGAGCACAGTCATCCTCTATAGCTAGTTCTTCAACTGAGAAACAAGAAGGGAAGCATATTGTTGGTGTCGTTGACTTAATAGCTTCTAAACTTGATGTTCTTACATAGATGTTTGAGAAGATGACTACTTTGCAAATCTAATCAGCTGAAGTGATATGTGAAGCTTGTGGTAATTCGTGACATACTTCTTCTTCATGCTTTGCTCCTAATGCAAATGAAGGGAGTTTAGAACAAGTCAATGTCGTTGGGATTCAGGGGAACAAGCAGTACAATGCCTATTCCAACACCTATAATCTGGGATGGAGAGATCATCCTAATTTCTCCTACCGAAACACAAGCAATGCCCATAACTTCCAACACAGACAGTAGCAACCATAGCAACAACAACACTTCAACTGGAAAAATAATGGGAATCCATCGGGCTTCAACAACAGGGGTTACCAACTGCAACAACAACCCCAACGTTCTTCCTTGGAGGCCATGATGGAGAAATTTATCTCCACGCAGATGCAACAAAATGAAGAGTTAAGGAGCAACGACAAGCTATTGAAGGATGTGATTGCCCAACTCTCTACCAAAGTGGATGGCATTTCCACTCACACAAGGATGTTGGAAAACCAGATTGCCCAACAAGCCTTGACCTAGAAAAAGAACACTCAATCTGGTTCTCTTCCAAGCCAATTGGAGGTGAATCCAAGACAACAAGCAAATGCTATTACCTTGAGAAGTGGAGCTGAAATCCACAGACCTTCTCCACCCAAGGAGAAGAGTGCAGAGATTGTCGATGAAGAGAAGCTTGACACCCCTATGGGTGACAAAGGTAAAGGTACATATGAGGTACCATCTTCTATTAAATCAAATGCACCATTTCCACAAAGACTTGCAAACACGAAGGAGGACTCAAAGTTTAGGAAGTTTATGGGCATTCTGAATAAACTCCATGTCAATCTTCTACTAGTTGAAGTTGTAGAGATGTTGTCATATGCTAAGTTTCTTAAAGACATCCTCACCAAAAGGAGGAAGATGGACCAAGTGGATATTGTGATGCTTTCTAAAAGAATCAGTTCTATCATTCAAAACAGACTTCCTGAGAAGTTAGATGACTTGGGAGCTTTTACTCTACCATGCAAGATCAGCAATACCACGTTTGAAAAAGGTCTTATTGACCTTGGAGAAAGTATTAGTCTCATCCCATCTACCCTGTGGCAAGAGCTAGATCTTGGAGATCTGAAGCCTACAAAGATGGCCATTGAACTGGCCAATCATTCTATCAAATACCCCAAAGGTATCGTGTAAGATGTGCTAGTGCATATTGGTAAACTTTATATTCCTTGTGATTTTGTAGTGTTAGATATGGTAGAAGTTCCTTCCAACCCCATTCTTTTTGGGAGGCCTTTCCTAAGAACTACTGGATGCGTAGTTGATGTTCGTGAAGAAAAACCCACACTCTGAGTTGGTGAGGAAGCCATGGAGTTTTTTGTATATGATTCTATGAAAGCACCCTCTTGTGTAGAAGAAAACTATTTTATGGACTCTGTTGATTTTTTGTACAAGAAGATCATGATGTTTCCAATTTGATACGAAATTGTTGTGATGATGATGAAGGTATGAATAATGGATCTAAAAATTCTGGGGTATTTTCTATTGCACAATCAGATGATACTGAAGAAGACACTCCACCTGTTGATAACAAAGCCAAAGAAAATGCAGTCGGAAGAAAGGTAGAACTTAAAGCCCTTCCACCAGGGCTAAGGTATGCATTTCTTGATTCTGACTCTACTTCTCCTGTAATAATCAATAATGAATTAACCAATGAACAACAAAGTAAGTTGCTTTTGTCTAATTGCATTTGTATAAAGACGTCATTGGTTATTCTATCGATGATCTAAAAGGCATTCATCCCTCCATTTGTATGCATAGAATAAACATGGAGGATGATGCTAAACCCACCATTGAACTTCCAAAATGTTTAAATCAAAATATGCTTGAGGTGGTTAAAAAGGATATCTTTAAATTGGTTGATGTCGGTATCATTTATCCTATAAGTGACAGCCCTTGGGTTGGTTCCATCCACGTGGTACCTAAGAAGGGGGGTGAAACTATCATTAAGGAAGACAATGATGAGTTGATTCAAACATGTATAGTCACAGGTTGGTGTATGTGTATTGACTACCGGTGTTTGAACAAAGCAACCCGAAAAGACCATTTTCCGTTGCCATTTATTGATTTAATGCTTGAACGCATTACAAAACATTCTTAATTCTGTTACTTGGATGGGTATTTTGGGTTTTTACAGATTCCTATATACCCTCCTGACCAAGAGAAAACCACCTTTACTTGCACGTATGGAACTTATGCTTATTGTTGCATGCCCTTTTGCCTTTGCAATGCTCCTGCGATGTTCTAACGATGCATGATGGCCATTTTTTCTGATTTCATTGAAAACATTATGGAAATTTTTATGGATGATTTTAGTGTTTATGGAGATTCATTTGATCAATGTTTATGCAACCTATAATTAGTCTTAGCCCACTGTAAAAAGTTTAACCTAGTATTAAATTGGGAGAAGTGCCATTTCATGGTACAATCCGGTGTAGTATTAGGCCATGTTGTATCTAACAAGGGTATTGAGGTTGACAGGGCCAAGGTGGAAGCTATAGAAAAGATGTCTACGCCCTCTTCAGTCAAAGACATCCACAGTTTCCTTGGTCATGCATGATTCTATAGAAGATTCATTAAAGAAGTTTCCAAAATCGCAAAGCCATTATGTTCTTTACTTGCAAAAGACGCTGAATTCATATTCAATGATGATTGTCGTACCACCTTCACCAAGCTAAAGGAAGCTCTTATTTCTACATCAATCATTCAACCATCAGACTAGAACACTCCATTTGAACTGATGTGTGATGCAAGCGACTATGTAGTGGGGGCAGTTCTAGGACAAAGGAAAGATAAGAAGCTTCATGCCATATACTATGCAAGCAAGACCCTAGTTGAAGCACAAATCAATTACACAAACATTGAGAAGGAGATGCTTGCTATAGTGTACACCTTTGACAATTTTTGACAGTACATGGTAGGATATAAAGTAATTGTGTATACCAATCATGTTTCCATAAAGTATTTGCTCAACAAGAAGGATGCAAAACCTCGTCTCATCCGATGGATACTCCTTCTATAAGAGTTTGACCTTGAAATCCGAGATAAGAAGGGGACAAAGAATAATGTTGTTGATCATCTTTCTAGATTGACTACAGATGCTAGATATTATCTGCCTATTGAGGATCACTTTCCTATTGAAAAACTTTATGCTTTATCGTCCACACAAGTGCCATGGTTTGTGAACATTGCAAACTTTCTTGCTACAGGACAGCTACCGTCGGGCTTGACATACCAGCAAAAGAAGAAGTTCTTCCATGACATTAAGTTCTACTATTGGGATGACCCCTTGTTGTTCAAACATGGAAGTGATGGACTTATTTGAAGGTGTGCCGCTGAAGAAGAGATTGCCACTATTATTTTTGAATGCCATGCCTCTCCTTACGGAGGTCACTTTGGAGGAGAGAAGACTGCAACAAAGATCCTACAGGTCGGTTTCTATTGGCCAACATTGTTTAAAGATGTCAATTTGTTTGTCAAAGCCTATGATAAATGTCAAAGGACCGGAGGAATTTCTAGATGTGATGACATGCCTTTTAACTCTATCTTAGAGATTGAGGTATTTGATGTATGGGGAGTTGATTATATGGGACCATTCCCATCTTCTTGTGGCTATCAATACATTCTAGTTGCTTGCGAGTATGTCTCTAAGTGGGTTGAGTTTATCCCAACCCAAGCCCTGGATGCAAAATCTATAGTAAAGCTATTTCAGAAGATCATCTTCCCTCGATTTGGAGTTCCTAGAGTTGTAATCTCTAATGGAGGCACTCATTTTGTTGAGAAACAATTCAACAACCTCCTATCTAAGTATGGAGTCACTCATAAAGTCTCTACGCCCTACCATGCTCAGACTTCTGGGAAAGTTGAGGTCTCCGACCAGCAGTTGAAAAGCATATTAGAGAAGACAGTGTCTAGCTCAAGGAAAGATTGGGCATTGAAGATAGACGATGCCTTATGGGCATACCAAACAGCTTATAAAACCATCATAGGAACAACTCCTTTCAAGCTGATATACGGTAAATCTTGTCATCTTCCGCTGGAGCTAGAACACTGTGCACTATGGGCTATAAAGTTCTTAAATGTCGACATGAAGAAGGCTGGTGAAAAGCATCTTTTGTAGCTGCAATAACTGGAAGAGCTCTAGCTTGATGCATATGAAAATGCAAAGCTCTACAAAGAAAGAACCAAGGTTTGGCATGACAAAAGGATATGAAGGAAAGACTTCCAAGAAGGAGACAAGGTGTTGTTGTTCAACTCAAGACTTAAGCTATTCCCTAGAAAACTAAAGTCAAAGTGGTCCGAACCTTTTCTTGTATTGAAGATCTTTCCTTATGGAGTTGTTGAATTACAAGGCAAGGATGGAGCATTCAAAGTAAATGGGCAACGTTGCAAGTTGTATACCTCAGGCGATGAAGTTCATAAGGGAGCCTCTTTCTCCCTTCAAGATGCATGAATGACAAATTGAAGAGTCTCACTCCGGACTCTAAATGGAGGACCTCGTGGGAGTTGAGCCCACATTAGGATAGATTTCTTTTCTAGTCATTTGAGTCAAAAACACTCTTTAGTTTCGTAAATAAGCTTGTCATGGATAAATGTAATAATTTAGACAATTCTATTTCCATATCTATTATTAATTTTGTGCTGAAAAAAAGCTATTTTCTACAAAAACTATAGAAGAGATGGCATATCTTATTTAAGACACGGCGTGTCTCTACTTCTAGAAATCCAACAGGCGAGTTAAATCTCCAGGTACATGACATGTCTTTATTTGACACGCCATGTCGTTGATCAACAGATGTAAAGTTCTCTTCAACCTAGAAAGGTACACGGCGTGTTCTAATTAAGACACAACATGTTCCCAAGCAGAAAATGAAGGTATGAGAAATCTGGAATACAAACATGACATGTCTTTTTTTAAACACGTCATGTTCCAAAGCAGAAAAGGATTGATCAAGTTTCCTGGAAAAGTACATGACGTGTCCTTATTTGAACACACCATGTAGTTATCAGTGAAAGTGGGGATTTCAAATTTCTGAATAAGTACACGTCATGTACTTTATTCAACACGACGTGCCTTTTATTATAGAAAAGGAGTTTTGGAAAAACACACAACATGTCTTTATTTGTACACGTCGTGTCTTTTGACGAAAATGCAGATTCCTAACCTAGTGCACGGCCTCCCCTCTCACTCACACTCTCATTCAAGCTGTGTGAGACTCTAGAGCCCTAGCCTTCACTTCCTTGTTGTCGTGTGCCCTAGCACACCTGAGCGCCGCCGTCGTGCCGTGTTCGTCGGTCGTGTCTCCTTCTTCCTCAAGCTAGAAACCTTTACGTCATCGTGTTCCTTGATCATGGTGTGTCTACCTTGAGCTGCAAGCACTACCGTTGTGTCCTTCTCTTTCTCACAGTGTGCCCTAGTACAAGGTGGTGCCCTCATCGTCAAGATTGGAGTCGTCACCCTGAAAGCAGTGGATAGCAGTCATCTCTGTAATCTTCTACCTCACGCCGCCGTCATCTTCTCCGACAAGGATGTGGGCAAAGGATCCTTCATCCTCCTCTCCAAGCACCTTCATCGATGCCAATAGAAGCAAAGCAAATCTATCCAACCACTGTCACCATCACCAAGCGTCGACGTTGTTTTCCCCCTTTTCTATCTTCCCAAAACTACCATCGTCGCAACCTTTATATTTCCACAGAACTCCAGACACACGATGTGTCCAGTCGTGCACACGAAGTGTGCAATGTAATTTTAGCCGACCTTCTATTTCAGACACACGACGTGTCTATCCTAGCACACGATGTGTGTTAGTCTGTCAGCAGCATAGATGGATCCATTCAAGAAAACTAGCAACCGCAAGTACGACGCCAGTTCCTCCCAAGCATCGAGGTACATCTCAACTACTCATTTTTGGGTCACCCATAAAGAAGACCTGACATACCAGTTCCTATTTGCAAGGAGAGTTCTTCCTTCTTGGTTTGCTTGCCAGCAAATGATGATGACTCTGGGCTTCAAGGATGAAGTCCTCATACGCCTACAGGACTTGGGGTTGAACTACATCTGCCTTATGGTATCTAATACTTACCCCACCTGGTCTATGAGTTTTTGACGACACTCACCACTAAACAAGACCCACAAAAGAAGCTGGAGCCCTATGATATTATTCATTTCAGGCTTTTGGGTCGTGCTTTTAAGCTCACATTTAGGTGTTTTTGTGAGTTTCTAGAGTGCCATTATGACGTACCGATTAGTTATCCGTCGATTTTTCATAGTGATGAGTTTTGGTTTGATATTTTCGATGAGGAACATCATGAAGCCAAACAAGCCAGAGTGTCCACTATCCACAACCCTATCTTCCGGTATACTCATTGCCTTCTTAGTACTGGATTTTATGCCAAGAAAGAAACCCAGGGGGTTGTAGGGAAGAAAGATCTTTTCTTCTTATGGGGAATGATGTATGAGCATGAAATTAATGTTGCTTTCTATATTCTTCAATGTTTCCTGGAGATTAAGAAGTTGAAGAAGAGAGATGTTGGCAACATTGTGGTGCTCTGATCAAACAAAACATCATTCACTAGGCGGAAGCGATCATTAGTAGTGGATTATTGAAAATCACTAAAAATTAAAACCATTTACAAAGAGATCCATACATTGGAAAACTATTTCAAAAAGAACCAAAGTAATTCAATTACATTCTGGTTCACAAGTACATATCTTGTATCATTCCTTCTCGAGGATTACAAGCATCAACTGCCCTATTTAAAACAATACACAGGCAGCATAAAAACATTGAGGCATCAAGCCAAAATCTCAGATTGATTCATTAAACTAACTACTGACTCCGAGGACCTAAGAGTACAGAGACGACACATAGGACTCTATATATAAGACATTACATTCAGTGTCTCCACCTGAGAATTCATTGTTGTCCCTACTGCTGCTGCTGCTCTTCCCCTGCTGTAGGGTTTCTGCCTCTTCCTCTGTGTCTACCTAAAAAGTGTTGGTGACCAATGGAGTGAGACCCATGTCCCAGTGAGAGATATAAATCTCCACCAAAACATTATTATTGTAGTTTAATAAGATAAAACTGAACAGAGGAAACATAAATGTTTAACAGTAGATAATTCATTGTCTAAACAGATTAGAGAAATATTTATTTTCAAAGCATTTCAGCTATGACTGATACAACAAAATATTATTTATTTAATAAGGAATATGAAGAACATGTATAACATTTATCCATCTAGGATATGCTAAGAAAGATAACATCAACCAATGATTCTCATATTTCAACCTTAAGCAAATACGCTACATGGCTGATTACATTTTACAATCATACTTAAGCCCTGAGAAGATGAGGTATACTGCTCATACTCCAACCGACCATGATTACGGAAAGCATCGGTACCACACAAGGTCAATGGAAGAGCTGGACTCCAAGACCTCATCCTTCTCAGTAAGTACGAGATTATTCGGTAGAGACATCACGTGTCAAACTGCAATTAGCTTGCCATGGTATATTGGCATCTTCGCTATAGAGTTATAGCCTGCAGCATATACTCTCTTCAGGGTTATGGCCCGTAGCCCATGCCTGGTATCATATGATGGAGTCATGGCCTGTAGCCATACTCATACTGGGGTATGGTCCGTAACCAATCCCTATACATAGGATATAGCCCGCAGCCATTCCTATGGGGCATGAGGATATAATTGCCCAATTACCCCCACATATTCAAAAATATGCGCTCTGAGTTTAACTCGTTTCACCATTCAACAAATTCTGACGCTGATGGATCTGTGGTCAGGGCAACTACATTATATGTTATCACTTGATTAGGGATTCATGTAACTTTACCCGAAATTAGGGTTTTTCATTAAATTACCCTGAATTAGGGTTTAGGGTTCATCAACATTCTCGATTAGGGTTTCATGATCTCATCATCATGGATCAAACCCTAATTCATACCCTACACCTATTAAAGGTGTCAATATTGCACATTGCATATTGATTATTCAAGTATGAGTTTCCCTCTCTCTCATCTTCTCTAGGATGTCGATTAATGCATACTTCTTTTAGTTGGCTCAACCTTTCACTAAGATACCTACACTTATGATTATTATGGTGTATTAAATTCATCATATTCATATGCATCAAACGACAATCACGCCAAATGTACGCATTCATCTAAGTGCTTTAGAGGTACTTCCATTATAATCAATCTTGAGTTACTTTAATAGTACTCATTTAGTTTTGAGATCAATTGAACCTTCAACAATTTTGACTAGTAAACCTTCAAAATGTTTGGATTCACACCTCCAAATGGTTTGAGAATGTTTGGACCTTCAAATGGTCTGAGACCTTTTAGACCTCCAAATGGTCTTGATCAACCTTTCAAACAGTCTTGACCAATTGTAAATCGAATCAACCCATTCAGTTTTGAAACAGAATCAATCTATTCGATCTTGAAACTGAATCCATCCACTCAATCTTGAAACTGAATCCATCCATTCAGTCTTGAAACCAAATCCATCCATTCTGTCTTGAAACTGAATCCATCCATTCGGTCTTGAAACCGAATCATCAACCATTGATTTGAAACTGAATGGACAACCCAACATTGAAACCGATTGAATATGAAACTGATTGGACAATTCAAACGGTTTGAGACCGTTTGATCTCAAATGGTTTTTATACCGTTTGATTCCAAAAGGTTTCAATACCATTTGGACTCAAACGGTCTTGAGACCATTTGGTCCAAACCACCTCAAAATCGATTGGACCAATTAAGGTTTCCAACATCAAATCGATTTAGGATTTGTACTCATTGAACCATCCATCAATTGAACTATTGAAAGTACATCATATTGTAGCCCTTGGATCTCCAACCATCCACCACAATCAACCATTGACCTCCAAATGGTCTTGAGACCGTTTGACCTCCAAACGGTCTTGAGACCATTTGGGTCAATCAACCTTGAAATTGATTCCCTCAACTAGGGTTTCAATCAATTCAATCGTTTAGGGCTTGCAATTGATGGATCGTACATACATGGAACCTTTTAAAATTCAATTAATTGGAACCATTGGATAATCATCCAACCACATCAGCATTTGACCTTCAAACGGTTTGGGTCCTCTTGACCTCAAACGATCTTGAGACTGTTTGCCCTAAAACAGTCTTGAGACCGTTTGATCACCAAAAAGCAAAACTATTTGCACATGTTCTATGTTGAGGTGTGTGCTTAAGATGACATCATCATATTCAAGCTTGAAACCTTCAAAATCCATTGCGATTCCTTATGGTGAATTCAACAACCAATCAAAAGGAAATCCAAAAGTAAAGGAGGAATCAGCATATGATAAAGGAATGAAATCAATAATAATGTTTAAGGGTTCAAGTTATATAACCCGCCTTCAAAATTGAATCCAAGATTCAAGCTTCATGTTATCAATGGTGAATGAAGCTTACTCAACTTACCAAGGCTCGTCCTCAAGTCTTTGAGTGAAAAGAATGGCTAAGGTTGAAGATTGAATGAAGAAATTAAGCATTGAAATTCGTTTTTACCATGAAATCAAGGTTGAAGATGATTAAGGATCTCACCTACAGGTTGGGTCACGTCCTCCTATTTCTCCTAAGCTCCCTTGTGCATGGCCAAAGCAAGAAAAGAAAGAATGGTCAAAAAAGCCTTTCACGTGGGTTAAAAATGAGATGTATATAAGGGAATTTCAATGAGAGAGAAAGTGTTAAATAATTCTTTCAACTCCCAAAATTGGTGCCACATACTCCCCTCAATCCCTTGCATACGAAGCCATCTCCCCCACCTTGTAATTCCTCTTCATTATCCATGAATTAAAAGAAGACAAATTAAGCACCTTAATCAAAATAATAATAATATCCAAAATTGAGTGGATATTACTTTTCCTTTTACTAATGTGAGTGGGCTCTCCACTCACTTTAGATATTTCGGTGCCATGGAAAGGCACAAGGACGTCCACACTTATAAAAATTCAACCATATCATTTTTTGTTGAAGGGCACTTCAATTAATATATTTATTTTTGCATTAAATTGAATTAGGGTTTCAATTATGCTTAAATCTTGATTATTTTAATATCAAGATTCTCTCTCCTCCAAAGAGGTTCAAATGAGACGCCCCTCTAATTTTCTTGTCTCTAATTAATACCAAGAAACATTAGGGACTCTCTAGAAGTGGTATTTTTCATATTGAACCCTAGGTTTGGGTAATTTGCACATTACACCAAAACTAGGTTTTTAATGCACAACATTGCTCAACAAGTTCTTCTTGGTACTCAGGCTTGTGGAAGCCATACCTTTGCATCATTTTCATTCTTATGATGCTTCAACACTTGAGGAATATTTTATCATGTAACATTTGCAAGTTAACCCCTCAACTTGGGAAACTTGCACTTTAGTCCAAAACAAGCAAAACATTGTTTCAACATTATTCAAAAAGGACTAAAATTGAAACATAAGTTCCACTTGAGCCTTAATTAATTTTCAAGAGATAAGAGCAAGCGTATAATTAACTTTATTAAGCAAAACATCTAGAGTTAAATCATAACCCAGGTCAGGGATGTTACAGACATCTTGTGCGGTGGTTTGATTACTTTGATTGCATAAAAGCTTGATGTTGATTTGACAGGACTTGAGGTTGCACCAGGTAGGAACCTGGTAGATATTTAGTATCTTCTCTCTACAGGGCTGATCACAAAGATTCCAAACTACAACAACAAGTTCAAGCAATTCTTCGATGATGATCAATACATTGACATTCCAGATCCTGAACACATCACTTTGGAAAACAAGGACAACTGGAAAGTCGTGTTGAACACTAATGAATAGGTACAAGAAGACAGAGCTTCTGATGATACCAGGGTGCCTCCTTCTACTTCTTTTGCTCCACCGCCTCCCTCCATCAGCACTCAGATAGAGTACTCTTGGGTGATGCCTAATGTCAGGCATCTGTAGAGTTATGTACAAAAGCAGTTTGATCACATTAACGGCCACCTGGATTAGATGGGCACGCAGTATACTATGATGCATGACATGGTCCACCGCATGGATTCATGTTACATCTCCCAGGGTCACTACTCCATCCCGTAGTCATATCAGCCGCTACCGCCGCAACAGCAGCCAGAGTCTGCCCCGCAACCCACTCTGATGGATGTCCCAGAGGATGATCTTGTCAGCCAGTTCTTTCTGACTGACCATAGGGGCGCTGGCCCCTCATTGATTTTCACCCATGACAGGTATTCGGTTGTTACCTCCATGAGTTTGACTGATGCAGTGAGGACACTGCAGATTTCAAGCATAGGGGGTGCAACCAGCCCGTAATGTAGTTTCTATTTCATTTGCTTTTGTCATTTGCTTTGGTCATTTGCTTTTGTTGGTCATGTCAGTCTTTTATTTCAATCTTTTATTTCATCTTGTTTCATGTTATATTTTTCCTTCATGGCAAGTTTAATATGAAATGAGGCTATTGCAATGGAATGAACTTTTGTACCATGTATGCTTGAACCATCTTGTACCTTGTATTTCTTTTGGCCATATGAAAGAATTAGTAAAGAGCATGCATGAATCAATTGGAAAATGAAATTCCCCATGTACATGATCTTGGTTTGTAATTGTAGCTTGAACTCTCAATTTTCACATCTTTGATTGCTAAATACATGTAACGGTCTCAAAGTTTAGCAAATAAATCAACTCTATAACACTATTTAGAATACAAGATACTCTTGCCAAACTTTTAGTACATATATAACTGATTTTTCAGTGAAAAATTTGCAAAATAATGAATGAAATCTTATTAACTTAACTTTCTCGTTGACTCTCTTATGTTGTACAAAAATCTCTTTTATCTTTTTCTCACTTTACCCAGTAAAAGATGGCAAACATCCCACATATCATGCTATCCTGGTGTGAGTCTGATCTGGAAATGATGGTTAGGTGGTATGAAAATCAAAAGAGGGTAAAAATAACACCCCAACTGACACTCCACGTGTGCATAAGCCTAAATTAGCAGTCGAGTGCCGGAATCCCAAAAATCAATTATCATATCTTTTTGAGAAGATAGCTCAACTGATATTGTTAAAGTTAGCTAAGATTTCATCATTTACATCCATAATAGCTGAAAATTTTGTGATGTACATCCACTAGTTGTTTGGCTTGATTATCCAAATCCTGGTTAGTGTTGTTTAGTTGATTGTTTCGCTTAATTTGTGACCACCATTACTGAACTAAAACTTCTCTATCTTGGATGTTTAAATTGAAATGATGGCTAATGATATAAACCTAATGTGCATGGTTGATTGAATTTATTGCATATCTTTGTTTCATTTAATCCATGCATGAGCTTGAATATTCCTTCATTTGTGTGGCTATGCTCTTTTTGCTTAAGGAAAAGCAATGGTTCAAGCTTAGGGGGATTTGTTATGTGGTTTGCACATCAACTTTTCACATGATTTCACACACAAATTCAGTTCATTTTGTTCTCATTTAGCCTCTATTCATATCATTCTTGCCACCTTTTTGTTATTTTACTTATCACATGATGTGTATTGCAGATTTGCATCAAAAGGATCAAATTGGAGATAGACAAGCTCAAATTCATCATTATCGGGACTTCTCCACGCCTTGCAGACATTCAAAACTTTAATTCTTCTGAAACAACAATGCACACGACGTGTCTTATTTAAGACACGGCGTGTGCATTTCCAGACGGCTTATTACTTCAGACACTAAAGAAAAGTACACGGTGTGTCCACGAAAGACACGATGTGTACCTAGGAATTCAGAAATGAGCCTTGTCTTTCTAGTAACGTACACATTGTGTATTAATTCAAAAACGTCATGTGCTTTCCACTCAGAAACAATGGCCAGAGATAGGACACGTCGTGTCCACAGAAAGACATGCGTGTGCCTGTCAGTTTCAACAATTTTCAAATATGACTCCTTTCATTTTAAAAGATGAAACCAATCTATGGAGCAGTTATCTTTGGTCATAATTTGAAATTCTTTCATCCAAGAGCAAGGATAGAGCAAGGAGGGTGATTTTGGAGGTGAAGGAAGGTAGTTTCTTGCTAAAGAACCCCATTCTTCTTCTTTTCTTCTCCAATCTTCTTCTCCAAGGTGCAACAAAATTTATTCACTCCACAAAGCTTCTTGGGAGAGAGGTTTGTCTGGTTTGGAGCATCTATAGGAGTGGGAATTCATCCTCAAGCCAGAATTCTACTCCTCTTGGGTTACACCTTGTGTTTTCTTAGCTTTTCCTTCTCTAAATCATGTTGAACTCTAAAATTTATGTGCATTTTCTGTTGTACACCATTATGGATGAGTAGTTTCATTTTCTTCAACATGGGAGAGTAGCTCCCATGTCATAGCATGTATGGAACATGATAATTTCATAGTAAATGTTATGTTTCTTGTTTTTCCACCTTGTGAGTATCAATTTCTTCTTTTCTGCATGTATGGCTGGCCTACTTGTGTATGTTTTATGCTCTTTTGCTTGATCTGAGAAGATAGGTAGGAGAGTAAGGAGGTACTCTCTTGGAAACTCCTTCTTTACCACGAGAGTGGAAATTATGGAGTTGAGGAGTAGGTTTGTGATCCGAAATGAAATTCATACATGAGAATGTTGAATTGAGTTAGCATCGTTGTACTTGCATCGAGAGGTGAAGTGCAACATACAACTCTCCTTTAAAACAAGTGCTTAGTATGTTTAAATTTCATGCTCCTATTCTATGCTATGATATGTGGGTGAAATCCTAAGTCCAAGATACTTCCATATCTAAATTTTAATCTCTTTTAGTAAGCTATTTACTGTTTGCTTAGTTCTGAATTTTTTTAGATAATCAACCAAACCATCTTTAAAATGGTCTAGATTGTTGAACCTTAGCACTACTGCATTTAATTGATTGCTAAAGCTCCTTGTGTTTGATCTCAACTACGACTACTCCCATATACTTGCGGGAATTGGTTAGTTGAGTAAAAAGATCTTTCTTAAGATTGAAACTCATTAGTGTAATAAACCAATAGTTTGTTATACCACAAGAAAATATTCATGAAGAATAAGTAAAGCTTAAATATTTGCATCATTATCATTTTGTGATATAAAATAGTACTAAAAAGACCACCATTTTCCATTTTAAGAGTTCTATAGTAAGATTAATGACATGGATGTAGAAGGAAGGTAAGAAATGCACCTAAGTCTATATAGCTCACTTGGTAGAGAGAAGAAAACTAAAAACCAAGATGGAAACTTCTAAAATCAACAAACAAATGTGTAGCTCAATCTACTCAAGCTCCAAGAATGCTTCCTTTCTCCACGAGTCCAGTGTTTCAAGAGCAAGGGAGAAAAAAGATTTCTCAACCCTTATATGTAGGGTTCCAATAAGAAGGCACCAAGAAAATCCAAGGAAACTTAGCTACAAGAGGAAGGAGGGTAAAGAACATCGAGAAAACAAGTAGAAGAGCAAGAATCCTACATGAAGGAAGCATGAAACATGATCAACGTCCCTAGATCATACTGACAAACCTCGATTCCAACACATGCATCCATGAACCACTCCTTGATGAGCCCTGATGAACCTTTGTCATTCCTTCATAAATATTGTCAAGCTCCTCTAGTTATAATTGGAGCTCCATCAGAAAAACTAAATGAAAAGAGAGGGAGAGAGAGAGTGGTTATAGGGTTGGAATAAATCTCTCGTCAGATAGGATGTCTGTTAATAAAAGCATAGAGAATCCATAGGACAGAGATCTCATCAAGCACTGAAAGCTTGTCAACTCATGATGTGATGCCCCACATGACACAAAGCGAGATTACTCAAAACATAACTGCGGAAGAAGGATTAGCAAATAGGTTACTGAGAAAATACTAAAAATTAAAAACGTTTTCATAAAATAGCCATATAGCAAGAACCTTTACACATGAGTACTTTCATGCCTCAAAGCAATCACAAGGCATGATGTCAATGTATAACGAAAGCATTATTCTAGAACATATTTACATGATTCCATCATATATTATATACAAAAGGGCACATAAATATAGCATGTTCACACAACATCTACAAAACATTCCCAAAGACCCGAGTGTATAGGGACGACTCTAGGAATCTGCCAAAAAAAGGCATCCAGCAGCACCTCCAACCTTATCAGCTACTGGTCCTCTGGCTACTGCTTAACCTCCTCTGCACGATCTCTACCTCTTCGTGCTCGTCTACCTAAAAAGGGTGTGGGAAACCCATGGGGTGAGATTTCAAATCTCATCGGGAGATATAACTCACCATCAACTCTATTATTATCTAATATATGATAAATAGAGCAGCAATATAAATACAACTAAGAAGAAGTAGATAATGATTATTAACAGGAAGGGCAATTGATGTTCATTATGAATCATCTTAATAATTTAAAAGGAATATGAAGAACATGTATATTTTCTATCAAGAACATTGTCTAAAGATCAATCAAGGCCTCAACCAATATTTTCATATTTGATTCTATGCAATTATACTACACGGCTGATTACATATTTCATTATGCCCTGAGGATTTGAGTCGTACCACCCAAATTCAACCGACCTCTTGATAAGTCAAAATTGGTGCCACACAAGGTCTAATGGAAGAGCCAAAATCCACAACCTCACCACACCTCTTGGTCAGCACTAGAGGAAACATCGCAGAGACATATCAGTAAACTACAAAAATGGCATATAGTCAAGATTAGGGATTGGCTCAGGCATGGCCATCCACATATATAATCATAACTAGCTCACCTTAGTACATGTGCATCACAAAAAGAATAGGCTCACGCATGGCCGTTCTAACAAAAGGAGTGGCTCATGAATGGCCATCCATATCACAATGATATCATCTCACACATGGCCGTCTCCCACATCATGTATTTAAGGATATAAGGAATTACTCGACTTGTACCATGCATATTCAAAAATATGTGCTTCGAGTTAAACTCGTTTCACCATCCAGCGATAAAGCTGACACTGGAATGGATCATGGCACAGGGCAACTACACTTGGATTTCACTTGATTAATTAGATCAATTTACTCATCTTTAAGCATCAATCAAGTTACAACATATAGCCTCTAAACAATATCTACATAAACATGGCATAACTCATCACCAGAGCAAACTGAAACATAGTAGGTGGGCTCTCATCACATCATCACTTTATGCTTGTTATTCATTATATGTCTATTTCAAGAACCAACGTCCATCACAAGGACCAATGTCAATCACATCATAACCACCATAGCTCATACCTGGCTAAGTACATTAATCAATATCACCTGCATGGTTAGAAGCTGATAACAAGAAGGCAAATCATCATCATCTCATAGAACTCATGTTATACATTTATATCACACAATTTACATCATAGCAATTAGGATTTCACTTCTCCCAATTAGGGTTTATAGGGTTGGATCAACAACCACCCTTAGGTTATCACTTTCCTCATCAATAGGATATGTGTTATGAGATATAGAAACATAACCCTCACATCATACATACAACTTCTGCATAGGATACCACACCATCACTATGAGACACTAACATCAACATGGTATGTCTCAACCATCACCATAGAGTATCACATCACACCATGTAACCTTAGCATCAACAAGATGTACCACTACACATCACATAGGGTATTAATTAGGGTTAGATATCGGGCAACCAACCTAAGTAGGGTATAGAACTACCAACCTCAATGTGAGTAGCAATTTATCATCACTTAGTATCGGGCACCACAAATGATATCATTTTTACAGGTACATGAGAAAGTGTATTGGCCACACAATCTCATAGGGTATCGACCTAAGTATCCCTCTAGATATCAAACACCTTCACCATCATGGGATATCGACCACTAGGGTATTGGCCTCAACTATCACTAAGGGATATCAGCCACTAGGGTTTAGAGTAGTATCAGTTGAACCTCAAAGGAGATGTTTCCCTCTTCAACTCTAGCTATATCAGGCTGCATGTGTGTCGGATTATATGTATATCAGATTAGGGTTACCCATGTAGACTTCCATACTCAACTAAAAGCATGGAGATTCAACACTATTCCTCACTATATCATAACAAACTCCATCATGGTAGATATATCGGTTTATATGAAAGCATATTGTCATATCATATCTATATTGCATATCATATTGGTTTAGAATATCATATCGGTTTAGTCATCTTCTACCTCAAGATGAAGATACTAACAAGGCAAAAGAAAGGTGCATCTCATGGCAGCAACTTAGCAAGGTTCTATACTTAAAAACATAAATTGAGGCTACCATGAATAGCTACTAACAAGCAAGGAATAATGAGCTAAGGACAACTAGCAAGGTAACAAGTAGAAAGGTGATAATAACAAAGTAGATTTAGAGTTATATAACCCACCTCAAGAAAACCACCAAGCTCTAAGCTTCAAGGTCAAGCTCCAAGCTCAAAAACTCAAGGTAGAGGTAGAAGATCCTCCAAGCACAACACCTCCAAGAAGATATATAGAATTGAGGTTAAGAGAGAGAAAAAGAGAGGAAAGAAGACACCAAGGTCCATGGTTGAGAAGAAGAAAGAAAGAGAGAAAGAAAGCTAGAAAACCATGGCTTACCAAGGAAGAAGATGAAAGAGATCACCACAAGATTTTGGGTTGCCCTCCAAGCTCTAAGGGAGAGTTCTTTTCAAGCTCAAGGTTGGCCACCAAGGAGAGAAAGCAAGGATCACTAAAAGGGTTCTCTTGCATGGTAAGAAAGGGGTATATATACATGGCCGATGAGAGAGAGAACAAGGGGAAGGTGTCGCCACCTTAGAACCCTAGAAGGCACATGTCCAAGAAGAAAGGACACATGTAACACCATGAAACAAGGTGATAGGATCTATGTCTTGCCCACTTGGTCACTAAGGGAGGTCAAGGTCGATAAACTCATCCATCCCCTTCACAAACAGATAGGGATGAGACCCTAGGTCACAAACTGATATGGAACATCTCTAGAGTCACCACAACCCGATATGGTGATCCTTAAGGTACCACCAAACCTATATGATGTCCCTCAAGAGACCCTCAACTGATATCAAGCCTCCTTAAGGGAACCACAAACTGATACCAGGGTCTCACCAAGGCTCTCAAGCCCGGGACAACACTCTTATGAGCAAAGCACACCTCAAGCATGTGCCCAAAACATCACCAAGGATGTCACCACTCAACCAAGGCCAAAACAAGGTGCCCAACACCTCCTATCTCCTCTAGATGACGCCAAGAGAGATAAGAAACACTCTAGAGGTGGCAAACTTGCACATCAACCCCTACTCTGGGTAAATTACAAGTTGCACAAAAGCCTCACCACAAAGAACAAACATCAAGAAATAAGCTCAAATAAGGAACACAAACCTCCAACATGCCCTAATTACATCTTAGATGATTAGAGAAAGGGGCTATGAAACACACTTAAGCAAAACAAATAGGGTTAGCCCAAAATGTGGGTCAGGGTCCTTACACATGAAATATGTCAGTCAACACATCAAAAAACCCGTTAGGAAACTATCCAGTAAACATGTCTATCAAACACACAAAATACCATCATCTCAATAAATCCATCAGGCATCAGGAAAACCACCAGACATCGAGAGGCAAGCAGTCATCGGGAATCCATCAACCGATGAAGACACTGCTCTACTAACTCACCAAGTTTACACAAACTCCATAAAAGCAAGTTTAAAAGCATCCAAAGGAGAAGTAAAATTGTAAGGTTATTAAGAACATCATAAATCAACTCAAGCAAGTATTAAAATTATGTTTACACCCCTAAAATGGGTGATTTCCATAAATGTCAATGAGTTACATGAAATTGTATAAATTGAGCAAACAAATTTTGAATTGATTCAAATTTTAAGCATGGTTGCATCATCTGGTGTGACATCATAAGTTAGAGTTAACTTTCAAGATTAAAGGTCTAATTAATCCAATTAGGCAAAGCAAATTATGTTTATGATATAAGCAAGATTAGGGGCCTTACAACCATAAACCCCTAACAAGGATTTTTCCATCAAAATCCTCAGAAAACAAGGATGAGTACTTCCTATGCATCTTATCCTCTAACTCCTACATGTCTCCCTCTACACCATGATGATGCAACAACACCTTCACTAAGGCTATGTACTTCTTCCTAAGCTTCTACACACACCTATCTAGGACCAAAACTGGACCTTAAACACAGGTAACATCCTCCTCTAAATCTACCTCCATGGGTTATATTGTATGCTCTATATCAAGTTGGCACTTCCTCAACATTAAAACATTAAACACATCATGCAACACATGCATCTCTGGAGGTAAACCCAACATGTATGCCACCTTTCCAATCCATGCTATGATAGGTTATGGTACCATAAACCTAGGATCCAACTTACGATTCTTTCCAAACCTTATAATACCCTTACAAGGGGAACCTTAAGATACAAGGAGTATCCAACCAGGAACTCCAATGTTCAATGACAATTGTCAGCATATGACTTCTATCTATCATGTGTTGCCTTCAAATGTTATTGAATCACCTTAATATTCTCTGTATTCTATTAAACCAACTCAGGACCCAACAACTGATAAACTACTTTGTACTAACAAAGAGGTGAATTACAATGCCTACCACACAAAGCCTCGTACAATGCCACGTCTATACTCCTCTGGTAACTATTGTTGTAGGCAAACCCAATCAGACTTGGGTGAATATCCCAACTTCTCAAAAACTAAAGCACACATGCCCTCAACTGATCCTCCAACATCTGAATGGTCCTTTCTGAGTGACCATTTATCTAAGGGTGGAAGGTTTTACTGAATCTCAACTATGTCCCCAACATTGTATGTATACGCTTCCAAAACCTTCTCATAATCTGGGGACCCTTGTTTGATACTATGGTAACTGGTATGTCATGTAGATGACAATCTCATCAACACAAATATGTTCCAACTTCTAAGCAATGCAGGTAGTCTTCCCCAATAGAAAAATAGGTTGACTTTGTCAACCAATCAATGATTACCCAAATGGAATTATGACCTTTAGGTGTCTTTGGCAGGATGAACACAAAATTCCATGGTTATGTGATCCCATTTCTACAGCTTAATTGGAAAAGGATATAATATTCCTACATGCTTTTGATGTTTTTCTTTAAACTGCATATAAATTGGACATTTGGCAACAAGCTCTGCCACATCACACTTCAGGCCTGGACACTAATGTAGTTCCTTGAGGTTATTATACATCTTTGTAATTCTAGGATGCATAGCATACATTGAGGAATGAGCTTCCTCAAGTACCATATCCCTCGGTCTGGAAACATCGAGAACCAATGTTTGTTGTGAAACACACTGTCCCATCTTCTGTCTCATAGAATCCCTCATACTTCTTAGTGACAAACATTGACTAGATGCTCTATGTCACATTGTCATCTTTTTATGCAACCCTAATATGTTGTATCAAAGTCGGATTCACATGTAATATTTCTATCAAAAACAATACATTCATCTGCCGAAGCGACACCAACATGTCTCCCTTGTAACACGCCATGGAGTGCAAACATGATTTATCTTTAGAGATGATGAAGATGACTTCCTACTCAAAGTGCCAACCACTAAGTTCACCCCTTCTTGGATGATAGTTTATCGAATAGTCATAGTCCTTGATTAGCTCCATCAATCTCCTTTGTCTCTATTCAACTCCATCTCTGAAAAGATGTACTCAAGATTCTTGTGATCGATGAAGATTTGACACTTCTCTCCATATAGTTAGTGCCTCCAAATCTTCATGGCAAGAACCACATATGCTAACTATAGGTCATGAGTTGGGTTGTCCTCCTCGTGTTCCTTAAGCTTTCAAGAAGCCAAACAAATCATGCTATTATCCTGGATCAACACAAACCCCACCCCATTCTTTGAGGCATCACAAAAAATGATGTGGCCTTTCCTAGGCTCTGGCAACACCAACACTAGAGCACTTGTTACTTCTTCAATAGTTTGAAATAACGTTGACACTAGTCATCCCACACAAAAGGAACACCCTACCTAGTTAGCCTAGTCAATGGTAGAGCCAATGAACTGAAGTTCTTGATTAACCTCCTGTAGTAACCAGCTAAACCTAGGAAGCTTTGAACCTCAGTTGGTGCCTTAGGCTACTCCCACTCCAAAATGAACTCCGCCTTCTAGGATCCACACAAACACCTTTTGAGGAGATTATGTGACCAAGAAAGGATACCTCATTTAGACAAAACTCACACTTATTGAAACTTGGCATAAAGACTATGTTGCCTCAACAACTCCAATGCCTGGAGAAGATGTTTATCATGTTGTTGATTGTCCCTAAAATACATCAAGATGTCATCTATGGACACCACCATGAACTAGTTAAGATACAACATGAACACTCTGTTGATTAGGTCCATTAACATTGTTAGTGCATTGGTTAGCTCAAATGACATAACACGGACTCATAATGACCATACCTAGTCCTAAAAAAATCTAAGATATGTCATCCGCCTTCATCCTCAACTAATTAAATCTTTACCTAAAGTCTATCATAGAAAACATTTTAGTACCTCTCAATGGATCAAATAGATCATCTATCCTTGGTAGTGGATACTTGTTCTTCATTGTGACCTTATAAAACTAATGATAGTCTATGCAAACCTCACAGAATCATCCTTCTTATTCAAGAACAACACTGGAGCACCCCAAGGGGAAGGGCTCGTATATATAAAACCCTTCTCCAACAACTCCTACAACTATTTCTTCAACTCCTTCATCTCAACATAACCATCCTATAAGGTTCATGTGCTATGGGTTGCATACCAGGAACTAGATTGATTTCAAAATCAATCTCCTTAGGCGGGGAACCTGGAAAATCATCGAGGAAAACATCCTCAAACTCATGCACCACTGCTACATCCTGGATACTAGGAATCCTCACCTTAGTATCCATTGCGTATGCCATAAAAGCTTCAAACCCTTGCCTCATCGCTTCTCTACTATCATGGTCATACTAGACATGTAGGAATGATATTCTCATCTCCTTGGAAGGTCCAAGAGACATCACCATCACCAAAACATCATAAGTTTGGAACCATAATCCAAAACAACCTTATACTTCTCCAAGGTATCCATCCCTAGGATCAAATCACTACTACAGAAATAGCTTATAACGTCACATTTAGCGGCATCAGTTATTACCTAAAACCGATGACTAAACCCTACAACGTCATCTAATTACAGAGACCGACATCTATATTTGAAGATCGGCCTGACATGGGTATCGCTTTTTATTTAGTGTCAGCTCCCTATAATGAACCAAAGCCTAAAATAGCCCGCCAAATCCAATTTTTCGAGCAAAAAAAAATTACCCCCAAAGTTTCACATACGGCGTCGGGTTTTTGACCTAATAACTGTTGCCTAATGAAGAAAAACATTACCTCCAAAGGTCGTCAGTTTTTGTGGAAAAACTGACGATGATGGATAATAGGTGTCGGTTTTTTAAATAAATGATGCCTTTGTTAACTTAATAACCCCCGCACGATCAATCGAGAAACAGACTACGCCCCATTCTCTCTGTTTCATCACCGTGAATTAGCCCCCGCCCAAAGCTACTGCCCCCACTCATCGCTGCCACCTGATCAAGCCGATCGCTGCTCCTCACACCACCATCGTCGCCGCCCCCTACTGTCTATCTTCTTACTCCCACCTGCTAGCTCCTCACACTACCGTTGCCGACGACAGGGATGCCTAGCTTTTCTCTTCTTCCTCCACACCACTGATAGGTAGTTTGCTGCCTCTTCTTCTTCCTCCACCCCTTCTTCTTCCTCCACCTCTTCTTCTTCCTGCTCCCTCCTTTCCAAATGGATAAAAGCAAGGCATGATTGACCTATGGGTTGGACACGAGTGGTTGTGTTGGCCAACCATGGTCGTGCTGGCCAGCACAGCCGTGGTCGTCCAACACAACCATGGTCGTGTCCAACCCACAGGTCGTGCCTTACTTTTATCTATTTGGAAAAGAGGGAGCAGGAAGAAGAAGATACATTTGCAATTGAATACTAATGCTTGACCTAATTTTGTAAATTTTGATGCATGTTGAATTAAGATATTAAAACCCTAATACATATTTCACTATAATATTCTTGAATTAACTATATTTCTGAAATCTTGTGATCAATCTATCTAAGATATTAAAACCCTAATGTTAAATCTCTAATTTTGTAGTGATGTGTCGCCCTAACATCTAAATGAATCCCTATTGTATGATGTAGATTGAAGATAATGCATGAGCTAGTTTGAAATTTTCAAATCAATTATGAATCTATCCATCCCTAGGTCATACTAATTTATGTGTAATCTTTATCTTGATGATGAACATGCATGGACACTCGAAATGTTGAAATCAATGTTATAGAATGACAACACATATATATTTTGGCCTAGAAACCCGTCCAAGATTTACTCATTAGGAGTAAATCTTGGATAGTCCCCAGTTTGGAACTATTCTTAAACACCTAATCTCACTTAGGATGTAAGTGTATAATGTGTATTGGGTTTTCAAGAAAATTTCGACAACATTTCCCCGTTTGTTCTCTAAGTACATATGTACTTGGAGAACAATGGGGAAATGTTGCCGAAATTTTCTTGAAAACCCAATACACATTATACACTTACTAGTGAGATTAGGTGTTCAAGAATGGGATAGGTGGTACACATTTATTATATATAAGAATGACAGCATATGCATTTGTTGGCCTAGAAACCCGTCCAAGATTTACTCATTAGGAGTAAATCTTGAACACCTAATCTCACTGTTCTTGAACACCTAATCTCACTTAGGATGTTTTAACCATTAATTATATATAAGACCTTAAACCCTAAAGTTTTAACCATAAACCCTAATCTTTTAACCCCTAGACCCTAATCTTGTTCTAATATATACTTGTTTTCTCTTTGATCATAGAATGGATAGATCATGGATGTCCATTCCAAATCACTGCACCCCCAAGTTTATTTCTGGTCTTGACTAGTTTATTAGATTTGCCGAGGAACATAGGAAACAACCTGGAGATAGGTTCTACTATCCATGTAGGCATTGCGGTAACAACTTGAAAGTTAACACTGGTGACGAAATCAAAAGTCATGTCATGTGCAATGGTATTGTACAAGTCTATACAGAACGACACTGGCATGGAGAGATTTCAAACCTAAAATTAGTGGATGTCGATAGAAGTGCTTGTGTGGAAGAAGAAATTGCCTTCGATGATGTAGATGTGAACGAACCAGTTCCAATAGACATCGTTGATGCGATGTTGGATAGTTGTGGGGTAGAGCACACCGATCCATCTCCCATGTTTAGAAACATTGTGCATGATGTTGAGATACCGTTATACACAGGTTGTAAGTTTACGAATCTTAGCGCTGTGTTGAGATTGTATAAACTAAAAGCTAACAATCGATGGAGCGACAAAAGCTTCACGTCATTGTTGTCTTTCTGGAAAGAACTTCTTCCTGAAGGAAACGAGCTGCCAATCTCAACATACCGGTTAAAGAAATTGTTGTGCCCAATGGGAATGGAGGCCAAGAAGATACACGCATGCCCGAATGATTGTTTATTATTTCAAAAGGACTATGTGGATTTGAAAGATTGTCTGAAATGTGGTGCGTCAAGGTATAAATTGACGACTTCGGGGGAGTCCAAAACTGGTTCTCCTGCCAAGGTGATGTGGTATCTACCTATAATACCACGGTTTCAACGCTTGTTTGCCAATCCTATAGATGCAAAGAATTTGAGTTGGCATGCAGATGTTAAGAAAAATAATGATGGGATCCTACGACATGCATTTGATTCCCCACAGTGGAAGAAGATTGATTTATTGTACCCTGAATTCGGTGAAGAAGATAGGAATCTAAGACTTGGGCTTTGTACAAATGGGATGAATCCGTACGAGACATTGAGCAGCCAACATAGCACTTGGCTAGTTATGCTTGTTATATACAATCTTCCTCCCTGGTTGTGTATGAAAAATAAGTACGTTATGTTGTCATCTTTGATATCGCGGCCTAAACAACCTGGAAATGATATCGACATTTATCTTGAACCTATGATTGATGACTTGAAGAAGCTCTGAGGTGAAGGTGTGATGACCTATGATGCTTCACGAAGAGAGACATTTTGTTTGCAAGCTATGTTGTTTTGCACTATGAATGACTTTCCAGCGTATGGGAATTTGTCTTGATATAGTGTCAAAGGATCTAAAGCGTGTCCTATATGTGAAGAGAACACTGATTCAATACAACTAAAACACGGCGACAAGACTGTATATCTTGGTCATCAAAGGTTTCTTCCAAAATTTCATCCATATCATAGGGTTGCGCAAAGCATTCAATGGACGGAATGAGGAACATAGTGCACCTAAACCTATATCAGGGGAGGATGTTTATGAAAGAGTAAAAGATATCTCCAATGAATTTGGTAAGAGATCACAATGTACGATGGCCACATGGAGTGAAAAGTCCTAATTCAAGAAGAAGTCAATATTTTGGGATCTTCCTTATTAGAGTTCTTTGACAGTCAGGCATTGTATCGATGTCATGAATGTTGAGAAAAATGTATGTGATAGCGTCATCGGTACTCTGTTGAATATACCAAGTAAGACTAAAGATGGGATAAAATCTAGAATGGACCTACGTGAAATGGGAATAAGGACAGAATTAACATAAGTAGTTAGTAGCGATCGGAGAACATACTTACCTCTCGCTTGTTACTTGTTGTCTAGAAAGTAGAAGAAAGCTTTTTGTGAATGCTTGGTAAATGTTAAGGTGCCACAGGGTTACTCATCCAACATCTGTACATTGGTAATAATGAAAGATCTAAAGTTGATAGGTCTTAAATCTCATGATTGTCACACTCTAATGCTACAAATATTGCCCGTGGCAATTCGATCTATATTGCTGAAGCATGTACGGTTTGCAATCACCAGACTTTGTTTCTTTTTCAATAGTTTGTGCAGCAAAGTTATTGACCCTGATACTCTCGATAAATTGCAAAGAGTAGTGGTTGTTACCCTATGTCAGCTTGAGATGTATTTTCCTCCTTCATTCTTTGATATCATGGTACATCTTGTTGTCCACTTGACTAGGGAAGTGAAAATGTTGGGACCAGTTTTCTTGCATTGGATGTATCCCTTTAAACGATACATGAGCATTTTTAAAGGTGATGTTCGAAACCGTTATCGGCCTGAAGGGAGTATTATTGAGGGTTATGTGGCGAGAGAGGTTATGGATTTTTGCAATGACTTTCTAAGTGCTAATGATGCTCCTATGAATGACAAGAATATTGAGGAGCATTTTGGCAAAGGAATTTTGGGATCACGAGTGAAAGTAATCAGCCGTGAGCAGTTGGAGAAAGGTTACTTGTATATTTTACACAACATCGACAAAGTGAGTGTTTATATTGAGAAACATACCAATTTCATCAAGAGACAATATCCTTGATCCAATTCAATGTGGCTTGCTAGAGAGCATAACAAGACATTTATTAAGTGGTTTGAAGATAAAGTCTTACATCAACTATCTCAAACACCAGATAATCTTACTAAAACCATCAAATGCCTCGCCTTTAAACTAAAATTGAATGTTATGTCTTTTGAAGGGTTTGACATAAATGGATTCTCATATTACACAAAGCGTCAAGATGATAAGAGTGTCATCCAAAAGAGTGGGGTCACCCTTCAAGCGTCTTCATTGTTTTTTGCAAGTGCAAAGGATAAGAGTCCACATGAAGCTAAAATGTCATATTATGGTGTCATTGAAGACATATGGGAGTTTGACTATGTAGATTTCAGAATTCTGCTCTTTAAATGTAATTGGGTTGACAACAACAAAGGAGTTATAGTGGATGAATTGGGTTTCATGTTAGTGAACTTTGAAAAGATTGGCAAGAAGGGTGAACCATTCATATTGGCATCACAGGTGAAACAAGTATTTTATATCGATGATCCTGCAAATGATAAATGGTCAGTTGTTCTTCATGGTAAAAGATAGTTCATTGAAGATCCTATAGATGAAGAAGAGTACTATGATAAATATAATGACTCCAGTCCATTCTCAGTTGGGTTGCCAACACCACCAAACATTAAAGTTGGGGATCACAATGACTTGTATGTTCGCAGGGATCACAATGAAGGATTGTTAATTGATAAAAGATCACAATATTAGAGGCATGAATGTTTATATTTTGTATATGTTTTATTTTTCTGAATGTGAACTTTACAATGTGAACTTTACAATGTGAATGTGGACTTTACAATGTGAATTACTTTACAATGTGAATTACTTTACAATGTGAATGTGAACTTTACAATGTGAATGTGAACTTTACAATGTGAATTACTTTACAATGTGAATGTGTACTTTATAATGTGAAATTTACCATTAGTGTTACTTTACAATGTGAAATTTATAATTTGAATGTGAACTTTCATATGGTTGAGCATTCCCATGATGACCGTGCTGATGATCACCGTGAGGGTGAGGACGTGCTTGCGCCGCCTGACAATGTAAGTTTTAAGAATATATCCCTGAGGTTTCTATCTATATGTTCATTTATAATTATATCATGTAAGTGTGTTTTTTATCAAATTTTAGGTTGTTGATGTACCCCCTGAAGAAATTATAGCACTTGATGAGCAGCAAAAGAAAATTGAGAAAGTGAGGGGCATCACAATGATGAACAAGTTAATACAGAAAAGGGGCAATGGACCCAAATTGGTTGTGGATTTCGATCATGTAGGAAATCCATATGGAGTGAATCGCAACTCATTTGTTTCATATCTTGGGGTTCTTACTCGCAGCCATTGTAGTCCTATCCTAGAATCCTGGCATAAAGTTCCTAAGGGGAAGAAAGACCACATATGGAAGGAACTATGTGTGAGTTATTATTATTTGCAATTCTATTTGTGTAGAATACTAATTTTTAGGATACTAGTTAATAGCAATTATATTTAATTTGCAGAGCATATTTGATCTGGATGAAAAGATGCATCATAAATGTGTGATGCAACGCTGTGGGAGGGTCCTAAGGAACTATAGGACCAATCTCACCCGAGATTACATATGCGATGCTGATAAGAGGTTCTTGATTGATTTCCAATTCTAGACATTGATCACTATTTCACTAACTCTACACTAATAATTTTTAGCAATCTATTTATATAAGTTTAGCATACGTATTAATGCATATGTAATATAAGTTCTACATATGTACGTATTAATGTATAGGTATTAATGCAGGTCAATCATACGAAAACAAGATATTTATACAAGATATTTTGGAGTTGTTTAGTTATGAATGGTTGAACACATCTATGATAGAGATGTGGATATGGTGAGATCTTGTTTATACATCCATATACCTTATTTTATATACGGTGATCTAGTTTCTTATATATTAATGCATACATAATACATGTTTTGCATCCACTTACACAAGATATGTACAAATGTTAGGTTTTCCCATGTGGGATTTTTGGTTCCATCTTTGATTAGTCTTGTAGATACAGACCCCTCTTCAGTTACTTCATACTGATGTGATGCTTTTGAATATTTTGGTAAAAATAAGAAGACGGTGATAATAGCTCCATTTAATGTCAAGTAAGTTTACTTTGCTTATAATTTGGACTTAAGAAAATTACATTTTTATTGTGGATTTTGAGTTATTAATTTTTAACTTTCTTACCTGTAGTGGTAGGCATTGGGAGTTACTAGTTATTGTCCCCAAGACGTTCACTGTCTATTATCTAGATCCTGCGGGGAATGAGTTGGATACATTATATGGACATACGATTAAAAGGCCATTATTCTTGTGAGAAATATTTCATGTTTTTATATCTGTTAACATATGTTACTACATTACTATTTAATTATGCAATTTAATATGTTACATTAACATATCTAGGGCTTTACAAGAGTACAAAAAAGCTGGAGGAAAGGTCCCCAGGAAAAAGGATCTGTCACTAATTTGGGAGAATGTGAAGGTAATTTCCTGACTCCAATGTATATATTATTTATGTGAACTGTGCTTATTTGTATTTTTGAATATTTTATATGTTTCAATTTATAGTGTTCTACACAAGACAACGGTTGGGCATGTGCCTACTATGTGATGCTATTTATGGACCTAATCATCAAACATGCCGTAATGGAAATTGATAAGATACAACAGGTATTATACATAGTCTCATTAGATAATATGAAATATATCAATCTTATTATATATTATTAATTATATATATATGTCATTCTCTTTGCAGGTATTTAAAACTGCTGACTTCAGCACAGGTGGAAAGTGTTTCGATGTACATGCTCCCTATACGAGAGATGAATCAGATGTTGTAAGAGAAGAATGGGCAAAATCCCTACAAAGAGTGGGAATTTTTAGATTTAATTTTATTGACAATGATGAATAAAGAATAAATTTGTTCTCATAATTATTTTTGTGTGAATGTGAATGAATTTTTATGAATTGTCATATGTGTGTGAAGATGATCAATACATAAATGTTTCTACATGTGTCTGAATGTGAAAAGAGATGAAATGAATGGAACTGTAGGTTGCTACTAGTTTCTACATGTGTGTGATGAAAAAATAATATGAATTAAATGTGCTTATACATGTGTGTGAATCACAAATATATAATATTGTCCATCTTGTTAATTTTGCAGGTTTGTAGCCTGTTGTTGGCTGATATCAATGGATGTCGTAAATCTATAGTTTAGAACTACACTGCAGGTTCTCATCCGGGTTCTGAACTGTAGGTTCTCATCCTGCTAACTAGCCATACAGTAGGCCTACAAACTGATAAAAAAATCTTAACATAGGCATCGGTTATTTGAACAAAACTGACACCAAAGACATACGGCGGTAGTTTTTGATAAACAATCGACGTCTATGTGGCCAGGAACCACGACCGTGCTGGGAAGCATGACTGTGGTGGTAGGTAGGGGATATGGCATCAGTTATTTGCACAAAATCGACTTCGGTTCAGCTGATATGGCCAGGAACCACGGCTGTGCTGGGAAGCACGACCATGGTGGCAGGGGAAATGGCATCAGTTATCTTACAAAACTGACGCCTATAGGTCCTTTGCTGGTGTGTTTTCGGTGGTGGGAAGTTTTTTGACGTCGGTTCTTTTAATAACCGACGTCTGTAACCATTCTATAGTGTCAGTTTGATTAAAAAACTTATGCATATAGTCCCTTTGTTGGTGCATTTTTGGTGGCGGGAAGCTTTTTGGCTTCAGTTGGGAACCGACGCCGAAGGTGTCCACCTTTAGCGGCACCCACTTGGGTGTCACTTGGAAACTGACACTAAAACCTTTAATTAACTGATGCTAAAGGCATGTTCTATAGTAGTGAATCGAACCCATGCATATCAAGTGGCATGAGATCCACTTGAATTTTGTATCCTGAGAGAGAAAGAACACAAGATGGAAACACCTCTTGCAACACTTAGAACCGACTAAAGGATTTTATAAAAAAATATTATCATTTCTTTTATACATAGATAGGTTATAACTATTTATCACCTCTCTACTCACACCACGATAAACTAAACAAATATATATATGTAGGGACAAATAAGTTAGAATGAAAGAGTTCCATCTAACATGTCACAACCCATGGATTGACCACTCCTTCCAGCTAACTCATGGTGTAGAATCTAGTCATCATATGTTGTCGTCCTTGGCCTATTCTAGCTTGTCTTGATGACCCTACCATGGAAGACTGGCCACGCCCCCTACCATCGTCGCTACAATATTGTTGCTATTTTTAGAGCCTTGTTGGCTCTACTATAACTGTTGTGTGACATCCTAGTTCTTCATAAGGCATGACCATCTCACATGCCCAACCTATCCACACTTATAGCACGTACTTGTATCATACTGTACTCTGTATGGCCTTGTCATAGACATCAAATTAGACCTATTTTCCCCAACTAAAAGAATGCTATGACCTCTCTCTTGATAGTAGACTATTGTGATTGTACAAAAGTCCTTGGTTTAAAAACTATCAATCTCTAGTGTGATTTTTGATATTGTGGAGAAGGAAACATTGTCTTCTTGAAACTACCAAAGAGTAATCCTTGGAACTGAGCATACCTTTTCTTGGCATTGGATTCTCACTGCTCCACAACTGTCCTCTCTATCCTCCTCACAGACTCCATAAAGGTGGAAAAATTCTCACAGGATTCAAAGGTTGATGTTGTCCATGCCAACTCAGCAATCAAACCCTTCTTAGATGTTTTAATCCTCTCCTTCTCTATGGCTACCATATGAGGGCAGAACCTAAGCAACTTCATAAAAATTTCCTCCTAGTCATTAATAGACCATGATCCCTAGTGTAGTTGCTCAAAGTAAGCCATCTTTTCCTCTGGGTACATCTCTAGGAAGTAATGTCTAATGAACTCCCATCAAAACTCCTCCCAATCGACTGTCTCTCCTGGTCTCTTCTCCTCCTCAATGGCACACTAGTGGCCAACATTAACCTTTAGAAGGTAGATCACATGCTTCACCTTGTCCTCCTTAGAGATGTTCAACATCTTGAATGCCTTTTCCAACTCTATCAACCCACATGTCAGTATTTGGCGGGTCCATTGTGCCCGCATACTCGGTGGATCCAACATGCTTCAACCTCTCAAAGGTCATTCATGGACCCTGAGACTCAACATTTGGGTCAAGTGCCCTTGGTTGTGGTGCAGCACCCTGTCAACTAAATGTGTGATCATCGCCATCAGTTGTCAGAAAATAGACTGAAAAGCTAGATCAGCTCTAGTCAAAGGGTCAAAAATATGCAGAAGGTGTTGTTTTGACCCCATCTCAGGTACTCTGTCTAATACATGTCTCCTAATACCACATTTAGGTGCCATAAAACTTCTCTCATCATGTTCTTCATGTTCCCTAAACATATCTTCATAACCATAAACCATGGGTAGATATATTGGATACGTAACAACAGACACAACAACCTAAGTCATATGTCCCTATAGAATTAACAAATCTAAGGCTCTGATACCACAAATTGTGGCAACCCTCCATGCTAAAGGAGATTTACCCAAATCCTATGTGCCAAAAAATTTCTAATTAAGCACATTACCAAAAAGGTACAACATTAAAACAAAAAAAAAATCAAAAAATGTCAAGGAAATATTTGCACAAACCCCCAACTTTACATACATATATATTCCAGGTAACTTTACATGAATTCCATGGCATCAACCACCACCTATTACATAAGATGATATCTAAATATTTACAACATCACATTGCTCAAGATATACAACCAATATTTGAGTCAAGAAACACAAAATACAAAAACCCCACCCGGACCTGAGAGTATAGGGATGACTCTAGGACTCTATACAACCCAACCAATCTTCTATCTCTAAAAATCTTCAAAGTGTTCCTCCTCATCACTATGTGTCTAACAGTGTTATAGGTTGCCTAAAAAGGGTGTGGAAACTCACAAGGTGAGACCCATGTCCCAACAATAGATATAACTATAAAAAATCCATTTCTTACCAGGATACATTAATCAGTTGAAGAATATAGTATTACAAAGTTGAAAGACTATATAGCCTACGCAAAAGATCAACCATAGCTAGAGTCATAAGTATAATTAATTTCTCTTACTACATTATAAATCATCTCTGGATCAAAAGAAACATAGAAAGGATCATCATCCATTATGATTTTCCAAGTAACCCTAACATTATGTTGCATAGCTGAATTACTTATTTTATTAAGCCCCAGATAGTTTAATGTGTACCACTCAAACTAGACGACCACTGAGAAATCAAAATAATCCTCGTATAAGATCTAGGATGAACAAAATCCTAAAATCTCTTCCCCTTGGTCAGTACGAGTAACAATCATAGTGGCATATTGGCTCAACTACTAAAACATCCTAGTCCATCCTAGGTACATAGGTCACGACACTATAAACCATGGTATAAACCCTAAAATCCGAGTCACGACCACAATGTTTTACAATTGCTTCAACATCTGAGACATGGCCTCAATCGCACTAAAAAACCTTCGAATTAGGATGGTAGGGATATACCCTCCTTGCATCCGCATATACTTAATAGTATGAATATGAGATCCTTTCAGATTATGTGTTTCATTATCTATAAAGTTATGACACTACAATAGTTCTATGGTCATCATGCACTACTAGATTAGGGTTACACTTTATTACTTAAGTCAATTTATTACATCTTGACTGCATCAATGAAATTACGTATGAATGCCAAAAAGATATCTGACACTGGAATAGTTCTATAGTCATTGAGCACTACAAGATTAGAGTTATACTTGACTACTTAAGTTAATTTATTACATTTTAACTACACCAATCAAGTTATGCATGAACAACAAAAAGTTTCTTACAAAAGTTATTGGGGTTTGCAACCTCAGAAGATATATAACATATTAAATAGATTTATGTCACTCTAGTCATAAGTGTCCATACACTCGAACTTATAGTAAATGAATTGCTTTAATACTAGGGTCTCGTACAACCACTATTACAACATCATAATCAAAATTTCAAGCCTCGCCATTGCATAAAATGTTCAACAAACTACATGGCATAGAATGAAAGTCAAATTTCATTGTCTCTTGGACATTAAAACATCACATGCATGGTATTTTAGGAGTTTAAGCACTGATATTCTGAGATTCAGACCTTTCGTTCTCAAGGAAGGTTCATTATACAACATGAAAATGTTCATGGAGACTAAGTAAATCTTAAAGATTCCCATCATCATCATTTTGTGATATAAAACAGTACTAAAAAGACCACCTTTTGTCATTTAAGAGTTCTTAAGTAATATTAATGATATGTGTGATGCCCATCGCCACACGAAGTGAGATTACTCAAAACAAAATGTGGAACTAATACTAAATATCCAAGATTACCATAAAACAGGGTAAATTAAGACGGATTCCATATTTCTAAAAAAATGGAAACATATTACAGTCCATATGAGGCCGCATGTATTACACATCATGCCACAAGATGATATGTATAACACTATTCACTTGGGCCAACCTGCCACAAGTTGTTACATATGATAACATGTTTACACAAATACAAGCCATATCTGCACAACCATGTCCTACTGCCAAAACTCATATCAATATACCACATCTAAAAAACACCCCCAAGGACCTGAGAGTACAAGGATGACACGTAGGAATCTACCACAAAACACGAGAACCATATCCAATCTTCAATAACTAGTACTCCTCTTGTTTTTGAGCCTCAACCACACGATCTCTACCTCATCGTGCATGACCACCTAAAAGATGTGGAAACCTATGAAGTAAGACCAAAGTCTCAGCGAGAGATATAATCTCTACCAACTTTTATTATTAACATAGATAAGCTAAAGTAGGAAGACAACATTATTATCATGTTGAGCAGATTCAGCTAGATGATATGAATAAAACAATTAACATTGTTTAAGAAATTTAGGAATCTACAACTGAGTAGTAGAACATCTTATACTTTTAGAAGGAATATGAAGAACATGTATAACATTTGATTTCTCTCACCACATTATAAATCAACCAGACAGTACAATAGATAAGGCAAAGGGTCATCTAATGTGAGTCGTGTTTAACCCTAAGAAAATATATTACACATCTGTATTACATCTTTTATTATGCCCTGAGGAGATGAGGTATACCACTCATGCTCCAACTGAACACTGCTAAGTCGAAATTAGTGACATACAAGATCTAGGAAGAGTTGGACTCCTATGATCTCCCACACCCTCAGTCATTCTGAGTCTGTTGTAGTGACATACAAAGTCCAACTACAAAACAACCTAGGCTGCCATGGTATATAGGCACAACACTAGTGAAAACTGAGTTACGAACGTAGCCTCACTCCTATCGAGGTATGACCATAGACATCCTCAAAACATATCATATACATATACTGAATCACATCACCTGAGATATGGCCTCGACCGTTCTCCTGTCAGGGTATGACTGTAGCCAATCTTGTGAAATGCATATACTCAGCAGTGTACGACTCTGAGCTTCCACTAATAGAGAACATATTTCACCATCCAACAAGCACTGACATTGAACATGGATCTATGGCACAGGGAAACTACATGATTAGGGTTTCACTTGATTAGTTAATCCAATTGAGTGTATTTTAGCATCGATCAAGTTACAACATACAAACCCTAAACAAACTCTACCAAGATAAGGTATGTTACAACTTCAGAATATATAAAATGTATGAAGTATAAACTTATCACATCATCCCTTGATACCACTACCATATAAGGACATCAGCATCATCACATCCTCATCTCATCACTAGAGGTTATCAACTCACATTAGGAAGAAAGCCTTTTCCAAGTCATAAGACCAAAATCACATTTTTTTGTACATCATCATTCTCTCATCATGCCTCATAAAGGCTCATAATTATCACCATGTGTCATGTCAAACACACCATAGCAATCATGAGCTATGATACTTACTCCACTTGCAAGGTTAGAGTTACACAAGTAGGAGAGAGAAAACATAACCACATGCTACTCATTCAAGCAAGCTTAGCAAGACATTATACACTTGAGAATTAGGGTTAGGATTTCTTATATAGATGATTAGGGTTTCCAATTCAACACTAGTCATTAACCCTAGGTAAACCATCTCCCACTTTCCTGGAGCATATTACGATTTAGCATGTGTATCACCATTACTCAAACATATACATAAAAGTATGTGTCAGCTATAGATGTAGGGTATTGTAGAGACCATCTAACACACCAAGTGTTGCGGCCATCAGGGTCAGCCCACTAAGGGTAGCAACTGGGTACTATAGCGACCATCTCACACACCAACTGTTGCAACCATCATGGTCATCCCACTAAGGGTAGCGACCACAACACATGAGTGCCCACCACAAAACTTGTTGCGACTGAAGCACATCATTAAGCATGTGTAGTGACCTACTAGGTTAACTCTATTGTGATCAAACCAAGCATAAAGTGTAGCGACCAAAGGTGATTAGGGTTATCCATGTAGCACCTACAACACCTCACTAAGCATGCATTAACCAACTCGTACCAAGATACTTCAATCGTGACAAAGACCAACATGGTAGCGACCCAAAACAGATCTTATACATAATGACCATCACAACCACTAGGGCTAGGGTATGTTGCATCCACAACAACCCACTAAAAACATGTAGCGACCAAGTGAAAAACATAGCACCAAGGCAAATGTAGCAGCCTCAAGGTCAACCTACTCCAAATAGCACATGACCAACTCCAAAATAGAGCTAATTTGTGATTAAAATAGATGATAAACATCAAGAAAACTTAAGCATCATTAAGGAGAAAAACTTCATGCAAAGATGATCATCAAACCCTAAAACCAATGCCACAAAATAAACATGAACCCATGATAATAGGAGGAAAATCATGCGTCCAACTCATGTAAACCAAATATCAAAACCTCTAACATCATATGATGGTCGAAACATAACATGGTGACAAACCAAAAATCATGTTGCATGTAACGATCATCAACAAACCATCACCTAAGAATATGGTGCATGAAATTAGGGTTTAAGAGAAAGAGTAATCCCCATAAGAATATTCAAAGTCATAAACCCTAGATCATGATAACATCATCCAATATCTTGGCATCATGTTTAATAGAGAATAATAACATGCACGTAATTTAATGGTGCAATAATAGAAGAGGGGAAATTTATATAACCGCCTTATGAAGAAAACCAAGCTCCAAAGATTCAAGCCCCAAAAGAGAAGAGGAACTCCAACTTGGATCAACTCCACGGCCACAAGATCACCTCAAAAGAGAAGAACACACCAAGGTCAAAGAGAACCTCAAGAAGGGGAAATTCAACCCTAAGTTGAACAAGAGAAGAAAGAAGAGAGCTTCTTCTCACATAGGTTCCACCATGGTTAAACCATAGTCTTCGACCTTTGTGAAGAGAAGATATCCAAGATATCCACCATGGTCGAACCATAGTCTCACAGCCAAGAGAGTAAGAAGGAAGACATGTTACAAAAGTAACATGTGATGTGCACATTTTATATCTACTTTTTGCACACATCCGCACACAAATTCGGTTCATTTTGCCTTCCATTTAGCCTCTAATTATACTTAACTTGCCATCTTTTAGTTATTTTACTTATTTCATGATTTTGATTGTAGACACATGCTCAAAACACCAAATTGGAGATAGCCCTACTCAAATCTGACCTTAATGGGACCTCCCCTTGATTTGCAGCTGATTTCGAGTTTATTCTTGAAGAAACAACATCGAACAAGGCATGTCTTATTTAAGACACGACGTGTGACTTTCCAGAAAATCTCACAGAACAAAGAACACAATGTGTATTATTTAAGACATTGACATGTAAGATTCCAGCAGCCTCAGTGATCGAAGTACATAGTAGTTGCACGTTGTGTCTTATTTAAGACACGGTGTGTCCACACAATCTAGGGGCCAACTCTGACTTTCTGTCAATGTACACGGGTGTGTATTTAATCAAACACGTTGTGTGCCTTATGCTATTATTGACTCCAGTGATAGCTATATGACGTGTCTCTCGTGGAACATGTCGTGTATTTCTTGCACAGTAGTAGTTGAAAAGTTACACGACAAGACACGTCATGTCTCCTCAAAGACACGTCGTGTCGTTATCGATTTCTGTAGAAATAAACAGCAATTGCCCCTAATTTTAAAATAGGAATGCAACCTTTTGGGTGGTTATCACTTGTCATTGAAAGCACTTTTCATCCAAGAGAAGTTCCAGAGTAGAGGGAGGTGATTTTGGTGTGGAAGAAGAGGTTTTCTTGGGAAACATCCTCCATTCTACTTCATTTCTTCTCCATTTCTTCTCCAAAGGTGCAGTAGAGCTGTTCTCCTCATGCAAGCTTCTTGGGAGGGAGGATTGTCCAACTTGGAGCAGTCCTAAGGGTGGAATCTCCTCCTCTAGTCGGAGTTCTACTTCCCCTTGGCTACACTTTTGGTTCCCTTTGCTTTTTCTTCTCTCTTTTTTTGAGAGCTAGCTTTTTCTTCTCTTAATCATGCAAAACTCTAAAAAAATTCACAATGTGATGAAGTGGACTTTTGGAATCCTAAAATGTGCAATGACACAAGTAAAGTCATGCATGTTGAGTTGTTTTGAGAATTCCAAGTGTTTTAGTAAAGTTGAAATGTTGATTGAGATTTATATAATGATTAAGATCCATAAGTTTATGCCTACTTGAGGAATTTAACTGATTGATCTAATAGTTGAGTTTTGACACCAAATTCATGTAAACGGTACCTTGAGTAGTGAAGAAGATATGGTTAAATAATGGTGGCAATTGGAGTATCCTAGAGAGAGTTATTAAGGTTTGATTTTTTGAGAAATTATGTGTATATTTGATGATTTGTGGACCTAAGTTGCTAATCAATATCTAGTGTCACGCTTCCCTGGCTTGAGGATCCATGGATATTGATGTGGTCCTATCGTGACCTTTGGATGTTATCGAATGGATGAGGATGTCACCTTCCTCATAGCAGTTACGGTGAACATGATTCAAACCCTGGTTGATTCCCACGTTATGGTCGTGGATCAGCGAAGTAAAGGAAGTGGGTAGTTTCCTCGTATCACTTATACCTACAAGTTGACCTCTCATCTAGGGCAGTTGGAGTAGATAGGGAGGTATGCTTGTCTTTGGCACTAGAACCTGAACAGTGGTGCACAAAAGCACAGGCTCACGAGGAGGAAGTCTGTAGACGATCATACACTAGAGGACCAGCCGGCGGCACTGATCCGTGAAGCACGCAGGCACAACATTGCGGCTGTCGATTGTGAGAAGTGATAGGAGAAGCAGTCGACCGCTGGTTCCTCACTGCTGACTAGCTTCACAGTGGTGGTGGAAGCACTGGGAACTGGCACTCACGCATCAGGCCTGTCATGAGCAGTAGTGGAGCATGACTAGTTCCTCGCCAGATGAGAGTCGTGCGGTGGAATCTTCACAAGACGGAGGTGGAGGTTCATCACGTATGATCTGAAGCTATGCGCAAATCACAAGACGATGAGAAAGGATAGAGAACCACGGCAGGCTGCGGTGGGTCAACCTCGACCTGGAGGGCTCCCTTGTGAAGGCAACGAGTTATTGGAGACAGGGAGGAGCTGCAAAGAGCTAGGTGCACAGATCAAATCGTGTTGATGGCGGAGATCATAGCAAAGATGACGGCAGTTGGTGGTGGCGCTCTCAACAGGTGAACCTCACGGCGATGCTAACCAACAACGGGGTTATCATGACCACAATGATGACCCTTCAATTGCGATCCACCTGAAAGGCTAGCGGCATGGAGCCAAGCCAGCGGCAGTGGCTACGTAGACCACACGCGGGCATAGCGCTGGATCACATGGAAAACGAAGGAGACGGAGAAAGAAAGAAAGGATGTGGACCGTCCCAGATCACAGACCGTCCGGCTCGAGCGAATCAAGGCAAAGATGTGCATGCCTTAATGGCCAGGTGTCAGCCTCTGATTGGCTTGAAGGTAAGAAAAATCCCAAAAAATCTCAGATCTTATATAAATCACAATAATTAGCCCTATTATCTAGAAAATACATATAAGGTACCATTTTTCTCAGAAGCATGTGTAGAAAAACATGAAATCGTAATATAAGGCTTTTGATGCACTAATCTCAGTGATATCTTGTTAGTTGTGAAATGCTTAATTGATAGATAATAAATATCATACAACGGCCTAAAATTATGAGAAAATACCAATAAATCATAATTCATGTTTATGATGCATATGATGTCAGATATGGTCATGTTAATGAATGAAATCATGTAATTTGATTAATATGACTAGTTAGGGATAATAACCCTAAATAAAATGTAATAAATACATACATACTCAATAAATAGTGAAATTTATAGAGTAAGTTCATATCAGTAATGTGAGGCTAAGATGTAACTCGGATATCAGTTAGATGCATGGAATTCATGTTATATGAAGTTGACCCTTAATATATGGGTTGTAAACCCTAATTTGAATCACATATATAAACTAGGGTTAGTTAATATGTGGCACATGAGTGTATCATGTTGATGAGCTATAATCTGGAATATGACATCAGTAATATAAACCTAAGACAAGAATGCAAGTAATCATGAGAATATCATAATGAGATAAGGTAACCCCTAAAATGGATATAATTAGGGTTAAGATGAGATGTAAGATGATGAGAACCTAATGATGGTACATGTGATCTTATCTTAATCAGGTTTGACCAAGGATATAGTTGATATTAGGGATAGGTGATGATTAGGTTTGTCTCTTGATCAAGGTATGCCATTACCTCTTACTTGGCTTATTATACAATATGCTTGTGTTATATGGTAGTAAATACTTGGCATATGATATTGAATGAAATGATTGTTCTCGTATGATATCTTGCTTGATTTTCCATACTTATGGCTATGAACACATGAAACATAAGATATTCAATCCATCATATGATAGCACTAAACTCTTTGGTAGTACAGTGCATTGAAGTGATCTCAAACTCTTTGGTAGTAGATCACATGTGTTAGATCTCAAACTCTTTGGTAGTAGATCACACGTAAAATGATCTCAAACTCTTTGGTAGTAGATCATAAGGCCTAAAAACATCAAAGCCCTTGGGGGCAGATGTACAAGATATATGATGGAAATGTGCTTAAAATATATGTGTTCTCTCTTTTGTTAATGAATATCTTTTTTCCAGTATACGCTTTTCCTTATATTTGTTTAATGTTGCCAAGTATTAGTTTTATCTTATTGCCAAGATATGATGACATGTATATAAAAGACACGTAGGCGTACTCAGTGCAATATTCTTGAATATTGTGTTGACGTGTACCAGATGTAATCTTTTGTTTAGGTTGCGGTTATGCTCTTGAAGAACTAGGATAGTTCAGAGTTGTGTGGCGAGCTGATGTACAGGTGGACCTGTTGTCTTTAGATCCTGTAGTTTAGTGGTATTACATGTATATGTAAAAGTTTGTTGTTCAATATGTAATACCAAATGTTGTAACCATTCATGTTGCAATTATATGTTGAATGGTGAACATATGTTGTGTGGTTTGTTTATTGTTCATGTACATGTGCTACAGTTGTTTCCTATTGACTTCCTCTAATTTTCTTCTTCTTAGCCTAGTGTGTGGTGTTTAAATTGGGATTCTCACTGAGGTGAGGGTTTCAATTTGGACGTCACACATCAAATTAAGTTTTAGAAAATCTGGGGATGTCACACACAATGTGTTTGTGCATCTCCATTATGGACGAGTAGAACTCTTTTCTTAGGTATGGGAGAGTAGCTCTCATGCCATTACTCATGTGAACATGAAATTTATATCTTATGTTAGTTAATTTGCTTCTCCGTGGATGCCTATAGTGATTTGTTGCTTGTATATTTAGTCTGACACCTTTTATACATGTTTTATGATTTCTTGTACTACTCATGAGAATATATGAGGAAATAGGGAGTAGGATTCATAGCAATATTCTCTTGACCATGGGAATGGCTAGAGTGTGTTGAGGTTTTTAGGTTGTGTTTGAATCTAGCATAACACGGGAGTGCTATGCTATGAAGAGAACCATCTCATGCCACTGAGAGGTGCATGATGATGACAATCTCCTTGCAAAATTGACTGCATGTTTTAACTTCATTGTTATGCATGATGTGATGGTGTGGTAGTGAAATTCCACACCTAGGATTCTCTAATTTCTGATTTAAACTAAACCCAAGCTCTTTATTGCTACTTTCCTTTTAGCTATTTGTAATCAAATCAACTTTTATAAATTGACCTAGATTAATTAAAGTTAATGATTCTACACATGTCTGGCCTAGCTCACTGAGTTCGACACTCGACTACAATTGAACCCGTACACTTGCGGATGACAAGAGAGTTGAGACTCTTCTTTTAAAACTCCAACAACAGGATCATGGTGATAGAGCCACTTACCAAGAAGAGAATCACCAAGGATCACCACAAGGAAGATGATCAAGCTCAAGATCAACACATGCAAGAATGATCGGCCACCAAAGCTCCAATATCGCCACCTTCTCTAGCTCCACCAAGCTCTAGGATGATATCAAGGAAAATGAAATGAAAGAGAGAGATAAAAGAGGTGCATGCATGTAAAAGAGAGGGCATATATACTCAAGAGATAGGATAGAGGTGAAGATATGAGGTATCAAGATTTTAGAGCATCAAAGGGATACTTGTCCCACAATGGATCGACCATGAAACCAACGTAGATTTGCATTCAAGAAAGGGTAATAAAAGCACGGCAGTGTAGAGGCCACTAAGGTCCACTACACCCCAAGGTCACTACAAAACATCAAGGTATCGACCGCCACACTCAACCACCCAAGGTAGGTCGCAACACATGTAGACACACGACAACACAAGGGAAACCCTAGTGATCTCAACCAAGATAAAACATAATAAGAGATTAGATTAAGGTTTAAGCATCTTATTAATCAAAGGAAACACAATAAAGCATTAATCTAGGTTAGGGGCCTTACAACCATAAACCCCTAACAAGGATTTTCCCCCGATATCATACACCAAAAGAGATAGGTACTTCCTATGCATCTCTTCTTCAAGCTCCCACATGACTTCCTCCACGCCATTTGTAAGAACTCGTAACACTAAATGAGGTTACTCAAAACATAAAACACAATCAATCACCAATTAACCACATACCCAAAAATATGGGTAAATTAAAACTAATTTCAACGTCAACACCTGCTCAAAAATATTTACATAAGAGCCCAACATCTTTCTTATATCCATACTATGCCAAGAATTTGATACAAATTGTTCTAGCGCCCTAGCCACAACATATATTCACAGGAGAATAATATTTGTATATGCCACACAACAAACATTAACATGCTAACAAAATTTTGATTCATTTGAAACACCATATACAAACTTTTCCTGCCCAGACCTGAGAGTACATGGACGACTCTAGGACACACTAGACATATAATCAACTTTCTTACAGATTCATTACTATAGCTCCTCTTTTCTGCCACAGGTTTGTTTTCGTCACTTCCGATTACCTAAAAAAATGTGGCAACACACAAGGGTGAGACCCATGTCCCAGCAAGAGATATAACATCCAACAACATTGATTGATTGCAACATTTTAAATAGTAGATAACTGAGCAGTTGGAGTACTTAATAATCAATTTAATAGATTGAACAGTTTAAGTATGCTAAATTGATTAAGCAAATAATCTTAGCAACAAGTATGATCATCAATGCATATATAGGTAATAAATAAATCCATTTATCTAGATTTATATCTACTCAAATATCATCAAATTGCATCTAATAACAATCATTATCATTAATATGAATATCATCATATTCCTTGATAACAGCACAAGCAATCTAGTAGCATAGGCATCCCTAACATCATGAATATGTCTAGTAGCATAATATGGTTATCAATATTGGCATCTCAAATATAGAGGACAAATCTATATCATAAGTAGAACTAACATCATAACACAATGAACTACATAGGCATGATTAGCAGTTTAAGCATTTCTAATTACATAGGCATGGCTAGAAATATTAATCATAGCTAGCAGTAACATCTTAACCATCAGTGTTAGTATATTTGATAACATAAGCATGTTTACAACATGAGCATAACTATAGCATAAGCATATCTATTATCTCATATTGTACTATACATGATCTCAGTGAAAAGAAAGCAAACAAGGGTTATCATCCAATATGAAGTGTTGTGTATAACCCTAAATAAATATGATATACGACTATCTTACAACTTTTATTATGCCCTGGGGAGTTTGAGTCGTACCACCCAAAGTCCAACTCACCCCTGTGAAGGGTTATTCGGTTTCGTACAAGATCTAGGAGTGTCAGTATCCTAAGATACCTTCCCCTTGGTCAGTACTAGTAAAAAGGTTGTGACATATCAGTAAAGTTGTCACCACAATGACATATAGTCAAGATGCTAACCGCTAGTCTACCCTTGGTATAGGTCACGACACTAGAAACCAGGGCATACAAAACTCTCTAATCTGAGGTACAACCGTAGTTGTCCTCAATCACATCAGATGTATGAGGCATGACCATATCCATCCTCCAAAACATGCATTGTGTATGACAAGGATATATCTTCAACTTTCCACCCCCACATACTCAACAGTATGCACTCCGAGTTTCCCTTAGGAATACTCGTTTCACCATCCAGCAAGTTCTAACATTGAAGATGGATCTACAGCACAGGACACTACATGATTAGAGTTGTACTTGATTAGTTATGCCAATTGGGTGTATTAAGGTTGCATCAAACAAGTGGGCATACAAAACCAAATTCACATCTAGCAAGCATATAAATTTCACAACTTTTAAAAGATATAAAATGTGCAGAACATAATTTCTCATATCCTCATCACATGGTACTATTCACTTGCCATTTATGAGACCACACTAGTCATCATACTATCACAAGATGTAAATCCTTTTCACAATATCACAGGATATCAACCCTTATTAACATAAGAGGATTACACCTCATTCAGAGCTCAACCATGCCCACAGGTCATTAAGACCATCATATCATCATAGGATATAAATCCTTTTCACAATATCACAGGGTATCGACCCTTATCAACACAAGAGTATTACACCTCATTCAAGGCTCAACAACATCACTTACATATAATACACCAGATCAACACAATATTGCATTAATGATCTAGAAGATATTCATAAACAATCATAGCAAGGTTATATAAACATTAAGAACATTCCTTTATTACATCAACATGCAAAGAATCTAGATATGATTAACCCTCATCATATTCACAATGCACATGTTTAGCATAAGAAAGTATCAACCATGTGGCTATGATAACCACCAATTAACATATTAAGGTTATGATCAAATTAAGGAGGTTATTCCACCATCATTCCATCATATAAGAATGTTAAACATGAATATTCATCTTTATCTATTTGCATTAGAGTTAGATTCAAGAAGATAAATTATATTAATGTTACTAATCAACACTTATACCCAAACCCTAACTCAAGGCATCCCCATTGGATCATGGATGCATAAGGTGAAACATCACCATCACATTCCATACCATTCTCAAGTATGAACCCACACATCAATCAAGGTTTAAACATAGGTTATATCATACTAGGGTTTCAACAAAGTAATAGAGTACTCCATGATTGTATTAGACATTCAAGGACTATTCATACCCAATTACCATCATTTAGTTATATTAAAGCTAGGTATAACAAGCTATACCTCATTAGGGTTACATATAAGCACAATATGGCTATCATCCCTTCTACTCATGTGAATGAATAGGTAAGACTACCTTGTTAAGGGTAACCCTCCATTTGTTCCATCATCATTCAACCCACATCACCATACCACAATGTCACCTAGAACCATTGGATGTTTAAAAGGTAAGAACATTGCTTGTTTACATAAGTAAACATCTTGGATAAACAACCAATGAAGTCCTTGATTTGTGATCTAGAAAGAGTCACCATATAACCCAAGACATCCCTTTATTAACAACACAAAATGTTCCATTGAGAGTAGGGTAAAACCCAAAATCAAGTGTTCATTTAAAACAAGCCATCCATTGTCAACAAGTAAGATCCTTAAGTTTATCATATAAAGGAAACCATATAAATCACATTATTAGGACCAACATATTACATTAGCCATCATTCCGCTTTATTGGAGGAATAAACATTAGATCTTGACCATTAGGTCAAGTTCATATGTTAAAACCATCAATTACAGTATAGGTCTGACCATTGCATCAAGTGACCCAAGAAACCATTGGTCTAAGGCTTAATTGATTCTAAAACTATATGATTAACTCACCATAAGTTTTGGAGACCTGATCCACCATCATTAGTGACCATTAATTCACCATAGGTTGTTAGATCAGAACTATATTCATTATTAACATCAAATATCAAACTAATATCACCATTGATTGATAGCATCATTAGGGTACTTAGTTGTTAATCACTAGGCTTCTAATTAGGCCAACACTTGACCTAAGGGGTGAACGTAAGTTGAAACCATTGGTCACCACCATCATTTGTCATAAGACAACACCATCAGTTGTTGTAATGGTACCACCATCGAGTCATGTGTTTATAGATGAAACCAGCTTTAAACCCTAAAATTGACCATTGGTTGATAAGTGCTTAGCACCATAGGTTGTCAAACCAACCTGATCCAAGTCATATTATACCTTTGTAATAATGTACACATGATCAAAGGTTCATCTAGAACTGAAATCAGAATAGGGAACATTATAAAATTGAAATTTGAGTCAAGCATAACTTTTTAGTGCATGGATCATCATTTTCAAGAAAGAACATGAGCTAGCAAGCTTATGGTAAGAAATAAACATGGAGAAAGTTATAAAACTTGCCTCTAATGAGAACATGAAATCCCAAACAGAAGAAAACTCGAGTAGGTAGGGTAGAAAATTCAAGTATAAGTTGTGAACTTGTCCATCTAGCACCTTTCTTCATCAAATGAGCAAACCCTAAGCATAAGGAGCGAGAAAGGTAGGGTTTTAGAGATTTAGAGCAATTTCTACCATGGAACAACAAGGTTACGACATGTAGAAAGGTATGAGGAAGGATAACAAAGAAATAAATGGAGTAAATAAGGAGATTCTTACTATTGTAGGTAAAGATCACTAGAAGGAAGCTTTTTAAACCCTAAAAGGAAGTCAATTGCAACCCTAGATTCTTTTTCCAAGAAGATCCCCTCTTTCTTCTTCCTTGGATAGGAAATTAGTAGAAGGACATCGGGATAATGAGTTTCATAGAAGGAGGGAAGTGGTGGAGAGCAAATGGCTCGTTTGGGTGCTTAGGGATAAGTATATGAAACTTTAAGATAAGAAAAAGAAAAGGTTGAAGTTCTAATATCTCTCCAAGTGTCCATGGCCTTAAACTATTAAGAATATACAAGAACACACATAATCATCTCCCCCACCATCCATATAGACCTGCTTATCTTTCCTTTATCGAATTTCCAAGCCAATCAAATAATTCTTTAGTTGATAGCTACTAAAGGTAGCTCATCCATGAAGGGGAAAACCCTAAAATACCCATGGAGAAAACACCTTCTAACCAAGGATTAAATAGGTTCCCCATGGCTTAACAAGCTCAAGAATGATGAGAGAATATCCAAGGAACATAATTCAAGTGATAAATTGCAAAGAAAACCTCTCAATTGGGTAAATTGTAGAAAAGTCCAAAATGTGCATAAAATTGCATAACTTGCTCAAATAGTATCCAAATTGGACCAAATTTGAAAATTAAGATTGTATTATGATTTCAAATAATATCACAAGGTTATATTAGGGTTATAAGAATTCAATTATGATAATTAATCTCATTCATATCATTAAGCAAGTTTAGGGGCCTTACAACTATAAACCCCTAATAGGGATTTTGCCCCCAAAATCCAAGGTAAACAAAGATGGGTACTTCCTTTGAACCTAATCCTCTTACCTTCACATGGTTACTTTCATATCATGGTGATGTCACATCATTCATATATATCTCATCTTGGGTCAGCAAAAAAAACCCCACATAAGAAGACATTTCTAAATATGGAACATAGAAACTTGTTGTGCCACCTATAAAAATCTAATAGTAACTTTCAACTTTAAATTATAGCTATCATCCTTAAATTATATCTATTATAACAACAAACCATCTATACTTGATAGTGGTCTTGCCCATCTATCACTAGACCATACACAACATTATAGAGTCACTTTTGTTTTTCCTTCCAAACAACATTTATAGGATCATCATCAACTCTCTCTCTCTCTCTATGTGAGAAGAATACTTGGAATGTTTATTTAATAAACATATCCAACCTATAAATATTTCTCATACTGTTGATACATCTTGGATACTAGGATTCATTACCTTGGTCTCCACCTCATGTGCTATGAGGAATTCACATCATTATCTCATCCACTTTTACCAACATAACAAATATCAAGAAATATAAGAGGAGTCTTCCTACTTATTGGAAGGCTCAAAAGCAAATTCATCACAAACTTTATGATCTTGGAACCATAGTCCAAGCAACCTAATTCTATAATAAGCTATACACCCTCATGTTTGCAACTAATCCACATGTACCAAGTGGCAATGATCCACTTGAAAGTTGTGCCCTAGAAAGGAAAGACACAAATAGGGTTGTAAATGGGTACAGGTAGACCCGCGGACCCGCAAATCCGGACCCTTAAAAAACCCGTCATGGGTCTAATTTTTTATACCCGCATACCCTTGGACCCGTATACCCTTGGACCCGCATATAAGTGGGTCCAATAATGGGTATGCTTGGACCCAGACCCGCTAGACTCGTGTACCCTCTATACATAATTAAAGACTAAAATAATGTGTTATATATATCATACTTTACTAGTATAACTCATATAATTATTGAGATTATATCATACTCTAACCACAATTAGGTTGAGACTAGTCATATAATTAAGAATTAACTATTCTAGTTACAATAATGAACATCATATGTAAACTTCAAATCAAAATGTCTACTAATTTACATTACTTTCTACATAAATTAAATGTTATGATCATGACTAAAAATATGTAAACAATTACTCAATTAATATTATTGTGTAGAATATATCATTGTCTAATATAACTATTACATGTTAATATACTATATGATAACAATATCTTGTTGTGTTAAATATATATAACATAGTCATTTCTCTTACACAACAATATGATGTTTTATAGAACCGCTTACATGCATACCCGCACCGCATACCCGCTATTATTGCGGGTACGGGTATGGTGCGGGTCTAAGTTTTGTATTATGCGGGTCTAGAACCGGAACCAGACCCGCTAAATTAGATGGGTATGGGTATGGGTATGGCCAGACCCGCATCGTACCTACACCGTTTACACCCCTAGACACAAAGGGAAACACACTTCCCATACCATAGTAGTATTTTTCAAGGGTCACTAGCAGAAAGGTAACTAATTATATTTTCATTATGTAGGTTACAACTTCTTATGTATCATTTTACCTTTTTCATTTTGGGTTCCTTTCCATTAGCATAGGAATCATCATGATTAACATATCTCATTACTCCTTCCTTGATGACTATTTATTACACTTGGGTATGTTATCTTATTTTATTATATTTTTCATTCACTTATCAATAGGTAAATACTCATATTCCACATTTTCTTCATTACACATGGATCATCTCCCTTAATTTCTTTCACATGCTATGTTGATTTTACATTAACACTTTCTTACACACATAGGTTGGTCTGAGATTAACTCAGGTTCCACCTTATTCCTTTGTCATTGTTCCCACGTATCTTCTCATTTTGTACTTGTTATAGGAGTTCTTTCCATCTTATGTGGATTTCATACCTTGATTCACTTTATAAGCATAGACTTGTCTGTCTTTTACTTTATTATCTTCACTAAAGGAGAATACTCAAAACATAAAACACAATCAATCACCAATAAACCACATACCCAAAAATATGGGTAAATTAAAACTGATTTCAACGTCAACACCTACTCAGAAACATTTGCATAAGAGCCCAACATCCTTCTTATATCCATACTATGCCAAGAATTTGATACAAATTATTCTAGCACCTTAGCCACAACATATTTACATAGGAGAACAATATTTGTATATGCCACACAACAAACATTAACATGCTAACAAAATTTTGATTCATTTGAAACACAATATAAAAACTTTTCCTGCCCGAATCTTAGAGTACATGGATGACTATAGGACACACTAGACATTTAATCAACTTTCTCACATATTCATTACTATAGCTCCTCTTTGCTTCCACAGGTTTGTTTTCATCACTTACGATTACCTAAAAAAATGTGGCGAACCACAAGGGTGAGACCCATGTCCCTGCAAGAGATATAACCTCCAACAATGTATATTGATTACAACATTTTAAATAGTAGATAACTGAGTATCTGGTGTACTTAATAATCAATTTAACATATTGAACCGTTTAAGTATGCTAAATAGATTCAGAAAATAATTGTAGCAACAAGTATGATCATCAATGCATATATAGGTAACAAATAAATCCATTTCTCTAGATAGATATCTACTCAAATATCATCAAATTGCATCTAATAACAATCATTATCATTAATATGAATATCATCATATTCCTTGATAACAGTACAAGCAATCTAGTAGCATAGGCATCCCTAACATCATGAATATGTTGAGTAGCATAATATGGTTATCAATATTGGCATCTCAAATACAGAGGACAAATCTATATCATAAGTAGAACTAACATCATAACACAATGAACTACATAGGTATGATTAGCAGTTTAAGCATTTCTAATTACATAGGCATGGCTATCAATATTAAACATAGCTAGCAGTAGCATCTTAACCATCAATGTTAGTATATTTGACAACATAAGCATGTTTACATCATGAGCATAACTACAACATAAGCATATCTATTATCTCATATTGTACTATACATGATCTCAGTGAAAAGAAAGCAAAAACAAGGGTTATCATCCAATATGAAGCATTGTGTATAACCCTAAATATATATGCTACACAGCTATCTTACATCTTTTATTATGCCATGGGGAGTTTGAGTTGTACCACCCAAAGTCCAAATGACCCCTGCGAAGGGCTATTCGGTTCCGTACAATATCTAGGAGTGTTGGTATCCTAAGATCTCTTCCCCTCGGTCAGTACGAGTAAAATGGTAGTGACATAGCAGTCAAATCTCCCACCACAACGACATATAGTCAAGCTGCTAACCACTAGTCCGCCATTGCGACAGGTCACGACACTAGAAACTAGGGTATACAAAACTCTCTAATTTGAGGTACAACCGCAGTTGTCCTCAATCAGATCAAATGTATGAGGCATGACCATAGCCATCCTCCACAACTTGCATTGTGGATGAAAAGTATATATCCTCAACTTGCCACCCCCACTTACTGAACAGTATGCACTCTGAGTTTCCCTTAGGAATACTCATTTCACCATCCAACAAGTTCTAACACCGAAGATGGCTCTACGACACAAGGCACTACATGATTAGAGTTGTACTTTATTCGTTATGCCAATTGAGTGAATTAAGGTTGCATCAAACAAGTGGACATACAAACCCTAATTCACTTCAAGCAAGCATATAAATATCACAACTTTTAAAAGATATAAAATGTGTGGAACATAATTTCTCATCTCCTCATCACATGGTACTATTCACTTGCCATTCATGAGACCACACTAGTCATCATACTATCACAAGATATAAATCCTTTTTACAATATCACAGGGTATCAACCCTTATAAACACAAGAGGATTACACCTCATTCAGGGATCAACCATGCACAAAGGTCATTAAGGCCATAATACCATCATAGGATATAAATAATTTTCACAATATCATAGGGTATCAACCCTTATCAACACAAGAGGATTACACATCATTCAGGGCTCAACAACATCACTTACATATAATACACTGGATCGGCACAATATTGCATTAATGATCTCGGAGATATTCATAAACAATCATAGAAGGGTTATATAAACATTAAGAACATTCCTTTACTACATCAACATGCAAGGAATTTATATATGATCAACCCTCATCATATTCATAATGCACATGTTTAGCATAAGAAAGTATCAACCATGTGGCTATGATAACCACCAATTAACATAATAAGGTTATGATCATATTAAGGATGTTATTCCACCATCATTCCATCATATAAGAATGTTAAACATGAATACTCATCTTTATCTATTTGCATTAGAGTTAGGTTCAACAAGATAAAATATATTAATGTTACAAATCAGCAGTTATACCCAAACCCTAACTCACGACATCCCCATTCGATCATGGATGCATAAGGTGAAGTATCGCCATCACATTCCATACCATTCTCAAGTATGAACCCACACATAAATCAAGGTGAACCATCAGGTTATAGCATACTAGGATTTCAACAACCAAAAATAGAGTACTCCATGATTGTATTCATCATTCAAGGACTATTCATACCCAATTACCATCATTTAGTTATATTAAATCTAGGTATAACAAGATATACCTCATTAGGGTTACATATCAACATAATATGGCTATCATCCCTTCTATTCATGTGAGTAAATAGGTAATACTACCTTGTTAAGGGTACCCCTCCATTTGTTCCATCATCATTCAACCCATATCACCATACCACAATGTCACCTAGAACCATTGGATGTTTAAAACGTAAGACCATTGGTTGATTATATAAGTAAAAACCTTGGATAAACCACCAATGAAGTCCTTGATTTGTGCTCTAGAAAGAGTCACCATCTAACCCTAGACATCCCTTGATTAACAACACAAAAAGTTCCATTGAGAGTAGGGTAAAACCCAAATTTGACTGTTCATTTAAAACAAGCCATCCATTGTGAACATGTAAGCTCCTTAAGTTGATCATATAAAGGAAACCATATAAATCACATTATTAGTATCAAAATATTACATTAGGCATCATTCCACTTTATTGGAGGAATAAACATTATATCTTGACCATTGGGTCAAGTTCATATGTTAAAACCATCAATTACAGTATATGTCCGACCATTGCATAAGTGACCCGAGAAACCATTGGTCTAAGTCTTAATTGATGCTACAACTATATGATTAACTCACCATAGGTTTTGGATACCTGATCCACAATCATTAGTGACCATTAAGTCACAATAGGTTGTTAGATCAGCACTATATCCATTAATCAACATCAAATATCAAACTAATATCACCATTGATTGATAGCATCATTAGGGTACTTAGTTGTTAATCGCTAGGCTTCTAATTAGGCCAAAACCTGACCTAAGGGGTGAATGTTACTTGAAACCCTTGGTCACCGCCATTAGTTTTCATAAGACAACACCATCGGTTGTTGCAATGGTACCACCATCGAGTCATGTGTTTATAGAAGAAATCATCTTTAAACCCTAAAATTGGCCATTGGTTGATAGGTGCTTAGCATCATAGGTTGTCAAACCAACCTGACCCAAGTCATATTATACCTTAGGAATAATGTACACATGATCACAGGTTCATCTAGAACTGAAATCAGAACAAGGAACATTATAAAAATTGAAATCCAAGTCAAGCATAGCTTTTTAATGTATGGATCATCATTTTCAAGCAAGAACATGAGCTAGCAAGCTTATGGTAAGCAATAAATGTGGAGCAAGTTATAAAACTTGCCTCTAATGAGAATATAAAATCCCAAACAGAAGAAAACTCGAGAAGGTAGGGTAGAAAATTCAAGTATAAGCTGTGAACTTGTCCATCTAGCACATTTCTTCATCAAATGAGCAAACCCTAAGCATAAGGAGCGAGAAAGGTAGGGTTTTAGATATTTAGAGCGATTTCTACCATGAAACAGCAAGTTTCCAACCTGTAGAATGGTAGGAGGAAGTATAACAAAGAAATAAATGGAGTAAAGAAGAAGATTATTATTCTTTTAGGTCAAGATCACTAAAAGGAAGCTTTTCAAACCCTAAAAGGAAGTCAATTGCAACCCTAGATTCTTTTTCCAAGAAGATCCCCTCTTTCTTCTTCCTTGGATTGGAAATTTTCAGCACAGATGGAGAATGAGGTTCATAGAATGAGGTAAGTGGTGGAGAGCAAATGGCTCATTTGGGTGCTTAGGGATAAGTATATGAAACTTTAAGATAAGGAAAAGAAAAGGTTGAAGTTATAGTATCTTTCCAAGTGTCCATGGCCTTAAACTACTAAGAATATACAAGAACTCACACAAGAAGCTCCCCCACCATCCATATAGACCTGCTTATCTTTCCTTTATCGGATTTACAAGCCAATCAAATAATTCATTAGTTGATAGCTACTAAAGGTAGCTCATCCATGAAGGGGTAAACCCTAAAATACCCTTGGAGAAAACACCTTCAAACCAAGGATTAAATAGGTGCCACATGGCTCAAAAAGCTGAATAATTATGGGATAATATCCAATGAACATAATTCAAGTGATAAATTGCAAACAAAACATCTCAATTGGGTCAATTGTAGAAAAGTCCTAAATATGCATAAAATTGCATAACTTGCACAAACAATGTCGAAATTGGACCAAATTTGAAACTTAAGCTTGTCTTATGATTTCAAAGCATATCACAAGGTTATATTAGGGTTATAAGAACTCAATTATGATAATTAATCTTATTCAACTCATTAAGCAAGTTTAGGGGCCTTACAACTATAAACCCCTAATAGGGATTTTGCCCCTGAAATCCAAGGTAAACAAAGATGGGTACTTCCTTTGCACCTCATACAATTACCTTCACATGGTTACTTGCATATCATGGTGATGTCACATCATTCATACATATCTCATCTTGGGTCAGCATAAAAACCCCCACATAAGAAGACATTTGCAAATATGGAACATAGAAACTTGTTATGCCATCTATACAAATCTAATAGTAACTTTCAACTTTAAATTCTAGCTATCATCATTAAATTATATCTATTGTATCAACAAACCATCTATCCTTGATAGTGGTCTTGCCCAGCTATCACTAGACCATACACAACATTATAGAGTCACTTTTGTTTTTCCTTCCAAACAACATTTATAGGATCATCATCAAATCTCTCTCTCTAAGGGAGAGGAATACTTGGAATGTTCATTTAATAAAAACCTCCAACCTTCACATATTTCTCATACTATTGATACATCTTGGATACTAGGATTCATTACCTTGGTATCCACCTCATGTGCTATAAGGAACTCACATCATTATCTCATCCACTTTTACCAACATAACAAATATGAATAAATATAAGGGGAGTCTTCCTAATTATTGGAAGGCTCAAAAGCAAACTCATCACAAACTTTATGATATTGGAACCATAGTCCAAGCAACCTAATGCTATAATAAGCTATCCACCCTCATGTTGGTAGTGAATCCACATGTACCAAGTGGCAATGATCCACTTGAAAGTTGTGCCCTATAAAGGAAAGACACAAAGGGAAACACACTTCCCATACCATAGTAGTATTTTTCAAGGGTCACTAGAAGAAAGTTAATTAATTCTATTTTCATTATGTAGGTTACAACTTTTTATGTATAATTTTACCTTTTTCATTTCGAGTTCCTTCCCATTAGCATAGGAATCATCATGATTAACATATATCATTACTCCTTCCTTGATGACTATTTATCACAATCAATCACCAATTAACCACATACCCAAAAATATGGGTAAATTAAAACCGATTTCAACGTCGGCACCTGCTCATAAACATTTGCATAAGATCCCAACATCTTTCTTATATCCATACTATGCCAAGAATTTGATACAAAGTGTTCTAGCACCTTAGCCACAACATATATACACATGAGAATAATATTTGTATATGCCACACAAGAAACATTAATATGCTAACAAAATTTTGATTCATTTGAAAAACCATATACAGACTTTTACTGCCCAGACCTGAGAGTACAGGTATGGCTCTAGGACACACTAGACATCTAATAAACTTCCTCACATATTCATTTCTATAGATCCTCTTTGCTACCACAGGTTTGTTTTCGTCACTTCCAGTTACCTAAAAAAATGTGGCGAACCATAAGGGTGAGACCCATGTCCCAGCAAGAGATATAACCTCCAACAATGTTTATTGATTACAACATTTTAAATACTAGATAACTGAGCAGTTAGAGTACTTAATAATCAATTTAATAGATTGAACAGTTTAAGTATGTAAACAGATTAAGAAATAATCTTAGCAACAAGTATGATCATCAATGCATATATAGGTAACAAATAAATCCATTTCTTTGGATATATATCTACTCAAATATCATCAAGTTGCATCTAATAACAATCATTATCATTAATCTGACTATCATCGTATTCCTTGATAACAACACAAGCAATCTAGTAGCATAAGCATCCCTAACATCATGAATATGTCTAGTAACATAACATGGTTATCAATATTGGCATCTGAAATAAAGGGGACAAATCTATATTATAAGTAGAACTAGCATCATAACACAATGAACTACATAGGCATGATTAGTAGTTTAAGTATTTCTAATTACATAGGCATATCTAGCAATATTAAACATAGCTATCAGCAACATCTTAACCATCAGTATTAGTATATTTGACAACATAAGCATGTTTACAACATGAGCATAACTACAGCATAAGCATATCTATTATCTCTTATTGTACTATACATGATCTCAGTGAAAAGAAAGAAAAAACAAGGGTTATCATCCAATATGAAGTGTTGTGTATAACCCTAAATAGATATGCTATGTGACTATCTTACATCTTTTATTATGCCCTAGGGAGTTTGAGTCGTACCACCCAAAGTCCAACTGACCCCTACGAAGGGCTATTCGGTTCTGTACAAGATCTAGGAGTGTTGGTATCCTAATATCTCTTCCCCTCAGTCAGTATGAGTAAAAAGGCAGTAATATATCAGTCAAATCTGCCACCACAACGACATATAGTCAAGCTGCTAACCACTAGTCTGCCCTTGGTATAGGTCACAACACTAGAAACTAGGGTATACAAAACTCTCTAATTTGAGGTACAACCACAATTGTCCTCAATCACATCAGATGTATGAGGCATGACCATAGCCATCCTCCACAACCTACATTATGGATGATAATGATATATCCTCAACTTGCCACCGCCACATACTCAACAATATGCACTCCGAGTTTCCCTTAGGAATACTCGTTTCACCATCCAACAAGTTCTCACACTGAAGATGGCTCTATAGCATAGGGTACTACATGATTAAAGTTGTACTTGATTAGTTATGCCAATTGGGTGAATTAAGGCTACATCAAACAAGTGGACATACAAACCCTAATTCACTTCTAGAAAGCATATAAATATGACAACTTTTAAAAGGTCTAAAATGTGTGGAACATAATTTCTCATCTCCTCATCACATGGTATTGTTCACTTGCCATTCATGAGACCAGACTAGTCATCATACTATCACAAGATATAAATCCTTTTCACAATATCACATGGTATCAACCCTTATCAACACAAGAGGATTACACCTCATTCAGGGCTCAACCATGCCCAAAGGTCATTAAGACCATCATACCATCACAAGATATAAATTCTTTTCACAATATCATAGGGTATCAACCCTTATGAACACAAGAGGATTACACCTCATTCAGGGCTCAACAACATCACTTACATATAATACACTGGATCAACACAATATTGCATTAATGATCTAGGAGATATTCATAAACAATCATAGCAGGGTTACATAAACATTAAGAACATTCCTTTATTACATCAACATGCAAGGAATCTAGATATGATTAACCCTCATCATATTCATAATGCACATGTTTAGCATAAGAAAGTATCAACCATCATGAAATTTCAGTTCTAATTCCGTTCCGTCTGCTCCAGTTCTAGAGTGAGAAACTCTGTTCCATCTCTAGGATCGGGGCTTGGCGCCGCTCGCCGCTCCATGGAGGGTGGGGGAGGTTCCCCCACCAAATCCACAGCAACCCCTACAACCTCAACTCCATCCTTAAACCCATCCCCAACCACCCCATCTACTCTAAGTAATGACGTGATGCCAACTTCTGACCCCGACCTTCCCCTGCCACCCCCAAATACATCCGCCGCAACCACCTCCACTTCTGTAACCCCAATCCCACCTCCAAAGCCAGCCACGGAACCCGTTTTGCTTTCCTTTGGAGAGACACGACGGGCATACGACCCCAAGGTGGCGCCATGGTCCTCCCCGAGTGTGGACATCACCTTGGAACGACCATGGATCAGCACCCTGGTCGAGGACCAAGCGGAGGCCACTACCAAGTCAGCATTGGCGTCGGAGGACCCACGACAAGCATTCTACAAGGACGGAGATGATAGACCATGGAAAAGCTTCTCCAAACCGGTGCTCACAGACATGGACGACTACCACCGGTTCTCCATTCTGGTCCAGGTGTTGGGGAAGAAGAAGATGGTAGTCGAGTAGATACAGGGTTGGATGGTGCGAACGTGGAGACCGCGGGGTGAACTGGAAGCCTCAATCCTGGTCAGCGGGCTAATTCTGGTTATATTTGTGACCAGTAGCGACATGAAGAAAGCCACCGGGGCTGGGCTGTGGTTCTTTGACCAGCAGCTCGTGCTGGTGAGGAGATGGATGCCGGAGGCCGACCTTCGCTGTGCTGCCCTCAAAACTGCCCTGATGTGGGCGTCCTTTCCTAACATCGGCACCCATTGGTCGCCCAGAGCTGTGGAGATTATTGCACATGTTGTGGGAACCCTTCGTGTGTTCGAAAGAAGGACCCAGAGAGCGAAGATTGGATGTGCGCGCTTCTGCGTTGATATCTCGGCAGACAAGAAGCCTCCACCGGTGGTGATGGTGGAACTTCTCGACAGCAAAGCATGGGAAATTAAGGTGCATTATGATGTCCTCCCCGATCATTGCAACTCTTGCCTTATCTTCGGACATAGTGATGGGGACTGCCCAGGTCCTAGACCACCAGTGACCTCAACCCCGCCCTTCAGGACAGGTAGATCTAAAAGTAGACGGAGGCGCCTGTCCAGAAGACCTACCTCTAAAGCAGCAGGTACGGGAGTGGGCGTGCAAGGACAGCTGGATCATGGTCTTCACTTGAATGGGGGAGTGCCAGCGGTGGTGGTGTCGGTGCATGACGCTCTCATAAGTGATACGGTGGCCACTGCGGTGAATACCACTAACCATTCGGCTGCTGTGGGAGATGGAACGACTATTCAGATGGAGCTGGACTTTACAACCTGGTCTACGGTGGGCTCCCAGCATCCACCGGCACCGGTACCAGCAAGAAATGATGACACACTCAACCAGGGAGGTAGAGAGCATGTTGGTTCTGCCAACAGATTTGCAACGCTCAACAACAATGACATTGTAGATGGTGATATCGACACCGACCCAGGGACCAACCGTAGCCCGTGACATACACGTAGTGCCATCGGTAATGGCAGAGGAGGAAGAAGCAACCAGACCCACTCCGGCAGAGGGAGAGGGTCCTTCACCAGATAATCATGTCCATCTTTACTTGGAATGTGAGGGGCGCCTCACTTCCTCGAAGCCAAAAGAAGTTCAAAGCTATCATCATTGACTTAGGTGTTGATTTGTGCTTATGTTTGGAGACAAAAATAAGGAGGGACGTGAAGGAGAGGGTAGGCACCTTATTCCCCTCTGGATGGGAATACTTGTCCAACCTTGACCAAGTTGATTTGGGTAGGATCTGTATAGGATGGAATCCTGCCTGCTGGAGTGTGGCTCCCATTGTTGAGACGGAACAATGCTTCACTGTTAGTTGCTTTAACAAAGGTGGATTCTCCTGCATTATCTCTGTGGTGTACGGGGAACATCTGGAAAGAGATAGATCCCCGCTCTGGGTGAGCATCAGACAGGCGGCCCAAAAACAGATCCCCTAGCTGGTTGTCGGGGATTTTAACATAGTGAGAATGGCTGGGGAGAAAAAAGGTGGAAAACAGGTGCCCGAGTCTGTTATGGAGAACTTTAACCAGGTGATTGATGATGTTGCACTCACTGAGCGGAATATGATCGGTGGGCATGTGACTTGGTCCAATAAGAAAGGAATTCGCAACCACATTGCTTGCAAGCTGGACAGAGGCCTCGTTAATGAAGCTTGGGTGGATATCCTTCCCAACTCGTTCATCAAGCTTGGTTCACATCCCTTCAGTGACCATGCTTGGATGCAGCTCAATCTGAAGGTAGAGAATTCCGTCCCCAAACCGTTCAGATTCCTCAATCTGTGGACTTCCTGGCTGGGCTTCAAGGAGGTGGTTGATAAAGGATGCAATGTATGCATAGACGGGAATCCACTATATGTAGTCTATAAGAAGCTGAAAAATACCAAGCTATGTCTAAGGGAATGGGCCAAGGACAAAGTCAATATTAAAAACCTATTGTCTGTAGTTAGGAATGATTATGAGCAAGCAACCTTGCATGTACACAGCAATCCGCTCTGCCCTGAAGCAATAAACAAGGAAAGAGACATGGAGAAAAAGGTCATCAACCTCGAGAAAGTTGAGGAGTGTTTCTACTGGCAAAGAAGTAGAATGGCATGGCTTAAAGATGGGGATCGGAACACAAAGATCTACCATTCAGATGTGAAGAAGAGAGCACTCAAAGATGATATTTTTTCCCTGGTTAAAGAGGACGGGACTACTATGGAAGGGAGGAAACAAGTGGGTGTAGAGGTTGTACAATACTTCCATAATTTATATAACCAACCTGCTTTGCAATAGTGTAATCTGCCTCTCCCTGTGAGGAGATTAAATGAGGCTATGAACTTCAACCTTTGTAAATAGGTGACTGATGAAGAGGTAAGGCAGGATACTTTCTCCATAGGGGATAATAAGGCCCCTGGCCCAGATGGCTTCAATGGGGAATTCTTTCAGACTAGTTGGCCGGTAATCAAAGATGATATATGCAGAGCGGTTAGATGTTTTATGGTGGGGGGGGGAGAGTGGTGAGGGAGGTCAATCATGCTTTCATCAAACTCATCCCTAAAAATATACCTTCCAACAATATGATAGATTTCAGACCTTAGCCTGCTGCTCGACGCTCTACAAGATCTTTGCTAAGATCTTAGCAAATAGGCTCAAGATGTACCTCCCTGAAATCATCTCACAAAATCAAACAGCTTTCATAAAAGGGAGAAGCATTTTTTATTGTGTGCTGCTTGCCTTGGAGTTTCTTACAGACTTCAAAATCAAAAACAGTTTTAGGAAAGCTTGTGTTAAACTCGACATAACCAAAGCTTATGATTTCGTCAACTAGGATACGCTTTGGAAGATCATGAGATCTATGGGGTTCTTTGATAGATGGGTCACCTTGATGCAACAGTGTGTTCAAACCACCTCCTTCTCCATACTTGTAAATGGGGCCCCTGTGGGTATGTTCACAACAAAGAATGGTCATGGCAGGGTGACCCCCTCTCTCCCCTCCTCTTTACCTTAGTCATGGAGAGCCTTACGACACTGATTAAGAATGTGGAGGATCATAACAAGATCAAGCCTTTCAAGATCAAGGGTATATAGGTGTTGTCCCACCTCATCTTTGTTGATGACGTTCTCCTATTCTCCATGGGTCATGATAAAAGACTTGTGGAGTTCAAGAAGGTTATGATGAAGTTTGGGAAGCTCACAGGTTTATACATGAGCAATGTGAAATCTAGGATTTTTCTCTCTAAATCATGTGATATGAGAAGGGGAAGGCTCAGATGTACTTTTGGGATCAGGAGAGGATGTTTTCCCACCAGATACCTTGGCATTCCTCTATCTGGTGGGAGAGGGTTCTCTAGAGATTACAATATGTGCCTTGACAAGATCAGGGACAAAATTGATAGTTGGGCTGGCTTTCTGATTTCTTTTGCAGGCCGCCTTGTACTAACCAGGTCATTCATTCAGAGTGTGGTGTGGTTCTGGTGCGACCTGTACACCCTACCTACTCTGACAATGTTGAGCATTAGACATCTAATGACGTCTTTCTTATGGGGTGGCAAGGGCCATGGTGTTGCTTGGGATACCATTGCCAAGCCAATTCAATTCGGCGGTCTTGGGATTCAAGACACGGTTGACACCCACAGGCAGTCCAACCTCAAGAGGGTTGATTAGTTCCTTAGGCAGCCCCATGGTGTTTGGGCTACCTGGATGAGAGAGCGATACAATGGGTCACTCGGGGGGTCCAATACCATCACTTTGTACGACTCCCGCGTGTGGAAACATATGAACACGGGGTGGATGAGGTTAGACTCTTTTATAATTGTGATAGTGATGGGATCTAGACCCTTGTGGATCCCCATGTGTTCCCTTGGAAGATGACGATAGGCAACTCTGTCCCGTGGCATGCACTTCTTTGGGGTAGGTGCTTCAATCCCAAGTGGAGCACCCTAACCTATAGAGCGATGTTGGGGAAATTACCTACAAGAGACATAATGGCTCGTTGGGGGTTGGATACGGAGATTCTATGCCCGCTTTGTAGAGAGGAAGAGGAGTCCCATACCCACCTGTTCTTTGAGTGTAAAGTTTCCCGTTACATGTGGGAACGGTTATGCTTGAAGAACGGATGGGGCCACTCCCCTCCTATTCATCTACAGGAGGTAGTGACTTGGACCATGGAGAAGATGGCTGCCCGGTTCGGTGGCATTTGCCTTACAGGACTTTGTCGCAAGGTTTGGCAGGAGAGGAACAACATAATCCATGGGAAGCCTGGCATGGATTACTTACACCTTTTTTATAGTTTACAGAAGGAGATTGCTAGGCTTGTAAGGGCCAAACCTCCTTTACACGCTAACCTAACCCCACAGATTAGGCGTTATTGGGATTGTGTAGTTTGACCCATGTGTACAGGGTTGGGTGATTCTTGTGGTTTCGTACTTTTTGGATCTGACTCTTTTATTTCTTCTTGGATTTATATATTATCATTTCCACACAAAAATGTATCAACCATGTGGCTATAATAACCACCAATTAACATATTTAGGTTATGATCATATTAAGGAGGTTATTCCACCATCATTCCATCATATAAGAATGTCAAACATGAATACTCATCTTTATCTATTTGCATTAGAGTTAGGTTCAATAGGATAAATTATATTAATGTTACTAATCAGCACTTATACCCAAACCCTAACTCACAGAATCCCCATTGGATCATGAATGCATAAGGTGAAGCATCACCATCACATCCCATACCATTCTCAAGTATGAACCCACACATAAATCAAGGTGTAACCATTAGTTTATAGCATACTGGGGTTTCAACAACAGTAACAGAGTATTCCATGATTGTATTAGTCATTCAAGGACTATTCATACCCAATTATCATCATTTAGTTAGATTAAAGCTAGGTATAACAAGATATACCTCATTAGGGTTACATATCAACACAATATGGCTATCATCCCTTCATACATGTGAGTGAATAGGTAAGACTACCTTATTAAGGGTAACCCTTCATTTGTTTCATCATCATTCAACCCATATCACCATACCATAATGTCACCCAAAACCATTGGATGTTTAAAAGGTAAGACCATTGGTTGTTTACATAAGTAAACACCTTGGATAAACCACCAATGAATTCTTTGAATTGTTCTCTAGAAAGATTCACCATCTAACCCTAGACATCCCTTGATTAACAACACAAAAGTTCCATTGAGAGTAGGGTAAAACCCAAAATCGAATGTTCATTTAATACAAGCCATCCATTGTCAACAAGTAAACTCCTTAAGTTGATCATATAAATAAAACCATATAAATCACATTATTAAGATCAACATATTACATTATTTATCATTCCACTTTATTGGAGGAATAAACATTAGATCTTGACCATTGGGTCAAGTTCATATGTTAAAACCATCAATTACAGTATAGGTCTGACCATTGCATCAAGTGACCCGAGAAACCATTGGTCTAAGGCTTAATTGATGCTACAACTATATGATTAACTCATCTTAGGTTTTGGAGACCTGATCCACCATCATTAGTTACCATTAAGTCACCATAGGTTGTTAGATCAGCACTATATTCATTAATCAACATCAAATATCAAACTAATATCACCATTGATTGATAGCATCATTAGGGTACTGAGTTGTTAATCACTAGGCTTCTAATTAGGCAAACACATGACCTAAGGGGTGAACATAAGTTGACACCCTTGGTCACCACCATCAGTTGTCATAAGACAACACCATCATTTGTTGCAATGGTACCACCATCGAGTCATGTGTTTATAGAAGAAATCAGCTTTAAACCCTAAAATTGACCATTGGTTGATAGGTGCTTAGCACCATAGGTTGTCAAACAAATCTGATCCAAGTCATATTATACCTTATGAATAACATACACATGATCACAGGTTCATCTAGAACTAAAATCAGAATAGGGAACATTATAAAAATCGAAATCCAAGTCAAGAATAGCTTTTTAGTGCATTGATCATCATTTTCAAGCAAGAACGTGAGATAGCAAGATTATGGTAAGCAATAAAGGTGGACAAGTTATAAAACTTGCCTCTAATGAGAAGATGAAATTCCAAACAGAAGAAAACTCGAGCAGGTAGGGTAGAAAATTCAAGTATAAGCTGTGAACTTGTCCATCTAGCACCTTTCTTCATCAAATGAGCAAACCCTAAGCATAAGGAGCAAGAAAGGTAGGGTTTTAGAGCTTTAGAGCAATTTCTACCGTGGAACAACATTATTCCAACCTAGAGAAAGGTAGGAGGAAGGGTAAAAAAGAAATAAATGGAGGAAAGAAGGATATTCTTACTCTTTTAGGTCAAGATCACTAGAAGGAAGCTTTTCAATACCTAAAAGGAAGTCAATTACAACCCTAGATTCTTTTTCCAAGAAGGTCCCCTCTTTCTTCTTCCTTGGATAGGAAGTTCACAGCAGCACTGAGGGAGAATGAGGTTCATAGAAGGAGGGAAGTGGTGGAGAGAAAATGGCTCATTTGGGTGCTTAGGGATAAGTATATGAAACTTTAAGATAAAGAAAAAGAAAAAGGTGAAGTTCTAGTATCTTTCCAAGTGTCCATGGCCTTAAACTATTAAGAATAAACAAGAAAATGTTGGATCATGGGCTCTAGAGGGGGGTGAATAGAGCTTTTATAAATCTCACAAAATGAATTAGACCTTCAAATTATATTAAGTGCAGAACCTTAGGCATAAAGCCAATTTGAAGTCCTAGCTAGCAAGCATAGCATGGGTGAGAGACAAGGAAGAACATACACTTGGACAAAGTGGTTTAGAGTGGTTCCACACTTCAAACTTGAAGTGAGTCAATCCACTACCTAGAGGTGGTTAGTCTCTAGGACTTTGCAATCTTGATACTCTTATATTCATTCATAAGATTACAAGACAAAACCACATCCATCCAAGGACTTAATACCTCAAGCAAGGATCTTCAACCTACCGAAGGAGCTTACCCACTTGAGCTAGGGAGTCTTCATCCTTCAACAAGGACTTACCCACTCCATCTTCAAGTCTTTGGCCTTTAATGAATTACCCATCCTTCTTGAACTTTTGACTTTCCTATCTCCTTCACTCGGAGATCTAGAACACCATTCTTTCTTCAACCTTGAAGAACAACAACTCCTTCTCTTTCACTCAGAGAAGATCTTCAAGCCTTTTCTTCAATAAGGAAAGGGGGTAGGAAGATGGAGGTGGAGAGCTTTACATGGATACAAGGGATAGCTCTCTTACAACAGATCTTAACTCACTCATACTCATGGATTTGACTTGAAGGTAGAGAGAGAAAGGGGCTCAAAGGTGTGCAACACTCTCAACTAAGCAAGAACTAAGCATATATGGAATGAGCAACCATGGAATGAACTCCAAGTGGTCCTATTTATAGCTGAGGGTGCCCCTTTGAGTTGGGGAACACTTAGGGTCGAATTATAGCCATTTTTGCACAAGGAAACAGATCTATTTTTGTCCAAACAAGTCACCAACGGTTAGAATCACTTTTTCTGCATTTTTCATACAGTACATTTGGTCGAGATTCAATAAAGGTAACTTGAATGATTGGGTAAAAGACAAACCAAATTTTCAAACCATTAGTCAAGTTTGTCCTGAGGAAACTCGACCGACCAATGAAAATAGCATTTGGTCAGTAACCCGATCGGTCGAGTTCTGTGAGTGCACAACTCGACCGATGCACTCTTCAGAGAATTGATCCACTGGATCGGTCAAGATTGTAACTCGACTGATTAACAACATGTGATCAATTTTATAAAGTGCATAAAAAGTGATTAAAACTTGGTTCTAAGTGTCCCACATAATTTTATCATCTTAGTTACAAGTCATATCATCAATACAAGTGATTACAAATTTCTTCTAAGGTCATTTACATGGATTTCCTAATTTGCACACTTGCATTGCTTTTGACTTGAACTTTAGCAATCTAGGGCTTCGAAAATTTGATATTTTTCATGTACCTAACTCCTAAAATCAATCTTGAATACACATATTAGATACATATTAATGGAATGGTTGAGTCATTATCAAAATATGGACAATGTATAACCTCTAGGTCAACATTCTCCCCCCTTTTGACAATGACAAAGCATTCCTCAAACATATTGAAAAGGATATGGAAATTATACCTTTGCCTTGTAAATTAGGGGGATTCAAGATTTGAACAATGTGAATTACTCCCCCTAAATCTATGCTTACTTTAACCTGCATAGTTAGTCTATCTACACAAAGCAATTATAGCATACATGTACTATATGATCCTTTGCAAATCACATGATAAAACATAAAATGAACAAGAAAATGATCTCATAAGCAATAAGTAGCAGTATAGTAAAGAATAGCAATATGATTGAGTTTCAAGACATTGAAGTTATCTCCCCCTTTTGACATTATCAAAAAGTGATGGGGGTAGAAGAGCATACAATCAGGTCTTCTCCAAACATAATCAATCAGATATTCAAACATGCAATCACATATCATATATCAACCAAAGATGAAAGAACCACACAAGCTAAGTCATAATCAAAATATGGTGGCATATGGCACCAACTCATATGATATTACTGATCAAGGAGAGAGAGTGCACATAACATAGATTACAACTCAGAAGCATGTTCTCATAAAAGTAGGTACAAACTAGAAGCGACGAAAAGCTGAAGATAAAATAGTACATCTCAAATAATGTGCCCAGATGTTTCTAATACAAAATAGCCTAGAAAGATATATATGATCGACAAACTAGACTAAAAACTAAGAAACAACTAGACATTTAGACTATCTATGTCCACATCACCATCATCATCATCAGCTCCAGGCTCGTAGTCCTCGTCTCTGTCTGAAGGTGCAGCAACAGTAGTGGCTTCATCACTATAATCACCACCAGAGCCATCACCATCATCAGAAGCATCCTCACCATTGCCGTCATCATCATTAGTAGCAGTAGTCTCAGCATTAGCCTGGTTAGGAATCTCCTCATCTGTAGGAGGACCAAAACCATGATCGGGCCAACGAGCATTCTGCTCATCCCATTTCATATCAAGAGTGTAGAGCTCATTGGCCTGAGGAAAGGAAGGAGCAAAATTGCCAAGACTGGCAAGCATGGTGGCCAAGGGGCCAGCAGGCAACGACAGATAAATAGGAGCAGAACCACCAGTAGTAGAGGGTGGAGGAGCAACAACGGAAGGCTCGGGGGTAGGGTAGTAATGATGATATGCATATGAAGCATAATCACTACGGGGGGAAAGGCTAGTAGGTGGGGTAGGGGTGTGCACAGGATATGTTCATGTTTGACATGATTGAACATAAATCCTGGTGTAGGTGCTCCTGGACCTGGAGGTTGTATACCTATTGGTGCATTATGTAGCCCATGATGGTTTCATTAGACACACAAAATGAGGCATGGCTAGGTCAGGGTGGTTGAGGAGGAGGAGGAGCTCAGGTAGAGGAGGCAGGGGCTGCAGAGGCAGAGGTTGAGGGTGAAGCACCAGGTGTGGTGGAGGCAAAGACTGGCACATACTTCTGAATCATGGTCTCATTGATACATACACCTTTTCTAGAAAGTTTTTAATGAAAGTCAGAAAAGAGTGATTTCTCAGTGGTGAATTGAAACAAACAACAAATTAGGGCTGGATAGGGTGGATGGGTGCCTCAGGTGTTCTTACTAGAGTCAAAATAGGTCATGTGGTGGAGAATTTATCTTGACCATTTGACTCCGATATTCTCAAGAATGTAGTACATTATCACTGCAGTGTTCTCTACAATATCCATTTGATTTTTCTTCGGATGGATGTTGCAGTTGACCACTAAGGCTAATATATACTTTATGAGATCGAGGGAGCAGGAGGGTAGGGTGCTCTTCTTCTTATAAGGAGCATCAGGTAGCGATGGATATCAGGAAGAGTGATCTCATTCTGCTTGTAGAAACCCTCAGGATCCAAAAGGTCAAAATACTCCCTATAATCCTTACGCCATGTGTCATTCTCCTCATCTCCTAAGAAGAAGACATTGAGAATATCTTCAGAGATTTAAAATCTTTTCCTGATGATCATGGATGTAAAGATCACTTGAGTATTAAGCGGGGGTACAAGGGTGTTGTAATTCCAATGCAAGTTAATGTAGAATTCACGAACTGCTTTTGTGCTTGTCATAGAATTATGAAAGCAGTCACGCTCGACAGCTAGGGCAGAGAGGTGATGAATGGCTAGCAACCTCGCCACTTGGTCTATGACCACTTGACGCCTAGGGCTAGGCTCAAACAAAGCTCTAAATGGAAAAGGACTCCTAGGAAGAAGGTCCTTATACATATTTATAGCTTCTATTGAGATAAAGGAGGTGTCATCAAAGGGAACCAAGTGAGACGACGAAGAGGATGATGGAGCATTGCTAGGGGGGGTCTCTTTCTTCTATGAGAAGCCATGGAGGTGAAAAGAAAGAGAAGAAGAGAGAAAACGCACAAAGAAACCTACCAAAACTGTCCAAACACCAAGGAAGAGCAAAAGGGGAGGTCTAGGTCAGCCTATCTAGGTCGGAAAAGGGCTAGGATAGGGAAGGTAAGGGTTTGGGATGAGAGCTTAGGGCTAGAAGAAGGGGAATCGATTGGCTATTCTCTAGTTGAGAGGGAGAATAGTCGGACGAACCCAACTTAAGTTGGCTTCAATCCGTTGAGAGTCAGAAAATTGACTGATTGGTCCATTTCAGAATAGCTCTCGGCCACAGATCATCTGAGTTTGTCCTAGGGGAACTCAACCGATGGTCAACCTGACCTAAAACCATCAAACTTAATTTCCAGCCATATGAATGCTAATTAAATTCATTTTTCAAGTCTATTATGTATATTGAACATACTTAGGCACATATCACTCATCATTGGGTACTATTTAGTGATAAAAACCCGAAGTTCGAGAAATGCACAAAAATAAGTGAAACTAAGCATGTCAACAAGCAAATTTTAGCAATTTTAGGCAAGCAAGGTGAATAAAGCATGGGCAAGACATATAGGATAAAAGCAACTATCTAGATAACATGTCAATATCATCTAAAGCAATTATGAGCAGTTTAGATCTAATGAAGTTAAATTGCTCTCTAGCTAGAGGTTTAGTGAAAATGTCCACCTACTGATTTTTCGTGTCCACATGCGTGATATAAATATCCTTTTTGGCAATGTGATCACGAAGAAAGTGATGGCAAACCTCTATACATTTAGCTCTACTATGCAATATAGGATTATAAGAAAGATTGATTGCACTAGTATTATCACAATAGATAGGAGAAGCATCAAAATGTATGTTAAAGTCTTGGAGAATTTGCTTCATCCATAGGACCTGGGCACAACAACTCCCAGCTGCAATGTACTCATCATCGGTAGTTGATAATGCTACAATGCTCTATTTCTTGGAAAACCAAGACACCAAGCATGGTCCTAGAAGGAAACAAGTGCCACTTGTGCACTTTCTATCAACCAAACAGCCTGCGTAATCAGCATCACTATATGCTATAAGAGTAAAGTCCCTTGACTTAGGGTACCATAGTCCAAAGTTGTGAGTTTTGGCTAAGTACCCCAAAATCCTCTTAACAACAATAAGATGTGATTTCCTAGGATTTGATTGAAAGTGAACACACAAGCTAACACTAAACATAATGTTAGGTCTAGAGGCAGTTAAATAAAGTAAACTTCCAATCATACCTCTATAGAGCTTCTCATATACCTTCTCACCTTCTTCATCTCTATCAAGTTTGGAAGTGTTGGACATGGGTGTGTCCATCGACTTCATGTTCTCCATTCCAAAGTGTTTGAGTAGCTCATTGGTGTACTTGCCTTGGTTGATGAAGTTTCCATCTTTGGTTTGCTTGATTTGGAAGCCGAGGAAGAAAGTAAGTTCACCCATCATGCTCATCTTGAACTCACTCTGCATAAGAGAACTAAACTCCTTGCAAAGATCAAGATTAGTTCCACCAAATATGATATCATCAACATAAATTTGAATGATAATAAAATTGCTAGAAGTGTGTTTTAAGAATAGAGTAGAATCAACTTTGCCCATGACATAGCCATTATCTAACAAAAAGTTCTTTAATTTCTCATACCAAGCTCGAGGTGCTTGTTTGAGTCCATAGAGAGCTTTTTGTAGCAAATAAACATGGTTAGGTAGCTTGTCATTTTCAAAGCCCAGAGGTTGAAAATACTTCTTCCTTGATTGTACCATTCAAAAATGCACTTTTAACATCCATTTTATATAGCAAGAAATTTTTATAATAGCAAAGGCAAATAGCATTCTAATAGATTCAAGTCTAGCAATGGGAGCATAAGTTTTATCAAAATCAGTACTTTCCTATTGATTGTAACCTTGAGCCACTAACCTTGCTTTGTTCCTTACCACCTTGCCATTTTCATCAACCTTGTTGTGGTAGACCCATTTGGTGTCAATGATTTTTCTGTCACTTGGTCTTGGCACTAGAGTCCACACTCGGTTCTTCTCGAATTGCTCTAGTTCCTCCTGTATGGCTAGGATCCACTCGTCATTTCCAAGATCTTCCTTGATGTTCTTTGGCTCCATATGTGAGATGAAGGCATTGTCTACTTATTCTTTGTTGTAGGTAGCTCGTGTCTTCACTTTCTCGAATGGGTTGCCAATGATTAGCTCTTTGGGATGATTCTTTGCGAAGCGAGGAGTGGGATCCTTCTTCTCTTCATCTTCTGCTTCAACCACCTTCTTACCTTTGTTTTCGATGTTGAGGTCTTTTAAGATAGGAATTAAGTCATCTGCAACATCATTATAAACAACATTCTTTCCAACAACAGGGTTAGTTTCAATAAATTTGACATTAATGGATTCTTCAATTTTAGATAGTTCAATATTAAAAACTTTATAAGCCCTGCTTGTAGTGCTATAGCCTAGGAAGAAATCCTTGTACGATTTTGGATCAAACTTTTCGAGAGAATCCTTCGTGTTCAAAACAAAACAAGGACATCTGAAAATGTGAAAGAAGTCGATGGATGGCTTTCTACCACGCCATGACTTATAGGGGGTTTTCTTCAAAGATGGATGTGTAAAAACCCAGTTCTGCACAAAGTATGAGGTGCTAACAGCTCTGGCCCAAAACTTCTTAGGAATGTCATATTCTAGAAGCATGGTCCTAGTCATCTCCTGTAGCGACCTATTCTTTCTCTCTACTACCCCATTTTGTTGAGGTGTCAGAGGAGAAGAGAAATTGTGTGAGTAATCAAATTTTTCACAAAAATGCTCAAAAGATCATTTTCAAACTCTCCCCCATGGTCACTACAGATAGAAACAATCCGGCAAGAAGCTTTGTTTTCAACTCGTTTACAAAAACTCAAGAAAACATCTAGAGTATCACTTTTAGAAACGAGAAAGAATGTCCAAGTATAGCGAGAGAAATCATCGACAATCACAAGACAATACTTGGAACCACGAAGCGTTTGAGTTCTCATAAGTCTGAATAGATCAATATGAAGAAGTTCATGAGCTCTTTTGGTACTAAGGATTCCTTTGGATTTGAAGGACTTGGTTTGCTTTCCTTGTGTGCAAGGTTGGTATTCCTCATCCTTTTCAAAATCCAATTTAGGAAGTCCCTGAACCAAGTCCTTTTTGCTCAATTTCTTCATTTGATGCATATTCACATGACCCAACCGGCGATGCCAAAGAGAAATATCATATTTATCCACAACTAAGCATCTATCAAGTATTAGATTTAGAGCATAAAGCACAATAACATATAGATTACCATTTATAGTTCCCTTATATATAACATTGTAAGTGAGGGAATCTAGAAGCAAACGTTCTAAAGAGGTAAATAGAGCAAGATAACCATTATCACAAAGTTGGCTTACACTTATCAAATTGTGATGTAGACCATCAACAAGCAAAACATTTTTAATACTTAGCTCATTGCCTACATCACCCTCACCTATTACCTTACCCTTTTTGTTGTCCTCGAAGGTCACTGATCCTCCTTTCTTTTTCATGAATTTGTTGAAATGACTGATTTCACATGTCATATGCTTTAAGCAGCCACTATCAACAAACCACCTTCTTTTGAGTTGCATGATAGAAGGATGTCGGTACCCAACTCAAACTTTGGGATCTAGGGTTAGCTTGGGGACCCATTTCATCTTTGGGTTGGTCCCCTTTGTCTTGTAAGGAAAATAAGTAGAGTAATGATCATCACATTTACAATGAGCACATACCATTGGGTTCTTAGAGCCGGAAGTCTCTCCATGGAAGAAAGGAGGTTCCACACTCTTCTTCTTACCCTTACTCTTGTTCTTGTTCTTACTCTTGGGAGCATTCCCATCATATCCTAAACCATTAGTACCAATTTGTTTGGTAGAGTGTTCTAGGACAACATTAAGGGGTTTCTTTCTCGTAAGAAACTTTTGCAAAGAAGTTCTTAATTTAACATTATCATCACTAAGATTAATGACATTATAAGATAAGCTAGCAAGATCATCTCTAGTATGCAACAAATTGGCCTCTAAACAGAGGTCTTTCTATGAAAAGAATCACGTTCTAAAGCAGTGCCAGCTACCTCATTACTTTGCAAAATGGGTGTAGAGGATAGATTATTAACTTGAGCAAGCAACTTAGCATTTTCAGATTTAAGCAAAAGAATTTCCTTTTGATAAGCATGAGTTTCTTGCTTCCTAACTTCATCAATGAGGTTAAGTTCTACATTTTTCAGTTTAAAGAACATCAATATCATCTTGGCATTTTTGGTTTTCTTCCTTAAGAGTAGAAATGGTCTTAAGGTAGACACCATTCTCAACTTCAACTCCATTGTATTGGAGCTCAGGATCAAGAAATTGCCCTTGCAAAACATCAATACTATCAAGGTGCATCTTTTCATTTTGATTCAGAATATCAATCTTAGCATAAAGATCATCTATAATCTTTCCTAACATTTTCTTTTTAGCTTTGCATTTAGTAAAAGATGACCAGCAAGAATTAGCATATCAATAAGAGTTTCTTTAGACAACTCATGCAAGTTAACTTCACTTACCTCACCTACATCATCACTTGTAGCGGCCATGAGAGCAAGGTGTCATTCTCCATCTTCGGAACTAGAAGAACTTGAGGAAGACTCCTCCCAAGCTGCATGAGATGCATCTTTGCTTCTTCTTTCTTTCTTCTCCTTTCTCTTGTATTTGCCTTCCTTCTTGTTCTCCTTGTCCTTCTTGTGGCTGCTCTTGTGGTGGCTCTTCTTGTCCTTAGGGTAGTAACTCTTGTAATGGTCTTTTTGGCCACATTCATAGCACCTAGGAGTAGATGAAGAAGACCTCCCTTTGAAGTGCTTGCCCTTGGAGTAGTTAGCTTCATGCTCATTTGGGCCTTCATCTTCACTTGAGGAGGGAGTAGGGGACTTGAGAGCAAGTTTTTGCTACCAAACCATCTCTTCAATTTGAGCTTTGAAGGTTGTGTCCTTGATCTTCTTGGACTCCTTCTCTTCTCTCTTTTCTTCTTCTTCTTGCTTATCAAGCCTTGGCTCATGAGCTTGAAGATTTTCAACCAGCTCTTTGGTTGACAATTCACTAAGCTTGTGCACTTCTTCAATGGATGTCACCTTGGGCTCCCATCTCTTTGGAAGAGATCTCAATATCTTCGAGTTGATTGTGCCTTTGTCCATCACACTACCAAGGGCTACCAATCCATTGATGATAACATTAAGCCTTGTGTACATGTCTGTCACTCTTTCATTCTTGCCCATCTTGAAGTTCTCAAGTAGACCACCAAGCATGTAGATCTTGGCTTCCTTCACTTGCTCTGTTCCCTCCTAGGTGATGCATAGCTTGTTCCAAATCTCATGTGTGGTGTCCCAAGAGGAGATCTGGTTGAACTCAGATGGAGTGAGGGCTACATACATGATGCTCACGACTTTGGCATTGAGCTGAGCTTGCTTCATTTGGGCTTCCGTCCATGTGGAGATTTCCCCCTTTAGATCTTAATACTTTAGATGCACCACCTTCCACATCTTGTAGCTTACTCCTTGAAGGTAGAACTGCATTCTTCTCTTCCAATAGAGGAAGTTGGTGTCGTCGAAGACTAGAGGTCACATGAAAAAGCTTCCCTCCAATTTGAGAGATCCAAGTGCTAAATTGCACATCTTCTCCTACTTGTAGAAGTAGCTTAGAGAAGACCTGCTCTGATACCGCTTGTTGGATCAAGGTTTATAGGGGGGTGAATAGAGCTTCACAAATCTCACAAAATGAATTAGACCTTCAAATTATATTAAGTGCGGAAACTTAAGCATACAGCCAATTTGAAGTCCTAGCTAGCAACCATAGCAAGGGTGAGAGACAATTAAGAACGTACACTTGCACTACAACAAAAATGCCCATTAGTGGCCTTTTAGAAATGCCACTAAAAATATATAAATGCCACTAAACATGTTTAGTGACATTTGTTGACACTTAAAAAAATGCCTCTAGTACCAATGCCACTAAAAAGATAATGGCGTAAGTTGTAAATGCCACTAAACATTTGACTTTAGTGGCTTCCAATAAATGCCAAATAAAGGCCACTCAAATATCATTGGCATTTATAAAAAAGCCACTATCCATCAATTGGCTTTTATACAAATGCCACTATTTTGTATTATGTTGGTGTATGAAATGGTTCTTTTTTAGTGTAATGGCGTATAAAAAAAGCCACTAATGATATACTAGTTATGTATTACTGCATTTTTATGGCTTTTAGTCATTCAATTTTCAGTTCATTATCGGGTTTTCTAATTGAATGCAATTTGCAGCCAAACTTAGTTTTCTAAAAGTATGAATATTTTTTATTTATAATAAAATTACAATTACGTGGGGAGGACATTTTACCTTTCCCCTTATATTGAATACAACACCATTGATATACTTTCATACAATGTTTTTCTATTCAGTACAATAACTTCTACATCATTGTATTTGTTTCTTCCCTGATATGACTATCTACTTTTTAGCATGCCGACTTCAGAGCTCCTTCAGGAAATAGCTTTACATTATGGTGGAATCCTTGAACCACCTCCCAGAAACACTGGATAACTGGTGATGCATTGTTGTAGCCAGAGTATTTTGTATTTGCCCTCAAATCTTCCACTATAATAAACCATAAGACAATTAGAAATTAATATAATCACACAACTGCAAAGTGTGGATATCAAACAACATATACTTACAATCAATATCTGGAAGTCCACTAATAAGAAACTCCAAGTCTGAACCAACAGAGATCCACCTAAAGAATCATCCAAGTGGCGTATAACTACATATTTAAGTGTGCATGTGCATGCACGCATGTCCTTGTGCATGAAAACCTGTCAAAAGATACAAGTTCTGTGTTAGTGAAGATGTAAACTGCAAGAATGCATAGAACATAGATAGGAGTGTTTCCTTGCACTTTAGATAGGATGCCTACCTGGATAATGGATAACTTGTAGTCGGCTACTTTATTCTCTAGACATCCTCCATACTGCCATTAGTCAGTGATAGTTGGAGTCTCACATTTGTCACTACCATCAGTCATGGAAGTCATACCTCTATACCAAAAATACGGGAGAATAAAGGTGGAAATCAACAGGACAAGGATGTTTTATATTCTGAAAAGCAGGACATTATACACAGCATTAGGATATGCAAGCCTCGAATCACAACCTCTTGAATAAGTGAGTAAAGAGAGGTCAGCCATTATGTTGCAGATATAGGACGACCTATGTTAGTGTTAGTATTCTAGTTACTCGTATGAACATGCATACAATGTTTTCTTTTATAATATGAATATATTTTAACTTTATCTATATATGACATACATGTAAAAATAGAGAAAGAAAAAGAACCAAAGAACTAAACTACTTAGTACCGAGCCAAACCAGCTACAGAATCCTAGCCACCTGACTCAGCTAGACTATTTCTTCCTGACAGTGTTCACTAGAGCTCTTTGACACAATAGACTACTAGTGAATGGGAAATCAACATGCAAAAAGTATAACTTATCAAGCCTTCATGCTCATGAATGGGTAACCTGTGATGGAGGTGGACTTGTAGCTACAATGATGCATCTCTGCTGATGAACCATTGATATTGGTTGAATGAAGGACTACTATCAAAGTGGATCAACATGATGATGTTTATCTGCATGTTAGAGTTGTCATTAATGCAAAATGTAATCAGAAATAGTGGATTTTTACATGGCAGCAATCTAGATAGAAAAATAAAGAACAAGATGTACTATTAGATGTATTATTAAATGTCATCAAAATGGTTAGATCATCCTTTCTTCCACTTGTAGTGATCACATAACATATCCTCTTTTTGTCCCTTTTTCAAACCTTTGACTTGGTAGATGGCATCCAACAATGATCTGTCCTTTGGTATTCCTTCCATGGATGATATCTGAATCAAAACCTAGAAGCTCGGTAAACATGTGGCCTAGTGAGAAGCAACAACAAATGTGGTAGGGAAGGGGTAGATGAAGGTTCATCAGGAACTGTGGAAGGAGATAATATTTTTTTTTCTAAAACAAGCATCCCTCCTCTTATTTTTTTCCTTTTTATATTGAAGAAAACTATAAGTTATACAACTGTATAGAAAAAAAAAGGATAACAACAGGTCCAACAAACAGAAAAAAAATATAAGAGAGCCTGTGATAGCCACATCTAGCCGGCTTTCTAGGAGCATCAACCAGACATTTAGAGCCACCTCAAAGGAGACTAAGTAGGTTGTGTGATCACAATTATAAAGTAAAGTATATGGGTAACTAAATTAGGAACGTTCTAGGTCAGCATGTGATTTCACATAATAGTACGCCCAATCTTGGCATTTTTTCAAAAGATCTAAAACTGAACACGCTAGAATGTGATTGCACTTCCTATATTAAATGTCAAAACAAGTATGATCCATATTCTAGAACCATGAAAAACTAGATGTAGCTTAATAGGTTGCATCCTAAGATTTTTCTTTTGCAAGGTAATACATTAGTTTGCCATATTCATACTTGAAAACTAAACCACACTGAATGAAAATTATTTGTGATATCCAGATGACCACCACAAGCCTTTTCATGTTGTCAAGGACGGCTTAACAAGGATTCGGATCATTCTTACTCTCCTCCCTGATCTACACATATCTCTAATATAGTTCTCATACAGATAATATTTAGATAAAAAATCAATTTCTTAACTAGAAACTTAGGTATACACTTATAGAAAAGACTAGTTAGTTTGTTAGATACGAAGTACTTTTGCCTTAATTCTCACAGTTGTCTCAAAGATACAGAGATGCTCTATTGGTCATTATATTTTGTGAACAATCATGATCACCATTGAACAAATAAAAGTATGCAAAAAATTGTGAAGTTGAATAAGTAGGCAATTCATTAACCTGTAATGAGTTACTTTGTGAGCAACAGTGATGTGGGTGACTTCTTCTCCATATATTTTTCTATGACATACAACCTTTATTTTCTCCACGAGAATTGGATCTACATAGAAAAGGAAACATCATTAAGTTTTTGAATTAAGAAAATTGACAATTATCAATTGAATTTACCTAAAGTTAGTGTGATCAGAGGTTGTCGTCCTTCACCTACATGTATTAAATAGGATAACGATAGAGTGGGAGTGAATTGGTGAAGATTGTTCAAATATTTTCTAGGACGCTTCTCGCTAGCCATGTCAATGATTTGGGCACATTGGAAACAAAAGGCTTATACCTACAATGACCATATGGTATGTACCAAACGGTGGTGATCTCATACATAAACCAACACTGACCTGATAAATTGACATCACCTTCTTTCTGTATCAATCAACTGATTTAAATGCAAGAAGCGTAATGTGGCCCATTTATTTGTCATCTGGTGACCTGAATGAAACAATGCATATATTTATCATGTTTGTTCGCCTCCACTATCTCCCAAACATACAAACAAAGATGAACATATACATATATATTAGTTTTGCTTGCGCCAAGGTATGAACAATCCTAGGATTCGAGTTCAACCAAAAAGACAAATTAAAAACTAAGGTACAGAGAAATAGAGAGGGATGAGTAGCAGGCCTGTTGATGAAATCTTATACACCTCAAGGAGTTTCCGAAGGCCATGGGAGGCAGTCCTAGTTAGACCAGTGGATCAACCAATCATCTTTTGATAAACAATCATAGTGAATTCCAGTGAACAGAAAGAAGAAAGTCTGATCTTATTGATCGTGTACATAATCCAGTACTCTTTGTAGAACATCGATGTAAATGAAGTAGTTACAAGAAGGCGGGAGGTCTAGTTGTAGCTCAGAATTTCATTAGAAACTAAAATTTAACATGAGGATTTTTGTAGAGAAAGAAACTCATTTTTAAATCCTAGTTGTATGGCCATGTTGAGGAAGCCAAACATTATCATTGTTTATAGAAAGAAGAATGAATTTTTCAATATAGAAATGACATAATGTTTTGCTTTGTTTATTGATGTTGGAGGCATGAGAGTACTAAAAAAGACATCTGTAGTGGTAGTTACAACATAGATGCCAAAGACAAGGACTATAATAGAACAATCTATAGGCTGTGAGATTCTGAAAGCTTGAGTGTACTATTGTTAGTTGGAGGGAATAACATGACTGTATGACATCATGTCATAAGAACATATGGAGTAAAAACTATAGGTAAGAAAGTGTACCAGCTTTTTGATGCCCAAAAAAGGCCATATGAACAAAGTTGGTCATCATAAAACCATCCTTTTGGGAGACATCCTTGGAGTTGATTTTTGCAAACACCCATAGGTCGAATTTAGCAGCTTTTAGAATTATAGATACATCATAACATGGCTTGTAAGCCATGTACTTTGTTAGTCAAAACCATCACCCCATAGACTTCATATATGAAATATTCACAATATTAGAGACCATCAAGACAAGGTTCTAGAGGCATGTGCTAATCAAGTGGTTGTAGTTAATCAGAAACATCTCAAACATGATAATTGGATTAAAAAAATTGGAAAATGATCCGGTTAACACCTGGTCTCACCCGCATATCCGAGTGGTTTTGAGGTGGGCCTCGGTGGTTTTGGGGGGGGAGTTGGGTTTTGAGGGGCGCCCGTAAATGATCAAAAAGTGCCCAAAAATGCATAATCATCGCCTAAAAATGATGAATCAACGCCCAAAAATAAAAATAGGGATGCGTGAATGGGGGAGTGGTTTTGGGTAGGCGGTTTGGGGGCGTGTCACGGGTGCCTAAAAACGGCTGAAAAACATCCAAAAATGAACAAATAGCTAAGTAGCGTCCAAAAATGATGGGGAAAAAATGTGTGCGCTGGGACAACAAGTAGGCGATTTGGGGGCGTACGTGAGGATCTCCAAATCTTAGTTCAATAAAATTAAATCCAAGTAGGCAGGTGGACCAGACCGATTAATAATGAATAGAGGAAAATGTAACCTAGAATTGATAATCAGATTATCAATAAGAAACCATTTATAGTTATCTATAGTGATAAGGAATACCTCTACGTAGTGTGAACAAAGAACCTGATAAATGTAAATGTGGTATCGGTGAAAGATATGATGGGCATGCAGATGAGAGCAATTGATAGGGCTAGAAATCGATGAAGGGGTATACAAACTTTTGATCTGAATGTAGTATATTTTCCAGGTTAGAGAAGCAAAGTAATAATAATATATACATCTACCAAATGTCCATACGTATAAAAATCACCAAAGAGATTCGTCTAGCCAACAAGGTTTCTCAAAAATTAAATATAAGCTCAATATGATTGTATGTTCATATATCAAGTGAGCATTAGTTATATTAAAATATTGATTGTAGATGCCTTCCTGCTTGTCCAAAGAAACCCTTTATGCATATAGAAATCGAGCAATTTCATGATAAGATGACTATTTCGTCAGTAGATTAGGAAGTCAACTCTTTGTCATATGATTACAAACTAATTGAAAATTTGTTAACTATTTTAAAGTTACTTGGTCTATTGAAGATAATAAAGTGTTAACTAAGAAACTGAGCCCAAAACTACCTGCCGTTCACATCCATTCAGCGGAGAAGTTTGATTCTTGAGATTCATTGAGCAGTTTCTTAATCCTTCAACTGTGAGACCTTGGCCTTATTGATCTCCTTGGCTCCTTGTTCGACAGATACGGTAGATGACTCGAGGTTTTCGAAATCCTTAGCTCTACTTAAATTCTTCCTATGCGGATTTGCCATGGCAGAAATCTGTTGCTTTTCCTCCACATCTAGAGCAGGGAGAGTGATGGTGTTTGGTAAAGAAGGATCACCGCTCCCTATGGATGGTGTAGTACAACACCGCACGCAATACAACCACACAAAATTAGGGAATCACCGACACCGAGGAAGGGTACAAAGGACTATGCACGGATGCATGAAATTAGGGAGTGTAGTTTCTAGATTTCTTTTTCATTTACCGCCAAATGTAAATATTGAGATGGTGGGAAATATGAAATAGACAAATTACAAAATGAAATCATATTTTGAATTGCCTCTATTGTTAAGTGTTGATGTATGAAATCATGTAATTTGCTCCATATGGCTAATTAGGGCTAATAACCCTAAAGAAAATGTAATAAATACATGCATGCTCAATAAATGATGAAATTTACAGAGTAAGCTCATATATGTATTTGGAAACTCAGATCTAATTATGAGATCATGATGATGCATAGAATGCATGTTATATGAAGAGAACCCTTAATACATGTGATGTAACCCTAATATGGTTAATGAAAGTGACATAATGTTAAATATGTCCACATAATAATGTGACACATGAGTATATCCAGTTGATGAACTGTAATCTTGAAAATGACATCAGTAAGATAAATATAAGGTAAGAATACAAGTAATCATGAGAATAACATAATGATCTAAGTAAACCTAAAACAAACACGACTAGGGTTAAGATGATCAGAATCTGATGCTAGTATATGATTTTTTTATTAACCAGGTGATGACCAGATTGTCTAGATGATCAAGATATCTATGAATCTCTGAACTCAGGTACGTGGGATTTATTAAGTATAAGACTAGTTTTCTGGTTTCCTATGATATGTAATATCTTGAATGCTCGTATTTGGATATGATTGCTTGGTTGAACTAGTATGAGTTATACTTCGCCAAATCTAATAGAACATAAATGAGTATGATGGGTTGTAGCTACTAGAGCACATAGCCTGGTGTAGATGTATGTTGCCTAGCATGGATGTATGATTCCTTGGCCCATGTTAGATGTATGATGATACTATATTGCCCACACTAGATGTAAGTCAAGTGCAAGTATGTGTAGTACAACCGCATCAAAGTGAATGTAATAAAAGGAGTGTTTACCTGATTATCACTTTAAATAATGTTTTCTTTTAATCTTTCTTTCTCAAGTTATTTCAATTATGCAAACATTTTAGTATGTATCTTTCTACCCACGTGCACAACACCTTGTGTGTTGATTCGCTGTTTCATGTATGTTTTAGGTTCAGAGTTAGCATGGGAGGAAAAATATGGGAGTGAGCAGTTGTTCAGGTTTACCTATTATCTAAGATCCTAGTTAGCATACATGTTCATAGATTGTAAAAATTTTCATTCAATATGTAATTGTAATCCAAGCTGTAATAATTCATGTTGTAAATATACATGTTATTGTTGAGAAATGTTATGGATGTATGTTCATGTATGCGTATTTCACTTCCGCATCGCTCTCTGATATGATTGGATGATGTTTTTGGATTATGACCTCTCATTCCCAATAGGGTATGGAGAAGCCAAAATCCGGGGACGTCACAGTTGGTATCAGAGCATGAACAATAGCTACACCTAACAATTGCTCACCATGAAACATAAAAATAAATTGAACCTTTAACTTGAAACCTTAGAAACTTAGTAATTTGTTATATAGGAATAAGGTTTGAATTAGCCTCTAGGTTAGAACCTACATGTTCGAGAACTAGGTTTAGACAAGTGTTTGAAACCCTTTCCATATAGAGCTCATATGTATTGGGTAGCTATACTAGTCTACACCATGCTCTCACCATTTCATTAGATTACATGGCACTAGACTATCTACTGTGTGTTGGACACTCGAGTTTGCTGGTTTGATTTTGTTTCCCAATCGGCTCGCACCTCGATAGTTTTCTCTGACGCCTTATTTCTTGGATAAAAACTATATAATATTTTATTAGATATATGTAAATATAAAAATGTGTCCCTCACATAGGAGAGTAGTGGGTGTTCATGCAATCTAAGTGAAAGGGAGTGACATCAGTCTAGAAGAGAGAATAGATCTAGATTAGAAGTCTAGAGCCTCATAAGATTATGTGATAGATAGAGTATGATGCTTTGTGCAAAAGATACTCAAAAATACAATTCTCCCTTCTTCTTCTCTTTCTTAATATATGATGATAAAAACCTCACTTGAGCTATATAGATGATTTATATATGAGGAGTCACTCGTATAAGCTTGACCTATTCTATATTTTTCCCCCTATATCATACATGTAGCACCCAAGATTGAAATCATTATAAGTTTGACAATAAAATATTCTCTTTCCCTTCATATGAAACATGAAAGATATGATGCTGAGATCATGGGATAAACTTAGTATATTTTCTTTTTCCCTGCACATAATACATGCAAGACATAAAAAGTTGAACTAATGAAATTGATATAAAGATATTTTTGGATCATAGGATATATGATTAGAAATATAGTTTGTAACTTTGATCCTTCTCAATGTATGCTTCTAAGTTGAGTATGAATATCACACCATAGGGTGAAACCCTAATGATCAAGCATGTTACGTAAGCCCTTCTTATGTAGAAAAATCCTAATATCAAGGATGAAGATAAATCTCCTCTAATGCTGAAATCATTGTAAGATGTTGATCATAAGACATATTAATGATGTTAGATTTGAACGATCTGAATATCATGGCATATAAACAAATTCCTCTTGAACATTAAAAGTATGAACAAAACATGTACCGTTAGAGGTGATGTAACCCTAAGATATCAAAATGTCATGTTATGGCTAAGACATTAAGTGATGCTTCAGCCTATATAAGGTGGGGTGGGTACACCCTAGGTGCTCTAAATCCTAAGATAATAACTTAGGGTTCATATTGATATCCCAGAAATCTACAAATGGTGGCACATATGAGGTTGGACTCCTTGATATCACCTCGAGGATGATATTCATTGAATTTCGAGGACGAAATTCCATCTAAGGTGGTGTGAATGTGATGACCCTGAATTTAGGATTCTGATACCTAACAGTGTACTTTAAGATGATGAATGTTAAGTAGATGATTGATACCAAGTTGAGTAATTGTGTTTCAATTATGGATCCTTGTCATGTAAAAGGTGTACTTGGGAGTACAATTTATGGTTATCAAACCTATTTGAGTTCAATTTTGATGAACACCTTGGTTTAACTGATTTGGATATTTATGAGGTCAAGGTACCCATTTAATAGTCTTGGTGAACTCAGGTGATATATTGATGAGCCTTGAGGTTACTACATCATAAAAAGCCTTTTGGGATGTATATGGTCAATATCCAATGGTTAAAGAAAATTATTTATGTTTCATACACCTCATTACAAGGGTTGTTGAGGAATCTTTTTGCATGGCCAAAAAGAAATGGAGTTTTTGTCCCAAACTTTGATAGTAGATAAGTTATGATATTATAAGCCTAAGTCTAAGGTTTCATGATTAAATGAGTTTCCCTATATACAATCACACATGTTTGAAGTTCTTAGATTATTTAATAAATGAGGCATCTTGAGGCCATAGTCAAATAACATTAAACCAAGATCTTGGTTGTTGTATTTGTTACACAACAATATCTTGTTTGGTTTTTTAAAAATACTAAGGGTGGCAACGCGACTGTATTACCACCATTGATGAGATTCAATGATGCAAGGATCTTTTTCAACCTCTAAAATATTGGATTTATTTAGGTTAAGAGCCTGACAGCCGGTAAGCCTGAATTACAGAGATCTTCATCTGACTGAGCCAATTACTCCGCAATATCAGGATCTACCAAACCACCCCCCAGATATCTATATTTGATGGCAAGGTGAGAGAGTTCCAACTCTGGACTTTACAGCCCTCTTCACTCAAATTTGCATATGAGGCCGAGTGTGGGGTGCCTGGCATCACCATGGAAATTAGTTGCCTATCTATTGTTCTTGGAAACCATTGTAACCACCAAACAATTTGGTATTGGGGCCGCTCACCACCTTGGGTGTATAGCAGCAGCAAGCTCAACCGTGGAGCAATGGTGGGAACCAATAGAAGAAGACAAAGGCCTCAGGAGTAGACCTTCTCCCTTCCCCACCAAGAATCTCAGGTTGGAGGTTGCAGGTGTGATGCTTCCTCCCTGCGGCAGTGTGGACCCAATGACCTAGCGGGATCGAGACCATGAGGTCTGTCTGAGGAGCCAGGTGACGGTGGCGCTCCTACCCGGATGGAGACCTGGAGCCGTGGCCAAGAACTGGAGGAGCCGAGGAAGTCTACAAGGCCATGAAAAAGATGATGGTGCATCTAGTGGCTGATGAGGAGGTCAGGGCAGTGAGGTATTGCTCACCAGAGGATAGCCCGTGCGGCGGTGCTCTATTTCACAAAGGAAACAGAGACCGTGGGCTGGATCGCTGAACGAAAGAGAAGGACGACCCGTAGGTGCTCACGCGGACGTGTACTGTGCTAGACGAGACCTGAGATTGTGATTCATGAGAAAGAGAGGAGAACATGGCCATCGATCTCTAGAGGTGCTTGCCGTGGCGGCGGCTCTCGCGTAGCAGAAGAACGGAGTCCCCCTCAGGACTTGGATGAGCACAAGATGAGGAAAAGAAGGAGATCGGGTCCAATCCCCCAAACCGACTGATCCATGATCAAACCGGGTCCAGAGGAAGTGAACTGCGCTGGACCAGATGGTTGACCCATGCCTGACCAGTAGGACCACAGGACACATGGCACAATTTGATTGGCCACTAAGAGGTAAAAACCTAGAATATATACAGTTCTTCAATAAATTGTAGAATATAGTCTACTTGTCAAAAAAATACAAATAAGGTACCGAAATGTTCAGAAAAATAAGTAGAATAACATGGGGTCATAATATCAGTCTTTTGTTGCACTAATAATAGTGATATCATATAAGATGTGAAATGCTCATATGATGGGCAATAAATATCAAACGATGCTCTAAAACTATGATAACATGTCAGTAAGTCTATATTCATGTTTATAATGCATATGATGCCTGTTATGGTCATGTTGATGTACGAAATCATGTAATTTGCTCCATATGGCTAATTAGGGCTAGTAACCCTAAAGAAAATGTAATAAATACATGCATACTCAATAAATGATGAAATTTATAGAGTAAGCTCATATCTATATTTGGAAACTCAAATTTAATTATGAGATCATGATGATGCATAGAATGCATGTTATATGAAGAGCATCCTTAATACATGTGATGTAACCCTAATATGGTTAATGAAAGTGACATAATGTTAAATATGTCCACATAATAATGTGACACATGAGTATATCCAGTTGATGAACTGTAATCCTGAAAATGACATCAGTAAGATAAATATAAGGTAAGAATACAAGTAATCATGAGAATAACATAATGATCTAAGTAAACCCTATAATGAACACGACTAGGGTTAAGATGATCGGAATCTGATGCTAGTATATGATTTTTTTATTAACCAGGTGATGACCAGATTGTCTAGATGATCAAGATATCTATGAATCTCTGAACTCAGGTACGTGGGATTTATTAAGTATAAGACTAGTTTTCCGGTTGCCTATGATATGTAATATCTTGAATGCTCATATTTGGATATGATTGCTTGGTTGAACTAGTATGAGTTATAATTCGCCAAATCTAATGGAACATAAATGAGTATGATGGGTTGTAGCTACTAGAGCACATAGCTTGGTGTGGATGTATGTTTCCTAACATGGATGTATGATTCCTTGGCCCATGTTAGATGTATGATGATACTATATTGCCCACACTAGATGTAAGTCAAGTGCAAGTATGTGCAGTACAACCGCATCAAAGTGAATGTAATAAAAGGAATGTTTACCTGATTATCGCTTTAAACAATGTTTTCTTTTAATCTTTCTTTCTCAAGTTATTTCAATTATACAAACATGTTAGTATGTATCTTTCTACCCACATGCACAACACCTTGTGTGTTGATTCGCTGTTTCACGTATGTTTTAGGTTCAGAGATAGCATGGGAGGAAAAAGATGGGAGTGAGCAGTTGTTCAGGTTTACCTATTGTCTAAGATCCTAGTTAGCATACATGTTCATAGATTGTAAAAATTTTCATTCAATATGTAATTGTAATCCAAGTTGTAATAATTCATGTTGTAAATATATATGTTATTGTCGAGAAATGTTATGGTTGTATGTTCATGTATGCGTATTTCGCTTCCGCATCGCTCTCTGATATGATTGGATGATGTTTTTGGATTCTGACCTCTCATTCCCAATAGGGTATGGAGAAGCCAAAATCCGGGGACGTCACAGTTCTCCTCCACCACATCCATTCTCACTTCTACCCACCACGGCCGTGCTGCCACCTAAAACCTAACACTTTTCACACTGATTTTCCCACAATACCCCTACTTACCCTAGTGCTTCCACCACCACCTATATATACATATGTGGTGGCCACAACACTAGGTTAGCTTCCCTAGTTTCTCCTAGCTTCCATTACTCCTCCCCTTGAGCATTTAGTGCATTTCCCTTGCATTTATGCTCTCCACCCACCATTTCCACCTCCATTTCACCTTGGAGACCTAGTTTTCTAGGTTTTCATTCATAATCCCCCATATCTTCATGCTCACCTGCACCCTTGGAGGAGAAAGGACGTCCCCAGTAGCAAGGAGGTGAAGAAGAAGGCTACTTCCCTAAGATCCATGGAGTTTCTTTCCCTTCTTCTCCTTTCTTTTGCTATTTCTTTAACTATGTGTTGCTAAGCCCCTAGTGGTGGGTTGTTTGGGGTTAAAATGTGGCTTTGATACCATGTTGGGAGGAAATGGATTGCAATGGACTCATTTTTATCTATGATGATTGCTCCATGCTTGTCTCTCATATCCCATTGCCATGCTTGTGATTTATACTTTTTGCTATTAATTGCTTATTTGGTGGTGCTTGATGATACTATGTTTCCAGGAGAATTGGGATGCATGTGGCAATCTTAGGTGTGATTCCTAGGTCCCAATGGGGGATCCCTAGCTAGTCCACTTTGTTCTTACATACCTAAACCCTCTCCTACTACTTGGTATGAGACCTAAGTTACTAGTATAAGTGGGATTGATGTGATTGCCTAGGGTCTTATAAAGGCTAGAATGGCTAGTGTCATGAGGTCAAATATCCTCATCTCTACTCCCATATATACCCTCAACCCTCAATTGCTCAATATCACTTATCCTAGAAACCTAGATTTGGCTAATCCTATTAGAAGTACACTTAACCCTAGTCTTCTACTAGTAGTATAGGGTACATTCTAATAGAATTAGTCTTATTGTTTGGTTTGGTAATCTAGATGTAAAATGAGAACCATGCTCGTCTAATAACCTCCCCCAACTAATATCAAATTTACATCCCCAAACGGCCCACCTACCCTAATCATCTTGATCTGCTTGCTTGTTTATGCTAGTCTAGTTTAGTCAGTTTTTCTTAATCTAGTTAATTGCTTAGTTTTGCTCTTTAGTGTTAACTTAGGTTCTTGCTCTTGCTAGTGGTTAGTTTAGTTCTTAATTGCTTCTTTCCTTGCTAGAGTAGTGTATCTCCTCTTTCTCTTGATTAGCTAGTTTGTTAACCTAGTTTTCTAGATTTGCTTGTTCAAGATAACTTAGGTTTAATTTCACTTTTCTTTCTTATTTGCTTAGTGTAATCACAACCAAGCCCTTTTAAAACCCTTAAACCCTAATATCCACACTAGGAACATAGCAAACACTACCCTAGCTCTAGTACCCCCTCTATCCCTGAGGACCGACCCCTTTAAAACTTGCCAATCACCTATACTCCAACAGTACCCCATGTGCTTGTGGGTGACCTGTTTAGTTTTGTGATCGACTTGGTAGGGCCAATACAAATTTCAAAAGTTTTCCCTCCTGTGTGTTTCGATCTCATGGGGTGCATCTAGTCGAGTCAAATCGGCTAGTGTGTAGCACCTCTAGTAGACGCACCACCACACTCATAGCAATGGGAAGAGGATAAGTCAAGCTTTTTCTTGAATGGATTTCTTCTATGTGTCATGGATTCTTCCTCACTTATGCATTGGTATTTACTTGGTACAAACTCTTGTGCTTTGAAGAAAATGTTCCTATTGAGGACTTCTCTTTCTCTTTTTCATTCATAGATTTAAGTTCAACTTCATAGGTTTGGAGATCTCCTAGACTCCTATGATGAGAGGTTGTTTGACACCTCTATGACTTTCACTATCTTCTCAAAGGGGTGAGGATTAGAGTGGAGGACTTGCAACATTTATGTTTAGATTTTATGTGATTATAAAGACCAACAAACCAAGAGAGTTAAGGCCGTCGAGGATGTTAGACAACCTTGAGTACATTTTGTCTAAGGACTTGATCTTGGTCCTCTAGAAGATAACAAGATGATATATGTGAGCACATTGATATTTAAATCATTCAATTGTTCCAGTTTCTTGGGTGACATAGAGTTCCTCCATTTGTCCACTATCATCTTGCATGAAGACATGTGGTTGAACTTAGAGGGGGGGGGAGCTCCGAGGAGGATGCTAACTGCCTTAGCATTGAGTTGAGCTTTCTTCATGGTGCTCTCATCTCAAGTAGTCAAATCCTCGATCACCATGATGTAGGGGAGTGACAAAGTATTCCATGATTCAAATATTGAGCCTTATATGTAGAATTGGATGCACTTCTTTCAATATTGATAGTTAGTGTAGTTAAAGATTAAGGGGTATCACCCATCTTTTCATACTTATCAGAGTATTTTCTTAAAGAAGACCTTATTCTATACAACTTGTAGGATCTATGGGCTCAAGGTGGTTGGGTGAATTCAACTAGAACAAATTAAAGCAAACTTAACATACGTCCAAATTGTATTTTGAGTTGAAATCAATGAGTAAAACAAGTAAGGATGAGATATATTGAACAACTACAAACAAAAGACACTTGTTTAAAGTAGTTTCAACTGAAAGGTCGTAGCTCCACTACCTTGAGAGTTCAACCTCTAGGATTTACAAACCTTGGGTATCACATTGTATCCAACCACTAGAGCATACACCAAGTGACCTATTTTTTTTTTAAATGGTTAGCTAGCTTACTTTTCTGAGACAAGGCTCCAAGAATCTTACAAAGGAATTACCTACCTTTATCTTGGGCTACCAACCCTACACCTTCTGTAGACATGGAATATATTCAATCAACTTGTTTGTAGAAAGATATTGAGAGAGGGGGGCTTCACATTTAACAAGTAGTGTTAGTTCTCTTACAACTTACCTATTCAATTTAATTGATGTAGCAAGTGATCAATTTTGAGGGAGTGATTAGGGGACCTTTAAGGCACAATCTTTTAAGTGCATTATAGGAACTACTTGATAATAATGGGAAGTTCACATAAATGCCCTATTTGTTGAAGGTGCATACCAGTTAGTAGACTATATTAGTACAACTTGAACCATTTTGGGAGAGTAGATAAATGTCAAACATATATATTTTATTTTTTTACCCCATCTAACGAATATAGTGAACTTTACAAAAAAAACTACAATTATAATTGTAACATCCCTGACCTGGGTTATGTACTAACCCTAGGTGTTTTGTTAAATAAAGTTGATTAGATGCTTGCACTTATCTTTTGAAAAGTAATTAAGGCTCTGGAGGAACTTATATTTCAATTTTAGTCCTTTTTGAATAATGTTGAAACATTATTTTGTTAATTTTGGACTAAAGTGAAAATTACCCAAGTTGAGGGGTTAACTTGCAAATTCCACATGGTAAGATGTTACTCTGATGTTGAGACATCATAAGAATGAATATGGTGTATTGGTATGGTTTCCACAAGCTTGGGCATCAAGATAAAGCTTGTAGAGCAAACTTTGTGCATTAAAACCTAGTTTTGGTGTAATATGCAATTTACCCAAAATCTAGGGTTCAATATGCAATATATCACCTCTAGAGGGTCTCTCATGTTTCTTGGCATCAATTAGAGCAAAGAAAATGAGAGGGTCGCCTCATTAAAGTTATCTTGGAGGAGAGAGAATCTTGACATTAAAATAATCAAGATTTAAGCATACATGCAACTTTAATTTAATTTAATACAAAAAGAAATAAATTTATTAAGGAGCCCTTCAACCAAAAGTTGAAGGATGTGTTTGCAATAGATTTGTACGAGCTTGTGCCTTGCTATGGCACAAAAAGATCTTGGTTGAGTGGAAGCCACTCACATTATTATAATAAAAAGTAATATCCACTAAAAGGATGGATATTAATATAAAACTCTTTAAGGTGCTTAATTTCTTTTCCATTAATCTTTGGATAATGGAGAGGTTTTGAAAGAAAATGAAGATGGCTTCGTGGCCAAGAAATGGAGGGGGATTTGATGGAAATTATTTTGGAATTAAAAGAAAATAATCCATTTTATCTTTCCTTGAAAATCCCTTTATGTATATCTTTTTCAAATACACTTAAGGACTTTTCCTTAGTTTCCTCTTCCCATATTTGCTTTGTCCGACCAAGGAAGAGCTCAGGAGCATGATAAGGACGACCACAAACTTTTGGTAAGGTTTTGATCATCTTCTACCTCAGGTTCATGGTGGAAACCCTAAAGCAATGCTTAATTCTTGGTTTTCTTCACCCGATTTCCAATTCTAACCATCTTTTTCATCCAATAGCTCAAGAACGGACCTTGGGCAGTTTCTGAAACTCCATCCACCATTAGAGCCGTGGAGCTTGGAGTTTGGAGATCAGATTTGAGGCGGGTTTTATAACTTTAACCCTTAAACATTGATATTGCATCAAGTTCTCTATGATTTGTTGGTTATTTTCTTCTATTTTGAACTCTTTTGATGCATTGCTGCAATTTCCATGAAAAACGGTTGCTGTTCTTGGATACACGAAGGAAGATGATGATGACATCATATTGACACGTTTCCCAAGAAAATTATTAGGTCAAACGGTTTGCATAAGTTGCTCAAACGGTTTCCCAAACCGTTTGGGAGCAAACGGTTTCACCAAACCGCATGAGGGCAAACGGTTTCAGACCGTTTGGAGGTGTTGACCAGGGTTGACCATTTGGAATTTGTTGCTAATAATTTTGTCTATTGATCCACTAAATATAATTGACAAGTTCCAATTGGTTCATGAGTTGAAGGTCCAACAATCACCAAAACCCTAATCGGGTTGAGTGCTGATTTCATAAGTGTTTGAGTTTGAAACTTGGGTTGATTGACCCAAACGGTTTCAAAACCGTTTGGGGATCACCCAAATGGTCTCAAGAACGTTTGGGGGTAACCCAAGACCGTTTGGAGGTCTAGGGTTGGATATGGTTAAGTGTTCGAAGATCCAAAGATATGGTATTAACCCTAATCGGCTAAGTGCTGATTTTGCATTGGAATGAGTTGATGTTTTGGGTTGATTGACCCAAACAGTTTCAAAACCATTTGGGGATCACCCAAACGGTCTCAAGACCATTTTGTGATCACCCAAGACCGTTTGGAGGTCTAGGTTTAAGTATGGTTGAGCAATTGAAGGTCCAAAGATATTAAGTTGAAGTACAATCAAGTGTTGATTTGGTGACCAATCCTAGGATCCAAATTTTAATTGAATGACATGGTTGATGATGATGTGATGGGAAAACGGTCTCAAGACCGTTTGGAGGTCATCCAAACGATCCTAAGACCATTTGGGGGTCACCCAAGACCGTTTGGAGGTCTAGGGTTGACTATGGTGAGGTGTTTGGAGATCTAAAGGTATTGAGTTGAAGAGTAATCAATTGTTGATTTGGTGAGCAATCCAATGAACCAAAACCTAATTGGTTGACTTGGATTTTGATGTGGACATGGGAAAACGGTCTCAAGACCGTTTTTAGGTCATCCAAACAACCTCAAGACTGTTTGGGGTCAGGTCATGTTCAATTTGGATGAAGGTTCAATGGTTTCAAAGTTACCAATCTCACATTGATTAATGTTGAAGGATCATCGATTCCAAACCCTAATCCAATTGATTCAAACCCTAATTGATGATTAATTGAGGGTCAATTGAGGGTCAAATTAGTTGAGGGTTGACATATTCAACTCAATTGAAGTATGGTGATTGGTCCAATTGATGATTGGTTACATGAATTCAATGGTGGAAGGAACCAACATTGGAAACCCTAATTCAATTTGACTTGTTGAGACTATTTTTGGTCCTTGTGGTTTTGAGGAGGTTTGGACCAAACAGTCTCAAGAACGTTTGATTCCAAACGGTCTCAAGACCGTTTGGGACCAAACGGTCCCAAACCGTTTAGGTTCATGCGGTTTCCAAACCGATTGAGTTCATGCGGTTTCAAAAGTCAACTTTGGGCAACGGTCTTCACCACCTACTTTACTAAACGGTTTCAAGGTGGTACTTTAGCAAACGGTTTCATTGGTTGCTCAAGACCATTTGAGGTCTGATTTGGTCAAGACCTTTTAGGGTCTATAAGGCCAAAACCGTTTGGTGGATAAATAACCAAAACCGCATGGGTACTTAAAGTGGTTAAAGGACAAAGTGATTAGTTGACTAATACATGATGTGATCAAAGATGATTATAGTAATTACATCCAAATGGGATGAGGTGATTAGTACCCTTTGAATAATTAAGCCTTAATGGTCATGGTGACAATGACATAACCCATGATGTCAATTCTTCCTCAAGAGTGAGTTGACTTAACCTAATCAAGACTGAAGCACACATCATCTTTCAAAGATGAAATAGAAGATTGCCTACATGAATGATAATTAAGTAATGGACTTATAATATGAATGAATGTCTAATTAGGGTATGATCCTTCATAATGAGATCATGAAACCCTAATTATGATGGTTAATGAATCATAACCCTAACTAAGGGTATTGATAGGTGAAATCCTAATACATGATGATAGTATGACCTTAATTCATAATGATGACATGAGAAACCCTAATTCAAGGTACTATGATGTTCACTCCTAATTGGGGTGAATAGTAAACCCTAATTATGGGTTGTTGGTTATAAACCCTAATCTAGGGTGATGTGATGTGAATAGTAAACCCTAATTATGGGTTGTTGGTTATAAACCCTAATCTAGGGTGATGTGATGTGAATAGTAAACCCTAATTCCAAATAAGGTGAATGAATATATGAAACCCTAATTCTGGGTTATACTTTATACTAAGAAGCTCTAAGGTTGGATAATGAAATGATGAGTCATTATCCTATTTGAGATAAAGGGGATTATTAACCCTAATTGAATTAAAAAGGGAAACCCTAACCCTAGCAAGGGCATAGTGGTGTAACCCTTGAATAATGATGTCATAATTGTTTTGCAATATGCTGATATGAAATTGATGTATCTGTTATCATCTGTACTAATCATGAAGGTTTTATGAGATATTGAATATAGCTAGGTATGAGCTATGATGCTTTGTTTATTGAAAGTATTTTATGAGCTTTGTAAGCAATGATATGTTATGTTACCTAGTGAAAGGTAACAAAAGAGATCGATAGGCTGTAAGAGCCATGTGAAATACCTGCATTGCAATTATCATGTTTACACTGTCAAATGACTTGTTAGCATTATGTTAACTGTTAAAGTGGTAACAAGTATATTGATGATCTAAGGGTTTGAACACCCATATTCTTGAATCATGATGATGAGATGATAAGGGATTGAGATTCCAATGTTAGCAAAGCTGTGAAATGAACTTGATAGAAATAGTACTCATTCTTTATAGCAATTGTTATAATGTTTTATGTTTGAAAACATGCCTGATGCTAAAAGAATGTTGTAATGTACTTAATTAATCAAGTGAAATGACATCATGTAAAACCCTGACCATAGATCCATCATCGTCAGCAGTTAGGTGATGGTGAAATAGGTTTTCCTAAGGGAACTCCTGGAGAGCATACTTTTGAGTATGTGGGGGCAATGGGCACGAATATCCTTACGTCCTAATGAAGGAATTGATGTAAGACAAACATTAAATCTCTCAATCCTTCATTATATGTATATTTCGGGATGATGTATCACAAATCTCTCGATGATGATGTTAATGCCGAATCGATGCGAGATAAACAAGAAATCCCTTGATTGCGAAGAGAGTACATCATGCCATTGTAACTCTAATAGCGAAGTTGCCAGTATACCCTGGAAAGCTATATTTATAGCAGAGACACAAGATGTCCTGCATGTTGTTCCTCACACTGACTAAGGAAGATGAGGTCATAGAAATCCGGCTCTTCGGATGACCTATGTATGGTACCGATTTCGATTTCGCAATGGTCGGTTGGAGTATGAGCGGTATACCTCATCTCCTCAGGGCATAAGTTGTTTGTAAAATGTAATCAACTGTGTAGCATATTTGTTTAGGGTTGAACTACAAGAAATAATGATTATTGATACATTGTTTATTATATCTTAGAAAGATAATGGATATACATGTTCTTCATATTCCTTATTAAATGAATGATTTGCTACTTAATCAAGTTATAATTGAAATGATTGCACAGAGAATACTGCTCTACTTAGCTTAATCAATGATTTATCTATTGTTGAATATTTATAATTCTACGGCTCAGTGTTATTCTATTACCAGCAATAACAATGTTTCTAGCAGAGAGTTATACCTCTCGCTAGGACAATTTTCAATTGTCTCACCCCCGTGGGATTCAACTTTTTAGGTAGACGCCGAGGAAGAAGAAACCCTTCAGTGGGTGAGAAGCAACATCAGCCACAACAACAACAACAACAACAACAAGGACAACAGTGATCCACAGGTGGAGACACTGTTTGTCAAGTCTTATATAGAGAGAGAGTCCTATGTGTCATCTTTGTACTCTCAGGTCCTAGGAGTCAGTAGATGGTTCGATATAGATCTGAGATTTTTGGCTTGATGCCTCAAGATTTTGTATACTTCTTATGTACAGTTTAACTAGGCAGTCAATGTTATGACTCTCGAGATGAGATTATACAGAGATGTATTGATGAATCAGCATGTAAATAACTTACTTTGGTTCTTTATGATAGAGTTTTACCGTTTGTGGATTTCTTTACAAAAAGTTTTAAATTTTTAGTGATTTTCAGTAATTTCGCTGCTAATAATTCACTTCCGCATTAATTAATCATGTTTTCATAAGTTGGATGCCACAATTGTTGGTATCAGAGCTCTAGGTTCGCTGAGTCTATAGAGACATAGGACTAGGGTTATTGAGTATGTTCTAGTTTCTTCCAGTCTATCTGATAGTGTCTTCTGCTCATATAGGAGGAGAAGAGAAAACTAAAGATGTCTGGATCACATGATGAACATGTTGCTGAGAGTAGTGTCGCTGCACCCAGAGGAGGTGCAAGAGACCAAGGAAGGGAGGAACCTGTGCCTGAACCACCCCAGTTCAATCAAGATAACATGGGGAATCTATCCTTCCAAGCCATGTTTGGACAGTTTATAGCTGCCATGACACATATGACTGATAGAATGCCCATACCCGCACCTAGGGCACCTACCCATGATGAAAGACAAGGAACCGACAAGACGTTTGAACGACTACGCCGGGTTGGAGCCACGGAATATGATGGGACAGCTGACCCAGCAGATGTTGACATGTGGCTAATAGAGTTAGAGAAGGCCTTTAGAATCCTGAAAATCCCAGAAGCTGAGAAGGTTAGACATGATGTATACCTTCTCAAAGGGAGTGCTGGTCACTGGTGGACCATAGAGGAAGTGAAAAGTCCAAGTGTGGAAATTGAATGGGAAGTGTTCTGACGGGAATTTGTTAACATATACTTTCCTAAGACCTTTATGGATGATAAAATCTCTCAGTTTGAGAGGTTAAGGCAAGGATCAATGAACATTAGTGAGTATGAAGCTAAGTTCATGGAACTTTTGCGGTTCTGTCTGCATATGGCAACCACAGATGAAGAGCGGATTCGGCGTTTTGAGAAAGGATTAAACGCTGAGTTGACTACCCCTGTGTCTGCTCTGGAGAACAGGGAAAGATTTTCTACTTTTATGGAGTCTTTCAGAAGGATAGAGAGGTCTATGACTGAGAAGAGACAGACCAAGAACAAGAAGGTGTATCCCCAGTTCCAAGGGTCCTCATCCAAGGGTTTCAAGAAACCAAGATTTTTCGTGCCTACACCACCACCTAGATTTAGTACCCAGACACAGTGGATGTCAAATAGGGGTAGAGGACGGAGTTTACCACCAGAAGGAGCCCGCAGCTCAGCATCTGTATCGGTTATAGGACCATCCAGACCACAGCAGGGGATCATAAGCTATTTTATATGTAGAAAGGTGGGACATATGATGAAGGATTGCAGAGCTCGAGAGGCAAGTGTGACTCAACCCCAAAGGCAGAGTCAGCAAGGTTCTCAAAGGAGACAGTTTCCAGGTAGTGCTAGAGGATGTGGACAAGCATCCCAAGCTGGATCATCGGCGCCCAATCATCGAGCACCGAATCAACCACAGGCAACAACGAGATTCTATGCGATGAATCCACCTGATGCAGTGATCAACCCTCAGGTTGTGACAGGTCAGATGAAACTATTTATTTCTGATATGTCTACATCCTGCATCGTATCTGTTTTAATTGATCCGGGTGCTACGCATTCCTTTATCACTCGAAGAGTGATTCTTGACTGCAACATGACTACCAGTCATAGAGCAGATAGTCTGTTGTTAGAAACTCCTTTGATGGGATCTGTTGTGTTGCAGGAGGTGTGTTCTCCCTACATTCTTTTCTTTTCTGAACATCACATTCAAGTGGATCTTATACCACTTGAAATGCACGGGTTCGGTATAATCCTCGGAATGGATACCTTAGAAAGGTATAAGGTTGTCTTGGATTGTGAGTCCAAGCAAGTTGTGTTCACCGATGATAGTGACACATGGATCTTTCAAGGATATAGAAAGATTCTTTCGACCTGTCTTGTGTCAGCTATGGTAGCTGAGAAGTTGTTGAGGCAAGGATGCCTTGCACTCTTGGCCCATGTGGTAGATACCACTATGGAGAGTTCTAATCCTACTGAAGTTCCTGTAGTCAGGGAACTTGAAGATGTATTTCCTGAAGAACTTACAGGTGTACCTCCACTCCGAGAGATTGATTTTGAGATTAATCTAATCTCGGGCACGCAACCAATAGCACAAACACCATATAGGATGGTGCCTGCTGAGATGGCAGAACTCAAGAAACAACTGCAAGAGTTGCTTGAGAAGGGTTTCATCCGACCAAGCACTTCACCCTGGGGTGCTCCGGTCCTTTTTGTTAAAAAGAAGGATGGGTCAATGTGATTGTGCATTGATTACAGGCAGTTAAATAAAGTAACGATAAAGAATATGTATCCTTTACCGAGGATTGATGATCTCTTTGACCAGTTGTGTGGTGCAACAATCTTCTCAAATATAGATTTGAGGTTGGGATATCATCAGCTGCGTATTAAGGAGGGTGACATACCTAAGTCTGCCTTCAGGACAAGGTATGGTCACTATGAGTTCACAGTTATGTCGTTTGGACTAACTAATGCACCAGTTGCATTTATGGAACTCATGAATAGAATCTTTCGACCTTTTCTTGATCAGTGTGTAGTCGTCTTTATAGATGACATACTGATCTACAATAGAGATGCTCAACAACATGAGAAACATCTTCATCAGGCTCTAACTTTGCTAAGAGAGCATAAGTTAAATGCTAAGTTTAGCAAGTGTGAGTTTTGGTTACCAGAAGTTTCTTTTCTTAGACACGTAATATCTGCTTCAGGTATTCGTGTTGACCCGTAGAATTTGTCCTGCAATGGGAACAGCGAAGACACTGACGGAGATTCGCATTTTCTTAGGGTTAGCAGGCTATTATAGGAGGTTCAATAAGAACTTCAATTCTATAGCCTTAACCAAGTTGACCAGGAAGGATGTTCCTTTTGCCTAGAATGACAAGTGTCAGTAATCATTCCAGTTGTTGAAGGAGAGGCTGACAAGTGCACCTATGCTAGTATTACCTGAACAAGGGAAAGGGTATATAGTTTTTTGTGATGCTTCTAAGAATGGACTAGGATGTGTGTTAATGCAGGATAAACAAGTGATTTCTTTTGCTTCTCGATAGCTTAAGAAACACGAGGAAAATTATCCAACACACAATTTAGAACTAGCTGTTGTAGTCCATGCTTTGAAGATATGGAGACATTATCTCTATGGAGAGACATTCCAAATTTTCACAAACCATAAGAACCTAAAGTACATCTTCTCTCAACATGAGCTTAACATGAGGCAACGCCGCTGGATGGAGTTAATCAAGGACTATGATTGTACGATTGATTATCATCCAGGGAAGGCCAATGTGGTTGTTGATGCTTTGAGTAGGAAATCAGCAACACCAGCCCTAGACAGAGCACAGTTGAATTCTTTGGTGTGCTCTAGGAGGGATATGCTTATCTCTTTAAGGAAAGACAATGTACAGTTAAAAGTATCATTGTTATCTGGGTTGCTAGCTGAGATGTACATAAAACCTACTCTGAGATAGCAGATTAAGGAGGCACAACAAGAGGATGTTGTAGTTAAACAGATTAGATCAGAGTATGATAGTGAGAAATGAGATGGTTTCCATGATTTAGATGATCAGGTAGCCTGCTATCATGGTAGAATGATAGTACCTGATGTTGATAACTTAAGGAAGTTAGTCCTGGAAGAAGCTCATTCTTCAATGTATGCTATGCATCCAGGAAGCACCAAGATGTATCATAACTTGAAAGATATGTATTGGTGGCCTGGTTTGAAGAAGGATGTTGCTGAGTTCATTATGCGGTGTTCGGTGTGTTAGCAAGTTAAAGCTGAACACCAAAAGCCTGTAGGAACACTGCAACCTTTGCCCATACCACAGTGGAAGTGGGATCATGTAACCATGGATTTTGTGGTTGGGTTACCCAGATCAGCCAAAGGTCATGATTCCATATGGGTGATAGTTGATAGGTTGATAAAGACAACACATTTCTTACATGTCAAAACAACCTATTCTGCTGAGAAGCTGGCACAGTTATATGTGGATGACATAGTGTAGCTGCATGGAGTCCCAGTTACCATTGTTTCTGACAGAGGTCCCCAGTTTACGAGTCATTTTTGGGAATGACTTCATAAAGCTTTAGGCACACAGTTAAGGTTTAGTACAACCTTTCATCCTCAGACTGATGGACAATCAGAAAGGACTATACATACCTTGGAGGACTTGGTTAGGGCATGTGTCCTTTAGTTTATAGGAAGTTGGGATCTACATCTAAGCTTGATAGAGTTTGCCTATAATAACAGCTATCAACATAGTATCGGCATGGCACCTTATGAAGCTTTGTATGGTAGACATTGTAGATCTCCCCTATGTTGGTATGGAACTGGTGAATATCAACTTTTGGGTCCTGATCTTGTGTAGCAGACCACTGAAAAGATTAAAATAATACAACAACAGTTGAAGACTGCACAGGATAGGCAGAAATCCTACGCTGATAAGCATCGTAGACCTTTAGAATTCCAGGTTGGAGACAGAGTGTACCTCAAGGTCTCACCTTGGAAGGGAGTTCTTAGGTTTGGAAGGAAAGGAAAGTTAGCTCCTAGATTTATGGGGCCTTATCCAATCATTGAACGGATTGGAAAGGTAGCTTATAAGTTGGAGTTACCACCTGAGCTACAAAAGTTACACCCAGTGTTCCACATTTCCATGTTAAGGAAATGTCATCCTGACACAGAATCAGTTCTGCAGCCTATGGAAAAAGAATTGAATGATGGTATATCCTATGTTGAAGGACCTATGTTGATTCTTGATAGAAGGATCAAGAATCTAAAGAAGAAAGGCATTAGTGTTGTAAAAATCCTCTGGAATCACCGTGGCGTTGAAGAAGATACATGGGAACTAGAGGAAGAAATGAGGAGGAAATACCCTACTCTTTTCTCTTAAAATGTTTTGTTTATGATTTCGGGGACGAAATCCTTGTAAGGGGTGGATAATTTGTAACATCCCTGACCTGGGTTATGTACTAACCCTAGGTGTTTTGTTTAATAAAGTTGATTATATGCTTGCACTTATCTTTTGAAAAGTAATTAAGGCTCTGGAGGAACTTATATTTCAATTTTAGTCCTTTTTTAACAATGTTGAAACATTGTTTTATTAATTTTGGACTAAAGTGCAAATTACCCAAGTTGAGGGGTTAACATGCAAATTCCACATGGTAAGATTATTCTCTGATGTTGAGACATCATAAGAATGAATATAGTGTAGTGGTATGGTTTCCACAAGCTTGGGCATCAAGATAAATCTTGTAGAGCAAACTTTGTGCATTAAAACCTAGTTTTGGTGTAATGTGCAATTTACCCAAAATCTAGGGTTCAATATGCAATATATCACCTCTAGAGGGTATCTCATGTTTCTTGGCATCAATTATAGCAAATAAAATGAGAGGGGTGCCTAATTTGAGTTATCTTGGAGAAGAGAGAATCTTAACATTAAAATAATCAAGATTTAAGCATATATGGAACTTTAATTTAATTTAATGCAAAAAGAAATAAATTTATTAAGGAGCCCTTCAACCAAAAATTGAAGGATGTGTTTGCAATAGAGTTGGACGATCTTGTGCCTTGCTATGGCACAAAAAGATCTTGGTTGAGTGGAATCCACTCACATTATTATAATAAAAAGTAATATCCACTAAAAGGATGGATATTAATATAAAACTCTTTAAGGTGCTTAATTTATTTTCCATTAATCTTTGGATAATGGAGAGGTTTTGCAAGAACATGAAGATGGATTCGTGGCCAAGAAATGGAGGGGGATTTTATGGAAAATATTTTGGAATTAAAAGAAAATAATCCATTTTCTCTTTCCTTGAAAATCCCTTTATGTATATCTTTTTCCAATACACTTAAGGACTTTTCCTTAGTTTCCTCTTCCCATCTTTGCTTTGTCCGACCAAGGAAGAGCTCAGGAGCAGGCGAAGGACGACCACAACCTGTTGGTAAGGTTTTGATCATCTTCTACCTCGGGTTCATGGTGGAAACCCTAAAGCAATGCTTAATTCTTGGTTTTCTTCACCCGATTTCCAATTCTAACCATCTTTTTCATCCAATAGCTCAAGAACGGACCTTGGGCAGTTGCTGGAACTCCATCCACCATTAGATCCGTGGAGCTTGGAGCTTGGAGATCAGATTTGAGGCGGGTTTTATAACTTTAACCCTTAAACATTGATATTGCATCAAGTTCTCTATGATTTGTTGGTTATTTTCTTCTATTTTGAACTCTTTTGATGCATTGCTGCAATTTCCATGAAAAACGGCTGTTGTTCTTGGATGCACGAAGGAAGATTATGATGACATCATATTTACACGTTTCCCAAGAAAATTATTAGGTCAAACGGTTTGCATAAGTTGCTCAAACGGCTTCCCAAACCGTTTGGGAGCAAACGGTTTCAAACCGTTTGAGATGAAATAGTTTCACCAAACCGCATGAGGGCAAACGGTTTCAGACCGTTTGGAGGTGTTGACCAGGGTTGATCGTTTGGGAATTTGTTGCTAATAATGTTGGTTATTGATCCACTAAATATAATTGACTAGTTCCAATTGGTTCATGAGTTGAAGGTCCAACAATCACCAAAACCCTAATCGGGTTGAGTGTTGATTTCATAAGTGTTTGAGTTTGAAACTTGGGTTGATTGACCCAAACGATTTCAAAACCATTTGGGGATCACCCAAACGGTCTCAAGACCGTTTGGGGGTCACCCAAGACCGTTTGGAGGTATAGGGTTGGATATGGTTAAGTGTTGGAAGATCCAAAGATATGGTATTAACCCTAATCGGCTAAGTGCTGATTTTGCATTGGAATGAGTTGATGTTTTGGGTTGATTGACCCAAACGGTTTCAAAACCATTTGGGGATCACCCAAACGGTCTCAAGACCGTTTGGTGATCACCCAAGACCATTTGGAGGTCTAGGGTTAAGTATGGTTGAGCAATTGAAGGTCCAAAGATATTAAGTTGAAGTACAATCAAGTGCTGATTTGGTGACCAATCCTAGGATCCAAACTTTAATTGAATGACATGGTTGATGATGATGTGATGGGAAAACGGTCTCAAGACCGTTTGGAGGTCATCCAAATGATCCCAAGACCGTTTGGGTGTCACCCAAGACCGTTTGGAGGTCTAGGGTTGACTATGGTGAGGTGTTTGGAGATCTAAAGGTATTGAGTTGAAGAGTAATCAATTGCTGATTTGGCGAGCAATCCAATGAACCAAACCCTAATTGGTTGACTTGGATTTTGATGTGGAGATGGTCAAATGGTCTCAAGACCATTTGGAGGTCATCCAAACAACCTCAATACCGTTTGGGGTCAGGTCATGTTCAATTTGGATGAAGGTTTAATGGTTTCAAAGTTACCAATCTCACATTGATTAATGTTTAAGGATCATCGATTCCAAACCCTAATACAATTGATTCAAACCCTAATTGATGATTAATTGAGGGTCAAATTAGTTGAAGGTTGACCTATTCAACTCAATTGAAGTATGGTGATTGGTCCAATTGATGATTGGTTACATGAATTCAATGGTGGAAGGAACCAACATTAGAAACCCTAATTCAATTTGACTTATTGAGACTATTTTTGGTCCTTGCGGTTTTGAGGAGGTTTGGACCAAACGATCTCAAGATTGTTTGAGTTCAAACGGCCTCAAGACCGTTTGGGACCAAACGATCCCAAACCGTTTAGGTTCCTGCAGTTTCCAAACCGATTGAGTTCTTGCGGTTTCAAAAGTCAACTTTGAGCAAACGGTCTTCACCACCTACTTTACTAAACAGTTTCAAGGTGGTACTTTAGCAAACAGTTTCATTGGTTTCTCAAGACCGTTTGAGGTTTGATTTGGTCAAGACCGTTTAGGGTCTATAAGGCCAAAACCATTTGGTGGATAATTAACCAAAATCGCATGGGTACTTAAAGTGGTTAAAGGGCAAAGTGATTAGTTGACTAATACATGATGTGATCAAAGATGATTATAGTAATTACATCCTAATGGGATGAGGTGATTAGTACCCTTTCAATAGTTAAGCCTTAATGGTCATGGTGACAATGACATAACCCATGATGTCAATTCTTCCTCAAGAGTGAGTTGACTTAACCTAATCAAGACTGAAGCATACATCATCTTTCAAAGATGAAAGAGAAGATTGCCTACATGGATGATAATTAAGTAATGGACTTCTAATATGAATGAATGTCTAATTAGGGTATGATCCTTCAAAATGAGATCATGAAACCCTAATTATGATGGTTAATGAATCATAACCCTAACTAAGGGTATTGATAGGTGAAATCCTAATACATGATGATAGTATGACCTTAATTCATAATGATGACATGAGAAACCCTAATTCAAGGTACTATGATGTTCACTCCTAATTGGGGTGAATAGTAAACCCTAATTATGGGTTGTTGGTTATAAACCCTAATCTAGGGTGATGTGATGTGAATAGTAAACCCTAATTATGGGTTGTTGGTTATAAACCCTAATCTAGGGTGATGTGATGTGAATAGTAAACCCTAATTCCAAATAAGGTGAATGAATAGATGAAACCCTAATTCCGGGTTATACTTTATACTAAGAAGCTCTAAGGTTGGATAATGAAATGATGAGTCATTATCCTATTTGAGATAAAGGGGATGATTAACCCTAATTGAATTAAAAAGTGAAACCCTAACCCTAGCAAGGGCATAGTGGTGTAACCCTTGAATAATGAAGTCATAATTGTTTTGCAATATGCTGATATGAAATTGATGTATCTGTTATCATCTGTACTAATCATGCAGGTTTTATGAGATATTGAATATAGCTAGGTATGAGCTATGATGCTTTGTTTATTGAAAGTATTTTATGAGCTTTGTAAGCAATGATATGCTATGTTACCTAGTAAAAGGTAATAAAAGAGATCGATAGGCTGTAAGAGCCATGTGAAATACCTGCATTGCAATTATCATGTTTACACTGTCAAATGACTTGTTAGCATTATGTTACCTGCTAAAGTGGTAACAAGTATATTGATGATCTAAGGGTTTGAACACCCATATTCTTGAATCATGATGATGAGATGATAAGGGATTGAGATTCCGATGTTAGCAAAGCTGTGAAATGAACTTGATAGAAATAGTACTCATTCTTTATAACAATTGTTATAATGTTTTATGTTTGAAAACATGCCTGATGCTAAAAGAATGTTGTAATGTACTTAATTAATCAAGTGAAATGACATCATGTAGAGCCCTGACCATAGATCCATCATCGTCAACAGTTAGGTGATGGTGAAATAGGTTTTCCTAAGGGAACTCCTGGAGAGCATACTTTTGAGTATGTGGGGGCAATGGGCGTGAATATCCTTACGTCCTAATGGAGGAATTGATGTGAGACAAACATTAAAACTCTCAACCATTCATTATATGTATATACCGGGATGATGTATCATAAATCTCTCGATGATGATGTTAATGTCGAATCGATGTGAGATAAACAAGAAATCCCTCGATTGCAAAGAGAGTACAACATGCCACTGTAACTCTAATAGAGAAGTTGCCAGTATACCCTGGAAAGCTATATTTATAGCAGAGACACAAGATGTCCTGCATGTTGTTCCTCACACTGTCTGAGGAAGATGAGGTCATAGAAATCCGGCTCTTCTGATGACCTATGTATGGTACCGATTTCGATTTCGCAATGGTCGGTTGGAGTATGAGCGGTATACCTCATCTCCTTAGGGCATAAGTTGTTTGTAAAATGTAATCAGCCGTGTAGCATATTTGCTTAGGATTGAACTACGAGAAACAATGATTATTGATACATTGTTTATTATATCTTAGAAAGATAAAGGATATACATGTTCTTCATATTCCTTATTAAATGAATGACTTGCTACTTAATCAAGTTATAATTGAAATGATTGCACAAAGAATACTGCTCTAGTTAGCTCAATCAATGATTTATCTGTTGTTGAATAATTATAATTCTATTGCTCAGTGTTATTCTATTACCAACAATAACAATGTTTCCGACAGAGAGTTATATCTCTCGCTGGGACAATTTTCAATTGTCTCACCCCCGTGGGATTCAACTTTTTAGGTAGATGCCGAGGAAGAAGAAACCCTTCAGTGGGTGAGCAGCAACAACAGCCACAGCAGCAGCAGCAACAACAAGGACAACAGTGATCCACAGGTGGAGACACTGTTTGTCAAGTCTTGTATATAGAGAGAGTCCTATGTGTCGTCTCTGTACTCTCAGATCCTAGGATTAGTAGATGGTTCGATATAGATATAAGATTTTTGGCTTGATGCCTCGAGATTTTGTATACTGCTTATGTACAGTTTAACTGGGCAGTCAATGTTATGACTCTCTGTATGAGATGATATAGAGATGTATTGATGAATCAACATGTAAATAACTTACTTTGGTTCTTTATGATAAAGTTTTACTATTTGTGGATTTCTTTACAAAAAGTTTTTAATTTTTAGTGATGTTTAGTAATTCCGCTGCTAATAATTCACTTATGCATTAATTAATCCTGTTTTCATAAGTTGGATGCCACAATAATTGCCCCCATCTCATGTCATTTTGTACTTTAATCACATATAAACATTGTAGAGTGCATGCTATTTTCCCAATAAATGGTTTACTTTCAAGTCAACTTATGGACATTCTTTGCATGTTTTTTAGGTACTTGGACCACACTTTGGATGGATGGGAGAGAAGGAGGATGATCTAAGGGTTCATCCACCCTTGAAGGAACCTAAGGATGGTTCAAGAGCTTCTCCAACCTACCCTAGCGGCCAAGGGTCAACTTAGAGGAAAGGACTTCAAGGATTTCCAAAGCAAAGATGAAAGTTCAAGAAAAAGCCACTGTGGTAACAAGGAAAGGTTGTGTTGGCAATTTCAAAATTACAGTTAAGTCACAATGGATTAGCAACCTTAGAAAAGTCTAGCAGCAAGACCGTGCCAAGAAGACCCTTGCACAGTTGTGCCATCCAAAATGATTGTGTTGCTCATAGTCCACGATGTCCATGTCATGAGGAAGGACCACAATCCAAGCCCCCTAGAATGGCGTACTACCTCACAACCACCATGATTATGCTCCCCAACATGCTCGTTCTACCAGCTTCTAAAAATACACCCTCATATGTGATTTTTTTTCTTTTCCTCAACATGCCTATTCTCCTTCAGCACGACCATGCTACCTTCCACCCACCAAGGTCATTATGCCCAGAATGGTTGTGCTGCTAGCAAAACCACAATGATTTCAACATTGCTTTTCCTATTTTGCCCCTTCTTAACCCTATGCTTCCCTAGCCCCTATATATGCATGAGTGGCATTTGGGAGAAAACGGTTAGCACTTTTTAACCTTCCTAGATTTTTCTACCAATTCATTTTAAGCTCCTACCTAATCCCACACACTCCCACTTTATTTCCACCATCCCCAACCTCAAAACCCTAGTTTTACAAGGTTTTTCCTACTTCCATTCACCTTTTGCATGCCATCCAACCACCAAAGAGGGAGGAGAATGAGCTGCAGCTACTGGAGGTGAAGATGAATAGGACTTTCACAAGATTCCATGGCTATTCCCCTTTTTACTTCTTCTTTTAGTATTTTTTCCGTGAGTAGCTAATCCCCTCTAGGTGGGTAGTTGGGGTAAAATGTGACTTTGATACCTTATGGGGGTAAGTAACTTATAAACTCTACTATTTTGTTTTAAATTGATTATTTTCTACTTCTATATTATTTCCCATAAATTATCTTGTGATTTGTGCTTGAAACCACCTAGGTATAGGAGAAAGTGGCATATATGTAGCTATTTTGGGATTTGCTCCTAGGTCCAACTAGTGGATACCTATCTAGAACCCCATCTTCCTACATATATATCCCTTCTTCAACCCCTATGTGTGAGATCTAAGTATCTAGTTTAGAAGTACTTAGTGCAACTGGCTTGGATCTATCTAAAGACTAGATGGTGAGTGATGTGAGGTGAAAAACCCTCATTTCCATCCTCCATTACAACCCTTGACCCCTGATTTCCCTAAGAACTTCTATCGTAGAAACCTAGAATTGATTAGATCCTAGTAGAATTCCACCTAAACCATAATCCAAATGAGCATATCAAGCTTGGATAGGGGGTTCTAGGGTGTAGTTTCTCTTCACACATCCTATTTCATCCATGCCCAATTAGTAATTTAGGGTAATTTTACTGCATCTATCTTGTTGTTTGGTTTAACAATCTAAATGAATGAGTACAATTTGCATGTTATGACCTCCAACCTAGGTTCTAGTCACATTACCCCAAACATCCCACATTTCATAGCTTGCTCAAAACCCTAATTGCTTCCTTGATAGATGATTCTTGCTTAGCAAGTTGCTTTACTTGCCTTTTTATTTAATTGTCTTGTTCTTGGTAACTAGGTCTTTCTAGTGTAATTAGTATCCCTTGTGCTTGGTTGTGCTTGTTTTAGCTAGTTAGTTGCTAGTTTAGTCATTCTCTAGTTGGTAATTGCTAGTCTAGTGTAGTTTCTTACTTGGCTTAACTAGTTGCCAACCCTAGGTTGTTAATTAGAACTACTTTCCTAGTCTAGTGTTAACGTTAGTTCTTGCCTTGATCGCCTTAGTCTAAATTTCTCTCTTTTTTTGGTCTCCCAAAGCGTGTTGCTCCCTTTTTTTATTTTTGGAAAAAGTACAAAACTATCACCGAGGCAGAAAAAAGACCACTAGGGTGTCCAAGAAGAAAAAACTATAAAAGAAAAGACAAACAAGAGCTATCTATACAAGGGAATCTATATCCTTTTTAACTCGCTTCCAGATCTGGGAAGCACTAGTATCCAACCCCACAAAAATTCTTTGATTCCTCTCGCTCCAGATGGCATAGGCAATTAGATGTGAGCAAATCCTACTCTTCAGACCAGAAAAATGGATAAGACTCAGAATAGAAACGGGAATAGAAGGGACATACCCCTCCCCACAAGATAGCTCCCAAATACTCAAGGAAAATGGACAATCAAACAGGATATGACCAAGATCCTCTACATTATCTCTGCATAACTCACATCTAGAGGCGAAAGCAAGACCTCTATGCTTCAAGTGATTATGAGTGAGAAGCTTATCAAGCATTATCCTCCACATAAGAAATATGCATCTCATCGGGGCTTTAGTTTTCCAGACCCAATTGTCCCAAACCACCAGAGCCTTCTTCTCCCTAAGTACCTCCCATAAGTCTTTCAGCTTATGGGGCACAACGTCATCAAGATAAATACAACCAGCTGATTCAGAAGAAGGAAAATAATTTGCTCTAATGGTACCCAAAATCCTTGAGTAGTGTCTAGACTTACACTCAATCCAAGCGCCATTGTTCAAGAGACTGCCAATATTAGTAAGCTTACCTTTACCAAGCTTCATAATATCAGTATGATCAAGAAGACTTTCCAAGAATTCGCCATTAGGAAGCCAAGGTTCTCTCCATATAAGAGTATCAGTATTGGGTTTAACAGAAATTCTTTTGACAATCATGTTCCTGGTTCGTAAGATATAGGACCACATCCAGGAGGAATTAGAAGAGCTGCTACGGCTCCAAATAGAGTCACCCTTGAGATATCTCGAATGGACCCATCAAACCCAAAGAGAATCTTTCTTCATGGCAATACTCCAGATATTCTTCACCACACATGCTTTAACCATATCAATAGAAAGTTTAATACCCAAGCTGCCTTATTTCTTCGGTTTACAAACATTGCTCCACGCAACAACATGAGAAACTTTCTCACCCAACATCCCATTCCAAAGAAAGTCACAGCACAACTGATCTATCTCATCAATAACAGCCGAAGGAAGGGGAAAAGAAGACGCCCAATAGACATGAAAAGAAGCAAGAGTAGATTTCATCAGTTCAAGCCTTCCAGCATAAGAGAGATGAATAGATTCCCAACCAGCCAGCCTGCGTTTCATCTTGTCAATAATAGGTGAACATAAAGCCCTAGAAAGCCTACCATTGAAGAGGGGAAGCCCAAGATATTTAAGAGGCAATTTGCCAATCTTAATATTCAAACCAGAATTCTCTACAATAGAAGTGGCAACATCATTGCAAATAACCACACTCTTCTCCAAATTGATGTTTAGGCATGAGACACCACTAAAGCACTCAATAACCTCCTTAACTCCTTTAATCGAGCTTGAATCAGCCTCTGATAAGATGACCACATCATCCGCGAAAATAGCGTGAGAAACAACAAACTCATGCGAAGCCTTGATGGGATGAATGGACCTGAGAGACACAGCAGAATTAATAATACTAGTGAATCCCTCCATCGCAATCACAAAGATATACAGAGCCAAGGGATCTCCCTGTCTGATACCCCTACCAGGGATAAAAGATGAACCTGGGACACCATTAATAAGCACCTGCATGCTAGCAGAACTAAGAAGCACATCAACCCAGTGAATGAAACACATAGGAAAATTCATATTATGAAGTATAAGCTTGACGAATCCCCAATCAAGAGAGTCATACGCCTTCATAATATCAGTTTGACGCACATCTTAGGCTTGGAGCTCTTGTGGATATTATTAATCATCTCATTAACAAGAATAATAGATTCATTGATCGACCTTCCTTTAATGAAGGCACTTTGAGAGGGGCTAATAAGGCAAGGAAAGATCTTCTGTACTCTATTGGCCAGGATTTTCGAGATGATTTTGAACAAGACATTATAGAGAGAAATAGGCCTCCAGTCCTTGATAGATGTAGGATTACTAACTTTAGGAATAAGAGTGATATAAGTCCTATTAACCTCTTTGAGGAGTTTACCACTCGAGAAGAAATTCAACACAGCTTTAGAAACATCACTCCCAATAATGTGCCAGCAAGTTTTAAAGAAATGGAAATTGTAGCCATCAGGACCAGGAGCTTTGTCTCCATTAGAATGATGGATGACAAAATCTATCTCATCCTGAGTAACGACACCACAAAGATTGTCAAATCTTTCCTTAGACATCTTTGGTAAAGACCAAGAGGGGTCCCATTCCATGGAAGAAGAATGAGAATCATTAGCAAATAAAGCCTGAAAATAACCAGAAATATGACTTTCAATAATATCCTCATCCGAGCACATAGAATTCTCAATCATGATACTCCTGATACTATTCCTCTGTCTCCTGGTCTTGAGAGATGCATAGAAAAACTTAGAGTTTTTATCACCCAACTTCAGCCACTGTACTCTAGATTTTCATCTAACAAAAGATTCCTCTGCATTATAAGCATCGATAGCTTCTTTCCTTTTAGAGACAGCAATAGATTGAAGCGAACAATCCAAAGGGTTCCTATCCACTTCAAGTTGAGCAACACAAGCCTCACTCTCCTTAATTATTCTGTTATCAAAGAGATTGCCAACTACTTTCTTATTCCAATCACAAAGAATAGTCTTCAGTTTCCTCATCTTCTCACACACCCGAAACATAGGGTTCCCAGTAACTTCAGACTTCCAGGTCTCCTCAACCAAGTTCAGAAAATCCGATCTCTCAATCCAAGCGTTAATAAATTTAAAAGGAGTCTTTTTCTTCACCCCTTCCTCAAGATGGATCGCGAGAATTCCATGATCACTGTGAATAGAGGCAGAGATGACACCCCAGAGACGAGGGAATTTATCAATAAACTCCAAGTTATAGAAACTTCTATCAACCTTAGACATCAAAAGATTGGCACCATCTTGTCTATTATCCCAGGTAAAGTCAGACCCCGAGAATGAGATTTCAGACAAGCAAGCATCATTGACAAAATCATTAAACAGAGACATAGATCTATAGGAGGGTTCAACATAACCAAACCTATCAGCAGAGAATCTCACACAGTTAAAGTCTCCTGTAATCAACCAATGAGAATTACCAATAGAGTCCCAGAGACTGAGCAACTTAGGCCACAACACATTCCTTTTGGCTTCTAAGTTATGAGCATAAACTTCTATAAGAAAGAAAGAACCATCCTGTATAGTAACAATACAATGAAGGAATTGATCATCTAAGCAAACCGGGGAAATCTTGATAGTGTCGCTTAACTAGACAATAACAACTCTGCCAAGAGGGTGAGCAGAGTGATTAGAAATCCAACTAGAATTAGGCCAACACCTACTAATAGCTTTAGTAATCTTCTTCCTTCTAACCTTGGTTTCAAAAAGACAAACAATAGAAGACCTATTATTAAAGATCACCTCCCTAACTGCATCCTGGTGCCCTGGTTTATTAAGACCACGAACGTTCTAGGAAAGAATAGAAAAGGATTCAACCATGGGGGGGGGACAGCAGGCCCTAATTCACCCTCGTCAGAACAACACGAAGAAACCTCACCCTCATGACAACCATTATTATCGAAACTGGATAGGGGAGAAAACTTGTTAATATACTCAGGGATATTCCGGGGAGTGTTCTTTGGAGCAACCTTAGGTGGACAACTGGCCTTTTTCTTCTTCTTAATTTCCCAACCAGTATCAGGAGAGACCACTGGAGTAACAGAGGAAACCATAACAGTAACCTCATATTCGAGATGAGACCCAGACTCTCCGGACCGAGCAGCCACCTCATCGACTTCTTCCACTGCATCAATGAAGACCTCATTATCTTCCTCTGCAGTTCTATCTTTAGGAACCCAGGTTCTTCTCACCTTCTTCTTCAGAATACCTTCTTCTGAATCTTTTGGAATATTGCACAAAGAAGATTCGTGACCAAACAGACCACACGACGAACACTTTGTAGGTACCCATTCATACTCAAATTCAATAGTATATGAATGCCCGTCTTCACTCATAATCTGAAGTTCTGATGGAAACTTAAAGTCTGAGGAAATAATCACCTGTAATCTAGCGAACTCAAGCCTTCTAAATTCTGAAGTGAACTTGTCAGGTCGAAGGGGCATTCCCAAATAAGAACCGATGATATTAAACATCTCAGTGTCCCAGAGTTCAAGTGGGAGTTTATGGATCTTCAGCCAAATCGGTATCTCTGTCAGCTTCATCTTCTCCAACGGTTCACCCCTCTCCCATTTCTTAATGATTAAGGGCTTCCCCGTGACAAACCAAGGACCTCCGTCCACAGCAGTAACAAGATCCTCATCATTCTCGAAGAGGACTATGAAGAAACTACGACCTCTGGATCTAACTTCAATCACACCTTTCGCTCGCCAGATCTGTGCGAAGTGATTTGTTAGTGTTGGCCAATGAGGCTTTAGACCAATCACATACCCGGCTGTAGTTCTGCTCCACCTTCCTAGATTCCTCTCAGCGATGACCTTCAGATAGATGAGCTTCCCATCCACCAGACGAATATCCTCCTTCTTTAACCTCACCGGTCCCAAACTATCCTTCTTGAAGAGATCGGACCACTGCTTAGGATGTTCCTCCACTGTGATATTGCCTGGACTTTTGAAGTAAGGGTTACGAGCAGGTACAACACCAGTGAGATCAGGAGGGTCCGGCGGCACCGTCACCTCGGCATCCACCCCCTCAATTGCCCTGGCATCCGCCCCCTCAGTCACCACAGTAGTCGCTCCCACAGACATCGATCCTTCCTCACCCTCCAAGAACCCTAAATTTCTCTCTTCTTGCTTAGCTTGCTTACTTTATAAATTAGAACTAACTGCTAGGGGTTAAAGTAGGTTTCACTCTTTGTTTCCTTTAAATTGTTTGCTTGAACCATTAGTGTAATCAAACAAATTCAATTCAAACCCTTCAACTCTAGACTCCACTATAGGAACCTAGCCCATAACAAACATGGCTCTAGTGCCCCCTCTTTCCCTTGAATTCAACCCTGACCTACCACTCCTATACTACTCTCGAGGTCATGCACTTGCAGATTTGTTCGTAAGTGTGTCCATCATGTTTTATAAATTTTAAAGACCCTGTCATGAGTCAAAGGCACACATATAAAAATCCAATTTTATTGGGTGTGCTACGGATGCCGCAAGCTGTTTGTATGCCACCAGAAAATATGTCAATCGAGTTTTTAAGGATGAAAAGTCAGATGCTGGCCTATTAGACATGTGGCCTTTTGCTAGTCGTCGAGTTTCATCATAACAAAATCAACTGATGTAGTAAGATAGAAAATCCCACACAATGTTGTTGATTGAATTTTGAGGAGGAAAACTTGACTGACGGACTAGCCTATTTTAAGTTAGTCTAATTTTACAACATACCATCACTCTAATAGAAGCTATTACAATTTTTAAGTTTAGTGACAAGTCATAGAATCATTATAGGTGATTACAACCAAAATTTATAAGTTATATATATATATATATATATATATATATATATTGAGAGCAAAAGGATCGATTCATTACTTGTTAGCCATACGACATCTACAATTGGGAAGAAAGATACAAACAGAACATACAAACATCACGTTCAGTAACCCAAATACACTACAACTCATATTGGAACGAGATAGAGACATTTCCATATTGATTCTTCTTCCTTGAAGTTGTCTTAAGCAGCTTTTCCTGAAGAATTCCTTCAATCTGAGCATTGAGTAGTGGTAGAGGGACTGGAACAAGACGGTATTATGCGCGTATATCAAATCAAACGAAGCCATATAACTGAGTAATAAGATCAATCCAAAGCAAAGATGAGATCTAACCGTGGCTAGAGATCTCATCGCTCTCCCAAAGGGAGGTCGTAGCAAAGCGTGACAGATAAACGCCGACTAGCGGCAACAAAAAGGGCAGAAAAACTGCCAGAAGCACTTGCTAAACAAGCCAACATAGACAGAAAAACCCAGGCTGAAATATTGGGGAAACCCAGAGCTCGGAAGCCTTCACAACAGAAGGGCTAGGAACCTTATTCAGAAAACGCAAACCACTGAAAGGGGGTGGGGGAGCTCGATACCACCAGATCTGTGATGAAGACGGAACCACCAACGCCACTCCACCTTCAATCTAGCCAGAGGCCCGGTGGGGGGAAACGGAGCCGAAGCCACCCCTCCCAAACCGCCTCCCGACACAGCATGAGCCAAGATCAAAACCATGAGCCCAGCCCCGCCGCAGCAGAAGAGGAGAGGGTGGAGGAGAGAAGACGGTCGCCCATCTGAGACAAACACGATGGAGATCGAGTCGAGTCAAGGCCCTGGGGGAGTAGGGTGGCGTCCTCCGCCCGCCGAAGCCCCCTCTCCCGAGCCCGAAGCCGCTCTCCGTGAGCCCTAAGTCGCCCGCCCTATCACCAGAGCGGAAGCCGCCATTCACGATTGACCATAAGATATATATATATATATATATATATATATGTTCTTCAACTTTGAACTTTATGCATGCATAACTTAAATTCTCAGGGTTCTTGGGACACTTGGAAGGGACTTCCTAAACTTGTCTAGCTGGTGGATTCTCTAAGGATGAAAACTCAACTGATGACCTATTAGGCATCTGGCCTTTTACCAGTCTGTCAAGTGTTTCTAACAAAAACTCAATCAATTTAGTAAAATATAGAAACCCACACAATATCATTGACTAGGTTTCCATGAAGAAAAGTTGGGTGATGGACTAACCTGATTTAGGTTTTCCTAATTTCCACTACATGCAATCAGAAAACATAACAAGAAAGCATCATACAAATTTGAGATTAATTACAAGTACAATCCTTACAAGTGATTTACGACAAAGTTCGAAAGATTTGGCTTTCCCATTCAGAAAGAGGTGGGGACACAACTTGTTGCCCGCCTACCTTTTTAGTAAAACACATAGACGGTTTTTGGTTTTTATCTAATTTAAATTATAAACTTTGTGGATGTATGACTAGATTTTTATAAATTAAATTTTGAATTGGACATATGGACCATTCTATCAATATAAAATGGTCACAATAAAAAAAATAGACACATAAATGAATAATAAAGTCATCATCAAAATATGAATAACATATCTTATGGAGTCAACAGTTATATCTAACCCATGAGCCCCGAATTCCAAATTGAAACCCATCTGCCTGGCTAAATAAACCATCAGACCCCTCCCCTGAGTTTAGTCCTTTCCAAAAGGCGCCTGAAGAGAAAAGTCATACAAAAGCGCAACAATCGAGCACTATTTTTGTTGTTGTTGTCACTTGTGTACGCTATTTCTCATTTAGTAGATATAGACCGATAAAAAAACAACGAGAATAGTACATAATGTCTACTATAAGAGCATTATCTATCATGCATTTTACGATGGTTTTTTTTTATCATTAAGCGTGCTACTCATTATATTCCACCAACGGTAAAACACATTTTACCGTTGTGATGAAGATATTTATGCACGAATAGAAAAGGAACGATCGCCAATGATGCTTGAAGAGAGCATCATAGGTGACATTGATCTCAATTAATTCTAAAGTTTGAACAAGAGCTCATGAACGAATGCATATAAGATGATCAAATGACATATTGACATATTTACCATAATATTCAGGACGTGTAAATTGATATCTTAAGATCCTTTTTTTATTCAACGCAGTTACAAACTCACTGATATGTTGCATAAGTCGTAGTAATTTATCCAGTAAAAGTGGGAGTTATAATAAGATGTTAATAGTTTATCGGGAAAGTAATATGTAAAATCGATGTCTATACAAAGTCAATTAAGGGTTTTGTCAGTATTTTTCTTTTCTATTTCTCTAAATTACACCAAGCTTTTGATTTTAATATACATGTAAGAGTGTTGACGTGTGCAAGTTTTTTATGCTTTTCGTTATAGATCAGCCTTTTATTCTAATAAGCATAGAAAGTATGGAAGTATTTTTTTATTTTTTAAATTACTAATTAGTCCAAGTTCATACCAATAAGGCATATAGAACGTTGTTAGAGGAGTTGAATATAATTTTTTATCTTTAAAGTTACAGATTGCACGTTGGAAAAGTATCTATTTAGGTCTTTAGTTTTTTGAATTACTGATTCAAATTTGTGTATTCTAGTAAAGTTGTATGGTACCGCCGCAATGGGATTTGGTTTCCACCGGTCTCTGCTATGATGCCATCTTTTCGTGGGATTGAGATTGTGACGCAACGAAAGTAATCTAATATTCTAAATCCGTACAATATTTATATGACATTTATGACATTAGATTTACCTGATCTTTGGAATTACGTATTCTTTGCTTGGCCTCCCTTAATTGTCCGGAATAATTTAAATTAAAACATTTCTACTTTCTCCTGGTACCAAGTGGCCTTCGAGGCTTCGACGTTTCGTTCCGTTCCGTGAAGCACCGTTCACTTATCTTCGGATCAGAAACCCAAGGGATGAGGGTAGCAGGGATTACTCGTTCGAGATGGGGGCTTCTTCCCACCTATTCCCGCTCTCCCCTCCCGGCTTCCTCCCTCGACTGGCAGCAAGCAGGAGTCCAGCTCAGACCAGAGGTAATACCAACTGAACTTGCTCTTGCCATTGGTCGGTCCCCTGTGCTCTGCTCCCGAACCCCCGAACTAAAAAAAGCTTCAGTGGCCGTGGGTTTTCTTTCTGTTCTTCCTAATGTCCAGCTGCGATCGGATTGTGGAGTATGCGATCGTTCCTGTTGTTTGGGTCATAGTTTTCGAGTTACTGTGGAGTATGCGATGCCAGCCGTTCATCTTGCAGGCTAATTTGGTTGGGCTGCGTTGCAAGTATTGCAGTTGCAACTACATATGTTTTTCAACTCCGAACGTTTGGTACTGTGTGCTTCCAACGAATCGGTAGGATCGAACTGCACGGTGTGTTCCGCGATGTAGAAAATTGGGAACTGCCCAATATGGGCGCGGTTCATTTCCTTGCTGTCAGCTAGTTATCTCCCGAAGACAATAGCACGTTCTGTTCGTGAAACAGAGTACAGTCGTTGGGCACGGCAACCTTCTTTGCGTGATGTTCTACTAGGTTCTACTTCCAACCAAATGGTCGCAGACCAACTACATGAGTTAACTTTCTTCCCAACCAAACAAAAACAGTGCAGTCTTAGTTCATCCCTTTTACTTTCACGTGTTGAAATTCCTGCTTTGGCTTCGTTTTACAAGGAACCAAACTGGCCAAATTTTCAGTTTCTTTGGATGATATGATGGTCAATCATTTGCTTCATTAGTTTCAACAGTGTCAGCTGCGGAATCTGCTATTGGGTCAGCCATTTTCGTTATTACTTTTCTGAGTCCGAGGGACTATTGCTGTAGAATTATAAATTGCATTCAAGGTTAAACAAGACTACTGGAGAGTAATCAAAGTTCCGTTTTCCTTTCGTTCTCTTCTTTCAAACTTTGAGGAAGTTTCTAAATGAGATTGAGTTCAAATTCAGGAGCCACTGACTCTTGCATCGTCTCCTATACGTCACTTATACCCTGCTACCGAGAGGAACCTATTGATGACGTCATTTGTTTCATGTGTAGTAAAATTGGATTCAGCACGGACCTCGCCTAACCGCGCCAGTTCGAGAGTTGAGGCTGAGACATCCACCACTTCAGGAGGAGGCCCAGAGACAACGAACTCACAGCAAGACAGCGTGAGTTTCAAACCTTTATCTTTGTAATTATTTTTCATTTAACCAGTTTAACACTGTAGTTTGAATATTTCGTCACCTGCAACAGTGATAATTTTGCGGTAGTATGCCACAAGATTTGTTATTGCAAACAGTAATAGAGGGAAACCCTTTTTTTCTTCTCCTAAAACTGTTTGTCATTGCCACCACAAATGGACCTTGGTGTTCGGTGGCAGTGATGACTTTTCAGTGACAAGCTAATGGCTTCTCTATCACTGACACCTGTCTTTTTTATGTTTCATATGAATCTCGTACTCGGCAAGCAGCTGTCTCGTCTTCTGAATGCCTGGGTTCCTTGTATCAGGACGGAGAGTTGAGTTCAAGGAGTCCAGGTAGGAGTACATGGCTACTGACTTGGGAAGAGGTCCATTGTGTTACATGCAAAATGCATAACTTGGTGCAATATGAGCCACACTACCATAAATGGTCTTCAATGATAGGACAAATAGTATTTGTTTAATCTCTTTAGGAAGTTTGAGGAGATGCCAGACTCCGTACAGTGTCATAACCTTAGAGAGGACATAACAAGATTCCAATTGGTGATAGCTTTGTGCTTTGATTACTCCCTGCATGATTGCATCCACTTCAGGTTCATCAGAGGGTAATGTTTCCCATCTTCTTCTTTGAACCGAGAAGAAACCAAAATCATTTCCATAAATGTTTCTACCATATAGAAGAAGAAATTTCCTCACATGAAAGACGGGAAGTCATTAGTCAAATTCTCCAGCATTATGGGTATCATTTGAAGATGTAGGTGCTATTAATGGTGATAACTACATGCTGACCAGTGCGATAATGCAACCGGGCATGAAAATAGTAATGTGGAAGTGTACATGCTTTCATGTCACTCACATAAGATGGACAACTTTACTTAAATACATAGGAGACTGGTTTATCAAAGCTTTCTATAGTCTGATGTTAAAAATTTGCTCATTAGTAGAGTTAAATTGGGTTTTTTAATTTTTGCCCTTTTTGGTAAGGGAACAATGAGGTAGAGGTAGTTCTTGGTCACCTCCACTCTTCCATAGAGAGTAGAGAACGTGTAGTTAATAGGAGGGGTTCACCAGAGAGATAAAATAACACTAGTGAAATCCAAAAGAGCAACTTAATTTGTGATTATGAGTAGTTATGCTTCCAACTGACCTTAGTAAGATTGATAACATTTGGGCCGTCATGCCCGGGCTCAAAGCTGAAGGCACTATGGCTTGAATAGAATGATACTAACCCCAAAGACCAACATTAGCCTACTCTAAACTTTGTCCTTACAAACGACATGGTAGAAAGTTCTCAGTAGGTTACTTATCCTAATACTTTATCCCCTCACACTGAATCATGAAGTTCATAGTGACGAGACCTCTGATAAGTAGGTCACCTTGTCGATATGGGTAATTCGAGCATTCATGTTAAGAATATTTCCTTTTAGACCTCAAGTTTTTGTATATCACAATATCCTCTAATTAGAGTCCCAATGCTCTCATCAAGACTCAAGACTGAGATAAACGATATGATATCAATACAAGCCAAAGTAGACTAAGGTCCTGTTTGATTGGGCTGCAACGAAAAGTATGTAGTCCTAACTCAGTGCATTTTACAATATTGTGTTTGGTTGGACATAATTTGAACACTCACTTAGAAAATCAATGTAGTTCATAATGACAAGACCTCTGATAAATAGGTCACCTTGTCGATATGGGTAATTCAATCATTCATGTTAAGCATATTTCCTTTTAGACCTTAAGTTTTTGGATATCACAATCTCCTCTAGTTAGTGTCCCGATGCTCTCATCAAGACTCAAGACCGAGCTATACGATATAATACCAATGCAAGCCAAAGTAGACTAAGGCCGTGTTTGGTTGGGCTGCAACGAAAAGTATGTAGTCGCAACTCAGTGCATTTTACAATATTGTGTTTAATTGGACATAGGTAATAACCTTTCATGTACAAAATTGTGGAAAACTGACCATGTCGTTGTTGGGCGCGGTTGGTTCCCCAGCTTTGGACATCCGTCATCTTCTGTAACGGCCGCAGCAAAATCTCTTTCGATATGCTTTCCTCAACAAAATCACCACTGCTTGAATTATGGCCTATGAGAACCATAGGTGACCACAACTTTAAACAACATACTAAAAAATGTAAACAAATAAAAGTGTTGAGTGAAAGCTGCTTCCAACCAAACAATACAACTGTAATTCAAAAACCTATTTTTCATTTCTTATTTCTAAAATCGCATGGTGTCTTCCAACTGCTTACAATCAAATAAACCCTAAATACACTCAATTTTCTAAAATTTCAAACGCAAAGGTGATCCCATCACCGTATCGACAAAAGCTAATGTTATCAATGTTAATATATTTAGTATTTCATGTTATTTCTTGTTATATTTTGTGTTTTACTCTCTTGTCTTTTATCCCAATTTCTTAGTTTTGTAAGTGTCCTCACTTATCCCATATAAGGAGAGGAATTGTAAATTTTTTATTAGTTTCAATATATTTCAATTAGTATATTACATGGTATCAGAGCCATATGACCCCTCTTAAGCCTCTCCTAACCCTAATGCTTCCCGTAACCAAATCTGTTTCTTCCCATCTAGCAGCTTGCTACCCAGCCCTCCTCGCCCTTTCCCCCTGCTCCTTGCCCGCCCCATCCCCTCCCTGCTCCCCTGTCGTCCCCACCCTAATAGCCTGTCACTCCACCTCCCAACGGCCCTCCGCCATCCCCCCAGCTGCCATACCCTACCCTCTAGCAGCCACCGCCCCACCTCCCAGTAGTCGCCGCCGCCCATTCCCCTCCACCAACAATCCCCTAGTCCATCTAGTAGTTGCTGCAGCCTCACCTTCCTCTACTGGCCACTACTAGCCCCTGCAACAACCAACGCCGCCATCCCTTACCCCTCCAACAACGTCGCCGCCTCCACTTACCCATCTAGCAGGTACTGCCACCCCAACTCCCTCCAGCAACCACCACCACCACCTTCTATAATAGTTGTCTTCCTCACCTACAACCACTATCTTCCCTCTCCACCTCTAACCTCTAATTGAGAAGGATTTGATCCTCTCTCTTACGCTGTCCCTTTTCTTATAGAACTCTTTGTGTTTCTGGTTAGTCTGTACTACTTTAGGAGGTACTCGTTTTCTCCCTTTTGCCTACGTCACATGTCTATCTTACTGACGGTGTGATGTAGGTTCTAATGATAACTGCTGCCACTGGGGGTGATGCATTATGCCGTTCTTAGCGATCTACTGCTTCTTCTGCTTCACATGCTTTACCATGCTCCACTATTTGCTGTTGTTGGTTCGCGCAGTCAATCACACTCGTATCTATCAACTATCATGACATATACAGATGCCTTCCAGACATTGTATATACAGATGCCTTCCGGACATTGTGTGTGACAACTATCAAGTCTGATGGTTCAAACTACCGTACCTAGTCTACATCCTTTGAGTTGTATGATAAGGCTGAAGGACACTATTCTCATCTTATCACTGCTGCCCCACCTACCCTAGTCGATACTGCTAATGAGAAGACCAAGCATGCTTATGATCTTTGGGTTAAGATAGACTCAAGGGTCATGAATTGGATGGTGAATGCTTCTTCGCCTTCAGACTACGAAGGCAATATGGGACCAACTTTCTCATGTCTATTCTCATCAACGAAATCCCAAGAAAGTGTTTGCCATTATTAAGGACCTAGCTAACAAGGAGTTCTTGATTGATGGCTATGTAACCAATTTTGTGCACTCTGAGATGAGTTTGACGTCTGCCATCACCTTTCTATTGACATCACTGAAGTCCAAAGACAACACAATGAACTACAACAAATTCTTGTTGGATTTCCTGCTTCTTTTTATGGAGTTGTTGATGAAATCCTGTCTAGTGACCCCTTACAACAAATTCTCCTCTGATGCTTCTGCACTAGCGGTTCAATTTGGAGACAATGGTCGCGGTTGAGGTCGTAGTCGCGGTTGTGGGCATGGTCGCTCTATCAGGACTCCTAGACCTGGATGTGGTTAGCCTCCTCCTGGACCTAGACCGACGCGATCAAGCCACTGGACCAAGTCATTGTAACTTCTGTGGCCGCAATAATCATATTGAAGACCACTGTTGGGCCAAACATTAGAGAACCCACATGGGTTGATCATGGCTCTACTGACGGTACCGAGTCTGATCCTACCCACTACTGAATTGTACTACATCCACTGACTGGATCCGCTATGAGTTCGATAGCTACTCTAAAAACAACTCCATGCTTAGACTGTTGTTGCCCGACCATACGGTGGTTCTGCATTACTTGCTTCCCCCTTGCCATATGGTAAAACTAGATGGGTCATCGTGGTACTTGTCATATTTCTGGATATACTACCCTCTTTTTTGATATGATCGCCACATCAACAGTTCCTCTTGTGACAATGGATGATGGGACTCGATACCAATGCATGGTGTTAGAAATATTCAACTCAATAATATTTTACTCAAGCTTGCCCTCTATGTTCCACGGTTTCCTCAAAATCTACTTTTTTTAGCAAAACTGTGAAACATCTTCAATGCTTTATTTCTTTTGATCCTAATGGTTGTCTTTCAGGATCTCCGAACGGATATGAGGATTGGTTTTGGCCATGAGGGACCACATGGCTTCCATCATCTTGATTTTCCATGGGCCACTACTACTGCACTGCTCTCTTCATTTGTGTCTGGACTTCAGTGACACTATAGACTTGGATATCCATATGTTTCAAGGCTCAAAAGTTCAATTATGATTATAGCTAGGACTGTTTTTCAATGTGAAGTATGCCAACTTGGCAAACAAATTAGATCTATTTTTTCTTGTAAAAAGACTTACTACCAATACGTGTTTGATATTGTGCATGTTGATATCTGGGGACCATGTGATGTGACTAGTTTGTCAGGATTTAGATAGTTTATGACTCATTGATCATTTTTCTCGGGCTATTTGGTCATTTTAGCTTAAAGACCGAGCACACTTTCTAGATACTGTTACTACTTTCTTTGTTGAAATAAAAACTCAATTTAATAACCCATAAACATCTTCAGACTGACAGTGCTCTTGAATTTATGTGACATTTAGTAAGTGAGTTTTGTAAAAATCTGGGCACTATTCATCAAACCTCATGTTCTTACACACTGTAACAAAATGGTGTTGCTAGAAGAAATAATCATCATCTTCTGGGGGTCGCTTGGACAATTCTTTTTCATTACCATGTCCGTAGAATATTTTGGGCTGATGCAATTTCTACTAATTGTTTGATGATAAATCAGATGCACTTCTCAGTGTTGAACAACCAAGTGCCATACATACTGTACCAAGATGTGCCTTGGTTTTTCGTTCCTCCCATAATCTTTGGTAGTACCTGCTTTGTTCAAAATCTTCAACCTGGATTGACAAAACTTGATCCACACTCTACAAAATGTATCTTCTTGGGTTACTCCAAAACTCTGAAAGGGTAAAAATACTATGATCCATTTGCTAAAAAGTGGTGAGTGCGGATTTAGTCTTTTTTGAAAAGACACCATATTTTTTTTAAACCGGTTTGGAATCTATCTACGAATTTGCTATTTGATACCCCTCTTCCTATTTCTATTGAGTCGGAATCATAGGACCATCTTTCTGTCCATTCTTCATCGCTCAAGGTCTATCAACAACATCGCAAAAGTACAACTCCCTCCATGCCCCTCAATTTTCCATCATCTACCTTTATCGGCAGATCAAGACACCACTCAGGTAACTTCTAAATTTGATCTTCCAATTGGTTTGCAAAAGGAGTGCTCTTGTACTTTACATCCTATCAACAATCTTTGTTCTAATGCTAACCTTGGCACTTCACCTCTACTCTCTTTGTAGTATTTGTCCCTAGAAATTGCTACTGAGGCTCTGCAAAATCCTGCTAGGCGCCATGCCATGGAAGTTAAAATGAGCGTTCTTAATAATCAACATACTTAGGATCTAATTGAATCCCATGCATACATCTCTCATGTAGGATGCCGATGGATTTTTACTGTCAAATATCATCCCGATGGCACAATTGAGCTCCTCAAACGTCGCCTTGTTGCAAAAGGATATACACAGACCTATGGAGTGGACTACATTGAAACTTTTCTCTAGTTGGCTGTCTTAAATCAGTTCATGTGCTTATTTCTGTTGCCGTCAATGATAATTGGCCCTTATTCCAATTAGATGTTGAAAATGCTTTCTTGTACGACGATCCACATAAGGAAGTTTATATGAAGCAACCTCTTGGTTTTGTTGCTCATGGGGAGTGTTCTAAGGTTTTTCGACTAAGAACAACAAGTTATGATATGAAACAAAGCCCATAAGCATGGTTTGATAAATTAATTCACATTCTTGCCAAGTTTGACTTCAGACACTCGTTTTGACCATTTGGTGTTCATAAAAAAAACTAACGCTGGGCTAGTGATTCTGGTTGTGTATGTGGATGATATCATTCTTTCTGACAGTCATCATGATGGTATTGAAGCTACTGAGGAATATACGAACCAACATTTCAATACTAAAGTCCTAGACACCTTTCTTGGGAATCAAAGTAGTACATTCTTTTTATAGAGTTTGTCTATCCCAACACGAGTATGTTCTTGATCTCTTGCAAGAAACTAGCATGTTGGGAGCCAAGACATCCAACACTCCTTTTGATCCTAACACGAACTATGATGATGACTCTTCTCCTCCATATTCTGATAACAAATAGTATAGAAGACTAATTGGTAAACTCATATACTTGTTGTTACAAAGCTCATATCACGTCTGCAGTTGAACTTGTCGGTAGGCATCTAGACAAACCTCAACAATGTCACTAGGTTGTTGTCTACCATATTCTCATATACTTAAAAGGCTCTCATGGAAAAGATCTTGTATATAAACCAACATGCAACAAAATTATTGGTATTAGAGAGTCTGTTTATTTATCTTATTAAGTATTTTGTGATATGGGCCCAAGTATGTCTTGGCTCATTAGGGTTAGGTTGTGTCTTGTATGCTTCCCTGTTCTCCTATATATAGGAGCAAGGTTTTCTCTTCTTAATACAACAAGTAGTCGTCTTTTATTATTTTAGATGGTATCAGAGCAGGATCTAAAGCCCTAGCCTAAAGAAGAGAGAAAAGAGGAGTTGCTTCTGCCTGGGGGTGGCTGCCATCTTTCCCTGGCTGGCTGCCCGCCTGGCGAACTATCCAACCTCCATGGTTGCGTATTTCTTTCTTCTTTTTAGTTGATCTCTGCCCATCAACTACTATCTACCGCAAAAACAAACGCTCATCACAGGCGAACTCCTTGATTGTCTGCAAAAACTCTGATCTCCCGTAACAAAGAAACCATCGTCTAACTCCCCAGCCGCCTTCAGCAAACCACCACACTCCCTGTCGCACAAACATTTGTTCCCCGTCAGCGTTGCCCCTTCCCCCACTTTCACACATCCGCACGACTTCTGCCTGCGCCCAGCCGCCAAGCCCCCTAGTCGCTAGCCCCGACCCCTCCCTACCCGCTACTGCCCGCCCTCCCTCACTCAACCGCCATACGACCAGTACACTCTACTCCTCTGTAAACCTGCCATTAACGCTACCTTGCTATCCGCCTTGCTTTATATCCTAACTTTCAACCTTCCAAACCGGGTGGTCCCATCGTCGTCTCTGGCTTCTCTACAAAAGTGATTCCAGTCAACTACTTCGGTGGTCTGCTACGTGGCGTACTTCCTCTGGGTTGGTATAAGGATGATGTGAGAGGATTTCTTGGTGGCCATCCTAAGTAATGCAAACAACTTCATGATCCGTTCTTATGCCTCTTTTCCGATGCATCTGCTGGGGCCTCTTTCGTATTGGCAACTAATGGCAACGTTGTTGCTACCTATAGAGATATGTTTATGTTTCATTGAGTGTCATGCGCCTAGCATGTGTCTCACTTATGTGTTTACTTGTGTGGTTTAGTCCTATATTGCTCATCTCTATTTTTGTATCTCCTCCCTTATCCTATATAAGAGAATGCACTGTAAACCTTTTTACTCATCCAATATATTTCTATTCAACCTTCTATATGGTATTAAGAGCAGGTTCCTTCCCCCCGTGCAAGTTCCCACCCTAACCCTATCCCCTCCATGACCTAAGCCTTCCTCCCCACGCCGCCACAACCCCCCTCCCTCCCTCAACCCTCCGCTGCTGCTCCCTCACCCCCGCTCTCTCAGCCGCCGATCACACCCCCTTCCCCCCTCCCCCCCTCTACCCGCTGTCGCTGGCTCCTCCCGCCCCCTACTCTCTTTCTCCTCCCGCCCGCTCCTCCCTGCTGCTGCTGTCCTCACCACCACCTCCCTATCCCGATCCACCTGCCTTTCTCCTCCCACCAATCCAATCAACCATTTCCCTCTCATCTAACATCCTACCTTCCTAACTCTACTCTACGTCTTTGATGTCTCCGAACAACCATCGTCATTGCACGTTGAGTCCCCCAGATCTTCGACATCTTCTGCCTACGCCTTATGGTGGGATCTTGATTCTCCTCATTACATCGCATGTTCATTTACCGGTTATTCTGCTCGTAGCGGGTCTCTTCTGATCTGATGTATCAGATCTCAAGCTGTGTTCTACTGCCCCATAGCGGGTTTCTTCGACTCTGCTGATTTCTGTTGGTGGGTTCTGCTGCTGCTGACCGATAGTTTTTTCTACTTGTTCTGCTTCAAATCTGTTCACCATGGCCTCTATTGAGCCGCCTCGTTCCCTGTGTGTTACACAATTAAACTTGATGGCTCCAACTATTATCTCTGGTCGGCGTCCTTTGTCTTGTACATCAAAGCACAAGGCCGCCATTCTCATATCAATACTGAACCCAACAACCCCTGTTGCTACGGCGGATGAGAAAAGCAAGCAAGCTTATGCACAATGCTCCAAAGATGACTCTGGTGTTATGCCCTGGATTCTTAATAGCACCGAGCCACAGATCTGCCAGTCGTTACTCTGCCTTCATGATGCTAAGGCAATGTTGGATCAACTATCTCACTTATATTCTCATCAGCAGAATCCCACGAGAGTCTTTGAAATTTTCAAAACTTTGGCCAAGAAGGAATTTTCCTCTGACGCTTCTGTTGAGGATTTCTATAATCAATGCTCTACCCTCTGGAATGAATACGAGATTTATTACCCTTTGACAGCCGACATCAAAGAAGCAAAGAAGCAGCGCAATGAACTGCAACTAGTCCAATTTTTTGCCGCTCTTCCAGCTTCCTTTTTAGGGGTGGTCGACCAGATTCTATCGAGTGACCCACTACTAACTCTTCGGGATGTCCTCAAGCGTGTTCAAAGACTTCTATCTATGACCTCCACCCCTGCAATCGAACACCCTGTTCTGGTTGTTCGCACCACTGAGTTCGGTTGTGGATGCAGTTGCGGCCGTGGTCGTGGAGGACGTCTCCCTACTAACGGTGGACGCACATCTTTTACTGCTGCTGCTACTGGTCGAGGACAACTTGTTGGCCCTCACTTCTGCAACTTCTGTGGTCGCGACAATCACAATGAAGACTGATGTTGGATCAAGCACGATAAACCTTCTTGGGCAAACCAAACATCTGCAGAGACTTCGACTGATACTACATCTGAACAGCCATCTGCTCCGCCTTTAACGGAGTGGCTTCACTCCGAGTTCGAGAAATTTTTCAAGAACGCATGACTTGGCTTCTCTCTACGTCCGTTGTTGGATCTTCTGCTTTGCCAGCCTCTCCTTCTGCTGGTAACAATAAATGGTGCATGAACTCTGGTGCATCGGTTCATATGGCTGGTGATATCTACTTATTTTCTGCTCTTACTAAAACTACTCAGATTCCACATAATACTGTTGTTGATGGTTCTAAAACTTCCGTTCATGGCATTGGCACCGTTCCCTTGTCTCGTAAACTGCATCTGAAATCTGTTTTATATATCCCAAAATTTCCTACTAACTTGCTTTCTGTCAGTAAGACTGTACAAAATCTTCAGTGCTCCATTAAATTTGATCCTTCTGGTTGTGTTTTGAAGGATCTCCACACGAAGACGAGGATTGGTTCGGGCCATGAGGGACTAGACAGATTATACTATCTGGATGGACCATCAACGGTGTCTGCTCTTCTGTCAACATCGGTAATGGGACTCCAGTGGCACTACGGCTTGGTCACCCCTCTGCTGCAAAATTGAAACATTTATTTCCTGCTTTATCTGAAAAACATTTTCTTGTGAATCTTGTCAGTTGGGTAAGCAAACTCGTACTATGTTTCCTGCTAAGAAAGATATTGGTTCTAAAGGCATTTTTGATATTGTTCATGCGGATATTTGGGGTCCGTGTTCTATTCCTAGCCATTCTGGAGTTAAATACTTTATGACCTTCATTGATGATTTCTCTCGTGCTACTTGGCTGTTTTTACTAAAAGATCGCAACACTGTTTTTGATAATATTATCATTTTTTTCTTTGAAGTACAGACACAATTCAACAAACCCATTAAAGTTTTCTGCACTAATAATGCCCTTGAATTTATGCAAAAATCGGTGACATCTTTTTGTTCTGTCCGTGGCACTCTACACAAAACTACCTGCCCCTACACAACAAAATGGAGTTGCTGAAAGGAAAAACCGTCACTTGTTAGAGGTTTCTAGCACTATACTCCTTCATTATAAAGTTCCTTAACGTTTCTGGCCTGAGGTTGTCTCTACGACGTTCTATCTTATCAATCACATGCCATCTTTTGCTTTGCACAATCAAATTCCTTACAACATTCTCTTTCCTGATGCCCAACTTTTTTCTGTCCCTCCCCGTATTTTTGGGTGTACTTGCTTTGTGAAAAACCTACGCCCGAGATTAACAAAACTTGATCCTCGCTCCACCAAGTGTATCTTTTTGGGATATTCTAGAACCCAGAAAGGTTATCGCTGTTTTGACCCTATTATGAAGCAATGGTTTGTGAGTGCTGATATAGTATTTTTTGAGCATATGTCATATTACTTTGATGACGAAACATCACTCTCCAGTGATATGTTGGCACCCACACCATTGCTCGATGTTGTTGAGATTATGCCATCTTCTAAGCTGCCTGAAGCCCTACCTTTACAAATATACAAATGAAGAAACAAGACAAGTACTCCCTCCATGGCCCCTCCACAACCAATTCCTCCTTCTGCGGATGATCATATAACCATTGAGGTAATTTCTGACTTACACTACCTATCAGTTAGCGCAAGGGTGTTCGTTCCTCCACAAAACATCCTATTAGCCATTTTTGCTCATCTTCTAATCTGAATGACAGTTTTGCGTGCTTCACTTCTACTATCTTTGCTATCTCTATTCCCAAGACTGTTGCCGAAGCTCTTCTCATTCCTGCATGGAAACAGACTTTGGAACATGAAATGCAGACACTCTCTGATCGCAAGACGTGGGAGCTTGTGGATCAACCTCCTTCCTGCTCTACTGTTGGATGCCGCTGAGTCTTCACCATTAAATATCAACCAGAAAGTACGATTGAGCGACTGAAAGCTTGTCTTGTGCCAAAAGGTTACACACAAACCTATGGTGTGGACTACTTTGAAACTTTTTCTCCTGTAGTAAGATTAAATTATGTTAGAAGTCTCATTTCTGTTGCTGTCAACAAAGAATGACCCCTATTTCAGTTAGATGTCAAAAATGCATTTCTATATGGAGACTTGTAGGAAGAAGTTTACATGGAACAACCACCGTGGTTTATTGCTCAAGGGGAGTCTTCCTCGCGAGTTTGTAAACTGAAAAGGCTATCTATGGCCTAAAACAAAGCCCTCGTGATTGGTTCAACAAGCTTAGTCAGATCTTAGTAAATTTTGGCTTTCTTCGTTCCCACTCAAATTATTCTGTGTTTATCCGCAAAGCTTTGGCCGGGCCAGTCATTCTTATTGTCTATGTTGATGATATTATCTTATATGACGGTGATACCTTGGGCATTCAGGCTACTAAAACTTTCTTGGAAAAACACTTTGTCACCAAGGATCTCGGAAAGCTGAGATATTTTTTAGGCATTGAGGTATCCAGATCATCTGCAGGATTGTGTCTTTCCCAGCAGAAATATGTCCTTGATCTTTTGCTAGAAACTCATATGCTTGGCTGTAAACCAACCGGCACCCCTCTTGACCCAAATAAGGATTGGGACGATGAAACCTCTCCCCCTTATGCTAATCACCACAAATTCAAAAGACTTGTTGGCAAGCTTACTTATCTCATTGCCACGAGAGCTGACCTTACTACTGCTGTAGGATTCATAAGCAGATATCTTGACAAACTACGACAGTGTCATTGGGATGCTATGTGTCACATTCTGCACTATCTCAAAAGCTCTCCAGGCAAAGGCTTATTATATAAGAAGCACGACCATTGAAATCTCTCAGGTTTTTCAGATTCTGACTATGCAGGAAGTCGATCTGATCGAAAATCTACATCTGGCTATTGCACATTTGTGGGTGGCAATCTAGTTACTTGGCGAAGCAAAAAACAGATTGTAGTAGCCAGATCCAGTGTAGAGGCAGAATATCGAGCCATGGCCCACACTGTATGTGAGCTTCTGTGGGTCCAAAGTTTTCTCAAGGAGTTTGACATATCCTACTCCACTCCTATAACGATGTTTTGTGACAACAAAGATTCTATTTTTATTGCGAGCAACCCGACATTTCATGAAAGGACAAAACATATAGAGGTCGATTGCCATTTTGTTCGTGAGACTGTTCTTTCTGGCCGTATTTGTACTCATATCTCAGCACTGAGCAACAAGTAGCAGACATCTTCACTAAAATTCTTCCAAAGGCTCGCTTCCAGATTCTAGTAGACAAGTTGGGCATGTTCGACATCTACGCTCCGGCTTGAGGGGGAGTACAGAGATATTTATGTTTCACTGAGTGTCATGTGCCTAGCATGTGCCTCACTTATGTGTTTACTTGTGTTTTTTAGTCCCATATTACTCATCTCTATTTTTGTATCTCACCTCTTATCCTATATAAGAGAATGCACTGTACACTTTTTTACTCATCCAATATATTTCTATTCAACCTTCTATACTACCCGCATCCGAGCAAGCTACTTTTGTTGTTGTGCAAAGTTGGTTGTGGTGTGTGAAGGCAATTTCGGCAGCAAGCTTTTAGTTGACCAAGTCGTGATCAACCCACAATATTGGTTGGCTTATTACATGATTTCAATTGAGGGTATTGGTTGGCTTATTACATGATTTCTGGCATATGATGTTGAACTGAACTGTGGAGATATTTTCTTATAGAAAAGCTTTTGGCAACTACTATCTACCATGGGCTGTCACCCACTACTCTCCATCGTTGCCTACCCTTACCCATCACTTCTTTCCGCTACCAAACAACCCTCCATGCATTTGTTTTGCGTCCCCTCAATTTTTTTACTGCCTCCCCCCCTCATATATCTATATATTTGTTAATCGGATCTATTTTGACCTAATCCTGTTTTTTTTTGTGGGGGGGCGGTGGGATGCCCCCCTACACCCTTGGATTTGTTGCCCTACGGGCTAAACAAGTTCCCTTTTTGGGTCTGAGAAAGATCCATTCATTTTTCTACCCGGATCTACCTAATCGGGTCATATTGCACCTTGAATCGCATTATTGGTTACCTCCTCCACATATATTACCTACACAACCCTACCTCTACCATTGTTTTTGACTCTCCACTCCAACCACTCTTCATTCTTTTCGTGGTTGGCGTGAGGGGGAGAATAAAGGATGAAGTGTAGAGGGAAGAGATGAGATGGAGGAGAGATGTAGAGAGAAGAAGAATTCAGTTATGCTGCTACATGGATCTTCATGCCACCTTTTACTGTTGATATTTGGATCCTTCTCTTGTTATGTGGACTGTTCATGCAGCTATAGGTAGTTTTCTGCTGCTATTATTGCTTATTCATCATCGACCTCGATTGATGCTATGAAGTTACATATTGGGACGTCATTGTTGCTACTTCTATGATTAGCACATTTTACTTGCTGCTTTGTGCTTTTACACTATCTGCCGTCTGTGCTCTATTTGCATGTTGACTTTCTACTGTGAACCAACACTCTCTAGACTCTGTGAACCAACACTCTTTGGGCTTTGACGTCTGCTACTGTGATGGATACTTTATGAAGAGGGAAGATGATGAAGAGTTTTGTTGCTGATTTTACATGGAGCTTCGTCTACATTGCATATTGGAGCTATTTACTTGTTTGCTACTTTGTACACTGGTCCTTTATCTGCCTACGTTGTCGACTTCTGCTATTGTGTACCAACACTGCTTGGCTTGTCCGTGCTTTGCGCACGTTGACACTCTGTTTGTCCATGCTTTGTGTGCATGTTGACTCTCTGCTACTATGATCCAACACTCTAGTTCGTCTGTGCTTTGTTTGCACGTTGACTATTGCTTCTTCTTGTGACCTAGCACTCTCTAGGACTTTTGATCCAACACTCTCTGGCTACTACTATGACGATGAAGATCTTGGTGCCTATCCGCTATTCTTTCGTTTGCTCCGGATGCCAATATGATGATCTGCTGCTTTGGATATCTACTTGCGGGGGAGTCTTTGAGTGCTTGAGTGATTTATTGTAATATTGAGGGGGAGAAAATTCTTGTATGGGCTTGGTTTATCGTTTTATTCTGTTTCTTTGTTTTTAGTCCAACTCTCTGTTTGCAAGGTGATTTGGGATTCTCCCAACTTTAGCTTGAGGGAAAGTATTAGAGAGTCCATTTATTTATGTTATTAAGTGTGTTGTAATATGGGCCCAAGTATGTCTTGGCCTATTAGGGTTTGGTTGTATCCTGTATGCTTCCCTATTCTCCTATATATAGAAGCAAGGTTTCCTATTCTTAATGCAACAAGTAGATGTCTTTTATTATTTTCGAATTAGCTATTCCGATTTTGACTATGCTGGCAGCAGATTTAATCGCAAATCTACTTCTGGTTTGCATTTTTGTAGGAGAAAATCTTGTTACTTGGCGCAGTAAAAAACAAACCATTGTTGCACGAGCTATCGCTGAAGTTGAATACCGAGCCTGGTTCATACCACTCCAAAATTTATGTGGGTTTAAGGTCTTTTGATAGAGTTTGATATATGTGGTTCTAAACCTATCCCAATGTTCTATGATAACAAAGTTGGAATCTTCATTGCAAGCAATCCTACATTCCATGAACGTACCAAACACATTTAGGTGGACTGTCACTTTGTATGGGAGTCTATATGTCTAGACACATATCCACTCCTTACAACATGACTGAGGATTAGCTTGCTGATATTTTCATAAAACCATTGTCGAAGACAGGATTATCACCATGTTGGACAAGCTGGGCATGCGAGACATCTATGCTCTAGCTTGAGGGGGAGTGTTAATATATTTAGTAAAGTGTGTTATTGCTAGTAATATTTTCTATTTTATTCTCTTGTCTTCTATCCCATATTGCTTAGTTCTGTAAGCGTCCTCAACACTTATATAAGGACAACACTTGTAATTTATTAATCTCAATATGTTCCAATTAGTATTTTAGAGTCAGGAGTGATAACTAGCCCCATGGACCATCACTACCCTCGCATGTTTTGTCCTCACCACATGTAACATGGGTAAACTTCTCACTACGACACTCATCTAAGTACTTCCTCAAGACAAACATGTTTAACCATGGAGTTCGTAGTGATAAAAAGAGCTACATCTTTTGTCAAGTAATTCACTTTTAAGAACATATGTATCCAAGACCTTAAATCCCAAAACATACAATTCCCCCAAATTGTCTCTTTAGACCCTTGTTTAAGGCCCAACTATATGGCCCTATACCTCTTCTCCACTTTAAGGTAAGCCCTAAGTGGACGGCGCACACCTGAGTCTCATTCATAGTTTCTAGTGCAAGAGTGACTTTATTTCTGTACCAACAAAAATAACCCTCTCAACATGCCTATATCTAAATCACACAATTGATCTATTACAAGAGAGTTAGCTATGTATCACGTTTCAGCGCTGGAGTCGAAAGGCCAAGGCACTCATGGGTATCGAGGAATGAGGATTGACCTCATTAATCAATATTAGCTTCCTCTACGCTCTTTCTTCTTACTTACACCCGACATGTGAAAAAGTTGTCAGTAGGTCGCTCATTCTAGTAGTTTCTAAAGCCACCCATACTTAAACGGGGAGTTCCTACTAATGGGATCTTTGAAGAGTAATTATACCTCTTGTTGATATTAGTATCCAATCATCCATTTTTAGATCTTTTTCTCTAAGACCTTAAATTTTGGGATACTACAATCTCCCAAAATTAGTTGTTAGACTATGGTTTAAAATTTCAATCGAAATCTTGAAATTTTGTTTTGACGGGACCTGAAACACAGATGCATATCCCTAGCTGGTAAGTATTTTTGCATCTTTCTTATTTGGAATTTTTTGAGTGTGAAACTTCACAAAACACAGGGATTTAGGTGAAAAAGCCCTATTTGGTATGTTATTTTTTTGCAATCTCTTGCTTGTAGAGGGTTTCTTTTTAGATCAGTTTACTCTCTCTTAGCCATCTTCATCTATTTCTACCACTCCTAACCCCTTCTATTTATATCTAAAATACGTACTCCAAAAACTGCAAAGTGATAGATCTTCCCTAGGTCTTATTATCTACAACCTGAAGTAATTCTATTTACTATATAGATTCTGTAATTCAAATGTTATTCTTACATTATAATAAATCAATATTCAATTAAGTTGTAATAGATTGTGTTTGAAAAGTTTTATAAGTGGATTCCTTCATTATGTTATTGTGAAGAAGTATATACGATGATGTTGTTTTCATATGTACACTCATGTCCTATATATAGGAAAGGAGGCTATTACAAAATCTATATAGTAAATAGATTCTGTAATTCAAATATAATTCTTACAGTATAATAAATAAATATTCAATTAAGTTGTAATAGATTGTGTTTGAAAAGTTTTATAAGTGGATTTTGTGACAGAGTCAGGTATTGCAAAAGGCTTAGAGTTGCACAACGTGTGCACCCTCATATATATATAACTGAGACAATTACAGAGAGGTCCATATATAAAGGAAAATAACAAAACAAATAACATGCTTAAGTAAAACAGGAAATATCTAATGTAACACTCCCCCTCAAGTTGGAGCATAGATGTCAATCATGCCCAACTTGTCCAGCAGCATGCAGAACTGTTTCTTAGCCAAGAGCTTGGTGAAGATATCAGCAACTTGGTCTTCAGATCGCGTGAACGGAGTGCAGATCTTGCCAGCAAGAATAGATTCTCTGATAAAGTGGCAATCAACCTCGATATGTTTGGTGCGCTCATGATAGACATGATTATTTGCAATGAAGATGGCAGCTCTGTTATCACAATGCATAGGAATGGCTGATGAAGACTCAATCCCAAATTCTTTCAGAAGAGAACGCACCCATAGCAACTCACAAGCAGTATGGGCCATGGCCATGTACTCAGCCTCAGCACTAGACCTGGCCACCACATTTTGTTTCTTGCTCCTCCAAGTGACAAGATTGCCCCCTACAAAGGTACAATAGCCAGAAGTAGATTTTCTATCAACTTTGCTTCCTGCATAATCAGAATCAGAATATCCTTCAAGAACACATTGCCCATTGTTTTTATAATGAAGCCCCTTGCCAGGAGATATTTTTAAGTATCGCAAGACTTGGCATGCAGCATCCCAGTGACACTGTCTAGGTTTGTCAAGGTATCTGCTAAGAAGACCCACTGCAGTAGCAATATCAGGACGAGTAACCGTCAAGTAGATCAGTTTACCAATCAGCCTCTTGAATTTTTTATGATCAGTAAACATAGCAGAAGAATCATCATCCCAATTGACATTGGAATCAAGAGGAGTATCTGAAGGTCTCGCACCAAGCATACCAGTCTCCTGCAGTATATCAAGAACATATTTTCTCTGCGAGAGAACCAAGGCATTAGAATTTCTAGAGACTTCTATGCCAAGAAAGTGCCGGAGTCTACCTAGATCTTTGGTAGCAAAATGCTTGCCCAAATGATCTTTAGTAGCCTGAATACCAAGAGTGTCGCTGCCAGAAATAATAATATCATCAACATATACAATCAGAACAATAATACCAGCAGAAGTCTTTTTTTGTGAATACAGAATGGTCAACTTGTGACCTCAGAAAGCCAAAATCAATCATAATCCTGCTCATCTTATCAAACCAGGCACGAGGACTCTGCTTGAGCCCATAGATAGACTTTTTGAGCCTGCATACTTTGTGAGACTCCCCCTGAGCAACAAACCCAGGAGGTTGCTCCATATACATTTCCTCCTGTAAATCACCATATAGAAAGACATTTTTCACATCAAGTTGCATAAGAGGCCAGTTTAGATTCACATCAACAGATAAAAGAATCCTGACAGAGTTAAGACGAGCAACAGGAGAAAAAGTCTCAAAATAGTCAATGCCAGAAGTCTGAGTGTATCCCTTCACAACAAGCCTTGCCTTCAACCTCTCAACCGTACCATCAGGTTGATATTTGACTGCATAAACCCACCTGCAGCCTACATGCTTACACTGAGGAGGTGGATCCACCAGCTCCCAAGTGTCTCTGTCAGTAAGAGCTAGCATTTCATCATTCATAGCAGATGTCCAAGCTGTGCTTTTCAAAGCTTCCTGAACATTCTTTGGAACAACCACAGCAGATAAGGCAGATACAAAATTGCTGGAATGAGTATTTAGATGAGCAGTCGACACACACTGAGCAATGCTATGGGAAGTGCAAGAACGAGTACCCTTACGGAGAGCAATAGGTATGTTAAGATCAGAGTGTACCTCAGGAGCAGCAGAACCTTCTGGAGGAGAAGATTGGTTGTCTTGGGGGGGTACGTTTGTGGAAGGTGCTTTATTCCTGCGCTGATAAACAATAAGAGGAGGGTCTTGCTTTGCATTAGTCTCAGTGTCAGTGCGATCAGGCATACAGTCAGCAATAACAGGTAAAGGAGGAGCCAAAATATCAGTCTGCAAACTATCTCCTGCTGAAGAATAATATGGTGTGTCCTCAAAAAAGACAACATCATTACTAGTAAACCACTTTCGAGTGCTGGGATTATAACATCTGTAACCCTTTTGAGTCCGAGAATAGCCCCAAAAAATGCATTTAGCAGCTCGAGGAGACAGCTTATCAGAAGTAGGGCCAAGCAACCGAACAAAACAGGTACACCCAAAAATTCTAGGAGGCACAGGAAACATGGAGATGTCGGGGTGCAAAACTTGGAAGGGAATTTTATTCCCAATAACAGACGATGGCATCCTATTAATCAGAAAACATGCTGTTAAGATAGCTTCAGGCCAATAAGATCGGGGCACATGAGAATGCATCATTATGGTTCTGGTAACTTCTAATAAGTTCCTATTCTTTCGCTCAGCAACACCATTTTGTTGAGGGGTATAAGCACACGAAGTTTGATGAAGAGTACCCACAGATTTACAAAAAACAACTACATCATGCTTAACAAATTCTAAAGCATTATCAGTGCGAAAGGTTTTAATAGGCAAACCAAACTGAGTCTTTATTTCAGCAAAAAAATATTTAATAGTAGACAGCACTTCAGACCTACTTTTTAACAGAAACAGCCAAGTGGTCCTCGAGAAATCATCAATAAACAGAATGAAGTACTTGTAACCAGACAAACTTGGTACATTGCATGGACCCCATACATCAGAGTGAACTAAATCAAAAATGTTTTTACTGGTCACAGAACTACGTCTAGGATACACAGTACGAGTCTGTTTCCCAAGTTGACACAAATCACACTGAAAATGACAGTTGCCAATATCAGGAACTAAACTACGCAGTTTCTCTGAAGAGGGATGGCCCAGCCTGTAGTGCCACTGGAGAGCTGAAACAGAAGCAGATAATGCAGATACCACAACAGCTTTCTCTGATCTAGGTAGCTGGTCCAAGTAAAACAGTCCATCAGCACCTTCATACCCCCCACCAATCTTCATCCTCGTGTGAAGGTCCTGAAAAGTACATGAACCAAGAACAAATGTCAAGCTACAATTCAAACTCCGTAAAATCTTGCTGACAGATAACAAGTTAAGAGGAAATCTGGGCACATATAAGGCAGATTTTAGGCGAAAACGAGAAATAATATCACCAACTCCAACCACTGATGACTTGGAGCCATCAACAAGCATAACAGAAGACTGTCGGGCAGGAGCAGATATATGCGTAAATAAAGATTTATTTCCAGAAATATGTGCAGAGGCACCAGAGTCTATCACCCATTTGGTATTACCAGAAGGAGAGGGTGAGGAGGAGCTCAGGAAGGCAGTGTCATAACCAGAAAAGGCAGCATGTGCTCCACTCGTAGATGCAGCAGAGGAGGAACCACCACGCTCAAGGAGAAGACGTTCCACCTCAGCACAGATGTAGTCTGCAGTAGCTCCCACAGGCTCTGGTGCAGATGTCTGAGTAGCACCCTCAGACGCAGAAGAATCGGCCGCAACATTGGCCCATGCCGGCTTACCATACTTTTCCCAACATTTTTCCTCAATATGGTTGGACCGGCCACAGAAGGTACACAAGCGCTGTCCTTGCTGAGGACGCGCAGCAGCAGAGGGTGGGGCAGCAGGAGGAGCTCCTCTGCCAGCACCAGGTCCACGCCCCCGACCTGCACCCAGGGGAGGACAACCATCACTGGAGCAGCCACGGCCACGACCACGACCACGCCCGCCCCAAGCGGCCAAAGCAGTAGAGTCCCCCGTCTCAGGAGGCGAAGACGGTGACGATGACGGAAGGCGCTGAAGACGCTTGTAGGCAGTCTGTAATGTAGGGAGTGGATCACTCGCCAAAATCTGATCGACCACTCCATTATAGGACTCCGGTAAACCACTGAGAAACTGAATCAGCTGAAGCTCCGCCCGCTGTTTCTGCATAGTAGCTAAATCGGTGGATAGCGGGTGATACATCTCCAATTCACCCCACAGACTAGTGAAGGTGGAGAAGTAATCTGAAATGTCAGAACCAGTAAACTGCAGACGCCCCAATTGCTTTGTGATATCAAAGACCTTCTTCGGATTTTCACTGTGCGAGTAGGTACTGGCGAGCTGATCCCACATCTGCTTCGCCGTAGGCAACTGAAGAAGAGTGACGCTAATCTTCTCAACAGAACTGTTGAGAATCCACGTCATGACAGTCGAGTCATCACGAACCCAATCATCAAAGGCCTTGAGATCTTTGTCATCCGCCTCCGCTGCAGGCTGAGGCAGACCCGTCCTGATCAAGTGAGAGTACTTCCCTTGTGATTTGGCAAAGATCACAAAGGAACAGACCCACAACTGGTAGTTGCGCCCGTCAAGCTTGACAGTAGTGACTTGACGGCGCGACTCTCTCCACATGTCATCCCCGGAAGACGCCATGAGAAACAAAACAGAAGGGCAGGCACAGGCACAGGTAGAGGACGGACTACGCCGTCAGGCAGGCAGAAGTAGGCAGAAACACGTCACTGTGGACCTCTCACATACGTCCTACGCCAAGGCGTAGCAGAGAACCCGGAGGCCGAGGCCTACACGGGCAGGCAGACACAAGGAAGCACGAACCGACGGTAACCCCTTAGACGAACAACGCGCCGATCTCCCCCTGACTACAGATCTAGTCCAGATCTACCAGTGGCTCAGTGGTTTCGTAGAAGACGGCCACCCGGCAGCGCACCTGCTGTGCGAACAACAACCAAGGTTGCTCAAACACTAGCGGTGCACCAAGCCAGGAGGCTAGACGGAACCAAGAGCGGCGGACAACCGGAGGGAGGCCCCTACGTGGGCGGCGGCCCGGCTGCCCCGGCGGTCTGACCGGCGGCGCTAACCGGCGGCCAACAGAGCAGCCGGCGGCTGCTGCTGTGCCGCACGCACGGGCGCGGCGCTGCCGGGGGGAGAGGAGGAAGGGGCCGGCGGCGGGGGGGGGTGGCGCCGGAGAAGAGAGAAGGGAGGGAGGGAGGCTAGGTTGTCTGCTCTGATACCATGTGACAGATTCAGGTATTGCAAAAGGCTTAGAGTTGCACAACGTGTGCACCCTCATATATATATAACTGAGACAATTACAGAGAGGTCCATATATAAAGGAAAATAACAAAACAAATAACATGCTTAAGTAAAACAGGAAATATCTAATGTAACAGATTCCTTCATTATGTTATTGTGAAGAAGTGTATACGATGTTATTATTTTCATATGTACACTCCTGTCCTATATATAGGAAAGGAGGCTATTACAAGGAAGCTCAAAGGAAGCGGACTAACCCTAATGGGCCACAGGCAACAGGTCCATGTAGACAATAGACTAATAACCTATTAACTAAATAGACTATATTCTAACACTCCCCCTCAAACTGGAGCATGGGTGAACGCATGTACAAGCTTGGCGTCACATGACTCGATTGAACGACAAGAAATAAATAATGAATGAAAGATAGATATGTCACTCTCCATACAAAAATTGTTACTCCCCCTTAAACACTACTTCCTAACTAAAAAGATATGATGACGCCTCTTTGAGATGTCTTCTGTAGGTTAGAGAAACTCGAGCTTTGAAGGTCTTACTCTTGAAGTGCATATGGAGTGAAGAACATGTGAAGCAGACAATAATAAATACCACAACTACGCCATCTTCACTGGAGAGGAATGTGGAGTGGAATAAGCGCACTCAACACATCACACATACATAACGCGACACGAACGCGGAGGCACAATGTCGATGTAGAAGTGGAGATGTCTCTGAATTGTCTGAGAAGTGGAGTCAACTGGAATTAGCACAGATGACCACTGACGTGCATAACGTGGCACGGACACGCTGGGCGAGGTGCTGAGGTGTCGTCTCAACACGTAGAAGTAGCAGATGCAACTCAGAGAAGACGTGATGAAGTAGCTCGGTGAAGATCACTCTGGATGAATTCTTGCAGAAACAATATTGGCACAGGCTTGAAGAAGACGAGCTTCGAAGATGAAGAAGCAACCATCTGGAACACCATCAACGCAACATGGATGATCAACTGGAACGTCATCAACACCAAAGGGACTAGAGGTCGGAATATGCGCAACAAGCTCTTATTCTGACGTACATAATGCGGTACGAACGTGGGAGTCTTGGTGTCAATGCTGCAATTGTAAGATCCTTCAATGCTGTCTGAAAAGTAATGTGATGCAAAGTGGGAATGACGCGCCATAAAGACATCAGGAAACCAGATGTGCTGAACAATACGAAGCTCCATGAAGATAGCCTGGAATATATCATCTCATCTCATCTCATGTCTCTCTCCTCTCTCCTCATATCCTCTCTCTCGTTGTCTCTTCATACCCTCCTCTCTCTCTCCCCTCTATCCCCTCCACACCAAATACGATGAGAGTGAGTAGATGGTGTGGAAAAAGGGAAATATGACCCCCCGCACGTGGAAAGACGCACACACGATGGGTGGGAAGGTGGGAAAGAAAAAGGTCAAATGAGAGGTGTAGTATGGAGAGAAGAACAAAAAGACTACAAGAATGGAAGCGTCGGTAGAAAGAGGAGATATGCTACCGGAATTTTGCTCAGTAGACGAGGAAGTGGCACTGTTGGAATGGTTTCTGGGCATGAAAACCAATAACCGGAATCAATATGCAAAAAATAACCCGATTAAGATCCGGATAATAGGATCCGATTATCATCGAATATTGTAGGAGAGGTGGACCTTTGGAGGACGTCAAACTGGAACTGGAAGTGTTCTGACTTCTTTAAACACGCCGTGTCTATGATTGGACACGCCGTGTAGATTGTCGGGGGTGAGAGGCAGACTCCTGATGACACGCCGTGTAAGATTGTTGACACACCGTGTAGCTCCTTCACTGAAAATTGACTGACTCTTTGCAACACGCCGTGTCAGATGTCGGAGGCGTGAATTGGATCTCCGGGGGCACGCCGCTTTCCAAGTGGACATGCCGTGTCTGAAGTCGGAGGCGTGACTCTGCTGTCGGCCGACACGTCGTGTTCCAAGGATGACACATCGTGTTTGTTGCAATCTGCATCGTTAGGACGGGTTCTGGAATCAAACATGTCGTGTCTTTTGAGAAACACGCCGTGTCTTTTTTGTTCTGGACAAAACTCCGCGCCGTTAGGGTGAATTTTAGAGCGTGACATGCCGTGGTGTTTGAACAACATGTTGTGTCGGCGGCGGCTGATGCACCATCTCGACGGGAATTAGCGCTGTCAAGGAGACAAGTACCCCGAGAATTAGCACCATGGGTCAACGGGAATTAACACCGTCTTTTGTACTCCTTTGACCATGAACAGAGGTGATTCCATGCTTGACCACGACCGTTTTTGGATGGCGATGTAGCGGTGGAGTGATGTAGCGGCTGGATGCGGAGATGATGGATGGCGCGGCGGCTCGACGCGGAGACGGCAGGGCAGTGAGGCGGTGAAGACAATGGTGGCAGTTACTGGAGAGGAAGGTAGATGTACTTGGCGTGGCTGCTTCAATGGTGGCGGCTGGAGATAGAGTAGGATAGATTGCCGAGAAGGATGGCGCCGGCGGATAGCTTTGGATCGGAAAACATAGATTGTATGCCGAGAAGGTTGGCGCCGACGTACATATCTATGTGAAGGTGGGAGGAAGGGCCATGGAGGCAGGAAGTGCCTAGCGGGCAGCCGGCCTATGCCATGGAAGAGGTGGCGACGGTCGCCCGCAGGCGGGGGTGCTCCCCTTATTTCTCTCTCTAGGAGAGGAAGGGGCGACGACTGCTAGGGTTGGATCGGGTGCCGGAGAGAGAAGAGGTAAGGAGGGACGACAGCTAGGGTTCTCTGCTCAGGGCTACTACTCTGATACCATGTGAAGAAGTGTATATGATGTTGTTTTCATATGTACACTCCTGTCTTATATATAGGAAAGGAGGCTATTACAAGGAAGCACAAAGGAAGCGGACTAACCCTAATGGGCCATGGGCAACAAGCCCATGTAGACAATAGACTAATAACCTATTAACTAAATAGGCTATATTCTAACAGTTTTCAATATTAACATCGAAATCCCCGTCGAAATAGTTTGGTTTCTTTTCACTCACACATGTAGGATCCCCCAAATATTGATATATGATTTTGTTGCATAAGTTGGTGTATTTATGTGTGTAGATTGTTTTGGTAGAATTTTGTGATTTAATTCCTTTATTTGTCATTGTAATTGTGTGTCAAAATCTTGTGTCAACACGCTCGTCGAGATTCGTATAAATTTTGTTTTTGAACAATTAGACACAATGTCAATTTTGGATATTTTAAACTATACTGGATTCCTTTTTCAAGACAGTTATACAACCTCTTACCAACACAAGCTCAAAGTCGACTATGTAAGCCTGATTCCCCGCACAATTTCTATTGTAAGGGTGGCTCCATTGCTAAACAGACATATAGTCCATATTCTTAGGAATGATGAGTAACTCCATCTACCAACATTAGCCTTTACTATGTGTTTTATCCTCACCAATGTTTTAAAAAGCATTAAGCAGTAAGTATGCGGGCAACAACTTGTAACTGGTTAAGCGCTAAGCGGGTGATTTCTGAAAAAATGGGTTTTAGTTTCCTATATAATTTTATACAAAATTGTACATGTATATAAATACTGTACTTGGAACTTTTACATATATCTAAGCACTCAACCCAACAATATAAAACACTCAAATAGTTTATAACATAACTATAAACAGTGATTATAGCTATAATATAGTAAACAAATGACTTGTCATGAATAAAACACCCTACACGCATGATACAACAACAATTTTGCTTGCTAAATTGTAAGCAAAAGACTTATCATAGATACCTTAATAACTTATTGTTGCATTTACATATCATCAATTAGTCATATATTACAACAGTATACTTGATCAAAGTATGTATTCTAAATTAGATAAAAGTTACATACAATTTACTTGGATAAATTACAACAACACCCTATTATTACGGCTTACATACAAAGTATGCATTTTAAATTAGAACTATGGCTTATAATAGAACATTTCATATATATAAGTTTAATATTTTATAGTCAATAATACTTGGACCATATGATTTGCTTAATGTTAAGGCTTACTGTAGTATTTTTTTTAAGAAGGGCAAAAAAGGGATTAAGCAGCCAGAAATTGGCCGATTTTTTTTTCAATCTGATCAGCGCTCAAGGGGTTTTAGGCGGTCGAGGCCGCTCAGGCTGTTTTTCATTTCACCGATCCTTACTCATGTGCAACATGGAAACAACTTTTCTCAAAAGGTCACCTATCCTAGTATTATCTCAAACCAAGTATGGGTAACTGTGACGTTCATATTGATGAGCTCCCTAATAAAGAGATGCACTTTTGTGATATGTGTAGTTCAATCATTCCCTCTAACTTTTGTGATATGGATAGTTCAATCATTCACTCTAAGAACATTTTATCAGAGAGACTGAGAACTGAAACCATGGGATGTTAAAAACTTAGAAGCTTCCCTACCGAATCCTCTTAAGGCCTTTGTAAAGACCCAACTATGTGGCACCATACATCTTCTCCACTTCCATGCAAACCAAAAGTGGAGGATGTATACTCGAGTCTCCATACACGGTTTTCACCGTAAGGGTGACTCCATTACTGTATTGACAAATGTCCATTACATTCCCACATCTAAGTCGGATGACTCTTGAGTCTGATGTTGCCAACGAAGGGCCTGAGTAATAGAGGGAAGTTAGCTTCATACCATGTCTGATCATGGAACAAAATTTTGATTGAAATGTCAAAATTTCAGTCAAATTTTCTGATTTTTTTTTCAATCGGGCATCGAAATGTAGTATCGGACATCAAAACACACATACACAAGTAATGGGACGTAAGGTTGCAAAAATTTTGCCCTTAGGTGCGGAATTTCACTTAATAGGGGCAAATTTTGCTTCAAAAGCCTAGTTTGCGCCATAATTTTGCGAAATGGTAAAGAAACACAACTTCCATTTTGAGAAATTTATTCTTGGGGCTGCTGCTGCTACATCTTGAGTATTTTGGCGATTTTCTTTGAATCTCTTGCTTTCAAAGGCTATTTTTTTATTCTAAGGTATGTTTCCCCTATCCCTAGCCCATCTACACCTTCTATTCCTACACTCTTTATTAGTATATAGACTTTCCTGTGTTTTTACTTAGTCTATTTCTCTTTTTTTTTCTTGTCTTGTTTTATCCCATATTGGTTATATCTAAACCATGTGTCTTTCTCTTATCTTATAAAAGAGAACCACTGTACTCTGTTTTAATCATCTCAAAAGTAAGACAATTAGCCTCATATTCTAGATGGTATCAGAGCCACCCGATCCACCCTAGCCCTTTTTTCCTAACCCTACCCCAGCGGCCCAGCCGCCACCCATCTTCTCCCTAACCCTACCCCAGCCGCCACCCTCCTTCACGCCGCCGCCCAGCCCCCCATCTTCCTGCCGCCGCCCACTCCCTCCCAGCAGGCTGCTGCCGCCCATCCCCTCCTCTCTTCTCTTCCATTTTCTTCTCCCTCCTCCACTCACCCTCTCTCTCTTTCTCTCCCTGCCCCTACCCGCCGCCACCCCTCCCTTTCTCTCCCTTGCTGCCGCCGCCCCCTCCTCATCCCCACCACCACTCACAGCCACCGCCACCCTTTCTCCACCATCTTTTTCCCCTCTCCTATAATCTCCGTACCCTAAGCACATCTTTCCTTGTGGCTTAGACTACCACAGGTTCTCTCTTCGGTCTCCGTTTCCTTTCCGAAAAGCTTACGTACAGCCTGGTCACTTTCCAGTCTGGCACGTTGAAGGCTTAAAAACAAGTTTCCGGTTCTGACTGCCTACGCCTCATGGTGGAGTGATCTCTTCTCCATGTTGGCGTAGGTTCTGTTTCCTTCTTCCTGCCCTATAAGGGTATTCTGAGGTCCATGCTCGGATCTCCTATCTACTGCTACTAGTCCATGTGTTGGACTTCTACTGCTGTCTACTACTGTTGCTGACTACTGTCTGGATCTGTGCCCGTGCTGTTTCTCTTCTTCTGCTACTGCTGCGATGGCGACTTCTGACCTCCCGTCGCGCACTCTCTGTGTTACTACGGTGAAGTTGGATCACTCCAACTATCATCTATGGGCTGCCTCCTTCGCGTTATATGTCAAATCCCAAGGACGCTACTCTCACCTGACTACCAAGGGCCCTGATCTTCCTGCTACAGACGCTGATGAGAAAACCAAGCAAGCCTATGATCTATGGTCCAAAGAGGACTATGGGGTCATGACCTGGATGGTGAATAGTGTTGAAGCCAAAATCAGCCAGTCCTTGCTTCGACTTCAGACTGTCAAAGAAATGTGGGACCAGCTTTCCCATGTTTACTCTCACCAACAGAATTCGAAGAAGGTCTTCGAGATATTCAAACAGCTTGCCAAACAGGAGTATTCGGCCACCGACTCCGTTGAGGACTACTATAACTCCTGCTATGCTCTCTGGGATGAGTTCCGGGTATATCACCCTCTGACTGCTGATATTGAAGAAGTGCACCGACAACGGAATGAACTTATGTTAGTTCAATTCCTCGCCGGCCTACCTGCGTCCTTCGCTGGTGTTGTGGACCAGATTCTCTCCAGCGACCCTTTGCCTACTCTCCGCGATGTTCTCAAACGGGTTCAGCGTCTACCCTCTGTGTCTCAACCTGTGCCTGACACCTCTGACGGTGTTGCTCTTGCTGTCCGCGGAGGACGATTCTCTGCTCCTGGTCGTGGAACTGGATCCGATCAAGCTGAGTCCCGCTATTGCACTCACTGCAAACGTACCAACCATAATGAAGATAAGTGCTGGATCAAATATGGCAAACCTGAGTGGGCCAACAAAGTGACAACTGATGAACCTGCTCCGCCGACGGCTGACTGGATCCGCTCCGAGTTTGAAAAACTCCTTCAGGCTCGTCTGGCGTCTTCTACTGAGGCTTCAAATTCTGGCAGTGCTGCTCTTCTGACTACGGCTGGTAAAAATTCCTGGGTTATTGACTCTGGTGCGACTTCTCATATATCTGGCAATCCTGCTTTATTTTCTAAACTGCAGCAGACTTCTTTTATACCTCCTGTTACCTTAGCTGATGGTTCTAAATCACCTGTTACTGGCATTGGTGATATTTGTCCTACTGGTCGTCTACCTCTGCGCTCTACACTTTATGTCCCGAAGTTTCCTATTAATCTTCTTTCTGTGAGTAAAACTGTGAAGAGCCTTCGTTGCTCAATTACATTTGATCCGGATGGTGTTTTATTTCAGGATTTGCGCACGAGGATGACGATTGGTTCGGGCCATGAGGGACCGGATGCACTCTACTACCTGGACGAGCCAAAGACTGCTGCATATCTGACATCATCGGTGACCGACATCCAGTGGCACTATAGATTGGGACACCCTTCTATTGGAAAGTTAAAAGTCGTGTTACCAGATATAGTTAGTTCTGATTTTCATTGCGAAACTTGTCAGCTTGGCAAGCAAACTCGTGCTACTTTTTCAAAAAAATTTTGTATCAGCTCTAAAGCACCTTTTGATATTATACATGCTGATGTTTGGGGTCCTTGCTCTGTCACAAGTACTTCCGGTTTTAGATATTTTCTGAGCTTCATTGATGATTTTTCTAGAACTACCTGGCTGTTTTTACTTAAAGATAGATCCACTATCCTTGAAAAAATTACTGACTTTTTTACTGAGATACGCACTCAATTTGCTAAGCCTATCAAAATTCTTCGTACTGATAATGCTTTGGAATTCATGCAAACATCTGTTAGCTCTTTCTGTCGTCGCCAGGGCACAATCCATCAAACCTCTTGTGCTTACACCCCACAACAAAACGGTATTGCTGAGCGCAAAAATCGTCATCTTCTCGAGGTTGCTCGTACCCTTCTCTTTCACTATCATGTTCCCCAAGCTTTTTGGCCCGAGGCGATAGCCACTGCCTGCTATCTAATTAACCGCATGCCTTCATCTGTGCTCAGCAATCAGATTCCTTTTCAGATTCTGTTTCCCGATGCATCTCTTTTCTCTGTCCCGCCTCGCATTTTTGGGAGCACCTGTTTTGTTAAAAATCTTCGGCCTGGCCTTACTAAATTAGATCCTAGAGCAACTAAGTGTATTTTTTTGGGATATTCTCGCACTCAGAAAGGATATAGGTGCTATGATCCTGTTTCTAAAAAGTGGTTTGTCTCTGCGGATGTGGTGTTTTTTGAGCATATGCCTTTCTACTCCACGGGTGGTTCTGCGCTCACTTCCGATTTACTTGCTGATACACCTTTGCCTGTGATGGACGATGTACCTGCTATTTCTGAGGATCTGATTGAAAGGCCACCTCTGAAAGTTTATCAAAGAAGACCGAAGCCGACAGCTCCCTCCATGGCCCCTCCATCGTCCTCTTCCTCGGTGCCAGATCAACCATCCTCGCAGGTATTTTCTGATCTTGATATTCCTATTAGTCTGAGGAAAGGGACCCGTACCTGCACTATGCATCCGATTGGAAATTTCTGCTCTACTGATAATTTGAGTGCTAATTTTGCTAACTTCACTGCAGCTCTGTCTGCGATATCTGTACCTAAGAATGCTGCTCAGGCTCTTAGCCATCCTGCGTGGCGTCAGGCTATGGAAGAAGAGATGAAGGCTCTTACTGACCGTCATACCTGGACCCTAGTTGAGCCACCTGCTGATTGCTCTCCCGTTGGATGCCGATGGGTGTTCACTGTCAAATACCATCCCGATGGTACTGTCGAACGACTTAAGGCGCGACTTGTGGCAAAGGGGTATACCCAGACCTATGGAGTTGACTACTTTGAAACTTTCTCTCCAGTAGCGCGCCTGAACTCTGTCCGGATTCTGATTTCTGTTGCTATCAATTCTGACTGGCCACTGTATCAACTTGATGTCAAGAATGCTTTCATGTATGGTGATCTTCATGAAGAGGTATACATGTCACAACCTCCCGATTTTGTGTGTCAGGGGGAGGCTTCCAAAGTCTGCAGGCTAAAAAAGGCTATCTATGGCTTGAAACAGAGCCCTAGAGCGTGGTTTGACAAGCTCAGCAATATTCTTCAGCAATTTTCCTTCAGACGTTCCCAATCTGATCACTCTGTTTTTGTGAAAAATACTTCTGCGGGTATTGTTATTCTTATTGTTTATGTTGATGATATTATTCTCTCTGGAAGCGATTCTGTTGGTATTCAGTCTACAAAGCGCTATCTGGAGTAACACTTTGTTACCAAGGATCTTGGCTCACTTCGGTATTTTCTTGGGATAGAAGTGTCCCGGTCTTCTTCTGGTCTCTGCTTGTCTCAACGGAAGTATGTCCTGGATCTCTTATCTGAATCTGGTCTTTTGGGTGCGAAACCTGCTAGCACACCTATGGATCCCAACATCAACTGGGATGATGAGGAATCTCCTGCTTACCCTGACAATCAGCAATATCGACGTATGGTTGGGAAACTCATATATCTTACTGTTACTCGGGCTGATATCACTGCTGCAGTTGGATTGGTTAGTCGCTATCTGGACAAGCCTCGACAATGCCATTGGGATGCTGTCTATCATATTCTGAAATATTTGAAAAGTTCTCCTGGAAAAGGTCTACTTTACAAAAAAAATGGGCATTGCAAACTCCTTGGCTATTCTGATTCTGATTATGCTGGCAGCAAGGTTGACCGTCGGTCTACTTCTGGCTACTGTACCTTTGTGGGAGGTAACCTTGTCACTTGGCGAAGCAAGAAGCAGTCTGTTGTTGCTCGCTCTAGTGCTGAAGCTGAGTATCGTGCCATGGCACATACTACTTGTGAGCTATTCTGGATTCGGAGCTTGCTGAAGGACTTTGGATTTTCTGATTCATCTGCTATTCCTATGTATTGTGACAACAAAGCAGCTACCTTCATTGCTAGTAATCCTACCTTCCATGAGCGGACCAAGCATATTGAGGTGGACTTTCATTTTGTTCGCGAGGCTGTTCTCTCAGGACAAATATCTACTCCCTATATTCATACATCTGATCAGGTGGCTGATATCTTCACAAAGATTCTACCAAAGACAAGGTTCACTGCTATGACATCCAAGCTGGGCATGCTAGACATCTACGCTCCAGCTTGAGGGGGAGTATTAGTATATAGACTTTCCTGTGTTTTTACTTAGTCTATTTCTCTCTTTTTTTCTTGTCTTGTTTTATCCCATATTGGTTATATCTAAACCATGTGTCTTTCTTTTATCTTATAAAAGAGAACCACTGTACTCTGTTTTAATCATCTCAAAAGTAAGACAATTAGCCTCATATTCTAGACTCTTCTATAAAGATCTAAATAAATACTCTAAACATAACAAAGTTGTAACGTGTAAGTTTTAAATCTTTTGAAAATCACATGGTCTACAAGTAAAATTCTTAGATCTATGAAATAATGGTGTAAAGTATGTAGATCTATAGTGAGCTGAAAACTATAACACATACTTCATATATATACATAAAATGAATTAAACTATTTTGGGAATGTATTTTCTTAGATCTATGGATAAATGTCCCATGTAACCTAATTAAATGCTAACACAAGACTCAATACAAGTTGTAATTTGTAAGCTTCTAACTTGCAACTATAAGTTTTAAGCTCTAAGTTGTAACTTGCGGGTTTGTTAGTTAGTAATAGTGTAACAGATTAGTCTGTTCTGTTCATTTGTGCACTTACTCATCAAGAAATGGTTCCCACCTAGACCTCTCAACATGTAAATTTATTATATAATCTAATGTGTCTATGTCTAAACACTGTGTTTGCAAAATTCCATAACTTAATTCCTTCATTTTACTATTGAAATTGTCATCGGAATTATGTCACAACAATTCAACTTCCATAACCTACAAATGTGGGAGACTTTCCCACATATCCAATATGAAATATTATTGCATATTTGAGTAGGTCTTGGGGTTTAGGTTGTCTCGATAAATTTTCATGATTTAGTTCTCATTTTGGCATCAAAATCGTTAGCGTTGTAAATATCAAAATTTCCATCGAAAGTTCTGTTTTCTGGGCCATCGGGTATGACATTGAAATTGGACATTTACATCTATGATTCTAATGATGACCCGAAGACACTAGTCAACTTGTAGCTAGAAAGATCACACAATTTTATATAGTCCCTGTGGTGTGTTAGGCATGTTTTGGACACATGATTTTGACAGGACCCAAAATGTGGTGGAGGTGAACTGTCTTGGACACAACCCATAATGTTCTAGACATGGCCAAGATGTGTTTGGTCCCTTTTGGTCCTTTTTTGCATCCTAGACATAACTATACATGTCATGGACACTACCTCAACGACAATTGCTATAACATGTTATTGCAAAGTGCACTTTTAGACTAAGCACCACTATTCAAGTACATACTCGAAAGAATGTGATACAACACACAGATCTAATAAGCAACAAAACAATATATGCAAAATATAGTAAATGTGTATAAATTGAGGTGAACTAGATAGCACGATCATATTCCGGTTTAGTAAATTGACTACATAAGTGACAAAAACTCATCTTTTTATTTAAAAAAATTACTGTGTTGGAAAATATTGTAGCACATCTAATTATATCGTACCTACTACACAACCTTCTCATAGATTACATACACTGTTTCTGTTAGAAATAACACACACACATGCATACACACGCAAAAACACATAGAGAGAGAGAGAGTAGGATAGAATATCTCGTAAAACATGAATAGAAATCAATAGCTATATATGATATGTCAGTCTAATGTAACATCCAATTGTAAGATCTTAATCTTCACCTCAAGGATGAAACTATTCGATTTTGACGTCGTTCCGATGGCCACAGAAACAAAATTTTGACAGATCCGTTCTTGGCGTTTTGACGGCCAAATGATCGAATCCATTAATGAAATTTACCGGAATGATCTACTAGTGAAGATCTTCTCAATTATGCAATAATATTTCATAATGGATATGTGGAGGGCGGGGTTTCTTCTCATGTGTAGTGAAGAAAGCTGAACTGTTTCAATGGGGATTTTAATGTCAAGTGAAATGAATGAATTAAGTCATTATAGTTTGCAAGCACAAAACACAGACTTAAAGGCACAAATTTTATGGAAAAATAATATGTCTAGGATGGTAGGACCTCTAGGTTGGATGACAAGTTGTACGTAAGCATAGTTGGACTGTGAGTGAGTATTAAGAAATTAGAAACTTACTACAACTAAACAACGAATCAACAAATAACACAACTATTTATGCAATAAAATCATATATTGATGTTGGGGGTGAGATCGTACACGTGTGAGTGAAAAGAAGCCGAACTGTTTCGATGGAGATGTCGATGCTAATTTCTGTGACGTAAGGAGGTATCTTATAAAAAATTCAAGCACAATCTATTACAGCTTATGCAATTGAATATCAACCTGTTTTAGCTCAAGAAAAAAGTATGAATTATTTGATGGAAACTAGAGTAGCGGGGTGGCTTATCAAGCACATGACCCCAATCTGATGGTTCTTGTTCAAACATAAGTTGGGATATATGATTTACATATTGAGTCAAACTCATGTTATCCTCATGATGTGACTCATCGATCTGCTATTGAAAATAGAGGTTGTACAAGTGCAGAGCCAATGCCTCTATAGAGCTTTCAATTGGTCATCCTCATCATATCCAAACACCCTTCGTTGTTACAAGCAACAACTTATTCAAAATGAAAAAATGTGATACTACTTATATGTTTGTGACTTTACTATGTGAAGTAACCACTAAATTTTGATACTACTCAATCTAGAGCATTAACTATTAGATTCCCTAATTTGGGTAGTTCTACAACTTGTTAAACACCTATTTTTGGGATAAAAGTTATAATTATTGATCCAATAGGCTAGAAGCAAAAGATGGTTCTAGATTAGGTTGGGTTAGGGCCATAGTTGTCTAGGCGTTTAGGCGGTCCTTCCCACCTAGGGGAAGCCTAGAAGGCCTAGGCGCCTAGGCGGAAGCCTAGGCGTTCTTCATATTTGTTTATATTTCACATATATATAAATGATTATGTGTATACATTTAGTTATATTCAAATATGTACGTCATTACGTACATTTGTATTGTTTATCCCTAAGCTTAATCAATCATAATTTCACCTACATCACACCTGTCACGACCTAAGATAGACCTATTCGGCCATAATTTGACCTAACACGATCTAAATTGGACCTAATATAACTCAATCTTACCTAATTTAGCCAAAGCCAGACCGATTTTGGCATAACATGACCTAATCAGACGTAACTTCCCCTAGTTTGTCCTACATTGACCTAAACGTGCCCTAATTTAGAGAAATTAGATCTAGTTCCCCCAAATAAGACATTTTTCCCAAAGCAGACATTTCCCGCAAATCAAACCTAATCTCCCCAAGTTAGATCTGATTTGGCCTATATTAGTTCTATTTCTTCCCCAAAATAATTAAACATGATCTAAGTTGACCTCATTCCAACCTAATCTATGCTAATTTTGTCTTCAAGTGTCTTAATTTAGGCCCAAAAGGCCTTAGGCATCCACTTTAGATATCTAAAAGCCGAGGCACCTAGTTTAAGGCGGACCACCTAGAGCCTAGGTGGCCTAGGCGGAGCCCAGGCGAGAGCCTGGATAACTATGGTTAGGGTTTATTTAGATTGAAGGTATAAGCCCCCCCAAGCGATATCTCCTCTCTAGTCAATTAATAACAAACACATCACTTAGCATACGACACCTTTTGAAATAAATTAACAAATTTTGTCAAAATTTCTCGAAATTCATGCCCAAATTGGGTGAAATTCATTAAAGTTCAAAATTTCTTTCAAAATTTTGCGAAATGCATGACAGAGTCTGTGGTACCTCCATTTCTATTTCTGGTCACCATCGAAATCAAAATTTTGACATTTTGACCAAAATTTTGTACCATTCTTCACCTCATTAACTAATTTCAATCCATTTAGATACTTTCATGATTTCCATCTAGCACATAAAAAATGACATTTAAATTAGTACTGGGCAATCACTTTTGTGATGTTTAGATTGCAAGGGCTATTCAATCAAGCCCATTTTTTTGGTGAAATTAATTCACCAATATAGGTCGACATTATCCATTCACTCATATCATGGAATATTTGTTTTAATAATGAGAAGCATGAGAAATAATCGATTCTACACAGAATCAATTCTATTCTAGTTTTATTGTCCCTCCCTTTCTATGTACACACACGCATGCACGCACATGCGCGCACACACACACACACACACACACACAGACACACACACACACACACACCCACACGCCCCCCCCCCCACACACACACACATACATACAATGCCATACAGGTGTCTTAAATATTAGAAAATCAGCTTTGGCCCATGTTTGTATTTACAAACATGTTTGTACTTCCTATAATGCCAAGAATGATGACTAACTTCATAAACCAAGACTTGCCTCCTATGTAGCCTTGTCCCCATTCATGTGAAGCATGCTTCCTAGAAGATCACCAATCCTAGTATTTTCTCAAGAAAAACATCCTTATCATAGTGATATTCCTTACATGTCACCTATCTTAGTACTTTCTCAAGCCAAACAAACTTAACCTTGAAGGTCCTATTGATCAACTCCTGGAAAGGGAGGTGCACCTTATCAGTATAGGTAGTGCAATCATTCCTTTTAATATTATTTTAGCAAAGGTTTGAAATCCTAGGATGTTTGCATAAAGTCTTGTTGGCCAACAATTTCATAAAGAAGTTTTAATACAAGTTGATTTATAGTGACACTTCTTTTAGGTTTGGATTTTCTGAAAAGTTAATTTGCCACTATGAACATGTGTCTTTGAGTGACAGATGCGATTGTATAAGGATGAAAAGTTGTTGATGAGAGCCTTGCACTGTTCGGGAAATCGGTCCGCATGGCCGCATATACTCCCGCATATGCCTATTCAGTCACCCTACCGCACCGCATATTACTAATTGGTCCACTAAGTGCTCATGGCCCGCATATACTCCCGCTTGGCCAATTAAGCGACCAGTTAAACTCCACTTTTTGAAAAGTCCACAACTAATGTTCATGCATTTCGTACATACATGCATATATATACACACAATTCATTATATATTTAAATTGAGATATATAGTCTTTGAAGTATATGTATATATTGTAATACATATAAAAATTTTCCACATGCATTTGTACATTTATTTGAATACCTTTTGATATATTAACATGTACAGATACATATACAATATACCTAAATATACAATCACATATTTGTGCATGTATATATACATTTTGATTTATTCACATTTATACACACTATACATATATTTGTACATTAATTTACCTACATTTTAGCATTTGTACATATATTACAAACACATTCTATATATAGACATATATACATATATAAGCATATCATACATCATACATGCATATTAATATGTTTATAAGTAAATAGATGTACGTGCCTACTCTATATATTTTAATTTATGATCTCGCTATATTATTTTATATATAATTAGTTTATTGAAATAAAAAAATCCAAAACCGCATATACTCCCGCATACCGCATATACTCTATGCAGTACCCTCTCCGCCCGTACACGGCATACCGCTTTCCTGAACCATAGAGCCTTGTTCCAACGGCCTCAAGCAAAGGGAATACACAAGACTTTGATTAAGAATTACTCTCAAAGAGAGTAATGGGCTTAAGGGTATGATTGGGAGCCAATACTATCTCCAAAATACCGTTTTCAACCTAGCAATGGGTATTATCAAGGAGAACATGTTAGAAAGAGAGAGAAAATGATATATCAATGAGGGTAATGCGAGGTCGCAATCAATGCATCCCTAGACCCATCACCCCGAAGATATTAGTCATATGACATAACCTTCCAAGACCATCCTTCTCATTAACAGAAGTGTCATGCTAGCTTGAGGATGATCATTAGATTCATGGCATCAAATTCTTAATGTCTTGCCCTACGTGCTTTGAGTTTTCAGGACATAACCAACTTTATGTATTCGTCTTGTTTATCGTAATTACTCCGTGTCAAAAAACCTTAATGATCACTTTGATGATGCGTACATTCAAGAAATATAGTGTAGCTTACATGAGATAAAAAGTAATAGAGAACTGGTCAGACAAATACTGTTAAACATGTCTAGGACTAAGTTAACATCTTTTATTTTGAATATCTACTTCAAGTGTTTCCTTATGAAAGTTTATACATATAATCATTTTTTGCCTCCTTACTGAAGTTAACATGTCCTTGATAACGGTCATATGGGATCACAGGTCCTATCTAGTTAGCAAAAAAAGGAAACTCTTAGCGTCTCCTTTAGTGTCATTTGTTCTACATGCAACAAAATTGGATTTGCCTGAATGGCCAAATGCACCTGATAGGGCGTTGAGTTGAGGCAATAATTGCATGAAAGGAAGTCCAGAGATATCAGCCTCAATCCTAGTCATCTCTAATGCTAAAACTTTCTACTCTTAATTATTTTTCTACCATCTAAATTCTTAGTTTTTGTATTTTGATATGCAAGGACTGTGGCTCCCTTCAGTAGAATGACAATGATGGTAAAGATATCAACGTAAGATGAACTTGTGGTACTGTGCCACAATGATTTTATTTGTCTTGAAGCACTAATCAAATGAATCATAATATGTTTAGCTCCAAATAATCTTGTTGCTACTGCAGCAAGTTGAATTTGTGTTTTGATATGGGGGCGACTTTTAATGACAAGCGAACTATCAACACAACACCAAGAGACCGTCACCTTGTAATCAAATTTTCAGTATTGGTATTTGTATCTGGGAAGCAAATGAATGGAGGACAATTCTTGGAAATGCTGAAATTTTACCATCTAAAATGGTTTGCCATTTGCAATTATGAAAACATGACAGTACACAAAGGAAATATAATGACAATTCATTATTCTTGGACCAATGTTTAAAAGGAATTCATATCAATCATGAATTCTTTTACCTGTGGATGTCAACCCAAAAAGAAAGGGTAGAATACTAGATTCATGCCATCAAAAGCTTCAAAGTACGGATTGTACCTTTCTAGCATCAGTAAAAAAACTATTACAAATTTAAAGCTTATGTGTAGACATGAATATTTTTTTTGAACATGGATTGCCCTATATACAAGTAGGGACATGGACGTGGTAGTAAGAAAAGTTTATCGTCAATGAGAACAGTATGAAAACAGACTTCTACCTGAAATCTGATTCTAATTTATATATCTAAATATGTATAAATATTCTTTTCTTTTGACGCCCTCAAGCTTGAACATGGGAGACATCCATGTTTAACTAGGAAAACTTGTCCATCTAAACTAGATATTGACATTCTCTTCTATCCAGCAATAAGGTATTGGTTGCAGGTAAACCTGGTGATGTAAAATCTATCCTTGTCAGCTACGCATCCTTCTTTTGACCAACTTCTATTTCCCCTCTTAACTGAAAGGTTTGCTCCATAGCAGGAACCACAATCCTTTCCCACAAGGCGCAGATGTCTTTCCTGTTTATGCGCGACCCTAGCTGTAGTAAATGTCTCTGGCTCATCAATCTCTGCACCTAGAGCCACTGCTGCTGAGACTATGAAGGATCCTCTCAACAAAGAGAAGGCTGTTTGTCGAAATTGTGGTGGTTATGGAGCCATAATATGTAAGATTCTATCATTCTGTTCTTACTGCACTTTCTAGTTATAATTGTTATATTGTTGAAGTCTGTGTCCTACCACTGACATCCGTTAATGCTACGACATAGAAGAAATTTAGTAGTGATCTTTTGGTGTATACGGTCAAAGATCTAGCATCATTTTCCCTTAAATGCCATACTATTCTCTTCATCAATTTGATATGCTTTTTAATGCTACTCTTTACTCAGGGATATAGGTACGAACTTGGATAGAAGTAGCAATTAGCAATTATGCTGGTTTCTATTAGTCTAACTTTGTATCATCTGGGGTCTACGAAACATGTTCACTTAATCCATCATGAAAATAGGTTCAGGTTTAGTACAGTACACAAACTGTGACTCAAAATTTTCCCAAACGGAGCACTAATATTTTTGAAGTAATGATGATTAGATTCTTCTGTCGCATAGTTTTAATGAGTCCAATTCAGGTCTGGTGTGTATGGCTCAAATAGCTATCAGGCATGGGGAGCTTACTAGAAAAGGGATAGGGATCTTTCCATGGTGGATTACTGTTTGAAAACATAAAAGGAGGCTCTGATGATACCATATAGATAGGAAAACCTTTATTTGATATATCTAAAACAAATACAAGGCACTCTCTTTTATAGGATAAGAGAGTAAGAGAGAAAAAGAAGTAGGCAATGTGGGATAAAAGAAAAGCTAAATACAAAGACAAGTCTAAAGCACAAAATAAATATATAAGTATAAAAACATATATACTAATAACTACTAGCTGGTAACTGCAAGCAAGAAAGATGATGATGCCCAAGCAACTCTCTGTTTACACGAGTCACATCTGCTGCTGCAATTGAATCAGGTCCAATAGAATTGGCCAAGTACAGGGAGGTTTGGTCGAGCAGAGGAGACTACATGTGTATATGCTGCATACATGGGGAGATGACGAGTGACACCCCAAGGAGGCTTCTTGTGTGTATGTTGCTTACATGGGAAAATCACAGTTGAAACGAGGAGGCAAATTTTCTTGTTTGTACATTGCTTACATGGGAAGATTGGGTGTACCCAAAGAGGCTACTTTCCTTGTGCATACGCTGTTAAGTGGGAAGAACATGGTGATTACTTTCCATAAATGAAGCAACTAAAATATCCAAAATTGAAATGCTGGAAACTTATGCAAATAATTCTGGTAAAGTTTTCACAAATGGAGTCAATCTAGAACTCATATGGGGAATCGAGTTCTTATTAATTATGCATGCTTCTTTTCCTGCGAAAAGTAGCAAGGATGGGAGTCTATATGATGATCGGTTAGATGTTTACCAAATCAATTGGTAGTTCATCTGATTGATAAGAAGTGTATCAGTTGATTGACAAAAGTCTGTCAGTTGGCTGATTAAAAGTCACTAAATATAAGCTTTTAGAGAGGTCAGCAATCAATATACATTAAAACATTGATGGAGTATATAAAGGATTCAAATGTGGAACATTTTTTTGCAGATGGTTACATATAACAATGTCAATATAAAACGGCCAGGAGAATCTGATGAAAATATTTTCAATCCGTTGAATCCCTTGCACCACACGACATGATCCTGAAAAAGGGGGTAGCCTGGCTAATATCTGTTACATTATATATTTCCTGTTTTACATAGCCTGTTATTTGTTTTGTTATTTCTCTTTTATATATGGACCTCTCTGTAATTATTTCAGTATTATATATATGAGGGTGCACACATTGCGCAACCCTGAGCTTTCTGAAAACCCTGACTCTGTCACATGGTACCAGAGCAGGTCGAAACCTAGCCGCCTCTCCCTCCCTCCCTCCCCTCTCTCTCTCCTTCCTCTCCGCCGCCCCCCTCCCCCCCACCGCCGCGCCGCAGCCCCTCCCTCCCGCCGCCCTGCGCGCGTGCGTGCAACGCAACAGCAGCTGCCGGCTGCACTGCTGGCCGCCGCCTAGCGCCGCCGGGGCAGCAGGTGCCGCCCGCCGCTCGTGGTTCTGTCTAGCCTCCTGGCTTGGTGTGCCGCTAGTGCTTGAGCAACATCACCAATTTTTTGGTCGTTGTTCGCACAACAGGTGCATTGCCGGGTGGCCGTCTTCTACGGGACCACTGAGCCGCCTGTAGATCTGGACTAGCTTCGTCGTCGGGGGGAGATCAGCGAGTTGTTCGTCTGAGGTCAGTTTGTGTTCGTCGGTGCCTGCTTGCCCGTGTAGGCTTCGGCCTCCGGGTTTCCTGCTACGCTTCGACGTAGTTCGTATGTGAGAGGTCCGTGGTAATTTTGTGCCTGCTTCTGCCTGTCTGACGACATAGTCCATCTCCTGCCTGTACCTGCCTGCCTGTGCCTGCCTTCCTGCCTGTCCTCATGGCGTCTTCTGGAGATGACCTCTGGCGAGACTCGCGCCGTCAAGTTACCACTGTTAAACTTGACGGGCGCAATTACCAACTTTGGGTGTGCTCCTTTGTGATATATGCCAAATCACAAGGGAAGTACTCTCATCTGATTCACACTGGTCCGCCTCAGCCTGCAGAGCATGCGGATGCCAAGGACATCCAAGCTTTTGATGATTGGGTCTGTGAGGACTCGACTGTGATGACCTGGATTCTCAACAACGCAGTTGAGAAGATCAGTGTCACTTTACTTCGGCTGCCTACGGCGAAGCAGATGTGGGATCAGCTCACCGGTACCTACTCTCACAGTCAGAATCCCAAGAAGGTCTTCGACATAACCAAGCAACTGGGGCGACTCCAATTCACAGGATCTGACATCTCAGACTACTTCTCCACCTTCTCTGGCCTGCGGGGTGAGTTGGAGACTTATCACCCGCTGTCTATTGATCTGGCGACTATGCAGAAAGAGCGGGCGGAACTACAACTGATACAGTTTCTGAGTGGCTTGCCAGAGTCCTATACTGGTGTTGTGGATCAGATCTTGGCGAGTGATCCGCTCCCTACTCTGCAGGGTGCCTACCAGCGTCTCCAGCGCCTTTCTTCTTCGACACTGCCTCCTCATACTGAGACTGGAGATTCGACTGCCCTGGCTGCTTGGGCCGGGCGTGGCCGTGGCCGTTCCACTGATGGCCGTCCTCCCCTGGGTACAGGACGGGGATGTGGACCTGTTGCTGGACGAGGAGCCCCTTCGGCTGCCCCATATTCTGCTGCTGCGCGTCCTCAGCAAGGACAGCGTGTGTGTACCTTCTGTGGCCGGTCTAACCATATTGAAGAAAAGTACTGGGAAAAGTATGGTAAACCGGCTTGGGCCAATGCTGCTGCAGATTCATCGTCTACTGCTTCTGAGGGTGTTACTCCGACGCCTGAGCCAGAGACTGCGGGAGCGACCGCAGACTACATTCGTGCTGAGGTGGAACGCCTCCTTCTTGAGAGTGCTGGCTCTTCGACTGCTGCTTCTACTAGTGGAGCACATGCTGCATACTCTGGTTATGATATTGCATTCCTGAGTTCCTCCTCACCTTCTACTTCTGGTAATACTAAATGGGTGATAGATTCTGGTGCCTCTGCACATATATCTGGCAATAGATCTCTGTTTAAAACTCTATCTAAACCTGCCCGTAACTCATCTGTTATGCTTGCTGATGGCTCAAAGTCTTCGGTCTTTGGAGTCGGTGATATTGTTTCTCAGTTTTGGCTCAAGTCTGCCTTATATGTGCCTCGATTTCCTCTGAACTTATTATCCGTCAGTAAAATTTTACGAAGTTTGAACTGTAGCCTGACATTTGTTCCTGGTTCATGTGTTTTTCAGGACCTTCGCACGAGTACGAAGATTGGTGGGGGGTATGAAGGTACTGATGGACTATATTACTTGGATCAGTTACCGAGATCAGAGAAAGTTGCTGTGATATCTGCTTTATCGGCTTCTGTTTCTACACTGCAGTGGCACTACAGGCTGGGACATCCATCGTCAGAGAAGCTGCGTCATTTAGTTTCAGATATTGGCAGTTGTAATTTTCAGTGTGAATCGTGTCAGCTGGGAAAACAAACTCGTACTGTGTATCTTAGATGTAGTACTGTGAGCAGTAAAAACATTTTTGATTTAGTTCACTCTGATGTATGGGGTCCATGCCATGTACCGAGTTTGTCTGATTACAAGTATTTCATTCTATTTATTGATGACTTTTCTAGAACTACTTGGTTGTTTCTATTAAAAAGTAGGTCTGAAGTGCTGTCTACTATCAAGTACTTTTTTGCTGAAATAAAAACGCAGTTTGGTTTTCCTTTTAAAAGTTTTCCGCACCGATAATGCTTTAGAATTTGTTAAGCAAGAAGTGGCGATTTTCTGTAAATCTGTTGGTACGCTGCACCAGACTTCATGTGCCTATACCCCACAACAAAATGGTGTTGCTGAGCGGAAAAATAGACAGTTATTAGAAGTCACCAGGACTATCATGATGCATTCTCATGTGCCCCGCTCCTATTGGCCTGAGGCTATTCTGACTGCGTGCTTTCTGATTAATAGGATGCCATCGTCTGTTATTAGAAATAAGATTCCTATATAGGTTCTACAACCTGAAACTTCTTTGTTTGCTGTGCCTCCTAGAATTTTTGGGTGTACCTGCTTTGTCAGATTACTTGGACCCACTTCTGATAAGTTGTCTCCTCGAGCTGCTAAATGTATTTTTCTGGGCTATTCTAGAACTCAAAAGGGTTATCGGTGTTATAATCCCAGTACCAGGAAATGGTTTACTAGTAGTGATGTTGTCTTTTTTGAAGATACACCGTATTATTCTTCAGTAGGAGATAGTTTGCAGACAGACATTCTTGCCTCTCCTTTGCCTGTTATTTTTGACTGTGTGCCTGACGATACTGACACTGTGACTGCTGAAAATAAAGATCCTCCACTATTGTTTATCAGCGCAGGAATAGAGCACCTTCTACACAAGTACCCCCCCAAGACAACCAATCTTCTCCTCCAGAAGGTTCTGCTGCACCTGAGGTACAGTCTGACCTTGACATACCTATTGCACTCCAAAAGGGTACTCGTTCCTGCACTTCTCATAGCATTGCTCAGTTTGTATGTACTGCTCATTTGAATACTCAATCTAGCAATTTTGTATATGCTTTATCTGTTATGGCTGTACCTAAGAATGTTCAGGATGCATTGAAAAGTACTGCTTGGACATCTGCTATGAAAGAAGAAATGATTGCTCTTACTGACAGAGACACTTGGGAGCTGGTGGATCCACCTCCTCAGTGTAAGCCTGTGGGCTGCAGGTGGGTTTATGCCGTAAAATATCAACCTGATGGTACGGTTGAGAGGTTGAAAGCACGGTTAGTTGCAAAGGGCTATACTCAGACATATGACATTGATTACTTTGAGACTTTTTCTCCCGTTGCTCGCCTTAACTCTGTCAAGATTCTCCTATCTGTTGCTGTGAATCTGAACTGGCCTCTTCTGCAGCTTGATGTGAAAAATGTTTTTCTGTATGGTGACTTGCAGGAAGAGGTGTATATGGAGCAACCTCCTGGGTTTGTTGCTCAGGGGGAGTCTCACAAAGTATGCAGGCTTAAGAAGTCTATCTATGGGCTCAAGTAGAGTCCTCGTGCCTGGTTTGATAAGTTGAGCAGGATCATGATTGATTTTGGTTTTCTGAGGTCATAGGTTGACCACTCTGTGTTCACAAAAAAGACTTCAGCAGGTATTACTATTCTGATTGTATATGTTGATGACATTATTATTTCTGGCAGCGACTCTCTTGGTATTCAGGCTACCAAAGATCATCTGGGCAAGCACTTTGCTACAAAAGATTTAGGCAGACTTCGGTATTTTCTTGGCATAGAGGTCTCTAGAAACTCTAATGCCCTAGTGCTTTCTCAGAGAAAGTATGTTCTTGATATTCTGTAGGAGACTGGTATGCTTGGAGCAAGACCTGCGGATACTCCTCTTGATCCCAATGTGAATTGGGATGATGATTCCTCTTCTGTGTTTGCTGATCATAAAAAATTCAGGAGGTTGATTGGTAAATTGATTTATTTGACTGTTACTCGTCCTGATATTGCTACTGCAGTGGGTCTTCTTAGCAGGTACCTTGACAAACCCAAACAGTGTCACTGAGATGCTGTATGTCAAGTTCTGAGATACTTAAAAAAGTCGCCTGGCAAGGGACTTCATTATAAAAAGAATGGGCACTGTGTTCTTGAAGGGTATTCTGATTCTGATTATGCAGGCAACAAAGTTGATAGAAAATCTACCTCCGGTTACTGTACGTTTGTAGGAGGCAATCTTGTTACTTGGAGGAGCAAGAAACAGAATGTCGTTGCCAGATCTAGTGCTGAAGCTGAGTACAGGGCCATGGCCCATACTGCCTGTGAGTTACTGTGGGTGCGTTCTCTTCTGAAAGAGTTTGGGATTGAGTCTTCTTCGGCCATTCCTATGCACTGTGATAACAGAGCTGCCATCTTCATTGCAAATAATCATGTCTATCATGAGCGCACCAAACACATTGAAGTTGATTGCCACTTCATCAGAGAATCTATTCTTGCTGGCAAGATATGCACTCCATTCACGAGATCAGAAGATCAAGTTGCTGATATCTTCACCAAGCTGCTGACGAAGAAATAGTTCTGCACACTGATGGACAAGTTGGGCATGATTGACATCTATGCTTCAACTTGAGGGGGAGTGTTACATTATATATTTCCTGTTTTACATAGCCTATTATTTGTTTTTTTATTTCTCTTTTATATATGGACCTCTCTGTAATTCTTTCAGTATTATATATATGAGGGTGCACACATTGTGCAACCCTGAGCTTTCTGAAAACCCTGACTCTGTCACATGTATCAGTTGATTGACAAAAGTATGTCAGTTGGCTGATTAAAAGTCACTAAATATAAGCTTTTAGAGAGGTCAACAATCAATATACATTAAAACATTGATGGAGTATATAAAGGATTCAAATGTGGAACATTTTTTTGCAGATGGTTACATATAACAATGTCAATATAAAACGGCCAAGAGAATCTGATGAAAATATTTTCAATCCGTTGAATCCCTTGCACCACATGACAAGATCCTAAAAAAGGGGGTAGCCTGGCTAATATCAAACAACTGCTTTTGCGCCTGGATTAATTATTGCCTTGTCTACAACCGATCATTCCTCTTGGAAATAATGAGGAGGCCAAAGTATTATGGGGTTGATCTAGTTCGTCAAGGTGTCACTGGATTTGCAACAAACCTTCGACACCATAAGAATGGACTAGAATGGCCATATAATGTTGGTGGAAATTCTACAAAGGCACGCAATATTGAACTATAGATTTAGTTGAAGAACATAAATATGGGACTATTGGAATAGGTTTACTACATTGCTAAAAGCCTAAAAGTAATGGATATATATTGTAAGTATGCTTTAATCAGTAGATGGAGATAAAAGTCCCATCATGCTTTATATATGTTAGTGTAATACGTAAATTAGATATGATAATTGTAAGACTAATCGATCTCACCCACTTAAGCCCATTAGCATCCGTCATGTTTATCTTATTATGCTCCGCATGTAGATCATAACTTGAGTCGAGTCTATATGTATGACTCACTGTAACTTTGCTTGGTTTAACAAAGCTCCTCATATTATCACATGGCATCATAGCACCTCTTAAAACCTTCATGGTTGTAACAGTCCCCCCCGCCCCCCCCCCCAAAAAAAAGGAAAGAGAAAAAGAAAGTTCCCAAAGGAGCAACAACCTTCCCTTTCTCGAAGAAGCAACATCCATTGCTAAGAGGATAAGGACAACAACAAAGGCCGTTGTTGCCTTTCTCTCTTCCCTGCAGTAGCAGTGGTCGCCAAGGAAACAACCATCATCGCCGCAGAGGGGCAACAACAACTGCTAGAGGTAGTCGCCGCAACAGGGGGCACCAGCCCTCACTGACCACTCTGAGCAACAACAACGGCTGTTGTGGCCCTCCAGGTCAAGAGTTGCAGGCAGCTGACCCCCATAGGGGGCACCACCGCAACCCTCTAAAGGGAGCAAGCAAGGCCACAACCTCCAAGGGAGTTCAACCAACACCATCACCTCTCCCTCTAGAGCTACATTTGTCGTTAGCCCCTCTAGCTCCGTCTGATTGAGAGATCCGCTACTCAGTCTGCATCGACACCTCTAGTTCCTCACTCGTCACCAATGACACCGTGACTATGTCCCTTTGACTGTGACAACAACATCTTTGGTGTTTTATATTGTTGTAACCTAAGAAGCACAAACACTTCCCCGGGGTAGCCGTGGCCGTCCTAGACACGTGTCAGATACGGACACGGTGTGGACACAACTGGACACACGATGGACATGGCTCAGAAGTGTCCACTTTTTTTAAAGCATGGACACGGCATGGACACGACTTGGACACAACAGGCCCAAACCAGTTCTCTATATAAAAGAATTATAAATTATATACTCCTCTCTCCCTCTTATTCCAACATACTACCATTATGTCTCCTCCATGGTGTAGAACTTCGACTTCATGTCGACTTCGCCAGGTGTGGCAGTGGAAGTTTACACAAACTTTGACAAACTTCGATGGTGTTTTTTTAGGAAAATGATGCAAAACTTCGATTGGAAACTTCCAAATTATGCTCTAACTCTAATTCCAATGTATTAATTTAACACAAAGCACAATTCATGACTCTCTAGTTCTAGGTAGGTTTGATAATACAAAGTATTAACTAGTAAATGATGCATACTTGCTAATGTTCTCAAATCTCAATAGTCATGTGTTAAATTTGCAATTAAAAATATACAAAGTTTTATACAATTCACTAATTCAGCATACATTTTCCATGCAATATCCTTCATCTTCCATATATTACATATGAAATATAAATTAAAATTCAATAAAATGAAGTGCATACCCGATAAATGTCTTCAATAAAAAGTTGAATGCCTTCCAAAATCATAACCTGTATGTTGAGCAACTTGAGTCCGCCTAAGTAGTGACATCTGGTTATCAATTCTCATAGCATATTGCATCCAAGGTGAGTGTTGAGAGTGGTTGAGCTCATAATCATGCACATATGCAGCAAAATCTTCATGGGATATTTCTGACAAATATCCAAGTCTTGTATATAATGCAAGTTGTGTTGGAGATCTGTAGGCAAGAGATTCGGGTGTAAAGTTGTGAAATTCTGGTATACGAGGCGGCTTTTCTGCATCAGAATCAGAAGGGGCTACATATATGTTAGGTTGTGGTGGGGGCTCGGGTTGTGCCATTTGAAGACAATATTGACTTTCAACACCTGATGTAGTATCAGTTGTAGTTGCATAAGGATCAGGGGCATATCTAGGGCCTAAGTATTATCACTTCTATGGGAAACCCGACTTTCATAAGTTCCTTCTGAATCACCACCATAATATCCGGGAACATGTTCTTGTTGATAAAATCCTCCAGAAGTAGGTCCACTAAAACCCAATAAATCATCCACAAAGGTGCTTCATATTGTACCTGATTGACTTCCCAATGAGAGACTTCCAATTGATTCTGTGATATTGTCAATGTTGTAGTGAGGTGCCTGATAAACAAGTTGAGGCACATGTCCTTGGCCCTATGGTTACCAATTCTCATAGCATGTTGGCAATTTAGTTATTGTGTTGGAGCTTTACCCTTTTCGTTTCTTTGATAGGTTCAGTCTGTTGGTCTTTTGAGTATCACTACCAGTCTCATGTTGATGTTGAGGACGAGGATATGATGTTCTATGTGGTGTATCTCCTCTTATATAACTATCAGGGGTTTTACTCCCATCACCACCACCATGTGAACTTGAGGGCTCTGGAGTGGTGGAACCTGATGAGGCTTCTAGTTCATCCTCTAGTAGACCCTACCAAAAATCATCTTTATCAACATGTTTGACGTCTTCTTCCACTCCAAGAGTGGTCTAATTAACTTGAGCTCTCTCATTTTGTTGATAATCATCTACATCAACCCCCATTGCCCCTACAATTGTGGCATTAGGTCCCCACCTGGACGCCTTCATCAAGTAGTGGTTCATTACTGTTGTTCAACCATGCTTGTAATGGGCCTTCATTGTCATCCCTGTCAGTGTCGACATATGCCCAATCAAGAGGATCAATGTTGACATTGCTTGTTGGGTTCCTCAATAATTCTCGTGTCTCTGCTTCAACTTCATGCTATAGTGTACAAACACCAAGTCATGAAGGCGTGGGGCAGACAACCTATTCCTTCTTTTTGTGTGAATTAAGTTGAAGGTTGACCAATTTCTCTCACATCCACCTGCTGTTGCTGTTTGGGACAAATTTTTTACTGCTACTGATCTCAATTCTTCACATTCACAACCATAATTCATCCGCCAATTAGCTGTAAAGAATAAAGAATGTTCAATGATCAATCAATGGACAAGTCACTCATTCATTATTATGATATCAAAATAAACCAATCATGTAATTCTTTACTAGGAGAGTTTTTTCCTTGAATAGATAGTCGCCAGTAGCCCAAACAGACCAGATGCTACTCAGAATGGTTTTATCTAGTGATCGGTTGTACGGTGAGAGAATTAGATAATCATTTTATAACAATTTGTGACCAAGAATTATGTACTATGCATACTTGTTCAACAACTTGAATAGCGTCATCTTTGTTATTAAAGAGCTTATCTATCACTTCTTGGAGACCCATTACCAAGTCTCCGCTTCTTCAATGAGACCTTGGGTTTAAAAAATAAGTTGCACATATAAGGACACAACAATTAGAAAATATTGGATGTTTAATAAACACTAAGACCTAAATGCAAATGACACATCCTTACCCGCTTTATGCAATGGGTGTAGAAGCATACCATCCCATCTTTCATCCACAACTTTTAGGAATTATGCCTTGGCATTAGGTGCAACTTCTTCAACTTTATCTCTCATAAGGCGTATTGACTCATAGATATAAGGCATGGCGTCATTCTTATCACCATCCATCATGCACAAGACATGTACTACAAGATCCATTATCTTACAACCTTGGACACTCTAGTCCACAAGTAGTCATCATTCAAAATTTTTACCACTTCTTTGGATCTATCAGATTTACTATCAGGGTGTTTGGCCCACTCTTCAGAAACAAAAATCCTTTTTAAACCTTGTCGGCTTTGCTTTAAGCTTTGCAAAGCAATATAGTTGCTTGCAAATCTTGTGATGCCCGGTCTTGCCACAATACTCTTGGCTTCGCATCATTGCAAGTAGGTAAGAACGATTGTATATACCCTTAGTAATTCTTGTTGCCCTGGGCATTATGTAAAAAGATCTAATTTTCCAAAATATTTTAAAATTAGATCAATGCAGTGTGCAACACATGGCGTCCAAAATAAGTTATATTTTGAAGACTCTTCAACTATTTTTCCAGCTTTTTTGAGATTTGGCCCATTATCAGTAGAAATTTGTATCACATTCTCTTTTCACCATATTTTATCGCACTTTTAGTCAATTTTGCAAGGTACCTGTGGTCTTTGATGCGGCGAGATGCATCAACTAATTTATGAAAAAGGTATCACCGTCACAATATGCCATGAATTTTGATAATTTGTGTCTTGGCACCACTCGTCCAACCATCACATGAGTGTCAACCCAAAAATTGACCACTTTTTTGTTTCATCTCATCAATCCACCACTCTAGCTGTAGTTTCTCCTGCGAAAGATATTTGTTCATCAAGTCATGTGGAGTTGGTGATTTAACTCCTCGTCCATGTTCTGTGACAACATCTATCATATGTTGCATGTAAGAGTCCTGTGCCACATTGGGAGCAATACCACTAGCAAATATGAATTTTCCTATCGCTTGTCCTACAACATCTTTTGCATTCTTCCACATACCAGTCAAAGTTTTCTGCTTATGACTTTGTTTACGAAACCCTGGTTCAGAAGAAGTATACCCCATGTTATAGGTCCTCAACCCTGCATTTCTCTACTTTCTAAATTGACAACATTTGTTGGACGGCTACCACTGCCGCCACCAACATTGAAATCAGATGGGCTAAAACCACGACGAGTTTAAAAAAATTGCCTTTCTTCTTCTTGTCTAATTGCCTCCTCCATTTTGTTCTTTTTAGTGCATGTCTCATTGCGTCATCATCGTCGTCTTCTAATTCAACTACAATTCGTGGCATTGATGCACCAAACATCAACTCTTTAAACCTTGCATCTCTAATCTTGTCTCCTTGTGTTTTTGATCTTTTTGATTAAGTTGCTTGGAAACAATTTTTCTTATTTGATCTGGAGAATCTCTACATTTTTCAACATTCTTATCCCCTCCCACCAAGTGTTTTTTGAACCTAGAAATCCCACCACTCATTATAGTTTTCTTACAGAAACTACACTTGATTTTTCACCTACTTCCATCAACCATTTCACAATACATCCATGCATGGTCAACAATCCCCCTGTCTCACCAACTTCACCTTCACCGCCATTACCATCACGATCTGAACCAAATATTAAAACAAGTAACACCCACAAAATACCCATATCTTCAGTCACACAAACAAATATTAGACAAATAGTGAGACTAGCTCATTACTAAATATTAGGCAAATAGTACTAAGTTAACTAACTGACTACTAACTAAGTTAACTAACTAGTAACTAGTACGTAATCTAGGTAGAAAATCATACTATTTTAGAACTGAAAATTAATATATAAGTAATAGATAATTAATAATAATTTCTGAAATTATTAAATAAATAATTTATTTAAGTGGGACTAACTAACTAAGTAGCTAACTAACTAAGTTAACTAACTAGTGAATAATCTAGGTTGAAAATCATAATTTTTCAGAACTGAAAATAAATAAACAGTCCATAATATTTACTGAATTTATTAAATATGTTGCAAATATTGTAATATAAGTTAACAAAGTACTCAATAATTAAGTACAATACAATATTTCAAATTCTCTAACTCTAAATCTAATTAATATAAAACCAAAGTATAAAATGTTTAAGTAAAATGAAATTTATAAAAACCTTATTTAAATATTTATTTTAAGATATTATGTTGTAATAGTACAAGATCTAAGTATATCTAAGCTAAATCTTACTAGATCTAAGCTCGGTCTAGTAGATCTGTAAAGAGGCGAGATCACCTCCTTACTAAAATCTAACGGAAAATACACATCCATCTTTTTATGAAATTTTGAAGATGAAGGATGCAAGCATAATAATTCCATTTAAATAAGCATGGACCAAATACATTAATTGTCAATAGCAGCAGCGAAAAAAACTATGCTATTACATAGCATTATTTCAAATGTTTGAAAAATAAACTAGATAGTAGACTACACAATCTAACAATAGTAACCTAGTCATCTTTGGTAGTCTCACTCCCGATTGGCTACACCTTGCTCTGGTCCTATCCCTTGTCCTGGCTCTGGGTGGTTGGGGTCACCCAACAAGAGGAGATAAAAGTATGTGTCAATTTACATGATTAAGGATATTTAACAATTATAAATATGGCAAAGTAAAGGTTCACTAAACTAAGAGATTTTAAAAGTATGAGGCAAGTATACAATAAGATTTCTGCCAGTTTAAGTAATAGTAAAATTTTGCATGCATGATTTAATATGACTACATTAAGCTAATATAGGACTGAGGCACCTACCTAACCTCAACCTCTAAGTGAGGGAGAATTTACACATTCCCAAGCACCCGAAAATATATACAAAGTGGGGAGAATTATCACATTCCATTGGGCGAATTTACACATGTCCACTATGGGTGGTTGTACAGATGTATGCTACATTAGTTAATTAGTCATTTATATCATCATGCTAGAATAATTTAATGGCAGATGTAAGAAATTGCTAACTTTGTAAGTGGGGTCCAAGACCCTAGAATAATTGAAGTGTAATAACAAGAATTATTGAAACTAAGGTATAGGTTCATGCCTCATGCCTCATTGGGAAAATATGATTGGATAAAAATATGCCCAACTTAGGGTTAGAATGCACATACCTCACTTGAGTTTCCTAGAGATGACTTTTCACCAAGTATATGTGTCCAATGTCACTTTTATCCTAGATACAAGGTTTAATCATATAGATTAGGGTTTTTAAAATAAGTTTAGTGCAGAAACCCTAATTTTTGGGTCTTCTAGATAAGTCATTGATTTTGAACTTGAAAACTAGGCCAATCGATTTGTTATATTTTTCTAATTAGAAAAACATATTTGTTGAGTCTGTTCATATATGTCTTTATTTACTGTTCTGTTATTTTACATTTCTATATGGACCTCACTGTAATTCTACCACTTATATAAATATCAGGGTGCACACGTTGTGTAACCCCACATTCTTCAATTTCTCTATTCTCATGGTACCAGAGCAGGCGTAGATCCGGCGCCACCTTTCTTCCCCTCCCTCCCTTCCCCCCCGGCTGCCGCGCCCCGCCCCTCCGCCCGCTGCCACCCGCTGGCCGGTCTGCCCGCAGCCGGCACAGCAGCCGACACGTTGTTGTAGCGGCGCCGCCGCTGCTCCAGGCACGGCCGGTGGCCCGCCACACCTAGGGGCTGTTCTCGTTGCCCCTCTGGCGTGATCCAGCCGCGGTCCTTCGTCTGGTTTATTCCTGTGTGCTGCTTTTTTTCCAGTCACGTTCTTTGCCTGCCTGTGTTGGCTTGTTGAGCCACTGGGTTCTCTGCTGCGCCTCGGTGTAGCCCGTATGTAACTGGTCCGTCCAGTCGCTTCTCTGTGCCTACTGCCGCCTAGCTGAGGAACTAGGCAGTCGTGTTCTACCTGTGCCTGCGTGTTCTTCTCTCTGTCGGCAATTGGTGATCTGCCTGCCATGGCATCTTCACACGAGGATCTGCGTCGCCAGGTTACCACTGCTAAACTGGATGGGAGAAACTACCAGCACTGGGTTTGTTCCATGCAGATCTATGTTAAATCTTAAGACAAATTGTCACATTTGACGCGTGATCCACCACCTACGCCTGCTTCCACTGCCGACTCTAAGGATGTCAAAGCATATGATGAATGGGTTAAAGATGATTCTACTGTTATGACTTGGATTCTGAATAGTAGTGAGACAAAAATTAGTGTCACCTTATTATACCTGCAGACAACCTAGCAGATGTGGGATCAACTTGCTAGTACCTACTCACACAGCCAGAATCTGAAGAAAGTCTTTGATATCAACAAGCAGCTCAGTTGTCTGCACTTCTCGAGATCTGAACTTAATGACTATTTTTCTGCCTTCAAGGGACTTTGGGGGGAATTGGAGGCCTACCATCCCTTGTCTACTGATTTGGCTACTATGCAACGTCAACGCCAGGGGTTGCAAGTAGTCCAGTTCCTGTACGGCTTACCTAACTCATATGCTGGGGTTGTGGATCAGATCCTGGCCAATAATCCACTACCTACTCTACAGAGTGCTTTTCAGCGTCTACAGTGCCTGCCTGCATCCTCATCTGAGACATCTACTGATATTGGCGATTCCATTGCACTTACTGCTGTCTGGTCGTGGTCGTGGCCGTGGCCGTGGACGCGGCCGTTCTCACGAAACTCGTCATCCTCTTGGTGCTGGAAGGGGGAGGAGCTCTTCTGGTCGTGGAGCATCTTTTGGTCCTCCTAATGCTGCACGCCCTCAGACTGGTCAACGGTTCTGCAGTTTCTGTGGCCGGTCTAATCATATTGAAGAAAAATGCTGGGAGAAATATGGAAAGCCCGCCTGGGCTAATGCAGCTTCTGATACTCATACTACTACTGAGGTAGTGCTACAGTCTACTGCTACTGATGCATCCAGTTCTACTACTGCCGACTTCATCCGTGCTGAGGTGGAGCGTCTACTGCTTGAGTGTACTGGGTCATCCTCTGGAGTGCATGCTACTTCTTATTCTGGTTGTGATACTGCATTCCTCCGTGCACCCTCATCTAGTACTGGTAATACCAAATGGGTTATTGATTCGGGTGCTTCATCTCATATATGGGAATCGGTCTCTTTTCAAAAGTTTATCTAGACCGGTATCTCATTCTTCTGTTATGCTTGCTGATGGCTCCAAGTCTCCTGTTTCTGGGATTGGAGACGTTGTTTCTGAGTTTCTGTTAAAATTTTCCCTATATGTGCCTCGATTTCTGCTCAATTTATTATCTGTTAGCAAAGTTGTGCGTAGCCTGAACTGCAGTCTTACTTTTGTACCTGGTTCATATGTTTTTCAGGACCTTCGCACGAGGATGAAGATTGGTGGGGGGCATGAAGGATCTGATGGATTATATTATCTGGACTATTTGAAAAAGGTGGACAATGTGGCGTTGGCTTCAACTTTATCTTCATCTGTTTCGGCTTTACAGTGGCACTACAGACTTGGACACCCATCTTCTGAGAAGCTGAGACATAGTATCTGGTGTAGGGACACGTTTGTTTCAGTGTGAGTCATGTTAGTTAGGAAAACATACTAGGGTTGTTTATCCTAAACGATCTCATATTAGTAGCAAAATATTTTTGATCTTGTTCATGCTGATGTATGGGGTCCATGTCATGTTCCGAGTCCGTCTGGATACAAATACTTTATATTATTTATTGATAATTTCTCTCGTGCCACTTGGTTTTTTCTTATGAAAAGCCGATCCGAGGTGTTGTCCACAATTAAATTCTTTTTTGCTGAAATAAAAACACAATATTCTATGCCCGTTAAAGTTTTTAGAACTGATAATGCATTGGAGTTAGTTCAGAATGATGTCGCATTGTTTTGTAAATCAATTGGCACTATTCATCAGGCGTCATGCGCATATACACCTCAGCAGAATGGAGTTGCGGAACGCAAAAATAGACACTTACTAGAGGTTGCTAGAACTATCATGCTGCATTCTAATGTGCCTCGCCTATTCTGGCCTGAATCCATTCTGACTGCCTGCTTCTTAATAAATCGAATGCCTTCTTCTATGATTGGCAATAAGATTCCTGTACAAGTTCTACAACCTGATGCACCATTGTTTTCTGTACCTCCGCAGATATTTGGTTCTACCTGCTTTGTACGGTTACTTGGGCCAACCTATGATAAATTATCTCCAAGAGCCGCAAAATGCATTTTTTTGGGGTATTCTCGAACGCAGAAAGGGTATCGGTGTTATAACCCTACTACTAAAAAATGGTTCACAAGCAGTGATGTTGTCTTTTTTGAGGATACCCCCTTTTACTCAGCTAAAGGAGATAGTTTGAATTCAGATATTATTGCTTCTCCTCTGCCTATTACCAGTGACTGTGTTTCTGATAATTCAAGTAATGAAAATACTACCCCTCTACTTATTGTATATCACCGCAGGAACAGGTCTCAACCTGGTCAAGCACCCCCCAATCAACACCAATCTTCTCCTCCAAAAGGTCCTACACCACCTGAGGTAACTTCTGATTTAGATTTGCCCATTGCTCTTAGAAAGGGCACTCGTTCCTGTACTACTCATAATATTGCTAATCATGTCTCTACTACACATCTGAGTGTTCATGCAAGTAATTTTGTCACTGCCTTATCTGCTATTGCTATTCCAAAGACTGTACATGATGCCCTACAGAGTACAACGTGGACTACTGCCATGCAGGAGGAGATGAATGCTCTTGCCGATCGAGAAACTTGGGAGCTGGTGGATCCACCTCCTGAGTGCAAACCTGTTGGTTGCTTATGGGTATATGCTGTGAAATATCAACCTGATGGTACAGTAGAACGTCTGAAGGCACGCCTGGTGGCGAAAGGGTATACGCAGACTTATGGTATTGACTATTTTGAGACTTTCTCACCTGTTGCCCGCCTTAATTCTGTCAGAGTTCTACTTTCTGTTGCTATTAATCTTGATTGGCCTCTTATACAACTAGATGTTAAAAATGCCTTCTTATATGGTGATCTCCAAGAAGAGGTCTATATGGAGCAACCTCCTGGGTTTGTTGCTCAGGGGGAGTCACATAAAGTCTGCAGGTTAAATAAATCTATCTATGGACTCAAACAGAGTCCTCGAGAATGGTTTGACAAGCTGAGTAAAATTCTGACTACTTTTGGATTTCAGAGATCGCATGTTGATCATTCGGTCTTTACAAAAAAGACCCCCTATGGTATTGTGATTCTTATAGTATATGTTGATGATATCATTCTATCTGGCAGTGATTCTCTTGAAATTCAAGCTACTAAAACTCATTTGTGTAAACATTTTGCTACAGGGAAACTGCGATATTTTCTGGGCATTGAGGTATCTAGAACTTCTAATGCTCTTGTTTTATCTCAGAGGAAGCATGTACTTGATCTATTACAGGAAATTGGGATGCTTGGTGCACGGCCAACTGATACTCCTCTGGATCCCAATGTTAATTGGGATGATGACTCTTCCCCTATTTTTCAAGACAACAAAAAATACAGGAGGTTGATTGGCAAGATGATCTATCTGACTGTGACTAGAGCTGATATATCTACTGGTGTGGGTCTTCTTAGCAGATACCTGGATAAGCCTAGACAATGTCACTGGGATGCTCTATGCAATATTTTGAGATATCTGAAGAAGTCTCCTGGCAAAGGCCTCTATTATAGGAAAAATGGGCACTGTTCTCTAGAAGGCTATTCCGATTTTGATTATGCTGGGAGTAAGATAGAAATGAAATCTACTTCTGGCTACTGTACTTATGTTGGAGGTAACCTGGTCACATGGAGAAGTAAGAAACAAAATGTAGTTGCTAGATCCAGTGCTGAAGCTGAATACAGGGCCATGGCCCACACTGCCAGTGAACTCCTATGGGTGCAATCTCTTCTGAAAGACTTAGGTGTTGAGTCTTCTACTCCTATTCCTATGCACTGTGATAATAAGACAACTATTTTCATTGCTAACAATCCTGTATATCATGAGCGCACAAAGCATATTGAAGTCGACTACCACTTCATCAGAGAGACTATTCTATCTGGCAAGATTTGCACTCCTTTCACCTGCTCTGAAGATCAGGTTGCTGACATATTTACCAAGCTACTGACAAAGCAAGCACTTCAGTTCTCTTGTGGGCAAGTTGGGCATGATTGATATCTATGCTCCAACTTGAGGGGGAGTGTTCATATATGTCTTTATTTACTGTTCTGTTATTTTACATTTCTACATGGACCTCACTGTAATTGTACAACTTATATAAATATCAGGGTACACACGTTGTGTAACCCTACGTTCTCTAATTTCTCTATTCTCAGAGTCAATTTGAAGTTAAAATGAATTATTTATACATTTTAGGGCTTTTTAATTAGACATTTTAGTTTCTTGAAAAACCTTCCTTGAAAACTTGGAAATCAGGTTCGGGAAACATTTTTATTGGATAGGGTTTATTTTTCTGTAGCCAAATTGATTACCTCCTTACAAGGCGGGTGGATCGTAACATATGCAAGGATTGTAAAGTGATTCCTGGCGAAGAACTCACGACCCAACATAAATTCGTGGTTTTGGATATTAACATGAAGATCAATAAAGGCAAACGTAACAAAAACCAAGATAGTAGGATCAAGTGGTGGAATCTTAAAGGAGAAAAGAAATTGACTTTTCATGATAAACTCATCAAGGAGGTAACTTGGAATTTGGAGTCTGGTGTTAACACTATGTGGCATAACATGAGCTCTTGCATAACAAAAATTTCCAAAGAGGTTTTGGGGGAGTCTAAAGGTTGTAGGCCTCCACATAAGGAGACTTGGTGGTGGAATGATGAAGTACAGAAGACTATTAAACTAAAAAGGGAGATCTATAGGAGCTTGCCCAAATCTAGAGATGATGCAACGTTCCAAAGATACAAGCAAGCAAAGAAAGAAGCTAAAAAGGTTGTTCGGGAGGCAAGGTCTAGATACTTTGATGATGTATAAGAAGCTGGACACTAGAGAAGGGGAAAAAGATATATATAAAATGGCTCATATAAGAGAAAGGAAAGGAAGAGACTTGAGTCAAGTAAAATGCATCAAGAATGAAGATGGTAGAGTATTGGTGAAGGACGATGATATCAAGAACCAGTGGAGAAATTACTTCCTTTACCTTTTCAATGGAGATACTACATATAATGTTAGCGACTCGTGTGACATGAATACAAGAGATATCATTTACACACGACGAGTTTCACCATTTGAGGTCAAGAATGCTTTGAAAAAGATGAAAATGAGAAAGGCATGTGGACTAGATGGTATTCCCATTGATGTATGGAAGCGTATGGGGGATGAGGGAGTTACGTGGTTAATAAATTTCTTTAACAAGATCATGAAGACCAAGAAGATGTCGGATGAGTGGAGAAATAGTACTATAGTCCCCATCTACAAGAACAAAGGTGACGTTCAGAGCTGTACAAACTATAGAGGTATCAAGCTGATGAGTCACATGATGAAGCTTTGGGAGAGGATTATTGAGCAGAGGTTAAGATCTATAACATAGGTATCAAACAACCAATTTGGTTTCATGCCTGGAAGATCAACAACATATGCTGTTTTTCTGATAAGGAGGCTTATGGAGAAGTAAAAACAAAGCAAAAGAGATCTTCATATGGTGTTTATCGATCTAGAAAAAGCTTATGATCGAATACCCAGAGAAGTGTTGTGGATGATTTTGAAGAAAAAGGGTGTTCCAATCCAATACATTGACTTGATCAAAGACATGTATGGTAGCTCTACTGCAAGTATCAAGACTCCTGGAGGAGAGACACCAACTTTTCCTATCATAGTTGGGGTACACCAAGGATCCACACTCAGCCCATATCTATTCGTTCTTGTTATGGATGAGTTGACAAAGAATGTTCAGGATGATATTCCTTGGTGTATGTTATTTGCTGATGATATTGTTTTGATTGACGAAACTAAAGATGGATTGAATGATAAAGTTGAACGTTGGAGAAAGGCATTGGAATCAAATGGATTGATGATTAACAAGAGCAAAACTGAGTATATGCATTGCAATTTCAGCCAATCTCGCAGTGTGAATGATGGAGCCAAGTTGGACGGAGTAGATATACCAAAATGTGATAAATTACGTTACTTGGGTTCTATATTCAAATAGATAGGGATGTCCAAAATGATGTTTGTCACCAGATCACTGCAGGATGGTTGAAATGGAGGAGTGCAACTGGAGTATTATGCGATCAGAAGATCCCTCTCAGGTTAAAATGTAAGTTTTATAGAACAACTATACAACCAGCCATGCTCTATGGGAGTGAATGTTGGGCGGTGAAGAAACAAGGTCTCAACAAGATAAACGTGGCTGAAATGCGTATGCTGAGATTGATGTGTGGGAAGACAAGAAAAGATCGCTTGAGAAATGACTATATCAGGAATAAAGTGGGGGTGACGAGCATTGAGGATAATTTGTGCGAGGGCCGACTCAGATGGTACGGACATGTGCAACGCAGACCTACTAGTGCGCCTATACGAAGCAATGCTATTGAGCCAAACACTATAAATAGAAGAAGAGGAAGGCCTAAATTAACATGGGATGAGCTTATAAAGAGAGATTTTGAATCTCTACATCTCAATCAGAATATGGCCCATGATAGAGCTGAATGGAAACAAAGGATCCATGTAGCCGACCCACATTGTTGGGACTGAGGCTTAGATGATGATGATGAGGGTTTATTTTTCTGAATCCATAGCATATTTATTTATATTTTTCTAATAATCGAGTAGATAGTTATGAATTTTCTAAAACCGACGAATCAGAAATTAGGAAAATGGCACATAAGCTAAATGTTTTGCGAAAGAGACTGCCACGGAGGGCGGGCCCACGCTGACCTGGGCCAATCACACGTGGCCAGGTTGCTGGTCCGCACTCGCATGGCTCGATCAAATGCGACTAAGCGAGAGGGCAAAAAGACAGATTTGTCCTTGGGAGAAAAACAAAGAAAGAAGGACGAGCAAGGGTGGAGTCGGGAAATCACCGAGGGGATTCATCCTCAAGCTCACGCCTCGGAGGCATATGGGCGTTTTTGCGAATAATCGTGAGGAATCCGTCTCGAAATGAAGGGGAGAAGGTGGCGAACTCACCTGCGTGGTCAATTCCTCTGCTGGTCTCGTCGTCAGCCTGGGAAGAACGCCGCTAGGTCAGGGTGAAGGTCGAGGTGTTGGAGGATGTGGGAAGAAGCTCCGACCAAAATGAGGGCATGGTTCGATTGCTTGTGCTTTGGCGATGCCATTGGCATTGGTATTTATAGGTGTGTTGGTGACTCTTGGTCTAGACGAGTTGGCTGTGAGAAGGCTTTGTCTGGCAACTAGGGCGTTTTGTCGTCCGGGGGAGTTAACAGGCGAGTGATGGCTCTAAATGAGCGAGGAGAAACGGTGGACTTGATGGCGAAGAAAGGGGCGGAATGGTTAGCTGTGGAGGGAGAGAGGACGGATTTTCAGAGTCTCGCGAATCTACTCCCGACCGCATAACGGCTGAAGCTAGAAGATGAGGCCGGAGCCGTCGGATCTCGGATCTACGGTCCACGTCTTGCGTGTATCGACCGGGTTAAATAAATATCACGCGTGACATGATTAATGCGGCGACTATAGGTTAAATGCACGATATAAATGAAATTGTATTAATATCTTAATAAAACCTTAGTCAATTCGTTTAAAATCGATTTGAGGGGTCAAACCTTGGCCAATTAATCTCAAATTTGAACCATAGGCCCACATTGATGTCTAGAATATTCCTATGCCTTTAAACCTCGTTTTTATTCACGTTTTGGCTCTTAACCACCATATTGATCATTAATGTGTTTATTAATGTATATGAAAATTGAGTTAAGTTGAAAAAGATTTTCCATTAATATTTTGAATGAAAATATGAGGTAGTCCTCCCTCATTAATTCAAAGGTCATCAATTAACTTATTATTCTCTTTTTCATGCTTTATTTGCCTTTCTATGAGGAGAGAGGCAATGTGAGGTGATTATGATACTCATTAACTACTTTTATTTTCATTATGTTTTATTTCTAACTTTATTTAATAATCATTTCATTTTTGTGGACATTTTGCAATCATAACTCTTGATAACATATTAATTGAGGTAATTGTGCACTAACCCCTCATGTTTGCATCCATATTTACTTCAAGCCACTCAGTTTCCAAAAAATCAACATTAAGGGCAAACTAATATAGAAAATAGGATATCTTTATGAATGGGATGGAATTTCAAGTACGCTGAGATTCAGTTCGTTAGAAGATCTAAGCTAGATCTAAGTAGATCTAAGCTAGATTTATGTTAGATCTAAGTAGATTTAGTTAGATTTAGGCTAGATCTTAGTAGATTAAGGTTACATCTAGGCTGTATGTACCTAAATCTTACTAATTTACAGTTTTATATCTAAAACAGTAATTTTGGATCATTAGATCTACATATTATGTATATTTATAGGGGAAAGTAGTAGAGAATATGGATTATTTAAGAGTCAATAGTAGTTGTATCTATTTAGAAATGAAAAAACCAAGAAAAAGGAAGGAATTTAGGACTTACCTGCTCAAACAACAACAAAGGAGCACAAGAGGAACTTTTCAACAGCAGCCAGCCGCCAAGGAGCAGAAGGACGGGAATGTGAGGTTTCCCCACCTCACTCACGCACTTAAAAGTATCAAATTTGAGGCCTTTGTGCTAACTGGGCTGGACCGTCACAGTTTCGGCCCAACTTCGGCCACTTCAGCGAAGCTTCGCCAAGATCGACGATGTTGAGACCAAAATGAACTGCAAAAAATGGACTTCGGGAATACACTAAAAATCTGCCTTGATGTTGAGATGACCCTAAAGTATTGCGTATTCGACTTCGCCTGCTGTCAAAATTCAAAGTTTCAGCGAAACTTCGCCCAACTTCGCCGAAGTTTAGTTCCATGGTCTCCTCCATGTCCTCCTAATTGTTATTATATATTTCTCAATTATACATCATACTTATAGATATAATTCATCATTCTTATAAAGAATGTCCTAGGTATTTGGCATACAAATTCATTGTAATTTCATCATTTTTCTTTCATACTTGATTTCATATTGCAAATGCATTGTACATTAATTATTCTTCATCGATCATTTATAATCTCATAATGTAAAGATACTAGTGGTTTGTTATAAAGTCTGCATTCATATAGTAAGTGAATTTTGGGCTTGATTTTATACTAATTTTAACTTTATTTCTTTAAATCTCATGCTATATGTTACTTTACAGATTTGGATAGATGGATATTATATGTATTAACTCCATGTTATGTGTATGTATATATATGTTTGTGTACATGTATTTGTATACGTATATGTGTGTATATGTATGTGTGTATGTTGTGTTCAACGCCACATGTCCTATATTTTTGAAAATCGTCGTACATTCCCTACGTACATGGGTGAGTGCTTTTGTATGTTAGGGACTCTCTCATTATTCCTATCACTGTGCATCTTTCATATCATAGTACATAGCTGCACATCTTACCAACATTCTTATCATTAGTGTGCCACCTATCTTTGTGTGTGTTGCTCAACTCTCTCTAGTGATCTATTTTCCACGACCCAAGCAATAGGATTGAAAGTTTGCCACCTCATTTACTTACCTAACAAATTTCAAACACATTGGCCTTCTAGATTGTCCAGAACAATAGAAAACTGTTCAACATTTAGTATTAGGGTTTGGGCTAGCCAGTAGATGCAAAATATGTATATTACATAGATAGATAGATAAATGACGTCCCATTGTAGAATTCTTTCGTGTGAACGTAAAGGTTACGATACTTTTCCATTCATACACTTGGATTTTGGAAACAAACCATAACTTTGTACTCATTTAAAGGGCTCTCATGCTCTTAGCATGCATGAGTCTCATAAGGACCGAGCTACGTATACATATGTATACATACACATGCACATGTGTAAATGTAATGCATATGCCGACAAGGAGTGGCTCAAGTGGTCAAGTACGGTGTCCCCTAACAAAGGGACCCGGGTTCGAATCCCAGTTGCCACCTTTATTTACCACCCTCCCGGGTGTTCGGCCTCCGCCACAGGCATGGGATAGGGGGGAGAAATCGTTCTCTCTTAATCCCAAATGTAATGCATATATACTATTTATCCAACACCAGATCATGTAATCTAATGCAATATTCAAGTTATCATAGACACCATCCAAATATACCTCTTTCAATTTGTCCTATATATTAAATGGACCGTATGTATCATTTATATGGAGTTTAAATTAGTGAGATGGTAACAAATTCTGAAAATTTGTGAAAAAAATCACGAAATTTCCAAGAAATTTCGGTTTTATGCAAAACTGGGAACAAGGTGTGCCTTGAAATACAACATATTTCACTATTTAATCATCAATTATTCAGAATGTCGGAGAATATTGTGATTATGCCTTCAACCTCACTCAACAAAAGTCTAGCACTTCCACCCTAATGATTTAGTATATGTTTTTTTGTGTGAATTAGAATGTGACGTTGAGAGCTAGAGCTATAAAAGAGTTGTAGCTCAAGGAAGTGTAGTTCTCTTCATTCATGATCCCAATGTTAGGCCTCCACTTGTTATGATGACAGAGGCCCAGTTAACCCATTGTAAAAGTGTTTAATATGATTTCGGTGTAGATTTGAACAAAGAAGGCAAGTTGAGACCAATTTGTGAATGCACTTTTGAATATGCAGAAGAAGATATTTCAGAAGAGCAAATAGACCGAATTTCACTAGTTAGACTTCAACCAAGTCTGAACACATTACAGTTGAAATGTAAATTACAAGGGATATTGGAGACATCCTCACTTCTACTAGTGAAAGCAGGAGTCATTTCTTTTCTACTTCCAAGTTTGAGATTGGCAATTATGATGATAGTGCTAATGATTAAGTTTGGTGATTTTAAAGACCACCATTCTTCTAGATATACAGTTTCTTACAAAGATGATGATCACACCCATGGTTGTTGAGGTAACAAGGGGCCAGACCTGAGCGCCTTGATGCCTAGGCGCGTCTAGGTGTTGACTAGGCGGCCTTTAAAAATATAATTTATGTATATTTTTCCTGTATAAATACATATTTTTCATGATTTTAATGAACATTTCCCTCTCATATGCACATACTTTATATATATATATATATATATATGTAGGTGCATACATATTTATGGTCAATCCCCCCATATACATATATTTTATTTTATGAAGAAGTAACTAATGACATTTCTAATAGATTACCATTAACAATGTTAATATATCTTCACTTTGTACTTATTTCATATTTTATATTACTGCTGTACCTACATGTAATTTTCACTTTACTATAAATAGAGAAGAGAACCCTATTGGGTTGCTCACGTTGCATACGTGCAACAACACCACAGCCGCCTCTCCTATTGGGTCCTGTTAAAAACCAAAGTTATAATGGTTTTAGTTATTTCATTTCTTTTGTTGATGATTACTCTCGCATGACATGGATTTATCTGTTGAAAAGTCGGGAGTCTGTGCTTTCCATTATCAAACATTTTCATAAACAAATTCAAGTTCAATTTAACTGCAATATCAAAATTTTTCAATCTGATAATGCTCTTGAGTATGTTCAGAAAGCAATGAATGAGTTTTGCAGTTTGGTTGGTATGATTCATCACACTTCTTGTCCTCATACTCCTATGCAGAATGGTGTTGCTGAACGTAAAAATCGCCATCTTTTGGATATCACTAGGTCCATCATGTTTGCATCCAATGTGCCTAAACGTTTCTGGTCTGAGGCTCTTCTCACTGCCTGTTTTTTGATTAATCGGCAGCCCTCTTCTGTTTTGAATGGGCGCACTCCTTTTTCTGTTTTACGCCCTATGGACACACCGTTTCATGTTCCGCTTCGGGTTTTTGGTTGTACATCCTTTGTTCATAATTTTGATCCCAAACAAGACAAACTCTCTCCTCGGTCCTTGAAAACCTTGTTTCTTGGTTACTCTGGTACAAGTAAAGGTTACAAGTGTTATTGCCCAGTTTGCGTCGTATGTTTGTCTCTAAGGATGTCACCTTTCATGAAACCAGCCCGTATTTTGCACATGCTATGAGCAAGGGGGAGCAATTAAGTGAGGGAGTGCCACCCGCAATTCCAAGTGAGGGAGTGCCACCTATCATTGTTGAGGACATATCGCCTGATCCACCTACCATTCAACCCTATAACCAAGTTTATCATAGGCGAGGTAGATCGGATCCTGATGAGGTAGCGGCACAAGTCCATGAGCCTCCTTCCCCATCTTCTACTCAAGAGATTCCTGCAGCGGCTTCTGATCTTGATCTTCCTATTGCTGTCCGGAAAGGTATACGATCATGTACTATTCGCCATCCCATATCCAATGTATGTTGTTTGTCGCACTTATCTACACAGGCTCGTGCATTTGCTGTTGGGATGGATTCTGTTCAAATACCAAGGAACCACTTAGAGGCTATGAAGGACAGTGGCTGGATGCAGGCCATGCAGGTTGAAATTTCTGCTCTGGTTGATAATGACACATGGGATCTGGTTTCCTTACCTGCGGGCAAGAAAGTTGTGGGCTGCAGATGGGTCTTCACAGTCAAACACAATCCTGATGGTTCGATTGAGCGGTTGAAGGCCAGATTGGTAGCCAAGGGCTACACACAGACATATGGAGTGGACTTCTTTGAGACTTTTTCTCCGGTTGCTCGTCTCAATTCTGTACGGATCCTTATCTCTCTGGCTACTACTTTTGATTGGCCTCTTTTCCAGCTGGATGTCAAGAACGCCTTTCTTCACGGGGTTCTTCAGGAAGAGGTGTATATGGAGCAACCACCAGGTTTTGTTGCTCAGGGGGAGTGTCAGCAGGTTTGCAAATTGAAGAAGGCTATCTATGGTTTAAAACAATCTCCTCGGGCTTGGTTTGACAGGTTCAGTGCTGTTGTCTTACAGATGGGCTTCTCTCGTTCTATGACTGATCACTCTCTATTTTATTCAAATTCTTCTGGTGGGTCCATAATTATTGCTGTCTATGTTGATGATATTGTGATTACTGGCAGTGATTCTACAGGCATATCACGTGTGAAAGAAGGACTACAACATCATTTTCACACAAAGGACCTTGGGAAACTGAGATATTTTCTAGGGATTGAGGTGCTTAGATCCCATGCAGGTATCAATCTCTCCCAGAGAAAGTATGTGCTTGACTTACTACAGGAAACGGGTATGACTGATTCTAAGCCTGTATCCACTCCTATGGATTATCACATCAAGGAGGTGGAAGATGATATTGCATATTCAGATCCAGGTCACTACAGGAGAATAGTTGGGAAGCTGATTTACCTAACTGTCACAAGACCTGATATTTCTTTTGCTGTTGGAGTAGTAAGTCAACACATGTGTACACCACGACAGTCACATTGGACAGCTGTATGCAGGATTCTGAGATATCTGAAAAGTGCTCCTGGAAAGGGGATCACTTATTATAAACCCAAGAGTCCTCTATCTTCCTTGACTCTTACAGGTTATGCAGATGCAGATTGGGCTGGTAATCAAGTTGATAGACGATCTACATCTGGCTACTGCACCTTTCTTGGTGATCATCTGATTACTTGGAAGAGCAAGAAACAACAAGTGGTGGCACGATCTAGTACTGAGGCTGAGTATCGTGCTATGGCACATGCATGTTGTGAATTACAATGGGTCAAATCTGTCTTATCTGAGTTGAAGATTTTGATTCAAACTCCCATGATTCTCAAGTGTGACAATCAATCTGCTATACATATTGCCAGGAATCCTGTTTTTCATGAGCGCACAAAGCATATAGAGGTTGACTGTCATTTCATCAGAGATCAGATAAAGAATGGCAATGTGGTGACGCCATATGTTAAGTCTGAAGATCAACTTGCTGATATCTTGACAAAGCCATTAGGTCCAGCAGTGTTCCAGAATTTATGCGGCAAGCTGGGCATCCACAATGTGTACACTCCAGCTTGAGGGGGAGTGTTAATATATCTTCACTTTGTACTTATTTCATATTTTATATTACTGCTGTACCTACATGTAATTTTCACTTTACTATAAATAGAGAAGAGAACCCTATTGGGTTGCTCACGTTGCATACGTGCAACAACACCACAGCCGCCTCTCCTTTTACAAACAATAATGTCACGAACAAGAAAAGAATTATCGAATGTTAACAGAGTGATCAACAAGTAAATAAATATTTATTGTCATAGCTGCAAGTATTAAGCAGTATAATCACTATCCTTCATAGCATAGCTACAGAATAAAATCTTAATTGAAGGTGCAAAATAAAACAAAATCTAAAGATGTATATTAAGAGTATTAGATCCAATTAAAAGTGATATTTGGCACATAACATGGACACCAATATTAATTTTGTACGTTAGGATAGCTACACTGAGCATTAAAACACATAAATATACAATCGGACCCACATAAATAGGTCAAGGCGGCAACGCCTAGGCGCAGCCTTGGGTGCCTTTCCGCCTAGGCATACTTGTTAAGGCGGCAAGGCGACACGGCGCCAGGGCTGGACGCCTTGCGCCAAGGCGCGACTAGGCGCGCCTAGGCTGCTTTAAAAAAATTAATTTTTGTTGTACAATTTACTTATGTGTATACATGTGTTATGATTTTTATAACATCCCCCTTCATATATATGTTATTTTTACCTATATCTATGCAGATGTTATGATCTTTTTATCAATTCCCCTTCATATATATGCTATATTTCAGATATATAATTGTAGTTTAATCCATTGAGTTATGGTGAATCCACTGATATACATGTCTTACGGGGAGATAACATATTTTATTGTTTTATACATAGGTATATATGTACATATTGAACACAACTGAACTTGGATATATACAATTTTATTGTTGCATACATAGATATGTACATAATTTTAAAAGTTATACTTGGATGCATAGACGTAACTGTGGTAATATGGGTATTTGAGTTTCCAATTATATACCAAACAGACTCTTATATAAGTTCTGTAATCCACTATACATCAGTTTTAGACTTAAGGGATTAAGGCAGCAGTAGATAATTTTGCTTCAGTAGATAATTTTCATTACTTAGGGTTACTTTCAGCTTATATAAATATCTTTTGCAGCTAATATGGCTGCTTGAAGTTCCTAAACCAAGCAAGATAGGATTTGATTTAAATAGTGTTGTATTTATATTGCAATTGGCTAGCTATCCAGTGGAAGAAAATAGCTCAACATCAAGATTAGATTTAACCAACTACCCAGAAAAATAGTTATATAACAATCAAGAGTATTATCCAGAAAATAATGATATTGTACACTAAATATAGATACATATTCTTTATCCGTATCTTAGAACGTGTGTTTAGCATATAAATACCTATATATAAGGTCCTGGGTTCATAAAAATACTTAAGGCGACATATTGGTCAAGGCGCAGGCCAAGGCACACCCCTTTGGTACGCCTTGCCGCTTAGGTGGCCGCCTAGGCGCTCGCCTTGACAAGTATGCGCCTAGGTGTGCGCCTTAACAACTATGATCACACTTGTCTATCTATTGTAAATCACAAGGTATGAAGTTGCACTCTCACTAGACAAAGAATACCTCTAGCTAATAAAATATTACTAGAGTAGGGTATAAGCTCATGATAACAAAGAGTTTAATGATGCACTAATATTTTCCAAGTTCCCACTGTGCAGTACCAAGTGGCATTATTTGATATGGTTGAATCAATTAGGAGCAGAAGTGTTGATTATAATATGTTTGGTTATTCACACACCATTTAAACAAAGTTGCAAACATGGAAATTTTTCAAGGATGGAAAAAAAACCGAGATACCACCCTTGAACTGAACCATGTCCCCATCATAACCATTCATGGTATATACATACATTATATTTGATGATATTTAGTTGTTGCAAAAAATACCATCTGGATGAAATCGGTAGAGCAGATCATCCATCACCTGTGATCTACTGCAGCTAGCTAAAGAATAAAAGTACGCAATGTTCAAATGTCGACGAAATTATCAAAATTTTGCCAATTTTATCTGTCGCTGGCAATCGGACATCGGAATGGACTGACGAAACTCTCGAAACAGGCTGATCGTCGATTTTTTTTTCACTTTTTCATATACAATGTACTACCTAGAGCATGTTTTTTGCACAATTTTGTGTCTTTAAGTATATATATTGTGCTTGCAAACTATAATGACTTAATTCATTGATTTCACAGTGAAATTTGACATTAAAATTCCCCATCGAAATGCCCATCGAAACAGTATAGGGCCATTCACTCACAAATGACGAGACCCACCCCCCACATATCCAATATGAAATATTTTTACATATTTGAGTAGATCTACACTAGTAGACCATTCTGGTAAAATTTCATAAATTAATTCGTTAATTTTGCCGTCAAAACGCCATTAACACAATTATCAAAATTTCTGTCAAAAATTGTCAAAATTTCTGTTTCCATGGACACCGAAACAACATCGAAATCGGACATTTTCTTCCTTGGAAGTAAGATATAGTGCTAACTTTGCACATATTTGGGGTAAGGTACCGACTTAGTTTGCAGACCTAAGCACTCACACAACTTAGCCATTTGACCTAGAGTGTTACCGGCCTACTTAGCCAACGTATCTATCGACAGTTGTCAGTGGCAATACACTTACCAAAGACCATCTGTCTATTTTTATGCTGGGGGATGTGTTGGTAGGCGAGTAAAAATTGATGGTAGGTTTTCCATGGCAATCTGACCACAGATATCCAAATCTGGATGGTAATGAATGCACCAGGTGGTTGTGGAAGCTTCCAGCTATGGGTGTGCCGGTTGATGGAAATGGATGGACCACAACCGGTCCATTGCCATCTGTATTTTAATCATTTTGGGTATAGGATAGTGCTACAAACTCAAAGCACTGCTGTGACACCATAGAAACATAAATTATGTATGGACCGCATAGTGAGCTGATTTGTTATATTCAATTCGGAGAGGATACTAGATAGAGCATATGCAGAATGCAGGAACATCTGTGCGGCATTTACTGTATTGGATATGTAATAAAGGAATTTTACTTATATGGTTATAATTAGTTCTATATCATTTACTGAATCTAATTATATCATTTAAAATTGACATTTAAGTCAACAATAAAGTTAGATAAACTCAATCCTAAAGGTAGAACAAGAATTAAAACTTATTTAGTTAGTCTACAAACATGAACTTGGCATAGATTTAGATAAATTGAACACGAGATAACCATAACAGATCAATAAACTAAATGGATTTTCGTACGATCACAATTAGTAAACCAAATAAATTATTAGATGATGGCAATTAGTAAACCAAATAGATCATTAGATGATGGCAATTAGTAACAGATTACTAACATCAGCACTTATCAGAAGATGGCAATTAGTAACATACCACTAACATTAGCAACTAGCAGATGATGGAAATTAGTAAAGGCATAATGATGTAGGACGAGCATAGGCTTTTAAATAGTCTTTTTAGTAGTTTTATAATGTATATCAGTTTCCTTGCATTTTAGGGGTTATTTGATATTTTTCTAGCTGTCTTGTAAAGCCTGTGATCTAGTCCCCCATTGGCTAGTTGTCTAGTGAGTCGGGTTTAAACACCTATATATAGTCTTTGAAAGGCTTTCGTCAGAAGCAGACTTGATGAATGAAATCTTTTGATGAATATTTATTCCTTTTGATTAGTTATTTTAGATTAGTTTAGATCTTGATAATTAGTCTTAGATTTTTTTATTGATTAGGTTCCACATTACATAATAATTAGTAAACCAATATGAAACAAAGCGGCCTAATTTCAGAACACTGACACAATATTCATTTATTTGTCAAACCCACTCTTACAATTGGTTTGTTAACGTGTTTCCTGTTTACTATTTATTTCCCTTAGTTCTATTTCCTTGTCCTAGTATATTTCCGTTTTTCCTAGTTTCCTTGTATTTCCTTGTTTTGCTCATCTCTTGTCTTATAAAAGAGAGAGTATCATACTCTGTGTTTTTATGCAATACATGTTTACATTGTATCATGGTATCTGATAAACCCGATCACCCCTAATCCAATGTTGTCTCCTCATGCCTGTGCTCCTTGCTCCGTCTCGTTGCCCGTGCTCCTACAACCGTCATCACCAACACCTCTCACCCTGCGCCGCTGCCATTACCCCATGCAGTCCACTCCTTGCTTCCTGCCGCAACACACCCCTGCCGCAAATATCTCTTCCCCGTTCCAACTCCCAAGCCTGCCCCAACGCCCCTTCCACCAACACCCCTGCCGATACTTCTGTCATCTATACCCCTGCCGCAAACATGCCTGCCATCTCTGCCCATCCGTCAACCCAACCTCTCCTTGCACCCTGCCTTCCTTCCCTCTCCGCCGCAATAATCTCCACCCTATCATCTACACCCGTGCCCGCACCCCCTTATGTTTGTGCCTGCCACAACAGCCTCATCACTTGCCCTCCCTATTGTCACTCCTCCTTTCCGGCCCGCCACTACCAAACACCTACTGCCCTCCTCACTGCCAGACCCCCCTGTTCCGCTAGTTTCCCACCGTCCCTTTAGCCGCCATGTCCATCTGTTGAAAACCTTCTCCACTATGTCTCCCACCTTACTCTCCTCTCCTTCACCTCTGGTCTCTGTTTTTTTTGGGCTTGTTCCCTACACACTGCCTATGTCTTCAATGCCCTGATGCAAGTGTGACATAGGTGTTTTTTTTTCTTTGCTTGCTGCTGCCCATGAGTTGCATCTTGGTACTATCTCTGCTGCTCCGTTGATTGCAAGTGAACACACGTATCAAAGTAGGGCGATCAGTAGATACACAACAACATGTGATCAACAAAGCAACAAAGATAGTACCCGACGTTTTTCTTCTTTGCCTGCTGCTGCCCATGAGTTGGATCTTGGTACTATCTCTGCTGCTCTGTTGATTGCATCTTGGTTCTATCTCTGTTGCTCTGTTGATCGCATGTTGTTGTGTATCTACTGGTCGCCCTACTTTGATACGGGTGTTCCCTTGCGTGAACTGCCTTCCTGATTGCACTCATGAGGTCATATGGGTCCCTTCGATCATTGTGCGTCACAACTGTCAAGTTGGATGGCTCCAACTATCATACATGGTCTGCTTCATTCGAACTCTACGTCAAAGCAAGGGCGGAATTCACATCTCACAATTGCTTCTCCGGCATTAGCTGGTGCTACAGATCACGATAAAGCCAAACAAGCATATGATTAAGGCGACTCTGGTGTGATGATAGTGGATGGTGAATAGTGCTGACCCTAAAATTAGTCAGTCTTTTCTTCATCTGCGAACTCCCAAACACATGTGGAATCAACTCTTACATGTCTACTCTCACTCCACTGACAGCTCTGTTGAGTACTATGACAACTAGTGTTCTGCTTACTAGGATTAATTTGAGGTTTGTCATCCCCTCCGCTGAAATTAAAGAGGTCCAACGTCAATGCGACACACTTAAGTTATATCTGATAAAATAAACAGGTAAACAGAAACACATATGTGGCATTTGTCAAGTTTGTTTGATATAATTTAGAAATTGTAAAAATGAAATTATTTTATATCGTAGTGATGAGAGTATGGCACATAATGATAGGTAGAATCAAGGATCGAGGTGTCTGATTTAGACGTCATTTCAATTACCCAGATATCAGTAATATATGTATATAGTCGAAATGAAGGAACGAAGTAATAAAATATAAGTATTTCAACGGATGTAACTGAGTGGTCAAAAGCAATGACGTGCATCTATTGTTTATGGCAGACCCTTTATCTGTGTAAGAAGAAATGAAGGAGGAAGAAGATGGGAACACCAATCACATGTCGGCTGCTAGGTGCAGCAAAACGTGAGTAGGGCTTGAGCCTACACACTTGTATTTATATATTAGGGTAAATACATGAGGTACAAAAAGAGAAAAAGCATAAAAACAACATTTCATAAATAAAATAGATCAGCCACCGGTTTGCCGTTCCGCCACTGTGCCGGTGTCGATACCATCGACTTGTGTCGATGGTATCGACGGAGTATTCTCTTACGCCTGAACCAATCTCGATACTATCGACATGTGTGTCGATAGTATCGACCGAGATGCAGCTGGCTTCAACATGAACCTGGACAGATCTCGATACTATCGACAGAGTGTCGATAGTATCGACCGAGATGCAGGTTGCTTCACACTCCCCCTCAAGCTGGAGAGTACACATCGTGGATGCCCAACTTGCCACAGAGTTTCTGAAAAATTGTTGAACCCAAGGGCTTTGTCAGAATATCTGCTAGTTGATCTTCAGACCTAACATATGGAGTCACAATAGTGCCGTCTTTTATTTGATCACGAATAAAATGGAAATCAACCTCTATGTGTTTTGTACGTTCATGAAAGATAGGATTCCTGGCGATGTGCATGGCAGATTGATTGTCACACTTGAGCTCCATAGAAGGTAGAAGAGAAATTTGTAATTAAGATAAAACAGATTTGACTCATTTTAATTCACAGCATGCATGGGCCATAGCACGATACTCAGCTTCAGTGCTAGATCGAGCAACCACATGTTGCTTTTTACTTTTCCATGTGATAAGATGATCACCTAGAAAGGTACAATAGCTTGATGTAGATCTCCTATCAGTATGATCACCAGCCCAGTCAGCATCTGAATATCCTGTGAGAGACAGAGTAGATGGAGGTGCCTTTGGTCTAGAATATGTGATACCTTTACCGGGAGCACTTTTTAGATACCTCAGAATTCTGCAGACTGCTATCCAGTGTGATTGTCGCGGAGAATGCATATATTGGCTGACTACACCCACAGCAAATGAAATATCCGGTCGGGTGACAGTTAGATATATCAACTTACCCACTATTTTCCTATAATATTCTGGATCTGGATACTCAACATCATCAACCACCTCTTTGATGTGATAATCCATTGGAGTATTTACCGGTTTAGATTCAGCCATGCCTGTCTCCTGTAACAAATCAAGCACATACTTTCTCTGAGATAAATTGACACCTGCATGAGATCTAAGCACTTCAATGCCTAGAAAGTATCTTAGTTTGCCCAGATCCTTTGTATGGAAATGTTTTTGCAAACCCTCTTTGACACGAGATATTCCCATGGTGTCACTGCCAGTAATCACTATGTCATCAACGTATACCAGAAGAATAATGGATCCACGGGAAGAGCTGGAGTAAAATAAGGAATGATCAGTCTTGGAGCGAGAAAAACCCATCTGAAGAATTACTTCACTGAACTTGTCAAACCAAGCTCTAGGTGACTGTTTCAGCCCATAAATAGCCTTTTTTAATTTGCATACTTTCTGACACTCCCCCTGAGCAACAAACCCAGGAGGTTGCTCCATATATACTTCTTCCTGTAGATCACCATGGAGAAATGCATTCTTTACATCCAGCTGAAATAATGGCCAATCAAAGGTAGTAGCAAGAGAAATAATGATCCGCACAGAATTCAGGCGAGCAACAGGAGAAAATGTTTCAAAGAAGTCAACACCATAGGTTTGGGTGTAGCCCTTTGCAACCAATCAGGCTTTCAACCTTTCAACTGATCCATCCGGATTGTGTTTAATAGTGAAAACCCATCTACAGCCTACTACTTTCTTTCCTGCAGGAAGATCAACCAGATCCCAAGTACCGTTATTCAAGAGAGCGGACATTTCAAGTTGCATTGCCTGTGTCCAGCCACTGTTCTTCATTGCATCAAAATGGTTTCTTGGTATAGACACAGAATCAATCCCAATAGCGAATGCACGGGCCTGCTTAGACAGATGAGACATGCAACATACATTTGTAATAGGGTGTTTAATAGTACAAGACCTAGTACCTTTCCGAACAGCAATAGGAAGGTTGAGATCAGATGTCTCTGTAGGATTCTCTTGAGTAGAAGGCGATGATGAGGGCTCAGGGACTGGTGCCGCTACTTCTTCTGGATCCTGCCTGCCTCGCCTATGATATACATGTGCGTAATGCTCAATGGTAGGTCTATCTCCTGCTTGTTCATCCGGAATAGAAGTAAAATCCGGAATGATAGGTGGCACTCCCTCACTCTGCACTGATGGTGGCAGTCTCTCATTTTGTATTTTTGGTGGCTCTCCCTCTCTCAACTGCTCCCCCTTGCTAATATCATTGGAGAAATATGGAGTGGTCTCATGGAAAGTGACGTCCCTAGACACAAACATGCGGCGAAGACTAGGACAGCAACACTTGTATCCTTTGCTCGTAGTAGAGTAACCTAGGAACAATGTTTTAATGGACCTAGGAGACAGCTTGTCGGTCTTAGGGTCAAAGTTATGGACAAAGGAAGTGCAACCAAACACTCTAAGAGGAATAGGATAGGGAGAGTCCTTGGGACGCAAAACAGAAAAGGGAGTCTGTCCTTGAAGAACAGAGGAAGGTTGTCTATTGATCAAGAAACAAGCAGTTAAAAGAGCTTCAGACCAAAACTTCTTGGGCACATTAGATTGAAACATAATAGATCGAGCAATATTAAGAAGATGGCGATTCTTCCTCTCTGCCACCCCATTTTGCTGAGGGGTGTGAGGACAAGAAGTGCAGTGAATCATACCAACCGAGCTACAAAAATCAGACATATCCTTTTGAACATACTCCAAGGCATTATCAGACTGAAGAATTTTTATATTGCAATCAAACTGGACTTTAATTTCAGTATGAAAATGTTTCACAATGGACAACACGGACTCTCTACTTTTAAGAAGGTAGATCCATGTCATGCGTGAGAAATCATCAATAAAAGATATAAAATAACAAAAACCATTGTAACTTTGGTCTTTTACAGGACCCCACACATCAGTATGCACTAACTCAAAGGGACAAGAAGCCCGCTTATTGACCCGACTGGGATAGGATAACCTATGGTGCTTTCCCAGTTGACATGACTGACACTCTAAGGAGGATAATTGGGATAACTCTGGTTTCAACTTCCGCAGGTTCTCCAAAGAAGGATGTCCATATCTGCAATGCCATAGTAAGGGGGAACCACTCATCAGGATGGATGGAGCAGGAGCAGGCATTTGGCGAGGTAGATTGTCACCGTTGAAAAGGTAGAGATCACCCTTCCTAGGCCCCCCACCAATCGTCTTCATACTCTTGAGATCTTGTAACATAAAACAAGAAGGTCCAAATATTACCCAACATTTTAAAGTGTCAATCAGTTTTGCAACCGAAAGAAGATTAAAAGGAAATTCAGGCACAAAGTGAACCGATTTAAGATCAATCTTGGGTGTTAGAGAGACAGATCCACTAGCTAAAACTCTTTTCACTGAACCATCTGCCAATGTAACAGATTGGTGAGGAATTGATGAGTCAATAGTGTGGAGCAATCTCCTCATACCAGTCATATGCTGTGAGGCGCCAGAGTCAACCACCCAAGATGAGGATGAGCCAGATGCTATGAAAGATGTAGCCTGATTACCAGCTGTAGATACCAAATTTGTCGATGAAGAAGATGATGATAAACCCATACTCATATGTTGTGTCGCCTGAATGAACCGATCATATTCTTCTTGAGTGAGAGTGATGCCGGTGCCAGAAGATGTACCCACAGCTGTAGAGGATGAGGATCCTGTAGTGGTGGCACAATGTGCTGCCCCCACAGGTGGTGCAGCAGGTCTTCCATGTTTCTTCCAACACCTCTCCACTGTATGTCCTGGTCTATCACAAAAGGTACATTTCGGACGTGTCCCACGCCCTCTACCCATACCAGGGCGTCTTCCTCGTACTGCAGCGGCAGTGGCAACAGAAGCATGAGATTCTCCAGAAGGTATATCAGGCACAAAGGAAGCAGACTCAAACAGTGATTGTTGGATTCTTGAATAAGCCTCCACAAGACTATGTAGTTTATCAGTAGCCAAGATAACACTCCGAGCGGAGCTACAAGTCGAGTTAAGCCCAGATAAGAATTTGGCCGTAACAAGATCATCTCTGTCCTTTATCTGTTCTGCAACAGTCACAGGATGATAATAACTTAGCTCTTGAGAAAGAGCCTGAATAGCCCCAAAATACTCCTCAAGAGATCGGTCACCCTGTTTTTCAGCAAACAAACGATCATAAATCATAAACTGACGGAGAGCATTCTTCTCTTGAGAGTAATGTTGCTTCACAGCGTCCCATATTTCCTTGGCCGTAGAGTAGAACATGAACCTTGCGGCGATTGCAGATTCCATACTATTCCACAGCCAAGTCTTCACAAGACTATCATGTCGCTTCCATTCAGCATACCCTTCGTCAGTAGATGCCTTGGGACCCGAGTCAACATGCCTTGCTCTGTCACGAGCCTCCAAGACGGTATGGATGGCGTTCATCCATAGATAATAATTTTTCCCGTTGAGTTTGATGGAGGCGATAGGTGACACCTCGTTGTAGATCATAGGTGTCTTGATATCCTCCATTGTAGAACGGAATATATGACGGATTGATACACGTCAAATAAGATGTGGTGACGGAGAGATACACGTCACACACAGACGAAAAGAAAGAAGAAATACGTTACTGACGCATTCACAACCTCCAAAGAATATTCCTAATCACACATGGAGGAGATGTGACTAGGATGATGATTGAGATGAAACTAGTCCTCCGGCGGTGTTTTTAGATGATCGTTGGATCACCTGGAGATCCTCAACTGCTCTGTGATAGTGGCTACGGTAGAGTTAGATATCTACCGCAGACCCAGAGTAGCCAACGGTGGTCCTTTGCAGCAGGTGGATTACGCCAAGGAGACGGGTGGGGAGCAGTCGGCCGTCAAGGAAGGAGAGACCTGGAGGGATCCTCCGGAGAGAGAGAGAGGAGAAACCCTAGATCGATCTCCGCTCTGATACCATGTAAGAAGAAATGAAGGAGGAAGAAGATGGGAACACCAATCACATGTCGGCTGCTAGGTGCAGCAAAATGTGAGTAGGGCTTGAGCCTACACACTTGTATTTATATATTAGGGTAAATACATGAGGTACAAAAAGAGAAAAAGCATAAAAACAACATTTCATAAATAAAATAGGTCAGCCGCCGGTTTGCCGTTCCGCCACTGTGCCGGTGTCGATACCATCGACTTGTGTCGATGGTATCGACGGAGTATTCTCTTGCGCCTAAACCAATCTCGATACTATCGACATGTGTGTCGATAGTATCGACCGAGATGCAGCTGGCTTCAACATGAACCTGGACAAATCTCGATACTATCGACAGAGTGTCGATAGTATCGACCGAGATGCAGGTTGCTTCACAATCTGGATATAGGACTGGTACTGGAGCATCTAAAACATGAATAACAAATTGTTCAATTTCAACACTGTTTTGATGGCTTGGAAATACGAAATCATAGAAATTTCACCAGAAAATCATTGCTCATTTTATGACAAAATGAAAGAACTAATAAAACTTTGAATGCAGTCTGCAGACACTATAGACACATCTAAGATATAAATTGCATACTAACATGAGGGGTTCTTTGTGTGTTATGGAGAACACAATGATGCAGGTTACAACGTTTCTAAGGTGGTGTCATTTCCAATATCTTGGAAATTGAAGATACCTAGCAAGTATCTGAAGTAAGAAAATACAATTAATAACCCTGATGCAACATAAACATGTATTGAATAATAAACACAGAGTATAATACTCTCGCTTTATAAGACAAGTGAGGACCGAAACAAGGAAATACAACGAAACTAAAAACATAAACATACTAGGACAAGGAAATAAAATTGAGGAAAAGGAAATAAACAGTAAACAGGGACCGTATTAAACAGGAAACACGTTAACATTCCCCCTCAAGCTGGACAATAATGTCTTGTATGCCCATCTTGTCCACCATTGTAGCAAATCTGGTCTTTGGAAGAGGCTTTGTGAAGATGTCAGCGATCTGATTTGTAGTATGAAAATTGGGTGTAGAGATTTGTCCAGACATAATCGCTTCTTTGACAACCTGACAATCACTTCTATATGCTTGGTGTGTTCGTGAAGTAAATAGGAATATGTTTAGAATCACAAATGTTGAATTCCTTCAGAAGTCCGTCCACCCACATTAATTCACTTATAGTGTGAGCCATGACTCGATACTCTGGTTCAACACTAGAACGAGCAACAACTGTTTGTTTTATACTGCGCCAAGTTACTAGATTTCCTCCTACAAAGGTGCAATACCTAGATGTGGATCTACGGTAAGTCCTGCTGCCAGCATAGTCCAGAGTCTGAATAACCAAAAAGTTTGCCATGCCCGATTCGCGTATATAGTAGACCTTTCCCACGAGCTTTTTAATTACGTCAGAATATGACATGCATCGTCCTAGTGACATTGTCAAAGTTTATCAAGATATCAATTAACAAGTCCTACTGCAAAAGAAATATCAACTCTTGTGACAGTTAAATAGACCAGTTTACCAATGAATGTTCTATATCGTTGGTTGTCAGGGTATAGAGGAGAAGAGTCATCATCCCAATTGGTATCAGGATCAAGAGTGTTAGTAGGTTTAGCTCCCAACATTCTAGTTTCTATCAAGAAAATACTTCCTTTGAGACAGACGGATTCCAGAAGAAGAGTGTGAAACTTCAATTCCTAGAAAATAGTGAAGTTTTCCTAGATCTTTAGTAATAAAATGCTTTTCCAAATACTCCTTAGTAGCTTGTATGCCCTCCTAATCACTTCCATACAGAATAATATCATCCACATAAACAATCAAAATCACAAGACCAGATTCGTTTTCTTAATGAAAACAAAATGATTAGAACGAGAGCGCTTAAATCCAAATTTGTCAAGAATTTGACTCAGTTTATCAAACCATGCTCGTGGGCTTTGTTTTAGACCATAACTAGCTTTGTGAAGCCAAACCACTTTGGAACACTCCCCCTAAGAAACAAATCCAAGTGGTTGCTCCATATACATCACCTCATTCATATCACGATATGAAAAAGCATTCTTCACATCTAGCTAAAACTGGGGCCTATCATGATTAACAATAGAAATGAGTATGTAAAAAGAGATAAGACGAGCAATAGGGGAGACAGTTTCAAAATAATCCACTCCATATATTTGAGTGTATCCTTTGGCAACTGGCGAGCTTTCAACCTGTCAAGTAGTACCACCTAGTTGATATTGAACAGTAAATATCCAACAGTAACCCATAGGCAAGCAGGCAGGCAGAGGTTCAACGAGGTCCCACATACGCGTATCATTAAGAGTGCTCATCTCGGCTTCCATAGCAAGTCGTCATGCAGGATGTTGCAGTGCTTGGACAACATTCTTTGCAATAGAAATAGCAGAGGTAAAATTAGCAAAGCTAGTGCCAAGGTTAGCAGTAGAGCTGAAATTACTTATAGGGTGCAATAGAAGTCTCAACTCCTTTACGAAGTCAAATGGGAAGATCCAAATCAGAAATTACCTAGGAGGTGGTTGGATATACCGACAAAGATTGAGGATTTGATGAGGTAGGGGTCATGGAGGGAATTGGAGATTGGGTATTTGCTGATACACTTTGAGTGGCAGAGGAGAACCAATATTAGTCTCATGCAAAGCTGTCACAATAGACAGAGGTAGCGGAGTGCCATCTAAGAGGTAGTAGATAAAGACGAGCCTTTCTTAAAATAGAATGGCATGTGTTCAAAGAACACCACATCAACACTCACAAACCAATGCTAAGATGAAGGATCATAACACCTGCAATCTTTCTGAGTCCTCGGGTACCCCTAAAAAATGCATATAGTAAACCTTGGGTCCAATTTTGTCAAAGTGGGGCGAAGATGTTTAACAAAACAAGTATTGCCAAAAATCTTAGGGGAACATACAAGAGTGGTGCATCTGGATATAGAACAGTATAAGGAACCTGATTGTGTAACACAAACGAGGGCACCCAGTTTATTAAGTAGCAAGCAATAGAGATTGTCTCAGGCCAAAACATCTTAGGAACATTGTAGTGAAGGAGAAGAGTTCATGCTACCTCCAAAAGATGGCATTTTCTTCGTTGAGTAACACCATTTTGTTGTGGGGTATAGTAGCATAAAGTTTGACGAATAATACCCATATTTCAAGAGTGGTGCATCTGGATATAGAACATCTGGATATAGAACAGTATAAAAGATGGCATACAAGAGTGGTGCATCTGGATATAGAACAGTATAAGGAACCTGATTGTGTAACACAAACGAGGGCACCCGGTTTATTAAGTAGCAAGCAATAGAGATTGTCTCAGGCCAAAACATCTTAGGAACATTGTAGTGAAGGAGAAGAGTTCATGCTACCTCCAAAAGATGGCATTTTCTTCGTTGAGTAACACCATTTTGTTGTGGGGTATAGTAGCATAAAGTTTGACGAATAATACCCATATTTCAACAAAACTGACTAACTAACGTTTGCATGAATTCAATCACATTATTAAGTTCTCAAAATTTTAATAGGCCTAGAAAATTGCGTTTTAACCTCAGCAAAGAAAGCAGTGATACTGTCTAAAATGTGAGCCCTATCCTTGAGTAAAAAAAGCCATGTAGCTCCAAAAATCATCTCGGAAGTCATAAAATAGCAGAATCCAAAAATACTTGTTATAGGATAGGGATGACGTGCACTATATCCAATAATCCTTTAGAACCAATACATTTTTTCTTTGGATAAACAACACGAGTTTGTTTGCTAAGTTGGCAAGTTTCACAATGAAAAATAGTATCAGAGGTAGTTGGAGATAAACTCTTCAATTTTGCAATAGACGAGTGGCCAAGATGATAGTGCCACTATAGAACAGTCACAGAAGTAGACAGCAGAGCAGTAGTTGCAGTCTTCGGTGTATCAAGGTAATAAAGTTCATCTGGTCTGGTCCCTCATGGCCCTCATCTTCGTGCGCAGATCCCAAAACACACATCCATCAGGGTCAAAAGGATCAAAAGTTATAGAGCACCAAAGGATCTTAACAATTCTACTAACAGATAGAAGGTTTAAAAGGAATTTTGTAACATAGAAAGCAAAACACAGAAGTATATTAGTTGGGGTGTGAATACTCCCGATGTCGTGTACAGGAGTTTAGACCCATCAACCAATGTGAGTGGTCGAACAACAGTACTCTCGGTGAGTTCAAAAATAATGCAGAATTACAAAAAATATGAGAGGAGACACTAGAGTAAATAACCCATTTATTTTTACCATATGACGTAGAGGAAGCAAGGAAATCATAACCTTCATCACGATGCACATCAGTAGTCAAAGGAGGGAGGCAACACTCGGAAGATCCGTGGCCCCAATGGATTTGGAGGCGATTTGGTCCAATTTGTATGAAAACTGGGAGGTTGTGTTCTAGACTTCTAGTTATCCCCCAAAAGGAGGGTTACATGTGAAATTATTCTGGCAAAGTTACACCATTGTATGGGGTTGGACAAATATGAGATGTGATAAGTTGTGTGGGCACAATGTGTATTCCAGTGTTTATGGACTTTTTCTATTTATGAAAACTGGGAGGTTGTGTTCTAGTTATCCCCAAAAAGGAAAGCTACTTGTGAAATTATTCTGGCCAAGTTATGCCATTGTATGGGGTTGGACAAATTTCAGATGTGACAATTTGTGTGGGTACAATGTGTATTGCAGTGTTGTAATTGATTTTTCTATTTATTACAGGTGACATGTGTGGCGGCACGGGGAAATGGAAAGCTCTCAATAGGAAAAGGGCAAAAGATGTATACGAGTTCACGGAATGCCCAAATTGTTATGGTATGTTGCCTCCTAATGGATAACTGTATCTACATTTATATGTTATTGTTCTTTGAATAAAATGACTATATAATAGCTACTAGCTAACAGGTGCAGCTTGGTATGGTCCCTACAGTATTTTGCACACACGGCCAGTTCAGTTTCTTTATCACTGTAGGATCGATTCTACATCGGTATTGACTAGAATGTAATGTTTAATTGATGTTTATTTGTTCACGTTTTCCCTTCAATCATTATACTTCAGTGCAGTATGATGTTCATGATTCTGTAACTTTTAAGATCTATTGATCTTATCTGATACATGATAAATACATTCTGAAGCCAAGTTTACCTGCAACTTATAATTGTGATACTACCACAACCATAGTTGGGTTCAAGTTGCTAAACATATTTATAATGGTTGAAGTTAGCATTGCTGCCCTGGCCTTTCTTTGCACTACACGGCTCTGATTTTATCTTAGATGTTTCTATTCTTCCAAAACTATTTTCATCATACTGAGATATATATCTCAGATACGTCATAAAGTAAGTTTATTTTTACATTTTTTTACAGTATATTTTTACATTGTACCTTAGTAATTGCCATTACTCGTTTTCCAGGTAGGGGCAAATTGGTATGCCCTGTTTGTCTAGGCACTGGTTTGCCCAATAACAAGGGCCTACTTCGAAAGCCTGAGGCACGTAAATTGCTGGATCAGATGCGTAATGGTCGTCTGCTGCCAAATTCATGATCTAGAAGCTGTCCGCTCTTTCTTATGTTTGAACTTGGAGAGACCATGTTTGATCAGGGGCACCCCACTCCAAGAATACGTAAAAGAGGGCCGATGTTATCTGTTTTTCCTTTAACTACTCAGTCTATTATTTTTTTGGAGGAATTTGCTCTCTCCCATTTTGTAAGTCGTCGTTGAGTAGAATTGAAAATTCAGGCGTTTAAACCACAAGGTCACATTTGTATTGAAAAATACACGTTTGCTATGTATATGGGCTTGTGATGCCAGAACGGAACCAATGCCTTCATAAAATATAGCTGGCAAAATCACCTAAGCCTCAACCCAACCGTATTATCATTCTTGCCTTTGAATCAATAGGATATACATCAGATCGATGAGGCCATAAAATTTGGTTTTTGTATATTGTTCAGGAATCATTTTTTGGGCTTATAGCTTAACTGTGTGTTATTTTTCTAATAATATTTTAATAAAGATGTTAAATGGCATTGAACGCTTGTTGAGGGTAGTACTTGGTACACGGTGATAGAATCTTTTTTCATGGACGTGAGTAATGTGTAAGTTATTATTGACTTAGTTTATTATGTGACTTATGTGTCATGGTCCATATGGGTTGCTTGTGTCCCGAGCATGCGTGTATCTCAAGTTTGTAAGCCCGCCCCCCCATATATATAACAATGTGGTGTACCTAATAAAACTTATTTTGTTCAAAGTAGGTGTAGAATTCTATACAACTGGTTCCTGATACACTATTATTGTTCTTTGTGGTACAAGTAGACTTCATCTGACTTATGATTAAAAACTTTAAGCCGTTGTTATTGTAACCCAACTGGGCAAGACAATGTCGTCTTCTTCTAGGATGCCCACTGCTACATCTTGGTTGGGGTTGGCAAAACAAAACCTGACCTGAATGACTCGACTTGAACTTGTAACTTTTAAGTGGGCCTAGGACTGAGGTTTTTCGACCTGGCCATAAATTGACCCAAACCCAAACTTAATTTAGGGTTGGGTCCAGGTTTGAACTTTAGACCTGGATTGACATGATTGATCGGAAAATTACAATTATATATTCAAATAAAATTAGAATTACTAAACTTTAAAACACTCAACGACATATTAAATTACTAATCTATCATTAATAATGTTTATTTTGACAACTCTACATAGTTTTGTGGTGATTTGTATGATTTATTATATAAGTTATTTTAAGAATTTGTGTTTGAAACACTCGAACAAACTACAATGAGCTTCATATGTGTTTCTCAATCACATGGAAAGCTTGTTGCAATGAATTTGTTGATTGCACTTGGAAAATATTAATGATTAGAAAAATCATAGCATTTTTTATAAATTGTTCTCTTGGTATTTGGATTTGTAGATCGAACCTGATAGATATTATTTAGGGGCCGCGTTAGGGTCAAGAGTTTCAACCTAAAAATTCATCTTTTGTAAATTTAGGGTCTAGCTAAAAAAATGTTGACATGAAATGAAACCCACTCAATTTGAACCCGATTGCCACTCCTAATCTTGGCTGCTCGGTTAAGTGACTTTTTTGAATGAGTCGCTTCTTACCCTTCTCCTTCCCATCGTCTCCTTCCTCATGTGTGGGGTTGTGGCTAACGTGTGATCACAATCACAATATTCAATTCTTCTCATCATGATTACGCATTGATCTTTTTTACTCCTAAAAAAATCACAACGCTCCATCATACAAGATAAATTTTAAAAAAGCGTTTCTATGGGAAAGTTCTCTACCACAAACACTCATGTTAGTATCAATGTAAAACTTGGCGACACCAATTATTTTCTCCGATTAATGAGATTTCAGCATAATGTGGGTTCTCATAGGAAGAAGCACATCCTCACTAAGTTAGTACCTAATCTGATAAAAGAAGATTAGGATGCCAACAATAATTGGGTTGCTTCATCTATACTTAATAGCATGAAAGAATCAGTAACCAAGCAATTATGGCTTATAATTTCGTGAAGATCATGTGGGGGACCTTGAAAAAGTACTCATGCACTGACAAGATATCTCACTTATACAAAGTTTTTTACGACATTCAAACCTGCAAAAAAGGTAACTGAGTATGGTTGACTACTATGGTTCTAACAAATATGTAGAATGAATAAGACATCTAGTGGTCCCTCATTATTTACAAGAGATAAAAAAGTTACTGTGAAGCTATACACTTGATACAATTCCTTTGTAGTCTTGGATCTGAGTTTAAATATGTCAAGAATCAATTGATGATGCAAGAGAACATTCTAAATCTGAAGAACTTTAAGCCCAAACCACGACTCAACTTTAGCTACCCCCAGAGGATGTGGACGTGGTGGCCATACTAATAGGGGGAGAGGTCGAGGCCATGGTCGTTGATCTAACATTAGTGGTCGTGGTCGTAGATCATAGTCAAAGGAAAAACCATCATCTGAATCGGTGTTTGGTAAAATTTGGGTATCCTCATGAATGTCTCAAGCTTAATGTTGTTTTTGTTGATGGTGATGATTCTTTAGATGTGGTTATACTATGAGAAGAATATGATTGTCTCCGCTCACTATCCTTGAATACCTCATTTGAGCCATCTGGAATTCAATCTCTTTCTTCTACTACCAATCTTATTGAATTGCAAATTATGGTGCTTCCTCTCATAAAATTGGTAATGATTTGTTATTTGACACTATAAATCCTCTAGCAAAATCCTTTCATGTTAAATTGTTGATGGTTCTCTATCTCCTATTATGAGTCTTGGAAGTGTTATTTTGACTAAGTTTTTGTCTCTTGACAAGGTTTTGCACGCTCCAACTGTGCTCTCAACTTGTTTTCCATTAGCCAATTAACAAAATATCTTTGTTTTGTGTCCTTTTCTATAACACCTTCTTTATTTTGCACGATCTCTAGACAATGAAACATATTTGTGGAGGGTTCAAATGAGATGGTACCTACTATCTCCAACCAACTATCAATTATCCTATTATCTATAACTCTAGAACATCTCTTTAGCTACATCATCATCTTATACATCCCAATATTATTGTACTTTGCCTCTAGTTTCTAGAGATCCTTGATGTGAGGCTTGTCAGCTTGGCAAGTACCACATGACCAATTTTCCTTCTCAATAAGAGAAACATGCAACAACAACCTTTGATGTTGTTCATGTAGATATTTGGCCAAATATCTACATGAACAACGTCAAAGGTTTTTGTTGCATGTTTCTCTTGTTGAGAAGGAAAATTGGTCATGTGGTACTTGCCAAACTGACAAGCCTCACATCAAGGATCTCAGGAGAATGGCTATCTAGAAACTAGAGGCAAAGTACAATAATATTGGGATGTATAAGATGTCGATGTAGCTGAAGAGATGTTCTAGAGTTATAGACAATAGGATTAGTGATAGTTGGTTGGATATAGTAGGTAACATCTCACTCAAAGCCTCCACTAATATGTTTCATTGTTTGGAGATCTTGAAAAATAAAGAAAGTGTTATAGCCATGTTTAAAAATCATAAGAATTTGAAGTATTTTCTTGTTATTTTTGACGAATCCCTCGTGTCTCATGGTTGTTCTTTCTTTGAGAAAAAATATGAGACTATTTATGTTATTAAATTTCTTAAATGATACACATACACAATTTTCTACCTCTGTTAAAGATTTTCATCATGATAATGGTCTTGAATTTGTTAATAGTGAATTAGTAGCCTTCTTTAAGTCTGTTGTCACTACTTATCAAACTTCATGTGTTAAAACCTCACAACAAAACAAAAAGGAAATTACACTATGTGTTGAAGTTACTCGCACTCTGATGTTTCAAATGCATGTTCCTTCCTCTTACTGGTTCGATGTCATTCTAACTATTGATTTCCTCATCAACATAATCCCCTCTTCTATTCTTGGGGAGCTATAGTGTCCTTTTCTTAGGCAAGTCTCTTTTCCCAATTCCCCAAGGATTTTTGGTTATATTTGTTTCGTCCACTTGTTTCAATTTGACAAGTTTTCTCCTTAAGATGTGAATTGTGTTTTTCTTGGTTACTCAAGGACTCAATAATGTAAGGCCCCTAACCTTGATTAATTCATAAACTTAATTTACTTATATTGATTGAATTAATTGGATGCTTAATCTTGAAACTTAACTCTGACTCATGATGTCACACTAGATCATGAAACTATGTTTAAAGTTGGAAACAATTCAAACTCTATTTGCTAAATTTATACAATTTCATGTAACTTGTAGACCTTTATGTAAATCACCCATGTCGGGGTGTAAATATAATTTTAACACTTGCTTGAATTGCTTCATGATGTTCTTAAGAACCTTACAACTCTACTTCTCCTTTAGATGCTTTTGAACCTTGCTTTTATGGAGTTTATGTAAACTAGGTGAGGTAGTAGAGCAGTGTCTTAATCGGTCGATGGCTTCCTGGTGACTGATTGCTACTTGGTGCCTGATGGGTTTTTTTTATCTGATGGGCTTTTATTTGTTTGATCGATGTGTTTTCTGAATAGTTGGCTGATGGATTCTCTGACAAGTTGATCGATAGATTTCATGAGCTTATGAACTATCGGTTCTTGACAAGACCTAGGACAATGAGATCCCTTCTAGACAGATTCTTAGGGCTTTGATCGATGGACACACTACCCTACAAGAGACCACTTCTAGACCGATAAATACTCTCTCTCTTTCCTTTTACTCTTTTGGCGAAGCTTCAGATGCAACAAGAGGAGTCTGATGAGATTTCTGGAGGAATGGTGGAGTTTCATCAGGGCTCATCAACATGTGGTTCGTGGATACATATTCTAGAGTCGAGGTTCCTTGATCTGGTCTAGGGTTGTTGATTGTGTTTCTTGATCCATTCATGTAAAATTCTTGCTCTTCTACTCATTTTCTTGTTGTTATTCACCCTCTTTCCTCTTCTGACTGAGTTTTGATGGATTTTTTGGTGTCTTCTTATCAGAACCCTACATATAAGGGCTGAGAACTCTCTCTTTCTCCTTCCTGTCTCTAGAAACACCCAACTCATGGAGATACAAAGAATTCTTGGAGCTTGGATGGACTGAGCTTCAGGTTTATTTTGCTGATTTTGGAAATTTCCCCCTTGGTTTCAGGTTTTCTTCTCTCTACCAGCAAGTTATACAACCCTAAGTGCATTTCTTGCCTACCTTCTACATGCATGTTGTGAGGCCCCTGACCTAGCTTAATTCTTGATTGTGTTTTTTTTTTGCTTAATAAGATGCTTAAACCTAAACCTAATCTCGTAAGATTCCTTAATAGCATGTGATAAGTTTATGCTTTTAGTTTGGTCCTGTTTGGTTGATGCTTGAGCTAGTTATGCTTGTTTTGGACCAAGTTGCAATTTACCCATGATGATGGTCTATCTTGCAATTTGTCACATGTATATTGTGTGTTTTGTTCCTTAGAATCATGAGAGAGAGAATGGTGGTTAAGGGCACCTTGTTGGGCCTTGGTTGATGAGGTGGCATCATATGTTGATGTTAGGGTTTGCATGGTTGCTTGAGTTGATGGTGTAGAGACCATGTGTGTGGTGTCCTGAGTGTGTTTCGATGGCTACACCTTGTCTTGGTGGAGTTTATAGTGACCTAATTTTTTGGCTTGGTTCAGATCGCTAGGGTTTCCCTTGTGTTGTTGTGTGTCGACTTGTGTTGCGACCTACCTTGGGTGGTTGAGTGTTGTGATCGATACCTTGATGTTTTGTTGCAACCTTGGGGTGTAGTGGACTTTAGTGGTTGATAGACTACTTTTCTTTTATCACCCTTTCTTGCATGAAAGTCTGGAGTGGTTTCATGGCCGATCCTTTGTGGGACAAGTGTCCTTTTGGTGCTCTAACATCTTGACACCTCATATCTTCACCTCTCTCCTATCTCTTGAGTATATATGCCCTCTCTTTTACATGCATGCATCTCTTTTAGCTCTTTATTTTCTCCCATATTCCTTGAGATCGGCATAGAGCTTGGTGGAGCTAGAGAAGGTGGTAATCTTGGAGCTTTTGTAGTCGATCATCCTTGCATGTTGTGATCTTGAGTGTGACCATCTTCCATGTGGTGATATTTGGTGATTCTCTTCTTGGTAAGTGGCTCTATCACCATGATCTCATTTCTTTTGTACCCTACCTTCCTTCTTCCTCTCTTGGCTGTGAGACTATGGTCCGAGCATGGTGGCTATCTTGAAGATATTCTCTTCACAAAGGTCAGAGACTATGGTTTAACCATGGTGGTACCTATGTGAGAAGAAGCTCTCTTCTTTCTTCTCTTGTTCGACCTAGGGTTGAGTTTTCCCTTCTTGAGATTCTCTTTTACCTTGGTGTGTTCTTGTCTTTTAAAGTGACCTTGTGTCTGTGGATTTGATCCAAGTTGGAGTTCCTCTTCTCTTTTGGGGCTTGAGGCTTTGGAGCTTGATTTTCTTCATAAGGCGGGCTATATAACTTTCCCCTCTTCTATTATTGCACCATTAAATCACTTGCATGTTATTGTTCTATATCTAAAAATGATGCCAAGATGTTAGATGATGTTATCATGATCTAGGGTTTATGACTTTGAAGTATTCTTATGGGGATTACTCTTTCTCCTTAACCCTAATTTCATGCACCCGATTCTTAAGTGATGGTTTGTTGACGATCCTTACATGCAACATGATCTTTGGTTTGTCACCATGTTATGTTTCGACCATCATATGACGTTGGGGTTTTTTTATCTTTAGTTTACATGAGTTATACACATGGTTTTCCTCCTATTATCATGGTTTTCCATGTTTATTTTATGGCATTTGTTTTAGGGTTTAATGATCATCTTTGCATGAATTTTTTATCCTTAATGATGCTTAAGTTTTCTTGATGTTTATCATCTGTTGTAATCATGGATTAGCTCTATTTTGGAGTTGGTCATGTGTTGTTTGGAGTATCTTGACCTTGAGGTCTCTATAGTTGCCTTGGTGCTATGTTTTTAAGTTGGTCGCTACATGTTTTTCATGGTTTGTTGTGGGCACAACAAACCCTAGCCCTAGTGATTGTGTTGGTCGTTATATATATGAGATCTGTTTTTGTTCGTTTCCATGTTGGTCTTTGTCACGGTCGAAGTATCTTGGTACGAGCTGGTTAATGCATGCTTAGTGAGGTGTTGTGGGCTCTACATGGCTAACCCTAATCACCTTTGGTCGCTACACTTTGTGCTTGGTTTGGTCACAACATAGTTAACCTAGAGGGTCTCTACACATGCTTAATGATGTGCTTTGATCGCAACAAGTTTTGTGGTGGGCACCCATGTGTTGCGGTCGCTACCCTTAGTGGGTTGATCCTGATGGACGCAACACTTGGTGTGTGAGATGGTCGCTACAATACTCTACCTCTATAGCCGACACATACTTTTATGTATATGTTTGAGTAATGGTGATACACATGCTAAACCCTAATATGCTCCAAGAAAGTGGGAGATGGTGTACCTAGGGTTAATGACTAGTGTTCAATTGGAAACCCTAATCAGCTATATGACAAATCCTAACCCTAATTCTCAAGTGTATAATGTCTTGCTAAGCTTGCTTGAATGAGTAGCATGTGGTTATGTTTTCTCTCTCCTACTTGTGTAGCTCTAACCTTATAAGTGGAGTAAGTATCATAGCTAGTGATTGTTATGGTTTGTTTGACTTGACACATCATTATGATTATGAGCCCTTATGAGACATGATGAGAGAATGATGATGTATAAGAACTATGTGATTTGAGTCTTATGACCCGGCAGATGCTTTATGCCTAATGTGAGGTGATAACCTCTAGTGATGATATGATGTATTGTTATCTTCCCACTTTAGCTTATTTTTGGTTAATAATAAAAGTTGGCAGAGAGTATCTCTCTCGCTGGGACATTGGTCTCACTTCGTGGGTTTCCACATCTTTTAGATGGTCGTGCACGACGAGGTAGAGATTGTGTGGTTGAGGCTGAGGAATAAGAGTAGTAGTAGCTATTGAAGGTTGGATATGCTTCTCGTGTTTTGTGGTAGAGTCCTATGTGTCCTCCCTATACTCTCAGGTCCTTGGGGGTGTTTTGCAGACGTGGTATATCAATACGAGTTTTGGCAGTAGGCCTGGTTGTGTAGATATGGCTTGTATATGTGTAAATAAGTTATCATATGAAACAACTTGCGGCAGGTTGGCCTAAGTGAACAATGTTATATGTATCATCTTGTGGCATGATATGTGATACAGAAGGCCTCATATGGACCCAAATGTAATAAGTTTTCATTTTTATGTTATTATGGAATCAAATTTAGTTTTCCCTTTTTATGGTAATATTGAATGTTTAGTATTAGTTCCACATTTTGTTTTGAGTAACCTCGCTTTGTGTGGCGATGGGCATCACATTTTGGTTGGTATCAGAGCTTTATGTCTGTTGAGTCATCTGGAAGGATGAGGGTCATGATAGGTCAGATGGAGTTATTTCATTCTGATCTGTCTTCTTCCTGCTTTATATTTATTTTGGTTGGCCCAGGTGCGACACACTCTTTTGTCACTAGAGAAGTGATTGCTAGATGTTCCTTGCATGTTAATCCTAGACGTGATAGTCTTCGCTTAGAAACCCCTTTGGTTGATTCTATCGAGTTGCGATAGGTGTGCCCGTCTTGTGTTCTTTCTTTTTTAGGACACAACATTGAAGTGGATCTCATACCACTTGACTTGCATGGACTCGATATAATCCTTAGAATGGATACTTTGGAGAAGTATCAGGTGGTCTTGGATTGTAGTGCCAAGGTGGTGACATTGTGTGACGGTGATGTTTTATGGATCTTCCAAGGAGATAGGAAGATTCTTCTGACGTGTCTGGTGTCAGCTATGACAGTAGAAAGGCTAATGAGGTAAGGTTGTGAAGAATTTTTGGCACATGTGATGGATACTAAGGTAAGGAGTCCTAGTATCCATGAAGTGCCAGTTTCTTATGAGTTTGAGGATGTGTTTCCTGATGACTTTCATGGTGTTCCTCCACTCTAAGAGATTGATTTTGAGATCAATATGGTACGCGACACACAACAGATTGCACAAACATCGTATAGGATGGCACCAGCTGAGATGCAACAGCTGAAGAAGCATTTGCAAGATTGGTTGAGAAGGATTTTATTAGATTGAGAACATGCCCTTGGGGTGCTCCAATGTCGTTTGTGAAGAAGAAAGATGGATCCATGAGGTTGTGCATCGACTACCAACCGTTGAACAAGGTGACGATCAAGAACAAGTATCCTTTGCTGCAAATAGATTATCTATTTGATTAGTTGAGGGGTTTTGTAGTCTTTTTAAAGAGAGATTTGAGGTTAGGTTATCATTAGTTGCAGATCAAGACAGATGACATACCCAAGATAACTTTATGACTCGGTATGGTCACTATGAATTTTTGGTTATGTCGTTTGGGCAAAATAATGCACCAACATCATTCATGTACCTGATGAACAGAGTGTTCAGACATTTTCTTAACCATTTTGTGGTTGTGTTCATTGATGACATCCTGATCTACTCTCGTGATAGCTATAAGCATGAGCAACATCTACATCAGGCGTTGACCTTGTTAAGGTAGCACAAGTTGTACGTTAAGTTCACCAAGTGTGAGTTTTGGCTGAAGGAGGTGTCTTTTCTGAGACACATCATATTTGTTGAAGGTGTATGTGTGGATCCCAAGAAGGTTCAGTCTGTGTTCGAGTGGGAGCAGACAAAGACACTGATAGAAGTTTGTAATTTTCTGGGTTTGGCAGGTTATTACAGGAGGCTCAGCAAGAACTTTAGTCCAATGACGTTACCCCTAACAAAGCTGACAAGGAAATATGTTCCATTCGTTTGGGATGAAAAGTGTTAGCATTCTTTTCAGCTTTTGAAGGAGAAGCTGACCAGTGCACTAGTGTTGGTTCTACCAGAGCAAGGTAAAAGATATATAGTCTTTTGTGAGGCATCAAAAAATGGTTTGAGGTGTGTGCTGATGCAAGATAAGAACATAATTTCTTTTGCTTTTTGGCAGCTTAAGAAACACAAGGAGAGATACCCAATGCATGATCGGGAGCTTGTAGTGGTAGTCCATGCCTTGAAGATATGGAGACACTACCTTTATGGCAGAAAGTATCAGATCTTCACCGACCATAAGAACCTACAATACATCTTCCCGAAATAGGAGTTGAACATGCGGTAGAGACATTGGAAGGAGCTGATCAAGAACTATGATTGCACCATAGGCTACCATACATGGAAGGTAAACGTGGTGGCAAATGCCTTGAGCAGGAAAATGTCTTTGAAATCATCTGTGGATAAGGCACAATTATGCTCTTTGGTGTGCCATAAGAGAGACATGTTGGTCTCTTTGTGTCAAATGAATGTGAAGAGGGAAATGCCCTTGTTAGAAGGATTGTTGGCACAACTACAGGTGAAGCCTACATTAAGGCAATAGATCAAAGATGCAAAACATGATGATATCATGATTCTACAGTTCCAAGCAGAGTTTGGCAGCAAGAAACATGATGCCTTCCACGAGCCAAAAGATGGGACAATTTGTTACCATGGTAGAGTAGTGGTACCTAATGTGGATGATCTAAGTAAGTTGGTTCTTGAAGAGGCTCACTCTTTGATGTATGTTATGCATACATGTAGCACCAAGATGTACTAAAACTTGAAGGACCTATATTGGTGGCCTGGTTTGAAGCGTGATGTAGTTGAGTTTGTGGCTAAATGTGTAGTGTGTCAGTAGGTTAAGGCAGAACATCAAAAAATTGCAAGAACTTTGCAACCATTCCCTATATCATAGTGGGAAATGGGATCATGTGACAATGGACTTTGTGGTTGGAATTCCTAGGATAGCCAAAGGTCATGATTCCATTTGAGTGATTGTTGATAGGTTGAAAATTCAACACATTTCCTTCCTATGAATACAACGTATATGACAGAGAAGTTGGCACATGTTTATGTTCATGAGATCATTTGTTTGCATGGTATCCCATCTACCATCGTGTCAGATAGAGGTCCTCAGTTTACCAGTCTCTTTTGAGAGAGTCTGCATAGAGCTATGGGTACAAAGTTAAGGTTCAGTACAACATTCCACCCATAGATAGATGGACAATCTGAGAGGAATATACAAACTTTAGAAGATCTGTTGAGAGCTTGTGTCTTTTACTTTTTTGGTAGTTAGGATATACACCTCAATTTGATAGAATTTTCATACAATAACAACTATCAGAGGAGTATCAACATGACACTATATGAGGCTTTGTATGGGAGATGTTGTAGATCTCCATTATGTTGATACGAGACCGGTGAATATCAGCTTTTGGGTCATGAGCTTGTGCAACAGACCACAAAGAAGATTAAGATGATACAACAACAATTGAAGGTAGCTCGGGATAGGCAAAAGTCTTATGCTGATAATCGTCGTAGGCCGTTGGAGTTCTAAGTGGGAGCGATGGTGTATCTCATGGTCTCTCTATGGAAATGCATGTTGAGGTTTGAGAACAAGGGTAACTTGTCTCCCAGGTATATGGGACCTTTTCCTGTGTTGGCACATGTTGGGAAGGTGGCTTATAAGTTGGAGTTGCCACCTGAGGGCACAGGTTGCATCCGATGTTCCATGTTTCGATGTTGAGGAAGTGTCACCCTGACACTGAGTTGGTTTTGCAACTAGTAGAGGTTGAAGTGGATGAGGTCATGTCATATGTGGCAGGTCCCATGTTGATCCTAGATAGGAGTATCAAGAAGTTGAAGAAGAAGAATATCATCTTGGTTAAGGTTTGTAACATCACCATTGTAAGGCTCCTAAACTTGCTTAATGAGTTGAATAAGCTTAATTATCATAATTTAATTCGTATAACCTTAATCTAACCTTGTGATATGCTTTGAAATCATAATACAATCTTAAGTTTCAAATTTGGTCCAATTTAGACACTGTTTGAGCAAGTTATGCAATTTTATGCACATTTTGGACTTTTCTACAATTTACCCAATTGAGGGATTTTTTTTGCAATTTATCATTTTCATTATGTTCCTTGTATATTTTGTCATCATTCTTAAGCTTTTTGAGCCATGGGGCACCTATTTAATCATTAGTTTGAAGGTATTTTCTCCAAGGGTATTTTAGGGTTTACCCCTTCATGGATGAGCTACCTTTAGTAGCTTTCAACTAATAAGTTATTTGATTGGCTTGGAAATTCGAAAAAGGAAATCTAAACAAGCCTATATGGATGGTGGGGGAGATTCTTGTGTGTGTTTTGTTGACCTAGAGGTTATACATTGTCCGTATTTTGATAATGACTTAACCATTCCATTCATATGTAGCTAATATGTGTATTCGAGATTGATTTCAGGTGTTAGGTACATGAAAAGGATCAAATTACACAAGCCCTAGATTTCTAAAGTTCAAGTCAAAACAATGTAAGTGTGCAAATTAGTAAGTCCATGTAAATGACCTTAGAAGAATTTTGTAATCACTTGTATTGATGATATGACTTGTAACTAAGATGAGAAAATTATGTGGGACACTTAGAACCAAGTTTTAATCACTTTTTATGCACTTTAGAAAATTGATCACAGGCTGTTAATCGGTCGAGTTACAATCTCGACCGATCCACTGGATCAATTCTCTGAAGAGTGCATCAGTCGAGTTGTGCACTCACAGAACTCGACCGATCGAGTTACTAACCAAATGCTATTTACATTGGTCGGTCAAGTTTCCTCAGGACAAACTCGACCGATGGTTTGAAAATTGGGTTTGTCTTTTACCCAATCGGTCGAGTTACCTTTATTGAATCTCGACCGAATGTACTATACGGAAAATGCAAAAAAAATAATTCTAACTGTTGGTGACTTGTTTGGACGAAAATAGATTTGTTGCCTTGTACAAAAATGGCTATAATTCGACCCTAAGTGTTCCCCAACTCAAAGGGGCACCCCCAACTATAAACAAGACCAGACCATAACTGGCATCATATGCATTATAAACATGAATATAGACTTACTGACATGTTATCATAATTTTAGAGTATCGTTTGATATTTATTGCCCATCATATGAGCATTTCACATCTTACATGATATAACTATTATTAGTGCAACAAAAGACTGATATTATGATCCCATATTATTCTACTTATTTTTCTGAACATTTCGGTACCTTATTTGTATTTTTCTGACAAGTAGACTATTTTCTACAATTTATTGAAGAACTGCATATATTCTAGGTTTTTACCTCTTAGTGGCCAATCAAATTGTGCCATGTGTCCTGTGGTCCTACTGGTCAGGCATGGGTCAACCATCTGGTCCAGCACAGTTCACTTCCTCTAGACCCGGTTTGATCATGGATCAGTCGGTTTGGGGGATTGGACCCGGTCTCCTTCTTTTCCTCGTCTCGTGCTCATCCAAGTCCCGAGCGGGACTCCGTTCTTATGCTACGCGAGAGCCGCTGCCACGGCAAGAACCTCCAGAGATCAGTGGCCATGTTCTCCTCTCTTTCTCGTGAATCGTGATCTCAAGTCTTGTCTAGCACATCGCACGTCCGTGTGAGCACCTGCGGGTGGTCCTTATCTTTCGTTCAGTGATCCAGCCCGCGGTCTCTGTTTCCTCTGTGAAATAGAGCACCGCCACACGGGCTCTCCTCCGGTGAGCAATACCTCACTGCCCTGACCTCCTCATCAGCCACTAGACGCACCATCATCTTTTTCATGGCCTTGTAGACTTCCTCGGCTCCTCCAGTTCTTGGCCACAGCTCCAGGTTTCCATCCGGGTAGGAGCGCCGCCGTCACCTGGCTCCTCGGATAGACCTCATGGTCTCGATCCCGCTAGGTCATTGGGTCCACGCCGCTGCAGGGAGGAAGCATCACACCTACAACCTCCAGCATGAGATTCTTGGTGGGGAAGGGAGACATTCTACTCCTGAGGCCTTCGTCTTCTTCTATTGGTTCCCACCATTGCTCCACGGTTGAGCTTGCTGCTACTATACACCCAAGGTGGTGAGCGGCCCCAGTACCAAATTGTTTGGTGGTTACAATGGTTTCCAAGAACAATAGATAGGCAACTAATTTCCATGGTGATGCCAGGCGCCCCACACTCGGCCTCATCTGCAAATTCGAGTGAAGAGGGCTGCGAAGTCCAGAGCTGGAACTCTCTCACCTTGCCATCAAATACTGATATATGGTGGGTGGTTTGGCAGATCTTGATATTACAGAGCAATTGGCTCAGTCAGATGAAGATCTCTGTAATTCAGGCTTACCGGCTGTCAGGCTCTTAACTCGAATAAATCCAATATTTTCAGAGGTTGAAAAAGATCCTTGCATCATTGAATCTCATCAATGGTGGGAATACAGTTGCGTTGCCACTCTTAGTATTTTTAAAGAACCAAATAAGATATTGATTTGTAACAAATACAACAACCAAGATCTTGGTTTAATGTTATTTGACTATGGTCTCAAGATGCCTCATTTATCAAATAATCTAAGAACTTCAAACGTGTGTGATTGTATATAGGGAAACTCATTTAATCATGAAACCTTAGACCTAGGCTTATAATATCATAACTTATCTACTATCAAAGTTTGGGACACAAACTCCATTTCTTTTTGGCCATGCAAAAAGATTCCTCAACAACCCTTGTAATGAGGTGTATGAAACATAAATAATTTTCTTTAACCATTGGATATTGACCATATAAATCCCCAAAAGACTTTTTATGATGTAGTAACCTCAAGGCTCATCAATATATCACCTGAGTTCACCATATCACCTGAGTTCACCAAGACTATTAAATGGGTACCTTGACCTCATAAATATCCAAATCAGTTAAACCAAGGTGTTCATCAAAATTGAACTCAAATAGGTTTGAGAACCATAAATTGTACTCCCAAGTACACCTTTTACATGACAAGGATTTATAATTGAAACACAATTACTCAACTTGGCATCGATCATCTACTTAACATTCATCATCTTAAAGTACGATGTTAGGTATCAAAATCCTAAATTCAGGGTCATCACATACAGTCGTTCTGGTGAAAGTGTGAAATCACAGGTTGGATGGGTAAAATGAAGGTTGGTAGCACGACCATGGTGGTGGCTAGGTAGCACAACCGTTCTGGGTTGCACGGCCGTAGTGGTGGAGTTTCGAGGAGGTTGTTCCCCAGAGCACGTCCGTTCTATCCTTCATCTAGCACGGCCGTGGTGGGGGCTTCGTGGCACGACCGTGCCGGGCAGCACGACCGTGGTGGCTGAGTTGCTGAGACTTCAAGATTTGTCAATTCAACCTGAAACTTTGTGCAATTACCAGCACGACCGTTCCTTGGCACCACGGCCATGCTGGGGTCTCCAAGTACTAAAATGGATTCAAACTTCATTATCAAAGGACTTCTTTGCTTGATGTCGAATATTGGCCATTGGGGTAGGTTGAGGGAGCTCTTGGGGCCTTCTTTGGACCCCTCCATGAGTGGAGGAACCCTAGGATTCCTTCCATCTCTCTCGTCCATCCAAAGTATGGTCCAAGTACCTAAACATAATACAAAGAACGTCCATAAGCACATTTGGCAATGATAAACATATTGGGGAAATTAACTTGCAATCTACTTTGTTTAGATGTGATAAAAGTACAAAATGGCACAAGATGGAGCCCTAAATTAGGGCTACATCACCACCCCAAACTTAAAACATACTTGTCCTCAAGTATGCTCCAACTCAATCTCTCTTTTTAGGTTCTTTTCAACAAAAACTAATGACAAATGCATAGCAACAGATAATTATTGAGTACATGGTCTTGAGAGTGACTAAGTGCATGTGCTTCACCTCTCTCCTCTCCTCTTTTGCAAACCATTCATGAATTGAGCACTGAGCATACAAACTTCAAATATAAAGCATAGAAACACAAGTTGTCCATATGTCCTTCATGTCATTCTGGGTAAACCGTTTCATGTTGGTGTTAATCAAAGATGACTAGGAGTGTTGTTTCGCTTTCATGCATTCACTCTCATGCTTCAAACTACACTAGATGACCCACTTGGCTATAGAAAGGGTAGAGTGAGCTATATTTGATGTTTTCTAGATTGATAGGTGTGAAAGAGGAAGAAAGGATTGCGGTAAGATTTTGGAGTGCTTTTGCATACTCACCTTTTCTTTATTTGAATGCTCTTAAACAAGAGCATCCTTTTATTTTATTTTTTCTTTTCTTTTCCTTTTCTTTTTCTTTGCCCTTGGTGTAGATAGGGCATATGGTGGATAGAGTGAAGCGGGGAGGTTGAGATGTGGCCACCTCAAACTTTTGGGGGTGGCCACGACTGCTATGTGCACTTTGGCATCTTTTCATGAGGCGGAGAGGTATGAAGGTGGTGAAAGAATAGTCAGATCAAAGAGGGATCATTAGTGTAGTTTCCAACAGAAGATTTCCTGCATGAAAGCTAATCTAACACTTCACCAAATGATATCACACCACATGATAAAACAACATAACTTTCACATTTCTACCAAGTGATTCCATAGGCTTTAAGCACTTGTAGCTTGCTCAATTCATGATTCAACCAAAACATTCACAAACTTAAGAGAGGTGGTGCGCATGTAGAAAGCCAACAAACAAGACCATATGGCAATAAGATCTAAGAAAGTAGCATGCATTTGTCAAAGGATTAAAACATTTCATTTCAAATAGTGGAGATTAAGTCAAAACATACTTTTAGGGCAAGAACATTCAAGTTTGGGCAAAATTGGCCAAAATGGTGCCAATTTGTATTAAATCACATCTATACTTACTTTAGGGAAATTTAAAACATAAAGCAGCAAATCCTAGTTAAAATGCATAAGAAATTATCAAAAACTACATGAGAGTGCAATGCATGATATGGAATAGCAAAACGAGCAATTTTTTTAAAAATTACACAAAAATGCATGAAATTAAACTACATATATGCATGAATGCAAGAAAAAGAAAATCTACACTAGGTGAGTTAAAAAAACAAACAAACAATGATCAGGGGGAACATGCAACTGTCAAAATAAGCTGAAACTGAGGGCTTACCGCCCTACTAATGCAAGCAAAAGAAAATCTACACTAGGTGAGTTAAAAAAAACAAACAAACAACGATCATGTGGAACATGCAACTGTCAAAATAAGCTAAAATTGAGGGCTTACCGCCCTACCACCCCAAACTTTTGAACCAGGTTGTCCTCAACATGAAACTAAAGCTCAGGGATGATAGGGAAGAAGTCATGGCTCTAGTAGTGTGGGGTCCTATGGTGGGCTAGACTGTGGAGGAGGTTGCTGGTAGTAGTGGCCCCAATAGTCTGCCTGTGGAGGTGGGTATGTCTCCTGGTAACCAAAAATTGATCCCCAGAAATCCTTCCCCCATTGGGGGTTTCTCTGTGTCTGTGCATGCTGGTAGTGGTACATGTGGTTGATTTGATGATGCATTTTCTGCTGATCCAACCACATGTCCTATTGTATCTTACGAATTCCCTCCAATTGTGCATGAATAGATGACATGTCCTATGCATTTGTCAGAGGAGGCTGCGCATCAAACTCTTCCATTCTCAGTCTAGTGTGGCGTGGCTGCTCAAGTGAACATTGTTGCTCTGGCACATTTTCCCCCCCTCTTCTTCAGGTAAGGCTACACTTGGTGCTTTGTACCCCTCTCTAGGGTTCCTTTCCTCATAGCATGATAACAAATCTAAAAAGTCATTTGTAGGCCCCACATCCCTGAGAAGAAGGCAGGTGTGGTATGGGAGTTCCAGGTTGACACCAGGATAGCTGGGGTTCAGAACATAGAAAATTTTGTTATCTTTGAGGGATATCATTTGGGACCTCGCAAGATAGTTTAGATCCACATATTTGTTTCCATCTACCTTGGTAAGTCCCTCTAAAGTGCATCCCATTGCCCTTGCCAAAGTGGTGACAATCCCTCCCATGATGAATGGATTTTTACTCTTGGATGAGATTTTCTTCAAGTGATCAATCACCATGGCACCAATGTTCACAAACCCCTCACTTACAACTGTGGCCAAAAGAAATAAGTCTTTCTGAGAACTAGATCCTTGATTATCATAGCATCCTAACAAGGTGTTTGCTAGCACCTTTTGTAAAGGGTTGTAGATCTTGCTCATTTTGGATTTCCCTGCAGAAAAGGTAGATTGGCCCATGATCGTCTTCCACATCTTGGAGTAATCTTCTCTACCGTTCTTGTCAAATCTTCCCTCATCGAATTTCTTTTCCAATTTTGGATTGGGGGCAAAGATTGCATTGATCTGAGAATCTTTGAGGACATGTGTTGAGCAGTTTAACTTGAACCTAATAGCATCCTCTCCTTGATACTAAACCTTCTCTAAGGTTGCAAAGAACTCATGAGTAATCTCCAAGTATGTTTCTTCAACCTTAGTTAAAATCTTGTACAGTCCACAACGTCGTAAATGACTGTCAAATGCGAAGTTGACCGCTATGGCTTCCATTGTGGGAAAACATGCATATCTAGTGGGAATCACCCTCCTTGTCATGGGGTGGAGAGGTCTCATCGCCGCCTTTCTTGCTATTCCTCTGCCATAAGTGGTTCCTTCTGGTTTCTTTCCCACCCATGTCAATCTGTCATCCTATAGCCTTGACACGATGTCCACTGGTTCGTCCTCCAATTCCTTGCTCTCGGTGTCGTCTATCTCTTCTTCTTCCTAGGTGTGTGACCCCGAACTTGTGTCCAAGTTCAAGGGCACTCTCTCATGGCTTCCACTAGGTCAGGCTGATGATGTGGAATGTCTCACTAGAGCTGGTCGTGGCAGCAAGTGTGAGGAAGATGCCTCATTAGTTTTCTTAGTTCTTCGCTCATGATCCGGTGCATTGACTTCAATAGAATCTACAATGTTCTCCAGCTCTTCTTCTTCTTCCTCCTCTTCCTCGGGGTTTTTGTAGCTTGGATCTGAGGTGTGATTGCTCGATGAAGAGTGGAGTCGGGAGGCACTCATTGATGTTGATCGTCCAAAGGAGCGTGAGATGGAGTTGGACGGCGAGGCGGCACTGCCGAATTGCTGTAAACTGGGTGCCCATTTGGATCGTCTTTTGCTACCAGTGAGGATTTTTTTAGTCTTCTCTACTCCCCTCTTGAGGGCCTTGCCCATTATCTTCATTCTTGTAAGGCTCTTCGGTGAAAAACCAAGCTAGAACTGGAAAAACGTAGCTCCGGGCTGTAGGGAAGGAATCTGCTTGTAGGTGGAGAAATCGGTGGTGATGGATGGTGCAAATCAAAGCTAGAGGTTAGGGAAAGCGATTAGGGACCAAAGGAAACTCAAATCTGGAGTTTGGGAGCAAGAGGAGGTGATTTGGGGGTGTTGGGAACTTGCCCTAGCCGCATGGAGTCACGAAATGACCGTGCTCGGATGCAAAAGTGAAATAGGGGTCGTGCTAGGTCGGGTTGAATCGGGTCATGATGTGGTTTTTCTGGGCCAGCATGGCCGTGCTGGCAGTGAGCTGGCACGCCCGTTCTGGTTAGCACGGCTGTGCTGCCAACAACCAAAACTTCGAAACAACCTGTTGTTTTTAACTTAACTAGCATGGTCATTCCGTGCCAGCATGGTCATTCTGACTGGATGCCAGCACGACCGTTCTGGTCAACACGGCCGCGCTACCCTCTATCAGTTCAAATTCTCCCAATTTCATCAACACTTTTAGAAACTCATCATTTAATTCTCTTGAATGATTTTTCTTGGTGGAATATCCACCACCCTGATTGAATGTGCCTCAATCCTCAACTTGATCCTATTTCACCTGTCGTTTCATCAAAACTAAAGACAAAACTATCAAGCACAAGTGTGTGTGTGTGTTTGTGTAAAATAAAACAAAAGTATCAAAAAGTAAGGTTCAAGAATCTCAAACCACATGGGTTGCCTCCCACTAGTGCTAAATTTTATGCCTTCAGCCGAGCTTATTGATTCTTTACTTCTTTTACTTCTTTGGGATCCTCAAGGCATCCTTGTAGTATATTTCTTTCTCATCTGCTTCCAAGCACATTTATTCATCGGATTGTTCTTCTACAAGCATAACAATATCAAAACTTTGATTGGCCTTGTCCGGGCCTACTTCAACAACTGGTTTCAATCTTTATCCATTGATGGCAAACTCTCTCGCACCTTCTTTCTCACATATCACAACAGCCCCAGATGGGTACACTTTCTTGATAAGATAAGGGCCTTCCCATCTAGACCGGAGTTTTCCAAGAAAGAACTTCATTCTTGAATTGTACAACCATACCCACTTGTCGGGCTCAAACTCCTTCTTTTTTATCATCTTATCATGAAGGAACTTAGTTCTCTCCTTATAGATCTTGGACATGTCATACGCCTCATGGCGCATTTCCTCCATCTCATTAAGTTGAAACTTCCTCTTTATTTCGGCGTTTTCTCCATCAAGATTCATAGTCTTCAAAGCCCATAATGCCTTGTGTTGCATTTCAACCGGAAAATGGCAACTTTTTCCATAGATGAGATTGAATGGGGTAGTGCCAATCGGGGCTTTGTATGTAGTCCAGTATGCCCATAAATCCTCATTGAGACGGAGTGACCAATCCTTATGGTCCGGTCTCACAGTTTTCTCTAAAATGAGCTTTATCTCGATTGGCCAACTCAACTTGGCCACTAGTTTGAGGATGGTAAGGAGTGGCTACTCGATGGTTTACTTTGTGCTTCTTGAGCAATCCTTCAAAAGTGTGGTGAATGAAGTGACTTCCCCCGTCACTAATCATGGCCCTTAGGATGCCAAAACGGCTAAAAATGTTTGATTTCACAAAATCGCACACCACCTTGTGGTCATTCGTCTGGGTTGCAATAGCTTCTATCCACTTTGACACGTAGTCCACAGTGACTAAAATGTAGACATACCCAAAGGAAGGTGGGAAAGGACCCATGAAGTCAATCTCCCATACATCAAACACCTCTACCATAAGAATGGGTGATAGAGGCATCGTGTCCCTTTTTGAGATAGTGCTCACTTTTTGGCACTTCAAGCAGCTTTTGCAAAACTCGTGTGAATCTTTGAACAAGGATGGCTAATAAAACCCACATTGAAGAACCTTTGCAGCCATGTGTTTCCCTCAAAAATGGCCTCCACATACTCCATAATGGCACATGGATATGATTTCTTGCTATTCTTTTTCCAAAACACATCTCCTTATGAGCTGATGGGGGTAATATTTGAAGAGGTGAGGGTCATCCCAAGCATAATTCTTGACCACGGCAAACAATCTTTTGCTTTCCTCCCTTGTCCATGTGCTAGGTATCCTCCCACTAGCCAAGAAATTGGCTATGTGTTGATACCATGGCCTTTGAGTGGATGAAATAAGGAAGAGTTGTTCATGTGGCATCATTTCCTTGATTCGATTTGTATCATAAAAGGGGTAATCAATTCAGGAGAGATGGTAGGCAACGCCATTTTCCACTCCCTTCTTGTCTACAATCTCCACATCGAACTCTTGAAGCAATAGAATCCATCTGATCAACCTTGGCTTTGAATCTTTCTTTGACATGAGGTACTTTAGTGCAGCGTGGTCTGTGTATATCACTACTTTATTTTGCAAAAGATACGATCAGAATTTGTCAAGAGCAAAGATGACGGAAAGCAACTCTTTCTCGGTCGTCGTGTAATTTCTTTATGCTTCGTCTAAATTCTTGCTTGTGTAATAGATAGCATGAGGAATCTGGCCAACTCTTTGGCCCAGCATAGCCCCCACTGCCATTTTGGATGCATCGGTCATAATCTCGAATGGCAAAGAGAAATCCAGGGGCTGCATAATAGGGGCAGAAATGAGTCTTTCCTTTAAGTGATTTAAAGCTTCAATACACTTGTCATCAAAATGATATTCGACATCCTTTTCAAGTAAGTGATATAGAGGTCTTGAGATTTTACTGAAATCCTTGATGAAGCGGAAATAGAAACTGGCATGTCCCAAGAAAGACCGAACATGTCTTACGGTGGAAGGAATGGTGAGAGTAGAAATGAGGCCCACTTTGGCCTTGTCAACTTCAATCCCATCCTTTGAAACCCGGTGACCCAAAACTATGCCTTTGGGTACCATGAAGTGACTCTTTTCCCAAGATAGCACTAGGTGAGCCTTCACACATCTCTCAAGAACAACAGCTAAATGCAGCAACCACTCATCAAATGTCTTACCAAAAACTGAGAAATCATCCATGAACACTTCCAAAGACGAATCAAGCATATCCGCAAAGATTGAGGTCACACATCTCTAAAATGTAGAAGGGGCATTACACAACCCAAATGGCATTCTCTGGTAAGCAAATGTGCCACTCGGGCAAGTGAATGTTGTCTTCCCTTGATCTGCAGGATGCATGACAATTTGGAAATATCTAGAATATCCATCAAGGAAACAATAGAAGCTTTGCCCCGCTAGCCTCTCTAGAATCTAGTTAAGAAATGGGAGAGAATAATGGTCCTTCTTGGTCTTTTCATTGAGCTTCCGATAATCAACACACATTCTCCACTTGGATTGTTCTCTTACTGACATTAGCTCACCATCTTCATTCTCAACAACAGTGATCCCACCCTTCTTGGGTACAACTTGGATGGGTCTCACCCATGTACTATCAGAAATAGGATATATGATTCCATCATCAAGCAATTTCACAACTTCTTGGGTCACCACCTCTTTCAGTTTTGGATTCAACTGCCTTTGCATTTGGTAGGTCAGCCTTGCATCATCCTCTAGATAGATCATGTGTACACATATGGAGGGATCAATACCCCTCAAGTCAGCTATAGACCATCCAATGGCTTGTATGTTCTTCTTCAAGACTTTCATCAATGCCTCCTCTTGTTCGGGTGAGAGAATGGATGAAATGATCACCGGGAGGGTGTCATTTACCCTAGAAAAGCATACTTCAATCCTTCTGGAAGTGATTTAAACTCAAGAGTGGGAGGTTCTTCAAGAGAGTTCTTTAATGGTTCAGAGATAGAAGGGAGGTCTTCACTTGCAGCCACCAAGGCTAGCTCATTCTCTTCATCATCTTCATCATCATCATCGGGGAACTCAACTATTAGCTCTAGACCTCTACCTTGAGTGGCAGTTTGAATCCACATAGGTAGGCATTCCTCCACAATCTCATCCAGTCACTCAATGAGATAGCAATCTTCTTCAGTGGCCCCTATCACCTCAGCCGTGGCTGAAAATTTAAAGATGTTCAACTGGATCTTCATATGCATGAATGTCACATACATCGTACCAGTCCTCACATGAATAACCGCATTCGTTGTGGCTAGGAAAGGTCTCCCCAAGATGATAGGAACCCTCCTTGTGTTTTTTTCCATGTCTAAGACAATGAAATCGGTAGGGAAGAAGGCAGACATCTCATCATCAATTCTCACAAGCACGTCATCCACACGCCCTCTAGGCATCTTTACCGATCTATCAACCAACTGTGAAGTACAATGAGTCGGACTCAACTGCCCCATTTGTAGCTCTACAAATACATCATACGACATTAGGTTGATGCTATAGCCCAAGTCTAGGAGAGCTTGGTCTATGCGATGTGCCCCAATGTAGCATGAGATGATAGGAGCACCATGATCTTTTCTTTTCCTTGGCATGGTGTGCTGCAAGATCGAGCTCACTTACTCGGTGAGCTTGACTTTATTTGGGGTCCTCCCTATGGTCCTTCTCTTGAAGGTTCATAGATCTTTCAAGAACTTAGCATACAAAGGGATTTGCTTGACTGCATCAAGCAAAGGAATGTTGATTTTCATCTATTTGAAAGTTTCAAGGATGTCTTCAGTGTGCTTCATTTTTCTCCTCTCAGTAGAAGTCTCCTTAAGAGCCTCAGGGAACGGGGGAAGTTGGGACCCCATATGGTGTAGATCAATAGTATCATCAAAAAGTATTAGAGGAATCACAATATCATCACCTGGTATCACAGTATCAACCCTGTCTCTCATCACAATATCCTTAGGATGCATCTCAGTATCAACATGCCTAGTCTCATTATCACCTCTATCAACAACAACGATATGAGGGGGGTTCTCTAACATCCAGCCACTCCTCAGAATAGTCACGACCTTCACATGCTCATGTGAAGTGGAAGAAGAGGCTTGTAGAGGTGGTTGTGGCTGTTGGGGTGGTGGCGGCCTTTGGTGAGGTGAATTTGGGTTTTGGAGGATGAATTGCAGTTGTGGTTGTTGTGGTGGTTGTTGTTGTTGTGGATGGGGGTGGTATTGTGGGGGTGGATGCTGGTATGAATGAGGTGGAGGTGGAGCATATTGGTAATCAAGAGGTGCCTGCAGAGGTGGTGGAACATAGGGGTTCAATGGTGCTTGGTATGACAGCAGAGCATATGAACTTGGAGTGTTCCCTAGGAAAGTACCATCATTATTTGAGTTGGGCATCAGTTGAGATGGAAGTCTTCCTTCTTCCCTCCTAACAAGAGAGAGAGAAATCTGATCCAATCTTTGCTCAATGTGGTTGATGGACTGCCCATGTGACGTCACATCCTTTTTCACAGCATCCAAACTTCTTAACCTTCCAAGCACACCTCCTCTTTAAACTTTGAACTATAACTTGGCCTTTGCTGCCCTTTTCCTCATAAAAATTCGGATGGTTCCTCCACTCGGGAGTGTAGGTGTTGGACATGGGGCCTTGATTGTTGTGGCCACCAAAGGAGTGCAAAGCATTCACTTCCTCATCCATAGAGTCGACTACCATGGTGGGTTGGCTAGGAGAGCCACCAGCTTGATTCTTCATCATTTTCATCATATCCGCCATCATTTTCATCATACCGGGGTCAGTAGCATTGCGGGTTGGAGCCACGGAGGGAGGTGGAGGGATGTAGCTTCGACCACAATGCTCCCCTTTTGTAGAAACATGATGGTGTGAGTTTTCAGCGAGATGTTCGAACAAGGGCCACGATTCTTTAGGCGGCTTTGCCATGAAAGTACCTCCACATGAGGAGTCGACGTTGTTTTGGCTTTTCTCTTCAAGCCCAGTGTAGAAGGCCCAAACGAGTTGCCATAAAGGCACTTCATGGTGAGGGCAGTCGTGGAGCAATTTTTGGAACCTCTCCCACACCTCGTGGAAGGGTTCATTCTCCTTCTGAGAAAAAGAAGTGATGCACCTTCTCATGTAGGACAACTTTGCAATAGGAAAGAACTTCTCAAGGAATTCATTTTTAACTTCATTCCATGTAACCAGATCTGGCTTTGACACATACCACTCTTTAGCTTTCTCTTTTAGGGAGAAAGGAAAGAGGGTTCTTCGGATGGAGTCGTCGGTGGCAGCGGGGGTGCAGAAAGTGGATCACGTCTCAAGGAAAACATCAATGTGATGATAAGGATTCTCATTCTCCATCCCATAGTAAGTGGGAAGGAGACCAAGGAGTGTTGGTGGAATGGAGAACTGTTGACCCAACATTTGGTCAACTAAGGTGGCAATGGGGGAGTTGTAGTTCCCCGGGGTGAAGTATTCGTGGAGCGGGCGGCGCTGCAATGGAGGTGGTTGAGCATCCACATGCGGGTTGTTTTCTACCATTTTGGCTTCTCGGTGTTGGTTGCGGTGACTTTGGCATCTCCTCCTACCTATATCGGGGTCATACAACACCAAGTTGGTACAAGAAGAACGCGTGTGGTGTATGCATAGTTGTCACCTGCATAATACACAAACAAGCAACAAGAAACCAAGTTAGCAAACCAAGATGGAAAAGTAACACAAAGAATAAAGAATAGCAATGGTGAGGGAAAAAGGAAAGGCTAATCTACATTAACTACCTAGGCCGAGCACCTCTATCCCTGGCAACAGTGCCCGAAAGCTTGGTGTGTCCGCTAGAGGTGCTACACACTAGTCGATTTGACTCGACTAGATGCGCCCCATGAGATCGTAACACATGGGAGGGAAAACTTTCGAAATTTGTATTGGCCCTAACCAAGTCGATCAAAAAACTAAACATGTCACCCACAAGCGCACATGGTACTATTAGAGTACATGTGATTGGCAAGAAAAGGGGTCGGTCCTCAGGGATAGAGGGGGCACTAGAGCTAGGGTAGTGTTGGCTATGTTCCTAGTGTGGATATTAGGGTTTAAGGGTTTTAAAAGGGGTTTGATTGTGATTACAATAAGCAAATAAGCAAGAAAAGTGAAATTAAACCTAAGTTATCTTGAATAAGCAAATCTAGAAAACTAGGTTAACAAACTAGCTAAGTAAGAGCAAGATGAGCTACACTACTCTAACAAGGCAAGAAGCAATTAAGAATTAAACTAACCACTAGCAAGAGCAAGAACCTAAGTTAACACTAAAGAGCAAAACTAGGCAATTAACTAGATTAAACAAAATCGACTTAACTAGACTAGCATGAACAAGCAAGCAGAGCAAGATGGGTTTTAAGCAAGATGATTAGGGTAGGTGGGTCATTTGGGGATGTAACTTTGATATTAGTTGGGGGAGGTTATTAGACAAGCATGGTTCTCATTTTACATCTAGATTACCAAACCAAACATTAAGACTAATGCTATTAGAATGTACCCTATACTACTAGTAGAAGACTAGGGTTAGGTGTACTTCTAATAGGATTAGCCAAATATAGGTTTCTAGGATAAGTGATATTGATAAGTCAAGGGTTGAGGGTAGAGATGGGAGTAGAGATGAGGATATTTGACCTCATGCCACTAGCCATTCTAACCTTTAGAAGATCCTAGGCAATCACATCAATCCCACTTATACTAGTAACTTCAGTCTCATACCAAGTAGTAGGAGAGGGATTAGGTATGTAGGAACAAAGGGGACTAGCTAGGGATTCCCTATTGGGACCTAGGAATCACACCTAAGATTGCCACATGCATCCCAATTCTCCTAGAAACACAGTATCATCAAGCACCACCAAATAAGCAATTAATAGCAAAAAGTGTAAATCACAAGCATGGCAATGGGATAAGAGACACAAGCATGGAGCAATCATGATAGATAAAAATGAGTTCATTACAAGCCATTTTCCCCCAACATGGTATCAAAGTCACATTTTAACCCCAAACAGCCCACCACTAGGGGCTTAGCAACACATAGTCAAAGAAATAACAAAAGAAAGGAGAAGAAGGGGAAGAAACTCCATGGAGTTCGGGGAAGTAGCCTTCTTCTTCACCTCCTTGATGTTGGGGACGTCCTCTCTCCTCCAAGGGTGCAGGTGAGCATGAAGATATGGGTGATTATGGATGAAAACCTAGAAAACGAGGTCTCCAAGGTGAAATGGAGGTGGAAATGGTGGGTGGAGAGCATAAATGCAAGGGAAATGCACTAAATGCTCAAGGGGAGGAGTAATGGAGGCTAGGAGAAGATAGGGAAGCTAACATAGTGTTGTGTCCACCACCTATGTATATATAGGTGGTGGTGGAAGCACTAGGGTAAGTAGGGGTATTGTGGGAAAATTAATGTGAAAAGTGTTAGGTTTTAGGTGGCAGCACGACTGTGGTGGGTAGAAGTGAGAACGGTCGTGGTGGAGGAGTCAGCACGGCCGTGGTGGGTAGAAGTGAGAACGACCGTGGTGGAGGAGAACGATCGTTTTGGTGAAAGTGTGAAATCACAAGTTGGATGGGTGAAATGAAGGCTGGTAGCATGGTCATGCTGGGTAGCACAGCCGTGGTGGTGGCTAGGTAGCACGACCATTCTGGGTAGCACAATCGTGGTGGTGGAGTTTCGAGGAGGTCATTCCCCAAAGCATGCCCGTTCTATCCTTCATCTAGCACAGCTGTGGTGGGCAGCACGGCCGTGGTGGGGGCTTCATGGCACGACCGTGCTGGGCAGCACGACCATGGTGGCTGAGTTGCTGAGACTTCAAGATTTGTCAATTCAACATGTAACTTTGTGCAATTACCAGCACAACCGTTCCTTGGCACCATGGCCGTGTTGGGGTCTCCAAGTACTAAAATGGCTTCAAACTTCATTATCAAAGGACTTCTTTGCTTAATGTAGAATCTTGGCCATTGGGGTAGGTTGAGGGAGCTCTTGGGGCCTTCTTTGGACCCCTCCATGAGTGGAGGAACCCTAGGACTCCTTCCTTCTCTCTCGTCCATCCAAAGTATGGTCCAAGTACCTAAAAATAACACAAAGAACATCCATAAGTGCATTTGGCAATGGTAAACATATTGAGGAAATTAACTTGCAATCTACTTTGTTTAGATGTGATAAAAGTACAAAATGACACAAGATGGAGCCCTAAATTAGGGCTACATCATGTGACTAAAAGGAACATTTTGAGAATGAATGCCCAAGCGTGTAGAAGCATCATCACCACAAGAGCCATAAGGGAGAAGATAGGTAGAACAAGGATGACAAGTACATGACAAAGGACAATAAGGAAAAGAATGGCAAGGAGGTATCCCATATTGCATCTTTAGACTCTTGTCAAGCTTCAAGAACTTCAAGCTATAGTGATAAAAATGAGTGCAATGTGGCACTCACGCCTAGATCAAGTGATGGAATTGAGGTAAGTGTGGGAAATTATGAAATGAATTTAGATTGTGGCTTATCCAAGCACACGATATGAGTCAAATGCCACTTCAATTGACCAAGGAAGGAGAAAGGTGGTTCAACAACAATTGGGAAGAACAATATAGGAAAAGTTATGGGTAAGGGTGATGTATGTGATTCTTGGTTCATCAATAATATGATGACCTACATCACAATCTTATTAGTGTTAGTTAATTGTGTGATAATGGATATCTCATCTTGTTTACTTTGCTTGAATGTCTCTTACCATATTTCCTCACCTTCAATGTTATATATAAGGAAAGTGAGAACAACAACTAGTACATATTGTTCTTAGCTCGCTTGAGCTTATTATTTATAAATTCTTAGTGGTATATAAGAATGATATATCTCTTTAAAATTGACAAATTGGTCAAAGAAATATGCATCAATGAATAAATTGAGAAAAAATGACTTAGTTTAACATACCCGAATCTTGAATCAGGGTTCAATCCTTTCTTTTATTAGGCCCCTTTCTAGAGCATGTTTACAATTTTGTATCAATCTATTTCTCCCTAAATAAGATCACAATAAGAGTAATTGGGGGTCAAGTAATACAACACTTAACAAATATTCATTCATCTGAAGTCATAGGGTGCATTAATAAATTAAGTTCACTAATAGGGTTAAATTCACTTGTATAAATATAAAATAAAATAATTTAGTCCTACATGACGACCTAGAATCACCCAAAGTCTAACTGATGAAAAAAACTAAATAAAAACATAAAATCAGATAATAATTGCATTAAGTGATTATTTCTAATCAAACACAGAAATAAGATACTTAATGTTGTCAAATGGTGAAATTAACATTAAAATTGAGTTCCTCATATCTTGATTAGCCTACCTACCAATTTTATAACAGTCAGACTTTTTTACTCCCCTGACTAAATTTGAAAGGCAAAGGTTCTAAATATCCTAACTCTAATGAATCAAATTTATTAATTACACTTACCTACCTTCCATTTATTTCTTCTTTCTAGGACACACGACAGATACCCCAAATCATCTTCTTCTTCTGCAATGGCTGCCACGACCAATCATTCCCCACACCCTCTCTCTCACACATAGAAGTTGCATCCTCCCCTTTGAAAACACTGTGGCCTCCTTGTAATCGGTCCATTTTCTCCCCATTGACCATGCACGGAAGTGTTGGGTCCTATTGAAGATGACAGGTTGGCCGCATCACTGACACAAATCCCTCCTCTTCTCATCTTATCCTCCATGCATATTCCTATTCTCTCCTCACCCCTCCATATCATTTTCTCTCCCTTTCCTTTCTTGTAGCCCACCTGATGCTCGTAAACTACACGTCAAAAACGTAAGTGAACATATCAATGTAATATAGGCCTAAAGAGGCCCAAATATCAAACACAGGGAAAATGTGTATCGAGAGATTGCTACTAACTATGACCTAATTAGCTAGGCCTAAGAAAAATAGTGTTTGGTTGATTAAATGACTAAATTGCAGGAATGAAAACTAAAATTATTGGTTTAGATTACAACTGGCATTAATTCTTTAGAATTACAGTTTTATGATAGTTTACATTGCAACTAACATCATTTCATTAATATTAATCTCTTCTAACCCTGGACAAAGAGATCTGTAGCAAGGATTACCCACTCTCACAGCGTAATTCACTATCTAATCTAATATAATTCTCACTATCATTATGATTTGATTATTAGTTAGGTACTTTACCGAGTTCTATGGGTTGATCCCTTTACAAGCTTAGGCCTTCTCTCGAAGAGTTGTCTAAGCTATGTATATCTATGAGTTTTCCAACCCTTAATACCTCTCTCAAAGCAACTAACGGTCTATTAAACTACCTATGGTGATTAGATACAAATAATTTGTGATTCTCTCGTATAAATATGTCCAGAAATCAAGAGAAAAATATATATTAATTCATGAACGTCAATTATAATTCAAAACCGGACTACTCCCGGGTCCTCAGGAACAAAGTGGATTAGCCCCGCATGATTTCCACTGTCAAAAACATGGGACAAGAAAAGAAAAGTGTGGGAAACATTAGAAAACTAAGGTAACCCTTGAAGAAGACAGTCCGGATGACTCTTTCTATCGAATGTGCTGATTTGCTAACCTCTGGTTGCAAATCCGTCCACCGGAGGTGCCTGAATCTCCCAAATGTGTTTTTCTTCTCTTCTTTCTTCTCCCTCGGCTCTCGATTGTCGTGCAATGGAAAGGAACATGATAATTAGGTATGGTTGAACTTCCCCTTAGTCATAGAAGTGACTTAGGGCATATTAAGTCTAGACCATTAGATTAACTCTAATTTCTGATCTGGCTTGCTCGTGCAAAGTCGGTACTACCGACTTGGTGCCGGTAGTATCAACACCCTCGATTAGTCGCCATCCATTGTAAGCTGTTGGTACTACCGAGTTGATGTCGGTAGCACCGAGATTTCCTATGACATTCGATGTTTCATGTTGATACTATTGAGTTGACCTTCGATAGTATCGACATTCTTTTGGGTTCTCCTGTTAAAGTGTCGATAGTACCAATTCTTGTGTTGATACCATCGAGTTTCCTTGATTCAACCTATTCCTTTTTGTCAAATGTCAGTACCATCAACATGCTTTTCAGTAGTACCGAGCTGCATCATTTCTTGTAAAATCACCTAAAATGTGAACAATAACAAACATAAGCTCCAAAATAATGATAAATCAATTAGGAACGTTAAAAATAATGAATATTTGATACAATTAAGTGTCATGTGCTATTTATGATAAATCATGCACAATTAATATGTAAATAGGCAACAAGTGTACATAATATTTAGCAAAATAACCTGTGAAAATAACATTTATTTAGTGCATCACAATCCCCTAAGCTTAAATGTTGCTCGTCCTCGAGCAACACACCCTCAGATCTGTTTGAGACAAGTCAACAGAAGGACAAAGAATATGAACTTAATTTCTCAATGACCCCCAACTGGCGATCCCAAACCGATGTTTACTAACAACTGAATAATTAACTACTCTCGAGCGACCAAAAATATTTATTAAATATGTCCACCCTTATATCAATGAAATGCTATCAATAAAATAGTTAATATCATAATCCATCAGGCTTTCGCTTGGTGCATCATGTGATTCCCTATCTACATTGGTCTTCCCTAACTGTCAACTAATTGAAGTAGTTCTCCATACAAAAAAGAACTAAATGGAAAAAAGAATCCATGTAGCCCATGCTAAGAGCATCCAAGAATATACATGAATACATGAGGTAAAAATGAATAATGCAAAAAGTATGCAATCTACATGGAGTCATTATGCAACTAGATGATATGCTTTTTTTCCAGTTGTAAGTAATGCAATACAGAGAAACTAACTATCATGTCATCTATCATGCTATGTAATGCAATCCAAAGGAAACAATTTCGGTTACTTGATCATCTTAAATTAGTTGATCAAAATGGATGGAAAAATGGATGGAATCACAAGACTAAGAGACAATGTCTTTCCCAAGCTATGATATGTCCCTATCTATTAACACGTGTCCAGTATAACCTTAGGATTTCTTTCTAAAACTTCAATTTAAGGTCTCATTAACTGTTTGATCAATTCACGCTCAAACCCCATCGTCATCCATAGTTCATGGATAATTGATATTTCTATTCATATCAAATGTCCATAAGATGACTAACCCATACACCCTCTAGGTGATGTTGCCTTAAGAATTTACAACTAATCCCAATAATGATATTTTTTAGAAATTTATTTCATCGACATGAAAGAACAGATTCTGTGATGACAAAGAAATCATGATTCTCTTTCTCCACAATTACACTAGATAGATGAGGATCCTACAACTAAGAATAATAAAACTAAAAAGAAAATAAAAGGTAAAACTATTCCAAAACCCCCCTAAGCTTGAACTTGACTATGTCTGCATAGTCAGAATTCAACCAAAGAGGCAGAATAGTGGTATCGATCAAAATGGTGGTGGTGGTGGTTGCGACATGGTCGGGTCATGGGGGTAGAAAGTCCCTTGAAATGTCAGGCGATGTTGCGGCATCTCCATAGGTTGTAGGTATCTGCCAAAATAGCCTTGACTCCAGTAGTTGTCAAAGAAAGTCTGATGATAATTTTCCATCCTTTACAGGCGAGTATGCATGTTCTCCTAGTTGGCTAAGAGAAGTCACTCATTCTCGAAGATGGCCTGCTGATTCTGGTATAGCTGTCCTTGGACATCGTGGATGCCTACCAATGTCGTTGTATATTATTGTTGGCCCTGCTGAATCTCCAGTAACATTCCATACATACCTACCATTGAATATGGATCATCATCCTAGGTAGGTTGTGGAGTTGTTGAGTTGGAAACACCATATCCTTTGTGTGGCAACACATCCCACTATCACATAGACATCGAGGTGTTACGCAAAAATGTGCGGAAATCACCATAACCACAGATTATCGAAAACACGGGTTAATTAAAACCGATTGCGAAAAACTGAGAAACTGAGAAACTTTTACATTTCAGTCCACATCCTGCAAGAAAACATGTTATATACATTCACACAAGCCATGATACATGTCCACAACTCAGAGCAACAGCTGTCTTGTCATCACTTGAGTTCATCACCTGTTTATATACATAGAGGCCCACATCCGGCCAACAGCAGGATATACAAAACATCATCGATCGTATATCGTGAAACAACGTCAAAACACTTCCAAGGACCTGAGAGTACATGGATGACTCTAGACTCTACAACAAAACATCCAAAACAGCAGCACATCCAAAGCTTGCCTTCTACTGCTCTTCTTGCTGCTCGGCCGCAACTCTGCGACCACCACCACGTCTAGCTCGACCACCTAAAAAAAGGTGTAACTCAGCGGAGTGAGACAATTGAACATTGTCCCAGCGGGAAAAATAACTCCCCGCCAAAACTACAAAACCTCAGATATATGTAAAGCAGATAAATAGTGTAACAAGAACATTTATAAGATAGGACTATTCATACTATCAAGCTTACCAAAATTACTCAGTCATTTATCCAACTATTCTTTATGAAACATGATTAACAAGATAGGATGTATAAAGCTTATCACATGTGATAAATGTATAAGCAACTGCAAGATACAAATAAAGTTAACTACACAAACAAGGCCTCAACCAATGTTTCATGTTGGTCCTAAGCAGTAAATACTATTCGGCTGAATTATGTATTATTATGCCCTGACGAAGTGAACCGTACCATTCAAATCCAACCTTCATCTGCGAAGCCCATAACCGGTGCCATACAAGGTCAATGGAAGAGTAGGAATCCACGACCTCACCCCTCGTGGTCAGTACACGAGAAACAAAGCAGGACCGCAGTCTCATGCTCAAGTAGCCTTTAGCCACAGGGTCATCTCCTCAGGCTACCCTCTGTCTAGCCCGCCTTGGTACAGGTCACGGCGCTAGTAAAACTGAGCCATGGGCCTATTCACCGTGCTCTGAGCCATGAACGCATTCATGCTCCTCATATCACATATCCTGAGCCATGGGCCTGTTCACCATGCTCTTTATCACAACTGGGCTACGGGCCTGAACACTACACCCTGGAGTCTACAACCGCAATTGCACTCTTACCTCCTCACTTTAGGCTAGGAGAAACCTCGCATATTCAACAATATGCGCTCCGGGTTAACCCGCAGGAGAACCTGTTTCACCATCACCAAGTCCTGACGATGATGGATCTATGGCCCGCAGGGCAAACTACATGATATATTTCACTGTAACTAATTAGTATCTTTTAGATGGATTGCAAGATTCAACCAAGTTGTATAACATACAAGATATAACAGAAAGTAAACAACATAAACTCAACATTATGCTATTATTGTAATCACATCATCCTGATCCATCTCAAGGATCCAACATCACATGTTATCACTTGGCCTCTTTCCAACCATCCAGATCCATCTCAAGGATCATCACATACCATGGGATCTCAATCCCTCATCATGTATTGCCACTACCTCTCAAGGCTCGCATCATCATCATGGGACAAACACATCATACATGCAATCTCATCAACCAGAGTGATGTTACTCATCACATATTTCTCATAGCCTTTTTATGGCTAAGCATCACCTACATGGTTAGGGTATACAATAATCATAGTTTCAACATAAGGACTATGCTTACTATCATGAGAGGATATTCAGGATTCTATACTTATTAATTATTCATCAACTGGTGATCATGTGCACGAGACACATTATTAAGCAACTATTTATGTACTTATCATTATATAGATAATCAAGATGATTACTTCCTGCATGTAGTCATGTTGGACATATAGAACAAGCGTTATCATTACCACTACCATTACCATTCTTAGAATTTTTAGATAATCATTTCCATATGTATATCCAGGCTAAGATAAATGAATAAGCTTATGACAACGAGCATCATTTGCAATATAAGGAGTTACCACGTTTTAAAGCAAGGATACCCACTACTAGACTATTTCATGATACGAGGAATCGTCACAAAAGGATAAGAAAACCCTCACTAAAAGGGGTGTAACAGTAGCCTGCCCTCACCCAAGGATCAACGCATCAAACAGAAGATCTGAAAGAGAGCAGCAACGCTGCGTTGCCACCAAGGCAACCAGCGCGCGACGCGGCGTTATGGGGAGGAGTGTCGTGCATCAAGGGAGTATCAGGCAATGCCCGTTACCACCAGCCTGTCGGCCGACACAAGGGTAAGCGCGATGCCCGTCACTCTCCATCTAGCAACGCACGATACAAGGGCTAGCATAACGTCCAGGTCACCACCAAACACTAACAACCAAGAGAGAGAGGGAGAGAACTTATCCACAAAACGAGCAACAACTTGGGCAAGGCATAACAGCCGACACAAGGCAAAACAAGGGGGTTGTGACGCCCGTCTCAAGAGCTAAGAGTGTCGCCCGACACCACATCATAACGCCCGTCACACACCTATCGGTCAACTCATACACATCAAGATACCACGAACAAGGTCATCTTCTTTCTCAACACAAGGCACCCGAAACCCTAGGAAGATGGCTCACCTCAATCAACTAAGAAGGAGGGGTCTTGCACATCAACCATCACCAAAGAGCTCACCCTTCTAGCCCATGGTGAGAAGAGGGTGTTGTTTAAGCAACTAGGACACAAACTCACCTCAATCGGTTAGGGAAAGAGGGGTGTTGCTCATGACACTAGAAACTCGAACTCACTCCTCTAGACCAAGGGGAGAAAGGAGTATTGCTCCCTAAACCCTAACTCACATGGATCGGCCAACAAGGAAACTAAGCAAGAAACTAAGCTATTAACATGTAAACAAGATTAAAGCAAGAGATAATGTAGCTAGGGTTACAAGTTATGCAACCCGCCTTGAACTCCAAGCTCCAAAGAAGAAGAAGAATCCCAAGCTTCAAGGGATGTCGACCACCACTTGCTCCTCAAAGGTGTGTCGGCCACCAAGCTGCTCCTTCAAGGGGTGTATCGGCCGACACAAGCAAGGAAAGGAGGGAGTGTCGTGCACTCAAGGTGGAGAAGGAAACAAAGGACCAAAGGGACCCTAAGCTAAGGAAAGGACATGCCTATATAGAAGGAAAGGGAGGAGAAAACAAGGTTGGTCCAAGCAAGGTGTCACTTGCCTAGGGACACTTGTCCTAGAGCACAAACCACCACTCTAGCAAGCTTCATCCACATGGCCAAGATATGCACCAAGTGTCCACTAAACAAGGTCAAGGTTAGACCAAAGAGCATGGGCGACACAACATGTTGCTCCATGGGCAACACACATCCATGTTGGCCGACACAAACATTCCTAGGTCGATACACTCACCACTTGGTCGATACAAGGCTCAACCAAGCCCAAATAAGGCACCTCAAGGCCCAAACAAACTCAACCAAGGCCCAACGAATTCAAGCAATGAGCCCAAGCCTACCTCTCTACACAAGAGGAAGCAAAGAGAGGGAGGAACACCTCACAAGGTGGAAAACTTTCCTACAAAACCCTAGACTTGGGTTATTTGCAAGTAGCACCTCCAACTCTCAACAAAGCACAACCAAACCCTAATCACCATTAAAGGTGATTAGCAAGCACCAAAGCACCAGGGTTAAGCAAAGAAAACAGGGTAAGCCCTAAACAAAGGTCAGGGTCCTTACAAGCTAACCCCCTTTAAGGGATTTTGTCCCCGAAATCTGAAGAGAAAAGCGAGGGATACTTCCTCCTCATCTCTTCCTTAAGCTCCCACGTGGCTTCCTCAATGCCACGGTGATGCCAAAGAACCTTTACCAGAACCAGGTCCTTCCTTTTCAGCTTCTTAACTCTTCTGTCAAGGATCGCCACAGGACCTTCTTCGTAGGTCACATCTTCATCAAGCTCAACCTCAACTGGTTGTATCACTGTTTCTGAATCTGGATGACTTTTCTTCAGCATACTAACATGAAACATTAGATGTAGCCTGTGCAACTCTGGAGGTAATTCTATCTCGTAAGCTACCTTGCCAACACGTGCTATAACTGGATAAGGCCCCATATACCTGGGTGCTAACTTACCCTTCCGACCGAACCTTAGCACACCTTTCCATGGCAAGACTTTAAGATATACCTTGTCTCCTACCTAGAACTCCAAAGGTCGTCGGTGATTGTATGCATAAGATTTCTGCCTGTCATGTGCCACTTTCAACTGTTGCTGTATCACTTTGATCTTTTCTGTTGTCTGCTGCACTAACTCAGGACCCAACAACTGATGTTCACCAGACTCATACCAACACAAAGGAGATCTACACTTCCTCCCATACAAAGCCTCATAAGGAGCCATGTCAATGCTTCGCTGATAACTATTATTGTAGGCAAACTCTATCAAACTGAGATGTATATCCCAACTGCCTAAGAACTGCAAAACACAAGCTCGGAGAAGATCCTCCAAAATTTGAATAGTCCTTTCAGACTGTCCATCTGTCTGTGGATGGAAGGCGATACTGAATCTCAACTGTGTCCCCAACGCTTTGTGCAGCTGTTCCTATAAACGACTCGTAAACTGAGGACCTCTGTCGGAAACTATCATTACTGGCACACCATGCAAACGTACTATCTCATCAACATATACTCAAGCGAGTTTCTCAGATGTATACGTTGTCTTCACTGGTAGGAAATGGGCAGACTTTGTCAATCTGTCCACTATCACCCAAATGGAATCATGATTCCTAGTTGTCCTAGGTAGACCAACTACGAAATCCATGGTTATATGATCCCATTTCCACTGTGGTATCGGCAAGGGTTGCAACGTACCTGCCAGTTTCTGATGTTCAGCCTTGACTTTCTGATAAACCGCACATTTAGCTATGAACTCAGCTACATCTTTCTTCAAACATGGCCACTAGTACAAGTCCTTCATACTATGGTACATCTTGGTGACACCTAGATGCATAGCATACATCGACGTGTGTGCTTCCTCGAGCACCAACTTCCTCAGGTCATCAACATATGGAACCACCATTCTATCACGAAAGCAGACTAGCCCATCCTCGGACTCATGGAACCCATCACACTTTTTGCTGCCAAATTCTGATCTGATCAACTATACCACATCATCTGTCTGCTATGCATATTTGATCTGTTGTCTCAACGTAGGCTTGACTTGCATCTATGCTAGAACTCCAGCTAACGAGGAAACCTCCATCTGCACATTCATCTACCGCAAAGAAACAAACATATCCCACCTATGGCATACCAGGGAACTCAAATGTGCCTTCTTGGAAGAAAAAGAAGACTTTCTGCTAAGCGCATCAGCTACCACATTTGCCTTACCATGATGATACTCGATAGTGCAGTTGTAGTCATTGATCAACTCCATCCATCGCCGCTGTCGCATGTTCAACTCTTGCTATGTAAAGATGTACTTCAGGTTCTTATGGTCCGTAAAGATCTAACACACCTCCCCATAAAGATAGTGTCTCCAAATCTTTAGCGCATGAACCACTGTTGCCAGCTCCAAGTCGTGAGTCGGATAGTTCTCCTCGTGTTTCTTGAGCTGGCGCGAAGCAAAAGAAACCACATGATCCTCCCGCATCAGCACACATCCTAAACCTTTCTTGGAAGCATCACAGAAAACAACATAGCCCTTCCTAGGCTCTGGCAAGATCAACACTGGAGCACTGGTCAGCTTCTCCTTCAAAATCTGGAATGCTTGCTGACATCGATCATCCCAAACAAAAGGCACATTCTTTCTTGTCAACTTTGTCATCGGCAATGCAATCGCACTGAAGTCCTTGATAAACCTCCGGTAGTATCCTGCTAAACCTAGAAAACTACGAACTTCTGTCGGCGTCTTCGGCTGTTCCCATTCTGCAATGGATTCCACCTTCTTCGGATCTACCTTGACTCCTTCAGCAGATATCACGTGACCCAAGAAAGTCACCTCTTCCAACTAGAACTCACACTTACTGAACTTGGCATACAACTGATGTTGGCGAAGTAGAGTCAACGCTCGTCGAAGATGTTGCTCATGCTCTCGCCTGTCCCGACTATAGATCAAGATGTCATCTATAAAGACTACAACAAATTGATCTAAGAACGGACAGAACACTTTGTTCATCAAATCCATGAAAGCAGCAGGTGCATTGGTTAACCCAAACGGCATAACTATGAACTCATAGTGACCATACCTTGTCCGAAAAGTTGACTTTGGTATGTCATCCACCTTTATCCTTAACTGATGATATCCGAACCGTAAATCGATCTTCGAAAACACTGTAGCACCACGCAACTAATAAAACAGATCGTCTATCCTCGGCAACGGGTACTTGTTCTTGATCGTGACCTTGTTCAACTGCCGGTAGTCCATACACAACCGCATCAAACCATCCTTCTTCTTGATGAACAACACGGGAGCACCCCAAGGCGACGTACTCAGTCTGATCAAACCTTTATCCAGCAACTCTTGTAACTGCTTCTTAAGCTCTACCATCTCCACTGGAGTCATCCTGTACGGTGTTTGTGCAACTGGCTGTGTTCTTGGGACTAGATTGATCTCGAAATCAATCTCTCAGGGTGGGGGAACACCAGGGAACTCCTCAGGAAACACATCTGCAAACTCTCAGACAACTGGTACCTCTTCAAGGCTAAGACCTTTCGCCTTGGTAACCACAACGGTATCCACCACGTGAGCTAAGAATGCCTCACATCCTTGCCGTAGCAACTTCTCTGCCACCAGAGTTGATACTAGACACGTCTGAAGAATCTTCCTATCTCCTTGGAAGATCCACTTCTCTCCAGCATCATCAAACATTGCCTGCTCGGTGTCGCAGTCCAAAACAACCTTATATTTCTCTAAGGTATCCATCCCAAGGATAACATCGAAACCATGCATATCAAGTGGTATAAGGTCCACTTGTATACAGTGTCCCGAAAAAGACAAGATACAAGATGGACACTCTTCTCGAAGCAACGAGGAACCATCAAGAGGGGTTTCTAACAACAAACTATCCTTCTTACGACCAACAGGTAAACGATAGTTCTCAAGCATACTATAGGCGATAAAAGAGTGTGTAGCACCCGGGTCAACCAGAATAGATATAAAGCAAGAAGAAGACATATCAGAATGAAATAACTCCATCTGACCTGTCACTACTCGCGGGTTGACAATCGCCTCCGGCTAATTCATAGCGTAGAATCAAGCCGTTGCTTGCTGTCCACGACCTCTGCTTCCTTGAGCAGATGAACCTGCTTGAGACGCTTGACCACGTCCTTGTCCTCTACTACCACTAGGCTGTTGCCGATCCGATCCTTGAAGATTCTATCTCGGTTGCTACATTACTTCAACATCTCTATTCGGGCAGTTGAACCTCATATGTCTGATCTGACCACACCGATGGCAAGCTCTATCATCAACCCGTGGCCTAGATGGCCCTGTCACTTCCACGAAGGACGAACTTTGTGCCTTAGGTGGTGAAGAAACATAACCTCTTCCTTTACTCGGAGACCACTGAGACGGTCCACCGGAACCTCTCATCACTGACGGCGCGGTAAACCTTGACTTCTTGAAGCCACCAAACCTCTGACCCTGGAACTGAGCATGTCTCTTCTTAGCCATAGACTCTCTCTTCTCCCTTACTGATCGTTCGATCCTCCGGACAGATTCCACAAACGTAGCAAACCGCTCCCGGTTCTCTAATGCAGAAATCGGTGTCGTCAACTCAGCACTCAGACCCTTCTCAAAACGTCTGATCTGCTCCTCATCTGTCGCTGCCATGTGAGGACAAAACCGCAATAGATCTATGAACTTGGCCTCGTACTCAGTGATGTTCATCATTCCTTGTCGCAGGCTCTCGAACTGACTAATATTCTCATCCAGATACATCTTTGGAAAGTATCTGTTGACGAACTCGTGCCGAAAAACTTCCCAACATATCACCTCACCAGGCCATTTCTCTTCCTCGATGGTTCACTAGTGACCAGCACTACCCTTCAGAAGGTAGACAACGTGCTTTACTTTGTCTGCTTCGGGGATGTCGAGGATGCGGAAAGCCATCTCAAGACTTGTCATCCACATATTTGCATCCGCTGGATTAGCCGTTCCAGCATACTCTGAAGCTCTGACTCGGCGAAGCCGCTCGAAGGTCTTCCCAATACTCAATGATTCTCCATGGGGAACCTGTGCTCGTGGAGGAGGCAGTGGAAATCACTCAACCATGAGATTCATCATAGCCATCAGCTGCCCCATAAGCAGTTGATAGGCAGGGTGTTCAAGAATGGCTGGGTCAGGTTGGGGGACCTCAGGCACCCGATCTCCATGTGCTTGTCCTTCAGCTGAAGCAGCATCACTGTACTCAGCTGAGTGTTCTTCATGGTTTCTAGACATCTTGATTTTCTTCTGTTGGGGGCAGAAGATGATTGTAAGAAAATCTGGACAACACACAAGAACAGACGACCTAGTCCTAAATCCCTGTAGACTTAGAGAACCTAAGGCTTTGATACCAAAACTTGTGGCAACACATCCCACTATCACATAGACAGTGAGGTGTTACGCAAAAATGTGCGAAAATCACCATAACCACAGATTATCGAAAACACGGGTTAATTAAAACCGATTGCGGAAAACTGATAAACTGAGAAACTTTTACATTTCAATCCACATCCTGCAAGAAAACATGTTATATACATTCATACAAGCCATGATACATGTCCACAGCTCAGAGCAACAGTTGTCTTGTCATCACTTGAGTTCATCACATGTTTATATACATAGAGGCCCACATTCAGCCAACAGCAGGATATACAAAACATCATCGATCGTATATCGTGAAACAACGTCAAAACACTGCCAAGGACCTTAGAGTACAGGTATGAGTCTAGAATCTACAACAAAACATCCAAAATAGCAGCACATCCAAAGCTTGCCTTCTACTGCTCTTCTTGCTGCTCGGCCGCAACTCCGCGACCACCACCACATCTAGCTCGACCACCTAAAAAAAGGTGTAACTCAGCGGAGTGAGACAATTGAACCTTGTCCCAGCAGGAAACATAACTCCCCGCCAAAACTACAAAACCTCAGATATATGTAAAGCAGATAAAAAGTGTAACAAGAACAGTTATAAGATAGGACTGTTCATATTATCAAGCTTACCAAAAGTACTCAGTCATTTATCCATCTATTCTTTATGAAACATGATTATCAAGATAGGATGTATAAAGCTTATCACATGTGAGAAATGTATAAGCAACTGTAAGATACAACTAAAGTTAACTACACAAACAAGGCCTCAACCAATGTTTCGTGTTGGTCCTAAGCAGTAAATACTATTTGGCTGAATTATGTATTATTATGCCCTGAGGAAGTGAACCGTACCGTTCAAATCCAACCTTCGGCTGCGAAGCCCATAACCGGTGCCATACAAGGTCAATAGAAGAGCCGGAATCCACGACCTCACCCCTCATGGTCAGTACACGAGAAACAAAGTAGGACCGCAGTCTCATGCTCAAGTGGCCTTTAGCCACAGGGTCAGCTCCTCAGGATACCCTCTTCCTAGCCCGCCTTGGTATAGGTCACGACGCTAGTAAAACTGAGCCACGGGCCTATTCACCATGCTCTGAGCCATGAACGCATTCATGCTCCTCATATCACATATCCTGAGCCATGGGCCTGTTCACCATGCTCTTTATCACAACTGGGCTATGGGCCTGAACACCGCACCCTGGAGTCTACAACTGCAGTTGCACTCTTACCTCCTCACTTTAGGCTAGGAGAAACCTTGCATATCCAACAATATGCGCTCCGGGTTAATCCGCAGGAGAACCCGTTTCACCATCACCAAGTCCTGACAATGATGGATCTATGGCCAGGGCAAACTACATGATATATTTCACTGTAATTAATTAGTATCTTTTAGATGGATTTCAAGATTCAACCAAGTTGTATAACATACAAGATATAACAGAAAGTAAACAACATAAACTCAACATTATGTTATTATTGTAATCACATCATCCTGATCCATCTCAAGGATCCAACATCACATGTTATCACTTGGCCTCTTACCAACCATCCAGATCCATCTCAAGGATCATCACATACCATGGGATCTCAATCCTTCATCATGTATTGCCACTGCCTCTCAAGGCTCGCATCATCATCATGGGACAAACACATCATACATGCAATCTCATCAACCAGAGTGATGTTACTCATCACATATTTCTCATAGCCTTTTTATGGCTAAGCATTACCTGCATGGTTAGGGTATACAATAATCATAGTTTCAACATAAGGACTATGCTTACTATCATGAGAGGATATTCAGGATGTTATACTTATTAATTATTCATCAATTGGTGATCATGTGCACGAGACACATTATTAAGCAACTATTTATGTACTTATCATTATACAGATAATCAAGATGATTACTTCCTGCATGTAGTCATGTTGGACATACAGAACAAGCGTTATCATTACCACTACCATTACCATTCTTAGCATTTATAGATAATCATTTCCATATGTGTAGCCAGGCTAAGATAAATGAATAAGCTTATGACAACGAGCATCATTTGCAATATAAGGAGTTACCACGTTTTAAAGCAAGGATACCCACTACTAGACTATTTCATGATATGAGGAATCGTCACAAAAGGATAACAAAACCCTCACTAAAAGGGGTGTAACGGCAGCCTGCCCTCACCCAAGGATCAACACATCAAACGGCAGATCTGAAAGAGAGCAGCAACGCTGCGTTGCCACCAAGGCAACCAGCGTGCGACGCAGCATTATGGGGAGGAGTGTCACACATCAAGGGGGTATCGGGCACCCTCACATATCAGGCAACGCCCGTTACCACCAGCTTGCCAGCCGACACAAGGGTAAGCGTGACGCCCGTCACTCTCCATCTAGCAACGCCCGATACAAGGGCTAGCATAACGGCCAGGTCACCACCAAACACTAACAACCAAGAGAGAGGAAGAGAACTTATCCACAAAACGAGCAACAACTTGGGGAAGGCATAACAGCCGACACAAGGCAAAACAAGGGGGTTGTGACGCCCGTCTCAAGAGCCAAGAGTGTCGCCCGACACCACATCATAACGCCCGTCACACACCTATCGGTCAACTCATACACATCAAGATACCACAAACAAGGTCATCTTCTTTCTCAACACAAGGCACCCAAAACCCTAGGAAGATGGCTCACCTCAATCAACTAAGAAGGAGGGGTCTTGCACATCAACTATCACCAATGAGCTCACCCTTCTAGCCCATGGTGATAAGAGGGTGTTGATTAAGCAACTAGGACACAAGCTCACCTCAATCGGTTAGGGAAAGAGGGGTGTTGCTCATAACACTAGAAACTCGAACTCACTCCTCTAGACCAAGGGGAGAAAGGAGTATTGCTCCCTAAACCCTAACTCACATGGATCGGCCAACAAGGAAACTAAGCAAGAAACTAAGCTATTAACATGTAAACAAGATTAAAGCAAGAGATAATGTAGCTAGGGTTACAAGTTATACAACCCGCCTTGAACTCCAAGCTCCAAAGAAGAAGAAGAATCCCAAGCTTCAAGGGATGTCGACCACCACTTGCTCCTCAAAGGTGTGTCGGCCACCAAGCTGCTCCTTCAAGGGGTGTATTGGCCGATACAAGCAAGGAAAGGAGGGAGTGTCGTGCACTCAAGGTGGAGAAGGAAACAAAGGACCAAAGGGACCCTAAGCTGAGGAAAGGACACGCCTATATAGAAGGAAAGGGAGGAGAAAACAAGGTTGATCCAAGCAAGGTGTCACTTGCCTAGGGACACTTGTCCTAGAGCACAAGCCACCACTCTAGCAAGCTTCATCCACATGGCCAAGATATGCACCAAGTGTCCACTAAACAAGGTCAAGGTTAGACCAAAGAGCATGGGTGACACAACATGTTGCTCCATGGGCGACACACATCCATGTTGGTCGACACAAACACTCCTAGGCCGATACACTCACCACTTGGTCGATACAAGGCTCAACCAAGCCCAAACAAGGCACCTCAAGGCCCAAACAAACTCAACCAAGGCCCAAAGAACTCAAGCAATGAGCCCAAGCCTACCTCTCTACACAAGAGGAAGCAAAGAGAGGGAGGAACACCTCACAAGGTGGCATACTTGCCTACAAAACCCCAGACTTGGGTTATTTGCAAGTAGCACCTCTAACTCTCAACAAATCACAACCAAACCCTAATCACCATTAAAGGTGATTAGCAAGCACCAAAGCACCAGGGTTAAGCAAAGCAAACAGGGTAAGCCCTAAGCGAAGGTCAGGGTCCTTACACTTTGGGGGGCTTGTGGATTCCCCACCACCTTGTGAATGGCATGGTTGCTTACTCCTCCTCTTCTTCTTCATTTTGCTCCTGATCTTGATCTTGCTCAGTGTTGTCATCTTCTTCTTCCTCTCCCTCTGATTCATCCTCTTTCGTCCACCTCATACGTCGCATCTCTTGTAGGGCAAAGATGGGATCAGGAAGTTCCCTCTCCCGCCATTGCTCCTGGACTGTGCAACACGCATATACCTTCCTATTGTGCTCGTCGATGAGGTTGGATCTCTTGAATTGCTTCAAGTCCAAATTTGAGGAAGTCCTCAAAGGGTTGGAGGTGGAGAGGTCAAGATTGAGAGCATGGCAATGGGATTGATGAGCTCCCCAAAATGGATCGGGAATTCCTCTACACATGCTGCTTTACCTTCATCATATGGTGTAGAAAGAAGGAGACAAAGTCGAATGTCTCTTCCCCTAAGTCCAAAAAGACCATAGGTCATAGAGGTCCACCCTTTGCACCTTCCCATGTCCTTAGACAGACTAGGCAAATATTGCGTTGGTGAGATAGTGGTGCAGAATTTGAGCAAACGGGTGCTCGATGTCGGTGATGGAGTTCCTATACCGGCTGATGGTGCAACCTTGTGGAAAATCTGTCAGAAGCCTCCATGCTCGTGAATAATCAAAGTTGTTGTTGGTGAAGCACACATCTCCAAGCAGCCACCCATAGATGGCTTTAAAATCCCTCATCATCAACTAGTAGGCGGTGTTGAAAAGACGGAACTTCACCTATCCTTACCGTCATCCTTCCCCATTCTCGGGGATGCAACAAACCTCCAGGGATGCCAGGAACTCGCCTATGATTTCTTGGTAGGTAGGCAAATCACCAAAGAAAGATTGACCACCCACCAAGCCCTAGAAAACATAGACCTGGTAGAGGTTCTCCATAAAGACTATGGAGGCGAGAAAGGCATGGTCTATGTACCGTGTCGGTATGAGCTCTCAGTTCATCAAGCCTTCATAGATCTTCCTCTGGTCAGCATTGACATGTGCTATGTGTGTCGGATTGGGCACCATCATGGGGTTTCCTACCATTGAGGAAGTTGATCGCCAGGACACCATCAGACCGGTACAAGAAAGAGGTGGGAGAAGGATCTTGATGAAGGTTTTAATTTCCCAAGAGCACTGACAGTCTTCTACTTGTAAAGGATGTGGTGTGGATGTGATTGAAACACTACTCACACCCTTCCTTTTATAGCCAGCGAATTGACTTCAGGATCGGCCTCGGTAGTATCGACTTTGGTGTCAGTAGTACCAACTTATCCATCGTGTGAGTTGGAACCAGTTGTTGATCACAATGCTCCTCGTCTATCGATGCATCGACACATGGATTGTATCCTGTCAGTGATACCGACTTATGAAAATGAATGTTCAGTCGGTATCACCAACCTTCAGATGATGATGATCTTGTCCATTTATTGCAGTCATGTGGATTTTGAGTTTGCAAAATCGATAATACTGAGGGTGGAGTCAGTGGTACCGAGCTACAGTTTTTCTCATTCCTGTTAAAAAATGTTGGTGCCACCGACTTTAGAGTCAATGGTACCGAGTCTTAAGAAAATGTCAGTGATATCCAATAGCTTCTTAGTTTCTCATCCTAGGACTTCAAGCATGTGTTGGTGCTACCAACCAGATGTTAGTAGTATCGAGTCCTCTATAGTTACCACGGCCTTGCTCTTTAGAAAGTCAGTGCCACCGATCTCCATCTTAGTGGTATCAAAAAAAAGTTGGCCTTCCATGTTGATCACCATCGACGGTACTGAGATTTTAAAAGTCACTCCCTATTCTCACAGTGATAGCGTCGATACTACCAACTTTATGGTCGGTGGTACTGACATTTTCTCTATCTACACACCAAACAAAAATGATCAAGGCACCTTTTTTATAATGAAAGTAGTAATATGCAACTTGAAAAATTAAAGCTACTAATATGAAAGTAACAAACAAAATCAAGAAAGTAGTAAAGGATGGTTGGGTTGTCTCCCAGTAAGCTTCCTTGGTTTACGTCCGAGGCTCGACGACTGAATCCAAAATGGAATTAGTGAAGCTCAAGGAGCTTCAATTCTTCTCCCTCATGACTTAACTCTCCCCCAAGGTAATGTTTCAATATTTTCCCATTCATGAGAAATGGATCAGCCCCATTGCTAATCTCCACTGCTCCGTTGGGAAAAGCCTTAACCACCACAAAAGGACCACTCCATCTAGACCTCAATTTCCCAAGGTGAAGTTCCATCCTAGAATTGAAGAGAAAAACCTTATGTCCTGGAGTGAACACTTTGTGTAAAATATGACAGTTGTGTATCTTCCTTTGTTCTATCCTTACAAATCCTAGAGCTCTCATAAGAATCTAGCCTTAGCTTATCTAACTCATTGAGATCTAACATTCTCCTTTTATGTGCATTATCCAGATTATAATTCAATTTCCTTAAAGCCAACTTGGATTTATGCTCCAATTCTACAAGTAGATGACATGCTCTCCCATAGACCAACCTAAATGGAGTTGTTCCTATAGGTGTTCTATAGGTTGTCCTATATGCCCAAAGAGTGTCACTCAACTGCATGCTCCAATTAGCCCTATTGGTTGAGACTGTCTTTTCCAAAATCTTCTTAATCGCCCTATTGGAAACCTCAACCTGCCCCTAGGTTTGTGGGTGATATGGGGTACCTACACGGTGCCTCACTCCATATTTTCTCAACAATGCACCAAACTTCTTATCAGTGAAGTGAGATCCCCCATCACTTATTATCACTCTTGGCACCCCAAGCCTACAAAAAATGGTCTTTCACAAATCTGCATACCAGTTGAGCATCATTGGTGTGGGTTGGAATTGCTTCTACTCACTTAGATACATAATCAATGGAAATTAATATATATAGATTGGAATCATATGACATAAAAGGACCCATGAATTCTATTCCCCATAAGTCAAAAACCTCAACTTCTTGAAGGACATTTTGGGACATTTCATGTCTCCTAGAGATATTTCCTGTACGTTGACATGCATCACAATTATGCACATAGTTGTAAGCATCCTTAAAGAGCATTGGCCAATAAAATCTACAATTTAACACTTTGTCCATTGTCCTTGAGCTAGTTTGGTGTCCCCCAGTAGGTAGAGAGTGATAGTGTGCCAAGATACTCTCCATCTCACATTCAGACACACACTTCCTCATAATCCCACCCCTACATTGTTTGAGAAAATAGGGTCATCCCACACATAATATCTCAAGGAATGAAAGAATTTCTTTTTATCTTGATATCCCCAGTCTTCAGGTAGCTCGCCAAAATCCAAATAGTGCATAATGTTTGCAAACCAAAGATCCTTGGCCTTTATGGAAAACAATTGTTCATCTGGAAACTCTTCAACTATGGGTGTATCAAGATCCTTCTCACCCACTCTTTCCAACCTAGATAAATGATTTGCAACCACATTCTTTAACCCTTCTTTATCCTTGATTTCAATATCAAATTCCTACAAAAACAAGATCCATCTAATCAACCTAGGTTTGGCATCTTTCTTTGATATAAAATACTTAATTGACATGTGATCAGTCAACACAGTGACCCTTTCCCCTATCAAATACTGGAAAAAAATTCAAAAGAAAAAACTAAAACCAACAATTGTTTTTGGGTGGTTGTGTAATTCAGTTGGGCATCATAAAAGGTCTTCGATGCATAATAAATCATGGTTGGGTACTTTTCTTTGCGCTGGCCTAAAACAACCCCTACCGCATAGTTAAATGCATCACACATCAACTCAAATGGTTGGCTCCAATCTGGAGCTTGAACCTCGGGTGTGGAGACCAGTTCTCCTTCAACGCCTCAAACGCCTTCAAACACCACTCATAAATTTAAATTCAGCATCCTTTTCCAACAATTCAAAAAGCGGCTTTGCTATTTTCAAAATATCTTTTCTGAAACATCGAAAAAAATGGCATGTCCTTGAAAACTCCTAACTCCATTCACCGAGGATGGTGGAGGTAGCTTAAAGACGACCTCAATTTTAACTGGATCGACTTCCATACCTCTATGAGACACCTTGTATCCTAAAACTATTCCCTCACTCACCATCATATGGCATTTCTCCCAGTTCAACACCAAGTGAGTGTCCTCGCATCTTTGCAAGACTTTATTGAGACTTTCAAGCCAGTCTTCAAATGACTCTCCATATATTGAAAAATAGTCCATGAACACCTCAAGACAACGCTCTATCATATTAGAAAAAATGGAAAGTCGTCGGTGCATTGGAAAGGCCAAAAGACATCTGACGACAAGTGAATGTGCCATAAGGACAAGTGAAAGTAGATTTTTCTTGGTCATGTAGCTCAATGGAAATCTGGTTATATTCAGAATACCCGTAAAGGAAATAGAAATGAGAGAAACCGACGAGCCACTCAAGAATTTGATCAATGAAAGGAAGCGGAAAATGATCTTTCAGAGTGCTAGAATTCAAACGACGATAGTCAATACAAACTCGCCATCCGGTCACCATCCTAGTAGATATCAACTCATTGGCCAAGTTTGTGGTGACAGTTATCCCCCCTTTCTTAAAAACCACTTGGGTTGGACTAACCCAATTTGAGTTAGAGATAGCATAAATTATACCTGCCGATAGAAGTTTTACTACCTCTTTCTTCACCACTATCGACTTGGCTCCTTCTTAGATGTGGATCTTTTGCTGGAAAAATCTAGGGGAGATCCCCTTGATGCCTGTAACTGACCACCCAAATACAACCCGATGGTTCTTCAACACCCAATCAACTGCTCCTCCTCATGGATGCTCAAGGAGGTTGAGATAATGACCGGAAGCTTCTCATTTGCTTCCAAGAAGATGGATTCAAGTGTGGAGTAAATAGCTTCAACTCAAGACCTGGAGAACTCTGTAGCGATGGAATCAACAGTGGTGGAGGTGGTCCTAAGTCCTCATAGTGCCTGTTGTAGTAACACGACAATGCCTTTAAAAACAAGGCACACTCCTCCAAAGAATGGCATAGTGTGTAGTCATCCACCAAATTCATGATGCACACCTCCAAAGGTAACTATGGATATGCTTGAACAAGGGTGGAAGAGGTCGCATCTTCAATTGTCATTGGGCACTCTTCCTCCTCTTCATCATCAGGATATTGAACTGCCTTGTCCAATGAAACTTCCTTGGAATGCTCCATGATATACACTGCCAATGTGCCTTTATGTACCTTGGTCATCACATGAGTCATGTCTAGGAATGGATTCCCTAATAATAGAGACAATTCTCCTTGCACATGTTGTAACATGTGACACTATGCTTTCTCCTCAGCTAGTTGTGCAAAATCGAGCATCTTTATTTCAAAGCAGTCATCCTTGAAACCAAATGTCAGTCTTCCTCATCCCATCTCCATAATCATATCTTTAGTATCTTGAATTGGTATTCCTATAAGTAGTTCATTGTTGTGATCATCTTGCATCTCCATGACTACAAAATCTGTTGGAAACACAAATTTTTTGACTTGGACAAGAACATCCTCACATATACCATATGGCCTAAGCATTGAATTATCTTCTAGATGTATGATCATGTTGTTCTTTTAGGATTCCTTGAGACCCAACTTCTTGAAAGTAGTCAAGGGCATGAGATTGATGCTTGCCCCTGAGTCGCATAAAGCTTCTCCAAACTTTGTCTTACCGATGTAGCATGGTATATTAAAGCATCCTGGATCCTACCTCTTCTATGGAAATCTCCTCTAAATGATAGCACTGACTTCCTTTCTCAATACCACTACATTTGAATCAGATATCCTCCTCTTTTTATTGATTATATCCTTTAGAAACTTTTCGTAGAAGGAATCTGCTCAATTGCATAAATGAGAGGAATGTTGACATGAAGCTTTCTAAAACTATCCACAAACTTCTGAAATTGTTGGTCAACTTTCTTTTCCTTCAAATTGATTGGGAAGGGCACTGGTATCACCAACTTCCTTTGGTGAGGTGGGACATATGCCACCTTCTTTGTCTCCCTTGGTTCATCAGTTTCTTCTTCAGCTTCTTTGTCTTGAGTTGCAATATCCGACTCAACTGGATCAATAGTCACTGATGGTCCTGTGTCACCTGCACTATCTTTTGCCTCTAGACCTTTCCTTTTTTCCTTCATCACTTTCTTCCTACTGAAAAGCAACATTTCCTTCACTTGATGGTTGGAAGACAACATGTTAGTATTTCCTCAAAATCCTTGTTGAATGGGTTTCTTCTAGGAAGCCACTTCTACTGCTATTTGAGAGATCTGATTCTCTATGTTGCGAATCTGAGCTCCTTGATTTTGCAATTTCCTCTGTGTCTAGCCAATGATCACCTATTCTGACTGGCCAACTTTCCTAGCATGTCTTCAATGCATTCTATCTTACTGGGCCCCCTATCCTATTGTTGTGCACTGTCCTACTGTGGCTTGGCTTGTTGCGCTTGGGATGGGTCTTGCTGAAAGTTATTTGGATCCTTCTGAGAAAACTTGGGATCCTTCCTTTAAGAGTATTCATTGCTCCTGTAGTTCTTCTACTGCACATACATGCATTCTTATTCCTCTCCTCCATAGGAATTTCCATCCTTCTAATATAATTTCTTGGCAATTAGGTTCAACTTCTTATTCAATGCTATAATGACTTTAGACTCTCCAACACTTTTAATGGTTTCTGGACGTTCTCTTTCTTCTTCCCATGACTGATTCTTAGCCATGTTCTTTAGAATCTCATGACACTTGGATGTCTCTTTGTTGAGGAAGAATCATGTTCCTGCACTGTCGAGTTTGGCCCTCTCTCCTCGATGCAGCCCATAGCAGAATATCTTTGCTTGGCCATAAAGATCGATCCCATGATGAGGGACCGTCCTCAATATGTTCTTAAACCTTTCATGTGCTTCGATATATGATTCTTATACCTACTTCTTGAAGTTATAAATCTTCTTGACCAACCCATTTGTCTTATGGGGTGGGATACAACACTCAAATAAAATTTCTATCATTCCCTCCCATGTTTCTATTACTTAAGTTGGAGGTTAAGGAACCATGACTTTGTATTATATGCCAATGAAGAAGGGAACAATTTCAGGTAGATGACTGTTGTTGGAACCCTATCAATCTTCACCATATCGTAGCTCTTGAAAAAACTGTTGATGTGCTTCATTGGATTTTCTATGTTGTGGTCATGAAATGCTTATGACTTAACCAGTACCACCAAGCCAGGATCTAACTTATAGCTGCCCACATTGATAGCCTACCTTTTTATTGGGCCCAACTGAGCTGTTGCAAGCGACACCTTTATCTTCTCCCAGATGGTATGCTCTTCTACTTCTGCATCACCCATCTTCCCTGGTTCAGGTTGTTCTATTGGAGTTGGTGGAGTTTGCAGTGGTGGAGTTTGAATCAATCTTGGTGCATAGTTACCGTACTCCTGTGCTCTGCGTAAGAATTCCTCCTAGAATGCACTTTGTGGAGATGAGCCTTTTCAATTGGTGCTTCTTGTTTGCACCATGCACTAGTACATGCAATTGATAAAATCTGTATGAGCAATTGATACTTATGATTGAATAAATATTTAGAATTTAGTTTAAGAATAGTAAAAAACATTGTTTGGCATAGAGTACTCGGTCACAACACTCGTTAGTGTTGGATACATTGATTTCCCCGACAACGACGCCAAAATTTGATATGCATAAACTACACATCAAAAACACAAGTGCACATATCAATGTAATATAGGCCTAAAGAGGCCCAGATATCGAGCACGAGGAAAACGTGTATCTAGATACTGCTACTAACTATGACATGATCAGCTAGGCCTAAGAAAAATAGTGATTGGTTGGTCAAATGACTAAATTGCAGGAGTGAAAACTAAAATTACTGGTTGTGATCACAATTGGAATGAATTCCTTAGGATTATGGTTTCACCAAAGTTTACATTGCAATTAACATCATTTCATTAATATTAATCTCTCCTAACCGTAGACAAAGAGACTTGTAGCAAGAATTACCCACTCTCGTAGTGTAATTTACTACTTAATCTAATATAAATCCCACTCTCGTAGCATTTTGATTATTAGTTAGTTGCTTTATCGAGTTCTTTGTGTTATTACCTTCACAGTTGCATGCCTTCTCTTAAAACATTATCTAATCTATGTATATCTATGAGTTTTCCAACCCTTAATCTCTCTCTCTCTCGAAGAAATTAACGGTCTATTAAACTACCTATGGTGATCAGACACAGAAAATTCATGGTGCTCTCATAGAAATATGTCAAGAAATTAAGATAAAAAATATATATTGATTCATGAACGTTAATTACAACACAAAACTGGGATACTCCCCGGTCCTAAGGAACAAAGATGATAAGCCATGCATGATTTCCATTGTCAAAAATATGGGAGAAGAGAATTAAAATATGGGAAATATTAGGAAACTAAGGTAACCCCTGAAAAAGAGGGTCCAAATGACTTCCTCTGTCGAATGTGCCAATTTGCTAACCTCTGGATGGAAATCCCTCCATTGTAGGTGCCAGAATCTCCCAAAATGTGGCTTTCTTCTCTACTTTCTTCTTCCCTGGCTATCTATTGTTGTGCAATTGAAAGGAATGTGATAATTAGATTTGGCCAAACTTCCCCTTAGTCATAGAAGTGACTTAGGGCGTCATGAAGTCTAGACCATTGGATTAACTATGATTTCTAATCTGGCGTGATCGTGCCAAGTCGGTAGTATCGACACCCTTGATTAGTCACGATTCGTTGTAAGTTGTCAATACTATCAAGTTGATGTTGGTAGCACTGAGATTACCTCTAACATTCCATGTTGAGCTTTTTGATCCCAGTCGGTACTACTAAGTTGACCGTTGATAGTATCAACATTCTTTTTTAGTGCTCTTGTTAAAGTGTCGATAGTATTAATTCTTGTGTCGGTACCACCAAGTTTTCCTTGATTCAACCTGTTCCTTTTTGTCAAATATCAGTACCACTGACATGCTTATCGGTAGTACCGAGCTGTGTTGTTTCTTGTAAAATCACATGAAATGTGAACAATAACAAACATAAGCTCCAAAATAATGATAAATCAACCAAGAAAAGTAAAAATAATGAATATTTGATGCAATTAAGTGTCATATGCTACTTATGATAAATCATGGACAATTAATATGAAAATAGCCAATAAGTGCACACAATACATAGTAAAATAGTCTATGAAAATGACAATTATTTAGTGCATCACCACCCATAGATGTAGAGTCAAGGTCTTTCTTCCCACTCTATCCTCCACCTTAATAGTAGACCATTGTGCCACCTGCTTGGTGGTCACAAACAGACCATGTGCCCAACAGCAAGCCATGGAATGATCTCCTCTCTCCATTGTTTCCTACACAACCCTCAATCTAACTCTTCCTGGTTGCTTCTACCTCCTCTTATCCCTCTCTCTTCCTTCCCTAGCCATCCTTAAATCCTATCCTCCATGCATCCATTCTCCCTCGTGCCAACAACCCTAGAAATAGGGCATCATAGTCGTTTAGTGCAACGACCTTCATCAACTCCTTTGTCCATTAAGAAGCCATGAGGTCATAACCTCCATTCACCCTAGGAAATTCTTCACAACCTTCAACCTAAAACACCAGCAATAGCATTGCCTCATTCTAATTCTCCTACACACTAGACTTCATGGTGACATATTGATAGAAAAGAACCACAAACATCATCCCCATGAGCCAATACCTTCACCTCTATATAGCTTGTTATAACTCTATTGGATGCACAAAAGATTCCAAGAGGTGGAGTGATAGAATTGTAGAATCACATGGAGTGTTGAAATCATGGAGAAATACCTTTGGTAGGATCCAAATGTGGGATGATATCCAATACATGTAGTAGAGAATAAATAAAGGAAATTGGTCATGGAAGACCAGTTCATGGAACATCCTATCTTCAAGTTTGTTCCATGTAAGTTTGATCTCAAAAAAGTTAGTTAACAGGGATAATTAGATATTACTCAATTAAAACTCAAGGTGATGTAGATAATTGGAATACATATCTAGTTATCTAGGTAATCTAAGTGCATAGTATACACACAAACACACATAAGTATTGATATCAATGCATCAAACAGTACAAACATCTTGTATAGCAGTTAGTAAGGGTCTAGGTTAATGTATAATTCTTAATTTTAGAGAGAAACCTTAAATTCTATAATGATCAGGATAATTAATGTATAATTCTTAATTTTAGAGAGAAAATCAAGAAAAAACACATTAGAAAAGTGCCTGAAGAATATTTAGAACATATAGTATGCAGAACATTGATTATGGTGGTAAACTAAGCTATTTGATGTGTTACCTTAGTTATTATTGTATTAGTAGTAATAAACAATATGTTTTGTAGCACAATGTTATAAACTAATCAATAAATACTATTGAACATATCCTATACACCAGTGACATTCTTGTCATGAATTAAAACTCCATAAGTATAAACCCTATTGTAAGGAGTGGAACCCAAGAGGGAATCCACTCGTTACTCAATTTAAGATATAAACCCATCTAATTCATACACACAAACAAGTATATTGTAATGAGTGTTTTTTAATTTCTCAAATGAATGGTACACAAGAATAACAGTGGAATAAAATATCATGGTTATTTTCAATTTACAAGATTATGTAATAAAAACCCACTTGGGGTGTACATGAAAGAGACAACTTCTTCACTAAGTAGAGGATGTCCAATCCATTTGAAGTCTATCTCTCAAAAGTCAACTCCTCTAAGCCAAATTCAAATCATCATGTCAATCCCTCCATGTCCTCTGCCTAAGGGGTTGGAAGTGTAGCCCACAAAAGAAGACAAAATAAAATTTGTCAGCACAAAAATGCTGGTATGAGCATTAAATAGGGATTGGGCAACATTACAGAAGCAGGAAATCAATTAATTATCAAGGATCCCCATATAGAGGGAAGTAGAACATACAAATGATTATCAAGTAGAAACAAATCAAAGAAGATAATAATAAATATTTCTTTCCTTATCAATGTTACATCAATAATCTCACAAACACAAAAATTTGCATGGTGAGTAATATGCAAACTATTGTATACTAAAAATTAGGGTAGGAACCCATATATTCGATACTAATGGGCAGGATGAATGAAACCTCATTGTTAAATAAACATATAATTTTGTATGAGGAATAAAATCTTATTGCATGGTAGGAGAATAAAACCCAACGCTTAATATTGTATGTGGCAGGAGAATAAAACCTAGGGCCCAATAGGGAATAAAACCCAATACCTAAAATATGGTGTCACTACTTCGAGTTATGACTAGTCAATTGGACATGAAAATAGGGTTGGAAAGATAAAATATAGTCCAACTCAGACAAGGTAATGACAAATATGTGTAAGACATCCATGTGTTTACATGTGACAATACTAGAACAATATAAATATGTTGGTAGGAAGTTACACATCTACCATGAATATAGGGTGAGCAAGAACATATACATATATGCTCTAAGCAAGACTGGATACAAATCTTCTCTAATAATTTCACTTGCAAGAATTACTACCTCTACACTATCAAATGTTGGAATTTACACATCCAACAAAAATCCACATACGTCACATTGTACTAGTAGTTACTACATGATGCATAACAAAAGAATAAGCAAGTTTAATTCAAAATAAGGGATGAGAACATCCATTGAATATCATGTGGGGTTAGAGGATCCATTAAAGAAGATCTAATAAAATTTAGTACTAAAAGAGGATCTAGTAGAAAAAAAGGGATCTTTCAAATAATACCAGTTCAAGAAAATAGCTTGATTGAGTAGTTAGGGTTTCAAATCCAAAAATACCAAGAGAGGGAAACATAGGTTGATTTCCCAATATATAATTTATATAATGCAACATACATCTAGAAAGAGAGAGAACTTACATCACTTGCTCAATATGAGTAAGGAGATGCAACGACCTCATATACAATGTACCAAGATCCAAGCTAAACCCTAGATCTATATTAGCCTTCCAAGAAACTACTAAATGCATATATGAGATTTGGGTTAAGCTCACACTAATTATATAAACCCTAGAAATTATTCTTTTGTTATTACTGAATTAGTTCACTAGAACTACATCATCATATATACTATACTTTCATGATTCCATAACATATTTTACTTTATTTTTCTGAGTTGCAATTATTAGATATGGATTTTAGAAATTTCTAACCAACTAGAAAAATCATAAATGTTACACATTTGTTATATTGGGATTACGTGATAAAATTGATACTATTGGGTTGAGAAAAAAATATATGATTCTGAAATATTTTTTACTTTTATTTTTCCGAGCGATAGTAATTAGCTACAGATTATTTAGTTTATTTTTTTACTTATTTATTAAGTAAAATCAATATGAAAATTGTCAATATGCTCTGGCATATGAATGATAAATATATAGTGTGACAAGGTAATCTAGTAAAAAATATACGAGCATATCACATGAAAATTGAAATCAAATATGTGGAAAGACAATTTTGTCCTTACATGAATATGAAAATGATACAAATGTCATGGGTAGGACCAAAAATTTATGAGGTCTTTTTTTCTTATTTACTGTGTAAAGAGCAAAAAGCTTCCCCAAGATTGATCAAGGACTCGAAGCTTGATCTTCATCATGGGGAAGTGTTCAAGTAGATTTCAAGCATGATATTCATGTTCTAGCGAGGTTGAGAGGTGATCACGATCACGATTTCAGCATATGACTAAGGCTAGAGGCTGAGAATGATAGAGATTAGGATCAACAAAAAAGTAGATAGAATATAACCATGGAAAAATCTGTTAGGTAAACACCAACATAGGAGGAAATTCCCCTGGTTGAAGATCCTAAAAACACCACTATTCAGTACACTAGGTGCCGCAAAATAGGGTAAGGAGGATAGAGTTCAAGAGGAGAGTAGTGGGGTCAAAACCACGACTTGCTCATTTAGGTAAAAGGAATATTTTGGTCTGGAGATACTTATTACATAGGTAATTGACTTGTGAATGTTGGAATCGTCTAATAGAATGCAAGGTAGCCACAGTCCTTTGAGGGGTTTGTGATGATGACTCAAGGGAAACCAAATTTAGTTGGTGATGTAGAAGCATTTAGGGAGGAATATTGGTACTCTATGGACAATTATATAGGGGTGTAGAGTGGCATGGAAGGTTGTGTAACTTGGAGGAAAAGAAGGAGTTTCCACATCGAGGTTTCTTAATTTTGGGAAATTAGGGCTCATGTTAGGTATGGATAGATGAAAAATCTAACTAAGTAACCAACTGAGAAGAAATCATGGAAAACAACTAACAAGTGGGGGATATATAGTTGAGAGGAAATTGGAAAAGATGCACAATTTGTGTTTGCAAGGGAAAGAACTAGAGATGATTTAGGAGAAGAAGTCCAAAGAAAGAATCACAAAGTAAGTGTCGACTGTCTAATCACTTCTCTCAGTGCAAAAAAATGCAAACCAAATGCATGACACTGAAAAAATGTCAAAATTTTAGAAAATCAGAATGCATCATAAATAATTAGATTTTAGGCATTTAAAGTCCATTTCCCCCCTATTTTAGGGATCAAATAAGGTTAAAATGTTATGAAATTTTACCCCCTAGTCTATTTAACACATGTTGAATTTGTATTGCTATTAGTTTCCACTTTTTGAATTGTTTAATAGGAGTTTTTATTCATTTGAGTCCCTTTAGCATATCTTATTTATAAATCATTTACGACATCTAGAATAATTCAATTAAGGTGAAACTTGGCCCCTATTCCAACTAAAATACGAGGATTCCCAATATGGGTATAATTTCTTATGTGAGAGCATATATTGAGTTATCTAGTGGATTAGGATTAAAAGATGTTATTTCCTTATTTGTTCACAAATAAATATTTATGCATAATATCTTGATATTAGATTATTTGTATAATTATCTTCACACTAATTACCTTCCTTAACACTCACATGTACCCACACCCACAAATAAACTTGAAGATATTTAGTGATATTATCTTTCAAATTAAAAACAAACCAACTCTCCATTTTTTCATATATCCTTGTTATGCCATTTATTAACTATTTATCAATATTACCCATATGAACTCTATCTAGAAATTATATCCATCATGTTATGTTCAAGGGTGAAAAGGGAACTATCATGCACATTATAAGATTTCTAATGTCTCTATTAAGTCAAACATGACATCTAGGTCATCTAAACTCCTCATATGTCTATGTTAGAGTATATATAGTACCTTGTTTGGGGTTAAATGTAAGGACCCTGACCTGGGTTTTGGGATAACCTTATTTGTCTTGCTTAAGTAAGTTTCTTAGAACTTTAATCTAATACGTTGAGGAGTTTTGTAATCATGTGACACACTTATGTTTCAAGTTTGGTTTTGTTTAAATGTTGTTTGAACAATGTTTGCCTATTTTGGACCAAAGTCCAATTTACCCAATATGAGGGGTTGTCTTGCAATATGTCACATGATGAGTGTGCCCTTAGTGCTTTGGCATAATAACAGAGAGAATTATGCTAAGGGTCTCCTTGTGGAAAGCCTGAGTTCAAAAGTTGAGCTTGTATGATTGATGTTTGTGCTTTATGTTCCAAATTTGGTGTAAATTGCAAATTATTCAAAGTGAAAGGTTACTATGCAATTTATCATCTCTAGAGTGTTCCTTCCTTCTCTTGGAATTATCTAGAGGAGATAAAAGAGATGTGGGCACCTTGTTTGGATCTTAGTTGTATGGTGGCATCTTTGGTGATATATGGAGCACATTGAGTGAGGTATGTTTTGCTCTTAGATGGGCTATCTCGGGTTAGAGACCTTAGAGAGGGTGCCTATTGATTTGTGAAATATTTAGGGTTGTGCTCTATCGATTTGTGGGAGTGTGGGGTTGTGCCTATCGGTTTGTGGATGTATGGAGTATGCTCTATCGGTTTGAGAGTATGTTGAGCCTTGCCATATCAATTCGTGAAGGTGTAGAGATTCGGCATATCGGCCATGACCTTGGTAGGAGACTAAGTGGACGATATCTAGCCTAGATCTTATCACCATGCCTTGCATGTTATTACATGTGCCTCTTTTCTCGTGGACAAATGTCACCTTAGGTAGTAACACATCTTTCATGATCTCTCTCTCATCCCTCTTATATATATACTCCTTTCTCTCCATGCAAGAGCATCCTTTTGGCCAAATTTTCTTTCCCTCTTCCTTGGTGGACGACCTTAAGAAGCTAAGGAGATATAGGAGTGTCACTTGGATCTTGGTGGATGAGTCCCAAGCTTGTGGTGTGCCCTTCATCTTCTACCTTGGTAAGACATGATTCCTAGCTCTCCTTCTCTCCTTATTTCTTCTTCTCGACCATGGATCTTGGTTATCTTTCGTTCCTCCTCAAACCCTATTAACCTTGGTATCATTTTCTTACTTGGAGGTGTGGTGGTGACCAAGTTTGGAAGATCATCTTCTACCTTGAGCTTGTGAGCTTGGAGCTTGACCTTGGAGCCTGGATATTGGTGGTGATCTTTGAGGCAGGTTATATAACTCTTAACCTCCTTTGTTATTATCACTCTTTATATGCTTAAGTTTCTCTTCATCTCTTGATCGTGTACTTCTTATATGTTAGTAGCTAGTGATGGTTTGAGGATTGTTTTGATGAAGGAACTCCGTTTAGGTTGTTGCCCATGTTTTACACCTTCTTGCCATGATAGTAGGTGGTTTAGTGACCGAGTGTCCTAAGGTTGAATATGACTAGACTGACATGTTATGGTGTGTGGTTGTCATGACTTGTAGAGCTACAAACTGATACACCATATGACTAGTCATCATGACTCGGAGAGACCTAAGTCCACACATTTTGTGGGTGTTAATCATATATGTGATTGCTAAACCAATATGCATTGCAGGGTGTTATCCGACACGCTCTTGATGTACATAAACCGTTATGCCTTTATGACGATAATTTGTCATGACCTAGGAGTGCCCTAAACTGAGACGCGTTGCCAACCGATGCTTTTGTTATGTGTTGCTTCCTGACATACATTGTTGTTGCATTATCCCGTTATGGCTATGGAGGCACCTTGAGGAGTTGGTCCATTTTGGAGGCTAACCATGATGCCCTAGATGGGGGCTAGGCTGATACACCTTGCTAGCCCGACATGACCATGAAGGCCCCTTATGTGAGCTGGTTTGCTAGAATGCTAGCTGTGACACCCATGATTGAACTAATGACTGTCATGACCTAACCCTAACCCTAGTGCTGCCAAACACACTATGTGATGCCCGACACCCTCCAAGAATGGATGTCGGACACACATGTGGTGATGCTCGATATCCCTTTAAGAGTTAATGCCCGATACACCTTCAAGAATGGTTTCCCGTTACACTTTCAAGGAGTTAAACTAACATAACCCTTGTGTGGATAAAGCGACACCTCTTGTGTAGTTAAATCGTCACACCATATGTGAATGAACCCGACATGATTGGACAAGATTCCCTAAACTAGTACACCACAAGATGGTCTACTCTAATACCTTTGGTTGATGGGGTGAAATCAGGATTGCTTGATGAAGGTTGAAGGCTATGTCTGGATACTCATTGATGTATACATATGAATGATATATGATAGAGAAGGGTGTTTTTGGGTAATGTATGAGTAATATTAATTGCTTCTCCTAAAGCTAGTACTCCATAGAATGATGTTACTATGAGTGGTCCATCCTCAATTAAAGAGCCTAGCCCTAAACTCTCCAAGCATGTGGGAAGTAATGGATGTAGAGTTTAATAGTTAAGTATCCATATTTTAAACTTAATCATGGAATAATATGACCAATGTGCTTATCTTAATGAAAGATTATGATCCATGGCAAGTATCAACAATATTTCCCTTTCATAATCTTAACCTATGGAGTAAGGTTAATGGCACAACTATGTGAAGATATATGTGATGATGATGATAGCCCTTATTGGAATACATGGTGATAACATTTGGGAAGGAAACACATAAACAAGTCTAATGCCTCTATAGTTGCCTTGTGGACAGTTTCACGTGAAACCCTCCAATTATGTAGCCTAAGGTTCGACTCTCCTTAGTATGATATGTGGTTAAGAATTGTAAGAAGTAATAATGTTGGGTCACTTACTACTGAGACGTCACACTAGTACAATGGTCAATATGTTATTATAATGCATTATTGTAACCCACACATAACTTAATGAAGATGATACACACATGCATTTAAGGGTGATACCTAGTACTAATAGTATGGTAAGTGTTTCATATCTAACTAATGTTATCCAAACCTAATCAGTTTTAGAAAAATGGGTTTTGGTGTGATTAGGGTTTGGTGGTGTAACCATGAAGTGAAACCCTAATTGGCTCTATGTGAAGAACATTGACCCTAATTCTAAAGACATGTCATAATATTGAATGAATATAATAGAAAGTATGGTATCTTTCTCCTTAATACATGGATATAACCTAATGGGTTAATTGGGTGTTATGACTTGTGGATACTATGAACATGGTTAAATAATAGCAAGCTTTAGTTATGAACCTCAAAAAGGGAACACAGGAAGTATGAACATGTGAATGTGCATACTTGGTTACACTAATTAATTATTAGTCTTATACACTCTAGACATGGGAGGAAGTGCATGTTAGAGATGTGAGGTAGAATGATGTTTGGGGACTTTATGTGAAATCAACATGAAGCCTAATATTAGATTAGAGATCTTATGATGCTTTTCCTTCTTTAACTAAAGGTTTTTAATATGTTCAATGTATTCTCTCTCTAAACATAATGGCTAATTGTTGCTATGGCAAGTACATGTGTTGTGGCATAAGTGATGTGGCATGAGTAATGCTTATATACCCAATGAGGAATGATGAGATAATCATGAATCACAACTGTGATGTGGTGGGTCTTAGGACATGGTAAAGGATTAGTACCTGGTTGAAGTGACAACCTCTAGTATTGGAATGAGTGATTGATATCCCAAGATGATGATGATGATAGCCTTGTGGATGGCAGTGATATAGTAGCCTTGTGGTTGACAGTGATACATTGTTATGAGATGATGGGAATCAGTTTAAATGAGGATATATGTTGTTGTAATACTATGCCCCTTTCTTTTGAAGGTTTTGTTTGTGGTTTATATGTTGCAACTTGATTGATGCTGAAAGATGCTTAAATAACCTAATTAATCAAAGTGGAACCTAGACCTGCAAGTTTGCCCTATGCCATAGATCCATTCAGTGTTAGTATTTGTTGAATGGTGGAATGAGGTTTAACTCGGAGCGTATATTGTTGAATATGCGGGGTGCAAGTTGAGGTATCTCCTTGTATCCAACATGTATATATATATTAGGGATTGGCTGTGGTTATACCCCAATAAGAGTGCGGTTGCGGTCGTAGCTCAGTAATATGTGATAAGGGATTGGCTGAATAAGAGTACGGCTATAGTCGTAACTCACTAGCGCCATGACCTGTACCAAGACGGGTGAGATATGTACAGCTGGACTATATGTCGCTAACATCAGTCTGACTTATGATGTCACTACATGTTCTCGTACTGACTGAGGGGGTGAGGTCATGGATTCAGACTCTTCCATTAGACCTTGTATGGCATCGATTTTGACTTAGCAGTGGTTGGTTGGATTTGGGTGGTACAACTCAAATCTATAGGGGATAATAAATATGTAATCAGTTGTGTAGTGTGCATGTATAGGATCAAACACAGAAGTGTTGAATGAAGCCTTGCCTTACTTTGTACTATTTAGTTTGTAATAGTTATACATGTTATTCATATTCCTTTTAAATTATTAATTGTTCTATTGCTCTTTGGAAAGTGCATGTTACTGCTCTAGTTACTTTATCCATGAGATATATGTCATTCGGTTAATTCTGTTCAATCTGCTTAGCATGTTAATATGTTTGCTTAGCTATCGGTGATAATAATAGAGTTGGCGGAGAGTTATATCTCTCACTGGGACTATGTGTCTCACCCTGTTGGTTAAATGAATTTTTAGGTGGACGTGCATGTTGAGTCAAAGATCATGAGGTTGAAGATAATACGAGAAGACAACTACACTTGGTGAAACATGGTATATGGATAGTGTCTAGTAATAGACTCCTATGTGTTGTCCTTCTACACTCATGTCCTTGGGGGTGTTCTCAATGTGTTTGTAGACATGATGCTCGATATGTGGTTTCTGGCTTGTGTGCCTCTGGTAGTATGTATATACATGTGAAATTGTTATCTTATGTAACATGTTGCCTGGAATATAATGATGTAGTACCTTGAATATATGTTATGAAATACAAGTATTGGCTCTTGTGTAATAATTCTCAGCTTGAACCAGAAATTAGGGTCAAAGGAACCCTAACAAAGGACAACCTAAGGAAATTGTCATAATCACGAACTTAGATGCTACAACTATCGAGGTACCATGGGGAAGTGTATGTTTACATTTATAGTTTTCCACTACTGTGAGAAAGAAGGGTATTAAAGGAACCATTGCACATATAGATCTCCTCCATGGGCCAACAATGATAATCTCCAAGAGGAAAACCAAGAAAATCAGAAATAAAACTAGAATTTTCTCTTTGATTTATGCAGCATCTTTATTTATGCACCATGCCCTTGGAATCTTGGAGAAACTATATATTTGAAAGTTTGAGATATATTTTCCCTATTGTATTGGGCTCACTCCACATATATATGACTTGGACTATAGTTCCATACTAGGATTTAAAAATGAATACCTTTTTTATTTACAAAACTGATCATCTAATTGTGAACTCGAGTTTTCAATTGTGTGATTAGTTAATATGTGACACAATGATAATGATGTTAAAAATAAAGAAGCAAACTATGAGACTCATGGATGTTTTGGTAATATTGTAATTTTAGTCACAAAATTCCTTTTTAAGGAGGGAAGGGTGTGATGAAGTGCATTTTTGCACATAGTTCACTTAATTACTGTTTTCCCCTCAACTATATTTTTTTGGCTTACTCTTGCTACTTTGATGGTCAAGGACCTCATGGGGATCTCTAGAATGGGAAATCATGTTTTGAGTCAATTATATGCACCTGAATTCATTAAATCTTGGCTTAAATAATCTCCTAAATGATTTCTTTGAAATCTTGATCTATCTTTCTCTTTGTGACTTTAAACTTTTACTAATGTTCTACCTTATGATATGAGTGTATGCTACAAATGTCTTTAGAACCATACCTCCCTAAGATTTTTTATGAATTTCTAAATTAAATACCCAAAAATCTTCTTAAACCATGCCTTTTCCTTATTGGGGTCGACCCAACACATGACATGGACATGCTTTGCCCTTGAACCAGACTTCCCAACCCTAGGCAACTAGAGTTAGTATGGAGGATTGGAGCCAATCCAACATCCACCCTATCTCGTGTAACATACTAAATTTTAGGTACTATATCTATTTTGAGCTAAATTTCATATTTTCTTCTTCTAACTTGATCGCATTTACAAATCAGCCCTTCATTTGAAGTTTGACCAATGAACATGTTATGTGATACTAATTGTTCTTTGGTTGAGTTCTTGTGTATAAATGAGTCAACTTCCCTCTTTTGAAAACATTTACAATTTAGTCCCTGAAATTATCTCCTTGAATTTCTTTATTGTCATTTACTACAATTTGAAGTTCTTGTGCTTCAATATTTTTATTTGAACTTATATTCTAATGAAACACCCACTTTTTTACTAATGGCTTTGGAACCACACTAAAACATTTATTTTATTATTAAATATTAATATAATTTAATTAATTTGAAGAATTATTAAATGAGTCATCTCATAGCCACAATTAGGGGTGATATCATCTTTATAAATTAGCTTCACAAAATGTGAACATGTGGCTAAAATATTAAACCTTGAAAATGTGTTGCTTATAAGTTACAAATATTAAAAAAATTAGTAAGTATAGAATTATTAAAATTACATTTACTTAGGGTAAAAAAAAACCAATTATTTCCTCAAACCTAGCTCTCTTATTATGCAAAAAAAGCAGATCCATTCTTCATGACCAAGCTCGCTCAAGATGGGTAACCAAACTACTCTCTCCACATTGAAGTCCTCTATAGTCCCTCAATGCCTCCTTGAATCCCTAACACCTCTTCTCCCTCTACCTTACCTATAGACCCTAGCCTCCTCGGCTATAAGAAGGACAAACCACCATCGAACCTAACATAGTAGAGACCTGCAACACAATGCTACCCTTGGCCTACTTATCCTCAACCTCACTCAAAGATGAATGACACAGACATATAAAATCTAGTAGAGCACTTCTCAACCTTAACAAATCTCGACTAGCATGAAACATTGTACCACCAACAACTTGTACCCACACCCTGACATGTCTATAGATCTACAGTGTAATGGCCCCAACTCCACACACATTGAACCATGCCCTTCATCAGGCCACTCAACCATTCACCAACCCCATAAACACCTCTAATCTCTACCCTCACTGTCAATGTTGTGGCGGTTTCCAACAAAAGTTACATCAGTGTAGAATGCCTACAAGCCGCATTGCTGCTTACCCATTGTGTTTCCGCCTTCTGCCCTTGATCCGCCATATGCCTTGCTACAGTTACCTCACAACCAAGTCAGTCACCACCATCTACCCCATTCCTAGATCTAAATAGACCAAAGAGAATATCTCCCTTGAGATCTCTAATGACTAAAGTTTGCATGTGCCTTCTCAAACCAACATGCATCTCTGACAGTCATGACTGCATGGTGTTGTGGAGCCTGCAAGTCCAGATCAGTTGGAAACTTCATTGACTACAACTACTACAATGGCCAAACTTTCTATTTAGACCAACACCATCCATGTACTATCATGTGAGAGACATGGAGTCCTCACTCATTTGGAGGGATCCAGATTTGTTCCAAGAGGCCTAAAAATCTAGACTAAGGCCACCAATACACTTGAACCTTCTCCAGGAGTTGATCACATGATCTCAATACTACACAAAGGCATGCATTCGTCAATTTGATAGGTTAGCATATTCTATTCTTTATTTGTATATGCTAGTTCTTGTCATGTAGTATATAATAAAAGATACTACGAAGAGTAACTCTAATATTGGTCTAAAATTAGCGATAATAGTATAAATGTATATGGTATATATATATATATATATATATATATATATATATATATATATATATATATGTAGGCATGTCGACAATTAGCGAAGTTGTGGAGATTCAGTTATGAATATAGAACACATCCTAAACAAGATTACTATTGGGGTACGAATTGAAACCCTAGATGCATGTGTAATTTATATAATGCAAAATGTACTTAAAAAGTATGTCTATATACATATTTGGTCTTATCTTGAATAATTGAGTAATTGAGAGAAATAACATATATGAGAATATATATTTCATAAAGGTGATAGATTATATTTTTATACATATAGGAAATTGAATCTAAGTACAAGTGTATGAATAGTATATGTAGAGGTATGTTATATTAACCTAAATGTTTCTAGTAAGGGAATCTTGGTAAATAATATCTTAGGAAGTAAACAACTTAAACCCTAGCTACTAATCGAAATTGTATCATATTTGAGACAAGACAATTTTTGAGGTACAAATCTTGAGAAATATGATATGATTCAATATGTAACATTTATTACATACCTACTTAGAATGATAATGAAATATATATAACACTCCTAGATGGTAAACCCTAGTCACAAATAATAAAATAAAATTTGAAAATCAATTGATTCCAAGATTATAGTAATCAATATCATTCTACACTTATAGAACACTCTCTTGATTGAATTTTGGATCTCTATACTGGAATGCATGGATTTTCTACAATTTTATCCAAGGTACAAAATTTCTATTTTATATTTGAAAAGCTTATTCCCTCTTGAAATTATACATAGTAGTTATATTGGTTGGCCTCAATTTGTTTTAGAAACTTTAGCCCTTCTCTTTGAAAGGCCACCAACAAATTCCTGAAATTAGTAGCACAATGTTTAAATGTCAAAAAAGGGCAGGCTAGGGCTCCTAGTTTATTGGAATTATGCTTCCATGCCTCTTGCAGAGTTAAAGCACATAGGGTTCCTCAGTTATCTAAGAAATCTAGTTTGTGTGTTGTCATTCTCTGTAGGAGAGAACATCATGGCTTCCCCAATAGATAGACATTGGCATGTGCTATCTATTTAAAATATTGAATTACTAGTCTCAAAATTTGATATTGAATCTTATTCAATTTGAAGGTCCATTATTATCATTTGATACTTGCCTACATTATTTAACTCTTTGCATTTTGTCATGAAAATACTTTATAGATAGGTTCATACTTTTACTTTCCAAATATTAATATTGTATCAGTCATTTGACTGACCTATGTTTCCCTTTTATGGGTCCATGTGTGGTTTTGTTACCTTAGGGAACTCATGGAAAAGTGATCAAAGAAGACATAAAAGCGACATGCAAGATTTTCCCCCTATTGAAGAATAGATAGGAATCTATGCATGTTCTTAACTTTTTAATTCTATGTATAATATTACGTGACTCTTTTATAAAGCATGATTGTAAAATGATTTATTTATATTTTCAGATATTGTTTTGTGAATATTTGATCATAAAGATCAAGCCTTTACATCCTGATCCAAAATAGTTGGGATTGTCTCCTATCTCTAGCCCAATTGATAAAGTGGTTTATTGGTCCCCCATACCCTCTCCCCGTTTTGTTGTCTGCTACTCTTTCTCTTCACCCAACTTTCTTTCCTTTTTCTTCCTTCCACCAAATAAAACATATTAGCCATATATTGGTTTGTGTTTTGTATCTTGGATACCAAGCATTCCCCTCACCGTCAAACTCCCTCTTCACCCTCGAAACCCTAGCTCTAGAAACCCTAACCATAGTACCCATTGCCCTATTTAAACCCCTTCCCCAGGTGTGTTGTCCTTCCCCAAGCTCATGTGGTTCCTTTCGCTATCTCGACTCTTGCTCGTTCTATGTTACTCCTTTTTCTCAGACAAGTATCCCTCTACCCACTGTTGTGCCTTGCAGACATGACCCTCACAAGGACAACAAGTCACGATTGTTGGATCATGATCAACTACTGACAAAGACCCATATTGATGGCCCTCATTTCCTCTTCCTCCCTCTCTCATGTCTTCCCTTAGTGGTAAGATTTGATCCCAACAACCTGATATCCATGTTGATCAACCTTTTACCAAAAATTCAACATTCGTCACTTTTTAAGAATAAGGTTATTATCTCCATCTCTATCAAAAACTTAATAAATTTCTCATAACTTCAAAAAATCGTATCTAATGATTTCTTAGTCCAAAAAGTTACATAAAAGTACTATAGATTGATTTAAAAAATGTGAGAAATCCAATTAAAATAATTTCCAAGACTAATTCCAGTTCTTTTTTATATATATCCCTAATAACTTTTTTGTGGATTATCTAAAATTGATTAATTTCTTTGTCATTGTGATTATGAATCTAAAACCCTAGATTTAACCTTGATTAATACTTTTATGACTCATAACTGTGATAAAGATAATTGGGACGAATCTTGTGATCAAATCCTAATTTTGATGATTAATGGAAAATGGTCAACTCTTGATCCCTAGTTGGTGTTTATGATGATAAAAATAATGGAAACTCGCTTGTGATATTCTAACCCTAACTTAGTGGTAATTCACCTTAAATATGTTCAAATCTTTGGATTTCCCATTCCAAATCTTAAAATCCAAATAGGATTATTTTATGGACACCATTATCGAATCTTTATTTGATACTCTTAATAATGACAAGTTCGACCCTCGGTAATGATTTAGGATTTGTCACATATGACCTAGGTTGGAGATCATCCTTTAAAATGTGATGTTGAGAAATATGCAGAAATGGATAATAGTATCCTAAAAACTTTTTGTTTGTAATCAAGGATGACAAAGTCAGTTAAGCTCAATATAAGGATATAAACCCTAATTGATTAGTCCTTGTGACCTTATTATTGAAAACCCTTGTTTGACCCTTATGTTGTTTGATCAAGGTCTACTCAAATCTTTGACTCCAAAATTATATTAGATCTCTGCTCTTGAATCAAGAGGTATGCATATTCTTACTTGACCTGATTAGCAATATTGCTTATATTGATTGATATGTATGCTTTGCGTGTGCAGTTTTGGCTATCATACTTGTCTCTGCTATTGAATAGCCTCATGATTAGTCTTTCGTGTTTATCATTTATATGTTGATGAAACTTGAATCAAAATAATGAAAAAATCCTATTTCATGATTGAGTATCATGATTCTTGTGGAAGTGTCTATGATTTGTGAAACACCTATATCATGATTCATGTGGATGTGGCTATTTTGATTTGACATATTGTATCACACTTCATGTGGAAGTGGAAACCGTTGGGAACATATCATGTTGACTAAAAATCATAAAGGAATAACTAATTATTATATGCTAACATTTTCTATGACATGAAAAAATAAAGTGTGTATTTTTACTATAAGTCCATGCCACACACACTTTATATTTTTATATATTAACTACGTTGGTTTCACCGCAAGTATACCATTGCATTTCCAACGACTGCATGTCCATTTTTATGATTTTAGGCCATAACATGTGAATTATCAAGATCATGCTTCTACAGTCGATTATGCTACTATGATGACAACGAGAACAAGTACCACCAAACCATCTTCATGAGAGATCTACTTAATGATAAAGGGTTGTACAAGTTGAAAGATTAGTTTTCTCATGTACCTTTTTGTAGTTTACATTTGGGGAATTTTGTAAGACCTAATAGGTTCATTCAACTAATAATGAAAAGGAAATTTTAATTTTATTATTATGTATGTTGTGTGATCAATATTGAATATTCAGGATTGCAGTTAACCCTATCTGTGACAAGCTTACACTCTAGTAAACAAAAATTTGGATATAATTCCATTCCAACATGTCAAAAAACTAGTTTTCATCACAATATATCGGATGGGGTTATGATAGGAATATCTAGTTTAGTTAGATGGTCTCTTACCATTCATTTGGTTCTAGGAGTGTAAGAGTGAGAATTAAGAGTAGCTTGTAATATGTTTTACTTAATGTATATTAATTACAACATTGATTTCATTCAATCCATTTATGTTGTAAAAGTCAAACTCAATTATGGCATCATTATGTTTATGATTGAATCATGTGTTGGCTAGTAAGTTAAAAAGATGTTTCTTTAGTTATTATACGTGCATAAAATATGATTATAAGGTTCATTTTCTAGTCAATGATCGTATAAGTGGATTGTTACTCAAACTCACCTAGATAGGCTTAAACCCTAGTTAGTTCTCTTGGGTATTATCAACCTTGGTATTAGATATTAGGTTTGTGATAGAGATGGTAAGAGGCCACTAGGATTAGTATGTTCTCCTCTTTGACTTAGCACTATCTAACATATACATTTGTATGGATATGCTTATGTCAAGAAGAGGGCATGGTCATAGTGAAGAGCAAGATGAGAGCCATCATGAACCTGACACTCATGCATCAACTCAATGTGGAGAGGATAGATATGAAGCATATATGATGTATCATATATTTTTGGAGAACAAAGTTAGGTATAAAATGGACAAGAGGTCTTCATATTCTAGTAAGACATCATAAGATCTGATAAGTTGGTGAAGAACTGTAATGACCCTACCTATCGGTTACCCCCAATCAAGGGAGACCAAAAGGTCAGAGATGCTATACCAATAATTCAGGATCCATGGTTCGACATTTAATAAAAAATAATCAAATTCTACTATTTCTAAACTGAAAAGCTGGAATAAAAATAAATCTTTTTGCATACCTTGAAAATTCGGTTTTAGACTTCTATCCATCAAAAAAGTCTAACTAATCCTCATTGAACAGATTAATTGTATCTTCACAATATTTCAAATTACTGTTTTTCCTTTTTCAAATATATACCTAAAACACCGATAAACAAAACGTCGGTCAGTATATTTTTATACTGGTATATGGGGAACAATCACAATTTCACAAATAGTTTCTAATAACCTAATTATCACAAATAATTGATTAACAATCCAAATTACGCTTTCAATGTGACTTCTCAACTGCTTTTGCCCTAAACCCTGGATTACCCTCTCTTAGGGTTTTGTCCTTGCAAGGGACATAAGGCCACCTTCTCCATCATGAGCTTGGTGCTTGAGGTCACCTCTCGAGGTGCCCAATGGTCTTCCCTCTGAGTCTTGACCAAATCAGACCTTCCCTCTGGGGTTTGGTCTTGCAACGTACATCAGGGTGGCATGTAGGTTCGAGAAACACATGTATAGTAATTGTGATGCACATAGGGACTTTATAGGATTGCATAATTGAACATCCAATAGTTTAGGTTGCAATCAATCGAGAAACATTCGGTAAACATCGTGAAACTAAAGGTGATTATTCATAAATGACCACATACATGTTCAGTCACATCAATAAGTTAACAATAGTCCAAGCAAGGAAGTATTCATGCAAGCAAGTAGTTCACACAAGCAAGGAACCTGAAACCATCATATAATCTATTCACTATTCAATTTATCAGGATCTATTCATTTGAACTCACTTCCTAGGGTTTCCTACTTCCTTTTAGGGTTTCATTAGGGTTCATCTTCATTATTGACACTACAAACCCTAAAATAGCAAAACTAAGCATAAACCCTATTTAACTTGTTATATTCCTCCTAACAGGCTTAGGATCAACTGATAGTAACATTATTCCAAAAAAATGGATTATTCAAGTTAATCATCCTTTTTACCCTAGATTAGGGTTTAGGACTATCTCGTGTTTGGACTAGGGATTAGGGTTACAAACCCTAACTCCTCACGTTATGGTTTCTAAGATTACCAATTCCATTATGAATATTAAGTGAAACCCTAATCATCATCTTAAACTTCTTAGACACTTCATGAAACCTAGATCACATTACTAGCATTAAGATTATATCACGATTTCTACATTGGTTTTAAATCCTAAATCAACATATATAAGATTACTAATCTGGAATCATCCAGTATTCAGCATTATCAAGGTTTTACTCATTATATATGTCTAGATCAGGTATGAACATAACATAACCAATTCTAATCAATTAAGCATCAAATTAACCTAGGTCTAGGATTTCCTTTATACTAATCACATTAACACATGTATTGCATATACTTTTGGAATATGAAGCATAATCAGGTTCTGATAGTATTTTATTTGGATTCCTCTCATTTTTCTGAGCAAGTTTCATATATAACTTATTATAAATAGAGTTACCAATAATTAACTACATATTTTGCAAGCTAATTGGATTTAGACCAATAACATGTTGACATGTCAGCGCTCGCTACCACCTAATGTGCCACACGGGCGGGTCCTCTAAACATAACTAAAAGATTTAAATGACATTACCTTGGTAGATAGGCTTTCTTGCATGGTGGGGGTGGTTTGGTCTTTTTGGACTATTTCTCCTCCTACCCTGTGCAGGAGTCGGGCTCCGCGTGCGTCCACCGCTGCAGTAGTCCCGCTCGACGCCGCCCGACGAGGATGGGGGCTCCAAACCCCAGCAAGGCCTCCATAAGGATTGACCTACCTCGGCGCGGATCCTCCTGCCCACACACCAGGGTTGTGCATGGTGCCATCGCGCCAGAGCCAATGGCGCAGGCCGCTTTTTGCTCCTCGGTCACCCCGACTGAGTCCTCTGTTGCTGCCGGAAATGCCCTAATGGCATCCTCCCTCCTGCCAACTCATGCTTCTTACACCCTGGCCCCATAGATTCCTCCCAAGCTAATGCCAATGACGCTCGATGCCAGGATTGGAGTCAACTGCGAGCGGACTTGGACAGCCACTACCCTTCACCTCGACGCTCAAGGTTGGCGAGCTCTCTGTCTCCTTCCCTTACCAGCGGCAAGACCCTGCCAAGTATGTTATTCACCGCCTTGGCCACTACACTATTTGTTGGGCGTCGTGGCGGGGATGGGTGAGATCTTAGAGCTTTCTGCAGAACTCAGGGTTGTCCGCCTAGACTGGGGCACAATGTGGGGGAGGGGCTCGGGATGGTTGCCATGCCTCCACAATCTGCAACCCTGCTGTCGATGTCCATGATCTCTATGTAATGCAAGACACGTCCAAAATGAGGGATGGCTCATCTTATATAGTATCGGGGTAGGGTTTGTAGAAGGATGGTGAGAAGGGAAGGATATGATAGCAAGCTTGGTATGTCCCCCTTTTATCGTGATATATCGGGTTGGTCCTCTAGGAAAGTCCCACTTTCCCCTTTTTCCGTAAAGAGAGTTATGGTCATGATATATTGATATGGGAAGGAGTTTCCCTACATCATAAACACTAACAAATAAACCACTTCTTTTCTATATTCCATTATTCATATATACCATCAAAGTACCTCCCCCTTTTATTGCCTTATATTGGCCTCCTTCACAATTATGGAGTGCCTTCATGGGAAAGTATCTTTTGTTGTAAAGAGAGTTTTAATAGATTTCCCATATGGCGACATTTGTAATCCAAAGGAAACATGCACAAAATAGATAGTTCATTATTATCTCTCTTTGCTTTATCCTCTAAATGAAATATAGGAACTCATTAATTTATCTCAATAATATTATATAATTGAGATTTATTGGGATGTCTTTTTATACAGACTTGATCTTTTAAGCATCTCATTAAAGCAAGTACCATTGCTTCATGAATCTTCCTTTCCCTCTCAATTTCTAGAATCCTCTTATTTTTCATTATTATTTTCATGTGTACCAAAATATAAATTGGAATATTGTTGTTTGATGTCTCTAACAATGTGTTGTCCAAGATGTCCAAATAATTACTCTTTTAATTATCTAAAACACTATATATTTTATTTTCTTTTTCTTGTTATTGGGCCCAATAGCCAACAAGGCCCACGAAATCAAACACACAAGGCTATTTATCAAAGGAATCTATTCAAACATTCAATATACAAAATCATACATTTATTTGGGGAAATTGCATTTCCACCCAAAAGAACCTGAAAATTGGGGTTGTAACAAGAACCTTGGTTGGACTGAGTTTTCTGGGACAATAGACCCATGTGTGGAATATGTGTGTATGTGAAAACTAGATATGTTTTTTGCCTAATGGAGTTATCAAATGACAAGAGGATTAACTATGCCATCTATATACTTAAAGGAGATGGTTAGTCATGGTTGTGTGGAGTATAAGACAAAGGATAAATACAATGATGACATGGATGGACTCTATGGATGAGTTTCACCTAAAGTATTTCCCTCCTACCTTTTTTTAGTTACACAATTAGATATCTAGAGAGCATTAGATATGGTAGTATTGTAATTGATGGGTATGAGGCAGATGATACACAGTTGGTTAACTTCTTTCAACATCCTGTACCAAATGACATAGAGAAATCAATAAGATTTCAAGTAGGTCTAAATATAAAAAATTTGACATAGTTTATCAGTGGTGATTTGAACGGAGAGAGAGAGAGAGAGAGAGAGAGAGCTTAAAGAGTTTGAGGATGCACCAAGTCGTTATGGATAATTTTGTAGTGTAGGACATAATAGTGGTGGACCCAATGGAGGTGGTGGATTCTTTTCCAAGATAGGACAAGTTCTTGGATGTTTTGGAAGGCAAGGATCTTGTTCAAATGATGTTGTGTCTTCCCATAGTAGGGGGTCGAACCTTGGAAGATGGAATGCATCACCTTGATGGGCGTTCATCAAGGAATTTGGGATCTTCGACATCAGTGTAGGTCCATAGAGATAAGAAATGATTGTATGTGACATTTGTGGTAGGGCACATCCTGGTAAATGTCAGGAAACTAATTTTCAAGGATATCACTATTCTGTACATATGGAATATTTTAAGTGAGACTGTTATAAGCTTGAAAACACACCATATCATAGTTTACAGTTGTAGTTTCTAACTCTACAGGGGCGGGCTCCATCTAGAGGATCGTTTTCATTAGTGGATTCAATCTCTAGAGAGGGAGAACCTAATACTAGTAGTGGACCGTGAGAACATTGTGGCATAGAGAGACTTAAAAGACATTTTTTCTCTATTATTCAACCAAAAGGAGTGGTCTCATTAAGAGTTGTCACAAGTGATATGATCCTCTTCAAACATCATTTCAGTTATAGTTTGAATGGATCCTGGTGGGACACATTTTATAGTACAGCGATCATTAATTATTACATAAAATCTTTTAACTGGGGATTTATCTTATGACTTGTTGGTAAGAGAATTGTTCGAAGAGTTTACATTCTTTATTGAAGTGTGTCCTATATGTCTTTTGTGCTTCTAGTGGGTATACAATAGTGGTTAATCTCATACCACAAACATCAACACTTTTTGAATTTTTTGGGTATATATTTTCTTGAGACATACCATGTCCAACTGGCTATTGGAAGAATGAGGCTATCTTTTAGGAGTGTACTTATGCCTATGTATTCATTGGAGATAAGGAAGTCTTGCCACATGCATACTATCAAATGTTGCAACTAATAAGATGATGAGGAAAGGGTGTGAGGCCTTTCTAGCACATGGGTGGATGCAAAGGCAGAGAAAAGAATAATTAATATAGGTGTTCCATTAGTGTGTGAGTTGTCATATGTCTTTCTAGATGAGTTACTAGGATTACCTCCTAATAGAGACGTTGAGCTTGATACATAGAGTTTACCTGGTACTCACTCAATAGCATTACTGGAAGGGATTGAAAACTTAGTTACAAGTATTCAATAAGGGTTTCATTCAACCTAGTATATCACTTTTGGGAGCTCCATTACGCTTTGTGAATAAGAAGGATGGAACTATGCACTTGTTCATAGATATAGGTAGTTAAACAACACAACCACCAAGAAAGGGTATCATTTTCCTAGATTGATGATTTGTTTGAGATCAATTATATGAAGCAACAATCTTCTCAGGGATAGATGATCTATTACTAGGTTACTGTTAGTTGAGAATAAATGCATCAAATGTACCTAAGTCAATCTTTAGAACAAGATATCGCCATCATAAGTTTGTAGTTCTTTTAGAGTAAAAAATTCCCTACAACTTTTGTTTACATGATGAATATAGTCTTCAGGCCATACCAAGATTCGCTTATAGTAGGGTTTATAGATTATATTCTAATATATACTAGAGATGAAAAACAATATGAACAATAGTCGAGGATATCCCTGCAGTCACTGAGACACATTGCTCTGTTCTATATTTTAAAATAGGTGAATTTTGGTTGGCAGAAGTTTTTTTCTTGGATAAGTCGTATTAATAGGAATCAGTGAATACCCTAAGAAGGTAAAATCTATTCCTCAGGGGAACTTGCCTACAACTCCTATTAAGATTAGAAGTTTTCTGGAGTTAGCCAATTATTGTAGTAGATTCTTATTGAATTTCATTGTACTAGCAAAACCTCTTACACTCTTGACAAGGAAGGATATCCCCTTTGTTTGGTCAAAATCATGTGAGAAAAGTTATTAAACATCAAAGAAGAATTTGAATACAACACTCATTCTAATTTTGCCACAGGATAACAAGAGGAATATGGTGTTTTCTGATGCATCCAATAAAGGTTTAGGATATGTTCTTATACATGAAGGAAATGTGGTGGCCTATGAATCTAGACTACATAAGAAGATTGAAGAGAATTATCCTACACATGATATGGAGCTGGAAGCGGTAGTATATGTCTTGAAGACTTGGTGTCATAACTCTATGGTGAGTCATGTTAGGTCTTTATAAATCATAAGATCTTAAAGTACATTTTCACACTGAAGGACCTCAGTTTGAGATAGCATACATGGTTAGAGAATATTATGAATCATAAGAGTTTAAAGTACATTTTCACACAAAAGGACCTTAACTTGGGATAGCATACATGGTTAAAGATTATTAAGGATTATGTTGTAACTATTGATTACCACCATGGGAAGGTCAATGTTGTGGTAGATATTCTAAGTGGAAAGTGTATACCACCTGCATAAATGTTCTCTTTGGCATGTGCAAAGAGAGACTTATTGGTTAAGATGAGAGAGATGAATATGTAGTTTTGTGTGTCAAAATGAGATGGTTTGATTTCACTGGTGCATCTCAAACCTACATTATATGATCAAAGCAAAGACCTGCAATAAATTGATAGTGAATTGATATAGAACATGCATGTGATGACAAAAGGTAAAAGGTAAAAGGTAAGACTTAAAAGTTTTAGATGATGGTTGGTGTATCAACATGAAAGATTGTGTAATCCAAATGATGTTGAGTTCAAGAAGCATATCTTGAGGAGGCTCACTCTTTTATGCATGTGATGCTAACATTTAACATCAAGATGTACAAAAACCTCAAGGATCTGCATTGGTGGCTAGGCATGACTGAAGATATAGCTAATTATATACCCAAGTGTGGTGTGTGACAACAAGTCTAGGATGAACATCAAAATCCAATGAGAAACATGCAACCACTCCCTATTCCTATATAGAAGCTTGAATATATTACCATGGACTTTGTGGTAGGGTTACCTAGAACATCACATAGTTTTGACTCTACATGGCTGATTGTGGATAGTCAGAGTAAATCCAGTCATTTTCTTCTTATTAATTCAAATTGATACGCACCCAAATTAGATGAAGTCTATACATATGAAGTAGTTAGACTACATGGAATACTAGTCACCATTATGTTTAGGAGAAATCCTAAGTTCAAACTAAGATTCTGGAATTAGTTATATTGTTCCTTGAGGATAGGATTGATGCCATGCCCCAAATTCCAAAATCTCTCTTAGACCATACAGTTAGGATCTAAGGTGATTAAGATCGCTAACACAAACATGTCTAAACTTTCTCTTTTTTATTATATACATAAGTTACGACATAGATAAAATACTTCATATGAATGTTCATCTCATAATCAGACCACGAGAACGTTTCTTATTCACCATTTGATAATTCCTCACATTTAAATACATAAACATATAATTTACAACCATTCTACAAGAAAGGAAGATCGTGCTTTGTATTTAACTATTACAACTTTTTTTCTCATGAAAGGACCTACAGTTGACATGGACTAATACTATGTAAATTTTACCTTAATATGCTACTAACATCCTTATGTGGTAGGACTCTTCTGAATCTGGAAGCTATCTCCATAATTAGCAAATTAAATTTAAAGTTATTCAATAGAGTGTGATCTACTAGCTCGGTGAATGGAAATTCACCATGTAGACAAGACAATATTTATATTCTTTATTAAGTATTTTTCAACACAATATGACATAAGATATTAAATATTAAACTATATGAGAAATGATGTGAAATTTATCTACATAGTAAACACTAAAAATAACTAAACAATACATCTCTAAATCTGATATCTAAATTCTAAATAACTGAATAATAAGTTTTTGAATCTAATTTATTAAATCTTTTAATCATTTATTAATGTCATAGACCCACATGAGATGTACCACAACATGTGGAAGCATCACAACAAGCTAAGATCTTACTATACAAGACTTAGAGTTGATGTGTGATTCTATGTCTACTAACTAGCTAACCAATCTGGGACATGTCTCGCCATGTCTAGCAGAGCACATATATCAGTTGGTTGAATAAAACTAGATTCATCGTGTAAATCCGAGTACTCATGTGGAGATTCAAAATACCCTGATTTAAACTACCTACATCAGTGGTTCAAAAAGGTCCAAGTCATTGTGTAGTAAGTAAACTAGATACCACCTGAGTCTCCAATTAATGTTGGATATATATCTGTAGTTGTAGTGAAAACTTGGTACCACACTGATCTAAGATTAATATTGGGTACCATTTTGTATCGCTAGAATCTTAGATTAATGTGGGATACCCTTTCTATAATTCAAGAGGTCATCCGCACTAGGCTTAACCGCTCATGCCCGACCAACACGTTCTGACTTCCTCTCTTTGATGCTACCAATACGTAAGTTGTTTCCTCCATTCTAGCATAGACCTACGCAAGGAGTCTATGGTGTTCATGGCATCTAAATGTTTAATGACTCTTTAGTTTTACTATTTAATGATTTATTACACTTTTCTTAGCTTTGGCCTATAATTGGATCATTCCTCTTTCATTTTGTAATCAATCTTGTATGTGTACAACTAAAAATCATATGTGAACACATATAGATATATCTACAACTCTAAAAAAGAAATAAACTTAGTTTCTATCACAACTCATTCACAATATTTAAACGTTGTATTTTACTTGCACTGAGAACTTTATATCACTAGTAGTGAGGATTGTATTTCACTTGCACATAATAACTTGAGCATATTTGAATACATGAATACAATTTGTGCTATAACAATATCATCTATCTTTCATGCTTGATGCTACTTGATCTTATTTAACTAACTTGTACTGGATTGTTGATATTAAAAAAATTATATTGCTTGAACTAAAAAAAACATCAAATAAATAACATGAGAAGGAATTATGCATTTTATCATATCATATTCATAACTGAAAGGAAATGAAACTATGTAACAGCATTTACTAGTATGTACTTAATTTTAAGGATTAAGGGAAAACTCAGATACACGGGTGCCTCTAGATTTCATTGTGTTTGTAATTCATACAAATCATATGCACGCATTACAAAGCTCAACTCATTCAATTGCCATAAATTTTTTAGATGTTTCAAAATACTATATGTATAAAATCAAATTAAGGCATACTAAACTAAGAATAATAAAATAGTAAATAAGAAAATACATATTCTTTATATTTTGGCTTAAGTTCTGTGAAAATTACTACTAAAAGATGAATTTCCACTCATATGGGTATAATCGTAGGTTATGGATCTTGAATCTAGGTTTGGTGTATCTCGATTTTGGCATACTTGGTTTGGATTTGCGCTAAAAGCTCCAAAATCACATGTAAACTTCCTAACTTTAGGTTTGTATCTTCCAATTGTGCCTACAAGAGGAAAAAGATGAAGAGAGAGGTAAAAGAGAACCTTTGGTTACTCCTATAGCAGAATTTGAGTAGGGTAAAAAGAAAGAAATAAGGAATCTATGGCTGAAAAATTACCACAAGCAATCTATGGCTAGGTCTTTGGTTATCCATGTTCTTTATGTTCTTCCCCAAAGTCACCTAACAGATGCCTTCTTGTTAGTCTTTTTTGTGATTTAGGAATCTAGTTGTGTGGATAATTGAAATAGAAATCTAATGGAACAAATTTTGTAGAATTGGGATAAGTATATCAAACGTTATAGTCATTTTCATGATTGGTTGTGATGGGCAACGGTAGCAACACATTTCCATCGGTAGGCAGTATGTCGGTTTGCACAATCAAAAGTCTAGAAATTCTATGTATTACTAAAATGACCATAAATTTCTCATTTTAACTCTAACTTGGTTCTATTTTTTCATTAGATTCACAATTTACTTCTCAATTTTAGAACAAAAGTTCAAAAAAAATTAAATGATAATTTATTTATTATTAATTATTTAAGTGTCTTTAAAATCTCATCCCACAAATATTTATGGGCTATTATAATGTCAACTAAGAATCAAATCACATTGTATGCTCAAAGTATATATTTTGTCTTAGCAAAGAATAACTTTAACTTTAAGTTAAATGCTTCGTCAACTAGATGTTCATGCAAGGTACTGATGATGTTGTAATCAACACTAAAGTTCTCACTAACCTGAAGATTTCTGAATAAGATATGAGTGGTAATAACATCTCCTCCTTAAGGAGTTTCATCATCAAAACTTACAAGTATACACAAATAGCATAATAATATTAGCTTTATATATATTAACTCGCACATCTTTCTTACTATGAGATTCACATCTACAATTTAGTCTTTTAAAGTAACAATCATGGTATAGTAAACCATCTCAAACGCATCGAGAATGTTTCTATGCCATACTAAGTAATTAACAAATTTTATACTGGGATATACTCTCTTGAGGTTGCACCCTTAGCTGGTACATTAATCTTTATTATATTATCTTCTACAACATATTATACTTATGAGTACACTATGTAGTAACAAAGGAAAGTATATTTTATCTACCTTTACCACACTATACTTCTAACCTTGAGGCCATGTAAACTATAAATATGAGTTAACATAAATGAGTTGCACTTCACCAGTCAAGAATGTGATCACAACTAATTATTAGTTTTATTGGATACATAACACACAAGTACTAGGGTAAAACTACTTTTGCATCATTGGAAATTCAAGTAATCAAAAAAACCTTGAGAACATACGCTATCCAGGATTATTATCAGAAGAGCATATCCAAAAAATCATCAATGCATGGTGCAGGCTTTCCATCGATATTCAACCAATTAAAACCCACCACTTATCCAACGAGTTGCATCATTGGTAGGGAACTCAAAAAACACATAAGGGTTACATGGTCAACCACTTCTATCACTTCTCAATCGATAGGAGGGTAGAACAACTCCTTCGGTCGTTAACCAACAAAGAGACAAATGAACACAGACCAACAAAAAAGGAGCTTTGTCGATCCTCAATCGATGAAAAAATAAGCACACTTTCATCGATTCTCAACATATGAAAAGGTCAACATGTGTCTTTCTTCTATCTATAGGAGTTCCATGACTCTTTTTTAGATATATTCACAAATGAATCTCCCTCATGAACTATGTTTAACTTTAACCAAAAGGTGACTAAATAAAAAAATGATCTTGATCTTATATTTTCTTTGATGTGGGACTCTAATATACCAATCGGCTGGGAAGACTAAATGCTTAGCATTTTTTTACTATGATATTGACATGTCTACAAGTATTTGTTACTACTGGATCTAGCCATATGTAACGACCCCGCCTCCTGGTAACCCCCAATTAAGGGAGACCCGAAGGTTAGAGCCGTTATTCAATTAACAGGATCAAAGGTTCGACAAATAATCAATAATAATTATGAAATTCTACTAACTAACTGGAATTTGGTATAAAATTAAAACTTTACTTACCTTTGAAAACTTCGGAAATCTATCTATCCAGAGCTTGAATTATTCTATTTAATCCTCCTTGCACTTTATTTCTTATTTCCATAATGTGTCACTTTACTGTTTGTTCTTTCAATTGTTGTTCCTAAAACGCCGACAAACAAAACGTCGGTCTATATATCGAAATATACTGGTATGTGGGAACAACCAAAAACTTGCAAATATGGCTAACAATATAATAATCATAATCAAATTAATTAACAAGCCAAATTACACTTTTTAGTATGACATTCTCCACCGCTTTTACCCTAACCCTGGCATACCCACCTTAGGGTTCCCTTTGCCAATGACTTAAGGCCACCTTCTCAAATCCGAGCTTGGTGCCTGGGGGTCACTCCTCATGCTGCCCACTAGTCATGCAATATCATAGGCCACCTTCTCATTCCCAAGCTTTGTGCCTGGGGGTCACCACTCAAGGTGTCCATTGGTCTACCCATCTGGGCCTGACCTTTGGCATCATCCATCAGGGTGGCATGTAGGTGCGAAAATACATACTTCTATTTTTAATGTGATAATCATAGTGACTTTACGATTTGCAAGTATGAGCATCCAACAGACAATTTGCATCCAATGCAATTAACCATCCAGAAAATCCTCGGGAAACTAAGACGGTTATTCATAATTAACCACATACCTGATCTGACAATTTGAACAGAAATATCCATGCAAATAAGAATCCAAGCAAGCAAGTATTTTCAACAAGATCCTGAAATAATCACGTAATTCCCTTTTTATTATTCATGTCATCAAGATCCATTAAACCTAGCTCGCTTCCTAGGGTTTCTAATTCACTTTTAGGGTTTCTATTGCAATTAGGGTTTCCCCTCATCTTTTACTATTATAAACCCTAATTGAACACAATTGATCACAAACCCTAATTATATCAACATCTAATCCTCAGTTTCGGATTAAAGGCATAATTAACCATTAAATAAGTCCATTAAGCCTATTTTACATTAAAGCTACAATTTTCATCTTTTTAATATATAACAAGATCATTATGCTCATTTATCGTCAATTCATAGTTCATTATGATCCAATTCACATATGAACTCGATTTGCCATTAATTCTACCTTTTATTCATGAGAAAACCCTAATTACTACATTTAGGGTATTTATCCACAAATTAAGAATTTTATTGCTCGAAATAGCTTAGATTCAGCATATTCCAACTTTAATCACGAAATTAATCAATTAAAGCCATTAATAGTCGAATTAGTCAACATTAGGGTTTCAAGGCCTATTAAAGCATATTCATGCACATGAACTTTCAATTAAACTAATTACGTGCAAGATTCATCTTTTTCGATCTTAATGTATCTCTTTACGATTAACAGGTCAATATCAACTTTAATCATTAGTTAAACCCCACTAATCACATTAATCATCCCCAAATAGGGTTTCTTTAATCATCATTACATTAAAGTTAATAAATTCCATTACTTTTCGAATTGCAATCAGAATCAGGCTTCAATTTTATTTTTATTAGATTCTCCTCATTTTTCTGAGAAATTTTCATATTTTGTATGTTCTCATCGGAGCTACCAATATTTATCTATGAATTTTGCATTAAATCGCTTACTTGGCCAATAGCAAGTTGTCATGTGACTCCTTCCATGCAATGTGCTCGCCCAAAAGGAAACATAACCAAATGATGCAAAAGCCCCTCCTTGAGTGACCAGTCCTTCAATACCTGAAAGGGTAGAACGGTCCAAAACCCATCCATCCTTCTTCAACCTCGAGCTGCCGGTTCGCAGCCGACATGCGGCCTTGGCGTGCTCTTCCTTGCCTCTCCTGGCCTCGATGGCCATCAGGGAGGGTGCGCTTACCCCCCCCATACCCTGGAACACGCAAAGCTTCTCCAACTTGTGGCCACAACGGCCGCGAGCAAGCCCAGAAGGTCTGCGGCTCAAACTACGTTGCAGCCATGATGCATGATCTTCTCCCACCTTTCCAAGGCGTGAACCTCCTCGGAACTCTTTCCCTGCCTCCGCCACATCGCCACGCGTCCAGCCACACCTCGACCCACGGCCGAGACGTCCAATCTAGGGAGGGCTAATGCTGCGATCTGCAGCTAGGTCACAGACCCCTTTGCAGGTTTTGCGCGGGTTCAGAGTAGGAAGATAAGGGCAGAGCTTCCTTAGATCACTTGTGGGAGCATCAGGCCACCATCTAGGACCCTCCTTGATCCTCTGTTTGCACCAGGGTTCTCCCTACCTCCTTGGTTAGGTTTTGCTCAAAGAAGAACAAGAAGAAGATGGGGAATAGAGAGAAACGTGTGGGATATCCCTTGGGGTCGACCTTGGGCTATTCCTATATATAGGAGTGAGTAGCAATGCCCTAGGACGTTCCTCCAAGAGAAATCAAGTTCTCTCCCATAAGAAATCCTATTCCTTCATGGAAAAGTAGTTCTTCTCTCTCTTATTTACTTCCTTGATATTCCTTATCTCATGGACACTTAGAAATATGAGAATTATTTCTTTCACTCTCTTTATACTTGCCTTTTAATCATTAGTCACGAAATTCAATTTTTATTTAATAGAAAATACTTCCCTTTTTATCAATACCACAAAATTCCTTAATAATGTCACATTATCCTTTTATTTTGCAAATTGGTATTTTCTCTTTCCTCTTTCTTCATTGGGACTCCTTGGATCCCAAGAAACTCTATTATTTCAAAATCCTTTTTATTGGATACTCATTTTCCTTCTAGATGTATTTAAATGCATTATTTCACATTATCTTGTTTATTTCTCATTAAAATATATCTTTTTGAGGTTTTCTCTTTATTTCTCTTTTATTTTCCTCATTGGTATTCCTTTCAACATTAGGAATCCTTGGGATATGAAATTCCACCAAAGATTACTCAATTATACCTCTTTTAACTTATTTTCCACATTTCATCAATATTTTCAATTTCTTTCTTAATAAAGAAATACTTAATTGATCTTTTCTTTTCTTATTGCTCTCTTTATGCAACTTTAGATTCCTTGGAACCCAAGAGACCCAAAATCCCTCTTTGGATTTTCCTTCTAGAGGTTTCCACATTTTTCTTTTCTCGAATATTCAATTATTCATTCACTAATTGAATTCTTTTGTTATTTGGGCCCAATAGCCAATAAAGCCCACAACACAATCATCAAGGCTATTGTAAATGAATTCCATTTATATCATTTGTTGTGCAGATATCTTTAATAGGAGAAATTATATTTCTCACCAAATGAACCCAAAATTGGGGTTGTAACACCATAGGTATAGGAACAATAGAAAAGTGACTAAGGGTAATAAGGACGAATGATAGTCTGGATGTACTAATACTACTAGCACCAACATATCTTATATAAGCATCTTGTCTAGTGTTTATGAAGTAGGATAAAAATGAGTACAAATCTTATCTAATAAGAATAGCAATATTCTTAATGTTATCACAAGGTTCTAAAGTTTTCAAGAATACACAGATACCAAGAATCAATGTATAAGGAGTAATATATGTTATTTTTATCTAGATATATGGATTTGGATTAGTATTCAACATTTTCAAAAACTTAACTCTCCATATTGTAGTTTCCCATAAGACCCTTTTCTTATAAACTTTCATTAATTATGTGGCATGTAAATTACTTATCCACATCTCATACCCCGTCATTCTCTACTTTTACCTTTAACTCAACTTGACTTTTGAATGTTTCTCTTATTTTCTCATTGGTTCACTTTCAATGTATATTTCTTTTTGTTTATTGTCAAGCATGAAATACAAAGATAAGGGTAATATGTATGAATTTGGAATTCTATCCCTTCAATATCTTCCTGCTAATTTTCTCTCATCCAACTCTAATTGATGAATTTTTATCATATATCTTAATTTTTTTAATATTTTCTCGCTCTTTACATCCTTTTTTCTTTCAAAGTTTACATTTTGTTTGAGCTTACCATCCAGGACCACCTTCCTTGTATAAAATTATAATATATTTCTTGCCATCTTTGTATCATATTCTATTTCATCAATCTAGCTTTATTGTCTTATTCTCTTTTTCTCCCTATTTTAAATGTGTGATATGCATTCTATGATTATATCTCTTATTATATATTAAATATTACAATTTAAATTTCTATTTAACATTCTACTTGAAAGTTTATCATTAAGATCAGCATGCGACATATCTTATATTCCACTTCATATAACTCATATACGGGTCAAACTTTTGTTTTCACTCTAAACTTCTATGTGGTTCATACCATCCATGCTCATGTAACTTACTCTTTTACTTAGCAATAACTTCATCTTTTCTAATCACATGTAGTTGCAAGAAGTCCATTGAAATCATCAAAGCAGAACAAATAATTACTTTGCAATAGCATAAGTTTCAAATAAGAGAAAAAATAATTATTTATAAAGTCACATATCTTCATATCCCAGTCTTATCACATAACCTTTCTCTTTGAAAAAGTTTAATCTTACCTTGACTATCTTTATTTCTTCTTGTTTTTTATTATGATCTCATATTTCATATGTTCAAGCAATACTTCTTAATTTAATGCTTCTGGTAAACTTCTTCTTAATATATCCTTCAACATTCTTCAACTCTTTTCCTCTTGTTCTTTCTTTACTCAACATTTTGAACAAAATTCTCAGTCACCTATACAATCCAGTTATGTGAACCCATTCTTTATTTGCCATTTCTTCATATGTATTTCCATCACCTTATTAAACATTTCATGTTTAGGATTATTCATGTCAGGTTGATTATCAAACTTTTATTTACAACTTAATTCCATACTACATTTTGTCTTTCTCTCTCATCTCAATTGCTTAAGTCTTTAATCTTGAAGATCTCAAATTAACCTAGTTATCATTCTCTTTAGACTCTTCCTCATGTGTTAAGCCACCAACTCTTTCATGTTTCTTGTTTTAAGGATTCCCTTCCATCCCAAACAACATTTCTTCCTAGATATTTTCTACAAAATTTCTACACACCCACCTTATCCTCTTTCTTTTTCTTTTAATACCTATCTTAGGGTTAGTTGACTCTATTTTATTTCTTTTTGTCAAGCCCAATGTACCAAGTGTTCTTAAAATCCCTTTCTAAATGCTCTTCAGCATCTAATATGCTACATACTATTCCAATCTTGAACTATATTAGTAATTCCTTTACATATCAAATTAGGGTTTCTCTTTTATGTTCAAATATTTCACACAATTACAAATTTTGATTTATTCTTAATTATTTCACCCATTCCCTTAGATTTCAATATATTAGCATATGCATATTCTCGTAGCATTCTTGGTTCACTATATCCATAGTTTATTCTTATTAAATTGTTAGTAGGAGTGATTGGATCCCAATAACCCATTCTACCAATTGGATCAGGCCAAACCTACAGTCCTGAAGCCAATAGTTACTCAACATTAACCAACTTCTATTTATATAAAATATGTGACAAAGGATATTTGCTTAAATAATCTCATATAAGAATAACTTTAGACCTACTACATGTCAAGAAAAATAAGTAATATTTGATGTATGAATGTACAGAAATCTTAACTAAACTGTATACTTCTGAAAATTGAAAACCTAGGATTTGCATAGGTAAGATCATTTATGTTCATCTTAAATAAATCAAAAGTATAAAATATAAGTCATGTCATATTCTATCTTTATGATCTTGTTCTAATGTTACTTTCTGGTCTTCTAACCCTAATACTTCTAGGATTTCTCTCCAGCTAGTCCTCCCCGTCCATACTTGGTCGGGTACATGGAAATGTAAATAAAGAATCTTAATAATGGTCAATCTAAGCATTCAGATATCACGTTAGGGTATCTAAATGCTCAGACTTTCCAGAGCTATAAACACATTACCTCCTAACTTCTGCACTTATGACTTTGGATCTAACGTAGTGGTCGCTGATGATCAAGCTCTGATACCGAGATGTTAGACCCTGAATCCCACAATCACCCTTAGACCCTAATCATATAGTTTAAGAAAGATTGTGGAATTCAGGGACTAACCATTACCGACTAGGAATTATATATTTACATGTATCTTGATTTAGTTTCTCATAAAATAATTGTAACAGATATTGGCACTACTTATATAAATTCATTGCATGAAGATTTAAATTATCACAGATATTGGCCAATTTCAAATCCATGTGCTTCATCACGTAAACATTAGGACACATGAGATGTCTAAATGTTATGTGCATACACTGATAACCATGACATATAAATGTGCATAGCTACTAACATACAAGGTACTAAAGTATGCAAAATATGTAGATAGAATTTCTACTAACAAACTGATAATGATGCCACTGATAAAATTACAAACTAGAGATTATATCCTAAATTGTATCTTGAATCAATGGCTAAATTTAGCTTAACTAAAACAGAAATTGGCACTACCAGCAAATAAATGCAAGGCATGAAGGTTTAAATTAGCATAGAGCTTGGCAAGTTCGTAACCAAATGCTACATAATGTAAATATATGGGCACATTGGATGTTTTCATGTTACGCACACACACTAACAACCATGGCATAAAAATATGCATGTCTGCTAACACACAACATACTAAAGTTTGTCAAATATGCAGACAACATGCTACAATAAGAATAACAAAGATTTCACTAACATAATCACCAACTAGGAATTATATCCTTAAATGTTGCTTGGTTTGATAGCTAGATTTAGCAAAACTGGATTAGAAATTGGCACTGTCAAATATAAAATCAAGGTAGGAAGACTTACATTAGAATGGATCTTGGAAATTTTAAATCTGCGTGCATCATCATGTAAACATCAGGGCACACGAGATGTGTGAATGTTATGCACACATGCATTAAAAATAATGACATATAAATGTACATGGATACTAACATACATGGTACTAAATTCTACAAAATACGGTGACAACATTTCTACTAGCAGACTAACAATGATGCCATTGACATAATTACCATCTAGGAATGATATCCTCAAATGTTAATTCATTAACTGACATAATTGAAAGCAAAATTAGCATTGCCATCATATAAATGCAAGGTAAGAAGATTGAAGCTACCATTGGGATTGGCTATTTTTTAATCCATGTGCCTCGTCATGTAAATATTAGAGCATGTTATGTGCATGAATGTTATGCACTCACACACTAATAAGGTACCCAAAATATGCAGATAACATGGCTATTAGTAGATGAAGAAACCAATGCCACAATCAACTAGGAAATGATATCCTCAAATGTAACATGAATGAGTAGCTAGATTTAGCAATGTTACATTAGCATAGAACTTCAAGATAGAAACTTTAAATTAGCATTGAACTTGGTCGTTGTTGAATGTTACTGACAGTATATTCATAAATATAGAACCTGAAATGGATCAGTTTTTAGACCAATGGAATATATGCATTTAATGCATATTATGTCCACACTTTCTACCCAAAACGAAATGATGGTTGTTGAACTTGACACTACAAGTATGAGAATCAGATAGTCAAAATCAACCCATTGTTTATCTACATAATGATCACAAGAGATACAAACTAGTGTAGTGGGCGATCTTTTACATGATGGCCATTGTGTATCTACACAATGATCATACTACTAGAATCAAACTACTTACTAATTAAACCCTGACCCTGACTCGTTTCTATTTCCCTCATTCTATAGCTAGAAAAATAGGGTGGATAGGGTGGTTGTTTAGCTTGACAACTAGTATATGCACACAAGACTCACAAAATCATCAAAAAAAAGATTGAAAAATTGGTGGATTGTTTTTGTGGGTTCGTCATTATATATACATAATGATGACAACGTGAAAAATAATACTTTCTAATTAATATATGGATCCTAATGTTGATGGTGATTGTGTCAATGTATGCTTCTCACAATATCTAGTTGTTATATGTTTAGCTGATGCTTCTCACAATATCTAGTTGTTATATGTTTAGCTCAACTACCTATTTAGCTGACATAAATATATAATATGATGGTAGCTAGAAAATTATAGTGGATGAGGTAGTATCAAGTAAAATCTTAAACCTAATACAATGGTGGATGTTGATATTCACAAAGTTTGTACCTACAAGCTATGTTGCTCAGTCTGGGATGAGCATCGGGCTGGGTTATACTGGGTTTTGTATGTCCCAAACCCAAACCCACATTTTAAGGCGGGCCATGGGTCGGGTTCGGGCCCGGATAAAATTAAAAAATATCAACCCATACCTGACCCATATAAGAATGTTGGGTTTCGGGCCGGATTCGGGTTTGCCCATATAACATCGAATGAGCATACCAAATTTGCTACATCTAACTTGCTAACATGAAAATTGAATTAGTATGATATGTATTTTGTGATAAACCTTCAAAAGAATGTATATATACTTTGTGATATGTAGCTAAAATATGTATATCTTAGTTGTGTGATCCTATATAGCAACGAAAAGGATAGTGAAAGAGTAACAAATCATTTTCTCGTACATGTGAATGTATGAGACTTAAAAAAAATCAATGGAGTCCACAATGTTGTGCCTTTTTGCTTCCTCATCCTATATGTATATACAATGAAATGGGTTTTGGAAGGGCAAAAGATCATTTGTCTCCTACATGTGGGCATATGAGCAAAAAGATGAACATAATCTACTATGCATTGAGCAAAAGATCATTTGTCTCCTACATGTGGACACAATGAGATCAAAACAAAGAAATCAAGTACACCTATTCATGTCAATGATGGTTATCTTACTAGTATGAATTCACTAATCATGTTTGATTGATTACATAGTATCCATGTTGTCATTGGTTAGGTACATACTACATATTGCATCAAGAAATTTGTATGTTTTTCTTTCAGGATAAAGATAGATGTATATGTATATAATGTACATAAAATCTAATCTGGGTATTCGGGTTTTCGGGCCTGGGTTTACCTCCGCCCGTACCCGGCCCAAATAAAATATGGGTTTAAATTTTAGGCCCGGCCCACCCATATTATAAATCGGGTTCGGGTCTGGATCAGGTTATGCGGGCTGGGTCGCGGGTCGAATCGGTCCAGCCCAACCCGATGCTCATCCCCACTCAGCCACATATCTAGTTTAATTAGTAGTGACCTTGGACAACGTGGATTGAACTTGCCTAATTATGAAAATAATGGTAGTACTATCAGTTCAAACCCAAACCATATAATAATAGGATACTTAAAAGGGTGATACTAGTGTGGTTGACATCGAATCCACTTGCTAAAAAACCTTTATATTTTCTTTCAAAACAAGGTATGTTTGGTAACATTGTATCCATCAAAGAAAAAAATTCATAAATTGTACAAAATACAAATTAGCTTACTCATGTAATCATATCATTATGTAAATCTATTAGTAAATAAAAAGCAATTTTTTAAAAGGCTTGAAGGAACCTAATTATGTAGATGGCATGGCAAATTATGGATTTGATTAGTACAAATAGAATTAGATTTCAACACATTAATATATATATGTACAACGATTTTCACAAAAAAGGCCTAAATGGACCTATAGTCGGACCAAGTAGGTTGTATGAAATTATTGGATTGATATCCACATGTGTTACCATGAAAATGGAGCAATAAATTTCAAACCTAGTGGGAATCAATTCATGGAGGTCTGGAAGAAGATGTGCTAGGGAAATAGGGTGGATAGGCGATATCAATCAAAACCTAAACCTAATACAAGAAAACAAGGTAATGGAAAAACATAGTACAAAAAAAATTAATTATATAAAAATGAAAAAATATGGTACAATAAAATATATTTAATTTAATAAAAGTAAAATTAGAAAAGGACATGTTATATGACTGAAATTTAAATATTTAAGTACATGCTGACAATGAAAGTGGACGATAATAGATGAGTTTTATCATTGGAGACAAAATTTTGAGTGGACAGAATGAGAAAAAGAAATTGATGTTGGTACAATGGTAGAGGTAACAAGTAAATCAGATGGGTAACACTATCTTGGTTTACATTGAATCCAACACATTACAGTGTATATTCTTTCCTTCCAACAAGATTTGCTTGGCAACATCATATCCATTCAGCGATGTAATTAACAAATAAATTTGAGTTTGAATTAACACTATAATAAGCTATTGAAATGGGTAAAAATAGTGTGATTGACATTAGAGATACATGTTAAGATAATCCAACAATTTCCTTTAAAACAAGGTTTGTTTGGTAACACCATATTCATAAGGGTTAAAATTATCATAAACTAGAATAAGTATAAATTATCTGACAATGTAAGCATAAGCGCTAGTTACATCATGATCAACTAGGAATGATATCCTCAAATAAGATATGAACCAGTAGCGAAATTTAGCATAAGTGAGAGAAAAACTAAAACTACCAAGACATAAGTGCGAGCTAGATTGATATAAATTTAGTAGAGAGATTGGTCATTTTTTGAATTAATGTGCCTCATCATGTAAACATCATTGCACATGATATGTATAAATGTGATGTGCGTACACAACCACAAAGTATCAATACATATAAATGTGCATAGATACTAACATACAAGGTAGGAAAGTCTACAAAATATGTAGACAACATTACTACTCATAGACTAAAATGATGCCACTGACATAAATGTCAACTAGTAATGATATCCTTTAATGTAGCATGAAGCTAAATTTCGCATAAGTGAAAGTAAAATCAGCATTTCCAACATATAAATGCAGCGTAGGAAGATTTAAATTAGCATTGAGCTTTGACAATTTTGAATCCATATGCCTCGTAATGTAAACAACAAGGCACATGAGATGTCTATATATTAAGCGCACACACTAACAATCATGACATACAAATGTGCATAGCTACTAGCATATGAGGTAATAAAGTCTACAAAACATGCATACATCATTGCTACTAGTAGACTAGCCATAATGACATTGATATAATTACGAACTAGAAATGATTTCTTCAAATGTATCTTGATCCACTGGCTAAATTTAGCATAATTAAAAGCCAAAATGGAGTTGTCATCATGCACATGATATGTCTGAATGTTGTGCACACACACACACACACACACGCGCACTAATAACAACGCTAAAATTAAGTATGCAAACAAGTAATTATCGTAATTACATGAGATGTCTCAATGTTATGCACACACACTAATAACATGAGATGTGTATTTTGGGCAATGTCTATTGAATGTGGATAGTTAAGTGGTAACCAAGGAAGTAACAGGTTCAAACATGCACAATAGACCTAAACCTAAAACGGATTCCAAATTAATTCATACCAAATAAATGCATCCCAAATATACATGAACCTAAACCTAAAAGATGCATTGCAAAATTAGTGTGTCAAACTTAATAACAAATAAATAACTCAATGCATACCAAATCACCCAATTCAGTGTGTGTTAAATTTATTAATGCCACTAACATCAAACTCAATCAGCCATACCTAATGTATCCCACCAATAAAGTCTTCAAATGACCAGACAAGATATCAAATAGTAGATGGAGAAACTAATGTCACTGCATTGTAATCAAATAGGCATGATATCCAAACTTGAATTAGTAGTGTGGCTGAAAATGTGGATTAATTGTGGACAATACAGTAAAAAGTTGGACACATAATCGGTATGTCATGAACAATAAATGTAAATCTAAAACTTATTCCTAATATAAGCATCCTAAATAAACCTAAAGTTAAACCTAAAACTAAAACTAAAAAATGCATCACAAATCACTGTGGCAAACCACATAACAAATATATAACCTAATGCAGGCCAAATTATCCAAATTAGTATGTGATAACAGCATCCCAAATCAAAAACAAGAAATAACAAATGTCTTATCATACCATCATACTACACACAAATGTTTCAAAGTGGCTCAAACCTCATTAGAAATTGAGGTCAAACTGATTCGTCTATCGGAAATAAGGATACATTACGAAATCATGGAAAACATGGAAATACAAAAGTGCCAAAACCACTAAAAGGTATGACTAAGCATAAAAGTAGACATGTGGAAGACAATATGGAGATCAAAAGTACTATGATCTTGCTTGATATATCCAACACCAGCAATAGAGCAAGCTTCAACAAGAAAATCAAAAAATAGAGCAAAATGGCAAATCAAGTCTCAGACGCATAAAGTGAGCTTACAATGAGGTTTCCTCGTCGTGAAGATCAGTTGTATGAATGATCATAAAGAGGCAATTTGACAAGAAGAAGTGCTAAACTAGCGATAGAACGAAGATGCATATGCAATTTCTAAATAGAAGAAGAGACATGTAATAATAGAAAAAGTAGGGTGGTAGGTGGTGGTATGGTGAGGGAAGAAACAACACATGGTGAACTAGGGTTAGAGCGGCTTGATACATAAAACTATATCTCTAGTTGTGGGTTAGGGTTTTGGATAGGAATGATGTAGCAAGAAATAACTATTGGGGTTAGAGAAGAGCAATAACTATGATAGGTACTACAACCATGCCAACCACAATGGAGATACCTCCCGTAAACATAGTCGGTGGTTGACGAGAAAAGGGGTTGACAAGAAAAGGGGGAGGCAACAATGCAGTATAATGTGAAGCCATGTGTGGGAGTGAGAAAAGGGAAGAGTCGAGGAGAAACAACACATGGAAAACTAGGGCTAGGGCAGCTTGATACACAAAACCATGTCTCTCGTTGTGGGCTAGGGTTTTGGACAGGAATGATGCAACGAGAAATAACTGTTAGGGTAAGAAAAGGCAAATAAGTATGATCAGTACTACAATAATATCAACCACAATGGAGATTCCTCCCGTCGACTACGTCGGTGATGGAGAAGAAAAAGGGAGACAACAACCTAGTATTGCGCAAAGCCATGCGTAGGTGTGAGGAAAGGGAAGAGACAAGGAGAGGAGAGGGGTTGTCGAGACTGGGGGAGGAGGGGTTTGTATCTTTTGTTGAGGTGGATCGGATGGCATATGACTCGACTACCCTCAAGCAAAAGTCAAGCCCTAATCCAAGATAGAAACCTAATTCAGGGGGGTAGGGATAGAAAAATCTAGATAATGGGTTCCCTTGGGGTAACGAGTCCATAATCAAATTTTATGCCTACCGTTAATTCCGAGTAGACAATGTTAAGTTGCACAAAAATACAGAGACCACCCCGGTTACAAGCATTTCCAAACAAGACCCACAAGCATCTTAGGGGCTTGGGCACAGTATGGATGCCATAATCTTGGACTTAATACAGACATTATTAAAATGATTTGCCATAATCTTGGCCATAATCCTAACACAGATATTATTGAAGTGATTTGCCTGGAACAAAATAAGACCAGTGGGCTTATTCTTTCTTGGGGTTTTAGTTCAACGGCTTTGAGCACTCCTCTGTCGAGTAGAAGTGCTTTTGGGTTTTTGATGTGGAAATGAGTTGCGTTGTCCTCTACATTTGGCACATGTTAAGGTAAATCATGCAAACAGGGCACAGCCAGCAAGTAACTACAATTCCACATGAATGGCTCCGGGTGACTGGTTTGTTCAACACAGTTAGCACGAACACATCTTTTCTATCTCCTCTTATGAATGCTTGGTTTCAAAGATCGGTCATGGGCGAGTGTATTTGTTTCAGTCATTTCGGAAGGCAAATTATCTGTTTGCATCTCTCCTTTTTCTTTTCACACACTAGGGGGTGAGATTTCTCATATTTTCTCCACATGATGAAATATTAATATTTAAGAAAAAAATACACATCCCCACCATACGTGCCCGGCCTCTGGTTCAGCAGTTACTCTCCATCTCATCGTTCGGTTATATTGGCACGCACACAGCACGCATGTTGTCTTGGTTTCAGTTTCAGTCCACGGATGCAATGCTGCCTGCCTAGTAGTTGTCACACGTCATGCCTTAGCATCCTTGGTCTAATTGCATTACCGCAGTATGACTTATTTCTAATTTTAAAACTCTTATATAGACTGTAATAGTGGTTACAGGGCGTGATGGAATTCGATGATGTAGAAATAATATAAATTGCACGTAGTTGCCATAAATTGGTTTTGTTTATGCTACTCCGGATAAAATAATTATGATAAGTTCAGACCAAGCTGTCAGAACCTCTTCAAACCAACCACTCTTATCTCTAACATTTAAGAAGCTGTGTTATCAAAAATACCCGTACAAAAATATCTGTGTCGATTACACCGTAAAGACATATCTGCGCCTCTATCCCCCTTAACCAAACAAGCAGTAAGAGATACTTCACATGATATCGTTATTTATTATATCTTGTAACATATATCATTAACTATTATATCTTGTAGCATAGGGGTCAAGTCTCCAAGCGAAACTGGCGTAAACGGGTGGGCGATCAATCAGATGCTTTTCTTCATGTGTCAATTCCCAATCAAATATCTGCATGTTCTCGTTCATTCTTTTCCTGTTGAAGCTCTCCGGAATGGCACTAACATGTTGTTCATATGCCCATCTTAAACAAATCTGAATATCCAAAAAATGGAGATGGGGTTGAACCAAATCAATAGGATACTAAATATGACGAAACTTGCCAATGAAACTGATGAAAGTAGTTTGGAATGTTAAATTGTTTTTTGATGAACTATAAGTGCATGAAAAGGGATATGATGCATCTTTAAGAGGACATTTAGGAAAATGTTAAGTAATACGTTACCGTACTTAAACTGGTTATACAAGGACCTAGATTTTGATATTTTACACTGATTCACTCCAAATAAAGCATAGTTCTTATCTACTCTTGTACAGGTCTTAAAGGAAGGATTGAGATTTTAAGAAGTTGTGAACATTTGAATAGAAATTACTTGGAAGATGAGATGTTATTGAGCATATAGTCTGGTAAATGGGTAGTTGCAATCAAACACAGGCTAAAACCAAGTCAAAATGGATTTTTCAGTTTTTGTTCTTAACAGAAATGATTTCTTAATTCTGATGGATTATTGCTTTGAGCACCTGATCATATAGTTTGGTAGGTTGGCATTAACAGCTCATACAGCTGATCCAATAGTTCAACCACCTTACAAAAAAGCCCAAACAGCTGACTGTTTGCAGGCAGAGAGGCCAACAGTCGCCCACAACGATCCGGTTTTTCACTGCACATGTTTTCTTTCTTCCTACGATCAGCAACAACAGGCAACTGGCAATCCTGGTTCTTTTTAATTGCAAGGAGATCTTGTTGAGGAGATCTTATAGTCAGGAGCCGTGATCAGTCCCATCATGCTTACCTCACAGCTCTCTGACAACTAAATATGAAGGATGAAGACCAGGCATATCTCTACCAAGACAGCAAAAACGGTAGGCGCTAGAGGCTAGTGTTGTCTGAATGTTAAAAGAAACCTAGTTATCACAATGTTATTTAGGAAAATGGACACGATAAGTTCCCACATGTAGGTTTACAGGGAAACAACCAAAGCAACATATAGTTAGCACTTCGCAAAGTCTGTTTAAGCTAAACACGTTATGCAGGGTTCCTCTGCAACTAAACCAACATGGTATGCTAGATCTTAACGTGTTGGCTTCTCTGTTTAAAATTTGTTAGTATGAGTAGTTATTGGCCTTAGACCCATTGTCGACTGTCGTTATCTTTCGTGATGACGTTACTCCTTGGTATACTTCAGCATCCATTTGCCCACTTAAGTTTCCATGTACTCTCATGTACTCCTTTATATAGGAGAGCCTTTATACCCTTATTGCTCTCTAACTCATTTACATGGTATAAGAGCATAAGGCTACCACTCTAGATATGACCTCCCTCTCCCTTCCAGCACACCCAGCTGCCACTGCCGCCGCCACCACCAGGTAGCACTAGTAGCGTCGAGCCGGCTAACAAGCGGTCAGCCGCCCACCCGCTGCCACCGGGCAGGAGCCGACGAGCAGGCCAGCAGCCTGTGCCGCTGGGCAAACCATCACCGCTATGCAGCAGCAGCTCCACCAGGCTTCACGGCGCCAGTCGGGTGCACCACCGCAGCCACGCAGCAAGGGCATGCGGCCCACTATCATCATTGGGCCCCCTCCATGGCCTGAGTGATGTTTTCTCTTCTTCCTGGTCATCCTCTGTTCTCGTTTTCCCCTTTTCCGTGTAAAATAAAAACTTAACAAAACAAAAGACTCTTGGTGCTAATATATAAAGCATCTAAAAAAGAGAAGGGGGCAAAGCAATAACTTTTCCTCCTCTCCATGTGGTTTAGGGAGCGCTCAATATGCTAAATTAGAGGCTTTTATGCTTTCTGATGGAGCTAAGACTTACACCAAAAGATTGCTCTTCCGATGGAAGTCCTAATGTGCACCAAAAACCCTAGGGAGTTGATGTTCTCTCTAGGTTTACCTACAACTGGTGCTAGATAAATGCTCCAACCCCACAAGAGTGTGGAAGCCTTATCATAGTACAGATTTAGGATCGAACCCAAAGGACAACGTTAAGAATCTGGGTGTCTTTATCTCGTTTCGTCTCGATCTAAGTTAATCATCTATGACCAAAAGTTTGATTTGAGTTATTTAACCTAAAACATGCAAAAGTAAAGGCAAATATAAAAACTAGTTAAGCTTTAAAATCTAAGATTAGCAAATGATGACGGATCACTGGGGTGATGTGGATGTTCACCACCACTACACATTCATTGCACCTGAACCAACATAGCAAGACCTGCAAGCAAGATACATGGATGTTGTGCAATGTCGATGTCTTTTATGACAAGAGCATTGCACGCATCCTTCACGGGTTGAGTAACTCTCATCCGGTACATATCTACGTGTCAATGAAGATATGTAGTCTCCAAAGAGAGAATCTTACTCAACCTCGTGAAACGTGCATCGAAAAACTAACAAGCGAGCGATATTATCAATTTGATTAGTATCCTTATAGACTATCCCTCTTTTGAGGACATAGCTACGAGAAACGTGGGAGTGTTGCAATGCCAGCCATCTCCGAACGAATGGTCACTTACTTTGCATCACTCCCTTCACAGAGTGTGTTCGTCGACCTATCAAGATTGTACTTTCATACATCAACTGATTCCATTTCATAGTATGAAAGTACAACGATGGAGGTGAGTTTACTCCACTCTTTGAAAGGCGTTCCTAGATACCGAAACAGATGTGTGGTGGATACACACATCAAGAACCAACGCTAAATCGGTAATCGAGTCTCAAGAGTAGACGTAGACAATCCCCAAAAAAAAGACAATAGATCATGCAAGAAAGCGGCCAACATTCGAGCATACAATGAAACGATTAGCATTGAATCGGAAAGATAACATTTTTAGGTACAGATTACAAAGCATGGGTAGCGGGGCTAGTCCCCGCGCCCCAGTGAATTACACTATGCGCTCCTCATAGAGGGAGCAACAAAGAAAGAGAAGAGAGAGAAAGAAAGCATTGTCTGAGCAGAAGAGTAGATCTGTGACAACCCTGTGTAGATCGTCGCAGTCTCCGGGACTGCTCCGTCGTGGTTGATGACGTCCGTCTCTCCGCCTTGATCCTCGTGTCTACCTCCGAGATTGCACAGGTAGAATGAGGGTGAACTTTGGTGGAACAATGGTGGAGGTGAGCTTGATGGAGAGCTTGGTGGAGATGAGATGGTAGTGGAGCAGCCTTGCGGCCTCCCGGATCTGATCCCAGTCTGACAGCCTTTGGTCGTGGTGAGATAGATCTCCAAGACCATGCCTCTACCCTTCTATTTATAGGCTTTGATTGGTTCTCACGGTTTTGGCGTGAGTCCACTTCAAACGGTCTTGCTCCAAACGGTCTTGGGATCGATCGGTCTTGATCCAAACGGTCTTGGGATCGAACGGTCTTGGGACCGTATGGCTCCAAACGGTCTTGGAACTGAACGGTCTTGCTCCAAACGGTCTTGGGATCGATCGGTCTTGGGATCGAACGGTCTTGCTCCGAACGGTCTTGGGACCGAACGGTCTTGATTCAAACGGTTTTGGGACTGAATGGTCTTCAAACGATTTTCGTTGTTCAAACGGTTTCGTTGTCCAAACGGTTTGGGATTGTTTGGGCTCAAACGGTCTTGGGACCATATGGGCTCAAACGGTCTTGAAACCGTTAGGGAAAACCGTTTGGGTGAAATCGGTTGGCCAAGATCGTTAGAGTCAAGGCTGTTGGGGTCATGACCGTGGGCAATGGTTGAGGATGATCTGCGGAGGAGAAAGAAAATGGGTAAGGGTAGGATGAGATCAATTAAGCTGAAAACTAGGGTAATTAGAACTAGTAATGCAATATTTACATGAAACTAAGGAGATACTTAGAGTAAACCAAAACAAGGGTAGATCAGTCGATATGAGGCACAAAATCCCTAGAATTGGCGACTGTGAGGATGAATCTGGAGGATTCATCACCACCGAACTTAAGCGGTGCTCGTCCCGAGGAACGAAAAAGCCTAAGACAGTCGCCAAAAAGCTCGTTCCTCTCGTTATTACCGCATATTCGTGCAAATGTCAGAATTTTCACGAAAATGAGAAAAAAAGGAGGCGAAACAAAATTAGGGCAAAAATGTCAGAAATCCTTTGAATTGGTGACTGAGGATGATACTGGAGGATGAATCTGGAGGATTCATCACCACACCGAACTTAAGCGTTGCTCGTCCCGAGGAACGGAAAACTTAAAACAGTCGTCAATGAAATCGTTCATCTCGTGATTGCCTCATCCTATTGTCATTTTGTTCAAGCCTCAGATCGATACAGCATCAAGGCTTCCTTAGATCACAGAATACATCTTATGATATCCTCATTTCTGAGTTCACTTTACTGAAGTATTTGCTTCTCATTCTTTATTGTATCAGTCATGTTTAAAAGTTTTATGAGACTTTGAAAAGACCCACGGAATCAAGCAAACATGTATATGATCTGTCACTGGTGTTTTTAAGAGAATGGTTGAAATGGAGGCAATTGGGGTGGCAGTAGGTTGAAAAAGGGACGAATAGGGGTGTGGTCAAGAGATAAGAGTCTCTCCTGTAATCGATTCGAGACTCTTATTATTGGTGGATTCATCAAGATACTTTGAATGTTTTGTGCACAACTCTGGTTGACTTAGCCTTACACCCGATTTTTTTCTAAAAATAACTCAGAAGTGTGTATAGGTTGGCTTAAGGCTTTTGGCTAACTTACCTCTTCAAGAGGAGGTAAGGGGACATTTTAGGAGCCTTAGGGTCTCACTACCGGGCTCGACACATCTGCCTTTATGAGGGCAGCTAATGTACCTGCTGGGCAAGACCTTTATCGGTTATCCTTATTCAGGGCACAACTCTCATGCTTTTATTCACACTCTGGCTTTTATTCATTCTCACTTGGCTTAGGAGAGAGGGTTTTTTTTGTATATTTGGGCTGCCATGCCTCTTTTTGGAATCGGGGTAGATTTTTCACCAACCTCGGTATGTGCACAATCATCATTGTATACTCTTTGAATCGAAACGAGAAGGTGATACGCCCCTGTTATGTATTGAGGGGTATGGAAGAAGCGGTAGTGGAAAAAGAGGTGTGATGTACCACACCGAACTTAGAGTTCGGCAGAGGTGTGGTTTACCACACCGAACTTAGAGTTCGGCAGAGGTGTAGTTCACCACACCGAACTTAGAGTTCAGCAAAGTTCTAGTTTTCACTAGAAAGGAGTGTGGCGTGCCACACCGAACTTACAGCTTTGGCATGATTGGTGAGCGGAGGGGTATGAAAATGAAGGAAGAAGTGAAAGAGAGTTCGGATCATGATGTTGTTTCCTTAGCGATTCCATATGACGGGTTCCTTTTCTCCATCACACTCTGCTCAAAAAGTGACAAGATAGAACTTCAAATGAGAATTCCATACCACATATCCATTAATCAGTTAGAGGCATGATGCATTTGATATGTCTCAGTCTTATTGAAGCTTATCATCTTTTTAAGGATATGACATTAGGGTTCTTAGGCTATACAAGATGAAATCATTTATCAGCTAGTTTTAAGCATTTGTTTCTCATGGATTTGCAACGAAAAGAGGTGATGACCATAGATTCGAAAAGCAAAAGTCGGCTAGATAAAGGCTTTATTTTTAGAAGACTACGAAAATGCGGAAAAAAATACGAAAAGAAATTAGAATGGAAAAATAGAAAGCAGTAAAGGTAGAGGATGGAGTGAGAGTCATACCACCCGCCCTCCACCTCGAACTTATGAGTTTGCACGTTTCTGAACAAATACTAGGTTCGAGATGGAGGGGAAGGGTTGTGCAGTGTTAACCAGGCGGTCCTCGTAGTTGGAAGAAGGTCCGGCGAAGATGTCTCATGATAGTCGGAACTGAGAGCGAGGAAGTGGCACAGACAACCTATTGGCTGGGTGGTCGTGGTAACTCGAACAGGTTTTCTGGACGACTTGGATGTACATTTCTTTCACCTCTTTGTCCGTCCAGAAGAATCCATAGACCTTCCTCCATCAACGGGGGAGGTGGAATACAAACAATTGAGATTGGAGGACTAGGCGAATATTCGAAGTCATGTCTATTTGTGTTCTCCAGTTGTGGCTCGCCCTCGAAGTTCAGAGTCAAGTTGCCCTCTTCATGATCCAGAGCAGTTGATAGAGGGTCGGTCGGCCACTTGAACTTCTTGTCCCGGATCAGGTGGCGGATCCGGTTCAGGCTTCATTTCATCACCCGAATTTTCTTGTGTAGGGTGTGGTAGCCAGGGTGATATTTCTTCATCAGGGGGATTGCTCTGAGGATCATCATTTTGATGACATGTGTCCTCCGGAGGGTTATCATTATCAATGTTGGGGTCGATAGGAGCAACATTTCATTCCAAATTTAAGGTGTTGTTCAAATTCTTCTTCGTTGTGCACTCTTAATTCGTCTGAGCAACTAGAGGGGGATTCAACAGGTAGAACGAGCTCTTGTTCGGATAAAGGAATCATGAGAATCTAGAGTAGAGGATCCAGTGACGTCTCTTCGCGGGAAGGGTTAGCCCATGGCATATCGTTTTGCGGACTAGAATCATCCCACGAATCTATTTCTTCGATATTGAGACGAATATACTCCATTCCTGAGTCAGGTTGTTGTTCCAATTCTTCCTTATAGCACTCTTGTTCTATTAAGTGTTCGGGAGAAGTTGTTATGGGAAGAATGAAACCTTGTTCAGGTAATGGAGATGTCAGTCTTTTGTATATTTGGTAGCTCGAGAGGATCTTCTTTGCAAGGGAGAGTGGCCATAGGAAGATTTTTTTGTGGCTCAATGTCTTCCTGAAGGTCCTCCTTATCATTACAAGGGTCTACGGAAATATCGTATTCCATTTCAAAATCAAGAGACGGTTCATGTTTCTCTTCATAGTGCACTATCAACTCGTTCAAGTGACTAGAAGGAGATTCAATAGAAAGATCATGCTTTTGTTCGAGAACTGGTTCCGTCTGGACTTCTTGTAGAGGTAGTAGCTCTGGTAACATCATTTCATAGAAAGGATCGGTCATAGAATCGTCGTCTTGAGACCCATCATCCTCCCATGATTCTTTTTCATCATCATTGGGGTCAGTGAGAATGGTATGGTCCACTCCAGAATCAAGATATTGATCAGTCTCATCCTCGGAGTCTGTTCCTAGATCAGCTGAATGATCAGAAATTTCTTCATAAGGACAAATCAGATCTTGTTCCAGTAATGGAGACATTTGAGTTTCTTGCATAAAAGACATCTCCTTATCTGAATCAGTCACATATTCATCTAAGTCTGACTGTGAAGGAGTGTAGAGTTCTTGTAACGTTGACCCTTCTTCATTGGAATTCACCAACAAGACAACTGAAGTTGAAGAATATTTGTCGTATAGGGAGTCAGTCATTGCTGATTGCTTCTCAATATGTATGGTTGGATCTGGGTCTGTGGGGGAAGAAGGTGGGTAAATACCGAAATTTATTCCCAATTGATCTCCCGACTCTAGAAAAACTTCATATTAGCCAATCAATTTTTCATCTAAGGGAATAGTGCAGGAGTCATTTTCCGAGTCGGACCTTGGCTCAGAGAATGATTCTTTTTCTTGTGATACTGTGGAGAAATCATCCTCGGGTTCAATCATTTGCTCTGAGGATGATTCCTCTCCCTGTACTGCTGCTTGAAGATCATTGGAAGGCATATCCCACATGATTTCGTAATCATCATCATAATCAACATGTGGACTAGGGATGTGCTTAGTTGAAATTGGTGGTTGTTCTACATGTTGGTCAGAGGCGTTGACAAATTGTGTAAGTTGATTAAGATCGGCTATCAACTTCTTGGTCGCGGTTGTCTGATCGGCTAGTTGTTGAGCCACCGACATTTGTAAGGCACGTAGTTCTTCCATTAACGTACGTTGATCTCCATAAGAAGGCTCTTCGCTGCACCCGTTGGGTTGATGTTGATAATAACTCTCCTCATCATAGTATTGATTTGCATTGCTTTCCAGGTTCCCTCCTACATTGCAGTGTACGCCTTAAAATCCTCCATAGTTAGGTTTTTCGTAGTAGCCTCCAGGGTGATACGGATTATAACTTGCGTTATATCCGTAGTTGTATGAAGAGGTTGCTTTGAGTTTCCCAATTATACGATTCGTGATTACTTGACGCAGAGCCATCACGTAGAGAGGGGGGACGTTGAAGCAGTAAATCGATGTATGAGAATAGTCACCACATAGTTGACATCTAACGGTTGGTGGTGTCGACTGCTTCATTTTGAAGAGAGTTGGTACCTGAAATCAAAGAAAGAGTTTATCAGGGTTGACCAACCACTTCAAATCCAAGAAGATATGCGAGATTAAGTCCTTCACTTTTTAGGTTTTTGAAAAGAAAATGGAAAACCCTAGAGAAACCTAAGTCGACACGAAATTCGGAAAAGACGATTCTTACACCGTTGTCCCCGGCAACGGCACCATTTTTTGATGGAGCTAAAACTTACACCAAAAGATTGCTCTTCCGATGGAAGTCCTAATGTGCACCAAAAACCCTAGGGAGTTGATGTTCTCTCTAGGTTTACCTACAACTGGTGCTAGATAAATGCTCCAACCCCACAAGAGTGTGGAAGCCTTATCATAGTACAGATTTAGGATCGAACCCAAAGGACAACGTTAAAAATCTGAGTGTCTTTATCTCGTTTCGTCTCGATCTAAGTTAATCATCTATGACCAAAAGTTTGATTTGAGTTATTTAACCTAAAACATGCAAAAGTAAAGGCAAATATAAAAACTAGTTAAAGTTTAAAATCTAAGATTAGCAAATGATGATGGATCACTGGGGTGATGCGGATGTTCACCACCACTACACATGCATTGCACATGAACCAACATAGCAAGACCTACAAGCAAGATACATGGATGTTGTGCAATGTCGATGTCTTTTACGACAAGAGCATTGCACACATCCTTCACGGGTTGAGTAACTCTCATCCGGTACATATCTACGTGTCAATGAAGACATGTAGTTTCCGAAGAGAGAATCTTACTCAACATGGTGAAACGTGCATCGAAAAACTAACAAGCAAGTGATATTATCAATTCGCTTAGTATCCTTATAGACTATCCCTCTTTTGAGGACATAGCTACGAGAAACGTGGGAGTGTTGCAATGCCAGCCATCTCCGAACGAATGGTCACTTACTTTGCATCACTCCTTCACAGAGTGTGTTCCTCGACCTATCAAGATTGTACTTTCATACATCAACTGATTCCATTTCATAGTATGAAAGTACAACGATGGAGGTGAGTTTACTCCACTCCTTGAAAGGCGTTCCTAGATACCAACTCCTTGAAAGTACAACTGATTCCATTTCATAGTAGGAAAGTACAACGATGGAGGTGAGTTTACTCCACTCCTTGAAAGGCGTTCCTAGATACCGAAACAGATGTGTGGTGGATACACACATCAAGAACCAACGCTAAATCGGTAATCGAGTCTCAAGAGTAGACGTAGACAATCCACACAAAAAAGACAATAGATCATGCAAGAAAGCGGCCAACATTCGAGCATGCAATGAAACGATTAGCATTGAATCGGAAAGATAACATTTTTAGGTATAGATTACAAAGCATGGGTAGCGGGGCTAGTCCCCGCGCCCCAGTGAATTACACTACTCGCTCCTCATAGAGGGAGCAACAAAGAAAGAGAAGAGAGAAAAAGAAAGCATTGTCGGAGTAGAAAAGTAGATCTGTGACAACCCGGTGTAGATCGTCGCAGTTTCCGGGACTGCTCCGTCGTAGTTGATGACGTCCGTCTCTCCACCTTGATCCTCGTGTCTACCTCCCAGATTGCACAGGTAGAATGAGGGTGACCTTTGGTGGAACAATGGTGGAACAATGGTGGAGGTGAGCTTGATGGGGAGCTTGGTGGAGATGAGATGGTAGTGGAGCAGCCTTGCAGCCTCCCGGATCTGATCCCAGTCCGGCAGCCTTTGGCCGTGGTGAAATAGATCTCCAAGACCATGCCTCTACCCTTTTATTTATAGGCTTTGATTGGTTCTCACGGTTTTGGCGTGAGTCCGCTTCAAACGGTCTTGATCCAAACAGTCTTGCTCCAAACGGTCTTGGGACCGAACGGTCTTGATCCAAACGGTCTTGGGATAGAACGGTCTTGGGACCGAACGGTCTAGCTCCAAACGGTCTTGGGACCGAACGGTCTTGATCCAAACGGTCTTGGGATCGAACGGTCTTGGGACCGTATGACTCCAAACGGTCTTGGGACCGAATGGCTCCAAACAGTCTTGGGACCGAATGGCTTCAAACGGTCTTGGGAACGAATGGCTCCAAACGGTCTTGGGAACGAATGGCTTCAAACGGTCTTGGGACTGAATGGCTCCAAACGGTCTTGGGACCGAATGGCTCGAAACGGTCTTGGAACTGAACGGTCTTGCTCCAAACGGTCTTGGGATCGATCGGTCTTGGGATCGAACGGTCTTGCTCCGAACGGTCTTGGGACCGAACGGTCTTGATCCAAACGGTCTTGGGACCGAATGGTCTTCAAACGGTTTTCGTTGTTCAAACGGTTTCGTTGTCCAAACGGTTTGGGACCGTTTGGGCTCAAACGGTCTTGAAACCGTTAGGAAAAACTGTTTGGGTGAAACCGGTTGGCCAAGATCGTTAGAGTCAAGGTTGTTGGGGTCATGACCGTTGGCAATGGTTGAGGATGATCTGCGGAGGAGAAAGAAAATGAGTAAGTGTAGGATGAGATCAATTAAGCTGAAAACTAGGGTAATTAGAACTAGTAATGCACTATTTACATGAAACTGAGGAGATACTTAGAGTAAACCAAAACAAGGGTAGATCAGTCAATATGAGGCACAAAATCCCTAGAATTGGCGACTGTGAGGATGAATCTAGAAGATTTATCACTTTCATATAACAGTGATATTCATGTAATCCCTCGACAGCCATGCATTATATTCATATAGCACCCTTAGTATGTTCCTTCTTTTTTTTCTATCGTGCTTTCATAAATCAATCTCGCAGTGTGAATGATGGAGCCAAAGTTGGACGGAGTAGATATACAAAAATGTGATAAATTTCATTACTTGGGTTCTATTATTCAAATAGATGGGGATGTCCAAAATGACGTTTGTCACAGGATCACTGCAGGATGGTTGAAATGGAGGAGTGCAACTGGAGTTTTATGTGATCGGAAGATCCCTCTCAGGTTAAAAAGTAAGTTTTATAGAACAGCTATACGGCCAGCCATGCTCTATGGGAGTGAATGTTGGGCGGTGAAGAAACAAGGTCTCAACAAGATGAACGTGGCTGAAATGTGTATGCTGAGATGGATGTGTGGGAAGACAAGAAAAGATCGCTTGAGAAATGACTATATCAGGAATAAGTGGGGGTGGTGAGCATTGAGGACAAGTTGTGCGATGGCCGACTCAGATGGTACGGACATGTGCAACGCAGACCGACAAATGTGTCTATACGAAGCAATGCTATTGAGTCAAGCACAATAAATAGAAAAAGAGGAAGACCTAAATTAACATGGGATGAGCTTATGAAGAGAGATTTTGAATCTCTATAACTCAACCAGAATACAGCCCATGATATAGCTGAATGGAAACGAAGGATCCATGTAGCCGACCCCAACATAGTTGGGATTGAGGCTTAGATGATGATGATGTGCTTTTATAAACCGAAAGAGCCTTCTCTGTATTTCCTTGTACCTGCCTTTAATTTGGTACCATTATCTATTACTGTGTTTGAACTTATAAGCATGTTTGAACTTTGAAGCAAGGTAGCTTTTCCATAGCCTAAAAGGAAGCATGATTAGTTGTCTAAATATGATGATACATGTGCTAGACACTTGTGAAGATTGCTATTAGCTTCCATGATCTCATTTTTTTGTTGATAAAAACTACAGGTAGCATAACTTAATGAAAGTAAGCAACATTGCCAACTTAGAACTAACAAAAAAAAAGTTAAGAGGGGAAGACTTTGTTTCTGCAAACGAGCTCGCTTTAGCTCTCATAGTGGGCGTTTTTCATCCACAAGTTACATGACCTCCAAAAGTTTCAACATTGTTTAGCCAAAATTTACATGCAGCATACAACTGAAACTTCACTCACATAATTGCTTAGTTGGTTGATCCATTAACCCGTACACTAGTACTAAGGCAACAACAAAAACCAGTCATCTATCCAAGACCTAAGGATGCTCATTGTGTCTGGCACTAAGAAATGAAGCGGGATGGTCTGTAGTTACTGAGGTGCATTGGATTTTAGACCACTTCCTTAGGTTGAGTTGCCTATGAATGGGATCGGAAGCATGATCCATAAGGGACAAGAATTGTTGGCTCTTTTACTAGTATATCTCCTCACTCGTAGGACTCATCAAAAGGTTGAGCAGATACAATGAATAAACTCATGCTACTCTGGTGGTGAGCTAAGGAAGTCATTATCAAAATTAAACATATAGTGTTCTGTTGAGTGTTACTTATCATCATCGCTCACAATCAACATCTAAGCCTTAGTTCCAACTTCCAACTTCCAACTATGATTTGTCGGTTGCATGGATCCCTCTTTTCCATTCAACTGTGTTTTAGATCATATTCTTATTAAGATGTAATGAATGCAGATCTCTCCTTATCAACTCTCTCTAATTTAAATTTACATCTTCCTCTTTTAACTTTCTTTGAGGTTGAGTCATTTTTTATAACACCAACAACATAATCATGTTTATAAGTGATATCACTCAGTCAAATCTCACATGTGCTTGGTAGAGATCATCAAGGCACCCTATGCAAACACAAACAAATTTATCAACCTTTTCCCCTTTCAAACGACATCTTTCATTGAAAAAAACTCCATGCAAATTGAGATGACTGGTAGCGTATTCACTTTCCGACCAATAACAAGTGCAAGAATTTGAGAGAAGGGTTGAGATGGGGAAGACGGCCAAGGATCAGGAATCAGAAGATATTCAAAGGCGTAGTTACAAGAAGAACCATAGAAACCTAGAAGCCTAAATTAAAACACAAATATCAAATATTTAGGGTAAAAGGAGTGGTAACATCCAAGGTTGATAATAGGCGACGATGTTTGTGACTCAGAGAATTTGGGACGAGTAAGCAACTAAGCATATAGGATCAAAAAGAATAACACAAACCATGACCGAAGTCGGTATCCAAATGAAAGTGAGTACTCGAGTCTCCCTACATATTGGACCTGCTCCACAATTACTCTCCTAGTTGAAAAATGCCTCTCTTCAAGACGGATGCACGCATTGTCACATTATTAAGCATTTTCCATAAAAAAATGTTTAAAATGTGTATCTTTCACCCCCCCATGTGTTGTCCATTCAAAATTTCACATCCTATTAATACATTTCACACGATTAGTATTCCAATTTTATATTTGTCACTTTTTATTTGTCATTAAGGGGCCGTTTGGATGCTAAATATATAATTTCTTAATTTCATGATAACAAAAAAGCCCACCTTGAGGCTTTCGAGGCTTACGCCTGTTGGCGAGGCTGTAACGACCTCAAATCTAGGTATCTATTTCCATCTCCTTTTTCCTAAACTTAAATTTTATTCCTTCCTTAAATTGTTATGAGTATTTGTCCTTGACCTTGAAACGATGTATCATAGCATTAGATTTTTTTTTGTGACCTCCAAAAAATTTAGAATTAATTTCACAAATCTTGGTATAGTCAGACTTAATCTTTGATGTGGGGATGAGATTAATATAATATCACATTTACCTTTGAGAGAGAATTAGAAAGGAGAAAATACTCAAATCCAACCTTAACAATAAAGAAATGAATGATTCTTGCATTATGCTAGTTAACGTCCATTTATTAATATTAATAACTAACGTTTTTTTAGAATAGGCTTATGGAGTCTGAATTATGTACTTAATGAGTTTTATTGGTACAGTGTAAGAATTGGGGGTCCAAAAGGGGCGGTTGCACCTTTAATTGCCTAGGAGAGAAATATATAAGGCATCATTTAATATTTGATTTCATCGTCACACTAGTGGACCAAGTTTTCAGCCGTTTGTTGCTAATCGATTTAAAGTGGATGCGCTGAGAACGGACGCAGGTTCGTCTTCCTTCCGCGACGAACAGTGTAGGCGCGGGGGTTACTCTAACCTGAGGGTCTCTTCCGTTGATCGTGCACCCGTTGGGTCATTAATGCTCGCGGATTCAACGGCAGCAGTTCGGGAGAACGATGCGGGTACAAAGAACCCTAAATTGCCGTCTTCGATGCCCTGAACACCCAAAAACACTCGAGTGACCTCTTCATTCACGGCCGCTATGACTAGTCACCGCGCCTTTTTAGACCCCGACACCACGAAACCAGTCGGCCTAGCAATACCACCGTTCCTCCGGTACTCCCTACCTCCAATTTCTCTTGAACGTTGTTGGACCCTCGTGTCGCAATAGTGGTCGTCTCCGACGAGTTAACGGCTAGGGGCATCGTTGTGGTCGATCTCCGACCGATTGAAGGTAGTAGAACCATCTCAGACCCCTGCACTTTTGTTCACTGCTCTCGGATCACGCTGATTTTACTCAATACGTTGGGTCGACAAAGTACTATGTTCCTTCTTTTATAAGTCTCGTCGGTAGGTTGTTTGAAAGGGGCCTAGACCCTCGATTACCAAATTTCCGCGGAAGGCAGTGTCTTGATAGGGAGCACGAACTCATCGCTGATCGTAGAGTGCTTTTCTCCCCCGCTATTTATCTCTGCACTCCGTCTGCTACCTGGGCCGTAATCGTCGCCATTGGTGGCGACGTAGTTGAATGTCGAGGCTGATTACCAGAAGCCTAGATATGAATCAGGTTTTGGTGGGGGAAGCTCTACTCGGAATCGCCCCAAGGTTTCTGAAGGTGCATGATCATGTCCAGTTAAGGTCACCTTTTCCTTCCATCGTTTCGGCATATGCTACGTCGTTGCTTTTCGAGCGGCGTCTGTTTGAGAACCTCTAAATCTCGCTTTTAGAAAATATTATCATACCATTTAACATGTTTATGCAACAAAATTATTATTGTAACTGAAACTGCTGTTCTTTTACGACTGTTTATTAGATCGTTCTGCCCATCGAACTGGATTATGGGCCATGAACATATTGTTATACATAAATACATGACATACGAAGCGCCATTATCCTGAACTTAATTGGCAAATTGCATCAAGCGTAAAGGAGATGACATAAGTTGGTGCCTAGATCGTTCTTGGTCTTAAATGGCAATTGGCGTTAGTTCTAGAGAACAAGATCAGCTGACGGCTTTGTGTTTGTTTATATTATATTACTATCTAGTTTTCTGTTTCTCCAGAATGCAAAATCTGCCATGGGATTCGTTCATTACTATCATATGTAAGTTTATGAGTTTGGTGGTATATACGTGAGGGAATTGACGATTTCTGTAACCTAAATTACGGATACCATATAAGGATGAATAGATCACTAGTACTCGTCAGCTGTGTCATCTGTAGACTGGGTCCTGGACTATTTCTACGTAAACAGTTCTCCATATCTTTGAATTCTTCGCGGTTTTCTGGGTACTACTCTGATCTGTATGACGTCTGTTTGGGAAATCAGAAAAACAAAAGTCTTTTTTTCGCATTGGCTAATTTAATTAATAATCTCAGTGATTAGCCTGACTTGGTAAATCAGTACTTAATTAACAGGGGGTCAGAGAAATATAAATGTGTGTGTTTTCGAATAAGAAGGATTTTCCGGAGGTTTAGTATAGACTTCAGGGTTTAATTCCAAAAATTCTAGGAGAGTGTCTTAGTGGGTTAAATTATCACATAAGATATCATATTAACGCTAAGTACCATTTTATGCTTAGGTGGTGATATTTACTTGGGTTCTGACCCTGGTGCTATTCTACTTGACTTGAGTAAGACAGGTGGTATGTACTCCCTTTTTATAACTGGGCATTACATGACTAAATTTTTCCATAATGAGGCATTTTTGAAATACTTGCTCTTATTCATTTATTGGACAAATCTTATACTCTCAGTTGTGACTTATTGTTATTCTTCTAAAATTATTATTATCATGTTGAATTGGGTCAATGACCCGCCTTGCTTGGTTATTATTCTTGGAAATACAGATGATTAATATAAGCTATCTTGTCACTCTATTTATGCATGTTAGATAATTCGACTAGTTTAACTATCATAGACGCTTATGCGTAACCATTAGGGTGCGTCTATTTCCGCCTGTTATGCGTCTTTCCACCTCTTTTTATACAGGGGTGCGTCTACTTCCGCCCAGGGTGCGTCTATTTCCACCCATTTTACTTAGGTCATTGACTCAGTGGTGTCGTGGTCCTACTTTAGTCAAATGTATCGGCATGCAAATGTTTATATGATTGGATTGTTGGTTATGGCAAGAATGGTGATAATAATTGTTTAATTATAATGCCTCATTCTCTTGAAAATCCGTTCTCTTGTTACTTCTCCTTGAAACTTAGCTAATTTTTAATAGCCTCTTTTGATGGGAACATCTTACTTTACTTTTTAATGCCCTAGTTAATCTTCTAATGTACATACTCAGCCTTCGCTGATTTATACCTTGTTTTCCTACTTTTCTGGGTGTTCCCAAACTACCCAGTTATAGGTGCTTTGAAGGACGTGGACACATGAAGGTCGTACACATGAAGTTGGCTTAAGGATAGCTTGGAAAGCCAGGTTACCCTCTGCATCTGGGGCTCCTATGAAACATAGTTATAGTGTTTACTTTTTATGTACCACCCTTAGGGTGAGAATGTTATGTACGTGAGAATATTTTGTAACTTTGTAAATAGTTATGTTTTCAGTTGCTTAAATATCTCATGGCTCGTATTTATACCATTGAGTGGGTCCACTATCGGGTTCCACTCTTTACAGAATGGTATCAGAGCCTAAGCAGTCACTAACTAGACTATTTCAGGTTATCCTAGCTTGTCCCTTAGTAGGTAGGTGACTATGTAGAGGTTATTGTTATACCTAAACCTAAATCGTGTTTACCAATTAGGGTTTCACCCCTATCCAATTTGATGGTATATATATACCCAAACTAAGTATGTTGATAACCTAGTTTTGGGTAAACTCCTATCAATCTCACCCTCTCTTTACATGTCTAGCATTCTATATGTAAAGGCTAACTCTCCTAGGAAGTAGCCTCTACCTCCCACCTTAGGGGAGGATAATTCATCTACTACAAAGGTTAAGTTGACTTGAACTCATATAATTTTGTATAACCCTAGTACAAGTCATTAAACTTTTGATTTTGTTGTTTTCTTGCGTGTCTATGATACACACATTATGTGGAATGAACATACATGGATACAAACTTAGAATATTGACATGAGTTTTAGATTCTAAGATGTTTAATGATAATGCTTGATGATATGAGCTAGATCCTTTAAGGTTAGGCTTGACTTACCTGTAACACGGAGTTATCTTAACATAGTTTCCCTTGAGACTCTGTTTGAGTAACCATAATCACCCCTACCCTCTTAATGGAGGTTGAGACATCACATACATTGGAGTTGACCCTTGTAGTAAGTAGTTACTCTCTTTTAGTATCTAGAAAGCATGTTGGACCACTGTGACGTACAGGTTGACTTGAACACTCGTAGCAAGGTGTAACCCTAGTTCTCACCGTATACCCTTTATGTTGTTTTCTAGCGTAGCTCACATACATTCACTGTCTATCGAATATAAATGGATAACCAATTTTGAACCCTATACACCTTTTAGAATTTTGATGATAAGTGATAGCTGACACTAGCTCGGTTATGATTAAGAAGATATTGCCTTCATAGGGAGTTAACCCTACATAAGCTCTTCCCAAAACTACCTATCTAAGCGTTAGACACATCTCATTGAGTGTTTTACGATTTGTTCCTAAGTGTGATTGGTGAAGGTAATATGACATGTCTTGTTGGTGTTCCTAAGAGTCCACTTCTTTCACCTCCATGTAGAAATTAGATTACCTAGTGAACGAGGTGATGTATGATATAGCTATAAAAATTCATCTAGTCTTGAAAGGCACCTTGTTGTAAACAAGCAAGTGAGTGAAAAATTCCAATTCCTTACAATAGTGTTGAATGTCATATGACTCCCATATATCTCGATATGAGGTAGTTAACAACAAAAACATTATGTTGGAAAATAGTGCATGTCGTGCTTTAGTAGCATCTAATAGTAGTTGACCATGTAAAATATGAAACATTTTTCCCCCAATGCTATAGGTTAGGGATATTTGGATCGTGCCCTCCTAGTTGTGGTAATGAGTAGACTCTTTAAGTAGAATGAAGTGATGACAGAACTATAGTAAGTGTGTACTGTAATGGAAATTGGTTGACTTGGTTCTCGGATTGATTTTGGCGCCAATTTTTGGATTCCATCGCAAGAGTTTTCATCATTAAAAATATTTTTGTTATAATACTATATATGTAAAAAAAATTGTTTTTTTTAATTGCATCGATGGTTTAAAGAACCAAGTCACCACCATATGAAGTTTGAGCAGTACGTACCTCTAAGAGAAAGAAACCTCGATTGGTCGTGATAACCCATAATTCCTAGACTTAGATGTAGATATATGATTAAGGATAAGTGTTGGATACATGACTGGGTATAACTATGTTGATTAATCTTTGTAGATGGTTAATTAATAAGATTAACCCTTTAAGGGGTGGAGTCTATACACTTCACTAATTAAGAGTGAAACAGTTGAAGAACAAAGAGATTGATTTAGCGAAAGTCCTCTGGAAGTATCATGGTCTTGAAGAGACCACTTGGGAGCTTAGAGAAGAGATGTTGCGGACCCACCCCTCATTGTTCGCTTGAGATTTCGGGGACGAAATCTTCTTAAGGAGTGATGTACTGTAACGACCTCAAATCTAGGTATCTATTTCCATCTCCTTTTTCCTAAACTTAAATTTTATTCCTTCCTTAAATTGTTATGAGTACTTGTCCTTGACCCTGAAACGATGTATCATAGCATTAGATTTTTTTTGTGACCTCAAAAAATTTTAGAATTAATTTCACATATCTTGGTATAGTCAGACTTAATCTTTGATGTGGGGACGAGATTAATATAATATTGCATTTACCTTTGAGAGAGAATTAGAAAGGAGAAAATACTCAAATCCAACCTTAACAATAAAGAAATGAATGATTCTTGCATTATGCTTGTTAACGTCCATTTATTAATATTAATAACTAAAGTTTTTTTAGAATAGGGTTATGGAGTCCGAATTATGTACTTAATGAGTTTTATTGGTACAGTGTAAGAATTGGGGGTCCAAAAGGGGTGGTTGCACCTTTAATTGCCTAGGAGAGAAATATATAAGGCATAATTTAATATTTGATTTCATCGTCACACTAGTGGACCAAGTTTTCAGCCGTTTGTTGCTAATCGATTTAAAGTGGATGCGCTGAGAACGGACGTAGGTTTGTCTTCCTTCCGCGACGAACAGTGTAGGCGCGGGGGTTACTCTGACCTGAGGGTCTCTTTCGTTGATCGCGCACTCGTGGGGTCATTAATGCTCACAGATTCAAAGGCAGCGGTTCCGAGAGAACGATGCGGGTACAAAGAACCCTAAATCACCGTCTTCGGTGCCTTGAACACCCAAAAACACCTCGAGCGACCTCTTCATTCACAGCCGCTATGACTAGTCACTGCGCCTTTTTAGACCTCGACGCCACGAAACCAGTCGGCCTAGAAATACCATCGTTCCTCCGGTACTCCTTACCTCCAAATTCTCTTGAACGTTGTTGGTCCCTCGTGTCGCAATAGTGGTCGTCTCTGACGAGTTAACGGCTAGGGGCATCGCTGTGGTCGATCTCCGGCCGATTGAAGGTAGTGGAACCATCTCGGACCCCTACACTTTCGTTCACTGCTCTCAGATCGCGCTGATTTTACTCAATACGTTGGGTCGACAAAGTACAATGTTCCTTCTTTTATAAGTCTCATCGGTAGGTTGTTTGAAAGGGGCCTAGACCCTCGATTACCAAATTTCTACGGAAGGCAGTGTCTTGATAGGGAGCACGAACTCATCGTTGATCATAGTGTGTTTTTCTCCGCCGCTATTTATCTCTGCACTCCGTCTGCTACCTGGGCCGTAATCGTCGCCATTGGTGGCGACGTGGTTGAACCCCGAGGCTGATTACCAGAAGCCTAGGTACGAATCAGGTGGGGGAAGCTCTCCTCGGAATCGCCCCAAGGTTTCTGAAGGTGCATGATCATGTCCAGTTAAGGTCACCTTTTCCTTCCATCGTTTCGGCATATGCTACGTCGTTGCTTTTCGAGCGGCGTCTGTTTGAGAACCTCTAAATCTCGCTTTTAGAAAATATTATCATACCAATTAACATGTTTATGCAACGAAATTATTATTGTAACTGAAACCTCTGTTCTTCTACGACTGTTTATTAGATCGTTCTGCCCATCGAACTGGATTATGGACCGTGAACATACTGTTATACATAAATACATGACATACGAAGCGCCATTATCCTGGACTCAATTGGCAAATTGCATCAAGCGTAAAGGAGATGACAGAAGTTGGTGCCTAGATCGTTCTTGGTCTTAAATGGTAATTGGCGTTAGTTCTAGAGAACAAGATCAGCTGACGGCTTTGTGTTTGTTTATATTATATTCCTATCTAGTTTTTTGTTTCTCCAGAATGCAAAATCTGCCATGGGATTCGTTCATTACTATCATATGTAAGTCTGTGAGTTTGGTGGTATATACATGAGGGAATTGACGATTTCTGTAAGCTAAATTACAGATACCATATAAGGATGAATAGATCACTAGTACTCGTCAGCTATGTCATCTGTAGACTGGGTTCTGGACTATTTCTACGTAAATAGTTCTCCATATGTTTGAATTCTTCGTGGTTTTCTGGGTACTACTCTGATCTGTATGACGTCTGTTTGGGAAATCGGAAAAACAAAAGTCATTTTTTCGCATTGGCTAATTTTAATTAATAATCTCAGCGATTAGCCTGACTTGGTAAATCAATACTTAATCAACAAGGGGTCAGAGAAATATAAAGGTGTGTGTTTCCAAATAAGAAGGATTTTCCGGAGGTTTAGTATAGACTTCAGGGTTTAATTCCAAAAATTCTAGGAGAGTGTCTTAGTGGGTTAAATTATCACATAAGATATGATATTAATGCTAAGTACCATTTTATGCTTAGGTGGTGATATTTACTTGGGTTCTGACCCTGGTGCTATTCTACTTGACTTGAGTAAGACAGGAGGTATGTACTCCTCCCTATTTATAATTGGGCATTACATGACTAAATTTTTCCATAATGAGGCATTTTTGAAACACTTGCTCTTATTCATTTATTGGACAAATATTATACTCTCAGTTGTGACTTATTGTTATTCTTCTAAAATTATTATTATCATGTTGAATTGGGTCAATGACCCGCCTTGCTTGGTTATTATTCTTGGAAATACAGATGATTAATATAAGCTATCTTGCCACTCTATTTATGCATGTTAGATAATTCGACTAGTTTAACTATCGTAGACACTTATGCGTAACCGTTAGGGCGTGTCTATTTCCGCCCGGGGTGCATCTTTCCACCTCTTTTTATACAGGGGCGCGTCTACTTCCGCCTAGGGTGCGTCTATTTCCACCCATTTTACTTAGATCATTGACTCAGTGGTGTCGTGGCCCTACTTTAGTTACTTTAGTCAAATGTATCGGCATGCAAATGTTTATATGATTGGATTGTTGGTTATGGCAAGAATGGTGATAATAATTGTTTAGTTATAATGCCTCATTCTCTTGAAAATCCGTTCTCTTGTTAGTTCTGCTTGAAACTTACCTAATTTTTAATAGCCTCTTTTGATGGGAACATCTTACTTTACTTTTTAATGCCCTAGTTAATCTTCTAATGTACCTACTCAGCCTTCTCTGATTTATACCTTGTTTTCCTACTTTTCTGGGTGTTCCCAAACTACCCAGTTATAGGTGCTTTGAAGGACGTGGACACATGAAGGTCGTACACATGATGTTGGCTTAAGGATAGCTTGGAATAGCCGGGTTGCCCTCTGCATCTGGGGCTCCTATGAAACATAGTTATAGTGTTTACTTTTTATGTACCACCCTTAGGGTGAGAATGTTATGTACGTGAGAATATTTTGCAACTTTGTAAATAGTTATTTTTCCGCTGCTTAAATATCTCATGGCTCGTATTTATACCATTGAGTGGGTCCACTATCGGGTTCCACTCTTTACAAAATGGTATCAGAGCCTAAGCAGCCGGTAACTAGACTATTTCAGGTTATCCTAGCTTGTCCCTTAGTAGGTAGGTGACCATGTAGAGGTTATTGTTATACCTAAACCAAAATCGTGTTTACCAATTAGGGTTTCACCCCTATCCAATTTGGTGGTATATATATACCCAAACTAAGTATGTTGATAACCTAGTTTTGGGTAAACTCCTACCATTCTCACCCTCTCTTTACATGTTTAGCATTCTATATGTAAAGGCTACCTCTCCTAGGAAGTAGCCTCTACCTCCCACCTTAGGGGAGGATAATTCATCTACTACAAAGGTTAGGTTGACTTGAACTCATATAATTTTGTATAACCCTAGTACAAGTCATTAAACTTTTGATTTTGTTGTTTTCTTGCGTGTCTATGATACACACATTATGTGGAATGAACATACATGGATACAAACTTAGAATATTGACATGAGTTTTAGATTCTAAGATGTTTAATGATAATGCTTGTTTAAGTAACCATAATCACCCCTACCCTCTTAATGGAGGTTGAGACATCACATACATTGGAGTTGACCCTTGTAGTAAGTAGTTACTCTCTTTTAGTATCTAGAAAGCATGTTGGACCACTGTGACGTACAGGTTGACTTGAACACTCGTAGCAAGGTGTAACCCTAGTTCTCACCGTATACCCTTTATGTTGTTTTCTAGTGTAGCTCACATACATTCACTGTCTATCGAGTATACACGGATAACCAATTTCGAACCCTATACACCTTTTAGAATTTTGATGATAAGTGATAACTGACACTAGCTCGGTTATGATTAAGAAGACATTGCCTTCATAGGAAGTTAACCCTACATAAGCTCTTCCCAAAAGTACCTATCTAAGCGTTAGACACATCTCATTGAGTGTTTTACGATTTGTTCCTAAGTGTGATTGGTGAAGGTAATATGACATGTCTTGTTGGTGTTCCTAAGAGTCCACTTCTTTCACCTCCATGTAGAAATTAGATTACCTAGTGAATGAGGTGATGTATGATATAGCTATAAAAATTCACCTAGTCTTGAGAGGCACCTTGTTGTAAACAAGCAAGTGAGTGAAAAATTCCAATTCCTTACAATAGTGTTGGATGTCCATATGACTCCCATATGTCTCGATATGAGGTAGTTAACAAAAAAAAATTATGTTGGAGAACAGTGCATGTCGTGCTTTAGTAGGATCTAATAGTAGTTGACCATGTAAAATATGAAACATTTTTCTCCCAATGCTATAGGTTAGGGATATTTGGATCGTGCCCTCCTAGTTGTGGTAATGAGTAGACTCTTTAAGTAGAATGAAGTGATGACAGAGCTATAGTAGGTGTGTACTGTAATGGAAATTGGTTGACTTGGTTCTCGGATTGATTTTGGTGCCAATTTTTGGATTCCATCGCAAGAGTTTTCATCATCAAAAATATTTTTGTTATAATATTATATATGTAAAAAAAATGTTTTTTTTTCAGATTGCATCGATGGTTTAAAGAACCAAGTCACCACCATATGAAGTTTGAGTGGTACGTACCTCTAAGAGAAAGAAACCTCGATTGGTCGTGATAACCCATAATTCCTAGACTTAGATGTAGATATATGATTAAGGATAAGTGTTGGATACATGACTGGGTATACCTATGTTAATTAATCTTTGTAGATGGTTAATTAATAAGATTAACCCTTTAAGGGGTGGAGTCTACACCAAGGAAGAAAATGTCCGATTTCGATGCCGTTTCGGTGGCTACGAAACAGAAATTTCGACAGAAATTTCGATAAATGTGTTCCTGACGTTTCGACGGCAAAATAAACGAATTAATTTGTGAAATTTTACCAGAATGATCTACTAGTGTAGATATACTCATATATGTAATAATATTTCATATTGGATACGTGGGGGTGGGGTCTCGTCATTTTTTAGTGAATGACCCTGAACTGTTTCGATGGGGATTTTCGATGTCAACTTTCAATGGTGAAATCAATGAATTAAGTCATTTTAGTTTGCAAGCACAATATATAGACTTAAAAGACACTAAACTGTGCAAAAAATATTCTTTAGGTGTATATGAAAAAGTAGAAAAAAAATCTAATGATCTGCCTGTTTCGAGAGTTTCGTCAGTCAATTTCGATGTCCGATTGCCATGGAAACAGAAATTTCGGTCGAAATTTCAACTATTTCGTCGAAATTTTGAACATTAGTCTATACACTTCACTAATTAAGAGTGAAACAGTTGAAGAACAAAGAGATTGATTTAGTGAAAGTCCTCTGGAAGTATCATGGTCTTGAAGAGACCACTTGGGAGCTTAGAGAAGAGATGTTGCAGACCCACCCCTCATTGTTCGCTTGAGATTTCGGGGACGAAATCTTCTTAAGGAATGGTGTACTGTAACGACCTCAAATCTAGGTATTTATTTCCATCTCCTTTTTCCTAAACTTAAATTTTATTCCTTCATTAAATTGTTATGAGTATTTGTCCTTGACCCTGAAACGATGTATCATAGCATTAGATTTTTTTTGTGACCTCATAAAAAATTTAGAATTAATTTCACATATCTTGGTATAGTCAGACTTAATCATTGATGTGGGGACGAGATTAATATAATATCACATTTACCTTTGAGAGAGAATTAGAAAGGAGAAAATACTCAAATCCAACCTTAACAATAAAGAAATGAATGATTCTTGCATTATGCTAGTTAACGTCCATTTATTAATATTAATAACTAACATTTTTTTAGAATAGGCTTATGGAGTCCGAATTATGTACTTAATGAGTTTTATTGGTACGGTGTGAGAATTGGGGGTCCAAAAGGGGCGGTTGCACCTTTAATTGCCTAGGAGAGAAATATATAAGGCATAATTTAATATTTGATTTCATCGTCACACTAGTGGACCAAGTTTTCCGTCGTTTGTTGCTAATCGATTTAAAGCGGATGCGCTGAGAACGGACGCAGGTTTGTCTTCCTTCCGCGACGAACAGTGTAGGCGCGGGGGTTACTCTGACCTGAGGGTCTCTTCCATTGATCGCGCACCCGTGGGGTCATTAATGCTCGCGAATTCAACGGCAACGGTTCCGGGAGAACGATGCGGGTACAAAGAACCCTAAATCGCCGTCTTCGGTGCCCTGAACACCCAAAAACACCTCGAGCGACCTCTTCATTCACAGTCGCTATGACTAGTCACCGCGCCTTTTTAGACCCCGACACCACGAAACCAATCGGCCTAGCAATACCACCGTTCCTCCGGTACTCCCTACCTCCAATTTCTCTTGAACGCTGTTGGACCCTCGTGTCGCAATAGTGGTCGTCTCCGACGAGTTAACGGCTAGGGGCAATGATGTGGTCAATCTCCGGCCAATTGAAGGTAGTGGAACCATCTCGGACTCCTACACTTTCGTTCACTGCTCTCGGATCGCGCTGATTTTACTCAATACGTTGGGTTGACAAAGTACTATGTTCCTTCTTTTATAAGTCTCGTCGGTAGGTTGTTTGAAAGGGGCCTAGACCCTCGATTACCAAATTTCCGCGGAAGGCAGTGTCTTGATAGGGAGCACGAACTCATCGTTGATCGTAGTGTGCTTTTCTCCGCCGCTATTTATCTCTGCACTCCGTCTGCTACCTGGGCCGTAATCGTCGCCATTGGTGGCGACGTGGTTGAACGTCGAGGCTGATTACCAGAAGCCTAGGTACGAATCAGGTTTTGGTGGGGGAAGCTCTACTCGGAATCACCCCAAGGTTTCTGAAGGTGCATGATCATGTTCAGTTAAGGTCATCTTTTCCTTCCATCGTTTTGGCATATGCTACGTCGTTGTTTTTCGAGCGGCGTCTGTTTGAGAACCTCTAAATCTCGCTTTTAGAAAATATCATCATACCAATTAACATGTTTATGCAACGAAATTATTATTGTAACTGAAACCTATGTTCTTCTACGACTGTTTATTAGATCGTTCTGCCCATCAAACTGGATTATGGACCGTGAACATACTGTTATACATAAATACATGACATACGAAGCGCCATTATCCTGAACTTAATTGGCAAATTGCATCAAGCGTAAAGGAGAAGTTCACTGGCACCACGGGCAACTAGGATTGTATGTCGTCCGTGGGACTAAGCCAACCAAATCAATCATGTGGTGATGTGGCATCTGCTTCCATGGGAGGAAGAATAGCTCCTCAACACAGAGGTAGTTCGGGTTGGGGATGGAAGATCGTCGACTCTCTATATAGGTTACAACGGTGCAGAGCCTAGTGGTGGCGGCGGTGCAGAGCCTGGCAGTGGCGGTGTCACCTTGTTATATTGTCGCAGTGGCGGCGGTGCCTTGCTACGTTGCCTGCAAGACGATGACCATTTTCAGGGCACATGCTTAGCGGTGGTGGCGCTTGTCTGCACGTATCGAATGAACTCTTTCTGCTGGTTACAAACCGGCCACCATACGTTTATCACCATCCGAAGGAGGTGGAAGGAGTGACGTTGCAAAAAATGGAAGTGGGGGCACGAGGAGAGAGATGAGGGAGGACTGAGAATCACTTAGGGAGGGCTAGGATTGGGCAAAAGCTCCGTGTGGTTTTTCTCAATCACGCCAATATCGGCGTGATTCAGAATCTCACAGTTTTGACTTACTTGAAATACTGCAGCAGAATCCCGGTGATCAACAATTACTACGATAAACATCCAAAAGGAAACTTTGTAAGAATAGTGTTCAATATCCTAGATTGAAATACAATACCGCTTATAATACACGATCCAAACGGCCCCTAAGTGCCGTACTCTTATTAGTGGTAAGGAAAGTATTACAGACTGTAGAGAATACAATGAAAAGAAACGGAAACAAAAATCTATCTGGACATTGACTTGATATTGAAACTAATAGCTCACGAGACAACATCTGCACAAGAGCATTTATTAATGAAAACTCTAGAATTCCTTTTTCGCAACATGATAAAAGTCGTAAGGAAAGTCAGATGTTTTATCTTGGCTTTCATCTTCAGACCTTCTGGACAATTGTCTAGTATAGCATGAATTGGTCCTTTACCATAGGCTTTACTCCATATGGCTTTAGAGATAATGCAGCTGAATAGCAGATGGTCTTTGTCCTCATAACCTGCCTCACAGAGTGAAATAATGCCCAAATGATCTCAAGATATCATCATGAGTGGCAACCTGTTCAAGAAAATCCTCCAGCGTTTAAGAATAAAAGCTATGGGAATATAAATCTGTATAACCGATGAGCTAACTCCAGATCAGGATTATGATCATCATCATCTAAGCCTCAGTCCCAACTATGTTGGGGTCGGCTACATGGATCCTTTGTTTCCATTCAGCTCTATCATGGGCCATATTCTCGTTGAGATGTGAAGATTCAAAATCTCTCTTTATAAGCTCATCCCATGTTAATTTAGGTCATCCTCTTCTTTATAAGATCAGGATTATGATCCCTCACAATATTACGACAGTCCTTCAGCTCCAAAATAGATTACAATCAGCGTTAATACAATCAGAATCACTAAAAGTACATTTGGCCATCTCAATAACTTCTTTAAATTCTCTCAAGTTGCTTCTGTCACGAATAACCCACTTCTTATTAGAGTTGAGTCTCTCAAGAAAGCCTAATAAGCCACTGCCGAGCTTCAGAAGATAGCTCTTACTGAGGATTTTTCCAGATAACCAAGACTCTCTTTGTATAAGAATGTGTTGGAAATAATAAATAGACAGCTATTCTTGAGTACCTCATCATCATCAGACATCAGTGCTGCTCTAGGAGTAGAAAAGGCAAACCTCCCAGCCCGATATCTTGGTTTACCTCTATTTAGTGGAAGGCTTACCAAGCCCATGTGCATACCCCTTGTGGATAAAATTAAAACCAAGCTTGATTCATGGAAATCCAAGTTGCTCTCTATGGCAGGGAGAATAGAACTCATTGTGTCTACCCTGTCATCATATCATCTTTTTTGGACTAGTATCTTTCTGTTACCCAAGGGTACTATGGAGGAAATTGACAGGCTTTGCAGGTCATTCCTATGGGGTGACCTTGATGGTTCCAAACACTTTCACAGTGTAGCGTGGGACAAAGTCTGTAGACCGAAATTTGAAGGTGGATTAGGCATTAGATGTACTCAAGATTGGAGCTCTACTGGTCTGCTTCGTCTGATTTGGGATATAGCTAATAGCAAGGGAGTCCTATAGGTTAGGTGGGTCCACTGCAGATATTTAAAAAATGAGTCCCTTTGGTCCTACAGAGAGAAGACTCACGACAACTGGATGCTGAGGAGCCTTCTTAGATATCGAGATTCTGTCTGTGATAAGGTCAGATTCAAAATTGGTGATGGAAGCTCCATACTCATATGGAAGGATTTGTGGGTTAATGGATGCATGCTGTCACTGGCAGGGGAGAATGCTCTTAAGCTAAGAAACGATCTAGGACATGATCAGAGGTTGAGCAACCTGATCAGCGGAGGTAAATGGGGAATCCCAAACCACAGAGGTACAAATGCTCTTGCTGATATTTGCAACTCTGTTGTTCTCGGAGATAGAGATCTATGCTATTTTGTTGGACTGGAGGCTTTCAGTCTCAAAGGAGCATGGAATTTATGCAGAACACACAGTTCACGTCCTACTTGGGCTAAATGGTTGTGGAATTTGAAAATCCCAAAAAGAACCAAAATCTTTGGGTGGAAGATGTTTTATCGAAAACTCATCACAGAAGACTTGATTCAAAATAGGGGCATTCAACTTGCTTCGAGATGTGCCCTATGCAAAGCTTCAGCTGAATACGCAGAGCATCTTTTATGGGACTGCAGCTATGCAAAGGAAGTCTGGAGCAGAGCAAAGCAAGCCACAAGCATCACATCAAGTTCACAAGAAGATCTCATAAATCTCAGTAATATAAAGGAAAGACAACTGGCTATCATTGTCTTGCATCATATCTGGTTAGCCAGGAACAACACCGTTTTTGAAGAAGCTATGACAGACCCAAACATGGTCTAGCAGAGGGCTTATACAGATTTCATTTGTTTTCAAAGCTAGCTTATGTATAGATAGGTTGCAGTTTCTTTTTGAGCTAGATATACCCACTTGTATATGATGTTTTTTTGGCTTTTTTGAAGTAATATAAGAAGCACGCTTAATGATCAAAAAATAATAATAATAATAAATAGACGATATATTCATAATGTTGTGTTTGTACAAGAGAGACACCTCTCCTTTATATAGTAATAGGTGGACATGACTCTAGAGACTTCCAGACCTGACTAGACTTGACTAGACTCTATGTGGGCTTACAGACTCCGGTCCATATATGATATGACTTATTTTTCTAACACTCCCCCGCAAGCTGGAGCATAAGAAAATTTCATGCCCAGCTTGGATGACAGATGAAAACAAGACATAAAAAAAGTTACGACTAAAACATGATATCCCCTTGACTTAGCACGACATGTGCACTCCCCTACACTTTAATATCTTTGGCACCAAAGTTTTGGTACATCTGGAGCTTTGACTACATGGAGGTTGTATCTTGGAGTATGTTAAAGGAACATGCAAAGATCATCTGAGTCACAAACTCAGTTGCCACTGTCGTTGAAGTACAGTCTTGGATATGTGCCACAGGAAGACTAGGCTATAGTAAATGGTCAACGTGCTTGACGTGGCATGGACGAACATCAACGTGGGCACAGACGAACATCAACATGGGCACGGACGAACATTAACGTGTTGGACATGGCACGAACTAACCTCAACGTGGGCACGGACAAATATCAACATGTTTGAAAGGGCACGGATGAACAGAAGGAAACATAGATGACGTCGACCGAATGATCTATAAAAGACAGGTGTGTCATACCAGCACACAACTAAATGCGCAAACAATCCAAGATGCTCCAATACTAGAAGACTGAAGTGTGGCTAAAGTAGAATGACCAAAACATATCCTATGAAGAAACATATTCACCTGATGTAGAGCGTCGATGACATCCATTTGATTTGAGGAATCATGCTCTTTAGCTGACGACGATGCGAAAAGATGAATTCTAAATGATAGATCAATGTTTGGCAACTCGGCGAGGATGGACATTGGCCTTGAACTGGACCGTAAGATTTGGACAACATTTTGTGTACTCAAAACTCCATATGTAGTCAATGACCTTCTTCCTCTTTCCTATTTTAGGCTCTGAACTCCTATCCTCATCCTCCTCTTCTCATCTCCTTTATCTCTCCTCCACACACCAACCATGAAGAGACAACAAAAGTGGTTGGGGTGGACAAAGACAGAGAAACTTCTCTGTGACATTAGGAGACATGGGGCGGAGAGGGAAGAAATGCTTGGAGAAGGATGGACTTGATATAGTAGGTGAAGTTGTGTGTTCATCCTGCTCAACAGGCTTGAGAGAGCTTGACCTAACGCTTAAGAAAGTTTGGCATTGTGCTTGAAAGAGATGAATTGTTATAACCCCATTTTCTAAAGCATATAATGAGATTTGTAAATCTCTTTTAAAAATATAAATGAAATCAATGATTGATTTGATGAGTTGATTTGAATGAATTTCGTGTATGATAGCCTTGTATGCTTTCTTGATGGGCCTTATTGGCCATTAAGCCCAATTGAAAGAAAAAGAAAAAGAAATGAAAAAGGAATTCAATTGAATAAAGGAATACATAAGAAAATAAATAAAAGAAGAATAAAAGGTTAAGGATATTTTTCCAAAATAGAATTTCGTGATATAAAGGTTCCTTGGGGTTCAAGGAACACAGGATAATTACATAATGGCAAAAAGGAATAGGAAATATGAGGAAAATATGGATAAATAGGTGTTTTCTTGCAATTGAAGAAAAGGAATCGTTTTCTTGAGATAATGATCTCAATTTCTGTTGGATGTGAGATAAAAGCATAAACAAGGTTCCCTCAAAATTTGAATTAAAAAGGAATTACGATTTAGGAGATATTGCTTTTTCAAGAATTCCTCAAATATGGTTTTATCTTGGAATTTAGGAAATCGTTTTCCTTATTTGGTTGAGCGCGAGCATTGCTGGCCGTTGGATCTTGATCCAACCGGCACTTCCTATCACCGAGTTCCAGTAGAACTGGGACTGTAGCACGGTTACAGGGGAATTTCCCCCATCGCTTTTCTCGCGATCCAGTGGGCGTGTGATCTTGGAAACCTTCCCAATGAGTTCGGGAGAGAGAGACGAACTCTCTCAACCCTGGTTTATCGGTCTGTGGAAGCTTCTACATGAATTGCCCAATTAGACCAAAGGCAAGGGCGGCGGCAGGGTTGAAGAAACCCTAAGGAAGCCTCCACGCCCTATAAATAGGACCTCTCTGTTGGATAAATTGGACATTATAATAAATCCCTTTGTTTCGATGATGACAAACATTTCATTCTTGTTGATCTAACGAGCTACTTGAGTGTGCAGGATTAAGGTGGATGACAAAGCAACTAGTTCATTCTTGTTGATCTAACGAGCTACTTGAGTGTGCAGGATTAAGGTGGATGACAAAGCAACTAGGGAAAATCCAAAGAGCTTACATATTTATATTTCTATGCAATGTAATCACTGTTGTAAAAAACTTGTACAAATATATAATGTACAAGTACTTAGATTGCATGTAAATCAAGCGTTGGATCCTCCTAGCCAATCACCACACTTAGATAGGTCATCCCCTTCAAATAGGATCACATATGCACACTCATACACATGCTTAGTGGTTTAATTAAAATATTAAAAACAGAGTCAATCTCGGTCGACCACACTCCTCGACCGAGACACTCTCGGTCGACAAACTTCTCGACCGAGATTGACCCAAGTAGCCGTTAGACACAGCTAACAAAGTAGTTGGCAGTTGCAAATGAACGTTAATCCAGAGAGCCTGTCGGTCGACAAAACTTCGACCGAGAAGGTATCTCGGTCGACAAATTGTCGACCGAGATGGTCTCTGACAGCAACTGCAGAATAAAGTAACTAGCCGTTACTAATGCACCTAACTTATATCTAACGGCTAGTTAAGCACTAAGAACCCCCTAGAAAGTGTCTAGAATGTCCTTAAGCACTTGTAGGTCATTCCTATAAATAGGACATGCCTTATGACACCTAAATACACCCAAGCTACACATGTGCTACACTTGAGATTGAATACTCATTGGCAATCTGTTTTGAGCAATAGAGCAATTCCTACATTGGCTATTCATTCCCATTGCTCCAACTTCGTGTCCTATAGGCTAGTATCTCCTATCCACAACACTTACACTTCTACATACATTGGTTAGGAGATCAAAACGCTTGATATAGGAAATCAAGCCTTGAGCTACAAGTGGTATTGTAATTTCTGTTTTCTTTCTTGTTCCTTTGTATCTTTTGTATTCTCCTTGCTACTCCTAGGGTTGGAGGCTGCGGATTGGAGAAGGTTCTTCTCGGAGGAGAAGGTGGACTTCAAGCTACTTCAAGAAGGCTATCGCAACGGGAAGCTACTTCAAGAAGGTTATTGCAACGGGAAGCTACTTCAGGAGGAAGGCTGCTTCAAGGTTGGTGCAATTGCTTCTAGGTGAAGGCTGCTTCAAGGTTGGTGTGATTACTTCGAGGTGAAGGCTGCTTGAAGGGTTTAGGGAGAGAATTGTAATTTTATGTAAAGTCCTTGCGAGGTAATAAAATTAAATTCTTTCCAAATCCCGATTGGGTAAGCAACCGGGTAGTGGACTGACTGCCTTAGTATTTTCTAAGGTAGGAACCACTCTAAATCCTTTTCCCCTTGTCCAATATTTTTGTGATTGGTTGTTTGAGTTAAATAATTGTTTAAAATTGTTTAAAACTCTATTCACCCCCCCTCTAGTAGTTTTCACTCTCCTGGTTCCCCTCCCCCTCACGAACCCTGGCGGCAGGTCCTCATTTCTCGGCACCCTCTCCCTCGCGCGATTGTCATCGCTCCGACGAGCCCCAGCCGCGGCGCGGCCGCCAGTTCAAGATAAAAAGAAGAGGAGGACGCCGAGCAGGAGTCGTCGGATCGTGGAACACGGTGGACTCAAGTAGGATCCAACGGGCCAGAAGGAGCGGGGCGCGCAACTCAGTTAGTGGAGGAATTTGACGCGGAGCGTCAGATCAAGCTGGGACTATTGGCGCACCGATCCAACGATCACAGAAATTCGGTAAAATCCCCTCTCTCATCGAATAATCAAGAAAATAGCTTTTCTTTGCAAAATTAATAGAGAACGCTAGGAATCTCATATGAAGAAACTTTATACATGAAAGTTGTGTAGAAAAATACAAGGAACCTGATAAAAATAATTTGAGAACCTGGTTCTATTTCTTTTTGCAAAAGTGCTTTAATTTGGTAGAAAAATGCATTATAAAGTAATTAGAAACCCTAATTGTATATAAAGGGTGCATCTTTGAAGATTAATAGGTTAATTTGAAAGGTATTAACCTGCTGATTAGTAATATAGAGTTTTCATCCGTTTTGTATACAAAGTTGGTAGATTTAGGGTTTTAATCCATAAATGAAGAATAATATATATATATGGAAACCCAAATTGGGGTAAAAGAAGAGGAAAACCATGATATTTCGGATTAAGGAGGTAAATTACTAAATAATGATTCTAATACTGTTAGGAATATTAAAATGAGAGAATTTAAAGGTTTTAAGTAGATTTGATGAATTAGGGTTCTTAATAACTAAGAATGGAGGCAAAACCCTAATTTCCAAGGAAACCCTAAAAATTGGAATAGAAACCCTAAGGAATATGATGAAATTTGGTAAATATTAATAAAAGGAAACTTGTACTTTTATTTCAGGGTTTTTGTGCACTTTGCTTGCTTGTTTGGATTTTCTCTCTCTACATAGTTGATTATGTATCCAAATCTGCAAATACAGGTATGTGGTTACGCTTATGAATATTCCAAGTTAGTTTTCCGAGGGATTGTCGAGGTTTTTATCGGTTGCTTAAAATTAACTGTTGGATGCTTTTATTTCATGCAACTATAGAGTGACTATGACTATCACTATAAATATATACATATAATTGGCTTAGATCCGGGTCCACCCCTGTGGCTATGCAAAGGCTAAAAAGGATAACCTAGAGTAAGGTCTAGGCTATCATGAGTTAGAAACTGGGCTACTCTTGTGTAGTGCCATTAGACTCTTAGCATGCCATGAGTTAAGGAGTGGGCTACCTACGGGTAGTGCCATGTGACTCAACCATAGAAACTGATTCACCTGTTAGGTGGGATCATGAGGAGTATAATGGAGATAGGATATACATGGATCGCGCAGTTATATTTAAACTGTAAAATTGTTTGTTAAACTGTAATTGATTGCAATACATTGTTATGGATAATTGCACGATTAGTGTTTCCCCCACATACCAGCTTTGGCTGACCGACGTTTTGTTTGTCGGCGTTTTAGGTACAAAACCAAAAGGACAAACAGTAATTCGTCATATTGTGAAATACATGAATTAAAGTTCCAGGAGGATTAGTTAGATCAGTCCCAGTTCTGGATAGAAGTTTAGAAATCCAAATTTTTCAAAGGTATGCAAAATTGTATTTATTACAGCTTTCTAGTTTAGTCTGTTAAAATTTAATAATTGTTCTTGGTTAATTGTCAAACCTTTGATCCGAAAATTATGTGTGCGGCTTCGACCTCTCGGTCTCCCTTAATTGGGGGTTACCGGAAGGTGGGGTCGTACAATTTGGTATCCGAGCCTAGGTTCCTCACTTAACCATTAATAATTATTAAATTTTACAAACTCCATAGAATCCAAGGGAGTTATTAGAGGATTATCCGAAAGACGGAGGTGTCTAGAAAAGGATCACGACTAGGGGCTGGCAATATTTTCCTCCGCACCGCTAGTCGGAATACGAGGACTCCCGGATCCGTGTGAGTGCCTGGCCAAGGTCATAGGGTATGAATCGAAATAAGATACATTTAGGACTTTCTTATCTTATTCATCCCTTCTCATCACATATTCTATTAAGGATTTTAAGAGATAGGGTTTTCTCTCTCTTCCTCACCCTCATGTGGTATGGGCAAGTAAGTTAAGGATTAAGGAATCCTCCATCAAATTAATAAAAGATACGTAATGAGACATCATCGACATAAGTATAATTAGTTTAAAGATAAACTAAAGGTCTGTTTGTTATGCTTATGTAGATGGCTCGTACCAAGACTGTTGCTATTCTCGAGGGCACTGGGAACCCAGCTAGGAGTGCTTGGCCTCCCCGCAAAGGAAAGGGGCCTCCAGAAAAGAGAAAGAAGAACCAGGATGGTGCATCCTCTAAGAAGAGGAAGAGACCCGAGGAGACCACTCATGAGGTCCCTAACCCTGACCTGATACCCTTCAGCAACCTTGATCAAGAAGAGGACCAAGGGTATGAGGAGCAACATGTGTATGAGGAAGTAGACCAGATGGAAGAAGACCAAGTTGGAGGTCCAGAACCGACCATGATGATCCACACCCCTGACGCTTGGTGGATGGAGCAACAGAAGAAGCTGACAGAGGCAATTAATGCCTTAGCTCTCCGAGACCTAGCCAGAGCTGAGAACGGTGAGCCGCTTCCGGTTCGTCCTCGACTAGGAGCCACCATCCTGGACTTCGTCAAGTTGAACATCGAGAAGTTCTGGGGAGAAGATAAGACCGAGGTAGTCGACAAGGCGGAAGCTTGGCTGCTTGCAGTCGAGAATGGATTACGTATGCTTGAGGTACAGCCGAGCAAGAAGGTCCTCTTTGCTGCTCACCTCCTGGAAGGAGCAGCCAAGATATGGTGGGAGACCCACATCACCGGCCGAGATTTGACAGAGGAACCTATGGCATGGGCTGACTTCAAGACGATCTTCACCGCCAGATTCGTCCCAGTCTCAGCTAAGAAGGAAAAGGAAAGGGAGTTCACCAACATGACCCAAGGAAACTCTTCTGTGACGGACTTAGGGCGCAAGTTCCGGATCCTGGAGCATTTTGGGTACAAGATGGATGAAGAAAGAAGGGTGGATCACTTCATAGAGCGTCTTCACCCTGCTATCAGACCCCATGTGATGGCAAGCAAGCCGAAAACCTTCGCCGAAGCCTACAACACTGCTTTAGACATGGAAAGGACTGTGATGCCTGCCCAGTTTCCACCCAAGGGGTACTTGGGTTTCACTGAAGGAACCCAAGGCCCGAGAAACAACCACAAGAAGGGTCAAGGACGTCATCAAGCTAAAGGAAGACATGGAGGAAAAGGGAAACCCCGTCAAGAGAACAACCGACCCCCTTGCCGCACCTGCGGAAAGGGGCACGCCGGTGAGTGCCGCTACAAGAAGAAAACATGCTTTCGATGCCACCAAGAAGGACATCTGCAATCCGTTTGTCCTATGCCAAATCCCAGAGGGCCAGGACAAGTGGCAGCTCCACCAGTAGCAGCTCCACCAGTAGCAGCCCCACCTATAGCTGCAGCCCCATCTGCTGGAGAGAGGAGGCAAGCTCGGGTGTTTGCCGTTAATAATGAGGAAGCTCAAGTTAATGCTAATCGGTTGATCGAGGGTAATAACCCTTAGAGTTTTCTTTTATGTTTTAAAGTTAAGCATTGAATGGTCTAATGCATGATGAAAAACAATGTAGGCATGCTTGAAGTCATGGGACATAATGTGAAAGCTTTGTTTGACTCTAGATCTACTAATACTTTCATTTCGAGAAATCTTGCAACTATGCTTTGTTTGGATATCAAGGATTTAGGGTATGTCTTAGATGTTACAACGTCGAGTGGTCGGATCTTTACTTCCCTTTTGAAAACTCCGGTGATACTTGTGAAATATCGAGATCGTGAATTTCCTACAGACTTTATCCTTCTTGACATGAATGATTTTGATGGAATCATTGGCATGGATTGGCTTTATACTTATAGGACCAATATTGACTGTAGGGAGAAGAAAGTGATCATTAAGAGACCAGGTCACCCACCTTTTGTCATTAGGGGTAGGAAGGATGCCACCACCAGCTTGTATGTGTCAGCCTTGAAGGCAGAGCAGATGATGAGTAAAGGGTGTCAAGCTTTCCTAGCAGTAGTCACCGAGCCAGAACGCAGGGTGCAACCCTTAGAAGAAATAGAGGTAGTTAGGAGCTATGCAGATGTTTTCCCAGATGATCTACCAGGGATTCCTCCCGAGAGAGAGGTAGATTTCTCCATAGAGCTAGCTCTCGGGACAAATCCTATTTCACGAGCACCTTATAGAATGGCCCCTGCTGAGTTGCTCGAGTTAAAGAAACAACTGCAGGAATTGTTAGACAAGGGTTTTATCCGCCCTAGCACATCACCATGGGGAGCACCAGTTCTTTTTGTAAAGAAAAAGGATGGTTCACTCCGAATGTGCATAGACTACCGGATGATCAACCCGGCTACCATTAAGAACAAATACCCTTTACCCCGGATAGATGACTTGTTTGACCAGTTGAGGTCAGCTCGAGTCTTTTCCAAGATCGACTTGAGATCGGGTTACCACCAGTTGAGAGTTAAAAGTGAGGATATCCCGAAAACCGCTTTTAGAACTCGGTATGGCCACTATGAGTTTGTGGTTATGCCTTTTGGGCTGTCCAATGCACCCAGTGTGTTCATGAACCTTATGAATAGTGTGTTCCAGCCCTTCCTTGAGTCGTTTGTCATAGTATTCATAGATGACATACTGGTTTATTCCGATGACTTAGATCAACACTGAGACCACCTAAGTAAAGTCATTGATATCTTGAGAAAGCAGAAGTTCTATGGGAAATTCTCTAAATGTGAGTTTTGGATAGACCGAGTCATGTTCCTCGGACACATCATCTCTGGAGGAACGATCGTGGTAGATCCAGCTAAAGTATCGGCAGTCCGCGACTGGCCAGCACCGAAGAATCCCTCCGAGATTCGAAGCTTCTTGGGGTTAGCAGGATACTATCGACGCTTCATCGCGGATTTCTCAAAGACCGCCTTACCTTTGACCATGTTGACTCAGAAAGATGTGAAGTTTGTGTGGTCTGATGTTTGAGAGGCTCGTTTCCAGGAGCTGAAAGAGAAGCTGACCACTGCACCCGTTTTGACTCTACCATCAGGCAATGAGGGTTTTATGATTTTCACCGATACATCAAAGATGGGACTTGGCTGTGTGTTGGAACAGAATCGGCATGTGGTTGCATATGCCTCCCGACAACTCAAGCCCAACGAGGTGAATTACCCGACACACGACCTGGAGTTAGCTGCTATCATGATATCATCCATGCCTTGAAGATTTGGCGACATTACCTGTATGGTGCTACTTTTGAGATCCTCACCGACCATAAGAGCCTGAAATACCTCCTGACCCAGAAAGACTTAAACCTACGACAACGACGATGGATGGAGTACATGAAGGATTACGACTTCACCATCGCTTATCATCCTGAAAAGGCGAACGTCGTAGCCGATGCTTTGGGTCGGAAACAACTCAGGTGCGCAGTTGTTTTGTCCAGTCAGTGGAAGAGCTTAGAAGAGCTGGTAGAATGGTCTCCTCAACCGTTAGATGATCGAGTTCGATTGTCCAACATCCAGATACAGTCAGAATTGTTGAGTGAAATTGTAGCAGCACAGTTGGCCAGTGGGGGACTTGACAAGATGAAGGACTTGATGAAGAAGCCTCAAACCCGTCTTTCTTTGGGAATAGACGGAGGAATCCAATTTGAGAATCGCATATGGGTTCCTGAAGATTCCCAGTTGAAGGAACGTATCCTATAAGAGGCTCATGGTTCTAAGTACACGGTACACCCGGGAACTACTAAGATGTTTAAGGACATGCAAAGGTTTTTCTGGTGGCCAGGAATGAAGAGAGACATTGCAGCTTATGTGGCCAATTGTCTTACGTGCCAAATGGTGAAGGCTGAACACCAACGACCCGGCGGACTTTTACAGTCTATAGAGATTTCAGAGTGGAAATGGGACCAGATCACCATGGATTTCGTGGTGGGTCTACCCCGGATCAAGAGAGGTCATGATGCGATATGGGTTGTGGTAGATCGCCTTACCAAGTCAGCACACTTCCTTGCCCTGAAAACCACTGCCAAAGTGTCGGATTTAGCTGAGTTGTATATCAAAGAGATAGTACGTTTGCATAGCGTACCCGGTTCCATCATCTCCGATAGAGACCCAAAGTTTACCTCCAAGTTGTGGAAGCAGGTTCAAGAGGAACTAGGTACAAGGTTGAAGTTCAGTACCGCTTATCACCCCCAGACAGATGGTCAGTCAGAAAGGACAATCCATACCTTAGAGGATCTGTTGAGAGCTTGTGTGCTCGATTGGGGTGGATCATGGGAGCAGTACCTACCTTTAGCTGAGTTTGCTTACAACAACAGTTACCAAGCCAGTATCGGGATGCCTCCATATAAAGCTCTTTATGGGAGATTGTGTCAGTCACCACTTCACTGGGATGATGTTGGAGAAAGGACCTTATTGAGGTCAGATGAACTCCAAGTGTATGCTGATAAAGTCGCTTTGATCAGGCAAAGGCTAAAGAGAGCCCAAGATCGACAGAAGTCGTATGCTGATGCGAAGCGGACTGATGTGCATTTCGCTGTGGGAGAACATGTTTTTCTGAAAATCCGACCGCTCCGAGCTATAGCTAAGAACAGGGGAAAGTTGAGCCCCCGATACGTGGGTCTGTTTGAAGTGTTAGAACCATGGTGCATAACTTCGACTTCGTGTCGACTTCGCCAGGTGTGGAAGTGGAAGTTTGTGGAAACTTCGAGGAAGTTTAGACGCAAACTTAGATGCCATTTTTTGAAGAAAATGATGTGAATTTGAAGGAAACTTTAATTGAAAACTACTATATATGTTATAGATCTATCTTATATATGTTAATTTAACACAAAACACAATTCACAACTCTCTAGCCCTAGTTTCAAGGGTCAAATGTGCAATACACATATACAAATATAGTTCACCATATGTATTCTATACAATATACAGTCAAATAGTAGTTAAAACACCCTATCTAGGAAAGAGTGGCAACAAACAACATAGGAGTTGATATTAGAAGTTGTGAAGAGGGTTGGAGGTGACACTTATGTCTTATATGGCCTTTAGGACACTAGTTAGGATTAATGATCTGGGTCATCTCAACTTCGACCAAACTTCGCCCAACTTCGCCAACTTCGAGGAAACTTCGACAACTTCGGAGAAGTTGAGACGAAAATACACACAAAAAAGTCAACTTCGTCGATATCACTGAAACTTCGCCCCGAAGTTCGGACGAAGCCGAAGTATTTGGGATTCGATTTCGCCTATAGTCGAAGTTCGAAGTTTCGGCGAAATTTCGCCAAAAATCGTCTAAGTTATGTTCCATGGTTAGAACGGATTGGTGAAGCCGCATATCGTTTGGCGTTACCCCCTCAATACAGTATGATGCACGATGTGTTTCACGTGTCCAATCTGAAGCGATATGTGCAAGATCCGAGCCATGTGCTGAGCATTGAACCCATTGAGCTTCAAGGAAAGCTAACTTATCCTGAGTTGCCTTTGCGGATTCTAGAATCCAAGGTAAAAGAGCTCAGAAATAAGAATATAGAGATGGTAAAGGTTCTTTGGAAGCACCATGGAGAGGATGAGGCCACATGGGAGCTGAAGACGGACATGGAAAAGGCATACCCCAATTTGTTTGTTTGACTGATAAATTTTGAGGGCAAAATTCCTATAAGGAGGGGAGGATGTTATAACCCCATTTTCTAAAGCATGTAATGAGATTTGTAAATCTCTTTTAAAAATATAAATGAAATCAATGATTGATTTGATGAGTTGATTTGAATGAATTTCGTGTATGATAGCCTTGTATGCTTTCTTGATGGGCCTTATTGGCCATTAAGCCCAATTGCAAGAAAAAGAAAAAGAGATGAAAAAGGAATTCAATTGAATAAAGGAATACATAAGAAAATAAATAAAAGAAGAATAAAAGGTTAAGGATATTTTTCCAAAATAGAATTTCGTGATATAAAGGTTCCTTGGGGTTCAAGGAACTCAGGATAATTACATAATGGCAAAAAGGAATAGGAAATATGAGGAAAATATGAAAAAATAGGTGTTTTCTTGCAACTGAAGAAAACTAGAAAAGGAATCGTTTTCTTGAGATAATGATCTCAATTTCTGCTGGATGTGAGATAAAAACATAAACAAGGTTCCCTCAAATTTTGAATTAAAAAGGAATTACGATTTAGGAGTTATTGCTTTTTCAAGAATTCCTCAAATATGGTTTTATCTTGGAATTTAGGAAATCATTTTCCTTATTTGGCTGAGCGCGAGCATTGTTGGCCGTTGGATCTTGATCCAACCGGCACTTCCTATCACCGAGTTCCAGTAGAACTGGAACTGTAGCACGGTTACAGGGGAATTTCCCCCATCGCTTTTCTCACGATCCAGTGGGCGTGTGATCTTGGAAACCTTCCCAATGAGTTTGGGAAAGAGAGACGAACTCTCTCAACCCCGGTTTATCGGTCTGTGGAAGCTTCTACATGAATCGCCCGATTAGGCCAAAGGCAAGGGCCGCGGCAGGGTTGAAGAAACCCTAAGGAAGCCTCCACGCCCTATAAATAGGACCTCTCTTGGTTCCCCTAGCCCTCACGAACCCTGGCGGCAGGTCCTTAGGTCTCGACACCCTCTCCCTCACGCGATTGTCATCGCTCCGACGAGCCCCAGCCGCGGCGCCGCCGCCAGTTCAAGATAAAAAGAAGAGGAGGACGACGAGCAGGAGTCGTCGGATCGTGGAACAGAAGAAGGAGCGGGGCGCGCAACTCAGTTAGTGGAGAAATTTGACGCGGAGCGTCAGATCAAGCCGAGACTATTGGCGCACCGATCCAACGATCACAGAAATTCGGTAAAATCCCCTCTCTCATCGAATAATCAAGAAAATAGCTTTTCTTTGCAAAATTAATAGAGAACACTAGGAATCTCATATGAAGAAACTTTATACATGAAAGTTGTGTAGAAAAATACAAGGAACCTGATAAAAATAATTTGAGAACTTGGTTCTATTTTTTTTGCAAAAGTGCTTTAATTTGGTAGAAAATGCATTAAAAAGTAATTAGAAACCCTAATTGTATATAAAGGGTGCATCTTTGAAGATTAATAGGTTAATTTGAAAGGTATTAACCTGTTGATTAGTAATATAGAGTTTTCATCCATTTTGTATACAAAGTTGGTAGTTTTAGGGTTTTAATCCATAAATGAAGAATAATATATATATGGAAACCCTAATTGGGGTAAAAGAAGAGGAAAACCATGATATTTCGGATTACGGAGGTAAATTACTAAATAATGATCCTAATACTGTTAGGAATATTAAAATGAGAGAATTTAAAGGTTTTAAGTAGATTTGATGAATTAGGGTTCTTAATAACTAAGAATGGAGGCAAAACCCTAATTTCCAAGGAAACCCTAAAAATTGGAATAGAAACCCTAAGGAATATGATGAAATTTGGTAAATATTAATAAAAGGAAACTTGTACTTTTATTTCAGGGTTTTTGTGCACTTTGCTTGCTTGTTTGGATTTTCTCTCTCTACATAGTTGATTCTGTATCCAAATCTGTAAATATAGGTATGTGGTTACACTTATGAATAATCCAAGTTAGTTTTCCGAGGGATTGTCGAGGTTTTTATCGGTTACTTGAAATTAACTGTTGGATGTTTTTATTTCATGCAACTATAGAGTGACTATGACTATCACTATAAATGTATACATATAACTGGCTTAGATTCGAGTCCACCCCTGTGGCTATGCAAAGGCTAAAAAGGATAACCTAGAGTAAGGTCTAGGCTATCATGAGTTAGAAACTGGGCTACTCTTGTGTAGTGCCATGAGACTCTTAGCATGCCATGAGTTAAGGAGTGGGCTACCTACGGGTAGTGCCATGTGACTCAACCCTAGAAACTGATTCACCTGTTAGGTGGGATCATGAGGGGAATAATGGGGATAGGATATATATGGATCGCGCAGTTATATTTAAACTGTAAAATTGTTTGTTAAACTGTAATTGATTGCAATATATTGTTATGGATAATTGCACGATTAGTGTTTCCCCCACATACCAGCTTTGGCTAACCGACGTTTTGTTTGTCGGCGTTTTAGGTACAAAACCAAAAGGACAAACAGTAATTCGTCATATTGTGAAATAAATGAATTAAAGTTCCAGGAGGATTCGTTAGATTAGTCCCAGTTCTGGATAGAAGTTTAGAAATCCAAATTTTTCAAAGGTATGCAAAATTGTATTTATTACAGCTTTCTAGTTTAGTCTGTTAAAATTTAATAATTATTCTTGATTAATTGTCGAACCTTTGATCCGAAAATTATGTGTGCGGCTTCGACCTCTCGGTCTCCCTTAATTGGGGGTTACCGGAAGGTGGGGTCGTAACATGAATCCTCGCACATGAGAGAGGTTGATCTTGTGCCTGAGAGCGAACTGAATCACAGATGTGAGTATAGGACTTCATGGTGCTTCAAAGAGGTTGACTTGGTGAGGAAATTGCACTAGTACAACCGATAACCAGATTTGATGTAGTATGTGACCCGACTACAAGATCTAGAGAAGAAAATAAATGGAATTTTTTCCGACTCGAAAAGGAGATTTATTCGAACCTTAGGCCGAAGAACAGATCTGATTTTCTTACTGGGGAGCTTCTGATCTGACCTTTGAAGATGCTCGAAGAACTGATATGGGACACTCCCTTTGAAGATACTGCGTCACCGATTGAATTACAAACCAATGGTGACACGTCGTGTTGGACAATGACACAGTGTGTCACTCTTTTAGTCAAAGATGACAGACTGTCGTCGACACGCCATGTTGGAATCTAACACGACGTGTACAATGTCGAATACGAGAAACAGATTTCCGCCAACAAGATGTGTGGTAATATGACATGGTGTGTAAGCATGAAATAGCCTTCCGTCAACACGTCGTGTCGGTTTATGACACAACGTGTAACTGTAGGGAAATTGGGCGCAGATATAGGCAGCAGAAATAAAAAATTTAATGTTCATTTTCCCAAATAGCAAGATCGCGTCAACAACAATGTATCTAGGGAGGAAAGGTTTGCAAGGTTATATCTGGTTTTGGAGCAAGTCCAGCGACATTACCCTTGCAGTAGCATCATGCTTCTTCAAGAAGCAGCACGCTCCTTCAGCAGCAGCACTCAAACAGTCGTCTCTACCGGCCTCCTAATGCAGCACCACAGACAGCAGTTGACGATGTCCTCCTAGCGGCAGACAACGGCCTCCCGTCTCCAGAGTAGTCCAGGCGGACCATCGAGAACTCCAAGTTGCACTACCAGAGCCAACGAGAAGAAGTTGTCCCCTTCTGTCGGCGTACTAGTCACCGACATGCTCTCCCACAATTGTTCTCTCCCTCGTTGTCCCTCCCTTTCATGGGTGTTACTTGCTCGGGCTCTCTATTGGTTATCACAACCAGAGAGGACAACAATTGTCAGAGCAACTGATTCTCAATTGTGTGTTGGAAGCCCCAAGTACCATCCTATTATAGCAAATGCTAGGGTCAGCGTTCCCAGTCTGTGTGGGAGTAGAACGGTCCGAATTTTTCATTAATTTTGCAGCCTGCAACATGTGAATCGGTCGGTTCACTAGTGAACCAGTCGGCTGGCACAGTGAGTCGATCGGTTCGCCCAATGAGTCGATTGTTTCACAGTGTTTCCCAGTCGCGATTAAATTGACAATTCGTTTCCAATTAATGTCCAACATTAATCCTTGTACCAATCTAATTAAACAAAGTGAAACGGTCAACTTTTCTCATGATTCGAAAAAATCACCAGAAGCTTCGGTTTGCTTGACCGAGCCCATCGGTTCACTAAATGAACTGGTCGTCCTACCAACCAGAGTCGATCGGTTCACCCAGTAACCTGATCGGTTGGTGTCCTGACTCATGCAAAAATCAGCTAATTCAATTTTCAATCAACCTGAGACTCCAATCGGTCGATTAAACACTTGAACTTGATGGTTCTGAGTCCAATCATTTGATTTGTTGTTTAATTGAATGCCTAAACACCTTTAGTATTCAATCTAAACATCATTCATGAATATACTCCTTTAATCCAAGTGCATTCCTATGTGTGTGACCCTATACGTCCAGAATTATGTTCGCAGTGAATGTCCATAACCAACTTATGACATCACAAGCAAAGAACGGCATCTAGCAACACATCATTGCTACCCAAGTAATTCAAAAAGTTGGAGAATAACTTCAACCTACAATCCTTGATCAGTCTTACCGTGATCGTATAGTTCCTTTGTCCCTAATATCTGGATTGAACTTGAGGCATGGAATCATCATCCTTTCAATGTTCGATCCATGTTCCTTGAATTAGAGCAGATTTTGAGATGCATGTGAGTTCAGATATCACATATTGAATCACATGAGTACGGTCGTACATTTCTCAGTCCCGTTTATCAAGAGGCCATGGGCATCAATCTCTTGTAGGAGGGACAAATCCCATCTGCATCACTCACACTCTATCTCATGTGTCACAATGCACCCAAGCACCACCTTTATGACAACCATTATTCAAGATTACGGTGGATGATGTCAAAGTACATGAACGACATGTGATGATTATGACTACCATTCCATGGTCTCCATGTATCACTCTCATGGTGGGTCCGTCGGATACACTGTTATCTAACATGTATCTATGTGTTTGACTTGATATCACATATCATGACTAATGACACTCTGTCATCAGTAAACACACACACTAGTCTTATGTATTATTGTTGCCTATTTTGCTTCCACAATAATACCTGACTAGGGACATAACAAGAATGTATGTACTCTATCTGTATGATCTCATTGTTCAAGTCACGTACTTGAAGACATACGTCATGGAGTAATATCATTCTTTAGACATCTAGTATGTATGTGTCATCATCTCATGACTGAGACAAACATAATAGATGAAATTTACCTTTATTATCAAATCATGTTTCCAATGTCACAATCTAATCATCATATGAATGGCTCTCTGGGCATACATACCAACAGTAACTTGTGGCCTAGATGAAACGCTACGCTACCAGATGAAGACATGTGATGCATTTATTGTGGAACACGTCGTGTTCCGCACCGTCCGAACAAATTTTTCACGTGAAAATATTACAAACATTTCACCCTAAGTTAACAGGTGACCCCTAGAAATAAGCCTCCTAGGTGTGAATCTAAAGGAGGATAAAGAGAGATGACGATCCGGATGCTAAAGACTTCAATCTGGATGATGAAAATGATGATCCGAATGGAGGTGACTTCCACCATAGATGACGATCCGGATGGAGACGACGATCCCGGTGGAGATGACTTCCACCATATATGAAGATCCAGATGGTGGAGGTGGCATCCACCTTAGAGAAGAAGACATGTCGGATGGTGGAGATGACTTCCACTTTGGAGAAGAAGAGGGCACGGATGGTGGAGATGATTTCCACCATGGAAACGACCACCATAGGGTTGCTAGTCTTAGTGATGCAAGAAGAGTGACGGCATGAATCTAGACTTTGTCTTGATGGAGGGAGCAGTTGAACTTCGTGCTTAGGGAAGACGAAAGACAGATATACGAGGATGCTAGATGACGATTAAGATGATACTTGTTAGATCTAGATGACTCCATATGAGATGACGACGGCCCTTCAAAGAGAGAGAGGGCAACGGCGGAGAGGGTGATGGAAATGGCCTTGTGGGCATCTAGCCATGACTGCGGCAGCCACCCGCGGGCGGAGACTCGTTGCTTTCTCTCTAGGACTGTAGTCTCTGATACCATAATAGAAATAATGAAGAGACAATATATTCACAATGTTGTGTTTGTACAAGAGAGACCCCTCTCCTTTATATAAGAGAAGGTGAACATGAGTCTAGAGACTTCCAGACATGACTAGACTTGACTACACTTGCTAGACTCTATATTGGGCCTACAGACTCCGACCCATATATGATATGACTTATATTTCTAACATAATGGAACTCCCATTTGTAATAGAGAAGCTAATGTGAGAGAGAATATATTAGTAGCTAACTACTTGCTTCCACATCCAAGACCCCTTCAGGCTGAACTTAATTGTTTTTTTAAGAGTCTAGGTTTTTTTTAAATATTTAGTGTGTTTTATCGACATTTTCTTTTTGATTCATTTGTAATTGGTTTTCTTTACACCCTTGAGCCCTTAGACTCGCTCTTTTTCATAAGGTGACCAAAACTCGTGAATGGAATAGGAGTTGTCGAGGAACTTCAAGGAGAAGAGTCGTAGCAGCTACATTATGTCGCTCTCAAAGGACAACGACCATCTCGACGGTTAGTGGCGCTCTTGGCGGCCAAGTTTCTTCCTTCCTCTATCATTTTCATCTTCCTCATGCGCCCTCTACCATCCCCTCTCCCCTTCCTCTTCTCCTCTTCCTCCAAGCAGTATGCCTCCAAGCAACTTCCCCTTCCACCTAGACAGTCCTCTCTTTTGCTTTGCTCCAAGCAACTTCTACTCGATCCCCTTATCTTCTTTGCCAAAAAAGCATCATTCACACTTCCCTTGCTCCTTTCTTCTTTCTCTTTCCTATTGATGCAGCAGCATCATGTTCCTCCTCTATCCTTTGTGGTCCTCCTTACAATTGTGTAAGATCCACCAATACCATCATGTAAGCTGACAAACTCCCCTTCCTCCTTCATCCCTACATCCATTGTTGGCCCAAGGGCATTTTACACACCTACTTTGGTGAGCGACATATTTCCCCTTTTTATTATTTTAACTATTTTATATAGTGTTTCAAGATCAAACGAGTTTAAACAACAATCATATGGACATGCATTGCAAGATTTCTTTTTTTAAATGTAATGTCAATCAAGTAAATCCAATTATTTTTATCTTGTAAAAGCACAACTGTTGTTGACAACTTCAAACCCATTTTACCCATAGTTAAGACTCTGAGTTCGACCAAGATGATGGTTGGCCAAACTCTTAGTTCAACTGGGAGATGATCACAAGGTCATTGAGACTCGAAGGTCACTTTCGATCAAACTACCACACCATTTTAATCGAGCTTCCAATTAGTGATCGGTAGTCAAACTGATATATATTTAATTTTTATCCATTGTGTACATGTTAATACATTTTTCAGCCTTCGGTCAAAGTCACAATTTGAAGGATGTGCATCTTGTTCGAAGTATACGCTTTGACCGAGAATGATTATCTAGTGCACATTTGAACAGTTGATTTTGTTTTGACCCAACCAACAGCTCATGGCAACTAGACGCTCATAGACACTCCCCTAGGTTAATCCTAACTTATTCCTAAAAATAGGAACCATCTAGAGCCATTTGAAGCACACTTAGCGATAGAATTATTTAAGAATTTGATGGAATTGGGAATGTGGCTTACAATGGTTCTAGCGCTCAAGCTTGAGCTTCTCCTAAACCTAATCCTCACGTATCTATTAGAGAAGCTCTATAGCAACATCATTAAGCTTGCATTGTAATTCTTTTTCACATAATCATTCATTCTTGTGTGACATTGTTCTAGAGTGGCTTCAACGTAAAGCGGAAACTTGTAAAAAGTTGACGAATGCATCCTCAACTGTTAGTGATCCTTAGAGCCCATGTAAAGAGGATTGGCGTTGATCTTTAGTCAGTCACAAGCGCAAGAAAATTGGTTGTTTCTCGTTAACCTGTGCAAAGGAAACAAGTTGGTATTCTCCCACGGCTAAGATCTACAAGGAGAAAGTAGTTAGATCTCTTTATGTTGAGTGTTTTTTATTTCTTATATTGTATTACCATCTGCAAGTCAATAAAGTTTGTTTCTCAAGTCTTGGTGGTTGAAAAGTCAGCAATGTTGGATGTAGGGCTTCTTCATGAAGCCTAAACCACTTTAAATTTTGTGTTCATTGTGGTTAACATCGTTCTTCCTTCCCCTTGTTTTATATACTACAAGTTGCATTCAGCGTCTTTTTTGTTTCCGTCTTTTGTCTAAGAGAGACAATTCAACCCTCCGTTATACTCTTCTTTCATCTACCTCTATATCTCGGCCTTCTACATCCTCTTTCCCCTCCCTCTTTTCTTCTTCCTCCTTCCAGTTCATAACAGCAACTTTGCTTTACTCCTTCACCTGGTTTCTCCCTTTCTTTTCTTCTTTTCTCCCTGTCTCTGTTCACAACTAATTCCCCTTCATCCATCCTCCATGTTTCTCCCTTTCTTCTTTAACCTCCTTAAGATCCTTTTTTCCCTTCCCCCTTTCTTCTTCCCCTTCTAGTTCATAGCAACAACTTTACATTCCCCCTTCACCTGATTTTCTTCATTTCCATGCTTCTTTCTTCTTCCTACTTCCTTTTAAGCGGCAAATTTCCATTTGTCTTTGTTTTCCCCTTTCTTCTGTAACCTCTTCCTCAAACATCCTCTCTTCCCTTCCTCCTTTCTTTAGCCACCTTCTAATTTATAGTGGCAACTTCCCCTTCCTCCTAAACCCGATTTCTCTTCCTTTATCCCCCCTCCTTATCTTCTTCCTCCTTCCACTCTTCCCTCCATCTATTGTCCTCTCACCCTTCCTAATAATCTACTTCTTGTTTCTTTTTTTCACTTTGAATTGTAGCTCAAGGAGTAGGTTGGTCATAGTATGAGGTGCAACTTTGACAAAGCTTCAAGCTCAAGGAGTGTGCCGTCAAGCTTGCCATTCTCCTATGGCGTGCCCGCTGACCACTATAACCCTTCTTTTTTTCCTTGTTTGCAATCAATTGTTACAGATTTATTCAGTTGATCTCGGTTGAATTCTACAATAGTCATAGAATTTGAATTTTTTGTGGCATTGGATTAGTGTTTTCACTAATTATACAAGGAAATTGAAAAGACAAGGTATTATCTGTATCATTTTTCTTGGTACTACATGTATTATTTGATTCTTATTCAACGCTTTATCTAATGAGTAACAATGTACGTGTAGAAATTAGGTTTAGGGTTTTCTATCTAATTAGATTTTGTTCGACATATTTATTACGATGAAAAATGCCAAGAGGCGAGATCCTATTTGGGAGCATGCCAAGCAACAATCTGATGGCAAATTTAAGTGCGCCATAAAGTCTTCAGTGTAGGTCTGCAAATCTATCGCTTTGGCAAGATTTTGTAAACAATATTACACCTTGTTCTCTTGTGTCACGCGTTGCGAGAGGCATGGATGTACAATCAATAGAGGATTTGAATGCCAAATCAAAGAAACAAAAGGTGACTGATTTGTGGAGAGCAACTAGTTCTCATGTTTCTAGCCAGGTAGGTGGATCGACATTTGTAGATTGACGGGAATAAAGAAATGTTTGGTCAACAAAACTAATATCGAGTGGTAAAGAAAGGTGAAAACTTTAAATTTTTCGTCGCTAGTAATATTGATTTATATATTCTGATTTATGAGGAGTCCTTAATTCAAGGAGGCATGTGTTGCTATTGCAAATGTAGGTCATGGTTATGAACCACTTAGTAGCAAACAACTACGACATGCCTTCTAGATAGAGTGAATACCACGATATATGCTCATGTCAGCTCTATGAAAGAGAGTTGCCAAAATTTTAGTTGCATTATCATGTCTGATGGATAAAAAAGATGAGTAGACCTAAGGCTAACATTAACTTGTTGATTCTACAAATCTTGTACACAATTGGGATTATTAAGAGGGTGCCGACATATTTGATTTTAACACAACGGCAATTGAGGAGATTGGTGTCGATAATGTTGTTTGGTTTGTGTCTAATAATGCATGTAATTATGTAGTGCAGGAGCTTTATTGGAAGATTTTATCCCGAAATCTTTAAGACTAACTGCGCAACACATGGCATGAAGCTGATATCAACCAGTGAAATAAAAAACGGCCAGGCGGGCCGCTTAAGCGCCCATGACCCCCAGCCGCTTAATTTTGCCATTAATTGCCCGCTTAATCATTTTGAACAAAATCGCCCGCTTTTTGCCCGCCTCACCCGCTTTTTCCCGCTTTTGTTTAAAAATCCTAATGTAAGCATCTAACATTAATTAATTACATAGCCAAGTAGTATTGACTATAATATACGAAACTTGTATACATTAAATGTTCTATGATATAGCTAGTCCTAATTTAGAATGCATACTTTGTGTGTAAGCTGTAATAATTGGGTACTTCTGTAATGCATCTAAGTAAATATCATATTGCTCTATTATACTAGTAATGCATGATTAGTTTTACTGATTTCCTTGCTGCTTTCAGTGATTAATGATTGGTACTGCTGGTTAGTATTACTTTAGTGATTACTTTAATTCAATAATTCATAGTTTGTTATATACAATTACTGATCTGCTTGCTGATTTTAGTGATTAGAGATGCTGATTAATAGTAAGTATTGATGAATACTTAGTTAATTACTGATTTGCTGATTAGATATGTATAGAAGTTTCTTATAAATATATTTTTTATATACACATACATGTAATTTTGTATAAAAATATATAAAATTTAGACACCCGCTTTTTCAAAAACCGCCCGCTTAATCGCCCGCCTACCGCTTAATCGGTTACAGGGTGCCGTCCGCACGCCTCCCGCTTCCCACTTTCTAATACATTGATATCAACCGATCTTGGTGGTTTAGTATTGTTTCTCTTATACTTCATAGCGTTAACAAGATTGTTAACTTTGTTCACAAGTATCAACATGTGTCCAATCTGATAAAAACACACAAAGGATAGGGAATCAAAGAAGCTCAGTGTCACTTGATTCACTAGTGATTTTTGTGTTTATGTCATGTACATGCACAAGAGTAGGGAGCTGAGGTTTATCGTTGATCCTTTACTTGGAGAGGTTTTCCACAATCAATAAGTGATGGAAACATGTGACATTATTCGTCATAATCATTTTTGGGAGTCTGATGGGCTGAGAATTTGTGTTCTGAAGCCTTTACTCAAAAGTTTAAGGACGGAAGATAGTGAAAATTCTACTATTGGATACTTGTTTTACCTTAACTTGTTACTGTTCTACCACTGGACTACTAGTACTTGTGTGCAGGAACATATACAGAAAAAGAGGAAATAAAAGCAATTTTTTAAATACATATACATTCTTTTTTGGAAGAAAATAAGATGGAATAAAACATTGTGCAATCCCCTCCAAGTGGCTATTGCTTTCTTGAACCCTTTATAGCACTATCAAAAGAGGGTCACTATGGATGTTGAGCTAATATAAGGCATTAACACAATTGTAATGAAAATGGTGCTTGACGTAGTAGGACAATGATAGCCAAGGAGCTTGGCAATTATCATGCGAAATCTATCTAGGTGTTCTCCCCTTTTGGCAACTAACATACTTACAACCAATCACCCAAGTATGACTTAAACCTTTTCTTTAAACTTTTAATGTTTAGATCGATGTTTTATAAATCAAGTCGAGCGCCCGCTTAAGCGATTATGGAGCTTGGCCGATTAAAAAGCCCCTTAGGCGGATTTTAGGCAAAATCCATTAAGGGCCGCCTTTAGCCTGCATAATCCGCTTGAGCGCCAAATTTTGTTCCTTGTCTGAGCGGTCGATTATACCACTTTTGCTCTAGGTGGCTTAAGCGAGGCCCAAACATTAGCCCCAAGTGTTTTTGGCCCAAGAGGGTTAAATAATCCATGTAACCATGCATCCCCTCGACTCCCCCTCTCGACTAGAGTGTTTATGGCAAACTTCCGCCCCACAAAGATCCCTTGTCGTCGCTTCTAACAGAAAGCTTGCCCTGAGTTTGCCCTTGGGTTGCACCCTAGTGATTCTTGTGGTACATTAGGGAGTAATTTGCGGGGTTTTCGGCCTCCACCCTTGCTCCTGTGGCTACCGCTTTGGAGGGAGTTGGCGCCTGGTTTGCTGCTTCTCAAGTTTTGACATAGCGGAGGAGCTTCGGGACATCAGGGAAGGTTATTCTCACCACAAGAGAGAACCACAAAGCATAGGTAACAACTTTCTACCTTCATTTTGTTATTTGTTGCTTTTTTCCAGTTTTTTCTCTTTTTCATATAGTAGTAGACCCTGCAGTTGTACTATTCATGTTTGTTTTGCTTTAGCTCGTGACATACAGTTTCTATGATCTTCTTTGTTTCTTCTTAATGATTGTGTAATATTATCATTTATCAGTTTGTTTATTGACTTCAATATGTAGTATAGTATTCTAATATCGTATATTACTATATTATGTATCTTATATACATATCTTCTATTGTATAGTGTATAGTTTACATTGTATATCGTATACTTATTTTACTTAATCATGAACATTAAAGTCACATAATAATATAATCTATAGTTATATGATCATATTAAATGTTAATATTATTAATGTTTAGTTAGCTATTGGTTTAATATAGCTAGATAGATATTTTGTACAAACACGTTCACATTGATCGTGTGACTTGGTGTAGAAGGATGATGTTGTTGCACCTCCAACCACAGAAATCCCGCAACATGGTGCTTCAAACACAAGGTCAACTAATCCAGACTAGAAGTATTGTGAGGTTCCTGATGTAACTCAAAAAGAGCAATTGATATGTGTCTTCTGCATTCACATATCAACTGGCAAAATTTTAGATTGAAGAAGCATCTTGTGTGTGTGTGTGTGGGGGGGGGGGGGGGGGGGGGGGGGATGTAGATGCATGCAAGCATGAGCGTACCACTAGAAGTGCAGAGGGAGATTACTGAGAATTTAGATATCATGGCAGGAAAAAAAGGCTAAGAGAAGACGAGATATGAATGAAAGCAGGGATGAGGCGAATATTAGGGAAACGATCAGATGAGGAGGACGTTGTTGTGATTGGTGGTAGTGGTGCCAACGCAAAAAGCCCAAGGTGGTGGGTCAGATTGACACATTTTTCAAAACAAATCTAGAGGATGTTGTCAATGAGAGAAGACTATCAAAGCTAAAAAGCATCAACAACAAGTTGAAGAAAGAGGAATGGAAGAAAACTCTATAGCATAGTTGTTAAGGAGCCTAAGGGGCCTTGCCTAGTCCCTCGCCTACCTAGATGAAAAGTGAGCACCTGGGCAAGCGCCTAGGACCGCCTAGGCGGCCGCCTAGGGGTTCCTAGAAAGATTTTTTCCCTTGGATTTTTTTTGGATAATGTCATTTTAACATCTAATTGACATATGTGAGTGTTTTTTATGTGTTTTTAAGCAGCTACCTCACACTTACATAGTTGTTCAGGCGGCTAGGAGCCTAGGAGTCTGGCGTTCCTAAGAGGAACCTAGGGTGTAGATCATAAAATATACACATAAATACCTTACATATCTGATATATTTTATATTTTATACATTTAATGCAAAAAATAAAATTAGGCATGCATCCAGGCACCCCCTAAGCGGGCTAGGCGCCCAGTCAAAGCAGACCACCACATGGCCACCTTAAATATTATGCACTACAGTATGTAGCGCACTAGTATTACCAAGCTAGTAAGTAGTTGATTTGTTCAAGCCCCATCTAAATTCTTCTTTATTATATAATTCTAAAGTACTTAAATGACATTACATGAACACTGCAGGTATACCCTTGAATATTATGACGTTGTCGAGTTTTAAATTTTAATGTGATGTACTATTTTAGAGACAATTGGTCAGTTCGTTCTTGGATTGCAGGGACTTGATATGCACATTACAGCAGCCTCTATTGAAGAATGAAGTGGAATTGACTAAGAAGCCATTGGAGACACATAGGGAGGAGCAAAGGAAGAGTGGTTGTTCTATTACGACGGATGATTGTGTAGATAGAAGGGGAAGAAGCACAATGAATCTTTGTGTATATTGCAAAAGAGACACGAGCTTTTGGCTAGTGATAACTGCATTTTGTTGATATCCACAATGATGGGATCATTTTCAAACAGGTGGAGAGTTGCATCAAGGAAGTTGGGGTAGTAAATGTTTTGTAGGTAGTCACTAACAAAGCCCCATCAAATCTTGTTGTAGAGAGGCTTCTAAAAGACAAGAGACAAGGGATATCCTGGACTCCATGCACGACACACTATCTAATGTTGGAGGGTATTGGGCAACTTTCTAGGGTAAAGACAATGATTTAGAAGAGTTGGAAAGTTGACAATCTTCATCTGCAGTCGTCAAGCACCCTCAGCCTGATGAGACAGTTCACCGATGGCAACTTGGTGATACCAAGTGTGTCACGCTCCGCCACTTTATATCTTTGTTTGCAAAGTTTGCCTGGAAGAATAAATGAGTTGAGGGCAGCGTTTTGTTCCACAGAGTTAGAGGAATGCAGGTACATAAGCATAGGAGAGGGAGAACACTTTGCAACCATGGTAGCAGATCCTACATTTCGGAACTGGTTCTTGTTAGTTCTAAATATATTTAAGCCGTAGTAAAGGTGTTCGACTTGTTGATAGTGAGAAAAAACTAGCCATGGGCTTTATATATGTCACAATGCTTAATGCTACTAAGGAGTAGACAGCCAACTTGAGAGATGGTCCATTATTCATGAAGGGCATATGCATCATCAATGAGAAAAAGGTTGCACCATCCTTGTGGCGAGTAACTTAAAATATGCTACAATTTTTGCTTTTATTGTTTATTTTGTCTGGTATGATGTCTAATGTAATATTCAATCATTGTAGGCTACCACTTAAATCCTTATTACTACTAGGTTGATTCTAAGGTAAACATCAGACGTGTCATGGGGGTCTAATGAAATACGTAGACACCTTTTTCTAAAATGGACATACAAGATAAGGTTTCTCTAAAGCATGAGTCCTCAACCAAATGCCATTAGACAAATATGTACTCCTAACTTGGACCTTGGTAAATCCGTGTCAACTTTAGTGCTTAGACTACTCATGGTCATTATTTTCTAATTAAATTATCAAATGATATTAATTTCTTAAAATAGTGGAGTGTGGACCAATCATAGGTACAAAACTCCACATCTGCAAAGAATGGCACTAATCTATATCTTTTGGGTGTGAACTGAATTGGGGTACATTTGAGATGGTAATTTACTTGTCTACTTAGAATCTTGAGCATTGAATAATTTTGTATAAGACATCAATTAACTCTTTTACATTTACCTAAATTCACACAAAGAAGAAGAATCGACTAGATGTGCGGCGACTAAATGATTGTGTATGTGTGATTCAATGCAAAGCTGAAGATAAAAAGGAACACCGTGATTCAGAGAAGGATACCTTGGAGTTTGATTATTTGGATAAGGCAAAAGATTGGGTTGCAGAACTTAGTGCAGAGGCAGATGAGGTTTTCCCGGGTGTTGGACTGACATGAGGACAAGTGGCCAAAGCATTTGGAGTTGCGTAAAGAGTTTATACTAGAACCAGAACACACAACCAACCCACCCCTCCTATCCAGCTCACCTCTCCTTCAGGTGCACAAAGAGACAAAGTTGTTCATCAAGAAAATTTTGAGCCAAGATTCTGAGCATGATGGAGGAGAGCAATTTGCAAACGGGCATGGATTGGATGGCTACTCTTAGTGATGATGACATGGAGGGGGATTACTGCGGAGTAGGAAATAGAGATATCTTTCTTGGAAAAAGAGTGTGGTTTTTGGCTACTTGGGCATATAGCCAACAAAAGCAATATTTTGATCTAGTCTGGACTTGGTTTTACTATTTTGGTTGTTTTGTTTTATATTATTTTGTTGTTTGGGATATCCTATCTTTTGATTGTTTTGTGTAGATACATATGCTATCGGCTATATTTTATGCAAGTCTCTTTTATCAGCATTCAGCATTCAGAATTCAGTAACATAATCATGTGAAATTGTCAATGTCACATGATCATTGTACTAATTGATGCTTGTTTCATGCATTTACATGTGCGCACATTACTTTTCTTATCCAACCGGTTATACTCATATGATTTTGCTCATGCTCCATCGAAAGGTAAGAAATAAAATTCTTCATGCCTTACATTTGTTCTCCATACATATATATTATTGTTGAATTGCTGAATTTATAAACTTTTATGTTTGTTACTTAGTACAAACCTTGAAGGAATACATAGGTTTAACTATGTAAAACATTCGCAAATTATAACGTTTAGCATGTATATATATGTGTATAATATGTTAAAAAATATTAGGTAAGATTTGGCCACAAGGTGATGTCCCCTTGCTTCCTGCTTTGTGCTTTTTAAAACATTGGTTTGGATCTAAATTGTCATCAAAGATTCTTTCTTTCATGTTCTTAGGAAATTGGTGGGATGTATGGGTGGGCCTCTCAGCTTATTGCAGAAGTTGGCTTTTTGAATATTAAGCCAACCTTGTAGCCTTACTTATCAAGGTGTCCGCCTAGGCAGGTCTAGACTAGGCAAGGTGCCTCAAACTAGGTGCCCAGCCCATTAAGTGTATCAAGTGGGCGTCTAAGGCCTTTTAGGCTCATATTAAGCCATTTAAAGGCTAAATTAGCATGAATTGGGTTTGGATTTGGTCATATTAGATCACCTTGAGTCATTTTTTGGTTGAATAGGTCTAATTTAGGCCAAATCAGGTCAAATTTTGCGAAATTATATCTGATTTGGGGGAAATACATCTAATTTGGGGAGATTAGAACTGACTTGGCCAAAGTGGGTCTCCTTTTAATCAATACAGGGTAAATTAGGGGAAGTAAGGTCTGAAACTTAGATTTAATTTAGGCCAAATCAGGTCAAATTTGGGAAAATTAGGTCTGATTTGGGAAACTAGTCTGATTGGGGGGGGGGACATTTGGTTTGGGGGAATTAGGTAAGATTTGGCCAAACTTGGATCTCATTGAGGTCAATGTAAGATATAGGGGAAGTAAGGTCTGTATAGGTCATGTTATGCAGAATTAGGTCTGATTTTGGCCAAATCCGATCAAATTTGGGCAAATTTGGTTTGATTTAGGAAATCGTGACTGATTTGGGGAAATAGGTCTTCTTTGGGGAAATTTAGTCTGATTTGGCTAAATTAGGTCTCATTCAGGTAAATATAGGGTAAATTAGGGAAAGTTCCGGTTTAAGAAGTTTATGTTGTGCAAAATTAGATTAGATTTAGATCAAATTAGGTGCAATTTAGATCAAGATAGGTTAAATTAGGGTCAATTGGGTTTGTTTAGGTCTTGTTAGATGCAATTTAGGTTAAATTATCAAATATAATTGTTACAACTTAAATAAACTGTTAGAAATAGATATAGTAAAGTATTGATAGCTAAATATATATGTAAATGTTACTATATGTATGTAAAAATAAATAAAAAATAGCAAAAAGTCTAGGCTCCATAGGCTCCCCTTGGAGAAAGGGACCGCCTAGCCGCCTGACAACAATACTTGTAGCTCTTCTCCTTATCATTGCAATTAAAGTGCATTTTATGTTGGCATACAAAAAGGCGCAATCACATTGACCCAAAGAGATTGGAGGGTTTGGTTTCTGGGATGAATTCACATTTGATGACGACAACTACAACAAAGGAGACAGACACCTTGCATGTAATTTGGAGTTACGCTTATGATGGATTTCAGAATACTCAAGATGACAAGTCAAAGGAGGAAGAAGGGGAGCATCATCCACATGAGAATGACAGCCTGTTTGGTGTTAAGTATTAGACATTGGAAAGGATTCAAATCTTAATGCTATGTTTGTTAGCAAAAATATCCAAACAGGAAATATATCCATACAGATAGGATGTATAATACCCAACGATTAATAAAAGTTGTCAACAAAAGGGTTTTATGTATTTGTCCACCAGTATTCAACTAACCTCGTGAAGCCGCCTTCGTTGACTCACAACTCACAACAGCATTTGACTCTTAGGCTCTGATTGGTTTGTCATAGTTGGTCCGGAAAACTTATAAACTGGAGTTCCTTAAGCAGTTTTTCATGATTGGTTTTATGTAAGTGTTGGATCTTGAGTTTTATGACTTCCTGAGAGTTACATACTTACATACAAAACATAGTTCATGAGTTCCCCTTAAAACAAGTGGAAAACGAGTTCCATAGTAACTAACAACATTTCCTATACAATTATTGTTCGTCATTCTTCATCAATGACACAAAATATTTATGACTAAGATGTTAGTGGTGAGGATATGATTTATTCCTAAACCATAACATAACAAAATATTATACACTATAGTCGCACTATGTAAAACATTACACCGCAACCACTATTATCAATAAGGTTTCAAATAAAAAATATATATGACCACTATGATAAACTAATCACACTGCACCACAAGAAAAAATGTTATTTATCTAACATGTTTTGATCCTCATATTTAAGCAATATGATGTGAAAAAAATGATAATTCACTATAATGGTACACTAAGAATATAATAAAAATTAATATTGTACATTATGTTAAACAATGATGAACAAGCACTTATATTTACAAACACATAAAATGTAGATATTTATTACAATATTTTGTACATAAAAGGTGAAATAAAAATCCCGTGACATGATTTTTAAACATAATACTTCAATTAAAATTATAATTGTACCACACTAAAATATTTTTTAAAGGAGCAAAAACTGCACAATTACCACTTGTTGATGTTATTATACATCATCGTTATCCGTCGAAATGATTCTTTCTGTACATCTTTGTCGTCTTTACTTATTATATATTACATAGTAAAAATCAATAACATTTTTTAACATTTTCCATATTTACACTTACAACAATCCAATCACATGGAAGTGAATGGAACTTAAATTCTAGAAATTCAACTAGAGTTCTTGGAAAATGAGTTCCACATAACTTATGACTTGCACCAAACCAATTGAAGCCTAAGTTATCAAGGCGCCCGCCTAGGCTTAAGGTCGGCCACCTCAAACTGTGCGCCCAGCCCCCTAGATGATCTGAGTGCCGCCTTAGGCCTTTAAGGCCCAAATTAAGCCACTTCAAGGCTTATTTAACATAAGTTAGGTGTGTATTTGATCAAGTTGAGTCATTTTATGGTTGAAATGGATCTGATTTATCCCAAATGAGGTCAAATTAGGGTAAATTTGGTCTGATTTGGGGAAAACATGCCTGATTTGAGGGAAATAGGTCCAATTTGGGGAAATTAGGTCTAATTTGGCCATGTAAGGCCTCTGTTAGATCAATATAGGGAAAATTAGTGCTAGTTAGGTTTGTTGATTAGGTCATGTTATGGAAAATTAGGTTTAATTTTAGGCCAAATTATATCAAATTTAAGCAGAGTAGGTCTGATTTGGGAAAAACAAATCTGGTTTGGGGGAAATGGGTTTGATTTGGTGAGATTAGGTATGATTTGGCCGAATTAGACCTTTGTTAGGTCAATATAGCGAAAAATTTGGGAAGTTATGTCTGATTGGTTCATAATATGAAAAATTAGTTTTCATTTAGGCCAAATCATGTCAAAATTGGGAACATTAGGTCTAATTTGGGGAAAACAAGTATGACTTTGGGGAAATAGTTCTAACTTGGGAAGATTAGGTCTGATTTGGCCAGATTTGGTCTTTTTTAGGTTAGTATATGAAAAAAAATAGTGAAATTGGGTCAGATTAGGTCTTGTTTTACAAAATTAGGTCAGGCTAAATTAGGGTAAACTAGGTCAGATTAGATCGGGATTAAATGACTTCAAACTAGGGCCAAATCCAGTTCTAATTTAGGTAATGTTAGGTGCAATTAAGCCAAAATTTTATGTAATTCCATTTAATAATATCATAATTTAGTATTTACATATATGAAAATATGAATGAAAATATCAAAAAATCATCATTATTTATAAAAAAAAGATTAAAACGTCTGGACGCCCTATGCACCCCCTAAGGAACGCCTAGCGCCTGGCCGCCTTAACAACTATGGTTTAACTCCTAAGGCCATGAGTCTCCTTCGACAAGCATAACTGGCAACGGCGTCCATCTTCCCCCTTTTTAACGTTGTAAGCCTGTGAGTCCCATGATCACCACTAGTGTGGACGTCATCATAACATCCTTTGCATGTAGTTATACACCACGAGAGAAAGAGTATAGCCATGGATGGTAGGCCCTTTTAGAACTATATATAGATCATATAGTGTTGTTAAATGTCGATAGGCTTCTTCATGATTCAAGGAAATCGCAACACGTTAAAGTTAGACATCATGCGGCCATGCAAACACCGGAGATGACATCACTATATCATGCCCTTCACCTATTTCATATTGAATTGTGTTTATGCTATTCTGAAACACTATTACAACATTACTTTGTTAATTTATACTCCATCTTTCCACTACACCTATTCACAATTACCAAGTTTTCTTTTGTGAAATATGCATTCAACTATGAATCTCTGCATTTAAATCCAACTTTGACCTTCATAGTTCAAGGTGGATCTAAATACTCATTTTCAATGTTAAGTTAGTTACATGGAGAAAGATGAATCTAATTTGCTTATTTACAAACTCATATAAACAATAAAAGGTTGGATTATGTGGCCTATGTGTGAAATAAACATTGAGAGATCATCATGTTTGTGACATCAATACGATCATGAAGACATTACGAATAACACGGAGAAGACCTTTGATGAATATTCTTGGCTTTTAGGTGCATTTTAATCATACACAAGATATAGTTTAATGGGGATACATATACATACAACATAAAGCATAGTAGCATACCAAATGAACTTGCATATGCAATGTATCCCATCCTTCTTATGATCGATCCAAACACAGGACGGGAAAACAACATCCTACATTTCACTATTCCCACCACATCTTATAACTTTGTCTCGTCCCTTCCACATCTTTTTCTACAAACCAAATGTGATGTAAGGATGCTATATCTTATTTTGAGCCATTTACACTTAAATTTTGACTGATCTAATAGACGTTAAGTTCATTAGTCAGTGATGTAAATGTAATGGATTAGTAATTGTAAGTCCTAAGTTGCCCTCTTTTGCAAGCCAAGTTGTGGTAAACTTATAACTTTTCATTTGTTGAACCTTGATTTCCTCTGCATTTTTTTATGTTTCTAAATTATACGCATGTGTGTCATCTAGTTTCTTCATGACTTTTTCCTGAATACTTGACATGTTGACCGCACTTTTTTCCAGCTTAATTCTCAAATATTGAATGCTTCAACTCAGCCGAACATACCATGAATTTGAATTAATGACTATGTCTATAAGGCGAAGAGGAAATTGGCTTCTTTGATGAACCGAACATCTACACCGAGCCTCAAGATCGTTGAGATGCATTTCAGGCATCTACATATGGATATACAGTCAGTCAACTGATCATATACAGTCCAAGGAATAAGGTTTCGGCGAAACCACCGAAATTTCGCCCCAAAATACCGATTTCGGCAGCACCTGATACGAAACCATGCAACCATACCGCTATGTCGAAATCGTCGAAATTTTTTGCCCAAAATTCAAAATTTTCTCAGGGAACAGGAAAATCTCCTTTCCTCCCACACGAAGGAACCCCCACGTATCCCCATATCAAATTTTATTGCATAAATCGATGCATTTAGGTGTAAAGATCATGCCTATGAAATTTCATGGCTTAATTCGTTGATTTTGGCGTCGAAACGGGCACTGTTGCACAGAAATTTCAGTACATTTTGATTTCCAAGTTGTCGAAACGGCATCGAAATCGGATACCTTATTCCTTTACAGTCCTCATGGACCATATCTGGGCAAGAGCGGTAGAAGAAGCATTTACGGTGTGGTTGGATCGGAATTTGGCCTGCGGGGCAATTTACGGTCGAGCGGGTGAATTTATATGGTCCAATCAAACCATAATCGTGGCCTAGACAAAGCCGGGTGACTTTGGGATTTTATCCATGGGTCATATTCCTATAAATTGACCCCCACCCAACTTATCCCAAACATGAAGAACAATGAAGAGACATCAAGAGACGTTTTCCAAAGACCTAAAGACATGAATGGACCTACGGCTTCCCTTAGGTTTTCAAGCCTCCAGGAGCGCCTCGCCTAGCAACCCTCATCTACAACAATTAGCTTCCGAGTGTACAAGGGGATTGGGTTCTTCTTCTCTCTTTTGTAATCATCCTCTCTGTAATCTCTTCATCAACAATATCATCTTTGCCATTGGATGTAGGCTCCCGCATTAGGAATATGTTAAACCACTATAAATCTTGTCTTTGTGGTTGGTGGGTTGCTTCGTCGTTGATCTTCATCGTACGTATTCAGGTTATATTGCTCAAGCTCACGCTCTACATCCCTGCGATAAGCTCGTCGGACCTTGATGTTTAGGTCTCCCATGACCACCATTATGCCAACATGAGCAATATTGGCACATGGCTGTAGCTTAGAGCTACAACCCCTTGGAGCAGTAGCTTCTTGCAGCTGCACCTGCTTAGAGCAGCAATACCTTGGAGGCTCAACCGCTTGGAAGAAGAGGTGACTCCTATCATTGTTTCCCCTCCCTGATAGATTTCCTCATCCTCCTTTCCTCTTCTTTCATGTTGATTAAGTTTTGTTCCTCATCTTCTTCCTCCAGCTCCTCCATTGTGTGTTGTTTCTCCTTTCCTCTTCTTCCACCTTCAGCTGTCCACGAACAATAGTTTTCACTGTCAGCATACTATTTTCTGATCGTAACTTTAAAGTCTGCAGTGTAATGCTGCAATTTTATTTCACAGTATATATAAGATTCTCTATTTCTGGTGTCATTCATTTTATTCATATGGTCTGCTGTTGATGTTTGCAGTATGTGTTTGCCTGCACATGTGGGAAAGTGAATTTAATGCTTGATGGTCAACCTTTTTCGTGCTTGTTGTTTACAATAGGAAATGTATCGGCAGATTTGGATGTCCCATTGACTGTTATTTCTATCAAATCGATTATGGATATTGGTAAGATCTTTTCAGATCTTTTTGTATGTTTATATATATATATATATATATATATATATGGCCATGTCAGGCGTCCTTGTCCATTTCCATATCCGCGTCTGTGATTCCTAGACAAGTGATATTTACATTATAAGACTCTTCAGCTTGAGTTTGACTATATGTTTGATACAAACAGGTCAGATTTTTAGATTGATCAAAACGTCAACATGTGAGTGGCATTCGTTTAATGGAAAATATGACCATTGTGAGGTAGGGAGTAGGACTCACTAGGGACACCACTGCGTAGTCAGAGTTGCGACAGGCCAAAATGTCTATGTCTATTCATGCTTTTTCCTAATCAAATATTATTTACAACGGTTAACCTACTAGGGTCTTAGAAAGAGATGATCTGATGATGTTTTTCTCGTCCTACACATACAATGAGTGAAGTGGTCTAAAAGGAGCTCTTTGTGATTCATATTTTATATCGTGGATGTGACTAAGATTCCTTCTTATTAGAAATCTATGCATATGTAGCTCCAGAACACTAAATGTCATTTCTCTAAATTAAAACTATCCAATGTGTCATTATTTCTCAAAAATCGCTTCTAGAGTGTCATTTCCACCACAATTCGCACAACTGAATAATAGTGGTATACTAGTATTCATAGTTGGGAGTGGCAGCAGCATTAGCTGGCTTGATACCAGAAAAATAAAAAAGAAACGTTAAGAAAACACTACTTTCATAGTGATACACATTATATGAACGCTCAACGCCGCAGTTAATCTAGATAAGGAATCGTATCTATGGACATATGAACTATTACTTCTATCGAAGATGACTTAGATACTTTACCTGACGCCTATGATTTCCTCAGCAACGTGGATAGCTGGAAAGGGGGCAACCGTAGCATGACCTGCTCCGTTTCCGTGGGATCCGACCTCCATATCTACGGGTCACCCCCGAAGCGTGAGAAGCAAACACATTAGCTTAGTGGGTAAGCGTCTACCGGCAATTTTGTTTAGGAGAAAGACTCGAATACAAGTACAAGTTGGCGAGCAGCTAAGGTAGGGTACCGGGTCTCGGAGGAGCGGTTTGGTGTCGTCGGCTACGAGTCGAAAAGGAGGCTTCTGCTTGCGCTCCAATGGGGCCTTTAACCCACTCTCGCATTCTTTTGGTTCTGACGCCGTGAAGGCCTCTCCGCGGCCAGCAATGCTGCTGGTGGTGGGTTCGGAAGGTAGAGGGTACATGGCAGGGGAAAACAAGAGTGAAGGCGAAAAGGACAATGAAGGCCAAAGGGAAAGGAAATATAAGTAAAAATAATTTATTCGGTAAGCATATATAATTTGAATTTAGATTTTTGTTAAAACCCAAACAACAAGGTCACGAACTTTAAGTTAGAACCAGCCTTCTTGAACAACTTACAGCAGCAAACCTTCAAGGAAACTCGCTGAAAAAAAATCCCTACTGTCACCTAAATGTGTCTTCAAGAATGTTTGTGATATCCTCAAGATGAATAGCCCTCAAGAGGTCATTTACCGTAAAAGTTTTGAGTTTCTTTGAAGGATAAGGCGCAAGTATGCTATTTTGCTCTATGCTATATTTGGTATGTGGTGAATGAAGGGGAGGAGAAGGGAAGGGAGAGGAAGGGAGGGGACACTTATTTTAATCTGTTTGGTTAGCATGGGAAAGGAAAAGGAAAAGAACATAAAAGACATTAAAAAAATGTCACTTTTAATAAGTCATATTGTTGCAAAAAGTTACATACGCCACACAAATATTAATATATAAAAAATCAAGATAAATTAAAATCACATGTCTCGTGATCAAAATAAAATTATTCATATAATTATATTGTTAATGAAGAAGATACATTTCTCATGTCTAACATCATTACATTCTACATTTTAGTTGTTTAACAACATATCTATCAATAATTCATGACCGTCTTTTGACGAGAAAATAAAAAAAGCAACCAACATATCTAGATGTTGCACAACATATATTTTATCTCAAGATATATTTTACTGATTCTCTTTTTATAGCCATTGTGGTTATACATGTAGCTCCCTCCATGTTTATAATTTACCCTCCATTTCTTTAAGTTCCCATAACTGGAGCGTTTTCTCCACAATTCCCTCTGTTTTTCTATTTTTCCTTATGTTATTATGTTTGTCATTTTTATTTATCTCAAACTTTACGTATTCTCTAACAACAAATTTTCTAGACTTTCTAAGATTTCTTCTAAATTGTGCGCTACATTTATTCTAGTTTTCTTTTATTTTTTATTTTTCATTCTAAATTTTTCCTCCAAATCCCCTCTCAACATTTCTATATTGTGTGCTACAATTCTCTCCCTCACATAGATAGATACAAGTATTTCCTGTCATATTATTTATATTTTCCCTCCTCATTCTATTTTTCCATTCATGTTTTAGAATCAATTTTCTGTCAAATCTTTCCTCTTTTCCTTATCTCCACTCCGATTTGATGGGGAGAAGAGTTGCTGGAAATATACATGATTCTTTTCCCTTCATTCCCCTCAATTCTCGTCCCTTCCCCTTCACCATGTGCAACTAAATAACTTAAGTCATTTCCCCTCCCCTCCATTCACCGCATACCAAACAAGCTGTAAAGGATAGAAGTCTAAAGAGATGGGAAGTTCTAGTTGAAGCCTACGTTGCCATGTTTAACCTCATAGAGAAAACTTTTCATTGCATACACAAGATCAGTGGTTTCATGTAGGAACTCAGTGAGAACTTGAATGAATCTTGGGAATGATATAGGAGTGCTAGAGGGACTGCCCTCACCATAGCTTCGATGTGAGATATCTAGTGAACATCTCTTACAACATGTTGACAAGAGAGAACTTCCCTTAATGTTGGTGCTGGAAGTGACTTTTTTTGGGGGGAAACTAAGATATTCGAAGAGGATAATTAAAATATGGTTGTCCAACAAGTGGTTATGAAAGATGATCAACCGATATTGTCTCCACTGTGGGGACCACTATTGAATCCAAGGTGCTTGAAGCTCTTACAACCAAAACCACGCACAATGAAAGATAGTGGCTACAAGGGAAAGAATTGCGTTGAAACAGAGATGGATTGTGTAACATGAAAAGAGAGTGGACATGGGGTTGACCATTGCATCTACACTCATTAGGAAGAGGATGACCAAGATGGTTCTACTGAAAATGTCTCTTATGCCAACTTTAAGAGATGGGAGCATCCTAGGTTTACATATGGCAACAAGAATGTTGTTGAGAATTCTCATCAACTGAAAATTCCTAACAGTCCACCCCTAAAGTCACCTAGTTTTAGGAGAGATAGTGGACCGTCTGGGTTCACTCGCAATATTAATTATCAACAGAACATGAACAATTTTCAAGGGAAAAATAGAATCAGGACCAAAATCAAAGTTTGAGAGGCCCAAGTCAAGGACATATTCAACCATAGCCAAACATGATGAGTGATGTTTGAGATGGTGAAAAGACAATCAGATATTAATGACAAGCTCAATCAAAGTACAATCAGCAATAAGAATATGATGAGTATGATGCAAGTTTAGATGAGTAGTATAACTGGACATATAGATTATTTGTAGGTTCACAATAAAATGATTGATCAATTTTTTACTCAAGATCTAACTTAACTAAACACTTGTTTTGATGATGACTTACCATTCTACTCATTTGTTTCTAACATTTCTACTTGAGTGATTTCATATTAAGTATATGCACACTCAAAATGATTAAATTTGTACATCCTGACGTGGAGAAAGACAAGTCAAAACCAATACAAGTGCACTTTTGTGAAAAAGGCCTTAAATCAACTAGACTTGTGTTATAAATCACTTGTAATGATTGTATAACTTGTAATTAAGCTTAGAAAAAAAATCAAGAGTACTTAAATCGAATATTTAAGTACTTTTATGGAACTTTCTAAATCCATTGCATGTACTTTTATTGATCAAGTTTTACTCACATAAAACTCGATCGACAACCTATTTGGATTTTGGTAACTGCCACAGTCAGCCAAGTTTCCACATGACAAACTCAAATGACACTCTGTACACAAAAAATAATTTTAATCCATTGACTGAGTTTCATCTAGGATAAACTCGACTGACAACTCAAAATTACTTTGTCGCATATTATCATTGGTAGAGTTTCCCAAAAGTAAACTCAGCCAACACCACTATACGGAAAAGTTTAGAAAAGTATTTCTAACTATTGGAGTATTGCAAAACTCAAAAATATATATGTTGCAACACCCCCAAACGGCTAGAATTCATCCCTAACTATCTCTACTGGATAGTTGGAAACCTCAACTATAAATAGGACCCCTTGGGCTTCATCTGATGTTTAGCCAAGCACTATGAAGGTCCCTATATTATAGTTTAGTGCCTCCAAGAGCCTCCTTTCACTTTCAAGCTTAATCACTTGCTACATATATTAGAGTGAGTAGGAAATTTGTAAGAGATCTAGTCCTACATGTATATATTGTGAGGCTCTCATTTTCCCCACCTCCCAATCTCTCTTTCTACCATGAAGATGAAGGTTCTCTCTCTTGGTTAAGAGAGGTGAAGAAGAAGAAGGGAAGGAGTCCCTTGGTGAAAGCTTCTCCTTGGTGAAGGTGAAGTCAAAGGCGAAAGATCCAGAGTGGCTAATTACTTTAAGGTGGGAGACTTTTTGCAAGAGTGGGTAATTCCTTAGAGAAGGTCGAAGACTCATTGCAAAAGTGGATAAGTCCTTGGTAAGGTAGAAGACTCTTGCATGGATGGGTAAGTCCTTTGTAAGATTATTGGCTCCCTTGTCCTCAAAGGGAAGGCCATGTATCCTTGTCATGGAAAAGAAAGGTCAATGTTGTAACTCTTGTAATGGAATATAAGGAGTGAGACATGGTTGAAAATCTTAGAGTCTATTCTCTCTAAGTAGTTGATGTACATATCCTAATTTGGAGTTTGGAACCACTATACATATCTTGTGTTACTTGTGCTTGTTTAATCTCTCTCTCCCTTTCTATGTATGTTTAGTTGCACTCAAATTTCATATTAGCAACCTTATATTGTGATATACTTTGAAGGTCTAAATAATTTAGTTTAAGTGTTTATATATCTATTCACCCCCACCTCTAGAGTCCATCATCCTAGATCCTACAATTTGTATTGGAGTGGGTTTTGTCCAAGCAATACTTCCACAAGTAGGAGAAGATGGACGATTATCAAGGTGGGAGATACATCATCAATATTCCAATCTTTGATGGCAATAACTTCTTCTATTGGAAGAGAATGTTACAATTCTACATCCAAGGATCAAGTCTTGAGATATGGAGAATGGTGGATCTTCCGTACAAACTGCTAGAGACAAAGATAGAAGAATGGGATGAAGCTACTTTGAAGAAAGTAACTATGAATGCAAGAGCAATCAACATTCTCTATTCTTCTATTTACCCCACCGAGTTCAACCGGATTTCTTCTTGTGAGACGACCTATAAGGTGTGGAGAAAGCTATGTGTCACTTATGATGGGACAAAGCAATTGAATGAAAGTAGACTATACATGTTGAATGGTCTCCTTGAAAACTTCAAGACGGGAAAGGAGGAGAGGTTAGCCAAGATGTACTCAAGGCTCAACACCATTGTAAATGATCTTTCCATCATGGGTCATCCTATGGATCAAGAAAAGATAAACTCAACAATCCATAGATCTCTTCCCAAGAGATGGCAATTCAAGGTGACATTCATTGAAGAAACAAGGTCTCTTGGTGAAATTCCTATTGAAGAGCTCATACAAAACCTACAAGCTTTTGAAGTGAGGCTTGACAAGCAAGAGGAAGAAGAAAGAGAAGAAGAGAAAGAGTTCAAGAGAAAGAAGAAGGCTAAAATCAAAGCCCAAATTGAAGCCATTATTAGTCAAGCTTCACCATCCTCTCAAGTTGAAGAATATGCTATGTACTCCAAAGACAGACTTCACAAAGGCAAGCCTTCCTCCTCCAACTGGTGCTTCAAATGTGGAAAGAAGGGTCACTTCAAAGAAGATTGCCCACAAGAAAAAAAGACCTGTCATCACAAGCGAAGGGAATAGAAGCACAAGAAGAAGGAGAAATGGCATAAAAGCTCTAGAGACTCTTTCAACTCAAGCTTAAGTGAAGATTCTAGTGAAGTGTAAGGACCCTAAACTCCGTTTAGGGCTTATCCTGTTTTCTTTGCTTAACCCTGGTGTTTAGTTGCTTGCTAATCACCCTTAGTGGTGATTAGGGTTTGTTTGTGGTTGTTGTTGCTAGAGGTGCTACTTGCAATTTACCCAAGTCTAGGGTTTGTGGGCAAGTTTGTCACCTTGTGAGGTGTTCCTCTCTCTCCTTGCTTCCTCTAGTGTTGAGAGGAAGGGTTGGGATCGTCGCTTGAGTTACGTTGGGCTTGGAAGAGCCTTGGTGGGCGTTGTTGTGCTTTGCCTTTGCCTTGTTGGACCTTGTGTCGGGTAGGAGTGCCTTGTGTCGGCCTAGGTGTGTCGGCCATGGTTGTGTCGGCCTGAGGGGTGTCACCCAAGGAAGTGTTTCAGGCATGGAGTGGGGGTGTGTCGTCCATGGACCTCTTTGACCCTTTGACCTCGTTTGTGTCACCATTAGTGGACACTCGGTGCTTGATGCTTGCATGTGGCAATGGCCTTGGACATGTGTTTAGGGCAAGATAGAGTGGTGGCATTGCTCATGGACAAGTGTCCCTAGCTGGGCGACACCTTGCCTTGTCTTACCTTGGTTTCTCCTCCATCTCCTCCTATATATGTGTTTCCTTTCTCTTGCTAAGGATCCCTTTAGTTCCTTAGTTCATATCCCCTTTGGTTGCACGACACCTCTTCCTTTGCAAAGCTTGGTGGCCGATCCTTACCTTGGAGTCTTCTTCTTCTTCTTCTTCCTCTAGTGGTGGCCGAACCCTAGAGTGCCTTGCTCTTCTTCTTATGGTGGTGCTTAAGCTTGGTGCTTGGAGCTTGCTTAAGGCGGGTTACATAACTCCTAACCCTAACTATACTCCCTCCTTCTACATTCTTGTATGTTTCATATGATCATAATCGGCTATGTATGTTGCTAGTTAAGTTTCTTGCTTAGTTTCACCAGTTGGATGAACCATGTTTTTAAGGTTCTCTTGTTGAGCAACACCCCTCTCCCTCTTTGATCTAGAGAAGTGAGCTTAAACTCAAGTGATATGGGCAATACCACTCTCTCATTTAAGTTGAGAGGTGAGCTTGTATTCTAGTTGCTTGAGCAACACCCTTCTCTCGCCATGGATTCGAGAGGTGAGCTTTTTGGTAGATGTAGACCTATGTTGTGGTTGTGGTTGACCATTGTGGTTGCCCGAGTTGTGATAGAGGTTGTGCAAAACCCCTCTCTCTTGGTTGTTGAGAGGTGAGCCAATCTTCTTGATCAATTTAGGGTTTGGTGCCCTTGTGCTTGAGGTTGATGATGATCTTGCTGAGTTGCATCTTATACGATATGGCTTGGGGATGGTGTTGCCCGATACCCTCCCTTGGACAAGAGTTATGGTTGATATGTTGAGGTTGTTTTGGGCGATATACCTTGGTCTTTGCCTTGTGTGTTGGCCGATAGGTTGAGGCTAGTTTGGTTGGGCGATACCTTTGTGTGTCGGGCGTCATACCTTGTTGGGTGCCCTGCCCGATACACCTGGCTTGGGTAGTGGCTTGGTGTCGTCACACCTTGTCGTTATGGAGCTGTGGGCTAGCTTTGTGTTGGGCGTCATGGGTTAGTGGTGATGCCCGATATAGTGATAGAAGGTAACCCTAACCCTGGTTGCATGACACATAGGTGCACGACACATGGATGCACGACACCTAGGGTTGCACGATACACCCTGAGGTGGTAGCCTGACACTCTTGCCTTCACTTGACCGATATGTGATATGAGGGAAGTTGCCCTGCCTGTCACACTTCTTGTGAGGGTAGTGGGTACTTCTAGTGAGGGTTATGTCTCATCCAGAAATCCATATGATAGTTCCTTGTTATGCGATTATATCTTTGTCGTTAAAAGTTATATTTTATGGTTTGTGAACCTTTGGCCTGTTTGATAACAGTAAGGTGGTTGATATAGTAGAATACACCTATGAAAACATAACATATCTGAACTCTAATGCCATGATACTACATGTGTTTTTTATCATCTTGAATCATGTATCTATAATGATGAGTGATGATAAGCTTGGAAGTATATGAGATGCTTCGCATGATGATGTGACCCATGTCTATGGTCACAGGTATGAGGTAGGAATGATAAAGCATGCAACCATCAATGTTACCCTATATTGATAATGTGATCATTCTGTTAATCTATGATGGTTTCTGTTATCTCTATGATTGTGTATACTGACCATGCAGGTGTTTCATGCGGATGCATATCCAGGTAAAGGATTATGAGATATATATATTTGAATAACACTATTTTGAATGATCACTCTTGATGATGAGATAATCTGTATCACTAGTCTTATGTGTTTTGGTCTGAGGACCTGAGATGGCTAAGGTGCCTAAGTTGAGGTGTTATCCTCTGGTGATGAGATCTGGGATTGTTATCCCCAGTGATGAGAATGCCTTATGAGACAGTGGTTTCTTGTGATGAGGGATTGAGATCCCATGATGTTGTGATGGTGGTGATGACAATGTAGCTTTATGTTATGAATGTGTTACGACCTGGTTGCCTCAACAATCCACTTAAAATATACTAACTAATCACAGTGGAACATATCATGTAGTTGCCCTGGCCATAGATCCATCATCGTAAGTAGCTGGTGATGGTGAAATAGGTTCTCCTGCGTGTTAACCCAGAGCGCATATTGTTGAATATGTGAGGTTTCTCCTAGCCTAAAATAGAGAGGATTTGAGTGCAGCTGCGGTTGCAGACTCGGGATATATAGAGCATGGTGAACAGGCCCATGGCTCAGTGTGATAGAGCATGAATGCGTTCATGGCTCAGGGAGCACGGTGAACTGGCCCGTAGCTCAGATTTACTAGCGCCGAGACCTGTACCAAGGCAGGCTAGAGAAAGGGTAGCATGCGGGAGCTGACCCTATGGCTGAGGCCACTTAAGCATGAGACTGCGGTTATGCTTTGGTTCTCGTGCACTGACCACGAGGTGGGAGGTCGTGGAGTCCGACTCTTCCATTGACCTTGTATGGCACCGGCTCTGGGTTTCGCAACCGTCGGTTGGATTTGAGCGGTACGACTCACTTCCTCAGGGCATAATAATACGTAATCCAGCTGACTAGTATTTATTACTTAAGACAAAACACGGAACATTGATTGAGGCCTTGCTTGTGTAGTTGATCTTGTTATACTTGCAGTTACTTATACGCCTCTTATGTTATGTGGTAAGATCTTGTAAATCTTATTTTGTCAATCATGTTCCATAAAGAAATACTTGGTTATATGTCTTTCGTACATCATGATAAGCTCGATGGTAATAATAATATTGCTCTATAGATTGCTCTTATTCTACGCTTTATCAGTTATCTGTTGTTGTTGCTTTAATCTTCCTGAGATTTTATGGTTTCGGCAGAGAGTTATGTTTCTCGCTGGGACTATGTGTCTCACCCCGCTGGTTTACAACCTTTTTAGGTGTTCGAGCTAGACGTGGTGGTGGTCACGGAGTTGCGGCCGAGCAGCAAGACGAGCAGTAGAAGGAAAGAGATGGATATGCTGCTATTTTGGTTGTTTTGTAGTAGAGTCTTAGAGTCATCCTTGTACTCTCATGTCCTTGGAGGTGTTTTGACGTTGTTTTACAATGTATAGCTGTTGAAGCTTTGTATATCCTGTTGCTGGCCGGATGTGGGCCGTTATGTGTAAATAAACAGGTGATGAACTCACGTGATCATAAGACAACTGATCTTCTAAGCCGTGAACACGTATCAAGACTTGTATATGTTTATATAACCTATTTTCTTGCAGGATGAGGATCTGAATGTAATACTTTCTTAGTTTGTCTGCTTTCCAAAATTGGTTTTAATTAACCCGTATTTTTATAAGAGGTGGTTTATGGTGTTTTTCCGCACGTTTTCACGTGGCACCTCATTGTCTGTGTGATAGCGGGATGTGTCGCCACAAGTTTTGGTATCAGAGCCCTAGGTTCACTGAGTCTATAGGGATTTAGGACTAGGTTGTGTCTGTTCTTGTGAGTTTCCCAGATTTTCTTACAATTATCTTCTGCCCTCAGCGGTAGAAAAAGCCAAGATGTCTGGAAACCATGAAGAACATGCTGCCGAGAGCAACGATGCTGCATCAGTTGATGGAGCTGAAAGACAGGCACATGGAGATCGGGTGCCTGAGGTTCCCCAACTTGACCCAGCCATTCTTGAGAACCCTGCTTACCAACAGCTTATGGGGCAGATGATGGCTATGATGAATCTCATGGTAGAGAGATTGTCAGTGCCTCCGCCGGTAGCTCGACCGATAGGGAGAGGGCTTCGCCTTTGGAAAAGCCCACTGACCCGCCGGTGAACAGCCGGTCAAAAAATCGAGGATTGGCCCCCTTCCTCCAAGCGTGACGTACTGGGCCACTACAGAGGGAAGTTCCGGGGAACCGCCGAGTCAATAGGTAGGGTCCCCCCCACGCACAGGCTCCCCATGGTGAAACATCGGGTATTGGGAAGACCTTTGAGCGGCTTCGCCGAGTCGGAGCTTCAAATTATGCTGGGACGGCTGATCCAGCGGATGCAGATCTGTGACTGACAAGTCTTGAGAAGGCTTTCTGGATCCTCGACATCTCCGAAGTAGACAAAGTCAAGCACGCTGTCTACCTTCTGAAAGGTAGTGCTGGTCACTAGTGGACCATCAAAGAGGAGAAGCGACCCGATGAGGTGATCGGTTGGGAGGTTTTCCGGCGTGAGTTCGTCAGCATATACTTTTCGAAGACGTATCTGGATGAGAAAATTAGCCAGTTTGAGCACTTGCGCCAAAGAGCGATGAACATCACCGAGTATGAAGCCAAGTTCATGGACCTGTTGAGGTTTTGTCCTCACATGGCGGCAACAGATGACGAGCGAATCAGGCGTTTTGGGAAAGTCCTGAGTGCTGAGCTGACAACACCTGCTTCTGCGTTGGAGAACCGAGAGAGGTTTGCCACGTTTGTGGAATCTGTCTGGAGGATTGAACAGTTAGTCAGGGAGAAAAGAGAATCCATGTCTAAGAAGAGGCATGCTCAGTTCTAGGGACAGAGGTTTGGTGGCTTTAAGAAGCCAAGGTTTTCAGCACCTTCTGGGTTGAGAGGTTCCAGTGTACCATCACAGTGGTCTCCAAGTAAGGGAAGAGGCTATGTTTCTTCACCATCAAAGGCACATAGTACAGCTTCAGTGGCAGTGACAGGGCCATCTAGGCCATAGTTTGAGGATAGGGCATGCTATATCTGCAGACAGATAGGGCATTTCAAGTCAAATTTCCCAAGTAAAGATGTTGAAGTGACACAGCAGCTAAGGCAGAATCAACAAAGATCAGACCGACAGCAACCCAGTAGTAGCAGAGGGTGAGGACGCGGTCAAGCGTCGCAAGCGGGATCGTCTGCTCAAGGAAGCAGAGGACGTGGACAGCAAGCAGCAACTCGATTCTATGCTATAAGTCAGCTGGAGGCAATAGTCAAACCGCTAGTGGTGGCAGGTCATATGGAGTTATTTCATTCTGATTTGTCTTCTTCTTGTTTTATATCTATTCTGGTTGACCCGGGTGCTACACACTCTTTTATCGCACGTTCTATGCTTGATAATTGTCTGCTACATGTTAGCAGTAAGAAAGATAGCTTGTTGTTAGAAACCCCTCTTGATGGTTCCTCGATGCTTTGAGAGGAGTGTCCATCTTGTGTCTTATCTTTTTCGCGACATAGTATACAAGTGGATCTTATGCCACTTGATATGTAGGGTTTCGATGTGATCCTTGGGATGGATACCTTAGCGAAGTATAAGGTTGTGTTGGACTGTGATTCCAAGTAGGTTGTGTTTGATGAGGATGGAGAAAAGTGGATCTTCCAATGAGATAGGAATATTCTTCTGACGTGTCTAGTATCAGCTATGGTGGCAGAAAAGTTGTTACGACAAGGATGTAAGGCATTCTTAGCTCACGTTGTAGATACCAAGGCGAAAGGTCCTAGCCTTGAGGAGGTGATGGTTGTTCGAGAGTTTGCAGATGTGTTTCCTAATGAGTTCCCCGATGTTCCTCCACCCCGAGAGATTGATTTCGAGATCAATCTAGTTCCAGGAACACAACCAGTTGCACAGACACCGTATAGGATGGCTCCGGTTGAGATGGAAGAGCTAAAGAAGCAGCTATAAGAGTTGTTGGAGAAAGGTTTCATCCGACCAAGCACGTCACCTTGGAGTGCTCCAATCTTGTTCGTTAAGAAGAAGGACGGATCGATGCAGCTATGCATAGACTACCGGTAGCTGAACAAAGTCACGATCAAGAACAAGTACCTGTTGCCAAGGATAGATGATTTGTTCGACCATTTGTGTGGTGCTACTGTGTTTTCAAAGATCGATCTACGGTCCAGATATCATCAGTTGAGGATTAAGGCAGATGACATACCAAAGTCAGCTTTTAGGATGAGGTATGGTCACTTCGAGTTTGTGGTTATGCCGTTCGGGCTAACCAATGCGCCTGCTGCTTTCATGGGTTTGATGAACATGGTGTTCCGTGTGTTTCTAGATCAGTTTTTTGTAGTCTTTATAGATGACATCTTGATCTATAGTCGGGACAGGCAAGAGCATGAGCGACATCTTCGACTAGCGTTGACTCTCCTTCGCCAGCATCAGTTGTATGCCAAGTTCAGTAAGTGTGAGTTCTGGTTGAAAGAAGTAGCTTTCTTGGGTCATGTGATATCTGTAGAAGGAGTCAAGGTAGACCCCAGGAAGGTGGAGTCGGTTGCAGAATGGGAACAGCCGAAGACGCCGACAGAAGTTTGTAGTTTCCTAGGTTTAGCAGGATACTACCAGAGGTTTATAAAGGACTTCAGTGTGATTGTGTTGTCGATGATGAAGTTGACCCGAAAAGATGTGCCTTTTGTCTGGAATGATCATTGCCAACAAGCTTTACAAAGTTTGAAGGAGAAGCTGACTAGTGCTCCAGTGTTAGTCCTACCAGAGCCTGGAAAGGGCTATGATGTTTTCTATGATGCTTCCAAGAAGGGCTTAGGATGTGTGCTGATGCAGGAAGACCATGTGGTTTCTTTTGCTTCGTGACAACTTAAGAAACACGAGGAGAACTATCTGACTCATGACTTGGAGTTGGCAGCGGTGGTTCATGCGTTAAAGATTTGGAGACACTATCTTTATGGGGAAGTGTGTCAAATCTTTACAGACCATAAGAATTTAAAGTACATCTTCTCGTAGAATGAGCTAAACATGCGACAGCGTCGCTAGATGGAGCTAATCAATGATTACGACTGCACCATCGAGTATCACCCTGGTAAGGTGAATGTGGTAGCTGATGCGCTTAGCCGAAAGTCTTATTCTCTTCCTACCAAGAAGGCACAGTTGGGTTCCTTAGTATGCCATAGACGAGATATGTTTGTTTCCTTGCGGCAGATGAATGTACATATGGGAGTTTCCTTGTTAGCAGGACTTTTAGCACATATGCAAGTCAAGCCTACGCTGAGACAGCAAACCAAAGACGCACAACAAACAGATGATACAGTGCAGTTGATTAGGTCAGAATTTGACAGCAAAAAGCATGATGGGTTCCATGAGTCCGAGGATGGATTAGTTTGCTATCATGATAGGATGGTAGTCCCCGATGTTGATGATCTGAGGAAGCTAGTGCTTGAGGAAGCACACACATCGATGTATGCTATGCATCCAGGAGTCACCAAGATGTATCACAATATGAAAGACCTATACTGGTGGCCTGGATTGAAGAAAGATGTAGCTGAGTTTGTGGCTAGATGTGCGGTATGCCAGCAAGTCAAGGCAGAGCATCAGAAATCGACAGGTACGTTGCAACCCCTGCCGATACCGCAGTGGAAATGGGATCACATAACCACGGATTTCGTAGTTGGTCTGCCTAGGACAACTAAGAATCATGATTCCATTTGGGTGATAGTGGACAGATTGACAAAGTCTGCCCATTTCATACCTGCGAAGACAACATATATAGCTGAGAAGCTCGCTCGGGTATATGTAGATGAGATAGTATGTTTGCACAATGTGCCAGTAATGATAGTTTCCGACAGAGGTCCTCAATTCATGAGTCGTTTTTGGGAACAGTTGCACAAAGCGTTAGGAACGCAGTTGAGGTTCAACACCACTTTCCACCCCCAAATAGATGGACAGTCTGAGAGGACTATTCATACTTTGGAGGATCTGCTTCGAGCCTGTGTGTTGCAGTTCCTAGGCATTTGGGATGTACATCTCAGTTTGATAGAGTTCTCCTACAACAACAGTTATCAACGGAGCATTGACATGGCTCCTTAATGAGGCCTTATATGGCAGGAAGTGCAAATCCTCTTTATGTTGGTATGAGTCTGGTGAATATCAACTTTTGGGTCCTGAGTTAGTACAACAGACAATAGAAAAGATCAAGGTGATACAACAACAGCTGAAAATAGTACATGATAGACAAAAGTCTTATGCAGACAATCGCCGACGACCTTTAGAGTTCCAAGTGGGAGACAAAGTTTACCTCAAGGTCTCACCTTGGAAAGGCATGCTAAGGTTTGGTAGGAAAGGTAAATTGGAACCAAGGTATATGGGACCATATCCGGTAATGGCACATGTTGGCAAGGTAGCTTATGAGTTGGAAATACCACCAGAGTTGGACAAGTTACATCCAGTGTTCCATGTCAGCATGATGAAGAAAAGTCATCCAGATACAAGAATAGTGATACAACCAGTCGAGGTTGAACTTGATGAAGATGTGATCTACGAGGAAGGTCCTGTGATGATCCTTGATAGAAGAGTTAAGAAGCTGAAAAGGAAGGACCTAGTTCTGGTAAAGGTTCTTTGGCATCATCGTGGCGTTGAGGAAGCCACGTGGGAGCTTGAGGAAGAGATGAGGAGGAAGTACCCCTCACTTTTCTCTTCGAATTTCGAGGACGAAATCCCTTTGTAGAGGGTTATAGCTTGTAAGGACCATGAGACCTCCATTTAGGGCTTATCCTGTTTGCTTTGCTTAACCCTGGTGTTTAGTTGCTTGCTAATCACACTTAGTGGTGATTAGGGTTTGTTTGTGGTTGTTGTTGCTGGAGGTGCTACTTGCAATTTACCCAAGTCTAGGGTTTGTGGGCAAGTTTGTCACCTTGTGAGGAGTTCCTCTCTCTCCTTACTTCCTCTAGTATTGAGAGGAAGGGCTGGGCTCGTCGCTTGAGTTGCTTTGGGCTTGGAAGAGCCTTGGTGGGCGTTGTTGTGCTTTGCCTTTGCCTTGTTGGATCTTGTGTCGGGAAGGAGTGCCTTGTGTCGTGCCTAGGTATGCTGACCATGGTTGTGTCGGCCTGAGGTGTGTCGCCCAAGGGAGTGTGTCAGGCATGGAGTGGGGGTGTGTCGTCCATGGACCTCTTTGACCCTTTGACCTCGTTTGTGTCACCACTAGTGGACACTCGGTGCTTGATGCTTGCATATGGCAATGGCCTTGGACATGTGTTTAGGGCAAGATAGAGTGGCGACATTGCTCATGGACAAGTGTCCCTAGCTGGGCGACTCCTTGACTTGTCTTACCTTAGTTTCTCCTCCATCCCCTCCTATATATGTGTTTCCTTTCTTTTGCTAAGGACCCCTTTAGTTCCTTAGTTCCTCTCCCCTTGGGTTGCACGACACCTCTTCCTTTGCAAAGCTTGGTGGCCGATCCTTACATTGGAGTCTTCTTCTTCTTCTTCTTCCTCTAGTGGTGGTCGAACCCTAGAGTGCCTTGCTATTCTTCTTATAGTGGTGCTTAAGCTTGGTGCTTGGAGCTTGCTTAAGCCGGGTTACATAACTCCTAACCCTAACTATACTCCCTCCTTCTACATTCTTGTATGTTTCATATGATCATAATCGGCTATGTATGTTGCTAGTTAAGTTTCTTGCTTAGTTGCACCAGTTGGCGGAACCATGTTTTTAGGGTTCTATTGTTGAGCAACACCCCTCTCCCTCCTTGGTCTAGAGAAGTGAGCTTAAACTCTAGTGATATGGGCAATACCCCTCTCTCATTTAAGTTGAGAGGTGAGCTTGTATTCTAGTTGCTTGAGTAACACCCTTCTCTCACCATGGATTCGAGAGGTGAGCTTTTTGGTAGATATAGACCTATGTTGTGGTTGTGGTTGACCCTTGTGGTTGCCCGAGTTGTGATAGAGGTTGTGCAAAACCCCTCTCTCTTGGTTGTTGAGAGGTGAGCCAATCTTCTTGATCAATTTAGGGTTTGGTGCCCTTGTGCTTGAGGTTGATGATGATCTTACTGAGTTGCATCTTGCACGATATGGCTTGGGGATGGTGCTGCCCGATACCCTCCCTTGGAAAAGAGTTATGGTTGATATGTTGAGGTTGTGTTGGGTGATATACCTTGGTCTTTGCCTTGTGTGTTGGCCGATATGTTGAGGCTAGTTTGGTTGGGTGATACCTTTGTGTGTCGGGCGTCATACCTTGTTGAGTGCCCTGCCCGATACACCTGGCTTGGGTAGTGGCTTGGTGCCGTCACACCTTGTCATTATGGACCTGTGGGCTAGCTTTGTGTTGGGCGTCATGGGTTGGTGGTGATGCTCGATATAGTGATAGAAGGTAACCTTAACCCTGGTTGCACGACACATAGGTGCACGACACATGGATGCACGGCACCTAGGGTTGCATGATACACCCTGAGGTGGTAGCCCGACACTCTTGCCTTCACTTGACCGATATGTGATATGAGGGAAGTTGCCCTGCCCGTCACACTTCTTGTGAGGGTAGTGGGTACTTCTAGTGAGGGTTATGTCTCATCTAGAAATTCATATGATAGTTCCTTGATATGCGATTATATCTTTGTCGTTAAAAGTTATGGTTTATGGTTTGTGAACCTTTGGCCTATTTGATAACAGTAAGGTGGTTGATATAGTAGAATACACCTATGAAAACATAACATATCTGAACTCTAATGCCATGATACTACATGTGTTTTTTATCATCTTGAATCATGTATCTATAATGATGAGTGATGATAAGCTTGGAAGTATATGAGATGCTTCGCATGATGATGTGACCCATGTCTATGGTCACAGGTATGAGGCAGGAATGATAAAGCATGCAATCATCAATGTTACCCTATATTGACAATGCGATCATTCTTTTAATCTATGATGGTTTCAGTTATCTCTATGATTGTGTATACTGACCATGTAGGTGTTTCATGCGAATGCATATCCAGGTAAAGGGTTATGATATATATATGTTTGAATAACACTATTTTGAATGATCACTCTTGATGATGAGATAATCTGTATCACTAGTCTTATGTGTTTTGGTCTGAGGACCTGAGATGGCTAAGGTGCCTAAGTTGAGGTGTTATCCTCTGGTGATGAGATCTGGGAGTGTTATCCCCAATGATGAGAATGCCTTATGAGGCAGTGGTTTCTTGTGATGAGGGATTGAGATCCCATGATGTTGTGATGGTAGTGATGACAATGTAGCTTTATATTATGCATGTGTTACAACCTGGTTGCCTCAACAATCCACTTAAAATATACTAACTAATCACAGTGGAACATATCATGTAGTTTCCCTGGCCATAGATCCATCATCGTCAGTAGATGGTGATGGTGAAACGGGTTCTCCTGCGGGTTAACCCGGAGCGTATATTGTTGAATATACGAGGTTTCTCCTAGCCTAAAATAGAGAGGATTTGAGTGCAGCTGCGGTTGTAGACTCGGGATATATAGAGCATGGTGAACAGGCCCAAGGCTCAGTGTGATAGAGCATGAATGCATTCATGGCTCAGGGAGCACGGTGAACTGGCCCGTGGCTCAGATTTACTAGCGCTGAGACCTGTACCAAGGCGGGCTAGAGAAAGGGTAGCCTGCGGGAGCTGACCCTATGACTGAGGCCACTTAAGCATGAGACTGCAGTCCTACTTTGGTTCTTGTGCACTGACCATGAGGTGGGAGGTCGTGGAGTCCATCTCTTCCATTGACCTTGTATGGCACCGACTCCGGGTTTCGTAGCCGTCGGTTGGATTTGAGCGGTACGACTCACTTCCTTAGGGCATAATAATACGTAATCCAGTCGACTAATATTTATTGCTTAAGGCAAAACATGAAACATTGATTGTGGCCTTGATTGTGTAGTTGATCTTGTTATACTTGCAGTTACTTATACGCCTCTTATGTTATGTGGTAAGATCTTATAAATATTATTTTGTCAATCATGTTCCATAAAGAAATGCTTGGTTATATGTCTTTCTTACATCATGATAAGCTCGATGGTAATAAAAATCTTACTCTATAGACTGCTCTTATTCTACGCTTTATTAGTTATCTGTTGTTGTTCCTTTAATCTTCCTGAGGTTTTATGGTTTCGACAGGGAGTTATGTTTCTTGCTGGGACTGTGTGTCTCACCCCGCTAGTTTACAACCTTTTTAGGTGTTCGAGCTAGACGTGGTGGTGGTCACAGAGTTGTGACCGAGCAGCAAGATGAGCAATAGAAGGCAAGAGATGGATATGCTGCTGTTTTGGTTGTTTTGTAGTAGAGTCTTAGAGTCATCCCTGTACTCTCAGGTCCTTGGAGGTGTTTTGACGTTGTTTTACGATGTATAGCTGTTGAAGCTTTATATATCCTCTTGCTGGCCTAATGTGGGTCGTTATGTGTAAATAAATAGGTGATGAACTCACGTGATGACAAGACAACTGATCTTCTAAGCTGTGAACACGTATCAAGACTTGTATATGTTTATATAACATGTTTTCTTGCAGGATGAGGATCTGAATGTAATAGTTTCTTAGTTTGTCTGCTTTCCGAAATTGGTTTTAATTAACCCATATTTTTTATAAGAGGTGGTTTATGGTGTTTTTCCGCACGTTTTCGTGTGGCACCTCGTTGTCTGTGTGATAGCAGGATGTGTCGCCACATGAAGGATCTAGCTCAAGCTCTAGTGAAGAAGGAAAATGCCATTTTTCTCTCATGGCAAGTTCAAATGAAGATTCAAATGAGATAGATATAAATTCTTCTAGATAAAGACTATTGAATTTTAATTATTCATGCTACTCATGCCTCTCTTAAGTCTACCAAAAAGAAAAAGAAAAAGCTTGCTAGAACTGTTGTTATCTTGCATGAAGAAAAAGATAGACTTGAACATGCTAAAATTTGCTTATAAAATTATGTTGATGATCTCAAAAAGTCTTCTCTAAAACTTGAACTGAACTTCAATAGTGTTGAGATTGAAAACAACGCCTATCTTAATCAAGTAGATATCTTAAACTTGAAAAATACTAGCTTTCTTGATAAGATTAGATTTCTAGAAGCTCAACCTCTTATGCCTAGTTCTAATGAAGAGCATACTAAAATTGTGAATTCTCTCATGCTTGATATTGATGTTTTGGAACTAAAAAAGAGGGCACACATTTTTTTAATACAAGGAATAGAATAGTATCTATCTTTCTAAGAGTTATTTGCTTGAAAAAGAAAATGCTTCCTTGCTGACTGAAATCAATATCCTTGAATCTTATTCTAGTTCTACGAGTAGAGAGAATGATGTTAATGTTCTTCATATTGAAAAAGATTCTTATAGCACCAAAGTTCTTTTCTTAGAAACCAATCTTTTGCATGCTAGAGATGATATAAATAAATTATCTTCTACCATTACTTCTCATATGCATGATAACCATAGTTTGAGATCCTCTATGCAAAGATTCTTATATGACAAAAGGAATCTTAATCAAGTCTTAAGATCATACTACCGAACAAATGGGCAGAAATGATATTAGACTTGATAGTAGCCAAAGGAACAACAAAGACAAATGATCTATAATATTCCATGAAGAATCATCTAGTTCCAAGGCTATGGGCACTTGCAATCATTGTACTGAATATTTCCCATTTAGGAAAGCACCCAAGAGTAATAGGACTTAAGTTGCTAAGATTGTAACATCCTTGACCTGGGTTATTCTTAAACCTAGATGTTTTGCTTAATGAAGTTGATTATATGCTCTCTCTTATCTCTCTAAAAGTAATTAAGGCTCAAGAGGAACTTATATTTCAATTTTAGTCCCTTTTGAATAATGTTCAAACAATGTTTTGTTAGTTCTGGACTAAAGTGCAAATTACCCAAGTTGAGGGGTTAACTTGCAAATTGTACATGATACAATGTTCCCCGTGTGTTTAAGCATCATGGGAATGAGTATGATGTATTAGTATGGCTTCTACAATCCAGAATAACAAGAAAGAGCATGTTGAGCAATGTTTGTGCATTAAAACCTAGTTTTGGTGTAATGTGCAATTTACCCAAAATCTAGGGTTCAATATGCAAAATACCACTTCATGAGGGTCCCTCATTAATTTTGGCATCAGGTAGAGAAAATAATTTGAGAGGGGAGCCTCATTTGAATCATTTTAAAGGAGAGAGAATCTTGATATTAAAATAATCAAGATTTAAGCATAATTGAAACCCTAATTCAATTTAATGCAAAAATAATTACATTAATTGGATTTCCCTTCAACCAAAACTATAATGGTTGAGTTTGGTTATGTGTGGAAGTCCTTGTGCCTTGCAAAGGCAAAGGAAATATCTACGTGAGTGGAGAACCCACTCACATTAAGAAAAGAAAGAGAAATATCCACTCACTTATGGATATTATTATAATATGATTTAAGGTGCTTAGTTTGTTTTCCTTTAAATCGTGGATAATTGAGAAGAATAAGAGGCAAATAGGATATCCTCATCCTTAAGGAAAAGAAGGGGGCATATGACAAGAAATTTGAGGAGATAATTCCTACTTTCTCTCTCTTAAATGAATTTTCAATAAAAATTCATATATAAGCTCCTTTATCTTTGAGGTGAAGGGATAATTTCGAATCCACTTTCACTTCTTGTTTGCAAAAACGACCAAGGGATCTTGGAGCAATAGGAGTACGACCCCAACCTGTTGGTAAGCTTCTTGACCTTCTTTCACCTTGAATTCATGGTGGAAATCACAAAACAATGCATGATTTCTTCTCTATTTCACTCCATCTTCAATCCTAGCCAATCTTTTCACTCCAAAGCTTGATGACGAGCCTTGGGAGGGTTGCAAAAGCTTCTTCCACCATTGTTGACATGAAGCTCCAAGATTTGAATCTCGATTGAAGGCGGGTTATATAACTTGAACCCTTGAACTTTGTTTTTAATTCCATATCTTCATCAATTGTTGATTCTTTCTTTGTTTCCGAAATTTTATTTGGTTGATTGATGCAATCACCATGAAAATCACAGAAGGCTTCGTGGGTTTATAGCTTGATGATGATGACATAATCATAAGCACACACCTCCACAAATATCTATTGTAAATGGTTTCAACATTTGGTCCAAACGGTTTCACCAAACTGTTTGGTGACCAAACGGTTTGCAAACCGTTTGGAGTGGTTGACCGTTTGAAATGGTTGACCGTTTGAGGAAATATGTTGTTGTACTTGGATATTGATACAATGGTTTCAATTGGTTTGATATTGAAGGCTTCAATTGTGAATGATTCCTTAAATGCAAACCCTAATCGGGTTGAGTGTGGAACCCTTAAGTAATTGAATCAATTTTTGGGTTGATTAGCCCAAACGGTCCCAAGACCGTTTGGAGGTCACCCAAATGGTCTCAACACCGTTTGGAGATCAACCATGACCATTTAGAGGTCTATGGTGGTGTATGATTGGATGGTTGAAGATCCACAATATCAAATTGAAGTATAACTAGCTCAATTGATGATCAATTCAATGATGCAAACTCTAAGTGAATTTTATAAATTTCAATGATGGGATGAGTCAAACGGTCTCAAGACTGTTTGGAGATTATCCAAATGACCTCAAGACCGTTTGAGGTCAGGTCATGTCATGGTTTGATGACGATCCAACGATTTCAATTGAATTAGTTCCACAATGTCAATCATTGATGGTTCTTCGATTTCAATACCCTAATTGATGGTTTCTTGATTATAAACCTTAGTTCAATTGGGTTCAAAACCCTAATTGAAGGTCCAATTGAAGGGTGATTCAATGATTCAATTGAAGAACAAATTAGTAGTTCAATTGATAGAGGGTTTAATGATTGAAACCCTGAATTGATAAAGTGTTGAAAGACCATGTTGGTCCATTCAGTTTTGAGAGGGTTTGGACCAAACGGTCTCAAACTGTTTGGAGACCCAAGTGGTTTCAAGTAAGAAATGTCCATATGGTTTCATTATGGTTTTGCTTAAATGATTTTAAACCATTCAATGTCTGAGTGACTAAGACCGTTTGGGGTCTAAGTGACCAAGAATATTTGAGGTTCAATTGGTCAAACCATTTGAACACCTAAGGTGACTAAAGGTCAATTAAATAATTGATTATTAATGATGTAAATCAAAGGTGATTACAATGGTTGTACCTTTGAGGTACTAGGGTAATTAGTACCTTGTTGAGTGGTTAACTCTTGATACTTATGAAAGCAATGATTTGATAGGTTGTGACAACCCTTCATTAAAGTTGTTTGGACCTAATCTAATTAAGATTGAAGTAATTGACATCCTAGAGAGGATGAGAGAAGAGGAATCCCTACATGAGTGACAATCATGTAATGGTTAAACCTCAATACTTTCAACATGAACATAATAAGTAATCAGGGTATGCTCCTTTGTAAAGAGATCATGAAATCTTAATTGAGAAGGTTGATGAAACCCTAATCAAGGGTGTGACATGAGAAACCCTAATTAAGGGTGATGTCAAGTGAAAACCTAATTTCAGGTAATGCTATGTGAAACCCTAATGTAGGGTAATGTTATGTGAAACCCTGATATATTAGAATGTTATGTGAAACTCTAAAGTAGAGTAATGTTATGTGAAACCCATATTTATGGGAGATGTTATGTGAACCTTAATTTATAAACATGGAAAATCCTATTCCTAATAATGGAATAGTGATTAATATATTGACAAGTGTAACATTTAAAGAGGTTGATAGTGGATATCCTTATATCAATAGTTCCTAACTCAAAGATGAGTCCATATCATTAGCAATGGTGGTATTTTCTAAATGCAGTGACTTGTGACTAATACATTACATGATAAATGTGATGAACTGGTGTATAAAGTATTAGGATGGGAAATAACCTAATACAAGCTAAGTGGATGAACTCAAGTAAGGTAATGGTGATGAGGGAAGTGATACATCAAAATATAATAGATATCACATCCAGCACCTCAAGTGTGATATACCTTAATGTATTTTAAATCCAATATATTTGGATGAGTGACACATGAAGTGTGTCATGTCAGTTGTTACATTCAGATGTAATGCACTTTGATAAGTGTAGGCTAACATGCCTTATGAAAAGGTTAATCCTAATCAATAGACTATGATGCAATCATATTCTGGTAAAGATGTGAGAGAAACTCATACTTTGTGTTGATAATCCATTTAATGATGGATGATGAGAATAAATAAGTATGGTTGAATACTTATGTTATCAATGTTGGCTCCTAGCTGGGTGGAGCAATGAGTTAAGGTTTGATCATTAATAACATGATCTTAATAACCTAAATGGTTATTTGTGGAAAACCCTAATGGAGGGTGATAATATGTAAGGGGAATCCTAACCCTAAAAAGGGAATAGATGTATTACTTTGTGTTGCATGGTGCTGATATAAAAGCATTATAACTGTTACCATGAGAACTAATCATGCAGGTATGTTGAGATGATAAGCATAGCCAAGTATGAGCTATGATGCTCTTATATTGAAAATGTTTTACAGGCCTTATAAGCCTTTACATGTTTTGTTGCTTAGTGAGAGGTAATCTGAAATTAATGAGCGCTATGTGCCATATGATGTTTTAATTATTGAAATTGTTTATGGGCTTCATAAGTCATAATATCCCTTGTTGTCTTCTAAGAGGTAACAAGAAATGAATTACGCTTTGTGTGTTATGTGGAATGCTTGTGTAGTAAGAATCATGTTTACCTTAGTTAAATGACCTAAAGGTATTAAGTTACATGTTATGTGGTAACAAGTATTCTATGATGAATTAAGGGTTTGAATACCCATATTTTATAATCATGATGATGAACTTGTTAAGAAATGGAAATGTGTTTGATGAGATGAGGGATTAAGATCCCAATACTTTGTTAGGTGAGTATGGCTATAGGCCATGACTCCACAAAACAGTCCCAGGGATTAGTTGTGTGTTCTAAGCTTGAAGAGAGCATATGTTGTGGTTGTAACTCTATAATGAAGATGTCAATTTACTCTGGCAAGTTAATTGCAGCCTGACACATGATGTGTAAAATATAATCAGTTGTGTAGTGTATTTGCATAAAGTTGAAATGCGAGAAACATTAGTTGATATTATACTACTTAGTGTAGCAGATAAATGTTATACAAGTTCTTCACATTCCTTATGGGATAAGTGATATGATGCTCTATCAGGTTACAACTGCAATGTTTTAGATAAGAATAATGTTCTAATATGTTAAACAATGAATTAACTGTTGTTAAGCAATTATGATTCATCTGCTCAGACTTATCTTATTAATCTACAATAATAATGTTTCTGGCGGAGAGTTATATCTCTCGCTGGGGCAATTTTACAATTGTCTCACCCCGTGGGAACCACATTTTTAGGTGGATGCAGATGAGGAGGCAGGAATCCTTCAATAGGTGGAGAACAACAACAACAACATGAACAACAGTGAATTCTCAGGTGGAGACACTGGCTGATATGTCTTGTATAGTTGTACATAGAGTCCTATGTGTCGTCTCTGTACTCTCAGGTCCTCGGAATAGTAGTTAATGCTTTCGAGATTTTAGCTTAGTGCCTCGAGATTTCATACTTCCTGTGTTTAGTTTGACAGAGCAATTGATGCATGTAATCCTCATAAAAAGATGATGCAGGACATGTACTTGTGAACCAGTATGTAATTAAGTTACTCCGGTTCTTTATGAAAGAGTTTTCCTATGTGTGGACCTCTTTGTAAAATGGTTTTAATTTTTAGTGATTTTTGGTAATCCGCTTCTTAATGACCGCTTCCGCTTAGTTAATAGCGTTTTATTCGAACGATATGTCACAAAGATAACCCCTCCAGACCCAAAAATATGATTGGGGACCGTTTCATCTTTCTTCTTATAGGTCACTTGCTAATGGATTGACTCGAGCTATTGATTTCAACATAAAAGAAGAAAGGTGAGATGTGTATGGGGGTGGAAACAAGTGGAAAAGAAATGGTAAGAATAGAGGTAATGGTACTTTTGCTCATATCCAATCATAGCTTATTTTTATCAAGATTAGTATGCTCTTTAGAAATGGTTTTTGATTCAATTTTGGTATATTGTGATTCTCATCACTTTCATGCTCAAAAACCACCCTGATGCTTTCATAGTGCATTACTAACTTGCTTATGCATGTGTGGATATTGTCTATTTTTGTCATGCATCTAGATGTGTTTTTTTAAAATATATGAGCTTTTTCATGCAACTATTTTTGTCTGAGTTTGTTCTGAAAGAAACTCAACCGACAAGCACCAATAGATGCTACCAAAAATTGTTGTCGATCGAGAAGTTCAACCTAGAAACTCGATTGGAAACATAGTGCACTAAATATACATATGGTTTATTGGATGAAAAGTTCCCTCTCAACTAGAATTTTTCAACCAATAACCTTATTCTATGGCACTCCCCTTGGTACCTTTATATGTGCACTTTACCATGATTTGAATTTCCTATCTTGCATACAACTCTATATTTCTAATTGCTATAAATTGGTATCTCTATAACTTGCAATTACTTGTCATGAGTTGTTATGCATGTTTTGATGATGATCTTTTTGAATCTCTTGGTTATGATCTAAATTGCTTATGTTGCGCTCTAAATTGCTACATATATCTAGTTGTATATCATTTTATGAAACTGTGAGTCTCATAGCGGTAGTCATCTCTTGGTAATGATGCATATTTACTAGTGAGTAATATCATTTCATGCTTCTGAAATTGTATATCTCTTTGTTTGGACATTTCTCTACATCTACTCATAGCTTATTCTTTATCTTGTGCATCTTTTGCTATGATCTAGATCCTACCAGTAGCTATAACTTGTGATATCATCTACTAGTAGTTCATATACATGTAGTTCTAGCCTTTTTCATCTTTTGGTATTCAACTATATGCTATGCTTGGATTCTTGTTTCATATATACTCAAGTTTGTTCCTTGATCTGCATATATTTTATCTTGAGTTATTTGCTTGCATAACATTACCTTGATATACACTAGAATTACATCTAGGGTTGTTCTACAATCATGTCTTGATTTACTTTACATACTCTACTTGGATGACCCTAGTTTTTTCTCTTCTGCACTCCCTTCTCTAACAAGTTGTGTTTTAGCTCTTCAAAAGCCCTAACTTTTTGAAATGACAAAGGGGGAAAGCACATGTCTTATATGAAGGGGAGAAGACATATATGAGTAGAAGATAGAATTTCTATAAATGTTATGAAAGCTATCCGTGCAGGATAAATATCATCAATTGAGGGGGAGTATATGAATTCCATTAGCATCAATTGAGGGGGAGCATATGAACTCAATACTTAAATGCTCTCAGTACATTTATGGGATGGTTTGTCATCTTCAAAAAGGGGAAGAATGTTGAATCAAGGTCTAACTTTACTAAACCCTTGTTTTGATGATAAATAACCATTCCACTCATTTGCGTCTAATGTTTCTACTTGAGTGATTTCAAATTCGATATAGACACACTCCAAATGCCTAAACTTGTGCATCCTAACTTGGGGAAAGACAAGTCAAAATCAATGCATGCAAGTGTACTTTTATGGAAAAGGCCTTAAATCAATTAGAATCATGTTGTAGATCACTTGTAATGATTGTATGACTTGTAATTAAGCTTAGTAAAAAGCAAGAACACTTAAATCGAACATTTAAGCACTTTTGTGGCACTTCCCAAAATTCATCATAGGAAGATTTATCGACCGAGTTTACTCACATGAAACTCAACAGACAACCCTGTGTGGGTCTTGGTAACTGCCAGAGTCGATTGAGTTTCTCCAAGACAAACTTGATTGACACTTTGCACACACAATACAATTTTAATCCATAGGCCGAGTTTCATCTAGGATAAACTCGACCGACAACTCAAAATTTCTTTGTCGCATAGTGCCATCGGTCAAGTTTCCCAAAAGTAAACTCAACCAAAAACACTATACATAAAAGTGTTGAAAAGTGTCTCTAACCGTTGGAGTGTTGCAAAACTCAAAAATATATTTGTTGTAACACTCCAAATGGCTATAATTCATCCTTAAGTGTCTCTACTAGCTAGTAGGCAACCTCAACTATAATTAGGACCCCTTGGGCTTCATCTGATGGTTATCCAAGCACTATAAAGGTTCTTATATTATGGTGGAGTGCCTCCGAGAGCCCCCTTTCACTCTCAAGCTTAATCATATGCTACATCCAATGGAGTGAGAGGAGATTTATAAGAGAGCTAGTCCTATATGTATATCTTGTAAGGCTCTCACTTCCTCCATCTCCTAATCTCTCTTTCTACCATGAAGATGAAGGTTCTCTCTCTTAGCTAAGAGAGGTGAAGAAGAAGAATGGAAGGAGTCCCTTGGTGAAAGCTTCTCCTTGGTGAAGGCAAAGTCAAAGGCGAAAGACCCAAGTCAAGAGTGGGTAACTCCTTAAAGGTTGAAGACTTGTTATAAGAGTGGGTAAGTCCTTAGAGAAGGCTGAACACTCGTTGCAAAAGTGGGTAAGTCATTGGTAAGGTAGAAGACTCTTGGTCATGGATAGATAAGTCCTTTGTAAGGTTATTGTCTCTCTTGGCCTCAAAGGGAAGGCTAGGCATTCTTGTCTTGGAAAAGGAAGGTCAATCTTTTAACTCTTATAATGGAATATAAGGAGTGATACATGGTTGAAAATACTAGAGGTTGACCTCTCTAGGTAGTGGATGTACATCTCCTAGTTTGGAGTTTGGAACCACTATACATAGCTTGTGTTACTTGTGCTTGTTGAATTTCTCTCCCTTGCTATGCATGCTTAGTTGCACTCAAATTTCACATTAGCAACCTTATCTTGTGATATACCTTGAAGGTCTAATGAATTTGGTTTAAGTGTTTATAGCTCTATTCACCCCCCTCTAGGGCCCATCATCCTAGAACCTACACCAACAATTTGTGAATATATCTGAATTGATCAAGAACCCTCATGAAAAATCCCATCGACAACCGAGTGGAATCTTGGGGGCCACAAGACTACAAAAATGGCCATGCTCAGGTCAAGAATTATTCTAGAGATGCTTGCACCTACGGCCATCATCAGATCTAGTAAAAAAAGGATCATTTAATTATTATATATATTTTTTCAAAATAAAATATATGAAACCAAAATGAAGTATAGAGAATGCCTAAACAATTGTAAGCAACGGTCAATAGCCTATATTGAATAATTAGAGGACAAATAATTGTTAAGAGGGGATTATTTTCTCAAGTGGAAGTATTTACTTGGAATAAGCCAATTTTTTTTATCAAACTAAACCTTGTAATAAAAAATTGTAGAAATTTTTAATTAGATATAAATTTCCAATCAGTCAAACTCAAATTCTTAGAGGCATAACACTATTTGGAGGACAATACTTTTTAAGAAGTTTTTTACTTGTAAGTAAACAAATTCTTAGATGCCATTTTTCATTTTAATGGACCAAGTCTAGGTAGGAAAAGATCTCTTCATAGTAAATGAGTTCTTAATAGTGTATTTATGCTTAGAAGGAAATGGATTTTTAAAAAGGATTTGAAGGAATACAAATTCTTAGAGGGAAATTGTTTACTTGGATGGAACCTATAACCAAGAGATTAATAAGTTGTTATTGTGTGTTGAATTCTGAAAAGAATTAGCCTTTATATATAAAAAGGTTGATTGTAAATAACCCAAATACATAATGTGGGACGAATCTAGGTATGTGAAGAATACGAAGAATATGGACATATTTATTTATGAAAATATAAAGAAGACTTAGATACTTATTTATCTAGCACTCCCTCAATCTAGTCTGTATATTTTCTAAGCACAACGTCTGTTACACAATAATTTGAGATGACATCGATTTAAGGGTTTAGTGAACAAATTTGAAGCTAAACATCTAAGTGGACTAGATGAGTTTAGTCCAATCTGTCTGGAACCTTTTCTTGAACAAACTGACAATCTATGTACTAGTTCTCTCATGAAAGTCAAGGTGGGAAGCGATATAAACTTTATTTTGATTATCATGTTGTAGGTCAGTTTCTTTTTTTGGTAGAATCCTAGTTCTTCCATGAAGTTCTCTACAGGTAGCAGTTCATTAGTGACATGGACCATAGCCCCATATACACATTTAGCTCAAGAGAATGCAACACTAGTTTGTTCTTGCTTTTTGAGGCGAACAAATTCCCTCCTACATGACACAATAGCTAACTACAAAGGATTGGTCACTAATAGAGTTTTTCTAGACTACATCTTAGAAACCATGTGTATTCAAGTGTCCATGACAAAAGTAGAGAATGCCCTTTATAAGAGATCTTTTGAGATAGTGAATGACTTGAATGATTACATCCTAGTGGCATGAATGTGATTTTCCATGAATTGACTAACCACACTAGTATAAAACACAACATCTAGTTAAGTAACAATTAGATAATTGAGTTTCCCAGCCAGTATCTTGTGTTTCCATGATTTGTAAGGAGCCCCTTGATATTTGTACAACTTGTCTTCATGGTCCATAGGTGAAGATGCAAGTTTGAATCCTAACAAATCAGTGTCTTCAAGAAGATCAAAAGCATACTTGCTTTGAGAAATAAGAATTATATCCCTAGACCTCACCACTTAAATGCATGTAAAGTATTTTCAAAGGCATTGATGTTTGGTCTGGAATTGTCTTTAAAGAAACTACTTAAGCCATATCATGCCTTGTTGATCATAACTTGTAATAGCAATATTGTATACATAAACAATAAGGAAAATATATCAAGAATATTGATGGTGATAGAAGACAAAATGGTTCAAAGTTTGATCATTGTAGATCAAACTTTTGGATAGAATAACCAAACTTTGCAACAATGCATAAGGTGACTACTTTATCCATATAGAGATATACAAAGGTCATAGGATGAGTTAGAGTCCCCATGAGAAACGACCCAGGTGGTTTCTCTATATAGATATCCTCATATCAGTCTTCATAAAAAAGGCATTTATGTCAAGCTAATGCAAGGGTCGAGATAAGTGAGCGGACAAGGAAATGAACAATCTAAAAAACATCATTTAATCCATCAGGGAGAAGGTTTCTAGATAATCCTCTCCATGTACTTGTTAGTAACCTTCAGCTACAAGCGTAGATTTCAGCCTATCAACAGTTTCATATAAACCAACTTTGATGGATAAGGCCCATATACAACCAATCACTACTTTTTTGGGAGGTGGGCACAATAATCCATTTATTATTCTAAGATAGGGGGCAGGAACAAGACTCTATGTATTGTTCTCAAAGAGAGCATCCATCTCATTTTTATAGCTTGTCATCAACATGGCTAACGTAGAGCAACATATATTGTTGGTTATATGCCCTAAGAGTTATCATGTGATGATTTTAAAAGGGATATTTTATACTTGATTTGATTAAAATCAAAGACAAATTCACTCATTATGTTTGTTTCAATATGCAATAATGAATAAACTTAGTAATGTCCTAAGAATGTTTAACTATATGACATATGGTTTTGATTGAGGGTATGAACGTGAGATCATATGTATAAAAAGAGTTCTCATTCTTGTTATGTCTCTAGTCAGTTATTATTGTGGATAGTGTAGGAAAACAATAATATATAAGACTAGCATGCATGGTGAGTGGTGATTTTCTCTCCTTAGTCATGATATTGGGTATCAACTCAGATACATGGGTACTTGTTAGAGAACAAATTATACTAGACAAACCCCCGTTAAGGTTGACACATAGAATTCATGTAATGACATGTCAGAGTCGTATGATCCCAATGTGACAGTAGTGGCTATGATCCTTAGATTTGAAGTTGCTTCCATAACACATGTTCATCTAGGTACTTTGACACTAGTCCAACATGCTCTGAAATACAAGTTGCTAAAATGGTGGTGATTGGGTACATTGTGACATATGGGGCATAGTGTGAGTAATGTATATCGAATTTTTCCATCCTTTGAAGTGATATTCCTAACCACTTGATAAGCGAGACTATGAAATGCATGGCCATACTCATGTGAGTTAATATATGATATTGAGCTCACATTATCTTGAATAGTTTGTCTAATTCAAGGAACACATATTGAATATTAAGAGGATGATATTACATGCCTCAGTTTCAATGTAGATGTCTATGAAAAATGTACTATATGGTCATGGCAATATTGATCATTTTATGTGTTGGTGTTGTTCTCAAACTCATTCTTATTACTTGGATGGCGATGAGGTGTGACTAGACACTGATCTTTGCTTGTGTTATTTTGAACATCACTACCGATGTAATTAGGAACCCACTGGGTCACAGAGATAGGGATGCATAAGGGAATTGAAGTTTGCAACCAAACATATGCTTAGAATGGTTGTAAATGATTGGGTGTCTAGAATGTCTGGTTAGGTGATCATATTGATTGAATTAATGGATCAATTAATTGTCAATTTATTGACTGATTTTTCCACCGGACAAATGTGATCGGTCAATCAAGAAACCTGATTGGGCGATCACAACATTATAGGAAAATTATGAAAATGGAAAGCAATTCAGATATGGATTTGGAATGTCATGATTGACCAATCAGCTAACATGAGCAATCCGGGACTGTGATCAAGTGATCAGAAAACATGATCGAGCAATCACAACCCAGTCCGAGTTTTTTAGCATTAAACTATTTTCTGGATTGTGATTAGGAAGAGGATTGAAACTAGGTTTTTCCAAGCCCATGCCTCTGATATATAAAGAGGGCACATCCCAATGGGTGAGGCACATATTACAGCTTTTGAGATAAGTTTGTCGTAAAACTCCTCTATTAGAGAGAGGATCAAGTACTATGCCCAAGATAGGAGAAGAAAGAGAGTTCCAGGATGCTTAGCACATTAACAAATCCTATTCCTCTTTGACTTTGTGACCAAGGTAGTGGACCACATTCTTCCTCATCTATGTGAATGAAGTAGAGGCCAAGGCACACATGCAGAGGCTTGGAGAATTTACTTCACAAAATGATAACTGTGCAACAACTTGGTGGCCAATCCAGATCTTCTTCTTTCTTATCCATCCCAAATTTCTTGGTGTCGTACCAGGTCTAGATTTGAAATATCATGTACTTCACCAACATAGGACACATCTATTGATTATACAACTAGTGTTTTCAAAGATATCACCTTTATCCCTTCTTATGTCTTTTGTTCACTGATGTTTTATAGCTACAACATATCCTATGGCTAGGGAATAAAGGGAGGATTTTTTGTTGTTCTACTGTACCCCCTTCCTAAAAACCCAACAAATGTAATACTAGGCATTGTCACACATGATTGATTCTAAACGAAAGTAGCTTAATAGTATGATAATTAGTCATAAGAAACAAAATTATAGAAAGGAATTAAAGTACACGACCACTTTTCCTTACATATAGCAATGGGGCCATCATTTGGATCTAATAGAGCCTTGGGATACCCAAGGATGACAAGGATTGGAGAAAGGTTGACTTTTGTAGGGTCATCTTGTATCAATGTTATATTGTCTTAAAGACTTGTAGGCTCACAATCATAATAATTAGGACTAGGATCAAGAAGGTAAATGGACATATTATATGAGTATTAGGATTGACAATCAAAGGAAAAAGAAGATATACTTCAATTTCCTAAGCATCATGAAAAACATTCAAAGTATTTTCAAGTTATGGACAATCTTATTAAAAAATGTGATGTCATCCTTTAGAAGAAAATGATGTATAGAACAATTATAATAGTGACAAATTTTTTATGTTTGGGAATACCCAAGAGACACATGCTTAGTTGCTCAAGGATTATGACCAACTCCAAGCTCACATACAAAACTAACACACCCAAAATGTTTGGAGAAACAACACATAGAGGACGATTAGGATGCAAAATATGAAATGTGATTTGATTTTACTAATCAGATGAAGATATATGAAAGATTAGGTATTTAGTTGTGAGGACAACATCATTCCAAAAAATCTTCAATGACATGCATATGGTGGAGAAGGGTACCAGTTTTCTAAATAATATACATGTTTCTGTATAGCAATGCCATTTTGTTGGGGGATATGATTGCAATATGGTTGATTAATAATCCCTTTTTTATACAAGAAGAAAATAAGCCATGATCAAAATACTCTTTATAATTGACTATATGAAAATTGAGGAGTTTTTGTGCAATGAGTATTTTAACTCTCATACAAAAAATTTAGAGAATCGACATGAATTATCATAACTATATCTCATTGAATATAACCAATTCGTTCTTGAAATTTCATTAATAGAAGTTACAAAATGTATGTAGCCAAGTTTTTATGAAAATTATTGGGACCCCAAACATCAGAATGAGTTATATGAAATACAAAAGCAACACACATATGATCTTGTGACTCGAATATAGATCTATTACACTTTCCTAACTAATAAGTCTCACAGTCAAGTTTAGACAAACTTGAAAACTAAGGATACAAATTCATAATTCTCAAGAGATAAATGACCTAGACGACAATGGATATGTGATTGTGGAACAAAGTGTCTCTTATAAGTAATAAAACAAATGCACACTCTGCCACCTTCAATAGGATGGACCATAATAGTACCACGTTGGGTCGAGTCCACAATGAACCAATGCAATGCATCACTTAACATATATAATCAAGTATGCCATCCAAATAAGAGAAGTTGGTTGGTTGATTTATTCCTAAATTGAACTAAGATGGTCACATGTTATTTTTTGAAATATCAAGTCCAAAAAATGTATTTGGTACCTAAGCACATATTAATTACACGATCAACAATTATACAAGTTAGAATTGATCATATCTCTTGCCCACATATTACACTACACTACAATTAACTATTTTCACCTACTGATCACCTAGATGTCTACACACTCATCTCTCAACTCATAATCTAGCACAAGATATTAAACTCTTCTTAGATTTCTCTAGAGAGAGTTAGAAATCCACCTTCATTGAACAAATAAGGAGACTATAACATCCAAGAATCTCTACTGACTTCCATGTAATAATTGCCCTCTACTAAATTTGTACCTCTATCAAGATACAAAATTGGGGACTTATAAAAGTGCGGTCTTTGATTCTCCTAAACAATTCTCAAAGAACAGTGAGAATTTGTTAATATTAAAAAATGATGTTCATTACATGACTAATATGTACCATTTAGGCACCGAATACAAGGAAAATTACTCTATATTGATTGGTGATGCACAAATAAGGTTGAATGTCCCAAAAATGATAAGGTTCATGGAGTAAAAGAAAGAAAGTAAAGTAAGAAGATAAATGAAACAGAACACTTCTAAAGGAGTTATCCTATACAATGGAGCTACACTTAGCTTTCCAAGCTTGGATAGAGAGTAATTTGACTCTAAATCCTTCTCTTAATTCCTTTCAACCTCTTATAGGGTTGAGTCACCTTTCCTTCTTTTCAAGTTTAGACATACCACATGAAAGATATCCCTCTATAACCATCCTCCAGCTCTTATATTTTTTTCACTAATAAGGAGGTGCATGTTGTGCATGAGATTTTGCATGTCATGCACTCCAATAGTTTTCAAAGCTCAATATCAAAACAATTTGTCACATCATGCAGTCAAAGGTGCACATCATGCTTGAGGTATTGGGGAAAAATAAGTTATGATATTGCATGAGGTGTCATTGACCAGACATTTTTTGCATGATGATGATTGTCAAAATTGTCAACATTGATGTGGTGCACACTGTGCACCAAATATGGCACCTCGTACTCAATGAGATTGAGTTTACCATTATTTTTTTGTTATAAGGATGACTTGAGCATGTAGTCAGACGTTGCACAACAAACTTGGAAATTTGGAGTGGACATCTGGATAGGTGCATGTTGTGTATGTGTAGATGCTTAACACATTACTATGTATAAAGGCTTTGTCTTCAATTTTTGGAGTTCCTTTTTTAGCGATAAATGTTTCATTATTTGTAGATGAATCAAGTTTGTGATATCTACAATAAAGAACCCCAATTAATTCAAATGTCTGCAAAGAGACTAATTAACCTAATAATGAAATTACAAGCTAAAATATAGCTGAGGTATGAAATTTATCATAAAATGCATGAAATTACGACATAAATAACAATATAAAATGTGTTCATAAATATGTATGGGTGATAAAACCACACAAACCTTTATTTTCTTACTAGAATAGTAGACACCAACTTCCTCATACCAACACCAACCAATGTGTGTGACCAAATATTACGTCAAAAATAATGATCATTGTCAAATGTAATACATGCTTGAAGTGAGCGAATTAACTTACTAATGGACAATATATTAAGTCATAAAAGATAAAATAAATAGGGAGGTGATGGTTGAGTAGTATTTGGTGAGATAGACACATTGTCTTGGACAATGATTGAAGAACCACTAGTAATGATGACTTGGGATGCATTGGTCTTGGTGATGTATAAGTTGGAGATAAGGCTGGATATACATGTAATGTAGTTTGGGCCTCAGTCGAGAACCCAAGAAGACAAACTTGTATGAGTTCATTGAGAGGTTCAAGATGTAGAAGAACTTGATGGTCATGAGTTTTGAGCCTATGAGGTGATAGAGGATGATGTCTTCTATGATCCCCAAAATCAAAGAAATTGATTGTATTCCTCATCACTCATCTTGATCTGATGAGTGGCTTGGTCTGAAGATTTTTAATTAGAGTAAATGTTTGCATTGAAGGACCTAGGAAGAACTCCATGGATCTTATATGATGTCTCTTTGTAGTGGCCCTTGCCTTGACCCTTGAACAGTATTGTATTTTGTGACTCTATTTAATGTAATTGTTCCATTATCTTTGTATAAGTGATGAAAAAGTTTTGGATTAGAAGAAGGGAGAGTTGATGCTTCTTATCATCATATCACATTTAAATTGACAATTGAGAATATTGTACACAATGTTTTCAATGGAAGACATGTTGTGTTGTCCTTTAGTGAAGACAAATGTGGCTATCTACCTTGTGTAACATTATGTTGACTCAAGGATATGTCATGTTTTAGGAGTTGACATGGTGCGTTGGATCAAAAATGTGTTATGTATCTACCAATGGAGATAAACCCTATATGGAGTGACACATTGTGTCCAAGAAAAGATACATCACGTCCACCTCTGTCAGTATAAGTAGCAAAACCTAACCCTAGCGATTGACACACCATTTTTTAGAAGGGGCACACTGTCCACTGCACCAAGGTTATATTTCTATTGGTAATTGGAACACAGTTCTATCAATAGACATGTTGTCTATGTGATCATCTAATTATAGGTCTATTGGTGATGTCATAATAGAAAGAGAAGGAAGATCACACCAACGATGGTGTGATGATATTGGTTGATAAATATAGTATTCATACTACTTTTATGCATTAATTTACTTATCTTATTGATCCAAATTTTGTGTTTTGGCTACAATGTAAGATTTTTATCACATGATTTGCATAATTAGTTATATTTTTGTCATCTTGATTAACTGAATGTATTTTAATGCAAACTTTGTAAGAATTGGTTCATTTATAACCAATATTACCTTTTCCGTCAAAATTTGGGACTCAAGAAGTCCAACTCAGTCTTCATATATAAAGGCATGATGTGAACAACCCAACATACATCATATCCACATCTAGGGAGTCTAATTACATCTTCCCAACAAGGACACAATGTGGCTCATGCAGTGCACATCGTGCCCACTCACATTGATAATGGTCCATTTTAACATCAACAATCATGACATCCGACACTCGAGCAGTCTTACCCCGCCTAAGGAGAAATAGTCCAAGTAAACCATGCCAAATGATGATGTGTACAACCAATGATAAATCATGCAATCTTATCAACAACTGCTCAACAAATTGTTTGTACAACATGTCAATGTATCGAGACATTGTCCAAACAGTTATTGAGTATGACTCTTGGCAACTACTGAGTGACATGCTATGTATCCTCTAGACACATCATGCCTCTTTAGACATATGGACAAATTCCAAGATTGGCAGAGTGGTTATGTTCAAATATTTATCACTTGTTTTGACTACAACCCCAATAAAAGAGCTAGATAAGACCTAATTAAATATTCTACTCAAGAAGAGGCTAAAAGGTAGAAGAAGGATGAAGGGACTAATTTTCTCCTCCTCGAGCTAGAGAAGCTTCTCATGTAGATATAAACCCAGATATTTCTTATCTATTTGCATTAAATCATATTTATTTCCTTCTTCTCCTCCACTTATCCATATCTACCACATGGAAGTTATTAATAATGTGGTTTGCAACCTTGTTTGTGAATTTTCTCTAGATATGGACTAGATCTTCTTGTGTTTGATGCCTTTTTGTAGCATATTAGTCATGAGATTAATAAGTTTAATATTTATTAAGAATTTTCTTATTTGTTTCTCCAATTTCTTATAAACCATCATGGGTGCCTATAGTTGGGGTCCTAACATCCCTATATATGTCATACTCAAAAGGGATACATATTTAGTGGATGGTAATTGGAGCTTTACTTACCTATTACATGGAAGTGAATTAGAACTAGTGTATTTTATTCATATTGCATAAGTAATGAAGTTTGAGCATGATCTACAAGGGAATTTAGGAGACATAATATCATATGCTTGATTGTTAGTTGACGACAATAATTTAGCTACCTATATGATTAATACATGTAGAACTCATTATCATAATTTTGTGCTAGATATGGGCAAGGAGGGAATTTGATATGCCTTGCACATGTTCATTATGTGATTCATAGGCATCACGAAACCAAGCACATTTCCTTGAATTTCTAACTTGAGATAATTTAGTAATTTAGCTTAGTCAATACACAATCAAATCAAATCAATCCTTTTCTTTCTGAATTACATGTTTGATTGAACTGTTTAGCATTTGATAAGCGTTGGGTTCCTATGAAGACAACCTTAAGCTATATTGTTGTTGGACTATCCTATCGTGAGCTTTGAGTATGTTGTTTAGGTTTTTTTATTGTTGCATGCACATCCCTTCTCAGGCAACATCAATTTCTAGCAGAGTTGTCACATAGATGATTTCCTTTTAGACATATTCAAACCTAACATGTTTTAATTAATTGTGTGATTCTGAATGTTTACACTCGATCTAGTTTGAACTCATTTTGAAAGATTGTTGACAACCCCAAGGTTTTACTAACCAATAAGAAACCGTGATCAAGGAGAAAGAAGCAAAGTAAAGACAATGCTATCACATTTCAATTTCCACCATGGTAGCTAAAATAGCAATGTTTGACACCTCCCCTCATCCTAATGAGGTGTCTAGTTCAAAAATTTGTTAGACCCATTATTTATGTCTTTGCTTCATATTAGACCCAATTCTAATATGCATCATGCAATATAACCAATTTTCAAGCTTGGCTAATGAAGATGGAAACCTTCACATGGAAAGCTTTCTCGAGATTTTGTGACACCATGAAGATCAACAGAATGATAGATGACAATCAATGTCTCTATCTCTTCCCATTCATAATGTGAGCCTAAGACAAGCTATGGATCCAGGGCATGGAGAAAGGACAATTTCGATATAGAATGTCTTATCAAAAGCCTTCTTGTAGAAAAACCACTGAGATGTTGGAAAAAAATCTCCAACACTAAGAAAAAACTTGTAGATATGCTAGTTGATGCTTAGGAGAGGTATAACCACTTTGCATATGTCCATGCCTTAATCTGCTACAGTGGACATAACTAAGCACATTTTGTGGACCTCTATCCCATGATACCACCTCCACCGTTGATGCAACAACCAGAAGATGTTTCTTGACAAAGAATGCAAGTGAAGGTAAGAAATTTTTTGAGATCATGTCCATGAACCAATATTCTAGGGTCATAGATCATGGAAGAAACAACCACTATACATAGATCATTTTATCTCTTAATTTAAATCTTGACATCCATACCAAATAACTCAATGTCAACTAAGTACACCAAGTCATGGTGTGTGACTTCTATAATTTTCCTCACTACAATATTGATTGTAGTGCCCCCACCAACTAGATGTAGTGAGGAGAATGTATTATTTTGGGAACCTAAGAAATAATCCATTTTAAAATTTATACAATATAGGTTGGAGGATCCATCCCAACAGTTGTTGGAAGGATAACGATGAGAAACACCAACACCAATAACATCAATATAACCACATGCATCAACCTAAATAGAATGACTGTCTTGAAGTATTATCTCTAAGTTTATGGACAAGGCTTCAAGACTTATTCGAAATTGAGAAACTTCAATCAAGGGACTTGACCACAAAATAAGGAAACTAACTTCAACCATTAGCAAACTCAAGAGAAACAAGGAGGCAATTCTTGGAAACACTAAGGTAAGCCCTTGTGAACGTGGGAATTCTATAAGAGTCAACTATATGAACCAAGTTGGATATGAATAAGAGATTAATAAATATGTTATGCAAGCGATCCCACTAAATCTTTTTGACAAATTATTCCCTAAGAAAATTGACAACTAAAAAAGAAAATCTAACAATGACAAGCTATAAGAAAAAATGCATATGTACCACCTCTACTGAGAAACAAGATGATGCAACAACATGTGTAATATCTTACAACCATCATCTAAGAAGAGGAGATGGAAGAAGATCTCAATTTAGAAGTTACTTTCCATAGGGGTCAAGATGATGAAGAAAAGAAGGATAAATTTCAACGTATGGTGCTTGCACCCAATGTAAGAACCTCAATACTCTTACACCTTCCTCCAATCATTTGTGTCCCAATGATTCATACATTGCGACTGACATAGGTTCTATGCATTTCATACTATGTTATGCACCCAAGGAGCTACATCAAATGTTATGCCTATAACTGTCTATTTAGTGGTATTAATGCACCCAAGTAATTAAAAGTTAATTTTTAGACGGTAGATTACTCAAAACCAATCTTTGTTTCTCCTTCATAGAAGGTATTAATAAGGATTAATTGATTTTTTGTATTGGTTGACTTTGTGAGTTGAACACAAGGGGGTACACCCAGAGCCATCATTTTATATGCATGTTTCTAGAGTGTCAAAGTTCTAATTGACATTGACAAAGGAAGATTAAGTGTTGCAATTTGTGATAAGAGAATCACCTTCACAATTAAGCATGTGTATCAAGATTGTACAATATCCAAGATGGATATGAGAGAAAGAGATGGTGACCTTCATGACAACCCTATTGATCTAGATATTCCATTTGACCCAAGTTGAAGATCATGAAAAATCCTGACTGAGGGACTATAAATGAAAATGATAGTGGGAGGAAACCTACAATTTCCCTTTTTCATCTAAATTTCATAAATTGTTTTAAGATTTAATCTCATATGTTGACGTAAATGTCTTTGTATGAGAAATCCCCTTTTTCCAATTCATTCAAGATGCATTACGTGTATTATGTAATTATGTGCAAGTAATGTGAAGAAAACAAGGTTAAAACTGATCTTGACATGACATGTTGCTCATCACACATCACATATATGTTTAGAAAGAAGGTAGCCAATTTATGCAAGTATCAAGCATAGTGTGTCCCCGAGAAACACACCATTCCCAATCTCCCTTAGCAAATCTAAATTTTACTGAGGCAATGCGAGACGTGTATAAGAGCCTATATATGGTTTCATCATGAATGAGACAAGGATTAAGCATTGACATCAAACACATAATTCCCATTATATATAATAGTGTGTATTGATCTTCAAAAATTTGAGGAAGACTTATATAGAGGCACAATGTGCACCACCATACGAATGATGTGCTCTTATTCTTGTGAAAAAGTCACCTTTGAAGGATGACCTTGAGCACGTCACGCCTTCTCAGTCACACTTTGTGTCTCATCACAATAATTCAAAATCTATATGGAGCGGATATTGATTTAGGAAACATTGTATATCCTCAATCGACACCCTCACTACCCGTTCATAAAGACACAAGATGCAATAGATGAAACCCACCATCACTACTTCTATCTTTATCACATACCACTATACTTGTGTGCCTCTAGCCATCAAGTCTTCTCATCCTCCTAGTGATAGTGAACATCAACTGCTTTAGACAGAGCCCACCATGAGTTGCTACCATAATTGATTGTCATCTCCAAGCAAGAACCACACCACCAGTAGAGCTAACCTATGCTTCACTGTTTGGACCTTTGTTGACCACCACGACAAGCAACCTCCTCTTCTTCACACTACCAAATCTTCCACCCAACTGTTGCTCCAGAATACTAGTGCATGATGTGTCTCCTTGAGCACACGTCATGCTTCCCTCCATCAAGACACAAATCCCTTGAGCCTGAGTATGACGTACCTCCAACAATACACATATTGACTTACCCCAAGATAACCACATCACTTTCATAAAAGCTACCCATCTCCACCTCAACCTTCATTATGATTAGAAGCATAGGAGGAGGCAAGCACCTGTGGGTGGAGCTATCTTGTATTGGGGTAGCTAATCCTGAGCTAGAGGTGAAGGAGGAGAGTGAAGAAAAATAAGACACCTTCATAATGGTTCCCTTCACTCCACATTTGTAGGAGGAACTTTAGAGGTTCCATAATCTCATTGCTCATTGCCTCCACCTAACTAATTTTTTGTATGAAGAAATCTTGGAGGAGTTTGACTTGACTAATGAGGTCAAGCCTATGTTGTAGAATATCTCAATCCTCCATAAAGTCTTTGAGGTTAATACAAAACTTACCATGATCCCACTTTATCCCTCACAACCCTTCCATCTAGAGAGGATAAATCTAGAAAAACCTTGATTAATTTTAGAATTAATGAAGAGGAATTCACTCTAGGGGAGAAGTAGTTTGCTAAGAATTAGGATCCAATGAGGCTGGGTCCACTCGAGAGCATGCAAAGTTTAACCATCAAACTTTATAGGCTGATATTACTGATGACCTAACCTATAAGACCAAGTATTCTAGGGCCACCCACATTCATAATGTTTCCATTTGCATCCTCCAACAAATTATGTCTAACACAACTTTTAGGAGGAAGGAGACAAAAGGAATGGTTTTGAAGGATGAGTTGTATTGCTTATGTTGTATGATGCACAAGGTTAAAATCAATGTGAACTTGAGGGTGGCTACATGTAAGAAGTCTGATGGGGACAATATCATTGAAGGTCTCATCTCCGAGCTAATTGATAAGCTTGGGTCGTCCCCAAACCACTTTCCCTTGAGGGAAATGATTTGATTGATACTCATATACTAGTTGATACTACTATTTTGAGGCACAATGCAAGGAACAAGAAGTACTATGTTGACATACATGGGAATCTAAAAGCCTCCTTAACCCTATCCAACATAGATCAGGTGACCTTGTCTAGACTAAAGTGGCATTTGCAATAGAAATAGAGTATAGGAGTAGCCAACCCTTCCTTAACACTGCATACCCTCCCTACACCACCCTTTTAAGGAACCCGATAGAGTATACTCGATCTAACCCTGAGTGGTAGCAGATGTACAACTACATATATGTCCTCTACCTTCTAGCAGTAGTCACACAAGATGGGCCAGGAGATCCATGCTCTTTGTCTCTAGTACTAGATGATGTCTTTTGTTTTGAACAGGATGGACGTGTGTCACATTAACTAGAACCAATATGTAGATTTGTGTGCTCTAAAGATGGACCCATAAAATGAGGATGGTCCTTCATAGCCTATTTGGTTTGACTACCATCAGGGGTCCCGTGATCCCAACACCCTACATTGAGCATCCATTTGTGCCTTGCAAAATCTTATCATTATGTTATGGACACTGTATTGAATAAGCTCATGGTGACTGACAACTAGACCTTCTTCTCAACTTTTTATTGTATATTTTGTTGTGCATTCCAACCATGTCCATATCTCACATTTATCCTCCTATTATTGTATGCATGTCATTTTTCTTTTCTTTTCTTTTCTTGTAGTGTGATTGTAATATCCTCAGTTTTGGTTAAATCAAATGATATAAATATAAAGTATGTTTTAATAAATAACTTCCAACAATGGTATTGTTGGCATAATAATAATGTTGATCACCTATATGGCATAGGTGCTTGTGGAACAAGTTAAATATATAGAAGGGATAAGATTTGTGTGTAACAATAAACATTAATGGCTTTGTGAAATATTAAACAATGGAAATATAAGATAATGTGCAAGTTTCCAGAAAGAAATAAGATGTGTGGTGTTTTAGATAATTAAAAAAGAGAAATTATCTAATCGGTGTGACAACACATGTTTGAGGCAATGATTAGTACTATTTTCAGTTAATCTTTGGTATATTTGAAAATATTAAGAAAAAGGGAAGAAGATTCTAGAAATTGGTAGAGAAAGGATATTCCCTGGGATAATGGTATTGTTTTAAATAATATTTAAAAGAGCAAGTTTTGTATGTGAAAGTTATCCCTATAAATCCCAACATTTTATATATAGCTTGGAAAAGACATTATGAGTTTTCTTTGAAGTAAGGATAATTATTTTGAAGGAATATATCAAAGAGAGATATAAGATGAATAATCTAATAAGTATCCTACATTAGAATTCTTTCCTTGTTGGATTTTTGTGTGCCAACTAAATAGAAATTAGAACTCAATAGTGATATATGTGTTCAATGATGGAAATATATTTAATATGTTCCTTTTGACATGTATACATGTCTTTTTCCATAAGTGCTTGCCATAACCGTAAGGAAAAGAGATAATAGTAGGGGGAAAGTAAAAGGAAGGAAACACTTTGGTTAAACCAAGAAATCATGTACATGGCAAGAATGCATTTGAATCGGAAATCAATTAAAGTGGAGAAGGGGACAAACTCGAAGAGGAATGACATGAAGGAAGGGCTCCTTGAGCAACACATAGATGTGGGTTCCTCGCCCCCTTCTTCTTACGTCACCCTCTTCCTCTCTTCCATATGATTGCTAGTTTTTTTCCTAGGTTAGTATATATATGGGGACCCCAGGCAACCCTCTCGTTGCTGGAAGAATGTGGCTCTAGCCTCAGTGGCCTATGGTTGTCATCATGGCTCGTCAACCCAACAACTTAGAGGAGATGAAGAATAGTTGTTTCAACGATTCCATCTTGTAGGAACTATATCAAGTGCGTTGCTTCTGGGTTGGCAACGACTCCCCGTCGTAGTATAGTGATGTAGGGGCATGCATAGTTTGACTGGTTGTGCACCCTACACAAGGAAGGATCCCGACCTCGATCTGAGGAGAGGGTGGGTTTGACATACTGACTGCGACAGAGGAGGCTAGTTCCTCATGGATGCCTAGAAGGTTTCTCAGTGGGGGAAGATAAAGGAGGATCATAGTGGAACTACTACCAGAGGTGAGAAATCTACAAAGCAAGCAAGGCAGACTTGCTAGTCTGGAATGGCCGTCACACAAGGTGGAGTCGACAAGAGTTGAGGTGGAGGACGCAGAAGCTGGGAGAGCCATTCGCGGCCTAGTCCTGACTCCACACTCGGTGGTGTGTGGATGACCTTGTGAGACTTGGAGAAAAATGATGAGTGGTTCAGTAGGGTACACAAACTATTGGGTTTTGTCCGGTCCAAAAGAAAATTGAGCCATGAACTACATCAGTCTCAGAATCAAGGTATAATGGCATGTATTTATTTAATCATAGAAATAGCCAGGAATATCGAAATATAGTGAATCTATATATTAAAATGATAAAAAAAGACATACAATCTAAATGAAATACTTGCATACCTTAATTATGATTCTAGTTCTAAAAATGGTACAAATATTGGTTAAAGTGTTGATTAAGCATAAAAACCCTAGTTTGGGTGATTATGATGCTTAATCAATAAATATGGTTAATTTGAAATGTTAATCTGATATTGATTAACATAAAGGGGATCTAAGATGATCATGTTGATAATTTGGATATCTAAATGGGAAAACATGCATATAAGGAATCAAGTTTGAAGATCAAAACATGTGTTATGTTGTTAATGAGCTTATTCAAAAGGATAAAATGGATCTAGTAATTAGGGTTACACATGATGTCTAATGTGGACTGAATAAAGTAATATGTGATGGAAATAGGGTGAATATCCTTATTCCTTATCTAAAACCTAAACCCTAGATTAGGACTGAGTAGGGTTTAATGTGATGGTGACACTTTAGGATTTATATTCATGCATACTAAAATGTGGATTGCTTGATTTTCTTGTTGATTGGCTAATATGGTTGAAGTGTATCCTGCATAAAAACCTGCATGAAAATCTGCATGGCTCACCATCAAGGTACGTGGTTATGATTATGACTACCCAGAATATAGGTTGTTGATGTTTTCTGAATGATTTTTCAGGACTGATATGATAAATAAACCGTTGGTTGTTTATTTAAATGTTTTCCAAATGATTTCTGAGGTCTGATTCGATAAATAAATTGTTGGTTGTTTATTTAATTCTTGTTCCACTATAATTCCAATATGAGTATCACATAAGTAAATGATAATATCCTAAATCCTAGGTTGACATATATCAAGGGGTGATGCACACGAGCCCTGGAGGGGACAGTGATCACGCACAAAATAATGTATCCAGTAAGGGTTAGAATATGTAAATAATATGATAGTTCTTATTTTCAATATTTGATGCTTATTATATGATCATGTTAGTTGTACACATTGTGGTTGCACTCCATGTATACATTATAGAAATATGTTGACCACGTTTTGTTTGTCGGCATTTTAGGTAGTTGATACACAAGATACAAACATGAAGATAAAGATTAAATCCATGGAAAGTAATTAAGCTACACCAAGGAGAACTAGATAGATGATTCTTCTTCTCAATAGGCATTATTTCCATGAGGTATATCATTTTACAATTTGTAAATAGTATTTGAAATTTATTTGAAATTGTTTTCTATTATTTGTTATTTGACTAATCTGGATTCTTGGGAATATAGGTAATGGCTCACATCTTTTTGACATTCCTTAATTGGGGGTTGATGAAAAGTGAGGTCATTACAGTGATCATGTTTATTTTTGTTGTTTAATAATGATAAGAAAGACATGTTTCACTAGTAAATTTTTGAATTTCACTTGTAAATATCAAATTTGTGTAGTGTTGAAGTGGATTTAAATATGTGAATAATGAAAATGACTATTGCAATTATAATTAATTTATTTGTGGACCTTTCATGTTAAATAAGGAACTGGCCCTCCCTTTTATCATCTTGAATCAACCAATCTAGAGTACCTCATTACAAAACCTCCAAGACTAATATACTTGAGAAAACTCATCTTTGGCATCAACCAAAAAATATTTTCATTATTGATAGAGAAGCTATAAAATTCCCACTTAGCATGCCAACCTATCTTGAAATATTGATCTGGACGCATTGGTTAGGTGCTTTGTAAAAATTGAACTGAAATTTTAAATCTACAAAACCCATAAAAGTGGCAATAACAACCCACTTGATCTACCAATCTATATTAAAACACCAATTTGGTCTCAATGGTTGGATGACATAAGCAGAGCCAATGTGTTCCATACATGAAATTCTAGAATTCTTTCAAATGAGTATAGGGAGATACAATTATGATTGATGAGGAGTACCTAGGTGGGGTTGAATGATTTAGTTTAATGTTTGGGGTTAAATCTTATAGAGTGAGAGATTCTTGAGGATAGGGGTAAAATTGGTTGCTTATATCACTTGAAAGAACCCCACTTCTATTAATAGGATTTATCATTCATGTCAACAATCTATTGGACAAAACAAAATCAGTGGGTACTTCAAAATGCATTTGTGTGAATGCATATACTTTTCTTTCAATCTTATTACTTGGGGACAATCAATGATTTAAACTTGGGGTGATCTAATAGATGTAGTTCATACTACATTTTATGCTATATTTTACTAAGCTTATCTATCCAAGTTCCATGTTTTGGTTACATTTAATCTTAGAATCACATAATTAGCATAGTTAGTTATGTTATTGTCATCTTGATTAACTAAAGGTGTTTAATGTAGAAACCACAAGACTTGTTTGATCTAGAACTTTGACATATAGGACTCAATAAGTCCAACTAGCTTTCATAAAGAATGACGCAACATGCACAACCCAACACACATCATGTCCACTCTAGGGTGCCTAATCACATTTCCCAACAAGGAAATAATATGCCTCATGCAACACACACCTAGATCACTCACATGGATAGTGGTCCATTTCAACACTTGCAAACATGTAGTGCTCCACAATGAGCATGTTGTGCCCCACCTCAAAGAAATAAGACAAGTCCACCATGCTAAAGCACGACATTTCTAACCAACGACACATTATACAATCTTATCAACAAATACTAAAAAACCCACCAACATAGTGTGTAGATCCATTGACATGCTATGTTGAATGGTTACAAAGCCCATCTCTTGGCAACTGCTAAGAAATACACTGCGTCATGGCTCAATGGAGTTTGAAAAATATATTAAAATTGGGATATCAGTCTAATGAGATATTTCTTTAACTACAATCTTAAAAAAATAGCTGGAGGTGATCCAGAGGGTGACTCCACTCAAGAAGAGACTAAACGTGAAGGGATTTTTTCCCTCCTACTAGGTCTATATAAGCTTCTCCTATAGATCCTTAGTAAAAGACATATTCTCTACTTGCATTATATCATGTTTATCTCCTACTTCTCCTCTATATAGCCATAGTTACTCGACTAAGCTTATTAAAATCATGGTTCACAACATAGTTTGAGAATTATATTTAGACATGGAGTATATTTACTTATGTTTGGTGTTTTTTGGCATCAATTAGTCATATTATGAACAAATTTTGTATTCAATACGAATTTATTTCTTATTTCCTATAATTTTTTATAATTGATCATGGATATTTATGGCCAAGGTGCCTAACATCCCTGATTTTGTTATACTTGGAGGGTTAACAAATCTAGTAGAAGGTAATCAGAGCTTCATTTCCTATTACATAGAAGGGAATCAAAATAATGGATTTCTGTCTCCTTGCATAACTAATGAAGGATGATTTATTGTTTCTTTAAAAGAATTTAGGAGACACATATCATGATGGTTAATTGGAAATAATTTATCCATCTAGGTGGTTAGTAGGCAAGAAGTCATTATTCACAATGTTGTGTGAGATATGGATAAGGAAGGAATTCAACCTATCTTGCATATGTTCATCATGTGATTAATGGGTGTCTTGGCACCAAGCACATTTCATTGACTTGAAAACTTGGGAAAACTTTTTGTAATTTAGTAAAATTAATGTAGAATCAATCAAATAAATCCTTTTCTTCTTGAATTGGATGGTTAATTGAATTATTTAGCATTTGATAAGTGCTGGCTTCCTATATAGACAAACTTGACAAACTTAATCTATAATACTAATGACAAATCCTATTGTAGGCCTTCAATGTGTTATTTAGGTTTTAGTTATTGATTGCACACACATACCTTGCGAGGGACCAACATTGGCAACAACAAGGAGACAATCAAGGTCATGTTTTTTGATAAGGTGGAGAAAGGGATATTTTTTTGTAATGAACTAGAATATAGTATATTCTTAGTTTGGCCCTTTTTCCAAGCTCTTCCTATCTTTTCTATCATTTTTGTCCTTGATGCTGAATTTGTAGAATTATTAGTGGTTTGGAGTATGTATTTGATCTCTATTCATGCCAATATATGGGTTTATGTACAATTACCTCAGTTAGTGTTTTCAATCATGGGTCTAAAATGCAAATTTACCACTCAAGTGAGATAACGATAAAAAAATTAATCCTAGAACTTTCTATAGCCTTTTGGAATAAGAAAGAGTAAAAGGAATAAATAGAAAAGCCTTAAATAGGATAATGTGGTATCAAATAATTTAATGTGACAAACAATGCTAATATTATGAAAAAGGAATAAAACTCATAAAAAGAAGACCCATTGAATAAATCTAACTTTAGATTCGAGTTCCTTGGGTTAGAGTTTGCTTATATGCCAAGTTTCATAACTTTGGGCTATTAATAATTATCCTTGCATTAATTGGAAGTGGAAAATGTGAGCTTTCTCCAAAATACAAAATAAGTCACAAAATGACTCCAAAAGTGGCAACTGATCTTTTATATTTGTACTCTAAACATTAAAATAAGCCTATGAGTGAATTTCCATCTAATTTGGATAATCTTTAATGTTCATATGTAGATTTGGATAGAGAAAGTATGTAAAAGCCCAATATGTTAAGTAATATGATAAATAACTTCAAAGGATAAAATTAATGGAATATTCATGTTCCATATGTTTTAGTTTGCTTGAGGGTGAAGTTTCATATTAATTGATGGATTATAGATGTCTCTAATGTGATAGGAAAGAGAAAATAGGATTTACTTTTAAGCAATTAAATATAATACATAGACTCTCCAAAATTGAAAACTAATGCTAAAATCGAATTCCACATGTCCTTAATAGTCTATGTGTCAAATTTCATATAATTTGGAGTTTGTTTACACCCTCAATTGAAGAGAGAGAAAAAGAGAAATAATTGTGACCACTTTATTTGAATTTGTTTAGGAATCAATTAAATCTGCCATGCGCCTAGTGGATGACAGAGATCATCTGTAGACCTACTTCCACTGAATCAGATGACTCCCACTTTGTCACCTAGCTCGTGCTTAAAAGGAAACATGCCACTATACTATTGATTTGTATTTTTGCAATTTCTCTTTCTGTAGTTGATCACTGTTTGAAATTTCTTCTCCTACATGTTCTAAATAGGATTGTGCACCTAATGATCCATTACTTCCATTGTTTCATCAATAAGTTAGAAAATGCCTAATATATCCTCTCTGCCACTCGAACTTCCTACCATGGATACCCTAAGAGCTTAAGTTATCTATAAATACCTACACCATGACCACCGTCGGTCTTCGTACAATCATCCCTCTGAGACAATTTCATCCCTTGCTTCCATTTTGACCCCCTCCAAACATGTGTTTGATCTGGGCTTGCGACACCCCATCGTAGCACCTGGATTCACCATATCTCAATTCCTTTGTAGGTAAGGTTGCTTGACTCACCCTCTTCCCTCGTGGATAGTCATTTTACGAGAGATGGTGTCTGCTAGTTTTCCCTAAATCTGTCTGCCGCAACTGCTTCTCACACAATAGTCATGGTGTGCACTGAAGGTTGGGGATGATTTCATACTCATTTCCCACTACTGCCCTTGTTCACCCTTCATTTTCAGTTTGTGTGCCAATGGTATATTGGTCTTTTGGCCTCGATTATTGCTCTTTGTTTTACACCAACTATGTGATGTGTTGGAAGTGGGACCAGCTGAGTTGTACATCTAGGATTGGGCCAACTCAGTGGACCCTCCCTCTTCTCTCACTCTCTTTCTTGTGAGTCTTTGTTTACCTATGTGGCTTTATCAAATTTTTTGATTGGTCAGAAAGTATAAAATTATATCTTTTGATCTAATTGTCCAAAATTTTTAAATAAATATATTTTGGAATAAAAAATGAGATCTTTCCAATAAAAATGTTTCCAGAGTTTGATTCTAATGTTTTCGAAGGTTGTTTTTTGGGAATCTAATAAATTGTATAAAAATCCCTAAAAATTGTAGCAATTCATATAATCTCCAAATTGAGTAAGTGAATATGTTTTATTGATCAGAAAAACATAAGGAATTGATTGATTTAGGTTTTGTGACCAAAATCTAAGATTTTTCAAATAGGTAAAAAATAGGGTTTCTTTTACACTTATATGCATTATAAAACCCCAATACATGTGAATAACTTTAAATTAGGCAAAGGTGATCTTGGAATATTCTAAGTTGGTGAAAAGTGATAACTAGGACTCTAAATTGAGGCATGTGAATCTTATCCCTTAAGTTGGGCATTTTTAATCCAAACCCTAATTTCCCAATGAGGCATGCACGGAAACCCTAAATATCCTATTATTGCTACTTTTGATATAATTGCCTCAATACTTGCTAAAAGTAACATTGGTTGGGTCTTGGACCCCACTTGCCCTATTACTATTATTTGTTGCTTAACTTGCCATATTACTATTATTTGTTGCTTAACTTTCCATATTACTTCTTTTAGCATGATGATTTATTTGACTATTTAGATAATGTAGTGTACCTCTATACAAACACCCATAGTTTGGTCACATGTTATTTGCCCTGGGGAATGTGTTTACTCTCCCCACTTATATATATATTTTGTAGGTGACTTGGTATGTGTTTACTCACCCCTCACCTATTGGTTGAGGTTCAGTAGGTGCCCCAACCCTACTTAGTTAATATAGTCATCATATTAAACATGCATGTTGCTTTCTTATTATCTTTTATGGTAAGATTCTTATTTGATATGTGTCTCATACTCTTGACTTTCTTTGTTCTTGAGGAACATACACCCTTATTATCTTTTGTTGATCTTATCTTGTTCTTGCTCTTTGTTTGACATATACCTTATTTTCCTTCTCTTGTTGGGTGATTCCAACCACCCATGCCTAGGTAAAGGAGTGGAACAAGATCAAGGAGAACCATCCCAGGAGTAGATTTAAGGAGACTTTGCTGAGATGTCTAGGTTGATACCGCTAGATCTTGTAGTTCCCTTTTCTAGTTTTTATTTCATGAAACTCATGTAGTGAACTTGGATCAAATCCATGTAATAACTTAATGTTTTCTTTTTGCTGCTACTATTGACAATTTTGTGTCTGAATCATGCTTATTTAAATGGATTTATTATGCATGCACCCATCATTATCTAAGTTCTTTCAAAAGAGATGAATGTTGTGTATTTTCTATCAAATTTTAGCAAGGGGTGATCTCGCCTCCTTACAACACGGTATCATAGCCTGATAGGTAGCTATTAGGGCATAAGATGAAAGAAAGGGTGTCTAGAGAGGACTAGGGTTTAGGGTCTGATAAGTTTTTTCTCGGCGCCACTAGTTTGGTTTACGAGGACTTCTAGATCCGTATGATACATGTATATCCTGAGCTGATACTGACTGACTAAAATAGCATACCTATAGGCAATAATAGCCTTAGACATCTATGTTGGATACTCCTAGTAATCTAGTAGGATGACCTTGTGACTTGTTTGAATATGGATACCCGATATAATTCCCTTATGTTCCATAGGACCACATGTTTGGGTAGTCTATCTCTAGAACCTAGACTTTGAGCTTTGTTGATATTAATTAGTAAGCAATCAAGTGATAGATCTTATACATGGTTTTGTTGGACCCACCCTTTTACCTCTAGTTTAGTTTGACTTGGTAGGCCAAACATTTTAAGTGGTGGATGGGTAGTAGTAGTAGTACCTTGATAGATCATGGATATGTTGATTTTGAGGAAAAAAGTCCTTTTTAAGGGGATGGAGTCATGTAACATACCAACTAGCTATACTAATTCTAGACATGAATATGAGGTTAGTGTGCTTGGATCCTTAGCTTTGACCAAACAAGGTTGTAGTTATATCCTAACATGCTTGTTTATATCCTTATGAACATATGATGGCCATCTAATGAATAGTTCACATGTTTGGACCCTAACAAATATTTAATTTACATAATATTAGTAACTCACATATTAATCCTAATTGTGGATACACATGATGTTGAACATGTCAAGAACTAGTAAACCCTAATGATACGATGAGTAAGATAAATGGAATCTAACCATGGACTTAATTCATGCTAAGAAAGAATAAGTGAAGTGTATTGATCATGTTGATCTAAACCCTAAGTTGTAATCATCTAACACTGATATATGCATCCTTAATGACATTCATGATACATTAGTAACATTAGCTGTCATAATCAAATAACATACATTGATACACATAAATGATATATGATCACCTAATCTTGAATTTATATATATCAATTAATTAATATGTAACATGATTCACCTTGTTTGCTAACATCCACTTAATGACTCAAATATGGCAAATGAGTAATTTGATTCACATAAACATGAATGAATGCCTAATGTGGTGTTAAGTGTGCATAATCAATATTATGAAGTGTATAAACATGAGTATATGATTTATGAGAACATTTACATGAGTAAGAAAGGTAATGTGGCAATGTATATATGTTTAATGTAGGTTGAAGTAATAAATGTGACATTAATTGGGTTAATTATAGACTTAATAAAAATGGTATACAATTGTCTATTTTGTGAAAATAATCTGATATAATTCAATGTGGAAATAATATGAGGATAATGAAGTTTAACTCTAAGTTGTTAAGGATAATGGTCAAATATATTAATAGATATTGAGATAATTGAGTAAACTTCAATTGTGCTAAAACTCTTAAGGAGATAACTAAGAGATGTATATGCTTTTATGCATAATAATGAAATATAAATCTTTTGGCAACAAAGTGAATATAGTAGGACACAACCAAAAGAATAATAAGGATGATAATAAATATAATGCTAATAAGCCTAAAATGTTAATTATGTTATATCTAATAAAAGGAAAATCTCAAAAGTGGAACCCTTGGTGATCCATGAGAACTTGGCCTATGAGAAGTTGCCTGTGAAGATTCTAGAAGTACCATAGATTGGAAGATACAACTAGGAGCTTAGAGATGAGATGTTGCATACTCACCCTTCTCTTTTTGCTTGTGATTTTGGGGACAAAATCCTTTTTAAGGGGTGGAGTGTTGTAACGAACTAAAATCTAGGTATATTCTCAATTTGGTCCTTTTTCCAACATCTTCCTATCCTTTCTATCCTTTTTGTCCTTGATGTTGAATTTGAAAAATTATTAGTGATTTGCAGTATATTTGATCTCTATTCATGCCAATATATGGGTTTATGCACAATTACCTCAACTAGTGTTTTCTGTTAGAACGCGTTACACTAAATGAGATTACTCAAAACATAAATCACGATTACTCATTAGATAAACACAAACCCAAAAAAGAGGGTAAATTAAAACCGATTTCAATATTTCCCAATTGCTTAGAAGCATTTACATAAAATCCCAACACCTTGCTTTATTTCATATAATGCTAAAAAATCTCTTACAATTGTTACATGGCCTGAACCACCACAAGTACATATTATACATGAAACATTTCTAAATTTATCATTTGAACAAGCATATAACATGCTACCAAAAACCTAATTCAATTGAAACACTGATTACAAACTTTTCACTCAGATCTGTGAGTACAAGGATGACTCTAGAACACACTAGACACTAAGCTACCATCTCTAGGGTTCATCACCTCAATTTCTCCTTATTGCCATGGTCTGCTATAGCTGCTGCTGATCACCTAAAAAGATGTGGTGACTCACAAGGTGAGACCCAGTCCCAGGGAGAGATATAACTCTCTCTAATAGATATTGATTAGATCAGATAAATAGTAATTAACTGAGCAGTTGGAGTATTTAATATTCAATTGAGCATATTGAACAATTCAAGCATGCTAAACAGGTTAAGAAAATACTCTTAGAAACAAGTATGCTTATCAATGTATATATAGGTAACGGATAAATCCATTTCTTCTCACAGATATCTACTCAGATTTCATCAGACTGCATCTAATAACAATCATCATTACTAATCTAACTATCATCATATGTATTGCTAACAACATAAGCAATCCAATAGCATAAGCATGTCTAAAATCATGAATATGTGTAGTAGCATAACATGTCTATCAATATTGGCATGTCAAATAAAGTGAACATGTCTACATCATAAGTAGAGCTAACGTCATAACACAACTAACTGCGTATGAATGATTAACAGTTTAATCATATCTAATTACAAAGGTATGGCTAGCAATTTTAAACATAGCTAGCAACATAATCTTAACTATCAACATCAATATATTTGACAACATAAGGATGTTTACAACATGAGCATAAGTACAAAATAAGCATATCTATCATCTCTTATAGTACCATTCACCACCTCTATGTAAATAAAGCAAACAAGTGTTATCATCCAATGTGAGGCGTTGTGTATAACCCTAAACAAATACGCTACACGACTGTATTACATCTTTTATTATGCCCTGGGGAGTTTGGGTCGTACCACCCAAAGTACAACCGACCCCTGCAAAGGGCTATTCGATTCCCTATAAGATCTAGGAGTTTCGATATCCTAAGATCTCACCCCCTCAGTCAGTACGAGTAAAAAGATAGTGACATATAAGTCAATGCTATGACTATAATGACATATAATCAAGCTGCTAACAACCAGTCCACCATTGGTACATGTCATGACACTGGAGAATAGGCTCACACATGGTTGTTCTATAAGAGGCATCCTATAGTTATACTACTGCTTTTCACATTTCACAATATCTGAGGCATGACCACAATCATCCTCCATAACCTGTAATGGTGGATGATAAGGATATATCCTAAACTTGCCATCCCCACATACTCAATAGTATGTGCTCTGAGTTTCCCTTAGGAATGCTTGTTTCACCATCCAGCAAGTTCTGACACTGAAGATGGTTCTACAACACATGGCATTACATAATTAGTTTTACACTTGATTAGTTATACCAATTGGGTGAATTAAGGCTTCATCAAACAAGTGGACATACAAACCCTAATTCATCTCTAGCAAACATTGCTATATAACAACTTTAGAAGATATAAATCATATGAAACATAATTTCTCATCTCAAAATCATAGGGCAGTATTCCCCTTCCAATCAAGAGACTATACTAGCCATCACATCATTATTTCATGGTATTATTCTCTTTCTATTAATGAGACTATACTTATCATCATATGCAAGATACATAAATCCTTTACAATATCGCAGGGTATCAACCCTTGTCAACATAAGAGGATTATACCTCATTCATGTCTCAACCATGCCCAAAGGTCATTAAGACCATCATATCATTTACTACAAGTTCATCATTATCTATCTATGCTTTATAACAAATCTCAACAAATATCACCACACATGTGATACACATGCTCAACATAATTTGCATTAAATAACTAGAAGATGTTCACATGATAACATTATAGGGTTATCTTAGCATTTAAGAGCATTACTTTATTATATCACATATAAGGAATCTAGATATGTTTGACCATCATTATCCTCATTTTTACAAGTTTGGCATAAGAATGCATAGATCATGAAGCTATGATGAGCACCAATTAACACATTAGAGTTTAAATCAATCATTAAGAAGGATGTTCCATCATTATATTAATCATTGGAGAAAGGATAACGTCATTAACCACCATTTTCTACTTGTATTAGGGTTAAGTTTCGCAAGGCAGGTTAATTGAAGTTATAGTTCAATATTCATTCACAAGCCTTAACCCATAGCATCCCCATATAATCTTGGGTGCATAAGGCACAACATCATCATCACATTCCATACCATTCTCAAGTATGGATCCATGCATAACTCAGGATGTAACCATTAGATTATAATATACTAGAGTTCCACAACAACAAGAGAGACTCCACTATACTATTATTCCACTAAGGAAGGCTGGTAATAGTTAATCATCATCACCTAAGTTCATTAGGATTAAGTATATCAAGCTATGTCACATTAGGGTTACATATCAAAACAATACGATTATTATCCATTCTGTTAATATGAGGGAAAAGTTAAGACTACCTTATTAAGGGTTAACATTCATTGGTTCCAACATCATTCAACCCATATCACCATACCACAACATCACCCAAAACTGTTGGATGTTGAAAAGGTAAGACCATTTGTTGTTTTCATAAGTAAACACCTTGAATAAGCCACCTATGATGTCATTGAGTATGACTTAGAAAGAGTCACCATTTAACCCTACACATTCCTCATTCAATATCATGAAGGGGGAACCATATGTTGTGGGGTTAAAACCCATCATTGGTTGTACATTTTAAGTAGGCCATCACCTCAACCATCAAGCTCCTTAAATTGATCACAAAAGGGAAACCATCAAATTCAGATTATTAGAAATCACATGTAATACTATAGGTTTCAAACCAGGCCATTGGGTGTTGAAGCATCCAATCTCAACCATTGAATTAAGGCCATTATTCTGTATTATTATATGAAGAAGTGTTATCATCTAACAATTGGGTCGGGTTCATATTTCAAAACCATAATTTAGAGTATAAGTCTAACTCTTGAATCAATTGACCCTAGAATCTATTGGATTATGGATTATTTGATGTTACAACTACATCCTTAACTCACTATCGGTTGTGGAGACCTGATCCATCATTGGTTGTGACCTCTTGGGTCACCATCGGTTGATAGGATCAACACTAGTACCATATTTCACCATCGGGTATTGCATTGATGTCACCATTGGTTGATACTTTCATTAAGGCACTAACTATTTATCATTAAGTCTAATTGAACTAAAACTTGACCTAAGGGGTAACCATCAGTTGTCACCATCAATTGACACCCTTGACCACCACCATCAGTTGTCATGGTGCCACCATTGGTTGACATGGTGTCACCATTGGGTGATGTAGTAGTGAAGGAAAAAGGCTTGAAAACCCTAGTTTAATCCATGAATTGTTAGGTGCTTAGCACCATAAATTGAGCTACTAACCTACCCTAGACCATCCTATACCTTAGGAATGTCATACATCTATTTACATGTTCATTTTAGAATTGGAACGGATCAGGGATCACCATAAAAATTCAAAACCCTAGCAAGCATAGCTTCTATATACAAGGATCTTCATTTTTAAGCAAGAACATAAGCAAATAATCTTGGAGTAAGCAATGTAGGTGAAGAAAGTTATAAAACCTGCCTCTAAAGAGAATAACATGTTCATAAAAGTAGAAAACTCGAGTCAAGAAGGTAGAAACCCAAGAAGAAGCTTTGAACTCGGCCAAGTAGGCACCCTTCTTCACAAGGAAGCAAAACCCTACAAGAAGAAGCAATAAAGGCAAGATATTGAGCTCTAAAGCAACTTTTACCATGTAACAATAGAGTTCCAACCTGGAGGAAGGTCTGAGGAAGAAGAAGAGCAAGAAAAATAGAGAAGGAAGGAAGAAAACAACTTGCCTTGGTTGAAAACCCTAGAAGATGACCTTAGAAACCCTAGGTAGGGCTAGATGGAGCTCTAGGAGACCTTATTCTCAAAAAAAGGGTCATCTTCTACCTTGGATCACCTGGTTATATGGCCAAATAGAGTGGAGTTGGGACTCCAGGTTAGAGGAGAGAGAAAGCAAGCAAAGGTTTCGTACTTGGGCAAGGAAGAGGTAGATATGACCCATGGATAAGGATGGAAGCAAGCATGAGGTCTCTTCATGTGTCCATGGCCTAAAGCTTGCATGGATGAGCAGGCATTAGATCTACCAGCTGATGGTATCCTAGGACAGCCATCACATGTTGGTCGATTGTTACCATCGTTTGTTCATAGTTTAGGTCTAAACATGGTTGAACCATCAGTTGATCATGTTTATAAGTGAACCATGGGTTCAAGTGAACCAAACCAGAAAAACCATCGACCTAGGGCCTTCTAGTTATGACCACTAACTTTTACTACCGGCTTATGGCCACCATCTATTTCCCAAGTAGTGGAGCCCTCGGTTGATAGCCTTGAAGGTAGCTAATCCATGGGGGGTAAACCCTAGTTCAATATAGAATGGAATCTCCTCCAATTCAAGGTACAATTTAGCATCCCATGGATCAATAAGCTCAAAGATGATGAGAAAACATCTAAGGAACATAATTGATGTGAAAAATTTCAAAGAAAACCCCTCAATTGGTTAAATTACAAAATAGTCCAAAATGTACAAAAAAATTGCATAACGTGCTCAAACGATGTCCAAATTGGACCAAAATTGAAACTTAAGCTTGTCTCTATCATAAGGTTAGATTAAGGTTCTAATAATTCAATTATGGTAATTAAGACTGTTCAACACTTTAAGCATGTTTAGGGTCCTTACATTTTCAATCATGGGACTAAAATGCAAATTTACCACTTAAGTGAGACAATGATAATATAAATTCAGCCTAGAAATTTCTATAGCATTTTGGAATAAGAAAGAGGAAAATGAATAAATAGAAAAACCTTAAAGAGGATAATGTGGTATTATATAATTTAATGTGACAAATAGTGCTAATTATGAAAAGGGAATAAAACTCATAAAAGGAAGACTCATCGAATAAATCTAACTTCAGATTTGAGTTCCTTGGGTTAGAGTTTGCTTACATGCCAAGTTTCATAATTTTGGGATATTAATAATTATCCTTGAATTAATTGAAAATGGAAAATGTGTGTTTTCTCCAAAATATGAAATAAGTCATTAAATGACTAAAAAAGTGGTAATTAATCTTAGATTCATAATCTACACATTAAAATAAGCCTATGAGTGAATTTCCATCTAATTTGGATAATCTTTAATGTTCACGTATAGATTAGGAGACAGAAAGTATGTAAAAGCCCAAAATTTTAAATAATGTGATTAATGGTGAATTCGTGTTCCATACATTTTAGTTTGCTTGAGGGTGAAGTTTCACATTAATTTATGGATTCTAGATGTCTATAATGTGGTAGGAAAGAGAAAATGTGATTTACTTTAAAAGAATTAAATAAAATACTTCGAGTCTCCAACATTAAAAACTAATCCCAAAATCAGATATTGCATGTCCTAATAGGCTACATGTTAAATTTCATTTAATTTGGAGTTTGTTTGCACCATCAATTGAAGAGAGAGAGAGAGAAAAAGAGAAATAATTGTGACAACACTTTATTTGAATTTGGTTAGGAATCAATTAAACATGTCACACGCCTAGTAGATGACCAAGATCGTCCATGGAATTGCATCCACCGAATCGGATGGCTCCCACTTTTTCACTAAGATCCTCCTAAAAGGAAACATGTCGCTATAAGTTGATTCATAATTTTGCAATTTCTCTCTTTGTAGTTGATCATTGTTTGAGATTTCTTAGCCTACACGTTCTAAATAGGATTGCACACCTAATGATCCATTACTTTTTTTTGTTTCGTTAAGAAATTAGAAAACACCTAAAATCTCCTCTCTATCCACTCGAACCTCCTACCCACAGAGACCCCAAGAGCGTAAGCTATCTATAAATTCCTACACTGTGACCATCGTCGGTCTTCGTACAATCATCCCTCTGAGACAATTTAACCCCTCACTTAAGTTTTGACTGCCGCTGAGCAGGTGTTTGATCTGGGCTTGCGACACCCCGTCGTGGCACCTGGATTCACCATAGCTCAATTCCTTTGTAGGTAAGGTTGCTTGAGTCACCCTCTCCCCTCGCGGATAGTCATTTTTATGAGAGATGGTGTTAGTTTTCCCTAAATTTGGACACTAAAGTTGCTTCTCACGCAATAGTCATGACATACATTCAAGGTTGGGGATGAGTTCATATTCATTTCCCGCTACTACCCCTATTCTCCCTTCATTTTCAGTTTTTGTGCCAAGGGTATATTGGTCTTTTAGCCTCAGTTGTTGTTCTTTGTTTTACGCCAACTATGTGATGCGTTGGCAGTGGGACCGACTGAGTTGGCCATCTGGGATTGGGCCAACTCAGTGCACCCTCCCTCTTCTGCCCCTCTCTCTTTCTCGGGAGTCTTTGTTTGCATGTGCGGCTTTATCGAATTTTCTGATTGGTTAGAAATTATAAAAATCATATCTTTTGATCTGTTTGCCCAAAAATTATAAATAAATATGTTTTGGAATTGAAGAAATGAGATATTTCTAATAAAAATGTTTCTAGAGTCCAATTCCAATGTTTTTAAGGTTGGTTTATGGGAATCTAATAAATTATATAAAAGCCTTAAAAATTGTAACAAATTCATATAATCTTCAAATTAAGTAAAGAAATATGTTTTCTTGATCAGAAAATCAAGTGATTTAGGTTTTCAAAATATGAGGTTTTCCAAATTGGTCAAAAACTAGGGCTTCTTTTACACCTATACACATTATAAAACCCTAATACATGCAGATAACTTGAAATTAGACAAAGGTGATCTTGGAATGTTCTAAGTTGGTGAAAAGTGATAACTAGGACTCTGAATTGAGGTATGTGCATCTTACCCCTTGGGTCAAGCATTTTTAATCCAAACCCTAATTTCCCAATGAGGCATGGACTGAAACCCTAAGTCTCCTAATATTTCTCCTTTTGATATAATTGCCCCAATACTTGCTAAAATTATCATTGCTTGGGTCTTGGACCCCACTTGACATATTGCAATTATTTGTTGCCTAACTTGCCATGTTATTTATTTTAGCATGATGATTTATTTGAATATTCATCTAATGTAGTGTACCTCTGTATATTAGGAATGTGTTATTTTTCCATGGGGAATGTGTTTACTCTCCCCACTTATATATATATATATTGTAGGTGAATGGGAATCTATTTACTCACTCCTCACCTATCGGTTGAGGTTTGGTAGGTGGATCAGCCCTACTTAGTTAATGTAGTCATAATATTAATCATGCATGCTACTTTCTTATTATTTGTTATGGCAAGATTCTTGTTTAATATGTGCCTCATACTCTTGACTATCTTTGTTCTTGATGAACATACACCCTTTATTATCTTTTGTTGACCTTATCTTGTTCTTGCCCTTTATTTGACATAGACCTTGTTTTCTTTCTCTTGCTGGGTGATCCCAACCACCTAGGCCTAGTACAAGGAGTGGAACAAGATCAAGGAGAACCAACCTAGGAGTAGATTCATGGAGACTTTGTGTAATGACCACATTTGTGCTTAATTGGTAAACTAGGGTTTACCTGAATGATTACATGCTTGATTAGATTGAACACCATTTAGACTTGATTAATGATAGTAGATCAATTGTGATGTTTCAAACCTAATAAGAAACTCTAACTATGATTTTGATTTGAAGAATTAGGGTTTGAGAAATGTAAACCCTAATCGGCAAAATTAGGGTTTTGATATTACATGAATATGGAATTTGATCATGATAGTAGTGTGGTAAATAATTTTTCATATTTTATACAAATTTTTTATTTAATTTAATTTTGGATATGATATGGATAACTCAATCATGAATATTTGATAAAAATTTCAGAATATTTGAGTGTTCTTTGAATGTGGTTCTCAGTCGAACTATACTTCAACCAAAATGCTGACATAGTGCTTTTCAATAGTGTAGTGTTTTATTTTTAGTTATTTATTTATAACTCCAAATGATCTAAAATTTTAACTAATGATCTTAAACTCAATCATTAACAACATGGAAATTTTTTATAATTTTTGGATGCACTTAGACCTTATCAGTAGATGAATTACAGTAACTGACATTTCTATAGAATTCTGGATAACAGTGCACTACTAGATTTTTGTTTATTTAATGGAAGCTTGGAATGATCTAAAATTTTAAATAACGCTTTTTAACTCAATTATAAACAACATTATAAATTATAATAATTTTTGGATGAGTTTTGATCTCTAAAATACACGAATTTACAGAAACCTTTTTATGACTAAAAAAATTTGCTGAAATAAGAAAAAGTATAGTAAGGGGTCAAAGTGCAATTGACCCAAGCAACTCAATTTCTCTATATGGTCAACCTAACACAAAGGACCTCTCATAATTATTGATTAAATATAGAGAAATGAAATCCTAGAGAGAGAGAGAGTTAGGGGTTTGAGAGGAGAAATTGATGGAGATGCTGACCTAGGGTTTTGCGGTCTGAGGAATGATGAAATCATGTAAGTTTAACTTATTTGGATATAGTTTCATGGTGAATATTCTCTACACGTCAAAATTATGTCCCTCCTCTTATTTGATCCAAAGTTGTATCAAAACTTCCCCTTTTCTCACTCTTTCTTCATAATCCCTCATTTTTAGGGTTTCCGAGTTGAAAGGAAGAAGAATAGGGTGAATTGCTAGGGATTTGATATGAGATCGAGATTTTAAGGGATGAGCTGCATTTTAAAGGTGTTTTCACACCTTAGGGTGAGTGGGAACTTCCTTTAAACAGTATATTGCATGAAAATTGGTTAAATCATCCATAATCTTTAATTGCTTAGTATGCGACTACAAACCCTGAATTGTGTGTTTGATCTAAGTTGTTGCAAAATGATATGAAACAGATTCTTCCTCTATTTGGATGAATTTCAGATGATAAAATCATATTAGAAATGTATACAATACATCCTAATGAGAATTCCCTAAGTATTCACAGAGGTTATAAGAGTAAACTGAAATATAGGGAATTTGTTTATGATCGAAATTGCTGTTTAATTAAATAGAGAAATTTGTTTATATGGATTCCCTTGGTTATGAATGATTGTTTATCTGAATTCATAGTACATATATGTCAGATATTATCTTGGTTTTCATTTTAGGTGAATAGTGTTTGTTTGATATCTCAGTAAAGAGGGTGAAACCCTAGATGCAAGGAAAGTTGGATATTTGCGAATAGATACCGTGAAATCTATTTGAATGGATTTTCTTGACATGATAGACTTTATTTATTCAATTTTATTATTGATGCATGTTATCTCAGTGAATGGCATGGAAACCCAAATTTATCTCAGTTCTAAGGTTTCATACATATATTGATTTTATATGATTTGTTGTTAGTAGTCATTATTCAGTGAATGTTTATGTTGCATGAAATCCTTATGAGAGCCATGTGATAAGTGAATGGGGTAAATGAAACCCTAAGGATAGAATGTTCAATGAATCAAGTATTTTGATATCAATGTTCTCAGTATGAGATGTGGTGATGTTTAATAGTTTAGTTGTGGTAAATGTTATCAGATGGTCGATGAAATGAATGGTTTACAGAGCTAAACTAAGATATGTAATGTGATGCACAACTCAAGATTTGGGTTGAGGTGCACATTTTCCAAGAAAGTACAAATAATTTACTGGTTCAAATGAAGATTACTCATATGTCAAGTAATTAACTCTTATCAGTGTATTAAGAAGTTCAATTGCATGATTCTAGTATATAAAGTATCAAGTGGACATATATTATGTTATTTAAGAATTTTAGTCTGCCTGCAGGTATAAAATGTTGATTTCTCAGTATATTACAGTGGTTTGAGTATATTGCTCTACCAAGTTTAGAATGATATACATGTTGTGTTATAAACTTCAAATAAATAGACACGGTACCATAGAGATATCAGAGTCAAGTATAAGTAAGGGAAATGATACAATATAGTAAGAGCTTTCCAATCATAATAAAATAATAGACTTAAGAGCCCTGAACACCGTAAATTCCCTTTGAGAGGTCTGCGCCTTAGGGATGAAATGACATAACCCTAGCAGTTTCCAGTATACAGGGGTCGAAATGTACTAACAGGCGGTACGGGGGACGAAGCCCTAGTGGAAGTCTCCTTAAAAATACAACATGTAGTGTCCAACATCAACCAGAGATCCTGGTGGCACTAGAGTACAGTAAAGCCAATAGTTGGCTTGACTCTCCGCCTGTGTGCTTAGGTTAGAGGAGGAGTCTAGTTTTTACGGCATAATAGGTGTGCCGAGGCCAGAGAGCCATTTTTCAGTTGTAGACCAGCGACGTAGTCAGGCTTAACATTCCCGAGTGTGTCAATTAAGTCTTGTACGGTGAGATCGTAGTTTGCTACGAGTCTTCATATGTAGAGTACACTGCATATGATCAGGGCATAATCAAAAATATGATAATATACATTTTAAAGAGTTTCTTATAAGTAAGAAAGGCTAAGAAATATTCGAGTACAGTTTCCCAGCAATTATTCTTTGTATGTTTCTGAATTATTAGTTCTCTTTGAAATTAATCAAGCATGCTCATATATTGATTTACTCTTGTTGATATCTAGAGTATCCTGCCATATTTATGATTGTAAATTATCAATCTCTTTAAAGCTTACTACTGCTATAATTGATATCAGTTGCTCAAAAGTATATATGTAATTATATCAATGCTTTAGACTATTTCTATGAAGTACTCATTCACTGAGCGAGTAGGCTCACCCCTCTACTCAAATTTTTTAGGGAAATCACATGGACTTGAAGATATCATTGCATCAGAGTAGATCTGCCACAAGAGTTAAGTCTGAGTATAGTTAAGTTCAATCGGTCCTTGTCACTCTAGGTCCTTGTAAAGAAATAAGAGAGAGTTGTAAATGATGATGTATAACATTATTCCTCTTTTAGCAATATATGTGAATCAGCAAGTCTTATGTTCTTAAAAGTATGAGAAACATAATGAATGTTCATGCATGCATTTTTACTGTTGAAATCAGATTAGAGAAATCAATGTTTAGATCCCCTTGTAAAGTTAGTTTATGTGGTTCAATGCGAGGAAACAAAGAGTTTGAAAAGAAAAAGAAAAAGTTAAGGGTGATCTTTGTATTATGTTAAATCCTCAATTTATGCCCTAATCTCATGATTAGTGGTAATTATGAGATCAGGGTGTAACACTTTGATGAGATGTCTAGGTTGCTACTACTAGATCTTGTAGTTTCCTTTTCTAGTTTTTGTTTCATGAAACTCATGTAGTGAACTTGGATCAAAGCCATGTAATAACTTAGTCTTTTCTTTCCACTACTACTATTGACATTTTTGTATTTGAATCATGCTTATTTAAATGGAATTATTACACATGCATCCCTCATTATTTAAGTTCTTTCAAAAGATATGAATGTAATGTATTTTTTGTTAAATTTTTGTAAGGGGTGATCTCACCTCCTTAAAACATGGTATCAGAGACTAATAGGTAGCTATTAGTGCATAAGTTGTAAGGAAGGGTGTCTAGAAAGGATCAAGGTTCAGGGGCTGACAATATTTTCCTCCATGCCACTAGTTTGATTTATGGGGACTTCTGATCTGTATGATACCTGCCTGGCCTGAGGTGATATGACTGTCTGAAATAGCATACCTATAGGCAATAGTAGCCTTAGATATATATATATATATATATATATATATATATAGAGTCAGGCTAGAATACACTCGAGTGTACTGATCACGCCGTACACCCCAATGGTGTTTGACTATCTAGACCATGTTTTTTCTAAATCTAATCCATTGATCTTCATTGTTACAATAATAATAGGCCACATACAAAATTTGAGCTCATTTGGATGAGTGTAAGTCACTCATCTAAGGACAACAAAATCGACGCACAAAACTAATTCGAAATGCATGATTTTTGCCTCCTTTAGATGCACGACCTATAAGTGTCCAAATGAGCTAAAATTTATTATATAGTATGTTCTTATGATAACTAAGAAGATCAACGGTTTAGATTTATCAAAAAGTTACTGCATCTTAAAAAATGACTGAGGTGTACGGTGCCTCCGGTACACTCAAGTGTACACTAGCCTGACTCTATATATATATATATATATGTTGGATACTCCTAGTAATCTAATATGATGACCTTGTGACTTGTTTGAAGATGGATACCCAATATAATTCCCTTATGTCCCATAGGACCACATGTTTGGGTAGTCTATCTCTGGAACCTAGACTTTGAACTTTATTCATATTAATTAGTAAGCAATCAAGTGATAGATCATATACATGGTTTAGTTGGACTCACACATTTACCTCTAGTTTAGTTTGAATTGGTAGGGCTAAAATTTTAAGGGGTGGAATGGTAGTAGTAGTAGTACTTGATAGATCATGGATATGTTGATTTCAAGGACAAAATCCTTTTTAAGGGGATGGAGACATGTAACATACCAAAATCTAGCTATTCTAATTATAGAAATCTGAAATCCTAACTCCATGAATAGAAGGTTAGTGTGTTTGGATCCTTATCTTTGACCAAACTAGGTTATAGTTATACCCTAGCATGCTTGTTTATATCCTTAAGAGGGAAAATTTAAGATAACATTTCACTTAGAGGGAATTAAGTTCTTAGTGAAAAATAGTTCTATAAGTGTAGTTCTTAAGGGAGAGAATATTGTGGTGAGAAATTCTATTTATGTAAAGAATGATTCTTAGCTCATAATTCCTTTGACTAAAAAAATGAAGTATTTAGTATAAAAACCCTTATTTGAAGGTGACTACAAAAATTAGACATATACTTTAGAAGATACATTCTTTACAGAAAAATAGTTTTTGGAAGTAAATATTATTGGGAAATTATTTGTATATAGAGAAAAGAAAAATGTTGGTGGAAAACTTTCACTTAATGGATAGATACTTGAGAAGGAATAACTTTCTCAAAATGAGCTTTTCTTGATAATTTCTCAAAATTTAATTTGTGGGAAAAATAGGCTTCATTTATCATGGATCCCTCATCGAGAATTTTATTTATCATTTAGCTTGGTACTAACCTTGTTAGAAATTACCCTAGAATTCCTCTTGTAATATCCTCAAAATTTGGTAAATTTTGCATTGAAATTAATGTTAGAATGAATTATGAGTCTAAGCCTTAGACTTGGGAAATAATATGATATGGAGCTAATATGCCTATGTGAGACTTCAATTAAGGAATATGATGAGAAAAGTCTTAATTTCGTAATTATAAGGGTAATTAGTCTTGTGGACCCATTGTAAGGCCTAAGTATGAATCATGGGCCTTGGGATCCAAGGTAGGCCCAATTAGACTATGTGGGTGAAAAATAGGTCCAATGAGATATATGCTAAATAAATTAGAATTTTGTGCATGAATGTGTATCCAATAATATTTTGAGTTGATTATAAAACTCATGATGAGATAAGTAGCAAGTTTTTAGAAATTCTAAGAGGATATATGACCCAGATAATTAAGGGAGTAATTATCTAGTCTTTATTTGAACTTCAAATATTCAAATATTGAATAAAGGTAACCTGACCTAATTATGAGTAACACATGAGATAATAACAAAATATAGATAAATCCAAGTTATGGGATATTTATGTGATTGTTGGTGACCTAATTGATTAATATAAGGAAATCTTTGGATGGTAAAAAAAGGATTTTAACCTACAAATTAAGTTACCAAATTTTGTACAAACTAAGATGATGGAAATAGGGAAAGACCTTTTTAATTTGGGAGTTATTGGGCTTTTCTAGAGCCCTCTAAGGCTTTATAAAGATTCTAATATAGTGAGAAAATACTAGAGTATTTGGATATTAATACAATGTGAATAGGATTGACTTGTGTGATGCTCATAGATTAGAGCCGTTGGATTGAGATAGAATGACAAGTAAGTCATCATCTACCTCTGGTCTAAGTCCCAGAAGGACTAGACATGCATCTAACTCTCGAACACTCTCATCTCTTCATCATTTCAGGAGAAACCACTCCCATTGGAATAGAGAGTCATTCTTGAGTTCAATGAGAGTTGTCTCTTCGACAATCATTGGGAAAATAGGAAACATCCAATTCATGGAAATCTCTAGCATTTAGGGCTACAAGTAACAACCCTCTACCATACACCTCAATCTATAAATAGGGTACCGTCGACACCCTTGACCTCTCACACAACCAAAGTATCTGCCAATTGATAATCAAATCCTCCTATTGTCTCCATCGAGTTCTACCACATCTTCGACCTCTGCTACCATGGCCCATTCCGCACAAGCTGTCATAGGGCAATCGTTTTGGCCAAAAGTTTTGTCAAACCATCACAAAGGTGCCCGACACACCCAGAGGCGATGACAAGGACTTGTCCACCACTCCCCTAGTCACGACGCCTGATGTTAGAAGAGCTCCACTGAGGAGGCATCCTAGACCATCACAGAGCACAACAAGAACGGGAATCATCCTGAGCCATCCCAAAATTTACTTTGACCTTCAGAGCCAACTAAATCTTGATAATTTCTTGTTCTCCTTTTCTTGTTTATCTGTGTAGAATCCAACCCCGATGGTATCATCTCCAACCACTGGACTTAGCCCCAAGGGACTCACCATGTTTAAGGAAGTGTGTCAGAGAGATCTTCTTCATAAGCGGGGGATGAAGCTACCTCAAGTGGGGAGTCAACTACGGAGTTGACCTCTCTAATTTACCCAGCCATGGATCATGACTAAATGAAGGACAAGCAATCCCCGATGGGATTTTACCCCACTACCCCACCCGTATGATTATCCTTGATCACTGTGAAAGGGTAGTAAAGTCTTTTACCCCAAGTTTAGGTCCCTACCCACATGGAAAGAAGTGCTTACATGGCACTGGCCCCCTGGGTAGGCCGGTCCCGCACTACTAGTAGTCAATGGTTTAATTACTGACATGGCCATTTCTCATTGGTCCATTTATATTTAACTTGTGTTAATTCATTATTAATTGGTTTGTGAGAACATATTGAAATTATATATGGTTTTGACCAAGAAAATGTGCAGATCATGATAAAATATATTCATATCATGATTATGATTCCTTTCTAAATGTAGCTAATACACAAATCTAAAGTGATTAGTACACTAAAACCTTAGATTTCATTAATATGATGCTTAAATCAGTAAATTCAGTTATTCTTTGATAATACCTTATGTTGGTTAATATAATGATGAAACAATATAATAATGATGATAATGATGTATATTCAGGTTGCTAAAGCTGAGAATCATACATATGGTGAATTAGGGTTATTAAATCAATGTTTCGAACTTGCTATGACTGTAATCCATATAATCTGATCTAGATGATGATAGAATATGTTTAATCAGATAGTTAAGGCTACATCTATATTAGTTAGGTTTATAACCCTAGAGATCCTGATGAGGTGGAATTAGGGTTTATACCCTTATTCCTACTCCACACCCTAAGATGACCCTAAACCCTAGATTATGACTTAAGTTAGGTTCAATATGAATTAAGTGGATACACAATGACACATATGTACTATGCATATTTCAAATAATGTTTATTGGTTTTGGATTGCTTGAATATACCATGATAATTGGATTGCATGGAAGTAACTACATGGTTCTACAAAAAGGTACGTCATTATGCTTATGACTACATATATCAGCTTCTGAAAATTTGTCATAGATTTTTCAAAATTTTACAAATAGAATGTTTTCCTATTTGTTCACTTCCAGTTAATTTTAATGCCAATATGTATACTACCATAAGTGTATATATATATACATTTATATATATCCTAAACCCTAGCCACATCAAGGGGCAAGATATATAAGTCCAAGGATGGACAGTGTTTACACCCAAGATGATATGCCAAGATTCAGGTTAGGGTATTGAATAAAAATACAAGTTCTTATGTGCAAATAAATGATGGTTGAATATATGTACTTGCGACTATTAGATGAACCCATGTACCATCATAGAAATATACTACCATGTTTTGTTTGTCGATGTTCAAGGTAGATGATTCACATGATATAAAGGCATGAAGAAAAGATGAAAGTTGTTTAAGATATTAAAGACAAGTCAAGGATGATTACATATTTTAGTATTTCTTCTCATTGTATAAGTTAGTCTTCTTCTAAAATATTCATGTAACTCCTTAGAGGAGTGTAACTCGTATATGTATTCATCCAAAATTCAAGTTAATGGAAATTATTTACTATTTGTTGTTATTTGTTAAATTCAATCATGGAAGTTTAGAGTAATGATCCTCGACTTTTAGGTCTTGTCTTAATCGAGGGACTCCCAAAAGTGGGGGTCATTACATTTGGTATCAGAGACCAGATTTAGCAATTAATGTTTGATAGTTTATAATTTCAAATAATGCTTAGTATAGGGAAAATCATTAGGGCATAACCTAATGGTAGTGGTGTCTAAAAAGGTTCATGATTTTAGAGGATGGCAATATTTTCATCCACACCATTGATTTGGTATATGAGGACTCCTATAGTCAATGTGATACCTGCTTGGTCAGAACCTTGGTTTGTGTCTGAAATAAAGTTTCTTCTAGGTTCCTCATCTCTAATTTCACCCTCTTCTCATCTTCATTCTTAGTGAACCCTAAAATTCACTTCCCTCCTCATATCAAGTTAGGGTTTTGAGAAGAAGTAGGATTAAGGCATCCTCTTTCAAATAAAAATCAGTGTTAATTGAAAATAAATAAATGTAAAAGATGCAGCATGTAGTGTAGGTCCCTATAGTCAGGGTAAACTCTACAATTATGTAAGTATGGGTAAACCAATTCGTCCATGAAGGATTGGGGTTGGGATAACCCAATATGGTATGATTGAGTCGAGGAAAACCCTAAGATGCAGGGTATATTCCCTAACCATAAACCCTAATCCTAGGTAGTGGGAGTAGCAAGATTGAAATGATAACCCTACCCTACTAAATCCTAAGTTGGGTCAGATGAAAGAGGAAAACCCAAATGGGTTTGGGTAATTTAGTTTAGATACCCTAGTTTCCCATGAATGCAAGTACGTGGAGTAATGCATGCATGATGCACATAAAGGGTTTTCAATATAAATGAAACATATGAAATTAGTGATGACATAATGTGAATATAGGAACCCCAATTCACTTCTAGGGTTGGTGTCCCAACCTGGGTTAAATCAACCCAACTTTGGGGAAAGTTTATGAGGGAGGCATAATGCCAAACCCGCGGGGTCAGGGTGTGTCTAGCAAGCCTATCCTACTACTAGAAGGCCAAGAAGACACCCTAGGCTAGGACCTCCCCTAGAAGGGTGAATTGACCCATCTCATAATAAGAATTAAGTATACTATTGGACGTCCTTTGAGGACCTAATTCTAAAGGGATGGAATATTATGGGACGATATTGGTACAAGGCATGGCAACCTCTACTACCTACTTAATCATAATAAGTTGTCAAATGAAAAATATAATTTGAATGTACATAAATATGAGACCTTGGTTGGAGAAATCCTAGGGTAAACATGTAATGTTAAGTAATCATCAACGAAGGAAATTATGCATCTAAGATATATAACCCTATAGCCACCAAGTATGGAAAAAAAGGGTGTGTGTTTGGATTAATGCCTTGGATGCATAAATAAGAATGAAAACTTTGGATTTGAGAAATATCAAGTAAAATGTGTAATATGAAAAGATAAAACATGGGAATATTAATCGTATGAAGAAAAACTAAGTTATGGACTCACCTAGGGAAGGATGAGTTGTGGGACATAGAAACATAATGATATTCGAGACCTTGTCCTAAACTAAGGTGTAAGTAATGAAGAAACAAAATATAGTGATGACATCTCAATGAAACCTAGGTAGGGTAGAGTCTTGAGTCAACCCTAAGGTCATGTAGGGATGCTTTAAGGTACATAAACCCAATGGGGTTAATATTTGATCATTTCGTAAGTATATAAGGCCCAAGGGGTTAGAGATTGCCTTCCACGTGTGCACACAAGGCCTGAGGGGTTAGGAGCTGGCCACTCCATGTACACTTAAGGCCCAAGCGGTCAAGTGGAAATGGAACCCCATAAATGCATAAGGCTTGAGGGATCGAGCATGTAAATGAGGCCCTTGAGGACCTGAGGAGATCACTCAAGAGGTACCTATACCCCTAGAGAACTTAAGGGAATGACTAAGGCTAATGATATTTGAACATAAGGAATACAAGAACATATGCACTAATGGTTGAAATAGAAGTCATGCACAAACTCAAGGGTGAGAAAGGATTTATCCCAGAGTTCAAGTTATTTAAGAAATAGAATTGTGGGATTAAAAGGTATACTTAGTTGGGGTCATTTGAACAAAATTTAAAATTATGAGATAAGGTGTGAATACACCATCTCTCCCATAGAATGGGGTGAACTTTGTATCTAGACTACAACCAAATGCTTAATCCATCTTATTGTGCATGTAGAGATTCAGTATCCATGTAAGATTAATAAAAGTGACTTGTGAGAATGGATACCCTAGGTTAATTTAATGACATAATGTAGGGTTTCAAGGTGTTACCTCACCCATACTTGAAATGTAGTTGAATAATCCTTGGTAGTGAATTCTATAATCACAAAGTGGTAATGTGATCACAATGTGATAATATCATGAATTGAATGAGGATGTAAAAATACCCTTTGATTAAATCTAGGTTCCAACCCTAAAGATATGATAAATTCTTGAATGAATAGAAGTTATTAAAAATAATCTAGCAAAAACCTATCTAGGAATCGTTGTTTTCCCTAATGTGTAATGCTAATATGAGCTACCGTTTACCTATTAGGTTTGAATCTTGGGGATAAAATTCCTTTTTAAGGAGGGATGAATGTAATATCTTCAAAATTGGGCAAATTTTGCGTTGGAAGTAATGTTAGAATGAATTATGAGTCTAAGCCCTAGACTTGAATTAAGGGAAATAATGTGATATGGAGCTAATATGCTTATATGGGGCTTTAATTGAGGAATATGATGAGCAAAGTCTTAATTTCGTTACTACAAAGGTAATTAGGCTTGTGGACCCATTGGTAGGCCTAAGTATGAATCATGGGCCTTGAGATCCAAGGCAGACCCAATTAGACTATTTGGGTGACAAATAGGTCCAATGAAATATATGCCAAATAAATTGGAATTTTGTGCATGAATGTGTATCCAATAATATTTTGCATTTTCTATTAAACTCATGATGAGATAATTAGTAAGTCTCTAGAAGATTATAAGAGGTTATATGACCTAAATAATTCAGGGAGTATTTGTCTGGTCTTTATTTGGAATTCAAGTATTCAAATATTAAATAAAGGTAATTTGACCTAATTCTCAGTCTCACGTGAGATAATGACTAAATATAGATAAATCCAAGTTGTGGGATATTTATGTGATTGTTGGTGACCTAAGTGATTAATTTAAGGAAATCTTTGGAAGGTAAGAAAAGGAAGTTTAACCTCCAAATTAAGTTACCAACTTTTGCACAAACTGAGATGATGGCATTAGGAAATGACCCTCTTAATTGGATTTTTCTAGATCCATATAGGATTTTCTAAAGATTCAAATGAAGTAATAAAATGCTAGAGTATTTGGATATTAATACAATGTAAATAGGATTAACCCACATGACGCACATGTATCAGAGCCCTTGGATTAAGATCAAACCACATGTAAGCCATTATCTACCTCTGATTCAAGTCTTATATGGAATTCACATGGATCTAACTCTCAAACTCTCTCGTCTTTGGACATGGATATAACTCTCAAACTCTCTCGTCTCTTCACCATTTCAGACGAAACCATTCCCATTAGAATCGAGAGTTCTTGCCGAGTTCAATGATAGTTGTCTTGTTGACAATCATCGAGAAAATAGGAAACACCAGATTCATGGAAATCTCTAGAATTCAAGGCTATGAGTAACATTCCTCTACCCTACACCCAACCTATAAATAGAGTACCATGGACACCCTTGACTCTCACGTAATCAAATTATCCCCCAATTGATAGTCAACTCCTCCAATTGTCTCCATTGAGTTCTGTCGCATCTTCGACCTCTGCCACAATTGCCCATTCACTACAAGTTGTCCCAGGATGATTGCTTCATCTAGAAGCTTTTTTGGACCACCCCAAAGGTGTGTGGCACACTCGGGGTGATGAGAAGGACTCGTCCACCACTCTCATGGTTGCGGCGCCTGATGTTGGAAGAGATCCATCAAGGAGGCATCCCATACCATCGCGGAGAGTGATAGGAAGTGGGAATAATCTTGACCCATCTAAGAAGCTACTCTAACCTTTAGAGACCACTATATCTTGGTAATTCTCTATCCTCCTTTTGGGGTTTATCTGTGTAGAATAAAACCCCAATTGTATCATATCCAGCCACCGGACTTAGCCCCAAGGGACTCACCGAGTCCCGGGAAGTGTGTCGGAGAGATCTTCTTCCTAAGCAGGCAATGAAGCTCCCTCAAGTGGGGAGTCAAACTGGGAGTTGACCTCTTTAGTTTGCCCAACCATGGCTCATAGCCAAAGGAAGGACAAGAAATCCCCAATAGGATTCTACCCACTACGCCACTAGTGTGATGATCCATGATCACCACAAAAGGGTAGTAAAGTGTTTTACCCCAAGTATAAGCCCCTACTCGCATGGACAAAAGCACTGACATGAAACTTTCCCACTGGGCAGGCTGGTCCCACATGTCTAATGGATAATGGTTTAATAACTGACGCGATAGTTGCTCATTGGTCCGTTTATATTTAACTTGTTCTAATTCTAGTAATTAATTGGTTGGTCAGAATTTGTTGAAATTATATATGGTTTTGACTAAGAAAATGTGTATATCAGTAATAAAATATAATCACATCTTAATTATGCTTCATGTTAAAAAAGTGTAGCTAATACATAAATCTAATGTGATTAGTACACTAAAACCCTGAATTTCATTAACATGATGCTTAAATAAGTAAATTTGGTTATTTTTTGATAATATATGATGATGCTTAATAGAATGTTAAAACAACATAATGATGATGATAATGATGTATATTCAGGTTGCTAAAGCCATTAATCATACATATGGTGTATTAGGGTTATTAATCAATGTTTCTAACTTGCTATGACTGTAATACATATAAACTGATCTAGATTATGATATAATATGTTCAATTAGGTGGTTAAGGTTCATCTAATATAAGTTATAGATTATAACCATAGAGATATCAATGATGTGGAATTAGGTTTTATACCCTTATTCCCAGTCCACACCCTAAGATGACCCTAAACCCTAGATTATGACTTAAGTTAGATTCAATATGAATAAAGTGAATCCATAGTGACACATATGTACTATGCATATTTTAGATACATTTATTGGTTGTGGATTTCTTGAATGTACCATGATGATTGGATTGCATGGAAATAACCACATGGTTCTACAAAAAGGTATGCGATTACACTTATGACTACATGTATCGACTTCCAAAGATTTTTCATGGATTTCTCAAAATTTGATGGATATATTGCTTGCTTGTTTGTGTACTTCCAGTTAATTTTAATGCCAATATGGATATCACCATATATGTGTGTGTGTGTGTATATATATATATATATATATATATATATATATATCCTGAACCCTATGCGCATCAAGGGGTAAGACAAAAAAGTTCTAGGATGGACAACATTTACACCCAATATGATATGCCAATATTCTGGTTAGGGTATTGAATAAAAATACAAGTTGTTATGTGAAAATAAATGATGGTTGGATATATGTACTTGTGATTATTGGATGAACCCATGTACCAACATAGAAATATACTGATTGTGTTTTGTTTGTCAACATTTTAAGGTAGATAATTCACATGATACAAAGGCATGAAGAAAAGATGAAAGTTATTGAAGCTATTAAAGATAAGTCAAGGAGGAATAGGTATTTTAGTATTTCTTCTCATTGTATACGTTAGTCTTCTTCTGAAATATTCATGTAACTCCTTAGATAAGTGTAATTAAGTACGTATTCATTCAAAATTCAAGTTAATGGAAATTATTTACTATCATTTTGATTTGTTAAATCTGATCCTAGAAGTTAAGAGTAATGATCCTTGATTTTAAGGTCTTCTCTTAACCGAGGGACGCCCAAAAGTGGTTGTTGTTACACCTCTCCCCTTTATTTTATATTTACCAAGCATGTACTAGAAGAGTTGGAATCCATGTAGATGTTAAATGGTTGGAGTTTGCAAGGACAGATAGAAGTGGACATTTTCCAACTAGGTCTTGCCCTGAAGACTCGCTCTTAATAAAAAATTTATGTAATTATATGTATACTCTTGATGAGTACCAGATTAGTATCTATTTCTTTAAAGGTTTAATACAATTTATTTGTATGTTTTAGGTTTGATTAGTTTGAATATGTATTTGTGGAGCCTTGATTTTATGTAAATTAGCGTTAGGAGCATTTTGGCCCTTTTACACGTACATATGATGAGAAATAACCCAAGCATCACAATCTAGGTTTCCCTAATTACAGATGATTGTTTAGAACAAAGGGTTAGAATAGAGGAATATTTAGTAGTTTTTTGACCCATAATGTTGGATTCTCGATGCATGAAACATACTTGGATTCGGTAAGGAAAACTGAATATTAGTTGTTTATATAGTTGGAACCTGACCTAGTAGTCAGATATGATCTAACTAAATATGTGTGGCCTCGTTGTATCTCTCATCATTGATGCTTTAGGGGTCTAAGTTCAACGATGTCTTCCTCCCTTCTAGTGCCACTACGTCCAACTATTAGGAGTGCATTAACTTCACATGTATCCCTTCTTTGTTAATGATCACTTTTGTGCAGCCCCACATTTTTATTTAACCCCTATCCATGTTTTACCACCTAAGAATAAGGTTACGCTTGATGAGTATTGGTTTGTTAGTCTTGTTTAAGTCTTAATACACTTTCTTGGTATGTCTTAGGGTTCATTGGATAGGATTTGTCTAGCTGAAGCCTTGATTTTAAGTAAAGTATGATTATTGGGGTATGTTGGTCCTTTCACATGTATGTAAAATATGAGATAATCGAAGTATCATCATCTAAAATCCCCTAATAATTAAGAAAAATTTAGTAGATTTTGAAACTTTACATTGGATTAAAATACCCTTAAAAAATACGACCCTTAGAAGTTAGTAGTAGACTTATTATATACACTTAACCTTTAGTTGATTGAAATATGTACCCCTTTCCATTTACAAAGTTTGTCCATTCCTATCATGGTATTACTAATGACAGATTATTAGTCATTCAACTTAATTGCTAATTGTTCCAACAAGAAGGTCACTAGTAGTGGGGTTGAGGGTCACTATTTGATCGACCTATCCATGTTATTCACCTAATTTCCATTGACTTAAGGGTTTAGTCCAATTGACTAAATGTTTAGCCAAGATGAATAAATTATTTTTAAGGTTGACTATATGTTTATTTAGTTTAAGAAATACCTAGACAACACAAAAATATATCATATGGACTTATATACAATTTTACCAACACCCAACCTGATTTACTTCTTGGCATAGATCCAAACCCCCATTTATCATGGTTCTTCAACATACAAGCTCAAATCCTTAGAGAACAAGAATTTGGAGTTGAGTTTGGAGGATCTTGATAGATACAATCTAAGATTCCAAATAGTGGTCATTTTAGAGGCTAATACTTGGTTAGTTATTATTACATTACCATCTAATTTCTCTATTATCTTCTAAAGTCATCTTTGATAAATTCATCATGCTCCCTAAAAAAAACCCTAGTTCTTTTTCTCAAACTCTCTTTTCCCTCTTTTTGACCTAGACCGAGATCTTAATGGAATAAATCCACTTCAGAGAAGCTTTGGAGATATAACCTTGGATATTAAACTCTAGAGTTGTATAACCTCTACTATTATACAAGTGAGCGAATTCTTATATTAAAGAATTTTGCGGTGACTTTTCTACATAATTCAATCAAAAACATGAAAATGAAAGCTTATTGGGATAGAAATGGGTCAATTAGTAGAATGTGGGTATGAAACAAGGAAAATTGAATTCAACATTCTCCTATAGTAGCTTTGACTTGACCTAGACCTGCTAACCATGGTTTAAGCCTGTCAATGTGAAACTAGACTATCCTTTACATTTTAATCACTGGATGATAAGGAATCTTAAAATTCTTTCTATAACATAAATGAAACAACAAAAAATGTTATACATTTATGCTTAAAACATAAATTGATCACCATTGTGAATGACTATTACTTCATAAAATAATAAGAATTAAACTATTCCTAGCCTTTCATATACACCATATACAAGTTTATACAATTTTTTTTCTCTCACTCTTACACTACTAGGACTGAAGGAATAATAGGAGATATACCACTATCTATATAGTCCTCTCTAGACACCTCTCTAGATTACTCATGCTGGTAGCTTGCTTATACATCTTGTTGTCATTGATTAAATGCACAAAAAAATTGTTTTAGTAGAGCGTGACCTACCAAGTAGATAAAATAATCTAGATATGTTGATTTATTTAGATGACATGCAAGGAAATACAAATGTGTTAGTTGAAAATTGTAAATTATACACCATGGTATGAGTATTGATAATAATTGAAACAAATTAATTGATATCTTATTGATCTTGTTATGCCCTAGACCCACATGAAGTGCACCACAACATGTGAAAGCTCCACATCAAGCTATGATCTCACCATACAAGACTTAGAGTATCCACATAATCTATGTATGCTAAACTAGATCTCTGGCCTACAAAAAGACATGCCACATATCTCCTTGATGACTATATCAGTTATCCAGTTAAACTGAACTCCTTTAAGCTTGTGGTGTTCTAGAATATATTCAAAGTCATAAGCTTGACCACGTACATCAGCGGTTCCACTAGGGTTGGCACATTGAGTAGCCACTAAATAACTAAGTTGTATTGGGTGCCACATGACTTCGATTAATGTTCCATTACTCAATGTATTAGGTAGATCAGCCTCATTGGGCATGGTCCCCCATAACCCAAAAATATGCTCTAGCTACCTCATCCTTGACTTATCCAACAAGTATCCACAATTTATCCTTTCATGACATAGACCTTCGTGATGGATTTTATGGTGTTCATGAAATCTAAACTCTAATCTATTCTTTTATTTTGCTGATCATTCTTTTAATGTATATTTATTGCCCTAAATTTGTATGTAAGATATTCATCCCCATTTTTTGTAACTGACTTTTAAAATTCTACACTATACCATTGCTTGAACTAACAAATATGTGCTTATGACAATATACATGATTGATCTATGAATTCACTATCTTATATTTAATATTGGATACCATTAAATATTTTAATCACATTTTCTATCATTTATTCTACTATTATAGAATAAGGGAAATCCTAGGCACACTAGTTCCTCTAATTCTAGTAGCTCATAATTTCATATAAACTGCATACAAGCATTCTAAATCTAAAACCATTCACATCCATTAGTTATTACCCATTTCATTACTTCAAACATTAGAAATCCAAAATATGGCCCGTTGATCCAACAACAATAAAACACGGAAAACATGATATGTAAGGTTCTTCACATTTTTACTTGATCTGTATAAAGCCATGATTACATGATGATATTCCACTCTTATATGCTCCCAATATTACTTCTAAGCTTGAATCTCAACCTACTCATCCTGGATCTGACTAAAAATCTCTAAAACTTGCCTCTATAGATTGCTTTTTGATCCTCCTATCTGTAGGTGATGCCTACCATGGGAAGGACAATAGGTGAAAGACAAAATACAACCTCAATTTATCTCATGGAACTGATTTTTCATAAGGAAAATGAAGAGGTTGGAATAAGAAACAACTAAAACTAATTTACACAAAATAAGGTAGCTAGGATTTTCTCTTATTTCATCGTTCTTAGAATTCTTCCCTTTTTGCACCGAAATAGCCCCCAAAATTGTCTCTACTCAAATTAGGATTTCAATAGTTAGATATTGATAATGTGAACTTAGTTTGCAAATCTCACCATATTTTATCAAGTATTTCTAAAGTTACCATGTTTCTCATGATTGTCTAAGTTAGTGGCATTGGGCCACAACCACATTGATCACTGGACCAAGTATTATAGGCTAGAGTGAGCCTAATACATGTAAAAACACTATGTATAGGCCCTATGTCAACCAATGAAAGTGGGTCAGAGCATTTAGACAGAACCCAAAGCATGCAAGGAAGGACCCGGGCGGTTCAATCGAATGCCCCACATCAGTTATTGCATCCTGATCAAAGTATCCTACTTTGGTCACTGTGATGCATTCAATATGGACTACACATGCCTATAAAACTCAACCAATGTATCTCAGATTCTATTGAGGAGGCGCATATTCATTCAAAGTGGCAACCATTTGGCCCTTCTTCCATAAGTGATGCATCCTTTGATGAATTTCACTCATGCATCAATTGGTACATACCCATTTTTTAAGTACAAGGACTTTTTCAAGCTTGTTGCAAAGTTTCTCTATGTCATATTTACCTCCTTGTAATTTTGTATATAATAATATATATTTTCTACATAGCCAAGTTGAATATTAGATTGTATTTAAGAATTAATGAAGTATATTATCATGAAAAGTAACTAATATAGTTGTAAACTAAGATATGGTTCTTTCAGCTCCATGATTTCTAGGAAAGCCAAAAGTGAGAGAGAAATTTTCCCTTTACCATTCAAAGAATTTTGTGATAAATTCTAAGAATAATAAAGGATACTTGTTGGAAATCTTAGACTTTAAATCCTACTATATTCTTCACACCATGATTCCTTCACAAATCTTTCTTCAAAGTTATTCCTCTTTACTTGAGTTTCTCAATCATGCGGTCTAAAAGCTAAACTGGGATGTATACATAAGAAATACCTTTCTTTAAATGTAATGGATATGGGTGTATGATCTTCTATGCTTAGATGACACTTCTTCATCATGGATACATGAAATACATCATAAATACTAGCTAACTCTAGAGTAAACTCAAGCTTGTATGCCACCAGTACAATCCTATAAGTGATTGGATTAGGACACATGTATTTAGGAGTTAGTTTCCCTAATTTTACAAATCTCATGACACCTTTATAGGGTTACACTTTCAAGTATACATCTTCCCAACATAAAACTCCAATGTTCTGTGTCTTTTCTCTGCATAGATTTTCTATTTGTCATGTACTACTTTCAATTGTTGTTTGATCACTGATATCTTCCTTGTTGTCTCTTCAATTAAATTGGACCTAAAGTCTTATCTCACATCAACTTCATTCCAACATATGGGAGACATACACTTCCTACCATACCATGCCACATATGGACCATACTAGAATGGTGAATGTTTTAATAGGCAAACTTGTAAGACATAGGTGTTGACCCCAACTACCACTAAAATAGTACTACACTAGATCTTAACATGTCCTTTGGGGTTTGAATAGTTCGTTATGAGTGTACATGTATTTGAGGACATAATGTTTTTCTAAACTTCAAAAATATTCCCAAGCACGATGTAAATATTCCAAAATCTAGACATGAACTTCAAATCTTTGTCTGATATGATGGTGGCTGGAATGTCACACACTATAACCACCTCATCTAGTCTAGTACGAGTGCATCCCATGTTAACTAAGTAGGGATAAGATGATTAGATATGTAGACCCATGTTGAGTCAAAACCATGTGATGTCCTAGGTAGACCTAACACAAAGTCCTTTGCAATGCCTTCACCAAATTTGTATAGGGATATATAGTAGTTTCAAAGTATTATTTGTCTTCTAATGTTAAGCTTTTACTAGTTGGTGCACACCACATTTTTCTACATAATCAGCCACATCCTTGTGGATACCTAGCCACCAATATAGTTCCATGAGGTTTCTATATTTTGAAATTACATGTATGCATAGCATATTTGGAAGAATGTGCTTCCTCTAGAATCTACTTCTTCAACTCAATATCATATGGAACACATAACATGTCTTGACAGTGAACACAACATCACCTAAATACAATTTGTATTCTTTTACTTTCTATCATCTCATGCATTTTATGTATCAGGTCATTAGGATTATGTTGAAGCTCTTTGATTTTTTTATAGAATGTAGGTATAGACTACATCTGTGAAACTTGCCTACCTTATTTAGACGACCTAACTCCAAGTTATTTCTCTCATTTGAATTAGTAAGTCACTTTCTACACATGTGATGCACACAAATTTGTCAATATTTTGATGACCTAATTGGATTGTTTCATTGATAATCACTTATAACTGTATTCATACATATTGTACTAGATTAGTATGATCATTTGTGCAATGACTATTCTCCTTTCCTATGCATTTTGCATGATTTTATCATAATTGTATTTAGATTAATGCGGTGTATTTACATCACAAGCAACTATAATTTTTATAGAACAAGGTCAATACTACTCACATTAAGTTGGTGGTATAGACATGGTATCGAAGTATATTTTCAACAATTTTTCTAGACCAATAAGAAAAAGGATTGGCTCAGTAACAAGATGGTGGCATTAACTTAATGTTGGTGGTACCAGCTCTTAGACACTCACAAGTGTGATTAAAGTGTTACAAACTGACATATATAAATGTAACTTGATTATTACATTCCTCTATGACCTAGACAAAGGGAGAGCCCTCACCCCATCATCCCACCATTTTTCTATTCATGTTTGGATGGAAGGAGGAGAGAAGGAGGAGAACAAGCATAAATAACATTCTGATGGACAATGGATGCATTTTGATGGTTGAAATGGTGGAGATTCATGCTCCTATTCTACACAAAGCCTCCCTATTGTTGTCTCTAGGACCTAACATCTATTTTCTTTATGTTTTCTTCTTATCAGGTTTTCAATTTTTGATATCTTGATTAACATCTGGATATTTTTCTATACCCGACAATAGCTTGATACATTTTTTAATGTTTGACTTTGTTTATTCATGAATGAAGTTTGTTTCTTGAGTTTTCATAGAAATATGGAATCATTGCTATTTTCATGCTTGATCACCATGTTCATAATTTCATATAGATAAATGATTTGAAAGAGAGATTATTTATTGGATGAATTTAAACAAATATAGTTAAGAATTCACCACAAAAGTGGGCTTACAACTGTGACATAGAGAATCCATGTATGATTTGTAGTCATCTAATCTACTACTTAAATGTTGTGAAAACATGTTTCGAATTAGATTGGATAGTGTACTATGCTGTGAATTTAGATAATGCAAGCTTTGGATCCTTAACTCATGGCAATGATAACTAGTTCATAAATTGGATGAAAGTTAAGTGTAATTTTTATTGTGCTGAAAGTAGTACATCCTAGAGATTCCATCCATCGTTATTCACAACAATCATTTAATCTACTTTCTTAGTTTTAGTTTTAACAACAAAAATATATCTTTGGTATATCTACTTAGGATTTACTTAGCAGTAGTCTCTATCAATGCAACCCTCCTGAGTTTGAAACCTAAAATATAAAATTTGGCATTACTTTGACACATACACTTGCATATTACACACACATTTTATGCATGTCAACTTTTTAGCATCGTTGTTGAAGAGCTTGCAATGTTAGCACTATGAAAATTAGGAATAGGCATGGTAGGGGTCAATTTTTGTTTCTTACTTTTCAAATTCATTGTTAAATGTTTTGTTCAAACTTTGTTTAGCCAATTCTATTCGACACTTTGTTATTCTTTGTAGGTAATAGCTTACGGTGAAAACTTGCTCTAGAAACTAAGGTAATGGTACACCATAACCACTGTATTGGGAGTGTATTGCACAATGATCAAGGGAATCTATAGCCTCCTCACCCATCCGAACTCCACCATTGGCAAATCGAGAAGAATCACTGATGGGTAAAGAAGATCTAGAGGTAGAGAAGGAAGAACAAGAGATATCTAGTCACATAGGTGTTAATGTAGATAACAAAGGAGATCAGGAACAAGAGAAGATTGTTTGCTTAAATGATCAAGTTTTAATATTTATAACTTGAGCACAACCCCACAAGTATACAAGTGCGTATAGTAAAATGAGGTCGTCCAAAGGAGCAAGGTATAGTTAGGCACAATCGTATTGATATTCAACAATCTAGATCGGTTTACAAAAGTTGGGTTTGATTTTCATTTCACTATTCAGAAACTTAAAGAAAACTATGAGAATTAAACTATAAAAGGATATTGATCAGATTTATAACGTCTTGGTCATGCTATTTCACTTCCATACCATTACTCACATGCAACCACATATTTAACAAGCTAACTAACTTGCAAATAAGGTTTCAATTATCATATGCCTCCGGGTAATATGAGATGGTTCTGATCTTTACATAGAACTCTCATGCTTATGTTAAGATTTGAACTGCAACCTAAGATCCTCAATGTATCTAAGCCACTCCCATGGTCAAGGATTCATTATCAAGAGAACTACTCCTTACTTCTCTACATATCTTCCTAGATCATATAAAGAAGCATAAAACATCTAAGCAAGAAGGCCAAGAAAGCATAGAAACAAATAACACCATAGAATCTCTTGGAGAAGCAAATTAACTAACATAAGTTAAGAAATATGGGTTCACATGAGTAATGGCATGGGAGATACTCTCCCATGCCCAAAAATAAGGAAACTACTCGTCCTTAATGATGAAACACATGTTTAAGATACAAATTTTAGAGATTGACATAATTAGAGAAGCAAAGAACAAGGAAAACCCAAGGAGTGAGGAAGGGCAAGGTAGAACTCTGGCTTGGGGGACAAAATTACACTCTTGCTAGCACTTCAACTAAGACACGCTTCTCTTTCAAGAGGTCTAGACAAAGTAGAGAAGCTCATGCTGCACTCCTATAGGAAGAATGGAGAAAGATGAAGGTTCTCTCTCGAGAAACCACCTCTTCCTCCTTAAAATCACCTCTTCCTTGCTATGAACTATTGCTTGTCCTCAAGCAAAAAGAACATGGAAACATAAATGAGGATATTATCAAGCTCATGAATCAATTAAATAAAATGGAAATATTGTCTCATACTAGTTCAACCATAGACAAATCTTATTGGGAGTAGACATATGATCACCTTAAACACTCAAGATTTGGAGTTTATTTTGACAAGGGTGTAAAAGTATAAATGGAAAAATCAACAAAACAACATTAGGTAGAATTTAGATGACTATGCCAAATGAGTAGTGAACATGCAACCTACTTCTCTCAATTATTAAAGATGTAAAGGATGAAATCCACAGTAACAAAACAATCCAACTGCAAATTTTTGCCATTAGATAAAAAAAATTGAAGCACGTGTTTCCAACATTTGAAAACTAATGTAGACTTATGCATACATGGAATGCCAGTTGGGGCCATTTTCCATCTTTTATGACATAACGCCTAACCATCACAACCAGATCGAACTTACCTAGGCTAGCATGCTACATGGGCAGTTTAGCCATCTTTTATAGGGGTGAATACAAGAATTAGCCAATAATGATCAAGAATGAGCTAGGTTCTACTTTAGAACCACGAGGCCTTAAACTACCCCCTCCTAAGCATACGAGAGTTGGCTGGATAGTTCAGTTAATAAGATTTTAGTCATTTATTAAAAGTTTTCATCAAGAGTTTGGTTGAAAATGCACTACAAATTTGATAAAATCATCTAGGACGCTAAATAAGGTTGTAATGTTGATTAGTCCAATAAGATTTTAGCTATTATATATATTATATTGGCAAGAATGTGAAAGGTGAACATGTGGCTAAAAGCAATAAACCAAGATGAAACAAGGGTTGTTGGAAAAATATTCCATTTAAATGATGCATGATTTGATTTTCTTTCTTCAAATTATGTTTCATACAAGATAGGACAAACATTTCAATTGTAAAAGGGATTTCAATCCAAACACAAGGAATAAGCCTAAGATCATACCATATTTTCCACAAACATAAACAAAAACTATAACAAAAACATGAAACAAAATGATGAAAAGGAAACTACAACTACAATACCGGCCGTTTGCTCCCCCCAAGCTTGAAATTTGCATTCTCCTCACTTCATATAATAAACTCAAGAGGATTGCAACCAGATACCTGTCATGGTGAATGATCAATAGGGAGGTCCAATGCTTTGATTTGAGACTGAAAATTGTTGCACTATAGATCTACGCCTCTTTGTCAATGTATTTTTGATTTGGGATAAAGATGTACTCTTGTGATTTGAATTAGGAATAGTGTTTTGGACATCAGTGTTGGTTGTCTGTTCATTATCTTCTTTAAAATAACTAGAATCAGATTCAAAGAGAATTTTCCCATCACTGAGAAATGTGCCAAGGCATTGTGGAAAAATGGCTTCTATCTTGCTTGAAGAAACATCTTGCAGAGCATGTGTAGATTTATTCTTTTGAGCTACAGTTTCATTGCCTACATTGGAGTCAACAAATTCATATGGGATTAAGAGAGAAATATTTCTCCCCCCTCTCCCACGCCCATGGCAGAGGCCAAATGCCAAGGAGGGTGGTAAATCAAGGCGGCCATTGGGATTCAAACCTGGGTCCATTTGTTAGAGGATACTGTGCTTGACCGCTTGAGCCACTCCTTGTATTGTATTTGACGGTGAAGAATATTCTCCTATATCAAATCTACTCCTCAAAGTAACCAACGTGAATGTCTTCCTTGGATTCATTTCTAGATAATTAGGCTAGGAATTAGAAGGTGCTTTGTGATTGGCAAGAGCTTGTTGAGCAATTTGGTTCTCCAACATTCTTGTGTGAATAGAAATCCCATCAACCTTAGATGAGAGGCTATGAATGGCATCCTTAATGAGTTGTATATGTTGGAGGAACTTATTATATTGCTTCATTTTAGATGAAACAAAATCCTTTAGGAGTGATTCCAAGTTGGACTTTGGTTGTAGTTGTTGTTGATGGCATTGTTGTTGCTGCAATTGGAGAAGTCGAGATGATCTATCCATCCTAGATTGTAGGTGTCATTAATGTCTCTTGAAATTGTGATGGTGTGGAAAAACAAGAAGAAGGACTGTGTCCTGTTTCTCCACATGCATAAAAAATTACTTCAACGGCTTGCCTTCCAAAAATAAAGCTTGAAGAAGAAGTCTAACTGCTCCATTTAGAACTCCATTGGTAATGATTAATTACCATGTATTCAATAATGACATTAGTGTCCCTATATGATTTGTTCATTAAAGCACCACTTGCAACAACATCACTAGATATCCTTGTATTGTAGAATAAGCCATTATAAAAAGTTTGCAATAGAAGCCACTTTCTCAAGCCATGTTATGGACAAAGAGGTTGAATGTCTTTGAACCTTTCTCATGTGTCATACAAGGTCTCTCTTTCCTATTGAGAAAAACTGATGACAATCTTGCTTGGTAGAAAATATTTATCTATGAAAACTTCGAGGAGTTCCTCCCAACTGTTGATGGAGTTTCTTGGCAAGAAGAGAGCCATGCCATGACTCTGTCTATGAAATAGAAGGGGAAAAGAAGAAGGTAGATACCACCAGTAAAAACACCATCTATCTTGAAAGTGATAAGATGTTGTAGAAATTCAACAATGTAGAGGTTTGGATCCTCCGTTGGCGTCCCTCCAAACTGGTTCTGCTGTATCGTTTGTATAATTGTGGGGCTAATAGAAAAGTCATTTGCCTCAATTTATGTGATAGTGATAGACCCATTGATGTCTATAGTAGATGAAAAAACAAAGTCTTTTAGGGGACGATCGTCTTCCGTGATTGGTTCTTCTTGTGGAGTTGGATGTTCAGGTGAAGGTGGTGATGATGAAGATGATGAATGTTGTAACTACTCCATATCTGATTGAGGTTCACTCCTCCTTGATTTTTGAAGGATGCTAACATTGTTTTCAATTTTGGGGTCAAGAAATCTAGAAGCTTCAAGACCCTTTTTGATCGCCTCATACAATCACATAAGTAAAGAAGGCAAGTGTAGTACATAAATGAAAATGGAAGATACAAGAATATGATAATGATGATGATCATAATGGAAAAAAATGATGGTGGATATGATAGGTGATGGTTTGATCTAGTCTCGCTTACTATTCAACACTTCTTACTCTAACAAAAATACCGATGCTCCCTAGAAATAATGCCAAAAACTCATTTGCTTAAATGCACAAGTTTTAATATTTATAACTCGAGCACTACCCTAGAAGTATACGGGTGCGTATAGTAAAACGAGATCGTCCAAGGGTGCATGATACAGTTAGGTGCAAGCGTATTAATATTCAACAATCTAGATCGATTTATAAAAGTTGAGTTTGATTTATGATTTCACTAATTAGCAGCTTAAAGAAAACTATGAGAATTAAACTCTAAAAGGATATAGATCAGATTTTAAGGTCTTGGTCATAATATTTCATTTCCATACCACTAATCACATGAAACCACGAAATTAACAAGCTAACTAACTTGTAAAGGAGGTTTCCATCATCATATGTCTCCCGATAATAAGAGTTGGTTCTTATCTTTACATAGTAATCCTGTAATTATGTTAAGATTCAAACTACAACCTAATATCCTCAATGTATCCAAGCCACTTTTTGTGGTCAAGGATTCATTTCTAAGAGAACTACTCCTTACTTCTCTACATATCTTCCCCGATCATATAAAGAAGCATAAAACATGTAAGCAAGACGAACAAGAAAGAATACAAGCAAATAACACCATAGAATCTCTTGGAGAAATAAATTAACTAACATAAGATAAGAAATATGAGTTCACATGAGTAATGTCATGGGAGGTACTCTCCCATGTTCAAGAAGAAGGAAACTACTCGTCTGTAATGATTAAATATAGGAATAAGCTACAGATTTTAGAGTTTGACACAATTAGAGAAGAAAAGAACAAGGAAAACCCAAGGAGTGAGAAGGGTAAGGTAGAACTCTATCTTGGGGATGAAATCCCACTCTTGCTGGTGGTTCAACTTGGACAACCTTCCCTCCGAAGAGGTCTGGATGAATTAGAGAAGCTCCTACTATACTCCCAGAAGAAGAATGGAGAATAATGGAGTTTCTCTCCTGAGAAACCACCTCTTCCTCCCCAAAGTCACCTCTTCCTTGATATAAAATGTTCTCTAGTCAAAGAGTGTTCCAAAATGACTAGAGATAACTGCCCCATATGAGAGTTATCATATTTAAAATGTGGGGCAGTTGTTTTCAAAATTAGCAAAAGTGGGTGGAGATACGATGTGTACTAAGGTAGACACGACATGTCCTCGTATATAACTCACTTGCTGGAACTACTCCGATCGGGCTGGACATGACGTGTACAATGCCGAACATGTTTTATATCTAAGAGTTGATTAATTTCCAGGTAGATCAGGTTGTGGGAGACACGTCATGCATATCTTTGAACACAGCGTGTCCTAACTCTTGAAGGGGGATGAAAATCTTCTGTAAACTTACATGCCTTGTGTCAAATAGCACACACTTTTTATCCATCAAAATCTTTAAGAAATTCTCCGTGACATATGAAATTTCCTTGGGGATCCAAATAAGGTTGGATTTTGGTTCGATTGTCCCCATTCTCTTGTCAAAATCATGTACATGTGATCTCAAACATGAGACAAGTAAAACAACTAAAAAGATGGAGAATTGAGTATGATTAGAGGAAAAATAAGGTACAAAATGGATTGAAAGTGTGTGCAACAGTGGGCAAAAAGTCTATATAAACCATGCACATCAAAGACCATCTAGATGAGGATCATAACGTCATCCATCGAAGCACAATTGGAACCAATCAAGCTACAACTGGTGAATGATGGCGGAGCTTGACCGTAGTCTGATGGCTTTAGTCAAATCACATGATTTTGATAGTCACACACGAGTACATGCAACAATTATACAACTATGTAGAAATTTGTGATATATTAAAGATCGACAAGGTGCCAACGATGACAATTTATCTAAAGTTGTTCCCATTTTCCTTGATGGAAAATGCTAAGACTTGGTTCCACAACCTAAGACCAGAGTCCATAAAAACCTGAGATAAGATGATATACACATTGTTTGAGAGGTACTCCCCCCATGGAAGACCACATATCACGTGGGAATAGTCATAAATTTTCAAGCAACACTTATATGAATCTTACTCGAAGGAATGTGAGTGATACTAGGACATGCTTAGGAAGGTCTGTCACCATGGCATATGACTGTTTGATCAAGGGAACAATTTCTACTATGTTTTACACAAGGGGGAGATGGCAATGTTTGACAATGCTTGTTGTGGACTTTTCTTAAAAAATAAAGCCAAGAAATGCCAAGATATCCTAAATAACATGTCTGGGAATAAATCCTAGGGATAAGAACATGACACTCATGGCCAAAAAAAGAGTTCCATGGAAGCACAAGCCATAAATAAGCTAAAGTCATAGATGAGCACACTCATAAAGCAATTACAACCTAAAACTCCAACACATCGAGGAGAAGTGCAAATATATGACACATCCCTACACTAGGTGTAATGGCCAATATCCTTGACGTAATAATCCCAAGTGTTCATAGTGGGATCCCAACAATTGCCAATAAGATCTGTATCAAAAACAACAACCATACAACAACAAAATTAGGGAGGTCCGTGGAGGTTAGACAAATTATAATATCTCACGGGGAAGTTTGTGTAAAATAACAATCCTATTTTGACTAGTCAAGAAGGGAGATGCATCTAAAACTGGAGTTAAGATACACATATATCATAGTTGACGACATACATTGCATATCTTAAGAATCAAGCTCACTACAATTTTCTTGTAAACACAAACACTATCCACAACAATCACAAGTAGGAAAAATCTATTTTAATAGTGGGTGAGTTTATGACAATGAGGAGCTTCTCGAGGATCCATGCATCACTCAACCCAAGAAATTTTACTATACCTCTAATACCATATCCTACCATCCTAAAAATGGGAGGGAAAAGATACAAAAATTAGGTTGTGAAGCATGCACAAGTGAACACTTTGTCAAAAGAGAAGGATCAACCACAAAAAAATTCACCAAGAAATTCTATTCAAACTAGTGGCTCCAAAGTAATCTATGGGAAGAGATCGCCAAACAACAAGATACAAAAGGAGACATCCAAACAAGGTTATGTATCACTACACATGGGCTATTCCACACCATGGGTGCCAAGCCCAAATAGTTTAAAGATGGGGAAGAGAAAACATAATTTCTTGAAAATTTGTGGATATTTTTAGGAAATTGTACATAAAACTCCCACTAGTTGAGACAATAGATCAAATTCCATTATTTGAGGGATTTATAAAGGATGTCATCAATAGGAAGTGGAAAATGTCAGCTTCAAATATGGTGTTCATAAATGAAGTAGTGAGTGCACTAATTCAATAAATATTATCGACAAAAGAGAAGGACCAAGGATGCTTAAATATCCCATATTCAATTTGGCAACAAAAAGTTTAAAGAGGCACTACATGACTATGGGGAAAACATAAATCTTATGCCTAATGCTACATTCCAGAAGTTAGGAATAAAGGAGTCTATAAAGACATGCATGATGATGCAATTGAAAGATAGGTCTATTGTTAGGCCCTTTGTCATATGTGAAGATGTTTTGGTCGAAGTCGATGTATTTATCTATGTAGTGGACTTCATGGTCATGGGCATGAAGGATAGAGGAGAGTCTGAGCTATTTGGGGGAGACATTTCCAATCCACCATGGATGTTATTATTTCTATGGGAAAAGGATATTTGATGCTAGGAATTGATTATGAGATGATGGATTTCAGATTTCCAAATCGTTTTTCATCACCCACCCATGATAATTCAAGCTATAGGTATGAATTATGTCAAGCCTAATACATAAATCAAGGGACCTTCATTGGAGGAAAACCACCATCTAGGATAATGCATTAAAATTTTACATTGTTAAATTTTTATTCTATAACTATATGTTCTAGATAGGATCATATCATGTTGGTTCATAGTTGTAAGATATTATGGTTTTGATGCAAGTTAAGAATGTTGGATCTAAGGGATATAGAGGGGGGGTGAATAGAGCTACAAAATTTCTCACAAAATAGATTATACCTTCAAATTATATCAAGATTTAGGCAATAGCTCAATTGCAATTTGAAGTCCTATCTAATAAGCATAGCAAGGATGAGAGAGACCGATAGCAAGAACTTGACAAAAGGACGTAGAGTTGTTCCACACTTCAAACTAGAAGTGAGTCAGTCCACTACCTAGAGAGGTAATCTCTAAGCCTTTGCAAGTGCTTTTCTCCATATTATCACTAATAAGAGTTACAACAATAGACCACCAAAGGACTTACCCATCCAACCACAAGGAGATATCCACCTTACCAAGGAACTTACCCATTTAGCTTGAGTCCTCAGCCTTCACCAAGGTCTTACCCACTCAAGCTCAAGTTTTCCACCTTAAAGGACTTTGCTTCTTCTCTTGGATCTCCAGCCTTTGCCTTCTCCTTCACCTAGAGAAGATCACCACCTCTTCGACCACCTTGAAGAGGATCTTCGACAACTCCTTCACTTGATGGAGCTTGCTTCAACTTTTCTTCATGTAAGAAGGGGATAGGGAAGTAGTGGAAGATTGAGAGCTTTACATTAAAAAAGGTGGAGCTCTCATACAATAAGCCTAACTCACTCACAAATCAAGAAATGAAGTATAAAATAGAGAGATAAAGGTGCTCAAGGAGTAGTAGCACACTCAACTATAGAAAGGACCTTGAATGTAGTGAATAAGCAAACTTGGAGTGAACTCCAAGGGGTCCTATTTATAGATGGGGGTGCTCCCTTGAGTTGGGAAACACTTAGGGTTAAAATATAGCCATTTTGGCTTAAGGCAACAGATCTATTTTTGTCCAAACAAGTCACCAACATTTATAATCACTTTTTCTACATTTTCTATACAGTACATTCGGTCGAGTTTCAATAAAGGTAACTCAACCGATCGACTAAAAGACAAACCCAATTTTCAAACTATCAGTTGAGTTTGTCCTGGGGAACTCGACCGATCAGCCAAAATTGCATTTGGTCAGAAGGTCATTCAGTCAAATTCTGTGAATGCACAACTCGACTGATTGCCATCTTTAGAAAATCAATCCATGGGATCAGTTGAGATTGTAACTAGACCGATCAACAACCTATGACCGATTTTCTAATTTTGGCTAAAAAATGATTAAAACTTGGTATTAAGTGTCCCACATATTTTTCTCATCTTAGTTACAAGTCATATCATCAATACAAGTGATTACAAAATTCTTCTAAGGTCAATTGAAGTAATTTTCTTATTAGCACACTTGCATTGCATTTGACTTGAACTTTGACAAGCTAGGGCTTGTGTAATTTGATCCTTTTTATGTACCTAAAGTCTGAAATCAATCTTGAATACACATATTAGATACATATGAATGGAATGGTTAAGTCATTATCAAAATATGGACAATGTATAACCACTAGGTCAACATTCTCCCCCTTTTTGACAAGACAAACCATTCCTCAAAATTATTGAAAAAAAAGGATATTGAAATTATACCTTTGCCTTATGAATTGTGGGGGATTCAAGATTTGAACAATGTGGATTGATCCCCCTCAATCTATGCTTACTTTAACATGCATAGTTAGTCTATCTACACAAAACAATATAACATACATGTACTTTATGGTCCTCTAGCAAGTTACATGATATAGCATATACTGAACGAGAAAAGGATCACATAGGAAATAATAGAAATATGGTTGAGTTTCAAGATATTGAATTTCTCTCCCCCTTTTGACATTATCGAAAAGTAGGGGGGGGGGTAGAAGAGCATACAAGTAAGTCTTCTCCAAACACAACCAAGCAAATATCCAAACATGCAATCTCAAAAACATACATCAAACAAAGACGAGAGAACCAAAAAATGCTAAGTCATAATAAAAAAATGGTGAAATATGGCACAAACTCATAAGATATAACTAATCAAATAGTAAGAGTGCACATAATATGGATTACAACCCAGAAAGCAAGTTCTCATACAAAATGACTACAAGTCAAAAGCGATGAAAGCTAAAGATAAAATAGTACAACTCAGATCATGTGCCCAGATGTTTCTAATACAAAAATAGCCTAGAAAGATATATATGATCAGCAAAATAGACTATAAACTAAGAACATCTAGACGTCTAAGCTATATATCCACAACATCATCATTCTCGGCGTCAAGCTCATAGTCATCGTCTCTGTCTGAAGGTGCAACAACATCACCTTCATCACCAAAGTCACCACCAGAACCACCAGAGTCATCACCATCGTCAGATGCAACACCAACATCCTCACCATCACCAGCATCAACAACAACATCAACAATCTTGTCATCAACTTGGTCAGACATCTCCTCATCAATAGAAGGACCGAAGCGAGGACCGGGCCAACGAGCATTCTACTCATCCCAAGTCATATCAAGAGCACAAAGCTCATTGGCTTGAGGGAAGGAAGGAGTAGAATTGCCAAGACTGGCAAGTAGAGTGGCCAAGGGGCCAACAGGTAGAGGTAGGATGACTGGAGTAGGTCCACCAATAGCATAGGGTGTGGTAGTAGCAGCGAAAGGCTCAAGTGTAGGTGGTGGGGTAGGGTGGAAGTGATTGTATGCATAGGATGCATAATCATTACCTGGGTATGGCTGGTAGGTGGGATAGGCATGTGCACATGATAAGTTCATATTAGACACGATTGAACATAAATCCTAGTGCAGGTGCTCCTAGACCTGGAGGTTGTATGCCTGTTGGTGTATCATATAACCCATGAGGGCTTTATTGGACACATAGAATGAGGCACGACTAGGTTGGGTAGGCTGAGGAGGCGGAGGAGGTCAGGTTGAGGTAGAGGGAGGTGCAATTGAGGTAGAGGCAGAGACAGAGGGTGAGGCACTAGGTGTGGTGGAGGAAAGGATAGGCATGTATTTTTAGATAGTGGTCTCACTGATACACACTCCCTTCCGGGCAAGTTTGTAGTGGAAGTTAGAGAAGAGTGATTTCTCAGTGGCGAACTGGAAAAGACCACATATCAAGGAAGGGTATGGAGGATGGGTTCCACGGATGTTCTTGCCAGATTTGAAGCAGGTCATGTAATGGAGGATGTATCCAGACCACTTGACTCTGACATTCTCTAAGATGCAGTACATTATCACTATGGTGTTCTCTGCAATATCCGTTTGGTTTTTCTTGGGGTGGATGTTGCAGTTGATCACTAGGGATAATATACACTTCTTGAGATCTAAGGAGGATGAGGGTAGGGTTCTCTTCTTCTTATAAGAAACCTCAGGTTTCTTCAAGTAACGATGGATGTTAGGAAGTGTGATATCGTATTTCTTGTAGAAACCTTCAGGGTCAAGTAGGTCAAAATACTCACCATAATCCTTACGCCAGGAGTCATTCTCATCGACACCTGATAAAAAGATGTTCAGGATATCCTCTGAGATTTGGAATTTCTTCCCAGCTATTATAGAAGTAAGGATAACTTGAGTATTAGGAGGAGGTACAAGAGTGTCATAATTCCAACACAAATTTGCATAGAATTTGTGAACGACTTTCGTGCTAGACATGGAATTGTGAAAGCACTCACGCTCAACACCTAGGGTGGATAGGTGGTGAACATGGAGCAACCTTGCCACTTGATCGATGATAGCTTGGTGCCTAGGGATATGCTCAAATAGGGCTCTAAATGGAAAATGACTCCATGGAAGAAGATCCTTATATCGATTAACAACCTCATTTAAGACAAAGAGGGTCTCATCAAAAGGAATCAAGCAGGAAGACGAGGAGGTGGATGGTGCACTGCTAGGCACGACTCTTTTCCTTCTATTAGAAGCCATGGAGGCCTAACGGAGAGGAAGAAGAGATCAAACGCACAAACCACTCCACTAAAAACTTCACACACCTAGGTTTATCTAGGGGGAAGGTCTAGGAAGGTCTCCCTAGGTCGGATTAGGGCTAGGTAGGGGAAGGGAAGGTCAAGGGTTGAGAGCTTAGGGCTTGAGAATGTGGAATCGGTCAACTTTTCTCTAGTTGAGAGGGAGAATAGTCAGTTGAACCCAACTTAAGTTAGCTTCAGCCCGCCGGTTGGCCGAGTTCTATGAAATGGAAACTCAATCGATCGACCCTTTTTAAAAGATATCTCCGCCATGGATCGGTCGAGTTTGTCCTGGGGAAACTCGACTGATGGTCAACCTGACCTAAAACCATCAAACTTAATTTCTAACCATTTGAGTGCTAATTAAATTTATTTTTCAAGTCCATTATGTATATTGAACACACTTAGGCAGATATCCTTCATCATTGGGTACTATTCTGCGATAAAACATATGTTTGCGAAAAATACCCAAAAACAAGAGAAAATTGGGCAAAAATGAACATGAAAAACTGATATTAAGCATATTAGCAAGCAAAGATGATCAAGATAGATGCAAAACATATAGGATAGATGACAACTAGCTAGAAGGCATATCAAATTCATTCAAAGAAGTTATAAGAAATTTTGATCTAATAAAGTTAAATTTCTCTCTAGCTTGAGGTTTAGTGAAAATGTCCGCCACCTGATTTTCTGTGTTCACATGCGTAATATAAATATCCTTCTTAGCAATGTGATCATGAAGAAAGTGATGGAAAACCTCTATATGTTTAGCCCTACTATGAAATATAGGATTGTAAGACAAGTTAATTGCACTAGTATTATCACAACAGATAGCACAAGCATCAAAATGAATGTTAAAGTCTTGGAGCATTTGCTTCATCCATAGGACTTGGGCACAACAACCCCAGTCTGCAATGTACTCAGTCTCGGTGGTTGATAATGCCATGATGCTATGTTTCTTGGAGAACCAAGACACCAAGCATGGTCCTAGGAGGAAACAAGTGCCACTTGTGCACTTTCTATCAATCAAGCATCCTGCATAATCGACATCACTATAGGCAGTAAGAGTAAAGTCCCTTGACTTGGGATACCATAGTCCAAAATTTTGAGTTTTGTCTAAGTACCTTAAAATCCTCTTAACAACTATAAGATGTGATTTTTTAGGATTTGATTGAAATCTAGCACACAAGCCAACACTAAACATTATGTCAGGTCTAGAGGCAGTTAAGTAAAGTAAACTTCCAATCATCCTCTATAGAGCTTCTCATCTACCTTCTCACATGTTCATATTTATCAAGTTTGGTGGTGTTTGACATGGGTTTGTCCATCGGCTTGGTGTTCTCCATCCCAAAGTGCTTAAGTAGTCCATTTGTATACTTTCCTTGGTTGATGAAGTTCCCATCTTTTGTTTGCTTGATTTGAAAGATGAGGAAGAATGTGAGTTCACCCATCATACTCATCTCGAAGTCACTCTGCATAAGATCACTAAATTCTTTGCAAAGATCAAGGTTAGTTCCGCCAAAGATGATATCATCAACATATATTTGAATGATAAGAAAATTGTTAGAAGTATGTTTTAGAAACAAGGTAGAATCCACTTTGCCCATGATATAACCATGATCTAATAAAAAGTTCTTTAATTTCTCATACCAAGCCCTTGGTGCTTGTTTGAGTCCAAAGAGAGATTTTTGCAACAAATAAACATGGTTAGGTAGACTATCATGTTCAAATCCCGGAGGTTGTGCAACATACACTTCCTCCTCAATTGTACCATTCAAAAATGCACTTTTAACATCCATTTGATACAAAAGAAAGTTTTTATGACTAACAAAGGCAAGCAACATACGAATTGACTCAAGTCTATCTACTAGTGCATACGTTTCATCAAAGTCAATACCTTCCTATTGATTTTTGCCTTGTGCCACTAACCTTACTTTGTTCCTTACCACTCTGCCACTTTCATCTAGCTTATTGCGGTAGACCCATTTGGTGCCAATGATCTTTCTATCACTTGGACTTGGCACAAGGGTCCAAATTTTATTCTTCTCAAATTGTTCCAGCTCCTCTTGCATAGCTAGGATCCATTCTTCATCCCCAAGATCTTCCTTGAATCTTTAGGCTCTAGTTGCGAGATGAAGGCTTTGTTGGCTTGTTCTTTGTTGAAAGCAGCCTGCGTCTTCACTCTTTCAAATGGATCACCTACAATCAGCTCCTTTGGGTGATTCTTTGCAAATTGGGGAGTTGGATCCTTCTTTTCATCATCTTTATCTTCTTATTGACAAGCCACCTCTTTTCCTACAAGAAAGGAGAATGTCGATTCCCAACTCAAGCTTTGGGATCCACAGTTAGTTTGGGGACCTATTTCATCTTTGGGTTGGTCCCCTTAGGCTTGTAAGGACAATAAGTGGAATAATGATCATCACATTTGCAATAAGAACAAACCATAGGATTTTTAGTACCCGAAGACTCTCCTACAAAGAAAGAGGTCTCCTTGCTCTTTTTCTTACCTGTGGCCTTACTCTTGCCCTTTGAGGCCACCCCTACAAATCCCAAACCACAAGTACCACTTTGTTTGGTAGAATGGTCAAGGATTTCATTTAGGGTGTTCTTCCCTTTGAGGAATTTCTGCAGGGATGCTCTCAATCTATGGTTAGCATAATTCAAAGAAACAATAGTATAAGATAAACTAGATATGTCATCCCTAGCATGTACAATATCAGCCTCAAGACATAAAGCTTTAGTAAGATATGAATCTTTTTCAAGAGAGATAGAAGCAACATTAACACTAGGCAACAGAGGTCTAGAAGATAGGTCATTTACTTGAGCAAGTAACCTAGCATTTTCAGATTTAAGCATTTGAATCTCTTTGAGATAGACATCTCTCTCTTCTCTACGAGCATCATTAAGCAACTTGAAATCAACATTTTCAGTTTTAAGCAAATCAAGTTCTTTAAGGCAATTTTGGTTTTCTTCCTTAAGATTCTCAATGTTATTAAGGTAGACACCTTTCACAACTTCAACTTCATTGTATTGGAGTTCAAGATCAAGGTATTGACCTTGCAAATTATCAACACTCTCAAGGTTTATTTTCTCATTCAATTCCAAAATTTCAAGCTTAGCATAAAGATCATCAAAAAAATTTCCTAACCATTTTATTTTAGATTTACATTTAGCAAAAGATGAACGAGTACTAATAAGCATGTCAATGATAGATTCTTTAGGAATTTCATGCAAGCTTACCTCACTTACCTCACCAATATATTCACTTGTAGAGGCCATGAGAGCAAGGTGGCACTCTCCATCTTCTTAGGAACTTGAGCTGCTTGAAGATGAAGCTTCCCAAGCCGCATGAGCTGCATTCTTGTGTCTCTTCTCCTTCTTGTCCTTCCTCTTGTGTTTGCTCTTCTTCTTGCAATCCTCTTCCTTCCTTGAGTTTCTCTTGTGGTGAGACTTTCTTGACTTTAGGCATTCACTCTTGTAGTGCCCCTTTTGACCACACTTGTAGCATCTCAGAGTTGAGGAGGAGGAGGCTTGCTTTCCCTTGAAGTGTTTGCTCTTGATGTAGTTAGCTTCATGATCACTAGGGCCTTCATCTTCACTAGAGGAAGAGGGAGAAGTCCATAAAGAAAGTTGTTGTTGAAGGATGACAACCTCCACTTGTGCTTTAAAAGCACTATCTTTGATCTTCTTGGCCTCCTTCTCTTCTTTCTTGGCTTCTTCTTCTTGCTTGTCAAGTCTAGGCTCATGAGCTTGAAGATTGCTAATGAGTTCTTCAGTTGGGATGTCACCAAGGTTCCTCACGTATTCAATGGAGGTGACCTTTGACTCCCACCTCTTTGGAAGAGTTCTCAATATCTTTGAGTTGATGATGCCTCTATCCAAAGTGTTGCCCAATGCAACCAACCCATTGATGATGACATCGAGTCTTGAATACATCTCCACAATGCCTTATTTATTTCCCATTTTGAAGTTCTCTAGGAGGCTATTCAATATGTAGAACTTTGCCTCCTTGACTTGCTTTGTGCCTTCATAGGTGATGCTCAGCTTGTCCCAAATCTTATAGGCGGTGTCTCATGATGAGATTCGGTTGAACTTCATGGGGGTGAGGGTTGCGTAGAGGATGCTAATGGACTTTGCATTGAGTTGAGCCTCCTTCAGAGCAGCTTCACTCCATGTTGAAACAGCTCCAGTTGGCTCCTTGTAAGGTGTGACCATCACCTTCCATATATCAAAGTTCATCCCTTGAATGTAGAACTACATTCGCCTCTTGCAATAGAGGAAGTTGGTGTCGTCAAAGACCGAAGGATGCATGGACAAGCCTCCCTCTAGGTTGAGTGAACCAAGTAGGTTGTTGCCCATCTTCTTCTCTCGTGGGAGATTGTTGGAGAAGATCCTTAGCTCTGATACCACTTGTTGGATCTAAGGGCTCTAGAGGGGGGTGAATAGAGCTACAAAATTTCTCACAAAATAGATTAGACCTTCAAATTATATCAAGATTTAGGCAATAACTCAATTGTAATTTGAAGTCCTATCTAACAAGCATAGCAAGGATGAGAGATATTGATAGAAAGCACTTGATAAAAGGATGTAGAGTGGTTTCACACTTCAAACTAGAAGTGAGTCAGTCCACTACCTAGAGCGGTCAACCTCAAGGACTTTGCAAGTGCTTTTCTCTACATTCTCACCAATAAGACTTACAAAAATAGACAACCAAAGGACTTACCCATCCAACCACAAGGAGATATCCACCTTACCAAGGAGCTTACCCACTTAGCTTGAGTCTTCAGCCTTCACCAAGGTCTTACCCACTCAAGCTCAAGTCTTCTGCCTTGAAGGACTTTTCTTCTCGTATTGGATCTTCAACCTTTGCCTTATCCTTCACCTAGAGAAGATCTCCACCTATTCAACCACCTTGAAGAGGATAATCTACAACTCCTTCTTCACTTGATGGAGCTTGCTTTAGCTTTTCTTCATGTAAGAAGGGGATAGGGAAGTAGTGGAAGATTGAGAGCTTTACATGCACAAAGGTGGAGCTCTCTTACAATAAGCCTAAGTCACTCACAAATCATGAAATGAAGTGTAAACTAGAGAGTGAAAGGGGCTCAAGGAGTAGTAGCACACTCCACTATAGTAAGGACCTTGAATGTAGTGAATGAGCAAACTTGGAATGAACTCCAAGGGGTCCTATTTATAGCTGGGGGTGCTCCCTTGAGTTGGGGAACACTTAGGGTCAAAATATAGTCATTTATTCTCAAGGCAACATATTTATTTTCGTCCAAACAAGTCACCAACAGTTATAATCATTTTTTTTGCATTTTTCATATAGTGCATTCGCTCCAGTTTCAATAAAGGTAACTCGACCGATTGACTAAAAGACAAATCCAATTTTCAAACTATCGATCGAGTTTGTTATGGGGAACTCGACCGATCAACTAAAATTGCATTTGGTCTGAAGGTTGTTCGGTCGAGTTCTATGAATGCATAACTCGACCGATTGCCATCTTCAGAAAATCAATCCATATGATCGGTTGAGATTGTAACTCGACCGATCAACAACCTATGATCGATTTTCTAATTTGACTAAAAACTGCTTAAAAATTGGTATTAAGTGTCCCACATATTTTTCTCATCTTAGTTACAAATCATATCATCAATACAAGTGATTAAAAAATTCTTCTAAGGTCATTTGAAGTAATTTCCTTATTAGCACACTTGCATTGCATTTGACTTGAACTTTGACAAGCTAGGGCTTGTGCAATTTGATCATTTTTATGTACCTAAAGCCTGAAATCAATCTTAAATACACATATTAGATACATATGAATGGAATGGTTAAGTCATTATAAAAATATGGACAATGTATAACCTCTAGGTCAACAAAGAAGGCACATCAATACAAGCTTTCAATGTGTAGAAATTTGTAAAGTAAAAACCACCAAACCTAAGTGAGTGGATCCTTCTCAAACTTTGAATTGTTGTAGGAATTGAGTCTCATAAACTTGATAGCACCGACACCATAGTCAGGTGCATCGACATACTTCAAGCAATCTATAAGAAGCTACAAAAACCAGATCGATACCATCACATACTCTTAGCAACATCGACTTCTTTCAGTAGAATTGTTGTAACCTTCATCGTTTGAAGTTGATTCCACTATCCTCATGTTGGCGGTACTAACTTACATCACTATTTCTATAGGGAAACCAAGACTCAAGTCAGTTTCACTATCAAAAATGTCAAAAACACCAAGTTGTATGTAAATTTTGAACCAGTAAGTGTCCAAATTGAAGTTAATATCATGGAATGCCAAGTCAGTGGAATAAAAATCGACAAAAACATAAAGGTATCGATAGCCAAAGTAGCTACCAAAAACAAATACTGCACTTAAATCAGTACCACTAACTTGAGTAAGAGGCACTGACGAAGACTAACTTATCAATGTAAAAATAATGAAAGTGATAGTTTAAGGAGATGCTTCTTCATGCTATCACCTATACTCCTCAATGGGCTTGTAGACGATATCAAACACTTCATTGGACATTCCTCATTGAGTTGGATCACTCATTGGACACCATCCACCTATATTTGACCCTAGTCTCACCAGACATATCAATACATCTCTTCCATTATTCCTATTTTTTTCTTTACATTTGGGACAATGTCAAATTCAAGCTAGAAGGAGAGATATGGAACAATGCATCTTTCTTTAGATTTATATCTTTACTATATCTGTGGTTTAATGTACATCTACTTTTAGAAGATTAGATTTTCTTTTATTCTAGGGTCCACTTCGGTGTAGTGTAACTATGGACATAATTAGATTAGGATAGTATTTCATGTTACTTGGTATCTTGTACTCATCTCATTTTACATGTTCTTTCATTCTTATCTATTAAGATACAATTATTTTGTTCTTTGGGCACACACATTTTAAAATTGAATTGGAATGGTCAGCTTGAAGACATGTTTAATGAACAATACACCTAAATTAACCTTATCATTTGTGATATGATGAAAAATTTTGAGTTTGAACCAACCAAGCAGTAGTGTGATATCTATGTAAATTTAGAAATAGATTTTAAGGTTACCCTATTTCATAAGTTAACTAGAGAGGGACAAAAGATAACTTCTTTGAGTCATGTGATCTCAATTTTTTTTAATTAAATGGAACATCATAATAACATCCATACATATTAGTTTTGTGCTAGCATTGAAAAATAAAAAAAAATTCCTTGTTTTATTTTGCATATAGATTTGCATAAAATCATTTATAATTGCATTACATATGTCATGTAGATTGCACATGTGTTGCATCATTCATAAGGTGTTTTCATAATTATGATATGTGCTTAAATTAATAAAGAGGAAATAATATCATTACTCCAACTCCCACACATTTTGAACTCCCTACCATTATCAATTATTTTTCTAAAATATGGTACTTAAAAGAAAATGAAAAAAGAAACAAAGAAAAAAATACGAAGGAAAGAGAGGAATAAAATATTTAAAGTTGAAATTTCTATGTTTGAATCCTATATAAAAGGAACATGATGTCTGGTTATGAGAAACCCCCCCACCTCCCGATAACCCCCAATTAAGGGAGACCAAGAGGTTGAAGCCGCACCCGTTAATCCCGGACCAAAGGTTCGACATATAACCATAAATAATTATTAAATTCTAACAGACTATACTGAAAATGGTAATAAAATTTTTCTTTGCATACCTTGAAAAGTTGGGAACAAACTAACTTCTAACCTCAGCTGAACTATTCTATCTAATTCCTCCTTGTTCTTTAATTCTTGAATTCACAAGGTGTCTCTTTACAGTTTGTACTTTTCATTGTACCTAAAACGCCGACAAACAAAACGTCAGTCAGCCAAAGCTGGTATGTGGAGGAAACAGATAATGTTCAACTATGTTAACAATATAATCATTCAATTAATCATTTAACAATAAACATTACATTTTAAGCCATACAACTCAATCCATACATATTCTCGAACTCTGGGCTGTCCCTGCAGTGGACATGAATATCACCTCTCTTTTAGGTAATAGAGTCGCATGGCACTATCAGAAGATAGCCCAATATCTAACTCATTATGACTTGATGGTCCTACCTCCATGGTAGCCATGTACTAAGTCAACCATAGACCTGATGGACCTACCCAATAGGTAGCCATGTACTAGGTCATCCATAGACCTGATGGACCTACTCAATAGGTAGCCATGTACTAGGTCATCCATAGACCTAATGGACCTACCCAATAGGTAGCCATGTACTAGGTCTTTCTCTAACTTGATGGACCTACCCATAGGCAGCCATGTACTAGGTTAGCTATTATTCCACAGAGAGAACCATGATCTGAGTTTATAGGCATATACATTAAGTGATAGTCATAGTCACTTTATAATTGCAATATGAACATCCAAACAGTTTAGTTGAATTCAATGCGATTAAACATCCGAGAAACCATCGGAAAACTAAGCGGTTATTCATAAGTAACCACATACCTGTCTTGGAGATCTCAAGCAACAATTTATCCAAATCCAACTAGATGTCCAATCAAGCAAGCCAATCAATCAATCAAGCAAACATTGATCCTGAAAACATGTATAATGTCTAATTGTCACAAGCATATCCCAAACAACTCCTTATTGACTTGGGACACCTTTCTAAAGTTTCTAAGTCTCATTAGGATGCATTAGGGTTTCTTAGATCAATTTCTCAAACTTTATCCTTTTTAGGTCAACAAACCCTAAAACAACTTTTCCACTCATAAAAACCCTAATTACTCAAATTAGCCACATTAAGGATCTTTTATGCTCAAATTGGCTTAGGATCATCACAACCCTATTTTATTTGTGGATTTACACAATTAAAATCATTAAGTATCATAATTATCAATGTTAGGGTTCAAGGTTCAATAAAGTATATGGAACCCTAAATTAATCAAAATACGCATGAAGATCATCCTTTTAGATCTAATATGCCCTTTTATTAACAACAGGTTAATATCTTCTTGAATTATCTAAATAATGTCATTAAGACTATTTACCATCAAATCTAAGGGTTTTCCCTTAATTAACACACTAAAGATGATAACTTTATGTACTTTTCCAATTTCAAGCATATAAACTCTAAATTAGACTAATCATATGAAAAGTTCTTCCTTTTTGAACTCAATGTTCCTTTTTACATTTAACAGATTAATATCAACTCTAAAGATCCATTAAACCCTATTAAACACATTAATCATATCAAAATAGGGTTTCTTAATCTTTAATTTATTAAAGATTATAATTTACACTATATTTCGAACTATGATTATATTCAGGCTATAAAACTATTTTTATTGGATTCCTTGTGTTCTCCTAATCAAAATTCATATATAACATGTCTTAATCAGAGTTACCAATCTTTATTTATGAATTTTGCAATAAAACACTTACTTGGCCAATCCGGGAGCACCACGTCAGCCCGCCCCATGCAACGTCGCCCAGCTTTGATTTTATAATTTAATTACCACTTTACCCTCGACTTAAGGTTCGTCTCCTTTGGCCCGTGGAGGGCAAATCCATCCAAACCTAACTTGGTCGCCTTCTTCCTCCAGCAGCCGCGACGCAGACGCCCTAGGCATCCTACCGCAGCCCGTGCGCGGGCTCTCTCCCTCTCCATGGTCCACGATGGCTGCAAGCCGACTCCTCTGTTGGCTCCGCCGCCCTCGGCCGCCCTTGGGGCGCCGGATGGATCACGCCCAGTGCGGTTGGTTTGGGCTGGGGAAGAGCCACAACCAGCTGCTGCACTGCAGCCGTGCGGCTGCTGCTGCAGGCGATTCACGGGTGGTAGGAGGATGGGAATGGATGTCCGACCTCCTGGGGGTGGTTGTGGATGCTCCCTGCTTCAAACCAAACCATAAACACCCCTCGTTGCTCCAAGGATGGAACCTTATTCTCAGAGCTAGGGTTTTCAAGAAGAAGATGGAGAAGAGCGATATAGCTGCGTGGAAAGCCTCTGGGTTCGCCCCCAAGTCTTACCCCTTATATAGGGAGAAGTCAACGAAGCCCTAGGAGGACATTCCTTAAAGAAACGTAGTCCTTCTCCTAATAGGAATCATTTTCCTTCAAAGAGAAGCAATTCTTCTCTCTCTCTCTCTCCCCTTCGGTATTTTCTATTGCTTGGATATTAGGAATTCGAAAATCCCTCTCATTATTGTCTTTATTCTTAGCTTTTAATCCATTAGCCACGAAATTTCTATTTCATTTAATAGAAATTACTTTCTTTTTAACAATACCTCATAATTCCTTAATAATGCATTATATTATCCTCTTATTTTGCCTTTTTAGTATTTTCTCTTTCTTTCCTCTTTATTGGGACTCCTTGGATCCCAATATACTCCATTATTTTGAAATCCTTTTCCAAGGATATTTATTATCCTTCTAGATGCATCTTTATGCCTTATTTCACATTATCTTGTTTATTTCTCATTTAAATATTCCTTTTTGAGGATTTCTTTTTATTTCTCTTTTATTTTCCTCATTGGCATTCCTTTTAATATTAACAACCACATGGATACGAAATTTCCCCAAGAAATCTCATTTATGCCTCTTTTCATTCATTTTCCACATTATATCATTATTTCCCAATTTCTTTCTTCATAAAGAAATACTTAATTAATCTTTTCTTTTCCTATTGCTTTCTTTTTGCAACCTTGGACTCCTTAGTACCCAAGGAACCCAAGAGGCACGAAATCCTCTTTGGATTTTCCTTCTAGAGGTTTCCACATATTTCTTTTCTTAAAATTCAATTATCCATTTACTAATTGAATTTCCTTTGTTATTTTCCTTTTGTTGGGCCCAATAGCCAATAAAGCCCACAAATCAAACAACAATGCTATTTTAAAAGAAATCTAATTATTCTCAACCAAATATATGATTATTTGTTCAAACATCTTTAATATGAGAAATTATATTTCTCACCACTCAAACCCAAAAATTGGGGTTGTAACATCCTTCCCCTCTTATAGGAATTTTGTCCCCAAAATTCAAACAAGCAAACAAACAATTCAGGATAAGACTTTTCCATTTACATCATTGGCCCCTATGTGGCTTTGCCGTACCCATGGCATTTTCAAAGAACCTTTATTATCACATATTCTTTTCTCTGAGTCCTTTCATCCTGGCGTCTATAAACTACACATGTGACTCAGGCCATTTCAGCCTCCCTTGGGGCTCACTAGGTTCATTACTCAGCACATGGTCGGGGTACCTCACATAGTGCTCTAAATTGGACACATGGAAAAACATTCGAGGGGTTAGGTCAATCTTAACCTTCTCCACCCATCCATTTCTAATAGACCCATGTATCGGGGACTTAGCTCTCTTAGTTATAACTTAGAGAGATCGGATTTTCATGTCACATTTTCTCCCACAGTCACTTGTATGTCAGTCTACTTTGCATCTGCTCACGACTCTCATCATCTCTAGGCTCCTTTCAGCCCTTGCACAATCAAAGTGACTTCATCTACATGCACTGGGGTCCCTTTTTCTAACCATCACGTGGTCCTTTTCTAACCATCATGTGGCCCTTTTCACCAACATCACCTTACTGAAGTGGTGACCGACACAACCTCCCTTACAGAGCTTCATATAAAACCCGATACTGGATATGGTGGTCACTGTCACATCCTTCATAGGACAAGAATTGTCTCTAGATATCACCCTGAATGAGCATACATGCCCTCATCAGACCCTTTAGTCTGGATCATATTAACCATAGTTAAGGGGTGATAAACTATACTAACATTGAGTTTTTCATGTACCTACTTCCACTTTATGGAAGTGAACCCTTTAGGTCAAACTCAAGAATCTTTGAACTCACTTCATGGTGTAGTTGAACCATCTTTCTCATGTATAGTTCAACTGGATCTGTCCCTTAACCGAACTCTTCCTTTCTCATATTATCTAGGTAAGGCGACCTACCATAACCCACATCACATCTCGACCTTTCTCGGTCCAGGGAAGACCTATCACAACATCCATAGTGTTGAGCTCTCATTCCTTCTCAGGGATTCTTTTGTCCTCTATATCGATACACTGGGTTACTGGGGTTCGTCCTTTACCTCCTGGCTTGCATGGCCATAAACCACATGCAACCTCATCTTAAGCATCCAAAGTACTATTACCATTTTCCACGGTGTATGGTGATCTTCAACCATGATTTCCTGTATGTCATGATTCTTTCAAGATCAAATCCTCTGAAACCCTAAACCACTCTAGTCGGGTTTTCTTCACCTTCTCTTCCAAAGAAGTGCATCTGAGGTTCTACCACTGTCCTTTTATGGCATCCAGGACTAGACTGGCTAACCAACCAACCAACCATATCTTTTCAATGTATCTTATTACCTCTGAGTGTTATCCATACACCTCTCCTTTTCGAACTTAAGGTTAGCCAATCAACCCTTTCTAGATTCTAGTCAAACAAGTCAGATGTATCTCAACTAGAGCAGCCATTACCACCTCACATCCTTGGGTATTAGGTAACATTGAAGACATACACTTCCATGTATTTCACTTATTATATTACCTCAAACTCCAGGTCTATCTCTATTAAGAACACTCTCTGATTTCATCATCATGGTGACCACACTCAACCTGGTATAACTTGTAAGTTCCACATATCTCATGATAAAAACATCCTCATAAGGGGACTACCTCATTCCTCTTAGTGTTTGTAAACCATCCATGTATCATTCTCTTTATCAGGGTAAGATATCTTCTCTATCCCCATTCCTTGTGGCAACGTTCCAACCTACATCATCTCTTATCCTTGGTGTATGACATGCATAATGTCCTATCTCTCACCCCCATAACAAAAGGAAATAAGCATTTGGCTGCAGTCCAAATACAGAGTTCTTCCTATTCCAAGAGTAGAGATGGTACATCCCACCTTGCCAGTACACCTTTAAATCTAAGTTGCAATGTGCCACATATGTCTCTTCATCATAAACAACAAGACATCAAACTAGTCTTGAACCTACTGAGGTTTATATCCTTGGTCATCTCCTCTAGGTCTATAGGGTACCGACTCTTTTGGGGTCATCCCTCTTCCCTAATGCATCAAGAGAGTGCCTTACTCATCTGCCCTTTGGGTCCCATGAGTTCATGAAGGTGATCAATCTCCTAACCCATGGCCCTCAGACAATGATAGTTGTTACCTCCCGACCCTATGGTCATGTGCAACTGGGGAATTATGCAACTCCTACTTTCATCGATCTTATCCCTACCTGACCCTAGGATAGACTTAGGATTTTCCATAACAGTGCATGTTCACTTAGAACCTTACCCAAGCCTTCATCATCTCTCTTTCTGCATTCATGGGCTGGCTCTCATCCGTTCATAGGCATCATGGCAACCTGCCTACCTTGGTCAAGCCCCATACTGGTTACCTCCATGGTAACACATTCACATGCAATAGAGATGGATACCTATGGGTCTGTAGATTCATTCTCATACCATGTACCTTTCACTTAGCTTCTCAAGATCCTATGAGACCTCTTTAGGTTACCTTGAACCAACAAAACTGATATACACCCTTCCAAAGGGGTCCCTCTCCCAGGATGGGAGGAAAATTATCTAAGGTCACAAAAGCTCTTAGGTCTAGGGTTTACATCCACACGAACCTACTTAACCCTAGCAAACCATTAAGGCATAAGCAGCCCACTTACTGTACCATGCTAGGTCATACTTGTCCTCTTTCCTCAATACCGAATCAAGATCATTCTTTCCCTTATCATTGTCCTAGCTGTGAGGGGTCCATCAAACACACCTTAATCTTAAGGGGCTTCTCTTATCCTCTATACATGAGGATTACCATGCTCACTTCTATAGGAACTCAACTTCTCATCATGAGCCTTAGGTACACCACTTCCCCTCTTAGGCCTAGGAACCCTAGGTTCACTGCACGCTCCTTCTCTTAACTACAAACCAAGCATGAAAAAGGCATGACATGCACTCCTTGTCATCCTTCAACTCAAGCAACACTTAGAGTTGGGTCCTCCTTAAGGACAACCAACAAGGTACATGGCCTCATAACCTGCTACTAAACCTTTCTAAGTCTAAGGAACTCTTCTTCCTACCTCATAAGGTAAACATCTTTACCATAGGCACGTAGGTACCAGAAGCTTCATCTTTTCTCAAGGGTTTGGTCCCTCTAAAGACAACCAAGGTATCAATAATTTTTAGGGATCGATCATGAGGCAACCACTATCATCCATTGTTCAGAGTTTTAGGCTTCCAACCTTCTTGCGGGGTTTCCTACTCTCTCTAGAGCTAACCCTACATCCAACCTCACCATTAGAGGTCCTCTCTTCATGAAGGTTCAACCTCAAAGGCATGCTCTACATGGGTGAAGCCTAGGTTCAAACTTATGGTTGCTCAAGATCATCCATAACCCTTTATGCTCCATCATGATTCCTTATCCAGGGTTTCATCCTACCGTCAGCACTATGACGTGCCCTAGGTTCCAGCTATGCCCTACTTGTACAAGCCCATAGGGTTTCTATGGTCCTTCACTAACATCATCATCTAAGGAACTATCCTTTACCCTAACATGCACGACCCTTCCCAGGGTTGGGTTTCCAAAGGTGCTAGGTCTCCCATGGATCATATGGCATCCCAAAGGCATGTCCTTTCAAACCCCTGGTCCAACTCATCTCTCTCTAACCTTCACTTAGGGTTAGGGTTAGCATCATCCTCAGAGGATGTGCCATGTCTCTACTTGCAATGGAGATCTCTATCTCCAAGACTAACTTATCCTCCTGACAAGAAGGTCCAGCTTCAGGTCTCTTCTGAGGACATGACATCTTATGTCATACGTCCTAAGCATGTATCTATTATTTATTTTGTGCTTAATCTATTAAGCTTATGTCCATGACATCTTATTTACATGCCTTTCATTAATTTAGTGGACTATTCCTTAAACCTTATTAACCTTACCCATACCTCAAGAGGGTGAGGAGAAGAAAGAAAACCCTAATCCTTTAGGTCCTTATCAGAATTTTGTGATGAGAAGGGATGAATAAGATGAGAAGTCCTAAAGGTATCTTATTTCGATTCATACCCTAAGACTTTGGCCATGTGGTCACACGGGTCCGGGAGTCCTCGTATTCCGACTAGCGGTGCGGAGGGAAATCTTGCCAGCCCCCAGTCGTGATCCCTTTCTAGACACCTCTGTCTTTCGGATACTCCTCTAATAACTCCCTTGGGTTCTATGGAGTTTGTAAAATTTAATAATTATTAATGGTTAACTGAGGAACCTAAGCTCTGATACCAAATGTTATGACCCCACCTCCCGATAACCCCCAATTAAGGGAGACCAAGAGGTTGAATCCGCACCCGTTAATCCCTGATCAAAGGTTCGACATATAACCATAAACAATTATTAAATTCTAACAGACTATACTGAAAATGGTAATAAAATTTTTCTTTGCATACCTTGAAAAGTTGGGAACAAACTAACTTCTAACCTTAGCTGAACTATTCTATCTAATTCCTCCTTGTTCTTTAATTCTTGAATTCACAAGGTGTCGCTTTACTGTTTGTACTTTTCATTGTACCTAAAATGCCGACAAACAAAACGTCGGTCAGCCGAAGCTGGTATGTGGAGGAAACAGATAATGTTCAACTATGTTAACAATATAACTATTCAATTAATCATTTAACAATCAAGATTACATTTTAAGCCATACAACTCAATCCATACATATTCTCCAACTCTGGGCTGTCCCTGCAGTGGACATGAATATCACCTCTCTTTTAGGTAATAGAGTCGCATGGCACTATCCGAAGATAGCCTAATATCTAACTCATTATGACTTGATGGCCCTACCTCCATGGTAGCCATGTACTAAGTCAACCATAGACCTGATGGACCTACCCAATAGGTAGCCATGTACTAGGTCATCCATAGACCTGATGGACCTACCCAATAGGTAGCCATGTACTAGGTCATCCATAGACCTGATGGACCTACCCAATAGGTAGCCATGTACTAGGTCTTTCTCTAACCTGATGGACCTACCCATAGGCATCCATGTACTAGGTTAGCTATTATGCCACAGAGAGAACCAGGATCTGAGTTTATAGGCATATACATTAAGTGATAGTCATAGTCACTTTATAATTGCAATATGAACATCCAAACAGTTTAGTTGCATTCAATGCGATTAAACGTCCGAGAAACCATCGGAAAACTAAGCGGTTATTCATAAGTAACCACATACCTGTCTTGGAGATCTCAAGCAACAATTTATCCAAATCCAACTAGATGTCCAATCAAGCAAGCCAATCAATCAATCAAGCAAACATTGATCCTGAAAACATGTATAATGTCTAATTGTCACAAGCATATCCCAAACAACTCCTTATTGACTTGGGACACCTTTCTAAAGTTTCTAAGTCTCATTAGGATGCATTATGGTTTCTTAGATCAATTTCTCAAACTTTATCCTTTTTAGGTCAACAAACCCTAAAACAACTTTTCCACTCATAAAAACCCTAATTACTCAAATTATCCACATTAAGGATCTTTTATGCTCAAATTGGCTTAGGATCATCACAACTCTATTTTATTTGTGGATTTACACAATTAAAATCATTAAGTATCATAATTATCAATGTTAGGGTTCAAGGTTCAATAAAGTATATGGAACCCTAAATTAATCAAATTACGCATGAAGATCATCCTTTTAGATCTAATATGCCCTTTTATTAACAACAGGTTAATATCTGCTTGAATTATCTAAATAATGTCATTAAGACTATTTACCATCAAATCTAAGGGTTTTCCCTTAATTAACACACTAAAGATGATAACTTTATGTACTTTTCCAATTTCAAGCATATAAACTCTAAATTAGACTAATCATATGCAAAGTTCTTCCTTTTTGAACTCAATGTTCCTTTTTACATTAAACAGATTAATATCAACTCTAAAGATCCATTAAACCCTATTAAACACATTAATCATATCAAAATAGGGTTTCTTAATCTTTAATTTATTAAAGATTATAATTTACACTATATTTCGAACTATGATCATATTCAGGCTATAAAACTATTTTTATTGGATTCCTTGTGTTCTCCTAATCAAAATTCATATATAACATGTCTTAATCGGAGTTACCAATCACGTCATCCCGCCCCATGCAACGTCGCCCAGCTTTGATTTTATAATTGAATTACCACTTTACCCTCAACTTAAGGTTCGACTCCTTTGGCCCGCGGAGGGCAAATCCATCCAAACCTAACTTGGTCGCCTTCTTCCTCCAGCAGCCACGACGCAGACGCCCTAGGCGTCCTACCGTAGCCCGTGCGTGAGCTCTCTCCCTCTCCATGGTCCACGATGGCTGCAAGCCGACTCCTCTGTTGGCTCCACCGCCCTCGGCCGCCCTTGGGGCGCCGGATGGATCACGCCCAGTGCGGCTGGTTTGGGCTGGGGAAGAGCCGCAACCAGCTACTGCACTGCAGCCGTGCGGCTGCTGCTGCAGGCGATTCGCGGGTGGTAGGAGGATGGGAATGGATGGCCGACCTCCTGGGGGTGGTTGTGGATGCTCCCTTCTTCAAACCAAACCATAAACACCCCTCGTTGCTCTAAGGATGGAACCTTATTCTCAGAGCTAGGGTTTTCAAGAAGGAGATGGAGAAGAGCGATATAGCTGTGTGGAAAGCCTCTGGGTTTGCCCCCAAGTCTTACCCCTTATATAGGGAGAAGTCAACGAAGCCCTAGGAGGACATTCCTTAAAGAAACGTAGTCCTTCTCCTAATAGGAATCATTTTCCTTCAAAGAGAAGAAATTATTCTCTCTCTCTCTCTCCTTCGGTATTTCCTATTGCTTGGATATTAGGAATTCGAAAATCCCTCTCATTATTGTCTTTATTCTTAGCTTTTGATCCATTAGCCACGAAATTTCTATTTCCTTTAATAGAAATTACTTTCTTTTTAACAATACCTCATAATTCCTTAATAATACATTATATTATCCTCTTATTTTGCCTTTTTAGTATTTTCTCTTTCTTTCCTCTTTATTGGGACTCCTTGGATCCCAATATACTCCATTATTTCGAAATCCTTTTCCAAGGATATTTATTATCCTTCTAGATGCATCTTTATGCCTTATTTCACATTATCTTGTTTATTTCTCATTTAAATATTCCTTTTTAAAATTTTCTTTTTATTTCTCTTTTATTTTCCTCATTGGCATTCCTTTTAATATTAACAACCACATGGATACGAAGTTTCCCCAAGAAATCTCATTTATGCCTCTTTTCATTCATTTTCCACATTATATCATTATTTCCCAATTTCTTTCTTCATAAAGAAATACTTAATTAATCTTTTCTTTTCCTATTGCTTTCTTTTTGCAACCTTGGACTCCTTGGTACCCAAGGAACCCAAGAGGCATGACATCCTCTTTGGATTTTCCTTCTAGAGGTTTCCACATATTTCTTTTCTTAAAATTCAATTATCCATTTACTAATTGAATTTCCTTTGTTATTTTCCTTTTTATTGGGCCCAATAGCCAATAAAGCCCACAAGTCAAACAACAAGGCTATTTTAAACGAAATCTAATTATTCTCAACCAAATATATGATTATTTGTTCAAACATTTTTAATATGAGAAATTATATTTCTCACCACTCGAACCCAAAAATTGGGGTTGTAACAGTCTGGTTATGAGAAAAACCTACCACCTCCAATATCATCATTAGGTTGAGGCATCCTCACATGCATGGTTCTACCTTCATTTCACTAGTCATTAGGAAGCATAATAATAACATCCACCATATAGGTGCATCATTGTATTTGAGTTGCATTATGACTTGGATAATATTGTGATTTCTATTCATGCCACCTATTCCATACACCCCTGTTTCTTTGTATGATAGACTACCATCATTATTATTCCTATCATTCATTTATATTCAGGGACTACATCCATTTTGGATTGATTTTTTTTTTTAGATAAATGCAGATAGAAAGATCATGTGATACACCAAAAGTGCGTCCCACTGGTCATGATTTTATTCTACTTTGACCAATTTATGTTTATATTGATCTTATTATCGACATTCCTATTAAGCTCATGATTAATCACTTCAGAGTAACTACGCATTTTGAGGTTGGCCGGGACCAATTTGAGATCAATCTGTAGGGCGTGGTTAGGAGAGTCAAATGTATTAAATTATGTCTTATCATTGACTTCTTCAACCAAATCTAAGAGTAGTGTTTCTTAATGATGAACAATTTCAAGCTTAGGGGTTTTTAAAGCACAAAAAATTGTCATTGTTTTGATATCATAACGGGGTTCTTTTCAGTAATAATTTCTCTTAATTGAATTTTTATTCATGTTGTACTAGACTAGGATACACTCATTTGTGCATCAATTGCTTTCTTTTTGCACATATTTTGCATTATTTTATCATAATGTTATTTGGTTTAATGTGTCACATTTTTACATTGGTTGTAATTATTCATTTGTTGTAGCAAAGTGGATACCAATGACATTAAGTCAGTAGCACTCACATGGTATCAAAGTATATTTTCAACAACTTTTCCAGATCGATAAGAACAAGTATATTAGTAAAAAGTCAATGGTACTACTTTTATGTAGGTAGATAGGGGTGGCAATTGGGTTCGAGTTGACTGGATTTTATTTTAGGTCATTTCAGGTCAACACTTTTTGGCTTGACCCTATACTTGCAAAACATGGATTTTTGACTTGAAACCCTTGACCCTAACCCGACCCACAAATGTTTTCGGGTCTATCATGTTTGACCCATAAATCCAAGTACTAAGAGAAATTTGTTTAAAAATGCTACTATTTATCTAATCATAGAACAAATTTAGCATAATAAATCATACAAACCAATACAAAACTATATATAATTGTCAAAATAAACTTCATGAGTGATGGGCTGGTTATTTAATAGGTATTTAAGCATCTTAAAATTTAGTTTTTGTTTTGTTTGGAATATGCAATTGTGAATTTCAATCAATTGGGTCAATTCAGGTCTAAAATCCAAACCCATAACCTACCCTAAATTAATTTCAGGTTCTTCAGGCTTGGGTGAATTTTAGATTGGGCAAAAAATATTAGGCCTTAATCCACATAAAAAATTTAGGTCCGAGTCCAGTCTTGTTTTTCCATCCCTATAGGTGGCACTGACTTTAAGACATTAACGACTACGACTAAAATGTTTAAATCTGACAACTATTAATATAACTTGAGTATTGGATTCCTATATGACCTATATGAAGGTAGATATGTCACCACATCATCCTATAATTGTCATGTTCACATTTGGATGGCCAAAAAGGAGAGGAGTAGAAAAATGGAAGTTACATTCCCTTAGGATGGTGGATGCATTTTGATGATAGAAATGACATATTTTCATGCTCATCATCTACACAAGGCTTCACTATTATTTTCTCTAGGGCTTAGAATCTATTTTCCATGTTTTCTTCTCCTTAAATTTTCAACTTTAATACCATGCCTAACATGTCTACCTAATTTTTCTATCCCTAGTACCTGAGAGTAGCCTATTGCAATTTCACTTGGACTTTATATATTTATGAATGGATTTTTTTGCTTGAGTTTTCATACAAATTTAGTATATTTGCTATGTGGATGTTTGATCTTCACGTCCATAATTTTAGATACTTAATTACTTTGAAAAATAATAATTATTGGATGAATTTATATTGAGAAGTTAAGAAATGATGTGAAATTGGGCTTACAACAACAAGGGAGAAAGTCCAGAGATAGTTCATAATCCTCTAATCTACTACTTATATGTTGGAAAGCGGGTTTTTGGATAGATTACACTGTGAAAGTGGGCAATGCAATCTACAAAGCATAACTTAAGAAAATAATAATTACTTCATAAATTTGATAAAATTCAAGTGTACTTTTTATTGTGGTGAAAGTGGTACATCATAGAGATTTCATCCATCTTGATTCACAGCCATGATTTAATCTACTTTATTACTTTTGATTTTTGGTTTAATTCAAATCAAACAATTCAAGTTGGTTTTATTCAGTAGTAGTCTATAGATTTACATCTCCCTGAGTTGGACAACTGGAACTCAAAATATAGTGTTATTAAAATGCATACACTTGCATATTATTCATCCGGATTACATGTGTAAATATGCCATGGAAACATTTATGTAGGTGATAGACACTTCACACACATAATGTCTGCTACTACATTGGCCCTACTAGGATGGTAGTCAATGGTGAAAAAAATTGCTATCAATTCTAGTCATCTATATTGCCTCATATTGAGTTACTTCTGAGTGAAGATATACTTGAAATTTTATATCTATGAAGATCTGACATGACTCATTCCACAAAGTTATGATGCCAAGTCTTCAAGGCATGTACCATTGTTGCCAACTCAAGATCATGTGTGGATAAATTTCTTCATTATTCTTGAGCCATCTAGATGCATAGGATACTACCTTGCCATCCTACATATAAACACACCCATAACCAATTCTAGAAGCATCATTGAACATAACATATCCCTGATCACTTCTCAATAGAATGAGAATGGAGTCATCATGAACCTCTCCTTAAAAGTTTGAAAACTTTGATCACAAGATTCTGTACAAACAAGTCATATCTTTCCTTGTCAAGAATGTAAAAGGCGTCACTAATAAACTAGATTTTCATATGAATCTTGTGCGAGATCCATATAACCCAGGAAATTTTTGATCTTAGTAAGATTTTTAGGATGATTCACTATAGAACGATGTAACACCCCCACTTTTGAGTGTCCCCTAATTCAGGTGGATCTTAAAATTGAGAGACTGTATCTAATTTTTCCAAGATCTACATCTTGCAAATAACAAATAAAAACCAACAATTTCCATTAATTGAACAAAGATATGATAAAATATGTATAATGAGGCTCCTCTAAGGAGTTGCATGAATTTTACATGAGAAACTAACACATATGATAAGAATTAGTAGGGATTATCTAACTAATACTTGTGACCTAGCTTTATCATCTTCAATGTATCCTTTTGAATTTCTACATCTTCATTCTTTATACATTGCAATTACCTAAAATATCGACAAAAAATTCCATGATTCTGTATATCGCTATACTATGTATGTCATGCAACCAAAATGTGCACAAGTATAATAACAACATATAATGATCAAAACCAAATATTTGCACTTATGAAACTTGTATTTTTTATCACATATTATAATCACTACTTGGTATTCCCTCTTAGGGGTAATCATTTTCCATCGTTGAACTTATGTGTATCACCCCTTGATGCGTTTAACCCTGGGTTTAGAGTATTCTAATTTTACTTTATGTGATACTCATACTGGCATATATTGAACTGAACTAAATAAACATCTAACAATTTATTCATCGAATCAATACTTCAAAAACCATATGACAAACCATCTACAATTGATAATGTGAGTACTCATAAGTAACCACATACCTCAATGTAGAACCATGTAGTATATTTCAAGTACTATAAGCACATATCCAAACTTCCAACAACCAGGTACATTCTAGAAAGTCAACATTCAATTTGCATGCATGTATAACCATAAAGTGTCACCATACATTCATAACATACTAATGATACTTAATTTAGGTCCTAAACTAGGGTTTAGGGTTATCTTAAATTTCAATTAGGAATAAGGGTATCAAACCCAGATTCCATTATATCATTATCTCTAAGGGTTAGGAACCCTAACTATATATCAAGTGTAACCCTAAGCATTAGAATAAGCATATTACATTATTGTGAACATCTAGATCATGTTATGTGGATAAGAGTATAACAAGTTATAAGAATACATTTCAAAACCCTAATATTCTTGTGTATAGATCTACTAATTTAAAAACCCTAAAAGATCATCATTATCTTCCGAATGTTTACTAAGACTCATGATCTCATCATTATTCATAATTATCAGATAAAACACAAGACATATTCATATTATTAATAATCAAAACTAAGGTTTACATATAGTAACCATTTTATAATCATGTATTATTATACTTCGGGATCTAAGATCAAATTTAGATCATGAACCCATTTTATTTAGATTCTACTCATTTTTCATGAGAAATATTGTTATATAATTTGACTATATTTGGAGCTAACATCTACTTACTAGAATTATAGCAAGACAAACTTTAATTGACCAATTGAAGATCTCCAAGTCAATAGTTATTATATTATCTAAACCCAAAGTGGGACCAAAACTAGCCAATGGACTAGCGTCAAATAGACCCAAGGCTCAACATGACTATTCTTTTGAGAGATGCCAAATTACTCAATTGTCATTGGTTCTATGAACAGTGAGTCCACGTGCTCGGGGACAGGCTCAAAAAATTGCCCCAACCTTTTCCTTCCTCGAGGTGAGACCTAAACTTATGCATGGGAGAGTCAGATAGACCCTTGACTTCATGCTCTAAGGTGTCAGGGATCCGGGCGAAGGTCCCATGATAAATGCATATTTATCCATTTTATTTACATATTTTGGATATCTTTTTAGGATTAATTTATTGATTATTTTCATAGTTTTAAAATTAATTATCTTAGTTTAGATTTTCTCTCTTAATTGGAGTTCTACTTATATTACTTGAATTTTGTAGGAAAATGATCTAGCTACTCCGAGGATCAAATACCTTGGGATATGATTGCACAATTTCCCATAGTGTATGATTTAAATATATATCTCACACCAAAATTCCATAGCTTTTTCATCCCAAGGTGGAATTTAATGAGCAAGTATGCATTGGAAAGGGAATTTATTTATCTACAGAACATGTGACCGAACAAATTTTTTCTCAAAACTACTATGATAGAAATATATAGAAAAGAGATTCAAAGGAGTTGGATGGTCAATTAAAGGAAAGCAATCAACAATTTTCTCTATTTTCCATTAAAGCAAGTAATTAATTTGTCAAAAATTACTCCATTAACCAGATCTAAAAAGTTCTAGCCGTCGCCAGTAGAAGCCATTTCTAGGGCATTCAACCCTAACCCCCTCCTATAAAAGGAGAGAGACTCCAAAGCAAATGGCATATCTTCTTCTATCATATCTTATATCACTTCTTCTTTGTATTTTCTTATAATTTTATGTTCGAGTAATTTCTCTTCTGTAGCATGGGGAGTAGCCCCATAGCCCATTTTTATTCAATACAATTGACTCTCTTATTCCAATGAAATAATGTTTTCCCTTTGTTCTACTTGATTGTTGGATGAACTTGTATACTCTTGTTGGGTGATGTAATCACGTATCCTTACAAGAATGAACCCATAATCTCTCAATTGCGATTATTATCCTTTTTTCGTCTAATCTCATATTTCTTATAGACCATAGTGATGCGATCACCTGATCCATGGGTTTGAACTTTGGATAGATATCACATGATTCTTGATGAGATCTTGGATATTAGCATGTTGGACGGTTGGGCGGGATCTACAAATGCTGGGATCAATGAGTTTGTAGGAAGTCTAGCCCTTGTGAGATTGTCTGAAAGGACACAAATCTACATGGTCATAATTTGATCATTGTAGCTTAGGAGTTGATTTATTGAATAAAGATGTGTTTTTTTTGTGGTGACCCTCCGGACCCCTAGTTCTTTCCATCTTGATTATTTAATTTTTTATTTCAGTACCTTTAATTCTATTTGTATCATAATCAACTCTCAAATCTGGACTTCTATTTGTTGTTCTTACAATTGGATCTGCACTCAACAACCCTCATTTTTCATCTCTTGGTACTAATACCTTTATATACTAAAGTTGATTTGATGCTTGCATCAATTTAACAACCTAATAGTAGTTAAAACACCATGACTTTTCCTAGTGATTTGTTGTGTGTGCAATGACATGCATCAAATTTAGTGCTGTTTTCGGGGATGACACATTTTGTTTTTAGATTCTGGTCATTTGTATATATATGATTTCCTTCCATAATTATATTTTGCTTACATAATTTTTAGTTTGTTTCATATTTTTAATCGTGTTCATAATTATTGAGTTTGTATAACTTTTAGACTTATTCTATAACTTTATTGCTTCTTTCCTTTTGCCTACTGAGTCCCATTCTGATAATGTATCTCCTCTTTCTATCGAGTTTCATTCCTCTAGTATTTCTTTCTAGTTTGTTTATAATTTTTAATCATGTTCCATAATTGTTCTTTCTTGTATTTTTATAATTTACTTTCCTACTAAGACCCATTCCAATAGTATATCTCCTTCTTTTACTGAGTTTTCATTCTGGTAGTACTGCTTTCTAGTTTGTTTTATAATTTATGTTATTCACATTTTTTTCTAGTTTATCTTTGTTATTTTTAGTATTTTTTGTAATTTCTAGCTAAACCCTTGTCTTATTTTAGTTTCTTTTCATAACTTTTTATTTATTTTGATTTAAATCCTTCTCCCTTCTTCCTTTTTGTAAATTAATTCTCTTAAAAAATCTTTTCAAATGGAGTGGCCGAGACATTATGGTTCACAATGTCTATTTTGTGGTTATTACAACCATACATCACTAGATTATCCTAATGTGTCCCCTGACTATGGCATAACCTTGTATGATCCTAAGTCTTCCTATTCTGGTGGGCATGATGTAATTTCTAACTCACAATTTCTCAAGGGTGATTATAAGGACCCATGCTACCTTTATTCATATTTTGATGAGGAGTGTTATGACCAACAAGATCATGGGGGTATGACCAATAAAACCTTGGGCGATATGAACCTATTTGTGAAACCCGATATATGCCTCAACAAGGAGAATGACTTAGGGCCCTAGAAAGGTTAGTAGTAGAACAACATGCAACACTGGACACCTAACAAGCCTTGCTATCTACTTTTCTAAAAGTCTAATCAAAGAATCTAGATTTCCCCAATGTGTCCCCTCATATTGTGGTGGCAACTTATAATGTTGAGTCTTCCCACTAAGATGGATGTAATGTAAATTGCAATCCACAATCTTCTGGAGACAATTATGAAGAACAATGCTACACATATCAAGATGAGGGATTCAATAACCAAGAATGTTACGAGGGGTATGATGAGGGAAACCAACCAAAATTCGAGGTGTATGAACCTATTTGTGAAAACCAATATACACCTCAACAAGAGGAGAGGATTAGAGCCCTAGAAAAAATAGTAGCACAACAACAAGAAATAATAGAAAATTGAAAATCCTTTTAGCTACTTTACTAGAGCCCAAGCAATGAGAGCCCCAGAGAAGTTAGAGCAACCTAAGATGTTTTTTTTGACAACGATGATGATCCCATGTTTCTGTCATTTATGTCAGATCCCACTAAGATAGCACTGACCAAGGAGTGGCAATCTTTGTATGATGAGGAAGTTGGTATCTTGACCCTTCTGCTAGAGGTTTATTACTTGAGTATGAAAAGTCGAAGTAGAAGAGTTGTCCTTATTCAGAAGATCCAACAATTCTTCCTATCAATGACATAAATCTAGGTGTTATCAATGACCAACCTGCTTTGGTTGAATCTATCCTAGATAATAATCCACCACCCTCCACTGGTAAAAAAATTCCTCACACTCTATTACAATCACATCCTATTTCACATATGACTGGCCTAGAAAGGGAGACACCACCATTAGAAGAAGTCAACATTCCCCCACTCTTTTATTGCAAAAATGTTATTCCCACTTTTGTTCCTCCTGAACCCTTGAGAACATCTTGCATAGAGGAACTTGAGCGACATGCTATATCAACAAGGAAACCTATTAATCCCACCAACCACTATGTTGATTACATGATTTTTTAGGAAAAGAATATTTATAATGTTGATTTCATTGAACTTATTCCTTTCATATATCAATACCACTTCTCCTATGTGAAAATATAGGTGATGAGGGAAAACCTGAGCCAAATCCTCCCCCTGGTCATGCACATGAAACACTATATGTGTTAACGGATAGGCACCCACCAATCTTCGACAATCCACATTCATCACTTCATTCACCATTTGAAGGACGATATGTGGATCCTATTTTAGGGACTTAGAGGTGAAAGGAATATGAAAGCCCTTTAGAGCTTCCATGACCACCCAACCTGTAACGACCCCACCCCTCGACAACTCCCAATTAAAGAAGCCCAAGAACCTAAAGCCATTATCCCAAAACATGATCATATGGTTTTGCAAATAATATTTTTTTAATAAATTCTACCACAACTAAGCTTAAAATTTGATAAATTTTTTCTTTTCACATACCTTTCAAAAGTAGGATTTTAGGATTTTACTCATAGAAAGAACTAACTATAATCATCTGAACATTATTTTGCCTTGTTCTTTCTCAATGTCAACTTTTATTGAACATTCACTTTTCATAAATGTAACTACATATTTCCCTAAAACACTGAAAAACAAAACGTAAATAGTATAATGGATTATACTGGTATGTGGGGGAAACCAAAAGTTTGCATCTAGTTGTAACAACATATCACAACCACATTATTGTCTAACATATCAAACTTTACATCCTAAACATAACTACTCAATCTTGAGATATCCAAACCTCCATGCTATCCCTACAATGGACATGGATGCTACCTTTCTCATATGGTAGATCCCAAATATCCCCTTTTGATCCTACCCCAAAGGTAGACCAAGACATAGAGTTGTATAGTTGTATGATCCTACCAAAAGGTAGACCACACATCGACTCATGATAACCTGATGATCCTATCACAAGGGTAGACCAATACCTACATCATCAATTCCTCACATATACTCAAAGATACAGTGGAGGACTAAGATTTGAGATAGTCATGCATATATTTATGGTGATAGCCATAGTTACTTTAAAGTTGCAAGAATTAAAGTTCATCCAGACAGTTAATTTCAAGCAACCGATAAAACCTTGGAAATTGCCGTGAAACTAGAGCAATTAGCCATAAGAGTAACCACATACCTTGATCAGAAGTCTAGATGTACAAGAACGAGCAAGCAATCAACCAATCAACCAAGCCAGTTACCTTGAAAGTTAATGTAATACACCCTTGTATTATTAATTTATCCAAATAAACATTAATACTGACGTGGGTCCCAAGTTAGGGTTTCTAGGTCAACATTAGGGTTTAATTAGGGTTTTGGCTTCCCAAATCCTAATTTCCACTTTTCATGCTTTATTAGGTTACAAACCCTAATTCTTCATTAGATACACCTTTTATTTCATGGAAACCCTGGTTTATCAAATTAACTCAAATAACTTCCAACTTTCTCTTTTAATGCATAAAAGATCAATCTTTGATCAACAATAACAATTGGACATTTTGAGATCATCAATTCTAAAAAATTAGGGTTCTAGTTTATTTAACCCATTAGATATAACATATTTAGATATTATTAAAACTAGAAGCATATTTAGGCTATAACCATATTTTTATTGCATTCCTTGCATTCTCCAGATCAATTTTCACATATGACTTATAGCAATCCGAGTTACAAATCATTTTTCTATGATTATTTCAAGATTAAACAGAAAAGCACCGATTGGGGCATGCCACATCAATAATTGGTTCCATCACACAGATTATCTACATGGCATGCGTGATCCAATTATCTCACACCCTGTTGGTGCCACATGCTCACTCAGATAGGGTGAGATAGGAAAACAAAAAGGCACAAATAGCCCTTACCTACTAGCAAAGCGTTGAGGGTAGATTAGGGATTTCACTATGTCCCCTTCTTCTCCATCAGGAAGCTGGCACCCTCCTTACTTGCCTTTGTGAAAGGCAGTCAACCTCTAAGTTGACCCTAGATCCTCGAGTTTTGGCAACACAATTGTTGTTGCTGTTGTTTCCGCCCAGGCTCTTTGGAGCCGTTTAACCCATTTGCGGTTGAATATGCTGACTGTTGTGGCACAACCGCAAGTGAGTCAGTGGAGAGGAGGGTCATACAGAGGAACTAGTGGTGTGACAATGCTGGGGACAAATTGAGGACAGATACGAGTCCCCAATGTTTGGTTGGGGTTTTGCAATAGCCTGATCGATTCTCAAGGAGACTATCCTGCCTTATATAGCCATTGCTAGTAGGACAACCCCCTGTAGAGTCTGACTCTAACAAACTTTTGGGGAAAGTCTTATCTCTCCACCATGATGGTGAAACCAGGGATCAATGAGTTTGGTTTCCTTCCATAAAACTAGAGGGGGTGGTTTCGAGAGGTTTTGTAGACCAGAGTGAGAGATAGAGATTCGGAACGGGTTGACTTTACTATAGCCAAGTTTCCATCTTAAGATGGAGAAAGGAGACCAATTCTTGTCCATCAGATTCATGATCCAAGGGCCTGTATTGAGTGTGACATTATATAGGCGGATCCCTTGATTCCTATTTTGATTTTTTGTGACATTTAATGCATATTTTTCTCAACTCAACACTTTAGGGAAACCTATAAAATCCATATCTCTCATATCATTCACCCTTTTAATATAAAATTTTAAGGGTAAGTATTTAATTACTTAACCTACTTGGGTGTAAAGATTGGAACCAAAACTCAAAATAAAAAAAATACTTTTCTTCATTTGCAAGCCATGCACTCTTAAGGCATGTATTATTCATTAAAACACATATTTTCACTTTCTTTTCTATTCTATTTTCTTCATTTTGATTCTTTTATTATTAAAAAAATTATGGAACCAAATACTAATCAATAATGGTCATCCGTAACACTTTCCAGAGAATTCGACATAATTCTCACATATGCACACAATTATCCCTTTATATTTTTCCCTTTTATTTATTATGGAATTTCTTTTATCTCTTTTCCCTTTTATCATTATTGGACTTATCCAATCAGTATGAACCACGAAATCATGCATCCAAGGAAAATATTACAACTGAATTCATTCTTTGAAAACAAACCATACAATTTTCCATTCAATGCCTTTTTATTTGAAACATTGCATTTCAATCCTTACAGGAAAAATTGAGGTTATAACGAACTTCCCCCCTTATAGGAATTTCTTCCTCAAAATCCAACCAATCATACAAATAATTCAGGGTAAGACTTTTCCATGTCCATCTTCAGATCTCATGTTGCTTCATCGTCTCCATGGTGCTTCCAAAGAACCTTTACCATCTCTATCTTTTTTTTTGCTCCTGAGCTCTTTCACCTTGGTATTCAATACCCTCATAGGTGATTCTGGGTATGTCAACCTCCTTTGGAGTTCAATATGTTCAATGCTCAACACATGATCGGGGTCCTTCACATAGTTCTTTATGTTGGACACTTGGAATACGTCATGCATGCGACTATACGGGGTAAGGCCAAATGATAAGTAGCTTCACCAATCTGTTCCAAAATCTCAAACAGTCCCACGCATCAAGGACTCATCTTTCATCTGTTCTTAGATATAGCTTGGAGGAGCTGGATTTTTAGAAAAACATGCTCATAATAGTGAGGTGCAAGTCAGTCTGCTTCACATCAACATATGACTGTAGTTCCTCTGACCTCAACAAGGTCCTTTCATTGACATCATCCCAATGAAGCAGTGATCGACATGACCTCCCATAAAGAGCTTCATACAGAGGCATCCCGATACTGGCCTGGTAGCTGTTACTATAAGAAAACTCAGTTAAGGGCAGGTACTGCTCTCGTGATCCACCCCAATTGAGCACACATGCTTTCAACAAATCTTCTAATGTCTGGATTGTTGTTTTGGACTGCCCATCATTCTGGGGGGTGATAAGCTATGCAAAACTTCAATCTAGTACCAAATTATTCATGCACTTCCTTCCACAACTTGGAAGTGAACTTAGGATCACAATAAAAATAAGTGAACTTAGAACAACATGCAATCAAACTATCTCTCTAATATATATTCAACTAGGCCTGTCACCTTGGCAGGGATCCTTAAGGCTAGGAAATGTTCGGACTTGGTAAGGCAATCTACCACAACCCATATTTCATCATGACCTCTCTCGGTCTTGGGGATACCCACCAAAAATTCCATGGTGATCTGCTCCTATTTCCACTCGTGACTTTTAATTGACCGTAGCAATCCACTGGGTCGCTGGTGTTCAGCCTTCACCATCTGACATGTGATACAACTGGCCACATATGCCGCTATGTATCTCTTCATCCTAGGCCATCAAAAGTACCGCTACAATTCCTTAAACATCTTGGTAGTGACAGGGTGTACCGTGTACTTAGAACCATGAGCTTCTTATAAGATATGATTCCTCAAGGGCGAATCTTCAGGTACCCAAATATGACTCTTGTAGCACATTCCAATATCTACTCCTACTGAGAGATGGATCTGAGGTTTCTCTAACAAACCTTTCTTCTTGTTAAGCTCTGGGTTGGCTAACTGGGTAGCTACCAACTCGGTCAACATGTCTAGTTTTATCTAGATGTTAGCCACATAGATCCGGTCTTCTAACGGCTGTAGAGTCCACCTAGGAAAGTCTTCCAGTTCTCTCCACTGGCTAGACAAGACAAGTGCACACATGAGCTGTTTTTTTACTAAGAGCATATACTACAACATTAGCTTTCCCAGGGTGATAGGTGATGGAAAAACCACAATCCTTCATATACTCCACCCATCATCTTTGTATCAAGTTTAGGTCCTTCTGAGTCAGGTCGTACTTCAAGCTCTTGCAGCCTATAGAATACAAATTCCACTATATAATTATATCCTTACTTGAAATCTTAATTTGGTTATTACCTTGCTCACCTCCTCTTCCAAACCATTTATGCCATATCCTCTCATAGGAGTGTGGTAATTCCTCAAATCCTCAATTATCCTAAAAGATTTCAACTCAAGTATTTATTCTTCATATCACTTCTATTCCTAGTATGGCATGCGTCTGTCACATCTCTCACACTCATAACAAGATGAACTAGGCATTTGGCTATAGTCCAAATACAAAGCTCATACCATACCAAGAGTAGAGATGGTGCATCACACATTTCAAATCTAGGTTAAATCATTCTCCACATGACTCAAAACTATGAATACCACCATTCCCTCAATTCCACGTATACACATAGGAAAAACATTTCTCACAATGTTTGGGATTTATCATAACTCCTATTTACAAATCTTAGTCATTTCCTCAAGGACTTTAGGGTAACAATACTTTTAGGGTGATTTACCCTTATGAATCTAGGGAGTGCCTCTCACATTTACCCCTTAGGCCCCATGAACACATGAAGGTGGCCAACCTCCTAACCCATGGGCCTCGAGAAAACATATCCATTACCTCTCGACCCTATGGTCTTATGCATTCGTGGAACAATCAACTCCTACTTCCATTGGTCTCATCCCTACTTGACCTTAGGACTGACTTAGGATTCTATCATGGCTTTATTTATTTCATCACAAATTTTGCTTGTGGTTCCTTTGATGGTATTCAAGCACATTTCATCCTTTAGAATCCTCACTTGAATTTCCATCATCTCTCCAAGAACTCATAGTTTTTCTTATGTCCCTTCATACGAAACATGGAGACCTACCTATCTAGGCCTGGCCCCAGTATATCGGTCACTTCCATAGTGACTTTTCTTCATGTCCCTTAGAGATGGTCATACTTGGGTCTAAAGATTCATGTTCAATCTATGTGCTTCTGTGTTTCATGCACTTAATCTCCCAAGTCCTTTTAAGTGACCCTTAAAGTTACCTCAATTCTTAAACAAATTTTGATACTCACTCCTTTAGGAAGGGTCCTTTCCCAGGACATGAAAAAAACTATCACTTGATAGTACTAAGGGTCACAAAAACTTTCTCAAATCCAAAGTTTACATCATCACATGTAGGCATATATCTTATCATTCCACCCATGCATATGGCTAGCGAGTAGACAACTTATTAAATCATTTCTAAGTTTTCCGTTATGTCGTACTTGTTCGTCATTTCTCATGGTTGGACTGGTTTCATACATACATATGACACCAACTTGTACTAGTGGCGAGTGGCTCATCAAACATATACCTTAGTCCAAGTGGAGTTTCCTTTTAACCTAAAACTTGAGGGGGTGCCATTCAACCTTGTGAGCACTATCTGCACCATATACCACAATTTCCCCTCCTGCGTTTACTCTCATAGAATTAGTCATCTAAACTACATGTCTCATCCGCTCAATCATGTACTGAACCATAACATACTATGCATTTTTCTTTCTGACATTCTCTTCTACATAAACAACCCTTAGAGTCCTACACAAGAACTACCAATATGAGTCTAAGGCTTTACATCATATTTCCATTCCTTACCTCTCTAGGATCTTGGGATTGTCTTTCCCTTACCTAGATGGTAGGTACTCATATCATATATACAACTGTATAAGAAGCCGCCTTTTCTTTTGTAGGGTTTGGTTCCTCTAAAGACATCTAGGGTACGACAAGCCTCTAGAGATCATGCATGAAGAAACTCAGCTCATCCACTCTAGGTAGTCTAGTCTAGGACACATCATACAAAACTTTCTCATGATTTCTCATGTATTGGAGTCTAGGTTCCCAACTTTCTCCTTCTGGGTCTCTGCGATAACCTAGAAATTCGAAATTTGATTTTGACCTCTATTTTATACTTATCTCATGTCATCACCTTTAATTACATATTTGAATACGATTTGATGTATTATTGATAACTCATGAGTGTGTTCAATACCTTGATGACCCTCAATTAGACCCTAATATAGTGTTAAAACATAACACTCATCATAATCCTTTCCTTATATTTTGATTGTATTTTTTGAATAAATATATATAATTGTCCTCATGATCATGGTGTAGAGTTTGTTCTCAAGATTCCAACACACCTTTTCTTGCTCAAATCAAAGCTTGTATGAGAATTTTATGCCCACTCCTCTTTTATTGATTTGAAACCTTATTTTGTGATTTTAAAACCCCCCTTTTTGCATGTTGGGCTAGCCCATCCACATCCCCCTTCTTTTCCACTTATTTCTTTCTTTTTTCTATCCTCTAGCTTGGTCCAGGGTGCTCCAGAGCCATTCGATCTATGTGCCACAGATTCACGCATGATCTAAGGCTTGTGGGTTTGTCCCCCTCATTGCACCCTGAGCTGCACATAAGATCTTTGCTGCTTGGTGTCCCAAGCCTTGACGCTAGTACTTTCCTCCCCTCCTACTCACACAACTTAACTTTTGACCCTTTGAAGTGCTACCACAACCAATGGGACATGAATGAGAGTAGTTGAGAACCTGGCCTCCACCTAGGTTTTCTATGGCCTCCGAACCCTCCCATAAACCCTAAGGAAACCTCCTTGCTTCCATATTCACCTATTTATACCCTCCTAAAGCCCCTCTTGACTGACTCTTACCTCCTTGACCCTTTCAGAAGCACTATCACACTCCATAGCTGCATGTAGTGATGCCTTCGAGCACCTTCACAACTGCTTGCCTGAGCCTAGAGGTTGATGATGACTCGAGGAGCGTTAAATCGAGCCATCCATGGATACGATCATGTCCCACTACTAGTGGCTTGGTTCCTGACTCCCGACTGCACCCATCCACTCTCACCCAATCGCCCCCTCCCGTGACACAATGTGGATGCTAGCTAGCTCTCTCCATCGCTCACGAAGGTAATAGATGAAGAGGAGGTAGCAAACAGCTGACGCCAGCTACCTAACGCAAACTAGAAGGACCTAGGGCTCCTGATCGCAACCCAACATCGAGCCAAATGAGCACACCCCTCTTCTCTTATTGAATGGACTAGACTCTTTCATTGGCCGAGAAGGGTGACCAGCGGCCCAATTCATGGCCCGTCTAGGTATATCTCGCCCTGTTATCCCCCAAAATGCCCTAATCAATGTACAAACTTCAAAATCTTGTATCTTCCTCATCCTTTAACCAAATACCCAAGTGTTATATATTGTTTTGATAAGAAAAACGTCATCTATCTAATGATATTGACATCTATCTCTAATTCCACATGTTTAGTCTTTGATTTGGTGAAAAATGATGTCCTTGTGACCTTATGCTTACTAATCAACCCTAAACATGCACCACTTGTATTTCTAATGATCTTGGACCTTATATTCATGGAAATTAGTAACTCTAGTTCACTTTTACTATGTTGGATGTCTTGGACAATCTAAATGCACCTTAATGGCTATCTTGACCTTCTATGGCTAGCTTTTCTCTAAAATGGCTCTTTATGTGCATGATGCAAGTGGATCATGTATGGAGTCTTGGACTTCATTGCTCATCATGCAATGGTTGAATTTTGAAATTAGTAATTTTCTTAATGTTATGTCCTATGTTTGACTAAGGTCTTATGGCCTTTTTCCAAGATGTAACTCATGTGACCTAAACGACTCACCTTTGTACATTATGATGCCCTTTATGTGATGTTAGTACTTATAAACTTGAATCTTTAATATTTATGGAATGCAGATCCTAAGTGCTCGAACCTATAATATGAGCCTCAATCCAGTCCTCAAAATAGCTTGTAAGACAAGTTTCCTTGTAACATACTCATAAGAAGTCATGACATACATGTGACAAGTAATGTGATGGTAACACATGTGTTAAATGTTGGGCTCTAACCTTGGTAGATCTTGATGCAATGCTATCCATGATATCTTATTGTATTCAAATCAATAAAATCATCATGCTATAGCCCTACATCTTAACTTGTTAAGACTTAATGCTTCATTGACTTGGAATTAATACCCTATTGCATGAAGTAGACCTAATGTGACTAATTATGATCTTGTATAAATAGACCATATAAATCTCAAGTTCCCTAACTCCAAATCAGACCTTACCTCTATCTTGTATCATTTATAATGTGGATGATTTACCTAGACCTAGACCTTAATGTTGTCACTTATGCTATGTTGAATCGATATTTGAACGTTGGGAATTTTAGAAATAATGTTTGATCTAATTGAACCCTGGGACTAGGGGATCATCCACATAACTCATATGATGTTTATCTATCCAACCCTAGTGATTTAAGACACCATGCTTTATCTTTTCCTTGTGAGGTACCCTTGGTTTGGATAATCTCTAGTATTTTACTCAAGAATGTTTAATCTTGTACTCTACTCATAAGGTACACTCACTCTATTGACCCTACTATGGTATTGGCTTGTTTGCATGTCTGCTCATATGAATGCTTGGTTAGTTAATTAATTGATTGAACTACTTGTTCCGTATGATTAGTACGTTCGTTTTGCTTGAAATATGTTGAACAAACCTTGAACATAATTGAACTTGTCCATTATACAAACCTAGTGTACCTGCTCGAATTCTTGGGGCAAGGGCATGAGGCATGAATGAAACAAGGTTAGCTCATTAACTTCGGTCTTCAGGTCCCTCACATTGATAAAAGGGTAGCTAATCTTGAGCATCCTTACAGACCCTTCCAATGGGAAGCTGGTCAATGGCCATAATATGTTGTTAAGTATAATGGAAATGTACATAAAACACACTTTGTATAAAAGAATGTCATTAAGTGTTTTGCGCCTTGTTTTTAAATCTTGCTTATATGATGTTTCTAGACAAGCAACTTTTATAGTATCCTTAAACTGTTTGTTTGCCCTTTCATAGCGTGTTTAATGCTTTAGCATTAATATATGTTTTGTTTATCGATTTTGTAGTTGCCAAATGAAGATCTTCTGCACTCAAGACTCTAAGATCAGAAATGAAACATCAATGGGGTATACTTTTTTATCTAGAAAAGGGTACATATCTTATATCTCCATGTTGGTATCTTGTTATCTCTTGTTGTTACTGCTTTTACATATATACTTCATGTGTGATACATGTGATGAGATCCATTGTAGGGATGGACACCCCGGTCCACTCACCTTTGGCTGTGTATCCATGAGGAGTGTGGACTTATGGTAACAAACAGTTATGTGACAGTCTCACTCTCTCCTGAGTTAACCCTATAACTGGTCCTAGCACTAGAGGTTCCCTCTTTGTAGACAAGGTTGATGCTCCTATAGATGCACCTCGTATACTCTCCTAGCCTACCTCATATAATGAAGTGTATTGTCAAATCTTATGTCCAACTGAGGTCATCATAAACCACATTATCTCCTTACGTAACATGAAGCAGTATGCCTATCTCATACTTGTATCTGAGTGGAAACACACTCATTTGGGTTCCTACCTAGAGGAGTTTAAACTTTTTGGTCACCACTAACCTTCCGATTTAGGGTGTTATCTCTCTCATAGATCCTTTCCCTTTTTAGGGATGACCCACCCTAGGTTGGGTCACCAAGACCAAAAGTTGCACTAGGGGTCATGCAACCACTTATTGTCTATGTATCCGATGCATACTCCAGTCCTCCACATATATCATGCATTCCTAACCTATGTACTTGCATGCATGGACAAACCAAGATATCCAACTTGTTGAGTTCTCTCTTTCTCTATTCACTGCTTAAGGTTTTGGGTTGAGGTTAGGTTGATAACCTGCACTTTAAGTTTTGTGAGTCTCATGACCCACTGGGGTTGTTTTCCCTTACCAGCCCTAGTTCCATCCAAGGTTTACCTTTATAGGGGAGAAACCCATCAAATTTTTTCTCTTTATCATTATGTCCACTTTTATTATTTGGTGGAGGATGCCTTAATCCTTAATGCTCTTGTCCCCCAACTTTGGAGGAGGTGGAGAGAGAGAAAACCTTAAGCACTTAAAGTTTGTCTAGTGAAAGAGGATAAATAAGGGTTGAAAGTAAATGAGAAATCCTAGAGGTATCTTATTTTGAGTAAAATCCTTAGATTTTGACAAGGAAGTCACACAGATTCTGGGAGTCCTCGTAAACTGACTAGTGGGGCAGAGGAAAATCTTGCCAGCCCCTGAATTGTGATCCTTTTCTAGACACCTCCATCTTCGGAAAATCCTCTAATAACTCCCTTGGGTTCTAAAGAATTTGTAAAATTTAATAATTATTAGAGATTATATGGAAAACCAGGCTCGGATACCAAATGTAACAACCCCACCCCTTGACAACCTCCAATTAAAGAAGGCCAAGAAGCTAGAGCCATTAACCCAAAATAGGATCATATGGTTTTGCAAATAATAAAAAATAATTAATAAATTCTACCACAACTAAGCTTAAAACATGATAAAAAATTTCTTTTCACATACCTTTCAAAAGTAGGATTTCAAAACTTTACCCACAGAGGAACTGACTATAATCATCCGAACATTATTTTGCCTTGTTCTTTCACAATGTCACCTTTTATTGAACATTCACTTTTCATAAATGTAACTGCATATTTCCCTAAAACACTGACAAACAAAATGTCGGCCAGTATAACAGATTATACTGTGTGGGGGAAACTAAAAGTTTGCATCTAGTTGTAACAACATATCACAACCAAATTATTGTTTAACAGATCAAACCTTACATCTTAAACATAACTGCTCAATCTTGACATATACAAACCTCCATGTTGTCCCTGCAGTGGACATGGATTCTACCTTTCTCATATGGTAGATCCCAAATAGCCCCTTTTGATCCTACCCCAAAGGTAGACCAAGACATAGAGATGTATAGTCGTATGATCCTACCCAAAGGTAGACTAAACACCAACTCATGATAACCTGATGATCCTACCATAAGGGTACACCAATACCTAGGTCATCAATTCCTCACATATACTGAAAGCTACAGAGAAGGACTAGGATCTGAGCTAGTCATGGATATATTTATGGTGATAGACATAGTCACTTTAAAGTTTCAAGAATTAAAGTTCATCCAAGCAACTAATTTCAAGAAATCGATAAAACCTCAGAAACCGCCGTGAAACTAGAGCGATTAGCCATAAGCATAACCAAATGTCTTGATCAGGAGTCTACATGTCCAAGAAATAGCAAGCAATAAACCAATCAACCAAGCAAATTACCATGAAAGTTAATGTAATACACCCATGTATTATTGCTTTATCCAAATACAATCATTAAGACTGATTTGTGTCCCCTGTTAGGGTTTCTAGGTCAACATTAGGGTTTAATTAGGGTTTTGGCTTCCCAAACCCTAGTTTCCACTTTTCATGCTTTATTAGGTTACAAACCCTAATTCATCATTAAATACACCTTTTATTTCATGGAAACCCTAGTTTATCAAATTAAGGGTTGTTAAACTCAAATAACTTCCAAGTTTCTCTTTTTATGCATAAAAGTTCAATCTTTGATCAACAATAACAATTGATATTTTGAGATAATCAATTCTCAAAAATTAGGGTTCTAGTTTATTTAACACATTAAAGATAACATCTATAGATATTCTTCAAACTAGAAGCATATTTAGGTTTCAAACATATTTTTATTGCATTCGTTGCATTCTCTGGATCAATTTTAATATATGACTTATTGCAATCCGAGTTACAATCATTTTCTATGATTATTTCAAGATTAAATACAAAACACCAATTGGGGCATGCCACATCAATAATTGGTTCCATCGCATAGATTATCTACATGGTATGTGTGAGCCAATGAGCTCATGCCCTGTTGACTCCACACGCCCGCTCATGTAGGGTGAGATAGGAAATAAAAAAGGCCTAAATAGCCCTTGCCTGCTAGAAAAGCATCGAAGATAGGTTAGGGATTTCACTATGTATCCTTCTTCATCAGGAAGTTTGCACCCTCCTTACTTGCCACTGTGAAAGGCAGTAAACCTTTGAGTTGACCTCAAACCCTCGAGAACTGGATGACACAATTGTTGTTGTTGTTGTTTCCGCCCAGGCTCGTGGGAGCCATTTAACCCATCTCTTGTCAAAGATGATGACCGTGGTGGAACAAGTACAAGATGGCCGGTGAATAGGAGGGTCATACAGGGGAACTGGTGGCATGAAGATGTTGGGGAGGAATTGAGGGCAAAGAGGAGTCCCTAGGGTTCGTTTGGGGTTTTGCAATAGCTGGATCGCTTCTCAGGGAGACTATCCCGCCTTATATAGCCATTGCTAGTTGACCATCCCCCTGTAGAGTCTAACTCTAGTAAACTTTTGGGGAAAGTCTTATCTACCCACCATGATGGCAAAACCAGGGCTCAATGAGTTTGGTTTCCTTTCACAAAACTAGAGGGAGTGGTTTCGAGAGGTTTCGTAGACCAGAGTGAGATATATAGATTCAGAAGGGTTAGCTTTAATGTAGCTAAGTTTGCATCTTAACCTGGAGGAAGGAGACAAGTTCCCATCCACCAGATTCATGATCCAAGGGTCTGTATTAAGCATGACATTAAATGGCCCGAGCCCTTGATTCCTATTTCGATTTTTTGTGACATTTAATGCACATTTCTCTCAATTTAACACTTTAGGGAAAACTATAAACTCCATATCTATCAAACCAATCACCCTTTTAATCTCAAATTTTAAGGGTAAGTCTTTAATGACTTAATCTACTTGTGTGCGAAGATTGGAACCAAAACTCGAAAGAAAAAGGGACATTTCTTCATATGAAAGTCATGCACTCTTAAGACATGTATTATTCATTAAAACACACATTTTCTCTTTCTTTTCTATTCTATTGTCTTCATTTTGATTTTTTTCTTATTAAAGACATTTTAGAACCGAACACTAATCAGTAGTTGTCATCCATAACACTTTCTAGATAATTCCACATAATTCTCACATATGTACACAATTATCCCTTTATTTCTTTTTTTTCTTTTATTTATCATGGGATTTCTTTTATCTCTTTCCCTTTTATCATTATTGGACTTATCCAATCAGTATGAACCACAAAATTATGCATATGAGGAAAATATTGCAATTGAATTCATTCTTTGAAAATAAACCATACAATTTTCCATTCAACACCTTTTTATTTGAACAGTTGCATTTCAATCCATACATGCAAAATTGAGGCTATAACACAACCGTTGGATGCACTATGAAGCTCCATTGATCAAGGTCCCATCCCTCATAGATATTCAATTTAGTTGGTCATTCTTCGAGCTACCAAGTTTCCCTGGTGACCTTTTCCCATCTCTTCCCTCCATCCTGGATTTAAGTTTAAATCGGGACGACAAAAAATTTAAGTCTAGAGTGGAGGTGGGTGGTATGTACTCATTTCACCCACTTTATCTTAAAATTCTTGCAATTTCCTTTATGTTATACAGTTTAGCTTCAATTCTTTTCAATTTTTTTTCTTTAGTTTTGGCCTTTATCTAGTTGTCTATGATGATATGCATATTTATCAATATATCCCTTGAATGATACAACTTCTTTTATAACATAATTTATAAAATCTTCCAATGATAGAAAGTATCATGTCAAATAGGATCTTAATTAATACCAATCCTTTGAAAAGATGACAAGGCATAGAGAAATAATTTAAGTAGAAAATAATGCTTCCTTATATGGAGTTATAGATTAATTTGAAAATTTCTTGATTTTACATAACTCAGAATTAATTGACCCAATGTATGATACTCCCAATGAGCTTAAATTCAGAAAAATGAGTCGCACAAAGAACAACATTTTTATACACTTCTTCTATCGTCTTCTTATCTCTCCATCCAAAAAATAATATAAAAGGTCAAAGTGCCAAAACCCTAAGTTTAGGGTGGCACCCTCCCCCTTCTCCTCCATCTTTTACTTCTTCCATACCCTCATAAATTTAATAGGGTCATACCATCACGAAAAATGCCAAAAAAGTACACCAAAATATATAGTCAATGTAACTACAAGCAAATAAATAAAAAAGTCTCAAGTCAAATAGAGGAGAGAGTGTTCCATCCATACCTCCCTTCACTCTATTTTATAGCCAAGAGAAATACATGAACTCCAACCAATCAAAATAAACCTTATTCTTATGCAATGACTTGTGAGAATATGCGGGAGTATAAGTACAAAGGGAATATGAAATTTGTTTTATTGTAGGTTTTGAAATGGAACCAAGTTACAAAATAGTATTAAAGTAAGGAGTATACAAATTGTTTTATGTGAATCCACAAAGTCAAGGTTGCTTGACCATATAAGGTGGAAGGAATCAAGTGGTGTTATGAGAGTGAGGATGACATGATAAAAGTATTATGTGACACTACTTTTGATTCATTGTTGCTCGAGGATGAGCAAAGTTTAAGTTTGGGATAGTTGATAAATGCATATTTATCCATTTTATTTACATCTTTTGGATATCTCTTTAGGACTATTTTGTTGATTATTTTCCTAGTTTTAGAATTAATGGTCTTAATTTAAATTTTAGTCATAATTGACGTTTTAATTATGTTAACATGGATTTTGTAGGAAAATGGCCCAGTCACTCCAAATATCAAATACTCTTGGGATGTGATTGCACAATTTCCCGCAATGTCTGATTTAAGTATATACCCTGCACTAAAATTGCCATAACGTTTGCATCCCAAGGTGGAAATTAGTGAGCCAGTATGCATTGGAAAGGAAATTTAATTATCTATTGGAAAAGAATATGTTCAGACCATTATTGAACTTATAACAAGCCAAATTATTCACTCAAAACTAATATTATGGAAATCTACAAAAAAGAGAGTCAAAGGAGTTGAGTGGTCAATAAAAGGAAGGAAATCAACAATTTTCTCTATGGTCTATTAAAACAAGAAACTAATTTGTTAAAGATACTCCATTGACTGGATCTAGAAACTTCTAGCAACTACCAGTAGCAGCCATTTTTATGGCATTATCCCTCACCCCCTCCTATAAAAGGAGAGAGACTCCAAAGAAAAGGACACCTCTTCTTCTATCATATCTCACATCACTTCTTCTTAGGATTTTCTTATAATATTATGTTCGAGTAATTTCTCTTTTGGGGCATGGGGAGTAGCCCTATAGCCCATTTTTATTCAAAACAATTGACTCTCTTATTTTGATGAAGGAATGTTTTCTCTCTGTTTCTGGTTGATTGTTGGATGAACTGGTATACTCTTGTGGGGTGATCTAGTCTCCGATACCCACAACAATGAACCCATGACCCCTTAGTTGTGATTATTATATTTTTCCCTTCTAATCTCATATTTGTTATAAACTATGGTGATATGATCACCTGATCTATGGATTTGAATGATAGATAGAAATCACATGTTTCTTGAGGAGATCTTGGATAGTAGCATGCTGGACAGTTGGGTGAGGATACACAAATGTCGGGATCAACGGGTTTGTGGGAAGTCTAGTCCTTATGAGATATTTCAAAAGGACACAAATCCACTTGGTCCTAATTTGATCATTGAAGATTAAGAGTTTATTTATTGAATAAATATGTTGTTTTTAGTGGTGACCCTCTGGATCCCTAGTTCTTTCCATCTTGATTAGTTAATTTTTATTTCCATACTTTTAATTCTGTTCGTAGCATAATCAACTCTCAAAATCTAGATTTTTATTTCTTATTCTCGTAGTTGGATGTGAATCTCAACCATCCTCTTTTTTCGTCTCTTGGGATTGATGCTTTCTATACTAAAGTCCATTTGGTGCTAGCATCAAGTTAACAACCCGACAGAAGGTCTAGGGCTTTTCCTAGTGATTTGTTGTGCATGCAAAGGCACACATAAAATTTGGCACCTATTCTGGGGACGACACATGTTTTTTTCTTCTTCTGAATATGCTCGTTTTTATGTATAGGATTTTCTTTCATAATTATAGTTTTATTTCACAATTTTTAGTTTGTTTCATAATTTTATTCTTGTTTATAATTTATTGAGATTGTATAACTTTTAGACTTGTTCTATAATTTTGTTCCTTCTTTCTTTTTGCCTAATGAGTCCCATTCCAATAGTGTATCACCTCTTTTTACCGAGTTCCATTCCAGTAGTACCACTTTCTAGTTTATTTTTAAAATTTTAATCTTGTTCCATAACATTCTTTCTTATATTTTTTTTGTAATATATTTTCCTACCGAGACCCATATCGGTAGTGTATCTCCTCCTTCTACTGAGTTTTTATTTCAGTAGTATTGATTTCTAGTTTGTCTTATAATATATCTTGTTTCTACTTTTTTCTAATTTATCTTTGTAATTTTTAGTTTTTTTTGTAATTTCTAGCTAACCCCTTATCTTGTTTTTGTTTCTTTTCATATTTTTTTGTTTCTTCTGATTTAACTTCTTCTACCTTCTTCCTTTTTGTAAGTTAGTTCTCTTAAAAAAGAGAATTATTTCAATTGGAGTGGTTGACATATTATGATTCACAATGTCAATTGTGTGGTTATTACAACCATACATCACTAGATTGTCCTAATCTGTCCCATAATTGTGGTAACACCTTATATGATCCTGAGTTTTCTCATCCTACTGGGTGTGATGTAAATTCTAACCCACAATTTCCAAGGAAAGTTATAAGGAACCATGCTAACTTCATTCATATTCCGATGAGGGGTGCTACGACTAACAAGATTATGGGTGGGGGATATGACCAACAAAACCTTGGGGGATATGAACCTATTTGTGAACCCCAATATACCCCTCAAGAAGAAATGACTTAGGACCCTGGAAAGGATAGTAAAAGAATGACATGCAACACTAGACACCCAAAACGATTTAATAGCTTCTTTTGTTGAAATCCAATCAAAGAATATAGATTTCCCAAATGTGTACCCTCATATTGTGGCATCTTGTAATGTCGAGTCTTTCCACAAAGATGGATGTGATGTAAATTACAATCCACAATCATCAGGGGACTATTATGAGGAACAATGTTATACATATTGGGATGGGGGATTCAATAATCAAGAATGTTACAAGGGGTATGTGAGGGTAACTGACCAAATTTCAAGGTGTATGAACCTATTTGTGAAAACCAACATACACCTCAACAAGAGGAACAAATTAGAGCCCTAGATAAAATAGTAGCAGTGTGATAAGAAATAATAGAAAATTGAAAATCCTTGTTAGCTACTTTACTAGAGGCGCAATCAATGTGACCCCTAGAGAAGTTAGAGAAGCCTAGATGTTTTTTCCCGATGACAATGATGATGATCCCATGTTTACATCATTTATGTCAGATCTCACTAAGATAGCACTGACCAAGGAGTGAAAATCTTTGTACGATGATGACGTTGGTATCCTGACCCTTCCTTCAGAGGCTTTATTACTTGAGTATGAAAAGTCAAAGCATGAGAGTGGTCCTTATTCTGAATCTCTAACAATTCTTTGTATCAATGATATAAATACATGTGCTATCAATGACCAATCTGCTTTGGTTGAATCCATCCTAGATAATGAGATAACACCCTCCAATGATAGAACAATTCCTCACACTTTGTCACAACCACATCCTATTTCACATATGGCTTGTCTAGAAAGAGAGACACTACCCTTAGAAGAAGTCTACATGCCCCCACTCTTTGACTATAAAAATGTATACACTTGCTGAGCTTGGCATAAAGCTTGTGTTTCATCAACAACAATGAATTTGTATGGAGGTGTTTGTCATGTTGTTATGCATCCCTAGAGTATATTAGTATGTCATCAATGAACACCACATGAATTGATACAGATATGGCCTAAACACTCTATTTATCTTTCCCATTAAAGTTGTAGGGGAATTTGTCAATCCAAGATACATGCCTACGGAATCATAGTTCCCATATCTTGTTCAGAAACCTAACTTGGGTACATTTGATGCCTTTATTGTTAGTTCATGATAACTAACCCTAAGATCCATATTTGATAAGACTATTTCTCCATGTAACTAATAAAATAGATCATTGATCCTAGGTAAAGGATACCTTTTCTTGATGGTGATCTCATACATCTCTTTCTAGTATAAGTCTGACCGAATAGTACTATCCTTCTTCTTAAAAAAATCACTGGATCTCTCTAAGGTGATGAAGGAGGTTGGATGGAACCCTTATGCAAAAACTTCTTCAAATGAGTTTTTAGTTTATTCAACTCTATTAGTGCCATCAAATAGGCTGGTTATGATATGGGGTGATACTAGGTAAGATTTGAACTCAAGTTCCTGCTCTAGAGGTAACCCTATAATCTCATTTAAAAGACATCTATCCCACAATACTAGAACACCTTATATACTTATTTTCACCTTTTCTTCCTTCACATGTATCACATGTGGTAAAAGGCTTCACACCCTTTCATCAATATCTTATCATCTACGACAATTGATACTAAACATCTATGCATTACTACCATGTATCCAATGAAAACATAGAAAAATACACCTTGATGAAAGATACTCTTTCTTCTGGCATCCTAATAGGACACATACGTCTCAAGGAAATCCATACCCAAGATAGATGAAAGGATTTGATATCTAAGGGCATGATCTCAACTGCTATATTGTACCCTTTAAAACTAAAAAAATCATGGATGCACACACATTAAAAATCATCATTCTCTTAACAATAATATTAATATATAATTTCTTATGTTAAATTATGAGTTAATACTTTAAACTACTAACTAGTGATCACTGTATAAAAGAGAGCATGACACCGTGTCCAAATAAATTGTAGCTTATATGTTGTTAAAGAGAAGCAATTTACTTGTCATATCTTTAAACATGAATACTCTTTAGATGATGTTAAAGAAAAGAAGCATCATGTATTTCTCCCATGCCACATTGTCCTTCCTATCAATTGTTGTTTGTTGTTACTAGCTACTTCATCTATAGAGTGAGATTCCAATGAAGAACCCACTCCTTTATCCGGAGCAACCTTTGTAGAGTCTGGGATTACAACAATGAACTATGTGTTGGGGCATGCTTAAACTTAGGAAAATTCCTATCTAAGTGTCTTATATGCTTAAAGTAGAGGCATCCTTGTAAATCTATTGGCCAATAATGACTAGGTTGTGTCTTGCCACAAGTATTACGTACCAATGTCTCCTACCTTTATAGACCTATTACTATGTTGATGAACCCTAAAGACCTTTTATAATGAATTCCATATGAGTGATAAATTCCACCTACTAGGGTTGGATCTTCGCCTACCATGGGAAGATATAACATCATCCATATCAATGCCTACAAAAACATACAATCCCCTACCTACCTTGGAAAATAATTCTACTCCAATGTATTTGAAACTACTCTACCCTCCTCTACTAAATTCTTCAAATCTCTTTCCATCCTTAGACTAACATGTATCATTGAATAACTCTTCAATGTGTCTTGCAATATTAAGAAAATCTCCAACATTTTCTCTATCCATTCTAGTGATCACTGACCCACTTTTTCTTATCTATAAATTCAAACCTACCTCAAACCTCATGCACTTCTATGTCATTAACAATAAGTTGTGGTGATAAGTTGACTAAATAGGTGAAATGAGCCTCATACTCACCCACTATCATGCTTTATTGTATAATTATATTCAATAGTCTAATCTTACTACTTAGAAAAGTGGGAGGAAAGACTAAAGTGAAACTAATTCACAAAATCACACTCCAAGTCATCACTGTATACCTCCTCCTCGTCCACTCCACTTCATCATAAATCAACATATCCTTTCAAAAAGTAGATGGCATGATTATTTGTTGGCCTCTATAACTCCATGTGTCAAAAAAACATTCTCCAAAATTTTCACCCAATCATCCAAAACTGGGTCAATAATACCAGAGAACTTAGTTCCACCAAAATTATTCACAATATCATATAAACTCATCAAGTCCTTATTATAAGATGAATTTTTTTATCCATATTGTACTTATACTTTACCTCTAAATATACATGACACATCCCTTTTGCATTTCCCCCATAATCTCTACCCTGAACCAGTAGCTAAGGGTCAATGACATAATGGATCTCATCCTATTCTTTTCCATGTCCTCCCTTCACCATTTTAATATCCATAATAGAAAAAACATATTAATACCATAATTGGTTGTGGATTAGAATGGAACCAAAAATGTGGCTCACAATCTAACCACTCACACATGTGGCTAACTTATATGATTATAGCATTTAAATCTCATAAGAAACTAATGGAATTTATTTTTATGAACCATTTTGGATTCATACCATAAAATAGGAAGTAAGAACTTAACATTATGGCACCACCAAGACAACCAACCAATCAATCATACATAGAGATAACAAGTTTTACTAAAGAGAGCTAACGGAAAAGTGTTTTGGCCTAATAATATGAGTTGGTTAAGACTATGATCTCTAACTATGTATTGCAATATTGAAGGATGCTAGTTAAAATCAATTATGAAGGATGCAACATGTGCAACAATTAAAATTTTTTGATCTACTAATCTAGACAATGATATATCTCAAAGACAAGCTCATAATTTGTTAACACCCTCTCCTCTCTTTTATGAGTTAAAATAGGCATATTCCCGAAGGTGGGACATCAATTGATTGCAAATGTTTTAGGATGTGAACTTATTTTCACAGAGTTTTCTTTTGATAAAAATATAACCACTCATTTACAATCAATCATCCATAGATTGCATGCCATATTTACTAGATAACTGCATTAGAAAGAGGAAAACATTATTGTCCTATTGACCTCTTACCAACTCTTACCGAATCCTAAGATGTAATATTAGAGTTGATCATACCCAAAATCACTATTTAGAGTCTAATCTATTAAGGTGAGATTAGAAAAACCATTCTCTTTTAATCACAAATTGTAAAACATCTTGAAATCTTACTAAACAACACCTATTTGTGCTTCTGAACTAAATTTCTAACAACTTCGTTTGACTTATACATTATAATAGAAATATAATAATATATATTTTTGGCCTTTATTATACATTACATAAAAGTTTATACAAATTTGCTCACATTTGTAGGACCCGAGGAAGGATAAGAGACCTACTTCTATCTATCTAACCCTTTCTAGAAAATTTTACAAACTACTCCCGTTGGAAACTACTTTTGAATCTTCTTTTTATTGATTACCTACACTTGAAACATTGTTTTAGTAGTGTGTGAATCAATGTGTGAAAGTCACTAAGTATCTAGGATAGTCTAGATATGTTGATTATTATAATTACATTCAAGGAAATACAAATATGTCAGTGAAAAATTCTATATCATACAACTTGGCAGGTGCATCAGTAATAACTATAGATTTATTAAAATATGTACAAGTATTAAAATCTCGTTCTTATTTTATCATGACCTACAATTGCATGAAGTGTACCACAACATGTAAAAGTATCAAAACAAGCTAGGATCTCATCACATAAGACTTGGAGTAAACTTGTGACTCTAAATCTGATAAACTATTTCCCCGACCTACAACGAGGCTCACCACATATGAACTCAATGTCTATATCATTTGGTAAATAAAATGTAATCATCATATAAATATGGATACTCAATTGAAGAGTCAAATAACTAGGTTTATATACCTATATCATCATTCCAAAAGGTCTGACACACTGAGTAATAGATGAGTAACTGAGTTGTAATGGGTACCAATGGAAATGTTGGATATCACACTATATCAAGGAGACTGTACTCATCAGGTTTAGTCCCTATACCCCACAGGTACACTCTTTCTACATCATCTTAGAATATACTAGTAGGTATGCATTTCTAGTCCTTTGCAATGCACACACAATGATGGATTCTATGGTGTATATGGAAATCTAATTGATCATTCTTCTATCGTACATAAATTAGCTTATTTTTGCATTTAATTCATTCATTCTCATTTTACATGAACTAAAATAAAACTAACTATTAAGATTCTATATTGTAAAATTTCTTGAATTAATCCTTTGAGCATATAAAAATCAATAGCATACATCATTACATTCATTGTCTTGAATTCATAACTAGAATAAGTAAGCAATTTACTCACCTTTTATATCATATACAAAATTGTTGTAAATCTAGGGAAAACCACATATGCTAGTCTCTCTAAGTTTTTATATATCATAATTCCATATAACTTGCATTGAAGCACTCTATATCGAAAATGTCCAAATTCATCAATTTCCTATTTAGTTTGTTCCTTCACATATTTGAAATATAAAATTTAGCCTATTAAGCCAAGGGTAGGAAAACATGGAAAACAATGTATGTACTTCTTTAGATTTTTATGTGATTTATGTAAAATCATGTTTATATGATGATTTTCCATTCACCCATACCGTGAATCTTGCTGCTAAGATAGTATATTGACCTACTCATCTCAAATCTAGGTGAAAATTCCTAATCTTGCCTTTACTAGTCACTTTTTGCTCAATATATATGTACGTGAGACCTAGTAGAGGAAGGAGAAGAGGGGAAAGAGAGAATAGAACCACATTTCATCTCATTGAACTGATTTTACCCAAGAAAAAAGGGAGACAAAGGAAGAATAAATGACTAAAACAATTTACCTTGATGAATCTAACTAGGCTTTTTTTATCATGTTGCTCTTTAGATTCTTCCCTTTTTCTCCATACGGTCACCCTCATGATCATCAAAACTTATGTTTTAGGGTTTGGATTGTTGTCCACTAAAAAAAATAAAAAATTCTATTAAAATATCCCTTCATATGATCTATATATGGAAAAAGTTCTAAAAAGCATCAAACTCACAATTTAGGGCAAAATACATGTAAAGGTTATACTTATTAGCTGTAAGTCAGTAACATGACCATATTTATTGTTATGACAACAAGTTACCATGCAAAAGAATGAATTCTTAAAATTCTCAAGCATTCATTGCTAAACACCCCAAAAATTCTAAATATAAGCTAAAACAGTTTCCTTAGTGGAAAACATATCTCTAGGAGGAAGTAGTTCAAAACCTTATCCCATGTCCAACCTTAAAATCATCAACATGCAAGAGATTTTCCATGAAAATTGTCTTCTTCCATATCCAACACGACCATGCCTACTCTAAATGGTCTAACATAGGTCCAATGTCAAAGAGGGTCTATTTATATAGTTGGGTTTGTTTGAAAAATGTAAAACAAATCCAAAAAAACCTTATTGCTACCATTTTATAGTTAATTTTGACCAAAGCAACCTTTATAGCATCAAAACTAATAGGAGCACCACAAAAATACCACCTTCAACCACTCATTAACCCACATTGACCTAAATAGGCATTGCTTTGACCTAAAGTGGGTCATCGATTAGGCCCTAGTCATATAGACTGGTTTGTTCCCTCTTAAAAGTATCATAGACATGTACCAACCACACATAATGGTTGAAGTAGTCTGTCATGGGTCCACTACATTCCCACTGAATGACCCCAGTACATCCCTTGATCCCAGTGATCGATGCAACCGATAAGCTTTTTTTAATTAACCAACTTTCAAATTTTGCACTATATTACAATATATACATCTTACTTGTTTCAACTCTAATTTAGTGATTTAAAGATTTGTTTCTTCTTTGTAGCGGAACTGTAATCTATTACAAAAAGACTTGTCTAAGTAATTTGACCTTCCAAAATGTGTTTTGATCCTTGTGGGTGTTTTATTCTACTTTTGAAGCTTGTATTTCCCTTTAACTTGATCTTGATGAGGGCCATGTCTCGTATGGATGTAACTAGTAATAGAAGCACAAAAAATTGGTTGACATAAATAATATAATTTAATAAAATATGATGGAATACAAAATAGATATGCCTAAAGGAGCATTTATTTTTTATGGAGCCCTAGTTTAGTCTTCATCTTATGCCATTTTTTCCCTTATCCTCAAAAATATGTGTCGAATGCATGCCATTTCCCAAGAAAGATCCATTTATATCAAGTGTACTTATGGATTTCTCTTGAATGTGTTTATATGTACTTTTGGCACTTAATCATGGAAGGGAGAGAAGAAGGAGAATTATAGGACTTCCACGATAATGGGGGAGCTTAAGAGAGATTTAAAGCTACCCCAACCTATCCCCAATTGACCAATTATAGGGATGAAGTAAGAAGCACCATGGAGCTACACTTAGAAGACCATAGTGTGAGAAAAGCCCCCAAAGCGGCTATGGTACTTCACAATGGACGTGCTGCAAATAAGAAAATAACATTGCTAAATCAATGTGAAGCTACCCCAGGACCACCCTGCCACTATGGTTGTTCTTACCACCATGACTGTGGTGCCAAGAAACTAGAATAGTCATGCTCCAAAGAATGATCATTCCAGTGTACTCATTGAATCCCCTCCTACCCCCTTCACTACATTTATGGTAACCACCACGACTGTTCTACCATAAGCCAACATGACCATTATATCCAGCATGTCCATGCTACTCCACCTCATTCCACTCAAATTTAATTTGACATTTTTACCTTCCCACCATGTCTATTCCCATTCACCACTGCCATTCTCAATCATACCCATCACAACTATGACATCCACTAAAACCATTTTGCCTACCAAACCTACAAACTCTATACATCATTTTACTACCTTATCCCCACTTAATCCTAGACCGCCTAGGCCACCATATATATGCTAGTAGTAGGTGGGAGTATAAGGTTATCCACTCTAAGACCACATATACCACTCTTGATTATCTACTCATTCCACCTCACTTCCTTCATCCCTCCATACTAAAATCTAGTTTTTCTAGGGTTTTGGGCATATCCCTTCAACTTTCCATGCATTCTTACGTTGAGGAGGACACCTTTAGAGGTGCGGGAGGTGAAGAGAGGATCTTCTACTATCACACCCATGGAAATCTAATTTTATTTTCCCCTTTCTTTTGTTATTTCTTTGAATATGAGTAGCTAAGATCTTTTGTGGGCTGTTTGATGGCAAAATATATAACTATGATACCATGTGGGAAACGTTCATGCACTAAACACTCAATTAATTTTCTTATGTAATTTATTTCTTGTTATCCTTTCCTACCTCTTGCTATGGTTGTTTGAGCTATGGAACCACACGAGGAATAAGAAAAATGGATGGTTTGGAGCTTTAAGGTTGAGAAAATCCAAAATGTTATGTGGATCCTTAGATAGTTTCATCACCTTCACCTTTGTCTACCTATTCCTGATACCTAGGTATGATAAAAGTAACTAGATGTTTCCATGCAAATACACTTAGCTAAACATATTTGATAGTGTCTAGCATTGGACCAAGGTCTAAATTTATTTATTCCCTTGTTTTGATGATGACTAAACCATTCCACTTATTTGTGTCTAATGTTTTTACTTGAGTGATTTTAGATTAGATAGACACACTCCAAATGCCTAAACCTACACATCCTAATTTGGAGAAATCAACATACAAGCAAAATATCAAGATTGAAGAAAGAAAATTTTCTTCTTAAATCTTTGATGTAAATCACTTGTAATGATTGTATGACTTGTAATTAAGCTCATATGTGTAATGGAATTGATCATGATGAATTATATTACAGTTGGGAGGTTTTGGAACCCCCAAAATAGAAATGTAGCCAGTCAAGTTTTCCCTCGGAGTTACACAACCGACAACATTGTTCATGGGGGTTTCCAAGACGTTATGTCGGTCGAGTTTCTTGCCAATATGAAACTAGACCGACCAAAAAATGGCCCAGACAAAAAGATTTGTCGGCCCAGTTGTCCCTAAAGGCAACTCAAACAAAAATAATATATCAACCATGTTGGTAAAGTTGTAAGGTAACTTAAATGACAATATTGTAGAGGTCATTTTATAGAGAGAAATATATCCATCAAAAGAGTGAAAAAAGGTGAAAAAAGATCTATTAGATACCCCAATAATTGCTAGGATTCATTCCAAATGGTTCTAATGGCTAGAAGGCATACTCAACTATAAATAGGAACCCTTGGGATTCATCCCATGGTTAGCCAAGCACTATGTAGGTCCCTATACAATGGTTGAGAAAGTTTTGCCTTTCAAGAGCCTCCATCCGCTCTCATGAGCTTAATAACTTGCTACATCCATTATAGTGAGTAGGAGATTTGTAAGAGAGCTAGTCCTACATGCATATCTTGTGAGGCTATTACTTCCTCTGCCTCACAATATCTCTTAAGACCCCTGACCTAGATTTGTGTTTGCTTTACTTAATAAGTTGCTTAAACTTTAATCTAATCTCTTGAGATACATTATTAACATGTGACATGCATGTGGTTTTAGTTTGGTGCTGTTTCGTTGATGCTTGAGCTAGTTATGCTTATTTTGGACCAAGTTGCAATTTACCCATGTTGAGGGTTTCTTGCAATTTGTCACATGTAGGTTTTACCTTAGAATCATGAGAGAGAGAATGATGCATAAGGCACCTTGTAGGACCTTGGTTGATGAGGTGGCATAATGAGATGATAATAGGGCATGCATGGATGGTCGAATTTGATGGATGTATCGACCTTGTGAGTTAGTTTTGAGGTGTTGTGACCACAACACTCTCTTTGTTGAGGGTTGTTGCGACCTAGTGCCTTGGGCATGTGTTTTGGGTTTGTGCTTGAGATGTGTGGCAACCTTGGGCAGTGTTGCGATCTACCTACGTGCTTTGCTTCGACCTTGTGAGTGTAGTGGACCTAAGTGGTCACTACACCACATTCGTTTTAATGATCTTCTTGCATCTGTGTTTGCATGGCCGATATTTTGGTGGGCATGTGTCCTTTTGGTGCTCTCATACCTTGACACCTCAGATCTTCACCTCCCTCCTACCCCTTGAGTATATAAGCTATCTCTTTTACATGCAAGTATCTCTATTAGCTCTTTTCTTCCTCTCTTCTCCCTTGTATTCACCCTTGATCTTGGTGGAGCTAGAGAAGGTGCCGATCTTGGAGCTTTGGTGGCCGATCATCTTTAGATGTGGTGATCATAATCTTGATCACCTCTCTTGTGGTGATTCTTGGTGATCTTCCTTCTTGGTAAGTTGTTATCTACCTTGATCTCATTTTTCCTTTGGAACCCTACCTTCTTCCTTCCTCCTCTTGGCCGTGAGACTATGGATCACCATGGTGGCTATCTTGAGGAAAATATATCCATAGAGGTTGAACACTATGGTTTGACCATGGTAGTACCCAAGTGAGATGAAGATTCCTCCCTTATTCTTTCTTATTTCTTCTCTCTTGTTCAACATAGGGTTTGAGCTTTCTTCTTGTTGAGATTCTCTTTGAACTTGGTTTGTTTTCTTCTTCTTGAGCTGACCTTGTGGCTGAGGAGTTGATCCTAGTTGGATCTTCCTTATCTTTTTTGGAGCTCATGGTTTTGGAGCTTGATCTTCATCCTAAGGAGATATATATAACTTTCCCCTCTACTATTATTGCACCATTATCTTGCTTGCATGTTGTAGTTTTATCTCTAATATGTTAGATGATGTTATCATAATCTAGGGTTTGAAGTATTCTTACATGGATTACTCTTTCTCATACCCCCTAATTTCATGCACCTGATCTCTAAGTGATTGAAGAGTTGTTGTTTCTTACATGCAACATGATTCTTGGTTTTATCACCATGTTATGTTTTGGCCATAATATGATGTTGGATGTTTTTATCTTTGATTATAGGATTTGGATGAATGGTTTTCCTCTCATCGTCATGGTTTTCCATGTTTACCTTGGTAAGATTTGTTTTTAGGGTTTTGATGTCCATATTTGCATGGAGTTTTCCCCTTGGTGATGCTTAATTTTTCTTGATGTTTGTCATCTATTTTGACTGTGGTTTAGTTCCATTTTGGAGTTGGTTTTGTGTTTTTTGGGGTGCGCTGGCCTTGTGGTCACTACACCCACTTTGGTGCTTGAGGTCACTACATGTTGATGAAGTGTTGCGGGTGCAACAAATCCTAAACCTAATGAGTGGTCGCTACAATGCTTGAGTTTGGTTTGGTCACTATATGGGTCACTGCATATGATCTCTTACGGTCACAACACATGCTTCTTTTTTAGTTGGTCGCCACACACACCTAGTTTGGTTGCAATAGGGTGTTAGTTACATATGATTGCAACACATTGTCGATGCACCTTGTGCTTTGGTTTGGTCGATACACCTTGAACCTTGAGTGGTCGCTACACATGTGTTATGAAGGTTGGTCGCTACACTTTGTTTTCTTGTATGATCACAACATAGTGTTGCTTGGGATGATTGACTAATCATGACAATAATGATACTTAATCCTAATGTGCCCCAAGAATATGGGAAATGATATGCTTAGGGTTTAATGAAAAGTATTGGAATGGAAAACCTAATTGTCTATATGAGAAACCCTAACCCTAATTCTCCAATGTATGATGTACTTGTTGAGCTTGCTTAAATGCATATCATGATTTGATGTTTTATCTCTCCTACTTGTGTAACACTAACCTTGCAAATGGAATGAATATCATATATAGTGAGTGCAATGGGGTATTTGATGTGACATCAGGTGATGAGTATGGGCCTTTATGAGGCATGATGAGATAATGATGATGTGTTTGGGTCCTGTGACCTGGCAGAGGCTCAATGCCTAACGTGATGTGATATCCTCTAGTGATGTGATGACATATATTTTCCCAGAATAATGTGATAATGCTTATGTCCTTGAATGGCAGTGGTATCATGAGATGATGTGACAAATATTTTATATCTTCTGACATTGCAACATACCCTTATCTTTGTAGAGTTTGTTTAGGGTTTGTACGTTGTAACCTGATTGATGCTAAAAGATACTCAATTGGCTTAACTAATCAAGTGAAACCCTAACCATATAGTTTCCCTATGCCATAGATCCATCTTTAGTGTCAGTACTTGATGGATGGTGAAATGGGTTCTCCCTTAGTGGAAGCAAGGAGTTGTATACTGCTGAGTATATGTGTTTCACAATATTGGCTACGGTCATCCCCTAGTAGGAGAATGGTTGAGGCTATATCTCAGTGATGTGATTCAATATATATGATATGTTTTGAGGATGGATGTAGCCATACCTTGTCAGGAGTGCGACTGCAGTCGTAACTCAGTTTTCACTATTATTGTGCCTATATACCAAGGCGGACTAGGCTATTTTGCAGTTGGACCTTATATGTCACTGCGGCAGACTCGAACTGACTGAGGGTGTGGGAGATCATAGGAGTTCGACTCCTCCTAGATCTTATATGGAACTGATTTTGACTTAGCAGTGGTCAGTTAGAGCATGAGTGGTATACCTCATCTCCTCAGGGCATAATGAAAGACATAATACAATGGTGTAGTATATTTGCTTAGGGTTAAACACGACTCACATCGGATGACCCTTTGCCTTGTCTCTTATACTATTTAGTTGATTTATAATGCAGTAATATAAATCAACTGTTATACATGTTCTTCATATTCCTTCTAAAAGTATAAGATGTTCTACTGCTCAGTTATAGGTGCCTAAATTGCTTAAACGATGTTAACTGCTTTACTCATATCATTTAGCTGAATCTGCTCATCCTAATAATAATGATATCTTGCTACTTTAAATTATATGTGCTTATAATAGTTGTGGGTGGAGAGTTATATCTATCATTGGGATGTTGGTCTCACTCTGTCGGTTTACACATCTTTTAGGAGGTCATGCATGAAGAGGTAGAGATTGTGCGGTTGAGGCTGAGCAACTAGAGGAGTAGTAGCTATTAAAGGTTCAATATGCTGTTAGTGTTTTGTAGTAGAGTCCTATGTTTCATCCATGTAATCTCAGGTCCTTGGGGGTGTTTTGTAGATGTTGTACATTGATATGAGTTTTTGGCAGTATGCCATGGTTGTAAAGATATGGCTTGTATATATATGAACATGTAATCTTATGTAACATGTTGTGGCAAGTTGGCCAAGTGAATAGTGATATATATCATCTTGTGGTATGATATGTGATACAGGTGTTGTTGTTTATGGACTCATATGTAATAAGTTTATGCTTCTGTGGTTATATGTATTTGATTTTAATTTACCATGTTTAATGGTAATTTGTATGTTTAGTACTAGTTCTGCACTTTGTTTTGAGTTACCTCGCTCATGTGGTGGTGGTTTGTCACATGAAAAGGTTGGTATCAGAGCTTTAGGTTCACTGAGTCTATAGGGACAAAGGACTAGGGTTTGTGTCTGTTCTCGTGCCATATGACATATTTAATGGTAACTTCTACTTATGTAGAAGAAGAAGAAGAGAAGAAAAGATGTGTTTGGTGAACATGAAGAATAGGTAGAGAGCAGTATTGCTACACCAAGAGGTGGTTCCATGAGGCAGGAAAGGGTTGATGGAGTTCCTAAAGTGCCTTAGTTTGACCCATCAACCGTGGCCAATCTCACTTTTCAGTCCATGTTTGGATAGTTTATGGCCACAATGACGCATATGGTGGATAGGATGCCCGTACCCCAAGATAGGTAGCCATTCCCAATACAGAATATCAAGGTTATAGGAAGACCTTTGAGAGGATGAGGCATGTGGGGGCATTGGAGTATGTCAGTACTTCAGACCCAACTGATGTGGACATGTGGTTGACGGAGATGGAGAAGGCCTTCAAAATCCTCAATATACCTGAAGAGGATAACGTGAAGCACGCAATGTACCTATTGAACAAGAGTGCTAGCCTTTGGTGGACTATCGGGGAGTGGAAAAGGTTTGGTGTTGTGATAAATTGGGAGGATTTTTAGTAAGAGTTCGTGAGCGGATACTTCCGAGAGACCTATCTGGAAGAGAAGATCACACAGTTTGAGAAGATTTGGCGGGTATCTATGACAATCAATGAGTATGAGGTGAAGTTTATGGAGCTTCTAAGGTTTTGTCCGCATATGGCTGTTACGGATAAGGAGAGGATTAGACGGTTCAAAAAAGGTTTGAGATCTGAGTTGACAACTCTGGTATTAATGTTAGAGAACAAGGAACAATTTTCCATGTTTGTGGAGTCAGTCAGGAGAATAGATAGGTCAGCTGTGAAGAAGCGAGATGTGAATGCCAAGAAGAGACCGACACATTATCAAGAACAGTAGTCTCGAGGCTTCAAGAAGCCTAGGTTTTCAACACCTCAGTCACAATAGAGGTCAATGGTTCAATCCCAATGGTTTCCAAGCAAGGATAAAGGCTGTAGTTTACCACCGACGGAAGCTCATAGTGCAGTGTTAGTGTTAATGATGGGGCCATCTAGGATACAACACGAGACCAGGACTTGCCACAAGTGAGGGTAGGTAGGACATATGAGGTGGGCATGTCCTGTGAATGGTGAAGAGGCGACGCAATTGCTGAGACAAAGTCAACAAGGATCACAACAGTGAAAGTTCAGTAGTGGTGGAGGCTGAGGATGTGGTCAGATGTCACAAGCTGGTTCGTCTGGGCAAGCCTGTAGAGGACGGGGGTAGCAACATGCAACAACTTGATTCTATGCTATGAGTCAGTCATAAGGAGTAGTCAAACCGAGGTTTGTGATAGGTCAGATGGAGTTATTTCATTTTGATTTGTCTTCTTCCTACTTATATCTATTTTGGTTGACCCAGGCACGACACACTCTTTTATCACTAGAGAAGTGATTACTAGCTTTTCTTTGCCTATTAGTCATAGACGTGATAGTCTTCGCTTAGAAACCCCTTTGGTTGGTTCCACCGAGTTGCGGGAGGTGTGTCCATCCTACATTCTTTCTTTTTCAGGATGCAACATTCAAGTGGATCTCATACCACCTGACATGCATGGATTCGACGTGATCCTTGGAATGGACACTTTGGAGAAGTACCTAGTGTCAGCGATGATAGCAGAGAGGTTGACGAGACAAGGTTGGGAGGCATTCTTGGCACTTGTTGTGGATACTAAGGAGAGAATCCTAGTATTTAGGAAGTGACAATTGTCTGAGTTTGAACATGTGTTTCCTAATGAGTTCTCAGGTGTTCCCCCTCCATGAGAGATTGATTTTAAGACCAATCTGGTCCCTGGTACACAACCGATAACATAGACACCATACAAGATGGCACTAGCTGAGATGCAAGAGTTGAAGAAGTAGTTGTAGGAGTTGCTTGAGAAGGGCTTTATCAGACCAAACACGTCCCCTTGGGGTGCTATAGTGTTATTTATTAAGAAGAAAGATGGATCCATGTGGTTGTGCATCGACTACTAATAGTTGAACAAAGTGACAATCAAGAACAAGTATCCTTTTACACTGATAGATGATCTATTTGACAAGTTATGAGGTGCCACAGTGTTCTCAAAGATAAATCTGAGGTCAAGATATCATTAGTTGCAGATCAAGGAGGATGACATACCCAAGTCAACTTTTAAGACTAGGTATTGTCACTATGTGTTTGTGGTTATGTCATTTGGGTTAACCAATGCACCAACAACGTTCATGGACCTGATGAACAAAGTGTTCATGTCATATATTGACCAGTTCATGGTGGTCTTCATCAACGACATCCTGATATACTCCCAAAATAACCAGCAACATATACATCATGTGTTGACCTTGTTGAGATTGCACAAGCTATACGCTAAGTTTAGCAAGTAGGAGTTTTGGCTGAAGGAGGTTGCTTTTATAGGACACGTCATATCTACTGAGGGTGTACGAGTGGATTCTAAGAAGGTTCAATCTATGATAGAGTGGGAGCAACCAAAGACACTTCCACAGGTTCACAATTTCCTTGGGTTAATAGATTACTATAGGAGGTTTATCAAGAACTTCAACGTTGTGGTGTTTCCCCTAACGAAGTTGACAAGGAAAGGTGTGTCGTTTCTCTGGGATGACAAGTGTCAGCATTCTTTCTAGATTTTTTGAAAGGGAAGCTGACCAGTGCACCATTGTTGGTTCTGCTAGATCAAGGGAAAGGTTACATAGTCTTCTGTGATGCCTCAAAGAACGATTTGGGTTTTGTCTTGATGTAATACAAGAACATGATTTCTTTTTCTTCACGACAACTCAAGAAACATGAGGAGAGATATCGACACATGATATGGAGCTTGCAGTGGTGGTTGATGCCTTGAAGTTATGGAGACACTACCTTTATGGTGAGAAGTGTCAGATCTTCTCCAACCACAAGAACCTACAATACATTTTCTCAAAATAGGAATTGAATATGCGACAAAGATGCTGGATGGAGCTGATCTAGGATTATGATTGCACCATAGAATACCATCCAAGGAAGGTGAACGTGGTAGTAGATGCTTCGAGTAGGAAGTCTTCATCATCATCATCTGTGGATAAGGCACAAATATGTTCCTTAGTGTTCCATAAGAGAGACATGTTGGTCTCCTTGTGTCAGTTAAATGTGAAGTTGGATGTGTCCTTGTTAGCAGGATTGTTGTCTCAGTTATATACCTACATTAAGGCAACAAATCAAAGATGCACAACATGATGATAATGTGATTCAGAAGATCTGAGTAGAGTTTGGCAGTGAGAAGCATGATGGCTTCCACGATTTATATGAAAGGGCAGTGTGTTACCACGGTAGAGCATTGGTACCTGATGTTGATGATCTAAGGAAGTTGGTTCTAGAAGAAGCTCACTCTTCAATGTATGCCATGCATCCAGGTAGCACCAAAATGTACCACAATTTGAAGGACCTATATTGGTGTCCTGGATTGAAGTGAGACGTAATTGAGTTTGTAGCGAAGTACCCTGTGTGTAACCAGGTTAAGGCAAAGCATTGAAAACCTCAAGGAACCTTGCAAATGTAACCTATATCGTGGTGGAAATGGGATCACATCATGATGGACTTTGTGGTTGGACTTCCTAGGATAGACAAAGGCCATGATTCCATTTGGGTGATGTTGACAAGTTAACTAAGTCAGCACATTTCCTTCATGTGAAGACAACATATACCGCTGAGAAGTTGACACAAGTTTATTTTATGAGATAGTTCACTTACATGGTATCCCAACTACCATTGTGTTATACATAGGTCCTCAATATACCAGTCACTTTTGGGAGCGCCTCCATACAACCATGGGTATGAAGTTGAGGTTCAACACAACATTTCACATGTAGATAGATGGACAATCTAAGAGGACTATATTGACTTTGGAAGATCTATTGAGAGTTTGTGTCTTGCAATTTTGGGTAGTTGGGATGTGCACCTTAGCTTGATAGAGTTTGCATACAATAAAAACTATCAGTGGAGTATTAATATGGCACCATATGAGTCTTTATATGGGAGACATTACAGATCTCTGTTGTATTGGTATGAGACTGGCGAATATCAACTTCTAGGTCTTGAGCTTGTACATCAGACAATAGAGAAGATTAATATGATACAACAACAATTGAAGGTAGCCCATGGTAGGTAAAAATCTTATGCTGATAATTGTCATAGGTCGTTGGAGTTCCAACTGGAAGACAAGGTGTATCTTAAGGTCTCTCCTTGGAAAGGAATGTTGAGGTTTGGGAAGAAGGGTAAGTTGGCTCCCAGGTATATGGGACCTTACCCTATGGTGGCACATGTTGGGAAGGTGTCTTACAAGTTGGAGTTGCCACCTGATTGTCGCACATGCTGCATCTAGTATTACATATTTCAATGTTGAGGAAGTGTCACCCAGACACAAAGTTGGTTTTGCAGCCGAGAATGTGTCATATGTGGAGGGTCCCGTGTTGATCCTTGATAAAAGGGTGAAGAAGTTGAAGAAGAAGGATATCATTTTTGTTAAGATTTTGTGGCATCATCGTGGTGTTGAGGAAGCCACATGGGAGGTTGAGTACAAGATGCGTAGGAAGTACATGTCTCTTTTCACATAGGATTTTGGGGCCAAAATCCTTGTTAGGGGTTTATGGTTGTAAGACCCCTGACCTAGCTTTGTGTTTTCTTTACTTAATAAGTTTCTTAGTCCTTAATCTAATCTCTTGAGATGTCTTAATAACATGTGACATGCATGTGTTTTTAGTTTGATCCTATTTGGTTGATGCTTGAGCTAGTTATGGTTGTTTTGGACCAAGTTGCAATTTACCCATGTTGAGGGTTAATCTTACAATTTGTCACAATAGGTTGTGCCTTTTTTCCTTTGATCATGAGAGAGAGAATAATGCATAGGGGCACCTTGTTGGACCTTGGTTGATGAGGTGGCATTATGAGATGATAATAAGGTATGCATGGCTTTGCATGGATGCTTAAGTTTGATGGATGTATCGACCTTGTGAGTTGGTTTTGAGGTGTTGTGACCACAAAACTCTCTTGATTGAGGTTTTTTGGGACCTAGTACCTTGGGAATGTGTTTTGGGCCATAAGGGTTTGTGCTTGAAATGTGTAACGACCTTAGGTGGTGTTGCGACCTATCTATGTGCTTTGCTTCAACCTTGTGAGTATAGTGGACCTAAGTGGTCACTACACAACATTGGTTTTAATGATCCTCTTGCATGTGTGTTTTGATGGCTGATCCTTTGGTGTACATGTGTCCTTTTGGTGCTCTCATGCCTTGACACCTCATATCTTCACCTCCCTCCTACCCCTTGAGTATATAAGCTATCTCTTTTACTTGCAAGTATCTCTTTTAGCTCTTTTCTTCCTCTCTTCTCCCTTGTGTTCGACCTTAAGCTTAGTGGAGCTAGAGAAGGTGTTGATCTTGGATATTTGGTGGCTGATCATCTTTGCATGTGGTGATCTTAAGCTTGATCACCTCTCTTGTGGTAATTCTTGGTGATCTTCCTTCTTCGTAAGTTGTTATCTACCTTGATCTCATTTTTCCTTCGGAACCCTACCTTCTTCCTTCATCCTCTTGGCAATGAGAATATGGATCCCCATGGTGTCTATCTTGAGGAACTTCTCTCCATAGGTTGAAGACTATGGTTTGACCATAGTAGTACCTAAGTGAGATGAAGCTTACTCCATTCTTCTTTCTTCTTTATCCTCTCTTATTCGGCCTAGGGTTTGAGCTTTCTTCTTATTGAGCTTCTCTTTAACCTTAGTATTGTTTCTTCTTCTTGAGGTGACCTTGTGGTTGAGGAGTTATCCTAGTTGGATCTTCCTTTTCTTTCTTGGATCTTATGGCTTTGGAGCTTGATCTTCATCCTAAGACGGGTTATATAACTTTCCCCTCTACTATTATTGCACAATTATCTTGCTTGCATGTTGTTGTTTTATCTCTACATTGTGATCCTAATATGCTAGATGATACTACCCTAATATAGGGTTTAAGATTTTGAAGTATTATTGCATGTATTACTCTTTCTTCTAAACCCTAATTTCATGCACCCGATCTCTAAGTGATAGAGGAATTGTTGTTTCTTACATGCAACATGATTCTTGGTTTTATCACCATATTATGTTTCAGCCATAATATGATGTTGGAGGTTTTGATATTTGATTACAGGAGTTGGACGCATGGTTTTACTCCTATCATCATGGTGTTCCATATTTACCTTGGTAACATTTGTTTTTAGGGTTTTTTTTTCAATCTTTGCATGGAGTTTTCCCCTTGGTGATGCTTAATTTTTCTTGATGTTTATCATCTATTTTGATCATGGTTTAGTTCTATTTTGGAGTTGGCTATGTGTTGTTTGGGGTGGGTTGGCCTTGTGGTCGTTACACCCACCTTGGTTCCTCATCTTGCTACATGTTGATGGAGTGTTGCGGGCACAAAAAACCCTAACCCTAATGGGTGGTCGCTATAGTTCTTAAGTTTGGTTTGGTCGCAACATGGTTCACTACATATGATCTCTTGAAGTCACACCACATGCTTGTATTTTGGTTGGTCGCCACACACACCTATTTTGGTCGCAACAATGTGTTAATCACCTATGGTCGCAATAAGCGATCGCTACACCTTGTGCTTTGGTTTGGTCGATACACCTTGAACCTTGAGTGGTCGCTACACATGTGTTATGAAGGTTGGTCACTACACTTTGTTTTATTGTATGATCGCAACATAGTGCTACTCGGGATGATTTAGAATCATGACAATAATGATGCTTAATCCTGATGTGTTCCAAGAATATGAGAAATGATATGCTTAGTATTTAATGATAGATATTGGAATGGAAATCCTAATTGGATATATGAGAAACCCTAACCTTAATTCTCAAGTGTATAATGTACTTGTTGAGCTTGCTTAAATGCATAACATGATTTGATGTTTCTTCTCTCCTACTTGTGTAACCCTAACCTTGTAGGTGGAATGAAATTTATAGCTAGTGAATGCTATGGTGTGTTTGATATGACACCGGGTGATGAGTATGAGCCAATATGAGGCATGATGAGATAATGATGACATACATGAATAATGTGTTTGGGTCTTGTGGCCTAGTAGAGGCTCAATGCCTAATGTGAGGTGATATCCTCTTTTGATGTGATGAGGGATGTTTTTCTAAAATGTTGTGATAATGTTGATGTCCTTGAATAGTAGTGGTATCATGAGATGATGCGACAAACATTTTATATCTTCTAACATTGCAACATACCCTTATCTTTGTAGAGTTTGTTTTGGGTTTGTACATTGTAACTTGATTGATGCTAAGAGATACTCAATTGTCTTAATTAATCAAGCAAAGCCCTAATCATGTAGTTGACCTATGCCATAGATCCATCTTTAGCGTCAATACTTATTGGATGGTGATACGAGTTCTCCCTTAGTGGAAGATCAGAGTCATATATTTTTGAGTATATGCATTTCATAGGATTAGTTGTGGTAATCCCATGATAGGAGAATGGTCGAGGCTGTATCTAAGTGATGTGATTCACTACATATGTATAATATGTTTTGAGGATGGCTACGGTCATACCTTGGCAGGAGTGCGGCTGCGGTCATAACTCAGTTTTCACTAGTGATGTGCCTATATACCAAGGTGGACTAGGCTGTTTTGTAGTTGGACTTTATATGTCACTGCGGTGGACTCAAACTGACTAAAGGTGTGGGAGATCATAGGAGTCTGGCTCCTCCTAGATCTTATATGACACTAATTTCAACTTAGAAGTGCTCAGTTGGAGCATGAGTGTTATACCTCATCTCCTTAGGGTATATAAAAGGCATAATACAGTTGTGTAGTATATTTGATTAGGGTTAAACATGACTCACATTGAATGACCTTTGCCTTATCTCTTGTACTATTTAGTTGATTTATAATGCGGTAAGAGAAATCAACTATTTTACACGTTCTTCATATTCCTTCTAGAAGTATAGATGTTCTACTGCTCAGTTGTAGGTGCCTAAATTGCTTAAACAATGTTAGCTGCTTCACTAATATCATTTAGTTAATCTTCTCATCCCAATAATAATGCTATCTCACTGCTTTAAATATATATTCTTATAATAGTTGTTGGCAAAGAGTTATATCTCTTGTTGGGACGTCAGTCTCACTCTGTGGGTTTTCACATATTTTAGGTGGTCGTACATGACGAGGTAGAGATCGTGCGGTTGAGGCTAAGAAGCAGGAGGAGAGTAGTTGTTAAAGGTTGGGTATGCTTCTAGTATTTTGTAGTAGAGTCCTATGTGTCGTCCCTGCACTCCCAGGTCATTGGGGTGTTTTGTAGACATTTGATAACATCCAATTTTGAGAATATTATATGCCTTATTTTATCCATATTTTTCCACTATTTAGGAAAATCCACATTCAGTTCCCTCCTACCTTGCATATATTCTCCTTACCCTATTTTTGGTAATAGCAATGACATTAGTTGCAAGAAAGCAAAGGATTGGATGCTTGATTATTAAAGGAAGAGCCACCACCAGATGACAACCGATGGTCTCTATGTATCCATTAGTCCATCACCATCAGATGTTACCTAGCATCACCCTGCCACACCATCAATTGATGGCTGCAGAAACCTAACACTCGGTGGCACCCTCGCGAGCATCAATCGATGGTATACTTGTGACCATAAACCGATGGCACGCCTACTATCATCACTCATAGGTGTGTTTGCGCTCATCAGTAAGTGAAGTGTATGCTCTCATCAACTGATGGTGCCCATGCTGTCATCACCTCGTTGTGCTTATGTGACCATCAACCGATGTCACGTCTGTGATTATCGACCGGTGACGCCCCTGTTCCCACCAGCTGACAGTGTGTCTACGCCCATCAACTGATGGTGAATCTATTACTGACACCCGATGGAAGTTTTGACAGGTACTATACTCGAGACCGTGGAGAACGAGCCTCGAGGGCAAGTACCTAGGAGGCTTTGGGTGCAAGTAAAGGACCCTAGGCCGATGCCTATAAATAGGAGATGACTAGATATGAAAAGGAGGTCACACACATTGCCTCTGAGCTGGTGTTGTAGACTGAATGTGGAGCCACCGAAGGAATAAGCCGCCATTGACTATCCCCCTCTGCCACTTGTTGATAAGAACCATAGATGGGAATCCATCAGTCCTACTCCCATACCTTCACCTGCTCACCCTCGCTCGCTACTAGAGTCCCTCTTTTGACATAAAGAGAAAGGATAAGGTAAAGAGATCACCAACAATGTTGCATGGTCCATGAGCAACTATCGGTGTATCCCCTGGTCCCCTACATCGACTTTCTTTTCCCTTCTTTCTCCGTAACTTCTTTCCTACAGCTCTCCATATCTCCATCTATTTGTAAATCCAAAATGCTACTCATGAGAATGTGTGGCTAAACACCTTACTTGGGTTGGGAGTAGCCACTAAGGCTCTCCCAACATTTATATACTTGCATCCTTTTGAATATATATATATGTATATATATGTATATATATATGTATATATATATATATATATATATATATATATATATATATATATATATATATATATATATATATATATATATATATATATATATATATATATATATATATGCCCCTAGCAGGATTATCTCCAAACTCTTGTTCTTAATGCTCCACTTTCATGATTAGCTACCATCTTGTGATGTATGATTGTTAATGCCTCAAAAGAGTAGTATCAATGTTATCTAAGTGTTATGGAGTTTCATGAATGCATGAAAATGTTGGAATGATAAAGCTCATGGTCATAAGGTTTGCTTTGTGATTGTTTGGTCGCGATATTGAGAGAGAGACAACCTTATGATCTAGATCTATCCTAAGCTCGAGAGAGGAGGGAAAAGACATATATGATGGTTGCTTGTAATCTTGCTAAGGGTATACAAAAAGGGTGTGAGTATTACATGTTGGTGAGATATATTAGTAGGTGAAACCCGATCCAAGTTCTCTTCCATACTTTGGTTACATATTTCTTGTTTGACCTTATTCTCTTATTTTGTCTTCTCACTTCTGCTTTTATTGCTTTGTTTGGAGTAACATCGTTCCTTAGGGAACACCATCTTAATCTATCTTCTCATTTGGTGTGTTTGACTCTAAGACTCTACGTTCCTAGCACATACCAACCTTGTCCCTATGGTTTGACCTAGATCTACTACATCCTAACCTGTATAATAATTGTGGGGGCCTGAGTGTCGGGTTATAAATCTAAGAGTCTAAATACTCCAGATCTGCTCAATTTTGGACGTGTGATTTAGGTCAGTCAACTTTTTGGTGCCATTGCTGGGGACAAGGCAGAACGTTACTATTGAGAACACGAGTCTACTTACTATACACCCATGCCTCAAGCTTAAAAATAAGCTTGACTAAAGAAAACTTGAAATCTATTACTTCTAGTTTGCTTAAAATATTTCATTTTACACGTCCAGTTTTCTAACTTGACTATGCAATTTATTTAGGTAGCCTGAAGGGAAGCAAACTTAGTTAACACCTCACCCTCTATTCAAGACACCATGTTGCCTCATAGAGACAGTAGCCTTACTGGGGAGGATCAGAATATAAGAGTCCAACATAATCGTCCACCTCTATAATCCAAAGAAGAACTGGAGGAATGTCACTCAGTCAGTTGTCACCATGAGGAAGAAGATTGTGAAGAGAGACGAGAAGAGGAGCGACACAATCACAAGCTCTGCTACCACCACAATAGAAGGCACAGAAGGAATCACCGCAATTGCAAATGTGATCATGATAACAACAAAGAAGAAGACAATGAAGAAGATAAAATGCTTAGAGAATTGGCTGCTACTAGAGCTAACAAGTCAAGATGCCCAATCGTTATTCCACAATCAATGCAACTAATTTTGAGCTAGAACCCGCTGACATTTCAATGATCCAGAATAAGCCTTTCCAAGGGAATTCGAAGAATGAGAATCTTCACCATCATCTTGACGCCTTCAAAAACATCTGTGGCACCATCAAGATGAGGGAAGTGCCTCAAGAAGTCATATATTGCAAGGTATTCATTTTCTCTCTAGAGGATAAATCTCTATCCTGGTATCTTAACCTACCTCATGAGTCTATAGATGGATGGAGGCCCCTCGCTGATGCTTTTGTCACTAAATTTTACCCCACTGAGAAAACCATTTGAAATAGACAAAAGATCACTTCCTTCATGAAAAAGCTGGAGAGAACCTTCATGAAGCTTGGGAATGGTATTAGGAGTATCAAAGGGATTGTCCTCACCACAACTACCACAAAGGATTTTTGGTGACAACATTTTATGATGGGATGATTCCCACAGAGCGGACCTTGCTGAATGCAGCCTCCGGGAGTTATTTTCTTTAAAAGAAGCCGAACATAACTATGAAGATCATTGATAACATGGTTGTACTGTAAGCATGCATGGAGTATGAGAGAAATGAAAGAGGCTCAGCCAAGAAGGCTTGCTCTGAAGGGCCTTTAGTTGAATCCAAATTCTTGGAAACCATTACGACTCAAATTCAGAAAATTGCCACAAATGCCAAACAACTGAAAGACACTGGAGGGAAAGAAAACTAATTAGAAAGTCATGAATTGTGTCACATGTGGTGAAGGAGGCCATGTGATAGACAACTGTATCTATACACAGTCGGAAGAAAGTGAAGAAAGTGAAAGTGAAGAAGAGACATAAAATGTCTCTTATGCAAATTTCAAACATCCAAATCATCCAACATTCAATTATGGCAATAAAGATGCTATTGAGAATTCTCATCAACTGGGTAGTTCATCAAAGCCGCCCCCAGGATTCAAGAAAAAAGTGGACCGACTCAGTATACCAGAACTACTAGCTATCAATCACACAAGAATAATATATCAACATGCATATCAAAACAAAAATGCGAGCCATCAAAATCAAGGACAAATCAAAGTTAGAATCAAACCAAGGATAACAACCAGCATGATATGATCACTCAACTATTCAATTGTGAAAAAAGGCAAGCTTCGGTGAATGGCCAGCTTACTCAAAGCACCATACCAACTCAGGAGTGTTAACCACGATGCAAACTCAGATGGTGGACATGCAAACCCATCAAAGACAAATTGATCAATAGCTAGACCAGCTGGCAGAACTTGTAAAGAACCCTCCAGAGAAGATCCCATCAAACACAAAAATTGTGAATATGGGTACTCTCTGGTCTGGGAAAGTTATAGAAAAACAACAAGAAGAGATCCACTATGAAAAAGGAAAGGTTTTCAATCCAAAGACTGAACCCATTGTTTTAGAGGAGGAATCTTAAGAGACATTAAATGAAGACAAGGCCGAAAAAATGCAAAAAGAAGAAAGATGCAAAGGACAAGAAGTCAGATCCAAATGAAGAGATCTTTACGCAAAGAAATCCATATGCACCAAGAATCCCATTCCCTTACAAACTAATTAAAGCTCATTTAAAGAATAGATATGAGAAATTCATGGAAGCGGTAAAGAAATCAAACTTAAATATCCCATTTCTAGATGTGATTGAGGAAATGACTACCTATGCCAAGTTCTTTAAAGACTTGATTATGAAGAGGAGGAGAGGTGATCACATTGAGACAATACAACTAGCCAAGATGTCAAGTGCTTTTTTTCCAAGCTACCATAACCACAAGGAAAAGAGACCCAAGAGCATTTACTATCCCTTTCAATGTTGGTGACAATGTAGAAATAAATGGACTCGCTGATCTAGGAGCAAATATCAGTATTATGCCCCTTTCTTCAACCCAAATATTTGGACTGACAAGACATGGCAAAGATAGGTATGAGAATTCATCTTGTCAACCACACCTTTATAAGGCCAGTATGAGTGGTAGAAGATGTCTCGATCCACATAGGAAGGTTCTTTATACCTTGTAATATAGTAGTGATTGACACCGTCGAAGATCCATCATGCCCCATGATATTTGGAAGACCATTCCTCACCATTGGGAGAGCTCTGATAGATGTCACAGAGGGAATCATTTCTCTCCGCGTGGGAAATGATCACATTGATTTTTGTGTACAAGACGCCATTAGAGGATCCTCTTTGTTTGAGTCAATCTAATTTATGGACATTTATGCTCAATACTACGAGGAAGTACAAGAAAGCAATGCGATAGTCGACCCTCTCATGCGAGCCTTAAACAATCCTGATCCCAATCTAGTAGATCTTGGAGTAGTTGAGATTATAGATTACTTAAATCAAGATGAGGAGGAGGTTTTCAGTGACAAAGAAGGTATAGTAGAAATTATGATGTATGCCTCTCTAGAATAGACACCAAAAGAAAAGGTCGTACCAGAACCAAAACCTGAGCTGAAACAACTCCCAGAAGGGCTGATGTACGAATTCCTAGATGTTGATGAAAGAAACCCTGTTATCATATATTCTTATTTGACAGAAGATCAAGAGGAAAAGTTGTTGAAGGAACTTAGACTGTGAAGGAAAGATATAGGTTATTTTGTGGAAGATATAAAAGGTCTCAGCCCAGCTCTATGTATGCACATAATCAATTCAGAGGAAACTGCTAAACCTTTGATTCAACCACTACAAAAGTTGAATCAGATGCTGAAACAAGTCAGAAAGAAAGAAATAATAAAGTTACAAGATGCTAGAATCATTTACCCCATCAGTCAACTGGGTCATCCCATTCCATGTTGTACCTAAGAAGGTGGAATGACTGTAGTGAAGGGAAGCAATGGGATGAAGTGACCACTCAGACAGTTATCGGGTGGATAATGTGTATCAACTACTACAAGCTAAATACTGCCACGAGAAAAGACCACTTCCCCCTACCTTTCATTGACCATGTTCTATAAAGGCTTGCAGGACAATCCTATTTCTATTTTCTTTTTGGATATTCTGGATTTTACCAAGTCCCTATCCACCCTGATGATCAAGAAAATACTACTTTCACCTGTGTCTATGGGATGTATGCCTTCAGAAGTATGCATTTTGGATTATGTAACGTTCCTGCTACTTTTCAACGGTGCATGATATTCATGTTCTCAGTTTTTTTGGAAGACACAATGGAGGTATTCATGCATGACTTCTCAGTGTACGGACCTGACTTTGGAATGTCTTGAAAACTTGTCAAAGGTCCTATAAAGGTGCAAGGAGAAATTGCTTGTGTTGAATTGGGGAAAATGTCATTTTATGGTGACAGAAGGCATAGAGCTAGCGTACAGAATCTCCAAAAAAGGCTCAGAAGTAGATAAAAGTAAGATCGAAGCTATATCAAATTTACCCCTGCCAAAATCCATCACATGAGTGAGGAGTGTTCTGGGTCATGCTGGATACTACATAATATTTATAAAAGATTTCTCAAAGATTGTGAAGACTTTGTCAAACATTCTTGCTAGATGTGGATTTTGATTTCTCTGATAAATGCCTTGAAGAATTCAATTTCTTGAAAAATTCCCTAACTAAAACCCCAATACTTCAAGCACTTCATTGGATATTTCCTTTTAGACTCATGTGTGATGTCAACGATTACCACATCAGAGCTGTCCTAGGGCAAAGAAAAGATAATAAGAATTATGTGATCTACTACACTATTAGAACTCTCGATGAAGCTCAAGTAAACTACACCATGACCGAGAAAGAAATGCTAGTGATAGTATTTGCTTTAGACAAGTTTAGATCCTACCTAATAGGATCAAAGGTGAAGGTGTACATAGATCACAAGGCCATCAGATATCTCATGCATAAAATGGACACAAAGTTGAGACTATTGTGATGGGCTTTGTTGCTACAAGAGTTTGGCCATGAAATCATAGACAAGAAAGGAATGGAGAACGTGGTGGCTGACCACTTGTCTACATTAGTATTCACTGAAGAAAATCAGACACTAGTAAATGACAACTACGCAGATGAGGCCTTGATGATGGTCAAGCCAGTCGAACCAAATCTGCCTTGGTTTGTTGACATCTATAACTATCTAGCTTGCAAACAACTACCCCCTAAGATAATTTATAATTAGAAGAAGAAACTTTTCTCTGACCTGAAGAATTATTATTGGGATGACCCTCTATTGTTTAAGAAATGTTCTGACAACTTATATCGACGTTGTGTGCCAGAAGAAGAGGTGCCTCAGATCCTTAAGGAATGTCATTCCTCACCTTATGGAGGTCACCATGGAGGCGAAATGACAGTAACTAAGGTCCTACAATTAGGCATTTATTGGTTGACACTCTTCAAGGATGTCATGTCTTTTGTTAAGTCCTGTAAAGTATGTTGGCTGGCTGGATGGAAATATTACAAAAAGAAATGAGATGTTATTTCTAACTGGGTGGAAGTGGATACCTTTGATGTCTGGAGAGTGGATTATATGGGACCTTTCCCTCCCTCTAGAGGAAACAAGTACATTTTGGTCACAGTAGATTATGTCTCCAAGTGGGTAGAAGTTGTGACAACTCCCACCTGTGACTCTAAGGCAGTCATGAGAATGTTCGAGAAGACTATTTTTCCTAGATTCAGGGTTCCACACACCATAATTAGCGACGGGGGATCCCATTTCACAAAAAAATAATTTGAAGCATTGCTAAAGAAGTACAATGTTAAACATAAATTAGCCACACCATACCATCCTCATACGTCAGGATAGGTCAAAGTTTCAAACCAACAGATTAAGTAGATATTAGAGAAAACCATTGGTAGGACCCATAAGGATTGGTCCATCATGTTAGATGATACCCTATGGGCGTATAGAACTCCTTACAAAACACCAATAGGGACTAATCCCTATCAGTTGTTCTATGGAAAGTTGAGCCATTTGCCTATTAAACTAGAGCACAAGGCCCTTCAGGCCATCAAATTCTTAAATATGGAACTGGATAGAGTTGGAAAGAAAATGTATCTACAGCTTCACGAGCTTGAGCAACTGAGGCTAATGCCTATGAGAATGCCCTCATCTACAAGCAAAGAACAAAGGTGTGGCATGATGCCCACATCAAGCACAAGGATGTTTATGAAGGAGACAAGGTTTTGTTGTTCAATTCAAGAATCAAGCTTTTCCCAGGGAAACTCAAGTCTGGATGATCTGGTCCGTTCTCTATAATCAAGATCTACCAATCTGGGGTAATGTAGATTACTACTGAAAAGACTACGTACTTTTAAGGTGAATGGGCACAAAGTTAAAAAATATTACGAGGATGAAACTTTCGTAAGAAGACCAGAACTAGAGCTAGAGGAGCCTAGACGGGCTCTAGCTGAAGACCCATGAGAAGCTAGAAATGAGAGTCAAGCTAAAGACTTTAAATTAGCTCTTTGTGGGAGGCAACCCAAGGATTTCCCACTTCTCTATATCTTTCCTATACACTTTTTCATTTATTAAACTATCAGTATATTATTAGATCTTAATTTAAGTCCCTAGTGCATTTTGAATTTAGTTAATAATAGACTTTTGTAAAAAAATATTTATAAAAAGGTTTCAAACTTGGTTATCAGGATTTAGTATATATGCATATAATAAAATTAATTCTATATACATGTCTTTCATTGCATGAGTCAATTATGTCAGGCCATTGGTTGATCTCAACCATCAGTTGGCACCCGGAAGACCCACCGGTCGATAGCACTCTGCCTCACCATCAGTTGACAAGTGTGGGCATGCTACTGGGTGGTTTACCTCCATCATATGTCAGTCACAGATGAGCCATCAACTTACAAGCATGGACACGCCATTGACTGACAGACATAGGAGAGCCATTGAATGCTCAAGGTGCCTTCACCGTCTGTCGAGCCATTGATTGATGGTCGAAGAGGTCAAAAACCCCACCTAAACACCCGATGGTAGACCAAGCGACAAAAAATTATAAAAGGGGACTGACTAATCCTCTTCTGCCTTCCTTTTATTGAGCAACCAAGTTAGACCCTAGAAGTAGCAGTGGAGACGATTATCCCCTGTCATTTAGTGTTGAACAAGACGAAGGCATCTTTGACCAAGCGGAGGATGCTAGAGCGATGCTTCCAGACCACCGACAAGTCAAACTCCCAATGACGACAAGGTAACCCCTAAAGCTTCGGGCTCTCCCTGATTTTGTGCCGCCATCCGAGTTTTCTTTGCCTTCCTTCTTTCTGACCTTTCCAAATTGTTGACAATCGATCATCACCATCATCAATGGCTAGGTCATCCCTAACCATCGGAAGTTAGACCTTAACCACCTTTGGTCGTTGCTTCACCTTCCTTTCTAACCACCGAATCCACCATAGCCTCTTTGGCACCACCATCGGTTGTTTTCTGATCACCTGTAGGTGCTAACCCTAGCAACCGACGACCATCGATTCTGCCATCGGTTGAGCTAAGCTTTCGTCTGCTCTGATCATCGTCTGTTTCCGTTTACCATTGTATGTTTCCTATCACCATCTATTTGAACCATCACCTGTTCTAACCATCAGATCTTCGATCGGTTCTGACCATCGCGTGATCATACCCGTTCTAGTTTCTCCGCCATCGCATGTCCCTACCATCGTTTGTTTCACCTATTTCCACCATCAGTTGTCCGGACCAATGGGTGTTTTGATCGCCTCCGCTGTAACATACTAAAATCTAGAAATATATGTTAAAATTCCCCTTCTTCTAGGCCCATATTCAATCATAATAGCATCTAGCATCTTTTATTCCTAATATAAAATACATTAGGAATAATTGGAGTCAATGACTATGATAAAGATATAAATACCCATTATAAAAAAAACAATGAAATGACCATATTATATTCTAGAATAGGGTCCAGGGTACAAATACACTAAACAATACGTTTAACCCTGTCTTACCATTCTACAATATACCTATAACTATAAGGTGAGAGAATTTGAGAAGAGTAAATCATCATTTAGACAATTAATTGGAATAAATACTTAATGGGTCATTAATACACGAGGAAAAATTGTGATACAAAGGGTTCCAAAGTACAAAACTAATGGAAAACTCCATTTCCCCATGGTCAAATTAGCTTAGCTAGTAAATTTTATGTTAATTGGATATTACATACACCTCCAAAAGTATTTTAGAAAAACAATATGAAGTTGACGTGAATAATTGATTTCACATGCGCTCGCGTATCAATTGATTAACTTAGGACGTTTTTATTTTGTCTCGCAGGCGCTCTAGTTCATTTCATTTCTATGACTTTCAGTGCGCTACCGTTTTTCTAGCGGAACAAAAATCTTCGGACGTTTCACCTTCGATATTCGATCATTTTCTGCAATTTCACCGGAAAATGAACCGCCTTCTCCTTCCATTACGAGCGAGTCCTTTATTAAGAGCTACGCTACACATAAACTGTCACACACCCGGCCATCTACCCGGACCTCGGGACTATCCATCCACTACCTGTTGCGCCCCACTTCATATTTAAAGCCATATCTGCGCCAACAACAAACATCAATTCTGCATGTCTTTACATGCAAAAGCCATGCAAGAAATTATTATCTGGTCACCAAATACAAATGGACCACATATTTTTTTCCTCAAACTTCGATTTCCCTCTAATGATTCCCTCTATTTTATTCCGAATCTCGTGTATAGCTGCAAATCCCCTCACAGTACCCCACTATGATTTTCATTTCAATAAGAAGCAAAAGTACAGTACCCAAGAAACCATTATCACTTATACAATTCAACAATAAGTACAATACTTAATTCTTATTTTCATATCAGTAACAAACATAATTACGCTACTCAACAAGCCATTAGTCACCCATGTGGTCTATTTCCAAGTACAGTACCCAAAACTATTTGCATGTCATAATCAACCATAAGTACTGTATTCAACATAATACAACATTATACAAAATCATATCAACAAGAGGGACTAACAAGTACAATACTTGCCAAGCATAAGTACGGTAATCAACAAGCCATTAATCACAATTACATTTAAATACTAAGTACAATATCCAATCATTATTTTTATATAAGTAACAACCATAAGTTCGGTGACTAGAATACTGAATTACTAAGTACAATACCCCAATATGATTTTCATTTCAGTAAGAAGTAAAAGTACAGTACCCAATAAACCATTAATCACTTATATAATTCAACAATAAGTACGGTATGTAATTATTATTCTCATATCAGTAACAATCCTAATTACGCTACTCAATAAGTCATTAGTCACCCATGTGGTCCATTTCCAAGTGCAGTACCCAAAACTATTTGCATGTCATAATCAACTATAAGTACTGTATTCAACTTAGTACAACATTATACAAAATCATATCAACAAGAGGGGCTAACAAGTACAGTACTTGCCATGCATAAGTACGGTAATCAACAAGCCATTAATCACAATTACACTTAAATACTAAGTACAATACCCAAACATTATTTTCATTTCAGTAACAACCATGAGTTCGGTGACTAGAACATTGAATTACTAAGTACAATATCCCACTATGATTTTCATTTCAGTAAGAAGTAAAAGTACAGTACCCAATAAACCATTAATCACCTATACAATTCAACAATAAGTACGATACGTAATTATTATTCTCATATCAGTAACAAACCAAAACTATTTGCATGTCATAATCAACTATAAGTACTGTATTCAACATAGTACAACATTATGCAAAATCATATCAACAAGAGGGGCTAACAAGTACAGTACTTGCCAAGCATAAGTACGGTAATCAACAAGCCATTAATCACAATTACATTTAAATACTAAGTACAATACCCAATCATTATTTTCATTTCACTAACAACCATAAGTTCAGTGACTAGAATATTGAATTACTAAGTACAATACCCCACTATGATTTTCATTTCAGTAAGAACCAAGTAAGTACAGTACCCCACTTTGATTTGTATTTCAGAACTGGTTCAACATGAACAAATGATACGTATAATACTTACTCAGAGCTGGGCGAAAATGAATATGGAGATGGATGATTGAGGGGATTTGCATCTATATACGAGATTCGAAATAAATTGGAGGGAATCATTAGAGAGAAATCAAAATTCGAGGAGAAAAATAGGTGGCCTATTTGTATTTGGTGGCGAGATAATCATTTCATGCATGACTTTTGCATGTAGAAACATGCAGAATTGCTGCCGCGGATATCACTTTAAATGTGTATGGGGGTGCATCAGGTAGTGGGCGCAGCAGTTGGCAAGTAATGATGTCCGGATATGGGCTCGGGTATATGGGCGTTATGAGTTCTTTATTAATTTGTGTGATACCCTATATGTGAAAAGCCTCTTGTATACCCAAGGTTCTGTGAAACGCCTTACCCAACATTCCGCCACAGTACAAGCCTGAAGCCCCTGTTCTCAATGCTACCTGATTGAAGATTGTATCACCATGACAGAAAATCCTCTCCTGATCTTCACCGGTTTGTCCCTCACTCAAAGTGTGTGATCGCCGCAGAGCATCTTTCTGTTACTGATTGTATTCTCAGGCGAAAAGGCAAAAATTACTGACAACTCTCTTCAGCTGAAACCAATCAGTTGCGAGGTAATTAACCCCAACCACTCTTCTTCATCTCTATTTGGTCATTTCGACTTGTCTCATACTGGTTTCTCTATCGACGAACACTTCCGTTTCATTTATTTTATAATCTGCTTGAAAGGTCATCTTTGACCAACGGGAACATGCCCAAACCCATCAAGGGTAGTGGGCATAACTTTTTGGATCAGTAGGTTCTTGTTTGAGCGTGGATAAACTATAGGATTGGATTTCTTGTCTATCATACGGTCAACTCTGTTAATGCAATGGTCATAATACCTGACATTGTTTCGAATATACAATTGAATATAAATCTTAGTCAACGATGCATGCTGGGTTCTATCAACTACAATGATATTTAGTTCCTCGGTGTCTCTTCGATACTCATGTTCTATTGGTCTCCCATGTGTGTTCACTGAGAGGGATGCAACTCCCTGTACCGACGACTTCATGGCCTGTGCAATGCTTGCTTGATCCGCTGCAGCCTGAGGAACACCCCAGTACTGGAGGATGGGTGTGAAGGCATGCCCGGTTTTTGTATCAACATTTCGGTATCTACTTCTTACCGTATTGTCGTCTCGTCGGAAAGTGTTGTCCCTTTCTCAAACGACCCCTAACTTGGGGCTATGGCTATTTGGTTCTATCGTGGTCTCACGAAGATAATGGGAGTCGATCCCACTCACACAGATACAAGGCTTGAGATCCTACTCCCGGACCCAAGCTACAATAGAGCAACAACGGTGCGAGCTGTAGGGATAATCATCCTGGAGAATTTCTCATTTTGCCCCACGACTAGTGTTGAACCTTTTCTCGGTCTTGACCGTTGTTTGTCTTCTAGATGCGAGGTTCTTAATGCTATTTTGATGATTTTGCATTGTAGCACATATTTTTGATTGGGTTATTATGTGGGGGCAAGTCGGACAGTTCACGAGTTTCTTTTTATAAAATTGTTGAAATCGAATTAAGTTTTATAATTCATAGTAATATGTCAGAACGATACATATAGATACATTTTTCAAGATTAGAAGAATGTGATTGATTTTAATGGCATTTATTGTGAGACCTAGATCTTAATATACATTAAGGTCAATTTTGGGTTAATGAATTCAATGCAAGTAATATTAACACACAGTGCCTTAAATTTATGAATATGTGGTGATATTGACCTAGGTGTATCGTTAAGTAAGTTGGCCATGCCTTGAGGTATGTGCTCTTCCCTATTTAATTTGGACATTAATCTGACTAATATATTCCTATAATGAAGCATTCTTATGATTTAGCCTTTTTATTTGTCCCTTGATGAATATTTCTTATTCTCTGAAAATGGATAAATATCCTTTTGCTTTGGGTCTATGACCCCATCTGCTTTGTGGTTGTATTTGAAAATGTGATTGGTGACTTGTACCATATTTTGCCACTCTATTTATGCATGTTTGATTATTTAGCTAGATATATATTGTATGGTGCATGAGCACAACCATTAGGGTGCACTATTTCCACCTTGTTATATACAGAGGTGTGCTTTTTGGCCTAGGGTGTGCTTTTCCACCCATTTTATTTAGACCAAAGATCTAATGGTGTCTTGATCGTGCTTTAGCTATTAGTCTAAATATATTTGCATGCGATTATATTTGATTGATGTGATACTGTGAATTATGGCAAGAGTTCTCATCTCAAATATTATACTCTAAAATTTTAATGCCTCATTCTCTTGAATTACCTAAATTCTAATAGCCTCCTTTTGTGGGAACTCCCTCTTTTTTACTTCATGTCCTATAATGCCTAAAATATTTTATATTGTGCACATATACCAGTTGTTACTGACACATACCCTTTTAATCTATTTTTTGGGTTGTTCCCAAAAACTACCCATGTTTAGGTACTGTGAAGGACGAATACATGAACACATGAATGTTTTATACATGAAGTTGGATTAGGGATGGCTTGGAATGGACGTGTTACCCTCTGCAACCGGGTCTCTTGTGGAATTAGTTATAGTATTTTCTTTTTATGTACCACTGTTAGGGTGAGAAAGTTTTGTACATGGAAATATATTATAACTTTGTAAATAGTTTTGTTTTCCGTTGCTTAATATTTTATGGCTCATATTTTATACCAATTGAGTGGGCTCACTGTCGGGTCCCACTCTTTACATCCTCCCTATCAAGAAACCATCGGCAAAGGGGAACCTCCGTTTGTTCTGCACCATTGCCTGATTGACTGCCTTTGCCTGTTCTACGCTTTTTACCACCGCATGTCCCCTCTTCCATTGCCTGTTCCAGTTTTTGAACACCAGTCAAATGTACATAAAGGCAGCCACCGACCTTAGATCAACCATCGATTGATGAACCACTGAATGTCCTTCCCACCCCATTTCCCTTTTCCACCGCTTGTTCTGACCTTCAGTTGAGGCCATCAATTGTCACCTTTGACTGATGTTTCTGCTATTTTAACCGCTAACTGATACCTTCGGTTGTTAGTAGTTAGTTTAATTGCTTTATTAGATATTTTCTTCCTAGAATCCATAACCAAACATATTTCCATTCCCTTATACCCATATAATTAATCTAGCTAGAGGTACTTAGTGTATCTACAAGCATAAGATGGTAGGAAAGCATGGCAAAATCGAAGTGCATGAGTCTGAGTACACCAAGAAGGTGAGAGCCTCAATGACCGCAGAGGAAATAAAGAGAGTGGAGAAACTGAAAGCCGAACATGTGAGCTACATTGAACAACATGGCGAACCCACTAAAAAAAGCATCAAGGCTACGTTGGAAGAAGACAGAGCAAAGATCTTGGCTGAACCAATCCCGAAGGAGTTAGAAGAGGAGGAAGAACAAACAGGAATAGAAACATCTGAATACACACCGTATGAGGAGGCAAAAAACCCAAAGAGATGAGGAGAGATACAAGAAGGCAGCCAAGATATCTGAAGAAAGGGCAACAATCAAGGTCGCCACTATCAAACAAGTTGTAGTTGCAACACCCCAAGACAACCAACACATGCCACGAGAAGAGAACAACCTGACAATGAACTGGTAACCAGAGATGAAGAGCACCATGAAATATGGTGTGATATTTTCCAGAGGAAGAAATACAAGGCAACAATATACTGGGACTTCCAACACTCTAGAGCAACTGTGGATATACTAGAGGGTGAGACAGAATTTCGAACAACTAGGAATATATAGGATCTGTTTCACAAGCATGACTTCTTACGACGACCCAACGCAAGAATTCATGTCCTCCATCATAAATCTGTCTGTGGAAAATGAGGAGATCTCAGAGTGTGGGGGTGAGTATAAGCTACAGGTCAGGATCGTGAAGAAGGATTACATTTTAACTGAGAAGTGGATAAACATGATCTTCTTAGATTCACCTGAGAAGGCAGAATGTTCTAACAAGGCACGAGAAGACAAAGATGCAAAGGGCTTCACAACTAATAAGACCTGGGAAAGACTCTTAGGTGTCTCAAAATACAGCTCAGGACAATCGAAAGCCATGATGATGCACTCAGGCTTCATGAGAGTAGTGCACAAAATTTTCATAAACTCCCTGATCTTTAGATCTGACAAAGATAATGTAACTATATTAGACCTACATATCTTGTGGAGTCTAATGGAAGGAAAGGTGGTTAACTTGGGCAAAATTTTGATTGATAAGATGGCCGCCGCAATGGAACCAGATGGCGTTCAAGAATTATACATGGAGGGAATAATAACCTACATCACACACCGACTGGGGTACCCCAACAAGCTAAAGCATTTACTAAGGTCCAAAGGAGATACACTATTGGATGGAAAGTATCTAGTTGCCGCAAATGTCCTAACAAGGACACAACAAGGATACACCTACCCATTCTACAAGACAAAGCTCTTCCTTCCCCTCCCAGGATTAAAAGACTACGATTTAGAGAAGTTCATTTTCAAGGAAGAAGAGATCTTCAAACTTGTATCTGACCAAGGTAGAAGCACTAGCAGAGTAGCAGAATAAAGGAGAACGCAACCACAGGAAGTGGCCACCAAACAAACAACCAGAAAAGGGTACTCATGTGAGTCCCCAAAAAGCCAACAAAGAAACCACCCTCTCTGAAGGTGGTAGACCTGGAGGCAGAAGATACAAGCACTCCATAGCAAGCTGGTACAACTACTTCCCCAGAAGCAATTGAAGCTAAAGGAAGGGTAGCCATCCTCAATGAAGCAGTGACAAAGACATCTACCAAGGAAGCACACCAGGCAGGCAAGGCGGAAGAGCCCAGAAAGATAAACAAGGTGGAGATACCTGAGAAAGAGGCACCGCAACCTGGGCGAAGCCAACATTTAGGAACCATAGACAAGAATCAATTGGCTCTACTCCCAGACCTCCACCTACTCACCCTTGTCCACCTCCGGAGTCCCTCTTTTGACAGAAAGAGAAAGGAGAACGGAAGGAGATCACTGACACTGTTGCATTGGTCCACGAGCAATAGAATCAGGGCATCGGTTGTGTCCATCATCTGGTCACCATTGGTGTATTCCCTAGTCCCCTGCTTCGGCTTTCTTTTCCCTTCTTTCTCTGTATCTTCCTTCCTACAACTCTCCATGTCTCCATCAGTTTGTAAATCTGAAATGATACTCATGAGAATGTGTGGCTAAACACCTTACTTGGGTTGGGAGTAGCCACTAAGTCTCTCCCAACATGTATATACTTGCATCCTTATATATATATATATATATATATATATATATATGCCCCTAGTAGGATTATCTCCATACTCTTATTCTTAATGCTTCACTTGCATGATTAGCTACCATCTTGTGATGTATGATTGTTAATGCCTCAAAAGAGTAGTATCAATGTTATCTAAGTGTTATGGAGTTGCATGAATGCATGAAAATGTTGGAATGCTAAAGCTTATGGTCATAAGGTTTGCTTTGTGATTGTTTGGTTTCCATATTGAGAGAGAGACATCCTTATGATCTAGATCTATCCTAAGCTTGAGAGAGGAGGGAATAGACATATATGATGACTTCTAGTAATCTTGCTAAGGGTATAAAAAAGGGTGTGAGTATTACATGTTGGTGAGAGATCTTAGTAGGTGAAACCCGATCCAAGTTCTCTTCCATACTTTGGTTACATCATTCATGTTTGACCTTATTCTCTTGTTTTGTCTTCTCACTTCCACTTTTATTATTTTGTTTGGAGTAACGTCATTCCTTAGGGAACACCATATTAATATATCTTCTCATTTTGTGTATTTGAGTCTAAAAGTCTACGTTCCTATCACATACCAACCTTGTCCCTATGGTTTGACCTCGATCTACTACATCTGACTTCATATAATAGTCGCAAGGGCATGAGTGTTGGGTTATAAATCTAAGAGTCTGACTACTCTAGATCCACTCCATTTTGGACGTGTGATTGAGGTCGGTCAACGTTGTACATCGATATGAGTTTTTGGAAGTATGCCATGGTTGTACAGACATGGCTTGTATATATATGAACATGTTATCTTATGTAACAGGTTGTGGCAAGTTGGCCAAGTGATCAGTGATATATATCATCTTGTGGTATGATATGTGATACATGTGGTGTTGTTTAAGGACTCAGATGTAATAAGTTTCCACTTATGTGGTTATATGAATTCAGTTTTAATTTACCCTGTTTAATGGTAATATGTATGTTTAGTATTATCGATTTTAATTTACCATGTTTAATGGTAATATGTATGTTTAGTATAAGTTTCACACTTTGTTTTGAGTTATCTTGCTCATTTGGTGGTGGGTCGTCATATCTTTCTACCATGAAGATGAAGATTCTCTCTTTTAGCTAAGATAGGTGAAGAAGAAGAACAGAAGGAGTCCCTTGGTGAAAAGCTTCTCCTTGGTGAAGGTGAAGTAAAAGGCATAATATCCAGGTCAAGAGTGGGTAGGACCTTGAAGGCTGAAGACTCATTGCAAGAGTGGTTAAGTCCTTGTTGAAGGTTGAAGACTCGTTGCAAGAGTAGATAAGTCCTTAGTAAGGTGATATTCTAGATCATGGATATGCAAGTCCTTTGTAATGGTTATTGGCTCCTTTATCTGAAAAGAAATGCTAGTTTAACCCTTGACCTAGAAAAGGGTGGTCTTATGTTCTAATTGTTACAATGGAATATAAGGAGTGAGACATGGTTGGAAATCCTAGAGATTAACACATAGTGGATGTCCATCTCCTAGTTTGGAGGTTGGGTTCACTATAAATAACTTGTGTCTATTGGTGTGTGTTCAATCTCTCTCCCCCTTGTTATGCATATTTAGTTGGAATCAAATTTCATACTTGCAATATTATCTTGGGAAATAACTTGATAGTCTAATGAATACTTTTGAAGTGGTTTTAGCATTATCAACCCCCCCATCCCATTATAGATCCAAAAATTGGTATTAGAGTAAGGTCTTATCCAAGCAATACTTCCATAAGTAGGAGAAGATGGGTGATAATAAAGGAGGGAAATACTACTTCAACATTCCAGTCTTTGATTAGCAACTTTCTCTATTGGACTAGAGGAATGCAATTCCCATTCAAGGATCAAGTATTAACCTATGGAAAATGGTGGATCTTTCGTACAAGCTATCAGAGAAAAGCTATGAGAAAGGGATAATGGTACTTTGAAGAAAGCAACCTTGAACGCTAGAGTCATCAACATCCTCTATGCCTCTTTCTCCCCACCAAGTTCAAATTATTTTGTTCTCATGACACGGCCTACGAGATATGGATAAGTCTATGTGTCACTTATGAGGGGATGGAGCAAGTGAAGGAAACTAGAGTCTATATGCTCAATGAACTTTTTGAAGGCTATAATATGGGAAAGGAGGAGAGTGTGACTGAAATGTTCTCAAGATTCCGGACCATTGTGAATGGTTTTTCCATCCTAGGTCATGGCATGGATCCAACACATGTGAAACTCAAAAATTCTTCATATTATTCCTCGTCGATGGGATAAGAAGGTGGATTTCATAGAAGAAATAAAATCTCTTTCTTATATTCCCATTAATGAACTCATAGGAAACCTTGAAGCTCATGAAGTTAGACTCCCAACCAACAATAAGAAGAGGAAATTGAAGAAAATAATCAAAGGAAAAGGATAAGTTGATTGCTTTCCATGCTTAATCAAGTCACAAATACTCTTAAGATTAAGAAGATGCCATGTACAACAAAAGTAGATTCTACAAAGGCAAGTCTTCTTCCTTCACCTAGTGCTTCAAATGTTGAAAGAAGTGTCACTTCAAGGATGATTTCCTACAAGAAAAAAAGATAAGAGAGGTACAAGACGAAGGAGAAATGGCACAAAAACTCTAGTTACTCCTCCAACTCAAGCTAAAGTGAAGATTATAGTGAAAGCTCTGTCTCAAAATCTAGTGAAAGTGGAGAATTCCAATTTCCTCTCATGGAAAGTTCAAATTAAGATTTAAACGAGGTACATCTAAACTCTTTAGATAAAACAAATCCTTAATTACCATTATTCATGCTAATCATGCATCTCTTAAGTAGCATAAAAAGAACAAGATTGCTAAGATTGTTGACAAATTGCATGAAAAAAAGTTGATCTTTAATATGCTAACATATGCTTCAAGATGATATTAACAATTTCTAAAAGCTTTATCTATAACTTGAATTGAAATTCAATGGTGTTGAGATAGAAAACAATACCTATATTTTTTCAAGTAGATGCTCTTAAAGTTGAATATGCTAGCTTGCTTGATAAGATTAGATTTCAATAAGCTCAGCTTTCAATTCCTAGTTCTAATGAAGGGCATACTAAAATTGTGAATTATCTAATGGTTGATGATGTTCTTAGAATTGGAAATGAGGACAAAGAAGGAATAGAATATGAAAATAGTGTTTATCTTACTAAGATTACTATGCTTGAAAAAGAATATGATTTTTTGCTTGCTAAAATTAGTTCCCTTGAATCTTGTTCTAGTTTTACGGGTAGATAGAATGTTATTGATGATCTAAATATTGAAAAAGATTATGTTATTGATGATCTAAATATTGAAAAAGATTCTTACTTGACTAAAGATATTTACTTAGAGACTATATTTTTCATACTGGAGATGATGTAATCAATTGTTGTCTACCATTACTTCTCTTATGCATGATAATCATAGTTTGAGATTCTATTCTCAAATATTATTAGATGATAAAAGGAATCTTCATCAAATCCTAAACTATACTACTAAATAAATGTGTAGAGATGGTATTGGACTTGATTGTAGCCAAAGGAACAACAAAGGAAAAGAATCTCCATTATACAGTGGATATCCTCAAGTTCTAAGGTTAAGATCACTTGAAATCATTGCAATAAAATTGGTCCTACATATTTCCCTTTTAGGAAAACACTCAAAAAATAGGACTTCGGTGACTAAGCTAACCCCCGACCCAAAAATATGATTAGAGACTATTTCATCTTTCTTCTTATAGGTCACTTACAAATGGATTGATATGAACTTTTGATTTGCAAATTGGTTTCTAAATCCACATAAAAGAATAAAAGTGAGATTTGTATGGGTTGGCAACAAGTGGAAAAGAAATGGTAAGAGCAGAGGTAAATATACTCTTGATCATATGCAAATACTTCTCATTTTGTCATGTTTGTATGCACTTTACATATGGCTTTTGGGTTTAAACTACTATATTGTGATTCTTATCAATTTCTTTCTCAGAAAACTTCCTTTGATGCTTTCATAGTGCATTACTAACTTGCTCATGTGTGTTTGGATATTTTTTATATTTTTATCATGTCTCTAGATATGTTTTCCAAAAAATGTGTGTTTTTGATAGCAGATGTTGTCAACCAAGTTTGTCTGAGGACACTCAACCAACAAGCATCCTTTGGCTTGACAATAGTTGTTTTTTTCTGGGTTTGTTCCAAGAAAACGTGACCGATAGACAACATGGGGTCTTGCCAGTAGATGATGTCGGTTGAGAATTTCAACCCAGAAACTAGACTGACAACACTATGCATTGTATATGCAAATGACTTGTTGGATGAGAATTTCCCTCTCGGCTATACTTTCTCAAAAAAATAGACTTATTCTTTTAGAACTTCCCTTAGTACTTTTTTGTGGTTTCCTATCTTGCATACAACGTTATCTTTCTAAATTCTCTAAATTGGTATCTCTCTATACTTATGTTTAGTTGTTATGCATGTTTTGATGATGATCTATTGGGATATCTTGGTTGTGATTTAATTTGCTTCTATTGTACTCTAACTTGTTACATCTATCTATTTGTATATCTTATTTTGATATAACCTTGAGTTTCTTGGTGGTAATTATCTTTTGGAAATGATTCACATTTTCTAATGAGCAATATCCATTCATGTTTCTTGAATTGTATTTTTTGTATGGATGTTTCTGTACATTTACTCATATCTTGTTTTTAGCTTATGAATCCTTTCCTATGACCCAAATCCTACTAGTAGTCCTAACTTGTGATATCATCTACTGGTAGTCTATTTACATGTAGTTCTAGTTTTGTCCATCAATTGGCATTTAACCGTATGGTATGCTTGTATCTTGTTTCATACATACTCAAACTTGTCTTTAACTTGCAAATCTAGTACCGTGAGTTACTTGCTTGAATATCCTTATCTTGATTATTTTGCTATAACTTCATCTAGGGTTGTTAAAATTCATGTCTTGATTATCTTTACTTCAATTACTTGGACAATCCCTTTGTGTTGCTCTTCTACTCTTCCTTTTCTAAGAATTTGTGTTTTAGCTCTTCAACCCCCTCACTTTTTGTAATGACAGTGGGGGAGAAGACATGTCTTATATAAAGGGGAGAAGACATATTTGATAAGACGTATATGAGGAGAAGACATAGTTTCTATAAATGCCATGAAAGCTAACCATGTAGGAGAAATAGTTTAAATTGAGGGGGAGTATATGAACTCAATTGGCATAAATTAAGGAGGAGCATATGTACTCGATTCATTAAAACCTCTAGGTTTTTCAAAGGAATGATTTTATTTATTCTATTTAAAAACTTTTTAATACATTTATCGAATGGTTTATCATCTTCAAAAAGGGGAGGATGTTGACTCAAGGTCTAGATTGACCAATCTCTTGTTTGGATGATGACTAAACTATTCCATTTATTTGTGTCTAATGTTTTTACGAGTGATTTTAGATTAAGTAGACACACTCCAAATGCGTTAACTTGCACATCCTAATTTGGAGAAATCAAGTTATACAAGAACAAAGATCAAGATTAAATAATAGATAATTTTCTCCTTAGATCTTTGGTCTAAATCACTTGTATTAATTATATGACTTGTAATCAAGCTCATACATATAATGGAAGTAATTAGGATGAATTATATTACACTTGGAAGGTTGTGGAACACCCAAAATAAAAAATGTAGTCATTTGAGATTGCCCCTCGGGTAACACGTCTAAAAACACTACTCATGGGGGTTTCTAGAACCTTATGTTGATCGAGTTTCTTGCCAATATGCAACTCGGCTAATAAGAAAATGGCCTAGATACCAAGGCATGTCGGTTGAGTTGTCCCTAAGGTTAACTCGTATGATAGTACTATAACAACCATGTTGTTTGAGTTGTCCCTAAAGGTAACTCGAACAACATTACTATAGTAGTCATTTTATGGAGTGAAATATATTTGTCAGAGGGGTGGAAGAAGGTGAAAAAAGATGTGTGACACCTCAATAATGACTAGAATTCATCCTAAATGGTTCTAATAGATAGAATTCATCATCAAATATAAGCCACTTGGGCTTCATCCAATGGTTAGACAAGTACTATGAAGGTCCCTATACCATAAGTGAGAGAGTTTTTCCTTCCAAGAGCCTCCATCCACTTTCATGATCTTAATCACTTGCGACATCCGTTAGAGTGAGTAGGAGATTTGTAACAGAGTTAGTCCTACATGTATATCTTCTGAGGCTCTCACTTTCTTTACTTCCCAATCTCTTATTCTACCATGAAGATGAAGATTCTTTTTGTTGTCTAAGAGAGGTAAAGAAGAAGAAGGGAAGGATTCTCTTGGTGAAAAGCTTCTCCTCGGTGAAGGTGAAGTCAAAGGTAGAAAATCCAAGTCAAAAGTGGGTAGGACCTTGAAGGAATAAGGCTCGTTGCAAGAGTGGATAAGTCCTCGATGAATGTTGAAGACTCATTTTAAGAGTTGGTAAGTCCTTGGTAAGATAGAATATTCTTGTTCATGGATAAGTTAGTCCTTTGTAATGGTTATTGGCTCCTTGATATGAAAAGGATTGCTAGTTTAGCCCTTGACTTAGAAAATGGTGGTCTTATGTTGTAACTCTTATAATGGAATATAAGGAGTGGGACATGGTTGAAAATCCTAGAGATTGACCCCTCTAGGTAGTGATTTACATCTAGTTTGGAGGTTGTAACCACTATAAATAATTTATGTTATTTGGTGCTTGTTCAAGCTCTACCCCCGTTCCTATGCATTTTTAGTTGCAACCAAATTTCATACTTGCATTATTATCTTGGGAAATAGCTTTAAGATATGCTGAATGTTATTTAGATGATTTTAGCTCTGTTCACACCCCCACTAGAGCCCATTATAGATCCAACAATTGGTACCAAAGCAAGGTCTTCTCCCAGTAATACTTTCACAAGTAGGAGAATAAGGGGGATAATCAAGGAGGGAAATACTATTTCAACATTCTGGTCTTTGATGTGGGAAACTTCCTCTATTGGACTATAAGAATTCATTTTCACATCCAAGGATCAAGTCTTGAGCTATGGAAAATGGTGGATCTTCCATGCAAGCTAGATGAGATAAAGATATAAGAATGGGATTACACTAGTTTGAAAAAAGCAACCTTGAATGTGACAGTCATCAACATCCTCTATGTCTCTCTTTCTCCAACTGAGTTCAATTGGATTTCTTCTTGTGACATGATCTATGAAATATGGAGAAATCTATGTGTCACTTATGAGGTGAATGAGCAAGTGAAGTACAGTAGAGTGTATATGTTTGATGAACTTTTTGAAGGCTTCAAGATGTGGAAGGAGGAAAGTGTTGATGAAATCTTCTCAAGGATCAACATCATTATGAATGGTCTTCCCATCCTTGGTCAGGGCATGGATCAAGCAAAGGTGAACTCAAAAATTCTCCATATTCTTCCTCACCAATGGGATAAGAAGGTGGCTTCCATAAAATAAACAAAATCTCTTTCTTCTATTCCCATTGAAGAATTCATAGGAAACCTTCAAGCCAATGAAGTTAGACTCAACCAACAAGAATAAGAGGATCTTGAGGAAAATAATCAAAGGAAGGAGGAGAAGGTGATTGCTTTCCATGCTTCATCAAGTCACAGATCCTCACAAGGTGAAGAATATGACATGTACTCCAAAGGTAGTATCTATAAAAGCAAGTCTTCTTCCTTCACTCGATGCTTTAAATGTGGAAAGAAGGGTCATTTAAGGATGCTTTCCCACAAGGCAAAAAGACTCATCATCACATGAAAAGGGGAAAGAGCTACAAGCAGAAGGAGCGATGGAACAAAAACTCTAGTGATTCCTCCAACTCAAGATCAAGTGTGGATACTAGTGAAGGCTCTAGTGAAAGTGGAGAATGTAACTTTTCTCTTAGGGCATGTTCAAATGAATATTCAAATGAGGTACATCTAAACTCTATAGATAAAAAAATCCTTAGTTTCATTGCTCATGCTACTCGTTCATCTCTTAAGCCTACTATGCATAAAAAGAAAAAGCTTGCGAATATTGTTGACAAATTGCATGAATAAAAAAGATGATCTTGAACATGCTAACATTTTCTTCAAGATTATATTAATAATATCCAAAATATTTATCTAGAACTTGAGTTGAAATTCAATGGTATTGAGATAGAAAACAATACATATCTTAGTCATGTAGATGTCTTAAAGTTGAAAATTCTAGCTTTCTTGATAATATTAAATTACTAGAAGTTGAACCTTTATGCCTAGTTCTAATGAAGTGCATACTAAATTTGTGAATTCTCTCATGGATGATATTGATTTTCTTAGAACTAAAAGTGAGGACAAAGAATTTCTTATGCAAGGAATACAATATGAAAATAGTATTTATCTTTCTTAGATTACTATACTTGAAAAAGAATATGCTTCCTTGCTTGGTAAAATCAATGTTCTTGAATCTTGTTCTAGTTCTACTAGTAGAGAGAATGATATTGCTACTATTCAATTGAAAAAGATTATTAAATGACAAAAGATCTTTTCTTAAATACCAATATTTTTCATAGTAGAGATGATATTAATCAATTGTCTTCTAATATTACTTATCTTGTGCATTAAAATCATAGTTTGATATCCTCTTTTCTATTATTTGTAGATAGTAAAAACAATTTTAATCAAATCTTAGGCCATACTACTAAACAAATATACATACAAAGAATATGCAATTCAAGAAGCATGAATGGATATTGCTCATTAAAAAATATGCATAATTACCAAAAGATGATTAACACCAAGAAACTCAAGTTTCCATCAAAAACAGATGCACAACTATATAGATGTAGCAAGTTAGATCACAATGGAAGCAATTTAAATCAAAACCCAGAGATCCAAAGAGTAATTGCAAGATATAGAGATACCAACTTAGAGCAATGAGAAAAATAGAATTATATACAATATAGGAAATTTAAAGCAAGGCAATAAGCATATCCCACAAAAAAGGTACCATGGGAAGTTCCAAAAGAATGAGTATATTGGTTGAGAAAGTCAAGTTAAGAGTGAATTCTCATCCAACAAGTCATCTATATATACAGTGCACAGTGTTGTCGGTCGAGTTTCTGGGTTGAACTTCTCAGCCGATAATAGTTGCTATCAAGAACCCATGGTGTATGTTGGTCAAGTTTCCTCATCACAAACTTTACCGACAACAATACTGGAAAACCAAAGGATGCTATTCAGTCAATTTTAACAAACTCAGTCGACAAAAGTTGTTTCCAAAAGCACACATTTTTTCAAAAACACATATTTAGAGACACGATAAAAACATAAAAATTACCCAAACATGTATAAGAAAGTTAGTAATGAACTATGAGACCATCATGTCATTTTTTTAATAAGAAAGTGATGTGAATCACAATATACCAATTTTTTTATCTCAAAATATTCTTAGATGATGGATATGGTATTGGACTTGATAGTAGCCAAAGGAACAACAAAGGAAAAGGACCTCCAATATACAATGGAGAATCCTCTAGTTCCAAGTCTAAGGGCACTTGTAATCATTACAATAAAATTGGTCATTATTCTACATCTTTCCCATATATGAAAACCCCCAAAAGTAATACGACTTGAGTGACTAAGCTACCCCCCAGATCGAAAAACTATGATTGGAGACCGTTTCATCTCTCTTCTTGTATGTCACTTGCAAATGGATTTATATGAACTATTGATTTGAAAATTAGTTTCTCAATCCACATACAAGAAGAAAGGTGAGATGTGTATGGGTTGGAAACAAGTGGGAACAAATTGTAAGAACATACGTGAATATGTTCTTTCTCATATCCAAACATTGCTTATTTTGTCAAGCTTTTATACACTGTACATATGGTTTTTGAGTAAAAAATTGGTATATTGTGATTCTCATCACTTTTCTTGTTCATAAAATTGCCATTGATTCTTTCATATTGCATTATTAAAATGATAATACATGTTCAAATATTGTTTATATTTTTATCAGGTCTTTAGATTTGTTTTCTTTTAAAAAATGTGTGTTTTTGACAACAGTTGTTGTCGACTGAGTTTGTCCTGAGGGAACTCGAACGACAGGCATCCCTTAGTTTTCTAGAAGTTGTTATTGGCCGAGTTTGTCCTGAGGAAACTCGACTAACATGTACCATGCGGTCTTGGCAGTAGTTGTTGTCGTCCAAGAAGTTCAACCCAGAAACTCAATTGAAAAAATTGTGCACTATATAAGCAGATGACTTATTGGATGAGAATTTCCCTCTCAACTAGACTTTCTCAACCAATAGCCTTATTCTTTTGTAATCTCCTTAGTACCTTTTTGTGTGATATGCTTATTTCCATGCTTTAAAGTGCCTATCCTGCATACAAGTATATCTTTCTAATTTCTCTAAATGTGAATCTCTATATCTATCTTTCTAATTGCTCTATATTTGTATCTCTATATCTTGCTATTACTTTTCTTGGGTTGCTATGCATGTTTTAATGATCTCTTTGGATCTCATTTTTGAGTAAAATTTCTTTTGTTGTTCTCTAACTTGGTATATCTATCTAATTGTATATCTTATTTTGATGTAATGTTGAGTTTCTTCATGGTAAACATCTTTTGTAATGATGCATATTTTCCAATGACCAATATTCATTCATGCTTGTTGAATTCAATATTTCTTTATATGGATATTTGTCTAAACCTACTCACATATTTCTTTTAACTTGTGAATAATTTGTTATGATCTATATCCTACTAGTAATCCTAACTTTATTATATTATCTACTAGTAGTCTATTTACATGTAGTTCTATTTTTTTCATCAATTGGCATCCAATTGTATGCTATACTTATATCTTGTTTCATACATGCTCAAGTTTGTTCCTTAACTTGAAAATCTACTACCTTGAGTTACTTTTTTGAATATCCTTGCCTTGCTTTTTTTGCTAGAACTACATCTAGGGTTGTTCAAATGCTTGTCTTGTTTATCTTTACATACATTTCATGGATAAGCCATTTGTGTTTCTCTTATACTCTCCCTTTTCTACAAGTTGTGTTTAAGCTCTTAACCCCCTCACTTTTTGAAATGACAAAGGCCATGTATTATATAAAGGGTATAAGACTATATGAGGAGAAGACATTGTTATTATAGACATTTTGAAAAATAATCATGCAAGAGAAATAGCATAAAGTCAAGGGGAGTATATGAACTTAATTGTCATGAATTGAGGGGGAGAATATGTACTCAATTAATTGAAACCAATAGGCTCCTCCAAATGTATAATTTTATTTATCCTAAATAAAAAAGATTACAATACATATACAAAATGGTTTATCATTTTCAAAAAGGGGGAGAATGTTAAGTAAAGGTCTAAAGTGACTAATCCCTTGTTTTTATGATGACTAAACCATTCCATTTACTTATGTTGAGTGCTTTTACTTGAGTGATTTCAGATTATATAGACACACTCCAAATACCCAAACTTGCACATCCTAATTTAGAGAAATCAAGTCATATAAGAACAAAGACCAAGATTGAAGAATAGACAATTTTCACCTTAGATATTTGCTCTAAATCACTAGTGAAGATTGTATGACTTGTAGTTAAGCTCATATGTGTAATATTTTTAAATAGAATAAATAAAAGTATACATTTTGTGGAGCCTATTGGTTTCAATGAATTGAGTAGTGCTTTTACTTGAGTGATTTCATATTATATAGACACACTCCAAATACCCGAAACTTGCACATCCTAATTTGGAGAAATCAAGTCATATAAGAAAGAGACCAAGATTGAAGAATAGACAATTTTCTCCTTAGATATTTTCTCTAAATCACAAGTGATGAATGTATGACTTGTAGTTAAGCTCATATGTGTAATAAAACAAATTAGGATAAATTATATTGCACTTGGTAGGTTTTGGAATACACAAAATAGCAAGTGTCAACACGACCAACAATATTGTTCGTGAGTGTTTCTAGGACCTTCTGACAGTCGAGTTTCTTGCCGGTATGCAACTCGACTGGCTAGAAAATGGCCCAGACAACAAGGTTCGTCGGTCGAGTTGTCTATAAAGGTAACTAAAATAAAAGTATTGTAGAAACCATGTCGGTCAATTTGTCCCTAAAGGTAATTAGAATGACAATATTGTAGCAGTCATTTTTTGGAGTGAAATATATCTGTTGGAGGGGTGAAAAAGGGTGAAAATTTGTTGGACACCCCAATAATGGCTAGAATTCATCCTAAATGGTTATAACGGCTAGGAGGCAACCTAAACTAAATATAGGGCCCCTTGGTCTTGATTCTATGGTTATCTAAGCACTATGAAGGTCCCTATACTATATTTGAGAGAGTTTTACCTTCCAGGAGCCTCCATCCACTCTCATGAGCTTATTCACTTGATACATCCATTAGAGTGAGTAGGAAATTGTAAGAGAGCTAGTCCTAGATGTATATCTTGTGAGTCTCTCACTTACTCTATCTCCAAATCTCTTTTTCTAGCATGAAGATGAAGATTATCTCTCTCATCTAAGAGAGGTGAAGAAGAAGAAAGGAAGGAGTCCCTCGGTGAAAAGATTCTCCTCGATGAAGGTGAAGTCAAAGGCAAAAGATCCAAGTAAGAGTGGGTAGGACCTTGAAGGCCAATGACTCATTGCAAGAGTGAGTAATTCCTTGGTGAAGGCCAAAGACTCATTGCAGCAGTAGGCAAGTCCTTGGTAAGTCAGAAAAATTCTTCATCATGATTAGGTAGGTCCTTTCTAATGGTTATTGGCTCCTTGATCCAAAATGAATGCTAGTTTATCCCTTGACCTAGAAAAGGGTGGTTTTATGTTTTAACTCTTATAATGTAATATAAGGAGCGAGATATAGTTGAAAATTCTATATATTGAACTATCTAGGTAGTGGATGTACATATCCTAGTTTGGAGGTTGCAACCACTATAAATAACTTGTGTTATTTGGTGCTTGTTCAATCTATCCCTCCCTTTCTATGCATGTATAGTTGCAATCAAATTTCATACTTGAAATATTATATTGGGAAATAACTTGAAGGTCTATTTGATTTTTTTTCAAGTGGTTTTAGCTCTATTCACCCCCTATATATCCCATTATAGATCCAATAGTTAGATGGAACTAGTAGAAGGTGAAATTTCATCCTTCTACTATGTACACCATTCCTTGACCCTAAGTGCATTAGGAAACTAAATCTAAAACCTAGGCTTGGATAAATGTAGACCTAGGCCTACTATTCATTAGTCAATGCAACCGTGTAAGGGTGGATGTCTAGTGGTAGGGACTAGTTACCATACATACTACCATTCCATCCATGTTCCACTAATATAATAGGGTGCATGCTTTAGTCTAATCCTTGTTTCTTGGTTTGGTGGACATTCAATAAAAGTTTGTGTATTAACATGATCTTATACATGGTTGATTAGTCATATCCCTAGACAACCCACGGTCAGATCTACTTGTTTAAACCCTAGTTTGCTTTCTTCCTTGTTACTTGTCTTCACTTTCCTAGCTAGCTTGCTTTGTTCATGCTCATTAGTTCTCATTTGAATATGTTGTTCTTGTTTATTGCTTGTTATAGGATTTCTTAGTAACTTCCCTAGTGTATATTTTGCTTACTTGCTAGTGTAGTTCATGCCTACTTCTTAACTATAATTGCTAACCTAGTTTATTTGATTGCTCTTATTTTCTCTCTTTCTTTCTAGTGACTATTCTAATTTAGTTCAATTGTTCTCTTAGCTAGTTTGGTTCAATAGAATTAATAGGTTGGAGTTAATTTAGGTTTGGCACTTGTTTTCTTTCTTTGTTCACTAATTCACCATTAGTGTTATAAAAAAACCCAAATCAAACCATGAAAACCCTAATCCCTTACTTAGAAACCTAAAGAAGCAACTCTAGCTAGCCATCCTACCCTGATCCTCATGGATAGAACCCTAACTTTAACTCCCTTCATATTGCAATACAAACCCCATGCACTTAAGTGATAAGTTTTGTGTGTGTATTTCAATGTGAATAGATTATGGCTTCTATAAGTCACTTCTTAGCTGCGTGGGACCCACTCACATCATGCTATCTGGTGTTGTTGTCGGGGAGTAGCTTTTGGGACATGGATAATTGTCTCTTTTTTATTTTTTCTATTAGACCTCACCATTTATATTCTTTATTCTTTGTGTTAGTTTTGCATTCATGATTCCTAACTTGCTTTTGTTTACTTGGTTGTGATGGTCTAGAGTGAGAGTTCAAGTTCAGACACCTCTCTCTCTATCATTTCTTTCTTTGAGGATCCAAAAATAGGAAGATGAAGGCCAAGGAATTGGTGCATCATCCAAGTGGAGGATCCAGTCATGTGAGATGATGAGGAAGTGCAAGATAATGGCCCACCCATTCCACCTTCACTAAGACCTCTTCATGATTACTTCACTCTAGGAAAGAGTCCCTCTCCAATTACCACAAGAGTGGATCAAATATTGGGTCAACTATTCTCCATTATACCAGCCCTTGTAGGATTGCTTCCAAAATTCTATGGTCTAAAAAATTAGAATCCCTACAACCATATCGACACTTTTTCAGATACTTGTTGTACTTTTCACACTCTCACAAACATTGATTACTCCATTTGTCACACAATTTTCCCAATTTTATTGAAGGACAAGGTCAAGGAGGGGTATTCCACCAAGATAGAGGTAATGTCAAGGGAGGTAATGAACATTGAATTTCTAAAGAATTTTACCAATAGACAAGATGACCTAAATGAGGAGGAATGTCAAATATTTTAGTCAATTGGGTCAGGAACAATTCCATTAAAATAGGGAGAGGTTTCAAAAACTTCTAATAGACTACCCTCATCATCAAGTTCCACTACAGAAAATGGTTCAATCCTTCTACTCTAAGTTGTCACAAATGGTGAGTAGATTCATCTTGTGGTGGCACCTTAATGGCAAAATTTCCTACAGAATCATGATCTCTTGTTGAACGTTTAGAAGAAAATTCAAGGCATAGGGCCTTAAGTTTGGCAAGTGATTATGACTAAAATATTGGTGCTTACCTCTACCCCATCACCTCCCTCTTTAAATGAATCCAACCCACAAATGGTGAATATTCTTGCAAACGTGATGAAGTTATGATAGCCAAGTTGGGGCACCTGAAACCACTATGTGTAATCTATTGGTGCCCTTGAAGATGAGGTCAAAGATATGCGATCCTATCATAATCACAACAACCTTGAACCCATGTCCAAATATTATACACGCGAGTGGAGGAATCATCCAAATTTTTAACAAAAACAACAAGGGGATGATATACAAGATCATCCAAGGTATAATTTAGGTCAAAGATACAACCCAAGGTTTGAAAGTGTAGTTCTTGGAAGATTGAGAAGCATTGATGAGGTCAATACAAGTGTTATGACACATGGAAAATTAAAGATAGGCTTGAACAAAGGTTTGATTAACTAGTTTGACACTTTCTCTATAAGAGTAGAGGAGGATTCCTTCACAAACTTTGGTGAGCCCAAACAATGCAAGTGGGAAAGTGGTATCCCCTCAAGGATCCTATGGTCCATCACCTATGCAAGTGTAACATGCCCAACAATACCAAGGTCCTTTAAACCCATATTATCCTCCACCACAACAACCCCAATTCAACTACCAATGCCCTCCTCCACCTTAAAAACCACCACAACAACCACATCTCCCTCCACCACCACCTCAAAAACACCAACCAATGTAACAACCATTCATCCTCTAACACCAATTCCACCAACAACACACAAGACCACCACCACCACCACGAACACCACAAGATCCCACTTCTTATCATGAGAAAGTGAATGTGGTTACGACTTTGAGGAATGGCAAGGTGCTTGGGCAGCCTAAGAGGGGAAATAAGTAAGTTAACAAGAGTCATGTTGAAGTTTCATTGCTGAAAAGGTCTTGTGAGGGTGTTATATATACCAATAATCATGCCATTCTACCCTTTGTTGAGTTTGTAACACCAAGTGTTCCACATTTTGTTGAGAATGTAACAATAAGTGTTCCACAAGATGCATCAAGGAATCTGATTGTAATAACCTAAGATCCTCAAGTTACTTCAAGCAAGGATATTGTTGTACAACCACTACTCCCCAATGATTTGAACAAGTTTTCCATAAAAGTAATGCATAAGCATCGTATATTAGACATATTTAGGTGAGTGAGGATAAATATCCAATGATGTTAATGCCATCAAGCAAATTCCAACTTACACCAAATTTCGCAAGGATGCATGTACCTTCAAAAGAAAGACAATAGGGAAGCTACCAATGAGAATCAAGTTGACGAAGCAAGTGGGATCTATATTAGACAACCATTTCCCCAATAATTAGGGTGATCCATGGATCCATCTTATTCCTTGATACATTGGTCTTCACCTCATTGCGTTCTCACTATTTGATCTAGGATATAGTGTCGTCATCATGCCTTATAGTGTATATGTGGAGGTGGACATGCTAAAGCTGATCAACTACATTCTACATTTGTTTAGTAGATCCACAAATATATACCAATGGGATGGGTGAATGGAATTTTGGTGATGTTGTACAAGGATATACACACAGTGTTCCCAATAGATTTTGTTGTCTTGGACATGGATCCAAAGGATGAAATGATTCCTATTATATTAGGAAGGTCATTCTTATCTATAGTTGATGCAGATATTGAGGTTCATACTAGCACTATATAGTCTCCTTTTCAAACAAAAAGATAAATATCTACACGTTCACCTCCTCTGAATGGAAAGATTTGATTGATGAGGAACATTACTTTGACATATCCTATAATTACCCAAAAGAAAGAAAAGCATATTGAGAGCTCACATAATTCTTGGGATGAGAACCATGTTTCAAAGGCCTTTGAGAGAATCACATGTTTTGAGGGAGGAAATTTCATGTTTGAGAATGATTATTGATGATAGAAACCCAACCCAACTGAAGGCAATAAATGCAATGCTTGTGGGAGATAACCCACCACGGTTTGAGGATTCTCTTACTCAAAACACTTTTTCCTCTTTTTTTTACACTTCCACGAAAGACATACACATCAAACATGATAGTTTTTTTATTTGTGATTCATCTTAAAATAGGAACATAGATGAAAGGATGATACATGGAGTATCCATACCAAGAAGAGGATCTAAGTTGAGAAATGAAGAATCAAGCTGAGTTGAAAACGCTATAGGAAAGAAACCATCATGATTGTGGTGCAAGCCACCCAAAATGACCTTTCTCTATAGAATGGGTGTGCTATCTACACGATCACTATAATTCTGCATGAGTTTCACACCTCTTGCATACTAGAATCCACAACTCCATGTTCAATATCCTATCATTCTAAACTTCTATTTCATGTTGAGGTAAGCATGGTTTAAAAGTTTGGGGTGGTAGGGGTAAACTCTTGTTTTGACTCATGTTCCTTATTCTCATTTTTTACTAATATGATCAAATAGTTTGACTAACCTTTATACATGTCCAACTACACTTAAATTTTACACCCCACACAATTGCAAGCCACGTAGTTTGTTCTCTACATTGTTTTATAATTTTCAAATTTTTGAACTTCTTCCATGTCACCATGCATCTTGCATTGCATGTAGGATTTGATACTCTCTTTTGTTTGATTAGCTAATTTTTTTATTTTGATCTATTTCTTATATCTGTTGTGAATAGGGGCACTTGGTACCATTTTGCCAAACCTTGTCCAAATCTTGAAATGTTTAGTTCCAAGAGCAAGTTCTAGAAAAATTTACCTTGTTGATTTAGAAATCGAGATTGAATTACCAATTATGATTGCACTCCTACTAGTACATCATTGTGATCAAATGACTTCAAATTTCGAATACATACATGTTTTCAATTTCTTTTTTGAATCGTTGAAAAAATTGGTTGCAATTAGGGCAAGTCGTGGATGTTTAGAGTTGTTTAGGTCTTTTGAAAATCATGATGTTTACCACAAGTTTGCATTCATCTTGGTTTTTATAATATTATGTGAGAGATGCTTGAAATAGTTTACATGAAAACCCACATGATGTGACCTCTCTCTTGATCCACCATTCTTCCATCATATCTAGTCCTCGAGCCTCATGAAAAGATGTTAAAAAACACAAAAAGAGTAAGCCTTGGACACCCTTGAAAAGCTTGGGGTGGTCAACACTTCCTACCCTCTATTTCACTCCCACCACCCTATTCCCTAACAACACCAAGGTCAAAGAAGAAAAAAAAACATGTTCATGTGCAATACCATCTAAATAAAGAAAGGAAGACTTCTCCTATGTAATAACATGATAATATCCTTTCACAACCCCCTTCTTCTAATTGCATACCATTCAGCTAGGAAACATCAATACTATCTCATTCTACATTTTTTTTACATCCACATGGGTCATGTTAAGTGGATTTTCACATAACTTTGAATACATGCAAGTGAAACCCATCCCTAACTTCTATATAAAAACCCAAAAATGAAATAGTTTACCCAAATCCTTATGAAGACAATATCACTTGCATAAGTCCTAGTGTTATATATTGGAAGCCTTCCATTTTTGTGCCTCATTTCCATTTTGGAATGTATCAAGATGAGAGAGGAGAATTGGACCATATGTATCATCCTTGAACTTATTCAGATAATAATTTGTTGGTATATATATGCCCATAGAGACATCCCAAGTGATTGCATGGAGTCGGATATTAATTAATCAATTAATGCGATTATTTGGTTAATTAATGAATTCCTGAATATTCTAATTAATCCATGAGCATTTTAATTAACACAACGTTTCTATTTACCGATGGGTTTAGGAAACCCTACTTTCCTTCATATCCTATTTAAAGGAGGATTGACGGTCGATATCTATATAAGATATCGAGAGACGCTTTTAGTTTACGCTCACGCACGTAAACCCTAGCTGTCACCGTCCTTAGGAGAGGAAGGAGAGCAACGCGCCGCTAGCACGTTGTTGCAGAGACACACTCCTTCCCGCCGGCTTGGAAAGCGGGACGTGGAGTTCTATCCATCCATGTGGACGAAGTAGAGACACAGACGCCTTGACGCCTGCATTCGGAGGGCATCGACGACCACCTGTACGTGCTACGAGCGGCGGACATCACTGCCGCAAAGGAGCGCCGTCAGATCAACCTACGACAGTGAACGGGAGAGAAGTTCCATCCGTGTAGACAAGCACGATAAGGTATATCTCGTAAACAATCCTTTCAAATATGTTGTTGTCGATGAGATCCTGTTTTGGGTTGTGTGGATTTTATTGCTTCCGCCGCGCATGTTTTCTCCACAAAACCCAACATAATTGTCTACTACGTTGCATATATCATTGTCATTTGTGAATTGAATTGGAAGGAGATATGTACTTGCAACATACCTGAGGACAAGTGTGTTTTAATCTTGGGGTGGTGATTGAGTCTTAGTTTGAGTCTCTATCTTGTGCCATTTTATACCTTATTCTCAATAATACATGCAAAATGTAGACCAGTTCCAATTAATGTCATTTTATATCAAATGCACTTATGGATTGCCCTTGCATGTATTTATAGTACTTTGTCACTTAATCATGGAAGGTAGAGAAGAAGGAAAATACTAGGACTTCCATGAGCACAAAGGAGCCTAAGAGATACCTAAAGATACCCCAACCTATCCCCAAGTGACCAATCAAAGGATTAAATCAAGAATCACGATAGAATTTCACTTACAAGACCAAAATGTGAGAAAATGCTCCCAAAACATCTATGGTACATCGCCACGACCGTGTTGCAGTCAAGAACATTACAGTGCTAACTCACTATGGAACTACCCCAGGACAGCCCCACCACATCTGATCCTGCCATCACAGTTATGGTGCTAAGACGTCAGAATAGTTGTGCTTCAAATAAGACTGTTCTAGCATTCTCCCTGACTCCCCTCCTACCTCCTTCACCATGGTTATGGTAACCACCATGGTCGTTCTACCCTTAAGCCACCACGATCGTTCTACCAGACATGATTGTGTTACTCCACCTCATTCCACCCAAAATTAATCTGATATTTTCACCTTCCCACCATGGTTGTTCCCATCCACCATAGTCATTCTCACTCCAATCCCACCACAATCATTTTGCCTACTAAAACCTATTACTTTATATACATCATTTTACTACTTTAACCCCACTTAACCCTAGACCACTATATGTACACTAGTGGCATCTAGGATTCTAAAATTAGCTACTCCAAGCATCCACAGCCACCACCCTTTATTTACTACTCATTCCACATCACTTCCTTCATCCCTCCATCCCAAAATCCTAGTTTCTAGGGTGAATATCCCTTCCACATTCCATTCTTTCTTGCATCCTTAGAGGATGAGGACACCCTTAAAGCTGCTGGAAGTAAAGAGAGGAGCTTCTTCATCCACACCCCATGGATTTTCTATTGTCTTTTCCCCTTTCTTTTGTTATTTCTTAGACTATGAGTAGCTAAGATTCTTTATGGGTTGATTAGGGGAAAAATTATGTATCTATGATACGATGTTGGGAAATTTTATGCAAAAACTCTCATTTCGGTTTTCTAATGCTAAGTTATTGTTTTTTTCTCTTTCCCTACCTCTTTCCATGGTTTTTTTCAGCTATGGAACTGATACGTGTCGAAGAGCACACCAATTCACAAGAAATTTTTATTCTAGAGTTCTTTAAGATTCGTTTCTTTTAAACCCAATTGATTTTTGAAATTATTTCTTTTTGGTATTTTTAAAAGATTGACAAAAAATAAAGTTCAATTTGAGGGGTTTGATTTATGTAATTGAAGAAAGTAAATTGCAAGAAGAATAAAATATTACACTAATGCAAAGGAAGAAAAAGATTATTCTAAGACAAGAGAGAGTAAAATAAGAAAGTTGTTAGCACACAAAATTATCTAAACAAAAGTAAAGTGCTGAAATTTAAAAGGTGAATTGAAAGCAAACGTTTAAGAACAATTTGAAATCAAGAAGTAAGGCATCGAGGCTTAGGGGTTTCATCACCTTAGCCCTTGTAAAAATATAATCGAATGATACATGACAAACAAGAAAGAAGTAGGTATGTGATTTATTTGTAAACAAAATGCAAAAGAGGAACTCCACGTGAACTCATTGGTCCTGGTGTTCACATATCCATATTATTCATCCTAAAGAGGATTTTCCACAGTCACATCCAAATCCTCATGAAATCAGTTTAGGCATTCTAAATACCAGTTTCTACGATTGCATCTGCTGGGATTAACAAGTGATAAAAATTATTATTTACTTCATTTACATCTGTGATTTCTAAACTGAAAACCATTTGTTCAAGTAGTCATGTAAAAATTCGATCCAATCAACACATGGATAAGGAGCTATTCCCCTCGCCTCGATAAGAAAACTACTCGCTACTCATGACAAGGATGGGAGAAATAAGAAAAGAAATCAAATGAGTCATAGATTGCAATTTTGGATCTCCGTAGAGTCCAAGGTGGTGGCAATGAAATGGCTTGTTTGCTTTTTCTCCTTCTCCAAGAGAAAGAACAAGAAAGAAGAACTAGAGAAAGAAAGATCCAGATGTAGAATAAAAGAACAACTTTATTTCTCTTGAATGTAGAATTACATTAGAAAAAATGACAGAATTTCTCTACTATTTGCATACAGAACTTGGGACCTTTTTCTTTGTGGAGTCCCCCTCCTTTTATATGTAAAGGAAGGGTAGAAATCCTTTTTTTTATCATTAAGTGTGCTTCTATTACATTCTCAAAAACCAGCATAAACAAGAGTTTGGCAAAAAAAGAAAGGGAAAATAATAGAAACTGTCTATAAATTTTCCCTATAAGTTATGTTAATAACTTTCAGTCCTCCATAGTCTTCTTCCAAACTACAGAGGGGAGGATCTTTTCGTCATCAAAAATAGTTTTGTTTCTAGCCTCCCATACGTGGTACAGGGGACATAGTGCCAGAGATCTGGTATTTTTACTCTGAATAGAAAGCAGGGTGTCCAATCCATCCGGACTCACACTTAGAATGGAGTGAGCTCTATCCCAAACTTCACAAATAAATTGGCATTCCCAGAAAATATGTTTCATGTCCTCCTTTTCCAGCTTGCACAAAGAGCATCTAGAGGCCAGCGAGTACCCTTTGGTTTGTACGTAATTTTTTGTCACCAGATTCTGCTGAAACAACTTCCAACCGAAGAGCTTCATCCTTTTTGGTATTTTTAGTTTCCAGCACCAATGAGCCCAGGGGACCTCATCAGTTCTAGTTCTGATAATGTTCCATGCTCCTTTGAGAGAAAAGGTATCGAGACCTACAAAGCATCATAAGTCTCTTTACCCGATATCAATCTTCTTGCATTCATTCTTTAGGTTTTGCAGACCTCTGATTTGAGGGAAGCACCAAGAGGCGTTCTTAATCAGGGTGTTCAGCTAGCTTTGTGGACCAAATCCATTTCTCAATTTCAAACAAGGTCCCACGTGGGAGCAAAGGAAAGAACCCAGCACCCAAGGGTCGTTCCATAGGGAAATAGTAGAGACATCGCCTACCTTGAAACGGACCAAGGAACTCATAAGTGTTCTATGCTTCAAAAGGGCCTTCCACATCCAGCTATCACTATATTTGGGTGTGCAGGACAAGACGGAATCAGAGGTTAAGTATCTACTATGAATGAATTTCACCCATAGATTGTCTTTGCTATTTGCAATGTCCCATAAGAGTCTAGTCATACCAGCCAGGCTCCAGTCTTCAACATTTCTAATACCCAAGCCACCTTCAAGTTTGGGCCTGCATACATTCTGCCACGAGACAGTGTGAAAGGTCCTTTGGTCTTCTTTATCTCCCCAGAGGAAATATCTACAGATTCTCTCTATCTCGTCCAGAGTACCCTTTGGTAATGGAAAAGTACCCGTCCAGTACAAGTGATAAGCAGATAGAGTGGATATTATTAACTCCAATCTGCTTGCCATTGACAGGAGATGAGTTTTCCAAGAATCAAGCTTAGTCTTAAACTTTTCGATTAGTGGGGCGCACATGCTTTTGGTAAGCCTATCCAAGAATAGGGGAAGTCCCAGATATCTAATAGGAAGTCCACATTCTTCAATTTGCAGAGCTTGAATAATGCTTTTGGGCGCTGAGTTGCTGAGGAACAACTGACTTTTAGCCTAGTTTAGATGTAAGCTAGAAAGCCTGTTGAAGTCATCAAGGAGGCTTCTAATATTCATTGCATTTTCATCTGTAGCCCGAGCCATGATCAACAAATCATCTGCGAACAGAATACGTGAAACATTGACATCATTTGCTTTGATTGGGATAATTTTCTTCTCATTCACAGCCTTATTAAGAATAGCAGTTAAGCCCTCCATTCCAATCACAAAAAGATATGGTGCTAGAGGGTCTCCTTTCCTAATCCCTCTCGTAGCATGGATTATATCAGTGGGGCTCCCATTGACCAGAACCTAAAAGGATGTAGTAGACAGGCACTCATTTATCCAGCTCAGCCAACAGGGGGAAAGTCCATTCCCTGTATCACATTTAGAATATACTTTCTATCAATGGTATCATAGGCCTTACTTAGATCAGCCTTTATACACATCTTAGGATTCTTGCAGCTTTTGAAATCTGCCAACATTTCATTTGCCAGTAAAATAGCATCTGAGATACGCCTACCCTTCACAAAGGCAGACTGATTCTTACTGATGATATCAGGCATAACATCCCTAATACAATTAGCAAGAATTTTAGCTATCAACTTGTAGACAACTTTGCACAAGGATATAGGTCTCCAATCGCTAATCTTTTCAGGGTTTTTCACCTTTGGGATCAGAGTAATATAGGTTTTATTTGCTTCTTTTAGGAGCTTTCCCTTGACAAAGAAATCCTTTATAGCACGACAAACATCCTTACCTATCACACCCCAACACTTCTTGAAAAAATGTGAGTTCATCCCATCGGGTCCAGGTGATTTATTTTCATTGAAACTCATAAGAGTATTGTATATCTCCTCATCTGTGACGAGCTGGCACAAGGGTAGAAATCCTAAAAGGAGAGGAGAAAGAATGAAGGAGGCGGCTGTTTTTTGTGTCTTTAGTCAATATAAAAAATCTCCTTCCTTAGTAGACAATAAAGAGAATCATCAATTGCCTTCTTTTAACCCTTCAAATTCTGACTCTATATCTACAGATTCCCATTTCTAAAGTTTCATGCAAATTTCGGATGACCACAAGCTTTAAATCGTGCACAAAAATATATTTTAACTATAGGCCTTTAAATTTACTTTTCAACTCATATTTGAACAATAAATTTTGCCTTGGTTGTGAGAGTTATGCCAATTTTGGTGCAAGGTATATACTTAAATTAGGCACTATGGGAAAATGAATAGACACATTCACCGTTTGGTTGGATAGTCAAATGACTATCAAAGTTGTTGGGAAATATATTTTTCCTGTAGAAATTGAAATTATCTTTTCAAAGCATATATATTCACCAAATTTGGAATTTGTATTGGGAGTTATGACTGTTTTGGTGCCTTCTATTTATGAATTGCAGGCAATGCGGGAATTGGGCAAAACATCTTCCAAGAGAAATTAATGATTGGAATGATGAGGCCTTTTTACTAAAAAATCAAACCAAATATAATTTAAACTCCACATAAAGATATAAAATCCAAATTAATTCAATTAATTATAAAACTAAGAAAATAAATAACAAATCAATCTTAAAAATATATCTAAAAGATGTAAAAAGGATAAATACACATTTATCAAAATACCCCGGACTAGAATCTTTGCTTGTCCTTAAGCAAATAAAATCACAAATAAATCCAATTTATACTATTAACGTGTCATTTCTCATCCTTGTAACATCATTATAATCCTTACCTCAAATTTTTGGCCAAGTGACCCAATTTCCTAGAACCACATAGCATAAAGTTATACAATCCCTTCAAAATAATTGTCATATCTTGCTTCAAAAATGAGATTTTGCAGAAGAATAGGCTTCATCTTACTTTTGCTTTGACACTCTCAATTTTTATTTTTATTTTGTATTGCACAAGAATAGGATGAAGGGGAGTGTGAAAACAAAGAAGGAAGTGAATTATTTTTATCCCTCCTCTACTCGACTTAGTATTTGAATTTCTAGAGTTGTGGCTACATTGATCACATTTTCTTCATGTGCATTTTTGGCATCTTTTGATGGTACGCCCCTTTGTGGGGTATGAAATTTTTATTTTGGGAAGCATGCCACCCCGGACTTGATTTTTGTCCAGTGATGATTCTTTGCTTCTCTTTTCTAGAAGAAAAATAGAGGGAAGGAAGAGATATTCTTATGCTTATAACTTTCAACATTTTTTTTCAAAGAGCATCATTGCTCTAGTTAGAATATTCCTATAACTCACATCATAAAAGTTTTATAACAAGATAATTCGTTTGTTTAAATATATGGAAAAATTATGTTTGGTTCTGATCAATTTCTTATGACTTGCCAACTATTCCAAGGTGTGATGTTATTAGGGGTCCTAGGTAATATGGTGGTTTCAGACTTGGCATTTGTAATGGATTTTGCAAAAAGTTTCATTGAATTCAAGGGGGTACAATGATCGATGACTATTCAATGGTCAACTAGATAATGGCCTTTATAACTATAGAAAATATAAAATGATGGCCGACTAGATAATGGCCATAAACTAAAGTAAATACATGCAAAATGATGAAAAGGGCAAATAAAGAAAACAAGGGAAAAGATAAGGGGTGGAATAGAACCGTACCACCCAGCTCCACCCCGAACTTAGACTTTTGCTTGTCCCAAGAAAAACCTAAACCGAAGATGGAGGGAAGAAAATCACTATGGAAGAGGAAACTATGAAGATGAAGGAGTATTGTAGTAGTAGTTCCCCCAATAAGGGGAGGTGGGGTCAGGGTAGGCCTGATGGGGTAGCTGGCTCTCAATTTTTTCCTCTTTTTCTTTTTTTTTAGAAAAAGAACTAAAATTGAAACACAAGTGTTAGCTAAGACAAATATAGAAGAAAATTTTTAAAAATTAAATGCCTCCTATTAAATGCCTATTTTTATGTCGCAAGCCTGATAAAGCTAGATCATGGAGCCATTTCAGGCTTGGGAGGGGGAGGTGGGGGTTCATACAAGTTGAGGTCTTCAAGTAATGAGAGTTGATGTGCCTCGGAAGATAGAAAAGCTTCAACGGTGATGTACCATTTAAGGCGATGTCCGTTAACCTTAAATTCCCCTAAAACTTTGTCGCAAAGAAGAAAAGTTCCATGAGGGTAGGAACATTTGACGAGGTAAGGCCCATACCATCTAGATGTAAGTTTCCCAGGAAAAGTCTTAATCTAGAGTTGTACATTAAAACTTGATCACCCTCCCTAATGTCCTTTCACCTAATATGACCATCATGCCATAGTTTGGTTTTGTCTTTGTAAATCCTAGCATTTTCATATGCAGTCATTCGGATTCATCTAACTCTTACATTTGCAAAATGTGGTTTTCACCTACAGTAGTTAAGTCAAAATTTAGAGTTTTGATGGCCTAATTGGCATTATACTCTAATTCTATGGGTAGATGGTATGATTTCCCATAAATAAATTTAAAGGGAGTGGTGCCTATGGGAGTTTTGTAGGCGGTCCTATATGCCCACAAGGCATCATTGAGTTTTATAGCCCAATCGGTCCTAGTGTGAAAACCTATTTTCTCTAGAATAGACTTGATTTGCCTATTTGACACCTCAACCTGACCACTAGTTTGAGGGTGGTAAGGGGTGGAAACCTTGTGATGGATCCATACTATTTCAAGAAGGACTCGGAACTCTTCTCTAGGAAATGGGAACCTCCATCAGACTTATGGTACGAGGTACCCCAAATCGAGGAAAATGATATCTTTGAAGAGTTTCTTCATAGGTTTGGAATCATATTTTGGTGGGGATGGCTTCAACCCATTTGGAAACGTAATCAACAGCCACCAAGATATATTTGTACTACCTGCAAGAAGAAGGAATGAGCCCATATAATCTACCCCCCACATGTCATCAATTTCAATCTCCTACTAAGAAGTCATGGGCATTTGGTCTCTTTTAGATATGTTGTCGATCCTTTGACATGCATCGCAAGTAAGGACAAAATGGTATGAATCTTTGAATACAGTAGGCTAGAAAATTCTAGATTGTAAGACCCTACTAGCGGTTTTTTGAAAACTCATATGCCCTCCAGTGGGGCCAGTGTGGCATTGCTCAAGTATGTCATGAGCCTCTTCCTCATTAACACACCTATGATAAAGTCCATCCGAATATAATCTAAAAATATATGGATCATCCCAGTAATACTATTTTACATCATGTAAAAATTTATCCTTAGAATGTCCCTTATATTCGGGGTGTGATACACCTATAGCTAGAAAATTTACATAATCTACAAACCTAGGATATTAAGATTCCAGATTTAACAATTTATCATCAGGAAGGGAGTCATTTATGGGTATGCCATCATCATCAAAGAAATCACGGTGACTAAGATGTTCGGCAACATCATTTTTGCACCCTTTTTTGTCTAAGATCTCTAGGTCAAATTCCTAAAGTAAAAGGACCCAACGAAGAAGGTGAGGTTTGGAATCCTTTTTGGTCATCAAATATCTAATGGTTGCATGGTCTGTGTAAACAATGACTTTACCTACCAAATATTAGCGGAATTTATCAAAGGCATATACTATGTCTAGCATTTCCTTTTCAGTAGTTGTGTAATTTCGTTGGGCTTCATACAAGGTTTTGGATGCGTAGTAGAACACATGGTGTTTTTTATCAACACATTGTCCTAGTATAGCACCAATGGTGTAATCACTCGCATCACACATTAACTCAAAGAGTAGGGACCAGTCTGGGGTCCTAATGATGGGAGTAGAAATTAGGGCATCCTTCAAACAAAGAAAATTGTCCATGCAAGCTTTGTCAAACACAAAAGGGGTGTCTTTTTGAAGAAGATTTGTTAAAGGTTTGGTGATCTTAGAAAAATCACATATGAAACACCTATAAAAATCCACATGCCCAAGGAAGGCACAAATGTCCTTGATGGAAGAAGGTGGTGGGAGTTTTGAGATGACCTCAATCTTGGCTCTATCCACTTGAATGCCACGATTTCTCACCCTATGGCCTAAAAAAATTCCTTCAGTCACCATAAAGTGACACTTCTCCCAATTGAGGACCAAGTGTGCTTCCTCACATTTTTCCAAAACCAGAGATAAATGATGGACAAAAGATTTAAAACTATCTCCATAGATAGAGAAATCTTCCATAAAAACCTCCATGATGGTTTTGATCAATCCAGAGAAGATAGCAAACATGCATCACTAAAAAGTGGTTGGAGCATAGCACAACCCCGATGTTATTGAGCCTAAGATGGTCAAACCTTTAATGAGATCTTAAATGGAAATCTAATAAAGAAACCTTAAGATCACATTGTGCACATGTCATTGAAGAGGGACATATCATAATTCAATGAAAGGCATTGTCTCTTAGTCATGCAATTCTATCCATCTTTGCCATCCAATTTTGAATCACTAAATGCATGTGTGCCAAAAGGGCAAATAAAAGTCATTTTCTCTTGGTCGTCCACATGAATGGGGATTTGATAGAAACTTGAATAGCCATCAAGATAGAAAAAATATTATTGATGGGTGAGGCACTCTAGTACTTGATCTAGGAAGGGAAGGGGGAAATAATCTTTCCTAGTGGCCTTATTTAGTTTCCTATTATCAATACACATCCTCCACCCTATGACAGTGCCAGTGGGAATGAGCTCATTATTGTCATTTTTCACGACTATGGTACCCCCTTTCTTGGGGACAACCTATACTGGGCTAACCCAAGGGGAATTAGAGATGGGGTAGATGATCTCTGAAATTAAAAGCTTGATAACCTCTAGACACACCACCTCTTTCATGTTGGGATTCCGTTTCCTTTGAGGGTCTCTAGAAGGTTTGTACTCTTCTACCATAGGAATTTTATGCATACAAATGGATTAATGATAACAGGATAAAGCCTTTGCTCATCAAGGAAGGCATACTTAAGACCTTTATGGAGGGGTTTCATGTCATGTGCCTTGGGGGTTTCAAGTTTTGCATCTACAATGGAGACCAATTTTAGGTCTTCAAACTCCTCATCATGAATCTCCTCAAAGGTGTTGAGATGATGTCTGAATTTCTTCAATTGAGCATCTTCAAATCCACACTCAATAGGGGTCACAAGGGCATTTTGGAGGTGATCTTCAACTAATTCCCATTCTTGTCCTAATTGTTACATCTTCTCAATACAATCAAGAAGATAGAAATCTTCTTGGAGGCTTGGTCCGCGCATGCTTTAAAATACCCTAAACTTTAGGGTTTATTTTCCTAGGTGCAAGAAAATGGTTCCGGCCTCAACGTCAATCAAGGCACGAGCGGTGGCCAAAAAGGGACAGCTAAAAATGATGGGGTACCTTAAATCTTCCTTTATGTCCATGATGACAAAGTCACATGGGACATAGACATCCTTCCCAACCCTTACAGGTATGTCTTCAATGATATCCATGGGTTTTGTTTTGGATGGTCATGGAAGTAGGGAGCATGTCAACAAAGCCTAGCCTCCTGCAAAGACTATAGGGCATAATATAAATACTAGCACCTAGGTCTGCAAGACCTTTCCTGCAAGCATTATCACCTAGGTAGCACCCAATCCCAAAGGAGCCAGGGTTTTTCTTATTTTCAGGCATGTTACTTTGGATAATATCATAGGTAGTCCTAGTAAGCATGACAATCTCATGCTCATCGGTGTGGTACTTCCTATTTAAAAGAGATATCATATATTTGGACCAGGCCGGCATATCAGCTAAGGCATCAAGAAAAGGAATATCCATATGCAACTTTTTCATGGCTTCCCTAAATTTCACAAAACATGTGTCAAGCCTAGTTTGCTTTAGGTGGGCCTAGTAAGGTGGATGAGGTTTTTAAATAGGAATGTCTAGCTCGTCAATCTCCACAATTGGGACCACAAGAGATGGAGTGGAAGGAGTGGGGATGGAATGGGTGGGTGAGGGTGGAGTTTCGATGATCACTGTATCATCATCCCCAAAGTCCAAGGGAACAACTGTGGGTTTCTACGGGGGAGGAGTATGAATCTTCCTCGAATAGGTGGAAACAACCTTTAGTTGTTTGGCATGGTTTGGGTTGTTCTCGGGCTGTCCAGTGAAGGTCTTTGCATGGAGGTTTTGCTGGACAAAAAGATGAGTGAATTGAGCGTCGGTCGATTTCTTATGCTCTATTATGATTTTCTCTAAGGTTGGAATCCTATCCTCTACCATAGGGGTGGGGCAATCTGTTGAGGTGTTGGAATTTTATGAAGGTTTTGCTATTTTTGTCCTTGGTAGGGTCCATGGTTTTGTAAATTTCCTTTAAAATTCCCTTGGTTTCCAAAATTATGTTGGTTGTTATTGTATGGAAAACGTGGTGGTGGACGATAGTTGGCTTGGGGTTGTGGGGGTCTTTGTGGAGGGGGAAGTTGAGATGAGTCTTTAGCTCCTGAGGGGTTTCCATTTTGAAACTCAAGATGGTGTCTGGCTTGGTTTGGATTGTAGTACCACATGGCCCAGGATACTATGGATAGAGTTGATGTCCTCCACATGTTGACCAACATCAGGCTGCACAGGGGTGTTGTACAGATGTTGACATTGGAGGGTAGCATGATCATACCCTTGGCATATCCCGCATAAAGATTCTACAGTCCTCACTAGTTGAGGTTGTCTTTCATATGCATTAAACGAGGATTTCCAAGTGGTCCTGTTTCAAAGAGATTAATTTAAGAGTTTCGGAAATAGTATGAATGTATGGGTTTACCTCAGCCTTAGCCACTTTTAAGACCCCACCATTTCCTCGTCTCGCCTGGGTTTCAGAAGCTATTTTGACTACCTCCCATACACTTATTAGATTTTAAAACATGAAATTTTCTCCAGATGATGAATCAAGAAATTTCTTGGCATCATCATCAACACCACGATAAAATATCTCAATGAGTTGAGATTGTGATATGTCATGATGGGGGAAATATTGGAGGAGTTTCCTAAATCTCTCCCAAGCTTCTCCTAAGATTTCTCCAAGGATCATAGAAAATAAAAGGATTTGTCCTCTAATCTCATAGGTGAGGGAAGGGGGGAAATATTTATCCAAAAAAATTGTTTCAAGCACTTCCCAAATAGAGACGCGGTTTTCACTCTCCATGGCATTATACCAACTATTGGCTGCCCCTAAAAGAGAGTATTTGAAAAGTCTAAGTCTAATGGTGTCTGTAGAAACGTCTAGGATCTTGGTTAGGGAACTAAGATCTGTGAAACGTTGGAGGTGATCTTGACAACTTTCACCTTTATTCCCAAAAAAGGGATTGGCCTGAAGCATGGTGATCCATGAGTGCAGATATCGAAAGTAAGCATTTAAGAATGGTTTAAGAATAGTTTGAAATCAAGAAGGAAGACATCGAGGCTTAGGGGTTTCACCACCTTAGCCCTTTTGAAAATAGAATCGAGTGATACATGACAAACAAGAAAGAAGCATGTATGTGATTTATTCGTAACCAAAATGCAAAAGAGAAACTCCACGTGAACCCATTAGTCCTGATGTTCACGTATCCTTATTGTTCATCCTAAAGATTTTTCCATGGTCACATCCAATCCTTGTGAAATCGATTTAGGCATTCTAAATCCCATTTTCCATAGTCCCATCTGTCGGGATTAGCAAGTGATAAAAATGATTAATTACTTCATTTAAATATGTGATTTTTAAACCAAAAATCATATGTCTAAGTAGTCGTGTAAAAGCTTGATCTGATTAACACATGGCTAAGGAGATATTCCCCTCACCTTGATAAGAAAACTATTCGCTACTCACGACGAGGATGGGAGAAATAAGGAAAGAAAACAAAAGAGCCATAGACCTCAATTTTAGATCTCAGTAGAGTCCAAGGCGGTAAAGATGAAATGGCTCATTTGCTTTTTCTCCTGCTCTAAGAGAAAGGGCAAGAAAGAAGAACCAGAGAAATAAAGATCCATATGTAGAATAAAAGAATCAACTTTATTGCTCTTGAATGTACAATTACACTAAAAAGAAATGACAGAATTTCTGTACTACATGCGTTCAAAAATTGGGACCCTTTTCATAGTGGAGTCCTCCCTTTTTATTGGATAAGGAGGGGTGGAAACCCTAAAAGGGGAGGAGAAGGAATGAAGGAGGCGGTTGTTGTTTGTGTCTTTAGTCAAGAGAAAAAGTTTCTTACGTAATAGACAGTAAAGAGAATCATTGATTGTCTTCTTTTGACCCTTCAAATTCTGACTTTGTATCTGTAGATTCCTGTTCCCAAAGTTTCATAAAATTTTTGGCTAACCACAGGCTTTAAAGAGAACCCAATAATATATTTTCCTGTAGGCCTTTGAATTTCCTTTTCAACTCATATTTGAACATTAAATTCCACCTTGGGATGTGATAGTTATGTCAATTTTGGTACAATATATATACTTAAATCAGGCACTACGGGAAAACGAATAGGCACGTTCACCGGTTGGTTGGATAGTCAAATGACTATCACAGTCGTCGGAAAATATGTTTTTCCTATATAAATTGAAATTATCTTTTCAAAACATATCTAAAATCCAAATTTGGAATTTGTATGTGGGGGTTATGACTATTTTGGTGCCTTATATTTATGAATTTCAGGCACTGGGGGAATTATGCAAAATATCTTCCAAGAGAAATTAATGATTGGAGTGATGAGACCATTTTCCTACAAAAATAAAACCAAATATAATTAAAACTCCACATAAAGATATAAAATTCAAAGTAATACAATTAATTATAAAACTAAGAAAATAAACAACAAATCAATCCTAAAATGATATCTAAAAGATGTAACAAAAAGGACCAATACACATTTATCAAGAACCATGTAAGGAATAAGAAATGCCTAAGTCTCAAGTGGATTATTAGATAGTTTCATCACCTTCCCCTATGTATAATCATTCCCCTAGACCTAGGTACAAGATATAAGTAAAATAAATGTGACCTTATACATACACTTAGATGAATAATTTGCTTAGTGGTTAGATGGCACTGGTAGGAGGTGAGATACCCTCCTACTATCCACATCATTCATTTCCCCTAAGTTCATTAAGATGCCACATCCAAAAACCTAGACTTGAAAATAAGACATATGCCTACCTATTAATTATTCAGTGGAACCTTGAAAGGGTGGATGGCTAGTGATAGGGACTAGTTCATCTACATACTAGTATTCCATCTGTGGTCCACTAATAGAGTAGGATGCATGCTTTATCTAATGATTTTTGTTTGGTTTGTATCTACTCAATGGATGTGTGTGCATGAACATGAACCTATACATGGTTAATTATTGCATATCCCTCAAAATAACTCATTGCCCCATTTACTTGTTTAAACCCTAGTTTACTTTCTTGCTTGTTACTTGTCTTTACTTGCCTATCTGGATGACTTTGTTTTTGTTCACTTGTTCTTGTTAGAGTAATTTCGTCTTGTTAAGTTGTTTGTTCTAGGATTCCTTAGTTACTTTCCTAGTATAGTTCTTTCCTACTTGTTTAGAGTAATTGCTAACCCAGTTTAGTTAATTATTGTTTCTTACTAACTTTCTTGTTAGTGACTAGTCTGATTTAGTTTATTTACTCTCTTAGCTATTTTAATTGAATATAATTACTTGGTTAGGGTTAATTTAGGTTTGGTTCTTGTTTTCTTTCCTTGTTCTCTAGTTCACCACTAGTGTAATAAAAAAACTCAAATCAAACCCTAAAACCCTAATCCTTTGCTCTAGAAATCTAGAGAAGCATACGTAGGTAGCCTTCGTATCCCACTAGTCATGGATCAACCCCTAACTTTCCCACTCTCTATATTGCAACCTAAACCATGTGTGCTTGTGGAATAAGTTTTGTGTGTGTATTTGAGTGTGAGCCAATTAGGTCTTCTATAAATCATTTGTTTTTTGTGTGCACCTATCACACATCCAATTTAGAGATATTTAAGTTTTAAATACATGTGACTTGAGAATTGTCACCTATCAAGTCACACCTCATACATATCAATGTTATGTTATCATTGTCAAGTATAAATTGATCATCATGGACTATGACGGCAAGAATAAGGTCCTTTCAAGTTGATTTTAATTGTTGGTCCAACAAAATTGCTATCACAATTGAGTTTAGTATCATATTTTAACTTTTGTTATGTTAATGATTGTTTCACATGATATCTCTATATATATCTTGCAGTACATGGATTATAGCATATAAGGGATGCACATTGAATTGTGATCATTCTACTTGTCACCTTCTAAACAAAGAAGGACTCTTGTGACTATATTGCCAAATATGATTCAATAATTGTCCATGAAGATCATGTAAGAACACACTTTGAATTCATCTTCTCTTTTTTATATAACAAGGAAATATTTATTTTCCACTATAATAAGTCTACAACTTGTTTACACATAATTCATAAGTTTGTCTTGAATAGTAATTAAGTGACATCAGCTCTTAAGATTTTGACAACAATGGTGAATTTCCCTGGTTTGATCAACTATTCCAAAGTTAGATGGTTGACTTCAAATATGAAAACATCACACCTCTTACATGTGAATATGAGAAATACTAAAATTGTAGGTCAACATATCTACCTTTAGAAGATCCAAATGTAATGTGAACATAGGATATGGACATGTCTGATTTACCACCCGCAATGCTAGGGCTCACAAGATTCTGAACTTTTCACCATTTGACAACATTTTGTGGCTTCACCTAGAAGTCAAATACAATTCATTTTTTTATGTTAGTTCCCATATAGCACTCATACTTCAATGTGGGTGTTACTTTTCCATGTGGCATGGGATCATCCTCCACTACTACTATGTATGCCAACATTCCTACCAAAATTGATGTGTTGGTGGGATCCCCACCCCTTCCACATGTATCATCCTCTTCATTGAGTTCTGCTTGACATGAAAAAACTAGTCTCCTTGTTTTGTAAAAAAATGCATCTACTTTTAGTCCCTAACTTTATTAATTGGTGTCAAGGAGTTCACATTTTCCTTTTGTGAATTAAAAATTTTACAGTTAAGATTTTTTACAATGAATTTACTTAACCTTTTATATGAATTCCTAGTGCTTTATTTCTAGCACATATTTACGAGGAATAGACTATGAAGAATATTTCTTTGGCATGTAGATGTTAGAAGAAGTTGCACAACAAGCATAATAGGGTTCATTTTTTACACTCGCTATCAAAATAATTTAAACCTCAAGATGACATTAAAATTCTAGAAGATTAAAGAGGGTATCATTTGGAGAATCCTGATACATCCCTCTCTACCACTTTTGAACCCAATGACTAAAGAGGAACTTAAAAGGCTAGATTGTTGTTGAGGCTAGTGGATCATTCCCTTGTGGAACCTTCCTATGTAGCCCCAAATTGATAATGTTTCTTTCACTAGTGTATGATTCTCATCACCGAACTAGGGAAAGAGGTAGGGTTGAGCTTTTGGCTAAGAAGTTTTTCTAGAAGATTAGGTTGAGGGTGGAAAGAGTACCTTGCTAATTAATTTGCACAAAAAGAGGTAGGGAGGGGTTATTATTGTGAAAACAAGTGGTGCAACATCTTGAGAAAAAACTTGGTCGGATGTCATCTATCTTAGAATAGTTTTCCTTTCTTGAGAATGAGAAATTGTTATCCTGTGATGGTTTAGATAAACTCTACTTATATACAATGAATATCATTTATGTGACATCAAAAGTGAAATGCAAATTTATGCTTCCACTCTACGTTTGAAAAAGTGGGTTGTCACCAGTGGCTAAAAGTGGTAGAGAAGGACGTCAAGTTTACTAAAGGAAGTTTCACGTGTAGGGATTGACATATAAACTTTATCATGGTGAATTAAAGGATAAAACATGAATGGAACATTTCTTGAAGTTGCTAGGATCATCATGAACTATGTTGAATGGGCACTGGGTGGCCCTCCAACCTCCTAGCACTAGGCACCTAACCCAGATGGGCGGTTGGTCGTAGATTTTCTATAAGACCCCTGACCTAGCTTTATTTTTAAACATACTTGGTTAACTTAATTGGGTGCTTAAATCATTAATCAACCCTAGTTTATGATTTTATGTCAGGTGATAAAACTATGTTTCAAATCTAGTCCAGTTTGGACTTTGTTTGCTTAAGTTTTGCAAAATTATGTGCTTACTATGGACCTTTATGCAATTTTCCCAAATCTAGGGTTTTATATGTAATTTTAAAACATGAATGGTGTGATTAATAAACTTTCATAAGATGATTCCCTTGTATGCATTGGATGCAGCACTTAATTGTTGCTCTTTAGGGTTGAGAACTTAGGGTTTCTCACCTAAGTATGGAAATCGATGGTTTTCTAAGTCTGATTGAGAATACAATGGTGTCACCTAGTAAGTAAATGATCTGTTGGTTCCTCCTTGTATTAGAGGATCATATGGTTTTCCCTTGAGGTCCCTAATCTTATGGATATCCTAGTTGAAGTACACAAACTGATGGAAAATCAGGGTTTGCAAAATCCTATGTATACCCTAGAATGATGATACTATGCATAATCCAATGAATTCTCTGACAGTACATCTTGATGGTTTTACTAAGGCATGAATAAATGGATAGCTTTGGTAAAGACCTTATGGAAGTTCTGACATGCATGGATAGGATGGATTTTGAGTTTTGACACATGGCACGCTAGTTTTTCAACCTTTTGACCCCCTTTATATCTCTTCTTAGATATATATACCCTTCACCTCTCTCCCAAATGAACCCTTTGCACCCCTATCATTGAGAGACTAGACCATCCTTTTATGGATGAGAAGCTCTTGGAGACTTAAGCATAGGAGGATCCTGGTTGCATGTTGCTCTAGGGTTTGGATCAAGCTTCTCCAGGGTTGTTGGTGTTGGTGTGTATACCAAGAGAGCCAATCACATGATAATTGTAATGGCATAACTCATAAAATATTTGATTAATAAAGAAGTCAATCTTCCAATTTATTCTATTTTATTTAGTTATGGGATAATGAAGCAACATAATAAATGTCTAGAGACTGATATTACTCAAGGATCTATGTCTTCAAGTGTGTGACTTGAACAATGAGATCATACAGATGTTAGGAGTATATACATTCTTATTTTATCCCTAACTGGATGTCACTGTGGAAGATTTATAGACAAAAATAACACATACGACTAGAGTGTGTGTTATGATAGAATCTCATGAGTCATGATATGTGATATCAAATTAAACATGTAGATACTTATTAGAGAATAGTGTATCGAATAGACCCACCATAGGAGTGATACATGGAAACCATAATTGGTAGTTAGAATTGTCTCTTATAGTGTTGGTGGTGATTGTGGCTCTTAGACTTGAAGTCACTACACTCATCACATGTCGTTCTATATGCTTTGACATCATCCACCATGATTCTGAATAAGGGTTGTCATAAAGGTGATCCTCGGGTGCACTGTGACACATGGGAATGATTGTGAGTGATGTAGATGGGATTTGTCCCTCCTACGGGAGTATGATATTTTGTCCACTTGATAAGTGAGACTGAGAAATGCATCTCCATTCTCATGTGAGTCAATATATGACATTAAGCTTACATATATCTCAGACAGTCTACTCCGGTTCAAGGAACATGATTAAATGATTGAAGAGGATGACAATTCCATGCCTTGAGTTTAATCCGGATATCAATCACAAATGAACTATACAAACGTTGTAACACCAAACACATTTTGTAGGTTGAAGTTGTTCTCCAACTTTTCATTTACCTGGGTAGCAATGATGTGTGACTAGGCACCTCTCTTTGATTGTGATGTCATAATTGGTTATGGACATGCACTACCAATGTAATATGGTACCAATAGGGTCACTGGTGCGTCCCCGCTAGTGGTGCTTTTACACCCCATGAGGTCAGAGCGCACGGGATATGGGTGATCTTATGCTTTTGAAATTTTTGTTATCCCTAACTGAGTCAATCACTAAGATTAAAACAGGTCGCCCGCAAGCGTACGGGGTACTGTTATAGTATAGGTGATTGGCAAGATAAGGGGTCGAACCACAGAGATAGAGGAGGCGCTAGAGTTGGACAGAGTGGGCTATGTTCCTTTTGTGGAGCTTAGGGTTTTAGGGTTTTAAAAGGTTTGGTTGTTTGGTTACGCTAATGAGCAAGTAAGAAATGCAATATGGAAACTAAATTATGGAAGAGAAAGCAAATTAGTAAACTAAGTTATCAAACTAACTAAGCAAGAGCAAGAAGAGCTACACTACCCTAGCGAGGCAAGAAGCAATTAAGAACTAAACTAACCACTAGCAAGAGCAAGAGCAAGAGCCTAAGTTAACACTAAAGAGCAAAACTAGGCAATTTACTAAGCTAGACTAAGGCAATTGGACTAAACTAGCATCAACAAGCAAACTAAGCAATTAGGGTTTTAAGCAAGGTGATTAAGGTGGGTGGGCTGTTTGGGGAATGTAACTTTGATTTTTTTTTTGTCAGTCAAAAACTCTTGTTGTTTTTTTTCATTTTTGTTTAAGTAACTATACAATGCTTGTTGATTCCCTAATAAGAATCAACTAAAAGAGAAACTGACTAATGGCTTTACATCTGATATAGCAGACAATAGGTCCACAATAGAGACGAGAAAATACCCTCAGCCTGAAGTAGGCTTGAAACTTCAAAGAAACTCCAAAGAAGGTGAAAAGAAAAGGCTCGATCATCACTAAAATAGTGAGAGGGGAGCAAAGAACAAAGAACAACTGCTACCAACAGAACCATCAACTAGACATACTCCAAGCATCAACACAGTAGATGAACAACCTCCATCTCAGAAGCAGCTGCAGAACCAGCCTCGCCATCTCAACCGGGAGAGAGGGGAAATAAGACTTGAACCACCAAGCATGTCTTATAGAAAAAAAAAATGATACATGCATAAAGACAGCCAGACACCACTGCCCTCAAAGCACAGCAGAGAAATAAGGAGCTCAACCATCACTACAACAGGATCAAACAAAAAGCACACACATACAGCCATCATTTCAGAGCGAGAAGCACCACAACCACCCTCTCCAGATCTTGCATCAGGTTAAGTGCACAGCAGAGAAACACCATACTTCTACACCTCACATGCATACAACCATCATCTCAGAAAAAGAAACAGCAGCTGAGTCTGCCTCACTATAAAACCTAACAAAACCAGATCCCTCACAGCCTCCAACCATGTATCCAAGCGCAAACCCACACTGAGCAGACGACCTCCATCAGAGAAAAAGAAGAAGCAGTAGAGCCAACCTCACCATCACACAAATGAATGATGGAAGAAAAAGAAGATAGAGAAGCATCATCGCACCAAACAAACAACACAGTGAGAGGGGAGCGTCGACTCCCAAAGGGAGGGGACTCAACCATATCACTGGACAAACAAACACCTCCAAGCCTCCCTTTTGCTCTCATGTGATAGAGAGTAGGGTATAGTAGAAAAGAAAGAACACTCTATAAGCCAAGCCTCCCTTTTTTCTCATGCAAAAGAGAAAGGGTGAAGCTAGATAACAAAAAAAAAGCACAGACTCCAGCAGCCTAACAGAGCAATCCCAAGGCAATCACAGACTACAGCAGCCAAATAGGGCAAACCCAAGAAGACAGCTCCACATCCCAGGGCAGACAGCCAACATCTCAGAGAAAGAACAGCAACATAGCCTGCCTCTCCATAAAGAGCCAAAAGAAGATACAGAACCCTCAAAACCTCCAACCAAAACCAAACACAGACCTCAAACACTGAGGCAGACAGCCATCATCACAGGAAAAGAAGAGAGAAAAGCTTCATTACCCAAACAAGAATCACAGTGAGATGGGAGCGTCGACTCCTAAAGGGAGGGGACTCGACCATCACTGGACAAACAAGCGCCATCAAACCTCCCTTTTGCTCTCATATGATAGAGAGTAGGGTATAGCTGAAAAGAAGACCACTCTAGCAGAACCAAAGATAAGCACTGACTGCAGCAGCCTTAGGGATAAACATATTGATTTTCCAATCTTTCCCCTACTTTGATGTTAGTTGGGGGAAGATCATTAAACATGCATGGTTCTCATTTCATATCTAGATTACCAAACCAAACAACAAGGTCAATGCCATTAGAACATACCCTATACTACTAGTAGAAGACTAGGGTTAGGTGTAATTTTAATGAGATTAACCAAATCTAGGTTTCTAGGGTAAGTGATAGTGAGTAATTGAGGGTTGAGGGTAGAGATGGGAGTAGAGATGAGGGTATTTAACCTCATGCCACTAGCCACTCTAGCCTTTAGAAGGCCCTAGACAATTACATCAATCTCACTTACACTAGCTACTTAGATCCCACACTCATTTGTAGGAGGAGGGATGTGTATGTAGGAACAAAGGGGGCTAGCTAGGGATCCACTAATTGGACCTAGGAGCCATTCCTAAGATTGCCACATACACCCCAATTCCTCCTAGAAACTAAGTGTCATCAAAAACATCAAAACAAGCAATTCATACAAGAAGCACAAACCACATGAAATGAGATAGGAAAAGAGATAGAAGTAAGAAGTAATCATCATAGATATGAATTAAGTTCATTACAAGAAATTATCCCCCAACATGGTATCAAAGTTACATTTAAATCCCACACAGCCCACCACAAGGGGCTTAGCTAGACATGATCAAGAATGCAAGAAAAGAAAGAGGTAGAAGAAGTAGGGACTCCATGAAGCTTGATGTAGAAGCCTCCCTCTTCACCTCCAAGCTTGCTGTAGACGTCCTCCCTCCTCTAAGGGTGTAGGGTTGCATGAAATGGTAGGGGATTATGGATGAAAACCTAGGGAACTAGGTTTCCATGGTGGAATGAAGGTGGATATGGTGGATGATGAGCCCAAAATGCAAGGGGATTGCACAAAGAGATCAAGGGTGGAGAGTGGAGGCTAAGAACATCTAGGGTAGAGGCTAACCTAGTGTTGTGGCTGCCACCCATGTATATATAGGTGGTGGTGGAGGCACTAGGGTAAGTAGGGGAAAGATTGGAAAATTAGTGTGAAAAAGTTAGGTTTTGAGGTGGTAGCACGGCCGTGCTGGGTAAAAGTGAGAACGGTCATAGTGGAGGAGAACGGTCGTTTTGGTTGGGTGTTAACTCAACAGGTTGATGGGTGAAAATGAAGGCTGGTAGCACGGCCGTGTTAGGGACTAGGTAGAACGGCCGTGCTGGGTAGCACGGGCGTGGTGGAGGGGTTGTGACGAGGTCGTTCTGAGCAGCACGCCCGTTCCATCTTCATCTAGCACGGCCGTGCTGGGCAGCACGGCCGTGGTGTGGTCTTCATGGAATGGTCGTGCTGGGTAGCACGGCTGTGGTGGATGATTTGCTAAACTTTGAGATTTCGACATTGAACATGTAACTTTGCTTAATTGCCAGCACAGCCGTTCCATAGTACCACGGCCGTGTTGGGGCCTTCAAAGGCTCAAATAGCCTCAAACTTCATTATCAAGTGACTTCTTTGCTTGGAGTTGAAACTTGACCATTGGAGTAGGTTGAGGGAGCTCTTGGGGCCTTCTTTGGACCCCTCCATGAGTAGAGGGACCCTCAGACTCCCTCCTTCTCTCTCTTCCATCCAAAGTATGGTCCAAGTACCTAAAAATAGTGCAAAGAACGTCCATAAGTGCATTTGATAGTAAAACACACATTGGGGGTATTAACTTGCAATCTACTTTGTTTAGATGTGATAAATGTACAAAAAGGCACATGATGCAGCCCTAAAATAGGGTTGCATCAGTCACACATAGGAATTCACTTGGAATATAATTTTATTAATTAATGATAATTAAATTGACTACTAAAGTGTTTAGGCACTCAATTTAAACAACAATTGACTGAGTGGACTCTGAACTAGCCAGTTCAAGTGTTGTACTGAGCGATTGGAGTGTCAGGTTGATTGGATATTACATTGGCTGAATTCTGGATGAACCAAGGCACGAAATGACCAATTCACTTAGCGAATCTATCTGCTCATGGTCGTGAGATGACTGGTTCATGAGATAAACCACACGGTTCACAAGAGCAATTTGATTGCATCAAGGATTAGTGTTGACATCGTATCATGCTTTAATTGGATTGGAATTGCCAATACAATTTCTATTGGGAAACATGATGAAACGATCGGTTCACTGGGTGAACTGATCGTCTCACATGCCAACTAATAGTTTCACCATTTGTAAGTTGTGAAAATTCATGAAATTTCATTCCTTCCAATCCCACACAGACTGGGAGCCCTGACCCCAATCCTCTTATAAATAGAGGGGTATTAGGGGATTCCTAGAGACACAACTCAATTGATTCTGATAATTATTTGTCTTCTCTGGTTGTGGTAATCGAGAGAACATGAGCAAGTCCTACCCGATAAAGGGAGGGACAGCAAGGGAGAACTATTGTGGGAGAGAAAGTTTGTGACTAGTATGCCAGCGTGAAGGGACAACTCCTTCTTGTTCGTTCTACTAGAACGACAAGAGTTCTCGGTGGTCTGTGTGGACTACTCTGGAGGCATGGATATTTTTCCCGCTAGGATGACAGCGTCAACCTGCTGTCTGTGGTGATCAACCAAGAGGCTGATGCAGACAATGTTTGAGTGTGACTTCAGGAAAGAGCGCACAACTATGATGTTGATTTTGTCACTGGAATTGCTCTAGGACCAGGTAAATCCTCTAAATCATCCTTCCCATTGCATTGTTATTGACGTGTTGAATTGGTTAAAGGGGAATATGGCAGTTAATTTTTTTTTCCGATGCCTACTCTATCACCATATAACCCTACAGTGGTAGCAGAACCACGTTAATCTACTATGTTTTGAGATAATCAATATGATCGTACTTTTTGTCTTCATCATTTATTTATTGCATCAATGTGAATACTTAAATTGATTAATGAGCATATTTGATCAAACACCACATAAGAACCCAATTATATATATGTGTGTGCAATTTACATGTGTCGCCCTAAAAGAGAGTTTTGATGGTGGACGTGAAGCATGGTTATGGCCAATGGCGTTATATATTTATGTGTGGTTGTGTGGTTGGTTTTTTCTCAGTTTGCATATCGAGTCTCTACCTTATCTTATAATTATAAAAGTATTATTCTATTCTACCTATGCTCCCCTTGAATGTAACTCGAGGTTTCTCCTACACCATGTAATCTGTAATAGAATTAGGATAGTTTATTTTCTTATTACAAAGAAGAAAAATGCTCAATACCAGACCAATCGATCGTCTCGAAGGTGAGCCGACTGGCTGGAAGACTGAGGATGACTGAGGAGGACGAGTCAAACCGATCAGATGGTGGTCCCAAGTGATTAACTAGAGGATCCAAAAGATGATGGACCAAAGACCAAGAAACTGGTATGATGATCAATCGACCGAATAGGTGGCAAGTTGATCGGTTCAAGGGTTGAACCGATCAACCCAGATTGGCGAGCACAGATCTTCATCAATAACAAGTTCTACATGAGATGTAGACCTAGGTGGTGGTAATTCCTTATGATTCTAAGTTATTAATAGAATGGCCATAACCATCGCTTATGTTTATTGCATGTTTTTGTTGTGGGATATAGCATGTATATAATATGTACTATATATATATATATATATATATATATATATATATATATATATATATATATATATATATATATATATATTGATTGGATAATGTATATGTATATTGTATATATAAATACAAACTCCCTCAATAACATATTATAAGATGCTTTCAACACACATGGAAAGCTTGATCGACTAAGTGTGGGCACCCCAAGGGTGGTACACCATCTATCTTGTGGAAGTGTGATGGTAATAATGTGGGCCTACTAAGTGGGGTGTATTATTATCATGTTGACTTTAGGGTCAAGCTTAATTCTATGGCCTTAATGAGATTAAGCACCAGAGGCAGCATTCAGATGATTATGGCAAGCAGTTGTGCATAACATCTATCCAAGAATTGCATAAGATGCAATTGGCAAAAGATTGCTACCTTAATAATTGACTATGGATGTTGGCGTTGACTGGGTAATAGTTGAATTGTTTTGAATCTTGGCTCAGCAGAAGGTTGTATGCTGCAATCTTCCATATTGATATGTGGGGACTATCAATTTGAATAAAATAGTGGGAGTGATTATTAATTAAAGACCTAATTGAACATCGTCAATTTTTCAAATCAAATCAAATCAAAAGGGTTTTTGACAAAATGTAAAAAAATTCTCTTATATAATCAAATGGAAATCAAATCATCATTGTGATTGGTCCTTAAAAAAGACAAATAACAAGAAAAATTTCCACAACTAGTTTTGGACTTTGAGAAGGGTTCTCAATGAAGAATGCAAGCTTTATGTTTTAGAAACACCAGTGCTAAAAATACATGCTCTTGATACGCCTAGGGTTGAGGTGGATGCTTACTGGAAGCATGCCAACGATGCCTTGGATATAAAGTGCCAAGCTTCATGAACAATGAGTTGCATGACCAGTGTGAGAACATGGGGATACTTGGGATGGTAATACATCTTAATAACTTGAACCATAAGCACACAAAGAAAGAAAGGTATAATATCACAAAGGTGCTCTTTGAGTGTAAGATGACAGAGGGAGACTCAGTAGAGACCCATGTTCTTAATATGACTGGAAATGTGGAACATCTAGAAGAATTGGGATTCTCTTTGAGCCAAGAGTTGGTCACGGATATGATTCTATAATCATTCCCCAAATCATGTAGCCACTCTGTTGAGTGTTACCACTTGAACAATATGTCCACACCGTTGTCAGATATGCTCAACATGTTGGTAAATGCCAAAGCAAGAATGAAGAATGGCGAACCTGTGATGGTGATCAGTGAAGTTGAGTCCAAGGATGAAAGCAAGTCCATGAAGAGTTATGAGGCTAAGACCAAATCCAGATATATTTAGCACTCAAGATAAGGATAAAGAAAAGTACAATAGGAATTTGTATTTTGTACTTGAAGGCATTCAAGAAGAGGAATATGGGGATACTGATCTCCACTTTAGGTATATATGTTATTGAGATAAACCTATCTACTTCTTCATCTTGGATACTAGATACCGGATGTGGATCTAACATATGCTCGGATATGCAAGATCTCAAAAGAAGTAGGCCTATGGGAAAGGGCAAGGTTTAACTATGAGTCGCAAATGGAACATGAGTTGGTCCCACTGTAGTTGGAACCTACAGTTTATCTCTTCTCACAGGGCTTGCAATAGAGTTAGTGAACTACTATTATGTACCTTCCATAAATAGAAACATCATTTTTATATCTTGTATGGATAAGGATGCATATGAATTTCATATTATGAATGGTCAATATTCTATTTCAAAAGATGGGATCTTTTATGGCAATGCCCCAGTGTCTTATGATCTTTATTTGCTAGATCTAATGACAAATGTTTCTCACATAAATACCAAAAGACTAAACTCAAAAACTCAAACGAAACATATTTTTGACATTGTCGTCTAGGGCACATAAATGAGAATTGCATATCTAGACTCCATAAAGATGGTTACCAGGACTCTTTTGATTTCAAATCAATAGAGACATGTGAATCTTATTTGTTGAGAAAGATGACCATGACTAGTTTCACCGGTATCAATGAGAGGTCTAGCGATCTATTAGGACTTATACATACTAATGTATTTGGCCCTTTTAGAACAACTACTAGAGGGGGTATCAGTACTTCGTTACCTTCACTGATGATTTCAGTAGGTATGCTATGTTTACTTGATGAAACATAAGTCAGAAACTCTTGAAAAGTTCAAGAAGATTATGAATGAAGTACAAAACCAACTTGGTAAAAGTATTAAGGAACTTCATTCTGATCAAGGTGGAAAATACTTAAGCCAAGAGTTTGAGGACCTTCTATAATCATGTGGTATCGTATCACAATGGACTCCATCTGGAACACCACATCATAATGGTGTAATAGAAAGAAGCAATCACACATCGCTATATATGGTGCGATCAATGATGAGTTTAGTTGAACTTCTGACTACCTTCCGGGGTTATGCTCTAGAAACTGCCACGTTTACACTAAATCAAGTACCATCTAAAATAGTTCAAAGGACATCATATGAGATATGGTATGGGAAGCTTCCCGATGTGTCTTTTATGAGGATTTAAGGATGTGAAGCCTATGTGTGGAAAACGTTTCCTAAAAAGTATGGCCCTAAATCTGATAAATGTTATTTTGTTGAATATACTAAGGAGACTAAAGGATATTATTTTTATTCCCTATCTAACAGCAAAGTGTTTGTTGCCAGAGATGCTGCATTCTTAGAAAAGGATTTTATTTCCAAAGGAATCAGTGGGAGGAAAGTAGAATTCAAAGAACTTTGAGACCAACAAGAAAAATTTGAACCTATAGATGCACAAGAGGAACAAAGAGAAGCAAAAAATGTTGTGGAATCCCAATTAACACAGATACCTCATAGATCTAGTAGGACACACCTTGAAGCTGAAACATTTGGCTATCTTATAACTCGGGAAGGAGGTGAGTTGGTCGTAGATGATGAGACAAAAACCTACCTAGAAGCTACTAAGGGACTAGAGTCTAAGAAATGGCTTGAGGCTATGAGATTTGAGATGGAATCCATGTATACCAACAAGGTATGGACTTTGGTGGATCCACCTGAAGGGGTGAAACCCATAGAGTGCAAGTGGGTCTTCAAGAAGAAGACCAGCATAGATGGTAAAGTACGAGCCTATAAGAGCAAATTGGTTGCAAAGGGTTACATACAAGTTCAAGGTGTTGACTATCTCAAAACCTTTTCTCATGTTGCCACAGTTAAGTCCATCAGGATCATGCTTTCTATTAGATCTTATCATGACTATGAGATTTAGCAGATGGATGTTAAAATTGCATTCCTTTGGGGGAGTCTTCTCGAGGATGCACACATGACACAACCTGAGGGTTTTATAAATCCAAATGATGCAAATAAATTTTGTAAGCTACAAAGGTCAATCTATGGATTGAAGAAAGCATCTCAGAGCTAGAATCTTCGCTTTCACAAAATGGTCAAAGAGTTTGTCTTTACTCAAATGAAGATGAACCTTGCGTATACAAGAAGGTTAGTGAGAGCATGATTATATTCCTCATATTGTATGTGTAACATCCCAATTTTGGATTTAAATAAATTTTGGGGTTTTCATAAAATTTCTCACTAGTTGAAATCAAATTTGAGTCTCAATGAAAATAACCCAAGTAAATAGAATAAATTTTCTCTTTAATAATATAAAGATGAGTGGCATTGTTTCATTCTTCATGATGATAGTTAATTCAATGGTAATTATATATAATGAACTTTCTCTCTCCTTAATGCATTAGATCACCAATAAGTATATGAACCGTGATTGGGATAATTTCATCCAATAGACTCAAATGAACTAAGATAAACACTAATTGACCCTTAAAGGGAAAGTCATTTTGGTTGGGAGCAACCATAATGCATCAAATTTACATAAGTGATGTAAATTACATTATGATAATAATTTAAGTTTTAGTCATCAAAACTAGAAAGTACCTACTTAGGGATATTCTAGATCCTACAATGTTCCTATTTTTGAAATTTGAGGCTAAAATGATCTCATATGCCCTCTCAAAACATTTTGGAAAGTTTCATCAGTAATTATTAATAAAAAGTTATCAAGTTATTAACAAACCTATAGTTTAGAGGAATTTAGTGTGTCACACGAACTTTGGTCTAAACCAAAGTTAGATTCCCAGTATTCGTGGGACTCCTCCAAGCCCAACAAAAACCTACTTCTCTAGATTCTATCTCGTCCCTGGATCCCTACCTATATATATGAACTCCCTCACCGATGACCAGGGATCATCCACAATCTAGGAAAACCCTCATCGTCTTTCCCTGAATGGACTCTCCTCACCACAGTTGTGGTCAACATTTTTACTACTCATCATGTTCATCAGTAGTGATATGGGAAGAGATTATGACTCTAGGTTTTGTGAACCTATACCCTTGATGAATGAAGATGGGCAACCCTTGCCATGGAGACCAGTTTGCTTTGATTGGAGGTCTCAAAGCATAGTTGGCCTGATCGTCAGTCTAGCTATGTCGGAGAAGGTTCAGGGTGGCGGCGCCCTGTTTCTGGCGTGAAAAGGGGTGCCGAGTTTGGCTTCTACATGCAGGTACAGGGCTAGGCACGATGACGGAGTCAAGCCAACTGGGTTGGCTGGAAGGTCAGGCATCACGACGGCTTGATCGCGGAGTAAGAGCTAGAGGAGACTCGTCCTGGAGCGTCACTGAGAACCCTCAGTCTGGTACTCTGTTTTACAGAGGAAACAGAAGGGGCGGGCTCTCTTCGCGACTTGGGGACGAAGGCGGACCGAGGCACGGGTTAAGCAGATCCTGATCCCGCCCCGCCCCATTTGATGCCTCTCAAGGAAACACATGCTTCAATTCAATTAAATAATGTTCCAAACTTGTATAAATCCTAGAAATTAGTCTATGATCGGAAAAATGCAAACTGTATATGTATTTGGATCAGTTTTTCAAGACCTAGCCAATGGTCAAGGACCTAGGACCTGTTTTGATTTAGTTCTCATGAATATCCATACCTATGGTGATTAGGGTTTGGATATACTAATCTAGGGTTTGGAGATCCTAATCTAGGGTTTGGGCTTTGTAATACAGGTAAATTGAAGATGGGAAGATGAAGGAGATCTTAGGGGCTTGTTCCTACTGACCTAGGTAAGTGGTTCATGCCCATGAGTATTTATATTTATCAAACTCATCCTATTTTCATAATCCATGCTTTATGTGATCTAGTGTTCTAATATTAAGATATGCAAGTGAGATTTTCAGACATTCATTGTTATGCCCTTACATGTGCCTAATATCTTGAGAAGAGATATGTTATTAATATTTATAAGAATGATAGAGACTCATGAACCAGGTTCATTAGAAAATTAAATGATCATGTTTCTATAAGAACTGTTAGTAATAATTCATATTGATGAATAAGACTACAAGATAAGATATGCGACCAGGATATTCATACATGATAATGTGGGATAAGAATGTTTTAAGATTTCAAGTAGAAATGTAATATTAGGATTTCTTAAATAGATTAAGATCTAAGAACTAAGTGTTGACTAGATTTCTAAGAATGGTTAAAGATCTAAGAATCAAGTATGTGATAAGATTATTTAAGTTTGCAATATAAAATTTTATAAGATTCTTATTTTAAGATTTAACAATTAAGTTCATATGAATGCATTAAGATTCATGATAATATTTGATTTCATGAGACTTTCAAGAGTTTGAGTTATCTTCCAAGAATCATATTTTAGATATTTTATGCTTAAGTTGCCCGCACATACTTTACTTTAGTCACTTTTGTATAGTTGATATTTATATATTTAGTCTAGACCCTTTCTACTAAGCCTCTCGACCAGTTATCACATAGTTTGTATAAATGAAGTAATTCTATCAAGTCAGAGTTTCAGAATAGAGTTTATGCAGCTAATAAGAATATCAGATTTAGATTTAGACTTAGACAACTCTAAGTTGAATAAAGATACATGATAAGGGTTGTAGATCCAATCTCAATTATGTAGTAATTTGTGATACATATTCACAGTCAGTAATAGATTCAGTTCAGAATTTAAGAGCAGAGATTCAGATTCATATTCAGAACTAAGTACATGTTCAGTACTCAGAATTCAGCTTTAGTATAGATGAGTTCAGATTCAGAGTTTAGAAGTCTTAGACTTAAGATAATTAATTCAGAACCTTCACATAATACATTATATAATAAGTCCTCACCGGAGAGTCCCAGGACGATTCAGAGGGTGAACTGCGCTAGACATTGTGGGTGTCACAGTCAACATTTATGCCTACAGAGGGTGTGTTGCACCATAGAGGACACTTCAGTGTCAACAAAGGGTGTGTTGCACCATAGAGGACACTTCGGTGTCAACAGAGGGCATGCAGTGCCAACATAGGGTGCTCTGCACCGTAGAGGACACTTCAGTGTCAACAGAGGAGGACTTATTGTATAATGGTGGCCAGAATCAGATAAAAATTGTAAACAAAAGATGTATTAGTTTAGAGAATTTATATAATCTAATTTATAAGTATAACAAAAGAGATTAAGATAAGAGAGACATGACTCAGGCCCATGCACCAGAGTGTAGGCCAATTCAGAGACATAACCCAGGCCCATGCACCAGAGTGTAGGCCAATTCAGAGACATAACCCAGGCCCAAAGTGCAGGTTATGTGTTACAACCCCGCCTCCCGATAACCCCCAATTAAGGGAGACCGAAAGGTCAGAGCCGTTAACCAATAACCCGGATCAAAGGTCCGACAAATAATCATTAGCAATTATTAAATTCTACCAACTATACTGAAATATGGTAAGAAAATAAAAACTTTGCATACCTTTTAAAACTGGGATTTTAAAACTTCTATCCACACAGATACTAATCTATCTAATCCTCCTATGCATGTTAATTCTCATTTAATTCCGCATATGCCACTTTACTATTTGTTCTTTTCATTTTTACCTAAAACATCGACAAACAAAACGTCGGTCAGCAAGAAGCTGGTATGTGGGGGAAACAATAATCATGCAAATATAATAACAATGTAATCATGCAATTAATCATTTAACAACCAAGATTAATTTTTAAGCCATACTACTCAATCCATACCTATCCACAACTTTGTTTTGTCCCTACAGTGGACTTATATGATACCTCTATAAAGGTAGATCTTTACACCCATTGTCCTACCTTACAGGTAGCCAATACATCGGGTAATAGAGTCGCATGTCATTACCCAAAGGTAGCCCAATATCTAACTCAATATGACTTGATGATCCTACCCTCTAGGTAGCCATATACTAAGTCATTCAATGACCTGATGGACCTACCCTCTAAGTAGCCATATACTAGGTCAACCATTAAGCTACAGAGGGGACCAGGATCTAAGCTAGTAGGCACATATATTATGTGATAGTCATATTCACATTATAGTTTGCATGAACTAAATTCATCCAACGGTTTAATTCAAGTTATCGATGAAAACTTCAAAAAACCTCGAAAAACTAACTCGAGATATTCATAAGTGTAACCACATACCTTCAATTGCATATTTCAAGAAAGATTCAAGTATGCAGAGAAACCCAATCAAGCAAGCAATGAGGAATAGAAATCCTGAAATAAAAGTACCAATTTCCTTTTATTAATATTTATCCAATTTCATCACATTACTTAGGATTTCAATTCCAATTTTAGGGTTTCTTTGGAAGTTAGGGTTTTTGCCTCCATTATTAATATTATGATCTCTAATTTATCAAAACTACATAAAACCCTCAATTCCTTTCGTTTTAATACACCCAACAGTATTTAGGATCATTACTTGGCAATTTACCTTCTTAATCTGAATTATCAAGGTTTCTCTCTTCCTTTATCCCCAAATTAGGGTTTACATATATATTATCCTTTATTTATGGATTACAACTTTAAATTAGGCAAACTTGCATTAAAAACGGATAAAAAAATCACCTTTTATCATTAACAGGGTTAATCTTATCAATTTGACCCATTAATTCACCAAAATACACCCTTTATCTTCAATTAGGGTTTCTCATCAACTTTTAATACATTTTACTAGCAAATTAAAGTACTTTTGTAAAACAGAGTAGAACTAGGTTCCCAAAGTATTTTTATCAAATTCCTAATATTTTTCTACACAACTTTCATGAGGTTCCTAGCTATTACTACAATTTTAGCAAGGAAAAGCAATTTTCTTATTTATTTGGCAGAGAGAGATTTATCGAAAATTATTGCCCATTGGATCGGTACTCCGCTAGACCCCTTATGGATCTGACGCTCTACCTCAGCCGCCTCATTGTGTGCGCCTTCCAGGCCCGGTCCATTGGATCGCTCCTGAATCCACGATAGACTCCCGATCAGACGATCCACAGCGACCACCCCCCCACTAACTCGTTTAAAACGTGTCGCCTCAGGATCGTCGGATCCTGCGTGTGTCCACCGTGATCCCCGATCGTACGGCAACTGTGCGTTGTCCCTTCCCTTTTCTCTACTCGAGCAACACGGAGGTGCCGCGGTGGAGTCTCGCCAGAGCATGTCCAATCAAGAGAGGGAGAGGGATACAGACTCTGGTGATACGTCGTTCGTGATCGTGGCGAGTCGAAGGATCGAGGGATGCCCTTATATAGGTAGTGCGAGGTCCGTACTTTGATTCCCAATCCCGCTCGCAACCTGATTCCTAGCCCAATTGGGCGTTTCATGAGGTTAGGCTAAAACCCCAACAAACCAGGGTCGGGAAGCTTCTTCTCTGTCTCCCGAAGCCAATGGAACTCTTCCCAAGAGTGCTCGTACACTAGGTTGATCGGAATCAAGGGGAGAAGTTTCCCCTAACACGGCTGCAGTCCTCATCCCACTGGGACTTGGACAATGGATAGTTCCCGTTGGATCTGAATCCAAGGGCCCCCATAACCCGCGTTTGATCAAAAGGAAACTTATTTCCTATTATTTCGAAATAAATTCCAAATTCAATGACAATTGGAAAATTCATAACTCCCAATCTGTAATTCTTTTTCAATTCAAATTTTGAGGAAACCTTACTCGTACTTTTATCTTCCATCCTACAAAATTTGGGATTATTATCTCAAGGAAGCGATCTCTTTTCTTTGATTGCAAGTTATCATCATATTTTCCACATCTTTTCTTATTTCCTTTACTATTAACTTATTATCCTGAGTTCCTTGAACCCCAAGGAACCCTAAAACTCGAAATTCTATTTTTGGAATTATCCCTTAGCCTTTTGTTCTTACTTTATTTATTTTCTTATGTACTCCTTATCCAATTGAATTTCTTTTTCATTTCTTTTTCTTTTCCCTTCAATTGGGCTCAATGGACAATAAGGCCCATTAAGAAAACACACAAGGCATCATACACGAAATTCATTCAAATCAACTCATCAAATCAATCATGGATTTCATGTATCTTTAAAAAGAATCTCATTACATGTTTTGGAAAAATGGGTTTATAACATCCTCCCCTCCTTATAGGAATTTTTCCCTCAAAATTCAACAATTAAGCAAACAAACGATTCAGGATAAGACTTTTCCATGTCCATTATTGTCCCCTATGTGGTGTTACCCTACCCATGGCACTTCCAAAGAACCTTTATCATCACATATTCTTTTCTCTGAGTTCTTTCATCCTGGCGTCTATAAACTGCACAGGTGACTCAGGTCATTTCAGCCTCCCTTGGGGCTCACTAGGTTCATTGTTTAGCTCATGATCTGGGTACCTCACATAGTACTCTAAATTGGACACTTGGAATTCATCACACCTTTCTTTATCCTGAGGGTTAAGGTTATCCATAACCTTCCCCACCAAACCATGTCAAAAGAACCCATGCATCGGGGACTTAGCTCTCTAAGCTATAACTTATAGGGGTCGGATTTTCATGTCACATATTCTCCCACAGTAAACTGCATGCCAGTCTACTTTGCATCTGCTCACGACTCTTGTTGTCTCTAGGCTCCTTTCATCCATTGCACGATCAAAGCGACATCATCTACACACATTGTGGCCCTTTTCTAACCATCACGTGGTCCTTTCACCAACATCACCTTACTGAAGTGGTGACCAACACAACCTCTCTTACAGAGCTTCTTTAAATCCTGATACTGGCTATGGTGGTCATCATCACATCTTTCATTGGACAAGATCTGTCTCTAGATATAACCCTGAACAAGCACACATGCTCTCATCAAACCCTCTAGTCTGGATCATACTAACCATTAGTAAGGGGTGATAAACTGTACCAACATTGAGTTATGTATGTTTCTACTTCCACCTCATGGAAGTGAACCGTTAGATCATACTCAAGAACTTTTGAACTCATATCATGGTGTAGTTGAACCATCTCTCTCTCTTATGTAGTTCAACAGAACATGTCTCTTGATAGTACTCCCTTCTTTCTCATGTTATCTAGGTGAGGTGATCTACCATAACCCATATTGCATCTTGACCTTCTTGGTCAAAGGGAGACTTACCACAACATCCATAATGATGAACTCCCATTCCCTCTCAGGGACTCTTTTATTCTCTATATCGATACACTGGGTTACTGGTGTTCGTCCTTCACATCCTGTCATGCATGGCAACATACCACATGCACTTCACCTCCAACATCCATAGTACTACTACCACCCATTATCTAAGTAGTACTATGGTGTATGGTAATTAAGATCACGATTTCATGTATGTCATGATTCCTCAAGATCGATTCCTCGAACCCTAAACCACTCTCATCAGAGTTTTACCACCTTCTTATCTAAAGAAGTGTATCTGAGGTTCTATTACCATCCTTTCATTATATCAAGGACTAAACCGGCTAGCCAAACAACCATTAATAGATCTCGTTACAACTGAGTGTTAGCCAAACTTTCCTCCTTTCTAAACTTAGGGTTAACCTAACAACCTCTTCTAGCCAAACTGGGTAGCTATATCTCCACCAGAGCATCCATTACCACTTCACATCCTTCGGTATTAGGTAATGTTGAAGACATACTACCTCCATGTATTCCGCTTAAGTCTCATCTCGAACTCTAAGGTTATCTTTATCAATAAAACTCTGAGATCATCCTCTTGGTTATCAAACTCAACCTTGTATCATATGCAGATCCCACATAGCTCATGATAAAACATCCTCCCAATGTGATTATCTTAATACTCTTATCGTTTGCACCTATCCATGTATCATTCACTCCACCAAGGTATGTTATCATCTTTATCCTCATACCTCGTAGCAACGTTCCAACCCACCTCATCTTTTATCCTTGGTGTATGACATGCATACTGTCCCATCTCTCACTCCCATAACAAGAAGAAATAAGCATTTGGCAGCCGTCCAAACACAAAGTTCTTCTTGTTCCAAGAGTAGAGATGACACATCCCACCTTGCCAGTACACCTTCAGATCTAGGTTGAAACGTGCAACTTATGTCTCTACATCACAATCATCTCGATATCAAAGTTACTCCCATGGAAAACTGGTCTCGAACCTATATGGTCCAAACACAATCCTTAGTCATCACCTCTAGGTCTATAGGGTTCCGGCACTTTTGGGGTCATCCCTCTTCCCTCATGCATCAGAGAGTGCCCTACTCATCTGTCCTTTGGGTCCCATGAGTTCATGAAGGTGATCAATATCCTAACCCATGCCCCTCAGACAATGATAGTTGTTACCTCCCGACCCTATGGTCATGTGCATTAGGGAATTAGGCAGCTCCTACTTCCATCGGTCTTATCCCTACCTATCCCTAGGATAGACTTAGGATTCTCTTATAGTACATGTTCAACTTAGAACCTTACCCAAGCATTCATCATCTCTCATCCTGCATTCATGGGCTGACTTTCATCCTTTCATAGGGATCATGGCAACCTACCTACCTTGGTCGAGCCCCATACTGGTTACCTCCATGGTAACACATCCACAAGCACATAGAGATGTTTATCTATGAGTCTAAAGGTTCATTCTTATGCCATGTACTCTTCACTTAGCTTCTCAAGATACTATGAAACCTCCTTAGGTTACCTCAAAACCAACCAAACTGGTAAACTCCTACCAAAGGGTCCCTCTCCCAGGATGGGAGGAAACTACACCTTGATAACAAAGGTCACAAGTGTCCTTAGGGTTTACATTCACATGAGCATGCTTAATCCAGAAACTACTAAAGCACAAGCGTACCTACTAAACCATGCTAGGTCACACTTGTTCTCATCCTCATCATGGATCAAATTAGTTATCAGGGGTTCATCAACCTACCCTTAACTCAAGGGGTTTCCTTTACCTCTACACATGAGGAGTATCATGCTCGAAACTATAGAGACTCAAACCTTATAATGAGCATCAGATACCCTGCTTCCCCTCTTAGGCCTAGGAACCCTAGGTTCACCTTCGGGTGTCCAACTGCATGCTGAATCTCTTAACCACAAATCAAGCATGTCCAAGATATGTCATGTACTTCCATGATCCTTTTATTTAAGCAGCACCTCAGAGTTGTATAAGGCCTCACATCCTGCTACTAAACCTCTCCAATTCTAAGAAACTCTTCTCCCTATCTCAGGAGGTAAACATCTATACCAATGGCACAGAGGTACCAGCAGACTCATCCTCTCTCTTGGTTTTAGTTCCTCTCATGGCATCCAAGACATCGTCAGCCTCCAAGGGTCAAGCATACGGCAACCGCTATCATCCACCTAGGTCGCATCATCCTCAACTTCCACTGTTCCTCAAATTTCAGGGTTTTAGGCTTCCAACCTTCTTGTATGGGGTCTGCTCTCTCTCTAGAGCTAATCCTACAACCAACCTCTCTATAAGAGGTCCTTTCTTTATGAAGGATCAACCCCATAAGCATGCCCCTACCTGAGTGAAGCCTATGCTCGAACTTATGTTTACTCAATATTATCCATAACCCCTTATGCTTATCTCATAAGCCATCCATTATGATTCATTTTCCAGGGTTTCATCCTACTGTCAGCACTACTGACGTACTCTGGGTGCAAGTTATAACCTACTTGCATAAGCCCATAGGGTTCTATAGGTTCTTCTCTAACTTCATCCATAAAGGAGCTATCCCTCGCTTAAACATGCACGACCCTTACCAGGGTTGGGTTTCCAAAGGTGCTAGGTCATCCACCTCTCATGGTTCATATGGCATCCAAGGCATGTTTATCATGACATCTAACTCATCATGTCATCTCTCTCTCTAACCTTCACTTAGGGTTAGGGTTAACATAATCCTCAAAGGATTTGCTAGGTCTCTACTTTTAATGGAGGTCTCTACCTCCAAGACTAACTCTCTCTACTCATCCTCCTACTAAGGAGGTTTATCCTCAGGTCTCTCCTGAGGAAATGACAACTCATGTCATACAACCTAAGCATGTATCTATTCCTTTACGCTTACTCTATTAAGCTTATGTCCATGACATCTTATTTACCTGCTTTTTATGAATTTGGTGGAGGATTCCTTAATCCTTATCAACCTTACCCATACCTCAAGAGGGTGAGTAGAAGAGAGGGAAACCCTAAACCTTAAGGTCCTTAACAGAATTGGAGTGGAGAAGGGATGAATAAGATGAGAGAGTCCTAAAGGTATCTTATTCTGAATCATATCCTAAGACTTTGACCAGGCAATCACACGGATCCGGGAGTCCTCGTATTCCGACTAGCGGTGCGAAGGAAAATATTGCCAGCCCCCGGTCGTGATCCTTTTCTAGACACCTTCGTCTTTCGGATAATCTTCTAATAACTCCCTTGGGTTCTATAGAATTTGTAAATTTTAATAATTATTAAATATTAAATGAGGAACCTATGCTCTGATACCAATTGTTACAACCCCGCCTCCCGGTAACCCCCAATTAAGGGAGACGAAAGGTCAGGGCCGTTAACCAATAACCTGGATCAAAGGTTCGAAAAATAATCATTAACAATTATTAAATTCTACCAACTATACTGAAATATGGTAAAAAAATAAAAACTTTGCATACCTTTTAAAACTGGGATTTCAAAACTTCTATCCACACAGATACTAATCTATCTAATCCTCCTATGCATGTTAATTCTCATTTAATCCCGCATATGCCACTTTACTGTTTGTTCTTTTCATTTGTACCTAAAACGTCGACAAACAAAACGTCGGTCAGCAAGAAGCTAGTATGTGGGGGAAACAATAATCATGCAAATATAATAACAATGTAATCATGCAATTAATCATTTAACAACCAAGATTACTTTTTAAGCCATACTACTCAATCCATACCTATCCACAACTTTGTGTTGTCCCTGCAGTGGACTTATATGATACCTCTATAAAGGTAGATCTTTACCCCCATGGTCCTACCTTACAGGTAGCCAATACATAGGGTAATAGAGTTGCATGGCACTACCCAAAGGTAGCCCAATATCTAACTCAATATGACTTGACGGTCCTACCCTCTAGGTAGCCATATACTAAGTCATTCAATGACCTGATAGACCTACCCTCTAGGTAGCTATATACTAGTTCAACCATTAAGCCACAGAGGGGACCAGGATCTGAGCTAGTAGGCACATATATTATGTGATAGTCATATTCACATTATAGTTTGCATGAACTAAATTCATCCAACAGTTTATTTCAAGTTATCGATGAAAACTTCGGAAAACCTTGAAAAACTAACTCGAGATATTCATAAGCGTAACCACATACCTTCAATTGCAGATTTCAAGAAAGATTCAAGTATGCAGAGAAACCCAATCAAGCAAGCAATGAGGAATAGAAATCCTGAAATAAAAGTACCAATTTCCTTTTATTAATATTTATCCAATTTCATCACATTACTTAGGATTTCAATTCCAATTTCAGGGTTTCTTTGGAAGTTAGGGTTTTTGCCTCCATTATTAATATTATGATCTCTAATTTATCAAAACTACATAAACCCTCAATTCCTTTCGTTTTAATACACCCAACAGTATTTAGGATCATTACTTGGCAAATTACCTTCTTAACCCAAATTATCAAGGTTTCTCTCTTCCTTTATCCCCAAATTAGGGTTTCCATATATATTATCATTTATTTATGGATTACAACTTTAAATTAGGCAAACTTGCATTAAAAACGGATAAACAAACCACCTTTTATCATTAACAGGGTTAATCTTATCAATTTGACCCATTAATTCACCAAAATACACCCTTTATCTTCAATTAGGGTTTCTCATCAACTTTTAATACATTTTACTAGCAAATTAAAGTACTTTTGTAAAATGGAGCAGAACTAGGTTCCCAAAGTATTTTTTATCAAATTCCTAGTATTTTTCTACACAACTTTCATATATAGAGTTTTCCCATATGAGGTTCCTAGCTATTACTACGATTTTAGCAAGGAAAAGCAATTTTCTTGTTTATTTGGCAGAGAGAGATTTACCGAAAATTATTGCCCGTTGGATCGGTACTCTGCTAGACCCCTTATGGATTTGACGCTCTACCTCATCCGCCTCCACTACGCGCGCCTTCCAGGCCCAGTCTGTTGGATCGCTCCTGAGTCCACGATAGACTCCCGATCAGACGATCCACAACGATCGCCCCCTCCCCCACTAACTCGTTTAAAACGCGTTGCCTCAGGATCGTCAGATCCTGCGCGTGTCCACTGTGATCCCCGATCACATAGAAACTGTGCATCATCCCTTCCCTTTTCTCTGCTCGAGCAACACGGCGGTGCCGCGGTGGAGTCTCGCAGGAGCACGTCCAATCGAGAGAGGGAGAGGGATATAGACTCTGGTGATACGCCGTTCGTGATCGTGGTGAGTCGAAGGATCGAGGGATGCCCTTATATAGGTAGTGGGAGGTTCGTACTTCGATTCCCAATCCCGCTCGCAACCTAGTCCTATCCCAATTGGGTGTTTCATGAGGTTAGGTCAAAACCCCAACAAACCAGCGTCGGGAAGCTTCTTCTCTGTCTCCCGAAGCCAATGGAACTCTTCCCAAGAGTGCTTGTACACTAGGTTGATCGGAATCAAGGGAAGAAGTTTCCCCTGACACGGATGCAGTCCTCGTCCCACTGGGACTTGGACGATGGACAGCGCCCGTTCGATCTGAATCCAAGGGCCCCCATAACCCGCGTTTGATCAAAAGGAAACTTATTTCCTATTATTTCGAAAATAAATTCCAAATTCAATGACAACTTGGAAAATTCATAACTCCCAATCCGTAATTCTTTTTCAATTCAAATTTTGAGGAAACCTTACTCGTACTTTTATCTTCGATCCTAAAAAATTTGGGATTATTATCTCAAGGAAGCGATCTCTTTTCTTTGATTCCAAGTTATCATCATATTTTCCACATCTTTTCTTGTTTCGTTTACTATTAACTTGTTATCCTGAGTTCCTTGAACCTCAAGGAACCCTAAAACTCGAAATTCTATTTTTGGAATTATCCCTTAGCCTTTTTTTCTTACTTTATTTATTTTCTTATGTACTCCTTATCCAATTGAATTTATTTTTCATTTTTTTTACTTTTCCCTTCAATTGGGCTCAATGGACAATAAGGCCCATTAAGAAAACACACAAGGCATCATACACGAAATTCATTCAAATCAACTCATCAAATCAATCATGGATTTCATGTATCTTTAAAAAGAATCTCATTACATGTTTTGGAAAAATGGGGTTATAACATTATGTGACCCAGGCACCTTAGTGTTGGTCATGAGACCCATGTACCAGACTACAGGTCTCCAGAGAAAGATAAAGTAAAAAGATTAAGAGATAAGCTAAAGAGAGAAGATATATTTATGTTTCAGATCTTATACAAAGTTTTAATATTAGTTTCATGTTTATAATTTTCAAAGATATTTGTAGCATTTTATCTCTTTAGTAATTTGTATATTAGATTACTCATGCCACTTACGCTAACAATCATTTTTCCAATGCATGGCTGGGGACGAGATGTCTATAGGTGAGTAGCAGGAGCAAAATGGATCCCAAAGACTCGAGCACAAGGATAAGATTGGGTGGGGTGCCAACTATAAGATGATCCTCAGGTTTATAGACTCAGCAATATGTTTTAATGTTTAGTATTTTAGAGTAGAGACTATGTCTCGAGATGTTGAGTTAGTTTTCCATGTGATAGCATTTATGTTCCTTTTGTAAGAACAATTACGAGAATTTTCTTATTTTCAATTTGTGTGATTGATTATATTGTTGTTATGAATTCCAATTTTATGTAATGTCCCTTGAGTGCACGAGTTATGGATAACTCAGTGTTTCTTTCGCTATGTGCATGTATGTGCTTAGGGAGGGTGTTACAATATGGTATCAGAGCAACATTATAGTTGGCCACCAGATGAATTCTCATGTTCTTACTTAAGATCACCTTATAAGAAGATAAGTAGGCTAGAGTACATATTCAAAAAGATAAGTAGTAGCCCTAGGTATAGAAGGAGTAAGTGATGGATATTAGGAGCTGAAGTAGATGTCTAGATAGGAGACAAAAGTTTGAATAAGGATTAGGGTTATGTGCCTAGATGTTTTACACTTTTTATGTTAACACTATAGTTGTATATAGCATTCTCTCTTTTTCTCACAAGTTTGTGGTATGGGACACATTCTTATGGGATTTTGTAGAGAGAATGTTATGTGCATAATCATGCTTGTCTTATCCTTTCAAGTGCATGTGGTATGGGACATGTTCACAAGGACGTGCTAAGATAAGTGTGATAATACATGTCACCTATGAATATATGACCGACCGACATGTATCTAAAGGCAAAAAAGAAAATAAGTGTTGTCATTAAAGGTTTGAGACATATATTCATCTAATCCTAATCATAAACATAATAAGACCGAGCATGTAAATGAAGGGTAGATATTTTGGCATAGATAAATGAGTTAGTTTTAAGAGAACCGGAACCCTAATCTATCCATAGTGAGGAGGAAATATAGAGTCCTTACCATGATAGATGGTGAATGTATAGTTTAGATCTCAAAATTCATTAGTGGTACATGCACATGTATGCTTAATATTGATAACAATGAGAAACTTTCACCATGCACATGTTTATGAGCCAGTTAGAAAATATTACAAATAATTGTATGTATAATATGCAAAACCCTAAGGTGGGTAGACTGGAAGAATTTTGAGGACGAAATTCATTAAAGGTGGGTAGAATTGTAACATACCAATTTTGGATTTAAATAAATTTTGGGGTTTTCATAAAATTTCTCACTAGTTGAAATCAAATTTGAGCCTCAATGAAAATAACCCAAGTAAATAGAATATATTTTCTCTTTAATAATATAAAGATGAGTGGCATCGTTTCATTCTTCATGATGATAGTTAATTCAATGGTAATTATATATAATGAACTTTCTCTCTCCTTAATGCATTAGATCACCAACAAGTATATGAGCCGTGATTGGGATAATTCCATCCAATAGACTCAAATGAACTAAGATAAACACTAATTGACCCTTAAAGGGAAAGTCATTTTGGTTGGGAGAAACCATAATGCATCAAATTTACATAAGTGATGTAAATTACATTATGATAATAATTTAAGTTTTAGTCATCAAAACTAGAAATTACCTACTTAGGGATATTCTAGATCCTACAATGTTCCTATTGTTTAAATTTGAGGCTAAAATGATCTCATATGCCCTCTCAAAACATTTTGGAAAGTTTCATCAGTAATTATTAATAAAAATTTATCAAGTTATTAACAAACCTATAGTTTAGAGGAATTTAGTGTGTCACATGGACTTTGGTCTAAACCAAAGTTAGATTCCCAGTATTCTTGGGACTCCTTCGAGCCCAACAAAACCCTATTGCTCTAGACTCTAGCTCATCCTTGGATCCCTACATATATATATGAACTCCCTCACCGATGACTGGGGATCATCCACAATCTGGGAAAACCCTCGTCATCTTTCCCTGAGCGGACTCTCCTCACCACAGTTGTGGTCAACAGTTTTGCTACTCATCCTATTCATCGACAGTGATACGAGAAGAGACTATGACTCTAGGTTTTGCGACCCTAGACCCTTGATGAATGAAGATGGGAAACCCTTGCCATGGAGACCAGTCCACCATGATTGGAGGTCTTAAAGTGTAGTTGGCATGATCGTCAGTCTAGCTATGTCAGAGAAGGTTCAGGGTAGCGGCACCCTATTTCTGGCATGAAAGGGGGAGTCAAGTTTGGCTTTCACATGTGGGTACAGGGCTAGGCACGATGAAGGATCCGGGCCGGCTGGGTTGGCTGGAAGGTCAGGCATCATGACGGCTTGATCGCAGAGTAAGAACTAGAGGAGACTCGTCCTGGAGCGCTGCTGAGAACCCTCAGCCTGGTACTCTATTTTACAGAGGAAATAGAGGGGGTGGGTTGTATTCATAACCTGGGGACAAAGGCAGACCGAGGCACATGTTAAGCGGATCCTGATCCCGTCCCGCCCCATTTGATGCCTCTCAAGGTAACACATGCTTCAATTCAATTAAATAATGTTCCAAACTTGTATAAATCCTAGAAATTAGTCTATGTATCAGAAAAATGCAAACCATATATGTATTTGGATCAGTTTTTCAAGACTATACAATGGTCAAGGACCTAGGATCTTTTTTATTTGGTTCTCACAAATATCCATACCTATGGTAATTAGGGTTTGGAGATCCTAATCTAGGGTTCAGGCTTTGTAATATAGGTAAATTGAAGATGGGAAGATGAAGGAGATCTTAGGGGCTTGTTCCTACTGACCTAGGTAAGTGGTTCATGTCCATGAGTATTTATATTTATCAAACTCATCCTATTTTCATAATCCATGCTTTATGTGATCTAGTGTTCTAATATTAAGATATGCAAGTGAGATTTTTAGACATTCATTGTTATGCCCTTACATGTGCATTATATCTCAAGAATAGATATGTTATTAATATTTATAAGAATGATAGAGACTCATGAACTAGGTTCATTAGAAAATTAAATGATCATGTTTCTATAAGAACTATTAGTAATAATTCATATTGATTAATAAGACTAAAAGATAAGGTATGCGACCAAGATAGTCATACATGATAATGTGGGATAAGAATGTATTAAGATTTCAAGTAGAAATGTAATATTAGGATTTCTTATATAGATTAAGATCTAAGAACTAAGTGTTGACTAGATTTCTTAGAATGGTTAAATATCTAAGAATCAAGTATGTGATAAGATTATTTAAGTTTGCAATATAAGATTTTATTAGATTCTTATTTTAAGATTTAACAATTAAGTTCACATGAATGCATTAAGATTCATGTTAATATTTGATTTCATGAGACTTTCAAGAGTTTGAGATATCTTGTTAGGAATCATATTTTAGATATTTTATACTTAAGTTACCCTCACATACTTTACTTTAGTCACTTTTGTATAGTTGATATTTATATTTTTAGTCCAGACCCTTTCTACTAAGCCTCTCGACCAGTTATCACATAGTTGGTATGTAAAGAGGCAAGATCACCTCCTTACTAAAATTTAAAGGAATTACAAAACATCCATCTTTTTAGAAAGACAAAAGATATTGAGGGATGCATGTATAATATTCTAAGTAAATAAGCATGCACCAAATACATTACAAAATGTCAATAGCAGCGGAAATAAAAGTACTAAGCCTATTACATGGCTTTCATTGTTCATTACATGATTGTTCTCAAAAGAAAAAGATAAGAGAAAAGGGTATAACTATAGAAACCTAAACATCCTTTCAGATTGCTTGAGATCTACTCCTGAGATGAATTCCTTCAAACTTGTCCTTCTCCTTACTCAACACCAGCACCTGGGTGGTTGGGAAAGCACCCAGAAAAAGGGGAAAGAAAATAAGGTATGTGTCACAAAACTAATCTAGGATATCAAGATAAGTACAGTAAATAAAAATAAGCTAGGGTTCATCATATGATGAAGATAACAAGAGTATGAGGCTATATTCAAAAGAAACTTGCCATTATATCAAAAAGGATTTGCATGTAAGATAATTATGCCTACCTAACTAAGTAGGGTTGAGGCACCTACCAGACCTCTAATCTTAGGTGAGGGAAGAATAAGACATTCCTAGTCACCTACAATATTATGGGAAGAATAAGACGTTCCCCAGGGTGATTATTTACATGCCCTCTGTGGGTTGTTGTACATAAGTACCGCTACTTTAAATTAAATAGAACATAAATCCACATGCTAGAAAAGTAGTCATGGCAAGAGTATAATCTGATTTGAGGCATGAACAACATTAGGATTCAAGAATAGAATATTTAGGGTTCATTTAAGCCTCATTAAGAAGATATAAGGTTTGGCTGCAATTATCCCAACATAGGCTGTAAGGAATGCACATACCTCTCTTATTGATATCAATTACTAACTTTCACCACTTTAATTGAGTCCAAGTTCCACTTTGCCTATTTTCAATGTATTAACATGTATTAGAGGACATAGTGCATATTAATATATAGAAACCCCAATTTCAGAACTTTTTAGCAAAATTCGGATTTAACTTTTGAAGATATCACCAATGAACTTATGAGGTTCTCTTGATGAAGAAAACATATTCTTATGTTAATTTTAACATTATGATGATTAAGATGTAATTTTTATGGATTTTATGCATTAAATTCATTTTACAAAATCACCCTTCATCAAACCATGAAATCAGACCTTAAAATATTTTTATTAGATAGATATTAATTTTCCAGGCCTAAATTAACATGGGATGAGCTTATAAAGAGAGATTTTGAATCTCTACATCTCAATCAGAATATGGCCCATGATAGAGCTGAATGGAAATGAAGGATCCATGTAGCCGACCCCAAAATAGTTGGGATTGAGGCTTAGATGATGATGATTATGATGAGATATTAATTTTCCAATTCCAAAACATATTTATTTGTCAAATTTGGATAAGCGGTTTAGAAGATATGAATTCTTCAATACTGACCAATAGGTAATTGCCACATCATCAAACTGATCGAGATAATTAAAGAGGGAGAGGGAGAAAACACCATTTGACCCAAGATCAGGTTTGAAGTTTCTTAGATAACCAAACTAGAGATTCTATAGAAGATAAAATAGCAAGAAACCAAAACCTTAGAAGAACATGGTAAAAAGAGATGGAAATCATCGATTATCAACATAGAAGCATGGGTTTTAAGTATGTACTAAGCAATATATGAGAAGGGGGTTAACAAAACTTGCCTCTAGGAATGTAAGAAGGTCCAAACAGAAATGATCCTGAGACTATAAGGTATGGTTGCTCCAAGCTAAGCTCCTTTCTTGAGCAAAGATCACCTTCTCCACTTTAGAGGTGCAAACCCTAGCAAAAGAGCATGGAGATGAGATGTTTTAGGGTTTTAGGTGGAGTTTTACCATGTATGGTCATGGTTTCGACCTAGAAGAAGGTGTAAGGAAGAATAACAGTATGAAAATAGGGAAGGAAGGGAGGAAACTTACTAGTTTTGGTCGAAATTACCAAGGAGGAGCTTTAGAAATCCTAATAGAGCAATTTGGAAGCCCTAGGAGCCTTCTTCACCAAGGTAGGCTCCCTCTATTACCTTGGGACATCAACTTCCAAATACAGAAGGAACTATTATCTAAGCTAGAGGAAAGAAAAGGAGAGCAAGAGTTTTCGAATTGTGAGTTGGGAAGGGGTATACATGGCTATATAAAGAAAGAGGTGAAGCATGAGGTGTCTTAAGGGACTTTCCATGTGTCTTTAGCCTAGGGCTTGATGGCCATGCACGAGGACAGCTCATGGACTCTTCTTGGATATAAAAATTCGGTTCTAACAGCCCACAGATCCTTCAAGGCCATCCCCACCATTTTTCAAGAAAGAAATAACCTCATTGGTTGATAGCTTTTAATGATAAGCACCTTTATAAAGAGGGTAATCCATATAATGCCCTTGGAAAGAAATACCATCAAACCAAGGTGAACCTAGGTTCTCCAATGGTTTAAGATCTCTTTAATGGTAAGGGAATATCTAAGCATTAAAATTCAGTTGATAATTTGCAAAGAAAACATCCCAATTGGGTAAATTGCATAAAAGTCCAGAGTGTACCTAAAATTGCATAACTTGCGCAAACAACATCCAAATCAAACCAAATTAGAAACTTAGCCTCGTTTTATGTTTTCAAATCATATCAAAAAGTTAGATTAACGTTTAGAGCACTTAATTATGGTAATTAGACTTTTACTGAGGTATTTGTGCATAAACCCTTATATTCGTACAATTAGTGAATAAATGTTCACTAAACCACTATAAATTCACTAATTAAACATAAATGACATAAAGGATAGAAATGAGAGGGAAACTTGGGAAAAAGGTTTACATGGAGATTACATCTAAGATTCATTATGTTACATGGTATAAATGAAGTAATCCTATCAAGTCAGAGTTTCAGAATAGAGTTTATGCAGCTAATAAGAATATCAGATTTAGATTCAGACTTAGACAACTCATTGTGTGAGTTGAATAAAGATACATAATAAGGGTTGTAGACCCAATCTCAATTATGTAGTAATTTGTGATACATATTCACAGTCAATAATAGATTCAGTTCATAATTTAAGAGCAGAGATTCAGATTCATATTCAGAACTAAGTACATGTTCAGTACTTAGAATTCAATTTTAGTATAGATGAGTTCAGATTCGGAGTTAAGAAGTCTTAGACTTAAGATAATTAATTCATAACCTTCACATAATATATTATATAATAAGTTCTCACTAGAGAGTCCCGAGACTATTCAGAGGGTGCACTGCGCCAGACATTGATGGTGTCACAGAGGGCATTTATGCCAACAGAGGGTGTGTTGCACCATAGAGAACACTTTAGTGTCAACATAGGGCATGTTGTTCCAACAAAGGGTGTGTTGCACCATAGAGGACACTTCAGTGTCAACAGAAGGCACTCAGTGCCAATAGAGGGTGCTTTGCACCGTATAGGACACTTCGGTGTCAACAGAGGAGGACTTATTGTATAATGGTGGTCACAATCAGATAAAAATCATAAATAAAAGATGTCTTAGTTCAGAGAATGTATATAATCTCATTTATAAGTATAACAAAAGATATTAAGATAAGAGAGACATGACTCAGGCCCATGCACCAGAGTGTAGGACAATTCAGAGACATAACCCAGGCCTAGAGTGCAGGTTATGTGACCCAGGCACCTTAGTGCTGGTCATGAGACCCATGTACCAGACTACAGGTCTCCAAAGAAAGATAAAGTAAAAATATTAAGAGATAAGCTAAAGAAAGAAGATATATTTATGTTTCAGATCTTATACAAAGTTTTAATGTTAGTTTCATGTTTATAATGTTCAAAGATATTTGTAGCATTTTATCTCTTCAGTAATATGTATATTAGAGTACTCATGCCACTAATTCTAGCAATCATTTTTCCAATGCATGGCTGGGGATGAGATGTCTGCAGGTGAGAAGTAGGGGCAAAATGGATCCCAAAGACTCAAGCACAAGGATAAGATTGGGTGGGGTGCCAACTATAAGATGATCCTCAGGTTTATAGACTCAACAATATGTTTTAATGTTTAGTACTTTAGAGTAGAGACTATGTATTGAGATGTTGAGTTAGTTTTCCATGTGATAGCATTTATGTTCCTTTTGTAAGAACAATTATGAGAATTTTCTTATTTTCAATTTGTGTGATTAATTATATTGTTGTTATGAATTCCAATTTTATGTAATGTCCTTTGAGTGCACGAGTTATGGATAACTCAGTGTTGCTTTCGCTATGTGCATGTATGTGCTTAGGGAGGGTGTTACAATATGGTATCAGAGCAACATTATAGTTGGCCACCAAATGAATTCTCATGTTCTTACTTAAGATCACCTTATAAGAAGATAAGTAGGCTAGAGTACATATTCAAAAAGATAAGTAGTAGCCCTAGGTATAGAAGGAGTAAGTGATGAATATTAGGATCTGAAGTAGATGTCTAGATAGGAGACAAAAGTTTGAATAAGGATTAGGGTTATGTGCCTAGATGTTTTACACTTTTTATGTTAACACTATAGTTGTATATAGCATTCTCTCTTTTTCTCACAAGTTTGTGGTATGGGACACATTCTTATGGGATTTTGTAGAGAGAATGTTATGTGCATAATCATGCTTGTCTTATCCTTTCAAGTGCATGTGGTATGGGACATGTTCACAAGGACGTGCTAAGATAAGTGTGATAATACATGTCACCTATGAATATATGACCGACCGACATGTATCTAAAGGAAAAAAAGAAAATAAGTGTTGTCATTAAAGGTTTGAGACATATATTCATCTAATCCTAATCATAAACATAGTAAGACCGAGCATGTAAATGAAGGGTAGATATTTTGGCATAGATAAATGAGTTAGTTTTAAGAGAACCGGAACCCTAATCTAGCCATAGTGAGGAGGAAATATAGAGTCCTTACCATGATAGATGGTGAATGTATAGTTTAGATCTCAAAATTCATTAGTGGTACATGCACATGTATGCTTAATATTGATAACAATGAGAAACTTTCACCATGCACATGTTTATGAGCCAGTTAGAAAATATTACAAATAATTGTATGTATAATATGCAAAACCCTAAGGTGGGTAGACTGGAAGAATTTTGAGGACGAAATTCATTAAAGGTGGGTAGAATTGCCAGAGTTCTTATAGAAAGATAATTCCCAGAGTGCAGGTTATGTGACCCAGGCACCTTAGTGCTGGTCATGAGACCCATGTACCAGACTACAGGTCTCCAGAGAAAGATAAAGTAAAAAGATTAAGAGATAAGCTAAAGGACGAAATTCACATAATTGTTCTTACAAAAGGACGAAATTCACCTTAGTGCTGGATATTGATGTAAGAACAATTATAACCTGCACTCTGGGAATTATTCATCAAGAGGACCCTTTTGTAAGAACAATTATGAGAATGTTTCTTATTTTCAATTTGTGTGATTGATTATATTGTTGCTATGAATGCCAGTTTTATGTAATGCCCCTTGAGTGCACGAGTTATGGATAACTCAGTGTTGCTTCCTCTATGTGCATGTATGTGCTTAGGGAGGGTGTTACAATATTTGGATGACATACTATTGATGGGAAATGACATCCCTACTTCATAAAAGGTAAAGACATGGCTAGGAAATATGTTTTCTATAAAAGACTTGGGAGAAGCTTCTTCATCTTGAGGATAAATATATGTAGAGATAGATCTAGAAGACTTACTGGACTAAGTCAAAGCACATACATTAATAAAGTGTTGAATAGGTTCAACATGGAGAGCTCAAAGGGAGGAAACCTGCCCATGTGTCATGGAGTTACCATCTCTAAAGCTCAATGTCCCAATTCTTGTGAAGAAAGGGAATGCATGAATGTATGACTCCATATGCATCAGCAATTGGATCCATCATGCATGTAATGTTGTATACCCATCCCAATGTATCATATGCCTTGAGAATGATGAGAAGATATCAATTAGATCCAAGTGATGCTCATTGGACAGTCGTCAAGAACATCTTTAAGTACTTGAGAAGAACTAAGGATCAGTTTTTGGTTTACGATGGAGAGGAAGAGTTGTTGGTAAAGGGTTACGCTGATGCAAGCTTCCAAAGTGACAAATATGATTACATATCGCAATCAAGATTTATATTTTTCCTCAACAACAAAGTTGTGATTTGGAAGAGTTCCAAGCAAGAAACATTTTCTGATTCTAAAAAAGAGGCTAAGTATATTCTATATCAAATGCAGCAAAGGAAGTTGTATGGATCAAGAAGTTCATCTCTAAACTTGGGGTAGTTCCAAGCATCAGTGACGTAGTTGAGATATATTGTGACAACAATGGAGCTATTGTACAAGCAACCTAAATCAGCGTTCCAAGCATATACAAAGGTGTTCCATATCATACGAGAGATCGTACAATGAGGACATGCAAATATTTACATAGTACCAACCGAGAACAATGTTGTTGACCCCTTGACAAAAGCACTTTCATAGCATAAGCATGATGATCATGTTAGATCACTAGGAATATGATTCATGGGTGATTGGCTCTAAGTTCATGTGGGATTTTTTTGTTGTGTATGCCCAGAGAGTCAATCATATTATAATTGTAATGGCATAACTTGTAAATGATTTGATTAATATTAAAGAAAAGCTTTAATTTTATTCTATTTTATTCAGTTATGAGATAAGAAGCAACATAATAAATGTCTAGATAATGGTATTACTCAATGACGTATGTCTTCAAGTGCGTGACTTGAACAATGAGATCATATAGATGTTAGGCATATACATTCTTGTTATGTTCCTAGTCATATGTTATTGTGGAAGGATGATAGATAGAAATAACGCATAAGACTAGAGTGTGTGTTGGTTGATGATTGAATCTCATCAGTCATGATATGTGATATCAAACCAAGCACATAGATACTTGTTAGAGAATAGTGTATCGAAAATACCCACCATAAGAGTGATACATGTAAACCATAATGGTAGCCAGAATCATTTCTTATAGTGTTGGTGGTGATTGTGGTTCTTATACCTAAAGTCAATAGACTCATCACATGTTGTTCAATATGCTTTGACATCATCCATCATGATTCTGAATAAGGGTTTCCTAAAGGTGATGCTCAGGTGCACTATGAGACATGGGGATGACTGTGAGTGATGTCGATGGGATTTTTCCCTCCTACATGAGTATGATATCATGGTCACTTGATATTGAGAGATTGAGAAATGCATGTCCATGCTCTATAGTATACAGATTTCCTTAGTTTATTTACTCCAAGTTGTTGGTTTTATCCGGTATAAATGTCAGAATAATAAATGATCATCTGTCGTCTTGACAAACATGAATGAATATCCTTTTTTTGTTACAAAATTTTGTTAATCCTCGAGCCTAAAAAGGACTATTTTTTTAAGATTTTTTTATTTCAATTAGATATGGTGAGTCAATATATGATATCGAGATTATACATATCTCAAAGAGTCTACTTTGTCTCAAGGAATAGGATTGAACGATTGAAGAGGATGATGATTCCATGCCTTGAGTTCAACCCAGATATTAGTGATAAAGGAACTATACAAACATTAAACATTGTAACCCTAATCATAGATTGTAGTTGAAGTTGTTCTCCAACTTTCCTTTTACTTGGATAGAAATGATGTGTGACTAGGTACCGCTCTTTGCTTGTGATGTCATAATTGGTTATGGACATCCATTGCCAACGTAATATGGGACCTATAGGGTCACACACTTAAGAATTCACTTGGAATAGGAGTTTATTCATGAATGATAATTAAATCGACTACTAAAGTGTTTAGGTACTCAATTTAAACAACAATGGACTGATTGGACCCCGAAGCAGCATGTTCAAGTGTTGAAGTGACTGGTTGGAGTGTTGGGTTGATTGGATATTGCATTGGCTGAATTCTGAACTAGGGTATGAACTGACCAGTTTATTGAGTGAACCGATCAGGTCATGGTCTTCATATGAACCACCTGGTTCACAAGAGCAATTTGATTGCATCAAGGATTAGTGTTGATGTCATATCATGCATTAATTGGATTAGAATTGCCAATACAATTGTGATTGGAAACATGATAAAACAACTAGTTCATTAGGTGAATTGATCAGCTCACAAGTCAACCAATCGGTTCACCTATGAACCGATTGTTTTGCCATTCACATGTTGCAAAATTCATGAAATCTCGGTCTCTTTAAATCCCACACAAACTTGGAACCCTAACCCCAACATTCTTATAAATAGAGGGGTACCGAGGGCTTCCCAGAGACACAACTCATTTGCTTCTAACAATTGTTTGTCTTCGCTGGTTGTGGTAACTGAGAGAACCTGAGCAAGTCCTACCCGATAAAGGAAGGGATAGCAAGGGAGAACAATTGTAGGAGAGCAAGTTGGTGACTAGTACGCCAACATGAAGTGATGATGAAGGGTTTTTGAGTCACATTTATAGGCTAATTTTGTACTTGTTTTATGCATTTAATTGTCATTTTGGTGACTATAATGGCATGATTCATTGCCTTTAGTCTATAATCATTTTATACATCAAATCTATCTTATTTTATCCTATTTTGAATTAATTACAAAATTCCATTGATTGACTTGTGTTTTTCTCTCTGATTCAGGTACTTTGTATTCCAGAACATGTACATACCATCGACAGGTCCGTCGATACTATCAACATGGCAACAGTAACCAAGTCAGAGGGAAAGCATCCAGGTCGATACCATCGACCAAATTGTTGATGGCTTCGAGATCAGTTCAGTAGAAAGAAAATCGGCCCATCGATACTATCGATGCTCAGGTCGATAGTATCGAATAGCATCCAGATTGATCCCAATTTTTAGCGACGGAAGTACACCCTAAGGTGTTGATACCATCGACACCCCGTCGATGGTATCGATGCCATCGGATCAGGATTTCACCCAGAATTGCCACGATCGAGCGGTCGTGATCTTTTGGCGGTCGTAAGTCATACCTATACCTAAGAAAAGATGGCCCAGACAAAAGTATCATGTTGCACTCAGCCACACAAGTCTTGGAGAAAGGAGAGCAAAGAACGAATCCCAGAGCTACGCCCCGAACGATTCCAGAGTTGTAGACGGGCGATTCTACTGTCGGAAGGCTGCAGAACGGACATCACACACTGAGGATCACCCGGATCTTCTCCGTTTCAGGGATTACATCATATTCTCATTCATTTCCCCATATTTTCCTCTCTCTTCTCCATGTATATCGTTGAGATGAACATGCGGGGCTAATCCCCATTATCCTTAGGACCAGGAGTAGCTTGGGGAATCGTTGTATGACATTTTTACATTGATTATCATAATTTATCTCAATCTTCGTGATATGTTATCATGTTTCTATCACAATTTACTATGCTTGATCACCATAGTTAATTTTTAATATTCTTAACTGCTCTTGACGGAGGATTAGTGGTTGAAAAGGCACGATTAACACATTAACTAATAAATTCCTTAGACAAGGTAATGTACGGTTAATGGTGGATACCCAGAGAATTCATTAAAGCACTTAGATCTAGGGTATAAGTTACCACTGACGTGGAACTAACCTAGAGCTAAGTAGTGAATTGTATTGCAGAAGCAAGCAATTTTGACTATAGGCCATAATCAGGGATAAGGCACGAATTATGTTAGTTGTGTAGAATTGCATGCAGCGAGACCTTGCAGTGAAACTCTAACCCTAAGGATTCCCATTCCATTTGATTAAACTTAACATTTAATCATTGCTGTTTTTGTTTTCTCTTTATTTTTTTTTTATTTTTTTTTTCAAAACCAACAATCATCTTTTCCAATCGGTCTAGCTGATCGTGACCAGTTAGTAGTAGTCTACTGAAATTTATGTTTCCCTTAGTTTGACTCGGGCCTCACAAGGCCTATATATTTCTTCGATACGTGCACTTGCATTTAATGCACGGCTCAAGTGTGTCAAGTTTTTGGCGCCGTTGTCGTGGAAATGGAAAATTTCAGCACTACGAGTGCTATAAGTGACCACTCTAGGCCACTTTTTATTTCAATTTTCATTATTATGTTTAATTGTCTATCTTTCATATTCTTTGTTCGTTCCAGCATTGTACTTGCTTGATTATTCATATTTTAGGTACTAATGCATGGTGAAGACGCGTAGTACAGACTACACACAATCGACACCTGAGATTCCACCATCAGGATCTGCAGACGAGCGGATAAATACACCACCTGAAGACATTGAACAAGAATTTGAGGTTTTCACAATGGCCGAGGAACAGACCATTTGGGAGAAGATTAAGGCTTCTTCTTCTTCTGCGCAAAAGGGGCCAATTAAGAAACAAGCTATCAACATACTCAGCTACAAGATTGACCCATGGCTTATTCAGTTGGTCAAGTCGCAGGTGTTCCATGGACTCAAAAATGAGGACCCAGTGGCCCACATTAGAACATTTGTGGAGAACTGTGACATGGTGAAGATGGACAGGTTTCCACAGGAAGCCATTTATCTAAAATTATTTCCATTATCTCTAGTAGGAAATGCAAGGGAGTGGCTCTACAATATAGATGATGAATATGTTGAATCATGGGACATGATGATTGAAGTGTTCTTTGAGAGGTATTTTCTACCCGAAAAGACAAATGATCTTATGATGAGGATACACAACTTCAAATAGCAAGCTGGTGAGACATACTCAGAGACATGGGAGCGATTTAATATCATGCTGTAAAAATGTCCACATCATGGGTTGGATTTAGAAACACAGGTGAAGATCTTTTATTTTTCCCTTAACGAACATGATAGGAGCAATCTAGACTCGGCTAGAATAGGGTTCTTTCTAAACAACAAAGGTTCCAAGTGTTGAGAGATTTTAAAGAATATGGCTAAGAAATAGTCTTGGGGTGAAAGAGATGCACCGGAACAGGTCAAAGTTGTAGGGGATGCAAAGGCCATTAAAGAATTAAATGAGAAAATGGACTTGATAGCAAAGAGACTTCTAGAAAAAGATAATGCAGGGTCCGATGATGAGGCACATGCTAAGTTCATGCGCCAACAACAGGTCTACAAGAACAATGACTATTCATGGAGGAAAGATAAGAAATTCTCAAGGAAGGATCCAAACAATTTGTTGTAGGATCCGGATCAGAAGCCACAGCCAAGTGTAGAGCACAAGAACAATGAGTTGCTCAATCAAGTAATAAAGTAAAATCAAGAGTTGATGAGCACATTCTACAATCAAATTAAGGCACAAGGGGAATTTATGAACCAATTTGGTCAGACTCTACAAAGCCATGGGGCACAGATGAGGACGCTTGAGACGTCCTTATCACAGATGGCAGTTGAAACTGCAAGTTTAAAGAAGCCGACACAGTAGGGTTTTCTAGGAAATACTGATGTTCCTGGAAAGAACCATCAAGCCAAAGCTATCTTGCTGAGGAGTGGAAAGAAAATTTTAAACTCTAAGGTCGATGAACCAAACACATCATATCCAGAAGCTACAGATGAGGTCATAGAGGAAGCCGAAGTCACACCAATTGCTGAGAACAGTGCAGAGATTGTTGTAGAGGAACCTATTGCAAAGAAAGATGTAGAGAAAAGGATGACATATGTGTCGCCACACCAGAGAGCACAGGCAGTCCCGGTTCCCTATCTGAACAACCTTAAAGTGGAGAAGGTGGATCAACAATTTAAGACGTTCTTGGATAGTTTTAGAAAATTATCTGTCAATATCCCACTGCTTGAAACAATCGAGCAGATACCTTCTTATGGTAAGTTTCTAAAGGACATTATTACCAAGAAGAGGAAGATTCCAGATATATAAGTGGTGGTGCTCAAAGAACATGTGAGCGCATTCATTCTAGGAACATTGCCACCTAAGAGATAGGATCTAGGGTGTTTCAATATCTCTTGCTACATCGGAAAGATTAAATTTGGAGAGGCCATTTGTGACTCAGGAGTGAGCATCAACTTGATGCCTCTCTCCACCTTCAAGAAGCTTGGTCTTAGAGAATCTTGGAGGAGTAAGATGACGATCCAACTTGCAGATAATTCATTCATAAGGCCTTGGGATTTGTGAGGATGTTTTAGTAAAGGTGGACAGATTTGTTTTTCTGGCGGATTTCATCATGATGGAGATGCAAGATGAGTAAGGGAATGAGCTACTTCTAGGAAGACCCTTCCAGGCTACATCTGACATGATTCTAGAAATGGGTAGAGTCCATCTAACCATGGGCATATCTGATGATAGGTTTGAAATAAAAATGCCAACTAACCCGAAATCTTCACAAGAGCAAGGACAGTGTAATAAAGTCATACACTTTGAGCACAATGTTTCCATTTGTCTAGGGAAACCTTTTCTCAACATGGTGCATATCATGACTAAGATAGACAGGGGAACACTTGTTGTGGATATTATGGATCAAACCAAGGTAGTTTCTCTTGTTAAGGCAGTGGGATATCCAAATGATGAAGACAAAGAAATTTTTTTGTCCATTGAGGTTAATGTTGTGGAGATCTCAATGTAAGAATGTTATCCTCAATTGCCTATTGAAGCTTGCCTATTCAATATTATTAATGATTAGATGAGGAGCACATCGCTATAGGAATGCGTGAAGATGCTTCAAGTTTTGCCCTACTACTATTTTAGGCACTTTGAAGATTTGGCACCACTGTCGCCCCCATTGCAGCCTACATTGGTGAATCCGCCAGAGTTGGAGCTAAATCAGTTCCCCCCTCATTTGAAGTATGCATTTTTAGCAGTGGATGGAAAGCTAACAGTCATTATCTCGGCATATCTGAGTGTTGCTGAAGAAGAGCAATTGATGGTTGTGTTGAAGAACCACTGTGGTGCTTTTGGGTGGTCAGTCTCCGACATCAAGGGGATTTCCCCTACTCTATGTCAACACAAGATCTGACTTGTTGAAGGAGCTAAACCTGTGATTCATCCCCAACGCTGCCTAAACCCTACCATGATGGAGGTTATCAAGAAGGAAGTGATCAAGTTGCTTTCAGCGGGAATTATCTACGCCATCTCAGACTCTACATGGGTAAGCCCAACACATGTAGTCCCTAAAAGGGGGGAATTACAGTAACTAAAAATTTGTTAAATGAGCCAGTCACCACCCGGTTGGTTACCGGGTGGCGGGTCTGTATAGATTACCATAGATTAAACATTGTAATGCTAAAGGATCATTTTCCTTTACCCTTCATTGATCAGATTTTAGAGCGACTGGCTGGTCGCTCTCATTTTTATTTTCTAGACGGATATTCCGGCTACAACCAAATTTCGATTGAACCTAAGGATCAAGATAAATCTACTTTCACTTGCCCTTATAGTACTTTTGCTTATCGTCGGATGCCTTTTGGACTGTGCAACGCACCGGCCACTTTTCAATGTTGTATGCTTGCCATTTTCTCTGACATGGTTGAACGTTGTTTAGAGGTGTTTATGGACGATTTTTCGATCTATGGTGCGTCTTTTGATGAATGTCTTTTTAATCTTGATAAAGTTTTGCAAAGATGTGAGGACACTCATTTGGTCCTCAATTGGGAGAAATGTCACATGATGGTTAGCAAGGAGATCGTACTAGGACACAAGGTGTCTAGCAAGGGACTAGACGTGGATCCAGTAAAAATCGAGGTTATTTCCAAATTGCCTCCACCAAACTCGGTGAAGGAAGTTAGAAGTTTCCTTGGTCATGTGGGATTTTATCTCCAGTTTATTAAGGATTTCTCCAAAATTGCTAAGACTCTTTCTGAGTTTCTTGAAAAGGATGTGGTTTTTTATTTTAATGAAAAACGTATGAACGCTTTTGAGATCCTCAAGCAACGTTTGATTACCGCACCGATTGTGCAGACTCCGGATTGGAGTCGACCATTTGAGCATATCGGACTAGGGTAAAGCACAATGTGGGCACCCCATACCATCCGCAGACACAGGGTCAAGTAGAAATTTCCAATAGGGAGATAAAGAAAATTCTAGAACGTATTGCCAACGCATCAAGGAAGAACTGGAGCATGCTCCTACTAGATGCACTTTGGGCATATCGGACTGCCTTTAAGACTCCTATAGGCACTATGCCGTTTAGGTTGGCTTATGGGTGTGCATGCCACTTGCCGGTGGAGCTGGAGCACAAGGTGCATTGGGCGCTTAGGAAGTTAAATGTGAAAATTGATGATGCTGGGAAGTGACGGTTGCTTGAGTTAAATGAGTTAGATGAGTTGAGAATGAATGCTTATGAGAATTCCCAGATTTACAAGGAACAAACGAAACAATTACATGATCGCCACATCCAAAGGAGGGTTTTCTCAAAAGGTGAGAGTGTATTGTTGTTCAATTTGCGGCTAGATCTACATCCCAGGAAGTTGAAGTCTCGATGGAGTGGACCATTTATTGTGTAGGAAATGCATCCACATGGAGCCGTGATGGTGAGAGATGGTGAAAGGACATTCTTGGTGAATGGACAACGTCTTAAGCACTACTATGGAGAGGATTTCATGAAAAAGGTGCATGAGGTAAACCTCATTGCACTTGATGAAGACTGAGCACGGTTGCATCTAGCCTAAGACGTTAAAGAAGGGCGCTTGTTGGGAGGCAACCCAACCTTGGTAGATTACATGTTTAAGTTCTTTATTTTTCATTTTCCTAAATAGTTTTCATTAATTTTGTACTTAGTTTATAAAAATGATACCATGATGTGTTTATTGAGTGTGCAGGACTGGGAGGATGTTGATACTATCGACACTTGTGTCTCCGGTATTGAGTTTGGAACAACAAAGAAGCTACAGAAATTTCATTCCGTCGATAGTATCGATGTCCTTGTCAATAGTATCGACACTGGAACAGAGAAAAATAGGATTGAGACTGGAGAAGGTCGATAGTATCGACCGTTCCATCTATGGTCATGAGATGTCTGGAGATTTTCAGAACGGTTTGTCTCAGTAATGTCGATACTATCGACACCCTGGTCGATGGTATTGGCACGCCAACAGCGTGCTACCAGTGCCACCACCTCACGGGGATTAAAGGTATACGCAGGCGTTGATACTATCGACACCCTAGTCTATGGTATCGACACTCCAAGTCAGCGATCCGTGCATCTTCATCAAGCGGTCCACAATGTCGATCTGTGGACAGTGTCAATGGTATCGACACCCGTCGCCACCATCGATGCATAGACGATCTGGGCCCCCAACATCCAGCCATCGAGAGTCATCAATAGCAGTGAGCGACGGATTTTGCCAGCCGTCGATACTATCGATGTCCCGTCGATGGTATCGACGTGCTAATAGTAGCGGTGGTCGTCCCTTATAAAAAGAGATGTATTTCCTCAATCAAATCACACACCTTCAGTGCATATCTTCACCTCCGAGCCCTAGCATTCCGAGCACCCAGGAGCTGTAGTGATCTTCACCAATGATCTTCTCTGAGCGTCTCCATCGACTTTGCAGATCGTTGTGGTCTCTGATCTTCACCGACCATCTTCTCCGAGCTCCTTTCTTAATCTTTTTCTCTCTCACATGTTGCCTGTGCAACCATTTTGAGATATGGCGCTTCATCATCCAGGGTTGCCCCACCTGCCCTACCTGCCCCATCACAAGGACTAGTTTCGTGACAGAGGCTAGTCTACCCATCACTGGAGATCAAAAAGGTGTATGAAGAGTTGTGGAAGCGCTCCATCAAGCCTAACCGGTATGGAGACTGGAAATTAATCAAAGACCTGGGATTTGAGGCCAACATGGCCTATGTGCTTTAGGGGCAATTGAGCGAGTCCCCTATGTTGTGATGTGACCACGAAGAAGTTCATCCATTTTTCAATGGGTGGCCAACTTATAAGGAGATTGTCATAGAGTTTATGGTGTCTCTAGATATCTGTGTCATCCCCAATGAGCTTATACCGGCACAGACTGAATGGAAAGAGGGGCGAGTTTCTTTCCGCCTCTACAATAGAGATTACACCATGTCCCTTTGTGAGTTCAATGGGATTTATGAGTGGTCTCATGGGCATAGCGACCTGCGCCAGCCATCGCACAATGCAGATTACGACGCCATGTATTCGACATTAGTTACTGTACTGCAGGGGTACTCAATCAGCTGGAACCATGCGTCTATAGCTGATTTTGAGCATCCATTTGTAAAGGTTTTGCATCGGATTTTATCCAACACCTTCTTTGCAAGATCTAAATTGTCTCAAAGAAAATTTTAGGAAACAGATCTATTCTTCCTCTATAGTCTGTTGGAGAGGAAATGTATCAACTTTAGAGCTTACTTCCTCACCCGCGTCATGGCGGTCAAGAGGAACACATCTCGCAGGGCCCCAATTTATTTTGTTGGTCTAATCACTCCAATCGCCATGTACCTTGGTCTGGATCTGTCAGGACTGCCCAAGCTGGAATGCAAGAATACGCTCAATCTGAGCCACTTTGTGAACGCGGGCCTCCTGAAGTCCATCATGGCACTGTTTATGCTACTTGCCACGTGGGAGGTGTTTTTCAAAGGCAGGAACTGCCTGACCCTGCATTCAACCTATGGCCTGGCCAAGCTTATAGGTGGCACATCATTGATATTGATCAAGATGAAGAACAACATCCAGCTGAAGTAGAAGTACCAGAAGGAAACAATGATGAAGAAGAGGAGGAGGAAGCTACCATTCCTCTTTGACAATGAGTTGCTCCACGGAAGCGACCATGACACTTTGGAGCCTCATCTTCTTCCCATCCACCACCACCACAGCCCTCTCAAGGAGGAGAGGATGTCTATTCGATGCAGGGTATGTATACCACGCTGCAAGACATTCAATAGATGCAACATCAGCACATCGCTTCTTTTGAGGGAATTCAGGAGACAACGAACATGCTATTCAAGAATCAGCAAGCCATCTACGAGAATGAGTGCCTCCTCTTCTCCAACCAAGAAACCATCCACAACAGGTTTCATAGGATGGAGATGCAGCAACAGCCATTTTATGACCATTACTGGAGTCAGAACTATTTTGGAGGATACCCATAGCCATCATCGATGCCCCCATCTAACACGTCATTCCAGGGGCATTATCCTGCTTGGGATCCCAACAGCCACTAGTACCTTCCACACCCACCACCAGAGCAGTAAAGGGGTATCGTTGTTCCACCTCTTAAGTCTAAATTTTGACTATGAGGCCATAGTCGAGTTCAAGCTTAGGGGGGTGCTGGAACAGCATCTAACTAGTTTTTCTTTATTTTATTTCATCTTTTGTTTGTCTTTGTAATTTTCATCCTTCTTTATCTTAGTTTTTTTTAATTGCTAGATTCACTATTTTCTAGGGTCCACTATCTATCTTGTGTAATTAGTGGAGTCTAATTTAATTGCATGTCATTTCGATGTTTTCACTTGGGGGTTTGTGAGAGAATGATTTTTAATGAAAAATCTTTAAGAAATTATAAGCTTGTCTTGTGAGAACTTGAGGACATCACTTGTGAAACTCATTGGGTAGGTCAACTTTAAAACATATGAACATGATTTTGTATCCTTATGGTTCATGTTTAGAGGATTGATATCGATGTTGAGCCTAAACTGACCAAATGTTAACGTGACTTTAATTTTTAGTGAGAGAGAGAAATCCCTTGATTAATAGGTACGCAAGTCAGTAAGGAGGGACATATAATTCTTTCTGAAGGTTTTGTCAATTAGTCTTGTGATCTGATCCACCGCAATTTCATTCATACTCCACCATAAGAATTGGGAGCACATTATTGTCTTTCACTTTTGATTACATTCCATGTAGATAGGTAGTGTATTATAGCTATTGTTACATAGTTTTGCATAAGAAAAAAAAGTAGAGAGTAGTTATACATGCACATTATCCTTAGGTGCATGTCATGGTAGTTGCATAATTTTCATTATGTAGTTGCATTCACAGCTTTTGAGCACATATATAGCGCATCATGTGTCTTATTTTATTCTGAAACATTATAGGTGGTGAACTTGTTCCATACCCTCTGAATAGAATGCATCAAATGTACAAGTTATGTAAAAATAAGGAAGCCCAACAAATAATCTCTTGCCATTTATGAAAATGAGGGTTTGAAAAAAAAAGGATTGAGGAATATGTATGAATAAGAGGGAGAAAGGAACGTGTTCTCACCCGCATGTTAGAACAACAAGCACATGGTGTAGTTTTCTTAGATATTCCACCTCACTTTGAGACGGAATGATAGTACATGCACCATTCCACCAAAAATGTAGCATTATGACATTTTCATCAGCATTCGCATCATGATAGGTCTTTTTTTGCATGATTGATTGTATTATGCCTCCATTTCTTCCACAGCCACCTATTCCATCCACCCGTTTCTCTAAGTGGTATGCCACTCATGATTTTATCCTCATTCATGTACATTAGGAGAGCTGCTTTCATTTAGATGGTAGTTAGAGAAAATGAGCCACATAGATAGGAGATCACAAGATGCACCAAGCCTGAACCTGAGGATTTTACTATATTAACTATTGTACTTGATAGTGTTCGTGATCTTGGGATGGACATCTTTCATGAATGATTATTGTCGCCTAAAGGGTAGTTATCGTTCCGTGGTTGGTAAAGGTCGGTATGTGTTTTTCGGGTGGGAATCATAGTGAGATATCATTTATGGGATTATGTTCTTTAGTTGACACTCTCAATCAGATTTTATAGTTTTGTGCTTGAGGACAAGCAAGATTCAAGCTTAGGGGAGTTTAATGTAGGGTTTTTGAGTCGCATTTATAGGCTAATTTTGTACTTGTTTTATGCGTTTAATTGTCATTTTGGTGACTATAATGGCATGATTCATTTCCTTTAGCCTATAATCATTTTATGCATCAAATCTATCTTATTTTATCCTATTTTGAGTGAATTACAAAATTCCATTGATTGACTTGTGTTTTTATCTCTGATTCAGGTACTTTGTATTCCAGAACCTTTCGATATCATCGACAGGTCCGTCGATACAATCAACATGGCAATAGTAACCAAGTCAGAGGGAAAGCATCTAGGTCGATACCATCGACCAAACTGTCGATGGCCTTGAGATCAGTTCAGTAGAAAGAAAATCGGCCCATCGATACTATCGACGCTCGGGTCGATAGTATCAAACAACATCCAGGTTGATCCCAGTTTTTAGCGACGGAAGTGCACCCTAAGGTGTCGATACCATCGACACCCCATCGATAGTATCGATGTCGTCGGATCAGGATTTCGCCCGATCAAGCGGCTGCAATCTTTTGGCGGTCGTAAGTTGTCCCTATACCTAAGAAAAGACAGTCCAAACGAAATATCATGTTGCACTCAGGCGCACAAGTCTCGAAGAAATGAGAATGAAGAACGGAGCCCAGAGCTATGCCCCGCATGATTCTAGAGCTGTAGACGGATGATTCTACTGCCGGAAGACTACAGAACAGACGTCACACACTGAGGATCACTCGGATCTTCTCCGTTTCAGGGGTTACATCATATTCTCATTTGTTTCCCCATGTTTTCCTCTTTATTCTCCATGTGTATCATTGAGATGAACATGCGGGGCTAATCTCCATTATCCTTAGGACTGGGAGTACCCCGGGGAATCGTTGTATGACACTTTTACATTGATTATCATAATTTATCTCAATCTCCCTGATATGTTATCGTGTTTCTATCATAAATTACTATGTTTGATCACCATAGTTAATTTCTAATAATGTTAACTGCTCTTGATGGAGGATTAGTGGTTGAAAAGGCACGATTAACACAATAACTAATAAATTCCTTAGACAAGGTAGTGTACGGTTAATGGTGGATACCCAGAGAATTCATTAAAGCACTTAGATCTAAGGTATAAGTTACCATTGACATGTAACTGACCTAGATCTAAGTAGTGAATTGTATTGTGGAAGCAAGCAATTCTTACTACAAGCCATAATCAGGTATAAGGCACGAATTATATTAGTTGTGTAGAATTGCATGCAGCGAGACCTTGTGGTGAAACTGTAACCCTAAGGATTCCCATTCCATTTGATTAAACTTGATATTTAATCATTGCTTGTTTTTGTTTTCTCTTTATTTTATTTTTATTTTGTTTCAAAACCAACAATCATCTTTTCCAATCGGTCTAGCTGATACGACCAGTTAGTAGTAGTCTACTAAAATTTATATTTCCCTGAGTTCAACTCGGGCCTCACAAGGCTTATATTACTTTGATACGTGCACTTACGTTTAATGCACTGCTCAAGTGTGTCAAGTGAAAAATCCTTCTTGTCCATTCTTCTAGAACAACTAGATTTCTTGGTGGTCTGTGTGGACCATTTTAGAGGCATAGGTCCTTTTCCCGGTAGGAGGACAACGTCAACCTAGTGTCTGTGGTGATCAACCAGGAGGCCAGCACAGATGTTGTTCGAGTGCGACTTCAGGAAAGGGTGCACAACTACGATGAGGAGATTATCACTGGACTTGATCCAGGACCAGGTATATCATCTAAACCATGCTTCCCATTTCATAGTTATTGACGTGTTCTGTTGGTTAAAGGGGAATATGCCAGATAAATCTTTTTTTGCCTACTTTGTCACCATATTACCCTACATTTGGGAGCTTCTTAACCTAGTTTATTGCTTTTTTAAAGTAAGATCTTATTCTCTAACCTAGTTTCCTTGTTTTTCTCCTTCTTCTTTCTTCATCCATGGGCTTAATCCTAGTGTTCTTGGTGGATCTCATGCATGTGGTTGAGGAATTTCTTGTCCTCTCTCTTTTGTCCTGGATTTTATCTTTTTCTTGGAGAAAAGAGTTATTTTGGAGCTTTGGAAATGCAAGCTAGGGTTTCATATTCTCTTCTTGAATCACCTTGATGTTTGGACGTTCATCTTCATCTTTAAGGCAAGCTATATAATCTTGAACCCATTTCTTGCTTGCTTTTAACTTGATCTATATAGATCATACCCTATCACTTAATTTTATAGAGATAGATGATCTTATGTGTATTATTTTACATACATTCATGATATTTTTGTGTTGTTAAGCGATCCTTAGATCATTTGAATGTTCCTTCTAATATGGACATGGTTTACCTTGGTTTTGATGGTATCAAATAGGGTTCACATATTGCAAAGAAGTGGTCTTCACTTTGTATAGAAATGTTGGTTTACTTGGGATAAAATTGATAGCGATACTTAGTCTATAAATTGATGGTTTTTCTTTTCCCATGAAACAATGTTTTGTTAAGTGTAGGAAATGATGGTATTTCTGAGCGACTAGAATATATGATTCTAATTAATCTTTAAAAATGATGGTCCTTACCTAGTGTTTGGTGATTATTTCATTTGGTGAAAGAAATAATGGTTTCACTAAGCATAGAAACTGATGGGTTTACTTAATGAATAAAATGATGTTTTACCTAACACATAATCCAATGGTTTTTCTTTCCATGAAAGATCTGATGGCCTTGTTTTTTGCTAAGTACCATAAGGATCTGATGACTTTGTTTTTAGTTAAGTCCATCAATGATCTGATGGCCATTCTTTTGGCTAAGTGATTTAACAATTCGGTGGTTTGGTTTCTGATTAAGCACATCCATAATCTAATCGGGATGTTAGGTATAAGAGTATGTTTTTGAATAAATCTAAGAATGAATTGATGGTCTTCCTATATGTGTTAAGGAATTGATGGTCTATCTAAGTGTGCTAATGAAATTATGGCTTGTCTATTTGCCTAAGTGTGTTAGTGAACTGATGGGTTACCTATGTGTGTTGATTGTGATACCAATCCAATCCATCTTGTTAAATCTTTCTTATAATGGTTAAGTGGTGATGTTTAATATATCTGTCTTCCAATAATGTTGAAATTATGAAGGGATATTGTCATAATGCAAACGGTAACTCTACGATGTTACTCTTGAGAATGTCATAACTCTTGTGATTGATGTTGAAAGATTGAGTTGTTACATTCTAGTGCTAAGGTAAATGTTTTATGTTACTGTTGGAAATGTCTTAACTTCTACAATTAATAAACCCCTTTCACTAAATCTGAATGTAGCAAGTTTGTTTTGACATGTTGAACCCTCTACATATCTGAGATGATAATGATGATCTTATCGAAAATTGTTGTGAATGGACTAAATGACCTTTGGGCATGTTTGATCCCTAATGGAAGTTAACCCTCATCATGGGTAATATTGGATTGGTATACAGATGTTGTGATAAAGAATATGTCTCATATGTTTCATATCTTCTAGGTTTGTTATATACCACTATTTTTTAGAAACAATTTAGAATTGTATGTAACTTGATTGATGCAGTCTAAAATCACTTGATTGTCTTGGCTAATCAAGTGAAACCCTAATCATGTAGTGCCATGTGTCTTAGAACTATTCTAGTGTCAAGACTTGTTGGATAGTAAAATGAGTATTCTAGAAGGAAAACTCAGAGTTATATATTGTTGAGTATATGTGGATGCGGGGAGGGTACATTATTGTCATCCTGATCCTAGGGTTTGGAGAACGGTTGAGGCAATGTCTCAAATGAACATGTATATGTGATGTGATCAGGGATGATTGTGGTCCTACCTCAGATGATAGGGTTGAATATCCTGATTTCTAGTTGTAGTTGATAGATATGTCGCGGAGGCAGACTCATACTGGCCGAGGGGAAGAGATATTAGGATTTTGTCTCTCCTAGATCTTGTACGGAGCTGAATGTGACTTCACAGTGGTTAGTTGGAAGTTTGAGCGGTATGCCTCAAACTCCCCTGGGCTTAATAAAATATGTAAATCAGTCGTGTAGCATATTTTTAGGGTTATTTGGTGATTTGTATTGGATGATAACCCTTTCTTTGTCTCTTTTAAATATTTAGTTGATGTATAATGTAGTGAGAGAAATCAATTTTATATGTGGTGTTAGCTTTTTTATTCCTTCAAATATTATATTAATCTTTCAATTTTGTAATATCATCTGCATTATATGTTTAATTACATAATCTGTTGCAAGAAATAGATGTTGTTGAGAGTTGCATATCTCGATGGGACATGGGTCTCACCTCGTGGGTCACCACATCTTTCTAGGTGATTGTCACCAACATCATCAGACCTGCGGTGTGGCGAACAATTCACAAAAACAAGATTAACTAATGCGGAAGCGGTCGTTAGCAGCGGAATTGCTGAAAATTATTAAAAATTAAAACTTTTACAAAGAGATCCATAAACTAAAAAAAAACTCTTTCATAAAGAACCAAAGTAAGTTATTTACATTTTGGTTCATCAGTACATCTCTGGTATCATCCCTTTCTCGAAAGTTACAAGCATTAACTGCCATGTTAAGCTATACATAGGCAGTATAAAAATCTCAAGGCATCAAGCCAAAATCTCAAATCAAAATTAGACAAACTACTGTCTCCTAGGACCTGAGAGTACAGAGATGACACATAAGACTCTCTATTTATAGAACATGACAGCCAGTGTCTCCACCTGAGGATTCACTGTTGTCCTTGTTGTTGCTGTTGTTGTTGTTCTCCACCCACTGTAGGGTTTCTACCTCTTCCTCGGCGTCTACCTAAAACGTTAGATACCACGGGGGTGAGACAATTGAAAATTGTCCCAGCGAGAGATATAACTCTCCGCCAGAAACATTGTTATTGCAGATAATAGAATAAAATTGAATAGAAGAATCATAAATATTCAACAGCAGCTAAATCATTGACTAAACTATGTAGAGCAGTATTCTCTATTCAAGTCATTTCAGTTATATCTTGATAAAGCAGCATGTCATTTATTCAATAAGGAATATGATGAACATGTACAACATTCATCCAACTAAGACATATTAAACAATGTATCATCAACCATTGATTCTCTTATTTCAATCTTAAGAAAATATGCTACACGGCTTATTACATTTTTCAAACATACTTAAGCCCTAAGGAGATGAGGTATACCACTCATACTCCAACCGACCATTGTGAAATCGAAATCGATACCATACATAGGTCAATAGAAGAGTCGGATTCCCATGACCTCATCTTCCTCAGTCAGTGTGAGGACCAAATGCAAGACATCTTGTGTCTCTGCCAAATAGCTTTCCAGGGTATACTGGCAACTTCGCTATTAGATTTACAGTGGCATGATGTACTCTCTTCACAATCGAGAGATATTATATTTATCTCACATCGATCCGGCATTAACATCATCAGGAGATTAGTGATACATCCATCCCGGTATATATATAATGAAGGATTGAGAGATTTAATGTTTATCTCACATCAATTCCTCCATTAGGGTGTAAGGATATTCGCGCCCATAACCCCCACATACTCAAAAGTATGCCCTCCAGGAGTTCCCGTAGGAAAACCTATTTCACCATCACCAAACTGCTGACGATGATGGATCTATGGTCAGGGCTCTACATGATACCATTTCACTTGATTATTTAAGTATATTACAATATTCTTTTAGCATCAAACATGTTTTCAAACATAAACCATTATAACAATTGCTATAAAGAATGAGTACTATTTCTATCAAGTTCTTTTCACAGCTTTATTAACTTTGGGATCTCAGTCCCTTATCACATCATCATCATGATTCAAGAATATGGGTATTCAAAGCCTTAGATCATCAAAACACTTGTTACCGCTTTAACAGGTAACTTAATGCCTTCAAGTCATCTGACCAATGTAAACATGAAAATTGTAATGCAGGTATTTCACATGGCTCTTAAAGCCCATTAATCTCTCTTGTTACCTCTCACTAGGCAACATAGCATATTATGGCTTACAAGGCTCATAAAGCACTTTCAATAAATAAAGCATCAAAGCTCATACCTGTCTATATTCATCATCTCATAAAACATGCACGATTATTACAGATGATAACAATTACATCAATTTCATATCAGCACTATACAAAACAATTATAGCATCACTATTCAAGGGTAACTCCATTATTCCCTTACTAGGGTTAGGGTTTCCCTTTTCATTTCAATCAGGGTTACTCATCCCCTTTGCTAAGTTAGGACCAATGATTCATCATTTCATTGTCTAGGATTAGAGTTTCATGCTATATAGTATAACCCAGAATTAGGGTTTCATATTCACCTTCACCTTATTTATAATTAGGGTTTACTATTCACATCACATCACCCTAGATTAGAGTTTATATTAATTAACCCACAATTAGGGTTTACCCCTTTAATGGTACTAATCATTTAGGTACTTTTAGGATTTCAACTTTTGTACCTTCATTGATTACCATCACTATCAATTATTGGATCATTGGAACAATCATCACCTTCAATTTCCAAATGATTGAATCACAATTGACCTTTATTTGGTTTTGAGGTTTCATCACCAAACAGTTTTGAAACTGTTTGATCTCCAAATGGTTTTGAAACTGTTTGACCCCAAACGGTTTCAAGACCGTTTGGGCCAAATCAGTCTCAAAACCGCAAGGGTTCTTTAGATAAACTCATCAATCAATTGAACATGCTTTGCTACATTGAAACCTTCAATCAATTGAATTATTAGAGTTCAACATTTATTGGCCCTTGGATTTTCAATCCTTCAATCACTACCTTTGACCATCCATGCGGTATTGAGGTGCTTGACCTCATTCGGTTTTGAAACTGAATCACCCATTCGGTTTTAAAACTGAATTAGAAACTTTGTGCTCAAAATTGTTTAACCAAAACATTCATGAGATCGATTGGGCCTCAAACGGTTTGGGATCGTTTGGTCCCAGTTTGGTCCAAACCTCCTCAAAACCGATTGGACCAAAGATGGTCTCAACCAATCATATTGATTTAGGGTTTCCAAGATTGATTCCCTCATCAATTGAATTCATGTAACCACTCATCAATTGAACCTAAAACCATACTTCAATTGAGATTAATAAATCATCCTTCAATTGATTTGACTTTCAATTGATCATCAATTAGGGTTTTGAATTCAATTGGATTAGGGTTTGAAATCGATGAACCTTCAATGTTAGTCATTGTGAAACTAATTACTTTGAAATCATTGGACCACCATCCAAATTGGACATGACCTGACCTCAAATGGTCTTGAGGTCGTTTGGATGACCTCCAAATGGTCTTGAGACCGTTTGCCCATTCCAACATGAAAATTGGTGGAATCTAATTAGGGTTTAGGTCATTGAATTGATCACCAAAACAGCTATTGATTACATTACAATTTAGTATCTTTGGATCATCAAATACCCAACCATACTCAACCCTAGACCTCCAAATGGTCTTCGTTGACCTCTAAATGGTCTTGAGACCGTTTGGGTGATCTCCAAATGGTTTTGAAACCGTTTGGGTTAATCAACTCAAAATTCTAAGTCAATTAATCACAAAATCAGCACTTAACCCGATTAGGGTTGCTACTTGATGGACCTTCAACTAATGATCCCTTTGGAATTAGTCAATTATATTTAATAGATCATTAACTTTCAAATCTCCAAATGGTCAACTGTGGTCAACTCTTCCAAATGGTTTGAAACCATTTACTCCCAAATGGTTTGATGAAACCGTTTACTTCCAAACGGTTTTGATGAAACCGTTTAAGTTCAAACGGTCTTGTGGAAACTGATTGAACACATTTGTTGAAACCGCTTAGAATAGGATTTTCTTGGGAAAAGTGTCCAAGATGATGTCATCATCATCTTCCTTCGTTCATCCAAAAACTACTGCCGTTTTCATGGAAATTACAGCAATGAATCAAAGGAAGTTCAAAATAGAACAAAATGAATAACAAATCATGGAGAATTGAATGCAATATCAATGTTTAAGGGTTTAAGTTATATTACCCGCCTTATACTCTGATTCCAAGCTCCAAGCTCCATGGATCCAATGGTGGATGAAGCTTTGACAACTGCCCAAGGTCCGTTCTCAAACTTTTGGATGAAACAGTTGGCTAGAGTTGGAGATTGGATGGAGAAAACAAGAAATCAAGCATTGCTTTTCAGTTTTCACCATGAAACCAAGGTGAAAGAAGGTCAAGAACTTACCAATAGGTTGGGGGTCGTCCTTCTCCTTCTCCTAATCTCTCTTGTAGTCGGCCAAAGCAAGAAGAGAAAAGGAATTCCGAAAAAGATCCTTAAGTGGGTGGGAATTGAGATATGTATAAGGAAATTCAAGGAAAGAGAAAATGGAATTAATTCCTTTAATTTCCAAAACTATTGCCACATTTTCCCCCTCAACTTCTTGGCCACGAAGCCATCTTCTTTACCTTTCAAAACTTCTTCATTATCCAAGAATTAAAGGAAAAGAAATTAAGCACCTTAATCATATTATACTAATATCCCATTTTAGTGGGTATTACTTTTTATTAACTTAATGTGAGTGGGCTCTCCACTCACACAAGATATTTTTGTGCCTTTGCAAGGCACAATCTCGTCCAACCCTTTACAAAAACATCCCTCAACTTTTGGTTGAAGGGCTCCTCAATCAATATATTTCTTTTTGCATTAAATTGAATTAAAGTTCCATTTATGCTTAAATCTTGATTATTTTAATATCAAAATTCTCTCTCCTCCAAAATAATTCAAATGAGGCGCCCCTCTCATTTTCTTTGCTCTAAATGATGCCAAGAAATATGGGGGACCCTCTAGAAGTGGTATTTTGCATATTGAACCCTAGGTTTTGTGTAAATTGCACATTACACCAAAACTAGGTTTTAATGCATAAGGATTGCTCAACAAGCTCTATCTTGGTGCTCAGGCTTGTGCAAGCCATATCACTGCATCATACTCACTCTTATGATGTCTCAACATCTAAGGAACATTTTATCATTTACAATTTGCAAGTTAACCCCTCAACTTGGGTAATTTGCACTTTAGTCCAAAATTAACAAAACAATGTTACAACATTATTCAAAAAGGACTGAAATTGAAATATAAGTTCTTCTTGAGCCTTAATTACCTTTCAAGAAATAAGAGCAATCATATAATCAACTTTATTAGGCAAAACACCTAGGGTTAAGGCATAACCTAGGTCAGGGATGTTACAAATTATCCACCCCTTACAAGGATTTCGTCCCTAATATCATCAACAAAACATTAAGAGAAAAGAGTAGGGTATTTCCTTATCATTTATTCCTCTAGTTCCCATGTAGCTTCTTCGATACCACGGTGATTCCAGAGGACTTTTACAAGACAAATGTCTTTCTTTTTCAGCTTTTTAATTCTTCTGTCAAGGATCATCACAGGTCCTTCAGCATAAGATATATTATCATTTAGTTCTACCTCCACAGGTTGCAGAACTAACTCTATGTCAGGGTGACACTTTCTCAGCATAGAGATGTGGAATACTGGATGCAACTTGTGCAACTCAGGTGGTAACTCCAGCTTATAAGATACCTTTCCAATCCGTTCAATGATTGGATAAGGCCCCATAAATCTAGGAGCTAACTTTCCCTTTATTCCAAATCTAAGAACTCATTTCCATGGTGAGACCTTAAGATATACCCTATCTCCAACTTGGAATTCTAAAGGTCTTCTCCGTTTATCGGCATATGATTTATGTCTATCCTGTGCAGTCTTAATTTTTGTTGTATTACTTTAATCTTTTCCGTTGTCTGCTGCACAAGATCAGGACCCAAAAGTTGATTTTCCCCTATTTCATACCAACATAAAGGAGATCTACAATGTCTACCATATAAAGCTTCATATGGTGCCATATCAATACTGTGTTGATAGCTATTATTGTAAGCAAATTCTATCAAGCTCATGTGTAGATCCCAACTTCCTACAAACTGAAGGACACATGCCCTAAGAAAGTCCTCCAAGGTTTGTATAGTCCTTTCAGATTGTCCATCTGTCTGTGGATGAAAGGTTGTACTAAACCTTAACTGCGTGCCCAAAGCTTTATGAAGTCGCTCCCAAAAATGACTTGTAAACTGGGGACCTTTATCAGAAACAATAGTAGATGGAACCCCATACAACCGCACTATCTCCTCTACATATAACTGTGCCATCTTCTCAGCAGTGTAGGTTGTTTTCACAGGTAATAAATATGTTGTCTTCGTCAACCTATCAACTATCACCCAAATGGAATCATAACCTTTGGTTGTTCTAAGAAAACCAACCACAAAGTCCATGGTCACATGATCCCATTTCCACTGCAAAATAGGCAAAGGTTGCATTGTTCCTGTGGGCTTTTGATGTTCATCTTTAACCTGCTGACACACCAGACACCGCATAACAAACTCATCCACATCTTTCTTCAATCTAGGCCACCAATACATGTCTTTTAAGTTATGATACATCTTGGTGCTCCCTGGATGCATAGCATACTTCGAAGAATGAGCTTCTTCCGGAACTAACTTTCTCAAGTCATTGGCATCAGGTACTACCATCCTACTATGGTAACAGACTACCTGATCCTATGACTCATGAAAGCCATCTCATTTCTCATTACCATACTCTGATCTAATCTGTTGAACAACAACATCAGCTTGTTGTGCCTCTTTAATTTGTTGTCTCAGAGTTGGTTTTATATGCATCTCAGCTAGCAACCCGGCTAACAATGATAACTTTTAGTTGTACATTGTCTTGCCTCAAGGAGATAAACATATCCCTCCTAGAGCACACTAAGGAATTCAACTGTGCTTTATCTAGGGTTGGTGTTGCTGATTTCCTACTTAGTGCATCAGCCACTACATTAGCCTTCCCTGGATGATAATCAATTGTACAATCGTAGTCCTTGATTAATTCCATCCAGCGGTGTTGCCTCATGTTCAGCTCATGTTGTGAGAAGATGTACTTTAGGTTTTTATGGTCTGTAAAAATCTGGAATGTCTATCCATAGAGATAATGTCTCCAGATCTTCAAAGCATGGACTACAGCAGCTAGCTCTAGATCATGTGTTGGATAATTCTCCTCGTGTTTCTTAAGCTGTCGAGAAGTAAAAGAAATCACTTGCTTATCCTGCATCAACACACAGCCTAAGCCATTCTTAGATGCATCATAGAAAACTATGTACCCCTTCCCTTGTTCAGGTAACACCAGCACAGGTGCACTATTTAACCTTTCCTTCAGCAACTGGAATGATTGTTGACATTTGTCATTCCAGACAAAAGGAACTTCCTTCCTAGTCAACTTGGTTAGAGGTAAAGCTATAGAGCTAAAGTTCTTAATGAACCTTCTGTAGTAGCCTGCCAGTCCTAGGAAACTGTGTATCTCTGTCGGTGTCTTTGGTTGTTCCCATTGCAGGACAGATTCTACTTTCTTAGGATCAACACGAATACCTGAAGCAGATATTACGTGTCCAAGAAAAGAAACTTCTGGTAGCCAGAACTCACATTTGCTAAACTTAGCATACAACTTATGCTTTCTTAGCAAAGTCAAAGCTTGATGAAGATGTTTCTCATGTTGTTGAGCATCTCTACTGTAGATCAAGATGTCATCTATGAAGACGACTACACGCTGATCCAGAAAATGTCAAAATATTCTATTCATGAGTTCCATAAATGCAGCTAGTGCATTAGTTAGTCCAAATGACATAACCATGAACTCATAGTTACCATACCTTATCCTAAAGGCAGACTTAGGTATGTCACCCTCCTTAATACGCAACTGATGGTATCTTGACCTCAGATCTATCTTGGAAAAGACAGTTGCACCACGCAACTGATCAAATAAGTCATCTATCCTCGGTAGAGGATACTTGTTCTTTATTGTTACTTTATTTAACTATTTGTAGTCAATTCATAACCGCATCGACCCGTCCTTCTTCTTAACAAAGAGGATCGGAGCACCCCAGGATGAAGTACTCGGTCGGATAAAACCTTTCTCAAGCAACTCCTGAAGTTGTTTCTTGAGTTCTGCCATTTCAGCAGGCGCCATCCTGTATGGTGTTTGTGTTATTGGTTGCATGCCCGGGATTAGATTAATCTCAAAATCAATCTCTCGGGGTGGAGGTACACTTGGAAGTTTTTCAGGAAATACATCTTCAAATTCCCTGACTACCAGAACTTTAGAAGGATGAGGGCTCTCCATAGTGGTATCTACCACATGTGCCAAGAATGGAAAGAATCCTTGCCTCATCAACTTCTCAGCTACCATAGCTGACACAAGACAGGTTGGAAGAATCTTTCTGTCTCCCTGAAAGATCCATGAGTCACTATCCTTTGTGAACACCGCTTGCTTGGACTCACAATCCAAGATAACCTTATACTTTTCTAGGGTGTCCATCCCAAGATTTATATCAAACTCGTGCATCTCAAGGGGTATAAGATCCACTTGAATGCGATGTTTAGAAAAGATAAGAGTGCAGGGAGAACACACCTCCCGCAACACAGCAGACCCCATCAAAGGACATTCTAACAACAGGCTATCTGTTCTATGACTGACAATCATGTTGTAGTCAAGAATCACTCTTTGATTGATGAAAGAATGTGTAGCACCCGGATCAATTAAAACAGATACGACGCAGGATGTAGACATATTAGAATAAAACAGTTCCATCTAACCTTTCACAACCCGGGGGTTGACTACTGCATCAGGTGGGTTCATCGCATAGAATCTCACTGTTGCATGTGGTTGATTCGGTGCTCGATTACTGAGTGTCGATGATCCAGCTTGGGACGCTTGTCCACGTCCTCTGGCGCCCCTTGGAAACTATCTCCTCTAAGAGCCTTGCTGACTCTGCCTCTGAGGTTGAGTCACACTTGCTTCTCTGGCTCAATAATCCTTCATAAGATGCCCCATCTTTCCGCATATAAAACAACCTCTGTTCCTTGGTTGTGGTCTGGATGGTCCTGTTACCGACACTGATGCTGAACTGTGGGATCCTTCTTGTGGTAAACTACAGCCTCTACCCCTATTTTACGCCCATTGCGTCTGGGTATTGAACCTTGGTGGTTCTATTGGTGCAGAAACCCTCAGCTTCTTAAAGCTTTTGGACAATGGTCCTTGAAACTGAGGATACACTTTCTTATTCTTAGTTTGTCGCTTCTCAATCACAGACCTCTCTATCCGTCTAACAGACTCCACAAAAGTCGCAAACCTCTCCCTGTTCTCCAAAGCAGACACAGGAGTGGTCAAATCAGTGTTCAATCCCTTCTCAAAACGTTGAATCCTTTCTTCATCGGTAGCTGTCATATGCGGACAGAACTGCAAAAGCTCCATGAACTCAGCCTCATACTCGCTAATGTTCATTGGTCCTTGTCTTCATCTCTCAAACTGAGAGATCTTCTCATCTAAGAACGTCTTAGGAAAGTATCTATTGATGAATTCTCGTCGGAATACTTCTCATTCAATCTCCACACCAGGCCTCTTACCCTCTTCTATGGTCCACCAATGACCAGCACTCCCCTTAAGAAGGTACACTGCATGTCTAACCTTCTCAGCCTCTGGGATGTTAAGGATTCTAAAGGCCTTCTCCAGCTCAGTCAGCCACATATCAGCATCTGCTGAGTTAGCTATCCCAGCATATTCTGTGGCTCCCACCCGGTGAAGTCGTTCAAATGTCTTGTCGACTCCTTGTCCTTCATGGTGGGTAGGTGTCCTAGGTGCATGTAATGGTATCCTATATGTCATATGAGTCATGGCTGCCATAAACTGCCCAAACATAGCTTGGAAGGTTGGGTTCCCCATATCAGCTTGATTGAACTGGGGTTGTTCACATATGGGCTCCTCCCTATCATGGTCTCTTGCACCTCCTCCTGGTGCAGCAACGCTGCTCTCGGCAGCATGTTCATCATGTGATCCAGACATCTTTAATTCTTCTTCTCCTCCTATATGAGCAGAAGACACTATCAGATAAACTGGAAGACACTAGAACAGACTCAACAACCTTAATCCTATGTCTCTGTAGATTCATCAAACCTAGGGCTTTGATACCACTAAATTGTGGTGAACGATTCACAAAAACAAGATTAACTAATGCGGAAGCAGTCGTTAGCAGCGGAATTGCTGAAAATTACTAAAAATTAAAACTTTTTACAAAGAGATCCATAAACTAAAAAACACTCTTTCATAAAGAACCAAAGTAAGTTATTTACATTCTGGTTCATCAGTACATCTCTGGTATCATCCCTTTCTCAAAAGTTACAAGCATCAACTGCCCTGTTAAGCTATACATAGGCAGTATAAAAATCTCAAGGCATCAAGCCAAAATCTCAGATCAAAATTAGACTAACTACTGTCTCCTAGGACCTAAGAGTACAGAGATGACACATAGGACTCTCTATTTACAGAACATGACAGCAAGTGTCTCCACCTGAGGATTCATTATTGTCCTTGTTGATGATGTTGTTGTTGTTCTCCACCCACTATAGGGTTTCTACCTCTTCCTCGGCGTCTACCTAAAAAGTTAGATACCATGGGGGTAACCCTAAATGATTAGTACCATTAAAGGGGTAAACCCTAATTGTGGGTTAATGAATATAAACCCTAATCTAGGGTGATGTGATGTGAATAGTAAACCCTAATTCTAAATAAGGTGAAGGTGAATATGAAACCCTAATTTTGGGTTATACTATATAGCATGAAACTCTAATCCTGGACAATGAAATGATGAATCATTGGTCCTAACTTAGCAAAGGGGATGAGTAACCCTGATTGAAATGAAAAGGGAAACCCTAACCCTAGTAAGTGAATAGTGGAGTTACCCTTGAATAGTGATGCTATAATTGTTTTGTATAGTGCTGATATGAAATTGATGTAACTGTTATCATCTGTAATAATCGTGCAGGTTTTATGAGATGATGAATATATATAGGTATGAGCTTTGATGCTTTATTTATTGAAAGTGCTTTATGAGCCTTGTAAGCCATAATATGCTATGTTGCCTGGTGAGAGGTAACAAGAGAGATTAATGGGCTTTAAGAGCCATGTCAAATACCTGCATTACAATTATCATGTTTACTAAGGGTTTGAATACCCATATTCTTAAATCATGATGATGAGGTGATAAGGGACTGAGATCCCAATGTTAATAAAGCTGTGAAAAGAACTTGATAGAAATAGTACTCATTCTTTATAGCAATTGTTATAATGGTTTATGTTTGAAAACATGTTTGATGCTAAAAGAATATTGTAATATACTTAAATAATTAAGTGAAATGGTATCATGTAGAGCCCTGACCATAGATCCATCATCATCAGCAGTTTGGTGATGGTGAAACAGGTTTTCCTACGTGAACTCCTGGAGGGCATACTTTTGAGTATGTAGGGGTTATGGGCGCGAATATCCTTACGCCCTAATGGAGGAATTGATGTGAGATAAACATTAAATCTCTCAATACTTCATTGTATATATGTCGGTATGGATGTATCACTAATCTCCCGATGATGTTAATGCTGGATCGATGTGAGATAAATATAGTATATCTCTCGATTGTGAAGAGAGTACAGCATGCCACTGTAACTCTAATAGTGAAGTTGCCAGTATACCCTGGAAAACTATTTGGCAGAGACACAAGATGTCCTTCATTTGGTCCTCACACTGACTGAGGAAGATGAGGTCATGGGAATCTAGCTCTTCTATTGACCTATGTATGGTACCGATTTTGATTTTGCATTTTAGGATTTCAACTTTTGTACCTTCATTGTTTGCCATCACTATCAATCATTGGATCATTGGAACAATCATCACCCTCAATTTCCAAATGATTGAATCACAGTTGACCTTTATTTGGTTTTGAGGTTTCATCACCAAATGGTTTTGAAACTGTTTGATCTCCAAATGGTTTTGAAACCATTTGACCCCCAAACAGTTTCAAGACCGTTTGGGCCAAACCAGTCTCAAAACCGCAAGGGTTCTTTAGATAAACTCATCAATCAATTGAACATGCTTAGCTACATTAAAACCTTCAATCGATTGAATTATTTGAGTTCAAAATTTCTTGGCCTTTGGATTTTCAATCCTTCTATCAACACCTTTGACCATCCATGTGGTATTGAGGTGCTTGACCTCATTTAGTTTTGAAACCAAATCACCCATTCGGTTTTGAAACCAAATTAGAAACTTTGTGCTCAAAACCGTTTAACCAAAACATTCATTAGATCGATTGGGCCTCAAACGGTTTGGGATCGTTTGGTCCCAAATGGTCTTGAGATCGTTTGGTCCCAAATGGTCTTGAGGCCATTTGGACTGAAACGGTCTTGAGACTGTTTGGTCCAAACCTCCTCAAAACTGATTGGACCAAAGATGGTCTCAACCAATCATATTGATTTAGGGTTTCCAAGATTGATTCCCTCATCGATTGAATTCATGTAACCACTCATCAATTGAACCTAACACCATACTTCAATTGAGCTTAATAAATCATCCTTCAATTGATTTGACTTTCAATTGATCATCAATTAGGGTTTTGAATTCAATTGGATTAGGGTTTGAAATTGATGAACCTTCAATGTTAGTCATTGTGAAACTAATTACTTTGAAATCGTTGGACCACCATCCAACTTGGACATGACCTGACCTCAAACGATCTTGAGGTCATTTGGATGACCTCCAAACGGTCTTGAGACCATTTTCCCATTCCAACATGAAAATTGGTGGAATCTAATTAGGGTTTAGGTCATTGAATTGATCACCAAATCAGCTATTGATTACATTACAATTTAGTATCTTTGGATCCTCAAATACCCAACCATACTCAACCCTAGACCTCCAAACGGTCTTGGTTGACCTCTAAACGGTCTTGAGAGCGTTTGGGTGATCTCCAAACAGTTTTGAAACCGTTTGGGTTAATCAACCCAAAATTCTAAGTCAATTAATCACAAAATCAGCACTTAACCCGATTAGGGTTGCTACTTGATGGACCTTCAACTAATGATCCCTTTGGAATTAGTCAATTATATTTAATAGATCATTAACCATCAAATCTCCAAATGGTCAACTGTGGTCAACTCTTCCAAATGGTTTGAAACCATTTACTCCCAAACGGTTTGATGAAACTGTTTACTTCCAAACGGTTTTGATGAAACCGTTTAAGTTCAAACGGTCTTGTGGAAACCGATTGAACACATTTGTTGAAACCGTTTAGAATAGGATTTTCTTGGGAAAAGTGTACAAGATGATGTCATCATCATCTTCCTTCGTTCATCCAAGAACTACTGCCTTTTTCATGGAAATTACAGCAATGAATCAAAGGAAGTTCAAAATAGAACAAAATGAATAACAAATCATGGAGAATTGAATGCAATATCAATGTTTAAGGGTTTAAGTTATATAACCCGCCTTATACTCTGATTCCAAGCTCCATGCTCCACGGCTCCAATGGTGGATGAAGCTTTGACAACTGCCCAAGGTCCGTTCTCAAACTTTTGGATGAAAAAGTTGGCTAGAGTTGGAGATTGGATGGAGAAAACAAGAAATCAAGCATTGCTTTTCAGTTTTCACCATGAAACCAAGGTGAAAGAAGGTCAAGAACTTACCAACAGGTTGGGGGTCGTCCTTCTCCTTCTCCTAAGCTCTCTTGTAGTTGGCCAAATCAAGAAGAGAAAAGAAATTCTGAAAAAGATCCTTAAGTGTGTGGGAATTGAGATATGTATAAGGAAATTCAAGGAAAGAGAAAATGGAATTCATTCCTTTAATTTCCAAAACTATTGCCACATTTTCCCCCTCAACTTCTTGGCCACAAAGCCATCTTATTTCCCTTTCAAAACTTCTTCATTATCCAAGAATTAAAGGAAAAGAAATTAAGCACCTTAATCATTTTATACTAATATCCCATTTTAGTGGGTATTACTTTTTATTAACTTAATGTGAGTGGGCTCTCCACTCACACAAGATATTTTCGTGCCTTTGCAAGGAACAATCTCGTCCAAACCTTTACAAAAACATCCCTCAACTTTTGGTTGAAGGGCTCCTCAATCAATATATTTCTTTTTGCATTAAATTGAATTAAAGTTCCATTTATGCTTAAATCTTGATTATTTTAATATCAAGATTCTCTCTCCTCCAAAATAATTCAAATGAGGCGCCCCTCTAATTTTCTTTGCTCTACATGATGCCAAGAAACATGGGGGACCCTCTAGAAGTGGTATTTTGCATATTGAACCCTAGGTTTTGGGTAAATTGCATATTACACCAAAACTAGGTTTTAATGCACAAGGATTGCTCAACAAGCTCTATCTTGGTGCTCAGGCTTGTGGAAGCCATACCACTGCATCATGCTCACTCTTATGATGTCTCAACATCTGAGGAACATTTTATCATTTACAATTTGCAAGTGAACCCCTCAACTTGGGTAATTTGTACTTTAGTCCAAAATTAACAAAATAATATTTCAACATTATTCAAAAAGGACTGAAATTGAAATATAAGTTCTTCTTGAGCCTTAATTACCTTTCAAGAAATAAGAGCAAGCATTTAATCAACTTTATTAGGCAAAACACCTAGGGTTAAGGCATAACCCAGGTCAGGGATGTTAAATGCGGTAGCAAGGAGCAGCAGCTTGGAGATCAGTAGAGGTAGAACGTTGGTCAGTTGTTTAGTGAGTCCTAGAGTCATCCTAGTGCTCTCATGTCCCGGTGGGGAAGTTTTATAAATGATGTATATCGACTACAATTTTTGGCAGTATGCTGATATTTTACATGATGTATATGTGTGAACAGTATCTTTTGTTTACATGTTGTGGTCGAGGCCACTGAACAGATGTAAAGACACCTAGTATGATATATACTTTTATGCAAGATGTTGGACCAAATGTAAATGTTCTAGGACTTGTATGAGAATTTTAATTTGGTCTTAGTTATGTGCCTTTTTAGTGATGTGATTAATTAGTGATCGATCATGTTTTGGTTTTTGAGTAATCTCATTTAGCGTGGAGGATTCCCACATTTTCAGCACATCTCAAAGTTTTTTGCAGCTATATCTAACCTATTTACTTAGTTTGCATTGTTCTATGATGTAGTGAGGGAATAAGTACCCTTAGATGATAAATACTTGACTAGATATGTTTTTATTATCAATAAAATCTATTTCCTTCTAGAAATTAGTTTGTTTTACTTTCCAACTATTTTATTATACAAATTGTCAACAAGGTCAGTATCAGAACGATGACCCCAATAAATTGTGCTTGATCTGACTAGAAGTTGCAATTATGGGACTAGGTACCCTTATATGAGAAATTAATAGCTAGACATATTACATTGTTGATCAAAACTAAATCCTTCCAAGAAAAATCAATTCATTTTGTTTCCATTGATTCTATTAAAGAAACGGCCAATAAAATTAGTATCATAGTGATGACCTAAATGAATTGTGCATGATCAGATTGGCAATTGAAATTAAAACTAGAACTAAAAACTAAATACCTTCATAGCTAGTGTCATTTTCATATACCCTTTTTGGGTTACGCTTGCCTTTGTCTGCCTATCATTGTGTTTCCTTGTAGCATTTTTATAACCATGTTCATCCATCCAATGACATGGAATATGAGACGGTACCACCTATTAAATACCTTCAATTGATCTTCTCCCTTCAATTTGAAGTATATCTTCAATTGTTATTCAACTTTTCAACTTTGTGCTTCTAGCAATTGACTTTTTTTCATAAGACGAAGTTCAATACAATGTCCTTGACTAAAGTCATCTGTATCCATATTATCAACATTGTTGTTGTCGTAGTTCTTGTTATTGTTGTTACTCGGATACATTACCATTGTGTTAATCTATCATTAATTACAAAGAGAGAAGCTACTCCAACAAAATGATATTTGATTCTCTCAATTATCATTTGATAATTGTCTATTTGATTTAAAACAAATGACTATCAATTTAAATAAAATGTGATGATCACATAACATCCGTGGTGCATTCATAAAATTTTGGTTGCATCATCATCCCAAAATATTCATCAATTTATAATGATCGCGTTAGAACAATTTAAGGGGCCATTCGGCCCCCACCATTTAAAATCATGGTACTTTTACACAGGACCGCTATTTACTTTTCAGATTAGAGCGGCTGGAGCAGAGAAAGCTCTATCGTTCTGTAGTAGCCGATCACGCCAACTGCTGGTCCCGAACATCAGACAACAGTCTGCAATACCGTCATGCATGCCATCCTTCTAAAGCTCAAGTCTTTTTTATATAAACTACCAACTCCAATCCCGAACCGTATATCACCCTTTAGGCCAACCTGCTATTTGTACATAAATGCTGGTAGTTAAATTCTTGGTGGCAAAACGACCCTAAATCATCACATTATTGCTACGTACATTCATAACGCTTTCGTTCAATCTCTCTTCACCCTTCTTATTTCATGAACTGAAACCAACATTTAAGAATAAATCCAAAAGACCACTCTGACCAAACTTGGCCCGGGTGAGCAAAATTTGATTAATAACAAATTAACCGAACGGCTAATTCTAAATGGTCACTTTTTATGGAAATTTTGGTTAATTTGGTTAATTTAATTAATTTGCAATTAAACAATAAAATGTGTCCGTTAAAATATTTTCTATTTGATTAACGAAATTAAGTAAATAGTCACAATTTATTCGAAAAAGATATCATAAACATATATACTTATATAGTTATACTTCTATTGCAAAAAACCTCCACATTTATATATCAATCAAGTTTTCCTGAACTATACAGCACTATATTTATATGTAATACTACTATAGTACAACAATTATTCCAAATTTGATGAGTATTTTTGCTACAACAAGTGTGGGTCTCCTCTTTACTATTGGCCAAACGACCAAGAAACATGGTTCTATCTCTATAAAGATATATACAAGGGGCTATGTATAAGAAGAATAAAAGAATCAAAGATTAATTATCTATACAAAGCATCTACTTCATGTGAGCAAACAGACAAGCCTGCTTCGTAGTCTTTCTTTGAATCAAAGAAGATCTTGTTGTATCTCTTCCTCCAGATGTGGTAAATGATCATAGTGTTGACTCAAGGTCAATTAGGTCAATGTTGACTCACGTCTAAATTGACTAAACCCGTGTTTTGATGATGACTAACCATTCCACATATTGGTGTCTAATGTCTCTACTTGAGTAATTTCAGATTAGGTATAGACACACTCCAATTGCCCTAACTTGCGCATCTCAAATTGGAGAAAAGACAAGTCAAAGTCATACAAGTGCACATTTTTGTAATATGATGTATATCCATTAGAATCATGTTGTAAATCACTTGTAATGATTGTATGACTTGTAATTAAGCTTAGAAAAATATCAAGAACACTTAGATCGAATTTTAGAGCACTTTTAATACAACTTTGAAAATCAATTACAGGCACTTGTTCGGTCGAGTTTCCCACCCTGAAACTCGACCGATCAACCTTGGTCGATTTTCTGAAGATTGCATTGGTCGAGTTGTGCACTCACAGAACTCGACCGATTGGGTAGTAGGCCAGTTCCAGTTGGAATGGTCGGTCGAGTTTCCTCAGAACAAACTCGACCGATCATTTCAATATCGGGCTGCCTGCTACTTGATCGGTCGAGTTACACATATAGAAACTCGACCGAATGCACTGTACGGAAAAGTTCAAAAAAGTGCTACTAGTCGTTGTGGAGTTGCAACAAGTAAAAATAGATCTGTTGCAAGCCACAAAATGGCTAGTTTTCATTCACAAGTGTTCCCAAAGGCTAAGAGGCATCCCCAGCTATAAATAGGACCCCTTGGGCTTCATTCCAAGGTTGAGCATTCATTGCAAACTCTTTGTGAGGTTCCTATTCTATAGTTGATTGCTTCCTACAACCTCCTCTCTCTCTCTCTAAGCTTAATCACTTGCTACATCCATTAGAGTGAGTAGGAAATCTGTAAGAGAGCTAGTCCTATTTGTATATCTTGTGAGGCTCTCACTTCCACCACCTCCCCTTCTATCATTTGCAATCATGAAGATGAAGGTTCTCTCTCTTGTCCAAGATAGGTGAAGAAGAACAAGGGAAGGAGTCCCTTGGTGAAGATCAAGGCTAAAGACTTGGAGCTAGAGTGGGTAAGCCCTTGGAGAAGGCAAAAGACTCAAGCTCAAGTAGGTAAGACCTTGGTGGAAAGCTTCTCCGAGTGAAGGTGAAGTCAAAGGCGGAAGATCCAAGAAGAGTGGGTAATTCCTGCAAGGCCGAAGACTTGTGCAAGAGTGGGTAAGTCCTTGGAGAAGGCCGAAGACTCTTGCAAAGTGGGTAAGTCCTTGGTAAGGTTGAAGACTCTTTGTATTGGATAGGTAAGTCCTTTGTTGGTCATGTATTGTATGTCTTATTAATGAATATAAGAGTGCAATTGGTTGAAGTCCTAGAGGTTGACCTCTCTAGGAAAGTGGACTGACACACTTCTAGTTTGAAGTGTGGAACCACTCTAAATAGCTTGTCTAATTGGTGCATGTTCAATCTCTCTTATCATTGCTATGCTTGATTTAGTTGCACTCAAATTACCTATTTAGCAACCTTATCTTGTCATATATTTTGAAGGTTTAATGAATTTTGTGTAAGTGCTTTCAGCTCTATTCACCCCCCCTCTAGAGCATCTAATCACCCATCTAGGATCCAACAAGTGGTATCAGAGCGGGTCTTCTCCAAGCATACTTCTACAAGTAGGAGAAGATGGGTGACTACCTAGGAGGGAGACTCTCGACGAGCCTTCCAATCTTCGATGGGAGCAACTTCCTCTATTGGAGAAGAAGACTTCAATTCTTCATTCAAGGATCAAGTCTCGAGATGTGGAAAATGGTGAACAGCCCATACATTCTACCAAAGACAAACATTGAAGAATGGGATGAAGCCACCTTGATGAAAGCAACCTTGAATGCTAGAGCCATGCACATCCTATATGCCTCCATGACCCCCACCGAGTTCAACCGGATTTCCTCTTGTGAGACGGCCTATGAGGTATGGAGAAAGCTTTGCATCACTTATGAAGGGACAGATCAAGTGAAGGAAAGCAAAGTCTACATGCTCAAAGGGTTGCTTGAGAACTTCAAGATGGGAAAGGAGGAGAGCATATCCAACATGTACTCAAGGCTCAACACCATCTTGAATGGTCTTGCTATTCTAGGACATCCTATGTCTAGTGGAGAGATCAACTCAAAGATCCTTAGAACTCTCCCCAAGAGATGGGAATCCAAGGTGACTTCCATTGAAGAAGCAAGGTCTCTTAGGGATATTCCTATTGAAGAGCTCATTGGAAATCTACAAGCACATGAAGCCACACTTGACAAGAGGGAGGAATTAGATAGACAAGAGGAGAAAGAACTCAAGAGAATGAAGAAGGCTGAAATCAAAGCTCAAATCAAGGCTATTGTTGGTCAAGCCTCTCCATTCTCTCAAGTTGAAGAAGATGCCATGTACTCCAAGGGTAGACTCTACAAAGGCAAGTCCTCCTCTATCCGGTGCTTCACATGTGGAAAGAAGGGTCACTACAAGGAAGATTGCCCACAAGGCAAAAAGACCCATCTTCACAAGAAGAAATGGAAATCAAGCTCAAGTGGCTCCTCCAACTCAAGCTCAAGTGAAGATTCATGTGAAGGATCAAGCTCAAGCTCTAGTGATGAAGGAGAATGTCATTTTGCTCTTATAGCATCAACAAGTGAAGACTCAAATGAGGTAAATCTAGACTCTTTAGATAAAGAATCCTTGATTGATCTCATTCATGATATTTGTGCCTCTCTTAAGTCTTCTCAAAAGAAAAGGAAAAAGCTTGCAAAAATTGTTGATAATTTGCATGTAGAACTAGATGATCTTGAACATGCTAATTCTTGCTTGCTTGATGATAAAAATGATTGTCTTAGTCAAGTAGATTCTCTTAAACTTGAAAATGCTAGTTTACTTGATAAGATTAAATTTCTAGAAGCTCAACCTCTCATGCCTAGTTCTAATGAAGAGCATACTTTAATTGTTGATTCTGTCATGCATGACATTGATGTTCTTAAATCTGAAAACAAAGACAAAGATTTTGTCTTGCATGAATTAGAAATAGAAAATGCCTCCTTGCTTGCTAAAATCAATGGGCATGAACCTTGTTCTAGTTATACTAATAGAGAGAATGATGTTGCTGCTCTTCATATTGATAGAGATTCTTATTTAACTAAAACTCTTTGCTTAGAAATCTATCTTGTGCATGCTAGAGATGATATGAATCTATTGTGTTTTACCTTTACTTCTCTTATGCATGGCAATCATAGTTTGAGATCTTCTTTGCAAAGATTCTTTGGTGATAAAAAGAATCTTGATCAAATCCTAGACCATACTACCAAACAAATGGGTAGAGATGGCATTGGACTTGAATGTAGTCAAGGGAACAACATAGATAAAGGACCTCCAATATTCCATGGAGAATCCTCTAGTTCCAAGGCTACAGGCACTTGTAATCATTGCAATGATTTTGGTCATTATTCTACTTGTTGTCCTTTTAGGAAAGCACCCAAAAGCAATAGGACTTGGGTTGCTAAACTAACCCCTCCGGACCCAAAAACATGATTGGGGACCATTTCATCTTTATTCTTGTAGGTAATTGCAAATTGACTTCTCAATCCACATGAAAGAAGAAAGGTGAGATGTGTAGAGGGTGACAACAAGTGGAAAAGGCAATGGTAAGCTAAAAGGTAAAGGTTTTATTGCTTATAACCTATCCTAACTTGTTTTTGTCAAATTAGTGTGCACTATACATATGGTTTTTGAGTTAAAAGTGGTATTTTGTGTTTCTCTTCACACTTTTGCTCAAAAGCTGTTTCTAATGCTTCTATAGTGCATTACTAACTTGCTTAGACATGTTTGGATATGGTTTGTATTTTTAGCATGCCTTTAAATATGTTTTTATGAAATATATGTGCTTTTTGACAGCTGCTCTGTCGGTCGAGTTTGCCCTAGTGAAACTCGACCGATGGGCACCAATAGGTGTTGCCAACAGCTGTCATCGGTCGAGTTGTCCATGCACAGAACTCGACCGATAACAATGTGCACAGAATACACAGTTGGCTTATTGAATGAGAATTTCCCTCTCAACAAGATTTTCTCAACCAATAGCTTTATTCTTTGGCACTCTCATTTGGTACCTTTATATATGCATATTGCCATGATCTAAATTGCCTATCTTGCTTACAACTCTATCTCTCTAATTTCTCTAAATTGGTATATCTATATCTTGCAATTACTTGCTTTGAGTTGTTTTGCAGGTTTTGATGATGATCTCTTTGGATCTCTTGGTTGTGTCTTAAATTGCTTCTGTTGTGCTCTAACTTGCTACATCTATAGGTGTATATCTTATGTTTGATACAACCTTGAGGTTCTTAAGGGTAATCATCTTATGGTAAGGATGCATATCTAGTGAGTTATATCCTTTCATGCTTCTAAAATTGCATATCTCTCTGTTTGGATATATCTCTACATCTACTCATAGCTTGCTTTATCTTTTGGTATCTCTTGCTATGATCTAGATCCTACTAGTAGTCCTAACTTGTAATATCATCTACTAGTAGTTCATATACATGTAGTTCTAACCCTATCAATAATTGCCATCTTTGATCATCTATATGTTATGCTTGTATCTTATCTCATATATGCTCAAGATTGTTCCTTGAATTGCATATCTACTATCTTGAGTTACTTGCATAACATTGTGATGCAGGGCACATAGAGCTACATTATATGTAGAAATTGGAGTATTTTTGGATTTTATGCAGATTTTGCTCCAGTTTCAGTTTTTGCTGCAAGTATAGTGCTTTTTATGCAGAAACACCCTTCTGAGCAAGACTCATTGCTCTGCCATAAGCTCCGATGGTTTTTGGTCAAATTCCATCATCTTGAGGGTCAAAATTGTGATTTATTGTTTTTCTGCAGCACTTTATCTTGCATTTTTTGGATGTTCAATTATATGCTTTAACTTGCTTTTCTTTCTATGCTTGGACAAGCCCCTATCTGCGCTCTTCTACTCTCCTTATATATTTGTGTTATCTCCTTTCTCTTTAACAAGTGATGTTTCTTTTTTCTTCATAACCCCCACCTTTTTGAAATGACAAAGGGGGAGAAAGGTAATGTCTTCTTTTAAAAAGAGGAAGAAGGCATGTCTTACATGAAGAAGAGAAGTATGTTTATGTAAAGGGAGAAGGTAAAGGGGAGAAGACATATATGTGTAGAACATATATGAGTAGAAGACATGGTATTGTATAAATGTTATGAAAGCTAACCATGCAGGAGAAATAGCATCAATTGAGGGGGAGTATGAGAACTCCACTAGCATCAATTGAGGGGGAGCATATGAACTCAATTCCATTGAAACCCCTAGGTTTTTCCAAAGGTATGAATTTACTTAAATGCTTTCAATACATTTATGGAATGGTTTGTCATCTTCAAAAAGGGGGAGAATGTTGACTCAAGGTCAATTAGGTCAATGTTGACTCACGTCTAAATTGACTAAACCCGTGTTTTGATGATGACTAACCATTCCATATATTGGTGTCTAATGTCTCTACTTGAGTAATTTCAGATTAGGTATAGACACACTCCAATTGCCCTAACTTACGCATCTCAAATTGGAGAAAAGACAAGTCAAAGTCATACAAGTGCACATTTTTGTAATATGATGTATATCCATTAGAATCATGTTGTAAATCACTTGTAATGATTGTATGACTTGTAATTAAGCTTAGAAAAATATCAGGAACACATAGATCGAATTTTAGAGCACTTTTAATACAACTTTGAAAATCAATTACAGGCACTTGTTCGGTCGAGTTTCCCACCCTGAAACTCGACCGATCAACCTTGGTCGATTTTCTGAAGATTGCATTGGTCGAGTTGTGCACTCACAGAACTCGACCGATTGGGTAGTAGGCCAGTTCCAGTTGGAATGGTCGGTCGAGTTTCCTCATAACAAACTCGACCGATCATTTCAATATCGGGTTGCCTGCTACTTGATCGGTCGAGTTACACATATAGAAACTCGACCGAATGCACTGTACGGAAAAGTGCAGAAAAGTGCTACTAGCCGTTGTGGAGTTGCAACAAGTGAAAATAGATCTGTTGCAAACCACAAAACAGCTAGTTTTCATTCACAAGTGTTCCCAAAGGCTAAGAGGCATCCCCATCTATAAATAGGACCCCTTGGGCTTCATTCCAAGGTTGAGCATTCATTGCAAACTCTTTGTGAGGTTCCTATTCTATAGTTGATTGCTTCCTACAGCCTCCTCTCTCTCTCTAAGCTTAATCACTTGCTACATCCATTAGAGTGAGTAGGAAATCTGTAAGAGAGCTAGTCCTATTTGTATATCTTGTGAGGCTCTCACTTCCACCACCTCCCCTTCTATCATTTGCAATCATGAAGATGAAGGTTCTCTCTCTTGTCCAAGATAGGTGAAGAAGAACAAGGGAAGGAGTCCCTTGGTGAAGATCAAGGCTAAAGACTTGGAGCTAGAGTGGGTAAGCCCTTGGAGAAGGCAAAAGACTCAAGCTCAAGTAGGTAAGACCTTGGTGGAAAGCTTCTCCGAGTGAAGGTGAAGTCAAAGGCGGAAGATCCAAGAAGAGTGGGTAATTCCTGCAAGGCCGAAGACTTGTGCAAGAGTGGGTAAGTCCTTGGAGAAGGCCGAAGAATCTTGCAAAGTGGGTAAGTCCTTGGTAAGGTTGAAGACTCTTTGTATTGGATAGGTAAGTCCTTTGTTGGTCATGTATTGTATGTCTTATTAATGAATATAAGAGTGCAATTGGTTGAAGTCCTAGAGGTTGACCTCTCTAGGCAAGTGGACTGACACACTTCTAGTTTGAAGTGTGGAACCACTCTAAATAGCTTGTCTAATTGGTGCATGTTCAATCTCTCTTATCATTGCTATGCTTGATTTAGTTGCACTCAAATTACCTATTTAGCAACCTTATCTTGTCATATATTTTGAAGGTTCAATGAATTTTGTGTAAGTGCTTTCAGCTCTATTCACCCCCCCCCCTCTAGAGCATCTAATCACCCATCTAGGATCCAACACATAGCAGCTAGACATTTGATTTTGCCCTTCAGGGAGGGAAAATCATTCAACACTAACGGTTTCTGAGGAAAAAAAACTGAAATGCACGAGTTTAGACAATTTATTGACCAAACTAGACGAGTTTGGTATAATTTGTCCACAATAGACGACTTTGGGAGAGAGAAACTGGTGAAAACGCCAAACGAAACGGCGTCTCCATTCCGATTGGATGAGGAAAAGCGACCGGCGCCCCGCCCCAACGGCACCCTGGGGTCGCCGCGCCACGTGGCGGCCCCAGGATGAAGACGCCAGTCAGAATGGCGTCTTCATCCTGGGGCCGCCACGTGGCGCGGCGACCCCAGGGTGCCGTTGGCGCAGGATCAACATTTTTTATATTTTTTTATACTTTGATACCATGTATTTAGTTAATGTGCAATATTTACATTTAAATTAATATATATTATTTTACAATAATTAATTATTGCATCTAAGTAAAAATATCACATTAATATTAATTATAAAATATTTATATTTGATATTAAATAATTTGTTATATTTCAATATATTGATTTATAAATCTATTTAATAATAACATATTTAACTACATATGCATTTAATTATTGTCTATAGATATATTTACGAGTTGAATACAAATTTTTAACGTAAACTTTCAAACTACATGATAAAAAATATTATTCAAATGTAGTATGTAAAATATTATATTACACATAAAAGTAATTACTATATTAATCAGATAATATTTGTATGTATATTAAATAATATAAAATTCAATGTAATATAGCACTATATATACACTCATTATATACATAATATTGTTTTAGATATTATATCATATATTATACTATGCATATTAATATTAATAATTAATATATGATATTACATTAAAATGTTATGTCTACTATATGTTCATATTTGTATGTTTATTTATTAATGATATATTAAATATATATACATATTATTCATAACATTATCTCTACTATTATTATTCATTAATAAATAAATATACAAATATGATATAATATCTAAAACAAAATTATGTACAGTTTGCATATAGTTTGCATATACAAATTAAATATAGTTTGCATATACATAACGTTATGTCTACTATTATTATTCATTAATAAATAAATACACAAATATGATATAATATCTAAAACAATATTATGTATATAATGATTAAAACGTTATTTATATGCAAACTATATTTATTTATTAATTATATAATAATAGTATGTATATATCTTTAATATATCATTAATAAATAAATATACAAATATACATATATTAATTATTAATATTAGTATGCATAGTAGACATAACATATGATATTAGATTAAAACGTTATGTATATGCAAACTATATTTACTTATTAATGATATAATAATAGTATATATATATATATATATATATATATATATATATCTTTAATATATCATTAATAAATAAATATATAAATATGAACATATAGTAGACATACCATTTTAATCTAATATCATATATTAATTATTGTTATTAATATGCCTAGTATAATATATGATATAATATCTAAAACAATATTATGTATATAATGAGTGTATATATAGTGCTATATTACATTGAATTTTTATATTATTTAATATACATACAGATATTATCTGATTAATATAGTAATTACTTTTATGTGTAATATAATATTTTAAATACTACATTTGAATAATATTTTTTATCATGTAGTTTGAAAGTTTACGTTAAAAATTTGTATTCAACTCGTAAATATATCTATAGACAATAATTAAATGCATATGTAGTTAAATATGTTATTATTAAATGGATTTATAAATCAATATATTGAAATATAACATATTATTTAATATCAAATATAAATATTTATAATTAATATTAATGTGATATTTTTACTTAGATGCAATAATTAATTATTGTAAAATAATATATATTAATTTAAATGTAAATATTGCACATTAACTAAATACATGGTATCAAAGTATTAAAAAATATAAAAAAATGTTGATCCTGCGCCAACGGCACCCTGGGGTCGCCGCGCCACGTGGCGCCCCCAGGATGAAGACGCCATTCTGACTGACGTCTTCATCCTGGGGCCGCCACGTGGCGCGGCGACCCCAGGGTGCCGTTGGGGCGGGGCGTCGGTCGCTTTTCCTCGTCCAATCGGAATGGAGACGCCGTTTCGTTTGGCGTTTTCACCAGTTTCTCTCTCCCAAAGTCGTCTATTGTGGACAATTTATACCAAACTCGTCTAGTTTGGTCAATAAATTGTCTAAACTCGTGCATTTCAATTTTTTTTCCGGTTTCTGAAGAAGAGATAAATGGAACAACTTGCACCAGCAGAAATTGGCAAAGTTGCATTCTCAAGATGAGTCATAGATTCACAATAATTAATGCACAAAACACGTCATGAAACAAGATGATAACCAAGTCTGCATAAGGAATCATACGTTCGAACTCTCCCAAAGAAACACTTCCAGAGAAAAACGGAACGCTTCTTAGGAATATAGGTGTCCCAAATCCAGAAGCTCTAAGGTTTAATATTGTTTCTCACCCTTATTTCGGACCAACAATCTTTCACATTAGGATTCGTATTTCCCTTCAAAATAAGAAAATGTTCATTAACATGCATGTTAGCTAGCTTAGCAAAGAAGTTCGCTAACTCTTGGGAGCCTCAAATAGGAGGGAAACACCAGTTTCCATTTGAGGTACAACACTGAAGCTTGCAGTTGTCACCTCTGCCCAGTCCGAACACAAGTTGTATACTGAACAGATGTAGGAGGGTCTTTTTCCCTGGAACCCAAGGGTCTTTCCAGAGAAGAAATTTGGAACCATCACCATTGTTAAAGTCAATCACCTTCAAAAGGAAGTCTCTTTGTCAAAGGAGATTCTTCCACATCCAGGAATCTAAATGTTTAATTTCAATAGACCAAAGTGATTCTTTTATAATATATCTATTGTGAATCCACTTGACCATAAAGATTTTTTGTTGCTCGCGATGTCCCAAAGAGTCTTCATACAACCAGCTTTGATCCATTATTTGATAGAACGTATACCCAATCCTCCTTCAAACCAACGCTTGCATATAGTCCCAAGAGACAGAGTGAAACTTCTTTTTCTCAGTAGTATCTCCCCAGAAAAAATCACAAAGGACTTTTTCCAAATCCTTAATAATTGAGCCAGACAGAGGAAAGACAAAAGACCAGAAGATGTGATAAGAGGAGAGGGTGAAGATTGAAAGCTCAATTCTGCTAGCCAGAGAGAGGAGATTATGCTTCCATGAGTTCAACTTTTGCTTAACTTTGATGATGATAGGAATACACATAGCTTTGGTCAATTTGCTAGTGAACAAGGGAAGACTAAAATACTTAACAGCAAGTGATGGTTGGGGATAGAAGTAATATCAGCAATAGAGTCAGCAGTAACTTCCTTGCTAGTAAACTACTGACTTTTAGAGTAGCTAGCCTCAAACCAGATATACTTCAATGACTTTAGCTTTAAGGGAAATTAAATCGTCATGCAAGAAACAATCATAAGGGGAATGATACACTTCTTCCTGTAAGATTTTGGGCCTCGCTTCAAGTTCGTTGGATTTATAAGAAAAGTTACCCATAGTAGATTTATTCCATTGAGTGAGTTTAGACTTCAGGTTGTTTAGTTTCTGATAGAGAATATACATATGGGGCCTTTGACATTAATGTCACTCCAAATAGCTTTGACAATGTCACTGAAATCCGATTGAGAAGTCCAAGAATTTATAAATCTAAAAGGGGTTGGATTTCTTTTACTCTTATTCAGATGCAGTTGAATGATGTGGTGATCACTAGCAACAGAGGAGATAACCTCACCCAGGCACATGGGAAGCTATTCAAAAAATTGATGTTGCAAAGAAACGTATCGATTTTAGAGAAGGAACTCTTTAACTTTCTTGCTAGAGCTATCCCAAGTAAAGAAATGGCCTTTAGTAGGTAGTCCAACGAGACCAGCATCACTCAGCACGATGTTGAAATCCATCATGCTTTTCTTGGACGGAGGATGCTTGCTTAGTTTTTCACTAGCCACGCGAACAACAATAAAGTACCCAAGAAGGTACTAGGGATTACCCATGTTAACACTTATCATCTTCATATTTTGCCAGAGAGTACATCTATCATCATCTACATTCACTCTGTATTGACAAAACAAAGAATGATTTGTTCACTAGCAAACAATTTATTGATTTTGATAGAAGAATCCATCCACATTATAATGATGCAATTATAAGAATAGATCTCAAAATTAGTAATATAGAAAGCATCTTTCCAAATTGTGTTTATAACATTATCTACTTTGTCATCCTTAATTCTAAATTCCAAAATAATATAAATTTGTACTTTAGTTCTATCGATTTCATCCTAGATGTGAGGAATTTTATTTTGTGCCCCTCTCACATTCTAGGCAATGATATTCAAAGGCCTATCAATTGAGGATGCTCGAGATGGTATTCGCATGTTCACTGAATGAGGGATTTGAGAAACCTCATCTTCGAATATTATGAGATGATCAAAACCTTCTTGAGTAGGAACAAGAGCCTCACCGACACCTTGAAAATGTTCGGGATGAGAGTGAGGAACCCAAACCCTATTGATAATGAAGGGAACAAGCACCATCAGTAGGAACTGGAACATTTCTTTTATTTTGAACCCATAGTCATGATTGATGACCAAAGTTTCCACAGGTTGCGCATTTGAGTGGTTCCCATTCACATTTGAATTTCATGATGTCTAGATTGACATCCTCACTCTCAATTTGGAGCTCCTTAGGGAATTCAAAGTTTGGGGGATCAGCACCTGCATCCCGACGACTCCAGATGTTTCATACTAAGGGTAAGATTATCAACTCTTACAGGTTTACCCAACACCGAATCAATATGACAGAAAAATTCTTAATTCCACAACTTTAGAGGAAGATCAAAGATCTTAAACTAGATAGGACTTCAACAAGCTTGAGCTTCTCTTTGATCTCTTTTTTCTCACTTCTTCATAATTAAGGGTTTGCCAACTACAAGCCATGGACCTCGTCTAAGGTAGTGGTGAGGTCCTCTTCGTTGGAGAATTGAATGATGAAGAAGCCTTTTCCTCTGGAGCAAGTATCAATCGAACCTTTTATTTTTCAAAGTTGGGCAAGATGAGAAACATGTATAGGTCAATGAGGGTTTAAACTTACAATGTAACTCGCCGCCGCAAGGCTCCATTTTGCAATATTTCTTTCAGCTATCTCCTTCGGATAGATCAATTTTCCTTCCACTATTTGGATCTTCATTTTTTGGAGTGTCAATTATGTCAAAGTCGATGTTGGCTTGAAGAGAACCACCTAGGTTTTAGCGTCTGAAGCCACCAAGAACGAAGACACAACTTATCTTCCTTTAGATCTTCTCTCATATCAAGACCGTCTTGAAGCTCCCACCCCACCTACGAGTCGAGTAGCCTAAGGATTCACCATTGATGTCCTTCCAACCATTCGCTTTGTCCGCTTTGTCGCCCTAAGGGCCCATCTGTCCTGGAGCTCTCCGCTCCCTCTTCCGCGGGATTTAAACGTGTCATCCTTCTCTTTTTCATATATAAAAAAAATGATAGGATCTTATTACAAGAGTGTTATTTAATTAACCAAATTGACCAATCAGATTAATCATTAACCGAATTAACCACTGTTATATTAATGGTTAAAATATCAAACTACAAATCTACCATTTAACCAAACTGGATTACTTCAACCAACTAAGTGTGCCGGGGACTACTGTTAAGGCACGCAGTGTAAATACATATCATAAAATAAAACTATATTGCCGCACCACACCCGAGCAAACACGCTTTAAGACTAAGCAGGTTCAGCATCCAAAAATTATATGACAGGTCAGGTCACTATACTTTCATCCATCATTTATTACGACCCAATCCACATCCTCAGTGGCCGTCCCGATGGGGCAATTTCGAATCTTGATACTTGCATAGCTCTACGACATCTGATTCCAGCATCGCTGGAGCAGATCCAAGTGTCCAGATTACAGCCAGCGAATGGAACGGCTATAGACGTTGCAGTTCTAACACATGCTGAACATGACGCGATTCTAGACGTTGCGGTCGTTAACAATTTATGTATGATGAAGTACATATAATAGGCATCGGTATTTTTAAAACAGATTTTCCTGTACCAACTCTATTTGTAACTATCCAGTCCAAAAGGCCCCTTCGTCGCCTTTCTATTCCCCTCTCAGGTACCATCTCAGAACTAGGCGACATATTTATTTTTGTGAAACACAAGACACTATACACGTGTTGTCGATTTCTGCAAATATGTTTTAATATATGCAAACTGAAGGATATACAGTGCTCTAAAATTATACCATTTGGAAAACAACAGCAACTTTCACGGGAACGTAAAACAATAGAACTGGGCAAGAATTACTATAAACGACCCTGCACATTGAGGGACTCAAGAAAGTCAGAAGACTCATAACAGCCTTAGAGACGCTTATTGCTCGTACACCTACAAATCGTGACTGATGGCTGTTACAAGGTATTACTCAACCGAGAAAAAGAAATACCCAACTAAAAAACCTAAAACCAGCTGCCAATTGTTGAAACGCAAGAATTACAGAAAGCAGTAAGAACCACTGTCAACCTGTCAGAACAGCTTGCAAACCAGCAAATGCGCTGAATAAGAACGGCTGGCAATCGTTGGGACACTATCAAAATTATAGATAGAGAAACCACTGTATTATCTCGGCAACAACTCGCAAAACTAGCCGTTGCACAATAGGGACCCGCTTAGCTAACAACCTTAGTAACTACTCCAGCACCAACTGTCCTCCCTCCTTCCCTAATAGCAAATCTTAATCCTGCACAACACAATAATACGTATGAGTCAGCTCAAGATTCATACTTCCATGGGAGATTACAGCAAAATAACAACGACAACAATGTAAAAGAATGCAAAAATTCAGATTAAAGCCCAATCCTTTGAGCTTTTGAAAGCTCTACTTAACCACTAAACAAAAGGATAATATATAATTCTTTAGCTATAAGCCTATAAGTAAAACTCTCGAAGTGCTGCCACTATGGCCTTTGGGAACAAAATCACTCCTTGGTATACATAATATTTGCTTTTAAAATATTGAATACTGAAGAACCCGTTATATTCTAAATTCAGTAATTTATAAGTTTATTGAGGAACTCGCTCAAACACTAGTGGAGGGCATTTACTCCTGAGATCACTGGCAATTCAATAAATGAGCATTGCTTGAGTTACTATTTATTTTTTGAAGTACAAGGGGAGCCCCATCAAGGATCTTAAGAATATTTTAACAAATCGAGAATGGAATCCCTGTATTGCAGTTTATTCCATGTCTGTTGCAACTTGTAACCACGTTGGGTAGAACCACTTTCTATGTTCTCGTAACTTTCAGATCTTTTCTAGCTATTTCTACCAAATAGTTTTGCTCAAACATATTTCTCTGGTTTGACTTGTCTGAGAATAGGTATTCTCTGCGCATGAACAAGGCTTTCAGGAAGAAAAGAAAACATTTAGCCTTCAGAATTAATTCGAACCTATGTGATATGTTGTGTATGTTGCTTGTCCCTAAGGAAATGTCAACAAACATTCATGTTTAACATTCACTTCGTTCAATAAACGCAAGATTAAAAGCAATGTGCAACTTGATTAAACATCAGCCCATCACCATGGGATCTTCTTCACACATGTCAAATCAATAGCATCAATAGTGGCACATGTTATTACTCTAAGGCCTAGTTTGGATGGAGATTTTACGAGTTCCGATAGATGCATAAAGAGTGGAACGAAATCTGGCAGGTTCGTGCGATGAAGTTATCACGCCAGCTATAGATAGCAGAACGGCCCCTAACACTGATATAAAAAATAAACAAAATGGTAGAATTGTTGCCATGAGACCAAATGACAACCAAGACCGATGGACCTGATCATAGACTTCCTGTCTACATTGTAGCCTGTACCAACGAACAGCCTAAAACCCTTTCAAACTTCCATTTCCGTTGTTCTTGTACAATATAACTTCTGTTGGTGTTCTTCAGAGATAACTCAATATTCTCATAACAGCTTCTGCATTTCCCATTGAACTGACTTGCAACACAAGAAGCGGAAAAGATGTCGGATTGGAATGATGGTCAGGCAATTTGACAACTTCCTCCTAAAACATCTCCATCAAGATTTCGGTGTCCATGGTGTATTAACATGTTATGTGTCAGTCAAATAATGCAGGGACATACTTCAAGTACAAGACTATAATCTTTTTGGAGCTTACAAACTCAATAACACCTAAAGTTGCCGAGATCTTTGATTTGAAAATGTAAATGTAGAAACTCCTCAACACCAGACAACACATTGGTTCTCCCCAGTAACAATGCAACCATAGGAGAGGACTGTTTGAAGATACAGTGGGCTACTTAAAACCATTGAAGACCAAAATCAAACAATTTTTCTGTGCTACCAAACCAAGCTTACAAACAGCTTCAAACATGCCGAACTGCTATATTGCTATATAACCATTAAACTAGAGAAATTCTCACTTAACCCACAAATGGTGATGCCTGCAGCAGATATATTTCTTCCGGAAACATTTATGAAGTAAGACATACTAACATCCAAATGATGCAAAGGCATTAACATGAAATGTAACAATCAAGGTCACAGCAGATACTTGTGTATAGTCTCAAGATACCAAACAAGTACTGCAGTTTGAGGGGGCAACAACTACATAAACCATTGTTAGACAATTCCCACGATAACTTAGTGCCTACAGAACAATTTCAAAAACTAGTATCGTAGAAAGGAGAGATATATATGATCTGCGAAGACAATCTTTCATAAGAGACGGAGGGGGACTGTCACCAAATATTGCATGTTAGTAGGGAGCTTTCTGCCTTGGTGTCAACCCCTAGGAAGCACATGTATCAGATACGGATACGGGTACGGGGATACGGCATTTTTTGAAAATATAGGATATAGGTCCGGCATGGATACGGCAACATTTTAATATTTATTTTAATATTTTTAACAATAAACCAATATATTTATTCTAGCAATGGATGAAGACAATAAAATTTCATTCACAAATTACAATATATCTAAAGAAAATGGAAACCAATTCCATAATATCGAACAATGATATAAAAAGGGGTCTTTCAATTTAATGTGAGATGGAAGTTACAAAAAGACAAGATAATATCATATTTTAAACAGTAAAACTAGTAATTGAATATTTATGTATATGAAAAGTATATCCAAGAATCAAAATTTAAGAAAATTTTTGAACTGAAATATGAAACAGCAGAGACGTTTATAGATAAGTGGGTATATTAACAGTAAGACGCAATTATAAAATTAAAACAACTAAACAGAAAAATTAGAGAAAGCTAGGGAGACTTACCTTCAAAGGGGATTACCAAAGGCAATGCCCCACAATAGAATTCAGAAAAGACTAAAGAGTCAAGGTAGAAATTCAGAAGCTAGAAGAGGCTGTAACCACCAATAGAAAATTGAATCCCTTTGGAGAAGCTGAGGAACAAAGGATGTACGCTAACCACCAATGGGCTTTTGGAGAAGATGAGGCACAAGCCGCACATCAATAGAAATATGATGTCGACTGAAGCAAACCAAGCTTTAAAATGTATCACACAAGGCAAAGGAGCCGTTTTGCTGACTTGCACTCAGTAAAAACGCAGGTCAATCCATTGAAAAGAGGTCTCAAAAACGAAAAAAAAGAGAAGAAGATGGAAGCGGAAAAGAGAGGAGCATAGAAATAGAATAGAGAAGCCGATGAAGTGCTTGGCTATGGAGAAGAAGAGCCCCTCCATCCGCAGAAAGGATGGCAGGGAGAAGCCTCCTTCACAACGCCTATCTGCCGTAGAGATTGCTAGCTTCGGTGGCCGTTGTTAGCTGCAGCAGCGACGCACAGGGGAGAGGAAAGCCCTTGGTCGTCGACAACAGCCGGAGAAGCCAGCACGCTCAGCCCTAGTAGGCGGAGGTGGGAGCCGTGCGAGTCGAGAGCCTAGGTGTCGTGGTCCAGAGAGAGTATCGGGGAAGTCAGGGGATTAGGGGGCTTTGTGTATTTTACTGATCATGTGCGTGAGGTAGTGGGCCATACCCAAAACGTACCGAGGACGTATCTATGCCGTATCCAGGCAAAAAAAAAAAGCAGAAAAAAATGGGATACGGCTGGAAAGCAATCGGGTACGTATTTAGGTGTATCCAGCGAGTATTGGTATCGGATATGTGTCGGATACGGGTACGGCACCTATTTTGGAGTATCCGTGCTTCCTAGGTCAACCCATACAATTGGAGGACTAGGCTGAGACACTATCACCATCAGGAGTTAACTTAGGGACTAAAAGGAGAACAAACTTAACAGTTGCAGACGGAGTAGACTGAATCACAGCAGGAATACACCAGAATCCATCAAATAACAATGCACCCTCGATAAGAGCATGCAATTTATGCAATGAATGCTGAAAATGTGCAATAACAACTATTTCTACCTATGAATTATCCAGCAATACTATCTAAATTCATAACCTATGTTTTTTATGAACAAATCTCAGATTTGGACAAAATAAGCACACTCCAACATAAAAGGTGCTCACTATAGAATAGCTTTCTTGATAGAGGAATTTAACTCCTTTCTAAACCTGTGTAGTGGGACAACCATAGGCATACATTAGGGCATATAGTCTGCATGCTAGAGATGTACCAGCATGTTATCTACGTGGAGGCATGTCACGCCAACACTATTGAATGTGTATATAGATACTGGTTATGGAATTCTAATGGCAATAGGGGATGAATTACAAAATATGTAAATTGGATCACTCCGGAGGCATGCTACCGTTTACTCTGAGCTCTTTTGGACATCATCTGCTTGTGCAACAAGAAGACGATCAATTGATGGGTCACGCACAATTTATTATAAAAAATCGATAGTTATATTTCCAGAATATTGTATAGCTATTATTATAAACAAAACAAGTATGGCATACTTTGGATTTATAGTTGTAAATTATAAGTTAGGGTGTGTCCTATGTGTTTTTGTCTATGAGTGTGCATGTGTTGATTGATAAAGTGAGTGTTCTGAGTGTTGAAGACAGACCACAAGAGGGGCCCCTCTAAATAGCTCGGTAAACCAAGCAAATAAACAAATTAGGAGTAATGTTATTTAGTCGGTTAGTTAATAGGGGAAGAGAAAAACCTAAACTAACTTGTGTAGAACAAACAAGGAAAGATCTACGATCATTACATCTTAATGATGATACGATCCAAAACAAAGCAGAGTGGAAAAGAAGGAAAAACATCAGCGACCCCACATGTTTGGGATTAAGTCTTAGATGTGGTGGTGCTGATGATCTACTACGAAGTGAAGTCCAATAATTTGCAGCATTATAGGTTTTTATCTTTCTCGTCTAATACCTACATATGTATGTACAAAACATTTTTTGAGTGGTTTTAGCTTATCTTTTCAGATGTATCAGAATAAAAAGGATACTTAAGATAAATGTAACTCCAAATTCTAAGACATGTAACTCCAAATTTGTGAGTAGTTTTAGCTTATTTTTTCAGATACTTAAGAAGATCAATGGTTTAGATTTTCAAAATAAATGTAGCATGATGGAAAACGTCTAGAGTGTATTCGGTCTCCGCTACACTCAAGCGTATTCCAACATGACTTTGTGTGTGTCTATATATACACATGTGCGCGCGCGCGTATATATACATACACAGTTAATATAAAGAGGATGGCTTATTAAGGATCTAACACTAAAAAAACAACACTTGATTTTATGCTGGTTTTCCCTTTTAACCTTACCGATAGTTCAAAAAAAATGTAAAGATTAAATTAAGACGTATCCCAAACGATGTGAAATGTGCCGCATTAAGCATCTACAGTTTATGAACAGCATCCATATGCCTAGAAAAAAATACATAAGATGGGAAAATTCATTGATTAAAAGTTTGAAGTTCTGCCAACAATGATAAAATTACCAGCTTCCAGCGGGAATGGTGCGATCAATTCAAATTTTGCCGTGACATTATCACCCGGTAAAACCATCTTCACATCTTCAGGTAGTTCTACCTTTCCAGTAATATCAGCAGTTCTCATGTAAAACTGTGGCATGTAATTCGTAACAAAAGCAGTATGACGGCCACCTTCATCCTTTCTGAGAACATAAATCTCAGCTTCAAATTTCTGGTATGCTTTCAAAGTACCAGGTTTACATACCACCTGCTCTAGCAATTAAGAAATGAAACACCAGTGTCAGTAATTCAAGGATAGCAAAAAAGTTGCACTGAAGACAAAAACGCATTCCACACTATTTGCAAGTCCCTAGAGTATAGAAGTTGAAAATGAGTAGGAAAAAATCTAAAATAAAGTTAAAAAGACGTCAATTTGTATCAAATAATTTGAGCAGTTTTAGAATGGTTCCTAAAGAAGCCAACAAATAAATTACCTGCCCTCTTTCAACATCTCCACGTTTCAAGCCACGCAAAAGAAGACCAACATTGTCTCCAGCCTGACATTTTTTATGGGGTAAGGGTTCAAATTTTGGAATACTTTATCAAGTGAAAGCAACAAAGTGGCTACTAACTTGTCCATTATCCAAGATCTTCTTAAACATTTCCACCCCCGTCACAGTAGTCTTTTGAGGACCGCTCTGTCATATTTAGTAACATAATAAGATATTTCAAGAACATGATAATGTACCGATAAGGATGAAAATTTTAACAATCAAATATATCAATGTATGTGCCTAAAAACTTTTGCTTATTTGTAACATACACTGTTCATTGTCATATCATAATTGTGGAGCAGAGTCAATACTGTATCCTGCCTTTTGAATCTTTTGATATTTTTAGAAACTGGGAAAGTGCATCGACCTTAAGTTATGTATATGAGGCTAAGGTTTAGCCACTACTGCACGGGTATGCCGAGGTTTTAATTTGCTTCCATGTGTAAAAGGGTGTTTAATTTATAGAAACACAACACAAATTTCTCCTCGTTTTATTGTTTATATGGTATCAGGGCAGGTGGATATCTACCATCCCTTCACCGGATTCACACCACTAGCAGGCTACCTGCAGGCACCAAACAGATCCAAATCATCTATCTATAGCAAATATCAGGCCTAGGTTGTATAGGCGGCCAGGGCCTAGGCGTTCCTAGGCGCTTTTTTGTAATTTATTTCTTATTATATTTATATGTACTGTTATAACACACACACACACACACACACACAGATATATATATATATATATATATATATATATATATATATATGGTATTAAGTTAACTTATGAGCAATATATGAAGCATCAGTCAGTAGAAAACTAGGAATAAGAAGATCGGTTGACTTGAAGAGTGTGTAAAATATATTAGAGGCAATTGAGTAAATTTTATACATATGAATCTGATATAGGAATAGGGGCCAAGAGGAATAATATCCCCCTGGCTGCCCCACCACGAAACTAGGAATGCTAGACTAAGAATACTGACAAAGCAAGCAAGAAATTAACATTTTTACCAATGTGAGTACATTTATACAAGATATTTATAGATTAAAATGAAATAGGAGGATGAAGAAGAATAAGGAATAAAAAAAGCATGGAGCATGCAGCAGATCTGTAATAATGGAGCATCAGTAAATGGGTAATAGTAGGCAAGCAGTAGCTCTGTAACATACCAACAATTCCGCTGCTTGGTAGAGCAAAATTAAAAAAACAATTCATCATCTCATCATCTAAGCCTCAGTGCCAACTGTGTTGGGGTCGGCTACATCCTATATGGATCCTTCGTTTCCATTCAGTTCTATCATTGGTCATATTCTGGTCGAGATGTAGAGATTCAAAATCTCTTTTTATAAGCTCTTCCCATGTTAGGCCTTCCTCTTCTACAATTAATTGTGCTTGACTCAATATCATTGCTTCGTATAGGTGTGTTAGTCGGTGTGCGTTGCACATGTCCATACCATCTATGTCAGCCCTCGCATAACATGTCCTCAATGCTCACTACCCCCACTTTCTTTCTAATATAGTCATTTCTCAAGCAATCTTTTCTTGTCTTCCCACACATCCATCTCAGCATACGCATTTCAGCTACGTTCATCTTGTTGAGACCTTGTTTCTTCACCACCCAACATTCACTCCCATAGAGCATGGTTGGTAGGGTTATACATCGGTCCAAGCCCGGACCGGACCGATTTGAACCGGACCAGAACGAGACCTGATTAACAGAAAATTCATGGACCGAGGACCGGACTGGAAAAATCAAGGACTGGACTGGATAATATATATTCATACTCTTAATTATAAAATATAAAAGAACTATATTATAAAAAAATATAAAAGAGTTGATAAGTCTTCTAAGTTTGGTAACACAAACCAAGTTACACAATTGAATTCTTATAACTCGAGAGAGTAAATTGTTATGAGACTATTGAAATATTACTAATATAATTCTTACACATAATTATACATTTGAGACTAATTGTCATAAATATATAGCTTATAAAAACTAACAATAAAATTTTATTATTAATGAATTATATGATAGTTAATACATATTACATTAATTTATTAACAATTCAATACAATTTGGATTGTCTTTTTAGTTTTTCGTCGCCACAACGTACTACAATATTCAAATTTGTCGCTACTCGGTGCTTGTATAAGTGCAATGGCTAATGATATTGATATTTATATATAATGGTGTCAGTGTGTAGACCACAATACTAATATACCTATTGATAAATTCTAGAGTCATTATTAATGTACCGCACATCCACACAACCCTTCATAAATATTAGATTTCATTAATATATATAAGAAATTTTTTGTATTATCCGGTCCAACCGGTTTTAGACCGGACCGGACCGAGGACCGAATTTCAAAAAAATAGCGGAACGAGAACTGGATTGAAAGTCAAGTCGGTCCAAGACCGGACCGAATAACCATCCGGTCCGGTCTATAGGTCTGGATTGATATATGTACAGCCCTAATCGTTGGTCATATAGTTCTATAAAACTTGTTTTTTAATCTTAGAGGGATCTTCCAATCACATAGTACTCCAGTTGCACTCCTCCATTTCAAGTTTTCAACCATCTTGTAGTGATCATGTGACAAACGTCATTTTGGACTTCCCAATCTATTTGAATAACAGAATCCAAGTAACGAAATTTATCACATTTTGGTATATCTACTCCTTCCAACTTGGCTCCACCATTCACACTGCGATATTGGCTGAAATTGCAATGCATATACTCAGTTTTGCTCCTACTAATCATCAATCCATTTGATTACAATGCCTTTCTCCAAAGTTCAACTTTATCATTCAATTTGTCTTTAGTTTCGTCAATCAATACAATATCATCAGCAAATAGCATACACCAAGGAATATCATCCCGAACATTCTTTGTTAACTCATCGATAACAAGAACGAAGAAATATGGGCTGAGTGTGGATCCTTGGTGTACCCCAACTGTGATAGGAAATGTTGGTGTCTCTCCTCCAGGAGTCCGAAAATTAAACACAAGAAAAATAAGAAGTGGATAATGTAGCAAGTCAGTAACGTTGCATCAACATTGTTGCTTGGTGAATCTATGGAGGAAAAGAAAACAAGAGAAGAGATTTAGGTAGAAGAGCATATAGTAAAACAAAAACAAAAGTAGGTTATAGCAAAATAAGATAAATTAATAATGCCTGGAATCGAGGCCCATTTAGGCCCAGAAGACAGCTCCCCCAACAGCCAAATGAGGTTGGGCACCCAGGGTCTGGAGGCTTGGTGGCCGTCCAGGCCGCCTAGGCGGGCTCCCGGATAACAATGGATCAGGCCGCATCTTTCACATACACAGGTGGACAGCAGCAACAGATTCGACTTTCCCTTGTCACCCAAGAACATACTCCTCTACCATCCAGCATCAAGCCCCCAAGATTAATCATCTCCTAAAAGCTTTTGGTGTCTGTCAGCATCAAAGGGCTCCCACAGGCTAATGCATGAAATAGAAAGGGAAGGAGGGGAGACATCTTTGAGGTCCAATCTAGTACCCCATACTGCTTATGATCAGGCTGCATCTTCCACATATGTTGTTGTCATCTTCGGGCTAGGGCGTTCTTATCAGATCAACAATTCAAAAATGTTGCAGAGTTAACTGTCACAATTGTTGCTGCTCCATCGCAGTTATCTACCAGAGATAAGAGGCTTCTGCCTGTGTTCCATCTCCTGTGTGGTATCCTGCTTTCATTGGACTGGCTACACTGCAAATCATCCGCAGGAGCTCTAAGTCAATTTCTGTTGGGCTCACATCATTTTGACCCCAAACAAATGTTGTTTCTGGTGTCCTTTTATTTACCTCTTAGCCCTATTTCAGCACAAAAAGGGCCTATCGCCGCAAGTTGAACAGGTCCTCTTATCTTTAAATCCGACTTGGGCCTCTGATTTCTTTTAGGAGCAATGTTCTCCAAACCCTTTCCAACAGCAATATCCCATCCCTTCTCCCATTCTTCTAGTCTACTGATTCAGCCCATCACATAAGTGTTTTCTTCTCAATAGTAGTAACATCGTATGGGATCCCCTCACTGGGCAAAAATGTTTTACTTTCTGCCTTTAGATTTTTGTATTCTAGCATCTAATTCTTTCTCTTTTGTTTAGAAATTGATTTGAACTCCACTCCATTTTTCAATCTTGGTCATACTATTGTCCACCCAAGCCTCTCGTATATCTTTGTCATTCCTAAAAGTAAATAGCCTATTAACAAAATCCGGCAACTTAGATTTTGGTATCCTAGCATCTAGTTCTTTCTCTTCAGTTCAGAAATCGATTTCAACTCCCCTCCATTCTTCAATCTCGGTCATACTATCGTCCACCCAAGCCTCCCGTATCTTTGTCATTCCTGAAAGTGATAGCCTAGTAACAAGAACCAACGACTTCTGGGGAAATTCAAATTTTGCAATTTTTTGGCCAGTCAAATGTTGTGCCCGAATTATACATACGTCGGTGAATTTTTGTGATAGTTAATGCTTTTCTTTTTAATATTTTAATGACTATTGTCAATTTTTGATATGATACAACTTAAAGTTCACTTCATGTTGATTTTCTTAAAAGTTTACTGACACTCGTATGGCATGTCCTACGGTCCTACCGGAACTCAAGGTCACACAAGACCCCCTACCTCTCAGGCACTAGTTTTCCTCTCTCTCTTTCTTTCTCTATCTTGCAGTGTTTTAAAAACGGTATGTGCTATGCATGCGGAGAGATCACCTTATAGAGTATATGCAGTATGCATGAGTATATGTGGAAGTATATGCATTTTTGTATTTTTTAAATTATTTAATTATTATATATAAATTAATCACACAATTACATATTTAATTTGTACAATTATATATTTGGACCCTAAAATTTTTTATTCAAATATAAAGTTTCAATGGAAAGTAAAGCCCCATTTAGAATGCATTCTAGAATCTTTTAAGTATAAACTCAAATGAAGCACGCACGAATGGTTTAACACAAGTACATAACAATGAAGGCTAACCAAATCATAGAAAAAGATGCTTGTATGTCCTATAGGTTCAAAACGATAAACTTTAAATAAGCATGTGACTCGTCTACAAAACATACAACAAAATAGTACATCAAGGGAATGTTATCAATAAAATATAATCTAGTTGGACTGAGATAACAAATGTCCATCTAAAAATCACCGACTAATCAACCTTATAAGCGGCTATGTATGTGTGGTCCGCTTATGCAGCTCATGTAGCTTTTTTAGAACACTGCTATCTGGTAAAACTAAAGCCTCTTCCGTAATTGATGGGTCTTCGATGTTATGCGCACACTTACATATAGATAGATATGTGCATACAAATATATCACATATTGATGTAGGACGAGCATAGCCTTCTAAAGTCTTTTTAGTAGTTTTAATTATGTTTTATCAATTGACTTGTGTTTTAGGGGTTCTTTGATATTTTCTCAGTTTCTTTTGTAAAGTTTGTGGTTTAGTCTCACATTGGCTAGTTGTCTAGTGAGTTGGGTTGAAACACCTATAATAGTCTTTGTAATGCTCTCAGAAAAGTAGACTTAATGAATGAAATATTTTGAATGAATATTGTGTCTTTTGATTAGTTATTTTAGATTAGTTTAGAACTTGATAATTAATCTTAGATTCATTGCATACTCTCTTTCTTGATATAATATATATAAACATATGTGTGTGTTTCTTTCTTGATAATTAATCTTAGATTCATTGTATACACAATTTGTTTATGTCATTCATGAAATTAGCCCACACGACAACTCATGGTTTGGCCCACTTGTTGCACTGCATGTCTAAGTGGGCCCACTATATGACCAGTAGGCGCATATGTGGCCCTTTACTGTGAGAGAACCAATGTGCAAAAGAGTGGTATGTGGTATGCGTTCAGTCAGGGTACTGCATAGAGTACGTGTAGAATGCAAGCGCTTATGCGATTTTGGAATATTTCAATAAACTAATTATATAATCATTAAAATATTTATTTATAGTGCAAAATATGATAGCTATGTATATTAATATGTAAACATATAAGCATGCATGTATAGTGTGTTATATATGTGTATACTATTTGTATGTCTGGGTGGGTGTTTCTCGATATGGATAGTTTAATGAATAATTAAACAAGACTATTCATAAAAAGTACTATAGTCTCTATACAAAAAGCGTCCGCATATTGGACTGCAGAGCCATATGCGATTAGCAGAGGTGGTTGAACCGCACATGCGGCCACATATTTGGCCCCATGCGCCCCATATGAGAAACTAGAGGAAACCCCTTCTAAGCCACCTCGTGACCACCCTGTCAACGCTAAATTCTTGGGCCCCAAGCGCCCAACACGTCAGAGAACCATTTAAGGCGTACAGTTGGATGGCATGTGTGACAGGCTAACAATTCTAAGAAATAGGTCTCAATCGAGGTTGAACTTGGGACTCTTCAATCATAATTTTTTTCAATAATTGGCTATGTGAGATATAGGCGTCCTCATTTTAGATGTAAGTTGTAAATACATAATTTTTTAATATAATCTACTTTTTGCTTTAAGATACGTATACACTACATGCCCATGTACATGTGTATGATTGTATGTATGTATATCTATACTTAAAAATTAAATATGTAATTATATATCTTATGCAATGTTTTAAAAAACGTTAAGCGGTAACCGTGCGGACAGCACCTTGTAACTGGTTAAGCGGTAAGCGGCCGATTTTTTAAAAAACGGGTTTTAATTTCCTATATAATTTTATACAAAATTACATATATATGTATATAAATACTAATACTCTTTGAAACTTTTATATATATCTAAAGATTCTAAACACTCTACCCAACAGTAAAAACACTCAATTAGTTTATAAGATAGCTATAAGACAATTATTATAGCCATAATATAATAAATAATAGATTTCACATAGATAATGATTCAGAAATATTTTTGCATCACATGTTTACATAGTTAAGCAGTAAACAATAGACTCATTATTGGATACCTTTCTAACTTATTGTTATATGTGCATATCATCAATTAGTCATACATTACAGCAGTACAATTAACTAAAGTATGCATTCTAAAATTAGATAATAGTTACATTACATATATTTTACTTGTATAAATTACACTTTACAACAGTACCCTATTATCCCAACTTGCATACAAGTATGCATTCTATTAGACTAGGCTTATCATAGGATATTTAAGTTTAATATATTATAGTCAGTAATACTTGGGGCCATATAGTTTATATAAAGTTACAGGTGTACAGCAAAATTTACAAAAAACGGACAAAAACGGCCAAAAAGCGGGAAAAAACGGGCAAAAAAACGGAAAAAACGGGTTAAAACGGGAAAAAACGGCCGAGTAATTACAAAAAAGTTAACCGGCGATTTTAGCAAAAATCGAACGGGCTGGGTGTTTGGCCGATTAATCGGCCGTTTAATCGGCCGCTCAGCCCGTTTTTCATTTCACTGATCTTATGATAATATATACTGATTTACACATAAAAAATACACAAACATCTTCAAAGATATGATAGCATAGTTTTATGTAAATGCATATATATATATATACCATGGTTGTATAGGCGGCTAGGCGACCAGGCGTAGCCTGAGGACGCCCAGGCCGCCTAGGCGGAGGCCCAGGCGTTTTTATATATATATATATATATATATATATATATATATATAGAGAGAGAGAGAGAGAGAGAGTCAGGCTAGAATACACTGGAGTGTACGGATCGCACGAATACACTCAAGTGTGTTTGCATATCAAGACTATTTTTTACAAAATATAAACTGTTGATCTTCATCGTCATACAATAACTAGAGTACATACATATTTTGAGCCCATTTGGATGAGTGTAAGTCACTCATCCAAGGGCAACAAAATCGACGCGCGAAACTAATTTGAAATGTATAATTTTTGCGGTCTTCATAACATGAGCTATACATATTCAAATGTGCTCAAATTTTACGTATGAGTTGTTCACGAGATGTTTAAGAAGATCAACGGATTAGATTTAAAAAAAAATATTGCATCATGAAAAACTACTTCAGTGTATTCCGCTCCGGATACACTCGAGTGTATTCTAGCTTGACTCTCTCTCTCTCTCTCTCTCTCTCTCTCTCTCTATATATATATATATATATATATATATAGATTAATTTAATGGATACATGTAAAATTTATGAAAAATAAAGTTAAATCAGTATATGGTTAAATAATATCAAAATCAGTACATAAATAAACACAAATCAGTAGATAACTAAATAAAAATAGTAGCTAAATAAATACAAATAAGTAGATGAGTAAATACAACTAAGTAGATAAATAAATACAAATCAGTTGATCAATAAAATTACATCAGTAGATGATTATATAATTTCAAAATCAGTACACAAATAAATTCAAATGACTAGATAACTAAATAAAAAACAGTAGACGAATAAATTCAGTAGATGAATAAATACAAATAAGTAGATGAATAAATACAAATCAGTTGATAAACTAATATAAATCAGTAGATGATTGAATAATACCTAAATCAGCACATAAAAAATACAAATAGTAGATGAATAAATACATTAAATACAAATCAGTTGATAAACTATTATAAATCAGTAGATGATTAAATAATTCCTAAATTAGCACATAAATAAATACAAATAGTAGATGAATAAAATACAATAAATACAAATCAGTTGATAAATAAAGTTAAATCAGTAGATGATTAAATAATATCAAAATTAGTACATAAATAAACACAAATCAATAGATAACTAAATAAAAACAGTAATAAATAAAAACAAATAAGTAGATGAATATATACATAAGTGGAAAAGTAAATATGAATCGGTTGATAAATAAAGTTACATCAGTAGATTCTTATATAATTTCAGAAGCAGTATAAATAAATTCAAATGAGTAGATAGCTAAATAAAAAACAGTAGATGAATAAATACAAATAAGTAGATGAATAAATACATATCAGTTGATTAACTAATATAAATCAGCGATGATTAATCAATTCTCAAATCAGTACATAAATAAATACAAATAATAGATGAATAAATATAATATATACAAATCAGTTGATAAATAAAGTTAAACAGTTGACAACTAAAGTTAAATCAGTAGATGATTAAACAGTATCAAAATCAATACATAAATAAACACAAATCAGTAGATAACTAAATAAAAGCAGTAGATAGATAAATACAAATAAGCATATGAGTAAATACAATTAAGTAGCGCCTGGGCGGGTCGCCTAGCCCGCCTGGGCGGACGCCTAGCCCGCCTGGGCGGACGCCTAGCTCGCCTGGCATAGCCTTTAATGCTGGGCCCCCAGATATGGAGACCCCATTGGCCGCCTGGGCCGCCTAGGCGCGCCTGGGCGCCCGCCCGTACAACACAGATATATACATGTTATAATATGTGTATACATACATATATATATAGATATCAACATCTAAGAATACAATTTTCCACCAAGTTATAACATGTGCATACATACATATATATACATATATATATACATATATACATACATATATACATATATATATGCCGGCAAGGGAATAGCCCGGTTGGCGAATCCCGCTGGTCTCCAATGAAGGGACCCGGGTTCGAAACCACACGGAGAAGCATCTCTTGATTTATCACCCTCCCGGGCGTCCGGCCTCCGCCACGGGTTATGGGAGAGGGGGAGAGAAATCTTTCTCTCTTAATCCCATACATATATATATATATACATACATGCATACATATATATACATATATATACATATATATATCAACATCTAGTAATACAATTTTCCACATGTATGCTCATGTAATTATACGTTTACAATTCATGTACATTTTCATGATATATGTACACATATATAACCATCTCAACATATAATACACCTATATATATATATATATATATATATATATATGTGTGTGTGTGTGTGTGTGTGTGTGTGTGTGTGTGTGTGTGTGTGTGTGTGTGTGTGTGTGTTTAATGTATATTTTATGCTATATATAAAAAGTAATTTAGAAAATTCGAACAAGCATACACTCCCACATAACGCATATACTCTCCACACTTACACCACATACCACTTTTCAGAATCATGGTGGGGTTATTCTCAAACTTTTATCCAATAGGTGAATGAAGCTTAACCGAATTTTGAAATAATTCCAAATTGTCAAGCAAGATGAAAACTTGTTGAATCCCCAATTGGCCATTGTCAAGCAAGATGAAAACTTGTTGAATCCACAATTGGCCACTATGGCTATAAGGGAGAGGGTTTATTCTTTGTAAAGAACTAACTTGTGTGTGTTTCACACCCAAGTCGTGGATGATAAAGAAATGGGATAAATCATGAATATGAGTCAACCTGAGTGAAGGAGAGAAAACGAGAACAATGAGAATTATTGAGTAGAAATGAACGAGAAGAGAGATTTTTACATGTATCAATTGTTGAGTCATCATCATAAGGATTTAACAATTCTTCATTAACATGCTTGTTTCACACAAACTGCATTAGGATGTCCTACATTAGCATTATCATTGGCCCTTATTTGTAATAGTGCATCATGTCTCATTTTGTGTCATCTCATCCTACACTTGCAATCATCAGGCATCCAGTAATGGATCCACATGGAATAATGTGTTTGTGCTGCTACATGCACATCATTTGATAGAGTTTTTTGCGCATGCATCTACGTCAACTCATTGTTATGCATCTATTATTACATACGTCATGGCAACATCTATGATAAATCTAAGTAACATCAATTCATTTGGCAATCTTGTATAATAATGTAAATCTAGGCAACAAATGCCCGATTAATGTAAATAGTTGTTGATCTACTTAATCACTCCTAGACATACTTGTCTAGGTGGCTAGGCGGTCCTTCGCACCCCAGGGAAGCCTAGGGGGGCTAGGCGTTTCAAAGTCTTCTTCAAATTTGTTTATATTATATTATATATATATAAAAATGATTTTTCATATATATATATATATATATATATATATATATATATATATGATTTTACATATATGTTAGCTATACTCAAATATATACATCACTATATACATTTGTATTGAATATCCCTGGGCTTAATCAATCATAACTTCACCTACAGCACACTTGTCACGACATAAGCTAGACCTGTTTGACCTTAATTTCACCTATCATGATCTAAATTGAACTTAATTTAACTTAGCATACCCTGATTTGGCCTGAGTTCAAACTATTTTGGCATAACATGACCTAGTCTCATACTTAAGTTCCCCTATTTTGTCCTACATTGACCTAAGTGGGCCCTAATTTGGCAAAATCAGACCTGATTCCCTAAATATGACATGATTTGCCCAAATCAGACCTATTTCCCTCAAATCAAACCTAATTGCTTAAATTAGATCTGATTTGGCCTAAATCAGATCGCGATTTCTTCCTAAAATAAATAAACTTGATTGAATTTGACCAAGAAATGAAGTATCCGATTTCAATGCCATTTCAACAGCATGGAAACTGAAATTTATTGAAATTTCAAAAGAAATTTTGATAAATGCAATTGTGTCCGTTTCGATGCCAAAATGAACGAATTAAGCGAGGAAATTTACAGGCGTGATTGATACACCTAACTGCATTGTTTTATGCAATAAATTTTGATATGGGGATAAGTGGGGGGTCCTTCATGTGGGAGGAAAGGAGACTTTCCTGTTCCCTGGGAAAATATTGAAATTTGGGCAAAAAAATTGTTGATTTGACATAGCGGCACAGTGGCAAGGTTTAGTAGCAGATGGCGTCGAAATCAAAAGTTTTGGCAAAATTTCACCAATTTCGACTAAACCTCATTCCATGAATTTGACCATATTCAAATCTAATCCATTCTAAATTGGTTTTGAAGTGTTTTAATTTGGGCCTAAAAGCCCTTAGGCGTCCACATTAGTCTGAGGTGCCCATTTTAAGGCGGCCCACCTAGATCCTAGGAGTAGGAGGCCTAGGTACCTAGGCGGGAGCCTAGATAACTATGCTCCCAAACAGTGTTTTAAAAATTGTACTGAGTGGCCGCTTAAACGGGAACTTAATCGCCAACAAGTCCTGGCCGGTTAATTATCACCTAAAGTGATTGTGGAGCGGATTGAAGAACTTTAAAAAAATATTTTTGTAAGCATGTAATGTTAAATACATTACATGGTCTAATTAGTATTGACTATAATAAATTAAACTTGCATACATTAAATGCTCTATGATATACCTAGTTCTAATTTAGAATGCATATCTTGTATGTAAGTTGTAATAAGAGACTACTGTTGTAATGTATCCAAGTAAATTATATGTAACTATTATCTAATTTTGAATGCATACTTTTAGATTTACTGTTGTAATATATGACTACTTGATGATGTGCAAATGTATGTTTGTAAGGTATCTATTATAATTAGTAAGTGTATAGTTTACAGTTTAGCTATGTAAACATGTGATACAAAATTGTTGTTGTATCATGTATATACACTTATTATTTTATAGGTGTAGGGTGCTTTATCTTTGACAAGTATATTGTTTACTTAAATTATATAGCTATAGTCATTGTTTTATAGTTCTGTTATAAACTATTTGGGTGTTTTATATTGTTGTGTACAATATTGACATATGTATAAAAGTTCCAAAAATATAGTATTTATATACATATGTATGTAAATTTACATAAAAGTTTATAAGAAAATAAAATCCGCTTTTTCAAAAGCGCACGCTTAATCACCCGCCTGGCGATTAATCGACTACAAGGTCCCGTCTACACACCCTCGCTTTGTGCTTTTTAAAACCTTGCTCCTAGGAAACAATTATAATAAGAAATGTTCAAAGCAAAGTTGGATTTAAGGTGATAGGAGACCTTTTCTCATGTTGTTCCATGTGACCTTCCTTTCATTGATAGAATTGCATGATTCTTGATCTCGCCATCATCAATATCACCAGCATGCACGAGCTATCTAAAGATATCATAGAAATGCTTAAGGGAGAAAGCAAACACAAGAGATGACGACCACAAAGTTGCAAAAGACCATTGGCATTAGCCTTGTGCTTTCATTATACCTACTTTCTTTCCCTCCACCCTTTCCTTTTTGCTTTGCCCTTCCTTGAGCGTTTTCATCTCTCATCTCCTACAATATGAATTTTGTTTCCATATTAACATACTTATGTGCATGCCTAGGCGGCAAGGCGTCCAAGGTGGGGTTTGCCTTGCCTATTAAGTTATTTTATTGATCGTGGTGGATATATATGGGTTTTAATTTCTCATGTGCTTGTCCTGTTATTCAATATAAAGATTGTAATCTTTGTTATGTGATAAATATATTGGAATTAATGTTCTGAGTCACTTTTTTTTAGCCTTTCAATTCATAATCTATCTAGTGGCTATGTTATGAAGGATAGTTATTACTTAGCTCAAGACTAGAGTTGTGATATTCAATCCTTGTGTACATGGTATCCTATCTCTTAAGTTGTTTACAGTATTATTTTTCCTATTTTGCCCACTAGTGTTAATTTATAATTTATTAGATATGGAAAGTGGTTATGTTTTCATATAGTTATGCCATAAAAATATATGTACATGAGGGGGGTCAAACAGACATATATGCATATACCTACATGTATAATCGTAAAATATGTGTATATGAGGTGGGAAATGTTCATAGAAAAACCAAAAATATGTATATATAGGAACAAGTATTGAAATTTCTATTTCTAAATGCCACCTAGGCCCAAAGTGCCCAAACATGGCCTCATGGCAAGTAACCATATGGAAATGTTCATCATCACATTTATTGAATAGATAAAAATACATAGAAGTTGGTCCATAACTTTCCTACTTTACAAGTGTCTCCATACATCGACTTGATGGAGGTTGAACACCATGACAAGCAACCATGGGGTGACATGTCGATGACAGCCATCCTTGCCACCAAGGCCATAAAGATGGATACTTCTATGTTCATTCTAACCCCTATCAGGGAGGATGGGTATGCCTCTTCTTATCTTTACGAGTACAACCAATGGTAACATGTAGCAAATGGAGATTGAGGTCGACAAAGATAATAAAATTATTATATACCGATGACGATATTTGTGAATAATGTTGATATATGGGCAAACATCATCTTTATATGTGTAATCAAACTAAGGCCTCACCTCTAACAATAGAGGGCTATCGCTTCCTCCTAAATGCTCTCTGAACATGATGATATGCAACTTCATTTGGAAGGAGGGGGCTTCACAATTGTCAGGGGCAACAGGAAATTATCACATCCCATGTGCATATATGGAGGAGCCTACTAAGCGGGAAAAAATCATTGTAGACATGTAACTGGACTAAGGCATTTGAAGATTGCTTACAACGGTTTTGCAACCCAAAGACAAAACAACGAAGACAAATCACGGGGCTACAGTTGATTCCTCATGATGTTTTTCAAACCTACCCATGTGGAACATATTCTAGAAGGATATCGATAATTCTTCAAGGGCAAGCCCTTGATCCTAAAGCAATGAGAACCAGACAAACCCTAGAGTCGCTAGCCAAAGTTCATGTATGGGTGAAAGTTCAAATAATACCATGGAACAATAGGACAAACACATTTTATAAATTCCCAGCTACTTAGAATGGGCCTTGTGACCTGATCATCCCATAAAGATGAAAAAAGGATCAATTTTGTCAAGATGTGCATATTATTTTGAAATACATTCAAAGTTATTGAACTAAGAAATATCAAGAACAAGTACACTCTGAAGATTCAATACAAATGGCTTTCGCAAAGGCACCCGCATTGTTCCTCAGTCGTCAATGATGTAGCTAAGTGCAATGAACATTTGATTAGTACAAGACACTCAGCAAAAGCAGTGAAGGCCCTTCAATTGAGATAAATTAAACATGTAATCGAGTACAGCAGGGTGTCGAGGTGGATAGTCCCTTTCTATCTAACAAGGCAGAGACAGAAAACCTTGGCAGTCAACCTATACATAGCAACAATCCATATGTTACTTCGTCAACTACGAATAATTCTAGGTGCCCGCTCTTAAGTTCCCAAGAAAACTTTTAGAAAATTTTGCAAGAGAAGAACTCGAGGAGGCTACTCCCTGCATGTTTCTCATATTGATTCATTAACCGGGAACTTTATCCCGATGATCGCACAATTGCACTCGAACGGGATGGAACCTAGTTGTAGGTACTTAAACGATTTCATATTGTAATGTCTTGGCCTAGAATGTCAAGACGCTAATGGATCCTAGTCGTCCAGAAGCATTAGAGAATAAAAGTCAAACGAGCAAGAACAAGAGCATGATTCATGGCATTGTCAATCGCATAAGGTTATGCGAGACTTACAAAGGTGTGCAGCGTGTTTGGTCAGTGATTGTCTAAATAACCAACCATTGATCTCGGTATGCGTTCTATCCTATAGTTGTATAGGATCATGAGTACATACCATCAGACATGTTTGCTAGAATGATCAAGTGATGCATTGTGTTGTTGAAGGCAACAGCTTCACCATTGACATGGAGATGATTATTGATTATAGCAACAATGATGGTGTAGGTCATAAAAATCTATGAAATTTCATTGTCGATGCGGCTAGACATCTCAGACGCTAGTGGATCCTTACTAGTGATTTAAATGTTGTGTGCCTACCTTCCAAACATAAAGGCAGGATATCGCCCCCTCAAGCAAGTCAATGAAGTATCACCATGCAACTCTTCATGAAACTGGCCTTTACAAGATGCATCCCAAGATGTCCTTAGTAGAGATTGCATTGCATTCTCAATTTTTCTTGGATATGTTTCCAAATGCATGGCTAAAAGAAAATTCAAACATTGTATTGTTGTTATGGTGATTCATTTTGCTAAAACTATTGCTGCCAAGGGCCCTTCCAATATTCTAATGCATTGATTGGTCTTGATGATTTTAAGGAAGTCGTCAAGGAACTAGAGAAACCCCATTCACTTAGTTGTACAAGAAGCTGCTACTACAAAACAAGCCCTCATCAAGCAGTTAAAATTGTCAAATCCCCACTAGAAACCACCGCTATGCAACAAAAAACTGAACTTTGTCCAAAAAGCACTGACCTTTTTGAAGAGGATATGCAAAGAAGGCAGACTTGTGAAACTTTGAATAGTGAAGAGTCCTTAAGCTGCCACAAGTCCAGAAATCTTTGGCTTACACGTGGAGATTGTAATACTATTTATTTATGTGCCTCCGACAATTTAAAGACGTAGAAATCAGATTTAAGCTATTAACATGGATGGTATTTATTGTATCTATCAAGATGCATCCCAAGATGTCCTTAGTAGAGATTGCATTGCATTCTCAATATTTCTTGGATATGTTTCCAAATGCATGGCTAAAAGAAAATTCAAACATTGTATTGTTGTTATGGTGATTCATTTTGCTAAAACTATTGCTGCCAAGGGCCCTTCCAATATTCTAATGCATTGATTGGTCTTGATGATTTTAAGGAAGTCGTCAAGGAACTAGAGAAACCCCATTCACTTAGTTGTACAAGAAGCTGCTACTACAAAACAAGCCCTCATCAAGCAGTTAAAATTGTCAAATCCCCACTAGAAACCACCGCTATGCAACAAAAACTGAACTTTGTCCAAAAAGCACTGACCTTTTTGAAGAGGATATGCAAAGAAGGCAGACTTGTGAAACTTTGAATAGTGAAGAGTCCTTAAGCTGCCACAAGTCCAGAAATCTTTGGCTTACACGTGGAGATTGTAATACTATTTATTTATGCGCCTCCGACAATTTAAAGACGTAGAAATCAGATTTAAGCTATTAACATGGATGGTATTTATTGTATCTATCAAGGTTCTATAGCTGATCTTTTTACAGAATTCTAACTTCTAATATATCTGCTTGATTCCAAAGACGTCCTAATGGGTGGAAAGAGGAGTGACACTGCCCGATCTCTGCATTTCTAATCTGTTACTTAGTATGTTACAAGGTGAAGGTAGAATTTTTGTCAAGAATCTCATGGAAGCAAAGCTCCTGGTCTTTGCTGCTTCAACCGCCACTTTCTTAAAGTAGCTTCGGAGATTATTGGCAATGACGTTACTACATAGTCACAAATTCGGTATTCGGGATACGTACGACCAAGTTGAAAATTTCGGAAATCGGGAATTATGCGGAAAATTCGGATAAAAATCGGTCAACGTACGGCAAAAAGTTCGGTCAACTATTCGGAAAAAAAAATCGGCAAGAAAACGGATTTTATATATATATATATATATATATATATATATATGCATGCACCCACACATATAATGATTTAAAATGACTAAAATCAAACCGATTACCCTAATATTGGAAGAAGGGGAAGAAGTGGGAGCAGCAAGCAGCAGGCACAAATCAGGGAAGAAGGGGGGAGAATGGAGGAAGATGGAGCGTACATGTAGAATGTCGAGGGTTACTCCTGACTCAGGGTGTGTCTGGATAGAGGAGGAAGGTTGGATGGTTTAGTGGAACCCTGCTACAAGTAAAAAATGACGTGGAAAAAACAAATGTGAAGCAAAAGTACAGAACTGTATAAAACGGCAAAAAAACGTATTGAACGCGTTTAAAACGCAATACGTGAATAAAATGTGAATTAAACGTGTTTAAAACGTATTATTCGTTTTGGAGTTTAAAACGGTCGTCATATACGGCAGGTGAATAATACGCGTTTTAAACACATTTTTTTGAAAAAAAACGGAGTATATTGTGACTATGCGTTACTAAGGTTGTACTCAACTACTTCTCAAGTGGACATTTGTCGAAAGCAACGAGCAGCACACTCATCGCTTTGAAGCAAGACATTAATACTGTTGAGAGTGGTATCTTTGGTTGCAATATAATCTATAAGAGTATCACAAAGATCATGGCAAACATACCACATCCGATCATGCCCATCAGCCAGAATCAAATTGGTCAAAGGAGGCAATGAAGTTTTCTCGCTAACAACCAGTCACATCTATGCACTAAGGTCGATATCAATCATGTCATACTTAAATAGAGACTTCCTTTTCCTTGACATGGAATAGATGAAGTTTCCTCCCTGCTGCTTATGATGGATCAAGAAGTCCCTGTCATATACAAGCTTCTAAGTTTTGATTAATGATGAACCTTCTATATGCTTTCACCCTTTTAAATGATGTTATGCAAGGTGATCTGCTTGCCCCCTATATATTGGTTATGAGGTAAACAGAAGGGGAGTGACCCCCTTGCCGTCCCTTAGACCACCCAAACCCTGGAATGAGGGGCAAGGAGGTAAATCATCGATGGTTCCCCTATCTATTGGTAATGCTGATGCAAGGTTTTACAGCTATGATGTAGCATTTCGAGTATTCGAGCCATTTGAATTCTCTGTGCCGTGACGGATCTTGGGATTTCTCGTGTTATTCTTGCATAAGATCTTTATTTCACCTGGGTTGATGTGTACATTGTGAGATGCGTCAAGAACATATAAGAAGACTATAGGAATTATCGAGTATGAGATTGAATGCAAGGATGCAACTACATGCCATGACTACGTCAGCAAAACTACCAAGCATGAGGTAGTGGATTTTCTTAATATACTCATCTGTATCCTCCTTGTAACATATCTCATAGGCTTCAACTCTTTACTCAATGCTTAAAGGATTATGTGGTCCTCTCATTGGAAAAATCGAAACTAAGCTTGATCGATGGAAACATCTTTTACTCTATGGCAGCAAGAGCTGAACTTTACCTTTATCGGCCTACCATCTATAGTGGTTTTGTTGTCTTCCCCTTTCCCTCCATCGTAGAAGATGTTAGAAAGCAAAGAGGAGGCCGAAAAGATTAATCCATTAGGCAAAACCCTACTCCTATATAATATATATGAAGAGAGGGACACTTGCAAACTTGAAATCAACCCTAATGGGCCAAAATACTTAGGCACATTTACATACAAATAACTCAATAACTAAAACTCTTCAGCACTCCCCCTCAAGTTGGAGCATAGTACCATGTACAGCTTGGAAAGACAGATGCAAACATGACATACAAACACACAACATAAAGAGAAAGATATAATACCCCTACAAAAGAGCACTTCCACCTTAATTTCACAATTCATCACACAAGCACTCCCCCTCATGCAGATAATACCGGCATCAGGTATCAGCAACTAGCAAGTAAAAAAGGAGCTTCATTTGAACAAGGGCAACATCTAGAGCAGCAATAGATAACAACCAGGTAGGCACATGTGTCTTTATCTCAATCACTAGTTCGTCAAGTAGTCCAATTAGTGTCATATCACATGTAGCAGATAGTCCAAAGAGTGTTGGTACACAGGAGCAGTAAGTAATTGAGCAAGCACAACTAGCCTGCCAGGCAAAACATAATGCCAAGATGCTCAAATAATGACATAGAAGCTCCATATAAAATCAAAACACATGCAAAAGTAAATCTTCAAAAAGAGAAGTCTCGCCATCTTCTCTCTTCACTTCACCAATCCACTGCTCTCATCTCCTTCATGTCTCCCCCTACCTCCGAGTACAAAATAATCTTTATATAGTTGGGGTGGACAAAAACAAAAAATATAAAAAAATCAAAAAATATAAGGATGACATTGTAAAGAATATATAAATGATAGGAGGTCTAAAAGGAACAGGCATAATAAATGAGAAGAGATGATTTTTATGTTTGTGAAAATAGGAGAATCCAAAGAAAATAAAGGACAGGCTTTAGGATAGTTCGATCAGCGATCAACAGTACAAGTGAAGAGCCAGCAACAGCAAAAGTATAGAAGAGATTGGTCTCTGCCAATGGAAAGTTGAAGGAGGCTTGGGGATCAGAAGAGTCAAGCACTGGTTTCTTGCATGCTTAACTACAAATATAGGGCGGATTTTGAGCAGACTAATCGATGCAAGGACACCACATATATATACATGTGTGCGGGATCACACTAGATTTTTTTAGTTACTTTTTTTTTAGTACTTGATCAATGAGTTTATGATAAGCCCATGTGTCTTAGACCCATATTGGCTACCCACCAATCATACCGGGGAGGAGGCTGGATTTTCTGCAATCCATTTGTCATTTATTGTCATAAACATACAGCAGGAACAGATAAACTTGATGGAGGAACAGATAAAAAACTTTTTGACGGACATGGGCATGTGAGTCTAAAACTTGCCCGAAATGCTACTTGTCGAAGCAATGACCAGTGGCATTAGGCAAAATGGTTTTTTTTTGGGAGCATGCTACCCAGACTGTCATTCTTTCCAAGGTGTCAAAGCTGCTTGTGATTTGCCAGGAGTTCACCGGCCTTAGATTTAAAAAGTGGCCGAACGGGCCACTTTCGCGGCCGCTCCAAATCAGGCCTAAGCGGACATTTAGTGTATTGACATGATGCGTGCGCTTTGGACCGCTTTAGCGGGCTTTCGGCCGCCTTTTGTGACCCCTCTTTCCTAGATGGAGCGGACACTCTGCGACTAACAAAGAAATATCGTTCCTATAACTCACTAAACCCCCGACTCCTCCATCCCTTTCCCAGTCCGAGACGTATGCAGCCGTCCCGCTGCCCTAGCCATGGATCCCGGTTGAGGTCTCCTCACTCTCACGTTACCTTGCTCCCACACGAGCTATAGTTGATGCACGACAACTGTTCACAGCAAGTTGATACAGCACATCAACGGTGATGTTGCACTTACGGCATCCCCCTTCAGGCGGCAAGGAGAGTGGCTACCTCACATCTTCCTAGGAGAGAGGGCCAAGGAGAGTGGCACCAAGTAGAGCCACTGACGACGGTGACAAGTATCCTACCTTGTTCTTTCACCGTCCCCTCTACGGCTCTCCTTTCTCCACATTCCAATTTTTCTATTGCACTGCGACCAAGGAGAGCACAATGATCACACGTTCTCGGTTCCCCTCTTCCCTTACCCCTATTCTCTATTCTTCAACATAGTCACGTACACTTGGATGTTCTCTTTTCCATAGGACGGTTTTTGTTTTCTCTCTATTATACAATGTGGAGACCTAAACGAAGTATGCAAACTGTAAACAAGTTGAGCAATAATCTGGTAGATTCACTAATGCTCTATCAACATATAAACATGGATGATCCCAATTTGGCACATGTTCTGATCCAGTACCTACATGTATGGATTACTTAATGCTCTTTTCCTTGTCCATGGTACTTGCACAAAAATCATTTAGCACATCATGATTCTTGGAGATCTAAATTAGCCAAAATTAAGATGAAAATACATTTGTAACTTGATCAAAGTAAACATATTTAGGATGATGAGACTACTGAAGGGAATGATAGTGGCATTTTAGTGGGTCGATGGAAGGAGGATGATGGATATTGATAATGCGTGGGTTGAGTATTTTTATTTCGTTTCCATTTACTTTTGTAATGAGGACTTCTTTTGTGTATAAAAGTCATTGTATTGTAGTGAAACATCATTCAAAATGCTTTATTATCGAGTAAAATTTCATTATGTTATTAGTGTATCATCACTATATTTTTCTATTTTTTAAAAACAATGTGGACCGCTTTTTCAAAAAGCGTCCGCTTAGTCCGCTTCAAAACCCATTTCCCGCCTCAAGAGGGCAATCCGCACGCTTCCTACTTCGCGCTTTCCACAACCTTGTCATCGGCTGAAAAGAAAACCCGCATGGCATGCTCTAGAGACTCATTACTCAAGATGCTTTCTCTTGTATTGTCTTTTGCCTACTTTTTGCTATGTTTTCTTCTGTTTCTTCTTTATTTACCTTATAGGTATGCTCAACTCTTGCATAAGATGTAGTTCCACGCCTTTCGACCCCAACATATACATTTAGTACTAAACAACAATTCGTTCCGAAAAAGTTTTTATCAGGACCATCTAAAAAAAGTAGTTGCACTTACAGAGCTACATCTAGAACGAACCAAGAGTTTCCATAAACACATCAAACAACAACATAAATACGGCTTAGTTACAGCCAAAAAGCAAGTAGAAAATGAACTCTAAGCAGATGTTATAAACTTATCATCATGGTAGGAGAATAAAATACACCAGAAATTTGGTGCTAAAATCTATATCGCTTCTCTAAAAGCATTTCGACTTTTTTGGCCAGGCCATTCCAAGAAGTAGTTGCACTTAAAAAGCATCTACAAAGCTCCCTAAGAATTTCCAAAAATACATTAAAAGAATATAATATGAGTTAGTTGCACCCCAAAAAGATTGTAAACAGAAGTTATCATCATGGTACATAACACGAAATCATACCAGAGAAAACAGTGGTAAAAACTAATTTCATTTTATCACTGCAAACAAAAATCATGTATACCTGGCTCAGTCCTAGGATCTCTACATCCTCCCCAACTTTGATCATCCCCTGCTCAATACGACCGGTTACAACAGTTCCACGACCCTGTAAATAAAAACTAGTTAGACACCACTGAGAAGATATGTCAAGGCCACAGTTATATCAAAAATGTTATTATCCTCAAGACTACCAAAATGTTAGCATTAGAGACTAAATCGATACAAGGAATGCACAAAAAGAAACAGGGAAGAAGAAGAACAACTTATTGCAGGTGCATTCAAAAATACTGTCAGCTCATATAAATTCAGAGCATCAGGCAAAATCTGGATTCAAGTTTTGATTAAAAAGCATTTTTGTCTTATCTAGGTTGGACTATAAATTATAGTTTAGAGAAAGGGGTATCTGTATGCATGTGTATGCACCCCCTTGTGTTGTTTGTGTGGGTGTGTGTGCAATGTGCATGTGAATACACATCAGAACGCATGATTGTACTACCCTCCACCCTATGTGAGTGTGTATGTTTGTATCTTTTGTGTAAGGTAATTTGTATTATCTTTTGTGCGATGTAAGAGGATGTGTCTATGCATTGTGCAAGCTTGGGTGGGTGGGTATATCTGTCAATGCGTAGGAGTGGCAATCTCATCCAAACTTGCCAAACTGAACTTCTCCATTAGCATCCATACCTAGTTCGATTGCATTCCCATGTTCGGATGGAGGGTGTTTTTGGTTGATAAAATCCACCAAAATACAGATAAGAGGATAGATATATACCAGTTCTGCTAGTTGTATTAGTGCCCTTCCGGTCATCATGCTCCCACGCCCCATCTCAACCCCACAAGCATCCATCTGCCAAATAGGGGATTTCATTCCATATTGCCTAGAGTTTGGAAGCAGAAACATTACTTGCACTATGCCCGGTACCATGGGCTCCAGCAATCCAAATAAGGAATGGTGTGGGCATTCGACGGAGCTACGGCTCGACATCAGGCGATAAGATGCAATTGACCGTGCTAGAGAAGATACCCAATCCATCAACAATGAACAGGTGTTGTGTTGATGGGCGTCTGTTTCTGTGGGAAGAGTCTTGGTTGGCGAGTCACAGTCTGGTGACAAGGCACATATGGAGCTTCAAGCTGGGAGAAGAAGTTGAAGCTGTGGATGGAGGTGGTGTCTGAGCGAGACATGAGTGGTTAATTAGGGTTCATGCAATTAGGTCAAGAAGTTTGTTGTTCCAGTGTGTTGGACTATGCAATTAGGGACCATGCTGGTGTCCAAAACCCTTGCAAGCTAGATATGCATGTTGTAACAAGGTAGCGGGGCAATATGCATGTTGTAACAAGGTAGCAGGGCAACATGCATGTATCTTAACATCAACCTTCTACTTCGCCAACCCCGAAGAGCTTCATAAATGTCGAGACCAAGCCTATCCACATCGGTCACCATGCCCCTGCTCACATCGCAACAGCTTCTGAATTAATTTTGCCAGCGCTGGCTAGTGACGTGCAAGTTGACTGACTAGTATAAGTTGTTCATGTCGTGTTGGATGGTGTCTAACAACTAACAAGTAAATAATTTTGTAGTGTAAAACTACAAAACACGGCAAAGGGGAGAGAGAATAAAATAGCCATTAAGTACCATGAATGGTGGTATGATTATCTATCTTCATTGGTCTAGTATTGGATAATTCCATGGATCGGTTGTAACAGAAACGCCATGGACAACCGTGTAAAAGAATACATTCACTAGAGGGAAAGAATCTGGATAATCATCTCAAATCTAGAAAGGTGGACTAATTTGGTGGGAGATTGGTGGATCGAGGCAAACTAGTTCCTTGAGCTCCATAATCCCCAACCTCTAAACCCTCTGTCATATTGTGCACATGACGAAACCCTTATTTAGGTCTTCATCTTGTGTTAGTTTGCTCATATATCATCCCCAACCTACCCCAAGTGATGAAAGAATGCATTGAAGCAAATAGCTCCATTGATGATCAAGTTGAAAATACAAGTACCAGCAAAAGCCCTTGAAATGGTCGTAATATGTCACCATAATCATACAACAGATGTCCAAATCACAGAAAATCACAGGGAAATCAAGGAAGAAAGTATCCTCGTTAGTACAGGCATTCTAGTGGGAACGACCGTGGTAAGTGGAAGCCACCACGATCGTTCCATCCGCTACGGTCATCATGGTAACTAGACCCCCTAATAGTTGTTCCCTCGGCAACGAGTTCCTCCTCACTCACTCACCACAGTCGTTCTACCCAGAATAGTCATGCATCCTCCATAGCACGGTCATTCTACCCAGAATGGTGGTGTTGCCTGCATCCATTTCCTCCCATTTTCATTAATATCTACCCCATCTCATCACGATTGTTCCCGTATACCACGGTCATTCTTCACTTACCTACCACAGTCGTTCTACCCATAACAGTCGTGCTACCTCCCAAACCCTATTGCTTCCGAACACTAATTTTACCATACTACAACCACTTAACCTTATACCCCCTAGACTACTATATAAGGTTCAGTGGCGGCTAGGGGGCAGGCGTTAGCACTTAATCACCTCACCTCATTTACTTCCCTTAAGATGCCACCCACCGACTCCCACCTACCATTTTATTACCTACCACCCAAAAACCTAGTTTTTCTAAGGTTTTGTCTATTTCACTTAACATGCTTTGGGTCCTTGGAGTGAAGAGAGAAAGCTTGCTGCTACTGGAGAAATTCGACATGTACAAGACACAAACAAAGTCAACATGCCAATAAAACACCAACATAGCAAAATAGGAGAGACAACGTAACCAGGCCACATGCATAAATCAATAGGGAACAACATACTTCAAGATGTGTATAGTAGCAGTATGAAGCTCCACACACTAAGCTCTCCAAGAAGCATATATCGTAACAGAAGGATCCACATAGCAACAAAATCAATACCACATAACAGAAAAATAGCATGAAGATCCAATTATTTAGCAATAGAAACAAATTCTTCCTCTCTTTCTTAGTCTTTCTTGCATCTCATTTCTTCCCTCTATTCATCTTCCTCTATTCTCCCCCTCACACCAACCACTAAATGGATCAAGAGAGTGGTTGGGGTGGATGGTAGAGGTAATGTATATATAGGCAAAAATGCAGAGACTAACTAATAATGCGAGTCGATTAGATATGGATTGGGTCAAAATCAGATCATGCAGAAAAATGAATGGACCTTTGCATGACCCGGAAATGCACCTGGCCCTAAGGCCGACAAATCTAGGGGAGTAGGGGATGGAACCTTGCAATATGGATTAGATCAAAATCAGATACGATTAAGAATTTGATTAGCAAAAGGCATAGTGTGTATGTGCGGGGACAACACACATATCAAGGGAAGTAAAGTTTATGTTCATAGAGTTGGTATTGATAGTGGTGGGAAGCGGTAAGCAACAACGAAGGTCAATGGGACATCGAAGTTTGGAAGTGCAGTAGAGAAACCAGGATGAATATACCTTCACCGTGGAACATCAGAGATAGACTCGAGTACCAAGTAATTAGTGTCAGGCACTAATTGAACACAAGTATAAGAATCTTTGTAAGGGGAGCAAATCGTTTGTGGATGCTCCCACATTCTTCACTTGTTTAAATTTTCCAAGCAGCAATTAAGAAAAGGGTAAAAACAAAAGCCAAAACTTGCCATGTACAACTACTATTGTTAACAAAAATCCTCACGAATCTCAACAACTTGAAGAGACACTGTTCTAAAATTAATCTGATAAACATATTGGTCACTAGAAATTTATTGTTGGCCATATTTAAGCTTCAGCATTGTTTTAGCGCAAAGCAGTTGGCAGTCATTTTCTAACTTAGGTCGTTGTTGGTGATAAAGGGTTATCGCATGATAGTCGTAGAGGGTTGCTGCTTTCCGAATATGGTCGTTGTTGACTTCTTTTGGTCGATCGCCTGGCATCCAAGCAGGCGTCTTAGGTAGATGGAGAGAAAGCAGCAAGGTAGCGGCTTGGTGGAGAGGGTTTTGCAATAAGGAGAATTTTGCAGCTAGTATTTTATGGGAGTTGAGGGGTTTAAACGGAACCGGAAGGAAAGAGGGACAGAGGGGTATCAACAAGGGGTTCAGCAAGTTGGGCCATAGTGGTTGAAGATGCCTAGCAAGTTGCCAAGCCAAGAAACGGATGCAGTCACCTACAGGTGGAAGTTCTTTCTTTCCTCTTGGCTTAAACTAGGGTTGAATCATTGCTCTAATACTATATCAGAAGTAAAAAGAAGTCTAATTGAAATCTTGCATTAGAGAAACCTTGTTCCTAAATATGGAAGGGGAGAGCATACAGACTTGGATCCAAACCCTAATGGGCCAAAACACTTAGGCCCATTTACTAACTAGCTAATAAAACAATTAACTAGAATCTCTCAACACAAATCCTAGGATTAGGGTTGGATCATTGCTCTATTTCTATGTCAAAAGTAAAAAGAAGGATAATTGAAATCTTGCATTAGAGAAACCCCGTTCCTAAATATGGAAGGGGAGAGCATAAAGACTTGGATCCAAACCCTAATGGGCGAAAACACTAAGGCCCATTTACTAACTAGCTAATAAAACAATTAACTAGATATCTCTCAACACAAATCCTAGCTAACCACGCTCAAAAAAATTATAAAAACTATATGCAATGCAATATGAGTGTATGGCATGGCAAAAATGTAAAAAAAAAATCACAAAAAATGCAAGAAAATGAACTACATCATGCAATGGTGCAATATGCATAATGAAAAGAAAAATAGGTAAGGCAATCAATCAACAAGTACAACTGGCAAAATGTTGCAACAGGATCAAGGAAAAGCAAGATAGAGTGTACATTGTTCGCTGAGAGAAATATATCTTGAGACCTCCTCAAGGGGGATGCTATAATCACCATTGTGCTCTACCCTTAGAGGCGTGCATATGCAGAGGTGTATGCATCTCTTGCTTTCTCTCTCTTGATGTTTATGCATGTACGAGAGCCATGATCTACAAAACATTACGCAGTTGTGGGAATTATCACAGAGGCGTAAAGGCGGCAAAGATGGTGCAGGCAGTAACTCAACCTCCTTCAAAGACATTTTCCTGATAGCCTCTAAGGTTAACCTGATAAGTAAAACTATTAACTGATTAAATGTCTAATAATTTGGGGGGAAGACAAAATTTAGCTTCAATCATCAAGTATGCCCTTCAACGAGGCGTACTAGGCTAAAAAATTAGCAGACATCTATGATTAGCCCAGCTTGAGGTAGCCAATGTGGTACTAAACACAAGGCTTAGCAAAAGCTCAAAAACATAAATAGGAAGAAAAAAACACATAAATAACTAATATCATGAATTCATCCTAGATATCATGTTGCCCACACGTAGAAGTGATCTTATGTTGTTGTTGTGAGAGCAACTGTTGGATCTGACAAGGAAAGGGAGAAGGGATGTAAAGTGAAGGACTAGAGGGGTTGTGTTGCATCAAAAGCAAAAGCACTCATGGTTTCTGTACCGTCCCAAGATTTGAGACCTCGGATAAAATGATCTTAAAATGAATGATTGGACTACCCATATCACCAAGGTGCACCTCCTTTTCAGGGAGGTCATCACTAAAGAACTCTGTGGTTAAGGCCTAATTTGGTACGGTGTAGTAGGCAGCAGTTTTGTGAATTAGAATTCAAATCAAATGTAACCGCAGCTTTTGTCTTCCCTGGAACGTATGTGGTACGATGTTGTACATATTCCATGTTTTAATCTGCAACGGTTTGGTACGCGAGAGAAAATCGGGCATAACCTTACAAGCAACAGCATTATAGTGCTCAGAAAAGGTAACTGCGCCCGACTCCCCATAATTTCGGCGCAGTACCGATTCTGTGTTTTTGGGGTCGAAAGTGTAGTAGGGTGTAAATTAAATTCCAGCAAATGCACTCTATTACACCTAACCAAATAAAATATGTAACAGAAAGATGAACATTTAATTGTAATGAACTGTAGCCACATCCTACCAAACAGGCCCTAAGCGTGCTCAGCCTAGAGTAGTACTAGGATGGGTGACCAGTCGGGAAGTTTATCCTGACTTGCACATGAGTGAGAACAAAGCATGTAGTTAAGGCTATTGGTGGTATGTGGGGTCAATCATCATTCCTGAAACTCTACTAGAGCCTTAGGCAGTAGGCCCAGGCGTTATAAATGGTATCAAAGCCAATTCCCTCCAGTAGGTGGGGCCCACATGGGCATGTGGCATACCAGTCTTAAGTCATGAGGTCCAATCAAGGGCTATCTGCTGAGACGAGATGGAGTCGCCCTTGCGCTGGCAGCCGTGAATGGGAGTTGGGTGTCCATGGGCCATTCTGGGTCTGCACTGAAATGGGGAAGAGATTATGAGATTGTATATTGAGCTTTGACGAGGACGTCAAGAGTCAAAGTAGAGGAAATTGTAACGTCCCAGAATTTGAGGTCTCGGATAATATGATCTTAAAAGGAATGATTGGACTACCCATAACACCAAGGTGCACCTCCTTTTTATGGAGCCTATCACTAAAGAACCTTGTGGTCAAGCGTGCTCAGCCCAGAGTAGTATTAGGATGTGTGATCAGTCGGGAAGTTTATCCTGACTTGCACGTGAGTGAGGACAAAGCGTCCAATCAAGGCTAGTGGTGGCTTGTGGGGCCATCCATCATTCCTGAAACTCTACTAGAGCCTTGGACAGTGGACCCAAGCGTTAGAGTCTCGCTAGCACCTGATGTGACGCCGAAGATTAATGCTCCAAAGAGCTCACTTTTTTAAGGAAAGGTAAATAGAGGACATGGTCAGACTTAAAAGAGAAAAAAGTTAAACATTGGATAGAATATTTACACTTCAAATATATGTAGCATATTAATTGGTGGATTCATTGAGACAGGATCTATTCATTCACCTAGCAACCACAAGACTTAATTATTTATTCACGTAATGTTGCCTAATAGTATAGTCATTGATCCTACAAGTAGAAAACCTATTCTTCACCAACTCCACCTCAAATATGAAACACCCATATGGGTCGAGAAATTGGACAAGACTATTATGCATAATCGAGTAGGAGGATAAATGAACACAACCTCAAAAAGAAGAAGTATAATGCAAAGAACATTCATACAGATCATCCGGGAAGAAACAATGCAAAAGAAGATTTCCAAATTAAAAAGATGTTAGTAGCTTAGAAGAGCAAATCAAGGAGTCTATAAGTTCACAGCTCCATAACCAAGTGTGTAAATTCCCAGCCCCACAACCTACTAGTAGCAGTCAACCATCGTTTTTTTGCATTATTCTAGGTTTCAAGAATTTCATATCCACAGCATGTAGTCTATAGGCCTGTACGGGGGAAATATCCAAAACTTTCTGCAGTCATCTAAGCAACCAATTATTTGCAGATACAAGCTGAGTTCAGAACTATAGGTTGTTGATGGCTTGATGCAAGCAGAAAAACAGGTTGATAGGGTAATTAAATCAACTACGGTGATTTTAGAGGAGCTACCAGCACAACATAAAAGACAGCAGGCAATGACATCAAAAGAAATCACCTGAATTGAGAAGACATCTTCAACGGGCATGAGAAAAGGCTTGTCAAGGACTCTAACAGGGTCTGGTATGTACGAATCCACAGCATCCATTAGCTTCAAGATTGCCTTCTTTCCAATGTCTTCGTTTGTACCTTGTAGAGCACATAGAGCCGAACCCCGGACGATTGGAATCTCATCACCAGGGAACTTGTAGAATGTAAGCAAATCTGTTTTGCATATAAATTGTTTAGTGTCATGTGAGATTTAGATTATTTGAGAGCAAGGAGCTCTGTTACTCAGTGACAAACCTCGAAGCTCCATTTCTACAAGCTCAAGCAATTCTTCATCATCTACAGCATCAACCTTATTCAAGAAACAAACAAGTGACGGAACACCAACCTGAATGGCAAAGAACGTTAGTTTCATGAGAAACTGAGATTTTCTGATCAAGGAAGCACTGCGTTTACAACTCTCATAAGTCGAACAAAATAAAATCACAGCAGCCATATAACCATTCCTGTCAGATTACCTGACGAGCCAACAGGATGTGCTCTTTAGTTTGAGGCATAGGTCCATCAGGTGCGGAGACGACAAGAATTCCTCCATCCATTTGAGCAGCACCAGTAATCATATTCTGCAACTCAGTCACAATGGCATGTTAAACCTTACATAAACAAATTTATCAGTTAAAGAAATAGGTAACTTGAAAGTTAGAACACACCAACTACTGCAATCCATAAATGTATCTGTGTGCATCTGTAATTCGTAAGTCATAAGTGAACTTTGTTTCTAGCACAACACTGTATGAAATTTAAAAGGATATGAAGCCAAATGGCTCTCGTGGTACTTTTGGAGGTAAACCCGAGAACTATCAAACCAATTCCAAATATTTTTTTTAGGGCTAGATCATAGGCCACAATTTATAAGGTTGCTGGATTCCTATTATAAAACTTAGGTAAAATGAGCTAAATGGCATTTGAAAATAAACAATGGGCGAAATCACTAGCACGTTGTCTCACTCATGGTGTTTGTTTGAGTGACCGGTGTCATCAAGATGACACTACAACGCATTCCAATTATGCAGGTTATGATCACAAGGTTATTGCTTTTTCATGTCGTGGGGATAGTCACAACTGCTTAAGAGACTCCCAGTTGTATGGATTTGCAATGTGGATGGTCAAGACTTCAGCACATAGTGGTGAGTGCCAATTCCAGAGGATGGATGTGGTGTTACAGACGATACAAGACATGAAGGAAATGCATTTTTTCTTTTGTTTGATGGCACTCTAAGGATTCTTGTATTTAGGTTGTATTTAATTCGGTAAAACAATATGTTGGGTACTTCTCAAAAAGATTGGGATACGGTTAAGATTTGGTGCATAGGTTGGTTATTGATCATCACCGTCGTCATCATCTAAGCCTCAGTCCCAATTATGTTGGGGTCGGCTACAAGGATCCTTTGTTTCCATTCAGCTCTATCATGGCCTCATGGATCATATTCTGGTTAAGGTGTAAAGATTCAAAATTTCTCTTTATAAGCTCTTCCCACGTTAATTAAGGCCTTCCTCTTCTTCTATTAATTGTGCTTGACTTAAAAGCATTGCTTTGTATAGGCGCATTAGTCGGCCTACGTTGCACATGTCCATACCATCTGAGTCGGCCCTCGCGCAACTTGTCCTCAATGCTCGCCATCCCCATTTTATTCTTGATATATCATTTCTCAAGCGATTCTTTCTTGTCTTCCCACACATCCATCTCAGCATACGCATTTCAGTCATGTTCATCTTGTTGAGACCTTTTTTTTCACCGCCCAACATTCACTCCCATAGAGCATGGCTAGTCGTATACCTGTTCTATAAAACTTGTTTTTTATCTGAGAGAGATCTTCCGATCACATAATACTTCAGTTGCACTCCTCCATTCCAACCATCATGTAGTGATCCTATGACAAACGTCATTTTGGGCATCCCCATCTATTTGAATAATAGAACCAAAGTAACGATATTTATCACATTTTGGTATATCTACTCCGTCCAACTTGACTCCACCATTCACATTGCAAGACTGGCTGAAATTGCAAAGCATATACTCAGTTTTGCTCCTACTAATCATCAATCCATTTGATTCCAATGTCTTTTCTCCAAAGTTAACCTTTATCATTCAATCCATCTTTAGTTTCATCAATCAATACAATATCATCAACAAATAACACACACTAAGGAATCTCATCCAGAACATTCTTTATCAACTCATCCATAACAAGAACAAACAGATATGGGCCGCGTGTGGATCACTGGTGTACCCCAACTATGATAGGAAAAGTTGGTGTCCCTCCTCCATGAGTCTTCACACTTGCAGTAGAGCTATGATACGTGTCTTTAATCAAGTTGATGTACTGGATTGGCACACCCTTTTTCTTCAAAACCATCCACAACACTTCCCTGGGCACTCGATCATAACTCATAAGTCTTTTCCAAATCAATAAAAACCATCTGAAGATCTCTTTTGTTATCTCTATACCTCTCCATAAGCCTTCTTATTAGAAAAATAGCATTTGTTGATCTTCCAGGCATGAAACCGAATTGCTTGTTTGATATCTGCGATATAGATCTCTCCCAAAGCTTCATTGTGTGACTCATCAACTTGATACCTCTGTAGTTTGTGCAGCTCTAAACATCAGCTTTGTTCTTGTAGATGGGGACTATAGTACTATTTCTCCACTCATCAGGCATCTTATTGGTCTTCATGATCTTGTTAAAAAAATTGTTAACCACATAACTCCTTCATCCCCCATACTCTTCCATACATCAATGGGAATATCGTCTCGTCCATATGCCTTTCTCATTTTTATCTTTTCCAAAGCATTCTTGACCTCATATAGTGAAAATCGTTTGTAAATGATATCTCTTGTATTCATATCGCACGAGTCTCTAACATGATTTATAGTACCTCCACATTTAAGCTTATGGAAGTAATTTCTCCATTGGTTCTTGATATCATCGTCCTTCACCAACACTCTACCATATTCATTTTCTTAATGCATTTACTGATATGCTATTAAATTAGATTCAGAAATGCTATTAAATTAGATTCAGAAATCAAACACATCCACCGGTTAACAAGACAACTAACATGTCATTAAGCAACATATCATACATATGATATATTCTATATAAGATACTTGATAATATGCATATTCACAAATTTGGTATTCCGATTACATTCAGTGGAGCTGAAAATTATGCTGGAACTTTGGGTATTATATGGGAAATTCGGGTAAAAATAGTCAATGGCAAAAGTACGGTCAACAATTTGGAGGAAAAAAAGTCGGACAAATCAAAGAATATAGTAGAGAAAATTGGAGGATATATATATGTGTGTGTGTGTGTGTGTGAGTATTTACATATGTATGTATTAATGTGTGTGAGTTGCACATGTATATTTAAATATGTATTACACACATAAATATCCAGATGTTACACATATATACACACACTTATATTTGCACTCAAACTAAGACAGTTTTAAACCATACAAAGCAGGATAATTATGAAGAAAACCTGTGTAAAACAAGAAAAAACGTAAAACGTGATAACTTGTGAATAATACAGGAATAAAAGGTAACACTTATGAATTGGGAATTTGGGATTATTTAGTCTTTGGAAAAAACCTGTATTTCAAACAAGACCTTTTTCAAAATCCAGAGTTTATTGTGACAGTGATAATGGAAACAAAATAAATATAGTAAAATCATAAAAAATCATCACCATAGTGAGATGGCAAAATATTGTGCCTAGTCTATCCAAAGAACTGATACAGAATGAGCAAGCTTCTGTTTAATTTTTCATAGCAAAAAAATATATATTTTCCTCTCGTTGCAGTAGTGTTGCTACCAACTATTATTGGCTGGTAGAGTGACTGCCGCCGTCAGGCAGTTGTGCCATTGTCTACAACCACCTTCTGTCTCAATCATGCGTCATGATGTTCCACTCCCTTATTTATTCCCTTCGTTATTCGTGATGGCAGCGGTATGCTAACCTATGACAGAGGTGCATGCTAGCAGTGGAGTAAAGGTGCTGCAGTGAGGGTGGGTGATGTGTGCATTTCATATTGACTATTTCTACAACCTCACACACAAATTCAGTTCATTTTTTGCATTCCTTTAGCCTCTATTCATATTTATCTTGTCATATTTTAGTTATTTTTACTTATCGCATGATGTTGATTCCAGATACACGCTTAAAGTGCCAAATTGGAGATAGTTCAACTCAAATTCGACCCCAAATGGATTTCTCTCCGAATTGCAGCTGATTCAAAGTTTATTTTTGCAGAAACAGCATTGCACACGGCGTGTCTTAGTTAAGACACGACGTGTCCTTTCCCAGAATCTTCACAAGACGAAGAACACGTCGTGTGGTATTTGACACACGACATGTGAGTCTCCAACGGCACCAACGCCAAAATGTTGAAGAACGCAAACACGTCGCGTCCGAATTAGGACACAGCGTGTCCACAAGACCAGAAGGCCTTCTACAACTTGCTGCCAACGCACACGGCGTGTGTTAATTCAAACACGTCGTCTGCCTTTCACCTAAAATGACTACAAAAGGAAGTTACACGTCATGTCTTATTTAAGACACGCCGTGTACCTCACAGCAGCAGCAAGACTCAGCGGAACTGCACAACGGGACACGACGTTTTCTTCAACAGACACGCCGTGTCACTATCAGTTTCTACAGAAATGAGAGTAACCACTCCTCGTTTTTAAAGACCAATACAACCCAATGGGCGGTTATCTCTCGTCATTTTGAAAGTGTCTTTCGTACAAGAGAAGTTCCAGAGGTAAGGAGGGCGATTTTGAGGTAGGAGAAGGTGGTTTCTTAGCAAAGAACCTTCATTCTACTTCAGTTCTTCTCCGTTTCTTCCTCGAAGATGCAGCAGAGCTTACTCCTCTCATTTGAGCTTTCCGGGAGGGAAGATTGTCCAAGTTGGAGCAGTTCAAGGGTGGAATTTCGTCCTCTAGCCGGAGTTCTACTCCCCTTTAGCTACATCTTTGGTTCCTTTAAGCATGCAAAACTCTAAAATTTCTACATTGTGTTTGTACATCTACATTATGGACAAGTAGAACTCTTTTCTTGGGCATGGGAGAGTAACTCCCATGCCATTGTTCATGTGAACTCGAAATCTATGCTTATTGCTAGTTAATTTTGCTTTTCCATGGATGTCTACGATGTTTCTTGCTTGTATGTTTGGATGGCCACTTTTCATACATGTTTTTTGCTTACCTTGTGCTTCGGGAGAATGTATTAGGAAGTAAGGAGTAGAATCCATGGCAATATGCTCTTGACCACGGGAATGGCTTGAGAATATTTACGGTAAGGTTGTGTTCGATGCTAGGCATAGAAGTGGGAGCGTTATGTCAAGTTGAGAACCATCTCGTGACATTGGGAAATGCACGACGATGACAACCCCCCTGCATATTGACGGTAATCTTGATTTCATAGTCAATATGACATGATGGTATGGTAGTGAAATCTAATGTTCAAGTCTTTAATTGCTTATTCAACCCTTTAACCTTTAGCTTTCGCTTTTGCTAGCTTTCTAATTATATAAACAACTTGTTGTGCTTCGGGAGAATGTATTAGGAAGTAAGGAGTAGAATCCATGGCAATATGCTCTTGACCACGGGAATGGCTTGAGAATATTTACGGTAAGGTTGTGTTCGATGCTAGGCATAGAAGTGGGAGCGTTATGTCAAGTTGAGAACCATCTCGTAACATTGGGAAATGCACGACGATGACAACCCCCCTGCATATTGACGGTAATCTTGATTTCATAGTCAATATGACATGATGGTATGGTAGTGAAATCTAATGTTCAAGTCTTTAATTGCTTATTCAACCCTTTAACCTTTAGCTTTCGCTTTTGCTAGCTTTCTAATTATACAAACAACTTGAATTTCGTAACCCGACTTGGATTAATGAAAGTTAACGAATTTGTGCCTAACTATCCTAGCTCCTTGTGTTCGACACTCGACTACACTGACCCCGTACTCTTACGGAAATTAGTGAGTTAAGATCTCTTTAGTAAAACTCCCAACAGTGGGCTCTCCCAAACCCCCTGTTATCCACCCTGCACTACCTAATCTGATTTTTCTTTCCATCATCAGGTCTGCAGAAATAAGCATGTATTTTTGGTGCAGCAACTGGCAAACACAAGCGGTAAATGGGAAGGAGAGCGTAAGAAAGGTAAGAGGGAAGGAGCAGGAAGTGGAGAGTGAAAAGGAAAGAAAAGGTTATACGTAAGCACATTGCCAGTGGCAGCACCATAGATTGATGGCAGATTGATGTTGTCGACAATGAAGCGGTAGGCTCAGTTAAAGCAATGGTGGTAGAGGATGTCAACCTCTACTATTTTCCCTACCCTTCAATTCTCATTGATGCTCTCTCAAGGTTACTTTTTATTACAATACTTAAATCTTTTAATCAAATTATGTTACACACATCTCTTGGGTGAGTTTGCCACTAAAATGTCACTCCAACATATCTATCTAGAAACTTGTTCTCAGATGTCTTATGTCTATGTTACATATTAACATAGAACTGATAGTGGAACCAGAAAAAGAATAAAATGCATCCCAAAATAAGTGGAAACCAACAAGCAACAAGTTACAGTGGCATACACCTACAATTATCTTTCGATAACCATAGATTAGCAATTCGGCAATTCCTTTAACCAACACGTCAGCAGAAAGAAACTACATATTAGGTTACTTAAACTCCATTTTAACTTCTAGGATAGATAACATAAATGTAAAAATTATTTGCCTTTGTTCATAGACAGTGTGATGTAGGACGCATTAGATTTTATTCTACTTATTTTTTTGCTTTGTTTTAATATTTAGGGACCTAAGTGCAAATTATCTAGTTTGTGTGCTTAGTCGTAAATGTTTCATGTTTTTCTTTATTTTAGGTTTTATTTAATTTTGAATTTTATTAAATAGGATTTTATTTCCATTGCTTGTGGGTCAGTCATGGGGTGTCATAAAAGCCAGCCTTGGGGCCTACGTCCGGGCAGTTGAATACGAATTGAATTTTGAGAATTTGTCGTTTATCTTCTTCGTTCTTCTTCTTCAAGATGTGTTCCACATCATAGTGCCTTGCTGAACCTAAGCTGCGACAAAACAACAAATCGTACATAGTTTCTTTTGGGTTATTTGGGCATGTGGAAAAGCCAAATTACATATATTTTTCTGTTATATCCCTTCCCCTTCTTCCTATCTCCTCTAAATACCCCAATGCAACCACCGTTGCAGTCAGCGACTCTACTAGATGTGTTCCACATCATAGTGCCTTGCTGAACCTAAGCTGCGACAAAACAACAAATCGTACATGTTTCTTTTGGGTTATTTGGGCATGTGGAAAAGCCAAATTACATATATTTTTCTTCTATATCCCTTCCCCTTCTTCCTATCTCCTCTAAATACCCCAATGCAACCACCATTGCAGTCAGCGACTCTACTAGCTGTCAGCCCTGCCACCATGTTGGAAGCCCCTGCTTCTGGTTCTTTTTTCTCACTTATAGTAACAAAAGTCTCCGAATTTTACGAAAAAACGGCAATTTTTCACGATGTTATAGGCTCCCGAATATTCATCACGATTAATACGCCAATCGCCGATTTTTCACGACTTTTCACGATTAATCCCGCTTTTTCGCGATTTATACGGTTTTTTACGATTCTTCATGACTTTTCACGATTTTTCTCTTTTAAGTCGCTTGCTCTTTTTTTACCAAACCATGTACACAAAATTCCTAATACACACTAAACCTCAAAGCCCCCACTCCTCTCGACAGTTCATGTTATTTCTCAACTATTTTTTACTTCTTTTCCTACATTTTTACTCACTAAGATTGTATGTCTTGTAGCCGTAACAGTTACATGCATCATATACGTATGTACATACATACATTTATCTATATATATACACATGCATACATATATATATGTATATACTTATATTGCCGACTTATGATCGATTATTTCCGAATAGTTGACCGAACTTTGACCGAAATTTATCGATCTTTTCACGACTTTTCTCGATTTTTTCCGAATTCCGATTTTTTCCAGGCAGCCGAAAAGTTGCCGAATCCCGAACTTGTTACTATAGTCACTTCCCCCACCTCCCCCTTATCCCAATCACCAGCTCTGCATTGATGCTTGCAGCAGCAGATGGAAGGAGACATTGGGGAACCTAATGACTTAAATCAAACGTCACTAAATTATTTAACAGTGGGCGCAGATAAAATATCATTTGGATTTCAATACTAAAGTCTGCCTTACAATGAGATTTATAAAGCATATACATAAGTGTCTATGATTAACAAAGTGGTGGCCAATTTCAAAATAAACAATGCTTACCAAAATCTCAAACACATTTAAAAAAAGTATTTGCATCATGAAATGGCATACTTTCTCTTTTAGGGAACCAAGGAGAGAAGAAAGAGAGCAAGGAAGGTGACAGGGAAAGAGAAGAAAGAAACATCACAAGAGGGAAAGCAGGGAGGTGGTTCTGATGGCAGCCGCACCAGTGGCACTGGTGAAAGAGGAATCAAATAGAAAGAAAGAAGACAACCCAAGAACATTTCCTTTTTTTTCACAATCTCAAAAGATTCAGAGAAACATTCATTGCTTCGCATAGGGGCAAGACCACTGTGTTACTACTAATAGTGGAGTGAAAAACTAGACCAGCCCGGCAACATGTTTATGTGTGACTCGTCCTAATTTTTCCCTGCAAAAGCAATTACTATCAAAATATTTATTCAAGGAAGATAGTCATTGTCATATTCAGCATCCATTGCATAAGAAAATAAAATTATGCAGTGTGTAGGGCCCCCATTCTTCATGTTATATTAGCCTGTTTCATACTATTAAGAAAGAAACAATCTTCTGAAAACAACTCATGGCTTACTTTCACATAATCGGCATGTCCTGGGCAATCAACATGAGCATAGTGCCTTTTTGCTGTTTCATATTCCACATGGGCCTAAAGCAGAGTTGAAGATAATTTAGAAAGCACCACGAAACATGCTACTCTATACATATTATTTTAGGGGATATATAACTATCTCATAAAATGGTCTTGCAATGAGAATTCGATGTGACAAATTTCTATATATATTATATATGGACGAGAAAATAAGAATCCATACTGCAGATATGGTGATTCCTCTAGCCTTCTCCTCGGGGGCTTTATCAATTTCATCAAATGCAACAACCTTGGCTTTGCCTTCTTCAGCTAAGACCTGAAATTGGATGCAAAAACCTTTAGATACTAGCTGTCTGGATTATGGACCATATATTATCCACCATCAAGTAATGAGAAACTGTTATTAACAATAATAATGATAATGCCAAATAATATAATAATAGTAATAGTAATAGTAATCATAATATATGAACCATATAGTATCAACTCATAATATATGAACCATATTGTATCAACTATCAACTAACAAATAAGAGAAAGGCCATTTATAATAAAACTTTATTGCTGTTATACCTTGGTTATTGCTGCAGTAAGTGTTGTCTTCCCATGATCAACATGTCCAATGGTCCCAATATTGACATGAGGCTTTCTGCCAAGATGATGAACCGAGAAGACATAAATTTTTTTTGTAACAGCATGACAAATACAAAATAGCATATCATCATATTTTTCCTAAATTCAGTATAATGTTGCAATGCCCACCATATCAAATGGCAGTATGTGTCAACATTTAACACATGAATCAATGGCAGTCAAGATCAAAATAATAACAAGTAGGTCAGTCCAACAACATGAAAGAGTAACACACCTGAGGAAATGATGCAAAAAATAGTATTTCCTTCTTTCGACCGAAGCAAATGGACGAGGGAGTCACTTAAGCACAATAGTTTTCATGTTATTTGAATGAGTCATAGGGTCAACTGATCACCTCAAAATTATTTTGAACATAGAATCATGGTTGTATAGGGGACCAGGCGTTCCACATGGACTCACAGGCAGCCTATATATATATATATATATATAGACGTGCGGATCGAATGAGGGCATCATATCATCTTATATAAGGGAGAGGCTGCATTTAAGAGCGATCTTTATATATATATATATATATATATATATATATATATATATATATATATATATATATATATATATATATATATATATGTATTGCATATATAGTAAAAATAGTACATTCAAAAACCCGAATTTGTAGTACTTTTTTAGGAGATATTAGCCATTTTCCTTTATTGGGCTTTTGTAAAGCCGATTTGAGTTAATCACAAATTGATTACTCATAAATCAGAAATCAGAAATCAGAAATGTTAACTGTTTGTATTTCTATTCATGAGGCAGTACATTTATAAAACAAAACAGTAGATTAATAAAGTCAAATAGTAGACAAGTTAAAACAGTACATTAATACTAATCAGTAAATAATAAATAACAAAACAGTAGATAATAAACACAAATCAGTAGATAAGTAAATACTAATCTGTAGATAAATAAATACAAATCAGTAGATAAGTAAATACAAATCAGTAGATAAAAAACTCAAAACATTAGATAAGTGATTACAAAGCAGTACTTAGTAGCATAGGTTATATAAGTTTTAATTTGTAAGTTTGTTACTTGCAACAATAAGTTATTAGTTCTAAGCTGTAACTTGTGAGTTTGTAAATTTATAATAGTCTAAGTGTCTAACAAACTCGACAATTTTATTCATTTGCTTGTCAAGACGTGGAACACACTCCGACCTTTGAATATATAAATGTCTTATATAATCTAATGTCTTTATGTCTAAACATTGCGTTTGCGAATTTCAGAACCTAATTCATTTATTTTACCATTGAAATTGTCATCAAAATCCATGTCAAAACAGTTCAGCTTCTTTCACTTACACGTGGGAGGACCCCCCCCCTTCACATATCCAGTTCGAAATAAATTCATATCTACGTATATCTTGGTGTTTAGATCGTCATGGTAAAATCTTATGATTTAATTCGCTGGTGTCAAAATCATTAGGATCACAAATATATAAAATGTACAAAAATTCAGATTTCGAGACCATTTCTGAAGGCCCAGAATCAAAAATAAAATTGTTCCTAACATAAATAGAAAAAATGTACAAAAAAGCCTGATTCTGAAACCACTTCTGAAGGCTCAGAAACAAAAACTGTACAAAAAAATTGACCGGATTATTTTTGTACATTTTTGTTTCTGAGCCTTCAGAAATGGTATCAAAATTGAACATTTAATTCTAACTATCAAAATAATTTTGGGTGATCAGTGACTCTATGACTCATTTAAATAACATGAAAGATTAATGTGCTTAAGTGACTCCCTCGTCCATTTGCTTACCTGGAAAGAAGGTTGATTTTTTGTACATTTTTGTTTCTGAGCCTTCAGAAATGGTATAAAAATCGGACATTTAATTCTATGCTGTGTTATACAGGCGGGTGCCCAGGCGGCCCAAGCCCCGTCCCAATCTGGGCTCCCAGAAGTAATGCACATAACTAAGTTTTTAATTTTACTGATTTCTATCAACTGATTAGTATTTACTTATCTACTGATTTGTATTTACTTATCTACTGATTTGTATTTACTTACCTACTGATTTGTATCTACTTATCTACTGATTTGTATCTATTTATCTACTGATTTGTACCTAGTTGCTACTTTACTAAACTAACAAGCATTAAGTATTTAAATTTTAACTGCTATATACAAGCTCGTTAAGAGTAAAGTAGTATCTACTAAAGCAGTAGTATCATATGTTACAATCATGGAATAGGACTTCGACTTCGAGTCAACTTCGTTAGGTGTGGATGTGGAAGTTTGTGGAAACATCGAGGAAATTTTGAGGATTTCTACAACCAAACTTCGACGCATCTTTGACAAATTTCAAGCTCAAAATAGTGATTTCATGATGAAAATTGATAGATTTCATCAAATCTATCTTCATAAGTAAATATATGCTTATGTATAGCCATCCATACATGTTTACATATGTAAAAAAACACAATCATGTGCAAATGTACAAGACGCCGTCTTAGTGTCAACTTCGACAAGCATGGAAGTGGAAGTTTATGGAAAATATAAGGAAACTTTGAGGAAGTTTTGGACTAACACTTCAATGCAAAATAAGCTAAAAGATAGTGAGATGGTTTGGCAATTTGGCATAAAACATCAAATTTTTGGTAAACACACACTCCATCTATAATCTTGTATACGAAATGTTTAAAACTTAAATCTGTTCTATATGTGGTGTTTTGTATCTATAGAAATCCCAAATGGATCACATTCTAGAATTAAAAAAATGAGCTTATTTCCAAATACTTCAATTTGTAAATAGGGAAAAAAGTAAGAGAGGTGAAATGGTATTAGGTCTACACCAAATTTTGTAGAACTCGTGGAAATCTAGTAGAGGAACAAGCCTATCATTACTCTCTAGCTAGAAACCAAGGAAATGGTCATCTCAATGTCAAAAATGGTTTCCTACAAGTTTCTTATGCCTTCACTATGTGTGGAACAATAATAACTACAAAGATCATCGACAAGATGGGAGATTTTGAGCTAGCTGAGTCGATTTCATCACCAACTAGGCTGAAGTCATTGACACATGTCACCAAATAGGCAACCAATTGGGCATGGAAGTTAACGAGGTTTCGACATCGACAGGCGTAGACATATGTAACATCAAGGATATATCGCCAAATGTCGAGGATGTTTAGTACCATGGTTATAATCATCACATATTATATTCCCTTCTTTTCTTTTTTATTGATTTTTAGGCCTGAAATTATTTATTAATTTTCTATTGCATAAAAACTTATGCTTCTATTTGTAGTTTTTACCGAAACTAGTTCATAGTGATTGTTTAAGTCTAGTCTTACCTTTTAATTTGGTTGCATGGGAAATTTCTACATAGATCTAAAATATACATCCCCAAAATAGCTTTTTAAGCCACTACAAAATTCATGTGCTATAATTTCAAAATCATTATAGATCTACAAGTTTTGTTTGTAGATCATGTGATTTTTTGAGAGACCTGCACTTAGAACTTTGTTATCTTTGAAGTATCTCTTTGGATATCTATAGAAGAGTGTAGGAATAGAAGGAGGTGTAGATAGGCTAGAGATAGGGGAAACATACCTTAGAATCAAGAAAAATAGCCTCTAGAAGCAAGAGATTCAAAGCAAATCGCCAAAATACGCAAGATGTAGAAGCAACAGCCCTAGGAACAAGATTTCCCAAAATGCAAGACTTGTTTGTATGCCATTTCGAAAAATAACGGCCCAAAGTGGCTTTTTGCTGCAAAATTTTCATCTGTTTTGCAAAATTTCAGATCTAGGTGCTGCATTTTTGTGAAATTACGCCTCATTCCCTGCTTTTTGTGCATTTTGATGTTCGGTTGGAAACAAATCAGAAATTTCGATCGAATTTTCACAACTTCAATCAAATATTTGCTCCATAATTTTGATTACTCTTAAACTTTTTTAATTTCCAGTTAAAACCAAAACAATGGTGTTATTAGAAACTCTGGCAGCAGGCACTGAGAGTTAAGGGGGTGGGTACTCGATGGCAACAAGACCGATGCAGTTCTAACAATCATAAGATGATGTTAAAAGGAAACAAATCTAACAAAGACATATGTTGGGGCATCAGGTTAATCTTTATTATCTAACAATAAACATAGGGTTCTTATATAGGAGGGGCCGTTGCATGATCTACCGCAGGTACAAGGTAACTAAAGTAACATAGCATAAGAGGTCCATTTACTCTAACACGCCCCTCAAGCTGGAGAATACACAGCTCATAGTCCCAGCTTGCAAGTCATGTGTAGAAAAGAGAGTAGGAGGTAGGGGTTTTGTAAGAATGTCTACAGTTTTTTCTCCTTACTTTTTATGAGGAGAGATAACCTTCTTGGCTTTGGTAAGGTTTCAAACAAAATTTACAATCTACCTATATATGTTTTTCTGCGTTCATGCAAGACCTGATCGTTGGCAATATGCAGCTTGATTATTAAACTTTGAAATGGCTGCAGAAATAGTTGGAAACTCATATTCTTCAAGATAGGATGGTCGTCCAGGAAACATAGAGCCTGATGTATAACAACGACTGTTGGAATATCCTGCCAAATTGAATCTGCATATACAGTTACTTCCTTCATTGGAGGGCGTCAGTAGAACAAAGCTCATCCAGGAGCCCCTTTAAGGATCATAGGATCAAACGGATACTGACCCATTGAATCTATAGAAGCCCACTCAATAATTGGCTCACAACCAGAACTGCTTATGAGGTATCTGGACAAGTAATTGCGAGGTAGATGAGGTTCCTGACTAATTACCGATATTTCTCGGGGTCATGAGGTTTCTAAACCTCATTTTGATTCTTGGTCAGTCGAGACTAGTTCCATATTGCTCATATATGTTACTTTGATTATATATATATATATATATATATATATATATATATATATATATATATATATATATATATATATATATATATATATAGAGAGAGAGAGAGAGAGAGAGAGAGTCAGGCTAGAATACACTCGAGTGTACAGATCACGCTGTACACCCCAATGGTGTTTGTCTATCTAGACCATATTTTTTCAAAGTCTAATCCATTGATCTTCATGGTTACAATAATAATAGGTCACATACAAAATTTGAACTCATTTGGATGAGTGTAAGTTACTCATCCAAGGACAACAAAATCGACGTACAAAACTAATTTGAAATACATGATTATTGCCTCCTTTAGATGCATGACCTATAAGTGTTCAAATGAGCTAAAATTTATTATATAGTATGTTCTTATGATAATTAAGAAGATCAACGGTTTAGATTTTTCAAAAATTTATTGCATCTTAAAAAATGACTGAGGTGTACGGTGCCTCCGGTACACTCGAGTGTACACTAGCCTGACTCTATATATATATATATATATATATATATATATATATATATACATATATGTATATATATATATACATATATGTATATATATATATGGAGAGAGAGAGAGAGAGAGAGCCAAGCTAGAATACACTCGAGTGTATTCGGAGCAGAATACACTCAAGTAGTTTTTCACGATATAATATTTTTTTCAAAAATCTAATCCGTTGATCTTCTTAAACATCTTGTGAATAGCTCGTATGTAAAATTTGAGCACATTTGGACATTTATAGGACATGTTATAAAGACCGCAAATTAGTTTCGCGCGTCGATTTTGTTGCCCTTGGATGAGTGACTTACACTCATCCAAATGGGCTCAAAATTTGTATGGGCTTGTATGACGGTGAAGATCAATGGTTTACATTTTGCAAAAAATAGTCTTGATATGTGTATTCTAAAAAAAAAGGATTTTTTCACTGCCTTAGGCAGAGCCCGCATCCTTTTTCCAGCCATAGCCCGGATAACTGGCGGGTGATAAATCCAGCGTTCCACAGCGTGGTTCGAACCCAGCTCCCCCCGGAGGGGGACACCGTGCCTTACCAGCTGCGCTAACGCTGACCGGGTTTGATATGTGTATTCTAGCCTGACTCTATGTATGTATGTATGTATGTATGCATGCATGTGTGTGTGTGTGTGTGTTTGTCTATATATATATATATATATATGTGTGTGTGTGTGTGTGTGTGTGTGTGTGTACACACACACATACGCATACATACATACATACATATATATGTGTGTGTATGTGTGTGTGTGTGTGTGTGTGTGTGTACACACACATACACATACATACATACATACATATAAATATATATATATATACATATATATATGTGTGTGTGTATATGTATATGTGTATATATATTTGTGCGTGTGTATGTATATATATATATATGTATATGTGTGTGTGTGTGTGTGTGTGTGTATACATATATATATGACATATTTCCTGTGTAAGAGACTGATAATTGGCTTTGATATGAGGATTTCTACATCCAAGAAGTATTATAGTGTTTCGAAATCTTTGCTGTGAAAGTGTGACCGGAGAGGGTAAGATACACCCTAAGAATCGAATGACATGATGACAATGTCATTGACATGAACATCAAGGAAAATTTGATCCTTTGATGTCCTTATAGAATAGTAATACAGAAACTCAAAACTAACTAGCCCAGCATAGCTGATAGTTATGATATGGCGCATATCAAACAACCTATAGGTGTATGGTAGAGTATTCAAGGTAGAGTGCATTTTTAGGCCATTAATAGACTGCACTACAAAACCTATTGACTTACCTAGCTGATAGCCGAAGACTTGAGCATGATCCTGAGGTAAGTCATTGGATGGGCCTCTTTGCATCAAGCTTGAAGATCTCAGATGTATCATTGCAAGTTTTGTGTGTAACTAAGACAGTAATATATTATTAAAGCTACTCATCCGTTGAATAATAGACTTCGGGTTCGGGATCTACAATAAGCAAATTTAAACAAGTGTTGAAGAACTTTTACATGACCAAAACATGGGTGCTGAATCTTGTTACAATTCCCTTTACCACAATTTCATGAGCCATCTAGAAAACAGCAGCAATGGCTTGATGTAACTTAACAAAATAAACTTATAACCACGAATTATTCCCCAAGTAACCAGCGAGACAAAGAGAACAAAGTGAGCAACAACTCCAGTCAAGCTTGAAGAAATTCGCAGAAAATGCTACACAACGTGAATAATATAGTCTACTTTGAGAACTCTAGAAACATGCGCCTTCGATCGTTCTTCGCTTTTAAGCGCTTTATAGCGATCAGATCAGTGTTTAAATGGCTACTTGTCTAGTTTTTAGCTTTCTAAATGGCTCCTCTAAGTAAAGGTCGGGTACTTCCGGAGTTGAGTTAAGTGAGGCTTTTAACCCGATGAAAGTTATGGAGAAAAGAGACTGGCAGGGGGCTTACGTCCGAACGAAGGTCGCCATGGACCGCCTCCATTGAAACAACGAAGAATCCTCCAGATCCATCACATTTCCATTATGACGAAGTGATGGAACGCACACTGCGGAAGATGCTGTGGCCCCGCGGCAGCCTGCATAACTGAAACTGTGACGAGAAGTAAAGACGGGGATGCGGCGGGAAGATGAGTTCCGAAGAGCGGCGATAGCTGCCATTGCTGAATAGGGGGGCCGCTTTCTATTCCACCAGTATGATAGCCTCGGAAGGAGGGACAGCGGGCAAATGAGGGAGCAGTCAAGCGGCAACGCCCCGCGATAGAAAAGAAGATGGCGAGGCTTCCGCTGGAGGCTGGTCCCTAGTGGTGGTGGCGGCGCTTCCGGGGAGGTTTAGAGGAAATGAAATGAAGCAAAACCCAGAGCCGGAGCACAGCGAGTGAAAAACGGCTCTTCGGCCGCCTAGTTCATTGGCAGTGGTCAGCTAAAATGGAGAATGAGTTTGGCTTCAGTTGTAAGCCTACTTGGTCCCCACGCTTGCCCTCATTTTGGAAACTGATTTCCGAACTCAGTTATTTTTGGATAGCAGTCAAATGAACAAAATAAAACTAGAATAAACTTAGAAACAGAATATTGAATCTATGTGTTATCCATCTACGTGATATAATAAGGTCCAATTATGCAGTCCAACACATTTTTACAAAAACAATAACATTTTGTATATTATTTATGAACACATTTATACCATACTAAATTTACATTTAATTAGTAAATATTTACTTATTCAAACTCAAATTGGTTTACATGGTGTCCACCATTTGTGTTATCTATGTATACACATATGCATATGTGTTTATTTAGGTTGTGTTTGGTACGTAGTGACAAAATACATAGTGATGGTGACGGTGACAGTGATAGTGACAGTGATGGTAAAATTGTTAAAAATTGTTGTTTGCTAACACCTACATGGTGAAGGTGAAAGAAATGGAGAAATATTTAAAAAGTATTCTTTGTTACATAGTTATAGTGATGGGGAACTATTCTTATAGAAAATATCTCATATAAATATAAATTATATTTATTAAACACCCCATACATGAAAATTTCTTATGGCATGGATAACACAAATATTCTATCATCAAATTTTAGTATGGGTATGAAATATTTAATTTAAAGAAATATCAAGAAGACTCTTTCACATGCAAGTTATATTTTTTGACAATCACTTCAAAGAAATACTTCATTGAAAAATTATGAAAACAAAAATAGTTCTTGATGGGAAATGTCATCTTGGAGAAAATAGTGTGGCGGGAAAGTTTTTTTTGGAAGAGAAAAAGATTTGACAGAAAACTTTGTCAGGAGAAAAGATTTAGTGGGAAATTTTATCTTGGAGGGGAAATGGCGTGGCGTGAAATGTTGTCTTTGAGGGTAAAAGATAACTTAGGCTCTGATTGGTTTGTCGTAACTGGTCCAGAAAACTTATGAAGTGGAGTTCCGTAAGCAGTTTTTCATGATTGGTTTGAAGTACGTAAGCAGTTTTTCATGATTGGTTTGAAGTAAGTGATGGAACTTGAGTTCTGTGACTTCCGGTGAGTTACAGACTTACATACAAAATACAGTTCCTGAGTTCCTCTTAAAAAGAGCGAAAAACGAGTTCCGGGACAACTAACAATATTTTTTATTCAAAATATTTTTCATTCCTCATAAATGGCATATGTAAAATATTTTTGACTAGAAATGTTAGCGATGTCAATATGGTTTACTGCCAAAACCATATTATAATATGACAATATACTATAACCGCACTATGTAAAATAATTTACACTATAACCACCATTACTAATGTGGTGTATAAAGTAAAAAATATATATTCACTATAAAATAATCAAACTTCACCATGTAAAAAAAATATGATTAATCTAAAAAAAATCAATGTTTAAAAATTATGATGTGAAAAATGACAATTAACTATAATCTTGAGTACAAAATACACTAAAAATTAATATTATGTATTGTTAAACAATGATGAACTAGAACTTATATCTACAAACATGTAATATGTAGATATTAATATAATATTTTGTACATACAAAGTAAAATAAAATCATTGTGATGTGGTTTTAATTATAATATTTTTATTCAAATTATAATTATACAATATTAAAATAATTTTTAAAGGAACAACATTTGTATCATAACCACTTTATTATGATAAAAATTATTATAGTTATTCACGAATATGATTTTTTTTATGTATGCATCTTTACTTATTATATATCACATAGTAAAAAACTTCAAAAAATATATATATCACATAGTAAAAAATATTTTTATAAAAAATATTTGCATCGAAGTAGAAGACAAGCGGGCAACATGCTACATTACTACTAAAAATTAACAATATCTTTTTTAATTTTGATGTTAACACTTACGACAAACCAATCACATATAACTGAGTGGCACTTAAGTTCCAAAAATTGAACTTGAGTTCCCGGAAAATGAGTTCCGCGTAACTTATGACTTAGAGGAAAAAGGTGTGGCTGGAAACTTTTTCTTGGAGGGAAAAAGAATAACGGAAAATTGTCTTGCAATAAAAAAAATTAGTGGGAAACTTTATCTTGGAGGGAAAAAATTGTGATGGGACTACGTTGTCCGGGAGGAAAAAATGTGTATTGGAGGAAAAAAGTGTGGCGGGATATTTGGTCTTGGAGAGAAACGTTGTAGTGGGAAATTTTTCTGTTAGAATGGAGATTTTCAGCAATAAATAAATATTGTTAGTTGATAATCGGTACGTTAATAAATAAAAATAATAATAGAAAAAAAATTGTTCAAAAAATAAGATATATAAATAGTATTTAGAGCAAAATAATTTTTGATGGGAAGTCAACATTTATTGCCTGGAAAAAAATCTTGGAGGAAAACATGTGGCATAGGGAGGGAAGGAAAAAGATAGTAGAATTTTTCTTTACACATGTCCATATATTAATGGAGGATTAAAAAGAACTTTTTTCCCCATCATTCACCATGCTTTTCCATGGGGACAAAAAATGTCAAAATTCACCATGGATTCACCACGGAAAAATTCCCTATCACTATCACCATGCGTACCAAACAATATTTTTGTTTCACCATCATTCTCTATTACTATGATTCACCACGTACGAAACACAACCTTAAAGATGTATATACAAGCACACCATGCATAAGTGCATATTTATACAAATTAATTTACATATTCACCCCTTGTCTATCTGTTTAGTTCAATTTGCATATGTATTAAAATATATTACATATATGTAATATTTTTCCACTCACTTGTGCACCAACACATGTGCACACATATATTTTTATATGTGTATGTACATATTCATAGAAATGTTGATATGTATGCTTAAAAATTTTAATAATATGATGAGTGTATTGGGGCATCATGTACTTGATTTAATAAATAATAAAAGGTAATTATGTCTATTATGTTTATCTCGGTCATGAGATGATGATACAAATATGGTAGATGTCTACAGAATGATGTTACTTGATGACATATGTCTTCATTTGAGGACCTGAACAATGAGATTATGTGTATGAAAAGAGTATATATATTTTTGTTATGTCCCTAGTTGGATATTATTGTGGAAGTAAAATACACAATAATAATACACACTACTACATTTTTTGGCCAGTAACATCGCTGCCCATAGTGTCGTTTTTACTATAATAACCGACCTAATAGACTACTGCATCGGTTTTATCATAAAAACCGACGTCATAGGTTTCCCGCCGCGAAAATTCGCGCGATTTTAGCTTCGCGCCTTGATCTATTCGGTCATTTTTTTTAATAACCGATGTTATAGGGTCAACAAAAAATGCGGGCACCGCTTTGGAACTCTAGAGTCGGTTTTTATATATAACCGACCTTACAGATGCTGACCTATAGCGTCGGTTCTATTGCAAAACTGACCCTAAAAGTATATTAAAAAAATGATGCCCGGGCTTAACCTATAGCGTCAGTTTTTTAAGATAACCCACGCTATAAGTCAGGTCTATAGCGTCGGTTATCTTAAAAACTGATGCTATAGGTTAAGCCTGGGCAGCGTTTTTTTTAATAGACTTTTAGGGTCAGTTTTTACCCAAAAGCGACGTTATAGGTCTTCTATTATTGCACATAGCAGCTCGATAGTCCGGTTTAGGTTGCCATTTGCTGTTGCTTCTTCCCCGTTTCCACTCCCGCGCCCGAAGAAAAGCAACCCCGCCTCTACAAAGGTGACCTCTCGCAACCATCTCCTTGTCTGAAAAGAGGTAAACTAGTGTTGTTTTCTTTGGACGACGACGCCCAAGCTTCTTACCACCATCTCCGGCAACGACGACGCTCGTTACCACCATCTCTGACGTCGTTTCCTTGGACGACGATGTTGCATCTCTCTCCTGTGCTTTCTTCCTTGAAAGGCGACGACGCCTTAGGCGTTGCAAAGGTCGTGCACATCTTTCTCCAGCTCTTTTCCCGCACAAGCTCCCTCACCGACCGGTTCTTCTCAAGGTATTTCTCTCTGCCGCCTCATCACTCCTCCATTTACGTTTACTTTCAAGCAACTAACTGTGTTAGGAGCAGTAACAAATTGAAAATTGACAAATTTTGATGATTCTGCAACTCAGCCAACACGGCTGTGTTGGCTGAGTTGCAGAATCATCAGAATTCATCAATTTTGAATTTGTTACTGCTCCTATAAATTGATATATACTGACCCCTAATTAATACATTATAACAGAATTGAATCGTGCATTTGTGTTGTTGCAGGTGCTATTGACTTCTTCAGCTTACAAGTGAGGTATAATATTCTCACTCTCTCAATGTGCTATTTTATTTGACTAGTAAATCAACCAATAATAAAAATATATATTCATTCATATCTAAATTTTGTTATCAATCACATATGTAATCATTATATATACATTTTAGAAATATGAGAGTAGATATTGTGTATTCTCAGATTGACAATTTAGGGTTTATATATGAGATCATCGATGCATGATGTTTAACTTAATATATAAATATGACAATAATACATTTATGCATGTATCAACTTAGAAACCCATTCAAAATTTACTCATTGGATAGTCTCCGGTTTGGGACTGTTTTTGGATATTTAATCTCACTTAGGATGTAAATGTATAATGTATGTTTAGTTTTGAAGAAAATTTTAGTAGTATTTCCTCATTTGTTCTCTGGGTACATATGTGAGTGGTTATTTATCATTTACATCGGTGTACTTGGAGAACTTAGGGGAAATGCTGCTAAAATTTTCTTCAAAACTAAACATACATTATACAGTTACTAGTGAGATTAAATATTCAAAAATGGGATAGGTGGTACACTTTAGTATAAAAGTAATTAACTTCCTATCAATAAAAACTTACAGCTTATAGTATCAATATTAAATGCTTAGTTTTATAATTAATTTTTAATGTGATATAGAAAATGGATCGAAGTTGGATGTCTATCAAGAACTGTTGTAGTCCAGAGTTTCCCAAAGGTCTTGATGAATTTATCAGATTTGCCGAGGAACATAGGAAACTACCTACAGATAGGTTCTATTGTCCATGTAGACATTGTGGTAATAATTTAAAAGTTGATATTGCTGAGGAAATTAAGAATCATGTCATATGCAATGGGATCATACAAGGTTATAATGAATGGTATTGGCATGGAGAGAAAATTAATAATGGATCAGAAAATGTCGATACTAATAGTTGTGGCATAGAAGATATAGATAATTACGATAATTTCAATGATGAACTGATTCAGGATGATATGGTTGATGAGATGCTACGTAGTTGTCGGGACAATGTCGATCCACCTTCTTTATTTACAAACATTGTCCATGATGCTGAAAAACCTTTATATAAGGGTTGTACTAAGTTCACGAGGTTGAGTGCTGTGATGATATTATATATTCTTAAAGCTCAAAACCGGTGGAGCGATAAGAGTTTCACTTCATTGTTGTCTTTGTTAAAGGAAATTCTTCCTGAAGGCAACGAGCTTCCAATTTCAACATATCAAGCAAAGGAAATAATGTGCCCAATGGGAATGGAGGCTAAGAAGATTCATGCATGTCCAAATGATTGTGTGTTATTTCAGAAGGACTATAGTAATTTAATAAATTGTCCAAAATGTGATGCGTCAAGGTATAAGACCACAAATTCAGCTAAGGCTAAAAATGGCTCTCCTGTCAAGGTGATGTCGTATCTACCAATAATACCACGATTTCAATGCTTATTTGCTAATACAGAAGATGCGCAAAATTTGTCTTGGCATGGGGAGTTAAAGGCCAATGATGATGGCATCCTACGACATGCATCTAATTCACCACAATGGAAGAAAATTGATTTATTATACCTTCAATTTGGTAAAGAACCAAGAAACTAAGACTTGGACTCTGTACAGATGGAATGAATCCCTATGGTACATTAAGAAGCCAACATAGCATGTGGCATGTTATGATTGTTATATACAATCTTCCTCCTTGGTTGTGTATGAAAAATAAGTATGTCATGTTGTCAATATTGATATCAGGGCCCAAGCAACCTGGAAATGATATTGATGTTTACCTTCAACCTCTAATAGATGACCTAATGAAACTATGGGAAGAAGGTATTATGACATATGATGCTTCACGTAAAGAGACCTTCAGTTTGCGTGCTATGTTGTTTTGCACGATTAATGACTTTCTAGCTTATGGAATTTTGTCTGGATATAGCATAAAAGGTTACAAAGCATGTCCTGTTTGTGAGGAAAATATTGATTCAATCAGACTGAAACATGGTGGTAAAAGCGTATATCTTGTTTGTTTTATTTAACGTCTAGTAAGTATTATTATTCAATATAATTTTAATAATGAACAAATGTATTTATTTTAATGTTTGTTTTATTTTTACTCAGATCTAGACATTGGGAATTAGTGGTGATTGTCCCAAATTGATGACTCTTTATTATCTTGACCCAATGGAAAAAACAACAATTGTCACAAACTGAAATTGTCAGCTATGGCGTAAGCATAAATATAGTCAATGCTTCAACATGATATTTCTATTTAGAATTTCTATTTTACCAACTATCGTTTAATTGATAGGGGTATAAAAGCTTTTTGTGAAGGCGGAGGACAAATACCCACAAAATTAAAGACATTGACTTTGAAAAATGTCAAGGTAGCTACTTTGACAACTGCTTAGTCTTATATGTATTAATTTTCAACTCTTATATGTCAACTCTTATAGTCTTCTATTTATAGTAGTTACTAACATTAAGTATAATTCGTTATTTGTAGTGTCCTATACAAAATAATGACTGGGCTTGTGGTTACTATGTAATGAAATATATGCAATCTATTGTCAAACAAGCATCGAATGACATTCAGACTATAGATCAGGTAATAAAGAATAACATTATAAATTTACAAGTGAGTTGTAGTCATTTTATAAAATATTAGCATGTGTATTTTCTGTTACAGATCTTTACAACTCAGCCTTACACACGTGAGGACTTAAATGGATTCCGAGAAGAGTGGTCAGATGCTCTTCTAAATGAAGTCAATATAGCATTGGAATAAATATGGCAGTTACGTTCCATTTATGTATGTGGTTTTAGTACTCTTTCATATTTACTTTTGTATCTGACATTTAATATCATCTCAAACTTGCAATCTATCATTTTGTAAATTATGATGTGACTATGTGTACTCAACTCAATATATGAATCATTTTTGTTATGAATGTGTGGTTTGGAATGGTGACGGTTGAGCATCAATGCTCCCCTCTCGCATATCTTATTCTTGTTCTTCTGTTTTGTTCTGTTCAGTTTCAGCAGAAATTTTAAAAAACAAATTGGATCCTACAACGTCGGTTTTCTTAAAAAACCGACCTTATAGGTGTCTTGGTCGTTCCGCGTAGAACGACTGTGATGCATAAAACGGTCGTGTTGGGATGAGATAGAACGATCGTGTCGCGTAGCATGGCCATGTTGAGATATGGTAGAACGGTCGTGTCGTGTAGCACGGCCGTGCTAATATAAACCAACACGACCGTGCTAGGCGGCACGGTCATTCTTCCTCATCCCAACACGGCTGTTTTATGCAGCACGACCGTTCTACGCAGAACGGCCAAGACACATATAAGGTCGGTTTTTTAAGAAAATCGACGCTATAGGTCCTTAGAAATAATCTTTAGAGTCAGCTATTTATTAAAAAACTTACGTTAGAGGGTTCAGGTACAGTTTCATTTCTCATTTGGGCTTAGTTTTTGAGAGCCTATAGGGTCGGTTTTTACTATACAAGGTCGGTTTTTTTGGATTAAAAAAACCGACGCTATAGAGCAATTTCTATAGCGACAACCACTTAGGCGTCGGCTGAAAAGTGACGTTATAGGCTTAAAAAAACTGATGCTATAGACCATTTCTGTACTAGTGACATAAGACTAGAATGTGTGACTGGTTGATGAAAAAATCTCATTAGTCATGATATATGATATTTAGCCAAACACATAAGTACTTATTAGGGAGCAATGTACCCAACGGACCCACTTTGAGAGTGATACATGGAAACCATTGAATGGTAGTCAAAATTAGCTCAAAGAGATACTGGTGATTGTGATTCTTAGATATGAAGTCACTACACTCATTACATGTTGTTTGACAGACTTCGACACCATCCAACGTGGCCTTGAATAAGGGTTGCTATAAAGGTAGTTCTCGGGTACATTGTAATATATGGGGAACGACTGTGAGTGACGTAGATGAGATTTGTCCCTCCTAGGAGAGTTGATATTCTGGCCACTTGATAAGCGAGACTGGGAAACGTATGGCCTCACATGCATCTCATACAATTTGTTCTAATTCAAGGAACATGGATTGAATGTTAAGAGGATGATGATTACACGTCTCGTGTTCAATCTAGATATTAGTGACAAAGGAACTATACGATCACGATAACACTAATCACATATGTATGTTGAAGTTGTTCTCCAACTTTCCAATTACTCAAGTAACAATGTTCATTGTTTGTGATGTCATAATCTAGTTATGGACAGTCACTAATAACATAACATGGGCACTATACGACCATACACATAAGATGCATTTGGATAGGAGTTTACACGTGGATAAGGTTTAAATTGGTTACTAAAAGTGTTTAGGTAATCAACTTAAACAATATTGGTTGTTAGTTGGCTGACTAGAGTGTTCAGTCGAGCAAAGTCGACTGATTGGTATGTCACTCAATCAATTGGAGTGTCTAGTCAATCGACTGGAGTGACCATTCAACTGACTGGACGATCAGCTTAACTAAGTCAAACTATTGATGGTGACGTAATGATGTGCATTAATCATCGTATTAAAAGAAGCATGTTTGCTAATAGTTAGGCAAGCCAATCGATCGACTAGATGCTCTAGTCGACCAACTGGAATGCGGTCTATTTGACTGAATGGTGATCTGCAATAGTCATCAAATCATGAGATTTGGCCCTTCATATCCCTGGGGTCAGGGAAACACTAGCCCATCCACTCCTATATAAAAGGGGGTGGCCAAGGCTCTCAACACTCTTGTATGGCAAGACTCTTCATCTCACAGTTGTGATGTGAGGGTCGTAAGTATCTTACATGTAAAAGAGAGAGATAGTCAAGGGGAGAAAAGTTGACGTTAGCATGTTGATAACACAAAGTGGCAACTCTTTCCCGTCGGTTCTAGAATCACGACGGGGAGTTCCCAGTGGTCTACACAGACTACATAGAGGTGTGGAGGTTGTCGCCGCTATGCTAGGAGGACGTGTCAACCACCGTCTGTGGGTAATACACCATGTTTCTATCGCTATTTGTTGTCATGGTGTTGCTTAAGAAAGAAGCACAACTCTATAAGAATTATCGTTAGACTTGCTCAGGACCAAGTATATGCCTTGCACCCTCCTTCCGTTTCATAGTTATTGGCAAACCGCTGGTTATGGGGAATATAGCAATTTTTTTTTGTTTTCACTGCCATCTCTGACACTATATTTCCCTGTAGTGGTAATAGAGTCACGTCAATTTACTATGTTTTGGGATTTAATCGATACAGCCAGTTTTGGTTTTATAATTTATTTTGTTGTATGAAATGTGAATATTTAAATGATTAATGTGCATGTCGAAATAAAACCACATACTATAGGGAATGTCTCGTAGATCATATATATGTGTGTGTAATATATATATATATATATATATATATATATATATATATATATATATATATATATATATATATATATATATATATATACAATCTACACACGTCGCCTTAAAACATTTTCGTAGTGGATGTATGCATGGTTATGGCCAAAACCCTAATATTATCTGTGTAGTTGTTTATTTCTTGATTTTTTTAATTTGGTTTGCATATCTAGCCTTCCTCCTTTTTCTCCATATGTTATTAATGATTAACCCCCTCTCCTCCCCTCAAATATAACTCAAGGTATTCACCTTTACAAAATTGTAAAATGTAGAATGGGATAGAATTAGTTTTCTTTTATGGTAAGAAGAAGGTGTTCTAACTAGGCAAGTTGACCAACTGGGAGTCGAGTCGATCAACTGGAGGACGAGAGGAGACAGTCGAACAGAGGAGCCAACCTAATGACTGTAGGCTCAACTGATCGAGTGAAGGAGCTGAGAGCCAATCAACCAACCGACGGAGAACCATCCGACTGACAGGAGATCAACCCATCGACTTGAGGGTCCAGTCTATCGACTGACAGGAGACCAACGGTTGATTCAAGGGTTCAATTGATCAACCAGTCTGTTCTAAAAATAGAATTTTTCTAGTGTAGGTTGCAACATGGGATGTATGACCTTAGTTTGATAGCAATTCTTTGTAGCTCCACATATTGAATTAGTGTATCCGTAATCATCACTCCTATTTTATGATTGCATTCCTTATTTGTATATATAGTATATATATGATACATATTATAAGTATGTGGTGGTTAGATATGTATATGTATTTATATATAAATTATCTCAATAAATATTGACTCTTAGATGATCCATAAGCAATACACATGAAAAGTGTGACTGAATAAGTGTGACCACTTGAAAACGTGATGCATTGTCTATCTCATGGAAGTGTAATGGTAGTTATTTGGGTCTACCAAAGAAGGGTGCATTTCTATCGTGTTGGCTTTTGGTTCAGGCTTAACTATGTGACCTTAATAGGATTAACACCTAGAAGCATATAAATAGACTACGACTGCGAGTTGTGCATATCAATAATCTAATAATTGTATATAGGACTTGACCAAACATCTCACGACAAGAGCTGACGACAGCCATACAGACACCTATATGAAAGGCACATCTCAGGGAGTACTGATTTTCTTATTCATACACTACGAAAAATATGGTCTTTAACTACAAAAAAAATTGTAGCAAAAACCCCAAAATTTGTAGCTAAAAGCTTTGGCTACATTTATCCTTACATTTATAATATATAGCTAATACCCGTGTAGCTAATTGTTTAGGCTACATTTTTTAAAGTTGTAGTTAGTTATTCCTCTCGCTACAAATTCATATGTAACCCTAATTGTAGGTAAAAATGTCCTTACACATAAACATGTAGTTTCAATTGTAGCCAAATGTATGACTACAATTCAATTTGTACCTATGATATGTAGGGAGAGATGGCATTGGTTACAATTTGTACTTGTAGTTCATGTATAGCAAAAATTAGCACTTGCTACATATGTAATTATAGCTAGTGTGTAGTGAAAGACACCATGTACTATACATACATATGTAGTGAGAGACATCATGTATCAAGTCAGTCGCTTGCCAATATAGAGTGGTTTTCAATAAGAAAACAGATGAATGTTATTCAAGATCGAGTTGTGCTTACAATGTCACCAATGATACTTTTATTTATATTTGAAAAATGAGTACACATGGGGAGGACATTAACCTGGCCCCTGTTTTACAATATGTATGGAAAAAAGACACATGTATACAATATCTTCTTCTGACTACATCTATCCACTACAGACTACAAAGCACAATATAAAGAGGGCTCATCTCCCTTAGTTCGTCCACATAATTCCTTCCTCTGCTACCTCTGCCCCTGGGCAGTGAGACAGTAGAAGCAACCACGGACTGAAAGTCCTTGGTGTGCCTTGACAAGAAGTCCACAGCATTTGAGGACCGCAGACCGGAGAAGCTCTGCAACCTTAATGGCTGAGCACCTACAATGACCATCATCTTGGGAACACTCCTAGCTCTCCTGGACTCGCGCAGTTTGTCGCGACTATCGCTAGTCACTGCCGCTGGGAGAATAGCAGATTGTACCAGTGACCTCACCATGGTTGTAGATTGTAGTGATTTTAGTTGAGCAACATAACCTGCAGAAAACAGATGTTGTGTAGATTCAGTGGATGAAAATCCGATTCAAATTGAAAGCGTGATCTTGAAAAATAGAGAACAAATCAGTGAAAGTAATTGACAAAACAAAAATGCCCCACATACATGCCAGGATGAATCAACGGCCTTAGAAAGGCCAGTAACGAGTGAAGAGCAACACATAGATGGCTAACTATGAATTTGAAGATAGCATGGCTTACTAGACAGATCCTAGAGCATATAACAAATAAAAAATGATACAAGAACTAGAGGTTATTATCAATGTCATCATTATAAATGAAAGCAGTTGTCTTTGTAATAATTGTTCAGATTGATATAGGCCACAGGTGAAATTGCTCGTGTTTGTAGAACATTAACAACAATATAGGATAATATGTGCGAGAAGCACATATACAATAATCCAGTCTAGTTTATAAAAGTATGTAACTCCTCATCATTATGTAAAATTCAACTGCAATCTTGGAAAATATTTCGGATGTTTCTGTGTACAGATAATCACTCACATGAGGCCTGAACTAATGAGTGTTCTACTATCGCGATCGAATGCAGTTTAATTGTTTTCTAGTAGATCAACAAAAGGTTAAAGATATAGCCTTGAAAGACGCAGAGCAAGAAATTCTAGTGGAGTACAGACTAAAGACTAACATAAATTACAGTAACACTTCCACAAAGAATTTTGGAAGTCATATGAATGAAGCAAAAGATTTTTTGGCAGCTGCGATATCTTCAATTGACATATCAAAGCCTAATAGATCTCATCATCTGGAATCTCTGGTGATATCTTCAATTGACATATCTATATATCATTTGGAACTTACTTTCTGGAATCCAAATGCAAAAAAATCTAACTAAAAGAAGACCAACACGAGCAAGAGGGATAAGCATTCAGTACGCCAACGAGCTTGCATATGTTTCAAGCACATTTGTAAAGAGAAAAACACCCTAATACCCTATACTACATATTAGGCGCCCATAAAAACATGCGAAGCTTTTTCTTTCTGTGCTTTATATTGCTTGAAACATTAGACCAAGAATGAAAAAAGTAAACGTTTTACTATTGACCAAAAAAAATTGACAATTATGCATAGAACCAATTCAGTAAAGCAATCTGTCACGACTGAAGACGTTATGTAACAAAGGAGGTGTGATGTATTTAGATTACCTGGAGTTCACCTCTAGCAAGTGCAAGTTTTAGTATGTTGGCAGCATCAATTGCACCGTCTGCTGCCCCAGCTCCTATAAAAGTATGAACCTCATCAATAAAGAGTATAATCTCATCACTCTGTTTGATTTTTTCCATTAATTTCTTCAACCTTTCTTCAAATTCTCCACGATACTTTGTACCAGCAACTAAAAGACCCATATCAAGTGTGATCACCTAGCATCAAAGAAGTAACAAATAAACATGTCATTACGGAATTAAGAGCTTATATATGTCTGACTCCAAAAGTATGTCAGCAATTCAACAAAAAAAATAAACAGTTAATATCTGGTGGCAAGACCTTTTTCCCTTCTATTGTTTCAGGAACATCTCCAGTTGCTATACGCTGAGCAAGCCCTTCAACAATTGCAGTCTTACCAACACCAGGCTCTCCAATAAGGCAAGGGTTGTTCTTTATTCTCCTGCCAAGAATTTGAGTTACACGCTCTATTTGCTCCTGCCTTCCAACAACAGGATCTAGCTTGCCCTGAATTTAAGATATATGTGAGAAAACATTCATTTATTAACACCATTTATATAGAAAGTGATAATCAAGTGTGACGCCAGTAAATTTTAGGCTTACGTCTTCTGCCAGTTTTGTAAGAGTTGTTCCATACTCCTCCAGCGTAGGCATCTTGTTCCCACTGCTTTCACCACCAACTCCAGCCCCGACAGCCTCAGTACTTTCACCAACCATCCGGATAACCCAAGTGGAAAAATCAAAGATGTATCAAACCTAAAACCCACTATAATTAAAACCTATAGGCTGCGCAGAACAAATTTGAAGCTTTCTTGTGTAAGAATGTTACTTGGAAACCTAAAACCCACTATAGTTAAAATTATAGGCTGCCCGGAATAAAGTTGAAGCTTACTTGTGTACGAATGTTACTTGGATCCGCACCAAGACTCTCGAGAACTCGTGCAGCTACACCCTCACCCTCACGGAGAAGCCCAAGAAGCAAGTGTTCTGATCCAATGTAATTATGACCTGGAAGTGGACAAGTTCCATACCTTAAAAACGCAAGCTTACATGTAGAAGATGATGACATAATATAAAAAGAAATGGCTTCAACTTGATAAGTAATTGCAGAGCAAAGTTTTAGAAATATTCAGTTTAAGATGGACGTTTTGCAACCTAAGCCTTTTAAGGGTTGGTTGGGTTTGGAAACCTAAGGGAGGTTTTGACCTGTTCTCAAAACCGGATAAGTTCTTGCAAGGTAAATGACATCATATGACCATGCATTGAAAATGCGAAAGGCAGACAAAATTAATTTATCACTGTTAATTGTACTTTCTGAGTCTTGAGCGTGCAGCATTTACACATTTACTACCACTCAAGGATCCTATTCAGAATCAAAAAACATTCACAACCATTAGTTATTGTATCTCGTCATGATATGCTTGTTGACGCACGAGTGCCAAATCTAGGCAAACTAATATGTCTACCATCTTTGCTATATTTGTAATATAGCACAAGAAAGATTGAAGAACATTGCTTTCACTTGAAATGTCAATATACAGTTAAAACTTATGTGTATGCCACAATAAAGCAAGGAATAGATTGACACCAGGTGGATTACACTTCCAAACATTCAGAACTGAAGAATAGTTCCAAAGAAAAGCACATGCAAAAATGACATTCATGAACAACAATGTAACAGACAGACAACACACATCAATAGAAAGACAATATGGAGAAAAGAAGATTCGCCAACAGTTTACAGAGAACTATTATAACAAAAACCCTGCTGACATTTTTGGTTCGATAGATTTTGAAAACAAGTTACAAAGGATAAGTAACGAGTTCTATTTTTGCAATATTCAACTAGTTCAGAGAGTAGTTCCGCATGTTCACTGTCGTTATTTACCAAGGCATTAGCAAATGTAGGGTCTTGAACATCACAAAAAAAGACTGCACTCAAGCAATTAAATTATAGGAGAAGCTACAATGCTGCAATATTTGAGCTCCTAACAAGCCTCAACTTATTTAAAGCTGGTCACTTATGTAAAGTCCCTCACTACTCTCTTAGGAGAAGGAATTCTAATAATACAGATCAAAATTTGATCTGATAATACACTTAAATGGAAAATAGTGAGAACATAAACGGATCGTCATTTTCTGATATGGTCATACCATGTAGTGGATAAATAATTCATGAAAATCATCTAATATTGTGAAAATAGTCACAAACGGCAATGATACTGTGGCAAGAAAAGACTATCACTATTCCAAATGGTAAATACGACACTTCAAACTCAAGCAGCTACTTACAAACAAGGCTTATTCATTAACTTAATTGGTGGTGGTGGTGGTGGTGATGGTGGTGGTGTGTGTGTGTGTCTAACATTGTGAAAATAGTCACATAAACAAGTGATTGCAGTAAGGATAGATAGTTACCGAGTCGGCGAGCCTCTTCTAGGGAGAGCTCCAGGACACGCTTGGCACGAGGTGTGAACGGAATCTCCACAGCAACAAACCCACTCCCACGTCCAATGATCTTCTCCACCTCCACCCTAGCATCCTTCAAGTTAATACCCATGGATTTCAACACCTTAGCAGCAATCCCAGTACCCTCTACAATAAGCCCCAACAAGATATGCTCAGTCCCAACAAAGTTGTGCCCCAACCTCCTAGCCTCTTCCTGAGCCAACATGATAACCTTAATGGCCTTCTCCGTGAACCGCTCGAACATAGCCCTCACAACCCCTCTGCTACCTCTGCCCCTGGGCAGTGAGACAGTAGAAGCAACCACGGACTGAAAGTCTTTGGTGTGCCTTGACAAGAAGTCCACAACATTTGAGGACCGCAGACTGCAGAAGCTCTGCAACCTTAATGGCTAAGCACCTGCAACGGCCATCGTCTTGGGAACACTCCTAGCTCTCCTGGACTCATGCAGTTTGCCGCGACTATCGCTAGTCACTGCCGCTGGGAGAATAACAGATTGTACCAGTGACCTCGCCATGGTTGTAGATTGTAGTGATTTTAGTTGAGCAGTGTAACCTGTAGAAAACAGATGTCGTGTAGATTTAGTGGATGAAAATCCGATTCAAATTGAAAGCGTGATCTTGAAAAATAGAGAACAAATCAGTTAAAGTAATTGACAAAACAAAAATGCCCCACATACATGCCAGGATGAATCAACGGCCTTAGAAAGGCCAGTAACGAGTGAAGAGCAACACATAGATGGCTAACTATGAATTTGAAGATAGCATGGTTTACTAGACAACTCCTAGAGCATATAACAAATAAAAAATGATACAAGAACTAGAGGTTATTATCAATGTCATCATTATAAATGAAAGCAGTTGTCTTTGTAATAATTGTTCAGATTGATATAGGCCACATGTGAAATTGCTCGTGTTTGTAGAACATTAACAACAATATAGGATAATATGTGCGAGAAGCACATATACAATAATCCAGTCTAGTTTATAAAAGTCTGTAACTCGTCATCATTATGTAAAATTCAATTGCAATCTTGGAAAATATTTCAGATGTTTCTGTGTACAGATAATCACTCACACGAGGCATGAACTAATGAGTGTTCTACTATCGCGATCGAATGTAGTTTAATTGTTTTCTAGTAGATCAACAAAAGGTTAAATATATAGCCTTGAAAGACGTAGAGCAAGAAATTCTAGTGGAGTACAAACTAAAGACTAACATAAATTACAGTAACACTTCCACAAAGAATTTTGGAAGTCATATGAATGAAGCAAAAGATTTTTTGGCAGCTGCGATATCTTCAATTGACATATCAAAGCCTAATAGATCTCATCATCTGGAATCTCTGGCGATATCTTCAATTGACATATCAAAGCCTAATAGATCTCATCATCTGGAATCTCTGGGGTTAAAAAATTTCTGGGGTCCTTGCTTATCTCTATATAGCTCAATCTGGGCTTGACCTTATCAGGAACTGGCTCAAGAGGAATGATGGTGTCTTCATCAATTACACCATCTATAATCCCATACTCAACAGCCTCGATAGGGGACATGTAGCGGTCTCTATCAGATACAGCAGGAATCCGACCTATCCACCATGCCTGCATATAGTTTAACTCAAAACTACGATGCACTTTTTTTAGACCAGCTAGTGCAGACAATTCTGGCATTCAGGAGTTATCATCTTCCTCTGAGACTCATACTGCATATGCGACAAACAGCAGTCCATCTGCTTTGGCTTCTGCGATGTCTCACCACCAGCCATCGGCACAACAACAACCTACTCAGTTATATCCACATGTTCAATTCTCACATTTTCCAAATTTCCTCCCTTATCGGCAATTCATGCCTCCAATGTATGTCCCACAAATTGTTCTCCCTAATTACCGATGCACAATCCTCGTAGAAACCACTGCATAAACAACAAGTACAATGAGTGAATGGATTAGATATTGCAGAATCATTTATCAAAATAACACAGATAGATTCTGAATATTTTTTGTGAAAGAATGAATACCGCAATTTCTATTGTAACTCAGGAATACTACTAAGGCTCCATTCTAATAATATAACTTAACCAATTTGTTTTTACTTCATTTGACTATGTTCTGTATAACTGTAGGTTCAGAGTTATAGCGTACAATTTAGGAAGGAATCATTCATAGCAGCAGAAACTAAGATCTACAGTTTTACATGGTTTACTTGATATGGACCAGGAATGCTGGTAAAAGAAAAGTATGAATCTTGAGGGAAATGCCTGTTATTTACTTGAATGTTTCAACTACATCAGAAAATGAAATGGTGAATAATGCAGCACCAACAAAATGAACAATGAAAAATGAAGAACAAGCACTTCAAACGTCACATACATTCTTAGCAACAAAAAGCACCACAAGCAATGCAACTGCAAAACATCCAGCAGCAATCCTTGCAGTAAGCAAGTTAGTTGATGCAAGAATCAAAACCATTCCCCAAAATGACGAGCCAAGGTCTGGTATAAAAAAGTCAAACTTCAATTGTTAGAAAGTGATTATTTACAATTCTACATAAAACAAACATCCAGAGATCTATTTTGTTTTCATTTATCATAGTGCAACAGGTCATATTTTGCAGGACATACTTACTTACATCCAGCAGGAAGGATCAACCAATATATACCACCACGAGTTTGTGTGCTTCCACCTTCATCAGCTGTGTACTTGAGACATCCATGTTTAATAAACAAACAGCTTCTGACACATCTTCTGTGAAACTCTGTTTCCCCGGCTATTCTTCATTTTCTTTTCATCAAAGAATTCACTTTGAGAGCTTACACAACACATACTCATTCCAAAATCCATGAGCTCAAGCAGAGGTAACTGGGCTGTGGCAAATTGAACACCACCTGGAAAATATAACAAAAGAACCCAAATCAATTTTATCATCAATAAGACATGGAAAAGGGGCATATGATTAGGCATACAAGCTTACTTGAAGTAATATTCGGACAGAGTGCAAGCTAAAGCCTAGATAGAGTATTAGGAAGCATATTTCATATCATGTTAATGCCACTGTCACTGATGCTTGATCTGGCATTAAACAAATAAAGGAACAAACCATTATGATATGGACTTTCTGACTGACCATTATATAACCAAAAGTGTTTTGTAATTAGCTGGAATATGCTAAAAATATTTGGGATACAACATAGTTGACCAAATCCAATAGAGAACTCACCCACTCAGATCAAGCAACTCTAGACCATTGTAGCATTGAACAATTGTAGCAACAGACACATCTGTGATACCTGAGTCCAGAACCAGAGAAAGCATGCTCAAACCCCTTGAAAAGATCATAACAGGCAATCATTAATAATAGCAGGCAGTTCATGCCCTTCATAAACAACAGAGTGCATGTTGAGTAACCGAGCATGAACCATAGCTTGGGCTGCACCTGCAGACATCAAATGCAGATCCAAACAAGAGTCTGTCCATGTGGTGTCCCATACATTTCTCCGCCTACCTTCAAATACTACTAGTTGAGCTCCTCTTCTCTACGAAATTGAGATTGGGGAAGAGAACACGATCAACATCAAGCAGGTCTCAAGAAAACAAAATTCTAATCTCATAGAGGATCATATATATATATATGAAGAGTATCAATGAAGACTTTTTTTAAGACATGGTAAGATTTCTATATAAAATCTTAGAGATAATTGTCCTACCTTTAGTCTCTAGGTTTAAACCAGAATTCATAACAAAAAGAATTTCATATAGCATTAACATCTCAAACAGAGCGGCGTATATCAGATAAATTTTGTATGTCCAAAACCTCTTATGATATAATGCCACGAATACCTAATGGATGATACAGACCTAAAGATTACTACTATCTCGATCTATGTGTGCCATTTTTAACTGACATGGTTAGTAGTCTCTTATGAGGAGCTTACCAATGTCAGTAATCTCCTATGAGGAGCTAAACACTGTCAGTAATCTCTTCTGAGGAGCTTAAGCAAATTAAGAACTATGAGTATTATTCACATGATTGTGAATAAACAATATTGATGAATAATATTTGTTGACAGTATAAGGTATGTACCATTTGTACAAGATATCTGCACTCTCAATATGACAGTGTCATCTTCATGATTTATCTTTCATGTTCTTTTCATGTTATTGCATAGTGCTATGTTCTGGTTAACTGACCAAGCTGGGAGTATATTGGCTTTCCAGTATATTGGCTTTCCATTTAATCTTAATACTGATTGTCTATTAGTAGAATTCTGGAAGATACTACATGGGCAGTAAATGTCTTGGAGTATGGGGCATAACAAATAACTAAATCTAATTCCAAGGTTCCTATTGATGTGACTAATGGAAGTATCAACTTAGAAAAATGATGGCAAACCCTTGATGAGGTACATTGTATTCCCAATCAGCTGTGCAGTGCACCATAAGTGCTGTTTCAGATCATCAAGCACATGTGAGAATTGTAGGAGCCCTACCAAAACCCCTCCCAGAGTCAAATTCATATAAAAATTTTTACCAAGGAGACACAACAGTGTATTTTATTGCTAGTATGGATTGCATATTGATAATCACACACATTCGGATCTGAAGACAAAATTCAAGTAGACTTTCAAAATAATATTTTATGATTTGATACCTGGTAGCATATGATTGTGCTGCCTTTCTACTGATCCAAACTTGCAGTCACCACTTTCCACTTTAGTATATTCTATTGACAAACACAAAAATAGATTTAGGGGGGGGGGGTGCAAAAGACCAGCTGTGAATCGGATCGCTCTTTTTTGGGGTCAACCAAGCATAGCATAGACCTCCTTTCTTATTACTTTAGAACAGGCAAAAGCCCAAATCATATTCCAGTCCAGTTACAAATGAAGAAAGAAAGGAGGAAGGATGATATCTATAGAAGACTATATACTAGTGAAGTAATAGCAAAGCAAGACATTGTATAAACTATAAAGTGTTTCATGTATATACAAGTCAAGGATCACACATTTATATGTTACATCCAAATAAAAAGATTGGACAGATTATTTCTATGACTGTTGTAGTCTTTCCTGTCCCTGGAGGACCGTGCAATAAGCATACATCTTTCGACGATAGTGCCTTGGCAATGGCATCTTTCTGTACAGGATTTATAGATGAACCGTTTTTCAAATCACAATCTAAATGATGGAAATAAATAACCAACAGAAGAAAAAGGCAAAATACTTTGATGAATATATATATTGAGGAAAATAAACAATGCCAAGTAAAACCTGAGAATGATCAAGATTTTTATTGAATGGAGCAATTTGCATTGCTTTTTTTTGCCACAGATGGTTTTCTTTCTCCAAATAGCACAGGAACCAATTCCGCAGCAGGCCCCTTCTGAACTCCCTTGCTTGAATCAATGTATCCTTCAGCCTCCGGTATGTTATCTGCAAGTAAAGTATCAACTCAGGTTCCTCATTGGTGAGTCATCAGTGTATTTTTACAGAAATGAGACTGAAACAAGGTTGTGGATAGTTACCCATACAATATCGATTTAATTATTTAACTAAGGATATCGGTCCGGCTATCTTCGCTATCTTCGCTTCTCGTGGAAGATGAATGACCACATGCTCCATCACATCAAAGAATGATGGTGGGAGAATCTTCTCTAGGTTACAAAGAGTCACTGCTATTCTGGATTCCAACTTCTCAAAAGTATTTGGATTTATGACTTTAGAGCATAAGTCTTTAAAAAAATTGGACAACTCAATTACAACAGATCTAACATTTTTGTTGGGAAACGCTACTTGTAAAGCTAATGGGAGGAACTGTTGCATCAATACATGATAATCATGACTCTTCAATGCCATCATCTTTCTTTCTTTGACGCGTGCATTTCTAGCTATATTAGAAGAATACCCATCAGGAACTCGAGTAGACTTCAACATCTTACAGAATAATTCTTTTTCCTCCTTCAAAGTAAAACATGAAGGCGGGATGATTTTTTTATTTCCGTCCTTGATAATGTGAAGTTTATTCCTTATGCCCATCTCTTCGAGGTCATATCGAGAATTTTCAGTGTCCTTTGACTTCTCCATCCCTAGCAGTGTGTGAATAAAACTCTCACATACATTCTTTTCTATGTGCATCACGTCAAGATTATGACGTATAAGGTTATGCTTCCAGTATGGCAGCTCAAAAAATATACTTTGCTTTCTCCAGTTGTACGGTAGATTATCTACATCTCTAGTTTGATCTAGAACTTGACTTCTAGACAACATCTTAGGAGCACTTCTAAATTCTTCTTTTCCGTCAAATGATGAAGCATCTTTATGAAATTTATGATCCATTGGGAGGAACCTCCTGTGACCCATGAAACATGCTTTCTTACTATATGGTAGTCTCCATGAGCACACGTCTTTGTTGCAGAAAGGACATGCAAGATACCCACTAGTTTTCCAACCAGATAGATAACCATATGCAGGAAAGTCGCTTATCGTCCACAGTAAGGCAGCATGCAACTTGAAAACCTCTTTACGATCAGCATCATAAGTATCAGCACCAGCTTCCCACAGTTCTTTTAATTCCTCAATCAACGGTTGCAGGTAGACATCTATGTCCATTCTGGGTTGAGTTGGACCAGGAATAATCATCGACAAGATAAAATTGGGAGACTTCATGCAGAACCATGGTGGCAAGTTGTACGAAATCAATACGATGGGCCAAATTCTATATGATAGACTCATGAGGCCAAAGGGATTAAATCCATCGGAAGTTAATCCAAGGCGAACATTGCGAGAATCAGAAGCAAACTCAGCATGCATATTATCAAACGTCTTCCATGTTAGAGAATCTGTTGGATGTCATAGAATCCCATCCTTGGTATGACTTTCATCGTGCCACCGCATTAGGGGTGACAGTTTCGAACACATGAACAATCTCTTCAACCTAGGAGTCAAGGGAAAGTAGCGCAGGACTTTACAAGGAACTCCTTTCTTGTTCGTACGAATGTTTTCTACACCAGCTTTGTCAATTTCGATTTCTTGATATCTAGAAGCACCACATTTTGGACATGAAGTCTTATCTGCAAAATCCTTTCGATACAAAATGTAGTTATTTTTGCAAGCATCGATTTTATCATAGTCAAGTCCAAGGTCCCTGATTATTTTCCTGAATTCATAATAAGAGTCGGGCAACGTCTCACCCTCTGGAAGCAGTTCCTTCAAAAGTTCAAGCAGCTCAGAAAATGACTTATTACTCCAATTATTGACACATTTTATGTGAAACAACCTCACAACAATGTACAATTTAGATTACTTCTTACTTCCAGGGTACAATTCATGTGCAGCAATCTCTAACAGTTTGTAAAATTGCTCAGCTTCCGCATCATCAACAAATACAAATCGATGGTCGTCGTCTTCCATATTCTCTCCATCCTGTGATACACCATACGCATCACGCAACATGTCTCTCATGTCATCTTTGGACGTGTCATTTTGTATTTGTGAATCCTCAGAGCTATCAGATGAACCCTCACCGTGAAAAATCCAATTTGTGTAGGTGGTCAAGAATCCATTCCATAACAAGTGTTCGGTTGCGACTTGTCGATTCTGCCTATGCACATTTAAGCACTGCTTACGAGGACATACGATAGTCCCATCCCTACTGGATTTTGAAAATGCATGCTCCATAAATTTAACCACCCCAAGTAAATATGTCGTGCTTGTTCTGTGTTCCTCATGGATCCAAATTTTATCTATCATGACTACCTATAACAATTAAGAAAAAAAAGGATAAGAATACAAAGTATTAAAACTCATTACATAACTTAGTTTCAATAAGGTTTAAGAGCTCTTCCTCAGATCTTGGGCAGAGTTTGCCCAGACCAGTAAGAAATTGGATTTTCGAATTCTGAGGACATACAGTGTCACGTAGGCCAGTCCATCCTCTACCAATGAAGAAAGCATTAGCTACTCATTTTCCAAAGCTATCCCACTTGTTTAACATTGCAGGGAGATCTTATATACCTATTCATACCATTACATGGCTTGTTTTTCCACTTTGTTAAAAGAATATGTTGTAAATTCTATCAAAATATAATACCTAGAATTTACTAGGAATTTAAATAACCATCCTTTTGTTTAGAAACAATACAACACATAAATAGAATCATCAGAATATAGTAAATACCAAATAAGCTCTACATAACATACATATCTTTAATGCTCTATAATCTAGTCCTCATACGGAATTATGTGAAGTACATGTATCTTGGTCCTAACTATTTTTCCATTCCTAGTAGTTTTGCCACAACTCTCCCTGGTTCATGGGCCCTCTGAACTATCAAAATGTTGATTGTCATATTCAATTTTTTGTTCCAATTTTGACATCATCATAACTCAAGAAGTGTGGGGCTATGCTTTGGTACTTCAGGCCCGCGACCGAAAGAGGTCCAAGTGTCCAACCTGGCACACCAAAAACCTGAATAACAAAAGTTGCATGTATCAATCTATGATTGTCGTCATGGGGTAGAATTATTGGTGACTGCCTGACTGGCAGAGTTAAAATTCAAACTTAACAAGACTGTCACTTTGAGGAACCATATTTTCAGTTTTATAATATAATTAAAGATTGTATCATGCCTTTTAGATACAAAATTACACCAACCTAAATGTTACAGAAATATAAACTAATATGTTGTACTAATGAGGGGAGTGTTTGCGATCTTTTCTATTGAGTTCAGTCAGTGCTGGCAACTAGCAGAGTGCAACCCGTTCTTCACTGATAAAATCAAAATTCGATTTACAATTCATAGCTTCAATGGAAAACGCGTGCAGTCAGTCCTTAAAATTTATTAGATTATAATGTGTAAAAATAGGTACACATGAAGTAAAAATAGGTGATCGTTAATTCCTACCTAAAATGAGTATGTAGCTTAGATAAACACTGGAAACATCAATCTACAATAATTACTTATAGAATCTTACCTCTGATAGTTTATTGTCAGAGTAAGTTGTTGGTATTGTCCTGTTAGTAATTTAAGATGCAGAGAAAATGAATATTAAAGTTGCGTCAATTCTAACCGCCACCGTGCTTTTAGTTTCAAGAGTGTGCCATCACTTATTGAAATATATACATGTTTATACCACCCTTTAATAGGCCCAACGGTGAGGACAGTATGCGGGAGAATGGGTGCAGCGTCGCGTTGGGCGTCGATCGGGGGCGGGGGTCGGGCGACGATGGTGTCGATCAGGGGCGGGGGTTGGGCAACGATCGATCGGGGGCGGGGGTCGGGCGACGATGGCGTCGATCGGGGGCGACGATCGGGAAAAGAAATTGGGAGGGGGTTAACCGTCGGGGTGTTTAGTATATGGGGGGTACATTTCTTTTGCATACAATTGAAATTAATGAAAATGTGTAGCTAGTGGCTACAATCATTTTAGCTATACAAATAAATTTTATAAGTAAAAATGGCTCTCGCTATATATAAATTAATTGTAGCCGAAGCAATCGTAGCTAAATCATTGTTTTTTTGTAGTGATATGTCAAGGGTTGGTTGGATGCAATTGGTAAATATTGCTACCTTAATAATTGGTTATGAACGTCCACGTCGGCAGGGTAATAACTTATTATTTTGGATCTTGGCTCACTAGAACGTTATATGTTGCAATCTTCTAGATTGATAGTGAGGGCTATCAATTTGAACAAAACAATGAAAGTGATAATCAATAACAGACCTAATTGTACCATCAAATGTTCTTTTGATAAAATCAAATTGAAAGTGTTTTGATAAATGGAAATTTCTATTGTAGAAACAGATGATAAACACTAAAAGTATGTTTTCATTACGATTCGTCTTTGAGAAGGACAAGTCATATGAATAACTTTTACAACTGATTCATGATGTTGAGAATTGTTCTCACTTAAAAGCGTAAGCTCTATGTCATGGAGACACTAGATCTAGATGAACCTTCTCCCACAGTGCCAAAGTTGAAAGGGATGCTTACAATAAGCATTCCAAAAATGTCGTAGATGCTAATTGCCTTATTCTATGCTCAATGACCTATGATTTGTAGAGATAACATGAAAATATAGATGTTCTCGAGATGGTAACACATCTTAAGAATATGTACCAAGATTAGGCAAGACAAGAGAGATACGATATATCAAAGGCATTATTCCAGTGCAATATGTCAGAGGGAGATCCATTGGAGACCCATGTGCTCAAGTTGATTGGGTATGTGGAGATCCTAGCTAGGTAGGGATTTCCCTTAGCCCAGAGTTGGACATGAATGTGACACTGCAGTCATTACTGGAATCATATAGCTAATTTGTCATGAGCTACGACATGAACAATTTTGATAAGTTCTTGTCACAATTGTTTGGCATGTTGAAAACTGTTGAAGTGCAAATGAAGAAGGGAAATCCTAATCTGCGATGGTTATTAGTGGAGGAAAGGGGAAGTCTGAGGGCAAGACAATGTCAAGAAGAGTTTTAAAGATAGCCAAAAACTCAAGTCTTTTACACTTAAAGGAAAGGGAGGAGTGAGTAAGGAAGGGAACTTCCACCACTATCACAAGCATGGACACTAGAAAAGGAACTAGCCTCTCTATGTAGAAGAACACATGAAGAAGAAGTTGGAGATAGATTTTTCCACATCAGGTATATATGTTATTTAGATAAATATGTTTACCTCATTATTTTTGGTATTTGAACCATATAAGGATCTCAAACATACAATGATGTGCATGATCTGAGAAGAAGTAAGAAAGATAAGGTGGAACTAGGGGGAGCAAGAGTTGTTGCCACTATAGTTGGAACCTATCATTTATCTTAGCCAGTGGACGTGTAATAGAATTAGTAAATTGCTATTATGTACCTACAATTAATAGAAACACATATATGAATCTTGTTTGGATAAGAGTGGATTCGAATTTCATATAATGATTTCTATTTCAAAGATAAGATCTTTTATGGCAATGCTCCAATGTCTCATAGTCTATACTCCTTTGTTCTAGAGACAAGTATGTATAACATAAATATTGAAAAGACTCGATGCCTCAAACAGAACATACCTATGGCATTGTTGTCTAAGGCACATAAATAAGAAATGCATATCTAGATTCCATAAAGATGGTTATATGGACTCTTTTGGTTCTGAACCAATAGAGACATGCGAGTCTTGTTTATGGGGCTAAGGATAAAAGCACTTTTCACTAGAAATAGTGTGATAGCAAATGATCTATTAGGACTCGTACATATTGATCTACGTAGACCTTTTAGAACAAATGTTGAAGGTAGTTACTAGTATTAAAACACTTCAATACCAACGATGTGGAGAATACTTGAATATGAGTTTGAGGACCTTTGGAAAAGTTGTGATATTATGGACTCCACTTGAAACATAATAATATATCAAAAAGAAAGAATCACACCTTACTCGTCATGGTGCGATCAATGATGAGTTTGGCTAATCTTATGACTTCCTTATAGGGATATACTTTAGAAACCACAAAGTTTACACTAGACCGTGTACCATCTAAATTAGTTCAAAAGACAACATATGTGATATGGCATGAGAAGTTTTTGACATGTCTTTTGAGATGATTTGGGGATATAAAACTTATATGAGAAAGCTATTTCTTGAAAAGCTTGATCCCAAATCAGATAAATATAATTTTGTTGGATATCTTAGTCAAACCAAAAGATACTACTTTTATATTCCATTCGACAACAAAAGTGTTTGATGCCAAGACGATTGTATCCCTTAAAAAGGAACTTATTTCCAATGGAATCAATGGGAGAAAGTAGAACTCGAAGAGGTTCATGAACAACAAAAAATATTGAACTTGTAGAGGTCCAAAGGAGAATGGAGAATCAATAACTATTGTGGAATCTCAATGTTCCTCATGTAACACTTGAACCTCTTAGATCTAGTAGGATACGCCTTAATCCTAAAAGATTTGGATATCTTGTGACTCAAGAAGGCAACACGTTAGTCATAAACAATGAGCCAACAACCTACCTAGAAGCTATTGAGGGACCAGAGTATGAGAAATGGCTTGAGGCCATAAACTATAAGATGGATTTCATGCAACCAAGAAGGTATGGATCTTGATGGGTCCACCTGAAGGGGCAAAGCTTGTAGAGTGCAATGGGGTCTCCTAGAAGAGGAGCAAAAAGGATGGTAATATACAAACCTATAAAGGTAGATTGGTTGTAAATATTTTAAATAAGTTCAAGGTGTTGAATATGATGAAATATTTTCACCAGTTGCAATGGTTTATCTGTGAGGATCATGCTTGTCATTGTAACTAAGCTACACAAGTCAAACTATGGATTGAAGCAAGCATCTCAGATTTGGAATCTTCAATTTGACGATATAGTCAAATGTTTAACTTTAGTCAAGAAGAAGATGAAATATGTGTTTATAAGAAGGTTAGTGGGAGCATAATTATATTTTACACATTGATGGAGAATATCATCCTTACTCTACAGATGATAAAAACTTGACCGGAAAATATCTTCTCTATGAAGAATTTAGATGAAACATCATGTATCTTTGGAATTAAGATCTGTAGAAACAAATATAGAAAGCTTCTTGTCCTAAACCAGAGTAAATACATTAACAAGGTGATGAAGAGGTTCAACATACAAGACTCAAATAGAGGAAATTTATCCATGTCCCATGGAATTAGTCTGTATAGAGCCCAATGTCCCAGTTCTTGTGTAGAATGGGACCGCATGAGTGAGATGCCATATGCATCCACAATTGGGTCTATCATGCAATGTTATGCACTCATCATGTTGTCTCGTATGTTTTGGACATGGAAAGCACATATCACTCAGATCCCAATGAAGGCCACTAGACTGTCATAAACAACATCCTTAAGTACTTGAGAAGCACTAAGGATCAATTCATTGTTTACAGTGATAAGGAGAGTTGGGTGTAAATGGTTACATCGATGCAAGCTTCCAGACTGAAAAATAAGATTAATGGTCACAATCCAAATTTGTGTTTGGCCTTAAAACAAACTATAAGCTAGAAAAGTTCTGATCAAGAGGCAATTATTGATTCTACAATATAAGTTGAGTACCTTGTTGTTTTGAACACAATAGAGGATATTATATGGAACTAGAAGTTCCTTTGATGAACTTAGGAGGCTTCATTTGTTGATGATACAATATAAATATTGTGACAACAATGGAGCTATTTGATAGGTAAGGAACCCAGATAGCATACTACGACATTTCCGTATCATATGAGAGATTGTACAACAAGGGAGTGTGATGATTTGCAAAGTATCGACTAGAAGCGAATGTTGCTAACCCGACGACATGAGAACTTGTGTATAAAAAATATTAATACCATGTTAAGGTCACTCGGAATAAGATGTGTGGGTGATTGGCTCTAATTGCAAGTGGGTATCTATTGGTATGTATTCCTAGAGAGCCAATCATATGATGATTGTACTGGGGCATCATGTACTTTATTTGATAAATAATAAAGGTGATTTCGTCTGTTATGTTTGTCCTAGTCATGAGATGATGACACAAACATGGTAGATATCTAAAGAATGATGTTACTTGATGAAATATGCCTTCAGGTTGAAGACATGAACAATGAGATCATATGTATGATAAGAGTATGTGCATTCTTATTATGTGCCTAGTCGGATATTAATGTTGAAGCAAAATAGACAACCATAATATATAAGACTAGAATGTGTGTTTGTCTAATGACATAATCTCATCAGTTATGATATATGATATCAAGAAAAACACATATGTACTTGTTAAGGAGCAACGTACCAGAGAAACATACCTTGAGAGTGATACATGGGAACCATGAATGGTAGTCAGAATCATACTCAAAGTGATAGTGGTGATTGTGGTTCTTAGACCTAAAGTCACTACACTAATCACATGTCATTCAATGAACATTGATACCATCCAACATGACCTTTAATAAGGGTTGCCATAAAGATGGTGCTCGAGTATGTTATGATACATGGGGAGCAATTGTGCGGATGTAGATGGGATTTATCCCTCCTACATGAGTTTATATCATGGCCACATGATAAGCGAGACTAAGAAACATATGGCCATACTCATGTGAGTCAATCTACAATCTCCTCCAGTTAAAGGAACATATATTGAATGTTAAGAGGATGAAGTTGTTTTCTGACTTTCCAATTACTTGGGTAGCTATGATGTGTTGTTAGATATTGCTCATCACTTGTGATGTCATAATCTAGTCATGGACATTCAATGCTAACATAATTTGGTACCTATAGTTCACACACATAGGATGCACTTGGAATAGGAGTTTACTCATGTATAAGGTTTAACTTGGTTATTAAAAGTGTTTAGGTGATCAACTTAAACAACACCGGTGGTCAGTTGGCTGACAAAAATTTCCGACGACTGAATGGCATGTCACTCGATTGGCTAGAGTGTCCTGACAACCAATGGGATAGTCCAGTCAACCGATTGGATGACCAGTAGGATTGGGTCAAGCAATTGATGCTACATAATTATGTGTGATGATCACATTATAAGCCAGTATGTTTGCAAATAGGAATGGCACGACTGCATGTTCTAGTTAATCAACTAGTGTGCCAGTCAATTGATTGAGTGGTCCAGTCGATTGACTGGTGATTCACATTAGATTATCAAACCTTGAGATCTGACCCTTCATATCCTTGGGGTTTGGGAACCCCTAGCCCATACAGTCCTATATGAAGGTGGGGTGGCAAGGCTCTCAACACTCTTGTATGACAACTCCTCATCTCACATTTGTGGTAACATGAGAGTCAGATGCATCTTACTCGTAAAAGGGAGAAATTTCCAAGGGGAGAAAAGTGAAGGCTAGCACATTGACCACACAAAGGAACAACTCATTCATTTCAACTCTAGGAGTGCAACAAGGAGTTTTAGGTGATATGTGAAAATTACATAGAGATCTGGAGGCATCACCACTATGATAAGAAGACATCGTCAATCATCATGTATGTGTAATACACTAGGAGGTTGTCGCCGACTATTGTCCAGATGTTGCTTGAGAAAGAAGGAAAAATCTACAAGGATTGTTGTTGAACTTGCTCCAGAACTAGCTATATGCCTTGTACCCACCTTCCCATTTCATAGTTATTGACATGATACGTTGGTTATGGGGAATATTATAAAATTTTTATTTTTGCTGCTATCTCTAACACCATATTTCCCTACAACAAATACATTTATGTATATACACAATAGAGAGTGATGGAGATACTTAACCACTCCACTTCTGGGTATCAAACCTTAAGTTACCTGATGCATGAGTTCAACCTTTCAACTTAACTTCTAACTTTCTTATTCTATTGTAGTTTGTCTTCTTCCTCCAACTAAAATGAGTCTCTAGGCGTATTATTCTTCTAGCCAATTCACGACATGCCGCTTCTACTCTCTCATCTAGTCCCCTACTAGTCGATATTATTCTCATTGGTTGAGAAGAAGCACAAGTACATCTTGGACCTTTGGTGTCACTTTTCTTAACGTCAATTATAATAGAAAATTGACACTATATGCTTATATTGTCAGTTGATAAAGCAAAAACATGAGTACTGGTCAAGTCTTTTTTATTAAGAAAAATATGGGTACCAGTTTTATTATGATGTCAGTTTTTGGTGTAGAACTGACATCAACGACAAGTCATGAAATTCAATTTTTAGGGGGGGATTTGATATAGGTGTTCATGGACGGTTGTAGGGAAACCAAGGACGCACTCCTTCCTGCCAAATAAATTTTTCCTTCAAAAAGTGTTTGACATCAGTTCTTTTCCATTAAAAAACTGACGCCATAGGTCACCTCCACTATGAAATTTTTTCCTACAAAAGGCATGTGGTGTCAATTCCTTCTTAAATAACTGACGATAGAGGGTTCGCACCACGTACCCAGTGAAAAATATTTCTCCCCAAATTGGGTTGTGTTGTTGATTTTTTCTTGAAACCGACGACACAAGTCTTACTAAAGTTGGCTTTTTTAATAGAGATGAGTATATATGGCGTCGGTTTTTGGTTAACAATCTGGAGACAAAGTAATAATTATGTCGTCAGTTTTGCTTGGAGAATCGAAGACACAAGTTCTAGTAATGTTCACATTTTTAATAGGGAAAAGTACATGTGGTGTAGGTTTCTTAGTGGTGAAAAAATGACAAGGATTTAAGTATGTTGTCGGGTTTTTTGGAAAACTGACGACATTGGACTTAGTGAGTTTGTCATTTTTTAATAGGGATAAGTGTTGGATCTAAGGGCTCTAGAGGGGGTGAATAGATCTACAAAATTTCTCACAAAATAGATTAGACCTTAAAATTATATTAATTTTAGAGCAATGGCTAGATGTCAATTTGAAGTCCTATCTAACAAGCATAGCAAGGATGAGAGAGATTGATAGCAAGCACATGACAAAAGGATGTAGAGTGGTTCCACACTTCAAACTAGAAGTGAGTCAGTCCGCTACCTAGAGAGGTCAACCTCTATGACTTTGCAAGTGTTTTTCTCTATATTATCACCAATAAGAGTTACATCAATAGACCACCAAAGGACTTACCCATCCCACCACAAGGAGATATCCACATTAACAAGGAACTTACCCACTTAGCTTGAGTCTTCAACCTTCACCAAGGTCTTACCCACTCAAGCTCAAGTCTTCCGCCTTGAAGGACTTTGCTTCTCCTCTTAGATCTTCAGCCTTTGCCTTCTCCTTCACTTGGAGAAGATCACCACCTCTTCAACCACCTTGAAGAGGACCAACTACATCTCCTTCTTCACTCTATGGAGCTTGCTTCAGCTTTTCTTCATGAAGGAAGGGGATAGGAAAGTGGTGGAAGATTGAGAGCTTTACATGTACAAAGGTGGAGCTTTCTTACAATAAGCCTAACTCACTCACAAATCATGAAATGAAGTGTAAACTAGAGAGAGAAAGGGGATCAAGGAGTAGTAGCACACTCAACTATAGCAAGGACCTTGAATGTGGTGAATGAGCAAACTTAGAATGAACTCCAAGGGGTCCTATTTATAGTTGGGGGTGCTCCCTTGAGTTGGGGAACACTTAGGGTCGAAATATATCCGTTTTACATAAGGCAACAGATTTATTTTTGTCCAAACAAGTCACCAACGGTTACAATCACTTTTTCTACGTTTTGGGTACAGTGCATTCAATCGAGTATGAATAAAGGTAACTCGACCGATCAACTAAAAGACAAACCCAATTTTCAAACTATTGGTCGAGTTTGTTCTGGGAAACTCGACCGATCAACCAAAATTGCATTTAGTCAGAAGGTCGTTTGGTCGAGTTCTATGAATGCACAACTCGACTGATTGCTACTTTTATAAAATCAATCCATGGGATCAGTCGAGATTGTAACTCGACCGATCAACAACATGTGGTCGATTTTCTAATTTGGTAAATAGTGATTAAACTTGGTATTAAGTGTCCCACATATTTTTCTCATCTTAGTTACAAGTCATATCATCAATACAAGTGATTACAAAATTCTTCTAAGGTCATTTGAAGTTTCCTTATTAGCACACTTGCATTGCATTGGACTTGAACTTTGACAAGTTAGGGCTTGTGTAAATTGATCCTTTTCATGTACCTATAGCCTGAAATCAATCTTGAATACACATATTAGATACATGTGAATGGAATGGTTAAGTCATTATCAAAATATGGACAATGTATAACCTCTAAGTCAATATTCTCCCCCTTTTTGACAATGACAAACCATTCCTCAAACATATTGAATAGGATATTGAAATTTTTACCTTTGCCTTATGAATTGGGGGGGTTCAAGATTTGAACAATGTGAATTGCTCCCCCTCAATCTATGCTTACTTTAACCTACATAGTTAGTCTATCCACACAAAACAATAAAGCATGCATGTACTATATGGTCTTTTAGCAAGTCACACAATAAAGCATATAATGAATAAGAAAAGGATCACATAGGCAATAAATAGCAATATGGTTAAGTTTCAAGATATTGAATTTCTCTCCCCCTTTTGACATTATAAAAAAGAAAGGGGGGTAGAAGAGCATATAAGCAGGTCTTCTCCAAACACAACCAAGCAGATATCAAAACATGCAATCTCAAAAACATACATCAAACAGAGACGAGAGAACCAAACATGCTAAGTCATAATCAAAATATGGTGAAAAATGGCATCAACTCATTAGATATAACAGATCAAAGAGTAAGAGTGCACATAATATGGATTACAACCCAGAATCCAAGTTCTCATAAAAACAACTACAAGTCAAAAGCGATGAAAGATAAGGATAAAATAGTACATCTCAGATCATGTGCCCAGATGTTTCTAATACACAAATTAGCCTAGAAAGATATATATGATCAACAAACTAGACTAAAAACTAAGAACATCTAGACATCTAGGTCATCTATATCTACATCATCCATAACATCATCATCCTTAGCATCATGCTTGTAGTCATTGTCTTCGTCTGAAGGTGCAACAACATTGCCTTCATCACCGGAGTCACCAACAAAGCCATCAGAGCCATCGCCATCATCAGATGCAGCACCAGCATCCTCGCCATCACCGACATCAACAACAGCAGCATCAGTCTCGTCATCAGCCTGGTCAGGCATCTCCTCATCAACAGAAGGACCGAAATGACAATAGGGCTCGTAGTCATCGTCTCCGTCTAAAGGTGCAACAACATTGCCTTCATCACCGGAGTCGCCAACAAAGCCATCAGAGCCATCACCATCATCAGATGCAGCACCAACATCCTCACCATCACCGGCATCAACAACAGTAGCATCAATCTCGTCATCAGCCTGTTCAAGCATCTCCTCATCAACAGAAGGACCGAAGCGACGATCAGGCAAACGAGCATTCTTCTCATCCCAAGTCATACCAAGAGCACATAGCTCATTGGCTTGAGGGAAGTAAGGAGCAGAATCTCCAAGATTGGCAAGCAGAGAGGCAAAGGGGCCAATAGGTAGAGGTAGGATGACTGGAGTAGATCCACTAACAGCAGAGGGTGTGGGAGCAGTAGCGGAAGGCTCAGGTGTAGGTGGAGGGGTAGGGTAGAAGTGATTATATGCATAGGATGCATAATCACTACCTGGGTATGGTTGGTAGGTGGGGTATGGGTGTGCACAGGATAAGCTCATGTTAGACATGATCGAACATAAATCTTGGTGCAGGTGCTCCTGGACCTAGAGGTTGTATGCATGTTGGTGTATCATATAACCCATTAGGGCTTCATTGGACACACGGAACGAGGCACATCTAGGTTAGGTAGGCTGAGGAGGTGGAGGAGCATGGGTTGAGGTAGAGGCAGGTGTAGCTGAGGCAGAGGTAGAGGGTGAGGCACCATGTGTGGTGGAGGAAAGGATAGGCACATATTTTTGGATAGTGGCCTCATTGATATACACTCCCTTCCTGACAGGTCTGTAGTGGAATTCAGAGAAGAGTGATTTCTCAGTGGTGAACTAGAAAAGACCACATATCAAGGTAGGGTATGGAGGATGGGTGCCACGGGTGTTTTTGTCAGAGTCGAAGTAGGTCATGTGGTGGAGGATATATCTAGACCACTTGTGTGACGCCCCGATCCCCGAGCCATCTCTAATGACCCCGAAGACCGGGGAGTCACCCTCGGTAAACCACCCTTAACTTTTTCTTTTCTTGATCACTTAAAATTAGCTTAAAGGAAAAATCTTTTAACTTGGAATAATCTGAAACTTTAATAATTGCGGAAGCAAACTTACTGTTTCTAAATCTTGAAAGATACCACAGAGTTTAAACAACATATTACAACTTACTTGCAGAATATATAGTGCAACAGTTAATTGAAAACTAAATTACAGATTACTTTACATTCTCTCTCTTTCTACCCCACTATGTCCCAAGGACTAAGGGGCAATGACTAAGAGACCTCTAACTAACTACGTACCACCTTCTAAGTACTTGGGTGGTACGATCCTTCTGCTTCCTCGTGTTGATGCTGGCCTGAAAAATGTTTCAGTAGGTTGGTGAGCTACTGGCTCAGTGAATAGAATTTCACCCAACCATTGCAAATAACTCATTTATGTTTATTATTTGGAATAATATGCAAGAAATACTACACTGAGCAGGTCTAAGCAACATAATTTAAACAACATAAGATGTCAACATCACATTATGATAATAATTGATGCAAAGCTGTAGATACAATTAATTAACAGAAATTACTAACATTTCACTTAAAGAACTACTGCTATGAAGCTAACTCATATCTTTCTTAACTTTTTAAACTTATACAAACTCTGTGAACCTATATGAACATATTTTATCTTATGCCCTGATCATATCCAGTGTACTCTACATATGAAGACTCGTAGCGAACTACGATCCCACCGTATAAGACTTAGCCGACACCCCGGGATAGCTAAGTCTGACTACTGTCCTGGTCTGCTGCATGAACTCTGGCTCTCTGACCTCGGCATCCTATGGTTCCGTAAACTGGACTCCTCCTCTAAGCTGAGTACACATGCGGAGGGTCTGAGACGCTCTATGGGCCTCAACTTGGTACGCTCTGTGGGTACCTCTGGGTTACCACCAGGACGTTCGGTTCATGTTGGGTAACCTATTTTCTCTTAGGAGACTTCCTCAAGGGCTTCGTCTCCCCGCACACTCTGTGGGTGCGTTCCGACCCCCGTATACTGGACGCACCACCAGGGTAGGTCGTTTCATCCCTAAGGCGCAGACCTCACATAGGGATTCTACTGTGTCAGGGCCCTTAATCTAATATTTTATTATTCTAGAAAAACTCTTACTACAATGCATCTCTCTCTTACTTATAGTTTTGGTATCTCTATGTTACCTCATCTATTTAATTGTAGTTCAAATAACAATACAATATCATTCTAGAACTGATAGAGAAGTATACTCAAAAACATTGTAAATACTGAGTAATCCATATATCATGCATGCTGACAGACTGAAAATTGATGAATAACCCAAACTTATGTCAATTTGGCACATATACATTGAATTCAAGCAATTGAACATCTTATTGCACTGATAAGAGTAATTACTTTAGATATGAAAATTCATTAGTAGCATTTGTCAATTATCTAAAATTTCTCGAAAAACGTGCACATTAACCCTAATCCTGGTTTGTGCATCACATAACTCAATTAAGAGTTACTTACGTATCATAACACAAATTATTAACAATAATTGAGAATTTCTAATAATATCTCAGAGAAATGTGCCAATTCATGTAAGTATTAATCCATTCACATTAAACATAACATGGAGCATGCAACTAGGGTTTCATTGAATATTTTCATGTTATCGTACTCTCTTTGAAATCGTGCATATGATAATTTACTAAAATCGTATAACCTGGGTTTATACCCAAACTGTTATGATATTGGTCGCTTGATACTGATTTTGGTATTTAAAATGAGCAATTTAGGTTTCGATGAACCATGTAAATTCACTAGTTCAAATCACACTATTCGGAAAATAAACTAGGTCATATAAAAGTATAAAGAAGTGATTTGTGAAATAAAAAGTCGGGTGACGCCAAATACTGCACGACACCTGATAACTACTGTTATCTGTCGAAAACACACATTTAACTAAAAAATTCCAAATACTAGAGTTAAATCATGCTTGGTGAGTGAAATTCTACTCAGCGGTTCGGAATGTCCAGATTTATCTGAAAATGCATCGAGAGCTTGTTTTCGAGCGAATTTTGGGTTGTCTTGAACATAAGATTACACTGTTCACGAACCAGCAATCCAACAGAATGGCTCCTTCACATATTGGTTGAAAACAGGCTCAATTGACGACTGAATCATGGCTATGGTTGTGATTTTGAGCATAGAATGTTGGGTCGAGCTCGAGGACACCTTCCCCTATTGCTGGGCACCCCAAGGTGGCCCTTGGTTGCTGTCGTATGCAGCAGCTAGCTGCAGCAAGCTTGTCATAGACCAAGCAACAGGGTGGCAAGGCTGCTGGCTAAGCTAGCACAGATGGAGTGGAGGAAGGGAGAAGTGAGGAGGAAGAAAGAAAGAAGAGAAGAAGACCAACGCCTTTGAATCAGCCAAGGAAACCAGGAAATCGCCGACCGTTCCTTGTACAGTCGTGCTGCTATAGTGCACCGCCCAAATGAAACGATTGCTGGAAGAAGATAAGGGAGAAAGAAAGGAAAAAGGAAATTTAAAGCTAAAACTTGGAAAAATTGCAGATCAAACCCCAGAAATTGAAATTGTCGTATCTTTTGCCTTGTAGGTCCAAATCAATCATTTTTCTTTTGCAACTTTTCAAGTGCGAGATCCTATAAAACCCCAAGGCATAAAAACATGCCAATTAGCTTGTCTCAGCTAATCAAAACTCTAATTGCATCTTAAGCACTTACTTAACTTAATTAACTTGATGATGCATTAATCACCACATGAGCACTTAACTTATCTCAATTAACTTAATAATGTTGTTATCATGATACTTACTGGTTAAATGTGGTGTGGGTCATAATAATCTCCCTCCCTTATAAGAATTTCATCCTGAAATTCCTAAAAGAGATAAGGAAACTTATTACGCATCTCTGATTCAAGCTCCCATGTAGCTTCCTCTATGTTGTGATTCTTCCACAGAATTTTCACTAATGGTATCTCACGATTCTTAAGCTTCTTGATCCTCCGATCAACTATCTGTACTGGTCCCTCAACATAAGACACATCTGGTCTGAGCTGTGTAGGTTTTGGATCCACTATCTTCTCTGTACCAGGGTAACATTTCTTCAGCATCGATACATGAAACACATCATGTAGATTAACCAACTCAGATGGCAAATCCAACCTATAGGCTATAGGTCCAATCCTCTCAATGATAGGATACAAGCCCATAAACTCAGGAGTCAGTTTGCCTCTCTTACCAAACCTCAACACTCCCTTCCATGGTGAAACCTTCAGATATACTTCATCACCAACCTCAAAATCAAGAGGTCTACGTCTCTTCTCAGCATAACTCTTCTGCCTGTCCTGAGTGGCTTTCAACTGTTCTCTGATCACAATAATCTTTTCAGTGGTCAAATCCACTATCTCTGGTCCAAGAATCTGTTTATCACCCACCTCGTACCAACATATGGGTGATCTACACTTTCTACCATGCAAGGCTTCAAACGGGGCCATACCAAGACTGGAATGGTGACTATTGTTGTATACAAACTCTATAAGGATCAAGTGTTCTTCCCAACTTCCACTGAAATGCAAGACACATGCTCTCAGCATGTCCTCAAGAGTCTGAATGGTCCTTTCTGACTGACCACCCGTCTGCAGATGAAAAGTTGTACTGAATCTTAACTTTGTTCCTAAAATACGATGCAACTGATTCCAAAACATGGATGTGAACTTAGGATCTCTATCAGATATAATTGAAACTAGAATACCATGCAACCTGACTATTTCATCCATGTATATCTTAGCCAACTTTGGAACATCATAGGTTGACTTAATAGGGAGAAAGTGAGCAGACTTGGTTAGTCTATCCACAATCACCCATATAGAGTCACAACCTCTAGGTGTCCTGGGTAACCCTACCATAAAATCCATTGTGATATGTTCCCACTTCCACTCTGGTATAGGAAGAGATTGCAAGGTACCTACAAGTTTCTGACGCTCAGCCTTAACGTACTGGTACACACTACATCTAGCCATGTACTCAGCTACATCCTTTTTCATACCTGACCACCAGTACAACTCCTTGAGATTCCTGTACATCTTAGTGTTTCCTGGATGCATAGCGTACATTGATGCATGTGCTTCCTCAAGAATCTATTCTTTCAAATCACTATCTCCAGGTACACACAACCTGTCATGCTGGTACAACAAATCATCATCTGAGAACTTGAACTCTGGTCTTTTTCCCTTTGCCATATCCTGCATGATCTGTTGTAACTCACTATCATTCTGCTGAAGTTCCTTGATTTGATCATAAAAAGTAGGCTTGACTTGCATTTGTGCAATCAAACCACTCTGCTCTGTCACCCCTAAGTCTAAGTTCAATCCGCATTTCTACTAGCAAGTCTCTCTTAAAACATGTCATAGAGAATGCATCAGCTATTGAACTTGACTTCCTGCTGAGGGCATCTGCTACCACATTCGCTTTACCAGGATGATAATCTATCGTCACATCATAATCCTTGATCAATTCTAACCATCTCCGCTGTCTAAGATTTAGATCTTTTTGGGTGAAGATATATTTCAAGCTCTTATGATCTGTAAACACTTGGCATGCCTCACCATAAAGATAGTGACGCCATGTCTTAAGAGCATGAACTATAACAACTAATTCCAAATCATGTGTCAGATAATTCTCCTCATTCTTCTTAAGCTGTCTAGATGCATAAGCTACTACTTTGCCTTCCTGCATCAACACACAGCCTAAACCTCTCCTGGAAGAATCACAAAATATTGTGTAGCCTTTATCTACCTCGGGCAGAATCAACATTGGTGTTGTAGTCAACCTCTTCTTCAAAATCTGAAAACTCTTCTCACATTTGTCTGACCAGACAAACAATGCATTCTTCCTCATTAAAGGTGTCAGAGGTGACGCTATAACACTAAAGTTCTAAATGAACCTTCTATAGTAACCTGCCAATCCTAAGAAGCTTCTGATCTCAGTAGGAGTTTTAGGCAGCTCCCACTGTAGAACAAACTCAACTTTCTCAGGGTAAACACTTACTCCATCTCCTGAGATGACATGTCCAAGAAAAGATACCTCAGCTAACTAGAACTCACACTTACTGAAATTAGCATATAACTGATGTTGTCTCAACAATTGTAATGCTATCCTCAGATGTTTCTCATGTTGTTCATCATTTCTAGAATAGATCAGAATGTCATCTATGAAAACTACTATGAACTGATCTAAGAATGGTTTGAAAATTCAGTTCATCATATCCATAAAAGCTGTTGGGGCATTGTAACATAATGAATCTTAGATGTAATCTCCATGTAAACCTTTTTACCAAGTTTCCCTATCATTTCTATCCTTTATGTCATTTATGTTTAATTAGTGGAATTTATAGTGGTTTAGTGAACATTTATTCACTAATTGTACCAATATAAGGGTTTATGCACAAATACCTCAATGAAAGATTAATTACCATAATTAAGTGCTCTAAACCTTAATCTAACTTTTTGATATGATTTGAGAACATAAAATGAGGCTAAGTTTCAAATTTGGTTCAATTTGGATGTTGTTTGTGCAAGTTATGCAATTTTACGTACATTCTGGACTTTTATGCAATTTACCCAATTGGGAGGTTTTCTTTGCAAATTATCAACTGAATTTTAATCCTTAGATATTCCCTTACCATTAACGAGATTTTAAACCATTGTAGAACCTAGTTTCACCTTGGTTTGATGGTATTTCTTTCCAAGGGCATTATAGGGATTACCCTCTTTATAAAGGTGCTTATCTTTAAAAGCTATCAACCAATGAGGTTATTTCTTTCTTGAAAAATGGTGGGGATGGCCTTAAAATATATGTGGGCTCTTAGGACCGACTTTTGATATGCATGAAGCCTCTATGAGGTGTCCTCTTGCATGGCCATCAAGCCCTAGGCTAAAGACACATGGAAAGTCCCTTAAGACTCCTCATGCTTCACCTCTTTCTATATATAGCCATGTATACCCCTTCCCAACACACCATTCGAAAACGCTTGCTCTCCTTTTCTTTCCTCTAGCTTAGATAATAGTTCCTTCTGTATTTGGCCATGAAGTTGATGTCCCAAGGTAATAGAGGGAGCCTACCTTGGTGAAGAAGGCTCCTAGGGCTTCCAAATTGCTCTATTAGGGTTTCTAAAGCTCCTCCTTAGTAATTTCGACCAAAACTAGTAAGTTTCCTCCCTTAATTTCCTATTTTCATACTGATAGTCTTCCTTACACCTTCTTCTAGGTTGGAACCATGACCATACATGGTAAAACTCCACCTAAAACCCTAAAACATGTCATCTCCTTGCTCTTTTGCTAGGGTTTGCACCTCTAAAGTGGAGAAGGTGATCTTTGCTCAAGAAAGGAGCTTGGCTTGGAGCAACCAGACCTTCTAATCTCGGAATCCTTTCTATTTTAACCTTATTACCTTCCTAGAGGCAAGTTTAGTTAACACTCTTCTCATATATTGCTTAGTACATGCTTAAAACTCATGCTTTTATGTTAAAAATCGACGATGTCCATCTCTTTTTACCATGCTCTTCTAAGGTTTTGATTTCTTGCTATTTTACCTTCTCTAGATGCTCTAGTTTGGTTACCTATGAAACTTCAAACCCGGTCTTGGTCTAATGGTGTTTTCTCCCTCTCCCTCTCTCGTTAATTATCTCGATCGGTTTGATGACGTGACAATTTCCTATTGGTCAGTATTGAAAAATTCATATCTTCTAAACCGCTTATCCAAATTTGACAAATAAATATGTTTTGGAATTGGAAAATTAATATATATATATATATATATATATATAATAAAAATATTTTCAAGGTCTGATTTCATGAATTGATGAAGGGTGATTTTTGTAAAATGAATTTAATTCATAAAATCCATAAAAAATACATCTTAATCATCATAAATCTAACATAAAAATATGTTTTCTTGATTAGGAGAACCTAATAAGTTCATTGGTGATATTTTCAAAAGCTAAATCTGAAATTTTCTAAAAAGTTCTAAAATTAGGGTTTCTATATATTAATGTGCACTATGTACTCTAATACATGTTAATACATTGAAAATAGGCAAAGTGGAACTTGGACTCAATTAAAGTGGTGAAAGTTAGTAATTGATATCAGTAAGAGAGATATGTGAATTCCTTACACCCTATGTTGGGATAATTGCAACCCAACCCTATATTTCCCTAATGAGGTTTAAATGAACCCTAAATATTCTATTCTTGAATCCTAATGTTGTTCATGCCTCAAATTAGATTATAATTTCTTCTTGTTTGGGTCTTATACCCCACTGCCATACTTAATGAATATTATGACTACTCTTGTCATGACTACTTTTCTAGCATGTGGATTTATGTTCTATTTAATTTAAAGTAGAGGTACTTATGTACAACCACCCACAGAGGGAATGTAAATAATCACCCTGGGGAATGTCTTATTCTCCCCATTATATTGTAGGTGACTGGGAATGTCTTATTCTCCCCTCACCTAAGGTTAGAGGTCTGGTAGGTGCCTCAACCCTACTTAGTTAGGTAGGCATAATTATCTTACATGCAAATCCTTTTTGATATAATTGTTAATGGCAAGTTTCTTTTGAATATAGCCTCATACTCTTGTTATCTTAATCATATGATGAACCCTAGCCTGTTTTTATTTGTTGTACTTATCTTGATATCCCAGATTAGTTTTGTGACACATACCTTGTTTTCATTCCCCTTTTGCTGGGTGCTTTCCCAACCACCCAGGTGCTGGTGTTGAGCAAGGAGAAGGACAAGTTTGAAGAAATTCATCTCAGGAGTAGATCTCCAGCTATCTGAAAGGATGTCTAGGTTGCTATAGATGTATCCTTTTCTCTTATCTTTTTCTTTTGGGAACAATCATGTAATGAACAATGAAAGCCATGTAATAGGCTTAGTACTTTTATTTCCACTGCTATTGACATTTTGTAATGTATCAGGTGCGTGCTTATTTACTTGGAATAGTATACATGCATCCCTCAGTATCTTTTATCTTTCTAAGAAGATGGATGTTTTGTACTTCCTTTACATTTTAGTAAGGAGGTGATCTTGCCTCTTTACAGCATGGTATCAGATCCTTTAGGCAACTATTAGGACATGAAGTTGAAGCAAAGGTGTCTAGAATGGATTAGGGTTTCGGGGGCTGGTAATATTTTCCTCTACACCACTAGCTTGGTTTACAAGGACTCCCGTGCCCATATGATACCGGCCTGGCCTGAGCTGATATGAATTGCCCAAAATAGTATGCTTTTAGGCAATAGCATTCTAGATATTCTTTTCTCGTCTATGCTTCTATTCTTTTTCATCTATGTTTCAAATACTCCTGGGAACTTAATATGTTAACCCTACCTTTCAGGACAGGTGACTTTCAACAGTAGGAACCAGGGAAAGGAGTCAAACCCTAATGACTCCAATGTGGAAAACACTCATGTGGCTCCTACCGGCCATAGTGTGGTCAACCCTGCTACTCCAGGAACCCCCTCCTTCACACTGGAGCAAGAGCTGGCAATGTTGTGCCAGGTGCTCTCCACCATGATGGGACAACTCCACACAGTGGCTTCCAATGCCAACAAGCCGAGGGAGTTCACCCTCACTGACTTCATAAAGATGCAGCCACCCTACTTCAAAGGTGAAAGTGAACACAACATGGTGGATAAAGCTGATGACTGGGTGTTAGCTTTGGATTGGACCTTCGAAGGTATGGCATGCCCTCCTCACCAGAAAGTTCAGTTCGCGATGTATGTGCTGGACGGACCGACACGTGTCTAGTGGAATGGTGTCGCTCGCACTCGAGAAACCTCTATTATGGAGTGAGACCAGTTCCTGAAGCTCTTCAGGGAGAAGTACATCTGTCCTGCCTTCTTAAGGAAGAAGGAAGCCGAGTTCTACAGCCTCAGGCAGGGAAGCATGAGTGTGGCCGAATACATCCAACGGTTCCTACTTCTGGAATGCTATGCCACTGACCTTGGAGCTGAGAGAAGGGCAACATTGTTCTTGGAGGGCCTAAACTACCAAGTGGGTCGAAGTCTTGTTCCACAACTTCCACTCACCTTCTAGTAGATGGTGGATAAGGCCCTGGCCATCGAGTCCTACCCAGGATTCCAATCCTATGGACACAGTAATGGCTATAGCAAACAACAAGAGGAAGAACCCTACTCAGAATGAGAATCGCAGATGTGATCAGTGCAATAGGTGTTCTCGCCACCATCCTCCAGGGAGATGTCCTTCCAACAATGCACCTGCTCATAGAGACAAATGGCCTCCTCTGACCTGCCATGAGTGTGGCCAAGTTAGGCATATCCAACCACTCTGCCCCCATTTCTAGCAAGGACAGAATAATGCCCAACAGCCGCAACAGCCAAGGCAGAATATGCCTCTGCGGAATAATAACAACAACGACAAAAATTGGAACCTGAGGCGACCACCAGTGGAGAGGAGGAATGGGAGAGTGTTTGCTCTCAATGCTGAGGAAGCAGGCAAAGATAATGAAGTTATTGAAGGTACCTTGCATCTTAATATGCATCCTATAAAGGCACTGTTTGATTCTGGTTCATCCAATACATTCATATCATGTCAACTTGCTTCTATGCTAGAAATAGAATCTGAGTATATGGATCATATATTAGATGTAAAAACCCCTAGTGGTAAGATCTGCTCTTCGTATCTCCAAACTCCGACCATGGACCTCTGTATATCTGGTATAATGTTTCCCTCAGATTTCATCTTGCTCGACATGACCACCTTTGATGCCATCCTGGGAATGGATTGGTTGAAGAGGTACAAAGCTATTTTGTTTTGTGAAGAATCAAAGGTTAGTTTTTCACATCCTATTGAGGGAAGATTGTGTGTCAAGGGTAGGAAGTGAGAAGATCGGCAATTTGTTATCTCCGCCATCAAGGCTGAAAAGCTAATCTCGCAAGGGTGTAGAGCTTTCTTAGCCTCTATAGTCCTTAAGGCTACACCTCCTTCTCTTGACCGCATAGATGTGGTGAAGGACTTCCCGGACATCTTTCCCAAGGAGCTACATGGTTTTCCACCAACTCGGGAGGTGGAGTTCTCCATCGAGCTTGTACCCGAAACTTCATTAATATCGAAGTTGCCTTACCGCTTGGCCCCTGTCGAGCTTGCCGAACTAAAGAAGCAACTAGAAGAGCTTCCCGACATAGGCTTCATCCGCCCTAGTGTTTCACCTTGGGGAGCCCCTGTCCTGTTCGTGAAGAAGAAGGATGATTCCATGCGGATGTGTATGGACTATCACATGCTTGACCAAGTGACGGTGAAGAATCGTTATCCTTTGCCTCACATCGATGACTTGTTCGACCAGCTAAAGTTAGCCACTGTGTTCTTCAAGATGGATATGTGAAGTGGCTACTACCAGATGCGCATGAAGGACAATGATGTACCGAAGACGACATTCAGAACTCGCTATGGGCATTACGAATTCATGGTCATGCCTTTCATCTTGACAAATGCCCATGCTGCCTTCATGGACTTGATGAACCGAGTGTTCCGCCCATACCTTGACAAGTTCGTGGTGGTGTTTATTGATGACGTTTTGGTTTATTTTGAGATGTTAGAACAACATCACGAGCATCTGCGGATTGTACTCAACACACTATGAGAAAATCAACTCTATTGAAAATTCTCAAAGTGTGAGTTCTGGATAAAGGAAGTGATGTTTCTGGGTCATGTGATTTCTGCCAGACATATAGCTGTTGATCCTGTAAAGGTAGAAGCTGTGACCAAGTGGAAAGATCCAAAGAATCCCTCAGATATTCGTAGTTTCCTTGGCTTAGTAGGTTACTATCGAAGGTTTATCAAGAACTTCTCTGAGTTGGCCTTGCCTTTAACCAAGCTGACGTGAAAGGAGGTCAAGTTCTCTTGGACACCAGAATGTGAGAACAGTTTTCAGAAGCTGAAGAAGAGCCTGACTTCTGCTCCCGTGCTTTCTTTGCCTATTGAGGACATACCCTATGTCATCTACACCGATGCATCCAAACAAGGCTTAGGGTGTGTTTTGATGCAAGACGGAAAGGTGATCGCTTATGCTTCTCGACAGTTGAAACCTAATGAAGCTAATTGGCCTACACATGATTTGGAGCTTGCTGCCATAGTTCATGCTTTGAAGATCTGGCGACACTATCTCTATGGTGAAAAGTTTGAAGTCTTTTCTGATCACAAGAGTCTGAGATATTTGTTAACTCATAAGGACATGAACTTGCGACAATGTAGGTGGATGGAATATCTTAAAGATTACAACTTCCCATTACACCTATCATCTTAGTAAAGCGAATGTCATAGTTGATGCTTTAAGTCACAAGAAGGATGTTGTTTGTGCTGCTTTGAGATGTTCAGTATGGGAAAACCTTGAACATGTGGCTAGATGGAGACCTCAACATGTTGAATCAGTAGATGAAGACAAGTTGTGTGTTCATATGGCCAGCTTGACTGTTACACCAACCTGGATCTCAAAAGTCGTGGAATAACTCATTTATGTTTATTATTTGGAATAATATGCAAGAAATACTACACTGAGCAGGTCTAAGCAATATAATTTAAATAACAGAAGATGTCAACATCACATTATGATAATAATTGATGCAAAGCTGTAGATTCAATTAATTAACAGAAATTACTAAAATTTCACTTAAAGAACTACTGCTGTGAAGCTAACTCATATCTTTCTTAACTTTTTAAACTTATAAAAACTCTGTGAACCTATATGAACATATTTTATCTTATGCCCTGATCATATGAAGTGTACTCTACATATGAAGACTCGTAGCAAACTACGATCCCACCGTACAAGACTTAGCCGACACCCCAGGATAGCTAAGTCTGACTGATGTCCTAGTATGCTGCAGGAACTCTGGTTCTTTGGCCTCGGCATCCTATGGTGTCGTAAAATGGACTCCTCCTCTAAGCTGAGTACACAGGCAAAGTGTCTGAGACGCTCTATGGGCCTCAACTTGGTACGCTCTGTGGGTACCTCTGGGTTACCACCGGGACGTCCAGTTCATGTTGGGTAACCTATTTTCTCTTAGGAGACTTCCTCAAGGGCTTCGTCTCCCCGCACACTCTGTGGGTGCGTTCCGACCCCCGTATACTAGATGCACCACCAGGGTAGGTCGTTTCATCCCTAAGGCGCAAACCTCACATAGGGATTTTACGGTGTCAGGGCCCTTAATCTAATATTTTATTATTCTAGAAAAGCTCTTACTACAATGCATCTCTCTCTTACTTGTTCTTGGTTTTGGTATCTCTATGGTACCTCGTCTATTTAATTGCAGTTCAAATCACAATACGATATCATTCTAGAACTGATAGAGTAGTATACTCAAAAACATTGTAAATACTGAGTAATCCATATACCATGCATGCTAGTAGATTGAAAATTCATAAATAACTCAAACTTATGTCAATTTGGCACATATACACTGAATTCATGCAATTGAACATCTTATTGCACTGATAAGAGTAATTACTTCACATATGAAAATTCATTGGTAGCAGTTGTCAATTATCTAAAATTTCTCAAAAAACGTGCACATTAACCCTAATCCTGGTTTGTGCATCACATAACTCAATTAAGAGTTACTAACGTATCATAATACAAATTATTAACAATAATTGAGAATTTCTAATAATATCTCAGAGAAATGTGCCAATTCATGTAAGTATTAATCCATTCACATTAAACATAACATAGAGCATGCAACTAGGGTTTCATTGAATATTTTCATGTTATCGTACTCTTTTTGAAATTGTGCATCTGATAATTTACTAAAATCATGTAACCTGGGTTTATACCCAAACTGTACGGTCGCTTGATACTAATTTCGATATTTAAACTGAGCAATTTAGGTTTCGATGAACCATGTAAATTCACTGGTCCAAATCACATTGTTCGGAAAATAAACTAGGTCATATAAAAGTGTAAAGAAGCGATTTGTGAAATAAAAAGTCGGGTGACGCCAAATACTACACGACGCCTGATAACTAATGTTATCTGCACAAAATGCACATTTAACTTAAAATTTCCAAATACCAGAGTTAAGTGAGTAAAATTCTACTCAAAGCGATTCGGGATGTCCAGATTCGTCTGGAAATGCGTCCAAAGCCTGTTTCGAGGCGAATTTTGGGTTGTCTTCAACCTTGGATTACACTGTTCACGATCTAGCAATCCAACAACGAACGAATCCTTCACGTATTGGTTGAAAATAGGCTCAATTGACGGCTGAATCGTGGCTATGGCTGTGATTTTGAGCATAGAATGTTGGGTCGAGCTCGAGGACACCTTCCCCTATTGCGGGGCGCCCGAAGGTGGCCCTTGGTTGCTACTATATGCAACAGCTAGCTGCATCAAGCTTGCCGTAGACCAAGCAGCAGGGTGGCAAGGCTGCTGGCTAAGCTAGCATGGATGGAGTGGAGGAAGGGAGAAGTGAGGAGGAAGAAAGAAAGAAGAGAAGAAGACCAACACCTTTGAATCGGCCAAGGAAACTAGGAAATCGCCCCCCGTTCCCTCTGCTGGTCACGCTGCTACAGTGCACCGCCCAAATGAAACGATCGTCGGAAGAAGATAAGGGAGAAAGAAAGGAAAAAGGAAATTTAAAGTTAAAACTTGGAAAAATTGCAGATCAAACCCCAGAAATTGAAATCGTCATATCTTTTGCCTCGTAGGTCTAAATCGATCAATTTTTTTTTGCAACTTTTCAAGTGTGAGATCCTCTACAAACCCAAGGCATAAAAACATGCCAATTATTTGGTCTCAGATAATCAAAACTCTAATCGCATCTTAAGCACTTACTTAACTTAATTAACTTGATGATGCACTAATCACCACATGAGCATTTAACTTATCTCAATTAACTTAATGATGTTGTTATCATGATACTTACTAGTTAACTGTGGTGTGGGTCATAACAACTTGACTCTGATATTCTCTAAGATAGAGTGCATTATCTTCGTAGTGTTCTCTGCAATATCCGTTTGGTTTTTCTTGGGTGGATGTTGCTGTTGATCACTAGGACTAATATACACTTCTTGAGATCTAAGGAGGAGGAGGGTAGGGTGCTCTTCTTCTTATAAGAAACCTTAGGTTTCTTCCAGTAATGATGGATGTTAGGAAGTGTGATATCGTATTGCTTGTAGAACCCTTCGGGGTCAAGCATGTCAAAATACTCACCATAATCCTTACGCCGTGTATCATTCTCATCGACTCCTAAAAAGAAGACATTCATGATATCCTCTGAGATGTGGAATTTCTTTCCGGCTATCATAGAAGTAAGGCTAACTTGAGTATTGGGAGGAGGTACAAGAGTGTCATGATTCCAACACAAATTTGCATAGAATTCGTGAACGGCTTTTGTGCTAGACTTTGAATTGTGAAAGCACTCACGCTCGACACCCAGGGCAGATAGGTGATGAACAGAAAGAAACTTAGCCACTTGATTGATGATAGCTTGGATCCCAGGGCTAGGCTCAAAAAGGGCTCTAAAAGGAAAAAGACTCTGTGGAAGAAGATCCTTATACCGATTTACAGCCTCATTTGAGACAAAGAGGGTCTCATCGAAAGGAATCAAGCGGGAAGAAGAGGAGGAGGATGGTGCATTGCTAGGGGAGGCTCTCTTCCTTCTATTTGAAGCCATGGAGGCAAAAAGAAGAGGAAGAAGATATCAAAGACATCAAATACACCACCAAAACGTTCACACACATAGATTGATCTAGGGGGGAGGTCTAGGAAGGTCTCCCTAGGTCAGATTAGGGTTAGGTGAGGGAAGGGAAGGTCGATGGTTGAGAGCTTAGGGCTAGAGAGAGTGGAATCGGTCGACTTTTCTCTAGTTGAGAGGGAGAATAGTCGGCCGAACCCAACTGAAGTTAGCTTCATCCCGGTGATCAGTCGAGTTCAGTGAAGTGGAAACTCGATCGATTGGCCCTTTTAGAAGAGCTCTCGACCATGCATCGGTCGAGTTTGTCCTGGGGAAACTCGATCAATGGTCAACCTGACCTAAAACCATCAAACTTAATTTCTATCCATTTGAGTGTTAATTAAATTTATTTTTCAAGTCCATTTTTTTATTGAACATACTTAGGCACATATTACTCATCATTGGGTACTATTTTGTGATAAAACATGTATTTGCAAAAAATACCCAAAAATAAGAGAAAAAAAGGTGAAATGAACATGAAAATACAATATTAAGAATATTAGCAAGCAAAGATGATCAAGATAGATGCAAAACATATAAGATAGATGACTACTAGCTAGAAGGCATATAAGATTCATTTAAAGAAGTTATAAGCAATTTTGATCTATTAAAGTTAAATTGCTCCCTAGCTAAAGGTTTAGTGAAAATATCTACCAACTAATTTTCTGTGTCCACATACGTGATATAAATATCCTTCTTGGCAATGTGATCACGAAGAAAGTGATGGCGAACCTCTATATGTTTATCTCTACTATGCAACATAGGATTGTAAGACAAATTAATTGCAGTAGTATTATCACAATAGATAGGAGAAGCATCAAAATGAATGTTAAAGTCTTGGGACATTTTCTTCATCCATAGGACCTAGGCACAAAAACTCCTGGCTGCAATGTACTCAGCCTCAGTGGCTGATAATGCCACAGTGCTCTGTTTCTTGGAGAACCAAGACACCAAGCATGGTCCTAGGAGGAAACAAGTGCCACTTGTGCACTTTCTATCAATTAAGCAGCCTGTATAATCGACATCACTATAGGCAGTAAGAGTAAAGTCCCTTGACTTGGGATACCATAGTCCAAAATTTTGGATTTTAGCTAAGTACATTAGAATCCTCTTAATAGCTATAAGATGAGATTTCTTAGGATTTGATTGAAATCTAGCACACAAGGCAACACTAAACATTATGTCAGGTCTAGAGGTAATTAAGTAAAGTAAACTTCCAATCATACCACTATAGAGTTTCTCATCTACCTTCTCACCTTCTTCATCTCTATCAAGTTTGGCGGTGTTTGACATGGGTGTGTCCATCGGCTTGGTGTTCTCCATCCCAAAGCACTTAAGTGGTTCACTTGTGTACTTGCCTTGGTTGATGAAGTTCCCATTCTTTGTTTGCTTGATTTGAAAGTCGAGGAAGAATGTGAGTTCACCCATCATACTCATATCGAATTCACTCTGCATAAGATCACTAAATTCTTTGCAAAGATCGAGGTTAGTTCTGCCAAAAATGATATCATCAACATATATTTGAATGATAAGAAAATTGTTAGAAGTTTGTTTTAGAAATAATGTAGAATCCACTTTGCCCATGATATAACCATGTTCTTGCAGAAATTTCTTTAATTTCTCACACCAAGCCCTCGATGCTTGTTTGAGTCCATAGAGAGATTTTTGCAACAAATAAACATGGTTAGGTAGACTATCATGTTCAAATCCCATAGATTGAGCAACATACACTTCCTCCTTAATTGTACCATTCAAAAATGCACTTTTAACATCCATTTGATACAAAAGAAAGTTTTTATGACTGGAAAAGCCAAGCAACATACGAATTGACTCAAGTCTAGCTATAGGTGCATATGTTTCATCAAAGTCAATACCTTCCTGTTGATTGTAGCCTTGAGTCACTAACCTTGCTTTGCTCCTTACCACTTTGCCGCTTTCATATAGCTTGTTGCGGTAGACCCATTTAGTAACAATGATCTTTCTATCACTTGGTCTTGGCACAAGGGTCCAAACTTTGTTCTTCTCAAATTGTTCCAGTTCCTCTTGCATAGTTAAGATCCATTCTTCATCCCCAAGAGCTTCCTTGACATCTTTAGGCTCTAGTTGCGAAATGAAGGCGATGTTGGCTGTTCTTTGTTGAATACATCCCACATCTTCACTCTTTCAAATGGATCACTTAAAATCAGATCCTTTGGATGATTCTTTACAAATTGGGGAGTTGGATCTTTCTTTTCATCATCTTTATCTTCTTCTTGAGAAGCCACCTCTTTTCCCTTTTGGGTGATGTTGAGTTCTTTAAGGATAGAAATTACTTCACCTGCAACATTGTCATTTGAAGCAATATCTTTGGGAATAGAGGGGTTAGTCTCAATAAACTTTACATTAATATATTCTTCTACTTTAGCAAGATCAACATTAAAAACTCAATAACCCTTGCTAGTAGTGTTATAGCCAAGAAAGAAAGCCTTGTAAGATTTCTGATCAAACTTGTCAAGAGAATCTTTCATATTCAAGACAAAACAAGGACATCTAAAAATATGAAAATACTCGATAGAAGGCTTCCTACCACGCCATATCTCATAGGGATTTTCTTAAGTGAAGGATGAGTAAAAACACGGTTTTGCACAAAACATGAGGTACTGACAGCTTCAGCCCAAAACTTCTTAGGAGTATCATACTCAAGAAGCATGATCCTAGCCATATCCTGTAAAGACCTATTATCTATCTCTACAACCCCATTTTGTTGAGGTGTTCGAGGTGAAGAAAAGTTGTGTGCATAACTCAACTCTTGACAAAAATGCTCAAAAAGCTCATTTTCAAATTCTCCCCCATAGTCACTATGGATGGAAACAATATGGCAAGAAGCTTGATTCTCAACTCATTTACAAAAACTTGAGAAAACATCAAGTGTATCACTTTTTGAAATGAAAAATAAGGTCCAAGTATATCTAGAGAAATCATCGACAATAACAAGGCAATACTTGGAACCACGGAGCGATTGCGTTCTCATTGGTCCAAATAGATCAATATGCAGAAGCTCATGGGCTCTCTTAGTGCTAAGGACTCCTTTGGATTTGAAGGATTACTTGGTTTGCTTTCCTTGTGTATAAGGTTGGCATTCCTCATCCTTTGCAAAATCCAATTTAGAGAGTCCCTTGACTAAGTCACTTTTGCTCAACTTCTTTAATTGATGCATATTTACATGACCAAGCCGACGGTGCCAAAGAGAAATATCATTTGAATGGACTACTAGGCATCTACCAACCATAATCTTAATAGACTTAAGAACAATAACATAAAGATTACCACTTCTAGTTCCCTTATATATAACTTGGTAGGTGAGGGAATCTAGAATCAAGCATTCAAAAGAAATGAATAGTACAAGGTAACCATTATCACAAAGTTGACTAACACTTATTAATTTGTAATGTAGGCCATCCACAAAAAGAACATTCTTGATGCACAAGGATTCACCTACATCACCCTCACCTTTGACTTTACCTTTCTTGTTGTTCCCAAAGGTGACAGATCCTCCTTTCTTCTTTGTGAAATTGTTGAAATGGTTTATGTCACCGATCATGTGCTTTGTACAACCACTATCAACAATCCATCTATCTTTTTCCTCACCAATGTATTCATTTGTAGAGGCCATGAGAGCAAGGTGGCAGTCTCCATCTTCTTCGGAGCTAGAGTTTCTTGAAGATGAAGCTTCCCAAGCCGCATGAGCTACATTCTTGTGTCTATTCTCCTTCTTGTCCTTCCTCTTGTGCTTGGTCTCCTTCTTGTAATCCTCTTCTTTCCTCGAGCTGCTCTTGTGGTGTGCCTTTCTTGACTTTGGGCATTCACTCTTGTAGTTCCCCTTTTGACCACACTTGTAGCATCTCAGAGTAGAGGAGGAGGCTTGCTTTCCCTTGAAGTGCTTGCCCTTGATGTAGTTGCTTCATGCTCACTAGGGCCTTCATCTTCACTAGTGGAATAGGGAGAAGTCCGGCAAGCAAGTTGTTGTTGAAGGATGACAACCTCCACTTGTGCTTTGAAAGCACTATCTTTGATCTTCTTGGCTTCCTTCTCTTCTTGCTTTGCTTCTTCTCGATTTTCAAGTCTAGGCTTATGGGCTTGAAGATTTTCAATGAGTTCTTCAGTTGGGATGTCACCAAGGCTCCTCACTTCTTCAATGGATGTGACCTTTGACTCCCATCTCTTTGGAAGAGTTCTCAAGATATTTGAGATGATGACACCTCTATCCAAAGTGTTGCCCAAAGCAGGCAGCCCATTGATGATGACATTGAGTCTTGAATACATCTCCATAATGCCTTCTTTCTTTCCCATCTTGAAGTTCTCTAGGAGGCTATTCAACATGTAGATATTTGCCTCTTTGACTTGATTTGTGCCTTCATATGTGATGCACAACTTGTCCCAAATCTCATAGGCGGTGTCCCATGATGAGATCCAGTTGAACTATGTGGGGGTGAGGGCTACGTAGAGGATGCTAATGTCCTTGGCATTGAGTTGAGCCTCCTTGAGAGTAGCTTCACTCCATTTGTAATAGCTCCGATTGGCTCCTTGTAAGGTGTGACCATCACCTTCCACATATCAAAGCTCATCCCTTGAACGTAGAACTGCATCTGCCTCTTCCAATAGAGGAAGTTGGTGCCATCAAAGATCGGAGGATTCATGGAGAAGCCTCCCTCTAGGTTGAGTGAACCAAGTAGGTTGTCGCCCATCTTCTCATCTCATGGGAGATTGTTAGAGAAGATCCTTAGGTCTGATACCACTTGTTGGATCTAAGGGCTCTAGAGGGGGGTGAATAGAGCTACAAAAATTCTCACAAAATAGATTAGACCTTCAAATTATATCAATTTTAAAGCAATGGCTAGATGTCAATTTGAAGTCTTATCTAACAAGCATAGCAAGGATGAGAGAGATTGATAACAAGAACTTAAGAAAAGGATGTAGAGTGGTTCCACACTTCAAACTAGAAGTAAGTTAGTCCACTACCTAGAGAGGTCAACCTCTAGGACTTTGCAAGTGCTTTTCTCTATATTATCACCAATAAGAGTTACAACAATAGACCACCAAAGGACTTACCCATCAAACCACAAGGAGATATCCACGTTAACAAGGAACTTACCCACTTAGCTTGAGTATTCAGCCTTCACCAAGGTCTTACCCACTCAAGCTCTAGTCTCTTCCTTGAAGGACTTTGATTCTCCTCTTGGATCTTCAGTCTTTGCCTTCTCCTTTACTTGGAGAAGATCACCACCTCTTCAACCACCTTGAAGAGGACCAGCTACAACTCCTTCTTCACTCGATAGAGCTTGCTTCAACTTTTCTTCATGAAGGAAGGGGATAGGGAAGTGGTGGAAGATTGAGAGCTTTACATGAACAAAGGTGGAGCTCTCTTACAATAAGCCTAACTCACTCACAAATCACGAAATGAAGTGTAAAATAGAGAGAGAAAGGGGCTCAAGGAGTAGTAGCACACTCAACTATAGCAAGGACCTTAAATGTAGTGAATGAGCAAACTTGGAATGAGCTCCAAGGGGTCTTATTTATAGCTGGGGGTGCTCCCTTGAGTTGGGGAACACTTAGGGTCAAAATATAGCTATTTTTGCACAAGGCAACATATCTATTTTCATCCAAACAAGTCACCAACGGTTACAACCACTTTTTCTGTATTTTCCGTATAGTGCATTCTGTCGAGTTTCAATAAAGGTAACTCGACCGATCAACTAAAAGACAAACCCAATTTTCAAACTATCGGTCAAGTTTGTTCTGGGAAACTCAACCGATCAGCCAAAATTGCATTTGGTCAGAAGGTCATTCAGTTGAGTTTTGTGAATGCACAACTCGATCGATTGCTACTTTCAGAAAATCAATCCATGGGATCAGTCGAGATTGTAACTCGACCGATCAACAACCTGTGATCGATTTTCTAATTTGGCAAATAAGTGATTAAAACTTAGTATTAAGTGTTCCACATATTTTTCTCATCTTAGTTACAAGTCATATCATCAATACAAGTGATTATAAAATTCTTCTAAAGTTATTTGAAGTGATTTCCTTATTAGCACACTTGCATTGCATTAGAATTGAACTTTGGCAAGCTAGGGCTTGTGTAAATTGATCCTTTTCATGTACCTATGGCCTGAAATCAATCTTGAATACACATATTAGATACATGTGAATGAAATGGTTAAGTCATTATCAAAATATGGACAATGTATAACCTCTAGGTCAACTATAAGTACATATCACATAAGTTTCTTAGTATAGAACCGCTGACATAGTTCAATCTCTATAGTCAGTTTTTCTTAAACAACCGACGACTAAATACTTACTAGTCAGTTTTTTGTACAATTGAGAACTAAGACATTGTTTGATAACATGATTAATTTGGATGTGATTGCGGTGGAAGACTAAAGGTCAACTACGGGCATATAAAAATATTGGTCTTAAAATACCAAATTGACAATCGATAAACTTTTACATACTTTCTACACTCATTTGCGATCACCCAACTGAGACTATCTACCAGACCATTTTTAGGTGGTGTCTCATCATGAATGTATGGATGGAATTTAAAATAATCATGTTTCCAAATGGAGCCTAAGTTCCACTTAATAGTACTCACAAAATTTGTTTCCCCCATTCTCTATTTCACCCCCAGATACCTAGCTATGGTAATTCTACCATTATCTACTATTGCTCGTTCTCATGTTAACCACCATAATCTTCTCCATTGTGCTCTTCTCGTTCCTCTTTGTGGTGTCATCATCAACAACTACTTCTCTCCACATGTCACCCTCCTCTCTGCTCTTTCTTGGAACCACCATGGCAACCAACCACAACTGTCAATGCAATCAAGCACCTCTCCACTATCACCAACTACCATCGCAGCCACCATTGCCAACTTCCAGGTGCCTCTCCACCATTGCCAACCATCGTTGTTGCCTATGATTCTACTTCTTGATGCCAACTGCCAACCTTCTTCTACCCCTACTTCTCACTCTTCCACTACTATGAACCCTCTGCCCCTATTATGGAAGGTCATTATTCTCCTTCTTCTCCTTCCTATCTAATTTAAATTGGTTGTTGATTGCAATGGTTTATGATTATTTATTGAATGCATTGTTGTACAGTTGTTTAATTAACCTAGTATGATTTACATATTGATGTGAATTTACCTAAATCGATATGAATTGTACTACGATTTTAGTTAGGGGTGCATTTTCAATTTGAATGTTGTATTTTTATAATCACCTAAGAATTTTTTTATAATAAATTGATTTGAATAACCTTGTTTAGATAAAAATATATGAAATTGTCATATTTACCTATATTTTAAACCATAAATCCTAATTTGGACAGATATCTTTTTGGCCTAGAAACACATCCAACATTTACTCATTAGGAGTAAATCTTGCATAGTCCCCAGTTTGGGACTGTTCTTGAACACTTATCATCACTTAGGATATATGTGTATAATGTGTATTCGGTTTTCAAGATGTTTTGTCAGTACTTCCTCGTTTGTTCTATAGGTACATATGTAGGTGGGTATTTGCCCATATACATCGGTGTACTTGGATAACTGTGGGGAAATGCATTCGAAATATTCTTGAAAATTGAATACAGATTATACACTTACTTGTGAGACATGTTCAAGAATGGGATAGGTGGTACAAATTCATCACTAAAACCTAAACCCTAATCTCAAACCCTAATTTCTAAACATTTGATTCAATTCTTGTTTTCTTATTGATCATAGAATGGATCAATCATGGAAGTGCATTCCAAATCACTACACTCTAGAGTTTATTACTGGTCTTGACCAATTTATAAGATTTGTAGAGGAATGTAAGAGACGACTTGGAGATACATTCTATTGTCTATGTAGGTATTGCAATAACAACTTGAAATTCGACACTATTGAAAAAAAAATCAAAAGTCATGTCATGTGCAATGGGATTGTACAAGGCTATACACAATGGCACTAATATGGAGATATGCCTACTATGAGATCAATATATGTTGACAACAATACTTGTGTTGAAGAAGAAATTGATGATGATGTTGATGTGAACAAACATATTTCGATAAACATGGTTGGTTCGATGCTAGGTAGTTGTGTGGTAAATCTTACCGATCCACATTCCTTATTTAGAAACATTATCCACGATGTTGAGAGACCATTATACTTAGGTTCTAAAGAGTTTAGGAAGTTGAGAATTGTGTTGAGATTGTATACTTTAGAGGCTTAAGGTTCTAAAGAGTTTAGGAAGTTGAGCGTTGTGTGGAGATTGTATACTTTCGAGGCTTAACAATAGTTGAAGCTACAAGATTTTCATGTCTCTGTTGTTTTTTCTGAAATAAATTCTTCCTAAAGACAACAAGCTTCAAATCTCAACATACGGAAAAAAAATATTGTGCCCAATGGGAATGGAGGCCAAAAGGTATGTGCACGTCCGAATGACTGTGTCTTGTTTTAAAAGGGCTAATTATCCAACATGTGGGGTGTCAAGGTACAAAATGATGACTTTGGGTAAGGCCAAAAGTGTGTCTCCTTCCAAGGTGATGTGGTATCTACCTATAATACCACAGTTTCAATGGTCTTATGTCAATACCATGAGTGCACATAATTTATCTTAGCGTGTGGAGGTAAAGAAAAACAACGATAGAATCCTATGGCATGTGTCTCATTTTCCCATAATGGAAGAAAATTGATTTATTGTACCCTGAATTTGGTGAACAAGTAATGAATCTAAGTCTTGGGCTTTGTAGTGACAGGATGAATCCATACGACACATCAACAAACATAACACTTTTCTTGTTATGATTGTTATATCCAATCTTCCTCCTGGTTGTGTATAAAAATAAGTTCATCATGATGTCCTTGTTCATATCGGTCCTTAGACAACTTGATAATGATATTGATGTTTTTCTTGAACCTCTAATTGATTAATTAAAGAAACTCTAGGGAGAAGGTGTGATGACCTGTGACACTTCACATAGAGATACATTTCATTTGCATGCTATGTTATTTTGCACTTTCAATGACTTTCGATCATATGATAATTTGTCTTGATACATCATAAAAGGATCCAAAACATGCCCTAGATGTGAGGATAATATTGATTTAATATGATTAAAACATGGTGTAAGATTGTATATCTTGGTCATTGAAGGTTTCTTCTAAAAGTGCATCCTTACTAAAGGTTGTGCAAAGTATTTATTGACTCAACTAAGGAATAGAGTGCCGCTAAACATGTATCAACGAATGATGTTTATGAAAGAGTAAAAGACTTTCTCAATGCATTTGGTAAGATATCACAATGTGCTATTACCACACAGAGTGACAATTTTTTATTGAAGAAGAGTTCAATATTCTAGTAATCTTCCTTATTGAAGTTCTTTGGCAGGTAGGCATTGCATCTATGTCATGCATGTTGAGAAAAATGTATGTGATAGTGCATTGGTATTATGTTGGATATACGAGATAAGACTAAGGTTGGCTTCAAATCCATAATGGGCCTATGTGAAATGGGTATAAGTAAAGAATTAACAATAGAAGTTAGTAGTGATTGAAAAATATATCTACCTCCTACTTGTTACACGTTGTCTAGACATGAGAAGATAAAATTTTGAAAGTACTTGGTTAATGTTAAGGTACCACAAGGATACTCTTGCAGTATCCATAGATTAGTAATGATGAAGGATCTGAAGCTGATAGGTCTTAAATATCGCGATTGTCACACTCTAATGCAACAAATATTGCCAGTGGCTATTTAATCTATACTGTCAAAGCATCAAGCATGTAATGTTTGCAATCACCTGGATTTGTTTCTCTTCATCACTCTATGCAGAAAAGTTATCAAACCTGAGAATCTTGATAAGTTGCATAGAGAAGTGGTTGTGAACAATAAAATATTGGCATAAAGTTGACCCTTTGTTAGAGACTTTATATGTAAGGATGTATCCATGAGATATTCTTTTTTATAAAGATATTCACAATTCTATATTTAAAAATATGGGATTAATTATATGAACTTTTGTAGGCGATCTTTTACCTTGATGAAAAACTGCATCATAAAAAAGTGGTACAACGATGTGGGAGGATATTGAGGAATTATTAGATAAATATGACAAGAGAATATATAATGAGCGACAAGAAGAAGAAGCCCGCTACTGATCAATGGACCTATCTTGATAAGAATGTATGGGAAGCATTTGTTACTTCAAGACAAACCAATGAATTCAAGGTAATAAGCCTCCTTTACAATACATTTTTTATAATTGATTAGATGAATTGAATGTATTATGCAATTACATATGTTTTGGATTAACCACGCTTTACATAAAGCTTAAAAATAAAGGCTACGCCTAGTGTTGCCAACACATAGAGAGAGAGCATCTTCTTATGAGAAGACTACTCTTAGCTCTGCTAAGTCTTCTACTACTCATGTACCTTTACAAAATACCCAACCCCGTAACCGTTGAGGTGACTGCAAAAATGGTAAGGTTAAACTCTCAAAGTGCATGTTCTTTTTTGGCCTTGATTGTTATGTTTTACTAACGAATTACTATTGGTGATGATTAGTGGGAGCTCTACAAGCAAAGAAAAGAAGGCAAGATCATCCCTGAGGGCCAAAGGGATGAATTGATGGTTGCTCTAGGTACTGTAGAGCATCTTGAACGTGTTAGGGTCATTGGGACTGGTGTGGGTATAAGATCCTTTTTTGGTAAATTAGAGCAAAAACATAGATCTATCAAGAAAGGCAGATTGTCACAAGAGGAGGTAAAGGACATGATTTGAAAGAGAGTAGAAGAAGCTTGGAGACAAATTCAAACTTCTCAGGCTCAACCTCCTTAGAAAGTACCTCAGCCTCACCGCTCTTCTTACGAGGTGGACCCTACTCATAGAGAGGGGATCATGAGTAATCCCATGGACCCACTAGGCATGTTAGGTGTAATTTTTTGTGTGATGTAATAGTCTTTTGGGTGAAATTATAATATTATGTGTTTGTGTATATATAAAAATACATACAAAAATGTAGGCATTAAGGCCATGCCGGATTGTATTACTAGAACCTAGATTTAACATTGTTTTTTTGAGAACAATCATCTTTATATATTCAAAAAGAGTATATCCCTCTTCTATAAATAGGAGGGAAAACAACAAGAAAGCACAAAACAAACCCTAATGCGCCTAATATACTTAGGCCCACAAGACATAAGTAAAAAGAGTTAAAAGGGAATAAAACAACTACATATGAATATACATTTCAATACTCCCCCTCAAGATGGAGCATAGATATCAATCATGCCAAGCTTGCAACATGGCTCTATAAATCTTTTTCCAGAGAGAGGCCTTGTAAAAATATCAGTAGTTCGCTCGTGTGTAGGCAGGAAGGGGGCAGTGATATTCTTGGTTAGCAGAACATCATGAAGAAAATGAAAATCCACCTTGATATGCTTGCTCCTTTCATGAAACACAAGATGACTAACAATGAAGGTAGCAACACACTATCACACTACATTGGAATAGAATGCGTGATGGGAAATACAAAGTTAGACAATACAACTAGTATGTGCCATTGCACGATACTCAACTTCTTTATTGGATCGGGCAATGACCTTTTGTTTCTTACTTCTCTAGGTAACTAAGTTACCCCCCTACAAAGGCACATAGCTAGAGGTGGATCTCTAGTTAGATTTATAGCCTGCATAATCAACATCAAAATACCTAGTCACATATAGATGTCGATTTCTTTTATAAAATAGTCCTTGTCCAGGTGCATTCTTCAAATATCTCAAGAATCTCGGCATACAACATCCCAGTGACACTGCCTAGGACTCCATGAATTGGTTGAGATCACCAACAACAAATCATACATTTTTCCTTGTAACAACAAGATATAGAAGTTTGCCATTATCTTCTAAGGGATGAGTAGATTCTGTCCATAGATCATGAGCTTGATCTATATGAGAGACTCCATGCCTACAACCAAGCATTCTAGTTTCACTAAGAAAGTGCAGAGTATACTTCCTCTGTGATAAAGATACTCCATAATTGTTATGTGCTATCTCAATGTCAAGAGAATATCGTAGACGCCCAAGGTCGTTGTTAATGAAATGCTTCATAGAAGCAAATTCTAGAAACATCACTACTAGACATGATGATATCACCCAAATAAATAATAAGAACAATAACGCCAGAAGTAGTGGTTTTGATAAACACAGAGTGATCACATTAAGACCGTATGAAGCCAAATGTGTGCAACACAAGGGATAACTTGTCAAACCAAGCTCTGGGACTTTGTTTGAGGCCATAAATGCCTTTATTTAGAAGGCATACTTTCCCAGTGTTCTCTCCCTTAACAATAAAACCTGGAGGTCACAATATAAAAAGACATTCTTAACATCTAGTTAATATAAGTGCCAACCTTTATTAACAACAACATAAATAAAAATGCAAACAAAATTAAGACTAACAATTAGGGAAGTAATCAATCCAAACTTCTAGTGTGTATCTTTTAGCAACAAGTCTGGCCTTTAAACGTTCAACTATCCCTTCAAGTAAATATTTCATAGTAAAAACCCATATGCAACCAATGGGTTTACTACATGTAGGGATTCAACAAGGTCCCATGTCCCACAAGAGTGAAGTGCATCCATCTCCTCATCCGTGGTTTGTTTCCACCTAGAGTGTATTGGTGGATCTTGAACATTCTGATGAATAGAAACTGCAGACAAAGAAGCAATAAATTTAGCCATGGAGGCATTTAAATGATATGTGGACGCATGTTGAGAAATACAATATCTAGCATCAGAACGTCTCCCTTTATGTAGTGCAATGGGCATGTCAGAATTAGAAATTGTAATAGAATCAATAACATTACTGTGACAACTCATCACACTAAATGAGATTACTCAAAATAACAAACACGATCAACTACTAATTAATCACATAGTAAAAAAAGTGAAATAATTAAAACCAATTCCAACAATGTAAATAACTCTAGAACATTTACATAAAGGTCCATCATTCATTCTCACATACTGTAACAAGTATTCACATATGGGTCCAAATACCTCAGTCACATCCTGCATATAAAAGACATTTCACATGTACATGCCATATATTTACAAGCATTAACATACTACCAAAATCTCGTGTCAATACGAGTATATCATCTAGAAAACACATCCCATACCCGGACCTAAGAGTACAAGGATGACAATAGGACTCTACTACTAACATTTACAACTGACCAACATTTTGAATCTATTGATCACCAGGTTGGTTCTCTTTCACAGCGCGACCTCGACCTCATTGCTCACGACCACCTAAAAAATGTGGTGACCAACGGATGAGACCCAATCCCAACGAGATATATAACTCTCTCCAACATATATTGATTATAACATATTAATTAAGAATAAATACATTGAGTAGTTAGGGTATTGAATAAGCAATATGAACATATTGAACAGTTTAAGCATACTAAGCAGTTAAGCAAATAAGTTGTAGCATCAAGTAGAATTACTCAATTTTCATAAGTCTGCATCATGTAAGAACTATGCAGTGTAAAGACAAGACAAGGGTTAATCAACCAACATGATACATATTGAACCCTAGCAATTATACTACACGACTAGTATTGTATATTTTATTATTATGCCCTAGGGCGTTCGAGTCGTAACACTCAAAGTCCAACTGACCACTGCAAAGTGCTATTCAGTTTCTTATAATATCTAGGAGTGCCGGTATCCTAAGTACTCTTCCCCTCGGTCAGTACGAATAAACTGCAGTGACATACCAATCAAACTGCCAATAGTGACATATAGTCAACTGATAACAACTAGTCCTTATTTGGTACAAGGTATGACACTAGAAACCAGGGTATACAAAACCCTCTAATCTGAGGTACAACCACATCTGTCCTAAATCACATCAAATATCTGAGGCATGACCATAGCCATCGTCCATAACCTGCATTTGTGGATGACAAGGATATATCCTCAACTTGCCACCACCACATGCTCAATAGTATGTGCTCTGAGTTTCCCTTGGGAATACTCATTTCACCATCTAGCAAGTTATGACACTGAAGATGGCTCTACGACACAAGGTTGTACATGATTAAGGTTACACTTGATTAATTACTTCCAATTGAATGCATCAAGGCTTTATCCTACACGTTGACATTCAAACCCTAATTCTTTTCTAACAAGATTATATGTATAATAACTTCAAAAGATATAAAACATTTGAGATATAAATCTTAATCACATTACCACATGCTATCATTCATTGCAAATTAATGGACCACACTTAACATCATACTATTACAAGATACCAATATCTTATCACAAGTTCCAGGGTTTTAACCCTTATTGGAACATGAAGAGGATTTCACCTCAATCATGGCTTCAAACATGCCCAAAGGTCGTTAATACCATCACATTATTCATAGTAAGGTTATCATAATCATTCTGTGCCTTAAACAAGGCTCAAAATATCATTAGTACATATATGTCCATAGATATTATCATGGCAAGGCACTATGATATTCAACTAGTACTGCATTATGGTTTCAACACAAGAAGAATGTAATACATTGTCACATCAATCATTCAAGAGGTCTGATTATAACCAATCAACACCATATAATTACATTAAGGTTAGGTATAACAAGCTAGATCACATGGGAGTTACGCATCCACTTATTATAGTGATTTATCAAATACAACTATATGATGGCAAAGGTAAGACTACAAATTAATGGCATTAAACCATCGAATTATCATCACTAGGACCCACATATAATACCATGGGATTCATTCTAATCCATTGGATGTTGAAGCATCCAATATTATTCATTGGATCAGGTTCATTGTTCAAGGTTATCAATTGAAGTATAGGTCTAACCATTAGATCAATTAAACCAAGGAACCATTGGTTTAAGGTTTAGTCAAATCTACAATTACATTCTTAACTCATAATATATGGTGATGACCTGATCCACCATTAATTGTGATCATTATGTCACCATTGGTTGTAAGGTCAATAATACATTCATTTAACACCATCAAATATTAAGCTAATGTCATCATGGATGGATAGCATCATTAAAATACTTAATGGATGGTAATTAAACTTCTAATGGAGACAAAACCTGACCTAAGGGGGTGACCATAGGTTTTCACATAAAACTTGACACCCTTGATCATGAACATCAGTTGCCAAGATAGAAACACCATTGGTTGTTGAATGGTATGACCATCGATTGTGTGATAGGGAAGGAAATAGCTTGAAAACCCTAATTTGAACCATCGATTGTTTTGTACTTAGAACCATAGGTTGTTGCTATCAACCTATCCCATATCATATTATACCTTATAAATGTCATACACATGTTTAAAAGTTCATATAGAACTGGAACAAAATAGGGAACACCATAAAAAATGGTAACCCTAAACAAGCATGGTTTTTTTATGCTTAGATCATCACATTAAAGCATAAACATGAACTAACAAGCTTCTAGCAAGCAATATAAGTGAAAAATGTTATATAAATTGCCTCTATAGAGTAGGTCAGACCCCAAACAGTAAGAATCTTGAGCAAATAAAGCAAGAAAACCCTAGATTCAGATCTGAACTTGGCCAAGTAGGCACTTCTCTCCACAAAGAAGCAAAACCCTAGAAGAAGAAATAAGAAGGATAGATTTTTGAGTTCTAAAGCCACTTTCACCATGGAACAACAAGGTTCTGACCTGGAGAAATATAGGAGGAAGAAGAGAAAAGAAATAAATGGAGGAAATAAGGTAATACTTACACTTTTAGGTCAAGATCACTAGGACCATAGATTCTTTTTCCAAGAAGATCCCCACTTTCTTCTTCCTTGGATAGGAAATTCATAGAAGCAAAGACGGAGAACAAGGTTTGTAGAAGGAGGGAAGTGGTGGAGAGAAAATGGTTCGTTTGGGTGCTTAGGGATAAGTATATGAAACTTTAAGATAAAGTATCCATGGCCTTAAACTATTAAAAATATACAAGAACACACACAATCAGCTCCCCCACCATCCATATAGACCTACTTAGATCTCCTTTGTTGAATTTACAAGACAATCAAATAATTCATTAGTTGATAGCTACTGAAGGTAGCTTATCCATGAAGGGGTAAACCCTAAAATACCCTTGAGGAAAATACCTTCAAACCATGGCTCAACTAGGAGCCCCATGGCTCAAAATACTCAAGAATGATAAGATAACATCTAAGGAACATAATGTATGTGTAAGGAGGTGGGATCACCCCCTTACTAAAAAAAAATTTGAAGAATAAAACATCCATCCCAAACACACTCAAAGGTATGCTGGAATAGGTGCAAAATTTTTAAACTTCAATAACTGGTATTCAAAACAACCAAAGTATAGCATCGGAATAAAAATAATAACTATATTCAATTTTCACAAAAGATTACAAAGGTACATTATAATATCACATAAGGGTTTACATGTATGATACAACATAAGGATCTAAGTAGAGGGAAATCTAAACCATAACAACTTTGTCTCCAAGCTTTAACTCCTTAAGCTAGTCCAAAACTTCATGCCTTATCATCCAAGTCCTTCACCTAGGGTTGGAAGCATACCCTTGCAAGAAGAAAAAATAGATGACATCAGCAAAGGCTGGTATGGGCATACTAAATAGGAAATTGAGCAATATATGGAATAAAGGACATCAAATATAAAAGGCTTCCCATAGAAAGGATAAGGACCACCCAAATGGGTATCAAGAGAAAAGGAATTGAAATCATATGATAACAAAAGAATACTTGCCATTAATAAAAACATAAAGATTATGCCATACAAGCACATATATAGAATTAGGTCACACACCCCATATAATCAACATGCATGCATGTGAGATAAACATAGCCCTAGAATAATATAAACACAAAGGCGGCCAAGTCTCATAAACTTGAAACCTGATAGAGAAAGGAATACTGCCAATCTCCCAAATATATAAAACATGGGCCAAGAATTACACATCTTGCCCTGGGTATGAGGTTCCTTTCCATCCCAAAAGAGTAGGAAATATCACATCTGCTTGGTAGGAAATAACACATCTGCCGTAAAAACTAATGCAATTACACTTCTCTAGTGATACTGAATCACATAGCATGTTCAATATAGAGGCAAGTATAAAGTATAGTAAAAAATTATACAATGTCACCATCACACAATGGACAACCCATACATCCATATGTAAGTGGGAAAAAGATATCACATATCCAAAAATAAACATCCACATCACAGTGGGCGGATACCATCAAGAAGTTTATCATACAACATAGTACAAGATAAGATATCAAGAGAATATCCAAGACCACAATAAGCAAGATAGTTCACATGAACCACAATATCAAGAGATAACAAAAATGTATATAGTCTAATGTCCATTGGACAAAGAGAATGAATAAGCATATGTGAATTACTCATCATAGAAGAATAGGGGATACATCATACCTCACTTCAGAGTCTAAACAGTCCAAGTCTGTCCTAGATCCAAGCCTAGGCCTCCAAAGAACCTCTAGGGAAGGTGGACATGTCCAATAAGTAAGGTTCCCAATCTTAGAGAGGTTGGTTTCTCCAACAAAGCTCCTATCTCAAGAAAGAAGCACCTTCTCCACTTTAGAGGTGAAAAAACCTAACAAAAGAACATGGTGATGAGGTGTTTGTGGGTTCTAGGTGGGGTTTCATCATGGAAGGCCATGGTTCCAACCTGGAGGAAGGTGGAAGGAAGACTAACAACATGAAAATAGGTAAGAAAAGGAGGATACTTACTAGTTTTGGTCAAAATCACCAAGGAGGAGCTTAAGAAATCCTAAATAGATAATTTTGGAACCCTAAGAACCTTCTTCACCAAGGTAGGCACCTCCTTTTACCTTGGGACAACACCTTCGTGGAAAAATAGAGTAGGAATGATGCTATAAGATAGAGTAAATAAAGGAGATAAAGAGTTTTCATTGGGAGTTGGGAAGGGGTAGATATGGCTATATAAAGAAAAGAGGTCAAGTATGAGGTGTCTATGAGACTTTCCATGTGTCATGTATAAGGGTGTCCATAGACATGCAAGCCTTTATGGATAAGGAAGAAGTCAAGCACGAGGTGTCAAGTTACTTTAATGTGTCCAATGCTAAGGGTGCCTATGGACATAAAAACCTTAATGGATAAGGAAGAAGTCAAGCACGAGGTGTCCATGGAGTTTTCCATGTGTCCTTAGCCTAGGGATTTCATGGCCATGCAAGAGGACAGCTCATAGGGGCTTCTTGAATATCAAATGTCAGTTTATGTACACTTATAGGCCATCCCAACCGACTTCCAATCAAAGAAATAACCTCATTGGTTGATAGCTTTTAAAGATAAGCTCATTTATAAAGAGGGTAATCCCTAAAATGCCCTTGGAAAGAAACACCCTCAAACCAAGGTGCAACTAGGCGCCCTATGGTTCCAAAACTCGAGAATGGTAAGGGAATATATAAGGATTATAATGCATGTGACAATTTGCAAAGAAAACCTCCCAATTAAGTAAATTGTAGAAAAGTCCAAAATGTACCTAAAATTGCATAACTTGCACAAACAACATCCAAATTGTACCAAACTTCATCCACACGTTATCTTTGATGTGTTAAATATGAATTTGCCATTATTTCCATATTTTGAAGTTATATAATCACATTGTTCATTACTTATGCCTTTTACTCATTTTCTCTCTCCTAAACTTATCCTAATATTTCAAGGTTGTCCAAATTAGATGAAATTTGACATGTAGGCTAATTTTGATATGTCAATTTCAAATTTGAAGTTTGTTTCCACTTTTGAGACTTTTTTATGAGATATGTCATATGGCCCATTAACAACCCATTATCTAAATTATTCATCCAATTAAGTTTCATATCTTCATATTACCACCAAAATGAGTTATGTGACATATTTTATGTATCCATTATAAACCTAAGATTAATGTTAGAACATTAGGTTTCATTAAGGTGATCTATACATGCATTAGCTCATTGGAGTTATACTAAACATCTATTTAGGTCTAACCTTCAATCTTGTTTGTCTAAGTCCAAAATGTCAACTACCAGGGTAGGGTCTGAGATCTAGTATGTTATCGTATGTGGCAAATTGCAAAGAAAACCCCTCAATTGGGTAAATTGCATAAAAGTCCAAAATGTACATAAAATTGCATAACTTGCTCGAACAGTGTCCAAATTTGACCAAATTTGAAACTTAAGCTTGTCTTATGAGTTCAAAGCATATAAAAAGGTTATATTAGGTTTCTAAGAATTCAATTATGGTAAATAAGCTTATTCAACTCATTAAGCAAGTTCAACGACCTTACAATTACCATTGTCTTGACGTGGATCATCAATCTCAGAAGATGTCAAAGTGGGGGATACCTCAGGTAAAGTTTCAAACACATTAGGTTCATGAATGGATATAGGGGGAAGTGGCAGCTAGTTACTTGGTTTAGAAAAGAAAGATGTATCATTAAAAAATGTGACATATGTAGTGACATAAAAATGACGTGCAACAGGATCAAAACATTTATACCCCTTTTATGTACGAGAGTAACCAAGAAAACAACAATGGAAAACACGAGGTGATAGCTTATCATTCCCAGGTTGGTGATTGTGAAGAAAACATATGTATCCAAACACTTTTGGTGGTAAATCAAAGATAGATATGTGGGGATAAAGAAGATTATAAGGAATCTTATTTTGAAGCACATAAGAAGGCATCCGATCGATGAGATAAATAGTAAAAAAAATTACATCACCCCAATAAAATTTAGGTATGTCCATTTCAGTTAGGAGAGTGCAAGCTACATAAAGAAGATGCATGTTCTTCCTTTCATCAACTCCATTTTGTTGTGGGCTATAGGGACATGAAGTTTGGTGAATGATTCCTTTGGCAATACACATCTTTTGAAAATCATGTTGCACATGAAGCATTATTGTTGTAGACAAATTTGGGAGTAGTAGAAAATTAAGTTTTTATCTCATTAATAAATTTTGAGAAAAATATAAAACTTAAGAACAAACTTTTAACAAGTTCATCCAAGTAGCACAAGACCAGTCATTAATAAAAGTAACAAACTACCGTATATGTGTACGATTATCAATATGACATGGTCCCCAAACATCAGAATGAATTAAGTAAAACAATCTTGGACTTCTATCATTATGACGATGAGGAAACACCGTTCGATAATGTTTTCCAAGTTGAAAAGACTAACATGAAAAGTTGTCAGTAGACAAAGTTGGTAATAGAGACTTCAATTTGGAAATCGAAGGGTGATTGAGTCGCATATTCCACTGATGAAGAGAACTAGATTGGGCCACAAGAGAAGTTGTAGTCGGGCTTGACGAGGTTTGCATGTAATACATACCATATCCACCTTCATATCCCCCATGAATCATCTTATATGTCTTGAGATCCTCCATGGAGACAGTGTAAGGAAAGAAGATTACACTGCAGTTCAAAGTTTTGGTAATTTTACTAACAAACATCAGCTTTAATGGGAATTTAGACACAAAGAAGTCATATTTAAGGAGTTGGTTGTTCACATCCTCTCTCCCAATAACTGGAGAGGTGGTCCCATATACTAGACTCACAGGAGGATGGCAAGTAAATTTCTTCAGATAAGTAAACAATTTCTTATTACCAGTCATGAGTTGTAGCTCTTGAATCAATAACTCAATCAACTTTTGATGAAGAGAAATATGCTTGAAAACGTGTAGGGTCACTTGAGTGTTGGGCAATGTTTGCTTGAGGGGTAATAGTAGTAGCAAAAGTGACCTTGATTAGTTTATCAAGGTCAAAAGAACTCATTGTCACCATATAAGGATTAGTACACGAGGAATAGAGGTATAATCTCCATCAACATCATGAGTTGACACTTTATTTTCCCATTTGGGTTTCCCATGCTTTTTCCGACATTTGTCTTCACTATGATTTGTTTACTTGGAGAAGTTACAATATCTGGGTTGGGACGAGGAAGAAGAGGATCTTCTCCCACAATTCTTGAGACTTTTTCCTTGGTCACATCCATGATTGCCTCATCCGGCAACAACAAGGGCTATAAGATCTTCAACAATAGGAGTATCAAATATGGAGTGAGATAGTCATAAATAGACATCATCTAATGCTGACAAGGGTTCAGAGGCAAGAATTTGCTGACAAACAACTTCACAACTAGGAGTTAGAGATGCCAAAAATTGACAGAGTTGTATTTCCACTTATTGCTTTTGGATTTTGACAATGTCAAATGATAAGGGGTGATGAAGTTTTAGTTCACCCTAAATCCCTTTGAAGGTATTGATGTGTGAGGCAAAGATAGAGTTATTTTCAAGTTTTAGAGAATGCAAGTACTTATATAAATCAAATACTCATGATGAAATTCCTTTACTAGAATTACTCGGGCAAGGTGATCCCATGCTTCCTTGGTGGTTGTCACATCCCGATTTTTAGATATAATTTAAAACATAGAATGAGACTTTTCCCAAATAATAATTAATCGAGAGGTTTAATACAAAAAGGCCATGGAAATACTCCTTTAGAAAAAAAAAGACTATAAATATACTATCCCTCATATGCATGCCACAATGAGTTGCAATTAACATAAAATGTTGAATATAAGATTTCCTTTTCACCTTTTCTCTCTCCTATCTATTATGAGGATTAAAAGAAAATGATAAAAAGAGGAAATGCTTGAGATACGAATTTATCACCTTGAGATGATCTTTCTTGGCCAATAAGCCCCCTCTTTCCTTATATAACTTTTAATAAGAAGGAGTAACCAATAATCCCTTTTCCTCTCTCCTCCAAGTTAGTTGCTCAAAAAGGTGTGAAACTCATAAACAATGACGTTTTAGTGGTTAGTAATTACTCATCACTATTTGTAGACTCAAAGAAACAAATATGGGAAGATATTACACATTATCTCACCAACTATACACATAAAATAAGGAAAATCACTTTTAATAAATTAATGGGAATTATATGGCCAAAATGGAAAACTAGGTATATGGAAAGAGTCTAGACACCATTATGAACGTATGGTTCAAATTTGGTGTTCTTTTGACTTAGTTTGACCCCTCAAATCTTTTTGGAAAGGTTTTCTTAGAGTTTAATTGTATTTTAACTACAATTTCGTTTATTGCGTCGAATTGGCCTATAGTCCAGATTTATCTCCCTGTCACGTGGTCCATTTTCTTTCTTTCCTTCTATGCGTGCATCGACAGCCATCCATCACAGATCTAATGGCGCCCAAGTCTTCTCCTTCCTTCGATTCCTTCGCGAACCATGACCATTTTACAGGCTTTTACTCTCGCGAACACGTTCTCTCTAATTCCTCAACCTTTTTCCAAAATTTATTCTCTATTATGTTTGTGAGAAGATCCCAAATCCAGCAAGCCATTACTCGCTTTCCCTAACCCTCTATAAGCGAAACACCCAATTAGGGCTTTATCCCCCTCGCGACCTCGAGATTTGTAGAGGCTGAGGTACCCATCCTCATGCCTATATAACTACTCGAATAGCACCGCCGACCCCCATAGATCATTCCGCCACCCTCAATTGAACTCCCAGGACCCCAAGCCTCCCCGACCTACTCAAGATACCTCTTCGGCGACCCTGACCTCGCCCCGGTACCTCCGGCCTCCCCTGTTCAATTGCAGCCGCGGTGAGTATCCTTGGCTCACTTGCTTTGTTTCCGACTTGTTGGTTTGCCCTGGGTACTTCCCAATTGTTGGGTCATGTAGGCCACCGTCCGAGCCTCCACCGGCGTCCCTTGCCAAGGTAGTCAAGTGGCCGCCCTGCCATGTTGAGGCATCAGACGGAGTCACCTGGGATTGCAGAAGGTTTCCCGACCTTCAAGTCACCCTGTTTTGTCCTTTTACGATGGCTTCGTCTTCAGACCATTTTCCCCTATTTCCATTGTTTTCCTCACAACCCATTGTTGCACTGGTGTGTTTGATTTTGCGAGAGGATGCCTGGATTCAATTGTGGCTTACGGAGTACTTTGTCTCGCCTCCTCACTACCGTCGCAGTGTTTTTCCTTCCCCACTGCTTGATCCCGATCTGTGCCCTGCCATGGCCAGAACCGTCCCTGAGCTCCACAACTCCTCAGTACCTGAGCCTAGGCTCGTTGGGTGCGGTTTCCCTCCAGGAACACAATGGGCATGGTGACTCTTCCAGATGAGAAGTGAATCTCGTCCAAGAACGGACTTGCAAAGCTCCTATCAGTCGGCTCCTTGCCATGGAGCAACACAGAAGATGGCAGGTCATTGAATGACCACAACGCCCCTGCATCCAAATGATTCTATCACACTACTCAGGGGTATTGTCAGGTTTTGTTTTTGATTTGATTGTAGGCTAGTGCACCCATGTGGCTTTTTCCTAAATTCCCATTGGCCAGAATTTCAAAAATTCATAGTAATTCAACCGTTTGTCGAAAAATTATGAATAAATAGTTGTTGGATTTGATTTTTCGAGCAGAATACAATTTTAAGGTTTCCAGACCATGTTTTGATCTCTTGTTCTGATGTTTTGTTGGAAATGATATTTTGGACTCATGAAACCCTAATCATGCATGAAGGTGATTAATGAGACCTTGGTCCACCCAGATTTTCCTAATATAATAATGTTTATTCATTAGACTGATCCACATGCACTCAAGCCCTAAATCACCTAAGATCAATACTATGTATAGATTAATTATGTCTAATAATTATGAACATGTTTTTAGAGCTAAGTCAAGGGAAGGTTTGACCTAGATCTGACTCGAGGATCATCCTTGTTCCAAGGTAAACAGGCCATGCTGTTGAGCACAAATATTTATGATTGTTTGCATGTTAAATATAGACTAGACATTATTATTTCAAGTTTAATGTTATAATCATGTTCAATATATCATTGCTTGTTGATTGCCACATCCTATGTCTTATGTTATATTGCTCACCATGATTATTGTTATCATTATAGACTCATGAAAATCATGTTAATAATCAAGTAAGATAAATCCCATCATGTTTAAAATATCATGTTAATGGGGAGAAATCCCTTCATGTTATGATTAGAGAATCATGATTTATGTTAATGTCAACATTATGTTAATGGTCAAGTAATTTGAATTGAAATAGGTTTGTTATGCTCCCGATCATGGACCTCAAAAGGGTCGTCAAGGGCTTTCCTAGCATCAAGGGCTTTCCTAGAAATCATGTGCTCCTAAGGGGGCGTCACAGAGGGACGCATAAGAATTCTTTTCAATTCTTTATGTTAATAATGATGATTCAAGAATGCATAAAGTTAATTCATGTCATTTTCTTACATGTCAAGTATGTTTACTTTGTTTATTTTTATAAAGTGCCAGTACCGTTTACTGATGTGTTGTTTTTCCCTTTGCATGGCTGGGGACGCGATGTCCTCAGGATTTGGAGCAAGTAAGGACTCAAGAAGAGAAAGCCAAGACTAGAAGACATCCAAGAGTTATCTGGTGGGGTGCCATCCATTCTAGGCGATCCAATCATATAGAGTTGCTTATTGTTATGCTTAGTTTCCCATGTTGAGGGATGAATAGAATTCTAGACTTCTTGTTTGTAATTTCCTATTCATATTATAATGTATGAATCTCAATGATGAATTATTTGTTTACTTGCAATGATTACCTTTTTGTGACAACCCTCCCTAAAATGCCAAGTACCCCACATTATGGATAATGATGGGGATTAGGCTGTGCTTCCACTGGTTATGTACGAAACCCTAGGGAGGGGTGTTACAGTGGTGTTGCTGAAGATAAGATTAGCAAAGATATGTGATTAACAACTATTCAATATCTAAGAGATAACTAATGAATCATTTTTAGCCCACCTCTTAAAATATGACTTCAATTTCTTAGATGCTTCCTCTGTAGTTTTCTTCTTGTCAGGTGTGTCTTGCTTTGGTAGAGGTAGATCTATAAGATGTTCTAGTTTTCTATAGGAGTGTGCATAGATCTGAAATGTGTGTGCCCATGGGATATAGTTGGAGCCATTAAATTTTACAAAAGTAATACACTCGGAGTGTGTTTGTGAACATTCCAATCATAGAAGATAATGACCTCATAATATACCAATACAAGGTGTAATGAAGCACTAAAGGAAAAATAGAAACATGGGCAGGCAATCACTGACATGCCGTGTCAAGAAGGGGACACACTGTGTCACTTACAGCAGACTAGAACAGAAGATATTTGACTCGTTGTGTCAGAAGTAAACATGCCTTGATGCTGGCATAGATTTCAATCAGCAACATATTCATTCTAGCAGTTAGTGGCAACATACCTTGTAGGTAAGGCATACACCATGTAACACGGCGAAATAGCAGATCTTACCCAAAAAAAATCCAAAATAGATTTTGAACCTTATGGATCATTAAGATAAATGGAGATATGTTGGAAAGATCTAATCATGTCTAGTAATATGTGAAGAAATCCCAATAGAAAGTGGTCATAGATGACCACAAACAAGATGTCATATGACTTTCCAAACACCGACCTTCAGGGTATAAGGCCAGCGGAAAGACCATAGGTAGTCTTTTTGGATCCTCTTATTAGGAAGAGGATAGAGATAGAAAGTAGACTAGATCTCCCTCGTGCGATCAGTAGTGGTGGAGACGGGAGAAGCTAATGGGTGGGAATGGAGGAAGAGACGATGATAATGTTGGCTTGGAAAGGGGTGGACTTCTGGTGGCTATCCGACCTACTCTAACACCATGTTGAGAACAATCGTCTTTCTATATTAAAAAAGAGTACAACCCTATCCTATTAATAGGAGGGGAAACAACAAGGAAACACATAGAAAATCCTATTGGGCCTATTATACTTAGGTCTACAATACATAAGTAAAAAGAATTAAAAGGGAATAAAACAACTACATATAATACGTTGCACTAAGCAATGCTTTCCCACCCCTTCCAGGTGACATGGTTCATGATTAACCAATACCCGACAATGCGGTTCATGTGACTATCAGGCTTGTCTACCCATCTTAGAGACAACACCACTGCGATATGGACACCACGATCATGAAACCATAGGAGAAGAAAATAGTGGCATGATTATGTGGGTCAAAGCTGGAGTTATCTATGAGATTGTATGATAAACATACATTGCATTTGTATGTGTGATTATTTTCTATTTATGTATATAATTGGCAATTGATATGAGAATATATGTAGATCATAGTACCTAATGAGCCCCTTATAGTTCCTCGGCTAGTTCCTCCTCAATTACCTACTCGGATTGCAAATGACCTAGCTGAATTGCTAGGTCCCAAGTGTAGGTGGTTGGCACTATGGTTACACAATCCAGAAGAAGGGTTGACTATGATGGTCCATATGCAGGAGAGCATTGTAGGTCAAGATCACAATACTAGTGGATGCTTGGCATATATTGTGAAGATGTTTACTTATGATTGGTTTAATACACATGTGATAAAACTTTGGATATGGTGAGATCTTATGGCTAAATACCTCATTGTTTTCTTATATATGTATTCATACATATATGATTCGCAACTACTTATGTACAATGTGTAGACAATTCACATTCACCAATGTGGAATTTCTAGTTATATTATTTATTAGCCGTGTAGATAAAGATCTAAAATTTGTTAGTGATTATTTCTCTACCACATTTTAATATTTTGGTACTATAGAAAAGAGCGTGATTACAACTCCTTTCAATGTTGGATGAGTTTCAGACTCTTTCCTTATAATTTTGACTTATGAATTATATTTTGTTGTGGAATTTGAGTCTTCATTTTTTGCCTTCTTTCCACTCGGTAATAAGCGTTGGGAGTCATTGGTAATTATCCCCAAGATCATTCTACGTATTATCTAGATCCTTTGGGTAGCAAAATAAGGAATGTGGAATACACAATGAAAATGGCATTAGTTGTGTAACTAAATTGTTTTATCTGTCAACATATATTATTGTCTGCATCATTATATGACTATTTACTAATTCAAGCAAATGTATTACTTTAACTTATAGTGAAATAAAAGCATTCAAACAGACCATAGGAAATGTAGATAGAAAAGAAATTATTAACTTGGAAGAATGTTAAGGTAGTTTTCTAACTCTAATATATATATATATATATATATATATATATATATATATATATACACACACATATATATATATATATATATGTATATATATGTATGTATGTATATATTTATATATCTCTATGTGTATGTGTGCCAGCTATGATTACTTTTATTTATTAACATTTTGCATAATTATAAATTTATAGAGCCGTATACAAGATAATATGTGGGCATTTAGATACTACATGATGCGGTATACGAACCTGATTGTTAGATAGGCGACACTAGACACCATTTGTATATAAAAGGTAATACATATAATCTTGATCATCATAAGTGAATAGTCACATTTGGTAATATAAAAAAATCAAATCAAACTCTTGAATTATGTCATATTCTTTGAAAATGTTTGACATGACAGAGCCTTATACAAAAGAAGAGCTAGATGAGATTTGATAAGAGTGGGCAGAGTCCTTCGATAAGGAAGTCAAATTTGCATTTGATTGGGATAATATATGGTTTTTTCTAAACTTTCATGTCATTATTTCTATATATATGTGATGGTTATGAATTTTTACAACTTTAAATTTGATTCAAGTAAATTGTTGGTGCATATGTCAATAATGTGTATATATGCATGCATGTGAATGAATGTGAAGAAGAATGAACACAATGAAAATTTCTTTTGTACATGTGATTAGAGTGAAATTTGGAGAATAGAATTGCATGTTTTATTCTTCTTCTGATTGTGTATGTGCATGATAATGATATCAAGTGTTGATGAGAATGGATATACATGTGTGAAGGAATTATGTGGATGCAGACTCTTGTATGTGCTTGTTATTACAGGTTGAGTAGGTATGCTGGACTGTTATTAGGCTAAACACAAGATGGAACATGTAGCAGGTTCTGGATCTCGTTGAACAACCGAACAATTGTCTACAGACTTGTTACATAAAAAAAGCATACCTGCAACTTCGATTAGAAAAATAACATTGTAAATATGTATCATCAGTTTTCCATATAAAACTACACCACAACTGTCCTTATTAGTTAAAATTTTAATTGATAAGTACATACAACATCAATTATCTCAAACAATTTGACTATTATGTAACGGTCTTTAGCATCAATTTGTTTTATAGAACCGATGAATAGATCTGTGTTGTCAATTTCTTGTTGTTGAATTGAAGACTAAAATCCCAAAACAATCTTATAATTGTTGTAGATATCTCTATAGGTTTTCAGTTTCTATTTTCTTAGCAAAGAACACTTGTTACGTGTCATCAATTTTAGCTTACACTAGAAACTAACATAGAAAGCCCTTAGATATAGTGTTGCCTACTCAGGTGTCAATACAAAACTAATGTTGTAGGTCCAATTTAACCAAAACTATAGATGTTAAATGTATTTTTGAAGATCCACATGTGGAACTAGAGTAATTTTGTTAAATTTCCTTTGTAAACTATAGTATCCTACTTCTTCAAAATCACCCCCAATTTTTTTTGCCTTTGTTACTTTTTGACTCAAGGCCCCTAACACTCCCCATATTTCCTTATGTTCCCCGCTGCAATTGTAGGGGTTTGGATTTGAATTGCCTACACAAACAGCCGTCTTATAAAGGAGTCCTACAAGTCCTAATTGTATCACCCCAACTCTAGAACTTGAACGTGCTAATCAAATTATACATGCTAATCTCGACATTAGCAATGAGTCATGGAATCATGCGTCCACTTTTATGAAAAATATAAAAATCTTCTTTCCATTTTCAGATTTGACATAAGCAATAAGGATATAACCATTTTCATCGAATCAATTATAAACAAATTCTAAACATAAGCATCATTCGAGATAAAACTATATTACAACAACAACTAGAACATTATACTATTACATTTACATAAATGTCCATAATTAGGATGAAATACATTTGCATACATCATCCAAACCCCCTAGTATAGAGACATCCTAGACATATAATCTACAATAAGAAAAGAATTATCCACCTCATATGGAAAATAATAGATCACTATATAGGTGTAACTCATGGTGAACTAAAGTTAAGTCATAACCAATAAAATTTTGAACCACCACTTATCACCAATGTTGAGTGCATGGAATAGGTGCAAGAGAAACTGTTGGTTCTAGGGTTCTAGAGGGGGTTGAATAGAGCTTCAAAATTCTCACAAGATAAGTTATACCTTAAAATTGTATCAATCAAAACTAATATCTTAAAAACAATTTGAAGTCCTAACTAAGCAAGCATATCAAGGATTAGAGAAATTGAAACATGCACTTGGACAAGGTGGTTTAGAGTGGTTCCACTCTCCAAACTAGGAGAGAGTCAATCCACTACCTAAAGAGGTCAACCTCTAGGACTGTTATAACCCCAATTTTGGTGAGAAATGTAATTTCTCATATTAAAGATATTGGAACAAATAATACAATTTGTTGTGAATAATTGGATTTCGTTTACAATAGCCTTGATGTTTGTGTTGTGGGCTTTATTGGCTGTTGGGCCCATTAACAAAGAAATTCAATTAATAAATGAATTTTTGAGTTTTGAGGAAATAAAGGTGTGGAAACCTCTAGAAGGCAAAAGAACTTAATCCAAAGGTGGATTTCATATCACATGGTTTCCTTGGATTCCAAAGAGTCCAAAGTTGCAAAGAAAATGCAATAAGAAAAGAAAAGGTCCATTAAGTATTTCTTTATTAAGAAAGAAATTGAAAATAATGGTAAAATGTGGAAAATAAGTGAAAAGAGGTATAATTGAGTTATCCTTGGTGGAATTTCGTATCCCAAGGATTCCTAATGATAAAAAGGAATACTAATGAGGAAAATAAAAGAGAAATCTTCAAAAAGAGATATTTTAATAAAGAAAAAGCAAGATAATGAGAAAAAGGATGAAAGATAAAGAAAGAGGCTAAGGTAGATCCCCAATATGGGATTTCGAACCATTAAGGTTCCTTGAGGTTCAAGGAACTCAGAATAATAATTTAATAGCAAGGGAAAGAGAAAATATGTGAGATAAATATATAATTAAGTGATATCTTGCACCTAAATAAAAGGCACGTTTTCCTTAAGATAATGAGCCCAATTTTAGTAGAGAGGTATATAAAGTTATTATAAACTTTCCCTCAAAATTTGGGATTAATTGGACATATGGTTTTGGAGTTATGAATTTTGGAAATATCCCTAAAGTAATAGGATTTCATTAAATGTCGCAATTCCTTTTCCTACTATGTTTGTGACGCGTGCATTCAGGGCCGTCAGATCTAGATCTGACGGTGATGAGCCCATCTTCTAGCTTGCGTTTGGCTGGGAAAGTCAGGACAGGATGCGATTCATTCCTTGGTCGTTTCCTTGACGATCAATGCGTGAGGAAACTTGGAAACACGTTGGATGGATTCGTGAGATCCTTGCGGGTAAATCTATCCTAGATTTTGCCTGTCTTGGGGTCTCTCGAAGAATCCCCTAATCCTAGGGACCTGACCGTCTGTACACCATAGCCACAGACTATATATAGGGGGTACATCCCCTCTGTGAGAGTGAGCAATCTCCCGCGAGATCTTACAGGACCCACCGACGCAGTTCGAGCCCTCGATTCCCCCTCTCGAACCCCTCCTATACCTCGAACCTCCCTGGCTTGCAACCGGGAGACCCTCTTGTTGTCTTGGAAACTCCGGCCATGGCTGGAGTAATCGCGGCCATCGATGAAGTTTGGTTGGGTTGGGCGGAGGTCCTGGACCTGTCTCCGATTGCTTTTGAGGATCAGTGGGCAAAGTCAACACCTCTGTTGATTCGGCCATCTTGTGGCTGGTTGCAGGTTCAGAGACAAAGGAAGAAGATGGCTAGGGAGGGAAAAGTCATCCCTACCCTCGAGTGCATGTGAAAGAGGTAAGGGCATTTTAGTCCTTTGGTAACTTAAATCAAAGATAGGCACGCGCGATCCTGGTCGCTGGATCCTAAGTGGACCAGTGGACCACAGATCAAACGATCCACGATTTTTCTAAAAATAACAAATAAATCAATAAAATGGGTTTTCTTGATAAAATCATATCTTGAGCTAGAAAACTCGGATGATGGAAGTTAATACATGAAAAATGATCATAAAAATACGAGGGATATGTTAAAAATAGTTTGGGAACCTAAATCAGTATAGTTTTGCAAACGTATTTAATTTGGATAGAAAAGGGTATTAATTTGTGGCTAGAAACCCTAATTGTTGGTAAAAGATAGATTTAATTTTATAAAGGAGTTAATTCGAGCATTATTAACTGATTTAATGATTAAGATATATTGTAACCTGTTTTGATGATGGCATTGCAAGGATTAGGGTTGTAAACCTAATATGTTGATTAAAACCCTTGGAAACCCTAAGTGAGGAAAAAAGGGAAGGATATAATAATCTGAAAATTAGGATTTTTGTGATCCAAATCTGATCTTTAGATCTTCATGGAAAATAAATTGAGATAATTAGGGTTTGATGGATATTTTGATAAAAATAAAGTAAAAATGGGAAAAAGGAAGTGATACCCTAATTATGGTCAAAACCCTAAAAAGGACTAGTAACCCTAGGGCACGATTAGGTCTATTAGATTTGTGTACCATGATCGATGATAGAAAATATTGGATGAATATTTTAGGATTGAATTGTGCTTGCTTGATTTACTCTGGATTACTTGCTTGTTTGGACTGAATCTGCATTCGAAACAGCTTGACATGTATGTGGTTAATTATGAATAACCGCCTTAGTTTCCCGATGATTTTCCGGATGGTTAATCGCATTGAATGCAAATTATCTGTTGGATGTTCATACTTGCAAATCATAAAGTCACTATGATTATCACATAACAAAAAAATATAGAAGTATGGATTCTCGCACCTACATGCCACCCTGATGGATGATGCCAAAGGTCAGGCCCAGATGGATAGACCAATAGACACCTTGAGTGGTGACCCCAGGCACCAAGAAGGTGGCCTGTGATATTGCATGACTAGTGGGCACCATGAGTGGTGAACCCTAGGCACCAAGCTCAGGATTGAGAAGGTGGCCTTAAGTCATTGGCAAAGGGCACCCTAAGGTGGGTATGCCAGGGTTAGGGCAAAAGCGGTAGAGAATGTCATACTGAAAAGTGTAAATTGGCTTGTTAATTAATTTGATTTTGATTATTAAATTGTTAGCCATATTTGCAAGATTTTGGTTGTTCCCACATACCAGTATATTTCTATATACTGACCGCCGTTTTGTTTGTCGACGTTTTAGGAACAACAATCGAAAGAACAAACAGTAAAGTGACACATTGCGGAAAAAGAAATAAAGTGCAAGGAGGATTAGATAGAATAATTTAAGACCAGGATAGATAGATTTCCAAGGTTTTCAAAGGTAAGTAAAGTTTTAATTTTATACCAAACTCCAGTTAGTTAGTAGAATTTCATAATTGTTATTGATTATTTGTCGAACCTTTGATCCTGTTAATTGGATAATGGCACCGACCTTTCCGTCTCCCTTAATTGGGGGTTACCAGGAGGCGGGGTCGTTACAATTGGTATCAGAGCATAGGTTCCTCAATTAATCTTTAATAATTATTAAATTTTACAAATTCTGTAGAAACCAAGGGAGTTATTAGAGGATTGTCCAAAAGACTGAGGTGTCTAGAAAAGGATCACGTCCGGGGGCTGGCAATATTTTCCTCTGCACCGCTAGTCGGAATACGAGGACTACAGAATTGTGTGACTTCCTAGCTGATGTCTTAGGGTATGACTCGAAATAAGATACCTTTAGGACTCTCTCATCTTGTTCATCCCTTCTCAACTCAAATTCTATTAAGGACCTTAAGGATTAGGGTTTTCTCTCTCTTGAGGTATGGGTAAAGCTAATAGGGTCTAAGTAATCCTCCACCAAATTAATGAAAAGCATGTAAATAAGATGTCATGGACATAAGCTTAATAGCTTAAGCACAAACTAAAGAATAGATACATGCTTAGGTCGTATGACACGAGTTGTCTTTGCCCTTAGGAGAGACCTGAGGATAGACCTCCTTGTTTGGAGGATGAGTAGAGAGAATTAGTTTTGGAGGTAGAGACCTCCATTAAAAGTAGAGACCTAGCACATCCTTTGAGGATGATGTTAACCCTAACCTTAAGTGAAGATTAGAGAGAGAGATGACATGATGAGTTAGGTGTCATGGTTGACCAGATGTTTGGATTGTCATATGAGCCATGTGAGGTTGGGTGACCTAGCACCTTTGGCAACCCGGGAAAGGGTTGTGCATGTTAAAGCAAAGGGTAGCTCCCTCATGGATGAAATTAGTGAAGGACCTATAGAAACCCTATGAGCTTATGCAAGTAGGGTATAGTTTGCACCCAGAGTACATAGGTAATGTGAACAGTAGGTTAAAACTAAGGCCAGAAGGATATGACAGATGGCTTATGAGATAAGCATAACAATAATCTTATGCAGGACCCCGAGTAGGGAAGTTGGAAGTCTAAAACCCTGAGATTTGAGGAACAATGGGGAGTTGAGGATAATGTGACCTAAGTGGATGATAGTGGTTGCCTTATGCTTGACCCCTAGAGGTTGATGATATCTTGGTTGCCTTTAGAGGAGCCAAACCCTAGAAAGAGATGATGATGCTTCCAGTACCTAAGTACTTATGGTATAAGTGGTTACTTGTTGAGATGAGACCAGGAGTGCTTTAGACCCTGAGGAGGCTTTATACCTAGTTGGTTGTCCTTGAGGAGGACTCAACTCTGGGGTGTTTCTCATATAAAAGGATCATGGGAGTACATGACATACCTTGGACATGTTTGACTCGTGGTTAAGAGTTTGAGCATGCAGTTGGATATCCAAAGGAGAACCTAGGGTTCCTAGGCCTAAGAGGGGAAGTAGTGTATCCGATGCTCCTGATGAGATTTGAGTCTCTATAGTTTCGAGCATGGTACTCCTCATGTGTAGAGGAATAGGAAACCCCTTAAGTTGAGGGTATGTTTGATGAACCCCTCACAACTAAGTTGAACTAATGTTGAGGAAAGAGAACAAGTATGATCTAGCATGGTTTAATAGGTGGTCTTCCTGTGCCTTAGTAGATGCTGGGTTAGGCATGCTCATGTGGATGCAGACCCTAAACATAAGGACAATTGTGACTTTGGTTGTCAAGAGTTGTAGTTCCCTCCCATCCTAGGAGAGGGACCCTTTTGTAGGATGTATACCTGTTTTGTTGGTTTTAAGGTAATAAAGAGGTTTCAGAAGATCTTGAGAAGCTAAGTGAAAAGTACATAGCATGAGAATGAACATGCAGACCCATAGATAACCATCTCTAAGTGCATGTGGATGTGTTACCAAGGAGGTAACCATTATGGGGCCTGACCAAGGTAGGTAGGTCGCCATGACCCCGGTGAAGGGATGAAAGTCAGCCCATGAATGCAGAGAGAGATGATGAAGACTTGGGTAAGGTTATGAGTTGAACATGTACTAAGATAGAATCCTAAGTCTATCCAAGGGTCAGGTAGGGATAAGACCGATGAAAGACAGAGTTGCCTAATTCCCTAGTTGCACATGACCATAGGGTCGGGAGGTAACAACTATCATTGTCTGAGGGCCATGGGTTAGGAGATTGATCACCTTCATGAACTCATGAGACCCAAAGGGCAGATGAGTAGGGCACTCTCTGGATGCATAAGGGAAGAGGGATGACCCCAAAAGTGCCGCCCCCCTATAGACCTAGAGGAGATGACCAAGGATTGTGTGGTGACCCAAGTAGGTTTCAGATCGGGTTTCCATGGAAGAAATTTTTGATATCATGATGTTTGTGATGTGGAGACATGAGTTGCACATTTCAACTTAGATTTGACGGTGTACTGGCAAGGTGGGATGTACCATCTCTACTCCTGGAATGGGAAGAACTATGTATTTGGATGGCCGCCAAATGCTTATTTCTTCTCGTTATGGGAGTGAGAGATAGGACAGTACGCATGCCTTACACGAAGGATAAAAGATGATGGAAGTTGGAACGTTGCTATGAGGTATGAGGATAGAGATAATAACATACCCTTGTGGAGTGAACGATACATGGATGGTTTATAAATAGTAAGAGAAATAAGGATGTTTTTAGCAGAAGCTATGTGGAATTTGCAAGTTAACCAAGGTTGAGTTCGATCACAGTGAGGATGAGCTCAGAGCTTCTTGATGAAGATAGACTTAGAGTTTGAGATGAGATGATAAGTATAATACATGGAGGTGTATGTTACCTAACACTTAAGGATGAGAGGTGGTAATGAATGCTTTGGTTGAGATCTAGCTGCCTATTTTTGTTAGAGGCTAGAAGAAGTTGAGGTTGTTTGGCTAACCCTAAGTTTGGAAAGAAGATGTGTTTTGGCTAATACTCGGATGTAATAAGATATGTTGAACAAGTTAATGATTGTTTGGATAGCCAGTTTAGTCCTTGATGTAGTAAAAGGATGGTGATAGAACCTCAGATACACTTCTTTGGATAGGAAGGTAATAAAACCATTTTGAGAGTGGTTTAGGGTTTCCGAGGTATCAAGCTTGAGGAATCATAACAATACAGGAGGTCATGATATACCTTGATACTACAAAGATAGTAAGTGATGGTAGCATTCTGGATGCTTAAAACAAAGTTGCATGTAGCATGTGGCCATGCAAGCTAGGAGGTGAAGGACGAACACCATTAGCCCAGTGCATGGATATAAAGTATAAAGAGTTCCCGAGAGGGAATGGGAGTTCATCACTATGGATGTTGTGAGTCTCTCCTAGACCAAGAAGGTCAAGATACAATATGGGTTATGGTAGATCGCCTTACCTAGATGACATGAGAAAGGAAGAGTACTGTCAAGAGATAGATTCTGTTGAACTACATAAGAGAGAGAGATGGTTCAACTACACCATGATACAAGTTCAAAAGTTCTTGGGTATGACCAAGGTTCACTTCCATGAGGTGGAAGTGGATACATGAAAAACTCGATGATAGTATGGTTTATCACCCCTAACTAATGGTTAGTATGATCTAGACTAGAGGGTCTGATGAGAGCAAGTGTGCTTGTTTAGGGTGATACAAAGAGACAGTTCTTAAGATGTGATGTTAACCATCGTAGCCTTTATCGGATGCAAGAAGTCTTATAGAGAGGTTGTGTCGGTCACCACTTCATTAAGACGATGTTGGTGGAGGAGGCCTCGCAAAGGTCAGAAAAGAACCATAGTGTGTGTAGATGAAGTCGCTTTGATCGTGCAATGGCCGAGAGAGAGCTCAGTGGTGACATGAGTCACGAGCTGATGCAAAGCAGTCTGACATGCAGTTCACTATGGGAGATTATGTGATGTGAAAATCCGACCCCTCTAAGCTACAACTGAGAAAGCTGAGTCCCCGATATATGGGTCCATTTGAGATGGATTGGTGGAGATGGTTGTATTTAGCCTTGCCCCTCAGGATAACATGATGTGTAATGTGTTCCATGAGTCTGATCTAGAGCACTATGTGAGGTACCCAAGCCATGTGTTGAGCCCTGAACCTATTCAGCTTTTGAGAGGCTGAAATGTCCTGAGTCACCTATAAGGGTATTATATACCAAGGTAAGAAAGAACTCAGATGGAAGAATATGAGAGGATGAAGGTTCTTGGGAAGCACCATGGAAGGGGTGATGCCACATGGGAGCCCTGATGGACGTATGAAAGGCTTATCCTGAACTGTTTGTTTGCTTGATGGAATTTTGAGGACAAAATTCTTATAAGAGGGGAATGATGTTATAACCCCAATTTTGGTGAGAATTGTAATTTCTCATATTAAAGATATTGGAACAAATAATACAATTTGTTGTGAATAATTGGATTTCATTTACAATAGCCTTGATGTTTGTGTTGTGGGCTTTATTGGTTGTTGGGCCCATTAACAAAGAAATTCAATTAATAAATGAATTTTTGAGTTTTGAGGTAAGAAAGGTGTGGAAACCTCTAGAAGGCAAAAGAACTTAATCCAAAGGTGTATTTCGTGTCACATGGTTTCCTTGGATTCCAAAGAGTCCAAAGTTGCAAAGAAAATGCAATAAGAAAAGAAAAGGTCCATTAAGTATTTCTTTATTAAGAAAGAAATTGAAAATAATGGTAAAATGTGGAAAACAAGTGAAAAGAGGTATAATTGAGTTATCCTTGGTGGAATTTCGTATCCCAAGGATTCCTAATGATAAAAAGGAATACTAATGAGGAAAATAAAAGAGAAATCTTCAAAAAGAGATATTTTAATAAAGAAAAAGCAAGATAATGAGAAAAAGGATGAAAGATAAAGAAAGAGGCTAAGGTATATCCCCAATATGGGATTTCGAGCCATTAAGGTTCCTTGAGGTTCAAGGAACTTAGAATAATAATTTAATAGCAAGGGAAAGAGAAAATATGTGAGATAAATATATAATTAAGTGATATCTTGCACCTAAATAAAAGACACGTTTTCCTTAAGATAATGAGCCCAATTTTGGTAGAGAGGTAGATAAAGTTATTATAAACTTTCCCTCAAAATTTGGGATTAATTGGACATATGGTTTTGGAGTTATGAATTTTGGAAATATCCCTAAAGTAATAGGATTTCATTAAATGTCGCAATTCCTTTTCCTACTATGTTTGTGACGCGTGCATTCAGGGCCGTCAGATCTAGATCTGACGGTGATGAGCCCATCTTCTAGCTTGAGTCTGGCTGGGAAAGTCAGGACAAGACGCGATTCATTCCTTGGTCGTTTCCTTGCCGATCAATGCGTGAGGAAACTTGGAAACACATTGGATGGATTCGTGAGATCCTTGCAGGTAAATCTATCCTAGATTTTGCCTGTCTTGGGGTCTCTCGAAGAATCCCCTAATCCCAGGGACTCGACCGTCCGTACACCATAGCCACAGAATATATATAGGGGGTACATCCCTTCTATGAGAGTGAAAAATCTCCCGCGAGATCTTACAGGATCCGCCGACGCAGTTCGAGCCCTCGATTCCCCCTCTCGAACCCCTCCTATACCTCGAACCTCCCTGGCTTGCAACCGGGAGACCCTCTTGTTGTCTTGGAAACTCCGGCCATGGCTGGAGCAATCACGGCCACTGATGAAGTTCGGTTGGGTTGGGCGGAGGTCCTGGACCTGTCTCCGATTGCTTTCGAGGATCAGTGGGCAAAGTCAACACCTCTGTTGACTCGGCCATCTTGCGGCTGGTTGCAAGTTCAGAGACGAAGGAAGAAGATGGCTAGGGAGGGAAAAGTCATCCCTGCCCTCAGGTGCGTGTGAAAGAGGTAAGGGCATTTTAGTCCTTTGGTAACTTAAATCAAAGATAGGCACGCGCGATCCTGGTCGCTGGATCCTAAGTGGACCAGTGGACCACAGATCAAACGATCCACGATTTTTCTGAAAATAACAAATAAATCAATAAAAAGGGTTTTCTTGATAAAATAATATCTTGAGCTAGAAAACTCGGATGATGGAAGTTAATACATGAAAAATGATCATAAAAATACGAGGGATATGTTAAAAATAGTTTGGGAACCTAAATCAATATAGTTTTGCAAACGTATTTAATTTGGATAGAAAAGGGTATTAATTTGTGGCTAGAAACCCTAATTGTTGGTAAAAGATAGATTTAATTTTATAAAGGAGTTAATTCGAGCATTATTAACTGATTTAATGATTAAGATAGATTGTAACCTGTTTTGATGATGACATTGCAAGGATTAGGGTTGTAAACCTAATATGTTGATTAAAACCCTTAGAAACCCTAAGTGAGGGAAAAAGGGAAGGACGAATATAATAATCTGAAAATTAGGGTTTTTGTGATCCAAATCTGATCTTTAGATCTTAATGGAAAATAAATTGAGATAATTAGGGTTTGATGGATATTTTGATAAAAATAAAGTAAAAATGGGAAAAAGGAAGTGAAACCCTAATTATGGTCAAAACCCTAAAAAAGGACTAGTAACCCTAGGGCATGATTAGGTCTATTAGATTTGTGTACCATAATTGATGATAGAAAATATTGGATGAATATTTTAGGATTGAATTGTGCTTGCTTGATTTACTTTGGATTACTTGCTTGTTTGGACTGAATCTGCATTCGAAACAGCTTGACATGTATGTGGTTAATTATGAATAACCGCCTTAGTTTCCCGATGATTTTCCGGATGGTTAATCACATTAAATGCAAATTATCTGTTGGATGTTCATACTTGCAAATCATAAAGTCACTATGATTATCACATAACAAAAAAAATATAGAAGTATGGATTCTCGCACCTACATGCCACCCTGATGGATGATGCCAAAGGTCAGGCCCAGATGGGTAGACCAATAGACACCTTGAGTGGTGACCTCAGGCACCAAGAAGGTGGCCTATGATATTGCATGACTAGTGGGCACCATGAGTGGTGACCCCCAGGCACCAAGCTCGGGATTGAGAAGGTGGCCTTAAGTCATTGGCAAATGGCACCCTAAGGTGGGTATGCCAGGGTTAGGGCAAAAGCGGTGGAGAATGTCATACTGAAAAGTGTAAATTGGCTTGTTAATTAATTTGATTGTGATTATTAAATTGTTAGCCATATTTGCAAGATTTTGGTTGTTCCCACATACCAGTATATTTCGATATACTGACCGACGTTTTGTTTGTCGGCGTTTTAGGAACAACAATCGAAAGAACAAACAGTAAAGTGACACATTGCGGAAAAAGAAATAAAGTGCAAGGAGGATTAGATAGAATAATTCAAGACCAGGATAGATAGATTTCCAAGGTTTTCAAAGGTAAGTAAAGTTTTAATTTTATACCAAACTCCAGTTAGTTAGTAGAATTTCATAATTGTTATTGATTATTTGTCGAACCTTTGATCCTATTAATTGGATAACGACACCGATCTTTCGGTCTCCCTTAATTGGGGGTTACCAGGAGGCGGGGTCGTTACAAGGACTTTGTAATCCATTTATACTTATATTCATTCATAACAGATACAAGGAGACCACCATACATCGAACAACATACCTATTCAAGACAAGAGTCTTCTACCTACACAAGGACTTACCCACTTGATCAAGATGTCTTCAGCCTTCAACAAGGACTTACCCACACTTGCATAAAATCTTTGGCCTTGAAGGAATTTTCCCACTCTTCTTGAATCTTGGCCTTGCCCTTCTCCTTTTCCCGGAGAAGATCTTCATCTCTTCTTCAATCTTGAAGAAGAACAACAACAACTTCACCTTCACTTAGAGTAGCTTGCTTCAACCTTTTCTTCTTTGAGAAAGGGGGTAGGGAAGATGGAATGGAATAAGACCATTACAAGCACATGAAGGTAGCTCTCTTACAACTGGCCTAACTCACTCATAATAACAAAATGCTTTGTAAAGGAGAGAGAGAAAGGGGCTCAAGGAGTTGCAATACACTCAACTATAGCAAGGACTTAGAATAGCATAAATGAGCGAACTTGGAATGAACTCCAAGGGGTCCTATTTATAGTTGGGGATGTTCCATTGAGTATGGGATCACTTAAGGACAAAATATAGTGGTTTGAAAACTTGCAATTGATCTATTTTTGCTCACAACAACTCTCCAACGGTTATAATCACATTTTCTACATTTTCCATACAGTATATTTGGTCAAGTTTCAATAAAGATAACTCGACCGATCCACTAAGTGACAAAGCCAATTTTCAAACTATCGGTCGAGTTTGTTCTGGGAAATTTGACCAATGAGTCAAAATTAGTTTTGCTTAGTTGATCGATCGGTCAAGTTCTGTGAGTGTACAACTCGACCGATTGGTCTCTTCAAAAAATCCATCACTGGATTGTATTGCTTTGTGTAGATAGACTAACTATGTAGGTAAGAGTAAGCATAGATTGAGGGGGATCAATTTACATTGTTCAAATCATGACCCCCCCCGCAATTCACAAGGCAAATGTATGCCTTTACATATCCTTTTCAATATGATTGAGGAATGGTTACATTGCCCATATTTTGATGATGACTTAACAATTCCATTTCTTTGTATCTAATCTATTTGTTTAAGATTGATTTTATGCTTTAGGTACATGAAAAGGATCAAATTACACAAGCCCTAGCTTGTTCAAGATCAAGTCAAAAGCAATGCAAGTGCACATTTTGGTAAATCACTCCAAATGACCTTAGATGGATTTTTGTAATCATTGTATTGATGATATGACTTGTAACTAAGATGAGAAAAAATTAGGGACACTTAATTCCGACGTTTGATCACTCAAAAGTCAATTTAGAAAATTTGTCATATATACTATATGGTCCTTTATCAAGTAACATGATAAAACATATAATGAATGAGAAAAGGATCACATAGACAATTAAAAAAATATGGTTGAGCTTCAAAACATTGAAATTCTCTCCCCCTTTTGACATTATCAAAAAGGAAGGGGGGTAGAAGAGCGCAGAAACATATCTTCTCCAAGCACAACCAAACATACATGCACAACATGCAACCTCAAGGCATATACCAAACAGAGACGAGAGAGACAAGCAAGCTGAGTCATAATAAAAAATATGGTAAACATGGCACCAACTCATGAGATATAGAAAATCAAAGAGTAAGTGTACAAAGGATTAAGATTATAATTCAAAGAGCATGTCATCAGAAACAACTACAAGCCAAAACGATGAAAACATGGTGAGAAATAGTACAACTCAGAAAATGTACCCATATGTTTTAGTACAAAATAGCCTAGAAAGATATATATGATCAACATCTAGACTAAAAACTAAAAAAATCTAAACATCTAGGTCAACTATGTCCACATCATCAGCAACATCATCAACATCAACATTTAAGGCCTCTGGCTCAAAGTTGTCATCTCTGTCTGAAGGTACAACAACATCACCTTCGTCACCAGAGTCACCAGTGAAGCCATCATTAGAAGCATAATCACCACCATCATCCTCAGAAGCCTCCTCATCAGTAGTAACAACTTCCTCATCAGCCAGATCTGGCATCTCCTCATTGATAGAGGAACTAAAACCACGACCGGGCCAACATGCATTTTGCTCAGCCCAAGACATGCCAAGAGAATGGAGCTCATTGGCCTGAGGGAAAGAGGGAGTAGAACTGCCAAGGCCAACAAGTAGGGTGGCTAAGGGTCCAGTAGAAAGGGGCAACACACTAGGGGTAGATCCACTAGCATCAGAGGGTGTAGCAGTGGAAGCAATATGTGGAGGGACTGGGTAAAAGTGATCATATGCATAGGGTGCATAGCCACCTGCTGGGTAGGGCTGGTAGGTAGGATAAGGGTGTGCACATGATAGGTTCATGTTGGATATGATGGCACAGAGATCCTGATGCAAATGCTCATGAACCTGAAGGTTATATGCTTATTGATGCATCATGTAGCCCATGAGGGTTTCATTTGATACATGGAACGAGGTGCAGGAAGGTCGGGAAGGCTGAGGTGGTGGAGGGGCATAGGTGGATGTGGAGGTTATAGATCTTTCAAAACTTTGTCATCCACCTTATTCCTGAAATACTCAAGTGACACGTTAGATCCACATGAATGAAATGTTTGTCATTTTCAAAACAAAGGGATTTTAACGATGTCCATTTAGCCAACTACAAATTGCATAGAGTTAGGTCTGAGAATATATAGATTTCCAATTCGTTTACCTTCATACACAACATTTGTAGTATTCTCTATTAGTAACTTGCAACAATTTTTATTGAATAAAATATCATATCCAGTATCACATAGTTGACTAACACTAATTAAGTTGTGATGCAGACCATCAACAAGTAAAACATTTTTTATTTCAAGGTTTGTACCAATATTACCTATTCCAACAATTTTACCTTTGCCATTATCTCTAAAAGTGACTGTTCCACTTTTCTTTTCTTCAAAAGTTTGAAAAACATCCTTATTTCTGGTCATGTGTTTGGAGCATTCACTATCAACCACCCAATCCTGCAACAAAATATGGATTTTGGTACCCATGTGATGGTCCATTATGTTTAGGTACTTTTAATAATAAACTGAACATGATTACATAATTTAAGCTTCTCAGAACCTCATTCGGTCGACAAATACTTCGACCGACCTTGAATCGGTCAACAAATTCTTGACCGGGATTGTTACTGTTTTTAACTGTAGATTTCAGATTTGGTACAGGAATTCCTTCGGTCGAATAATTTCTCGACCGAGGAGTGTCTCGGTCAAACTATTTGTCGACCGGGATTGTTTCTATTTGTTTTCAGCATTCTGTTTGTGTTATTTTGGGCTTAAATCGTTGTAATATGCTAAGGTACCATTCTATTTAGTTGAGATGAGACATTAAGATATTAAAATGAAGTAAGGTCAAATCTCAACTTAATCATATTAAATTTGCTAAGTTTGGGGTCTTGGAACCCATACTAAATCAACATCCTTTTTCTTGTAAGGACATGAAAAGGAATAATGTCCAAGACACAAGCAATAATGACAACAAATAGAATCAATTTCATTTCTCTTTCTAGGATTTTGAGTTGTGTTCTTGGGTATAAACATGTTCTTGGTCTTGGGTGCTTGAGCTCTCCTAGGTTTTGGTTGATAAGAGTTTTCTTTTGGAACATATCCTAAACCTCTTCTTCCACTATAACCAGAAGAGTTCTTTAGGATCTTATCAAGAATACCATTATTTCTCAAGCTACTAACTTATTTTTGTAACTTAGCAATCTCATCAATTTTCTTTTGGATATCTAACTTTGCTTGATCTAGATTAGATAATAAAGAATCTCTTTCCTTAACAATAGCATCATAATCTAGATGATTACATAGGATAGGTTGAGTCTGAAAATTATTCAGTTTTGCAAGCAAATCAACCTTTTCTTGAGAAAGAAGATCATGATTTGTTTCTAAAGTAAGAAACTTCATATTGCAATCATTTAAAGATGATTTCAAGGTCAAATGTTCAGAAGCAATACTGTCCTTTTCGAAAGAAAGATTATTCAATCTAGCATATAGATCCTCATTAGTTCTAGTAACCTTCTTTAGTTTCTTTTTACAATCAACATATTTGTCATGAGTATCTTGTAGACTAACAATTATATCTTCTTTTGGCAAATCAAGAAGGCTTACCTCTTGAGAATCATCACTATCATCTTCTTTGGCCATGATACACTCCACATTCTCTTCTCCAATTTCACTATCACTTGACTCATCCCATGCAGCTTTGTATGCTTTTTCTCCCTTCTTCTTGGATGAGCTTTTCTTTCCTTTCTTTGCTTTAGGACATTCATTCTTGAAATGTCCCTTCTTTCCACATTCAAAACACCTAGGAGAGGAAGAAGAAGAAGAAGAAGAACCAATACTTTTGTTAGATTTAAATCTTCTATATTTCTTACCATTTACAATTAGAGCTTATTCTCCCTCATCTCCATCACTTGTTTCATCACTAGTGATGACCTTTGTAGCCTTGAAATCCATGTCCTTCTTTCTTCCTTGTTGAATTTCACACTCTCGCCTTTCTTCCTCCTCTAAGGTTGCTTCATGTGCTTCTAAGTTGCCAATGAGTTGCCCCATCCTTAGTCGGGTGAGGTCATTGGCTTCTTCAATTGCGGTCACCTTAGGCTTGTACTTAGGAGGAAGATACCTAAGAATTTTTGACACTTGATCTTCTTCACTAATGGCTTTACCTAATGCATTCAAACCATTAACAATAGAAGAAAACTTTGAATACATTTCACTAATATACTCATTTGGTTCCATACGAAACTGTTCAAATTTTTGTTTAAGCATGCCAATTTTGGAATTTTTAACTTGAACAGTTCCTTCATAGGTAATAGAGAGTCTATGCCATATCTCATATGTAGTTTCACAATTTGAAATTCTATTGAACTCACCTACGGAAATTGAACAATAAAGAATACTTACAGCTTTTGCATTTAATTGAGTTGATCTCACCGTGTTTGCATCCCATGTAGCATAGTCAGTTTGAGGAAGAGCATATGCATTTGAGACCATTCTCCAAAGATCCCAGCTGATTCCTTGGAAATATAATTGCATCCTCCTCTTCCTGTAAGTGTAGTTGGTGCCATCAAATGGTGGAGGCCGAGCCACAAGTGTTCCTTCAGTTCCTTGATGCATGCTCTAATACCAAATGAAAAACACTAGAGGGGGGATGAATAGGGTTTTATGGTTAATTACAAAATTATTCAACCAACAAAAAACCACAAAGATGTTGAAGAATGATACAAGGATTTAGAGTGGTTCCACCCTTAGCAAAAACTAAGGGAGTCAGTCCACTACCCAATTGTTTCCAATTGGGATTTGAAAGTATTTGAATTTTATTACCTTCTCAAGGATGTTACACAAAATTACAAATACCTTCCCAAACCCTTTGGACAACCTTCACCTGAAGTCATCTCACCAACTTTGAAGCAGCCTTCACTTGAAGTAACTTCAAGCTCCCCCTTGAAGTAGACTTCCTCCTTGAAGTAGCTTCCCATTGAGACCTTCTAGAAGTAGTACAAAGTCCTCCTTCTCCACCTAAGAAGATTTTACCCTCTCCACACCGCAAACTCCAACCTAGGAGTAGCAAGGAGAGTACAAAGCAATAAGAAAGAACAAGAGAGGAAAAAGGAAATTACAATTACCACTTAAGCACAAGGCTTAAATCCTATATCAAGCGTTTTGATCTCCTATCCAATGTGTATGGAAGTGGAAGTATAGTGGGTAGGATATTATAGCCTATAGGACACAAAATGCCAGCAATGGAAATGATTTGCAAGTGATGAAGTTGCTCAATTGCTCACAAGGATTGATTCTCAATTGCAAGTATGTGTACTCAAGTATTGCACAAGTGTATTTTGGGTGTCCTAAGGCATGTCCCGTTTATAGGAATGGCCTATGAATGCTTAAGGATGTTCTAGATACTTTCTAGGGGGTTCTAAGTGCTCAACTAGCCGTTAGGTATCCACTAATTACTTTAGCAATGACTAGTTTATTAATTAAGAAAAGTGCAGATAGAGTTCTTCTCAGTCGAGAAGTTTGTCGACCGAGAGTCAGTCAGTCGAGGACTTTGTCAACCGAGGGACGGTCTGGAATAAGTGTATATAACGTTCGATTCCAACTCCCAACCACCTTGTCTGCTAGGTCTAATGGCTATAGAACCTTTTAGAAGGATTAACCCGGGAGACTCTCGATCGAGAAGATGTTCGACCGAGTGTGTCTCGGTCGACAAATAGTTCGACCGAGAATGTCTTTGTTTTGGTGGTTCTAGATGAATACTAAGTGTGCGTATGAGTGTGCAGTTGTGACACTATTATAGGGGATGACCTATCTAAGTGTTGTGAGTGTCTAGGGAAGATCTAAACGCTTGATTTACATGATATCTAAGTACTTGTACATTATATACTTGTACACGTTTTTACATTTGATTACAATCATGAAATTAAAGCATTTTAAGAATATAGATCTTCTAAAACTTTGTCATCCACCTTATTCCTGAAATACTAAAGTAACATGTTAGATCCACAAGAATGAAATGTTTGTCATTTTCAAAACGAAGGGATTTTGAAGATGTCCATTTAGCCAACAATATAACCCTTCTATGATTGTTTATGAATATCTCATAGCTCATTAATGCAACATTGTGCCGATTTGGTGTATTATATGTAAGTGATGTTGTTGAACCTTGTTATAAGGCATGCAAAGATAATGATGATATTACGGGGAATATTATGATGGTCATAATGACCTTTGGGCATGGTTGAGCCCTGAATGAGGTGTAATCCTCTTGTGTTGATAAGGGTTGATACCCTGTGATATTGTGAAAAGGATTTATATCTTGTGATATTATGACGACTAGTGTGGTCTCTGAATGGCAAGTGAATAGTATCATGTGATGATGAGATGAGAAATTATGTTCCACACATTTTATATATTTTAAAAGTTATGATATTTATATGCTTGCTAGAAGTGAATTAGGGTTTGTATGTCCAATTATTTTATGCATCCTTAATTCACCCAATTGGCATAACTAATCAAGTGCAACTCTAATCATGTAGTGCCCTATGTCGTAGAGCCATCTTCAGTGTCAGAGCTTGTTGGATGGTGAAACGAGTATTCCTAAGGGAAACTTGGAGTGCATACTATTTAGTATGTGGGGGTGGAAAGTTGAGGATATATCCTTGTCATCCACAATGCAAGTTATGGAGGATGGCTATGGTCATGCCTCATACATCTCATATGGTTGAGGACAACTGTGGTTGTACCTCAAATTAGAGGGTTTTGCGTATCTTGGTTTCTAGTGTCGTGACATATACCAAGGGCAAACTAGTGGTTAGCAGCTTGACTATATGCCACTGTGGTGGGAGCTTTGAATGATATGTCTCTACCTTTTTACTCTATAACTGAGAGGAAGAGAGCTTAGGATACCGACACTCCTAAATCTTATACGGAACTGTTCGTCGGGGTCAATTGGACTTTGGATGATACTGTTCAAATTCCCCAGGTCATAATAAAAGATTTAAGACAGCCATGTAGCATATCTATTTAGGGTTATATACATCGCTTCATATTGGATGAAAACCCTTGTTTGCTTTCTTTTCACTGAGATCATGTATAGTACAATAATAGATAATGGATAATAGATATGCTTATGATGTAGTTATGCTCATGTTGTAAACATACTTATGTTGTCGAATATACTGACACTGATGGTTATGATGTTGTTGTTAGCTATGTTTAATATTGCTACCCATGCCTATGTAATTAGAAATGCTTAAACTGTTAATCATGCCTATGTAGTTCATTGTGTTATGATGTTTTTTTTTGTCGGTCCAAAAAGCGTGTTACTGTATTACCAAAACTTTGGACACAAGAGTTTGCGCCCCCATTACAACCCTGGATGAAGACATCCAAACAACCAGAGAAACAATCTAACACAAGCTACACAGTAGCCATCAACTTAGATAAAGGAAGAGGACAAACCCGCAGAACAAACTTAAGAGAAAACAGAGAATCTGAACTGACTATCCAAACTACACATGCCGACACTGGCAATAAATTCAACTTCTGAAGATTGTGGCAACATGGGCAGCCAAATCATCACTTCAGCAACCTGGTAAACTCAGGAGCGATAACGCAGGAGCCTCCACTGCTATCATCCATGTCTTCGAGTTTCTAGCAAGCATACATCAAATGCTTCTGTTTGCACAACAGCACCCCACAATCACTCAAAGGTGAGTATGCATAACATCCAACACCTTGAAGGTGTTCTATCCCAGCTGTAGCAGAGGAGTCAGGAGTAGTACAATGACCTTCCATTTACTGACAAGCGATTAATGTCCTTGAACTAGGCTTCTACCGTTCCACCACTGGCATTTGAATCATTTCCTAAATGTGTGAGGTCCAAGTAGGAGTCCAGCCCCTCTTCATCTGTCTCCAATCAATAGAATACCCGATCCCTGCGAAGCTCGACTCCACTCAACAGCTGCAAAAAATAGGAGAGGAAGAGTACGCGCCTCCCTCTGAACCCAAACCCACAAAAGAGCCATGTATCCACATCCACAGAGACCCCTCGTCGAACACCTTGAGGGAGTTCGAAACTCATAGTTGCGAAGACACAGCAGGGGGAACTTGGAAGGAGCCACCCTGCCATCGACACATGGCCTATACTCAGAAATCACCACGGCTCCACCATCATTGTGCGAGGAAGGACATCACCTGAACCTCCAGGATGCGGCATCGACCCAGCATGCACGCAAGGGGGCACCTCGCCGCAACGACGAGCAGCCAGGGATGAGAGTCGCAGGTGTAGCAGCGAGCCCTACTCCCATCAGCCTTCAGGCATCCGACAACAGGAAGGCGGAAGGCTGCCATAGCGCACAATCAGTTGGCGCCAGGCTGAGGACCCCCCTCTGCTGAAGCAGGACACCCCCGATCTGAGAAAAGTCATCAAAAGGAGAATAGAATAGAAGTGTCGTTGGTAGGCTTGGCGAGGCGGATTCGGAGAAGACACAACGCTGCCGATGTCGCGGACGAGGCAGAGGCCAGTACGGGGAGAAGGAGAAGAAAGAGGTCACGGAAACCCCTTGCCAATATTGATAGCCATGATGTTATTTCTACTTATGATATATATATCTGTTCCCTTTATGTGAGATGCCAATATTGATAGCCATGTTATGTTACTAAACATATTCATGATGTCAAGGATGCTTATGCCACTAGATTGCTTGTGTTGTTAGCAAGGAATATGATGATAGTCAGATGAATGATAATGATTGTTATTAGATGCAATTTGATGATATTTGAGTGGATATCTATCCAAAGAAATGGATTTATTTGTTATGTGTATATGCATTGATGATCATACATGTTGCTAAGATTAATTGCTTAATATGTTTAGCATACTTAAACTGTTCAATCTATTCAATTGATTATTAAATACTCCAACTACTTAGTTATCTACTATTAAAAATGTTGTAATCAATAAGCGTTGTTGGAGGTTATATCTCTTGTTGGGACATGGGTCTCACCCGTGTGGTTTGCCACATTTTTTTAGGTAATCTGAAGTGATGAAAACAAACATGTGGAAGCAAATAGGAGCTATAATAATATATCTTTGAGAAAGTTGATTAGATGTCCAATGTGTCCTAGAGTCATCCATGTACTCTCAGGTCCGGACAGGAATAATTTGTATATGGTGTTTCAAACAAATCATACTTTTGTTAGCATGTTAATGATTGTTTGTGTGGCATATATGAATATTGTTCTCCTATGTATATATGTTGTGGCTAAGGCAATAGAACAATTTGTATAGAATTCTTGGCATAGTTTGAATACAAGAAAGATATTGGGCTTTTATGTAAATGTTTCTGAGCGGGTGTTGATGTTGAAATCGGTTTTAATTTACCCATATTTTTGGGTATGTGGTTAATTGGTGATTGATTGTGTTTTATGTTTTGAGTAATCTCATTTAGGGTAACGGGTTATCACAAGATCTATCTCCTTGTGGGCGGTGATTATTTTATGTAGTTTAGGTAAAAATATAGGGACTTCTCTCTAGATGAATACCCTATGCTATCATTATTACACAAGGCATCAAGTGGGTAATGTTGTGGTGGAATATGGTCATGTTGAGATAGTCTTTCCATCTTGAGATAGTTTTTCCAAAAAGATTTGTTTTGAAACTATAAGTCCAAGTTTAGTTGGTCTCCAAAGATCCACTGCAACTCCGATGCAAGGAAATTCTGTTGACACCCTATGCGGAATATGTGATACCGGTGCCCCACCTTATACTTCTTTTGGGAGTAATTGAACTCCTTATGTTGATTTTGTAATTCCCAGTGTTCCACCATTGATTCCTAGTGTTCCCCCTTTGATTCCTATGCCACCTTGAGTTGAGCATGTTCTCCCTCTCAAAGCAAGTGAAAATGTACCACCTTTCCCTGATGTGTTGTATTAATGCTCATCTTTTAAGAAAGTCAGGAAGCATTCAAGTGAAATATTGTATACCTTCAAGGAAGTCAAGGTGAACATTCCTCTATTTGATGCAATCAAGCATATCCTAGAAACATCAAATGCCTCAATGACATGTGACCTACAAAAAGAAGACATCAAGATTGATGCCAAAGAAAGTGATGTTGATGAAGCAAGTGAGCTCCATTCTACAACACCCTCCCATAGAAAAGAAAAAACCCTAGAACTCCTCTTATTTATTGCCACAGAGGTGGACACCTTATTGATAATTCATTGCTTGATCTAGGATCCAACGTCAACCTAATGCCCTATAGAAAACATGGATTTGTGCTAGATAAGATCAAATTAACCAATTCACTCTACAATTAGTCAAATGGTCCATAAAGGTGCTTAGGGGTAGGGGTAGATGATGTGTTGGTGATGCATGATAAGGAGATGACAATTATATTCCCAATGGACTTTATTAATTAGACATGGAGTCAGAGGACAAGGAAATTCACATACCCTTCTTATCTACAGGTGATGTCGATATACATGTGCCCACTGGCGCAATGAATGTCATGTTCATGAACATGAAGCTGGGATTAAATATCCTTAAGACCTCACCCTCTTGAAAGAACAAGGAAGGCAATGTTGAGGCAAAATATTTTAAGGACTTGAAAGATCAGTGGAATGAAGAGCATGCATGGAATGTCAACAACAAGGCCATATACTTCATGAAGGTGGTCACTAGATCTACCAATGGAGGATGGGTGAAGGAGTAGCATGCCCAGTTTAAGGGGAGAAACATAGTGCTAGTGGGAGTCATCCGACACTGGTTGAAAGAAATTTCTCACATACATTTCATTTTGAGTTATACTTTTGTTTTTATACTTTTCAAGAAACAGACAAACACATACTACACTAGATAGTTTTGTTGTTTTTATTCACTTAGAATACAAACTTATCCAGAAGAATGACCCATGGGGTGGCCAAGACATTTGTAAATACAGAATGATAAGAAAATGAGAGCTGAAATGAACTGAATATCTATAAGAAGACACTCATAACAACCATTCTCCCATAGAATGGATGTGTCACTCACCATCAAGTCAGCTAAAACATCTAAGATCTCAGGATGAAAGATAGAATGGATGTGGCTACCCTATACCCATGCTTCTTGATTGATATATGGATCCTTCAGCCTTGATGCTATGCCACCACAACTCCATGATCTTCTCCCTACTATCCTAAGCCTTTGTTTCAAGAGAGGGTGGCATAATTCAAAAGGTTGGGGTGGTAGGGTGGTAATTCGTTGTTGCTTTGTTCCTTGATTCTAAGTTTTGCTTGACATGATCAATTGACTTGACTTGTACCACCACTTATCTAGTTCTTTTTGCATTTTGTATTTTCACATCATTACATGTCATGTAGTTCATTTCATAGCATTTATCATAATTAAAAAAAATCATTTTTGCCATTCCATCCGCTCACATGGCATTGTATGTAGTTTTGATCATTTTTGTGTGTGCTTGATAGGATTTTTCTTATTCATTTTCACTACTTGGTAGATTAGATCTTGATGTGAATAGGGAAATATTGGCACAATTTTGACAAATATGCCCAAGTTCAAATTCGATTGCCCTAAAGGATGTTTCAACCTAATCCATATCTAATTGAGCTAAATCAAACAATTTTTGATATATTCACTCACATTATTAGTTGTTTCTAATGATCTCAAGCTTTAAATTTATTCGTGTTTTCCATTTCTCTTCTGAAATAATGAATTGATTTATTGAAATATAATTGAATCAAGCCATAGACATTTTGATTTATTCATTCTTATGAAAACAATACAGTTTACTATATTTTCTAATTTTTCATGGTTTGGTCATTACTCATTGAGAATTATTGGGATAGCTTGCATGTAGGAGACATCCTCACTATCGACCCCTCTCTGTATCTACTTTCTTCCACCGCTTCTTACCTCTCTACGTCATGAAAAGATGCCAAAAAGGAGCACAAAAATAGCAATACTTGTCCACCCTCTAAAAGTGTGGGGTGGTCAACCCTTACTCCCCTCTACGTCTTCCTACCACCCTATAGACCTAGCTACAAAATGGGAAAAGAAAAAGAAAAATGCAAAAATAAAATAAAAGGCAATCCAATGTAATAGAACCTAAACAATGAAAAGAAAATATGAGTGCTCTTATGTTATAGCACTTAAATCTCATTCCACAACCACTTTCTTCTATCTGCATTCCCACTAAGCTACAATTAAACAAAGAAATCCCCCATTCCCCTTCATATCCAATTGGGTCATTTAGGGTGGAATGGTATACAAGGTTAAATGTGTGAAAGCAAAAAAAAACATTCTTTGATGCTTTGGTAAATTCTAAATATGAAACTACTTACTCTTAGCTTTGTGAATGATATATTGTTTTCTTTATATTTGGTATCATGTATGGGAATTTGATGCACTTTGTGCTTTAATTTCATTTCATTTGTGATAGAGGAGAGGATAGAAGTGAATTATGTGTAATAATGTTTTCGGGTGCATTCATTATTTCATAATTGATTGAACTAAATAGAAATTTTTATGGAGAATACTAGAGAAAAAGTTTGTTATAAGCATGAGGTGGTGATGAAGCCTTAATTGGGTCTTCATATTGTGCCATTTTGCTTTTCTGTTTGCATCTAAATGTTCATAATATATGTTATTTCCCCAATAAATTAGATTATTTCTATATGCAATTCTGGAAGCTCTTTGCATGTTTTATACGTACCTTAGATGCTAATTGATGGAAGAAGAGTAAGGAGGCAATCTTTAGGATTCCAACATTCATGAAGGAGACTAAGGAGTACTAAATCAGATACAACCTACCCCAACTATCCAAAGAGCATTGAAACAAAAATCTCTATGGATTGGACAATATCATACTCAAAAGCAATCAAGCCCCTAAGAATAGATGTGTCACATGTAAAATGGTAGTCCCTTTAGCAAGAAAGAATTCTAGAAACCTCCAAATCCTCCCAAGTATGCATTTACACATCACCCAACCATAGAATGGTCGTGCTAGAATGGCCAAAATCTTCCATTCCCTGTGAATTTGCATTGACACCACAAAGACCCCAAAACTCACTTATTGCTCCCAGAAACTCAGAACAACCATTCTAGGCTTATAATGGTTGTTCTAGACAAACATCATAATGTTGTTCTTTCTAGATCGACTACTCAGACAGAAATAACCAAATTATGTCCCAAAAAATCAACACACTCGTTCTGGTTATAAGATAATTATTCTATTTTGGCCTTTTTCACCTAGTTAATGCCACTTTCCCCCCATCCATGTATCCACCGAAACCCAAGGATAGAACAACCATTCATCCATCTTGACCTAAATCTTTGTACAATGCATTACCTAAACTACCCCCCACATCACCTTGGCCACCCTAGCCCCCTATAAAATCCTTTGTGATGATTAGAGGATGAAGGTTAGTAATATGCTCCCCTTGGCCGCCACCCACATAGTCCCGCCTACCATACCATCACCTACCATCCAAAACCCTAGTTTTATAGAGTTTTATGCATTCCACTTCCACTTCCATGTCCTTTGACCTTGGAGAAGTGAGATGTACGAGATTTATCTACTGGAGTTGGAGACTGAAGCCCCTACATCCTCATAGGTGACTTCTCTTTCTTCTTCTCCCCTTTTTTTTGAACTTTCTTCGATCATGTGTAGCTAAGCCCCTTGGTAGGTTGTTTGAGGGAAAATATGTTGCTCAATATCATGGAATTGTAGAAAATTCATGTGAAACATTATATATTACTTGTAAATGCCATGCTATGCTTATTTTCTCTCCATATATCTTGCTTGGTTGTTTGAGGTATGGAACCAACTACGGTATAGAGAAAAGAGATATTTTGGACTTTTTAGGGGAAAACTCCTAATCTCCCTATAGGAACCATATCTGGTTTTCCTTCCTTCCCTAATATCCCTCTGTTCCACTATCTTTAAGTGTGATATCAAAGTATCTAAGTGTGGGTATCCCCTTTATATTGGCGAGGAGAATATCTGTACTTTGGATAGAGGATAATAGGGGTTGAAAATTTTTGCTTCTATCTCTTTCACTAGCCTCATTCCACCAAGTAGGTGAGAACCCCATGTTTAGAAACCTAGAGTAGGATTAATCTAGGTCGAGGATTACCTATCCCCTAGAAAATTAAGCCTTGTAAGGTTGGATAGGAGGTGATAGGGACAAGCTACCCTACTCACACACTATGCCATGCATGGCCTAGTAGGATAGAACTCTTAACCACATCTCCATATGCTTGTTTGGTTTGGTGACACTATTTGATATGTGTATGAGTGTAAACCCTAATTGCATAGTTGATTAGTATATTAATAGTAAACAACCCAATCACTTTCTTGCTTAATGTCAATTTTTTAGTGAATGGTGAATTGTTCTTGTTAGGGTCCCTTTGACTTAATTGTAGGTATTCTAGTTGGGTGCTTGTCTAGTTTTTTAGTTTATTCCTAATTTCCTTTTTTTAGTCCATTGCCTTCTTTGGTCTCTAGTTAGGATTTATCTTGCTAATTTAGTGTAATTTCTTGCTCTTAGTGTACTGATAATTTATCTCTTAGCTAGTTCCTTTAACCTAATTTCTAGAAGTAATATGGATTCTAATCTTGTCTCTCTTAATTTCTTTTCATTTAATGTAATCAACTACAACCAATTTTAAACCATTGAAATCCTAACACTTTTCATGAGGAACCAAAGAAACAACCTAGCTCTAATACATCTATTTCTAATGGATCGTCATGACTTACCACTACTCCTATACTACATCTCAAGCTCGTGTTCTTGTGGATCATTTTATTGAGAGTTTGTCTATATCGAGCCTGATAAATATTGATGTTGCATGGTGTGCTTAAGGAGAATGAAGATATCTTGCATCATTAATTCAGAAAATGGAATGTCTAATGTTTTTTTACCTGGAGAACTAATCGGGGTGTTGCGAGCAGAACGAGCGGGGCGCGCTTTGGATGAAACAATCTGTTATCGGGTAATCTTATTAGGAATAAACAGGGCATCTCTAAACACTCAAAGTTTCATATTTGAAGCTAGTTTTCAAGAAACTTCTCGTTGTACAAATGGTACTTCGAACTTGGAGCTATTGAGTTGATTCACTTTAAACACTAAACACCAGTTGCACATCAAGAATTCTGGCATTGTTCTAGAGAAGCAATATTTTAGACAAGACTAGTTATTTCTTTTTTACTTTTTTGATGCCCTCACCATTGTTATTCTTTATTAATTTCATTCATTTTGTAGTTGATATATTTGACTAATCTTCTTTTTCTTGGTTGTGAAATGTGTAGGCTACATTGTGTGTTTGTTCATCGCTAGTTTTCTATTGATTCTTTCTTGGAAGATCCTGAGATAGGTTGGTAGAGGAAGAGAAACTGACACGAGAAAGAAAGAGAGAAGAGGAAGTTATGGCTAATAAAGATGGACCACTACCTCCACCTCCTCATGTGATAATGAGGAGAGACCTAAAGTTTTTCATGACCCTCCATCTTCTTCAAGACATGTCCATGACTACTTCATGCTATAAAACTACACTTCACCTATTTCTACTAGATTAGATCAAATGCTCAACAAGCATTCTCTATTCATCCAGTCTTGGTGCATTTGCTTCCTATATTTTATTACTTTGGGAATGAAAATACTTACAAGTATGTAGATGTGCTTATTGATACATTCTTTACTTTCCTCACATTGGCAGACAAAGATGACTCTGTTTGTCTTACCGATTTACATTCTTGCTCAAAGACAAGGCCACAGAGTCATACTACTCAAAAGACTGATATTATGACATGGGATTATATGAATAATGAAATATTCAACAAATTATACCTAATAGATAAGCTTACATAGATGAGGAAATGCATTACGTCATTGAGAAAATTGGGCCATGGGAAGTTCCATGAGAATTGGGAAAGATTTCAAAAAATTAGGGATTGTCCCCACCATGAGCTTCCCTATGCATCTAGTTCAATCATTCTACTCAGGTCTATATCAAATGAATCAAATTTTGGTTTTCTTATGGTCAAAATTTTGTGGCAAAGCCTCTTGAAAAATCATTGCATCTCTTTTAGCACATGGATGAAAACTCTAGATAGTGAGCATCCAATAAAACAAATGATTATGATAGGAATATTGGTATTGCCCCTTCTGGCTCACCACCTCTGCGCACAAATGACTCAAACCCTCAACTAATGAAGACTCTATATGATATTATGAACCTGATGAAGAATTAATAACTTCAAGAAATTTCATCCATTCTGTTAAATCTCTTGATGAAGTGGTGAAAGTCGTGTAATCTTTTGGTACTAGAAATTCATTGCCCCTGTGTCTCAATCCTACACTCTTGAGTGGAGGGCTCACCCAACTTTTCCTTGTAACAAAAAAAAGGATGAATACTATGGGAAGACATAGCAACCTCAATGCCAAAAGTACAATTCAATGTTTGAACAAGATGTGTTTGGTAGAGTGAGAAGGTCTGATGAGGTCAAGAAGGGTGTGTCTACTCAAGGTCAAAGCATCGAGAGACTTGAGCAAGACTAGATCAGTTGTCCTTGATACTTACCTACAATGAGGAGGGAAGGCTATTTCCCAAACTATAGTGAACCCCCAAAATGCTAGTGGTCAAAAGGGTGTTCTAAAAGATACTTATTGCCCACCAACAAATGAAGTGTAGCTCGCACACCAATACCAAGTCTCACCTCATTCTTATGTACCTCCACAACCCCAATAGCCCTACAAACCCCGATTTACTCCTCCATGTCAATAGAGACCACATACATCTTACCAACATCACCCTTATGAAGGACATGTCAATTAATATGTACAACCCCCAACACATTAACAACAACACCAAAGGCCACTTCCACCTCCATCAGAGTAACAAAAAACTTCCCCTCCTCCCCTTGAGCAAGTTAATTATGTGATTGTTTTGAGGATTGGAATTATTAAGCATACAAGAGGCCCATTGGTTAATGATATGGTAAACTATGGTCATGTTGAGACAATCGTGTCAGGAAAGAGTTGTGTTGTCATCATGATTCCAAGTTCAATTGATCCCAAAGGATTCTATGATATTGTGATGCATGAAAATGTTGTTGGGAATTATGTGATAGCGAGTTCCTCACCTTATACATTTTTAGAGAGCTATGCTACTCCTTCTTTTGATTTTGTTATTCATAGTGTTCCACCATTAATTCCTAGTGCTTATCCTTTAATTTTTGCTCCACCTCAAGTTGAGCATGTTGAGCCTCCCAAGGAAAGTGCATTTGCACCACCTTTCCCTGATGCATTGGATGAGACCTCATCGTTTAAAAAGATTAAAAATCTTATAATTGAAACATTTGACATATTCAAGCAACTCAAGGTGAACATTCCATTCCTTTACACAATCAGGAAAATCCCATATATGCCAAGTGCCTCAAGTATGTGTACGCCTATGAAATGAAGACGACATGAAAGATGTCAAAGAAAGTGAAGTTGAAGGAGCAAGTGAGATTCATTCTACAACACTCCCTCCCATTGAAAATAAAATACCACGGAGACCTTATTATCACTCGCCACATGGGTGACCAACTTATTGAGAATTTAATGTTTAATCTATAATCCAACATCAACCTAATACCTTATATTGTAAACATGGAATTGAGCTTAGGTAAGATGAAGTTGGCTAATTGTACTCTATAATTGACTTACTGATCCATAAAGGTGTCAGGGGAATGGTAGATGATGTGGTATTGATACATGACAAGGAAATGACAGTGGTATTCCTATGAAAAAGGAGAAGAGAGAAGTGGTTGCATGTATGAATTCATATTTGAGCTTATTTACTCAATATTCATCTTTTTAGTACATTTATCATTTCAATGACAATTGAATTTAAGAAAAAAAACATAGTTGGAGCATACTTAAGGAAAAGTATGCTTTAAGATTTGGGTGTTGATGAAGCCTTTAATTGAGACTTCAACTTGTGCCACTTTTTTCTTTGTTCTGGATGTTCATAATACATATTATTTCCCCAATAAATCGTATTATTGCCAAGTTGCTTATGAAGCATTTGCATGTTATATAGGTACTTTTGATGCTAATTGATGGAAGGAGGTATTATCTATTACTCCAACATGAATGGAGGAGCCTAAGGAAGAACTAAAGTCAAATCCAAGCTACCCCAAGTGTCCAAAGAGCATTGAAGCAAAAATCTCCATTGATTGGTCAAAGATCATTCCATTGAAATGATAAATGGACTAAACGGTTGTGTTGCATGTTAAACGTTCATTCCTCTAGGAACAAAGCATTCCAAAACCTTCAAATACTCTAAGTATAAATTTAACTCTCACCAATCCATGGAACGATTGTTCTACCACTAGAATGGGCGTGCTAGAATGGCCAAAATCCACCATTCTTTGCCAATTTGCCTTCAAACCACCAAAATCCCAAAAGTCACTTATTTTTCACCATAAACTTATAAGTGCCACTCTAGCCAAATATCCTAATGACCATTCTAATCCAAAAACAAAATTCATCCCAAAAAAACCAGCACACCTGTTCTGGTCACAAAATGGTCGTTATATTTTGAATTTTTATACCCATTTAGTACCACTTTTCAACAAAACCCACAACCATAGCAATTGTGGTGATTGAAGAACGATCACTATGTCATATGACCTAATTCTTCCTACACTATAATATCTAAACTACCCCCACTTGACCCTAGACACCCTATCCCCCTGTTATAAGCCTTAGTGATGGTTATGGGGCAAAGATTAGCATTCATTGGCCTCATTTACTCCCCTTGGCTCTAGGGTTTTGTCCATTTGACTTACACTTGCATACCCTTTGACCCTGAATGAGTGAGGAGGATGAGCTTGTTGTAGTTTAGTTGTTGGATCCGGGAGACTAAAGCCTTAACATCATCATACATGGCTTCTCTTTCTTATTCCCCCTTTCTTTTATAATTTCTTTGCTCATGTGTTACTAAACCCCCTTTGTGGGCTTTTTGGTGGGGGTAATGTGTTACTTTGGTATTGTGTAATTGGGAACTATATATGTGAAACATTGTATATTTCTTATTACTTCCATGTTATCCTTGTTCAGTCTCCCTATCTCAAAGTTAATTTATTTGATCTATGGAACCACCTTAGCTATAGATAGAGTGATTTTTGGATTTTTGAGGGGAGAACTTAAACGTTGCCTATATGAACCTTAGCTATTGTTTCTTCCTTCCCCAGTATCCCTCTATTCCATTGGCCCTAACTGTGACTTCTAAGTATCCAAGAGTAGATATCCCCCATCTCTTGATAAGGATCATATGTAGTGGTTGGATAGGGGATAGTAGGGATGAAACATCCTCCTCTTATCTCTTATACCATCCCCATGCAACCAAATTAACCTTGTCCAGAAACCCAATGCATGTTGTGCATCAATTTGTGCACATTGGCACCACCTAAAGACAGCCACAACTTTATTCATTTAAAACTCCCTCACATATCTTACCCCTCAAATAATACTAAAGGGGTAAGGCCCCAATGAGTTCTTATAGGACTCCCATCTACGTCAACACCATGGTGATTGGTGAGGCGTAAAGCAGGAGGCAAGAGGCATTTAGGGGAGCCATCTCACACTCCAGAGCCTGATCCCGATCCTCAAGTAGATGAGGAGGGAAATGAAGAAGATGATGAGAAGGATCTTGTATCTTATGTTGTAGTCCCCTTCAACATACAGTCAGAGGAAGAGCTCAAGCACTTCCAGAAGCTTGTTCTTGTTCCATACACACCACTAGATTCCTCTATGGGAGATTCTAGAGGAGTTTGACTTGAACACTAAGGTCAAGTATCCAAGGGTAATACAAAGATTTACCATGGTATTACACTTGAGTTTTTGATGACTTTACAAGAGAAAGAGAATCAGAGTTGTGTCTTTTCTAATTTTGATTGGATGATATAGAGTTTTCTACTATGTGGATAATTAAAAAAAGGGATCTAGTAATAGTATCATATCTCAACTCCACCTTGATTTTCTTTACCAAAAGTTTTGGTTTGAGATCATTGATGATGTGGCCTATGTGTTGAGTCATTCTAGGGTACCACATCTATAGCATTGTTCTCCACATCCTCTACCACATTTGGTCAAACACAATTTTTGGGAGTAATACGACACATGGTGTGTTATCCCTTGATGAGCTTTATTTTGTGATGCATGGTGCACAAGAATAGTTTTGATACAAAGCACTTTTGATGGACAACTTGTTGGTTGCTTGCTAAAAGTCCAATGGAGACATACTCATTTGAGGCTCCATTCCCTAGCTAGCCATTTGGGCTCCATTTCCTAGCTAGCCAAAAGCTTGGGATGGTTCCCAAACTAGTTTCACTTGAGGGGCATGACTTAGTAGATACCCGCCTTCCAGTGGAACCTACCATTCTACAAAACAATACAGGAAACAACAAATATTATGTTCATATACATGGGAATACAAACATACCCTATTCCTTGCCTTGTCCAGCTTATGTCACCTTGTCTCACCATAGAAAGCTCAAGTGGGAGCAGTGTTAGTACGGTATATGGCATTGTATTCTTCAACACCGCTTTCTCTACCAGTGTCCCCCTCCACAGGGATAGGGACAAACTATACATAGTTCACTCTCACTAGAAGTAGATGTACAACTTCATGTCCACCTCTTTCATATAGTAGTTAGCAAGGATGGACCACCAGGACGTAGATATTGTGTAGTAGCCCTCCAATTATAAATAAGCCTGCATGCGAAAACCCATTTTGTCTATAATATGGATCACCTAGCTTGGAGGGATGACACAAAACATGATACACATAACATCAGCTAAATGAAACACCATGTATTAATTGAAAATATATCCATACAATGTTATTAAAAGAGAAAACATAGACTATCTCATTGTGATCTACACCTAATATATGAAGTCTAAGAAAATCTAGCATCAAGTTACAACTAAACTAGATAATCTTCTATGGAGTGGTTGATGGCACCCCCACTAAGATAAAGCCCCATACGATTTTATTTATGTTGAAGTTCTCCCTTCAATCCTCCTTTGCTCATTGATCCAGGGATATCTTATCCCACAACCATGAAAAATAAAGTGACATTGTATGTAAGTGGCATTATACATTTCATAAGCACTAAAAATAAGCGTATATACTTAAATTGAAAAAGGCTTGATATAACTTAACACTAAGAATTCTCGTTAAACCTTAGTCTACATTACATCAATGAGTTAAGAAACAATACATTATGACTTATATATCTAATTTCCCACTTGGGGCACATCATGTTAGGAAAGCTCATTGTTGCTAGGAAGCCTATGACGACCATAAGGTCCATCATTGCAAGAATCATATAATAAGTTACTTAATCAACGTCATTAATCATTAACATCATTGTTCTCATCTTTCCATCAATGCAAATTGTCCTCAGCCAATAGTTTCACCAAATTTCTCATCACATTGATTAGGCTCATATTAGTTGCACAAAAGTTCTCATCAACTACATAAAGGTAAAATAACATAACGAGGAACAATTCACATCTTAAGTGCATTGGATTAATCATCATGGGATTTCTCCCTCTTTTCTTGTAGTTAAATTTGCATGATTTACATTAATCTTTCTTGAATTTCTTGGGCATGATTACATGATTATAGCTTAATATACTGAATCAAGATTATAGTCGTATGACTTTGTGAATATAAAACCAGAATGTAGTAATATAATCAAAAGAATCATGATCTTTATCTTAATTGAATTTCAAGAACTTGAAAATTAAAGAATAATGCACACATCATACTTAATCATGCAATTCATCAAGATACATATGTATAGTGGCAATCGTATAGCAAAGCAAGACAAATCCTAGCTTAGTCTTCTTGATCTTGACTCAATGCCCAATTCCTAGAATTACTATAATTTACATCAATTTCCATCTTAATTAGAATCTAAACCATAACCCTAGGTCATTAGGAAATCATGGTAGGGTATTGTTGAATTATGCTTTGTAAACTATAAATTCAAGTTCCTTATTCAAAGACCTTAGCAAACATATGTTTATGCACTTAGTGGGTCCAATATGAATTTTTAATGCATTTTTGAAATTCTAACAAATAGGAAATTAGAGAAAAGATTAATAAAACTATAGGGAAAAAATCCAGCACACATGATCCTTGAACAGATGGCCCAATCAGGAGCCTATACATAGTCATGACTTTCCTTAAACTAAATGCACAAAAAACTCATTGAAACACACCTAAAAGACCCATTTTCCTATGCAAGTGTTACACTGGAACACAAGACCAGTGGGAAAATAGAAAAAGATCCTATAGTAATGCTCTTATTAACTCTTGATGAACATTGATAGACATAGAAGATATTGGAGGGGGCATCAATTTGAGACACAATCAAATAGTGTTGTCTTTGCGTACATATGATTAAAATATGTTCCTTGCTTCAACCCAAACATAACATGACAAAACAGAGGCCCTTTCATGCCCATAAATACTGGTCACTTGCTTTGTCATGGTTTTGAGGAGGTGATGGCAATGAGGTAGTAAAATCCACATCATGCCCAAAACCAACATCGTAGAAAGTTTTGTTGTCCAAACCCAAAGTGCTCAGGGAAGAAACTCAAGGAAATGCCGCCAGGACCATTGGAATTTTAAAATGACTCAAATCAAAGGAAGAAGGGGGAAATGAGATACCTACAAAACTAAATAGAATTGATCTTCAGAGAAGATTCATAAAGTCTAGTAGAAAGGTGCATCCATTCTCTTGTAGTCATGATGGCCTGATTTGCTGCATTGAGAAACTAGTCAAGTACCAGCATGCCAGTTCCTAGGGAGTCCAACTATGCATATTTTAGGAAATTCTTGGAAATTGGGAGCAATTTGAAGGATTTTGGTATCATTTTGGGTGTGTTGGTTTTATAGGGGAAGGGTCATGTTGTTGTTGGAGGTCATGAGAGGTGTAGTTCCAATGGAACACAGACTCCATGTTTGATCATAGTGTAAAGGGTGTGAAATCCATGGAGTTTGGGATCTCTAGATTCTTCATGTAAGGAGTGGGACCTGGGAGGGGATCCACTCCCTACTTAATTTGAGGAATAAAACATATTTTTAAACATACTATCAAGCATGTTGGAATAGGTGTACATTTTTTTTTTCTTATGAAATGATGGTAAACAAAAGACCAAAGTATAGTAGTGGAATAAAATTTTATGACTATATTCAATCCATCAGATTTACAAACTATTCCCACATTAAGATCTTACATGAAAGTTACAACGTATGGATATAAGTAGTGGGATATTCAGATATCTCAACTCTATCTCCCAAGTGCTCCACCTAGGAGGTCCATGTCACCAAGTCCAGACCTCCAAGTCCTAAACCTGGGGTTGGAAGCATACCCCAGCAAAGGAGAAAAAGTAGAGGATATCATCATAAAGACCGGTAAGTGCATATTAAATATGGATTGAGAAATAAAGAAATAACAGACGTCAAGTAAATGAGACTTCCATAGAAGAGGAAAGTACCACCCAACTGGGTGTCAAAATAATATGAAATTTAAATGATGATACAAAATAAGAAAAGTTGCCATAAAAAATATACAAGTTGTGCCTCAAAAGCACATATAAATTTTGGCACAAAATCCATCATAATAATATAAACATGCATGCATGTGAGATAATCATAGCACTAGCATAATATGAAGTCAGTGGAGGCTAAGGCTCACATTCTTAAAACTTGATAGATAATGGCACACAACCAAACTCCCTTGGCATACAAGATGAGGTATGGGGCATATGATCCTCCATCACAAATATATAAAAGTGCAGGATGACCAAAACCACATTGCATGGTAGGGAAATAAAACCCAGTGCCTAATAACATCACAAAGGGGAATAAAACCCCAGGGTAATAAGACCCAAATAGTCAAAGTATTACATTACTCTAGGGCTACTAAATCATAAAGAATGCATAAATTTAAATGCAATTGAAAGTTTTTTGGTCAATAAGTCAAGTGAAAGTTCAGTCACATAAAACAATAATATGAGAATAACCAACAACTATCATGTGGGGTCAGAGGACCCATAACAGATTTGCAACATCTCCACAAATAAGATGAAACATATGTTCATAAAGTCCACTACAAGAAGGTTAGATCATCAAATACCCAAATTAGGGTTTCCACATGTAATAAAATGGACAAGGTATAAATGAGAGTCCAATAAGATTACCCATTAAATTAGGTAAAGAAGATCAATTGAAGAATATAAGTACTTGACTGAGGCAACCTCTCAGAAGAGAGAGAATGGTGTTTAGGGCATATGTCCAAAGGAACAATAGAAAGATATAAATTTAGGTGATTGGTCAATATAGAATAATTGGGATGCTACATACCTCACATGAAGTCTACATGTGTCCAAGGTCCAAACCCTAATACCTTCTTAGTCTACAAGCAACCTATTAAAGGAATGTATGAAATTAGGGTTACGTTTAGATTCACTGTAGAAACCCTAAAATTTGCCATTTTTATTATTGAATTAGGTTATCAAACAATATCGTCTCATAGATTATATTTTTCTGAGTTCATAGCACATTTTACTTTATTTTTTTGACTTATAGATTATTAGTAATGAATTTTAGAAATTTAATCAATTATGAAAATCCTTGAAAATCATATATTTATTATTTTGGGATTAGGTGGTAAAATTTATACCATTGTGGATATTATAATTTTCTGATTCCAAAATATATTTATTTAATTATTATGAGTCACAAATTAATTATTACAAAATTTACAAATTGTATCCAATGAGAAACTCAGAAAATGCCACATAGATAAATGATTTGAAATCCTAGTGTGCATTGTTGAGGTGGCGATATCAATGTTGGACAATTGGCTCGGGCCTGCAACAAGACAACACATGACTGGGCTATGAGAAAAGACAAATATGCCCAAATAAGTGTGACAAAATAAAAAATGAAATTGGGGGCATATCAAGAAACGGAACCAAACGGTCGTCTTCCTCCTAGTTACTCGTCCCTAAATTGAACATACAAGACAAAGACCTTGCAACCAAGAACCAAAATCACTCCTAGTTATTTGAATTGCTGGCAATGAAGTCCTATAGGTTTGCCAACGCAAACTGAAGACGCAAGTGATAGAATAAGACACACTCAGACTCCATCGAGAAGGACCCAATACTTGATTTCTAGATGGTGATAAAGAAGAAGAAAAAAGAGGGGAGAATAATATGCTCCAAATTTGTTGAATCCAAGAGTATCGAAGAATTTGTGCAGACCAAATGAGTGTCCCTATGCACATGTTGGAGACTCCGAAGGCTTCATCCATGGCGTCGGAGTCAGGGAGGCCATCGTTGGCTAAGTGAGTAGGAAGGATAGATTTTGTGTCATACGAGGTAGATCCAATGCCCAAAGTTAAGTTGGTGGTTGTGTCAAAGGCCAGGGACTGTTCCTCAAGTTGTTTGATGATCCAAAGATGCAAGAAGGTGGGAGAAAGGAAAGAAACAAAGCACCAACAGGGGAAGAAGGGGGTTGCATGCAACATCCCCTAGATGCCTTGAAACTCTAGAATTTATAGGGTTCCAGAATGGAAAGGGGAAACTATAGGAACTGAAACCATAGTGCAAGGAAAAAGAGAGAGAGAGAGAATCACTAAGAAGAAATAATAGTATAGTCTCATTTCTTCAATTATGAGAAAAAGATGGAGATGGAGGTAGGAGAGCAAGAATCATCCATGATCTAAATCTGATGGCAAAAAATGTAAATGGGTTTCCTAGTAAGTGAAAAGACTTGCATGATAGTGAGAGTATTGGAAACTTTAGGAAATTAGTTACATTGATTAAATAATTAGAATATTAGGCATTTTAAAATGTATTTTTATTTCATGTTTAATTTGGTGGTCTAAAAAATATTCAGTTAATACCAAATTTGGCAGTTAGACAAATAAAGGCATGAAGAAATTTTGCCATTAATTTTCCCTTTTTGGACTGTTTATTGTTTTATTTTATGTTCTTCATCTTATGTTCTTTTATATCTCCTAAATAAAACTAGTATAAATAAGAGTATCAAATTAATGTGAAAATTTGTACACATACTAATTTTGTTATGTAGAATCTGAAGTTGGGATTTGTTTCCACTTTTGAAGTCATTAAACATATTATATAATATTTTGAGGCAAAACTCATATTTTCTTTTCTAAAAGAAATTAGGATAGTTATTATTGTGTAACTAATGTGAAACTTGGCACCCAAGCTAATTGGAACCAAAGCACATGAATTTCACATTAGATTTCACTTTTGAGATTTGCTTTTAAGAGTTATAACACAATTAATATCTTATTCTTATTACTATAATATTAATTTTGATATTACATCATTATCATCGACCGCCATTAATTTGAGCCTTATTATCCTCACTTTGTTACAAAAAGGACTAGTTTATATTATTATACAGAAAATTATGTATATTTCTTATTTATCCCATGAAGTTTATTAATTCAATATTTATTTGGATAATATAACATTATTCACAATTTATGGACATGTGAATTCACATGGTAATTCTTAATACATGTCTTAAGTGTCTTGTGCCACCTATTAAACATATCTTGGCCATTATGTGAATATGGGTTATCAAATGGAACATACATGACTTATATCATGTTATGTGATTCAATTTATTGTATTAGAGATACCATTGGGTTAACCATGTTACATGTATTATCTATATACATTAAGGTGTAACTTTATCCATGTTTGTCCATATAAAAATATCTAAGCATACATATCTCTTAACCTTGGAATAGGGTAAGATTCTAGGTTTTGGTTTGTTACAACACTATGCCCCTTAAAAGGATTTCATCCTTGAAATATAATCATCCATATCATATAAACCAATACTCTCCCCCCTTAAAAGGTTTAACCTAGTAAGTAAAACTAGACACAACTTAATGGTATTAGTATTTCTCATGCATCCTTTTAGTTATGAATATTTTAGGTTTTATGTTGTTCATAGATCTTGCATTGGACTAACATGTCAGACACACTGAGGGTTGATTTTTAGATCCTTGTGTTTCTAAACTAACAACCCTAAGATTCACTAGAGCAACCCAAAGTTCATAGTGTACAAAAGTGTAGGTCAATTAAACCTTTGTATCATGCCACATACTCCTAGTCACCACATCATAGTCAAAACTAGGGTTGAGACTTCTAACTAATTTTAGGTTTTCTCTTCTCAGACTTCATAAATCTCTTCTTTGTGACTTAGTTCAATAAAATAGTAAGATAATTCATAAGGTTTCTTTGTACATATAATAGTATAATGAAAATAAATTTTCATGATACAAACTAGGTGATGTAGAACAAAAATGGTACCAAAATTAATTGTGTGAACCAACTCACAATTTTCCATTTAAGATCTCCTTATCCTGCTACTTCTACATCCTCATAACATATCTCCATCCTAAAGTTAGATCTTAACATCCAAAGGGATATATCACCATCTACCTACATTTAGGGTAAGAGCACCTAATTCCTTATCACATTAGGATTTACTAACCATGATTCTTGTGTGTACCCCATATGATCCTAAACCAACATTTCATGATCTAATGAACACCATAAGTAAATTCTAGGGTAAACATCTCACTTCAAGGGTGACTATGTAAGGTAATGGTTCTTATTATGGAGACAAAATTGAAATAACTAGAAATCGACTAATATGGGCTTTGATACCATCTTGTAAGGAGTGAGACCAGAGAGGGGATCCACTCCCTACTTAATTTGAGGAATGAAGCATCTATTCTAAACATACTAACAAGCATTTTAGAATAGGTGTATATTTTTTTTATTCTCAAATGATGGTAAACAAAAGACCAAAGTATAGCAGCAGAGTAAAAGTAAAATTTTATGACTATATTCAATTTATCAAAGTTACAAAATATTCTTCCACTAAGGGATTACATGAAAGTTACAACACAAAGATCTAAGTAGTGAGATATCCAGCTATATCTAGTCTATCTTCCAAGTGCTCCAGCTAGGAGGTCCATGTCACCAAGTCTAGTCTTCCAAGTCCTACACCTGGGGTTGGAAGCATACCCCCAACAAAGGAGAAAAAGTAGAATATATCAACATAAAGGCTACGATGTTCATATTAAATATGGATTGAGAAATATAAGGAATAAAAGACGTCAAATAAACAAGGCTTTCCATAGAAGCGGAAAGTACCACCCGAGAAGGTACCAAAATAATATGAAGTTTATAAGATGATACAAAAGAAGAACACTTGCCATTAACTAAATATAAAAGTTGTGCCTCAACATTACATATAAAATTTGGGCACAAAACCCATCATGATAATATCAACATGCATGCATGTGAGATAAGCATATCACTAACATAATATAAAGTTAGTGGTTTATAAAGCTCACAACCTTAAAACCTGATAGAGAATGGCACACAACCAAACTCCCTTAGCATACAAGTTGGGGTATGGAGCATTCGATCTGTAACATCCTGATTTTTTTATAAAATAATTTTAGGTTCTTCACTGCAAATTTTCAACTATAAAATTTAAAACTTAGACTTTAATGTAAGCTATCTCCAATATCAAATACTTTATATGAATTTTGATATAACAAAACTAAATGTGTTTCCTCTTTTCTTTTCTTTATGATTAAAAGAATAAATTGTGATTATCCTTTATCTTATTCTCTCTCCTATGATGATCATTTAAATATAGATAAATGATAATGAATAGATACTATAGTGTATAATAACTTCCTATGTCAAAATTTGAATCAAAACCTAACTCATTAAGTAAAGAAAATTTCACTTTATCTCATATTTTAATTATATATTAGGATATTGACTAGAATGAGTTTTATAGGTAAAAGGTAGTCAAAACATAAGTGTAATCATATAGTAAGAATATAAAATCCTTGATTAACTAATGTTCCAAATTTGAAGTCAATAGGACTTTGTTTGACCCTTCAAATAAATTAAGGAAGATTTTGTATAGTTTAAATGAATAATTAATCAAATATTCTGATTTGAACTAGGTACCATATTATTTAAATGCCACGTGGATTATTTTCCTTTTCTCCTATATTCCTTGTCATGTACACTTATATGGATGCAAATTGTTTTGAATTCGTTGGATTCTCATATGACGGCTCTGGACTTGTCTCCTATCTTGAGTAAGAGACCAAGAATAGGCAACCAAATCCCAATTTCTTCTCCTACCTTGATCTCCCTCCACAGTGCTCCTCTCCCAAATTTCTTCACTGACAAAATGGTGAACTCGACCTGAACCCAACCATCCCAACTTTTGAGGGATTTTCTTTCCTAACAAGGAAACGTTCATTAGGGTTGGGACTCTCCTCGGTGCCATGAGTTCCCAGCTTACCTTCCTGACTCTCACACCTATAAATAGTGGTTCCATATGAACCCTCATACCTAAAGATACCCTCCAACACTTTAAATTCAACTTCTAGTACCTCGTGTCACCACAACATATTGATTTTTCATCTCCAGTGTTGGCTGCTTGTATCTGAAGGTTCTGACCACACCGACCCAATTTGATCGACAGTAATTATCACCATCATCCAAACTTTCATTTTTCCTCACCTGTTCGTACTGTGGGTGCCCCAGTGTTGGCATCCTATAGCCATGGTTAAGGTCCTCAGTGGCAACTCTTAGCTTTGGTTGTTCTATAACCCTCCATCTATGGAAATGGGTCCATCGACTTCCTCTCTCTTCCTGGTTTGCTTTCCTAAGTTTTGATGGGTTTTCATCAGGTTGCAGCTACAATTTCAGCTCTCAGTGCTTTTCACTGTTCTTCAGTCTTCTAATCAAACCCAAGAACCAGAGGTCCCTTTTCCTTCTATTCTCATTAGTATAACATTACCCATCCCAAATGACCCTCTATGACTACTTTTGATCGAGTTTTCAGCCGCTTAGGCATCTCCTACATCCTCACTTGTCCCTGACATGGCCAGAGGTAGTTCCGGAGCCCCAGACCATAGAATAACCATTGACAAGGCTCGTTGACTTTAGGGAAAGGTGAGGAACTCACTTGTGTAGTCAGTTTTATGAGTAGAAGGTAAGAATCAAGCTTTAGCTCAAAGGTTTTACATTGTGTTCTTCGTGGTTTTGAGAAAAAATAATCGCACTTGACAATTTTTGTTTTTGAGCATGGTCATATGATGGTTTGATTTTGTGTGCATGGGAAATTATGGGTTTGTATGCTACCTTTCCCCTCTGCCTGCATGTCTGGTTTGAGGAAATACATTGCCACCACGACAGTCTCTGGTTGGGCCAACTAAGTGAAGTGGATAAAGTATTGGATAATATGATACATGTGGATTTTTCTTAATTTCTAGTTGGTTAGATATTAATAAATTTGCAGTAATTCAATGTTGGTCAGACAATTCTGAATAAATAGTTGACAGAAAGGATTTTTTAGTAGAATATGATTCTACGATTTTAAACCATGTTTTTCCTATCTTTTCTTGTGTATTTGTAGGGAACTCGAAAACCCTAATTTTTAGTACTATGACAATTATTTCAATTATATTAAAATTGAGTTTTCCAAATTGAATGATCTAATTAGTTACCCTAACCCTAATTTGGTATAGTAGGACCATGCTTTCCTAAAGACCAATTTAGGGTTTAAGATGTTGAGTAAAGTGATAATTCATAGGAATAATGTTAATTTCAGGAACTTAGGAGTTGACTCAAGATCAGAGACACTAATTTAGGATCTTCTTTGCTCCAAGGTAAATGGGTCATGTTGTTGAGAACAATTATTCATGGTTTCTTGATTGTTATGTATAAAGTAGAAATTATGATTTCAAGTTTGATGCTCTAAATCATGTTCAGTATATCGATTGCTTGATGATTGATAAATGTTATGTCCTATGATTATGATGCTTACTAAGATTAGAGATTAAAATTAATGACTCATGAATTTAAAGTTCAAGTTTTAAGAGGGAGAAATCCCATCATGTTAAAGTTCAAATATCATGTTAATGCCAATGTTAAGATAATTGGAAGTGAATTAGTTGTTATATGCTTCTCAAATCATGGACCTCAAGAGGTTGTCAAGGGCTTTCCTAGCAATCATGTGCTCTTAAATGGGTTTCATATAGAGATGCATATATTTTCTGTTCAATTCTTCATGTTATTAATGATTCAAGAATACTTATAGTTAAATAATGTCAAGTTTTCTTTCATGTCAAGTATATTTATTTTGATTATGCTATAAAGTGTAAGTATTGTTTATTGGTGTGTTATTTGTCCCTTTGCATGACTAGGGATGTGATGTCCCCAGGAGTTGGAGCAAATAAGGACTAAAGAGGAGCAGACAAGGATTATAAGACCTTCAAGTGCAAACTGGTGGGGTGTCATCTACCTTAGAGGATATTAATATTTTGATATTTTTCTTTCATGTTTAGTTTTTAATGTTTAGGATGTTAGAATCTTAGACTTGATAAAGAAGTCAGTTGTAGTTTTCCGATTCAAAGAACATTCAATGAATCTTTTAAGACTACGGTGATTTATTTATTTATTTGCAACAATTATCGTAATGTGACATCCCCCTTCAAGATAAATGTGTCCGCTCAGTTATATTCCATTTTCAAAAGTTGTGTGTTACACGACCCTCCATCCCAAATATATAAAAATGCAGGAGGAGTAAAACCTCAGTGCATGGTAGGGGAATAAAACCTAGTGCCTCATAATATCACAAAAGGGAATGAAACCCCAGGGGAATAAAACCCAAATAACCAAAGAATTACATTACTCTAGGACTATTGAATCACAAAGCATGCATAAATGTATAGGCAAGTGAAAGTTCAGTCATATAAAACAATAATATGAGAATAACAAATAATTATCTTATGGGGTCAGAGGACCTATAATAGATTTCTAACATCTCCACAAATAAGATGCAATATAAGTTCATAAAGTCCACCACTGGAAGGTTTGATCATCAAATAACCAAATTATGGTTTCCACATGTAATAAAATGAACAAGGTTTAAATGAGATCTCAATAAGATTATCCATAAAATTAGGTAAACAAGATCAATAAAAGAATATAAGTACTAGAATGAGGCAACCTCTCAGAAGAGAGAGAATAGTGTGTAGGGCATATGTCTAAAGGACCAAGAGAAAGATAGAAATTTGGGTGATTGCTCAATTTAGAATAATAGGGGTGCATCATGCCTCACATGAAGTCTACATGTGTCCAAGGTCAAAACTCTAATTCCTTATTAGTCCACAAGCAACTCATTAAAGGAATGTATGAAAATAGGGTTAGGTTTACATTCATTGTATAAACCCAAAAAATTTCCCTTTTATTATTATCAAATTAGGTTATCAAACAATATCATATCGTAGATTATAATTTTCTGAGTTCATAGCATATTTTACTTTATTTTTGACTTATATAGTATTAGTAACTAATTTTAAAAAAATAATCAATTATAAAAATCCTTGTAAAAATTATATATTTATTATTTTGGAATTAAATTGTGAAAATGGTACCATTGTGGAGATTATAAATTTTTTGTTCCAAAAGATATTTTATTTAATTTTTTTGAGTTATAGAGGAATTTTACAAATTGTAACCAATGAGAAACTTAGAAAATGCCATAGATAAATGACCTGGAAGCTCGGTGTGCATTGTTGAGGTGGACCTACCGGTTCTGGAAAATTTGGCTTGGGCCAACAATAAGTCAGTGCATGATTGGTCTGTGAGAAAAGATGAATATGCCCAAACAAGTGTGACAAAATAAAAATAAAATTAGGGGCATATCAGGAGATGAAACCAAATGATCATCTTCCTCTTTATTACTCGTCCCTAAGTTGAACACATAAGACAAAGACCTTGGAACCAAGGACCAAACTCATTCCCAATGGTTAGAATCACTGACGATGAAGTCATATAGGTTCTCCAGTGCAAACCAAAGACACACACGACAGAACAGGACACACTTGGACTCAAATGAAAGGACCCAATACTAAATTTATGGATGGCAATAAAGAAGAAGAAAAAAGAGGAAAAACTAATGTACTCCAAATTTGGTGAAGTCAAAAGTACATGGGGATTCGTCCATACCAACTAAGTGTCTTTACGTACATGTCGAAGACTCTGAAGGCTTCATCTATGGTGCCAGAGTTGAGGAGACCATCGTTAGTGAATCGGGTAGGAAGGATACATTTCGTGTCATACGAGGCAGATCCAATGTTGAAAAATAATGTTGGGGGTTGTGTCGAAGGTCTGGGACCGGTCCCTAGGTTGTTCGATGATCCAAAGATGTAAGAAGGTGGGAGATAGGAAAGAAATAGAGCACCAACAGGGGAAGAAGGGGGTCGCACACAACATCCTCTAGGTGCATTGAAACTCTAGAATTTATAGGGCTATATAATCTAGAATCAAAAGGGGATCTAGAAACTAAAACAATAGTGCAATGGAAAATAAAAAGAGAAAATCACTAAGAAAAATCAGAGAATAGCATGGTTTCTCCAATCACGAGAAAAAGATGGAGACATAGGTTGGAGAGAAGACCATCATCTATTCGATCTAAACCTGGTGGCCAAAATGTATTCGAGTTTTCTAGTAGGTGAGAAAACCTGCATGACAGTGAGATTATTGGAAAGTTTAGGAAATTAGTTACATTGATTAAATAATCAGATCATTTTAAAGTGCATTTTTCTTTCTTATTTTATTTAGCCATCCAAACAAAATTCTATTAATACCAAAATTTTCACTTGGAAAAATTAAGACATGAAGAATATGATTCTATCATTAATTTTCCCTTTTGGGACCATTTATTATTTTATTTTATATTTTTGATCTTAAGTTCTTTTCTCTCTCCTAAATAAAACTACTATGAATAAGATTATCCAACTAATGTCAAAATTCACAATTAGACTAATATTGGTATGTAGAATCTAAATTTGAGATTTATTTCCACTTTTAAAGTCATTAAACATGTTATATAATATTTTGGAGCAAAACTCAAAATTTCTTTTATAGAAGAAATTAGGATAGTTATTATTGTGCAAATAATGTGAAACTTGGGACCCAAGATAATTTGAACCCAAAGAACATGAATTTCACATTAGATTTGAGTTATAATATAATTAATATTTTAGGATTATTACCATTATATTTATTATGATATTACATCATTATCATCAACCTTCATTAAATTGAGTCTTATTATCCTCACTTTGTTACAAATGGGATTACTTTATATTATTATGCACATAATTCTATATATTTCTTATTTATCTCATTAAGTTTATTATTTCAATATATATTTGAATAATGTACCATTGTTCACAATTATGGACATGTCAATTCACGTGGTTGTTCTTAATACATGTCTTAAGCACATTGTGCCACCTATTAAACATATCTTAGCCATTATGTGAATATGGGTTGTCAAATGGAACATATGTGACTTATATCATGTTATGTGATGCCATGTATTGTATTAGAGATACCATTGGGTTAACCACATTGCATGTATTATTTATATACATTAAGGTGTAACTTTATCCATGTTTGTACAAATCTAAAGATTCAAGCTTACTAAACTCTTAAACTTAGAATAGGGTAAGATTCTAGGTTTTGGTTTGTTACACTTTACTCTACGACCGTGGAGACTATGGGTTTGTGGTGATAAGGATTTCTTAGGAAGGAAGAGATAGAGATAGAGATCAGGGGTTGATGAAGTCATCCCTTATAGAGTCCAACAGACTTTGGGCATCATGTGAGGGGAGATGGTTTGAGAATCCTCACTATACTTGGATATGAGAGTTTGATCTAATGTGGACTCTTCCTAGGAGGGGAAGTCCACGTGACACATAAAATCATAAGACTATAGGAAAAGTTTTTGCATGAATCATTTGATTTATTTTCTATAGTTCAAAGCATAATCCTTTCTTTTCTATATTAATTGGGATACCTAAGGTTAACCAAATACACTAAAATTTAGTGTGTACCTAATTTGACTATGAGAATTCTGAATATGAGCTTAGTTTTCAATTTGGACAGTCAAGACAACTTATGCTTTCCTTTATATAGCACAATCATGTGTTTAATTGTTTAGGATTATCTAAAACTAAATTTTTGCCTATAATTTGAAGGGAGATACTTATTATTAAAATAAACTAATAACATTTGGTTGGGGTTGATTATGGACATTAATTAGGTAAATTGCAATTTGAACCCCTATGAGTAACTTATTAATTATCAAGACATGTTTTGTATTACAAAGTGCATATTACATACCTATTTTTAATAAAATTCAGTATTATAAACTTGGGTATGTTACAATTCCACCCACCTTACAAAAAATTTATCCTCAAAATTTCCATGAACTACCCACCTAAGGATTTTAGTCTACATTTAGTCTCTGCAAAAGCAAGTCATAATCTAAGAAATAAGAAACCCAAAACATACATTGATCATTATCCCCATCCATGTTCATTGCAAAGAGTTTTTCTTGTCTCTTACATGCTGGATTCTGGTTTTTGGCCTCTGCCTATGGATATTAGGTCATTCAAGCTTTATGTGTCTTGGGTTCTCCATGTTAATAACATAAACAAGTGCCAAAGCCACATGGTTCTCCATGGAACCTATTGCAAGTAGGGCACAAAGGCTTCTTTTGGGCTATAGGGGCTTCTACCTAGGGTGCCTTACTCTTTTGGGCATGTTTATTGTTGTGGTTCCCAACCGGAGTTCAAGTCTACTTCCATGCATGCCCTTGGTGGTCCTATATATCCAAGGTAACATCTAGGGTGGATGATTCATGTATCATGGTGATGCCTTGAAGTGCATGATTTATATAGTCTTTTTGCCTACTCTTGCATGCACTTTCAATCCATTTTTGACCTTCACTCACCTCTAATCATGCTAGATTTTCCACTTTGTTATTATTTTACTTTCTCTATGATTTTTATTGTAGATAACATTTTGGCATCAAAATGGGGAGAGAAACACCATTATAGCATCCATTAACACATTCCACAATCATATCAACATTTAGGAAATCAATATTTTAGAAACTACCAACAACACGTCATGTCCAGATAGCAACACACTGTGTTGGGATTTCAGCATGCCATGTTGTGGTTTAGAATTTGGATTTGTAGAAGTTAAGATTAACTGAATCTCAGCAACATGATGTGTTGACATATCAACATGTCATGTTTTCTCGTCTTGAAATTTTCCAAAGTTCCCTAATATGAAACAACACACCATGTTGGTCAACCAACATGCCTTGTCATCATTGGTTGAGGTAGTTCCACTTTAGAAATCACAAGTAACACACCATGTTGACTTGACAACACACCATGTTACCAGCAGTTTCTTTTCAATTTAGAAGATAAACCAGCCCAAGCTTTTAAATGTGAATAGGAGCGACTTGAATCAGTATTAGAAAATATAATTAGTATTAGGGAATATTTCCTACCATATGGATCAGGACTCGAGAAATCTAAATCCAGGAGGATTTGTGGCATTCTAAGGGAGAAAAGTTGGTTTCTCAATAGAGAAACTTCATCTTCTTCCTTCTTCCCCAACAACTACAGTAGGGTTCTCTACTGTTCTCTTCTCTCCACTCTAAAGTGAAGATTTCTTGAGTTCTCTCAATTGTAGGATGGATTTTTAAATCCACGATCAGGGCTCTGACTCTATACTACTTCTTCTACAGACGTCCAAGTTTATTTCCTTTTATTATGATGTCTAGCCTTGTTCTCTACTGCTTGTATCTACTTTCTACAGTCATGGATGAGTAGATCTATTATTCTTGGGGATGGAGGAGTAACTCACATGCCATAACTCTATTGAACACTAATTTCATATATTATGCTAGTCATCTCACTAATCTAAGGTTCTTTGATGTTGATTTCTTCTTACATGCTTTGTTAGCCACTTAGTGTATATGATTTATGCTCCTTGTATAATCTAGGAAGATATGCACAGAATTAAGGAGTTGCACCTTAGCTACACTACCTTGACCACAAGAGTGACTGGGATGTGTTGGGGAATAAATATTTCTAGTCCAAATCTGAGTATTTCCATGAGATTGTATATAAAAATAGGACTATTCTACACTACCAAGAGGTGGGTGTAGGACACAAACTACCCTTGTATTATTTTTGGTATTGTTGATCTTCGTTGTTCTTCATGTTCTGATGTGGATGTGAAACCCTATACTCAATAAGTCCTAATCCAATTCAATCTTTACTACAAGTGCTTTCTATCTTAGGTTGTTTTCTTCTAAATTGCTCATTTAACATTACAATGTTGGGAAATACGGGCACAGAGTATAGCACCGTTAGCAAAAAAATTATCTATATATATTCCCATAATAGCAAGATCGCTTTAACTACTATGAAATAAGAAGGATGGTGTTAGTGAGTTATACCTGGTCCTAGAGCAAGTCCATCAATAAAAATGGCTTCTTTGCAACTGCTAATAAGTTTCTCTTAGACGGTTGTTGTGCAACTCTTGGCCTTCACCACGAACAACGAACACGAATAGCTTCTGCAGCGCTCATGTGGTCTCGCCACAGACTGCAGGCAGCAGTTGTCCTCCTAGCAGCATCCAAAGGACTCTTGTCTCTAGAGTACTCCACATGGACCAACTAGAACTCTTGTCATTCAGAAAGAACAGATAGGAAGGAGTTGTCCCTCCTATTTCTGTACTAGTCCCAACCTGCTCTCCCACAACAACAACTTCTCATTTGTTCTCTCCCGTTGGATATCCCTCCTTTTCAGGTAGGACTTGCCTGGGCTCTCTTAGTTACCACAACTAGAGAGGACATTACTTGTCAAGGGAATTGATTCTCAGTTGTCTCTATTGTATCTTGGGAAGCCCCCAACATCCCTCTATTTATAGTAGAGGCCAAGGTCAGGGTTCCCAGTCAGATTGGGATCGTGTGGGAGTGGAAAGGGCCATAAGAACTTAAACTTTCACAAACTGTGAGATGCCAAACGGTCGTTTGAAACACCCAAACAGTTGTCTGGGGTGCAAGAGGGTCATCTCACACTACCAAATAGCCATTTGGTAGTTTCCCAATTGGATATGAATTTGGCAATTTTTGATTCCAATTAATATCACATATTAATTTACTTGCACTCCAAGTTTGTGCAATCAAAACTATTCGAAAAACATCCTAAACCTTTGCTCGCCCCAACTAGGTTGTCTCACCAAGGAAAGATGCTTATCTCACTCACCAAGATGGCCGCTTGGTGCGTCGAGTTGAGACGATCAGTTCAATTATATTGAACTGGTTGGTTCAAGGACAGAACTAACCAATTCGAAGTCCGATTAGCCAAACAACCCAAACGGCCGTCTCAATAGTTTGAGACACTCGTCTGGCATCCCAAATGACCATCTCACTCAGTGAGATTGTCGTTTGGCAGACTTGGTCATCCAATCAAGTGATTTGTTGCATGAATTGAATACCTAAACACTTTAGTAATCAATCCAATTTTCATTCAAGATCAAACTCCTCTTTTAGATGAGTTCCTATGTGTGTGAACCTATAGGTCCCATATCACGTTGGCAGTGAATGTCCATAACTATCTTATGACATCACAAGCAAAGAGTGGTGCCTAGTCACACATCAATGCTACCCAAGTGAATGGAAAGTTGGAGAACAACTTCAACCTACAATCTGTGTAAGGTGTTGTAGTGATTTTATAATTTCTTTGTCTCTGATATCCAGGATGAACTCGAGGAATGGAAGGTCATCCTGTCAACATTTAATCCATGTTCCTTGAACCAAGAGCAGACTCTTTGAGATAATATGAACTCAATATCATATATTGATTCACATTTCCATGTGCATGCATTTCTCAGTATCACTTATCAAGTGGCTAGGAAATCATACTCTATTAGGAGGGAAAATCCCATATTTATCACTCACAGTCGATCCCCATGTGTCAAAGTCACCCAATCATCATTGTTATAATAGCCCATGTTTCAAGATTGCGTTTGATGATGTAAAAGTGTACCTAACGACATGTGATGAGTGTAGTGATTTCATGTCTAATAATCACAATCACCACCTTCACTATTAGATATGACTATCACTCTCAAGGTGGGTCTATCTAATACATTCTTCCTTAACATGTATCTGTGTGCTTGGTTTGATATTGCCATATCATGACCTAGTGAGATTTAGTCATCAACCAACTCACACTCCAGTCTTATGTGTTATAGATATTTATCTACCTTCTACAGTAACAACCGACTAGGGACATAATAATAATATTTATATGTACTCTTAACATCTGTATGATCTCATTTCCTCAAGGCTAATACTTGAAGACATATGTCATTGAGTAATAATATTCTCTAGACATTCTTTCTGTATCCTCATTATCTCATAACTGAGTAAAATAGATGAATTGGAAGCTCGCCTTTATGAGTACTAATCAAATCCTTTTAAGTAATTATGCCATGTCAATCATCATATGATTGGCTCTACAGGCATACCTTACCAACAGATTCACGCTTGCACTTAGAGCCGATCATCCACGAATCTCATTCTGAATGATCCAAACATGTCCAACATGCTTCTGCTATGCTAGTGCTTATCCAGAGGGTTAGCAACACTTTGCTATAAGTCAGTATATGTTTCATGTTTCCTTGTCTCTTCATTATACAAATTCTCATATGAGACGAAACTACTATAATATGGTATCTGATATTCCTTGCCTAACAAGTAGCTCCATTGTTGTCACTGTATCTTTGGTGAGTCATGAATGGTCAAAATATCTATAAGTTCATCATATGAACATTTAGATCCATATAGTATCACTATGTGTTCACAATACAAGTATACTTGTCTTCTATTGCATAATAGGATTAATGTCTATTAGTTTGGAACCCTTTCCAACTAATTGTCACTTGTACTTTTAAATCAAACATATTTTAATTTACAATCACTTTTGTCAGTATGGAAGCTTGTATCGATGTAACCCTTTACATCCAACTATTCCCTTTTATTGCTATCATCATTGACTAGAAATCTAACCCTTAAGTACTTCACACGTATTGATAAATATCTGTAATGACTTACCAATAACCCTTATTGGATTTTGATATCATCTTGTCATGTCCAATACATACAAGATTATATCGGATAAGTTCATTTATAGCATTCATGATAGATCCATTGTATTCTATGGAATCTTAAACTTGTTATTTCCATTATTCACAAGAATTGGAACTTATGGTTCATGAGAGACTAATCTGGATTATCTCTTATTGAATCTTTCATGTGTTGAACTCTTTCAACACTTTGCTATTGTACATGTTTAAACTTCCATTGTGAAACATTCAAGAACTATCTCATAGGTCTTGATCATGTTCTCATAAGATGCTTCACCTCATCCTTCAGTGTTGAAGGTATTTACATGCCAGATCTCAATATTCACAATATTGAGATGTTATTCCCTATCACGTGGAATATTCATATATGGATCTCATAATGGCCTTGAGCCATTGCTCATATTATGGTTCTTAACAGCCTCTAGTTGTTTAGTTGGCTCATCCTAAATGACCAACCCATCTAAATTGTTGGATTCACAATCCTCCAATCTCATATGTGTTCTACTAGAACTGTTTTATTCTATGTTACATGACGAACTCGAGATTCCACAATAGCTTGTGACTCTCTTAGTTTCTATTATACTTCTTTTTTGACCTCAAACATTTTGAGTTTTACTTTTACTCTCACTAAATCTTTAGGAACTCAGTTATCCTATTAACAAAACAATTATGTTATTGGAGTAGGATTAATAGTAATATTCAATAATTATGGTTTGTGGATAAACCTTCTTCAAGAAACTACTTTCTTAATGTAGGTTTCAACCCTTTAGACATATTGGGGCATTCCCAAATCATATCATATATGATGTTTAATACACCATTCATACGGTACATACTTTATATTTATGAGGATATAAGAAGATTAGATTAATTGATAATTATATCATGACCTATCATGGTATAATTCCTTCATCTGACACTTCATCATGCTCAGGTGAATTTTACTTGTGATACATTATCATAGTCTTTTCCAAAAGGTTCATAAGATATTGATGTAAAATGTTTCAACATTTGATCTCATCAAAGTTTCTTAAGACTTTTATCAAAGTTATACTTTATACATAATCTCCATGAAAACTTCAAGAGATTCATGTTTCCTCTTTACTAAGTATGTATCATTATATTATCAGTAAATGAAATGATGTATAAATGATTATCTATGGCATTGATTCATTAAATCTTCATGCATCATATGCATAAGGTCTAAGGAAAGACTTATCCTCCCACTATGTTTGGTGAAGGTCACCATGTCATATTGTGCGTGAATAAGACTTGCATGTTTCCTTAGGTTTACTAACCAAGGCAATCTAGATCAACATCAAAATGTATTCTAGGCTTGCACCTCTCATATTCGTACAGGATGACCAATGTCAATGATAGTCTTGAGTTATCAATTGTAATCCTTTGGTATAAACATTATAAACATTCATTTTTGGATCATTTCACATAAATATCGCAAGATGTTTTAGGACCAATGCCATGCAAGATCATATCTTTAAATAGAAACATTAATCTCTTACTTTATTGATATATCATCCTTTCCATACAAGATGCTTTAAAGTAAATGTTTCCAACATAATGAAATAGCAGTTCTGATAACTCTATTACATGCCCATTGGGCTAAGATAAATTTAAATGTAGACTATGGCTTCCACGACACTTGCTCTACCTTGTCCATCTTTGTCCTTCTATGAGGGATTTTACTTCTTGTCAGATCTTACACATCAACATGTCAGATCTCTTATTTGGTATCCTCTACCAAAATTTAAGAAGTAACCAAATTTATCTTATATTGTTTATACATGAGGTGGAGACCTCAATGCCATCCTTTTTCTTATTTAGTTCCTCTAACTAGAGTGGGCAATTTATCTTCCAATGTCTAGGTTGGTGATAATAGTGACAATCACCTCTTTGTTTCTTTACTCCGCCTTTTACTTTGAGATATGAAGACTTGGGCTTCTGATTAGATTTAGCTGACTAGATTTAGAACTCTTCTTAGATTTGCCTTTTCCTTTAGACTTACCCTTTGTCTTGTTGATCACCATCACATACTTGGACTTGTCTTTCTTCATTTGTGTCTCAACTGTTCTCAACATGCATAAAAAATATGTCAACGGCTTGTCAAAGTCATTTGTATTGTAGTTCATAATAAACTGACTATATAACTCTCACAGGGACTGTAGAATCACATCAATGGCCAACTCTTGGTCTAAGGGGAATCTCATTCTAGCAAGGTTCTCTACATACCCAATGAGCTTGAGTACATGAGGACCTACTGGATCTCCTTCTATCATGCTGCACTTGAACAACGCCTTGGAGACATCATATATCTCATGGCTTGCCTAATTTTGGTACATGTTCTTGAGATATGTGACCATCTCAATGAACCCCATGTTCTCATGCTACCTTTGCAACTCATGGTTCATGGAGCATAGCATTAGGCATTTGACATCCATGACATGTTCAGTATGCTTCTTGTAAGCATCCATGTCAACCCTTGGAGCATTCTGAGGTGGTTCCTCTGGTTCTGGCATTTCTAGGACATAGAGCTTTTGCTCCTGTGTGAGAACAATTCTCAACGTCTTGAACCAGATGTGGAAGTTGTTCCCAGTAAGTTTGTCCTTCTCAAGGACCGATCACAGAGAAAAGTGATTATTTGATGTTTTCATTTGATTCTATAAAAGAATTTGCAATTTTGTCAAAAAAACTCATATTTTGATTTGATTTGATTAAAATTTGGGTGAAAATAATTAGGTCTTTAATTAATTATCATTATCATTATTTTGTTTAAATTGATAACCCTCAAGTATCAATTCAGAAAATTACAACGAACAATTTTCTAATGAGCCAAGATCCATATTTCATCAAGTCATGAGTCAGTTTTGGTTGATCGCCCACAACTTGACTATTTTGGTAGGAAAACTTGCCAATTGCATCACATGCAACTCTTGGATAGATGATATACACAACTCCTTGTCATAATCAAGTGCATGCTTTTGGGCCCAAACACTCTAAGAATCACCAGTTAAGCCTCACCCAATAGCCAATACGATAATAATGTACCCCTCTTTGGTGGCACCTACATTACTACCATCACACTTTCATGAGGTAGACAGTGCACCATGCTTTGGCATAACCTACGCTTGTTCGAACAACTTTTTTATGTGTATTTCTATTAGAAAGTATCTTAGACTTAATATGTTTGATTGGGGTTTATATATATATATATACATATATATATGCCCATCTTTATTGCCCGCGCGGGTAGCTACCTGCCCACCCATCCGACCACTTTTTTTGAAGAAAAAAAATTCACAATTGTAGAAGAGCATTTTATCTAGCTCCCTAAAAAATTTCATCCAAAAATTATATCATTTGCCACACCAAAATAAAAAAACTCGTCCTTATATATATCTGTTGTATATTTTGTACAGAGTTACTCTTTTAGTCGTGTAGTTAGTTTCTTATCACCATTGTTACTTTTTTGACATCAGAGTTACTTTTGTGGCCAGAAGAGTTACTTTTTTGGATGTCGGGTAGCGAAATTCCAGGCTACCGGTGCGGGCAATGAATGAACGTCGTATATATATATATATATATATATATATATATATATATATATATATATATATATATATATATATATATACATGCATACATACATACATATGTTTTATCCAATCACCACATATATAGTATGTATCATATACATGCTATATCCCACAATGTAAACATGCAATATAAAACAAAAGGCAATGGTTATGGCCATGTCTACTTGTAATTACTTGGAGCCATAAGGAATTACTACCACCTAGGTCAATCATCACATCACATGTATGAACTTGATATTGTTGTAGACATGTGCTTTCCAAAGTGGGTAGATCAGTTCAACCCTTCAATCGCTCATCTCGTATCTTGTCCAGTTGGTTGGTCCTCCTATCCAACTGATGTATGGATACCTTTCAGATGGTCTATTGGGCCTTCTGGGCGTTCGTATGGCCTCCTATCCAACTGATGTCTTGACTCCTTCCAAATGGTCAGTTGGGTGGTCATCTGGTTCCATCGCTCTGTCCTCCATGGTCCTCTGGACGGTCGGCTCATCTCACAAACTGGTCATCTCAACCGGCGGTGAACATCTTCAACATCATTGTAAGTAAATAAAAATAGCTTATTGCTTCTTTATTACATTGAATAAGAGAAACCTCGAGTTACATTCGAGGGGAGCAAAGGTAGAAAAGCATTAACTTTACATTGGGTAGAGGGAGATAGAGGCTCAGGACGTAGACCAAGATAAACAATAACCAAACCATCTAACCACACACATAAAAAGGGTTTTTCCCATAACTATGCTACACATCCACCATAAAACCGCTTTAAGGGCAACGTGCGTAAATTGCATATATATCATATGACATACATAATTTTTAGGATTATGTGATCTTTGATTGGATATGAATATGAGATAAATTTAAATATTCACATCGCATGCAATAAATAAATGGTAAAACCAAAAATCTGATCATATCGATTATCCTAAAACATAGTAAATTGATGTGACTCTGATATCACTGTTGGAAAATACAGGCATTGAGTATAGCAGTGGAAATAAAAAAAATATCTATTTGTATTCCCATAACAACAAGAGAGTGTCAAATACTATGAAATAGGAAGGATGGTTTTAGCGAGTTATACTTTATCCTGGAGTAAGTTCAGTGACAAAACTCACTTCTTGCAACTGCTGATACGTCGCTTTTGGACGGTGGTTGTACAACTCATGATCTTCACCACAAACAACAAGCACGAACAACTTCAGCAACTCTCGTGTGGTCTTGCCACAGACTACAGGCTACAATTGTCCTCCTAGCATCAGCTAAAGGACTCCTACCTCTAGAGTAGTCCACACGACTAACTAGAACTCTTGTCGTTTGGGAATAATAGACAAGAAGGATTTGTTCCTCCCGTTGGTGTACTAGTCACCAACTTGCTCTCCCGCAATGACAACTTCTTAGTTGTTCTCTCCCGTTGGCTATCCCTCCTTTTCCACTAGGACTTCCTCGGGCTCTCTTGGCTACCACAACCAGAGAGGACAATAGTTGTCAGAGGAACTGATTCTCAGTTGTCTATGTTGTATCTTGGGAATCCCCCAATACCCTTCTATTTATAGTAGAGGCCAGGGTCAGGGTTCCCAGTCCGATTGAGATCATGTAGGAGTAGAAAGGACCTGGAGAACTTGAACTTTCACAATTTGATAGATGCCAAATGGTTGTTTGGCACACCCAGACGATTGTATGGGGTGTGAGATGGTCGTCTCGCACTGCCTAAGGGTCGTTGGGCATTTTCCCAATTAGATACGAATGTGGCAATTTTTATTCTAATTAATATCACATATTAATTTACTTGCACTCTAAGTTTGTGCAATTGAAAATATTCGGGAAACATATTAAACCTTTTCTCACCCTAACTTGGCTATCTCACCTAGGCAAGATGCTCGTCTCACTCACCCATATTGTCATCTGGTGAGTCGAGTTGAGCTGGTTGGTTCAATCATAATGAACTAGTTGGTTCAATGGAAGAACTAAGCCAATTCAAACCATAATTAGTCGGACTACCCAAACGGCCATCTCAACAACTTGAGACGCTCGTCTAGCTGCCCAAACGACCGTCTCACTTAGTGAGATGGTCGTTTGACAGACTTAGTCAGCCAATCAAGTGATAAGTTGCATGAATTGAATACCTAAACACTCTAGTAATCAATCTAATTGTCATTCAAGACCAAACTCCTCTTCTAGATGAGTTCCTATGTGTGTGACCCTATAGGCCCCATATCACGTTGGCAGTGAATGTCCATGACTAGCTTATGACCACAAGAAAAGAGTGGTGCCTAGTCACACATCAATGCTACACAAGTGAATGGAAAGTTAGAGAACAACATCAACCTATAATCTGTGTAAGGTGTTGTAGTGATTGTATAATTCCTTTGTCTCTGATATACAGGATGAACTCGAGGCAGGGAAGGTCATCCGGTCAACATTCAATCCATGTTCCTTGAACTAAGAGTAGACTGTCTGAGATAATGTGAACTCAATATCATATATTGATTCCCATGTGCATGTGCATGTGTTTCTCAGTCTCTCTTATCAAGTCGCCAAGATATCATACTGCATTAAGAGGGACAAATCCCATATATATCACTCACTATCTATCCTCATAGGTCAAAGTCACCCAATCATCACTGTTATAACAACCCATGTTTCAGAATTGTGTTTGATGATGTCAAAGCGTACCCAACGACATGTGGCGAGTGCAGTAATTTCAGGTCTAAGAAACACCATCACCACCTTCACTATGAGAGATGACTATGACCACCATAACCATGACTCACTCTCAAGGTGGTTCAGTCTGATACACTGTTCCCTAACATTTGTCTGTGTGCTTGGTTTGATATTGCCATATCATGACTTAGTGAGATTCAGTCATCAACCAACTCACACTTCAATTTTATGTGTTACATGTGTTTGTCTACCTTCCACAATAACAAATGACTAGGGACATAATGATAATATGTATATGTACTCTTAACATCCGTATGATTTCATTTTCTCAAGGCTAATACTTGAAGACATACGTCATTGAGTAATATTATTCTCTATACATTCACTCTGTATCCTCATTATCTCATAACTGAGATAGATGAATTGGAATCTTTCCTTTATGAGTATTAATCAAATCCTTTTAGGTAATTATACCATGTCAATCATCATATGATTGGCTCTACGGGCATACCTTATCAACATACAAATCCTCTATTGCTGAAAAGATCTAGATTTTTGAAGTTCATTGCTCTTGCATTAAAAAATACCTTGCTCCTTAGGTGATCTTGAATATAGTAAACACACCCATATACTTGTGGGGTAATGCTTGAGTTATATATTTCATATTTATGCACACAGATAACATGCCTCTTCCTGAAAAGGTGAAGGTAACACCTTCCTTGAATCCTCTAATAAACTTATTGGATTGTATCACTTTAGTGAAATTGTGTGCATATTTCTATAGGACTCAAACTTCATGTCATATTGAGTGATTGTCATGTCACCCAATTACCTCGACTTCATAATCTATTCCTTATTCTTTGAAATCATAGCCTCATATATGTAGTGGTTCTCGAACGCTTCCATGAACTCTTCTCATGTAAGTCTAGGTCCTTGAATCAGGAGACCATTTCATAATTCTCCCACTTGTGTGGCTCTTTAAATAAGGTGGGTTTTAAACCACACCTTAAAATTCTTGGGGCATGCCAGGTCTTAGAAATAATGCTCCATGGCATGTATTCAATCCTTAACTTTACCAACCACATCTAGATCCTCTTGTCTTGAGAAAGTCTATGGTATGACTTTGAGAAAATCAACCAAGAAGACTTCATGGTTGCCTCTAGGAGGATTGGTTGGTTGATCTTTTCTTCTCCCCATGGAAATGGCTAGGTCACCATCTTCATTATGTTGGTTAACAGACAAGGATATATCTTCTGCATCCAAGGGGCTCTTTCCCTTATCAACAATCTTACCATTGGGAGTTATTTGTAAAGGGAAAATGGAGCCTAGGATTAGAATAGATGAACTGATAGTTTAGTGGCCATCTACCCTTTTGATACCATATGGTAACACCCCTCCAAGTATATACATGTTTGTGGAAGAAAACCCCATGTTGTCCATAAGATGGATCACTTATCTTTTAGGAACCACTCAAACATGGTATATGTAACAACTAGATAAATGAAACACCATTCATTAATTGAAAAGAGATCCATGTCGTGTTCTAAAATGGAAAACATAAACTATATCATCATATTATACACCTAGAACATGACGTCTAAGAAAATTTAAGACTCAAATTACAACTAAACTAGATAATCTCTTATTGAGTGGTAATGGAACCCCGACAAGCTAAAGTATCCTCTAGTGATAGCTATGCTAAAGTGCTCACTTCAGTCCACCTTTTCTCCTTGATCTACATACATATCATCCCATGACCATGCAAATGAAAGTAATATCATAAGTAAGTGATACTAGAAATTATTTAAAAACTAAAATAAAGCATATATACTTGAAGTGAAAAAGGTTGGACAAAAATTAACATTAATAACTCAACTTTAGTTTATGTTACATCAACGAATTAAGAAATAATACTATATGACTTCTCTATATAATTTCTCACTTGGGGCACATCATGCTCAGAAATCCCACTATTTCTAAAAATTATATAACAACCATAACGTCCATCATTGAAAGAAGCATAGAGTAAGTTAGTTAATTCTCTTCATTAATCATCAACATCGCTATTTTCACTTTGCCGTCAATGTAAATTGTGTTCATCAATAGTTGCAGCAAAGTGATCATCAGGTTAGTTAAGGCTCATCTTAGTTGCACCAAAATGTTCATCAGTGACATATAGGGAAAATAATATAAGGAGGAATAGTTCACAACCACTACATTCTCTTAATTTTCATTGGATTTCTCCCTCTTATTCTTGCAATTAACAATACATGACTTACATGAATCTTACTTCAATTTCTTGGACATCATTACATGATCACAAAATAATTACTAAATCAATATGATAGCCATGTGACTTTATGAATATAAAAATGATCATTCAATATTATCTTAGAAGCATCATCATCTTTATCTAAATTGAATTTCATGAATTTGAAAATTAAAGCATAATGCAACATCATACACAATCATGTGATTCATCCAAGGTACATATGTATAGTGCCATGGTATTGTTTACCTGGACCAAAACAAATCATATATTAGTCTTCCTGATCTAGAATCTAACCTAAATCTTCTAGAATTAATATAATTTACTCAAAAAATCCACCTTAATTAGAATTTAACAGTAACCCTAGGTCATTAGGAAGCCATGGTCCAGTATTATTGAATTAGGTTTGAATACTAGAAAAATTAGGTTCCAAGGTAAAAAAACATTTTGAAAACATATTTTAGGAACATAGTGGATATTTTATGAATTTCTAGGGCATCTTGGAAGTTTTGACCAATAGGAATACATCGTATGTGATTAATAAAATTAGGGGGGAAATATCCCAAGACATCAGACCCTTACACTTATGGCCCAATTAGGGCCCTCTACATGGTCATGACTTTCCTTGAACTGAATACGCCACAAAGTCATCAGAACATGCCTAAAAGACAATTTCCCATGCAAGCATCAACAAGATACAAAATCCATGGGCAAAAAACCCAATTTCTAACCATAATGTTCTTTTTAATGCTCAAAAAACATTGTTTGAAACATAAAATATTAGAGGGGGGAAACTTCAATTTGTTACACGATCAAACGAGGTTCTTTTTGTATACAGACGATCAAAACATGTTCCTTGCTTCAACCCAAATATAGCAAGCCAAGCAAAGGGCATGTCATTCCCCTAAGTGTTGGAACCGTGTCCCTATGACTGCAAGGAGGTGATGGCAATTAGGCAATAAAACTCCAAATTACTCCCAAAACCAACATCGTGGAAACCCAAAGCCTCTTATGACAGAAAATCCAAGAAATTTCATAACACTCAGTGGAATTTCTCTATATCTCAAAGCATAGGAATAAAGAGGAAACAAGATATATATGAAAAATGGATTGTAATGGAATGTTGAATAAGCTTTGAGGAGTCTAGGAGAAATGTGTGATGGTTTCTCTTCTAGTCATAGTTATCAGATTTGTCACATCAGTGAACTGGTTGAGTACTAGTAAGCTAGCTCATAGGGAGTCCAACTATGCAGACTCGATGAAGTCTTGGGCAACTAGGAGCATTTCTTAGGATGCTAACATTGTTTCAAGTATGTTGGTTACATAGGGGAAGGGTCATGTTTTTTTGGGATATCATGGGAGGTTGAGTTCCAATGGAACAAGGACTCCATGGTTGATCGGAGTGACTAGGGCATGGAATCCATGGAGTTTGGGGTCTCTAGATTCTTCTTCTTTTTTGTCAGTGGTGGTGGTAGGTTTTGTGGTGATTAGGATTTCATAGAGAGTGGGACAGAGATATAGGGGGATGATGGAGATGCCTTGTAGAGTCCTAAAGACTTTGGGCATCGTGTGAGGGAGATAAGGTGAGACTCCTCATCTTACTCGAATATGAGAGGCTAATCTAATGACTCTTTCTAGGAGGGGAGGGATGCATGACACACAAAACCACATGACTATGGGAAAACTCATCATGTTAATCATTTAATCAATTGTATAGAATTCAAATTATATCCATTTATTTTCTAAGTTAAGTTGGGACACCTAAGTTTAACTAAATGTATTGGAAATTGGTATTTACCTAATTTGACTATGAGGACTTGAATATCAACTTAGTTTTCATTTTCTAAACTCACAACAAGCTATGCTTTCCTTTTTAGGATAAACATGTCTTTAATTAATTATGATTATTCAAAACATTAGATGCCCATAATTTGAATGGAGTTACTTATTATCAAAATAAACTCATTTTATTTCATTGGGTCAATTTTGAGCATTAGTTATGGAAATCACACTTTGAACCCCTATGATTCACATATTAATAATTGAAATATTTTTATTAAGAAATATATATTACAAACCATTTTTATTAACTCTAATATTATAAAATTTTGAGGATGTTACATATCCAGGCACTGAACAGTCAGTATCAGGATGTGTCCTCAACCCTCTGTCATATGGATGCTTGCCATATCATCCATCAACACTACCCTAACCCATACGCCCTCTACTTGACATCAATGAAAAGACAACTTACACCTGGCCCCATTGTCCAGGACAATATCGAGTCTTTTGACCCCGACTCCTACATAGTGAAAATTCATGTGTGTATTGGATAAACTTATTTTTAAATTGTGGACATTGTAATGTATAAGCTTGGGGTGGGTGATAATTAGATTGTTCTTTCAACATTTTGTACTTTAGTTTGTTGTCTTTGTTTTTATACATCTCTGTTCTTGTCTTTCTTGTATTATTACACCATTTCTATTTTTTCCTATTTTGCATCATCTACAAATTATTTTTGTTTGGTATTTTTTGTTGCACAATTCTTGCATTTAGAGTAAATATGTTTATTTCTTGTTGTGTGATTAGGAAATTTTAATTTGGTTATAGCCAAACTTTATGTTTTTTTTTATTTTGAAAACAATAATGTAAAATGGCATATGAATATATTGTTGAGTAGTTCATCAGCTTTATCCATTACCTAAGTGATAAGATAATCATGAGTCACTCTTAAAAATGCAATATAATTCAACTTGCCAACGTAAAGTAGTGTTATTGTTTCAACTAATTCAAAGACATGAATGAAGGACATAACTATTGATATTGCAATTAACTTTATATGTAAATATTTTATATAAGGAGACAACACTCCATGTTAGCATCTTGAATCAGCTTATCTTGAGTGCATCATTATATAACTCAAGGGACCACGTAGAGAAACTCATCTTCAAAATCAATCCCTAATTTTTTTTCACAGGTGAAGAATCTATCGATTTCCCACTTAGTGTGCTAAACTTTCTTAAAGCATGTCTAGTAGTACAGTTAGGTTCTTTGTAGAACTCTTGAATTGAAATGTAAATCTTCAAAGTCTAAATAAGAGGCAATAACACCCCACTTTGTATTATGACAACCTACTTTAAAATATTGATGTGGCCCCAATTGTTGGGTACCTTGAAGCTTAAATGAAGAAAAAAAGTGTCAATATGCCACATATGTTCCATGCTAGAATCCTTTCACATGAAAACAAGGAGTTAAAGTGAGCTAAGATGGAGAGTTTGTAGGTGGGAATCTCCTGGTTATTATGTGGGGGTAAACCTTATAGAAGGGTGGAATCTTGAGGATATGGGGGAGTTCATGACTGCTTATCTCACTTAAAAGAACCAAATTCTGAATAACATCATTTGTCACCCATGTCAGTAAATTTTTGGGCAAAATAATAATTTTAGTCAATTTTTTTGAATTACAATTTGTGCATGCACGTAATTATCTTTGAACATAATATTTTCATATTTAATTGCTTGAGTACAAGATATAATTTAAGATTGGTAGTTTGATTAGCATAGTTCATACTATTGTTTATGCCCAAATTCAATGCATTAAATGACTTGAATTTCATGTTTTAGATATATAATAACCTTGTAGTTGATTACATAGGTTAAATGGGCTTTTTTAATGTCATTTACACTAAATTAAGGTGTTTAAATGCATAATATGAGATGTTTGTTTCACACTGAACCAAATCCGACCTCAAAAACTTAAAGAAAGTTTGAGTATAGTCTTGAAAATTAGCTTCATGACGTGCACTAACCTAGGAGCTTTCCTGACTTCACCAAGTTAGCAACACAAGCTGCTTACTCCCATTCATGTCATGCATGATCCAAAAATATTTTAGAATCAACAAATCCAATGCGCATAATGTGCAGCACCCAGTGCATGATGTGCAACACCATATAGCAGTGTTCTTGGCAATCACTCCCATTCAATATGTACTCACCCAATGGCATGATGGGCAATCTTGCTAGTAACTCTTCCATGTTATCTCATGCATGTTGTGCACCTTCAATTGCATGGCGTACCAAAAAACTTTTAAACTCGACCTTGGCAACTGTCGAGGTGCATGATGTGCATGACTCTGTGCACAACATGCAACCCTATGTAAGTGATAAATATAAAGAGTGATAAGTTAGTTATTGGAGGATATATCTCATTTTGTTTTAGTTCGAACATGGATAAAGGGAGGAGTCGATTACAAAGGTGACTCTAGAAATAAGAAGTTGAGATCATCCGACAAGGAGTGGCTCAAGTGATCAAGCATAGTGTCTCCTAACAAAAATACATGGGTTCGAATCCCAGTTGCCACCTTGATTTACCACCCTCACAGGCGTTCGTCCTCCGCCATGGGCATGGGCATGGGAGAGGGGGAGAGAATGCCTCTATTAATCCCAAGAAGTTGAGATAAATAAGAAAGGAAGACTCATAAGCTACTCTCTCACTCTCCAACCTTTAGAAGCATATAAAGCATTCCCATGGTAAAGATACATTCTCTATAAGATATTTCTCAAATTTCATCCCTTCTTTAGCTCTTTTTTATTCTTTTTACTCCAAGAGTACTCTTAATTTCATGATTTCTATCTTCTTTGGAGCATCATTCACAACTAGGGAGTAACCTCTATTGTATTTGATGCCTAAATGGAACTCACTAGTCAGGTGATGAATAACAACTTCTAATATTCCAAATTGTCTCTTATGTTTCTATATATATTGTTAGTTATGCATGAGAATTAATGACATTGATTTTATATACCAAATTCAAACCTTGAAAGAGGTATGAATTCAATGGAGGAAAATTAGAGAGTTAACCTTTATTATAAGAGAGTGAATATATGTTTGTGCATGATATAGTCTCAAGTTTGATATTTGCATGTGTGTTTATGTTTCTCCATAAATGATTTTGGAGAGCTGAAATCTAATGCTAGGTTAATTTGTTGGAGGATAATTAAATCTAGATATGTATGCAATCAATAGACAAAATCTATTAATTGTCATGTCGTGTGAGGCATGGACAACAAAGAGGATGATATTTATTTTGTAAATGTTCATTATATTCTTAATGGGTGCCTAGGTGCCAGATGCATTCCTTGATCATGATTACTCAAAAAGTACTCGTGACAACCTTTAGTTAAATTTTAGAATGTAATCAACCCATCAAATTAAATTTCTTCCAATTAAAAGCTTATTCAGAGTTGAGTTCTCCTTGAATTGGTTTGGCTCTATATGGATTCGATCCAAATTCTATACTACTTTTGACCTAAATTATTACGAGTGGCAAGGGCTTCCTTGATTTTACTATTGATAACACCTTTATGCACACATCCATCACCTTCCTATTATGAGCCACCCTTTCTCTAGTGATGTCCTGAGTAGGTTTATCGATTGTATGGGGAGGCAAACATGGCCAATGTTCTTAGATCTTTGGTGAACAATGTCACCATGGTGGACCTCCCTTTCCATCATGATTTGTTGATAAAAATACTTGTCCAGTTGTTGGATTTGGAACTAGAACAGATTTAGTGGTATATGACTACATCCCTCCTAGATGCAACCAATGTGTCACCTTTGGATACAACCTAGTTGATTGCCTATTTTTCACCAATGTGGTCAAGCCCAAGGTAGAAAAAAAGCCTCACTTAGGTGATCATCCCCACCAGACCATGTTGAATATCCAAAATAGATGTCAAACCAAATAGTAGGATGGAGATTCCCAACTAGGTGCACCTCACCAAACTAAACATGAAGATGATGTTCCACTTAGAATGTCTTTCGCACCCCTAAACATAGTAGAGGATGGAAATCCTAAAGACACTAATGAGGTCACATACCCCATGGTTGTTGCTACATTAGAGGGGAAATAATTTTCTCTTTTGTTATCCCTTGCTAATGATGAGATTAGGAGCTACCTAGCTTTATAGCTCGTTGTTAGAGCTTGATAGATTGTTGTTGGAGTTTGAAAATTCAGGTTTGCATGTGGTTGCATGTTGAGAATGAATCTCCATTAAGGTGTTTTGAAGCTTCCTACACTTGTTTATAGTTTCAGGAGATGTAAATTCTTGGTGATTCTTGGAGAAAACTTTAGCATATTGTTAAGGAGCCTCTTTCTCTTGTTCTCTTGGCCTACTTTGCCCCAGTCTCAAAGAAAAGACCTTCTTTGAAACTCAAGAAGGGTAGTTATATTTTTATTAACATCATTACTATTATTTTTTTATCAACTAGTTAAATGTCAATTTTATATTGTGATTTTTCTTGTTTTATGGACACTTGGATTTATTATTTATGTATCATCCCTACTTTAGGTATTGTTTGAAAATGGAATTCCACAATACGGGTGCTTAAACAAAATAGTTTCTATATAAGGAAAAGTTATATATATATATATATATATATATATATATATATATATATATTTGAACACGCATATTATCCAAAAGGAAGTGATATCACAAGTTACATTATATGTTTATATGAAATAGATTGTTTCTCTTACTTATGTCCATGTAGAAAAGGTTTGAACTTTTTAAATGTATATGTAGTTAATCAGTGGTAAATTTGTGGTTTTTGGTCCTAATCTCCCTTGAAATATTGGGTACATGTTTGGATACTATCAATCATAGTTGATTACGTGTTTGGCAGGTGATGGGAATTAAAATTAGCTAGTTCTAGATTGACTAATTCTAACAAATATGTTTGAGATAAGGATTAGAGTTATCATATATTTTAGTTACTAAAATTTCAACACTATTTTAACACTTTTAAAATAATCACAACATGTATATTATTTTATTGCTTGAGGAACTCTGGAGCATGGATGCATTAGACCCACTCAATAGCATAAATCTTAGTATCATTTGGGTGGTGGTAGGTCACCCCAATGACATACACATTGGTGTGATTCCGCTAGAGGTGCAACACACTAGCCGATTTGACCCGACTAAATGCGCCCCACGAGGTCGGAACACACGTGATGGGAATTTCCTTTCAAAATTTATAAACCTAAACTAGCTACCTACGTCTACTAAAACACTACACCCGCAAGCGCACGGGGTCGTGTCGTAGTATAGGAAGGTGGCAAGTATAGGGTCGATCCATAGGGAAAAGAGGGGGCGCTAGAGCTAGGTTAGTTTTGTTGGGTTCCTACTGCGGAGACTAGGGTTAAGGGTTTAAAGGTTGTTTTGATTGTTAACTAAGGATGAACAAGAAAGCAGTTAAAGGAAGGAATGAAATCTACATCAACCCTAGACTAGATTAAGACTAAGCAAGCAAGGAAAGACTGAGCTAGATATGAAAAGGCAATTTACACTAAGACAGGCAAGAAGAGCAGAAGTGCAATTAAAGAACTAAACTAACATGAGCAAGGCAAGAACAAGGAAAGAAGCTAACTAAGCAAGAAAAGAACTAATTAAGCTAAGCAAGCACAAAACTAGGGTTTTAAGCAGTAAAGAGATGTGTGGGCTGTTTAGGGGTATGAACTTATCACTTAAGTTGGGGGTGACATATGAACATTATGATTCCATTTAGATTATCCAAACCAAACAACAAGTTAGAGTCTAATGAATTAACCTAAGCTACTAACTGGCCATGGATATGCTAGGTTGTGCATAGGGGAACTAGTCCCTAACACCCCCTACTACCCTTACGAGGCTCAATTGGGTTAGGGATTAGGTACAATTCAATTAGAGTCTAATCAAGTCTAGGTTTCTAGATTAGACATTCCTAGGGCAATTAGGGGCCGAGGGTAGTAATGGGGAGGTGAGATTGGGGTTTTGGACCCCAATTCCCCCACATTCTAGCCTTGAGAAGGCTCCATGCTAATTGTACTAGAATTATCTAATCTAGCTACTTAGATCTCTCACTTAGGTTTAGGAAGATTGATTAAGATGTAGGAAGATGGGAGGCAACCTAGGGATCCAAGAATTGGACCTAGGGGCAAATCCCAAAATTCACACATATAAGCAATTTGCCTAAATTCCTAGGTGATTTCACACACAAACCAACAAGCAATCCATGGAGAATGAGATGCAAATAGAATATAATCATTAACAAATGAAATTACAAAGTTTACATGTCATTTTCCCCCAACATGGTATCAAAGTAACATAATATCCCCCAAACAGCCCACCCACAGGGGCCTAGCTACTCATAGAAATGGAAAATACAAAAAGAAAGGAGAAAGAGGTAGAAGAAGCCATGGAGCTCGGAGTAGTGGCTGAAATCCTTCTCTCCAGCAGATGCAGGGTCGTCCTCCTCCTTCTTCTTGGATGGCAAGGTGTATAATGGTGGTGGGATGTGGATGGAAGGCTTAAATATGGGGGGTCATGTGGTAGAAATGGTGAAATGGAGTGGATTTGAGGTGGAGGTGAAGTGGAATGGAGTGGAGGTGACAAGGGAGCGAAAATGGGAGTAGAAGGTAGCTAGCCCCGTGCTCCAGCCACCACCTAGGTATATATAGGTGTGGGGAGGAAGCACTAGGTCAAGTAGGGGCAAAATGGGCAAAATAGTGAAAACTAGGTGAGTTTTGTGAGTAGCACGGCCGTGGTGGGTCACCACAGTCGTGGTGGGTAGGGTAGGCCACGGCCGTGGTGGACGGAGCACGGTCGTGGGTTTATTCCATCAAAGTTATAGGGTTTTGGTCGATTTTGGGCTGAAAAGGCCATGATCGTGGTGTCTGGCATGGCCGTGGTGGGCTTGGTGGAGGTGGTCGTGGTGCCGATGCACAACCATTTTGCTCTGTTGTGCCAAGACCGTTTTGCGGAGCATGGTCGTGGTGTCTACCCATTGCACAGTTGTGCTGCTCTGCACGGCCGTGGTGCTCTCTGCTTCACTTGAATGTTGAACCTGTTGATTTCTAAGTAACCTGGCACGGCCATTCTGTAGTACCACGGCCGTGTTGGGTCCTGGATCAGCACTTTAACTTGGATCTTTGGCTTTTCTTGGACTTCTTTGCTTCAATTGATCTTTGGCCACTAGGGGTAGGTTGAGGGAGCATCAGACTTCACTTTGGGCCTCTCCAAGTGCAGAGGAACCCTAGGATCGCACCTTCTCTCTCTCTTCCATCAAGCGTGGTCCAAATGCCTGAAAAACATGCAAATAATGTCCATAAGTGTATTTTATATGAATAAGCATATTAGGGGGAATGACATGCAATCTAACAGGTATAGATGTGATTGAAGAGCAAAAAGACACAAGATTAAGCCCTAAAATAGGGATGAATCACACATACACTAGTAATATTGAATGCAACTGAAAGTTGGCCCTCATAAGTTTATCTTTCACGTGGTCTATTGTTTTATGAATAAAGGGAGGTGTCATGTGTGTGTATTTGTTATTGCTATATTCTGTGTAGCTCCTTCAATCTATTGGAACTTATAACTATTATAATAACTATATACAACCATGGAGTTACAATTGGTTCCATATTACATAATTTAGAACCACTTCAGCTCTTTGTGAAACCTAAATGTAAGATATTTATAATCATACTTTATTTGTCAGAATTGTATGAAATATGTGATTTGTTATGAATTTTTTAAATTACTATAACTAATAGAAATCATGTTATATGTGTAATGACCCTAACTTGGGTTATTAGGTAACCCTATTTATTTTATCTAAGTAAGTTTCTTATAAATTTAATATAATCATCTAATGTGTTTTTATCATGTGACACACTTATGTTCCAAGTTTGGTCCTGATTGAATGTTGTTTGAGCAATGTTCCTTTATTTTGGACCAAAGTGCAATTTACCCAATATGAGGGGTTATATTGCAATATGTCACATGTTAAAAGTGCCCTAAGTGTTTTAGCATTATAAGAAAGAGAATTATGCTAAGTGGTATCTTGTGGAAAGCCTAAATGCCAAGTTTGAACTTGTTTGAATAATGCTAGTGCCTTGTGCACCAATTTTGGTACAAATTGTAATTTACCCAAAATGTAGAATTGATATGCAAATTACCACCTCTAGAGTGTTCCTATTTCCTCTATGTATCATTTAGAGGAGATAGAAAGAATGATACACCATTATTGAATCATTTTTAAGTGGTAGTATTCTTGGTGATGAAAAGACCAAGAAAGGGGTTGAATGTGAAACCCTAACTTGAGTTGTATCAAGTTGTAGAGTTCATATGAGAGTGCCTATCGGCCAAGGAGCCATAGAAGGAGTCTCATATCAGTTTTTGGACTCTTGGAAAAAGCCATGATGAGATAAGCACTTCAATAAAGCAATAGATATCGGCTTACAACTTTCCTTTGAAAAGGTTGTATTGAATTGTGAATATAATAATGTGAGTGGAAGTGGCTTGCCCTAGAAGATAACCAAAGGGGCCGACCCTTATCCCTTGAATTATCCTCAATTTTTTATTTTGCATGGCAAGATAAATATGGAATGCATTCAAGTACATGTGTCAATCCATGCATGGACATGTGGCACCTAGTATCTTAAAATGATGACAACCCATATACACACTTTTTCATGAAGCTCAAGTATATATACCCTTCCTTTAATCTCTTAGTGAAAATTTTTGAATCCTACCACCTCCTTTCTCTTATATATTGTGCATATAGTTTTGGTATCGTTCATAGGTAAAGTGATATCGTGCATAGGGCCTTGGGTATCGGCCATAGCAAGTGATATCGGCCATAGCATGTTGATATCGGCCATAGCAAGGTGATATCAGCCAAATGAATTGATATTTGCCACAAGTGAAGGGGATATAGGCCACAAGTGAGGGCATATCGTGCATGAGTAGTGAGGTATCATGCAAGGTGCTAAGGAGCAATAAGTATCTCAAATCTTAACCCCAAGGTGAGACCATGATCATCTTCAACCTTGGATTAAAGCATGGATCTAGGGTTGAGATTTTCCTTTCTTTTCTTCTTCACCAAGTTCTTAACTATGGTGATTCCTTGTATATTAAGGAGTTGTGAATGAGACTTGGAATTTTGATAATACATCTTCAACCTTAGGGACGTGGAGCTTTGGAGCTTGGAGCTTGGAGCTTTGAAGTTGTTCTTGAGGTGGGTTATATAACTTGAACCCAAACATGTTATTACTCACCATCTTTCTTGCTATATTTGATGATCTACTTTCAATTCCGAAATTTTCTTGAATACTTGATATATCTATGAGTTCTAGTAGTTTATAGACCTATTATCCTTGAACTAGAACAATTAGAACGAAGGTCTAGAGCTTGAAAATGATGGTATCACCTTATAAAGTGATATCGGGTTCAAGCACATAAGCAAGCACCTCTAACCCGATATGGTGATGCACCTACACCACTAAAACGATATGGATATGAGTTTGTACTTCCTTGTATGATATGGTGATGTAGTATACACCTCTTTTATGATATGAGGTCAAATATACCCCTATGGCACAATATGGTGTGAAGCACACACACACCTCTTTGCCTGATATGGTGTGAAGCATACACACACCTCTTTGCCTGATATGGTGTGAAGCACAGACACACGTCTTTGCCCAATATGGTGTGAATCACACACACACACATCTTTGTATGATATGGTGTGAAGCATACATAGACCTCTTTGCCCGATATGGTGTGAAGCACACACACACCTCTTTGCCAGATATGGTGTGAAGCATACACACACCTCTTGCCCGATATGGTAGGCACACATACACCTCTAAGGTGATATGGGTAGCAAGCATACACCTATAAACTGATATTGGGTTAAGAATACACCTCTTGGACGATATGGTGTTGAGCACACATCTCTAAAATGTTATGTTGGGTAACCCAATACACTAGATGACAAAAGTGGTAAGGTGGTTAATACCTAGAACATGTAATGGCCAATACACTAAAGTATGGTGTGGACAATATATTCAAGTGAGGTGTGGGTGTTACACCCATGTATGGTGAAGGTGATACACCATATGATTGGTAAGGTTGATACTTTGATGGGTAAGGGTATGAGGGATATGATGCTGTCTAGCTCAATATACACCTAACCCAATGCATGTGTTCAACTTGACATACATGATTCAACATGATACACCTTGTAAAGGTGAGGGTAAAACACTCTTAGGAGTGATGAGTGTAACACCAATTAATGGTGTGGCTAACACCTTGATAGGTGAAACACCTAAAGTGGTTGATAATGGTCAACCCTATATCAACAATGCCTTAACCCGAGATGAGTCCATATCACTTGATAATAGTTGGGTAATTCAAGTGGGTGACTTATGGCCAATACACTACAGGATAAATGTGATGAGTTAGTGTATAAAGTATTAGGTTGGGAAATACCATAATATAAGATAATTTGATGAACTTAAGTTAGTTAAAAGTGATGAGGGAAGTGATACATCAAGGCATGATAACTATCACATCCAACACCTCAAGGTTGATACACCTTGATGCACCTTAAATCCAATATAATTGGATGAGTAACACATGAAGTGTGTCATGTCAATTGTTACATTAAGATGTAATGAGTTTAATGCACTTTGATAAGTGTAGTCTAACATACCTTGAGAAAGGGTTTAAGCTAAGTTAATAAAGTATGATGTAATCAATATCCTAGTAGGGATGAGAAAGAAACTCATACTTTATGTTGATAATCATTTAATGATAAATGATGAGAATAAATAAGTATGTTTGAATAATTATGATATCAATGTATGTTCCTAGATGTGTGGAGCAATGAATTAGGGTTTAGATTGATAAATATGAACTTGAAACCATATTCGACTATAAAGGGAAACCATAACCCTAACAATGGGAAGGTTGTATTCTCTTATTTCATAAGCCTTGTGAGACCTGTTAAATACTTGTATAACAAGTATAATGTTTATGTGGTCTAATGACCTAAAAGATATTTGTTGCCTAGTGAGAGGTGACAAGATGTTTAATGGGCCTTGTGAGCCATGTGAATAATTGTTGCCTAGTGAGAGGTGACAAGATGTTTAATGGGCCTTGTGAGCCATGTGAATGGTTATTGCCTAGTGAGAGGTGACAAGATGTTTAATGATCCTTGTAAGCTATATGAAATACTTGTACAACAAATATGATGAATACCTTGGTCTGAGGACCTAGAGGTAATAGTTACCTATTACAGAGGTAACAATGCTCAGTGATGATCTAAGGGTTTGAATATCTAGATCCAGTAATCAGGATGATGATGATGATGTGAAGGGATGAGAATTCCCAGTGATGAGATAAGGGACTGAGATCCCAAGTGATATACTTTCAAAATGTTCCAAAGATCTTAAAAGTACTACCCTTTCTTTATAGCATCTGTTATAATTCATTTTTGAAACTTGGTTGATGCTAAAAGATAATATAATGTACCTAACTAATCAAGAGAAATATCATCATGTAGTGCCCTGACCATGGATCCATTCAGCGTTAGAAATTGTTGAATGGTGAAACATGTTTTCCCACAGGATTTTCTGGAGAGCATATTTTTGAATATGAAGGGGTGATGGATGAATTATATCCAGACGTCCCAATGAAGAATTGATGTCGAACCTTTCTTATTTATCACGAGATGATGTGAATCTCTTGACCAAATGAGAAATTGATGTGTAGAATCCTTCTTCATTCTGTGTGGATTGGGATTGAAATATGATTCTCCCGAACAGTTAAGGAATTGATGTGTAATCTTCCTTATTTTTAAATCCAGGGATGGATAAACTGAGATCTCCCTAAAGAGAGTGCATGTTGCAGCTGTAACTCTATAGTGAAGATGTCGTTATACCTCAGCATGCTATTTGCAGTTGACACGAGATGTCCTGCCAGCAGATGACATGAGATGTCCTACTAAATCTGTGTGGTCTTGTACTGACTAAGACAGGTGAGGTCTTGGCAGCCGGCTACGTCCTTGACCTTGTATGGTACTGATTTTGACTTACTAGTGGTCAGTTGGAGCATGAACGGTATACTTCATCTCCTCGAGGCATAAGTGTGATTGTAATATGTAATCAGCTGAGTAGCGTATTTGTTTAAGGATCAAATACCGAAAGACATTAGTTAATATACACTTCGGTTATACATCTTAGTTGAATAGAGGTTATTTATGTTTATTTACATTCGTTGTAAAGTGGATAGATGGTTTATTTCTCTCCCATGGATAAATGCATTATTCTTCTTAAATAAACACATTACTCTATCATGTTTATACAATGATTAATCCTACTTGTTATTATAAAAGAACCTCTGATCAGTTTTATATTGCTTAACTGTGATAATAATATGGTCAGAGGATAGTTATGTCTCTCACTGGGACAATTGTCTCACCCTGTGGGATCCACAATTTTTTAGGTGGACATGCACGAGGAGGTAGAGACCTTTTTGCAGAGGAAGAACAACAACTGGGGTAGTAGTAACAGCTCAGGTTGAGTGTACTGTCTATCATGTCTTGTAGATAGAAATCCTATGTGTCGTCTCTGTACTCTCAGGTCCTTGGAGTCAGTTCGTAATGGTTTCATGAACGATCTGAGATTTTGGCTTGTATGCCTCGAGGTTTTATGTTGCTTTAGCATGTGTTTTGACAGAGCAACTATCATATATTGTCCTCAAGATGAGATGGAACAATGTATGTATAATGTAAATCGTGATATGTATGAGTTTTAGATCTTTCAGTAAGAGTTTCCTGGAGGTGGATCTCTTTGCAAAATGGTTTTAAATTTTAGTGGTTTTTGTTAATCTGCTGCTTATGGTAATTCCACAATTATTACTGGTGATGACTTGATTTGTTTCTGGTCGTCACAAAGTTTTAGTATCAGAGCTTAAGGTTTGTTGAGTCTATAGAGACATAGGACTAAGGTGTTGAGTCTGTTCTAGTGTCCTCCAGTATACCCTATAGTAACTTCTTCTTATGCAGAAGAAAGGGTGAAGTTTAAAAATGACTGGAGAACACAAGGAACACGTTGGTAAGAGCAATGTTGTTGCACCAGGAGAGGGTGCAAGGGATCAGGCAAGAGAAGAATGAATGCCTGAGAATTCCTATCTTGACCCAATTAGGATAGAGAATCCTACTTTTTATGCTCTTGTTGGGCAGGTCAGGACAACAGTAATGCATATAGTGGACTGGATACTAGCAATACAACCTAGATTACCAGTCCTCAATGCAAAAACTTTGGGTTCTGAAAGGGTTCCTGAATGACATAGTCATGTTGGAACAATGAAAAATGTGGGAAGGATTAACATATGGCAAGAAAATAGAATCTACCACAAGTATATACAGATAGTACATTTGTGATGGTAATGCCCAAGGAGGGGCAATAAGCTGAGAATTAAGGAAAGGTCTCTACAATTCTAGAGACATTTGCCTAGTTGTTCTAAAAAGCCAAAGTTTTTGGTGCCACCAGTGTAGTAAATGCCTAGTGCACCAGGGAAGTAGCCACTAAGTAAAGGCAAAAGCCCTAACTTTCCACCTATAAGAACTCCTGACTTAGCTTCTACATCGGTAATAAGACCGATAAGACCATGGTACGAGGACAAGACATGTTATAGATATGGACATGTTGAGCATACTAAACCCTTTTGTTCAAAAAGAAGGGAGGAAATGACCCAACAACTGAGGCAGACTCGACAGGGCTTACGAAAGTTACAACCCAATAGTGTAAAAAGGCAAAAGCAACAACATGAAACAACTAGACTCTATGTTTTGAGTCAACCTGAAGTGGTAGATGACTACGAGGGGTGATAACGAGATAGAGATTTTTCATTCTGATATGTCTTCTCTTAATTTTATCTGATAATCATAAGAAGGATTGTTGTTGTTGACTTCCCTTTGGTTGTCCTATGGGAACATGGGGAAGAAATTATGAGGACTAGAAGTTATAATATGTCTAGTATTCTTTTAAATGCTTTATAATTGCTTTTATCCATATAAAAGAAGTAGAGATGTAAATGAGATGCCTGAAGAAATCTAGGGATATCAAGGTCATGTGACTTGGATGATATGAAAAGTAAGGTATATGATACAAACAAGGTGCATACTACCTAATCTCAGTACTTGTATACCCTGGCCAGGTATTCAACTATTGAAGGTAGGGTAAGTATGGAACTCTTAGATTGCTATCTTTCTGATTACTCTAATCAAGTAATCATTTTGAGACAATCTAAAGAGCATAATGACATTGAAAATATGGCACAAAAGTTTCTATCACATCCTAAGTGCAATAAAATGGAATATGAGATTATCTCAGATCAACATGTGAGTATGAGAAAGTACAAAGTACAATTCTCATGATAAGTAAAAGGGAACAAGGAAGATGATCCATGTTCAAATAAAGAATATGTCAAGGATAATGATTTCTTCCATAATGTGAAAATGAGAAATGTGATAAAATCTTCATGAACATGTTAGACAATAACACATAAATGAGTGTTGACATGTAATCATCCTTATAATTCCTATGTTGATGGCAAGGAAACAAGGATGAAACAAGTGTAAATGACTCATGAACAGTTGACAGTTCATGCAATAATCAGAGGATATGATATCTCTTCTCTTTGATAAACAACCCTGGGTGATGATGGGGTGATAAGACGAATATGTTTCTTTGTGTTCTTTCCTTTTAGGGACATGGAAATCAATTGAGTCCTATGACACTTGATGTGCATGGATTAGAAATAATCCATTGATGGATACTTGGAAAAGTATCAGTTCATCTTGGACTTTGGTTCCAAGATAAAGATATGTGTAAGTAATGTTCCAAGATGAAAGAAAGAAACTTTTGTATGTTTGGCTTTAGTAATAACAATAGAGAGATGGAAATAATGAGGATGTGATGTGTTTTTGGCACATATAATGGATACCAAGGTAAGGAATCCTAGTATCCAATAAGTTTTAGTGGTATGAGAAAGTGAAAACATAACTCCTAATCAGATGATTTATGTTGGTTACCTAGAATGGCCAGTTGTGAGATCAGTCTAGTTACATAAAATAGTATGGACATCATATGTTAGGGTTTTATGCTCTGCATACACATGACATCGATAAGGATGTACTAATTGAAGGAACAATTTTAGAATCATTGTGGGAAAAGCATATCAAGCTAAAAATAATTCCTTAGAATATCCCTATCTAGATCTGTTGAGGAAACTTATACATAACATCTACAGATACCTCTAAGATAAGTTCTTATTTAATAAGTGGCCTCTCCTTATGACAAGAGAATGTACAACTAGGAATATAGTTGGTACAAGTCATAAGAAAGTTTAGTGTTGTGTCAATAGATTAGATGGCACAGCAGATACATGTTAAGACTTGTAGTCCCAAGTGGGTGACAGAATGTAACTTTGGTTTTTCCTTGGAGGTGAAATACTAAACTAAGTGAGGAGTATGGAAGACTCCCAAGGTCAAGAATCTTATCACATAAAAGATGTAAGTCAATAAGGTTTGACACCTGAATTATTCGAAGTATGAATAGTACTTCTCTGACTTATAAAGTGTTACCTGACACAGAATTGACGTTGTAGTCATTAATGAAAAAGACAATTGAATATGTGTCCTGACATATTCTATGATGACTCTGAATGGGAGGACTTTGTGCTGGTCAAAGTTTTATGAAATATCCATGAAATCAAGATGTTATATGGAGACTTTATGATATTATGCATGAATGATAATTGTCTTCCTTCATCTGGGATTTCGGGGACAAAATCTTTGTTAGGGGTTTATAACTTGTAATGACCCTAACCTGGGTTATGAGGTAACCCTATTTGTTTTGGATAAGTAAGTTTCTTATAAATTTAATATAATATTCTAAGGTGTTTTGTTATCATGTGACACACTTATGTTCCACGTTTGGTCCTGATTGAATGTTGTTTGAGCAATGTTCCTTTATTTTGGACCAAAGTACAATTTACCCAAGATGAGGGGTTATATTTCAATATGTCACATGTTGAACGTGACCTAAGTGTTTTAGCATTATAATAAAGAGAATTATGCTAAGTGGTGGCTTGTGGAAAGCCTAAATGCCAAGTTTGAACTTGTTTGAATAATGTTAGTGCCTTGTGCACCAATTTTGGTACAAATTGTAATTTACCCAAAATGTAGGGTTGATATGCAAATTACCACCTATAGAGTGTTCATATTTACTCTATGTATAATTTAGAGGAGATATAAGTAAGAAGACAACATGATTGAATCATTTTTAAGTGGTAGTATTCTTGGTGATGAAAAGACCAAGAAAAGGGTTGAATGTGAAACCCTAACTTGAGTTGTATCGAGTTGTAGAGTTCATATGAGAGTTCCTATCATCCAAGGATCCATAGAAGGAGTCTCATATAAGTTTTTGGACCTTTTAAAAGGCCATGACGAGATAAGAACTTCAATAAAGCAATAGATATTGGCTTACAACTTTCCTTTGAAAAGGTTGTATTGAATTGTGAATATAATAATAATGTGAGTGGAAGTGGCTTGCCCTAGAAGATAACCAAAGGGGCCGACCCTTATCCCTTGAATTATCCTCAAGTTTTTATTTTGCATGGAAAGATAAATATGGAATGCATGCAAGTACATGTGTCAATCCATGCATGGACACGTGGCACCTAGTAGCTTAAAATGATGACAACTCATATACACACTTTTTCATGAACCTCAAGTATGTATACCCTTCCTTTCACCTCTTATTGAAAATTTTCGAATCCTACCACCTCCTTTCTCTTAGATATCATGCATAGAGTCTTGGTATCATTCATAGGTGAAGTCTTATCATGCATATGGCCTTGGGTATTGGCCATAGCAAGTGATATCGGCTATAGCATGTTGATATCGGCCATAGCAAGTTGATATCGACCAAATGAAGTGATATTGGCCACACGTGAAGGGGATATCAGCCACAAGTGAGTGAATATAGTGCATGAGTAATGAGGTATCATGCAAGGTGCTAAGGAGCAAGAAGGAGCTCAAGTCTTAACCCCAAGGTGAGACCATGATCATCTTCAACCTTAGATTAAAGCATGGATCTAGGGTTGAGATCTTCCTTTCTTTTCTTCTTCACCAAGTTCTTAGCTATGGTGATTCCTTGTATATGAAGGAGTTGTTAACGAGCCTTGTACTTTAGATAAGTCATCTTCAACCTTAGGAACGTGGAGATTTGGATCTTGGAGCTTTGAAGTTGTTCTTGAGGTAGGTTATATAACTTGAACCCAAACATGTTATTACTCACCATCTTTCTTGCTATATTTGATGATCTACTTTCAATTCTAAAATTTTCTTGAATACTTGATATATCTATGAGTTCTAGTAGTTTTTTAGATCTGTTATCCTTGTACTAGAACAAGTAGAATGAAGGTCTAGAGCTTGAAGATGATGGTATCACCTTATAAAGTGATATCGGGTTCAAGCACATAAGCAAGCACCTCTAACCCGATATGGTGATGCACCTACACCACTAAAATGATATGGATATGAGTTTATACTTCCTTGCACGATATGGTGATGTAGTATACACCTCTTTTACGATATGAGGTCAAATATACCCCTTAGGCACAATATGGTGTGAAGCACACACACACCTCTTCGCTTGATATGGCGTGAAGCATACACACACCTCTTTTCCCGATATGGTGTGAAGCGCGCACACACCTCTTTGCCCAATATGGTGTGAAGCACACACACACCTCTTTGCCCGATATGGTGTGAAGAATACTCACACCTCTTTGCCTAATATGGTGTGAAGCACACACATACCTCTTTACCCGATATGGTGTGAAGCACACACACACCTCTTTGCCCGATATGGTGTGAAGCACACACACACCTCTTGCCCGATATGGTAGGCACACATACACCTCTAAGGTAATATGGGTAGCAAGCATACACCTCTAAACTGATATTGGGTTAAGAATACACCTCTTGGACGATATGGTGTTGAGCATACATCTCTAAAACATTATGGTGGGTAACCCAATACACTAGATGACAAAAGTGATAAGGTGGTTAATACCCTAGAACATGTGATGGACAATACAATAAAGTATGGTGTGGCCAACATCTTCAAGTGAGGTGAGGATGTTACACCCATGTATGGTGAAGGTGATACACCATATGATTGGTAAGGTTGATACCTTGATGGGTAAGGGTATGAGGGATATGATGATGTCTAGCTCAATATACACCTAACCCAATGCATGTGTTCAACTTGACATACATGATTCAACATGATACACCTTGTAAAGGTGAGGGTAAAACACTCTTAGGAGTGATGAGTGTAACACCAAGTAATGTTGTGTCTAATACCTTGATAGGTGAAACACCTAAAGTGGTTGATAATGGTCAACCCTATATCAACAATGCCTTAACCCGAGACGAGTCCATATCACTTGATGATAGTTGGGTAATTCAAGTGGATGATTTATGGCCAATACACTACATGATAAATGTGACGAGATAGTGTATAAAGTATTAGGATGGGAAATACCATAATACAAGATAAGTTGATGAACTTAAGTAAGTTAAAAGTGATGAGGGAAGTGATACATCAAGGCATGATAAATATCACACCCAACACCTCAAGGTTAATACACCTTGATGCACCTTAAATCCAATATACTTTGATGAGTAACACATGATGTGTGTCACGTCAATTGTTACATTAAGATGTAATAAGTTTAATGCACTTTGATAAGTGTAGGTTATCATACCTTGAGAAAGGGGTTAAGCAAAGTTAATAAAGTATGATGTAATCAATATCTTAGTAGGGATGAGAGAGAAACTCATACTTTGTGTTGATAATCATTTAATGATAAATGATGAGAATAAATAAGTATGATTGAATACTTATTATATCAATGTATGATGCTAAATGTGTGGGGGCAATGAATTAGGGTTTGGATTGATAAATATGAACTTGAAACCCTACTCGGCTATAAACAGAAACCATAACCCTAATAATGGGAAGGTTGTATTTCTCTAATTGCATAAGCCTTGTGAGACATGTTAAATACTTGTATAACAAGTATAATGTTTATGTGGTCTAATGACCTAAAAGATATTTGTTGCCTAGTGAGAGGTGATAAGATGTTTGATGGGCCTTGTGAGCCATGTGAATAACTATTGCCTAGTGAGAGGTGATAAGATGTTTAATGAGCCTTGTGAGCCATGTGAATAGTTGTTTCCTAGTGAGAGGTGATAAGATGTTTAATGAGCCTTGTAAGCTATATGAAATACTTGTACAACAAATATGATGAATACCTTGGTCTGAGGACCTAGAGGTAATAGCTACCTGTTAAAGAGGTAATAATGCTCAGTGATGATCTAAGGGTTTGAATACCTAGATCCTGTAATCATGATGATGATGATGATGTGAAGGGATGGGAATTCCCAGTGATGTGATAAGGGACTGAGATCCCAAGTGATATACTTTCAAAATGTTCTAAAGATCTTAAAAGTACTACCCTTTCTTTATAGTATATGTTATAATTCATGTTTGAAACTTGGTTGATGCTAAAAGATATTATAATGTACCTAATTAATCAAGATAAGTCTCATCATGTAGTGCCCTGACCATAGATCCATTAAACGTCAGAAATTGTTGAATGGTGAAACAGGTCTTCCCATGGGATTTCTTGGAGAGCATATTTTTGAATATGCAGGGGTGATGGACGAATTATATCTAGACGTCCCAATGAAGAACTGATGTCACATCTTTCTTATTTATCACGGGATGATGTGAATATACCAACCAAATGAGAAATTGATGCGTAGAATCCTTTTTCATTTTGTATGGATTGGGATTGAAATGTGATTCTCCCGAACAGTTAAGGAATTGATGTGTAATCTACCTTATTCTTTTAATCCAGGAATGGATAAACTGAGATCTCCCTGAAGAGAGTGCATGATGTGGCTGTAACTCTATCACAAAGATGTCTCTATACCCCAGCATGCTATTTTTAGTTGACACAAGATGTCCTTCCAGCAGATGACATGAGATGTCTTGCTGAATTTGTGTGGCCTTGTACTGACTGAGACAGGTGAGATCTTGGCAGCCGGCTCTGTCCTTGACCTTGTATGGTACTGATTTCAACTTACTAGTGGTCGGTTGGAGCATGAACGGTATACTTCATCTCTGCAGGGCATAAGTATGATTGTAATATGTAATTAGCTTAGTAGCGTATTTGTTTAAGGATCAAATACGGAAAGACATTGGTTGATATACACTTTGGTTATACATCTTAGTTGAATAGAGGTTATTTATGTTTCTTTACATTCCTTGTAAAGTGGATAGATGGTTTATTTCTCTACCATGGATAAATGCATTATTCTTCTTATATAAAGATATTACTCTATCTTGTTTATACAATGATTAATCCTGCTTGTTATTATAAAATAACCTCTGCTCAATTTTATATGTTTTAACTGTGATAATAATATGGTCGGCGGAGAGTTATATCTCTCGTTGGGACAATTGTCTCACCCCGTGGGATCTACAATTTTTTAGGTAGACATGCACGATCCAGTAGAGACCTTTCTATAAAGGAAGAACAATAGCTGGAGCAGCAGTAACAGCTCAGGCTGAGTGTATTGTCTGTCGTGTCTTGTAGATAGAAGTCCTATGTGTCTTCTCTATACTCTTAGGTCCTTGGAGCCAGTTTGTAATGGTTTCATGAACAATCTAAGATTTTGGCTTGTATGCCTCGAGGTTTTATGTTGCTTCAGTATGTGTTTTGACAAAGCAACTGTCATATATTATCCTTGAGATGAGATAGAACATTGTATGTACAATGTGAATAATGATATGTATGAGTTTTGGATCTTTCAGTAAGAGTTTCTTGGAGGTGGATCTCTTTGCAAAATGGTTTTAAATTTTAGTGATTTTTGTTAATCCACTATTTATGGTAATTCCGAAATTATTACTAGTGATGACTTGATTTGTTTCTGGTCGTCACAATATGAGAATGCAGACATATGTATCTAACAATGAGAAAAGAGATGCCCAAACATTGGCACAATAAAAATTGAAATTATGCAAACTTAAAAGACATACTTTAGTATTTGCATCAGTTAATTGGATCGATCGATGCATGGTGGATTAGTTTAAAGCTTTGAGATTTGACTGCTTTGAGAATTCCTGAGATGTTGGTATGTATGCCCAAAGAGACAATCATATGGTGATTGTTATATGGCATCATGTACTTGATTGGTTAATAATAAAGGCAATCCCTGTCTATATGTTTATTCAGTTATGAGATGATAGTATAAGATGATAGATGTCTAAAGAATGATATTACTCGATGACGTATGTCTTTAGGTTGAGGACCTGAACAATGAGATCATATGTATGATAGGAGTATATATACATTCTTATTATGTCCCTGGTCAGACTATAATGTATGTTGGCTGATGACAGAATCTCATTAGTCATGATATATGATAAACATATGGGTACTTATTATAAAATAGTGTACTGGACAAACCCACCTTGAGAATGATACATGAAACAATTGGATGGTAGTCAGAATAAACTATCATAGCGATAGTGGTGATTGTGGTTCTTAGACTAAAGTCGCTACACTCATCAGATGTTGTTTGATGTGTTTTGACATCATCCAACGTAACCTTGAACAAGTGTTGTCATTAAGGTGGTGCTCAGATACATTATGACACATGGGAGGATTGACTATGAGTGATGTAAATGGGATTTGTCCCTCCCACTGAAATTGATATCTTGGCCACTTGATAAGCGAGTCTGAGAAATGTATGGCCATACTCATGTGAATAAATATATGATATGTGAGCTCACATGCATATCAGATAGTCTGCTCTAGTTTAAGGAACATGGATTGAATATTAAGAGTATGACGATTCCATGCCTCAATTTCAATCTGGATATTAGAGACAAAGGAACTATATGATCACACTAACACTAATCATGAATCTAGGTTGAAGTTGTTTTCCAACTTTGTAGTAACTTGGGTATCAATGATGTGTTGCTAGTAACCGCTCATTGCTTGTGATGTCATAAATTAGTTTTGAACATTCACTGTCAATGTAACTTGGGACCTAAGGGTCATACACATAGGATAGACCTAGAATAGGAGTTTACTCATGTATTAGGTTTAACTTGATTATTAAAGTGTTTAAGCATTCAGTTGAAATAACAATGGTTGAAAATTGGCTAACTGAGAATTTGAGTCGATCGACTCAAGTGTTTAGTCAACCGATTCAAGTGTTTACCCAATTAAAATAATGTTGGATGAACATTGGCTGAATTGGAAAATGGATCGAATGGTTTAAAATATGAATTGATCAATTCAGAGTCTAAACCAACCAAATCAACATGTGAATTGCTCGGATCAATGATCAATAAGATTGGATCAAGGTTTGATGTTGACATCATATTTTGCATTAATCGGTGATATTTTTGCAGATAGAAAATCATTCAATTTCACTAACTTGGGGTGCGAGTCAACTGACTCAAAAGTTGAGTCGACTTACTCATGACCTACAACAGCCAAAAATTTGTGAAAATTCATCTCTTCAACTCCCAATTGATCTGAAAACCTAGACCTGGCCCTCCTATATAAAGATTGGAGGGGTAGTCAAGGTTTTCAAAAGACACAATTAACACTAACATATGTTATCCTCTCACATTTATGGTACCGTGAGAGCCTAAGCAAGACTTTCCTGTAAAAGGAAGAGACAGCAAGGGAGAACAAGTTCATGCTAGCATGTTGACAATTGAAGGGGAAAACTCCTTCATGTTGGCTCTAGCAAGCGTTTATGGTGGTCCACATGGACTAAAATAGAGGCGTTCAGGACGTTTCTGACATGCTAGGTGAACGTTGTCAACTGGCATTTGTGGTGCTATACTAGGAGGTCACCTTCGACAACTGTTCAAGTGTTGCTTGCGAAAGAAGCACACCAGTGCAAGGATAGTCATTGGACTTGCTCCATGACCAAATATATATCTTGAAAACTTCGTTCCAAATACGTAGTTGTTGACGCGACCGCTAGTCATAGAGAATATGGAAAGAAATTTTTATTTTCAATGTGGTCTTTGTCGCCATATTTCCCTATATTGGTATCAGAGCCACATCAAATTACTATATATTGGAATTTAAATCAATACGAGCTTTTAGTTTTATCATTTATATTATGGCATTCGATGTGAATATTTAAAATGATTAATAAACATATTTGATTAAAGACCACATATATCCCAATACACACACACACACTGATGTGGGATTTTATCACACTAACAAACTCACTCGGGGTTGAAATCCCTGAGCTTTTACCAAAACCAAAGTGCAATAATACCACCCGCAAGTGGACGAGTCTTATCACAGTATAGTTAAGGATCAAACCCAAAGGACAACGTTTTTAAGAATCCTTATCAGTCTAGTCTAGTTCAAGTTAAGACTAATATTTAAAATGATTGGTTGATTTGAGATTGGTTAAACTAATTGCAAGAAGGTAAAAGCTGAATTAAAGTTGGATTGAGATCAATGATATGGAATCACTGGGATGGTCTCAGGTTTCACCACCACTACGCATACAAACACATTCAATCACAAATGATTTAGGCAAGATATAACAATCCAAATAGAGTTGTTGTAAACCCCCCCCCCCATATGGGCGTTAGGTTCGTGTAAGATTCACCTTAGGCATCAGATGTCTCGTCACCATCCGGATCACTTACTTACGACTCAGAAGATAAAGAAATCCAACGAAGGTTGTGGGCCCCCTATATAGGCGTTAGGCACACAGAAGCGTCACCGAAGGCTAGAAGGCTCGTCCTCTCGTGGATGATTCACTTACTTCCTCGAAGAAATCCCATTCTATTTCTAGTTTGGGAGTCAACCGCATTAATTGATAAGCAAGCAGGTGATAGATCTACAAACTAACATCGACGATAAATAAGATGATACAAAATCCAACTAAAGCTGTGGTCCTCCCTGAGGGATGTTTAGACCACAAAAGTGTCACCGTAGGCTATATGTCTTGTCCCCTCACGGATCATACACTTACAACCTCAAGGAATCCTATCAGAAGTTCTCATCAAGGAGTCAAACTTGTAAACCGCCATTCCACCCTACATATAGATGATTTCACAATATAGGGAAGAACAAGATGAAAGCAAGTAGATAATCAACTACATACGTACCAATTAACAATGAAATGAAAAGTTATATACATTGCCATGGAATGCTTAATAAAAGAACATGTTTGCATGGGCAGCGGGGCTAGTCCCCGCACCCCAGCGAAAGAAGACTACTCGCTCATGATGCGAGAGACAAGAAGAATAAGATAAAGGGAAGGTTCCGCCATGAGCATGATGAAGAAGGTGGTCGCAGCTCGGTGAAGATGATGCAGTCTCCTACGTCGTGTCGGGGCAGATCTGAACAAGGAGGAAGAACCACCAATGCAGGATGGGAAATCCTTCTTCTTCACCTTCTCTCTCTCCTTCTCTCATTGCTCGGTGCCAAGAGGAGCAGGTGGGTGTGTGGAAGTTAAGGCTGGATCGGACCTTTGGCATCCTATCAGTGTGCTGGCCCCCTCTCCTCCTGAAATGAGGACCCTTGTGGTCCTATTTATTGGGTCGAGATTGGCCCTCATGCTTTTGGTGTGAGTTAGGCCCCAAATGGTTTGGAGACCGTTTGAGGTCCAAATGGTTTTGGAGACCGTTTGACATTCAAACGGTCTTCGAGATATTTTGCTTCAAACGATTTAGTCAAATGGTCTGGGGACCATTTGGATGGCCAAATAGTTTTGGAAACCGAATGGCACCCAACAGTCTTGACTTTAACGATCTTCCTTTGACCGATCTTGTGTCTTTTGCAAACCGAATGGATCCAAATGGTCTTGAAACCGTTAGGATCCAATCGGTCTTGGGTTCTATCTCCATTCAGTTTTGGCTGCACAACTGGTCTTGGGACCGAATGACTCCAAATGGTCTTGGGACCGAATGGCTCCAAACGGTCTTGGGACTGAATGGCTCCAAACGGTCTTGGTCGAAGCAGTCTTTAATGATCAAATGATCTTGATCCAAACGATTTTGATTGTTCAAACAATCTTCATCCCAAACGGTTTAGAGTATCCAAACGGTCCTAGGTCCAAATGGTCTTGAAATCGTTAGACGACATCCGGTCTTGAGACCGTTTGGGTTCATTCTGTCTTGCAACCATATGGACTCAAACAGTCTCGGGATCATTTAGGCTCATGCGGTCTTGAATCCAAATGGGCTTAAGCGGTCTTGAGACTGTGTGGGTGAATATCTGAAACTGAAAGGTCAGAACCATTAGAGCAGACCGTTTGGTTAAGATCAAAAGTGGGAGGTTCTTCAGTGAATTCCATGTGATGATAGATCTTGATTTAGACCTGCATCAAATCAATATATTTTTGATCAAAAATCATAATAATTAGATTTATTTAGATAACTTGCAATATGTGATATTTAAGAGATAAATTAAAAGTATTGAATCAAATTGGTTATAAAAAGGATGACTGAAAATCAGGATGAATATGCATTCATCAAACACCCCGAACTTAAACGTGCTCGTCCTCGAGTAACACAAAATCTAAAACAGTCACCAAGTGAATACTTTCGATCATGTGACTGCTTCCTCTTCACATCACGATTATTTCTTTTCTGCTCAGTATGACCAAGCATCTCAACTTTCTGAGACCACATAACACATCTTACAATATCTTCATTCCTGAGTTTGCTTTCCAACCTCACTTCCTCCTTACTTTTTCCAGAAACAAGCATGTCAAAGAGTTTTGTAAGAGTCCAGAGATCCCCGTAGAATGACAAGTGTGCATCTGATCTAACACTGGTGTTTTTCAGGGAATTGAAGGATTTAATTGTGCCTTTAGGTATAAAAGGGAGTGAAGGGTGGTATGGAAAGAAGAAGTAAATCTCTCCTCTATTCGACTCAAGATTTTTATTATTTTTGCAATTTAATTTATTGCATATATTTTTGTGTGAATATCTCCTCTATTCGAATCGAGATTGCATTTCTTTTTATGTGCGCTTTGGCATCTTTTATATGCAAATATCTCCTCTATTCGACTCGAGATTGCATTTTTGGTGGTACGCCCCTATTAATTTGCGAGGGGTATGGAAGAAGCAGATATAGAGGGAAGCGGTGTGCCACCCCGAACTTAGGGTTTGACACTATTTTTGCTATTTTTGTTTCTTTCTGATGGATGGAGGGGTACGAAGATGATAGAAGAAGTGTAGAAAAGAGTTCAGATTAGAATGCAATTTGATTTATAATTTAGTGCACCGGGTTGTTCTCTTTATCAAACTCTGCTCAAATAATGACTTGATGAGGATCTGATGGGTATTCCATGTTGTTGTTCCACTAGTCAGTTAGGAAGAATGATATGTTTGATCCCTATCAGTTCAACATACACTTGCCAATTTGTGCATAAAGATCATGATGTTAGGATTCATAAGCTTCACAAGATGATTTCAATCAAAAGGCTACTTTTCAGAAGAAGGTCCTTTTGAGGATCTTCTTTGAATAAGGAGGGTATAATGATAAATGCATAGAGATTGAAAACATGTCAAATTTTCATCAAGTATCTGTTCAATTTCTTTGGGAAATTTTGAAATTTTTGAAAAAAAATTGAAAATTTTGTGGCAGTGACATCTTAAAATGTGTGTGGGTGGAGAGTAAGATACGTACCACCCACCCTCCACCCCGAACTTAGAAATTTTCTCATCCTGAGCAAACTCTAAATCTGAGATGGAGGGGAAACTTTGTGCCGGTAGGACCACCAGATGTTGTTGCATTCCACACAGCGTGCGTCCTCCATCTGAAAATCTAGAAAAGAAGATTAATCAGAACTCCAAATAGCATCTCGCGATGCAAATTTTATTTGGTGCAAAATTAACTAAAAAGTAAAAACAAAATTAAGGAAAATTTTCTAATTCAAATTTAAAACTAAATACGAATTTATTTATTGGGTTTCCTCTCGACAAGCGCCTTTGTTTTATGTCGATGGCTCGACTTGATATCTTCATCTTCATGGTGGTTCCCTTGGATTGGAGAGATCTATTATTGATTCGGTGCTTATGTCGGATGTGGTGAAATATCTTTTCAAACGATGACCATTCGTCACAAATTCACCCGACTTTTTGCTCCATAAAGAGAAAGCACCATGTGGGGAGATGCTTTTGACAATATACGGTCCAGACCAGCGTGAGCGGATTTTTCCTAGAAATAACTTCAACCTTGAGTTGAATAGTAGAACATGGTCTCCCACTTGTATGTCTTTTCTTTTCAAATGACCATCATGCCAAAGTTTGGTGTGTTCTTTGTAGATTCGAGCATTCTCATAAGCTGTCATTCAGAGTTCATCCAGCTCCTAGAGTTACAGAATCCTGGCTTTGTCTACTTTCTTTATGTCAAAATTCAGTTGTTTTATTGCCCACCATGCTTTATGTTCCAGTTCTACAGGTAGGTGGCATGACTTTCCATAGATCAATCGAAATGGTGTAGTTCAAAGGGGGGTCTTAAAAGCAGTACGGTGGCCCACAAGCATTGTTGATTTTTACTGACCAATCTTTTCGATTGTGGCATACTGTCTTTTCCAATATAGCCTTGAGTTGTCTGTTAGAAACCTCTACCTATCCACTTGTTTGTGGATGGTAGGGCGAGGCTACCTTGTGAGTTACACCATACTTTCTCAGCAATGCTTCAAAGCTTCTTTATAGAAAATGTGACCCTTCATCGGATATCACGGTTCATGGTACTCCAAAATGGGGAAAAATGATGTCCTTGAGTAATTTTATGACTGGTTTGGAATCACTAGTGATAGTTGGTATGGCTTCAACCCATTTTTAGACGTAGTCCACTGCCACTAGGATGTATGAAAATCCATGAGAAGATGGGAATGGACCCATGTAGTCCACCCCCCAAACATCAAATATCTCTACTTCTTGCCATAGATTCAACGACATCTCATCTCTCTTTGTTATATTGCCTGATCTTTGACATTTGTCACATGATAAGACAAAGTCATGGGAATCTTTAGATATGGTGGGCCAAAAGAGCCCACATTGCAAAACTTTTGTAGCAGTTTTCTTCGAACTCATATGGCCTCCGACTAGGCCAGAGTGACATTGTTCCAAAATAAGTTGAGCTTCTTCTTCGGTGATACATCGTCTATATAGACCATCCACACATAGTTTGAAAAGGTACGGCTCATCCCAGTAGTACTGTTTCACATCATGCATAAATTTCTTCAGTGCATTCCTAGTGCATTGAGGATGAATAACCCCAGCAGCGAGGTAGTTTACAAAATCTAAGTACCACGGTATAGCTTCTGAGACCTTCATTAGTTGATCATCCGGAAGGGAATCATTAATCGGAATCTTCTCGGTATCCAGAGTGTGGATGCGACTGAGGTGGTCTACTACAACATTCTCTGTACCCTTTTTATCTCTGATCTCTAAATCAAATTCTTGCAGGAGGAGAATCCATCTTATTAACCTAGGTTTTGCATCTTTCTTTGCTAGAAGGTAACGAATGGCAGCATGATCTGTGTAGACAATGACCTTTGAACCAATTAGGTAGGATCTGAACTTGTCAAAAGCATACATTACTTCTAGAAGTTCTTTCTCAGTAGTAGCATAATTCCTCTGAGCTTCATCGAGGGTCTTCGATGCATAATATATCACATAATGTTTCTTTTCTATACATTGGCCCAAGACAACACCTACAACATAATCGTTTGCATCACACATGATTTCAAAAGGGTGGTCCCAATCAGGAGCTCTAATGATGGGTGTCGTTGTAAGGGCATGCTTTGGTGTGTTGAAACTTTTAACACATTCTTCGTCAAAATTGAATTCAGCATCCTTTAGTAACAATTTTGTCATCGACTTGGTTATCTTCGAGAAATCCTTTATAAACCGTCTATAGAAACATGTGTGACCAAAGAATGCTTGAACTTCCTTTACATTGATAGGGACAGATAGCTTGGAAATCACTTCAATCTTGGCTTTATCTACTTCAATTCCTCTATTGCTGACCCTATGGCCGAGGACAATTCCTTCCTTTACCATAAAATGATACTTCTCCTAGTTGAGAACAAGATGGGCTTCTTCACATCGTTTGAGGACCAGGGAGAGGTGTTTTAGACATGAATTGAATGAATTTCTGTATACAAAAAAATCATCTATGAAAACTTCCATAATTATTTCAGTAAGACCAGCAAATATGGCAGCCATGCAACACTAGAAAGCTGCAGGTGCATTGCAGAGGTCAAACGGCATTCTTCTAAATGCGTATGTTCCGAATGGGTAGGTGAAAGTAGTTTTCTCCTGGTCATCTGGATGTATAGGTATTTGATAGAATCCAGAGTAACCATCGAGATAATAGAAATATTCTTGATGGGCCAGCCGCTCTAAAACTTGATCAAGAAAGGGCATTGGAAAATGATCTTTTCAAGTTGCCTTGTTTAACTTCCTATAATCTATGCACATACTCCACCCTGTGACTGTTTGAGTGGGGATGAGTTCGTTGTTTTCATTTTGTATAATAGTTGTTCCACCTTTCTTTGGGACTACATGCACTGGGCTTACCCATGGTGAGTCTGATATTGGATAGGTTATTCCAACTGCGAGCAATTTAATGACCTCGTGACGAATTACATCCTTCATATTTGGATTCAGTTTCTATTGATGTTCAATAGTTGGCTTGTGATCTTCCATCATAGGGATCTTGTGCATACACAGTGCTTGACTAACCCCAGTGAGGCCACTCATTTTATAGCTGATGGCTTTCTTTCTTTCCTTTAATTCTTTCAGGAGTTTATCTTCTTGTTCAAAATCATCTCTTGCTGCTATTGGAAGAGGATGTTCGCCCACTCGACAACAAGAACATATCAAGACAGCTTCATTGTTCTGTGAAGCATGTAAAAGTACTGATCACTCCACATTAGCATGTAATGTTCTCTACGATGTTGTTTTAAGCAACGTATGTGGACAAGTAGATAATAGTCAAATGGAAAATCTTAACATTGTTAATGCCATCCCTAATCAAAGTTACTACAATCTGAATCAGAATAGGAATCATCCAGGATTTCAATATGGAAACCCCTTTGGAGCAGTGAACTCACATCAATTTGGTTCGAACAACCAACCACGAGGCCCACCAGGATTCCAGTACAATCAACAACAGAATTTTCGAAATCAAGGAAATTTCAAGGGAAACTTCCAGAATAGGAACTTCAATCATTATCAAAACAATTCCCAGTACCAGAGTCTTAACCAAGTTCCTTATCAACAACAAGGACAACAAGCAAGTTCTGTATCACCTGATGACAAGCTATCAGCCATTGAAAATATGTTGCAAACTCAGCAAACTATGATCGCTAACCAACAAGCTCAGTAGAAGGCTATTGAATCCCAACTAGCTCAACTTGCAACTAGCATTAAGCCACCAGGTGGGGTTTTTGCTGGCCAACCCAAGAATAATCCTAAGCATCCTAAACAATTGAAGGCAGTAACCACCAGATTGGGAAAAGACTATTTTGATCCTCTATCAAGACACCTGTGGTTGTTACAGATGAAGGTGAACATGTGATTGTCCAAGACTCAACAACACCAGAGTCTCAACCAAAAGAACCAGTAACTGCTGATAAGACAGACAAGGAAAGTCTTGATAAACCTATTGATGAAGAAACTGAAACACCAGAACCCGATATCCCTGTATACAAGCCTCGTATTCCTTTCCCTGCTCGTTTAAGGCAAACCAATCTTGATACTCGGTTCAATAAGTTTAAAGAAGCTATGAAGAAACTTCATGTTGATATACCCTTTTTGGATGCGCTAGCTGAGATACCAGCTTGGATAAAGTACTTAAAGTCACTTCTGACCAGGAAATACATAACTGAAGAATATGAGACAGTCAAGTTAGCTAAAACCACTTCGGATATCATCCAGAGTACGATGCCAAAGAAGTAGAAAGATCCAGGATCTTTTGGGATTTCCTGCCATATCGGTGATTCTTCATGCAAAAAAGGACTAGCAGATCGTGGTGCTAGCATCTCCATCATGCCACTCAGCCTTTGCAAAAGGCTAGGGTTTGTTGAACTTCTTCCAACTAGAATGACCATACAACTCGCAGACAATTCGATAAAATGCCCGTTAGGAATTATTGAGGATGTACCTGTCAAGGTAGGGAAAGATTCTTACGTTCCATGTGACTTTGTCATCATGGACATAAAAGAGAACGCCAAATATCCTCTCATCTTTGGACATCCGTTCCTCGCCACTGCAAGAGTTCTAATTGACGTTGAAGCAGGGACATTGCTTCTCAGACTTGGTAAAGAAACCCTCGAATTCAAAGTTTTTGAAAGCATGAGAAGACCAAGTATGCAAGAAGAAGTTTATCTGATTCACTGTATTGAAAAAATATCACTCCTTATACAAGAGGAATATGAACAAGACGATCCTTTAGAAGTGACTCTAACAAACCCCTCTGTTGATAACTCCATCAGTGAGCAAGTTAAAGAGTGTGTTCTTGACCTTGACACTACCCAAGAAGATCCCGAAGCTATATTTGAAGAACTCAAGGCAGTGGAAGCTACTGAAGAAACATGCAAAAAACCAGAGGCCCCCGAAATGAAACCCCTGCCTAAGGGACCGAAGTATGTGTTTTTGGATGATCTCAGGGTTTGTCCAGTAATAATAAATTCCAATATGGTCTTGCTTGGCAACTAAGAGTTTTAGGGTTTTAGCGATAGACTTGTACTCGGGAGTAGCTTCAACCATAACTACTTTCAAGACTCCTTTACCTATAGATCTACCCCAATTAGCTTGATTTTCAGCTCCAAGGGTTACAACCCTCCATGCGCTGTCATAACTTTGACGCATGAAGTTTCCTCCAGATGAGGAATCTAAGAATCTCTTGATATCGTCGTCCATGCCCCTATAGAAAATTTCGATGAGTTGATTCTTAGGAATTCCATGGTGTGGACATTTGCGTAGAATCTCTTTGTATCAATCCCAGGCTTCAGCAAGGGTTTCTCCAGGGACTTGAGTGAAATTTGTTATTTGGCCTCTAATTTCATATGTGAGAGATGGAGGGTAGAAATTTTCCAAAAACACATTTTAGAGTTGTTCCCAAGTGGTGATGGGTATTTCACTTTGCAACGAATTGTACCAGCTTATGGCTCTATCAACAAGTGAATACTTGAAGAGATAGAGTCAAATGGCATCATCAAATACTCCATTTTTCTTTGTCATAGCACATAGATCAATAAACCTCAAAAGATGCTCCCGACTATCCTCTCCTTATTTGCCATAGAAAGGGTTATTTTGAAGCAATGTGATCCAATGTGCCCTAATCTCAAAATTGGTAGCATTTATGGGAGGAGGTTGTACTGGATGATGAACATTAGCAGCTTTGGGGATTGAGAACTCTCTAAGGTCCTTTTGTAGTTTTGCTGCTTGTGTTGCTTGAATTTCTTCTTGAACCGTAGCTCTAGCTTCTTGCATGAATCTTTCTCTCTGTGCATTAAGGGCTTGAGCCATCCTTCAAGCTATCTCCTCTTCTTGAGCCATTCTTGCTTGGTTCTCTCTGTTTTGTCGGTGGAAGGTTCTGTCAATCTCTGGATCAAAACTAGCAGTGAGTCTGGGACTGTTCAAACGGTGCATGCACTAATCCTTCTGAAGTACCTAAAAATAGAAGGATTTTGAAAATGAGATCCGCTAAGTAGAGTCAAAGTCAAGTAGATGATCGATTGTATCAAAAGAAAAACAAAATCCTAGATTAGCCTTAAAAGAATTGGATTTAACTAATTGATTACGTTGTCCCCGGCAACGGCGCCAGAATTTGACGTGGGATTTTATCGCACTAACAAACTCACTCGGGGTTGAAATCCCCGAGCTTTTACTAAAACCAAAGTGTAATAATACCACCCGCAAGCAGACGAGTCTTATCGCAGTATAGTTAAGGATCGAACCCAAAGGACAATGTTTTTAAGAATCCTTGTCAGTCTAGTCTAGTTCAAGTTCAGACTAATATTTAAAATGATTGGTTGATTTGAGATTGGTTAAACTAATTGCAAGAAAGTAAAAGTTGAATTAAAGTTGGATTCAGATCAATGATATGGAATCACTGGGATGGTCTCAGGTTTCACCACCACTACGCATACAAACACATTCAATCACAAACGATCCAGGCAAGATATAACAATCCAAATAGAGCTGCTGCAAAACCCTCCATACGAGCGTTAGGTTCGCGTAATCATCACCTTAGGCATCAGATGTCTCGTCACCATCCGGATCACTTACTTACTGCTCAGAAGATACATAAATCCAATGAAGGTTGTGGGCCCCCTATACAGGCATTAGGCACACAGAAGCATCACTGAAGGCTAGATGGCTCATCCCCTCACGGATCATTCGCTTACGACCTCGAAGAAATCCCATTCTATTTCTAGTTTGGGAGTCAACCACATTAATTGATAAGCAAGCAGGTGATCGATCTACAAACTAACATCGACGATAAACAAGACGATACAAAATCCAACTAAGGTTGTGGTCCTCCCTGAGGGATGTTTAGACCACAGAAGTGTCACCGTAGGCTAGGTGTCTCGTCCCCTCACAGATCATACACTTACGACCTCAAGGAATCCTATCAGAAGTTCTTGTCAAGGAGTCAAACTTGTAAGCCACCATTCCACCCTACATATAGATGATTTCACAATATAGGGAAGAACAAGATGAAAGCAAGTAGATAATCAACTACATATGTACCAATTAACAACGAAATGAAAAGTTATATACATTGCCATGGAATGTTTAACAAAAGAATATGTTTGCATGGGCAGCGGGGCTAGTCCCCACACCCCATCGAAAGAAGACTACTCGATCATGATGCGAGAGACAAGAAGAATAAGAGAAAGGGAAGGTACCTCCATGAGCATGATGAAGAAGGTGGTCATAGCTCGGTGAAGATTATGCGGTCTCCTACGTCGTGTCGGGGCAGATCTGAACGAGGAGGAAGAACCACCAAGGTAGGATGGGCAATCCTTCTTCTTCACCTTCTCTATCTCCTTCTCTCCTTGCTCAGTGCCAAGAGGAGCAGGTGGGCGTGTGGAAGTTGAGGCTGGATCGAACCTTTGGCAGTCTGTCAGTGTGTTGGCCCCCTCTCCTCCTAAAATGAGGACCCTTGTGATCCTATTTATAGGGTCGGGATTGGCCCTCATGCTTTTGGTGTGAGTTAGGCCCCAAACGGTTTGGAGACCGTTTGACGTCCAAACGGTTTTGGAGACCGTTTGACATTCCAACGGTCTTTGAGATATTTTGCTTCAAACGGTTTAGTCAAATGGTATGGGGACCGTTTGGATGGCCAAACAGTTTTGGAAACTGAATGGCACCAAACGGTCTTGACTTTAATGATCTTCCTTTGACCGGTATTGTGTCTTTTGCAAACCGAATGGATCCAAATGGTCTTGAAACCGTCAGGATCCAATCGGTCTTGGGTTTTATCTCCATTCGATTTTGGCTGCACAACCAGTCTTGGGACCGAATGGCTCCAAACGGTCTTAGTCGAAGCGGTCTTGAATGATCAAACGATCTTGATCCAAACAGTTTTGATTGTTCAAACGGTCTTCATCCCAAATGGTTTAGAGTATCCAAACGGTCCTAGGTCCAAACAGTCTTGAAACCGTTAGACGACGTCCGGTCTTGAGACCGTTTGGGTTCATTTGGTCTTGAAACCGTATGGACTCAAACTGTCTCAGGATCGTTTAGGCTCATGCAGTCTTGAAACCGAATGGGATTAAATGGTCTTGAGACTGTGTGGGTGAATATCTGAAACTAAAAGGTCAGAACTGTTAGAGCAGACCGTTTGGTCAAGATCAAAAGTGGGAAGTTCTTCGGTGAATTCCTTGTGATGATAGAACTTGATTTTGACCTACATCAAATCAATATAATTTTGATCAAAAATCATAATAATTAGATTTATTTAGAGAACTTGCAATATGTGAGATTTAAGAGATAAATCAAAAGTATTGAATAAAATTGGTTATAAAAAGGATGACTGAAAATCAGGATGAATATCCATTCATCACACACACACACAGAGATATATATATATATATATATGGGCATTCATTCGTTGCCCGCGCGGGTAGCCTAGATTTTCACTACCCGACAGCCAAAAAAGTAACTCTACTGGCCAAAAAAGTAACTCTTCTGTCAAAAAAGTAACTATGGTGAACAAAAAGTAACTACACGAATAAAAGAGTAACTCTATACAAAATATACAGTTGATATATATAAGGACGGGTTTTTTGATTTTGGAGAGGCAAATGATATTATTTTTGGCTTTTTTTTTGGAGAGCTAGACAAAATAGTCCTCTACAATTACAATTTTTTTTTTGAAAAAAAGTGGTCGGAAGTGTGGGCGGGTAGCTACCCGTGCGGGCAATAAAGATGGGCCTATATATATATATATATGCAATATATATATGTGTCACCTTGAAATCATTTTGATGGTGGATGTATGCATAGTTATGTCCAATACCCCTTGGATGTGTGTGCCTGGTTGAATGGTTTAAGTGTGCCTTATAAATCTGATTTGCATGGGGAGCCTCTTTCTCTTTCTCCATATTTAAGTTAATTATTTTATTCCTATGATTCCCTTGAATGTTACTTGAGGTTTCACCCTTTACAATGTAATACATAATAAGATGGTTTTTGTTTATGTTTTGACAAAAGAGAATATGTTCCAGGTGAGTCGGTCGACTGGGAGTTGAGTCAGTTGACTGGAGGACCAATGAGACCAAATGACGAGAGGAGAAAACCAATCAACTGGAGGAGCCCAGACACCACTTGAGCCAGGAGCTAGTTGATCGATGCATGTAGACCAATCGACTGACCAGAAGGCCTATCGACTGAATGAAGGGTTCATCGATCGACTTGGTTGGTTCCAGCACATATTTTTTACACGGACAGGTTGCTACATGTGATGTATGACCTTAGGTGGTAGCAATTAATTGTGGCTCCAAAGAATTGCATTAGTTTGGCCATAACCATCACTCGTGTTTATGATTGAATGTTTTTTTCATGAGTATAGTATATATATGATACATATTATAAGTATGTGGTGATTGGATATGTATATGTATTTATATAAATATAAATCCCTCCATCCAATACTAAGTCTTAGATGCTTTCCATAAGCAACATACATGAAAAAATTTATCGACTAAGCATGGGAACACAAAGTGTAGTGTGCCATCTATCTCGTGGAAGTCTTTTGGTAGTTATGCGGGCCTTCCAAGTGGGGTGGATTACTTTGTGTTGGCTTTTGGGTCAGGCTTAACGAAGTGACCTTAATGAGATTAAGTTCCTAGAAGAATACATATGGACTATGACAAGAAGTTATGTATACTATCTATCCAAGAATTGCATAAGATGCAATTGGAAAAATATTATCTACCTTAATAACTGGTATGGAGGCCGATGTTGTCTAGGTAATAGATTAACTATTTTGGATCTTGGCTCACTAGAAGATTGTACGATGCAATCTTCTGAATTGATAAGCGAGGGCTATCAATTTGAACAAAATAGTGGGAGCGGTAATTAATTAAGGGCCTAACTTATATCCTTGATTTTTATAAATCAAATCAAATCAAAATTGTTTTGGCAAAATGCAAATTTCTTTTGTATAAGTAAATGGTGAACAACAACACATTTTCCTTGTGATTCTTCCTTGAGAAGGAAAAGTTAAACACGAATAATTTCCATGGCTGGTTTAGGACACAAGAACCATTCTCACAAAAGAGAGCAAGCTCTATGTGCTTGAGACACTAGAGCCAAATGAACATACTCCCACCACATCTAAGGCTGACAGGGATGTTGTCAAGAAGTACTCTGAAGATGCAATAGACGCCAAGTGCCCAATGCTATGCTCAATGAACTATGAGTTGCACGTACAACATGAGAAAATGGATGTTATTGAGATGGTAATACATCTTAAGAACATGTACCAAGACCAGGCAAGACAAGGGAGATATGATGTCTCTAAGGCATCGTTCAAGTGCAATATGGAAGAATGAGATCCAGTAGGGCCCCATGTACTAAAGTTGATTGGGTATGGTAGAGAACCTTACAAGATTGGGATTTCCTTTAGGTCAAGAGTTGGCCACATATGTGATTCCACAATCATTGTTGGAATCATATAACTAGTTTGTCATGAGCTACAACATGAACAATTTTGACAAGTTGTTGTCAAAATTAATTGAGAACCCCTTAAACGCAAATGAAGAATGACAAACCCAAATCAATGATGATGATCAATAAAGGAAAGGGGAAGTCCAAGGGCAAAGGCAAGGCTAGGAAGAGTTCTAAAGCTGGCCAGAAACCCAAGTCTTATGTACTCAAAGCAAAGGGAGGATTGTATAAGAAAGGCAAATGTCACCATTATCACCAGGTTGGACACTGGAAAAGGAACTCCCCTCTTTATCTGGAGGAACTAAGGAAAAAGAAGTACGGGATAGAGATCTTCACTTTGGGTATATACATTATTGAGATAAACATGTTTACTTATTCATCTTGGATATTGGATACCAGATGTAGATCTTACATATGTTCAAATATATAAGATCTTAAAAAAGTAAGCCTTTGAGAAAGGGTAAGGTCTAACTACGTGTTGTGAATGGAGCAAGAATTGTTGCCACTACAGTTGGAATATATCATTTATCTATACCCATGGCGCTTGTAATAGAGTTAGAGAACTGTTATTTTGTACATGTAATTGATGGAAACATCATTTTTGTGTCTTGTATGGACAAGAATGGATTCAATTTTCATATAAAGAATGGTCGATGTTCTATTCCTAAAGATGAGATATTTAATGCTAGTGCCCCAATGTATTGTGGTCTTTAATTACTACATATAGAGATAAATGTTTATAATGTATTACTAGGAGATTAAAACTCGATAAATTAAACAGAACATATATTTGGCAATGTCATCTAGGGTACATCAATGAGAAACACATTTCTAGACTCCATACAGATGGTTATCTAGACTCTTTTAACCTTGAATCAATAGAGACATGCAGATCTAGTTTGTTGGGAAAGATGACAATGGCTCCAATTCTAGACACAGTGAGAGAATGAGTAATCTATTGGGACTCATACATACTGATGTATGTGGACCCTTTCGAACAAATGCTAGAGGTGGTTACCAATACTTCGTTACCTTTACTGATGAGTTTAGTAGGTATGTCTATGTTTACTTGATGAAACATAAGTCATAAACCCTTGAAAAGTTCAAGGATCTCATGAATGATGTACAAAACCAACTTGGCATAAGTATTAAAGAACTTCATTCCAATTGAGGTGGAGAGTACTTAAGCTAAGAGTTCGAGGACCTTTTGCGAGATTGTGGTATTGTATCATAATGGAATCCACCTAGAACGCCACAACACAATGGTGTATCAGAAATAAGGAACCATACATTGCTAGATATGGTGCAGTCAATGATGAGTTTTGCTAGTCTTTCGACTTCCTTCTGGGGACATGCTCTAGAAACCACAGTGCTTAAACTAAACCACGTGCCATCCAAATTCGTTCTAAAGACACTATATGAGATAGGGTATGGCAAGTGTCTCAATGTGACTTTTACAAAGATTTGGGGATGTGAAGCTTATGTGAGAAAGTAGTTTCTTGAAAAGCTTGGACCCAAATCAGATAAATGTTATTTTGTTGGATATCATAGGAAAACCAAAGGATACTACTTTTATACTCCAACTAACAACAAAGTGTTTGTTGCTAAGGATCTTGTATTCCTAGAAAGGAACATATTTCTAAAGAAATTAGTGGGAGGAAAGTAGAACTCAAAGAGGTTTGAGACCAATAAGAAATCATTGAACCTATAGAGGTACAAGAGGAACATGGAGAGTCACAAATTGTTGTGGAATCTCAAATTCCTCATGTACACATGAACCTCACATATCTAGTAGGATACGACTTGAGCCTAAAAGACTTGGTTATATTGTGACTCAAGAAGCCGATGAGTTGGTCATAGATTATGAGCCAACAACCTACATAGAGACTGTTAAGGGACCAGAGTCTGAGAAGTGACTTGAGGCCATGAGATATGAGATGGAATATATGTACACCAATAAGGTTTGGGCCTTGGTAGATCCACCTAAAGGGGTAAAACCCATAGGGTGCAAGTGGGTCTTCAAGAAGAACATTGCCATGTATGGTAATGTACAAACTTATAAAGGTCGATTGGTTGTAAAAGGTTTCATACAAGTTCAATGTGCTGATTATGATGAAAGATTTTCTCCACTTTCCATGGTTAGGTCCATCAGGATCATGCTTGGCATTACAACCTACTATGATTATGAAATTTGGCAAATTGATGTTAAACCCACATTCAATAATGGGAATCTGCTTGAGGATGTGTACATGAAACAACCTAAGGGTTTTAGAAATCCAAAAGAATCCAATATAGCATTCACGCTACATAGATCGATCTACGGATTGAAGCAAGCATATAAGAGCTAGAATCTTCAATTTGATGAAACGGTTAAAGTATTTGTTTAACGACCCCACTTCTTGGTAAACCCCCTAAGGAAGGCTAAGAAGCTAGAGCCGCTATCCCAGAACATGATCAATGGTTTTGCAAATAATAAAAAATAATTAATAAATTCTACCAAAGACTAAGCTTAAAATAGGATAAAAATTTACTTTTCACATACCTTTCGAAAATAGGAATTGGAACTTTACCCAATGTTTAGTTCTATCCAACTAAATTTTTCTTTCTTTAATTAGCTTTATTCTTCAGTATCACTTTACTGTTTGTCCTTTTTCACATATTCCTAAAACATCGAAAAACAAAATGTCGGTCAGTATAAAGAATATACTGGTATGTGGTGGCAACCAATAACGTGCACATATTTTATAACAACCTAATTACATCAAATAGTTGTTAACAATCTAAGATTACGTTTTCATTATGACTTCCCAACTACTTTTACTCATCCTCTGGGATACCCTCTCTTAGGGTTTAGTCATTGTAAGGGACTTTAGGCTACCTTCTCCATCCTGAGCTTGGTACCTTATGGGTCACCTCTCTGGGTGCCATGTGGTCTTCCCTCTGGGGCTTGACCACCTTTGACCTTCCCTCTAGGGCTTGGTCCTATTTAATATTACATCTAGAGATGGTATGTAGTTCTGGGAAAGTCATATATATATTTACATGATGATAATCATAATCACTTTATAGATTGCAGAAAATAAAGTCATCCAAGTAGTTATTTTCACGCAATCGATGAAACCTTGAAAATCTCTATAAAACTAAAGTGGGTAATCATAAAATAACCACATATGTAATTTGGATATCTCAAAGAATCAAGAAACTATCCAATCCAATCAGGTAGTCCAATCAACCAAGTCAAACAAATTACACAAGCAGTCTGAATCCTAAAAAGCATGCATTACCTAATCATTACATACTCATCGTAGAATCTTTTATTGACTTGGGAATCCCTTCTAGGGTTTCTAGGTTGAATTAGGATTTTCTTAGGGTTTCTTATATCTATTTCTCAAACTTCATCTTTTTAGGTCAACAAACCCTAAAACAACTTTTCTATGTACAAAACCCTAATTACTCAATTATTCACATCAAATCCTCTTTATCTCAAATTATGATTAGGATCATTCTAACTATGTCTCATACATTGGTTTTCGAAATATAACTCACTAAAAGTCATAATCACCTAGATTAGGGTTTCTTAGGCCATTAATGCTCTTCATATATATGAAACCCTAAATTAGCCAATTAAGCACAAAGACCATCCTTTTAGATCTTAAACATCCTTTTATTAATAACATGTTAATATCAACTTAAATCATCCATAACACTTTACTCAATCTCATTAACATTAAAATTAGGGTTTCTTATTCATAATAGCACCCAAATTTAGCTACTTTTGAATTGTAAGAAAATCCAGGCTTCAATTATATTTTTATTGAATTCCTTGAGTTCTCTTGATCAAAATTCATGATCATATGTCTTAATTAGATCTACCAATAATTTATTACGATTATTCCAAAATATATATTGTTGAGTCAATAGAACGATGCCATGTCAGCCTTCAACCCCTCATTATCTCCAGTGATCCCCTGGCTCACGGATCCCTTGTTTGGGTCTGTTAAGACCGGAACTCAGATCTGATCGGTCCTCCCCCTTCCTCGTGCTTCTCTGGCACAGACAGGGAGTTCACTCCCCTATTTCATCTGGAAAACAAGGCACCTTACCCCCTCTTCAGCGACAACCACTCCCGCCCTCAGATCGGCTCATGAGGATGCTAAAGAAGAATAATCACTGTTCTTCTCTCTCTGCATGACTCCATCGTCCTCGGTGGTGATCCCAGCTTCGGATGGGCAGGCAGGAACAAGAAAAATAGGGTCGTCATCCATGGCAGTGAGTAGGGCATATTGAGAGGGTCGTAGGCGGGACAACAAATGACTCATCCTACTGTAGGCCTACCAGGACTCTGAATAGCCTCGTGGAGGGTCTTCCCGACATCCAGGGCCAAAGTCCCTAGTCCTTATATAGGGATATATGGTAAGAGGAGTGTTCTCTACCATTAATGGACTTCCCAATTTAGCTGGGATTTGGGAAAACTCTGATTCCTCATAGAACTGTGTTAATCCATAGGTGTTTGGGTTTGATTCAATCTCCCGAAGACATTGGGAGAGTTTCCAAAACTGCTCATAGATTAGAGAGGGGGGAATATAAGAAATCTGATTGACAACACTGTTCCCAATTTTCCCTTTTGGCTTAAGATTGATGATGAGAAACCAATATCATATCTCAGATATGATGGCCCATATTTCACACGCCAAGAAAATCATTTCTAATTGAATTGGAAAATCGTGACATTAAATGATGCTCTTCTCACTTAGGAAATCTTTCAAAAATCATATCTCCTAAATAGCTTATCCGTTTGATCCCAAATTTTAAGGGAAAGTCCGTAATGATTAAACCACTTGTGTGCTAAGTTTGAAACTCAAATTCAAAAGTATGAGAAACTTTTCTTCATATGCAAGTCATCACTTAAAAAGGCATATTTTATTCATATTTTCTCTCTCTTACTCTTTTATATCCTTTATTTGGATTCCTTTCTACCATTAGAAACCATGTGGAATCCATGATGATCAATCATACAACTTTCCAGAGAATTCCACATATTTCTCATCATTATCTTAATTTCTTTTCCTTTTTATTCATTATTTGATTTCATTCAACTTTTCTTTCCTTTTTATCATATTGGACTCACTAACTCATTAGGATCCATGAAATCATACATTTAAAAGAAATATTATCAATGAGATTCACTCATTACACATAAATCATATAATTTCATAATCATACATCTTATTGGAGAAATTGCATTTCGAACCATATAAGCCCAAAAATTGGGATTGTAACATCCTTCCCCTATTATAGGAATTTTTCTGTCAAAATTCCATCAAACATTCAAATAATTCAGGATAAGACCTTTCCATGTCCATCATCAGCTCCCATGTGGCTTCATCCTCTCCATAGTGCTTTTAAAGAACTTTTATCATCTCTATTCTTTACTCCTAAGATCTCTCACCTTGGTATCTCATACCATCATAGGTGACTTAGGGTAAGTTAGTCTCCCTTAGAGTTTAATAGGTTCAATGCTCAGTACATGGCTCAGGTACATCACATAGTGCTCTAGATCAGACACATGGAACACACCATACGTCATATTATTTTGAGGGGTAAGGCCAAACAAAAGTAGCTCCACCAATCCGTTCCAAAGCCTCAAATCGGGCCCATGTATCGAGGACTTAGCTTTCCTCTAATCTTAACTATAGCTCGAAGGGGTCATATTCTCAAAAACACATGCTCTCCCACAGTGAACTGCAAGTCAGTCTGCTTCACATCACTACACGAATCATGTCAATCCCGGGCTTTCTTCAACCATTACTCAATCAAAGCAACTTCATCTACATACATTGTGGTTTCTCTGACCTCCACAAGGACCTCTCACCGACATCACCCTAGTGAAGTGGTGACCGACATAGCCTCCCTTAAAGAGCTTCATACATCCTGATACTGGTTGTTGTGGTTGTCATAATAAGCAAACTCTGCTAGGGGTAGGAACTGCTCCCATGAATCACCCCAAATGAGCACATATGCTTTCATCAGGCCTTTTAAAGTTTGTATCATACTCTCTTGACTATCCATCATTCAGTGGGTGATATGTTGTACTAAACTTCAATCTAGTATCAAGTTCCTCATGTACTTACTTCCACAACATGGAAGCAAACTTAAAACCATGTGATCTAAACTATCACCCTCATATATATATAATCCAACCAAGCTTAGATTATTGTGCAGCTAAACTATCACCCTCATATATATATAATTCAACCAGATCTGTCACCCCAGTAGTGCTCTCTTAGGCAAGGGAAAGTGCCGACTTGGTAAGGTGATCTACCATAATTCATCACATCATGACCTCTCTTGGTCCGGGGGAGACTTGCCACAAGGTTCATGTGATCTACTCCCATTTTCTCTCAAGAACTCCTCATCATCTGTAGCCATCCACTAGTTTACTAGTGTTCATTCTTCAGCCTCTGGCATGTATGGCAACTGGCCACATGTACCTCTATATCCTTCTTCATTCCATACCTTCAAGGTACCACTACAAACCTCAACCATCTTAGTAGTACCAGGGTGTACGGTATACTTGAAATCATAAGCTTCTTACATGACATGATTCTTCAAGGGAGAATCCTTAGAAACCCTAAAACACTCTAGTAGTGTATTTCACCGCCCACTCCTCCTGAGAGGTACAACTGAGGTTTTTCCAACAAACCTTTCATCACATCAAGCTCTGGGCTGGCTAGTTGGGCACCCACCCACTCGAACAACAGGTCTGGTTGTATATGGATGTTAGCCACACATGTCTAGTCTCCTAATGGTCACATGGTCCACCTAGTAACCTCCTTCAGCTCTCTGGCTAGACAAGATAGTTGTACACCTAAACTATTTTTAGTTAAAAACATCATGTTATCGCATAAGCCTCCTTGTGTGCTAGGTGATGGTGAAGACATAAACCTTCATACACTCCACTCATCATCCATGTCTTGAGTTTAGGTCTATCTGAATCAAGAAAACTTCGAGCTCTTGCTTCCATCATCTCAGTTATCAGACCCAAATGTGTAACTCATATATTCCAAACTACTCTAGATAGGTACGTCCTCATATTACCTTTGTCCATATGTGTTTTCAAACCATCTATCCAATGTACTCTCAAGAGGTTATGGTACTTACTCCATCCTCAATTATCAGAGAAAGGTTTCAACTCATGTCACCTTTATCCTTAGTATATGACATGCATTTTGTCTTGTCTCTCACACCTATAATGGGATGAAATGAGCATTTGGTTGTAGTGTAAATACATATTTCATCAAGTTCTAAGAGTAGAGATGGTGCGACACACATTGCCATCACACTTTCCAGTCCAAGTTGAAACATACTTCACATGTCTCCACACCAGGATTATCTCAAATCTATATCTACACCCATGGGGATACTTTTCCCATCACTCTTATGTAAAATCCTTAGTATTTTGTCAAAGTATCTAGGGTGCCGGTACTTTTAGGGTGATCTTTCCCTTATGCATATAGGGAGTGCCTGTCACATTTACCCCTTAGGCCCCATGAACTCATGTAGGTGGTCAACCTCTTAACCCATGGTCCTCAGGCAAAGGTAGTTGTTACCTCCCGACCGTATGGTCTTTATGCATCCAGGGAACAGACAACTCCTACTCCCATCAGTCTTATCCCTCTTTGACCCTGGGTATTGACTTAGGATTCTATCATAACACATCTCCATCTTGAATCCTCACCTGAATCTCCATCATCTCTCTGGGCATTCAGGGTTAAACTTACATTCCCTTATAGGAATCATGGCGACCTACCTACCTCATTCGGGCCACATACATATTACCTATATGATAGCATATCCTCATGTCCCTTAGATATGGTCACACATGGGTCTATAGATTCATACTTGTACTATGTGCTCTTACACTTAGCTCATCAAACTCTTATAAGTGACCTCTTAAGGTTACCTCAACCCTAAAGAGTTGGTGCTCCCCCAACATGAAGGGTCCCTTCCCAGGATGGGAGAAAACTATCACTGGATAGTAACAAAGGTCACAAAAAGTCCTTACATCCAAGGTCTATATCATCATGTATAAGCATAGCCCCTATCTGGATACATATACCCATGGTTGGCAAGGAGACAACCTATTAATCCATTCTAAATGCCTTGGTATGACATACTTGTTCATCATTCCTCATGGATGGACCAATATCTGACATACATATGTCACCAACCTGTGTGAGTGGCTCATCAAACATATATATCAGTTCAAGTGGGGTTTCCTTTAGCTCTAACACATGGGGGGTGCCATGCTTAATTCCTATGAACTCAATCAGCCTCGTGAGCACCATGTGCACCAAGTAATACTACTTCCCCTCTTTGGTCTAAGAACCCTAGGTTCACTTCTTATGCATCAGCTGTCTAACTGCATGCTTAGTTGTTCAAACATGATCCAAACTTATACAAGATATGGCATATTCTTCCTGATACTCTTCCATGTGAACAACCCTTAAAGTCCTTCACATGGACAACCAACTGGGTGTGGAGCCTCACAACTTGCTATCATACCATACCTCTTCAGGGTCTTTGGAACTCTCTTTACTACACCTAAAAGGTAGGCACACGTATCATCTATACATTTGTTCAGGAAGCCTCTTTCTATTTTCTAGGGTTTGTTCCTATAAAGGCATCCATGGTACGACAAGCACATACAGATCATGCATGAGGCAACCACATACATCTACTCAGGGTCATCTATTCTAGGCCACATCATACAAAACCTCTCATAATTCCTCCTGTCTTAGAGTCTAGATCTCCAACCCTCTTCATTGGGGTCTTGCCCTCTCTCTAGAGCTAACCCTATAACTGGCCCTACCACTAGAGATTCTCTCACAGAAGATGGGTCAAGCTCTTAAGGATACGTGTCTATCCCTACCTGGGTGAAACGTACTATCAAAACTTGTGTCCGGCCAAGATCATCCAAAGCTTTGCATGCCTATCTCATAAACTATCAGACATAACCCTTCTGGCTTAGGTCAAAAATTGCTGCCAACCTTGCTACCACTCACTTCTACGTATGTGCATGCTCCTTTTCTGCTCATATATGGCTGTTAGGGTTCCTATATGGTCATTACTAACCTTCTCAGGGAGGGAGCTATCCCTCACCCTAAAAAGGCACGACCCACCCAAGGTCAGGTCACCACAAGGCAATAGGGGTTAAACAACCACACATAGTTTATGTTTCTCATGTGTACTCAAAGCATCTACATAAAACATGTATGTCAAACCCACATACATACATGTATGGTCAACTATGATGTCCAACTCATCATGTCTTCCCTTTCTCTACCCACCGCTTTAGGTTTTGGATTGAGCATCGTCTTCAGAGGATGCGTCAGGTCTCTTCCTCTTACTGGAGGCTTCTTCCTCCAAGGGTATCCCTACCTCGTCTTCCTACAAGATGTCGAAACTCAACATTCTCCTGAGGGGTATCCAAGGGCATAGCAACACATGCCATGCAACCTCTAAGCATGTAAGTAATCTTAGTCTAAGTTCATCATTTAGACTTATGTCCATGACATCTTTCTTACATGCTTTTTATTATTTGGTGGAGGATTCCTTTTCCTTATTATGATTAACCCCAAAAACTCAGGAGGAGGTGAAGAGAGAGAAACCCTAATATCTTAAAGTTATTCATTGAATGGGGTAGAGAAGGGATGTATACATATGAGAGCAAACCTAGAGGTATCTTATTTTGAGTCAAATCCTCCAATTTTGTCCAGGCAGTCACACAAAATCTAGGAGTCCATAGACTGACTAGCGGGGCGGAGGAAAATCTTGCTAGCCCCCGGATTGTGATCCTTTTCTAGACATCTCCATCTTTGGAAAATCCTCTAATAACTCCCTTGGGCTCTAAAGAATTTGTAGAATTTAATAATTATTAGAGATTAAATAGAAAGTCATGCTCTGATACCAATTGTAATGACCCCACTTCTCGATAACCCCCAATTAAGGAAGACTAATAAGATAGAGTCGCTATCCCAAAATAGCATCAATGGTTTTGCAAATAATAAAAAATAATTAATAAATTCTACCAAACACTAAGCTTAAAATAGGATAAAAATGTACTTTTCACATACTTTTCAAAAATAGGAAATGGAACTTTACCCAATGTAGAGTTCTATCTAACTAAATCCTCCTTTCTTTAATTAGCTTTATTCTTCAAATATCACTTTACTATTTGTCCTTTTTCAAATATTCCTAAAATGCCGACAAACAAAACGTCATTCAATATAAAGAATATATTGGTATGTGGTGGAAACCAATAGCATGCACATATTTCATAACAACCTAATTACATCTAATAATTGTTAACAATCCAAGATTACATTTTTCATTATGAATTCCCAACTACTTTTACTCATCTCTGGGATACCCTCTCTTAGGGTTTAGTCCTTGTAAGGGACTTTAGGCTACCTTTTCCATCCTGATCTTGGTACCTTATGGGTCACGTCTCTGGGTGCACTGTGGTCTTCCCTCTGGGGCTTGACCACCTTTTTGTTGGGTTTTGTGGGACAGAACATGCAGCGAAAACAAAAAAATATCTAACCACAAACCCATAACCAGCAGATCGCATCAACAACTATGTAATAGGAATGATGGTTTCGCAAGATATACCTAGTCCCGATGCTTGCTCAGTGACAATACCTCACAACTAGTGTGACCTTCAACTGCCTAGTCTTTGATGGTGTCTGTGCAGCTCTTGGTGTAGACCCAGACTGCGGTTGACGGTCATCCTCCTGAGCGGCATAAATCTCCCGCCTCTATAGATAGTCCACACAGATCACCGAGAACTCTAGTTGTCCTGATGGATAAACTAGAAGGATTCATCCCCTTCTGTCGGTGTACAAGTCATCGACACACTCTCCCACCACCAGTCACTTTTCTACAGTTGCCTTTCCCTCACTGTTCCTCCCTGAATGGGTAGAACTTGCTTGGGCTCTCTTAATTACCACAACCAGAGAGGACAACAACTTCACAGAGCAACTGATGTTTTTGAGTTGTGTGTTCTGAGAAGCCTCATGTACCCCTCTATTTATAGTAGAGGGCAGGGTCATGGTTCTCAGTCTGTGTTAGAGTAGAAGGATCTGAATTTTCCACGAACTGATTGTACTGCGACAGACGAACCGATCGTTTCACAACTCAACCAGTCGTTTGGGCAAGTGAATTGATTGGTTCATAACTGAACTGGTCATTTGGGCATGGTGAGCTAATCGGTTCACCCAGTGAACTGGTCATTTCACTTCCTAGACTTGCCCATAATTGACTTTCCTTGTTCATTTCTAATTAATGCAAAGATTAATTCTTGTCCCAATCAAATCGAACAACTAAAATGAAAATCTTTTCTCACAAACTGGGAAACCTAACACCTAGTCATTTGGTCCATGTGAACCGATTGATTCACTGGTGTGAACCGGTCATCTCACTGACCATGAGCCAATTGGTTCACCCAGTGAACCGGTAGGTTGGTGGTCCAGGTTGTGCAGAACTCAGTCAATGCAGTTCTCAATCAATTTGACACTCTAATCAAATGGTTGAACACTTGAACTTGGTGATTTTTAGTCAAGTCTATTGATTGAATGTTTAATTGAGTACCTAAACACTTTAGTAATCAATCTAAACATCATTCATGAATAAAATCCTCTTCCAGATTAATCCTATGTGTGTGAACCTATAGGTTCCATTTTACATTGGTAGTGAATGTCCATAACTAACTTATGACATCACAAGCAAAGAGTGGTGCCTAGTTGCACATCAGTGCTACCAAAGTGAAGAGGAAAGTTGGAGAATGACTTTCAACCTACAATCTATTATTGATGTTACAGTGAATGTATAGTCCCTTTGTCACTGATATCCAGATTGAACTCGAGGCATGGACTTTTCATCCTCTACAAATGTTCAATCCATGTTTATTGATTCATAGTAGACTATCTGAGATATATGTAATCTCAATATCACATATTGACTTACATGTGCATGGCTATGCATTTCTCAGTCTCACTCCTCAAGTGGCCAGGATATCACACTCCCTTAGGAGGGACACATTCCATATATATCACTCACAGTCAAGTCCCCATGTGTCAAAGTCACCCAATCATCGCCGTTATAACAACCCATGTTCCAGGGTTGCGTTTGATGATGTCAAAGTGTACTCAATCCCATGTGATGAGTGTAGTGATTTTAGGCCTAAGAACCACAGTCACAACCAATACTATAAGAGATGATCCTGACTAACCAAGTGTGGTTTCCATGCATCACTCTTATGGTGGGTCTGTCTGATACACTATTCTCTAACATGTACTTGTTGCTTAGTTTGATATCACATATCGTGATTAATGAGACTCTATCAAACAACACACACTCTAGTCTTTTGTGTTATTGATGTCTATGGTTATTTCCACAATAACAATCGATTAGGGACATAACAAGAATGTATACTCTTAACATCCATATGATTTCATTGTTTAGGTCCTCAACCCAAAGACATATGTCATTGAGTAATACAATTCTTTAGACATATAACATGTTATATCATTATCTCAAAATAGATTAAACATATAGATGGAAATTGCCTTTATCATTATTCAGATCATTCACAAAGTATGCCATTACAATCATCATATGATTGGCTCTATGGGCATACATACCAACAGACTCCCACTTGCACTTAGAACCAATCACCCATGAACCTCAGTCCTTGTGATCTAGCATGACCATCACGCTTCTGCTGTGAAAGTGCCTTAGTCAAGGGATCAATAATATTGTCTTTGGTTGGTATTATGCAAAAATTCACATCTCCTCGTTGTACAATCTCTCGTATGAGATGGAAGCACTATTGTATGTGCTTGGACCGCTAATGTGATCAAGGTTCTTTAGCTTGTGCAATAGCTCCATTGTTGTCACAATAAAGCTCAATTGCATCACATATGTTAGGAACCACCCCAAGTTTAGAGATGAACTTCTGGATCCACACAGTCTCCTTTGCCGCATGGGATGCAGCAATATACTTGACCTTTGTCATAGAATCTACAACTATCTCTTGCTTGGAACTCTTCCAGTTCATAGCTCTGTTGTTGAGGCAAAACACAAATCGTGTCTGTGATCTGTAATCATCTTTATCGGGTTGGAATCTTGCATCAGTGTAACCCTTCACCACCAACTCTTCCTCACCACCGTAAATGAGGAATTGATCCTTAGTCCTTCTCAAGTACTTTAGGATGTTCTTCATGGTTGTCCAATGAGCATCTCTGGGTTCTGATTGGTATTTGCTCATCATGCTGAGTGCATATGAGACATCGGGACATGTGCACAACATTGTGTACATGATGGATCCAATTGTTGATGCATATGGAATCCCATTCATGCATTCCCTATCTTCACAAGATTTGGGACATTGATATCTAGAAATAGGAAATCCATCCTCATGGGTATTATGACGACATACACCAAATCGACAAACAAATCGTTACAATTAAACCGAATTAAAACGTTAGCAGCGGATTACTGAAAATTACTAAAAATTAAAACCTTTTTGCAAAGAGATCCTTTTCCAAGAAACTCTGATAACAAGAAACAAAGTATTATACATACATTCTGGTACACAAAGTACATACCATGCACCTTCTCACCTCAAGGATTACATACAACAGTTGCTCTATTAAATCTACACATAAGCAACATAAAACCTTGAGACATTCAATGCCAAAAATCTCAGATCGATCATAAAAGCACTAAGTACTGATTCCTAGGATCTGAGAGTATAGATATGACTCATAGGACTCATATCTACAAGATACGACAGTCAGTATCTCCACCTGAGATATCACTGTTGTCCCTGATGTTGTTGTCCTTCCCCTGGTGTATGGTTTTTGCCTCCTCGTCTGCGTTCACCTAAAAATGTTGGTGACCAACGAAGTGAGACCCATGTCCCAGCGAGAGATATAACCCTCCACCATAAATATTATTATTGTAGATAACAATAATAAATTTCAAAAGAGGAATCTCTATTGAATAGCAGGATTTAATCATTAATAAGCAGAATAGAGCAATATCATCTTTTAAAGCATTACAACTATAAATGATAGAGCAGTAAATCATCTATCCTTTTTAATAAGGAATATGAAGAACATGTACAATATCTATCCATTTAGGATACATTAAGCAATGTAACGTCAACCAATGATTTCCGTATTTCATCCTTAAGCAAATACGCTACACGGCTGATTACATTTTACAATCATACTTATGCCCTGAGGAAGTGAGCCGTACCGCTCAAATCCAACCTTCAATTGCGAAACCCAAAGCCGGTGCCATACAAGATCAAAGGAAAAGCCAGATCCTCGATCTCATCTGTCACGGTCAGTGTGAGACCACAATCAGGACCGCAGTCTCTTTCTTAAGTGACCTCAGTCATAGGGTTAGCTCTCATAGGCTACCCATCCTCTAGCCTGCCTTGGTACAGGTCCCGGCGCTAGTAAACCTGAGCCACGGGCCAGTTCACCGTGCTCTCTGAGCCATGAACACATTCATGCTCCATCACACTGAGCCATGGGCTTGTTCACCATGCTCTTATACATATCTTGAGTCTACAACTGAAGTTGCACTCTAAACCTCCTATTTGGGGCTAGGAGAAACCCTGCATATTCAACAATATACGTTCCAAATTAACCAACAGGAGAATCTGTTTCACCATCACCATCTACTGACGATGATGGATCTGTGGCCAGGGCTCTACATTATAAAATTCCACTTGATTATTTAAGTACTTTACCATATTCTTTTAGCATCAATCAAGTTTTCAAACAAGAATTATTATGACAAATGCTACAAAGAAACATGTAATATCAAGTGCCTTTCAAAACTTTATAGAAAATTGGGATCTCAATCTCTTATCTCATTACTGGGGATTCACATCCCTCAACAATACCATCTTCAATATCTTCATCATGTTTACTGGATCTGGGTATTCAAACCCTTAGTTCATCACTGAACGTGGTTACCAGTATTAGGTAATTGTTACCTCCAAGTCATCTGACCAAGGTATTCATGATACTTGTTGCACAAGCATCTCACATAGCTCACCAGGCATATTCAACTTCTTGTCACATTTTAGTAGGCAACAAATAAAAGAGTGGCTCATAAGGCCCATTAACATCATAACTCATACCTGGTTATGCTCATGATACCTGCATGGTTAGTATACTTGATAACAACCATATCAATTTCATATCAACATTATGCAATATAAAGATAACATCATTATTCCCTTATTAGGGTTAGAGTTTCCCATCTTTATCAATTAGGGTTTCACATGACATCACCCTATATTAGGGTTTCACATAACATCACCCTATATTAGGGTTTTACATAACATCACCCCATATTAGGGTTTCACATAACATCACCCCATATTAGGGTTAGGGTTTCTCATCTTTCTCGACTAGGGTTTCATGATCACATTATCAAAGATCAAACCCTAATTCAGAACTCCATGCATCTTGGGGAAAACATTGATATTACAATTAATATCCAAAACCTAACTCATTGTTCCTCATGTCTAGAATTACATAATACCTTCATAAGTATTCAAATAAACTTATGAATTGTAATTTTCTTTATTGATTAGGGTTTCCATTCTCCATTTATTAGGGCTTTATAATTACTTCATCAATCCAAACCCTAAGTCAGTGTTTCCACATATCTTGGAGCACATAGCATTATTTAAGTATTAAATTATACTTATCATTGTTCCATGTACTAAGGACCACACATCACCATCATGCCTTAATCAGTTGTCTTCACCTTTCACTAAGTACATACACCTATGTTTATCATAGTGTATTGTACTTAGTACTTTCATAGGCATCAAGTGATAATTACTCTAATTATACTAATCACCTAAGTACTTTAAAGGTACTTCCATTGAAATCAACCTTGAGATACACTTCAACCACTTATGGGTTATTAGTACATACATGATTTGAATCAATTGGACCTTCAAACGGATTGAACCAATTTGAACCTTCAAACAGTTTTGACCCTAAATCTCCAAATGATCTTGGACCAATTAATCCTTCAAACGGTCTTTGACCAAACCTCCAAACGGTCTGAGACCGTTTAGACCTTCAAACGGTCTTGGTTCAATCCTTCAAATGTTTTGGGATCATTTAGACCTTTAAATGGTCTTGGTTTAGTTGAACCTTTAAACAGTTTGAGGACCGTTAGACCTTAAATGGTCTTGACCTCTTACTCATCAAACGGTTTGAAGACCGTTAGACCTTAAACGGTCTTGACCTCTTGCTCATCAAATAGTTTGAAGACTGTTAGAACTTAAATGGTCTTGAGCTTATTTGACCTTCAAACGGTCTTGCCTTAATCTTCCAAATGGTTTGAGACCGTTTAGACCTCAAACGGTCCAAGACTGTTTGGTCATTTCAGCTTGAAACCGTTTAACCCTAAATTAGTGATTATGATCTCAATTGATTTAGGGCTTTGAAATTAATTGAGCTAGGGTTCTGAAATCAATTAAATTTGATTTGTTTCAAGTTATTAGGTCATGAGACCAATCAATCCTTGAACCTATTGAAACTATTTAGTCTCTAACAGTTTGAAACCGTTTAGTCCTCAAACGGTTTGAGACCGTTTGGTCACCAAATAGTTTGAAACTGTTTGGTCTAAAACGGTTTGAAACCGTTTGACCAACACAAAGTGAAACTGTTTGCTCTTGGTATTCATGAGGTGTGTGCTAAGATGATGTCATCATCATCAAGCTTCAGACCTATGATTTCTATTGTCTTATATATGATGATTTCAGCAATTATTCAAGAAGAAAATAAAAGGTCAACATATGTTGAGAAATTGAAATCAATAATAACATTGATGGGTTCAAGTTATATAACCCACCTTCAAAGTATCTTCAAAGCTTCAAGCTTCTTGTCTCTATGGTGAAAGAATCTCCTTTAACTATCCAAGGTTCGATTCCAACTCTTTGGATGCAAAAGATAGCCAAGGTTGAGCATTGGATGGAAGAAAGAAGAAAATCAATGTTGAAATCTGATTTCAACCATCAATTCAAGGTTGAAGATTATCATGAAGCTTACCTTCAGCTTGGGGAACGTTTTAATCCTTCTCCTAAGCTCCTTTGTCATCGGCCAAAGCAAGGAAAGAAAGTGGTTTGCAAAATAGCCTTTCAAGTAAGGTGAAAATCGAGTATATGTAATTGATTTTCTAGGAGAGAGAAAGTAGAAGAAAATTCATCCATTTTCTTGCCACATGCCCCCTCCCTTCCTTGAATTATAAGCCATCTTACTTTTCCCTCAAAATCCCTTCATTTATCCTTGAATTGAAAGCAACCACTTAAGCACCTTAATCATTATAATATTATTATCCATTTTTAGTGGACATTACTTTTTAATTAACAAATGTGAGTGGACTTCTTCACCTACTTAGGATATTTCAGTGCAACTCAAGGCATTTGGAAGTACTTGCACTATAGGATCTCAACCACGGCCTTTTTAATTGATGGGCACTTCAATTAATATACTTATTTTTGCTACAAATTAAATTAGGGTTTCAATTATGCTTAAATCTTGATTATTTTATTATCAAGATTATCTCTCCTCAAATATTGTTCAAACAAGACGCCCCTTTATTTTTATTTTATCTAATTGATACCAAGAAATAGTAGGGACATAATAGAGATGGTATTTTACACGTTCAACCCTAGGTTTTGGGTAAATTGCAAATTACACCAAAACTAACATTCAATACACAAGCATTACTCAAACAAGCTCCTTCTTGGAACTTAAGCTTGTGGAAGCCATACCTCAACATCATTCTAATTCATATGATGCTATAACACTTGAGGAACATTTATCATGTAACATTTTGCAAGATAGCCCCTTAAATTGGGTAAATTGCACTTTAGTCCAAAATAGGTAATATATTGTTTCAACATTATTCAAATAGGACCAAAATTGAAACATAAGCTCTCCTTTAGTCTTAACTACTTTTAAAAAGATAAAGACAAGAATCTAAATGACTTACTTAAGCAAAACTTCTAGGGTTAAGCCTTAACCCAGGTCAGGGATGTTACAAATTATCCACCCCTAACTGGGATTTCGTCCCCAAAATCATCAAGAGAAAAGAGAAGGGTACTTTCTCCTCATCTCTTCCTCCAGTTCCCACATAGATTCTTCAACGCTACGATGATGCCAGAGAACTTTTACAAGCATTATGTCTTTCCTTTTCAACTTTTTGATTCTCCTGTCCATAATCAACATTGGTCCTTCTATATAGGATATATCTTCATTTAATTCTACCTCCACATGTTGCAAAACTAACTCTGTGTCAAGGTGACACTTTCTCAGCATGGATATATGGAATACTGGGTGCAATCTGTGTAGTTCAGGTGGAAACTCCAACTTATAGGCTACCTTTCCAATCCGTTCAGTGATTGGATAAGGCCCCATAAATCTAGGAGCTAACTTACCCTTTTTCCCAAATCTAAGAACACCTTTCCAAGGTGAGACTTTGAGATATACTCTATCCCAACTTAGAATTCTAGAGGTCATCGTCGTTTATCAGTGTATGACTTCTGTCTATCTTGTGCATCCTTTAACTGTTGTTGTATTACTTTAATCTCCTCAGTTATCTATTGCACTAATTCAAGACCGAAAAGTTGTTATTCTCCTATTTCATACCAGCATAATGGAGATCTACAACGTCTACCATATAATGCTTCATATGGTGCCATATCAATACTGTGTTGATAGCTATTGTTGTAAGTGAATTCTATTAAGCTCAAGTGTATATCCCAACTTCCTACAAACTGAAGGACACATGCCCTAAGCAAATCCTCCAAGGTTTGTATAGTCCTCTCAGATTGTCAATCTGTTTGTGGGTGAAAGGCGGTACTAAACCTTAACTGTGTACCCAAATCTTTATGTAGTCGTTCCCAAAAATGACTTGTGAACTGGGGACCTCTATCTGAAACAATTGTAGCTGGAACCCTGTGTAAATGTACTATCTCATCTATATAGATCTGTGCAAGTTTCTCAGCAGTATAGGTTGTTTTGATAGGAAGAAAATGTGCTGACTTAGTTAACCTATCCACTACCACCCAAATGGAATCATGACTTTTGGATGTTCTTGGCAAACCAACCACAAAGTCCATGGTTACGTGATCCCATTTCCACTGTGGTATAGGTAAAGGTTGCATTGTTACTATGGGCTTTTGATGTTCAACTTTAGCCTGCTGGCATACTGGACACCACATAACAAACTCAACTACATCTTTCTTCAAACTGGGCCACCAATACATATCTTTCAAGTTATGATACATTTTGGTGCTCCCTGGATGCATTGCATACATAGACGAATGAGCTTCCTCCAAGACTAACTTCCTTAAGTCATTGGCATCAGGTACTACCATCCTACCATGATAACATACTACCTCATCATCTGACTCATGAAACCCATCCCGTTTCTTACTACCATACTTTGATCTAATATGTTGAATCACAGTATCAGCCTGTTGTGCTTCTTTGATCTGTTGTTTCAAAGTAGGTTTTATGTGCATCTCAGCTAACAGTCCAGCTAATAAGGATACTTTAAACTGTACATTGTTTTGCCTCAAAGAGACAAACATGTCCATGTTTGGCGACGATGATTTTCTACTTAGTGCATCAACCACTACATTAGCCTTTCCTGGATGATAATCAATTGTACAATTGTAGTCCTTGATTAACTCCATCCAGCGGCATTGTCTCATGTTCAACTCATGTTGTGAAAAGATGTATTTTAGGTTCTTATGGTCTATGAAAATCTGGAATGTCTCTCCATAGAGATAGTGTCTCCATATCTTCAATGCATGAACCACAACATCTAATTCTAGATCATGTGTCGGATAATTTTCCTCGTACTTCTTAAGTTGTTGAGAAGCAAAAGAAATCACTTGATTATCCTGCATCAACACACATCCTAGACCATTCTTAGAAGCATCACAGAAAACAATATACCCCTTCCCTTTCTCAGGTAACACTAACACAGGTGCACTTGTTAACTTTTCTTTCAACAGTTGGAAAGAATGTTGACACTTGTCATTCCAGACAAAAGGAACCTCCTTCATGGTCAACCCGGTTAGGGGTAATGCTACAGAACGAAATTTCTTAATGAACCTCCTATAGTAGCCGACCAGTCTTAGAAAACTACGTATCTCTGTTGGTGTCTTTGGCTGTTCCCACTCCAAGACAAATTCTACCTTTTTAGGATCAACATGGATACCTGAGGCAGATATTATATGTCCTAGGAAAGACACTTCTGATAACCAGAATTCACACTTATTGAATTTGGCATATAGCTTGTGCTCTCTCATTAAGGTCAGGGCTTGACGAAGGTGTTTCTCATGCTGTTGAGCATCTTTACTGTAAATAAGGATGTCATCTATAAAGACTACTATGAATTGATAAAGGAATGGCCAGAAGATTCTATTCATGAGTTCCATGAATGCAGCTGGTGCATTAGTTAGTCCAAATGACATAACTATGAACTCATAGTGACCATACCTTGTCTTAAAGGCTGATTTAGGTATCACTCTCCTTGATGTGTAACTGATGGTATCCTGACCTCAGATCTATTTTAGAGAATATAGTTGCACCACACAACTGGTCAAACAAGTCATCTATCCTTGGCAGAGGATATTTGTTCTTTATGGTTACTTTGTTTAACTATCTATAGTCGATGCATAACTGCATGGACCTATCTTTCTTTTTAATGAAAAGAACCAGAGCACCCCATGGTGAAGTACTTGGTCAAACAAATCCCTTCTCAAGCAACTCCTGTAACTGTTTCTTGAGTTCTGCCATCTCAGTAGGCGCCATTATATAAGGTGTTTGAGCTATTGGTTGTGTACCCGGGATTAGATTAATCTCAAAATCAATCTCTCAGGGTGGAGGAACACCTAGAAATTCCTCAGGAAACACATCCTCAAACTCCATAACAATTAGAACTTTAGAAAGATTAGGACTCTCTACTCTGGTATCTACCACATGTGCCAAGAATGCAAAGCACCCTTGTCTCATCAACTTCTCAGCTACCATTGCTGACACTAAATAGGTTGGAAGAATCTTTCTATCCCCTTGAAAGATCTATGTAACACCATTGTCTATAAACATAGCCTGCTTGGAACCGCAATCCAAGACAACCTTATACTTTTCTAGGGTGTCCATTCTAAGGATTATGTCGAACCCATGCATCTCAAGTGGTATAAGATCCACCTGAATGCTATGTTCTGAAAAAGAAAGAACACATGGAGAACATACCTCCCGCAACACTGCAGATCCAACTAATGGAGTTTTTAATAACAAATTATCTATTGTATGACTGACAGTCATATTGCAGTCATGAATCACTTCCTAAGTGATAAAGGAGTGTGTATCACCCAGATCAATCAAAACAGATACGAAGCAGGATGAAGACATATCAGAATGAAATAATTCCATCTGACCTGTCATGACTCGTGGATTAACCACTGCTTCTGGCTGATTCATAGCATAGAATCTTGTTGTTGTTGGTTGTCGACCACTCACCCTGTTGTTGGATGTAGATGAGCCATCTTGGGACGCATGTCCACATCCTCGAGTGCCAATGCTAAACTGTTGACTCTACCTCGGTGGTTGGGTTACACTCATGTCTTTAACTAGACAATCTTTCATCAAATGTCCCATCTTTCCACATTTATAACAGACTCTGTTCTCCCACTGTGGTCTAGATGGTCATGTTACTGACATTGATGCTGAGTTGTGAGCTCCCCTTGGTGGTAAACTACGACCTCTACCCTTGTTGGATGTCCACTGTGTCTGAGTATTGAACCTTGGTGGTGTTGTTGGTGCAAAAAACCTTGGTTTCTTAAAACTTTCAGACCTTTGTCCTTGGAACTGGGTATATACTTTCTTACTGTTGGCATGACGCTTCTCAGTCACAGACCTTTCTATCCACCTAACTGACTCGAAGGTGGCAAACCTCTCTCTATTCTCTAGAGCAGATATAGGTGTGGTCAAATCAGCATTCAAACCCTTCTCAAATGATGAATCCTCTCCTCATCTGTAGCAACCATGTGCAGACAGAACTGTAGAAGCTCCATAAACTTAGCTTCATACTCACTAATGTTCATTGGTCCTTGCCTTATCTGCTCAAACTGGGATATTTTCTCATCCAGGTAAGTCTTGGGAAAATATCTACTAACGAACTCTCGTCAGAACTCTTCCCATCTAACTTCAACACCCGGCCTATTGCCTTCTTCTATAGCCCACCAATAGCCAACACTCCCCTTCAATAGGTACATCGCATGCCTAACCTTCTCAGCTTCAGGGATATTGAGAATTCTAAAGGCCTTTTCCAGCTCACAAATCTGCATCTGCTGGGTCAGCTGTACCAGCATAATCAGTGGCTCCTACCCGTCAAAGCCGTTAAAAAGTCTTACCAGCTCCATGTCCCTCATTGTGAGCTGGTGCCCTTGGTGTACGTGGTGGCATCCTATCAGCCATATGTGTCATAGTTGCCATGAACTGCCCAAACAGAGCATGGAAAGCTGGGTTTTCTAGTGTAGCTTGGTCAAGATGAGGATGTTCAGGTACTAGTTCTTCTCTAGCCTGATCCCCTGCACCTCCTCCTAGTACAGCAACACTGCTTTCAACAGCATGTTCTTCATGTGATTCAGCCATCTTCAAGCTTTACTTCTTCTCCTGAGAGCAGAAGTCACTATCAGATAAACTAAAAGACACTAGAATAGACTCAACAACCTTAATCATATGTCTCTGTAGATTTAGTGAACCTTAGGCTCTGATACCACTAAACTTATGACGACATACACTGAATCGACAAACAAATCGTTACAATTAAATCTAATTAAAATGTTAGCAGCGGATTACTGAAAATTACTAAAAATTAAAACTTTTTTGCAAAGACATCCTTTTCCAAGAAACTCTTATAACAAGAAACAAAGTATTACATATACATTCTGGTCCACAAAGTACATATCATGCACCTTCTCATCTCAAGGATTACATACAATAGTTTCTCTGTTAAATCTACACATAAGAAACATAAAACCTCGAGACATTCAATGCCAAAAATCTCAAATCGATCATAAAAGCACTAAGTATTGATTCCTAGGACCTAAGAGTACATAGACGACTCATAGGACTCATATCTACAAGATACGACAGTCAGAATCTCCACCTGAGATATCACTACTGTCCCTGATGTTGTTGTCCTTCCCCTGGTGTATGGTTCCTGCCTCCTCGTCCGCGTCCACCTAAAAATGTTGGTGACCAACAGAGTGAGACCCATGTCCCAGTGAGAGATACAACTCTCCGCCATAAATATTATTATTGCAGATAAACAGTAATAAACTAGACAGAGGAATCTCTATTGAAAAACATGATTTAATCATTAATAAGTAGAATAGAGCAATGTCACCTTTTAAAGCATTACAACTATAAATGATAGAGTAGTAAATCATCTATCCTTTTTAACAGGGAATATGAAGAACATGTACAATATCTATCTATTTAGGATACAATAAGCAATGTAACATCAACCAATGATTTTCGTATTTCATCCTTAAGCAAATATGCTACACGGTTGATTACATTTTACAATCATACTTATGCCCTGAGGAAGTGAGTTGTACCGCTCAAATCCAACCTTCAGTTGCGAAACCAAAAGCTGGTGTCATACAAGATCAAAGGAAGAGCCAGACTCTTTGATCTCATCCGTCTCAGTCAGTGTGAGACCACAAGCAGGATCACAGTCTCTTGGTTAAGTGACCTCAGTCACAGGGTTAGCTCTCATAAGCTACCCATCCTCTAGCCCACCTTGGTACAGGTCCCGACGCTAGTAAATCTGAGCCACGGGCCAGTTCACCATGCTCTCTGAGCCATGAACACATTCATGCTCCATCACACTGAGCCATGGGCATGTTCACCATGCTCTTATACATATCTTGAGTCTACAACCGAAGTTGCACTCTAAACCTCCTATTTGGGGCTAGGAGAAACCTCGCATATTCAACAATATACGCTCCGAATTAACCAGGAGGAGAATCTGTTTCACCATCACCAACTACTGACGATGATGGATCTATGGCCAGGGCTCTACATTATAAAATTCCACTTGATTATTTAAGTACTTTACCATATTATTTTAGCATCAATCAAGTTTTCAAACAATAATTATTATGACAAATGCTACAAAGAAACATGTACTATCAAGTGCCTTTCAAAACTTTATATAACATTTGGATCTCAATCTCTTATCTCATTACTGGGGATTCACATCCCTCAACAATACCATCATTAATATATTCATCATGTTTACTGGATCTGGGTATTCAAACCCTTAGTTTATCACTGAACATGGTTACCACTATCAGGTAACTGTTACCTCTAGGTCATCTGACCAAGGTATTCATGATACTTGTTGCACAAGCATCTCACATAGCTCACCAGGCATATTCAACTTCTTGTCACATTTCACTAGGCAACAAATAAAAGAGTGGCTCACAAGGCCCATTAACATCATAACTCATACCTGGTTATGCTCATGATACCTGAATGGTTAGTATACTTGATAACAACCATATCAATTTCATATCAACATTATGCAATATAAAGATAACATCATTATTCCCTTATTAGGGTTAGAGTTTCCCATCTTTATCAATTAGGGTTTCACATGACATCACCCTATATTAGGGTTTCACATAACATCACCCTATATTAGGGTTTCACATAACATCACCCCATATTAGGGTTTCACATAACATCACCCCATATTAGGGTTAGGGTTTCTCATCTTTCTTGATTAGGGTTTCATGATCACATTATCAAAGATCAAACCCTAATTTAGAACTCCATGCATCTTGGGGAAAACATTGATATTACAATTAATATCCAAAACCTAACTCATTGTTCCTCATGTCTAGAATTACATAATAACTTCATAAGTATTCAAATAAACTTATGAATTGTAATTTTCTTTATTGATTAGGGTTTCCATTCTCCATTGATTAGGGTTTTATAATTACTTCATCAATCCAAACCCTAAGTCAGTGCTTCCACATATCTTGGAGCACATAACATTATTTAAGTATTAAATTATACTTATCATTGTTCCATGTACTAAGGAGCACACATCACCATCATGCCTTAATCAATTGTCTTAACCTTTCACTAAGTAAATACACCTATGCTTATCATAGTGTATTGCACTTAGTACTTTCATAGGCATAAAGTGATAATTACTCTAACTATACTAATCACCTAAGTACTTTAAAGGTACTTCCATTGAAATCAACCTTGAGATACTCTTCAACCACTTATGGGTTATTAGTACATACATGATTTGAATCAATTGTACCTTCAAATAGATTGAACCAATTTGAACCTTCAAACGGTTTTGACCCTAAACCTCCAAACGATCTTGGACCAATTAATCCTTCAAATGGTCTTGTACCAAACCTCCAAACGGTCTGAGACTGTTTAGACCTTCAAACGGTCTTGGTCCAATCCTTCAAACGGTTTGGGATTGTTTAGACCTTTAAACATTCTTGGTTTAGTTGAACCTTTAAATGGTTTGAAGACCATTAGACCTTAAACGGTCTTGACCTCTTACTCATCAAATGGTTTGAAGACTGTTAGACCTTAAACGGTCTTGACCTCTTGCTCATCAAACAGTTTGAAGACCGTTAGACCTTAAACGGTCTTGAGGTTATTTGACCTTAAAATGGTCTTGCCTTAATCTTCCAAATAGTTTGAGACTGTTTAGACCTTAAACAGTCTAAGACCGTTTGGTCATTTCATCTTGAAACTGTATAACCCCTAAATTAGTGATTATGATCTCAATTGATTTGGGGCTTTGAAACCAATTGAGTTAGGGTTTTGAAATTAATTAAATTTGATTTGTTTGAAGTTATTAGGTCATGAGACCAATCAATCCTTGAACCTATTGAAACCATTTAGTCTCTAACGGCTTGAAATCATTTAGTCCTCAAACGGTCTGAGACTGTTTGGTCACCAAATGGTTTGAAACCGTTTGGTCTAAAATGGTTTGAAACCGTTTGACCAACACAAAGTGAAACCGTTTGCTCTTGGTATTCTTGAGGTGTGTGCTAAGATGATGTCATCATCATCAAGAATCAGACCTCCAATTTCTATTGTCTTATATATGATGATTTCATCAATTATTCAAGAAGGAAATAAAAGGTCAACATATGATGCGAAATTGAAATCAATAATAACATTGATGGGTTCAAGTTATATAACCCACCTTCAAAGTAGCTTCAAAGCTTCAAGATTCAAGATTCTCATCTCTAATGGTGAAAGAAGATCCTTCAACTATCCAAGGTTCAATTCCAACTCTTTGGATGCAAAAGATAGCCAAGGTTGAGCATTGGATGGAAGAAAGAAGAAAATCAATGTTGAAATCCGATTTCAACCATCAATTCAAGGTTGAAGATGATCATGAAGCTTACCTTCAGCTTGGGGAATGTTTTCCTCCTGCTCCTAATCTCCTTGGTCATCGGCCAAAGCAAGGAAAGAAAGTGGTTTGCAAAATAGCCTTTCAAGTAAGGAGAAAACCGAGTATATGTAATTGATTTTCTAGGAGAGAGAAAGTAGAAGAAAATTCATCCATTTTCTTGCCGCATGCCCCCTCCCTTCCTTGCATTCGAATCAATCTTCCTTTTCCCTCAAAATCCCTTCGTTTATCCTTGAATTGAAAGCAACCACTTAAGCACCTAAATCATTATAATAATATTATCCATTTTTAGTGGACATTACTTTTTAATTAACAAATGTGAGTGGACTTCTTCACCTACTTAGGATATTTCGTTGCAACTCAAGGCATTTGGACGTCCGTGCACTATAGGATCTCAACCAAAGCCTTTTTAATTGATGGGCACTTCAATTAATATACTTATTTTTGCTACAAATTAAATTAGGGTTTCAATTATGCTTAAATCTTGATTATTTTATTATCAAGATTATCTCTCCTCAAATATGGTTAAAAAAATGCCCCTTTCTTTTTCTTTTCTCTAATTGATACCAAGAAATAGTAGGAACATAATAGATATGGTATTTTACACGTTCAACCCTAGGTTTTGGGTAAATTGCAAATTACACCAAAACTAACATTCAATACACAATCATTACTCAAACAAGCTCCTTCTTGGAACTTAAGCTTGTGGAAGCCATACCTCAGCATCATTCTCATTCTTATGATGCTATAACACTTGAGGAACATTTATCATGTAACATTTTGCAAGATAGCCCCTTAAATTGGGTAAATTGCACTTTAGTCCAAAATAGGTAATATATTGTTTCAAAAGTATTCAAATAGGACCAAAATTGAAACATAAGCTCTCCTTTAGTCTTAATTACTTTTCAAAAGATAAATAAAAGAATCTAAATGACTTACTTAAGCAAAACTTCTAGGGTTAAGCCTTAACCCAGGTCAGGGATGTTACATGTATGCTTCCTCACTTTGAGTTCTCCATATTGAACCTCTTCAACACTTTGTCAATGTATGTGCTTTGACTTAATCCAAGAAGCCTTCTGGATCTATATCTATAGATCTTGATTCCTAAGATATAGGAAGCTTCTCCTGAGTCTTTCATTGAGAATGTATCTCCAAGCCATGTCTTTACCTTTTGTAAAGTAGGGACGTCATTCCCCATCAATAGTATGTCATCTACATATAATATGAGGAATGTAGTCATGCTCCCACTAACCTTCTTGTACACACAAGGCTCATATTCATTTTGACTAAAGCCAAACTCTTTGATTGCTTAGTCAAATTGAAGATTCTAGCACCGAGATGCTTGCTTCAATCCATAGATTGATCTTTACAGCTTATAGACTTTATTTGCATCTTTTAGATTTATAAAACCTTCAGGTTGTGTCATGTACACATCCTCAACAAGATCCCCATTAATGAATGTGGTTTTAACATCCATCTGCCAAATCTCATAGTCATCGTAGGCTGCAATAGCAAGTATGATCCTGATGGACATAATCATGGCAACTGGAGAAAAGGTTTCGTCATAGTCAACACCTTGAACTTGTCTGAAACCTTTTGCAACCAATCTGCCTTTATAAGTTTGCACATTTCCATTCATGTCGGTCTTCTTCTGGAAGACCCAGTTGCACCTTATGGGTTTTACCCCTTAAGGTGGATCCACTAAGGTCCATACCTTGTTGGTATACATGGATTCCATCTCAGATCTCATGGCCTCAAGCCATTTCTCAAAATCTGGTCCATGTGTAGCTTCTAGATAGGTAGCTGGCTCATAATTTATGACCAACTCACCACCTTCTTGAGTCACAAGATATCAAAATCTTCTAGGCTCAAGGCGTGCCCTACTAGATCTACGAGGTTCCTGTGTTACCTGAGGAATTTGAGATTCCACAACAACTTGTTATTCTCTATGTTCGTCTTGTACATCTATTGGTTCAATGTTTTCTTGTTGGTCTCGAACCTCTTCAAGCTCTATTTTCCTCTCACTAATTCCTTTGGAAATAAATTCATTTTTTAGGAATACACAAGTTCTAGCAACAAACACTTTGTTGTCATATGGAGTGAAAAAGTAATATCCCCTAGTTTCCTTGGGATATCCAATAAGGTAACACTTATCTGATTTGGGTCTAAGATTTTTAGGAAACATTTTCTTGACATAAGCTTCGCATCCCCAAATCCTCATAAAAGACACATCGAGACTCTTCCCATGCCATATCTCATATGGTGTCTTTTGAACCAATTTAGATGGTATGCAGTTAAGTGTATATGCTACAGTTTCAAGAGCATAACCCCAGAAGGAAGTTGGAAGATCGGTAAAACTCATCATAGATTGCACCATGTCAAGTAATGTGTGATTCCTTCTTTTTGACACACCATTATGTTGTGGTGCTCCAGGTGGAGTCCATTGTGATACAATACCATAGGATCTTAGAAGGTCCTCAAACTCTTAGCTTAAGTATTCTCCACCTCTATCGGATCAAAGTGCTTTAATACTTTTTCCAAGTTAGTTTTGTACTTCATTCATGAAATCCTTGAACCTTTCAAGGGTTTCTGATTTATGTCTCATCAAGTAAACATAACCATACATATTGAAGTCATCAGTAAAGGTAATGAAGTACTTATACCCACTTCTAGAATTTGTTCTAAAAGGCCCACATACATCAGTATGTATGAGTCCTAATAGATCACTCACTCTCTCACCTTTTCCTGAAAAGGGAGCCTTGGTCATCTTACCCAATAAATAAGATTCACATGTATCTATTGATTCATAATCAAAAGAGTCCAGATAACCATCCTTATGGAGTCTAGATATGTGATTCTCATTCATGTGCCCTAGACGACAATGCCAAAGGTATGTTTTGTTTGAGTCATTGAGTTTTTATCTTTTGGTGTTTACGTTGTATAAACTTGTCTATAGATCTATCAAGTATAGATCATAAGACATTGGGGCACTACCATAAAAGATCCCATCTTTAGAAATGGAACACTTTCCATTCTTAATAAGAAATTCAAATCCATCCTTGTCCAAACAAGATACATAAATGATATTCCTATCTATGGCAGGTACATAATTGAATTTTTGTAACTCTATTATCAGCCCACTTGGCAGAGATAACTCAAAGGTTCCTACTGCACTGGCATCAACTTTTGCTCCATTAGCAACACGTAGTTCAACCCCACCTTTCGCTAAAGGCATGTTTCTTTTCAGATTCTTCACATTTGAAAAAATCTGTGATCCACATTTGGTATCAAGTACCCATGATGAAGAAGTAGTAAAGTTAATCTCAATCACGAATACACCGGAAGTAGAGATCTCTATTCTTGCGTCATCTTCCTTGATTCCCTTAATCCTCTCCATATTTTGAGTGCAGGAGACTTGGACTTTAGCTTGGCGGGAGAACACTTCTCTTCCTTTCATGTGTCCTTGGACTCCATTCCACTGATCACTATCATGGAACTATCCTCCTTCTTTTGTGCCTCAAACAATGCCTTAAGCGTATATAAAGTGGATTCTACAACCATTGGTATCTTAGGAATATGCAGACACCTCTCATAGTCCTTAACCAGTTATGGAAATTCATCTCAATTAAATTGCCCAATTTAAACGATGATTCTTTGTCATTTGATTCTACAAGAGAAAACATTTGCATTTTGTCAAAACTCCTTTTGATTTGATTTGAATAAACTTGATGATATTAATTATGCCTTTAAATGATTATCATTCCCACTATTTTGATCAAATTGATAACCCTCATGTATCAACTCGAAAGATTGCAGCATACAACCTTCTACTGAGCAAGACCCTGACTTCCTCTCAGTTATGGACCAACGAAGGTTGTCACCCACAACTAGATTCTATTAGGTAGGCAACTTTTTCCTGTTGCATCATATGCAACTCTTGATAGATGTCATGCACAACTCCTTGTCATGATCATCTCCATGCCTCAAGGTGCTTGATCCTATTAACATCACCTTACTAAGTTCATTCCCAGAAGTCAACACAATGAGTACGCACCCTACGAAGGCAGACCCACATACCCACCATGACACTTTCACTAGATAGACAATGCAACATGTGAAGGCGTGCCCACACCTAGTCAATTAAGTTTTTATGTGTGTTGCTTTTGGAAGACATCTTAAACTTAATACTTAAATTGAGGGGTTTGATATTTATATACATATCTAATCACCACATATATAGTACATATCATATACATGTTATATCCCACAAGAAAACATGTCAAGCGATAAAGCAATGATTATGGCCATCCTATTGTAATTCCTTAAGCCACAAGGAATTACGGTCATCTAGGTCTACATCATATGCAGCAACCTATAGTTGATGAAGATTTGTGCTTGAGTCTTTCTGAGTTGATCAGCTCATCCTATGAATGATCGGCTCGCCTCCTGGTCGATCGGTTGATTGTCACCAATCGATCGTCTGGCTCCTCTAGACGGTCGGTTTGTCAGGTCGTCGTGCTCCTTGTCAGGCAACCAGCTACTTGTCTCACACCATCAGTTGGTCATCTCGATCCTCCAACCTCTTATTTGGGCACCCACCGATCTTCGATATAACAGGAAATAAAACTATCCTACTTTTACATATATCTTTGGGAAACCCCGAGTTACATTCGGGGGTGGGTGCAAAGGTAGAAGAGAAGGCTTGAGTTATCTCAAGTTACATATGGAATAGAAGAAAGGACTCGGTAAGCAGACCGAGATGCAGACAACCACAACCAACCAAGCACACACAGGGATTTATAGGCCATAACCATGCTACACATCCACCATCAAAACTATTTTAAGGTGACACATATCGATTGCATATATATACCATATCATATATGTATGTAGGGATTTGTGGTGTTTAATCGAATATGCACATTAGCCAATTAAAGTATTCACATCACATGCAATAAATAAATGGTAAAAAATTAAAATCCGATCATATCGATTAATCCTAAAACATAGTATGTTGACATGGATCTGATACCACTATTGGGTTTTATGGGACAGAACATACATCAGAAATAAAAAAAATATATATCTAACTACAAAACCATAACCAACAGATCGAACGAACAACTATGTAATAGGAAGGATGGTTTAGCAAGATAGACCTGGTCGTGAGGATTTCTTAGCGACGATACCTCACAACTAGTGTGGTCTTCAACCAACTAGTCTTCGATGGCGTCTGTGCAGCTCCTGGTGTAGACCTGGAGTGCAGTTGACAGTCGTCCTCCTGAGCGGTAGAAATATCCCGCCTTTATAGATAGTCCACACATACCACCGATAATTCTAGTCATCCTGATGGATAGACTAGAAGGAGTCATACCCTTCTATCGGCGTACTAGTCACCGACACACTCTCCCACCACCATTTGCTTTTCTGTAGTTGTCTTTCCCTCATTGTTCCTCCCTAGATGGGTAGAACTTGCTTGGGCTCTCTCAGTTACCACAACCAGAGAGGAGAAAAACTTTGCAGAGCAACTAATGTTCTGAGTTGTGTGTTCTGAGAAGCCCCTTGTACCCCTCTATTTATAGTAGAGGGCAGGGTTAGGGTTCCCAGTCTGTGTAGGAGTAGAAGGGTCCAGATTTTCCATGAATTGATTATACTACGGCATACGAACCGATCATTTCACGACTCAAATGGTCATTTGGGTAAGTGAACCTGTCATTTGGTCAGGTGAGTCGATCGGTTCACCTAGTGAACCGGTCATTTCACTTCCCAGACTTGCCCACAATTGACTTTCCGTATTCATTTCTAATTAATGAAAAGATTAATTCTTATCCCAATCAAATTGAACAAGTGAAATGAAAATCTTTTCTCACAAACCGAAAAACCCAACACCTACTCAGTTGGTCCATGTGAACCAATCGGTTCACCAGTGTGAATCGGTCGTCTCACTGACCATGAGCCGATTGGTTCACCCAGTGAACCGGTCAGTTGGTGGTCCATGTTTTGCAGAACTCAGTCAATGCAATTCTCAATCAATCTAACACTCTAATCAATTGGTTCAACACTTGAACTTGATGATTTTGAGTCAAGTCTATTGATTGAATGTTTAATTGAGTACCTAAACACTTTAGTAATCAATCTAAACATCATTCATGGATAAACTCCTCTTCCAGGTTAATCCTATGTGTGTGACCCTATAGGTTCCATTTCACATTGGCACTGAATGTCCATAACTAACTTATGACATCACAAGCAAATAGTGGTGCCTAGTTGCACATCAGTGATATCCAAGTGAAGAGGAAAGTTGGAGAACAACTTTCAACCTACAATCTGTTATTGGTGTTACAATGAACGTATAGTCCCTTTGTCATTGATATTTGGATTGAACTCAAGACATGGACTTGTCATCCTCTACAAATGTTCAATCCATATTTCTTGATTCATAGTAGACTATCTGAGATATATGTAAGCTCAATATCACATATTGACTTACATGTGCATGACCATGCATTTCTCAATTTGTGGTCAGGATATCACACTCCCTTAGGAGGGACAAATTCCATATCTATCACTCACAGTCAAGTCCCCATGTGTCAAAGTCACTCAATCATCACCGTTATAACAACCCATGTTTCATGACTACGTTTGAACATGTCAAAGTGTACCCAACCACATGTGATGAGTGTAGTGATTTTAGGTCTAAGAACCACAGTTACCACCAATACTATAAGAGATGATCCTGACTAACCAAGTGTGGTTTCCATGCATCACTCTTATGGTGGGTCTGTATGATACACTATTATCTAACATGTATTTGTGTGCTTGGTTTGATATCACATATCATGACTAATGAAACTCTGTCATCAACCAACACACACTCTAGTCTTTTCTGTTATTGACGCCTATGGTTATTTCCACAATAACAACCAGCTAAGGACATAACAAGAATGTATACTCTTAACATCCACATGATCTCATTGTTCAGGTCCTCAACCCGAAGACATATGTCATTGAGTAATACAATTCTTTAGACATCTAACATGTTATATCATTATCTTAAAATAGATTAAACATATAGATGGAAATTGCCTTTATTATTATTCAAATCATTTACAAAGTATGCCATTACAATCATCATATGACTTGCTCTATGGGCATACATACCAACACTTTGACCATCCCTACCGTGCTTGGTCTTCTTAAATCTTACTTCTAGCGATGGTATGTAGGTTTGGGCAAGTCATATATATATTTACATGATGATAATCATAGTCACTTTATAGATTGTAGAAAATAAAGTCATCCAATTAGTTATTTTAACGCAATCGATGAAACTTTGAAAATCACCATGAAACTAAAGTGAGTAATCATAAAATAACCACATACCTAATTTGGAGATCTCAAAGAATCAAGCAACTATCCAATCCAATAATGCAGTCCAATCAACCAAGTCATGCAAATTACACAAGCAGTCTGAATCCTAAAAAGCATGCATTACCTAATCATTACATACTCATCGTAGACTCTTTTCTTGACTTGGGAATCCCTTATAGGGTTTCTAGGTTGAATTAGTGTTTCCTTATGCTTTCTTAGATATATTTCTCAAACTTTACCTTTTTAGGTCAACAAACCGTAAAATAACTTTTCTATGTACAAAACCCTAAATTCTCAATTATTCACATTAAAGCCTCCTTATCCCTGATTATGATTAGGATCATTCTAACTTTGTCTCATACATTCGTTTTTTAAATATTACTCATTAAAAGTCATAATCATCTAGATTAGGGTCTCTAAGCCCATTAGTGCTCTTCATACATATGAAACCCTAAATTAGCCAATTAAGCACAAAGACCATCCTTTTAGGTCTTAAACATCCTTTTTATTAACAACAGGTTAATATCAACTTAAATCATCCATATCACTTTACTCAATCTCATTAACATCAAAACTAGCATTTCTTATTCATAAAAGCACTAAAGGTGACAACTTTAGCTACTTTTTGAATTGTAAGCAAATTCAGGATTCAATTATATTTTTATTGAATTCCTTGAGTTCTCCTGATCAAAATTCGTATATCATGTCTTGATTAGAGCTACCAATAATTTATTATATTATTCCAAAATATATACCTTTGAGCCAATAGAACGATGCCACGTCAGCCTTCAACCCCTCATTATCTCCAATGATCCCCTGGCTCGCAGATTCCTGATTTAGGTCCGTTAAGACCAGAAGCCAGATCTGATTGGTCCTTCCCCTTCCTCCTGCTTCTCCCGCACAAATAGGGAGTTCGCTCCCCTACATCATCGTGAAAACAGGGCACCTTGCCCCCTCCTTGGAGACAACCACTCCCACCCTCAGTTTGGCTTGCGAGGATGCTGAAGAAAAAGAACCACCATCCTTCTCTATCTGCCTAGCTCCATCATCCTCGATGGTGATCCCAACTTCGGTCGGGAAGGCAAGAACAAGAAAAATAGGGTCGTTGTCCCTGGAGGCGAGTAGGGCATATTGAGATGTTCGTAGGTAAGACAACAAACTACTCATCCTACCTTAGGCTTACAGGGACTCCGATTGGACTTGCGGAGGGTCTTCCCGACATCCAGGGCCAAAGTCCCTTATCCTTATATAGGGATATCTGGAAATAGGAGTGTTCTCTGCCATTAATCTAGTTGGGATTTGGGAAAACTTTGATTCCTCACAGAACTGTGTTAATTCATAGGTGTTTGGATTCGATTCAATCTCCCGAAGACATTGGGAGAGTTTCTAGAACTGTTCGTGGATTAGAGAGGGAGGAATACAAGAAATCAGATTGAAAACACTTTTCCCAAATTTCCCTTTTGGCTCAAGATTGGTGATGAGCAACCAATGTCAGATCTCACATCTGATGGCCCATATTTCACTTGCCAAGAAAATCAATTCTAATTAAATTGGAAAATCGTGACATTAAATGATGTCATTCTCACTTTAGTAAATCTTTCAAAAATCATATCTCCTAAACTGCTTATCCGTATGATCCCAAATTTTAAGGGAAAGTTCATAATGGCTAAAGATACTTATGTGCTAAGTTTGGAACTCAAATTAAAAAGTATGAGAGACTTTTCTTCATATGCAAGTTATCACTTAAAAGGACATATTTTATTCATATTTTCTCTCTCTTACTCTTTTATATCCTTTATTTGGATTCCTTTTACCATTAGAAACGATGTGGAATCTAAATATAGTCCATGATGATCGATCATACAACTTTCTAGAGAATTCCACATATTTCTCATCATTATCTTTATTTCTTTTCCTTTTTATGCATTATTTGATTTCATTCAACTTTTCTTTCCTTTTTATCATATTGAACTTACTAACTCATTAGGATCCACGAAATCATACATTTAAAGGAAATATTATCAAAGAAATCCACTCATTACACATAAATCATACAATTTCATAATCATACATCTTATTGGAGAAATTGCATTTCAAACCACATCAGCCCAAAAATCAGGGTTGTGACCGTTTGTCTTTAGTCAAAATGAAGATGAACCATGTAAAGAGGCGAGATCACCTCTTTACTAAAATTTAAAGGAAATACAAACATCCACAATTTTTAACAAAATTTAGAGACTTTGAGGATGAGTGTATAATATTCCAAGTAAATAAGCATGATTCCAGATACATAATAAAATGTCAATAGCAGTGGAAATAAAGAAATAACAAGCCTTCACATGGCTTTTATTTTTTAATACATGAATGATCTCTAATAGAAAAGATAAGATAAACAAGATCTAGCTATAGCAACCTAGCCATCGTTTCCAAACACTAAAGATCAACTCATGAGGGAGACTTCCTTCAAGCTTGTCCTTCACCTTGCACAACACCGGCACCTGGGTGGTTGGGAAGACACCCAACAAGAGGAAAAGAGAAAAAAGTACGTGTTACACGATTATTCTAAAAGTGACAAGAAAGTTGTAACAAGTAAAATAGGCTAGATATTTATTAAAAAGTGAGACATCAAAGAGGATGAGGCTTTTTATAATGAAACTTGCCAATAACAAAGTAAATAAGGGTTTTTCATGTAAATTAATATGTCTACCTAACTAAGTAGGGTTGAGGCACCTACCAGACCTCTAACCTTAGGTGAGGGGAGAATAAGACATTCCCAGTCACCTATAATATAATGGGGAGAATTATAAACATTCCCCTAGGGTGATTATATACATGCCCTCTATGGGTGGTTGTACATAAGTACCACTACTTTATAATTAAATAGAACATTTATTTACATGCTAGCAAAAGAGTTATGGCAAGATTAAGCAAAATATTATGTAACATGGCAGTGGGGTATAAAAACCCAAACAAGATAATACTACAATTAATTTTTGAGGCAATAAACAATTTAGGTTTCAAGAATCAAGAGTTTAGGTCAGATTAAGCCTCATTAGGAATTATAGGTATTGGTATAAAGTTTTCCCAACTGAAGAGTAGATGCACATACATAAATAGGAATTTCACATACCTTAGCCTCAGGTGTTCTAGAACCCTCTTTCCAACCCTTCACACGAAATCAGAACCCACTTTCCCTAATTCATCATTAGATCTATGAATTAGAATTATATATACTCATTAAAGATTGAAAACCCTAATATTACTAACTTTTTGTGCAAACCATCGAATTGGACTCCAAAAACCTCACCATCATCTTAGTTAGGGTTTTCTGATCAAGGTAACATATAATATTGTATATTTTGAAGATATGGACTTTTACGGTTAATTTTAGTGATTTTTAGTTAATTAAATCGACTCTAAAATACGTTTTTGCAAACATAAAAACCAAAACTCAAAATTATTTTTAATGAATAGATCTTGTCTTCCTGATTCCAAAACACAATTTATTTTCTATTTTTGACCAATGGAATAATTTATAGAAAATATTTCGTTCTGACCAATCAGCGAGTGCCACGTAGGCACAACGTGAGAGAGAGCTAGCGTGAGAGAGAGAGAGAGCTAGCGTGAGAGACCGATTGGCAGAGGGGGGGCCATGTCTCTGTGGTCGGGACCCACTACTGCTGTTGTGTGGGCCGCGGTCAGAGCAGGGTCAAAGGCGGGCAAAAAGGAGCAAAAGGACGAGGACACCCCTCTCGCAAAAAACAAACAAATCAAATGACCAGGGGTGTTTTGGTAAAATGATAGGGAGTCATCTTCCTCCCCTCGCCTGAGCGCCATGAGCCGCGAGCAGCTTGCTCAGCTCGATTGGGCAAAAACGACACACACCACCAAATCTCGCGTTTAGGTACTCGAAAGAGAGAGGAAGAAAAACTGGAGTTGTTGGTACCTTCCAATTGAACGGAGACAAAGCAAAGAGAGGAGGAGGAGCGCCGCAAGCTTGGTGGTATTCGGCGGCTAGTTGGGGGTCAGAACGTCCACGAAATGCCAAATTGAGGGCACGAGTGAGTTGCTAAGGCGATGGCGGTCATTGGGGTTGGTATATTTATAGGCAAGGTACCCTAGACTAGGGTTTAGGTAGGGGAAGGTAGAGAGGGTCGGTGCCCCTGTTGGGCATTTATCCAACACTCGCCAAATCCCAAAAATTTTGGGAAAATCCTGTGCAGAAATTCACAAGGAATTCAATGAAGTAAATTTTAGCAAAAACCGTCGAATAAAACTATGGATAATTCGATTTGAAAATCGGAGAAACAAGGCACCTGTTGCCTTTTTCGGCTAGAGGAGGAAGATGATTGTGGGTCGTCAGATCAGTGGACTCAGGTCCATGAAGGACTCTGGGCCATCCGATCTCGCGGATGGGAGAAGGAATTATTTCCTTGTCACACCAAAATTCGACCAAAGTTCATTTAATTCCTAAATGTTTTTCTATCTCTTCGTTTGGAGGCTCAAACATTATCCAAAAATTACCAAATTTTATATCCTGACTTATTTTGATGCTTAGAATCAAAATATGGAGTTAGTTTTGCCTTTTGAGAAAGTTTGATATGTAAAATAATTAAAATGTCATTTTCTCTTTCCTCCATCCAAAGAGGTGATAACATTATCTAAATTTTGTGTAACTTCACCCATAAGTCTCCCTAAGGGATTGGAACACGGTTTTGCAATTATCTTTACAAGTTGAGATTATTTATTTATTTATTAAATAAATAGAATATTCTACACACTTTCTCTCTCCTATTTTACTCATTATTCACACATTATCCAAATTAGTTGCAAATTTGCCCAGAGGCTTATTTTTATGTTTAGAATACGAATTTGGAGTTATTTTTATGATTGGAGAACACTAATTATTTTATTTCACTTTATTGGCACATTTCCTATTTTCTTTTGATAAAGTCATTACTATTTATATTTATGTTCCACTTTAAATGATACTTGGCCCTTAAGTTACTTTTTGGTCAAGAAAACGAATTTAAGTGTCAAATTATCCTGATGGGTTTCCAATTATAATATTTGGTGCAATATCTTTCTAATTATCTTCTTTACCCATTAATTCCCATATTACCTTTAATTATTGCATTTATCTTCTCCTTTATACCAAATTCGGATTTTCTCTTATTTTTCTTATTCTAGGAAGTGCTAGAAAGTTCTAAGATGAAATATTTTATTCGTTTTATTGTTTAGTGTACAATTTGCACTTTAGGCCCATTATCTAAAATCTAACTGAGGTATTTGTGCATACAACCCTATATTAAGAATATATGGGAAACATTTATCCAATAACCATCATAATTCCACTAAATCAAGTCCAAAGACATATGGAATGAAAATGAAGGACAAAACTTATAGAAAAGGGTACAAAGAGGTACATAGTGGAGTTCAGTATGTTACAACACTCCACCCCTTAAGAGGATTTCGTCCCCAAAATCTCATACAAAGAGGGAAGGGTGAGTACGTAACATCTCGTCTTTCAACTCCCAAGTGGTTTCTTCTAAACCATGATATCTCCACAAAACCTTTACTAACTCTTTCTCCTTATTCTTCAGCTGCTTTACTCGGGAGTCAAGGATCCTCACATGTAGTTCTTCATAAGTCAGATTCTCATGAATCTCCACAGGTTCAATAGTGAGTACATGAGATGGATCCTTTACATACTTCCTCAATACAGAGACATGGAACACATTGTGGATCTTATCATAAGCAGGAGGTAAAGCTAAGCGATATGCACAATCTCCCACTTTATCTAAGATTTCAAATGGTCCAACATAGCGAGGACTCAACTTGCCTTTTACTTTAGATCTTGCAATAGAACGTATAGGCTTGATCTTTAGAAAAGCATAGTCTTCCACTAAGAAGCTTACATCAGACCTCTTTTTATCAGCATACATCTTCTGTCGATCTTGAGCAGCTTTCATCCGTTTCTTTATCAGCTGTACCTTCTCAAGCATCATCTACATGTCATCGGTCTTCACTAGGGAATGTTCACCAACATCATCCCAGTGCAAAGGCGAACGACAAGGTCTATCATAGAGAGCTTCAAAAGGTGGCATACCAATACTTTCTTGGTAGCTATTGTTGTAAGCAAACTCTGCTAACAGTTGATACCAATCCTAGGCACCACCCCAATCCATCACACAAGCACGTAGCAAGTCCTCCAGAATCTGAATTGTTCTCTCGGACTGACCATCAGTTTGCGGGTGGTATGCAGTACTGAAACGCAAATTAGTACCCATCTCTTCTTGAATCTGACCCCATAAGTGAGAAGTGAATTTCGGGTCTCGATCAGAAACTATCACAACAGGAACACCATGTAGACGAACTATCCACTCCACATATAACTGAGCCATCTCAACAACTTTATATGTGGTTTTGAAAGGCAAGAAATGAGCAGATTTTGTAAGTCGATCAATCACCACCCAAACAGCATCATAACCTTTCTTGGACTTAGGGAAACTGGTAACAAAGTCCATTGTGATCTTCTCCCACTTCCATTCTGGAATCTCAAGAGGATGAAGAAGACCACCGGGTCGTTGATGTTCTATCTTGACTTGCTGACATGTCAAGCACTTCGCCACAAACAAAGCTATATCATTCTTCATGTTTTTCCACTAGAAGCTTCACTGTAAGTCCTTGTACATCTTGGTTGTGCCAGGGTGAATAGTGTACTTGGACCCATGAGATTCACTCAAAACCTTCTGTCTCAGATCACCAGCATTGGGAATCCACGACCTTTGTCTGAAGCGGACAACACCATCCACTCCGACAGAGAAGTCAGATTGCAGTTTTTCAGATAAAGCTTTCATCTCTTCAAGCTCAAAACTCTCTAACTGTACAGCCACGACTTCTGAGATCCAGGTTGGTGTAACTGTCAAACTGGCTATATGAACACACAACTTGTCTTCATCCACTGAATCGTCAGGCTGAGGTCTCCAACTGGCCACATGTTCAAGGTTTTCCCACACTGAACATCTCAGAGCAGCACAAAAAACATCCTTCTTGCGACTTAGAGCATCAGCTATGACATTCGCTTTACCAGGATGATAGGTGATGGTGAAGTTGTAATCTTTAAGATATTCCATCCATCTATGTTGTCACAAGTTTAGATCCTTCTGAGTCAATAGATATCTCAGACTCTTGTGATCAGAAAAGACTTCAAACTTTTCACCATAGAGATAGTGTCGCCATATCTTCAAAGCATGAACTATGACAGCAAGCTCCAAATCATGCGTAGGCCAATTTGCTTCATTAGGTTTCAACTGTCGAGAAGCATAAGCGATCACTTTTCTGTCTTGCATCAAGACACACCCTAAGCCTTGTCGGGATGCGTCGGTGTAGATGACATAGGGTATGCCCTCAATAGGCAAAGCAAGCACGTGAGAAGAAGTCATGCTCATCTTCAACTTCTAAAAATTGTCCTCACATTTAGGGGTCCATGAGAACTTGACCTCCTTTCGAGTCAGCTTGGTCAAAGCTAAAGCCAACTCGGAGAACCCTTTGATAAACTTCCGATAGTAACCAGCTAGACCCAGGAAACTACGGATTTTAGATGGGTTTTTTAGAGCATTGTACTATGTCAGAGATTCTACATTCGCAGGATCAATAGCTATATGACCGACAGAAATCACGTGACCAAGAAACATAACTTTCTTTATCCAGAACTCGCATTTTGAGAATTTTGCATAAAGTTGATTTTCTCGCAATGTGTTGAGTACAATCCGCAGGTGCTCGCGATGTTGTGCCAATGTCTCAGAATAAACCAAAATGTCATCAATAAACACCACTACAAACTTATCAAGGTATGGGCGGAATACTCGGTTCATTAGGTGCATGAACGCATCAGAGGCATTTGTCAAACCAAAAGGCATGACCATGAATTCATAATGCCCATAACGAGTTTTGAACGCTGTCTTCGGGACATCATCATCCTTCACATGCATCTGGTAGTAACCACTTTGCAGGTCCATCTTGGAGAACACGGTGGCTGACTTCAGCTGATCGAATAGGTCGTCGATGCGCGACAATGGATAACAGTTCTTCACTGTCACCTGGTTAAGCATGTGGTAATCCATACACATCCACAAAGATCCATCCTTCTTCTTCACGAACAGGATAGGGGCTCCCCAAGGGGAAACACTAGGGCAGATGAAGCCCATGTCGAGAAGCTCTTCAAGCTGCTTCTTCAACTCAGCCAACTCAGCAGGGGCCAAGCGGTAGGGTGGCTTTGATATCAGTGAAGTTCCAGGTATAAGCTCGATGGAGAATTCCACCTCGTGAGTTGGTGGCAACCCAAGAAACTCCTTGGGAAAGACATCTGGGAAGTCCTTCACCACATCAACATGTTCTAGAGCAAGAGGTGTAGCATCGAGAACTATGGAGGCTAGGAAAGCTCTACACCCTTGCGAGACAAGCTTTTTAGCTTTAATGGCAGAGATGACGAACTGTCGCTCTTCTCGCTTCTTGCCCTTGACACACACTTTTCCTTCATCAGGATGAACCAGTCTAACCTTGGATTCCTCACAATACAAAATTACTTTGTACTTCTTTAACCAATCCATATCCAGGATGATGTCAAAGACGGTCATATCAAGCAAGACAAAAATTGTGGGAAACATTATTCCGGATTTACAGAGGTCTAAGGTAGGAGTTTGGAGGTACGAGGAGCAGATTTTACCACTAGGGGTTTTTACATCTAACACATGATCCATAAACTCAGATTCGATTTCAAGCATAGAGGCAAACTGATGAGATATGAAGGTATTGGAGGAACCGGAATCAAACAGTGCTTTTAAAGGATGCATATTAAGGTGTAGTGTACCTTCAATCACTTCATTGCCTTCACCTTCTTCTTTAGCATTGAGAGCGAACACTCTCCCATTCCGCCTCTCCACTAGCAGACGTCTCAAGTTCTGTTTTTTGTTGTTGTTATTGTTGTTCCGCGGTGGCGGGTTCTGTCTCGGCTGTTGTGGCTGCGGGGCATTATTCTGCCCTTGCTGGAAACGGGGGCAGTTGGGTCGGATGTGCCCGACTTGGCCGCACTCGTGGAAGGTTGGTGGAGGACGGTTGCCATTACGAGTAGGTGCATTGTTGGCGGGGCATCTTCTAGGAGGATGATGGCGATTGCACCTGTTGCAGCGATCACGTCCACAGTTCTCATGCTGGTTTAGATTCTTCCTTTTGTTGTTGAAGCCATTAGAAGCTTGAAACCCTGGATATGACTCAATGGCGAGAGCCTTGTCCACCGTTTGTTGAAAAGTGAGTGGCAGCTGCAGAACAAGGCTTCGACCCACATGATAGTTCAAACCTTCCAAGAACATGGTTGCTCTTCTGTCAGCTCCAAGCACTACTACAGAAAATACTTTTTACAATAATTCATTTTTCCATTTTACAACAGGTGTTAACCGTTGTATTAGATCACGTGGTCTTATGGGGGGTGCTTTATACAACATGTGATCACATGTTATAATAGATGTATTTTATACAACAGTTAAAACATGTTGTCTTTTGATGAATGGCCTATTGTAATATGGGTATTTTACACAACATGTGGTGCACCCGTTGTACTATATATACTACAACAATTAAACCATGTTGTCTTTTGCTATACACACACGTTGTAATATGGGTGTTTTTTACAACATATGGTTTATCCGTTGTAATATATATTATACAACAGTTGAAGCATGTTGTCTTTCGCTAAATACACCCGTTGTAATAGGTAGGTTGATACAACAATTGAAGTATGTTGTCTTTCCATACATTCAACTGTTGTAATAGGATTGTTTATACAACATGTTGCGTGTCTGTTGTAATATACGTATTTTATACAACATGTTATGCATGTTGTAGTTCACTAGAAACACCTGTTGTAATATGTGTGTTTTTCTAGACGCACCTGTTGTAATAGGTATGGATAACACAAAATGTGTTGTTTGTTGTAGTATCATACATTTTAAAACATATCATTAATTATTGTCTTTGATTAGAGTTTGACAGGTCTTATATTGAACCAATTTTATTAATCAAATTAACTATATTATTAATAAATTATAATAAATATGAAATTATATTTTTTTCATTTCACAAAAAAGCACATAATTGAACAAATTTTCCATCAAATCTTGAGAGAAACTCGTACTGAATTTAATAAATATTCTATCATCCATACAAAGATTGAATAATACAAAGTACTGAGTATCCACTCTAGAATAGAACTGAAAACAAACAAACAAACAAAATTTTACATTGGTCTGTGCTAAAGAATAAATGTCTCCCCCTCATGTCACGTAATCTTATGTGTGCTCAAGAACACGTCGCCCACTCATTTCATACCTCGTCAATTTTTTCTTGATTGAAGCAACTACCAATATACTTCAAATAATACTGCAATCATATGACAAATATATCAACATATTGTCTTTTTCAAATTATTTAGAAATTTGAACGAACTAACAGAATATAATGATAAGTAGCTTACACATTCAGGAATATTTCTAATTTTTACAACAATGATGTCTCTCATGTACTTTAACATATAATACCCGCAATCTGTGTTGTTCAGCTGCTTTGGACACTGTATAAAAATATGAATTTATTATCCAAATAATTGTGAGAACTTGTAAGAAAATAAGAGGATGGAAGTATTAAAAAAACTAATACAACGTATATGTATACAAAATCAAATTTAAAAATGGCAAATTGCTGCTTGATGTTAATGCATGATGCTATATATATATATATATATATATATATATATATATATAAGAGATATAATGCTTGAGGACAAAGGGGAAAATACAAGGAGTAACATGTTAAATCAGACAAGAGAAACAACTTTGACAAGCAACACTATTAAGAATATAATTTATTAAACATATTAACAACAATACCAAATACATCCATTAATGTTAATTGGCGAAATATTATTTTACACCAATTTTATAATGATTAAATAAGAAACTGATATCTATGAGTAACAAAATACTTTATGATCTATAATTAATAGTATACTTTGTGACATGTTAAATAATTTTATATAATTTATAAACAATTACTTAAATGTATTATAAATATAACAAGTACATAGTTGTATGGTTAGTGAGGAAAAGTAAACCAGTATCTATAATTTTTTGTATACTTTATGGAATACCAAATACTTTATAAAGTATATATAAATAATTAAATAAGTAACAAATATAGAAAGTACATAGGTAATATTAAAACAAAAAACCAATATCTATAATTAATAATATCCTCCATGGGATATCAAATAGTATTATATTATGTATACATAACTAAATGTATAATGTATATAGAAACAACATAGTCCATAGATGTATATGTTATGTGTGCGGATTTATGCTGATTCTTTTCTATTATGAGTGTAATATATGTTAGGAAAAATAACTTCAAATGAAATATGATAGTCTTAGTAGTACATGGTTTCACAATAAATTAATTAATAACATTTTTAATATATTTGTATTATTTTGAATTTTTATACATCAATCAATATTTGTTAAAATAATGTAATTACATGTATATTATGATATTAATTCTTTATATTATACTTCTATTCGCAAGTTGTGCAAATATTACTCCTCTGAATTATACATTTTTTTCATCATGATGTCAAAGATAACATAATTTTTATATTTAAATTTCCAACGCTACATAGAAATAACAATCATAATAATCTAGTGAATAATATATTGTCACAACATTTATTGAGTTTATTAGGTAAAATTGATAAATAGGTTTAACACCATCATAAGTATCTTTATTTAAAAATAAATTGCTATAGTGTTGTTTTTTTATTTTTAAATAATAATAGTAATTTTCACGTTGTACTACTTAAATATTCAATTTTCTTAGCTTTATGTTACTTTTTAATTACTTGAGTTGTCAAGCTCATCAAGTAGGAAATTATTTGTTTGATTAAAATATATAATAATCCACACAATCAATATTAAACACTAAATTGATGTGCTTTTTAAACGACCTATATTTATGAAAAAATAATTTAATAGAATAGTTGGTCTTATAAAAAAGATTAAATCTTTTCAATATCAGATGTCACCATTTCAAGCTCATCTTTAATGTAATAAAATCATAAATGTATGTAGCATATTATAATATATATATACAATAATCCATATACATAGATCTAAAATTTAGTACTCCACTAAGTAATGAGTTATGTCTTCAACTTCTTTTTTTATTTGTGTAAGATACATCTATTTTTTTGCCTCGATCAAAGTAAATAGGCCGATTGAGACATATTGACACTCAATATGAATTCCACATATGTACTTAACATAAATTTTATATGTGCCCCCCCTCCATTAGGGGACTGGCTCCGCCGCTGGCAAAATTAATGCTTTAAAGTTTCCTACCACTAGGTGCGATTCTTCATTCTAATTTTACAAAGGTGAAAAAAATCCAATAAAAGTGGGCACATCGTTAAATGTGTTTAATTGTTGGTAGGTGAGAGAAGAAAGGCATTAGAGTATGTAAATACACCCTAACCATTAAAATTAATCCAAATAATTTTCCTACACAAATAATTGATAAGTTTTGAACAAAATCTGAAATCCTCGCATAAACAAGTAATGTTTACAATTATACTAGCAACTTGTCGTGAAGATTATTTTTTATTAAATTTATGATCTATTGGATAAAAATACTAAATAAATATGATGGAATAAAATATTAATTTTGAACACAATATGCAATTTTATAGTTTTAGTCTTGAGTTTTTTTCTACTAAATTGATATAGCATAAGCATAGTAGAAAAGAGAGACGTCACAAATTTAAAAAGAATAAATATTAACAAAGATTTCGATAAAGATACAAAATATAAGACTGATTAAGAAGTATTCTGCCAAATTCACTTTTATAAATAAAGAAGAGAACTCGATGCTAATATTTAGACATTTTCTTAACTATAATGACATTCTAACTAGTATTACAAATGCAAGAAAATATTTATTACTAGGAACATCATAGCTTGTTCTATGCATATAATTCCAAAGTAATCGATGAAACAAATATCAATATTTTTTCTTTATGTTCTATTACGTAGGAAAATAATTAAAAGTAGAACTTGAACAAGACTTGTTGAAGGATTGCCACTTTCACTTCCATCTTTCTCATGTCAAGGATAACCAGTCACAAACAACAAAGATTTAATCTCCACATGACATAAATTTGGCATATATATTCATTTATTAATGTGACTAATCGAGAATGAACTTGTTTGAGCTCCAACTATGGTCACCAAAAATTAAATAATTTCTTATATAGTGATCTTATATCAGAAAAAATATGCTACATTTCTAATAAAAATGATGAAAAGTTGTTCTGTTGGTAATGCATATCTTGTCAGTGCGATCTTCTTCCTTTAGCACAGCAGGTCAAGAACGAAATAACTTTATATTTGCACTCGCACAGTCCAAAATTAAACCACCGGAAAGCAAGTTCAGAAGCAAACGATTGAACAGTAAGTCCGGAAACGATGATCAGACAACAAGTCTAGACGGGAACTCCAATACGGTATTTGCAGAGCAGCAGGTAGCAAGTTTTACACCACATAATACATAACAGGAGCAATCAACAACCCTCTGATAACGTGGATGATTGTAGAAAATGAAATAAGGGTTGAAGGAGAGATACATTCGAGAAAGAAACCTGAGAATAGAATCGAACTGGAACGGCCAAAAGCTTTGGCGGCTGGAAGACGATGGCCAGCAGGAGAGCCAGCCGTCTGTACTTTGTGCGGAGCGAAGAAGAGAGATGATTTGTGTTAGCGGACGACCACCTGTAGCCATGGGCGTATGTGCTCGGCTTGCAGACGGTGGTTACGGCACAACGTGCTGCAGAACCGATGAAGTTAACAGAAGGATGGAGCACAGAGAAGAAACCGCCGGAAGGATGGAGCGTAGAGAAGAAACCGCCGGAAAGATGGAGCACCTACGACCGTCGGGTGCAAGAAGAAACCGGCGGAAGGATGGAGCGCCGACGTCCGTCGCTTGAGAGAAAAAATTGGCGGAAGATGGAGCCCCCACAATCATCACGTGAGAGATGGAAACTAGAAGGGGGACTTCGAGGGTGGGGGTGCAAGCAGGCGCTGGGTTGCGTAGCATACCAACCGTCATACTCTCCCCAGGGTTAAACTTAAACTGGCTATTAGGTCTGGGAAAATATTAAAAAGAAAAAAAGAAATTTAGTCAAGGAGTAAAATTACAATAGTCAGGGTCCACAGTGGTGGAGCCAGCCCCCTCATGGAGGGGGTACATATAAAAATTATGTTAAGTACATATGTGGAATTCATATTGAGTGTCAATATGTCTCAATCGACCTATTTACTTGGATCGAGGCAAAAAAATAGATGTATCTTACACAAATAAAAAAAGAAGTTGAAGACATAACTCATTACATAGTGGAATACTTAATTTTAGATCTATGTATATGGATTATTGTATATCTATATTATAATATGCTACATACATTTATGATTTTCTTACATTAAAGATGAGCTTGAAATGGTGACATATGGTATTGAAAAGATTTATTCTTTTTTATAAGACCAACTATTCTATTAAATTATTTTTTCATAAATATAGGTCGTTTAAAAAAATACATCAATTTAGTGTTCAAATTTGATTGTGTGGATTATTATATTTTTTAATCAAACAAATAATTTCCTACTTGATGAGCTTGACAACTCAAGTAATTAAAAAGTAACATAAAGCTAAGAAAATTAAATATATAAGTAGAACAATGTGAAAATTACTATTATTATTCAAAAATAAAAAAACAACATTATAGAAATTTATTTTTAAATAAATATATTTATGATGGTGTTAAACCTATTTATTAATTTTACTTAATAAACTCAATAAATATTGTGACAATATATTGTTCACTAGATTATTATGATTGTTATTTCTATGTAGTGTTGGAAATTTAAATATAAAAATTATGTTATCTTTGACATCATGATGAAAAAAATATGTATAATTTAGAGGAGTAATATTTGCACAACTTGCGAATAGAAGTATAATTTAAATAATTAATATCATGAGATACATGCAATTACATTATTTTAACAAATATTGATTGATGTATAAAAATTCAAAATAATACAAATATATTAAAAATGTTATTAATTAATTTATTGTGAAACCATGTACTACTAAGACTATCATATTTCATTTGAAGTTATTTTTCCTAACATACATTACACTCATAATAGAAAAGAATCAGCATAAATCCGCACACATAACATATACAATTATGGACTATGTTGTTGCTATATACATTATACATTTAGTTATTTATACATAATATAATACTATTTGATATCCCATGGAGTATATTATTAATTATAGATATTAGTTTTTTGTTTTAATATTACCTATGTACTTGCTATTTTGTTACATACTTAATTATTTATATATACTTTATAAAGTATTTGGTAGTCCATAAAGTATACAAAAAAATTATAGATACTAGTTTACTTTTCCTCATTAACCATACAACTATGTACTTGTAATATTTATAATACATTTAAGTAATTATTTATAAATTATATAAAATTATTTAACATGTAACAAAGTATACTATTAATTATAGATCATAAAGTATTTTGTTACTCATAAATATCAGTTTCTTATTTAATCATTATAAAATTGATGTAAACTAATAGTTCACCAATTAACATTAATGGATGTATATTTGATATTGTTGTTAATATCTTTAATAAAAACACATTACTTGTTAATTATGTAACAATGAGATGTATTTATAAAAATAAAGAATCATCACTTATTTTATAATGTTTACCCTAATTTAATGTGTTTATATTTCTAATTCTTATTTAAAATCATATTGATAATAATGTGATTTATAAATAACGTTTACATGATTTGAAAATAGGTTAATAAGCATGTGAAGCAGATAAAATATAAAAAGAAAAATTAACTTTGATACCATTCTACATATATAAAACATATATATGTTAAGAAAAATTAAAATTGGAAGGGGGCACTTGCCCCTGCTTGCCCCCCTCCCGCTGCCACTGGTCAGGGATTAGCCTTGGGAACCAGTCCTAGTTTGGTCAGGACTTTTATTCCTGACCAGGTAGCCCTGACTTATAGCAGATTTTTTTTATAGTGAGGGGGTAATTATTTTATATGTATTTTAGTATGTGCATATATTGGGATTGGGTCGGTTTCGGGTCAAAATATCTTCCTAGAGTGAAAAATTGTCATTCACATGACCACACGAAATAGAATTTTGTTCAACCTACTACTCAAACAAAAATCCACCTATATTTCCAGTAAGGTATAGCGTGTTGTGTGATAATGGTCTTTTACAACATGTAGCTAGTACAAGAGGTGATATTATGTTGTGTAATAATGGTATATTACAATGGTTTAATTTAAGTTGTGTAATGGCAGTCTATTACAACGATTTGTTATGTGTGGATATTACAACAGGTCACAACATGTTGTGTAATTATAATTTATAACAACAGGTTGGAGTCTGTTGTCTCATGTCGGGATATAACAACGAGTTTCAATATGTTGTATTATGGTGGTCTATTACAACATGTACCAAATACAACATGTAAAGGCTCGTTGTATAATTAATACATACTACAACGGGTGAGTCTGTGTTGTGTAATGATTTTCTATTATAACATGTGATTATTACAACGGGTCTAAATATGTTGTGTAATTAACATCTTTTACAACGGGTTTGAATATGTTGTGATACTACAACCTATTACAACACTTTAGCACTTGTTGTAGTATCCCCGTATACTACAATGGGTTTGGTATGTTGTAAATGACTTGTGTTGTATAAAATATACAATATACAACACAAAAACATGCTTGTTGTGATAAGTATGCTAACTACAACACAATCATCAGAATTGTTGTCTATCTCCTGTTGTAAAAAACATTTTCTGTAGTAGTGAAGGTCGGTGGCGTAACGTTCTAGCAGCAGAAATTTCTGAACGTAGTCGGCCACGCTCATGCTTCCCTGTTTGAGACTGTAAAACTCAGCCTCCTTCTTCCTCAGGAAAGCAGGGCAGATATACTTCTCCCTGAACAGCTTTAGAAACTGGGTCCACTCCTAGAAGAGATGTCCCGAGTGCGGGCAACACCGTTCCACCAAACGCGTGTCGGTCCATCCAGCACGTACGTCACAAACCGAACCTTCTGGTGAGGAGGGCACACCATACCCTCGAAGGTCCGATCCAGGGCCAACACCCAATCTTCGGCTTTGTCCACCATGTTACGCTCACTTTCACCCTTGAAGTAGGGTGGCTGCATCTTGATGAAATCAGTGAGGGTGAACTCCCTCGGCTTGTTGGCAACAGCAGGAATGGTGTTGAGTTGCCCCATCATGGTGGAGGACAACAACTGTCGTAACATCGCCAGTTCTTGCTCAGGTGTGAAGGCAGGAGTACCCGTAGCAGTCTGGTTGACCGCAGGAGTCGCAGGAGTGTTGGGGTCGTTAGGGGTCGACTCCTGGTTCACGTTGTCAAACAGGTCACCTCTCCTAAAAATTAGGGTTATCATATTAGGTTCTAAGGAGTATAGAATCATAGATGAGAAGAGAATAGAAATAGAGATGAGAAAAGGATAACTAAAATGTTATTGCCTAAAAGCATACTATTTCGGGCAATTCATATCAGCGCAGGCCAGGCCGGATCATATGGGCACGAGAGTCCTCATATACCAAGCTAGTGGTGCGGAGGAAAATTTTTCCAGCCCCCAAAACCCTGATCCTTTCTAGACACCCTTGCTTCAACTGCATGCCCTAATAGTTGCCTAAAGGCTCTGATACCATGTTGTAAAGAGGCGAGATCACCTCTTTACTAAAATTTAAAGGAAATACAAACATCCACAATTTTTAACAAAATTTAGAGACTTTGAGGATGATTGTATAATATTCCAAGTAAATAAGCATGATTCCAGATACATAATAAAATGTCAATAGCAGCGGAAATAAAGAAATAAGAAGCTTTGACATTGCTTTTATTGTTTACTACATGAATGATCTCTAAAAGAAAAGATAAGATAAACAGGATCTAGCTATAGCAACCTAGCCATTCTTTCCAAACACTAAAGATCAACTCATGAGGGAGACTTCCTTCAAGCTTGTCCTTCACCTTGCACATCACCGACACCTGGGTGGTTGGGAAGACACCCATCAAGAGGAAAAGAGAAAAAAGTACGTGTTACAATGTTATTCTAAAAGTGACAAGAAAGTTGTAACAAGTAAAATAGGCTAGATATTTATTAAAAAGTGAGACATCAAAGAGGATGAGGCTTTTTATTATGAAACTTGCCAATAACAAAGTAAATAAGGGTTTTGCATGTAAATTAATATTTCTACCTAACTAAGTAGGATTGAGGCACCTACCGGACCTCTAACCTTAGGTGAGGGGAGAATAAAACATTCCCAGTCACCTATAATATAATGGGGAGAATTATAAACATCCCCCTAGGGCAATTATATACATGCCCTCTATGGGTGGTTGTACATAAGTACCACTACTTTATAATTAAATAGAACATTTAATTACATGCTAGCAAAAGAGTTATGGCAAGATTAAGCAAAAGATTATGTAACATGGCAGTGGGGTATAAAAACCCAAACAAGATAATACTACAACTAATTTTTGAGGCAATAAACAATTTAGGTTTCAAGAATCAAGAGTTTAGGTCAGATTAAGCCTCATTAGGAATTATATGTATTGGTATAAAGTTTTCCCAACTGAAGAGTAGATGCACATACATAAATAGGAATTTCGCATACCTTAGCCTCAGGTGTTCTAGAACCCTCTTTCCAACCCTTCACACAAAATCAGAACCCACTTTCCCTAATTCATCATTAGATCTATGAATTAGAATTATATATACTCATTAAAGATTGAAAACCCTAATATTACTAACTTTTTGTGCAAACCATCGAATTAGACTCCAAAGACCTCACCATCATCTTAGTTAGGGTTTTCTGATCAAGGTAACATATAATATTGTATATTTTGAAGATATGGACTTTTAGGGTTAATTTTAGTGATTTTTAGTTAATTAAACCGACTCTAAAAATACATTTTCGCAAACATCAAAACCAAAACTCAAAATTATTTTTAATGAATAGATCTCGTCTTCCTGATTACAAAACACTATTTATTTTCTATTTTTGACCAATGGAATAATTTATAGAAAATATTTCGTTCTGACCAATCAGTGAGTGCCACGTAGGCACATCGTGAGAGAGAGAGCTAGCGTGAGAGACCGATTGGCAGAGGGGGGGATCACGTCTCTATGGCCGGGACCCACTGCTGCTGTTGTGTGGGCCGCGGTCAGAGCAGGGTCAAAGGAGGGCAAAAAGGAGCAAAAGGACAAGGACGCCCCTCGTGCGAAAAACAAACAAATCAAACGACCAGGGGTGTTTTGGTAAAATGACATGGATTCGTCTTCCTCCCCTCACCCGAGTTCCATTAGCCGCGAGCAGCTTGCTCGGCTTGATTGGGAAAAAATGAAACACACCACCAAATCTCACGTTTAGGTACTCGAAAGAGAGAGGAAGAAAAACTGAAGCTGTTGGTACCTTCTAATTGAACAGAGATGAAGCAAAGAGAGGAGGAGGAGCACCGCAAACCTGGTGGTCTTCGGCGGCTAGTTGGGGGTCATAACGTCTATGAAATGCCAAATTGAGGGCACGAGCGAGTTGCTAAGGCGATGGCGGTCATTGGGGTTGGTATATTTATAGGCAAGGTACCATAGACTAGGGTTTAGGTAGGGGAAGGTAGAGAGGGTCGGCGCCCCTATTGGGCATTTCTCCAACACTCGCCAAATCCCAAAAATTTTGGGATAATCCTATGTGGAAATTCACAAGGAATTCAACGAAGCAAATTTTAGCAAAAATCGTCAAATAAAACTCTAGATAATTCGATTTGAAAATCGGAGAAACAAGGCACCTGTTGCCTTTTTCGGCTAGAGGCGAAAGACGACCGTGGGTCGTCAAATCAGTGGACCCGGGTCCACGAAGGACTCTGGGCCGTCCGATCTCGCGGATGGGAGAAGGAATTATTTCCTTGTCACACCAAAATTCGACCAAAGTTCATTTAATTCCTAAATGTTTTTCTCTCTCTTTGTTTGGAGGCTCAAACGTTATCTAAAAATTACCAAATTTTATATCCTGACTTATTTTGACGCGTAGAATCCAAATATGGAGTTAGTTTTGCCTTTTGAGAAAGTTTGTTATGTAAAATAATTAAAATGTCATTTTCTCTTTCCTCCATCCAAAGAGGTGATAACATTATCTAAATTTTGTGTAACTTCACCCATAAATCTCCCTAAGGGATTGGAACACGATTTTGCAATTATCTTTACAAGTTGAGATTATTTATTTATTTATTAAATAAATAGAATATTCTACACACTTTCTCTCTCCTATTTTACTCATTATTATCCAAATTAGTTGCAAATTTGGTCAGAGGCTTATTTTTATGTTTAAAATACGAATTTGGAGTTATTTTTCTAAGTGGAGAACATTAAGTATTTTATTTCACTTGATTGGCATATTTCCTATTTTCTTTTGATAAAGTCATTAATATTTATATTTATGTTCCACTTTAAATGATACTTGGCCCTTAAGTTACTTTTTGGTCAAGAAAACGAATTTAAGTGTCAAATTATCCTGATGAGTTTCCAATTATAATATTTGGTGCAATATCTTTCTAATTATCTTCTTTACCCATTAATTCCCATATTACCTTTAATTATTGCATTTATCTTCTCCTTTATATCAAATTCAATTTTTCTCTTATTTCTCTTATTCTAGGAAGTGCTAGAAAGTTCTAAGATGAAATATTTTATTCTTTTTATTGTTTACTGTACAATTTGCACTTTAGGCCCATTATCTAAGATCTAACTGAGGTATTTGTGCATACAACCCTATATTAAGAATATATGGGAAACATTTATCCAATAACCATCATAATTCCACTAAATCAAGTCCAAAGACATATGGAATGAAAATGAAGGACAAAACTTATAGAAAAGGGTACAAAGAGGTACATAGTGGAGTTCAGTATGTTACAAACCATGTGTTTACAAGAAGGTTTGTGGGATCATGATTTTATTCCTCATATTGTATGTAGATGACATACTGTTGATTTTGAATGACATCCCTATCTTACAAACGGTAAAAACATGATTGGGAAATACATTCTCTATGAAGGACTTAGGCGAAGCATCCTATATCATAGGAATCAAGATCTATAGAGATAGATCTAGAAGGATTCTTGGCCTAAGTCATAGTACATACACTAACAAAGTACTGAAGAGGTTCAAGATGGAGAAGTGAAAGAGAGGAAACCTACCCATTTCTCATGGTGTTAGTATCTCTAGAGCTCAATGTCCTAATTCTTGTGAAGAAGGAAATGCACGAGTAAGCTTCCATATGCATATGAAATTGGATCTATCATGCATGCAATTTTATGTACTTATTGTGATGTCTAATATGCCTTGAGAATGACAAGCATATATCAATCGAATCTAAGTGAAGGTCACTGGACTGTCGTAAAGAACATCCTTAAGTACTTGAGAAGAACTAAGACTGTCGTAAAGAACATCCTTAAGTACTTGAGAAGAACTAAGGATCAATTTCTTGTCTATAGTAGTGAGGAAGCATTGGTGGTAAAGGGTTACACTGATGCAAGCTTTCAAACTAACAAAGATGACTTTAGATTGCAATTTGGATTTGTTTTTTGCCCCAACAATGGAGCTATAAGTTGGAAGACTTTCAAGTAAGAAACAATTGAGGATTCTACAACTGAGGCCAAGTATATTGTTGCCTCCAATGCAGCAAAGGAAGTTGATTGGATTTAGAAGTAAGTCACTGAACTTGGGGTGGTTCCAAGCATCAAGGATGCAATATAGTTGTATTATGAGAACAATGGATCTAATACAAGCTAAAGAACCTAGATCACATAAGCATTCCAAGCACATACCACAATATTTCTATCTCATACGTGAGATTGTACAACAAGGACATGTGAAGATTTATAGAGTACCAACTGAAAAAATGTTGCTGGCCCCTTGACAAAAGCACATTCTCATCATAAGCATGAAGGTCATGTCAAATCACTTGGGATTAAGTTCATAGGTGACTGGCTCTAAGTGCAAGCGGGAGTCTGTTGGTATGTATGCCCAAAGAGTCAATCATACGATAATTGTTATATGACATCATATACTTGATTTGATTATTATAAAGGTGATATTTGTCTTTATGTTTGTTCAATTATGAGATTATAATATAACATGATAGATATCTACAGAATGATATTACTTAACGATGTACGTCTTAGACCTATAATATAAAATGATAGATATTTACAAAATGATATAATCATCCCTCATGGTGATTGTGGTTCTTAGACCTAAAGTCGCTACACTCATCACATGTTGTTCGATGTGATTAGACATCATCCAACACAACCTTGAATAAGGGTTGTCATAAAGGTGGTGCTCATGTACATAGTGACACATGGAGATTGACTATGAGTGATGTAGATGGGATTTGTCCATCCTCCAAAGTTGATATCCTGGCCACTCGATAAGCGAGACTGAGAAGTGTATAACCATACTCATGTGAATCAATATATGATATGTGAACTCACATGCATCTCAGAAAGTCTGCTCTAGTTCAATTAAAATGGATTGAATATTAATAGTATGATGATCCCATGCCTTGAGTTAAATATGGATATCAGGGACAAAGGAACTATACGATCACGATAACACTAATCAAATATGTAGGTGGAATTTGTTCTCCAACTTTCCAATTACTTAGGTAGCAATGATGTGTTGCTAGATATCACTCGTTGCTTGTGATGTCATACATTAGTTTGGACATTCACTGCCAATGTAACTTAGGACCTATAGGGTCACACACATAGGATAGACTTGGAATAGGAGTTTACTTATGAAAGGTTTAACTTAATTACTAAAGCATTTAGGTATTCAATTTAAACAACACTGGCTAAAAACTGTCTGACTGAGAATTTGAGTCAACGGACTCAAGTGTGGGGTCAACTGATTCAAGTGTCGAGTCAATTTAAACAATGTTGGATGAACATTGGCTGAACTAGTAAATGGATCGACTAGTTTAGAGTCTGCACACATCGGTTTGACATGTGAATTGCTCGGTTCAATGAATAATAAGATTGGATCAATGATTGATAGTGACATCATGTTGTGGCTTAAATCACTGTTATATTTGTGAATAGGAATGCATTCAATTTCACTGACTTGGGTTGTGATTCGACTGACTCAAAGTTGAGTCGACCGACTCAGGACCCGCATAAGCTAGAAATTTGTGAAATTCCATCTCTTCGACTCCTAGTTGATATGGAAACCCTGGCCCTGGCCCTCCTATACAAAGGGGGGTAGTCAAGGCTTTCAGAAGTCACAAAAAACACTAACAAATGTTTTTCTCGTAGATGTCATAATGTGAGAGTATGAACAAGTCTTACCCGTAAAAGGGAGAGACGATAAGGGAGAACAAGTCAGTGCTAGAAAGTTGACAATTGAAGGGGAAAACTACTTCCCATTGGCTCTAGCAAGCATGACTAGTAGTTCCTGGTGGTCCATGTAGACTACAATAGAGGCGTAGAAGTTGTTTCCAACACGTGAGGCGAACGCCATCAACCGCCGTCTGTGGTGCTACACCAAGAGGCCGCCGTGACAACCGTCCATGTAACATCCCTGACCTGGGTTATGAGTTAACCCTAGGTGTTTTGCCTAAATATGTAATTAAATCTTTGTGATTAACTCTGAACATGTAATTAAGTCCTCATAAACATATATCTCAGTATTTGCTCCTTTTTATTTAAAGTAGTAGCATTGTTTTGATATACAGGGACCTATGTGCAATTTACCCAGTTAAAAGGGTTAGCTTGCAATTTGCACATGATGAGATGTTCCTCTGATGTTGATACATCATGAGAAATCTTTTTAGCAAAGTTTGAGGGATTTCCCAAGCTAAGGCACCAAGGTGCAGCTGTGGAAGCAATCCCGGTGCTTGAAACCCTAGTTTGGGGTAAATTGCAATTTACCCAAATTAAGGGATACAAATTGTGAAATATGTCATCTAATGTATCTTTTTAGACTCTTGCCATCATTAAGATAAGAAATGATGAGGAAGTCACCTCAATTGAATTATCAAGTTATGAGTTATGCCTTGTGATTGAATAATCAGGGTATATGTGCAATATTTCTTTATGTATGTACCTCATTATTAGCTTGCTCTCCTTTACCTCCTTTTCCTAAGACCTTAAGAGAAGGTTTGTCCTTAGAATAAAGAGGAAGGGACGATCAAGTAAAGAAGGAGGGACCTAGTTGGAATTATGGACAACTTATGAACTAATGTTGAAAATCCTACCCCATGTATATAAGCTCTCCTTCCCTTAGTTGCAAGGGAACTTAACCTTCGTTCCCTTACTGTTTCATTTCACCAAAGACGACCAAGGACTGCCTTGGAGCTAAGGATGACGACCAAGGGGTTCAAGGTAGGTTTAAACCCCTCTTCTTGCCTAATTCCATGGTTAGAACTTGAATTCAAGGTCATCTTCATGGCTAACTCTTGAAACCCTACCTTTCTAGCCGTCTCTTTTCATCCTTCCTTGGAGTTTTCACCTTGGCCAACCTGTAAGAACTCAAGGACTCCATTAGAGCTTGGATCTAGAAAGCTTGGAGCTCAAGGAGCAAGCCTTAGGCGGGTTTTATAACTCTAAACTCATGCTTTACTATGTGCATCTTTATATGTGTTTTGATGATAGCTCTTAGTATTGCCCTACTTTTCCCTGCTATTTTGCAAGCAAATCCATGGGATATTCGTACTGTTCTTGATCTAGGAGATGAAGGCGTGATTTCCAAGAAAACCCACCGCTTTTCACTTCCTTAAACGGTCTCACCGATTTTCTCTCTCGGTCTCAAGACCGCGAGGTGAGCAAACGGTCTCGAGACCGCGACAGGGAAAACGGTCTCCAAGACCGTTTGGCCCCATTGACCGAGCGTGGACCGTGTAAGAACTCTGTTCCTAATTATATAGGATAATTACCCTCAAAATTTGGGAGGCTAACTCCAAAGGAATCGGGATATATGACCTTTTTAAGTAACAACTTTATTTGAATTTATTCCTGATTTTCAAACAGGTCTGAAATTGCCTTTTTGGGCAAACGGTCTCAAGACCATGTAAGGTCGTTGACTAAGCGTTGACCGTATGAGATTACTGTTTAAAATTATGTTAATTAACAACTCACCAAGTTTGATGGTCTAACTCCAAACGGGCTAAGAGTTGAAGGGTGAATACTAGGGCTAACCCTAGATAAAATCAGTACTGAAATTATGGTGGCCTAATTAGGGTTTTTAGGGTTGATTGACCTAAACGGTCTCAAGACCGTTTGGGGGTCACCAAACGGTCTCAAGACCGCGAGGGCAATCAAACAAGACCGTTTGGAGGTCTGGGGTCAAGTATAGTTGACCAATTGAAGGTACAATTAAACCAAATTACATTGAAATTAAATATTGACATGATCATCAACTCAATGGGTCAGACCTTGATGAATCTGCACTAGAATCCAAAATTTGGATGGGCAAACGGTCTCAAGACCGTTTGGAACTCATCCAAACGGTCTCAAGACCGAGAGGACAATTACCCAAGACCGTTTGAAGGTCTAGAGTTAAGTAATTTGACCAATTGAGGACCCAATTGCAAATAAGTTATCAATTTAATCAAAATTCTATTTTGTGACTCAATCATGGTTCAACCCCTATCAAATCACCTTAGATTTTGATGAAATCTTGGGAAAACGGTCTCAAGACCATGTGGGCTCCACCCACATGACCTCAAGACCGTTTGGGCCAAGTTTGGGCCCAATTGGAGCTCAATTGAAGGGTTCAACCTTGTGTTGATGCACATTGTTGAGTGTTGATGGGTGAACATTGATAGATCCTAATTGAATCGATTTCAATCCTAATTGGTCAACAATTGAGGGTCAATTGAATGACCAATTGGTTAAGCATAACCTTAGTTGACCCAATCCATAGGTGGTCAACATAAATTTGACCCTTTGAGGGCTTCAACATCGGTTAACATTATCGATTGTATCTTTGATTTTGTTGATGGACCAAGCGGCTGAGACCATGTGAGCCTCGCGGTCTCAAGACCGTGAGAGGGCTCGTGGTCTCAAGACCGTGAGGGGGCTCACGGTCTCAAGACCGAGAGGAGGCTCACGGTCTCAAGACCGTGAAGGGCCTCGCGGTCCTGAGGTCAAACTAGCTAAACGGTCAACGTCTCTTCGCGGTCTCAACTCCAATTCGATCTTCGCGGTCTCTACATCAATTGAACCAATGATAGGGCTTCGCGGTCTTGAACCACTTGAAGAGGCTCGCGGTCTTGAAGCCTAAGGGGGCTCGTGGTCTTGGAGTTAGAAAGAGGCTCGCGGTCTTGGAAGGTCAAAGTGGGCAAACGGTCAACACTTTCAACCGATTTCAACTCAATTGATGATTAATGATTGAAATCAATCAATGTGATTCCAAGTTGACTTCTTTCAATCAATTCATAATATAAATGGTCCAATGTTGCCCAAATCAAATCCTAATGATAATCTAGGATAGTAAGGGGTTATTTGACTAAGGTTTTTGACCATGATGATGATCAATGGGGTGAATTACCAAAATACCCCTGAAGGGTCAATTAAGTTATACCTTGCTCAATTCAAACCCTAATTACATGAGAATGATGTTTTTAGTCATAATGACTCTATTTAACTTGATCTAGTCTAATGTTATCATCAACCATTAGTATGATGAAAGAGAGAGTACTCTAGAGAGAGAAAGTACCCTAGAGAGAGAAAGTAACTCTAATCACATAATGGTGATGTTTTTGGCTATGTTACCCTATGATGACTCAATCCAACCTGTTTTAGAGTGATGTTGACATCACCTAACATTATGATGAGAGAGAAAGTACTTCTAGAGAGAGAAAGTACTTCTAGAGAGAGAAAGTACCCTTTTTAAGTGGAAACTCAAATAAAGCATCTCCAATGCACATAAGTGAGCATAATTAGGGTATGGTCCACCTGGGTGAGGTCATAGAAACCCTAATTATGATAAATGATGAACCTTTAACTAATCCAAGAGCATCAATGAAGATGTTACTCATACACGATGATGTTATGAGTTTAATTCACCTTGATGTGAATAGTAAACCCTAATTCAAGGGTGATGACATGTAATGTGAATAGTAAACCCTAATCCAAGGGTAATGGCATGCTTTTGAGTATTAAACTCTATTTGATTTGAATTAAAGATTTAACTCTTATGACAAGAGTAGGAAGTACATTCCTTATTGTTGTATTACCTTTATCAGATGTATTAACCATGCAGGTTCTGATGTGAAGGTAATCATATCCAGGTATGGATGTTGATGTTATATTCATTAAAGGCATGCTGTTAGCCTTATGGATAAGTAAAGTAATCTGATGCCTTGCCAGTGGCATCCTATGCTGATAATGGGCTATGAGAGCCATGAATACCATCAAGGTCATGCCTTAGAGATGACTTGTGATGAGGATAATGAGAAATAATGATTGATATGAGTTAGGCCTGTTACATTTAGTATTCTTCTTTTATAGCTGCTATGCTACTGTTATTGTTTGAAGAACAATGTATGCTGTTAAAGAATATTGAATGTACCTAACTAATCAAGTATAATGTAGAGCCCTGATCATAGATCCATCATTGTCAGAAATTAAGTGATGGTGAAACAGGTTTTCCTCAGGGAACTCCTGGAGCACATACTTTTGAGTATGTGGGGTACATGGATGTGTAGAACCTTACATCCTAGTGTAGGAAAGTGATGTAGATGTGTAATCCATCCATCCTTCACTATATTTCCATATCGTATCAGTGGTAGGTAAACATGAAACCTCCTAATGACGAAGAAAGCACAAATATCTGTATCAGTGGTAGGTAAACATGAAACCTCCTGATGACAAAGAGAGTACAGAACGCCACTGTGACTCTAGAATAGCGAAGGACCAATTTACCCTGGTGAGCTATAGTAGTAGAGACACGAGATGTCCTACAAGTGATCCTCTTACTGACAGAGGAAGGTGAAGGTCATGAGAATCCGGCTCTCTTAATGACCTATGTATGATACTGATGTGACTTCTCAGCGATCAGTTGGAGTATGAGTGGTAAGCCTCATCTCCACAGGGCATAATGTTATTTGTAAAACATAATCAACCATGTAGTATAACTTGTTAGAGATGACTCCAAGTTAGTTGATTGATGTTACATTGCAATAATGTTGATATTCTCCATATCTCCTAAATTGTAGAGATCTTGTTATACCTACAACTGTTATAGAATGCTTTGAAGGCTTTACTGTTTAAAATAATCTTTGATGTTATAATAAAGCTTCTGGCGAAGAGTTATAACTCTCGCTGGGACAATTATGTATAATTGTCTCACCCCGTAGGCTTCAACTATTTAGGTGGACGTCGGAGACGAAGGAACCAGCCTACAGGTGACCAGTCTCAACAACAGCAGCACCAGGGGCAGCAGTAATCTCAGGTGGAGATTTGTCCTGCCATGTGGTGTAGTTAGAGTCAGTCCTATGTGTCCTCTGTACTCTCAGGTCTTGGAGTCTTTTGTATAGTGATCTTGAGATTTTGTATCCTGATGTATATAATTACTCAAAAAGTAATTATCCTGAGATGTAAACAGTTTACCTCACTTTATGAAAGAAGCTTTTATGGATCCAAGCTCTTGTCTCGAAAAGTTTTAATTTCCCGTGATTTTTGTCTTCCGCTGATTACCGATTCGCTTCCGCTAAGTTTTAATCGTGTTTATGTCATGGTTTGGAGATCAGAGCCCTCAACTAGTGGTATCAGAGCTCCAGGTTCAGTTGAGTCTACAGAGGCATAGGACTTAGGATGTCGAGTCTACCTTTAGTACTCCTTCCTCATCTAATAGAATCTTCTGCTCCTCAGGAGAAGAAGATACATAAGAATGTCAGGACATCGTGATGAGCACGTGGCAGAGAGTAGTGCTAGTGCACCTCGAGGCGGTGCAAGAGTTTCGAGAATAGAACAACCTGCACCAGAGTCGCCAAGAGAGCCACCCCAGTTCGACCCAGCTGACATGAGTGATCCAGCTGTACAGACGATGTTCGGGCAGTTCATGACTGCCATGACACATATAACCGATAGGATGCCCATTCCTGCACCTAGGGCACCTATCCAACCTGAAGCACAAGGTATCGGTAAGACATTCGAACGACTTCGTCGTGTCGGAGCTACCGAGTACTTCGGAACTGCCGACCCTGCAGATGCTGACTTATGGTTGACAGAGTTGGAGAAGGCTTTCAGGATTCTTATGATTCCGGAAGCTGAGAAGGTTAGACATGCTGTCTATCTTCTCAAGGGCAGTGCTGGTCACTGGTGGAACATGGAAGAGCAGAAGAGACCTGGAGTAGAGTTCTCATGGGAAGAGTTTCGTCGGGAATTTATCAATAGATATTTTCCAAAGACCTTCCTAGACGAGAAGATCTCTCAACTTGAGAAACTAAGGCAGGGTATGATGAACATTAGTGAGTATGAAGCTAAGTTCATGGAGTTGTTGCGGTTCTGTCCGCACATGGCTGCTACGGATGAGGAAAGAATCAAAAGATTCGAAAAGGGTTTGAATTCTGATATGTCAACCCCTGTGTCTGCCTTAGAAAACAGAGAGAGATTCTCTACCTTCGTTGAGTCAGTCCGAAGGATAGAGAGATCTGTGGTTGAGAAAAGACAAACCCATAAAAGATATCCATAGTTCCAGGGTTCTTCATCTAGGGATTCCAAGAAACCTAGATTCTCTGCACCTAACCCTCCACCACCCAGATCGAGTTTTCAAACTCAATGGACACCAAGCAGAGGTAGAGGACGGAGTCAACCACTTCAAGGGATGCACAGTTCTGCATCTGAGTCAGTCACTGGACCACCCAGACCACAACAACAGGAGAGGAGTTGCTACAACTGTGGTAAGGTGGGACACTTGATGAAGGATTGCCGTTCTAGGCCTGTCGGTGTGACACAACAAACCCCGAGATAGAATCAACAGGGATCTCAGAATAGACAACATCAAGGAGCAGCTCGAGGACGTGGACAAGCGTCTCAAGCTAGATCATCATCACCACCTCAACACCAGGCGACTGCGAGGTTCTATGCTATGAACCCACCTGAGGCAGTGGTCAATCCACAGGTAGTGGCAGGTCAGATGAAACTTTTATATTCTGATATGTCTACATCCTGTGTTGTATCTGTTCTGATTGATCCGGGTGCTACGCACTCTTTCATCACTTGTAAAGTGATTTGTAACTGCAATATGACTGTTAGTCATAGAGCAGATAGTTTGTTGTTGGAGACTCCGTTGAGTGGGTCTGCCATTTTGTAGGAGATATGTTCTCCCTGCATCCTTTTCTTTTCTGACCATCGCATTCAAGTGGATCTTATACCACTTGATATGCAGGGATTTGATATAATCCTTGGGATGGATACCTTAGAAAGGTATAGAGTTGTCTTGGATTGTGAGTCCAAGTTGGTTGTGTTTGCTGATGAAAGCAACACATGGATCTTTCAAGGTGAAAGAAAGATTCTGCCCACCTGTCTTGTGTCAGCTATGGTTGCTGATAAGCTGTTGAGGTAAGGATGTTATGCATTCTTAGCCCATGTGGTAGATGTTACCAAGGAAAGGACCAATCCTGCTGAAGTTCCCATAGTCAGGGAATTCGAGGATGTGTTTCCTGAAGAACTTCCTGGTATACCACCACCTCGGGAGATTGATTTTGAAATTAATCTGATCCCAGATACGAAACCCATAGCTCAAACTCCGTATAGAATGGCACCTGCCGAGATGGCAGAACTCAAGAAACAACTTCAAGAGCTACTTGAGAGAGGTTTTATCCGACCGAGTACTTCACCTTGGGGTGCTCCGGTCTTGTTTGTTAAAAAGAAAGATGGGTCAATGCGGTTGTGCATCGACTATAGACAACTCAATAAAGTAACAATAAAGAATAAGTATCCTCTGCCGAGGATTGATGATCTCTTTGACCAGTTGCGTGGTGCAACAGTCTTTTCAAAGATAGACTTGAGGTCTGGATATCACCAACTCCGTATTAAGGATAGTGACATATCCAAGTCTGCCTTTAGGACAAGATATGGTCACTATGAGTTCACGGTTATGTCGTTTGGACTAACCAATGCACCAGCTGCATTTATGGAACTCATGAATAGAGTTTTTCGACCTTTCCTTGATCAGTGTGTTGTCGTCTTCATAGATGACATCTTGATTTATAGTAAGGATGCTCAGCAGCATGAGCAGCATCTTCGCCAAGCTTTGACCTTGCTAAGAGAACATAAGCTGTACGCTAAGTTTAGCAAGTGTGAGTTCTGGCTGCCGGAGGTATCTTTTCTTGGACATGTGATATCCGCCTCAGGAATTCGTGTTGACCCTACAAAGGTAGAATTTGTTCTACAATGGGAACAACCGAAGACACCGACGGAGATTCGAAGTTTCTTGGGGTTAGCTGGCTATTATCGAAGGTTCATTAAGAACTTTAGTTCTATAGCTTTACCTTTGACCAAGTTAACCCGGAAAGATGTTCCTTTTTCTTGGAGTGATAAGTGTCAACAATCTTTCCAGTTGCTGAAGGAGAGGTTGATAAGTGCACCTGTGTTAGTGCTACCTGAACAAGGAAAAGGATATGTAGTTTTCTGTGATGCTTCCAAGAACGGACTAGGATGTGTGTTGATGCAGGATAAACAAGTGATTTCTTTTGCCTCCCGACAGCTTAAGAAACACGAGGAGAATTATCCAACACACGATTTGGAGTTAGCTGTTGTGGTTCATGCCTTGAAGATCTCGAGGCATTATCTCTACGGAGAAACATTCCAGATTTTCACAGACCACAAAAACCTTAAGTATATCTTCTCTCAGCATGAGCTCAACATGAGGCAACGTCGCTGGATGGAGTTAATCAAGGACTACAACTGTACAATTGATTACCACCCAGGCAAGGCCAATGTTGTTGCAGATGCCTTGAGTAGGAAATCAGCAACATCAACCATGAATAGAGCACAACTAAACTCTTTAGTATGCTCTAGAAGAGATATGCTTATCTCTTTAAGGCAAAACAATGTACAGTTGAAGGTGTCATTGTTAACCGGTTTGTTAGCTGAGATGCATATTAAACCTACTCTAAGAGAGCAGATTAAAGAGGCACAGCTAGATGATGCTGCAGTTCAACATATAAGATCTGAGTATGGAAATGAGAAATAAGATGGTTTTCATGACTCAGAAGATCAAGTAGCTTGTTATAATGGAAGATTGATAGTGCCAGATGTGGACAACTTGAGAAAGTTAGTCCTGGAAGAAGACCATTCTTCCATGTATGCTATGCATCCAGGGAGCACCAAGATGTATCGGAATTTGAAGGATCTGTATTGGTGGCCTGGGATGAAAAAGGACGTTGCAGAGTTTGTTCTGAGGTGTCCCATGTGTCAACAAGTTAAAGCTGAACACCAGAAGCCTGCAGGAATAATGCAACCTTTACCCATATCACAGTGGAAATGGGACCATGTGACCATGGACTTTGTTGTTGGCCTACCCAGGACAAGCAAAGGACATGATTCCATTTGGGTAATTGTTGATAGGTTGACTAAAACAGCACATTTCTTACCTGTCAAAACAACCTATTCTGTTGAAAGGTTATCAGAGTTGTATGTTCAAGAGATAGTGCGTTTGCACGGAGTTCCTGTCACAATAGTTTCTGACAGAGGTCCTCACTTTACCAGTCGTTTTTGGGAACAGTTGCACAAAGCCTTAGGCACTAAGCTAAGGTTTAGTACGGCCTTTCATCCCCAGACTGATGGACAGTCGGAAAGGACCATACAAACCTTAGAAGACTTGTTGCGAGCATGTGTTCTCCAGTTCACCGGAAGTTGGGATCTACACCTAAGCTTGATAGAGTTTGCCTATAACAATAGCTATCAGCATAGTATTGATATGGCACCTTATGAAGCCTTATATGGTAGACGTTGTAGATCACCCTTGTGTTGGTTTGAGACTGGTGAGCACCAATTGTTAGGTCCTGACCTGGTGCAACAAACCACGGAAAAGATTAAAGTTATACAACATAAGATTAAGACTGCTCAGGATAGGCAGAAATCTTATGCTGACAAACGTCGTAGACCCTTAGAGTTCCAGGTTGGAGACAGAGTGTATCTTAAGGTCTCACCTTGGAAAGGGGTCCTTCGTTTTGGAAGGAAAGGGAAGTTAGCTCCTAGACATATGGGGCCTTACCCAATCATTGAACAGATTGGAAAGGTAGCATATAAACTAGAACTTCCCCCAGAATTACAGAGGTTACATCCTGTGTTTCACATTTCTATGTTGAAGAAATGTCACCTAGACACTGAGTCAGTTCTACAACATATGGAGGTAGAATTGAATGATGACATATCCTATGAGGAGGGACCAGTGTCAATCCTTGATAAACGAATTAAAAAGTTAAAGAAGAAAGATATAAGTCTTGTGAAAGTCATCTGGAACCATCGTGGTATTGAAGAAGCCACTTGGGAATTATAGGATGAGATGAGAAGGAAGTATCCTGCCCTTTTCTCGTAGTATGTTTTATCGATTTCGGGGACGAAATCCTTGTAAGGGGTGGATAATTTGTAACATCCCTAACCTGGGTTATGAGTTAACCCTAGGTGTTTTGCCTAAATATGTAATTAAATCTTTGTGATTAACTCTGAACATGTAATTAAGTCCTCAGAAACATATATCTCAGTATTTGCTCCTTTTTATTTAAAGTAGTAGCATTGTTTTGATATACAGGGACCTATGTGCAATTTACCCAGTTAAAAGGGTTAGCTTGCAATTTGCACATGATGAGATGTTCCTCTGATGTTGAGACATCATGAGAAATCTTTTTAGCAAAGTTTGAGGGATTTCCCAAGCTAAGGCACCAAGGTGCAGCTGTGGAAGCAATCCCGGTGCTTGAAACCCTAGTTTGGGGTAAATTGCAATTTACCCAAATTAAGGGATACAAATTGTGAAATATGTCATCTAATGTATCTTTTTAGACTCTTGCCATCATTAAGAGAATAAATGATGAGGAAGTCACCTCAATTGAATTATCAAGTTATGAGATATGCCTTGTCATTGAATAATCAGGGTATATGTGCAATATTTCTTTATGTATGTACCTCATTATTAGCTTGCTCTCCTTTACCTCCTTTTCCTAAGACCTTAAGAGAAGGTTTGTCCTTAGAATAAAGAGTAAGGGACGATCAAGTAAAGAAGGAGGGACCTAGTTGGAATTATGGACAACTTATGAACTAATGTTGAAAATCCTACCCCATGTATATAAGCTCTCCTTCCCTTAGTTGCAAGGGAACTTAACCTTCGTTCCCTTACTGTTTCATTTCACCAAAGATGACCAAGGACTGCCTTGGAGCTAAGGAGGACGACCAAGGGGTGCAAGGTAGGTTTAAACCCCTCTTCTTGCCTAATTCCATGGTTAGAACTTGAATTCAAGGTCATCTTCATGGCTAACTCTTGAAACCCTACCTTTCTAGCCGTCTCTTTTCATCCTTCCTTGGAGTTTTCACCTTGGCCAACCTGTAAGAACTCAAGGACGCCATTAGAGCTTGGAGCTAGAAAGCTTGGAGCTCAAGGAGCAAGCCTTAGGCGGGTTTTATAACTCTAAACTCATGCTTTACTATGTGCATCTTTATATGCGTTTTGATGATAGCTCTTAGTATTTCCCTACTTTTCCCTGCTATTTTGCAAGCAAATCCATGGGATATTCGTACTGTTCTTGAGCTAGAAGATGAAGTCGTGATTTCCAAGAAAACCCACCGCTTTTCACTTCCTTAAACGGTCTCACCGGTTTGCTCTCTCGGTCTCAAGACCGCGAGGTGAGCAAACGGTCTCGAGACCGCGACAGGGCAAACGGTCTCCAAGACCGTTTGGCCCCGTTGACCGAGCGTGGACCGTGTAAGAAACCTGTTCCTAATTGTATAGTCTAATTACCCTCAAAATGTGGGAGGCTAACTCCAAAGGAATCGGGAGATATGACCTTTTTAAGTAACAACTTTATTTGAATTTATTCCTGATTTTCAAACAGGTCTGAAATTGCCTTTTTGGGCAAACGGTCTCAAGACCGTGTAAGGTCGTTGACTAAGCGTTGACCGTATGAGATTACTGTTCAAAATTATGTTAATTAACAACTCACCAAGTTTGATGGTCTAATTCCAAACGGGCTAAGAGGTGAAGGGTGAATACTAGGGCTAACCCTAGATAAAATCAGTACTGAAATTATGGTGGCCTAATTAGGGTTTTTAGGGTTGATTGACCTAAACGGTCTCAAGACCGTTTGGGGGTCACCAAACGGTCTCAAGACCGTGAGGGCAATCAACCAAGACCGTTTGGAGGTCTGGGGTCAAGGATAGTTGACCAATTGAAGGTACAATTACACCAAATTACATTGAAATTAAATATTGACATGATCATCAACTCAATGGGTCAGACCTTGATGAATCTGCACTAGAATCCAAAATTTGGATGGGCAAACGGTCTCAAGACCGTTTGGAACTCATCCAAACGGTCTCAAGACCGAGAGGACAATTACCCAAGACCGTTTGAAGGTCTAGAGTTAAGTAATTTGACCAATTGAGGACCCAATTGGAAATAAGTTATCAATTTAATCAAAATTCTGTTTTGTGACTCAATCATGGTTCAACCCCTATCAAATCACCTTATATTTTGATGAAATCTTGGGCAAACGGTCTCAAGACCATGTGGGGTCCACCCACATGACCTCAAGACCGTTTGGGCCCAATTGGAGCTCAATTGAAGGGTTCAACCTTGTGTTGATGCACATTGTTGAGTGTTGATGGGTGAACATTGATAGATCCTAATTGAATCGATTTCAATCCTATTTGGTCAACAATTGAGGGTCAATTGAATGACCAATTGGTTAAGCATAACCTTAGTTGACCCAATCCATAGGTGGTCAACATAACTTTGACCCTTTGAGGGCTTCAACATCGGTTAACATTATCGATTGTATCTTTGATTTTGTTGATGGACCAAGCGACTGAGACCATGTGAGCCTCGCGGTCTCAAGACCGTGAGAGGGCTCGCGGTCTCAAGACCGTGAGGGGGCTCACGGTCTCAAGACCGAGAGGAGGCTCACGGTCTCAAGACCGCGAAGGGCCTCGCGGTCCTGAGGTCAAACTAGCTAAACGGTCAACGTCTCTTCGCGGTCTCAACTCCAATTTGATCTTCGCGGTCTCTACATCAATTGAACCAATGATAGGGCTTCGCGGTCTTGAACCACTTGAAGAGGCTCGCGGTCTTGAAGCCTAAGGGGGCTCGCGGTCTTGGAGTTAGAAAGAGGCTCGCGGTCTTGGAAGGTCAAAGTGGGCAAACGGTCAACACTTTCAACCGATTTCAACTCAATTGATGATTAATGATTGAAATCAATCAATGTGATTCCAAGTTGACTTCTTTCAATCAATTCATAATATAAATGGTCCAATGTTGCCCAAATCAAATCCTAATGATAATCTAGGATAGTAAGGGGTTATTTGACTAAGGTTTTTGACCATGATGATGATCAATGGGGTGAATTACCAAAATACCCCTGAAGGGTCAATTAAGTTATACCTTGCTCAATTCAAACCCTAATTACATGAGAATGATGTTTTTAGTCATAATGACTCTATTTAACTTGATCTAGTCTAATGTTATCATCAACCATTAGTATGATGAAAGAGAGAGTACTCTAGAGAGAGAAAGTACCCTAGAGAGAGAAAGTAACTCTAAGCACATAATGGTGATGTTTTTGGCTATGTTAGCCTATGATGACTCAATCCAACCTATTTTAGAGTGATGTTGACATCACCTAACATTATGATGAGAAAGAAAGTACTTATAGAGAGAGAAAGTACTTCTAGAGAGAGAAAGTACACTTTTTAAGTGGAAACTCAAATAAAGCATCTCCAATGCACATAAGTGAGCATAATTAGGGTATGGTCCACCTGGGTGAGGTCATAGAAACCCTAATTATGATAAATGATGAACCTTTAACTAATCCAAGAGCATCAATGAAGATGTTACTCATACATGATGATGTTATGAGTTTAATTCACCTTGATGTGAATAGTAAACCCTAATTCAAGGGTGATGACATGTAATGTGAATAGTAAACCCTAATCCAAGGGTAATGGCATGCTTTTAAGTATTAAACTCTATTTGATTTGAATTAAAGATTTAACTCTTATGACAAGAGTAGGAAGTACATTCCTTATTGTTGTATTACCTTTATCAGATGTATTAACCATGCAGGTTCTGATGTGAAGGTAATCATATCCAGGTATGGATGTTGATGTTATATTCATTAAAGGCATGCTGTTAGCCTTATGAATAAGTAAAGTAATCTGATGCCTTGCCAGTGGCATCCTATGCTGATAATGGGCTATGAGAGCCATGAATACCATCAAGGTCATGCCTTAGAGATGACTTGTGATGAGGATAATGAGAAATAATGATTGATATGAGTTAGGCCTGTTACATTTAGTATTCTTCTTTTATAGCTGCTATGCTACTGTTATTGTTTGAAGAACAATGTATGCTGTTAAAGAATACTGAATGTACCTAACTAATCAAGTATAATGTAGAGCCCTGATCATAGATCCATCATTGTCAGAAATTAAGTGATGGTGAAACAGGTTTTCCTCAGGGAACTCCTGGAGCACATACTTTTGAGTATGTGGGGTACATGGATGTGTAGAACCTTACATCCTAGTGTAGGAAAGTGATGTAGATGTGTAATCCATCCATCCTTCACTATATTTCCATATCGTATCAGTGGTAGGTAAACATGAAACCTCCTGATGACGAAGAAAGCACAGATATCCGTATCAGTGGTAGGTAAACATGAAACCTCCTGATGACGAAGAGAGTACAGAACGCCACTGTGACTCTAGAATAGCGAAGGACCAGTTTACCCTGGTGAGCTATAGTAGTAGAGACACGAGATGTCCTACAAGTGATCCTCTTACTGACAGAGGAAGGTGAAGGTCATGAGAATCCGGCTCTCTTAATGACCTATGTATGATACTGATGTGACTTCTCAGCGATCAGTTGGAGTATGAGTGGTAAGCCTCATCTCCACAGGGCATAATGTTATTTGTAAAACATAATCAACCATGTAGTATAACTTGTTAGAGATGACTCCAAGTTAGTTGATTGATGTTACATTGCAATAATGTTGATATTCTCCATATCTCCTAAATTGTAGAGATCTTGTTATACCTGCAACTGTTATAGAATGCTTTGAAGGCTTTACTGTTTAAAATAATCTTTGATGTTATAATAAAGCTTCTGGCAAAGAGTTATAACTCTCGCTGGGACAATTATGTATAATTGTCTCACCCCGTAGGCTTCAACTATTTAGGTGGACGTCGGAGACGAAGGAACCAGCCTACAGGTGACCAGTCTCAACAGCAGCAGCACCAGGGGCAGCAGTAATCTCAGGTGGAGATTTGTCCTGCCATGTGGTGTAGTTAGAGTCAGTCCTATGTGTCCTCTGTACTCTCAGGTCTTGGAGTCTTTTGTATAGTGATCTTGAGATTTTGTATCCTGATGTATATAATTACTCAAGAAGTAATTATCCTGAGATGTAAACAGTTTACCTCACTTTATGAAAGAAGCTTTTATGGATCCAAGCTCTTGTCTCGAAAAGTTTTAATTTCCCGTGATTTTTGTCTTCCGCTGATTACCGATTCGCTTCCGCTAAGTTTTAATCGTGTTTATGTCATGGTTTGGAGATCAGAGCCCACAGTCCAGGTGCTACTTGCCAAAGAAGCACACCGCTGTAAGGATAGTCACTAAACTTACTCCAAGACCATGTTTATGCCCTACAAACTTCCTTCCCAATCCATAGTTGTTGATGCGATCCACTAGTCATGGGGAATATGGCAATAAATTTTTATTTCCGCTGCCATCTCAGTCGCCATATTTCCATACATAAGAGGGACAAGTCGTCAAGATGCATCAATTACATCATGTTATTGAAGTGTATCCGGATCAAGTGGTCCCCTTTGACTATTCCGTGCGGTTGATGTGTGTCCAAGTCAGGATGGTACAATTGGTTTAGCCCAATGTTATCTAGTTATGAGGTCAAATTATCCCAAGTGGTGATTAAAGTAGGTTTCTTGGACAAATTGTATTGTATTTTGAGGTTGATGCACATTGGGGTGGGTAGATGCATGTTGCTTGGAGGATAAACCGAGAACTACCGTAGGAGGCCAATTGTGGTGGGAATTTTGGAGGCAACATGCGCAACAAAAGTAAAGAAAAGTACATTTTCCACAAGTAGATATTGTCAACAATGATGTATGTGGAGGGGTGGGTTGTGAGATACCTTGTTGAGAAGTAGATTACATGATGTTCCTTATGTGTAGATATAGATACACATAGAGGTGCACTTACCATGGTTAACGAAATCCTCCTTACACAGTCATTTTAACATCTGTGTCTCTACATAGCCCACGTAGATGATAGGAACTCCATGACACACTACAAGAGATGGAGGGGAAGGAGTATCCTATCTGTTAGCAATGTGCTATGTTGCACACTCTCTCCTTCTCTCTCTCTCCATCCCTCCCTTGTGGTACTTCTAGGGTTCACTTGTCAAAAGGTGTAACCAAAACCCTAGACATCAAACCTCTCTAAATAGGAGAGATAAGAGAAAAATGTTTCTAAAAATCTTGGTATATAAAAGGCGAAGACTGCTTTTGGGCAACCTTCTTGTGGACAAACAATATTGGAGCGCATTAGAACTTTCTACAATTAGTCACTCGACTCATTGATCATGTACAATCGGTCGATTGGAGCAGTCAATCGATAAACTGAGGTTAGCTCGATTGGACTATCTATTCGACCGGTTGAGCTATCCAGTCATCCGATAGGGTTGATCTTGGCTCAGTCGTCCAATTAGACGTTCTAGTTGATCTGTTGGTCTATCTAGTCATTTGATTGGACTTTGTAGATGGTCGATTAGGCTTTTGGACATTCTATCATTGCTCCAATTGATTACACAAAGTTTTTAATTACCAATAAACCTCCAAATCTGCTATCTCCAACATGTTGTTCCAATAGTGCTCCAAAATATCCTTGTCATACATTTATAAAAAAATCTACTCTTAAAAACATTAATGAGATACGCATAGTGAGAGAGACGTCTAAATAGGTCAAGCAAAAGGTGCACTCTACCCTATTCCGCCTTTCCGTCGTCCGTTTGTTGCGTGGCATGTGTCGTGTGTGGTGGGCCGACGACCCATTTCAGTTGAAAAACAAACCGGGTTCGGGGTCACTGATGACAGAACTCGGCGGATCCCGGGCACGCTCATGCGGCTCATCCTACCGCGACTTCGGGCTAGGGTTTAGGGTTACGCTGTCTGCCACTATAATAGTACGCCTCCTCTCTCAGGAATGCAGTGAGCCTGGCCATAGTTTTCCGCCGGCGGCGGTTGACGGCAGCAAACCAGTCCTTCCTCAACGGTACCGTCCTCTCTCTTTCTGTCTTGTTCTGTGTTACTTAGGGCTATGATGATTTTTATCAATTTACCATCAAACTCCGACGCGTCTAGTTGCGCCCTGGGGAAATCTCAACACTGCTGAGCCCTATCTGAATCATCTAATCGACTTAGTTGAATTGTTTTTCTGTTTTACCTTCCGATCGATTGAAAGGCAATAAATTAGAGTCACTGAGGCGCTCTAATCTCATAGCGCCGCCAGCGCTTGTACATTGCCGAAATCGACTCGAGTTGTAGATTCTGGCACTTGTCGCTCTCCGGCCAGTGCATTCAGAAGCTCGGAAATCTGTTGCTCTTCTGAGAAAGCCGTGACTATGTATTTTCGTATTTTCACTGTACAGCTGGATTTTGGGTGTATCGTAGCGCTCGCCCCTAAAGATCTTCATGTGGGTTTTTGTATCCTGCAGATCAGCAGGTGACCCAAAGGGAGAGACGCCATATAAATTGAGGAGCTCTGGACACGAGGCTCCTGTTTTGGTTTAAACTGTGGATCCTCGCTTTTCTCGTAGCTCCTACATGCCTGATTTTGTCTCGGTTGAAAAAAATAGAAACGATGCTAATCTACTACGAATTTCATCGTTGCTTAATATCGCTTGGTTTTCACTGAACCTTTGAGTCGAGCTCCATGATGATTATTTTTGCTTTAACCACACTGAAAAGGTCAGCAGCGCGCATCCGATGGGCTATCGTTCTCCCTTTCTCATCTCTTTCTGACCCTATTCTTGTCTCCTGCTTCGACCTCCGGACACTATGTGCTTCGAGAGAAGCATCAGAAGAGAGCAGGGTCAGCATGTTGATGAGGTTTGAAGAAGGATCGTTTGATCGTCTGGTGCGCTATGTTTGATCCTCATGTGGAAAAACCCTGGCCTCTGTCTGAGAGCTTTTTCTCAATTTACTTTTCCACGATTGACTCGACTTTATCAATGTAGTGGTGATATTCTTAGCTTTTGCATCTGATTACTTTTTCCGCATTCAGGTTTTGTATTAATATTTCAGGACGGTGCTTTGTGAGCACCAACATCTTTCGGCACCATGAACGCACCTGATAGGTATGAACGGTTTGTGGTACCGGAAGGCGTTAAAAAGGTCTCTTACGAGCGCGACACCAAGATCATCAACGCTGCCACATTCACCGTAGAGCGAGAAGACCACACAATCGGTAACATCGTCCGAATGCAACTCCACCGTGACGCCAACGTTCTCTTTGCAGGGTACAAGATCCCGCACCCTCTCCAATACAAGCTCATCATCCGTATCCAGACGACGGCACAGTCGTCTCCAATGCAGGCGTACAACCTGGCCGTCAACGACCTGGATCGCGAGTGCGATCACCTCAAGGCCGAGTTTGAGCGTGCCAGGGCCGTCTTTGAGAGCAAGAAGAGGCATTAACTCTGTCTGCTTTGGATTAGGCTGCTCTTAATGTACTTTGTATCATTTTTTGTGCTTAAGCACAAGTAATGTGAATGTGTATTCCGTAAAAATCCTATTGAATTGTGCATTTGTACAACTTGTACATTATTGTATCAGCAGTAATAAAGCACGAACTTGGTGTTTGTGCAAAGTCTAGTACTCATCACCACTTGAATTTTCAGTCAAGTGAACTTGACCAAATCGATCCTTGACTTTACAATAGTTTTCAAAGGAGCGTGCAAAATTTGATCTCTTTTATGGCTGCCTTGGGCTTTACAATGTATGTCATCTAGGTCCCTTCTTGGCAGCTGGGTGTCCCTTCATTGTCATGCTGTGCGTATGATGTCTTTATCAAAAATAGAAACCCTACAGCCAGCCCTTCCCAAAAAGCTTGTAGGATACAAAAACTACAAAATCGGATTACCCTACAACCCATCCATCTAGTTTTGTATATTTTTTTTGTACATATGTAGGTGGTATGTTTGACTTGTGATACACCTTTGATTGGCGATGACATGTCAACTAAGCCGTTGAATGTATGGCATTCGATTAGACTAGCAGCATGCTCCCCAAGCCTAGATTGAATCCTATTTGCTTCTTTGTAGACATAGCTACATATGCCACCATGATCACATAAACAAGAGATTGCTAGGTTGTGCCAATTGTAACTCTCCCGCCAAGACCTTGATCTAAGCTGGTGGTCCTGATGATCTCTAGACGACATGCCAAGTGATAAACCACCATGCGAATTCTGACAAGGCTACCCACTACCACTCCCTCATTGTTTCTTAAAAAGCCCCCAACGGGTTTCGCCAATGGCTTCTCCAATCAAAGGTCCCTATTTAGCTTGATATGACTTGATGACAATTTCTCCCATTTGAACTCATATAGGACAATATAACCACTCTACTCTCACGGTAGAATGTTTTATGTTTCCATAAATTTTCTAGCTCTTTGGATCCCTTAAAGCAACCAAGGGATTTGTATTGCATTGTAATTCTAAACATGTAATTGGATCTATACCAGATCTTGCAATTGTCCATCCTCCTACCATGGTATCTACTTGTGCAATGCTCATTCCAAATGGTCTAGAGAAGAATAAGTTAGAAGACACCTCACTCAACCCACAACCAACTCTTCTTGTTTGGTTGAGACCTTATAAGCGCCATGCTTAAGGATCTATATGTCGGCATGTATTCGTCTAAATATTCTTTAACTTTAGCCCATACCCTACTCACAACTCCCCCGCCTAAAAGGAGATGATATGTAGATTCTTTGCCTACATGAGGCCATCTGGATGTTGCTTGCATGATCTGATACTCTCATATGTGGGGATTGCTTTGTTCAAAAGCTTCCAACTGAAAGAGGAGATCTTGGCCGGTATAGAATTGTGTTATATCCATTTTGGTTGAGAGGTATGAGGGCCCACAATTCCCAATGTGTTTGCTCTCCTTAAACTTGGATTGGACGGTGAAAAGACCTATTTTTTGTGGGGCACCAGATAGTTGTGTTGCACCCTTTGGCAAAAATAACTCCACTTAGCTCTATCGCCCTTATGCCATCTCCTACCACCAAGCCATTAAGGAGCATCGAGTTCCAGCTTCAATCTTGCTTTGTGAGGCTCGTAATTTTTAGGTTTGGGTCTACCACCAGCTTCCTCTCTCTTCCACTACATGACATGGCGCCCACCTGGACATTACAAAAGGTATATCCCCTACTCACACATCCTATCTAAGATATGCCATAATTGGGGAGAACATGTCTCAAACACTTTTCCAATAGACTGAGGCTCTACTATTGCACACGAGGATCCATAGTTTGGTCCAAACACATCCTCCAAACACACTTTTCATATTTCCCTTTACAATAGGTGACCCATATTGAGTCTCCTAATAATAGGTATCAAACCAAATTCATAAGGAGGACCTTAAATCTATCTCAAAGCCTATAATACCCATGCCCTCTTCCTCTAAGGACCTCACAATCTTCTCCCAACGTATCCCATGTCTTCTCTTATGCCCTTGTCTGGATGCCCTTAGGAAGTTCTCCATCTTTCTCTCAATAACTTTGAGACTAGTATGTGGAACCACACATATTTCCAAGTTACGAAGTAGAATAGATGAAAGGTAAGATTAACCAAGGTCAACATACTAAAAAAGAAAAACATCTTACCATCCCATGACGTGAGCCTCCCTACAATCTTATCTACTAAGCAATTATAGAATTTGACCCTAATCATACATGGGATAACAGAAACTCCAAGGTATTGGATAGGTTCAGATCCACATTTGCAACTTCAAGCCTCTGAGATGAGCATCATTCTATCATCTATCTGACTACCTAGGATGATAGATGATTCACCACTATTTACCCTTTGTCGATATACTCTTTCATAATCACTTACCAAATATTGAATACCTCCACTGGTGTTCTTTTCCAGATTAACTAAGAGATGATGTCATCTGGGAACATCAAGTTGGGGGGGGGGTACGTCCCGAGCCCCATGTGATGTACCTCCCTATTCTTCTTAGGATAATCTCCCTCTTAATGTGACCTCTAGGACCTTTTGGGCAAGGTTAAAGAGGATATGTGATAGTGGGTCCCCTTGCCTAAGACCATAAGATGTTGGAAAGAACCCTACAAATGTTCGTTAATGGAAATGGATATCAAAGTACCACACATAATGTTCATGAGGCAGGCACAAACATTTTTTGAGAAGCCAAAAGATTCCAAGACCAACTCTAAAATATACCACTTAACCCTATCAAAGGCGTTGGACATGTCCACTTTAGGTTGAGCCATGCATAAGCTCATGTGTTGGTTTTATATTATCTCCAATGTATCTGTTTTTAACAAAGGCAGATTAAAATGTCGTGGTGATACCATAGGGACCCGTGGCACTGTCACTATCAGTGCTCATAACAATCTCTTTTACCTTTTCTTTTGAAGCCTTTATAAGAATGTTAGCACTATCCTCTTCCCCTATCACTCTTCTGTTGAAACTAGTAAATTCGTCTAAGCCCTCTAGTTTTTCTTCCTCAAATAGCTAGGTGTAGCATTCAATTGCCTCATTCTTGACCTCCTCCTTTCCCTCTACCCATTCACCATCCTCTCTCATTATCTTCATTGTGACTAATCTTCTTCCCTGGTCTTGACATGTGCATGAAAAAACTTGGTGTTTTTGTCTCCCTCCTTATGCCCTATTATACACATTGTCTCACTCATGTAGTATCTCTCCACCTAAGAAATGTCTCCAAATTACTCTCCTCCCCATGTGACCTCTCCACCAATTTTCCTATATCACAAGGTGTCGATATACTCTCTTGTAGGTTTTGACTATACTTTCACGCTCCCTAAGCTTTTCAAAGATATCTGTGACCACCTCTTTGTTTCATGTTTTCAATGCCTACTTTAGAATTTGTTGTTTCTCAAAGACTTTGTAGGTGGGATCCCAACCAATATTTTAAGGTTCCATTTCTATTAATCAGGTCCCTGATGCCTTCACATTTCAGCTGTACTTTCAATCATTTGAAACATGTAGTAACCCAAAGAGTTATCCCATCTGAAGTGAGTGTAGGAGGGCACGATGAGAAGAGGCATGTGTTCTAACTACATGCTCTTATACTATCTTGATTATTTCTAGCCAATCTTTATTCACGAGGCCCCTACCAAGACACACCTATTTGATCGATACCCCTTCTTGCTTGTTGAACTAATTAAAATTTCCTCCCTTAAATGTTATTTCCTCTATCCCCATCACTAAAACCCACTAATTAAATTCGCTCATGAATTTACGACACATTATCTCACCCCAAACCCTCCCCTTTGTCCTATAAGCATCGAAGTCACCTAAGGTAATCCATCTAGGAACTTTCACAGTATTTTCATGTTACATAAAGCGTAAAAACTTTGACCTAGATCAATTATCTAAACAAGGTTTGTTAACTAATTATGTGCTTGGGTTCTTTAATTACATGCTTGATGTAGATATATAATTAGTTGGTTAATGTTATTCTCTTATGGGTCTAGGTGCAAAATTTTCATGCGTGGAAGTTCTTTTGGTAATTTTCACACATAATATTTTGATACCACTACATCTCTCTTGGTTTGGTGAGACTTGGCTACTTAAGAAACTACCCTACCTTTCCATCAGTTGTGGACTGATGTAGGCTCTTAACCTCGTTTACCTTTTCTAGTCCCCATATGTTGGAGGATTGACTATGTGGAGACTGGTGGAGTTTTGCCTATCATCAACCGATGACTTTCTACATACCATTCATCGATGATCTTGGATATGACTAAACATCGCTTCTCATTGATTGGGAACCAATGGAAGCTTACATGCCATCCTATGATGACAACCACCAATGACTCCTTGACTTCATCGATCAATGAAAATGCTGGTAACTCTTGATTGATGAAGAGCTGAATGACGTCCACTGCTGGACCTAATGTGCCTATGACATGATGATATCCTTGTGAGTGCAAAACAATGATTGAGATATATGAGTCATCTACTCACTCTCCACTGATGGAATCCTACTACCGACCAGTGTTGTGAGATTGGAGTCGTTATCTGATGATGTTACTGGCTGATGATGCCATGGATATGCACACTGATGGCTTCACAACTTTGATAATTTCTTTCTATCTCCTCTTCCTTTCCTCTAAGGAAAAAAATATTCCCCTTGATCCTCCTTGTTCATCTTAGTTGCTTGAGTTGCCCGTGATGAGTCAGACCTACAAGAAGTCATTATTGGTTGATGGCAACTGATGTGATTTCTTCCTTCATTGATCTTCAACATATATGCCTTTTGCTCTTCTTCTCTTCTTCTATGAGGATCGATGTCTCTACTTATGTCTTCTAGATTTAGATACATGCAAGTGAAGCTCATTTTATTCTCGATATCTTGATGACCCTTCATCATATTCTTTGTGAAACTTTGTTCTTAGTTGTTTCCTTGTAGGGTTTTGACCTTTAGTAGCCTTACACTATGCTTCCTTATTTTCCTTGATCTAGTTACTTTTAGATCATGGAGTTAAGGGTATTGCGATCTTTGAAGGAGGAAAACATGTATCTTTGGAAATACTATGGCTTGTTTGCGGTTTGGAGCTTGTTGGAGCTTGAGGAGTAAACATTGAAGCTTTCCATCTCCATATTTGAGTGGACTAATTTCCACTATTTGTAAGGGGACTAATAAAACATATGATCCAGTTATTACCTATATGATACATGAAACCCTAATCTTGTTATAAAACTTTCTTATATGCGAAAAGATGGAATCTTTATACTGACCCAATGAATGTTATGGGAATATGAACTCACATGTTTAATCTAGACATCTAGCATATCCTTTTCTTGATTATAAAGTATGTTTGGTTGATATGCATGTACTTAGATTCAATATGTAATGGAAAAAGGTCTTAAAGGGGTTCCTTTATGATGTTCTTATGCCCCATTTTATGGAATAATAAGTATGTGACGTTCCTTGATGTTAAACAACCATTGAATGATGAAGTTAAGCCTTTTTACTAGATTTTATGCTATTGAAAAATATATCAAAATAGACTACTATATAGAAATAGCTTATTTATACTAGGAGTTATCATTCATTATGCTTAAGTCTTAAAACTAATATATCTTTTGAATATTTTAAGTGATTTTTTGTAATTGTTCATGAGGAGGTGAGTAGATCACATATGAGAATGATGTTCCCCAATGAATTAAAGCATGTAATGGCTTAATTGCACATCCTTGAGAGAGAGTTGGACTTTAATATAGTCTTCTATGCATTAATAGTTCCTAATGGAGATTAGATCTATATGCATGGACTTGATGTGGCAAAGAGTCATTACAGTCCACCCCCTATTTTGATCGATGGAATAGTGTAGTCATACATTTTATATCTTTTGAACTTGCAAAGGCTTGATTAATTTTTGTATTACTTTGTTGTTGAGTATACATAACTTGATTGATGAAGTCATAAAATGAATAATTGATGTAATTAATCAAGTGAAACCCTAATCTCATAGTGCCCTGAGTATGTAGATCTATTTCCCTGGGTCGTTAGGAAAAATAGTGAAATGAGTCAATCTTGTAGCAATATCAGAATTGTGAGAAGATTCTTAGAGACATATATTACTTAACGTATGGATACGGTTGGGGTAGATATACCCTAACATCTTTAAAACTTTAGGGAACTCAACTGCTATCAAAGGTCCAAAAAATATGATATGCGATGTAGAATGGATATGGTCATGTCTCAGTTTTAATGGGTTGATACCCTATGCTTGGTGCTAGGGTTTGTACACCTAGGACAAAATTGTGATATGTGGATCCACTTTTTAGAAATTTCCATAGTAGTGCCTTAGTGCACGCTACCTTTTTGTACCCTCCCTTCGACCTGAGGATGTTTGAAGAGATCTAATGGGGTTCAAATATCCTTATATCTTATACATATTGCAAGAGAGGCTTCGTAATGACTAACTAATAGTTTGAGTGGTATGCCTCAAACTATCCATGAAATAATTAAATGTGTAACTCAGTTGTGTAATTTACATATTTAAGTTAAATTGGAAAATAACATAGATGTGCTCATTTAATGTTATCTATTCCCATATGAGTTATATATGATTCATACATGTTCAAGTATCAATGATGGGACATGTATACCCATGGTAAAATTATTCTTTTGATATACTACTTGCTAAAAAACCTAAATGTTTTGTGTGCAATTTAATTACATAAAATCTTGATGTAAGCAATACATGTTTTCAATTTTCATATCATATTTCTGGGACTTGGGGTCTCACCTGATGGATTTACACATCCTTTTAGGTGATCTATATAGCTTCATTGGTAGTTTTAGTTAGGACCAGTCTTGTGGTGGATGTAGTCACCTGGAGGTAGGTGATGTTTATGTGTCACCTGGTGTAAGGTCCCTAAACTTGCTTAATGAGTTGAATAAGCTTCATTACCATAATTTAATGCTTAGAAACCTAATATAACCTTGTTATATAGTTTTAAATCATAAAACAAGCTTAATTTTCAATTTTGGTCTAATTTGGATACTATTTGAGCAAGTTATGCAATTTTATGTACATTTTGGACTTTTCTACAATTTACCCAATTGAGGGGTTTTCTTTGCAATTTATCAGTTTCATTATGTTCTTTTTATGTTCTCTCGTCATTATTGAGCTTTTTGAGCCATGGTACTCCTAGTTGAGCCATGGTTTGAAGGTGTTTTCCTCAAGGGTATTTTAGGGTTTACCTCTTCATGGATGAGCAACCTTTAGTAGCTATCAACTAATGAATTATTTGATTGGCTTGGAAATTCGACAAAGGAGAGCTAATAAGGTCTATATGGACAGTGGGGGATCTTCTTGTGTGTGTGCTTGTATATTCTTAATAGTTTAAGGCCATAGACTCATGGGGAAGCTACTTTTACACCTCATGCTTGCTTCCATCCTTATCCATGGGCTATATTTACCTTTTCCTTGCCCAAGTACGAAACTTTGCTTACTTTATCTTTCCTCAAACCTGTACCAACGACTTCACTCTATTTTTCTGCAGAACCAAGTGCTCTAAGGTAGAAGACAACCTCTTTTTGGAGAAGAAGGTCTCCTAGAGCTCCATCTAGCCCTACCTAGGGTTTACAAGGTCATCTTCTAGGGATTTCGACCAAGACAAGTTGTTTTATTCCTTCCTTCTCTATTTATCTTGCTCTTATCCTTCCTTAGACCTTCCTCCAGGTTGGAACTTTTATATTCCATGGTATAAATTTCTCTAAAGCTCTAAAACCCTACCTTTCTTGCTCCTTATGCTTAGGGTTTGCTCATTTGATGAAGAAAGGTGCTAGATGGATGAGTTCACAACTTATGCTTGGATTTTCTACCCTACCTACTCGTGTTTTATTATGTTTGGGAGTTTATATTCTTATTATAGGCAAGTTTTATAACTTACTCCACATTTATTGCTTACCATAAGCTTGCTAGCTCAGTTCTTTCTTTTAAATGATGATCCATGCATTAAAAAGTTATGCTTGACTGGAATTTCGATTTTTATAATGTTCCCTATTATGATTTCAGTTATATATGAACCTATGATAATGTGTACATTATTCCTAAGGCATAATATGACTTGGATCAGGTTGGTTTGACAACCTATGGTGCTAAACACCTATCAACCAATGGTCAATTTTAGGGTTTAAAGCTGATTTCTTCTATAAACACATGGCTCAATGGTGGTACCATTGCAACAACCGATGGTGTTGTCTTAATGACAACTAATAGTGGTGAACAAGAACGTTCACCCCTTAGGTCAGTTGTTGGTCTAATTAGAAGCTTAGTGATTAACAACTAAGTACCCTAATGATGCTATCAATCAATGGTGATATTAGTTTGATATTCGATGGTGATTAATGAATATAGTGCTGATCTAACAACCTATGGTGAATTAATTGTTACTAGTGATGGTGGATCAGGCTTCCAAAACCTATGGTGAGTTAATCATGTAGTTGTAGCATCAATTAAGCCTTAAACCAATGGTTTCTTGGGTCATTTGATGCAATGGTCGGACCTATAATCCAATTGATGGTTTTAATATATGAACTTGACCTAATGGTTAAGATCTAATGTTTCTTCATACAATAAATTGGAATGATGCCTAAATGTAATATGTTGGTCCTAATAAAGTTATTTAAATGGTTTATTTATGAGATCAACTTAAGAAGCTCATTTACTAACGACTTGTTTTAAATAAACAATCGCTTGTGGGTTTTACCCTACTCTCAATGGAACTTTTTATGTTGTTAATTAAGGGATGTATAGGGTTAGATGGTGACTCTTTATAGAGCACAACTCAATGACTTCATAGGTAGTTTTTTTTCAAGATTTTTACTTATGTAAACGACGAATGGCTTTACCTTTTCAACATCTAATGGTTAGAAGTTGATGCCTTAATATTCCCATTGTTTTGGGTGAAGTCTATAGTGTAATGTTATAATTTTAATGATGAGAACTTGATGGTTCAATGCCTTAAACTTGTAGTCTTACCCTTACCCTTACCCTAATATGATTATGATTTATAATCACCATAATGAATTAATGGGTAACCCTAATGAGGTGTAGCTTGTTATACCTAGCTTTAATATAACTAAATGATGGTAATTGGGTATGAATAGTCCTTGAATGACTAATACAATCACAAAGTACTCTCTTATTGTTGTTGAAACCCTAGTATGCTATAACCCGATGGTTACACCTTGATTTATGTGTGGGTTCATACTTGAGAACAATATGGAATGTGATGGTGATGCTTCACCTTATGCATCCATGATCCAATGGGGATGCCGTGAGTTAGGGTTTGGGTATGAGTGCTGATTAGTAACATTAATATAATTGATCTTGTTGAACCTAACTCTAATGCAAATAGATAAAGATGAGTATTCATGTTTAACCTTCTTATATGATGGCATGATGGTGAAATAACCTCCTTAATATGATCATAACCTTAATGTGTTAATTGGTGGTTATCATAGCCAAATGGTTGATACTTTCTTATGCTAAACATGTGCATTATGAATATGATGAGGGTTAATCATATCTATATTCCTTGCATGTTGATGTAATAAAAAAATATTCTTAATGTTAATATAACCCTTCTATGATTGTTTATGAATATCTCCTAGCTCATTAATGCAATATTGTGTTGATTTGGTGTATGATATGTAAGTGATGTTATTGAGCCTTGTTATAAGGCATGAAAAGATAACGATGATCTTGTAGGGAATAATATGATGGTCTTAATGACCTTTGGGCATGGTTGAACCCTAAATGAGGTGTAATCATCTTATGTTGATAAGGGTTGATACCTTATGATATTGTGAAAAGGATTTATATCTTGTGATAGTATGATGACTAGTGTAGTCTCATGAATGACAAGTGACACTGCTACAGAAACATCGTTTAACGTCACTTTTCAAGGCGTCAGTTATTTAACAAAACCGACGCTGATAAACATTACACGTCAGCTATTAAGGAAAATGGACGTCCATATTTGAAGACCAGCCAGACACGGGTATCACTTTTTATTCAGCGTCGACTGAAGAAATGAAACCGACGCCTAAAATAGCCCGCGAAATCCAATTTTTTCGAGCGAAAAAAAATTGCCCCCAAAGTGTAACATACAACGTCGGTGTTTTACCTAATAACCGACGCTTAAAGAAGATAAAAATTGCTCATGAATTTTACCATATGGGCGTTGGCTGTCTTGGGATAACTGACGCTGATAAGGGTTCGTGCACCCTCCCTGCCAAAAATTTTAGGGTAAATTGACGTCGGTTTTATTGGGATAACCGATGCTTAATAATAAAGGTGTCAGTTGTTATAGATAACCGATGCCTTTTAGTAACTTAATAGCCCCCGAACAATAGCATAGTACTCCCCTTTCTTCTATTTCATCGATTGAATTTTGCTACTCCCGACCCCTGCTGCGTCGCCGCCGTCGGCCCCTGCCTCCGCACCGCCTGCTGCTGCTACTTTTCACCACCGTCGCTTGCTGCTGCTTCTCTGCTCACCGCCGATGCCTTTCCTTCTCTGCTTGGCTCCCTTGTCCTGCCGTTGGTGTGCTCGATGCCCTTCTCCTGCCGCTGGTGTGCTCGGCACCCTTCTCCTCACACCGCCGCCTCCGTCTCCACACTGCTACCAACAATAGGCCCTCCTCTTCTTGTTCCAGTAGCCTGCTCTTCTTCTTTCTTCTCCCTCCTTACTAACAGCAAGCACGACCGTGTGGGCTGGCACAGCCATGGCTGTGTTGGCCGACCACATGGCCGTGCTGCCCAGCACAGCCGTATGGTCGGCCAACACAGCCACGACCGTGCCAGCCCACACGACCGTGCTTGCTGTTGGTAAGGAGGGAGAAGGAAGAAGAAGAGGGTATATATTCAAATGAAATCGATTATGGATTTGTGATGAAATCAATTATATGATGAAATCAATTATGTTCAAATTAATTATGTTCAATTATATGATGAAATCAATTAATATGTTCAAATCAATTATGTTCAATTATATGATGAAATCAATTATGTTCAAATCTTGTGATGAAATCAATTGTGATGAAACCCTAACATCTACATGAATCCCTATTACATGATGAAACCCTAACATCGACATACTCTATATGATACCTAAAATTGTGATTAAACCCTAACATCAATTGTGATGAAACTAGGATTGCATGTATTGGAATGACAACATACATGTATTTGTTGGCCTAGAAACCCGTCCAAGATTTACTCATTAGGAGTAAGTCTTGGATAGTCCCTGGTTTGGGACTGTTCTTGAACACCTAATCTCACTAAGGATGTAAGTGTATAATGTGTATTGGGTTTTCAAGAAAATTTTGGTAGCATTTCCCCATTTGTTCTCTAAGTACATATGTACTTGGACAACAATGGGGAAATGCTGCCGAAATTTTCTTGAAAACCCAATACACATTATACACTTACTAGTGAGATTAGGTGTTCAAGGATGGGATAGGTGGTACATGTACATTTATTATATATAAGAATGACATGACATGTATTTGTTAACCCTAGACCCTAATCTTGTCCTAATATATACTTGTTTTCTCTTTGATCATAGAATGGATAGATCATGGATGCCCATTCACAATCGCTGCACCCCAAAGTTTATATCTGGTCTTGATCAGTTTATTAGATTTGCCGAGGAACATAGGAAACAACCTGGAGATAGGTTCTACTATCCATGTAGGCATTGTGGTAACAACTTGAAAGTCAACATTGGTGACGAAATCAAAATTCATGTCATGTGCAACGGGATTGTACAAGGCTATACAGAATGGCACTGGCATGGAGAGATTTCAAACCCAAAACCAGTGGATGTCGATAGCAGTGCTTGGGTGGAAGAAGAAATTGTCTCCGATGATGTAGATGTGAATGAACCAATTCCAGTAGACATCATTGATGCGATGCTGGATAGTTGTGGGGTAGAGCACACCGATCCACCTCCCATTTTTAGAAACATTGTGCATGATGATGAGATACCATTATACACATGTTGTACTAAGTTTACAAAGCTTAGCAATGTGTTGAGATTGTATAAGTTGAAAGCTAACAATAGATGGAGCGACAAAAGCTTCACTTCATTATTGATTTTGTTGAAAGAAATGCTTCCTAAAGGAAACAAGCTGCCAATCTCAACATATCGGGTAAATAAATTGTTGTGCCCAATGGGAATGGAGGCCAAGAAGATACACGCATGCCCAAATGATTGTGTATTATTTCAAAAGGACTATGTAGATTTGAAAGATTGTCCAAAATGGGGTGCGTCACGGTATAAATTGCTGACTTCGGGGGAGTCCAAAATTGGTTCTCCTGCCAAGGTGATGTGGTATCTACCCATAATATCACAGTTTCAATGCTTGTTTGCAAATTCGATAGATGCGAAGAATTTGAGGTGTCATGCAAATGTTAAGAAAAATAATGATGGGATCCTACGACATGCGTCTGATTTCCCACAATGAAAGAAGATTGATCTATTGTACCCCAAATTTGGTGAAGAAGATAGGAATCTAAGACTTGGGATTTTTACAGAAGGGATGAATCCATACGGGACATTGAACAACCAACATAGCACTTGGCCAGTCATGCTTGTTATATACAATCTTCCTCCCTAGATGTGTATGAAAAATAAGTACGTTATGCTGTCGTTGTTGATATCGGGCCCTAAACAACTTGGAAATGATATCAATGTTTATCTTGAACCTCTGATTGATGACTTAAAGAAACTCTGGGGTGAAGGTGTGATGACCTATGATGCTTCATGAAGAGAGACATTTCATTTGCACGCTATGTTTTTTTACACTATTAATGACTTTCCAGCATACGGAAATTTGTCTGGATATAGTGTCAAAGGAGCTAAAGTGTGTCCTATATGTGAAGAGAACACTGATTCAATAAGACTAAAACATGGCGACAAGACTGTATATCTTGGTCATCGAAGGTTTCTTTCAAAATTTCATCCGTATTGTAGGAAGAGCAAAGCATTCAATGGATGGAATGAGGAACGGAGTGCACCTAAACCTATACCAGGGAAAGAGTAAAAGACATTGTCAATGAATTTGGTAAGAGATCACAATGTACTATGGCCACATGGAGTGACAATTTGTCATTCAAGAAGAAGTCAATATTTTGGGATCTTCCTTATTGGAGTTCTTTGACAGTCAGGCATTGTATCGATGTCATGCACGTTGAGAAAAATGTCTGTGATAGCGTCATTGGTACTCTGTTGAATATACCAGGTAAGACTAAAGATGGGATAAAATCCAAATTGGACCTATGTGAAATGGGAAGAAGGTCAGAATTAACAGAATTACATGAAATGGGTAATAAAAGAACATACTTACCTCCCACTTGTTACACGTTGTCTAGAAAGGAGAAGAAAGCTTTTTTTTGAATGCTTGGAAAATGTTAAGGTGTCATAGGGTTACTCATCCAACATCCGTAGATTGGTATCAATGAAAGATCTAAAGTTGATAGGTCTTAAATCTCATGATTGTCACACTCTAATGCAACAAATATTTCCCGTGGCAATTCGATCTATATTGCTGAAGCATGTAAGGTTTGCAATCACCAGACTTTGTTTCTTTTTCAACAGTCTGTGCAGCAAAGTTATTGACCCTGATACTCTCGATAATTTGCAAAGAGAAGTGGTTGTTACCCTATGTCAGCTTGAGATGTATTTCCCTCCTTCGTTCTTTGATATCATGGTACATCTTGTTGTCCACTTGACTAGGGAAGTGAAACTGTTGGGACCAATTTTCTTGCATTGGATGTATCCCTTTGAACGATACATGCACATTTTTAAAGGTGATGTTTGAAACCGTTATCATCCTAAAGGGAGTATTATTGAGGGTTATGTGGCGAGAGAGGTTATGGATTTTTTCAATGACTTTTTGAGTGGTAATGACACTCCCGTTAATGATAAGAATATTGAGGAGGACAAAGGAATTTTAGGATCATGGGTGAAAGTAATAAACCATGAGCAGTTGGAACAAGGTCACTTGTATATTTTACACAACATGGACAAAGTGAGTGTTTATATCGAGGAACATACCAATTTCATCAAGATACAACATCCTCAAGCCAGTTCAATGTGGCTTGCTAGAGAGCATAACAAGACTTTTACTAGTGGTTTGAAGATACATTCATACATCAACTATCTCGAACACCAGATGATATTACGGAAACTATCAAATGCCTCGCCTTTAAACCAAAATCGAACGTTATGTTTTATGAAGGGTTGACATTAATGGGTTCACATATTACACAAAGCGCCAAGATGATAAGAGTGCCATCCAAAACAGTGGGGTCACCCTTCAAGCGTCGACTATGTATTTTGCAAGTGCAAAGGATAAGAGTCTACATGAAGCTAAAATGTCATATTACGGTGTCATTAAAGACATATGGGAGTTTGACTACATAGATTTCAGAATTTCACTCTTCAAATGTAATTGGGTTGATAACACCAAAGGAGTTATAGTGGATGAATTGGGTTTCAATTTAGTGAACTTTGAAAAGATTGGCGAGAAGGGTGAACCATTCATATTGGCATCACAGACGAAACAAGTATTTTACATCGATGATCCTGCAAATGATAAATGGTCGGTTGTTCTTCATGGTAAAAGACAGTTCATTGAAGATCCTATAGATGAAGAAGAGTATTATGATAAGTATGATGACTCCAGTCCATTCTCAATTGGGTTGCCAACTTCACAAAATATTGAAGCTAATGATGACTTATATGTGCGCTGAGATCACAATGAAGAATTGTTAATTGATAAAAGATCGCAATTTTAGAGGCATGCATGTTTATATTTTTTATATGTTTCATTTTTCAATGTTTCATTTTTATATGTGAACTAAATAAAATGCTAAATGTTTGCTTTTTTAATATCAATATCATTTTCAGATATAATATTTCATTATCTTCTAGTTAATACAAATGCTAAATGTTTGCCTTTTTAATGACATTTTCAGATGGCTGACCATGATGAGCATGATGAGCATGATGTACATGATGAGGATGATGTCCATGATGATCATGGTGAGGATACCAATGTAAGTTTTAAAAACGTATCCTATATTTCTATAGAAATTCATTATCGTCTAGTTATGTCATATATCCTATATTTCTATATTGGGCTAATTCAGTGTGTTTATTTTGTCAAATTTTAGGTTGATGATGCACATGTACCCTCTGAAGCACTGAATGCACTTGATGCGTATCTCTAAAAAGTTAGCAAGAAAAGGGGCACCACTCTGCTGAAAAAGTTAATAGTGCTAAGGGGCAGTGGATCCAGATTGGCTGTGGAGTTTGATAATGCAGGAAATGCAATTGGAGTGAACCACAATAATTTTGTAAACTATCTTGGGTTTGTCACTCGAAGCCATTATGGTGCTAAGTATGATAATTGGCATAAAGCTCCTCATGCGAAGAAAGACTTGATATGGAAGGATTTATGCGTGAGTTATTATCATTTGCAATTATATTTTGTAGATTACAAATTCTATTATTTGCAATTCTATTTTTGGATACTAGTTAATAGCAATTCTATTTTACAGAATCTATTTATATTATATGATAAGCTGCATCGTAAAAGTGTGATGCAACACGCTGGAAAGATGCTAAGGAACTATAGGACAAATCTCAATAGAGAATACATAAAAGATGGTGATAAGAAGAAGTCAGCCCTTCAAAAGTGGAACTTCCTGGACAAAGAAGATTGGGACACATTTTTTGCTTCAAGACAAACTGAAGAATTCAAGGTATTAAGCGTCACTCCCAATTTAATTAATATACGTTGTATTCACCTACTCAAGATTAACCTTTAGTGTTACTAACCAAATCAATGTGCATACTAACTAGGCGTTTAGTGAGGCGCAAAGAGCAAGGCATGCATTGAATGTGCATGACCACACAATGGGTCCAAAGGGCTATGCAGGTGTTCACCAAAGACTACAGGCAGAGTCTGCTGCTACTTAGGAGTCCTCTACTACATGTACCACACCCATGCCTCGCCATGATGTCTGGATAGCTGGGAGACAGAACAAGAAGGGTGAAATAAAGAAGCCCGTAATTGATTAGGCGGCTGTGAAAATGGTAAAATACAACTCAACAATGCACATCGTTCGAATATTGATTATTTGTGGTGTTTACTTACCGGTTTCTATTGATGGTGATTAGCGGGAGATGTACGAGAAGAGGAAATAGGGCACGTTCATCCCTCAGGGCACAAGGGATGAATTGACAGTTGCTCTGGGTAACCCAGAGCATCCTAGACGTGTTAGGGGTGCAGGCACTGGTGTGGGCATCAAAGCATTCTTTGGGCCATCCCAGCGCAAACTTGTCGCAAGAGCGGGACTTTCACAAGAAGAGGTAACCTATTCTTTTTTTAGAATATTACTGCAAAAGGGAATTCAATAATAAGAAGCTAATGTTTCTTTTATCCATGTATAGGAGAATAAGAGAGTCGAGGATATAGTTGCTAAGAAGGTCAAGGAAGAAATGCTGTGGTGGCAGGCATCTCAGGCTTCCAATCAGCGTATGGCGACCCACTCTTCTCCTAATGCACATGCTGAGAGTAATCCTATAGACCCACCACCTAGCACGTCTGTTGTAAGTATTGTTTATGACATAGTAGCTAGTCTTTTCAAGATGATATGTTTTCAAGATGATATGTATATATGTATAACATTCTTTACATAAATTTGTAGGCGTTGAATCCATGCCGCTTAAAAATTGAAGATTATGTTGTTGCAGAGGCACATACTTACCCATCCCTTCCTGGGGAAACGATTCATGGGATTCCAATACCACATGGTTATGTTTGTATGAGCCCGATACGTGTAATCCACGATTGGAGGGAAGCTGCATTGCCATATGCCCACCCGGATATTGATACACTTGGTGAGGCAGAAGGCGGGGTGATATTGTGGCCCAAAGCAGATGTCGTCTACACTACTGAAATTGTAAGATAAATTTACATTACGTTAAATTGTTAATGTGTATATATGAGGTCAATTGATATGAAATTATATATACAGGTTAAAAAGAAGACATCCACAACATCTAGGCCTCCACCTCCACTTCCTGCATTACCAAGTTGGGTTCCAACTAACCTAAAATTCCTGTTAGGTCCTGCTTGTAAGGGAATGGTAGTATGGCTACACGCACATAATATACATTGCCCTATAGTTGTTTCTTTAGTAGCAGATTATGCAGGTCAATCATACGAAAGCTCTCTATTTATACAAGATATTATTGAGTTGTTTAACTATGATTGGCTGAATACATCAATGATAGAGGCATGGATAAGGTGATATCTTATTTATACATCCATATACCTTGTGTAGGATCTGGTGATCTAGTTTCTTATATATTAATGCATACATAATACATGTTTTGCAGCTACTTAGTCGAAATTCAATGTAAACAATTTGGATTTGAACATGTGGGATTTTTGATTCCATTATTGATTAGTCTGGTAGCTAAAGACCCTGATAGCGTTCAACAATACTGTTGTGATGCTTTTACAATTTTCGATCAAAAAAAGAAGACAATAATAATAGCTCCATTCAATGTGAAGTAAGTTTACTTTGCTTATAATTTGGACTTAAGAAAATTACATTTTTATTGTGGATTTGAGTTATTAATTTTTAACTTTTTTACCTCTAGCGCTAAGCATTGGGAGTTACTAGTTATTCTCCCCAGGACATTCACTGTCTATTATCTAGATCCTGTGGGGAGTACATTAAATCCAAAAATTGGACACGTAATGAGAATGGCATTATTCTGGTGAGAAATATTTCATTTTTATATACGTTAACATCTGTTATTACATTACTATTTAATTATGCAATTTACTGTGTTACATTAACATGTAGGGGTTTAGATGCGTTCAAAAAGACTGGAGGAAAGGTCCCTAGTAAAAAGAACCAGCCAATAATTTGGGAGAACGTGAAAGTAAGTTCCCGACTCCAATGTATATGTTATTTATGTGAACTGTGCTTATTTGTATTTTTTAATATTTTGTATCCATTTTATAGTGTACTACACAAGACAACGACTGGGCATTTGCATACTATGTGATACGGTTTATGGACATGATTATCAAACATGCAGATGAAATCAATGTCATACCTAAGGTATTATATATAGTCTCATTAGATAGTATAAAATATATCAATCTTATTTATATATTATTACTTATATATACATAATTCTCTTTGCAGGTGTTTAAAACTGACCCCACTATAGGTAAAGCCTTAAAAGATGTACATGCTCCATATACGATGGAAGTATTAAATGATGTAAGAGAAGAATGGGCAAGAGCCATACAAGCAGTTGGGACTGTAAGATATAATTGGGATGCTGATAGCGATGATGAATGATATTTTGTAAATGAATGTTTATACATGTATTTCTACATGTCTGAATGTTTCTACATGTATTTGAATATTTCTACATGTGTGAATGTGAAAATTAAATTGATGCTGAATGTATCTACCTATGTGTGAATGTGTGAAAAGAATATTTGTTGATTTTGTAGGTTTGTGGCCTGTTTGTTGGCTGATATCAATAGATGTCGTAAACCTACAGTTCAGTTCCACTGAACTACAGGTTCTCATCCTACGACCAGCGACAGCAGGCCTGCAAACTGATAAGAAAAAATATATCAAACCATAGGCTTCAGTTATTTGTCTAAAACCGACAACAAAGGTTTACAACGTCGGTTAATAGCATAAAACCTCCGCCTAATGTTGCCAGACAGCTTGGCCAGCACGGCCGTGCTGGACAGCACGACCGTGGTGGCAGGTGATATGGCATCAGTTATTAGTAGAAAACCGATGCCGTTCTGGCCAGCACAGTCATGCAAGATAGCACGACCGTGGCGGTAGATGAGATGGCGTCGATTATTAGTCAAAAACCGACGACGATAGCATCCTAGATGGCACCCTTTTCAGTGGCACGAAGTTTTGGCGTCAGTTGGAAAATTGACGCCGAAATTGTTCGACTTTTAGCGGCGCCCACATAGGCGTCACTTGGAAACCGTCATGAAAAGGGCTTAAATAACTGATGTCAAAGGCCAGATATGTAGTAGTGTGAATAGTACCATGTGATGATGAGATGAAAAATTATGTATTACACATTTTATATCTTTTGAAGTTGTGATATTTATATGCCTACTAGAAGTGAATTAGGGTTTGTATGCCCACTTGTTTGATGTAGCCTTAATTCACCCAATTGGCATAACGAAACAAGTGCAACTCTAATCATGTAGTGTCCTATGCCATAGAGCCATCTTCAGTGTCAGAACTTATTGGATGGTGAAATGAGTATTCCTAAGAGAAACTCAGAGTGCATACTGTTGAGTATGTGGGGGTGGCAAGTTGAGTATATATCCTTGTCATCCACAATGCAGGTTATGGAGGATAGCTATGGTCATTCCTCAAACATTTGATGTGAATGAGGACAAATGCGGTTGTACCTCAGATTATATGGTTTTGTCTACCCTAGTTTCTAGTGTTGTGACCTATACCAAGGGCGGACTAGTGGTTAGTAGTTTGACTATATGTTATTACAGTGGAAACTTTAACTGATATGTCACTTCCTTTTTACTCATACTGACCACGGGGAAGAGATCTTAGGATATCGACACTCCTAGATCTTATACGGAATTGAATAGCCCTTCGCAAGGGTCGGTTGGACTTTGAATGGTACGATTCAAATTCCATAGGGCATAATAAAAGATGTAATATAGCTGTGTAGCATATTTGTTTAGGATTATACACGATGTTTCACATAGGATGGTAACCCTTGTTTGTTATCTTTACATAAAGATGATGTTGAGTGCAATTAAGAGATAGTAGATATACTTAGGTTGTGCATATGCTTAAGATTGTAGATGCGAACATACAATAGCTATGATTATGTTGATAACTATACTTACTACTGATTATAATCATGATGCTAGATATCTCATGTTGTTAGTTATGTTTAGCATGCTAGCCATGCCTTTGTAACTAGAGATGCATATACTGCTAATCATGCTTATCCAGATAGTTGTGCTTATGTTGTTAGCTCTTCTTATGATGTTGATATGTTCAACCTATTAGACATGTTGATGTTGTTATCTATGCATATGATACTAGAATTATTCATGATGTTAGAGATGCTCATGCTGCTAGACTCCTTATACTGTCAATAGGGATATGAGAATAGTCTATCTAATGATGATAATTATTATCTTCTCCTTTATGTATTTTGTTAATCATCAGTGATTTGAGCTTATTTGTTATATATGATTAAACTTCTTAAACTTTCTCATTACCTAAAAATGTTGGAATCAATAAATGTTGTTGGAGGTTATATCTCTTGATGGGACATGGGTCTCACCCTTGTGGTTCACCATATTTTTTTTAGGTAATTGAAAGTGACGAAAACAAACTTGTGGCAGCAAAGAGGAGCTATAGTAATGAATCTATGAGAAAGTTGATTAGATGTCTAGTGTGTCCTAGAGTCATCCCTATACTCTTAAGTCTGGGTAGGAAAAGTTCGTATATGGTGTTTCAAATAAATCAAATTTTTGTTAGCATATTAATGATTGTTTGTGTGGCATATACAAATATTGTTCTCCTGTGTATATATGTTGTGGATAAGACGATAGAACAATTTGTATCAAATTCTTGGCATAGTATGGATATAAGAAAGATGTTGGGCTCTTATGCAAATATTTTTGAGCGGATGTTGACGTTGAAATTAGTTTTAATTTACCCATATTTTCGGGTATGTGGTTAATTTGTGATTGATTGTGTTTTATGTTTTGAGTAATCTTGTTTAGTATAACATGTTCTCACAAGTTAGTATCAGAGCTTTAGGTTCACTGAGTCTACAGGGACACTAAGACTTAGGACTAGGATGATGTCAAAATTAGGAATATGACATAAAAATATGTGCATACTACCTAATCTCAGTATTTGGGTGCCCTGGCCAGGTATTCAATTATTGAAGAAAAGGCAAGTATGTAACTCTTAGATTGTTATCTTTTTTATTGCTCTGATCAAGTAGTCATTTGAAACAATCTAAAGTGTATAATGAATAAAAAATCATGGTGCAGATAACTCAATATTACCTCAAGAGAATATGAGGATTACATCATTATCTATCAAAACTTGAATTGTTGGTAATTACAAGAGAAAGATACAACACCATGGAATCTAAATATGAGTACAAATAAGCAAAAGAAGAGTTCTTGAAGATGTAATTCAATAAGATAATAAAGTAAAAGACAGATACGTTTGTGCTTATAAAGTGATTCAAGGTATGAAATCCATATAAAATGGATAGAACTCCTATGATAAGTATAAAATGAGAAGATGAATGGGAACAATGACAAAGAAATAAGGTGGAACCTGAGTTAATATCAGACCAACCTATGTGTGTAAGAAAATGTTAATGTAAAATCAACATGGCATGTGAAAGAAATTAAGGGAGATGATCCCTGTTTAATGAAGAAATTGTGGAATATGATGATTTACCTCTTGATAAGTGATTGAAAAACATAATTAAACAAGAGAGCATACCCAAATGTGATAACTAGTCATAAAGGAAGGAGTAATGAGATATGTTAATCATGATGATTCCTATTCTAATGGCAAGGAACCTGGAATGAAAAAGGTAAAATGATACATAAGAAGATGTAACCTGCATAATGAAAAATAGAATTGGTCACCTTTCTGCTAGTGACCCTTGAAAAATACTACTATGGTATGGGAAGTGTGTTTCCCTTTGTGTCTTTCCTTTCTAGGGCACAACTTTCAAGTGGATCATTGCCACTTGGTACGTGTGGATTCACTGCAAATATGAGGGTGGATAGCTTATTATAGCATAAGGTTGCTTGGACTATCGTTTCAAGATCATAAAGTTTGTGATGAGTTTGCTTTTGATCCTTCCAATAATTTGGGAGACTCCTCTTATATGTTTGAAATTTATTATGTTGGTAAAAGTAGATGAGATAAGGATGTGAGTTCCTTATGGCACATGAGGTGGATACCAAGGTAATGAATCCTATTATCCAAGATGTATCAACAGTATGGGAAGTATGTGAAGGTTGGAGATGTTTACTAAATGAACATATCAAGCATTCCTCCCCCTTAAAGAGAGGGTGAGAGAGTTGATGATGACCCTCTAAATGTTGTTTGGAAGGAAAAACAAAAGTGATTTTATAATGTTGTGTATGGTTCAGTGATAGCTGGGCAAGACCACTATCAAGGATAGGTGGTTTGTTGGTTAATAGACATGTGATACCATGTTCCTTTAAGACAAACTTATGATCAAATATCAATGCATAAGAGTTAGATTGGATGACATAATTCACATGGCCATGATGAGTTCAGGGTTATGTCCTTTAGACTAACTGATGTACAAATAGAATTTATGAATAGGAGGAACAGAGTGTTCCAGTCATGTCATACAAGTTATATCAAGATTTGAATGATTACATGTCAAAGTATTTCTAAGATGGTCAAAAATATGATCAATATTTATTCAAAAACCTTAGGGTTGTTGAAACAACAATAGCTATGAGACAAGTTGAACAAGAGTGAGATGGGGTTGATTAAATGTCTTTAGGGGATCATGATATGTCTTCTAAGTAGGTTGTGTAAATCCTAGTAAGGTAAAGATAGTGTCGTTGTTTCACCCCTAACAAGGTTGACTATGAATGATGTTTCCTTGTATGGAATGACAGTGCCAACGTCAACATTTCTTTTGATGTTGAAAAAGAACTGACAAGTGTTCCAGTGTCAGTGTATCTAGAAAAAAAAGGATGGATACATCACCTTTTTTTATGCTTCAAGGAATGGTATAGGACACATGCCATGATTAGTAAAAAGCTAGCAAGTATGACTTTTGAGTAATGTGTTGATACAATAGATATAATTTCAAGATGATAGCTAGAATTTAACGTTGAACATTACTACTAGAGTTGTACATGTGACATAACAAGTTTCTACATTCCATATAGAGAATGTCTTCTTAGGTGGGGTTTTTTGTGATAATCCAAGATGAGATAAGTATGAATGATGTGAAATCACCATGATATGCAAGTAACCATGTGAAGGCAATAGGATTATGTGAAAAGGAAGTACCCATCTTTGTTTACCTTAGATTTTGGAGGTGAAATCCCTATTAGGGGTTTATAGTTGTAAGGCCCCTAAACTTGCTTAATGAGTTGAATAAGCTTAATTACCATAATTGAATGCTTATAACCCTAATATAACCTTGTGATATGCTTTGAAATCATAACACAATCTTAAGTTTCAAATTTGGTCCAATTTGGACACTGTTTGAGCAAATTATGCAATTATATGTACATTTTGGACTTTTCGACAATTTACCCAATTGAGGGGTTTTCTTTGAAATTTATCACTTTAATTATTTTCTTTTTATGTTCTCTCATCATTATTGAGCTTTTCAAGCCATGGTACACCTATTTGAGCCATAGTTTGAAGGTATTTTCCTCAAGGGTATTTTAGGGTTTACGCCTTCATGGATTAGCTACCTTTAATAGCTATCAACTAATGAATTATTTGATTGGCTTGGAAATTGGACAAACGAGATCTAATAAGGTCTATATGGACGGTTGGGGAGCTTCTTGTGTGTGTGCTTGTATATTATTAATAGTTTAAGGTCATAGAAACATGGGGAAGCTACTTGTACACCTCATGCTTGCTTCCATCCTTATCCATGGGCTATATTTATCTCTTCCTTGCCCAAGTACAGAACTTTGCTTGATTTCTCATTTCTCTAACCTGGAGCAATGACTCCAGTCTATTTTTATACGGAACCAAGTGATATAAGGTAGAAGACAACCTCTTTTGGGAGAAGAAGGTCTCCTAGAGCTCCATCAAGCCCTACCTAGGGTTTCCAAAGTAATCTTCTAGGGATTTCAGTAAAGGCAAGTTGTTTTCTTCCTTCCTTCTCTATTTATCTTGCTCTTATCCTTCCTTAGACCTTCCTCCAGGTCAGAACCTTGCTTTTCCATGGTAGAAATTGCTTTAAAGCTCTAAAACCCTACCTTTCTTGCTCCTTATGCTTAGGGTTTGCTCATTTGATGAAGAAAGGTGCTAGATAGACGAGTTCACACCTTATGCTTGGATTTTCTACCTTAACTGCTCATGTTTTCTTCTGTTTGGGATTTTATCTTATAATTAGAGGCAAGTTTCATAACTTTCTCCATGTTTATTGCTTACCACAAGCTTGCTAGATCATGTTCTTGCTTGAAAATGATGATCCATGCTCTAAAAAACTATGCTTGAATTGGATTTCAATTTTTATAATGTTCCCTATTCTGATTTCGGTTCTAGATGAACCTGTGATAATTTATATGTTATTCCTAAGGTATAATATGCCTTGGATCACATTGGTTTGATAACCTATGGTGCTAAACATCTATCAACCAATTTAGGGTTTAAAGCTAATTTCTTCTGTAAACACATGACTCAATGGTGGTACCATTGCAAAAACCGATGTTGTCTTCATGAAAATTGATAATGGTGACCAAGGGTTTCAACTAGAGTTCACCCCTTAGGTCAGGTGTTGGCCTAATTAGAATCTTAGTGGTTAACAAATAAGTACCCTAATGATGCTATCAATCAATGGTGATATTAGTTTGATATTCGATGGTGATTAATGAATATAGTGCTGATCTAACAACCTATGGTGACTTAATGGTCACTAATGATGGTGGATCAGGTCTCCACAACCTATGGTGCATTAATCATGTAGTTGTAGCATCAATTAAGCCTTAAACCAATGGTTTCTTGGGTCATTTGATGCAATGGTCGGACCTATACTCCAATTGATGGTTTTAATATATGAACTTGACCTAATGGTTAAGATCTAATGTTTCTTCATCAAATAAATTGGAATTATGCCTAAATGTAATATGTTGGTCCTAATAAAGTGATTTAAATGGTTTCCTTTATGAGATCAACTTAAGAAGCTCATTTACTGACGACTTGTTTTAAATAAACAATCACTTGTGGGCTTTACCCTACTCTCAATGGAACTTTTAATGTTGTTAATTAAGGGATGTCTTGGGTTAGATGGTGACTCTTTCTAGAGAACAAATCAATGAATTCATAGGTGATTTGTTCAAGATTTTTACTTATGTAAACGAAGAATGACTTTACCTTTTCAACATTTAATGGTTAGAAGTTGATGCCTTAATATTCCCATTGTTTTGGGTGAAGTCTATAGTGTAATGTTATGATTCTAATGATGAGAACTTGATGGTTCAATGCCTTAAACTTGTAGTCTTACCCTTACCCTTGTATGATTATGATTTATAATCACCATAATGAATTAATGGGTAATCCTAATGAGGTATAGCTTGTTATACCTAGCTTTAATATAACTAAATGATGGTAATTGGGTATGAATAGTGTAAGGCCCCTAAACTTGCTTAATGATTTGAATGAGCTTAATTACCATAATTGAATGATTATAACCCTAATATAACCTTTTGATATGTTTTGAAATCATAATACAAGATGAAGTTTCAAATTTGGTCCAATTTGGACACTGTTTGAGCAAGTTATGTAATTTTCTGTACATTTTGGACTTTTATGCAATTTACCCAATTGAGGGGTTTTATTTGCAATTTGTCACATAAATTATGTTCCTTATATGTTATACTATAATTCTTGAGATTTTTGAGCCATGGGTCTCCTAGTTGAGCCATGGTTTGAAGGTGTTTTCATCAAGGGTATTTTAGGGTTTACCCCTACACGGATGAGTTAGTAGCTATCAACATATGCATTATGTGATTGGCTGGGAATTTCGACTAAGGAAAGCTAAGCAGGTTAATAGGGATGGTGGGGGAGCTTCTTGTGTGTGTGCTTGTATATTCTCAATAGTTTAAGGCCATAAACACATGGGGAAGCTACTTTTACACCTCATGCTTGCTTCTATCCTTATCCATGGGCTATATTTACCTCTTCCTTGCCCAAATATGAAACCATGCTTTATTTATCTTTCCTATAACCTGGATAAATGAATAAAATATGTTTTTCTTCATAACAAACTGCTCTAAGGTAGAAGACAACCCCTTTTTGGAGAAGAAGGTCTCCTAGAGCTCCATTTAGCCCTACCTAGGGTTTCCATGGTCATCTTCTAGGGATTCTGACCAAGGCAAGTTATTTTCTTCCTTCCTTCTTCATTTTTATTGCTCTTATCCTTCCTTAGACCCTCCTCTAGGCCGGAACCTTGCTGTTCCATGGTATAATTTTCTCTAAAGCTCTAAAACCCTACCTTTCTTGCTCCTTATGCTTAGGATTTGCTCATTTGATGAAGAAAGGTGCTAGATGGACGAATTCATAGCTTATTCTTGGATTTTCTACCCTAACTGCTCGATATTTCTTCTGTGTGGGGTTTCATCTTATCATTAGAGGCAAGTTTTATAACTTGCTTCTCGTTTATTTCTTACCATAAGCTTTCTAGATCATGTTCTTGCTTGAAAATGATGATCCATGCACTAAAAAGCTATGCTTGACTTGGATTTCGATTTTTATAATGTTCCCTCTTCTGATTTCAGTTATATACGAACCTATGATCATGTGTATGTTATTTCTAAGGTACAATATGACTTGGATCAGGTTGGTTTGACAACCTATGGTGCTAAGCACCTATCAACCAATGGTCAATTTTAGGGTTTTAAGCTGATTTCTTCTATAAACCATGACCCGATGATGGTACAATTGCAACAACCCTATGGTATTGTATTCATAACAACTGACGGTCATGATCAAGGGTGTCAAAATTATGGTGACAACCTATGTTCACCCCCTTAGGTCAGTTTTTGGATCAATAAGAAGTTTAATGATCAACCATTAAGTACCCTACTAATGTTATCAATCAATGTTGACATCAGCTTAATATTTGATGCTGATTAATGAATCTAGTGTTGATCTAACAAACTATATTGATTTAATGATAACTAATGATGGTGGATCAGGCCTATAAAATCTATGGTGAGTTAATCATTTAGTTTTAGCATCAATTAAGCCTTAGACCAATTGTTTCTTGGGTCACTTGATGCAATGGTCGAACTTATACTGTAATTGATGGTTTTAATATATGAACTTGACCTAATGGTCAATATATAATGTTTATTCCTCCTATAAAGTGGAATGATGGATAATATAATATGTTGGTCCGAATAATGGGATTTATATGGTTTCCTTTATATGATCAACTTAAGGAGCTTACTTGTTGACAATAAATGGCTTGTTTTAACTGAACAGTCGATTGTGGGTTTTACCCTACTCTCAAAGGGAATTTTTGTGTTGTTAATCAATGGATGTTTAGGGTTAGATGGTGACTCTTTCTAGAGTACAAATCAAGGACTTCATAGGTGGTTTATCTAAGGTGTTTACTTATGTAAACAACTAAAGGTCTTACCTTTTAAATATCCAATGGTTCCAGGTGACATTGTGGTATGGTGATACATGTTGAATGATGATGGAACAAATGGAGGGTTACCCTTAATAAGGTAGTCTTACCTATTCACTGATATGAATAGAAGGGATGCTAACCATATTGTGTTGACATGTAACCCTAATGAGGTATATCTTTTTATACCTAGCTTTAATATAACTAAATGATGGTAATTGGGTATGAATAGTCCTTGAATGACTAATGCAATCATGAAGTACTATGTCACTGTTGTTGAAACCCTAGTATGCTATAACCCAATCTTTATACCTTGATTTATATGTGGGTTCACACTTGAGAATGGTATGGAATGTGATGGTGATGCTTCACCTTATGCATCCATGATCCAATGGGGATGCTGTGAGTTAGGGTTTGGGTATGAGTGCTATTTAGTAACATTGATATAATTTATCATGTCGAACCTAACTCTAATGCAAATAGATAAATATGAGTATTCATGTTTAGCATTCTTATATGATGGAATGATGGTGTAATAACCTCCTTAACATGATCATAACCTTGGTATGTTAATTGGTGGTTATCATAGCCACATGGTTGATACTTTCTTATGCTAAACATGTGCATTATGAATATGATGAGGGTTAATCATATCTAGATTCATTGCATGTTGATGTAATAAAGGAATGTTCTTAATGTTAATATAACCCTGATATGATTGTTTATGAATGTAACCTAGTTCATTAATGCAATATTGTGCTGATCTGGTGTATTATATATATGTGATGTTGTTGAGCCTTGTTATAAGGCATGCACATATAATGATGATCTTATAGGCAATAATATGATGGTCTTAATGACCTTTGGGCATGGTTGAGCCCTGAATGAGGTATAATCCTCTTGTGTTGATAAGGGTTAATACCCTGTGATATTCTGAAAAGGATTTATATCCTGTGATAGTATGATGGTCTTAATGACCTTTGGGCATGGTTGAGCCCTGAATGAGGTGTAATCCTCTTATTTTGATAAGGGTTGATACCCTGTGATATTGTGAAAAAGATTATTATCTTGTGATAGTATGATGACTAGTGTGGTCTCATGAATGGAAAGTGAATAGTACCATGTGATGATGAAATGAGAAATTATGTTTTACACATTTTATATCTTTTCAAAATTGTGATATTTATATGTTTTCTAGAAGTGAATTAGGGTTTGTATGTCCACTTGTTTGATGCAACCTTAATTCACCCAATTGGCATAACTAAGCAAGTGAAACTATAATCATGTAGCGCCATGTGCCATAGATCCATCTGAGTGTCAGAATTTGCCAGATGGTGAAACAAGTATTCCTAAGGGAAACTTGGAGTGCATAGTGTTGAGTATGTGGGGGTTGAAAGTTGAGGATATATCCTTGTCATCCACAATGCAGATTGTGGAGGTTGGCTATGGTCATGCCTCATACATCTGATGTGATTGAGAATGGTTGCGGTCGTGTCTCGGTGATTATATATGTGATAAGATTGGAGGACAACTATAGTTGTACCTCAGATGGTAGGGTATGTGTACCCACCTCCTTTCACTAGTGCTGTGACCTATACCGAGGATGGACTAGGTTGTTATGTTCAACCAATTAGACATGCTCATGTTGTTAGATATACTATGTTACTAGACTTGCTCATGATGCTATATATGCCTATGCTACTGAATTGCTTATAATATCAACAAGATAAATGATGATAGTCTGGCTAATGATGATAGTTATTATCTGCTCCCTTTTGCATTTTGTTAATCATCAATGCTGATTAGCTTATTTGTTATATCTAATTAATTTGTTTAACTATTTAATTACTTAAAAATGTTGTAATCAATAAATGTTGTTGGAGGTTATATCTCTTGCTGGGACATGGGTCCCACCCTTGTGGTTTGTCACATTTTTTTAGGTAATTGGAAGTGATGAAAACAAAATGTGGCAGCAAAGAGGAGCAATAGTAATGAATCTTTGAGAAAATTGATTAGATGTCTAGTGTGTCCTAGAGTGATCCCTATACTCTCAGGAGCAGGCAGGAAAAGTTTGTATATGGTATTTCAAATGAATCAGGTTTTTATTAGCATGTTAATGCTTGTTTGTGTGACATATATGAACATTGTTCTCCTGTGTATATATGTTGTGGATAAGGAGATAGATCAATTTGTATCAAATTCTTGGCATAGTATGTATATAAGAAAGATTTTGGGATCTTATGCAAATGTTTATGAGCGGGTGCTGATGCTGAAATTGGTTTTAATTTACCCATATTTTTGGGTATGTTATTAATTAGTGATTGCTTGTGTTTTATGTTTTGAGTAATCTCATTTAGTGTAACGAGTTCTCATAGGTTGGTATCAGAGCTTTAGGTTCACTAATTCTATAGGGACACTAGTACTTAGGACTAGGATGTTCTCAAAATTAGGAATATGACATAAAAGTATGGTGCATACTGCCTAATCTCAGTACTTGGGTGCCCTGGCCAGGTATTCAATTATTGAATAAAGGTAAGTATGGAACTCTTATATTGTTATCTTTCTGATTACTCTGATCAAGTAGTCATTTTGAGGCAATCTAAAGAGCATAACGAATAACAAATCATAGTGTGAATATCTCAATCCTACCTTAAAAGAAGATGAGAATTACATCATTATCCATCAAAACTTGAATGTTTGGTAAATATAAGAGAAGGATACAACACCATGCAATCTTAATCTGAATACAAATAAGGAAAAGAGGAGTTCTTGAAGATGTGATTCAAGAAGATAATAAAGTAAAAGACAAACAAGTCTATGCTTATAAAGTGAATCAAGGTATGAAATCCACATAAGATAGAGAGAACTCTTATAACAAGTACAAAATGAGAAGATGAATGGGAACAATGACAAAGAAATAAGGTGGAACTTGAGTTAATCTCAGACCAACCTATGTGTGTAAGAAAATGTTAATGAAAAATCAGCATGGCATGTGAAAGAAATTAAGGGAGATGATCCCGATTTAATGAAGAAAATGTGGAATATGATGATTTACCTGTCGATAAGTGGTTGAAAAACCTAATAAAAAATGAGAACATACCCAAGTGTGATAAATAGTCATCAAGGAAGGAGTAATGATATATGTTAATCATGATGATTCCTATGTTAATGGCAAGGAACCCAAAAATGAAAAAGGTAAAATGATACATAAGAAGTTGTAACATGCATAATGAAAATAGAATTGATTACCTTTTTGCTAGTGACCCTTGAACAATTCTTCTATGACATGGGAAGTGAGTTTCCCTTTGTGTCTTTCCTTTATAGAGCACAACTTTTAAGTGGATCATTGCCACTTGATATGTGTGGATTCATTGTAAACATGAGGGCGGATAGCTTATTATAGCATAAGGTTGTTAGGACTATGGTTCCAAGTTCATAAAGTTTGTGATGATTTTTCTTTTGAGCCTTCCAATAATTAGGAAGACTCCTCTTATATGTCTTGACATTTGTTATGTTGGTAAAAGTGGATGAGATAATGATGTGAGTTCCTTATAAAACATGAGGTGGATACCAAGGTAATGAATCCTAGTATCCAAGATGTATTAATAATATGAGAAATATGTGAAGGTTGGAGATGTTTATTAAATGAACATTCCAAGTATTCCTCTTCCATAGAGAGAGAGAGAGAAGAGAGAGTTAATGATGACCCTCTAAATGTTGTTTGGAAGGAAAAACAAAAGTGATTCTATAATGTTGTGTATGGTTCAGTGATAGCTGGACAAGACCACTATCAATGATAGATGGTTTTTTGGTTAATATATTTGTGATATCGTGTTCCTTTAAGATAAACCTAGGATCAAATATCAATGCATAAGAGTTAGAGTGGATGACATAAGTTACATATGATAATAGATACATAATATTCTAAGTTTGATAAGAGCCAGTAAGTATGACTTTTAAGTAATGTGTTGATACAATAGATATAATTTTTGTATGATAGCTAGAATTTAAAGTTGAACATTACTACTAGAGTTGTACAGATGACACAATAAGTTTCTACATTCCATATTGAGAATGTCTTCTTAGATGGGGTTTTTGTGCTGACCTAAGATGAGATATGTATGAATGATGTGAAAACACCATGATATGCAATTAACCATGTTTAGGTAATAGGATGAGGTGCAAAGGAAGTACCCATCTTTGTTTACCTTGGATTTCGGGGATGAAATCCCTATTAGGGGTTTATAGTTGTAAGGCCCCTAAACTTGCTTAATGAGTTGAATGAGATTAATTACCCTAATTGAATGCTTAGAAATCTAATATAACATTTTGAAAATTTTTAAATCATAAGACAAGCTTAAGTTTAAATTTGGTCCAATTTGGAAACTGCTTGAGCAAGTTATGCAATTTTATGTACATTTTGGACTTTTCTGCAATTTACCCAATTGGGTTTTTTTTTGCAATTTGTCACATACATTATGTTCCTTAGATGTTATATTATTATTCTTGAGATTTTTTAGCCATGGGGCTCCTAGTTGAGCCATGGTTTGAAGGTGTTTTTATCAAGGGTATTTTAGGGTTTACCCCTTCACGGATGAGCTACTTTTAGTAGCTATCAACAAATGAATTATGTGATTGGCTGGGAATTTTGACAAAGGAAATCTAAGCAGGTTAATAGGGATGGTGGGGGAGCTTCTTGTGTGTGTTCTTGTATATTCTCAATAGTTTAAGGCCATAAACACATGGGGAAGCTACTTTTACACCTCATGCTTGCTTCTATCCTTATCCATGGGCTATATATACCTCTTCCTTGCCCAAATACGAAACTATGCTTGCTTTCTCTTTCATATAACCTGGAGAAACGAATCCACTCTATTTTGATGCGTAACCAACTGCTCTAAGGTAGAAGACAACCCCTTTTTGGAGAAGAAGGTCTCCTAGAGCTCCATTTAGCCCTACCTAGGGTTTCCAAGGTCATCTTCTAGGGATTCCGACCAAGGTAAGTTATTTTCTTCCTTCCTTCTTCATTTTTATTTCTCTTCTCCTTCCTTAGACCCTCCTCCAGGTCAGAACCTTGATGTTCCATGGTAGAATTTCTCTAAATCTCTATAACCCTACCTTTCTTGGTCCTTATGCTTAGGGTTTGCTCATTTGATGAAAAAAGGTGCTAGATGGACATATTCATAGCTTATTCTTGGATTTTCTACCCTACCTGCTCGAGGTTTCTTCTGTGTGGGGTTTAATATTCTCATTAGAGGCAAGTTTTATAACTTGCTCCATGTTTATTGCTTACCATAAGCTTTCTAGATCATGTTCTTGCTTGAAAATGATGATCCATGCACTAAAAAGCTATGCTTGACTTGGATTTTGATTTTTATAATGTTCCCTGTTCTGATTTCAGTTATATATGAACCTGTGATCATTTTTATGTTATTACTAAGGTTCAATATGACTTAGATCAGGTTGGTTTGACAACATATGGTGCTAAGCACCTATCAACCAATGGTCAATTTTAGGGTTTTCAGCTGATTTCTTCTATAAACCATGACCCGATGATGGTACCATTGCAACAACCCTATGTTATTGTATTCATAACAAATCAAGGACTTCATAGGTGGTTTATCTAAGGTGTTTACTTATATAAAAACCAAAGGTATTACATTTTAAACATCCAATGGTTCTGGGTGACATTGTGGTATGGTGATATGAGTTGAATGATGATGGAACAAATGGAGGGTTACCCTTAATAAGGTAGTCTTACGTATTCACTCATATGAATAGAAGGGATGATAACCATATTGTGTTGATAAGTAACCCTAATTAGGTATAGCTTGTTATACCTAGCTTTAATATAACTAAATGATGGTAATTGGGTATGAATAGTCCTTGAATGACTAATGCAATCATGAAGTACTCTGTTACCGTTGTTGAAACCCTAGCATGTTATAACCCAATCATTATACATTGATTTATGTGTGGGTTCATACTTGAGAATGGTATGGAATGTGATGGTGATTCTTCACCTTGTGCAGCCATGATCCAATGGGGATGCTATGAGTTAGGGTTTGGGTATGAGTGCTATTTAGTAACATTCATATAATTTATCATGTTGAACCTAACTCTAATGCAAATAGATAAATATGAGTATTCATTTTTAACATTCTTATATGATGGAATGATGGTGGAATAACCTCCTTAACATGATCAAAACCTTGGTATGCTAATTGGTGGTTATCATAGCCACATGGTTGATTTTTTCTTATGCTAAACATGTGCATTATGAATATGATGAGGGTTAATCATATATAGATTCATTGCATGTTGATGTAATAAAGGAATGTTCTTAATGTTAATATAACCCTGCTATGATATTCATAACCTAGATCATTAATGCAATATTGTGCTGATCTGGTGTATTATATATAAGTGATGTTGTTGAGCCTTGTTATAAGGCATGAAAAGATAATGATGATCTTGTAGGGAATAATATGATGGTATTAATGACCTTTGGGCATGGTTGAGCCCTGAATGAGGTGTAATCCTCTTGTATTGATAAGGGTTAATACCTTGTGATATTGTGAAAAGTATTTATATCCTACGATAGTATGATGGTCTTAATGACCTTTGGGCATGGTTGAGCCCTGAATGAGGTGTAATCCTCTGATTTTGATAAGGGTTGATACCCTGTGATATTGTGAAAAAGATTATTATCTTGTGATAGTATGATGACTAGTGTGGTCTCATGAATGGAAAGTGAATAGTACCATGTGATAATGAGATGAGAAATTATGTTTCACACATTTTATATCTTTTCAAAGTTGTGATATTTATATGCTTGCTAGAAGTGAATTAGGGTTTGTATGTCTACTTGTTTGATGCAACCTTAATTCACCCAATTGGCATAACTAATCAAGTGAAACTCTAATCATGTAGCATCCTGTGCCATAGATCCATCCGACTGTCAGAATTTTCCAGATGATGAAACAAGTATTCAGAATTTTCCAGATGATGAAAGAAGTATTCCTAAGGGAAACTTGGAGCACATACTGTTGAGTATGTGGGGGTGGCAAGTTGAGGATATATCCTTGTCATCCACAATACATATTGTGGAGGTTGGCTATGGTCATGCCTCATACATATGATGTGATTGAGAACGACTGTGGTCATGTCTCAGTGATTATATATGTGACAAGATTGGAGGACAACTGCAGTTGTTCCTCAGATGGTAGGTTATGCGTACCCACCTCCTTTCACTAGTGATGTGACCCCAAGGACGGACTAGGCTGTTAGCAGCTTGACCTTATGTGTCGCTATAGCAGACACATACTGACTGGGGGTAGAGAAGATCTTAGGAGTCTGGCTCTTCCTAGATTTTGTATGGCACTAATTTCGACTTAGCAGTGGTCAGTTGGATTTTGAGTGGTATCCTCAATTTTCTTAGGGCATAATAAAATATGTAATACAACCGTATAGCATATCTATTTAGGGTTATACACGACGCTTCACATTGGATGATAACCCTTGTTTGTTATCTTTAGATAAAGCTGATGCTTAGTGCAATTAAGAGATAGTGAATATACTTATGTTGTGGATATGCTTAAGATTGTAGATGCATACATACAGTAGCCATGCTTATGTTGATAACTATACTGCTACTGCTAATTATAATCATGATGCTAGATATCTCATGTTGTTAGTTATGTTTAGCATTCTAGCCATGCCTTTGTAACTAGAGATGCATATACTGCTAATCATGCTTATCCAGGTAGTTGTGCTTATGTTGTTAGCTCTTTTTATAATGTTGATATGTTCAACCAATTAGACATGCTCATGTTGTTAGATATGCTATGTTACTAGACTTGCTCATGATGCTAGATATGCATATGCTACTAAATTGCTTATATTATCAACAAGATAAAGGATGATAGTCTAGCTAAGGATGATAGTTATTATCTTCTCCCTTGTGCATTTTGTTAATCATCAGTGCTACTGAGCTTATTTGTTATATCTGATTAACTTGCTTAACTACTTAATTACTTAAAAATGTTGTAATCAATAAATGTTGTTGGAGGTTATATCTCTTGCTGGGACATGGGTCTCACCCTTGTGGTTCACCACAGTTTTTTAGGTAATCGGAAGTGATGAAAACAAACATGTGGCAGCAAAGACGAGCTATAGTAATGAATCGTTGAGAAAATTGATTAGATGTCTAGTGTGTCCTAGAGTCATCCCTATACTCTCAGGTATGGGCAGGAAAAGTTTGTATATGGTATTTCAAATGAATCGGGATTTTGTTAGCATGTTAATGCTTGTTTGTGTGACATATATGAATATTTTTCACCTGTGTATATATGTTGTGGCTAAGGCAATAGATCAATTTGTATCAAATTCTTGGCATAGTATGGATATAAGAAAGATTTTGGGATCTTATGCAAATATTTATGACCGGGTGGTGACACTGAAATTGGTTTTAATTTACCCAAAATTTTGGGTATGTTATTAATTAGTGATTGATTGTGTTTTATGTTTTAATTAATCTCATTTAGTGTAACGTGTTCTCACAGGTTGGTATTAGAGCTTTAGGTTCACTGAGTCTACAGGGACACTAGTACTTAGAACCAGGATGTTGTCAAAATTAGGAATATGACATAAAAGTATGGCACATACTGCCTAACCTCAGTACTTGGGTGCCCTGGCCAGGTATTCAATTATTGAAGAAAGGTAAGTATGGAACTCTTAGATTGTTATCTTTCTAATTACTCTGATCAATTAGTCATTTTGAGACAATCTAAAGAGCATAACGAATAACAAATCATAGTGTGAATATCTCAATCCTACCTTAAAAGAAGATGAGAATTACATCATTATCTATCAAAACTTGAATGTTTGGTAAATATAAGAGAAGGATACAACACCATGAAATCTAAATCTGAATACAAATAAGGAAAAGAGGAGTTCTTGAAAATGTGATTCAAGAATATAATAAAGTAAAAGACAAACAAGTCTATGCTTATAAAGTGAATCAAGGTATGAAATCAACATAAGATAGAGAGAACTCCTATAACAAGTACAAAATGAGAAGATGAATGGGAACGATGACAAAGAAATAAGGTGGAACTTGAGTTAATCTCAGACCAACTTATGTGTGTAAGAAAGTGTTAATGAAAAATCAGCATGGCATGTGAAAGAAATTAAGGGAGATAATCCCAATTTAATGAACAAAATGTGGAAAATGATGATTTACCTATCGATAAGTGGTTGAAAAACCTAATAAAATATTAGAATATACCAAAGTGTGATAAATAATCATCAAGGAAGGAGTAATGATATATGTTAATCATGATGATTCTTATGTTAATGGCAAGGAACCCAAAAATGAAAAAGGTAAAATGATACATAAGAAGTTGTAACCTGCATAATGAAAATATAATTGATTACCTTTTTGCTAGTGACCCTTGAACAATTCTTCTATGACATGGGAAGTGAGTTTCCCTTTGTGTCTTTCCTTTCTAGTGCACAACTTTCAAGTGGATCATTGCCACTTGGTATGTGTGGATTCATTGTAAACATGAGGGAGGATAACTTATTATAGCATAAGGTTGCTAGGACTATGGTTCCAAGTTCATAAAGTTTGTGATGATTTTTCTTTTGATCCTTCCAATAATTAGGAAGACTCCTCTTATATGTCTTGATATTTTTTATGTTGGTAAAAGTGGATGAGATAATGATGTGAGTTCCTTATAGCACATGAGGTGGATACCAAGGTAATGAATCCTAGTATCCAAGATGTATTAATAATATGAGAAATATGTGAAGGTTGGAGATGTTTATTAAATGAACATTCCAATTATTCCTCTTCCATAGAGAGAGAGGGATAGAGAGTTAATGATGACCCTCTAAATGTTGTTTGGAAGGAAAAACAAAAGTGATTCTATAATGTTGTGTATGGTTCAATTATAGATGGGCAAGACCACTATCAAGGATACATGGTTTGTTGATTAATAGATATGTGATACCGTGTTCCTTTAAGATAAACCTAGGATCAAATATCAATGCATAAGAGTTAGAGTGGATGACATAAGTTACATATGATAAGAGATGCATAATATTATATGTTTGATAAGAGCCAGTAAGTATGATTTTAATGTAATGTTTTGATACAATAGATATAATTTTTGGATGATATCTAGAATTTAAAGTTGAACAATTACTACTAGAGTTTTACAGATGACACAACAAGTTTCTACATTCCATATTGAGAATGTCTTCTTAGATGGGGGTTTTTGTGCTGACCCAAGATGAGATATGTATGAATGATGTGACATCACCATGATATGAGAGTAACCATGTGAAGGTAATAGGATGAGGTGCAAAGGAAGTACCCATCTTTGTTTACCTTGGATTTCGAGGGCAAAATCCCTGTTAGGGGTTTATAGTTGTAAGGCCCCTAAACTTGCTTAATGAATTGAATGAGATTAATTACCATAATTTAATGATTAGAACCCTAATATAACCTTTTTATATGTTTTAAAATCATAAGATAAGCTTAAGTTTCAAATTTGGTCCAATTTGGACACTGTTTGAGCAAGTTATGCAAGTTTCTGTACATTTTGGACTTTTCTACAATTTACCAAGTTGGGGGTTTTTATTTGCAATTTGTCATACATTATGTTCCTTAGATGTTATGTTATCATTCTTGAGATTTTTGAGCCTGGGGGCTCCTAGTTGAGACATGGTTTGAAGGTGTTTTCATCAATGGTATTTTAGGGTTTACCCCTTCACGGATGAGCTACTTTTAGTAGCTATCAACAAATGAATTATGTGATTGGTTGGAAATTTCGACAAAGGAAATATAAGAAGGTTAATAGGGAAGGTTGGGGAGATACTTGGGCGTGTGATTGTATATTCTCAATAGTTTAAGGCCATAAACACACGGGGAAGCTACTTTTTCACCTCATGCTTGCTTCTATCCTTATCCATGGGCTATATTTACCTCTTCCTTACCCAAATATGAAACTATGTTTGATTTCTCTTTCCTCTAACCTGGAGCAAAGAATCCACTATTTTTTTCTGCATAACCAACTGCTATAAGGTAGAAGACAACCCCTTTTTGGAGAAGAAGGTCTCCTAGAGCTCCATTTAGCCCTACCTAGGGTTTCCAAGGTCATCTTCTAGGAATTCCGACCAAGGCAAGTTATTTTCTTCCTTACTTCTTCGTTTTTCTTGCTCTTCGCCTTCCTTAGACCCTCCCATAGGTCGGAACCTTTCTGTTCCATGGTAGTATTTGCTCTAAAGCACTAAAACCCTACCTTTCTTGCTCCTTATGCTTAGGGTTTGCTCATTTGATGAAGAAAGGTGCTAGATGGACGAATTCATAGCTTATTCTTGGATTTTCTACCCTACCGTCTTGAGATTTATTCTGTGTGGGGTTTTATATTCTCATTAGAGGCAAGTTTTATCACTTGCTCCACGTTTATTGCTTACCATAAGCTTTCTAGATCATGTTCTTGCTTGAAAATGATGATCCATGCACTAAAAAGCTATGCTTGACTTGGATTTCGTTTTTTATAATGTTCCCTATTCTGATTTCAGTTATATATGAACCTGTGATTATGTGTATGTTATTCCAAAGGTACAATATGACTTGGATCAGGTTGGTTTGACAACCTATGGTGCTAAGCACCTATCAACCAATGGTCAATTTTAGGATTTGAAGCTGATTTCTTCAATAAACCATGACTCGTTGATGTTACCATTTCAACAACCCTATGGTGTTGTATTCATAACAACTGATGGTCGTGATCAAGGGTGTTAAATGATGGTGACATCCTATGTTCACCCGCTTAGGTCAGGTTTTGGATCAATTAGAAGTTTAATGATCAACCATTAAGTACCCTACTGATGTTATCAATCAATGTTGACATCAGCTTAATATTTGATGCTGATTAATGAATATAGTGTTGATCTAATAACCTATAGTGATTTAATTGTCACTAATGATGGTGGATCACGTATCTACAATCTATGGTGAGTTAATCATATAGTTTTAGCATCAATTAAGCCTTAGACCGATGGTTTCTTGGGTCACTAGATGCAATGGTCGAACTTATAATGTAATTGATGGTTTTAATATATGAACTTGACCCAATGGTCAAGATCTAATGTTTATTACTCCAATAAAGTGGAATGATGGATAATATGATATGTTGGTCCTAATAATGGGATTTATATCGTTTCCTTTATATGATCAACTTAAGGAGCTTACTTGTTGATAATGGATGGCTTGTTTTAATTGAACAGTCGATTGTGGGTTTTACCCTACTCTCAATGGAAATTTTTGTGTTGTTAATCAATGGATGTCTAGGGTTAGATGGTGAATCTTTATAGAGAACAAATCAAGGACTTCATAGGTGGTTTATCTAAGGTGTTTACTTATGTAAACAAGCAAAGGTCTTACCTTTTAAACATCCAATGGTTCTGGGTGACATTGTGGTATGGTGATACGGGTTGAATGATGATGGAACAAATGGAGGGTTACCCTCAATAAGGTAGTCATACCTATTCACTCATATGAATAGAAGGGATCATAACCATATTGTGTTGATATGTAACCCTAATGAGGTATAGCTTGTTATAACTAGCTTTAATATAACTAAATGATGGTAATTGGGTATGAATAGTTCTTGAATGACTAATGCAATCATGAAGTACTATGTTACTGTTGTTGAAACCCTAGTATGCTATAACCCAATTGTTATACCTTGACTTATGTGTGGATTCATACTTGAGAATGGTATGGAATGTGATGGTGATGCTTCACCTTATGCATCCATGATCCAATGGGGATGTTGTAAGTTAGGGTTTGGGTATGAGTGCTATTTAGTAACATTGATATAATTTATCATGTTGAACCTAACTCTAATGCAAATAGATAAAGATGAGTATTCATGTTTAACATTCTTATATGATGGAATGATGGTGTAATACCTCCTTAACATGATCATAACCTTGGTATGCTAATTGGTGGTTATCATAGCCACATGTTTGATACTTTCTTATGCTAAACATGTGCATTATGAATATGATGAGAGTTAATCATATCTAGATTCATTGCATGTTGATGTAATAAAGGAATGTTCTTAATGTTAATATAACCCTGCTATGATTGTTTATGAATATAACCTAGTTCATTAATGCAATATTGTGCTGATCTGGTGTATTATATATATGTGATGTTGTTGAGCCTTGTTATAAGGCATGCAAAGATAATGATGATCTTGCAGGGAATAATATACATGTCTTAATGACCTTTGGGCATGGTTGAGCCCTGAATGAGATGTAATCCTCTTGTGTTGATAAGGGTTAATACCATGTGATATTGTGAAAAGGATTTATATCCTGTGATAGTATGACAGTCTTAATGACCTTTGGGCATGGTTGAGCCCTGAATGAGGTGTAATCCTCTTATTTTGATAAGGGTTGATACCCTATGATATTGTGAAAAAAGATTATTATCTTGTGATAGTATGATGACTAGTGTGGTCTCATGAATGGAAAGTTAATAGTACCATGTGATGATGAGATGAGAAATTATGTTTCACACATTTTATATCTTTTCAAAGTTGTGATATTTATATGCTTGCTATAAGTGAATTAGGGTTTGTATGTCCACTTGTTTGATGCAATCTTAATTCACCCAATTGGCATAACTAATCAAGTGAAACTCTAATCATGGAGCACCCTGTGCCATAGATCCATCTGAGTGTTAAAATTTTCTAGATGATGAAATGAGTATTCCTAATGGAAACTCAGAGTGCATATTGTTGAGTATGTGGGGGTGGCAAGTTGAGGATATATACTTGTCATCCAAAATGCATATTGTGGAGGTTGGCTATGGTCATGCCTCATACATCTGATGTGATTGAGAATGACTGCGGTCGTGTCTCAGTGATTATATATGTGAGAAGATTGGAGGACAACTGTAGTTGTACCTTGAATGGCAGGGTATGCGTACCCACCTCCTTTTACTAGTGTTGTGACCTATACCAAGGACGTACTAGGCTGTTAGCAGCTTGACCTTATGTGTCGCTGTGGCGGACCCGTACTGACCGGGGGCAGAGAAGATCTTAGTAGTCTGACTCTTCCTAGATCTTGTATAACACTAATTTTGAGTTAGCAGTGGTCTATTGGATTTTGAGTGGTATCCTCAATTTTCTTAGGGCATAATAAAAGATGTAATACAACCATATAACATATCTATTTAGGGTTATACACGACACTTCACTTTGGATGATAACCCTTGTTTGTTATCTTTAGATAAAGATGATGCTTAGTGCAATTAAGAGATAGTAAATATACTTATGTAGTGGATATTCTTAAGATTGTAGATGCATACATACAATAGCCATGCTAATGTTGATAGCTATACTGCTACTGCTGATTATAATCATGATGCTAGATATCTCATGTTGTTAGTTACGTTTAGCATTCTAGCCATGCCTTTGTAACTAGAGATGCATATACTTCTAATCATGCTTATCTAGGTAGTTGTGCTTATGTCGTTAGCTCTTCTGATAATGTTGATATGTTCAACCAATTAGACATGCTCATGTTGTTAGATATGCTATGTTACTAGACTTGCTCATGATGCTAGATATGCATTTGCTACTGAATTGCTTATTTTATCAACAAGATAAAGGATGATAGTCTGGATAATGATGATAGTTATTATCTGCTCCCTTGTGCATTTTGTTAATCATCAGTGCTGCTGAGCTTATTTGTTATATCTGATTAATTTGCTTAACTATTTAATTACTTAAAAATGTTGTAATCAATAAACGTTGTTGGAGGTTATATCTCTTACGGGGACATGGGTCTCACCCTTGTGGTTCACCACTTTTTTTTAGGTAATCAGAAGTGATGAAAACAAATATGTGGTAGCAAAGAGGAGCTATAGTAATGAATATTTGAGAAAATTGATTAGATGTCTAGTGTGTCCTGGATTCATCCCTATACTCTCAGGTCTGGGCAGGAAAAGTTTGAATATGGTATTTCAAATGAATCAGGATTTTGTTAGCATATTAATGCTTATTTGTGTGACATATACAAATATTGTTCTCCTGTGTATATATGTTGTGGCTATGGTGATAGATCAATTTGTATCAAATTCTTGGCATAGTATGTATATGAGAAAGATTTTGGGATCTTATGCAAATGTTTACGAGCGGGTACTGACACTGAAATCGGTTTTCATTTACCCATTTTTTGGGTATGTTATTAATTAGTGATTGACTGTGTTTTATGTTTTGAGTAATCTCATTTAGTGTAACAGGTTCTCATGGGTTGGTATCAGAGCTTTAGGTTCACTGAGTCTACATGGACACTAGTACTTAGAACTAGTATGTTGTCAAAATTAGGAATATGACATTAAAGTATGGCGCATACTGTGCCTAATCTTAGTACTTGGGTGCCCTGGCCAGGTATTCAATTATTGAAGAAAGGTAAGTATGGAACTCTTAGATTGTTATCTTTTTGATTACTCTGATCAAGTAGTCATTTTGAGACAATCTAAAGAGCATAACGAATAACAAATCATAGTGTGAATATCTCAATCCTACCTTAAAGAAGATGAGAATTACATCATTATCTATCAAAACTTTAATGTTTGGTAAATATAAGAGAAAGATACAACACCATGAAATCTAAATCTGAATACAAATAAGGAAAAGAGGAGTTCTTGAAGATGTGATTCAAGAATATAATAAAGTAAAAGACAAACAAATCTATGCTTATAAAGTGAATCAAGGTATGGCATCCACATAAGATAGAGAGAACTCCTATAACAAGTACAAAATGAGAAAATGAATGGGAATAATGACAAAAAAATAAGGTGGAACCTGAGTTAATCTCAGACCAACCTATGTGTGTAAGAAAGTGTTAATAAAAAATCGGCATGGCATGTGAAAGAAATTAAGGGAGATGATCCCGATTTAATGAAGAAAATGTGGAATATGATGATTTACCTGTCGATAAGTGGTTGAAAAACCTAATAAAATATGAGAATATACCCGAGTGTGATAAATAGTCATCAAGGAAGGAGTAATGATATATGTTAATCATGATGATTACTATGTTAATGGCAAGGAACCCAAAAATGAAAAAGGTAAAATGATACATAAGAAGTTGTAACCTGCATAATGAAAATATAATTGACTACCTTTTTGCTAGTTACCCTTGAACAATTCTTCTATGACATGGGAAGTGAGTTTCCCTTTGTGTCTTTCCTTTCTAGGGCACAAATTTCAAGTGGATCATTGCCACTTGGTATGTGTGGATTCATTGTAAACATGAGGGCGGATAGCTTATTATAGCATAAGGTTGTTAGGACTATGGTTCCAATTTCATAAACTTTGTGATGATTTTTCTTTTGAGCCTTCCAATAATTAGGAAGACTCCTCTTATATGTCTTGATATTTGTTATGTTGGTAAAAGTGGATGAGATAATGATGTGAGTTCCTTATAGCACATGAGGTGGATACCAAGGTAATGAATCCTAGTATCCAAGATGTATTAATAATATGATAAATATGTGAAGGTTGGAGATGTTTATTAAATGAACATTCCAAGTATTCCTCTTCCGTAGAGAGAGAGGGAGAGAGAGTTAATGATGACCCTCTAAATGTTATTTGGAAGGAAAAACAAAAGTGATTCTATAATGTTGTGTATGGTTCAGTGATAGCTGGGAAAGACCACTATCAAGGATAGATGGTTTGTTGGTTAATATATATGTGATACCATGTTCCTTTAAGATAAACTTAGGATCAAATATCAATGCATAAGAGTTAGAGTGGATGACATAAGTTACATATGATAAGATATGCATAATATTATATGTTTGATAAGAACTAGTAAGTATGACTTTTAAGTAATGTGTTGATATAATAGATATAATTTTTGGATGATATCTAGAATTTAAAATTGAACATTACTACTAGAGTTGTACAGATGACACAACACGTTTCTACATTCCATATTGAGAATGTCGTCTTAGATCGGGGTTTTTGTGCTGACCCAAGATGGGATATGTATGAATGATGTAAAATCACCATGATATGAAAGTAACCATGTGAAGGTAATAGGATGAGGTCCAATGGAAGTACCCATCTTTGTTTACCTTGGATTTCGTGGGCAAAATCCCTGTTAGGGGTTTATAGTTGTAAGGCCCCTAAACTTTCTTAATGAGTTGAATGAGCTTAATTACCATTATTTAATGATTATAACCCTAATATAACCTTTTTATATGTTTTAAAATCATAATACATGCTTAAGTTTCAAATTTGATCCAATTTGGACACTGTTTGAACAAGTTATGCAATTTTCTATACATTTTAGACTTTTCTGCAATTTACCCAATTGAGGGTTTTTATTTGCAATTTGTCACATACATTATGTTCCTTAGATGTTATATTATCATTATTGAGATTTTTAAGCCAGGGGGATCCTAGTTGAGCCATGGTTTGAAGGTGTTTTCATCAAGGGTATTTTAGGGTTTACCCCTTCACGGATGAGCTACTTTTAGTAGCTATCAACAAATGAATTATGTGATTGGCTGGGAATTTCGACAAAGGAAAGCTAAGCAGGTTAATAGGGATGGTGGGGGAGCTTCTTGGGCATGTGCTTGTATATTCTCAATAGTTTAAGGCCATAAACACATGGGGAAGCTACTTTTACACCTCATGCTTGCTGCTATCCTTATCCATGGGCTATATTTACCTCTTCCTTGCCCAAATACGAAACTATGCTTGCTTTCTCTTTCCTATAACCTGGAGCAACGAATCCACTATGTTTTTCTGAATAACCAACTACTCTAAGGTAGAAGACAACCCCTTTTTTGAGAAGAAGGTCTCCTAGAGCTCCATTTAGCCCTACCTAGGGTTTCCAAGGTCATCTTCTAGGGATTCCGACCAAGGCAAGTTATTTTCTTCCTTTCTTCTTCGTTTTTATAGATCTTATCCTTCCTTTGACCCTCCTCCAGGTCAGAACCTTTCTGTTCCATGGTAGAATTTTCTCTAAAGCTCTAAAACCCTACCTTTCTTGCTCCTTATGCTTAGGGTTTGCTCATTTGATGAAGAAAGGTGCTAGATGGACGAATTCATAGCTTATTCTTGGATTTTCTACCCTACATGCTCAAGATTTCTTCTGTGTGGGGTTTCATCTTCTCATTAGAGGCAAGTTTTATACTTGCACCACGTTTATTTCTTACCATAAGATTTCTAGATCATGTTCTGGCTTGAAAATGATGGTAATTGTGTATGAATAGTCCTTGAATGACTAATGCAATCATGAAGTACTCTGTTACTGTTGTTGAAACCCTAGTATGCTATAACCCAATCGTTATACCTTGATTTATGTGTGGGTTCATACTTGATAATGGTATGGAATCTAATGGTGATGCTTCACCTTATGCATCCATGATCCAATGGGGATGCTGTGGGTTAGGGTTTGGGTATGAGTGCTATTTAGTAACATTGATATAATTTATCATGTTGAACCTAACTCTAATGCAAATAGATAAAGATAAGTATTCATGTTTAACATTCTTATATGATGTAATGATGGTGGAATAACCTCCTTAACATGATCATAACCAAGGTATGTTAATTGGTGGTTATCATAGCCACATGTTTGATACTTTCTTGTCTAACAGAAGACACCAAGATGGTTAGACACTTAGTTTGTTAGCTAGAGGTCCCAGGATTGAGCCCAGGCCACGGGATGAATAGAATGGCCAATTTTAAAAAAAATGTTTGATACTTTCTTATGCTAAACATGTGCATTATGAATATGATGAGAGTTAATCATATCTAGATTCATTGCATGTTGATGTAATAAAGGAATGTTCTTAATGTTAATATAACCCTGCTATGATTGTTTATGAATATAACCTAGTTCATTAATGCAATATTGTGCTGATCTGGTGTATTATATATAAGTGATGTTGTTGAGCCTTGTTATAAGGCATGCAAAGATAATGATGATCTTGCAAGGAATAATATGATGGTATGAATGGCCTTTGGGCATGGTTGAGCCCTGAATGAGGTGTAATCCTCTTGTGTTGATAAAGGTTAATACCATGTGATATTATGAAAAGGATTTATATCATGTGATAGTATGATGGTCTTAATGACCTTTGGGCATGGTTGAGCCATGAATGAGGTGTAATCCTCTTATTTTGATAAGGTTTGATACCCTGTGATATTGTGAAAAAGATTATTATCTTGTGATAGTATGATGAATAGTGTGGTCTCATGAATGGAAAGTGAATACTACCATGTGATGATGAGATGAGAAATTATGTTTCACACATTTTATATCTTTTCAAAGTTGTAATATTTATATGCTTGCTAGAAGTGAATTAGGGTTTGTATGCTCACTTGTTTGATGCAACCCTAATTCACCCAATTGGCATAACTAATCAAGTGAAACTCTAATCATGTAGCGCCCTGTGCCATAGATCCATCTGAGTGTCAGAATTTGCCATATGGTGAAATGAGTATTCCTAAGGGAAACTCGGAGCACATACTATTGAGTATGCGGGGGTGGCAAGTTGAGGATATATCCTTCTCATCCACACTGCAAATTGTGGAGGTTGGCTATGGTCATGCCTTATACATATGATGTGATTGAGAACGGCTGCGGTCGTGTCTCGGTGATTATATATGTGACAAGATTGGAGGACAACTACAGTTGTACCTTGGATGGTAGGGTATGCGTACCCACCTCCTTTCACTAGTGCCGTGACCTGTACCAAGGATGGACTAGGCTGTTAGCAGATTGACCTTATGTGTCACTATGGCGGACCCATACTGACGGGGGGCGGAGAAGATCTTAGGAGTCTGACTCTTCCTAGATCTTGTATGTCACTGATTTCGACTTAGCAGTGGTCAGTTGCGTTTTAAGTGGTATCCTCAATTTCCTTAGGTATAATAAAAGATGTAATACAGATGTATTGCATATCTATTTAGGGTTATACATGATGCTTCACATTGGATGATAACCCTTGTTTGTTATCTTTAGATAAAGATGATGCTTAGTGCAATTAAGAGATAGTAAATATACTTAAGTTGTGGATATGATTAAGATTGTAGATGCATACATACGGCAGCCATACTTATGTTGATAACTATACTACTACTGCTGATTATAATCATGATGCTAGATATCTCATGTTGTTAGTTATGTTTAGCATTCTAGCCATGCTTTTGTAACTAGAGATGCATACACTGCTAATCATGCTTATTTATGTAGTTGTGCTTATGTTATCTCTTCTTATAATGTTGATATGTTCAACCAATGAGACATGCTCATGTTGTTAGATATGCTATGTTACTAGACTTGCTCATGATGTTAGATATGCATATGCTACTGAATTGCTTATATTATCAACAAGATAAAGGATGATAGTCTGGCTAATGATGATAGTTATTATCTGCTCCCTTGTGCATTTTGTTAATCATCAATGCTGCTGAGCTTATTTTTTATATCTGATTAATTTGCTTAACTGTTTAATTACTTAAAAATGTTATAATCAATAAACATTTTCGGAGATTATATCTCTTGCTGGGACATGGGTCTCTCCCTTGTGGTTTGCCACATTTTTTTAGGTAATCAGAAGTGATGAAAACAAACATGTGGCAGAAAAGAGGAGCTATAGTAATGAATCTTTGAGAAAATTGATTAGATGTCTAGTGTGTCCTAGAGTCATCCCTATACTCTCAGGTCCGGGTAGGAAAAGTTTGTATATGGTATTTCAAATGAATCGAGATTTTTTTAGCATGTTAATGCTTGTTTGTGTGACATATACAAATATTGTTCTCCTTTGTATATATGTTGTGGCTAAGGCGATAGATCAATTTGTATCAAATTCTTGGCATAGTATGGATATAATAAATACTTTGGGATTTTATGCAAATGTTTATGAGCGGGTGCTGACACTGAAATCAGTTTTAATTTACCCATATTTTTGGGTATGTTATTAATTAGTGATTGATTATGTTTTATGTTTTGAGTAATCTCGTTTAGTGTAATAGGTTCTCACAAATAGTCCTTGAATGACTAATACAATCATGGAGTACTCTCTTATTGTTGTTGAAACCCTAGTATGCTATAACTCGATGGTTACACCTTGATTCATGTGTTGGTTCATACTTGAGAATAGTGTAGAATGTGATGGTGATGCTTCACCTTATGCATCCATGATCCAATGGGGATGCCGTGAGTTAGGGTTTGGGTATGAGTGATGATTAGTAACATTAATATAATTTATCTTGTTGAACCTAATTCTAATGCAAATATATAAAGATGAGTATTCATGTTTAAACTTCTTATATGATGGAATAATGGTGAAATAACCTCCTTAATATGATCATAAACTTAATGTGTAAATTGATGGTTATCATAGCCACATGGTTGATACTTTCTTATGCTAAACATGTGCATTATGAATATGATGAGGATTAATAATATATAGATTCCTTTCTTGTTGATGTAATAAAGGAATATTCTTAATTTTAATATAACCCTACTATGATTGTTTATGAATATCTCCTAGCTCATTAATGCAATACTGCACTGATCTGGTGTATTATATGTCAGTGATGTTGTTGAGCCTTGTTATAAGGCATGAAAAGATAACGATGATCTTGTAGGGAATAGTATGATGGTCTTAATGACCTTTGGGCATGATTGAGCCCTGAATGAGGTGTAATTCTCTTATGTTGATAAGGGTTGATACCCTGTGATATTGTGAAAAGGATTTATATCTTTTGATAGTATGATGACTAGTGTAGTCTCATGAATGGCAAGTGAATAGTACCATGTGATGATGAGATGAGAAATTATGTTTCACACATTTTATATCTTTTGAAGTTGTGATATTTATATGCATGCTAGAAGTGAATTAGGGTTTGTATGTCCACTTGTTTGATGTAGCCTTAATTCACCCAAATGGCATAACTAATCAAGTACAACTCTAATCATGTACTACCCTATGCCGTAGAGCCATGTTCAGTGTCAGAACTTACTGGATGGTGAAACGAGTATTCGTAAGGGAAACTCAGAGCGCATATTGTTGAGTATGTGGGGGTGGCAAGTTGAGGATATATCTTTGTCATCCACAATGCAGGTTATGGAGGATGGCTATGGTCATGCCTCAAACATTTGATGCGAATGAGGACAACTGCGGTTGTACCTCATATTAGATGGTTTTATATACCCTGGTTTCTAGTGTTGTGACCTATACCAAGGGCGCACTAGTGGTTAGCAGTTTGACTATATGTCACTACAGTCGCAACTTTGACTGTTATGTCACTGCCTTTTTACTCTTACTAATTGAGGGGAAGAGATCTTAGGATACCGACACTCCTAGATCTTGTACATAACTGAATAGCCCTTTGTAAGGGTTAGTTGGACTTTGAATGGTACGATTCAAATTCCCCACGGAGTAATAAAAGATGTAATACATCCATGTAGCATATTTGTTTAGGGTTATACACGATTTTCACATTGGATGATAATCCTTATTTGTTATCTTTACATAAAGATGATGCTTAGTGCAATTAAGAGATGGTAGATATATTTAGGTTGTGGATATGCTTAAGATTGTAGATGCGTACATACAGTAGCTATGCTTATGTTGATAACTATACTGCTACTACTGATTATAATCATGATGCTAGCTATCTCATGTTGTTAGTTATGTTTAGCATGCTAGCCATGCATTTGTAACTAGAGATGCATATACTGCTAATCATGCTTAAATGCTTATCCAGATTGTTGTGCTTATGCTGTTAGCTCTTCTTATGATGTTGATATGTTCAACCTATTAGACATGCTGATGTTGTTAGCTATGCATATGATACTAGACTTATTCATAATGTTAGAGATGCTAATGCTGCTAGACTCCTTATATTATTAATAGGGATATGAGAATAGTCTAGCTAATGAAGATAGTTATTATTTGCTCCTTTATATATTTTGTTAATCATCAGTGTTGTTGAGCTTATTTGTTATATATGATTAAACTGCTTAAATTGTCTCATTACCTAAAAATGTTGGAATCAATAAATGTTGTTGGACGTTATATCTCTTGCTGGGACATGAGTCTCACCCTTCTGGTTTGCCACATTTTTTTAGGTAATCAGAAGTGATGAAAACAAACCTATGGAAGAAAAGAGGAGCTATAGTAATGAATCTGTGAGAAAGTTGATTAGATGTCTAGTGTGTCCTAGAGTCGTCCCTATACTCTCAGGTCTGGGCAGGAAAAATATGTATATGGTGTTTCAAACGAATTGGAATTTTGTTAGCATGTTAATGCTTGTTTGTGTGGCATATACAAATATTGTTCCCCTGTATATATATGTTGTGGCTAAGGTGATAGAACAATTTGTATCAAATTCTTGGCATAGTATAGATATAAGAAAGATGTTGGGCTCTTTTACAAATGTTTCTGAGCGGGTGCTGACGTTGAAATCGGTTTTAATTTACCCATATTTTTGGGTATGTGGTTAATTGGTGATTGATTGTGTTTTGTGTTTTGAGTAATCTCATTTAGTGTAATGAATTCTCATACCTGGTGTGCTCTGATGCTCAACATCACCTAGAGATAGGTGATATTTGTGTGTTTGAGTCAGGTAGTATTAGAGTCATCTCTATATTCAGGTCATGGATAGGGAATTTGTAAAGTTGTATTATATGAATTGAGATTTTGAATTTCGTTCTTTGTATATGGTACAACAGTTATATCAGTTGTAAGTTGTCTATCCAATTATATTATGCTATCCCTTTTGAAATATGCATGCCATAGGTTGCCAACATCATCATGCTTTTGTAAATGTAATGTGGATGATTATATAATTGGCATAACTTATTGATATTATCTTGTAGTGTTATTTGATTTTTTTTAATTTCATACTATGATATCAAGATTTGTAATAAAGATATTTCATAGTTTTCATTGAGTTTTTTGGGTAACCAACCTAGGAACATAATATGTTATGCCCACAACTAAACTTGGAGGTGTTCCAACAACAAGGATAGAGCCATCAGGGCTCACAAGAGTACATCATTAGTGGTGAAAGAGGATGTTTTCATGCTTCATAGGTAGAGTCATCAAGATTAATATGAAGAAGTCAATGACAAGGAAGATTATAGGCAACAAAAACCCGATTCTACACCATTAGTCAGCCTGAAGGACTCATCAGTCCATCATTTGTTATAGATTAGATGGAACTTTTTCATTCAAACTTATCTACATCTACACATATATATGGTTTGGCTGACCTAGGTGCAACACACACAATTATCACCAAATAAGTGATTATACATTGTAAGTTTCATGTTAATAGTCCATGCTTGAAATCTCTTTAGTTGATTCCACATTTTTATGGGTGGTGTGTCCATAATATGTTCTATTTTATTCTACTGAAACATTGAAATGGACTTCACACCACTTGACATGCATGAGTCTGATGTGATATTGGCATGACACTCTGAATAAGCATAAGCTGGTGTTGCGTTATGAATCCAAGGTTGCATAACTTTGAGATGGGAATGTCACTTGGAATTTTAGGAGATCAAAAGATTCAACCTATGTGTCTTGTGTCAGTGTTGTAGGTGATAAATTAATGAGACAAGGTTGTAAGGTTGGAAGACATGGTAGACACCAAGGTGACAAGTCATAGTATCCATGATTTACTAGTGGTGTGTGAGTGTGACTATGTCTTTCCTGACAAGTTTCTTAGTGTTCCATCCCCTCAAAATATTGACTTTGAGATCAATATGATTCTTGGCACCCAACCCATAGCACAAAACCTTATAGGATGAAAACTACGGGGCTGAAGGAATTGAAGAAATATCTTCAAGAGTTGTTGGAGAAGCGTTTCATACAACTAAGCATGTTTGTTAAAAGAAGGATGATTATGTGAGGTTATACATAGACTATCTATGATGACCCATTTCCACAAGAGTAAGATTACTCAAAATAAAAACCTGTTTAAAACAATGATCCTCATTATCCACGTAAGGCACATAGTGATCACATGCAAAAAATAATGTTGTCCAACACCACAAACAATTCAACATAAATATGTGTTTCAAATAGAAGTTCACCCCCGAGATATTACATTTCCCATAAATTACAAGGCCTTAAGTAAAAAAATACCCATGATCAACTTACATAATATCTCATCAAAATGCAAAATGTTTAAACATTAAATATAGGGAATTACTATAGAACATGCATGTAAACCCTTACAACTCACATAACTACTACTCTAGAGGCCATGAACACATGTCAAAATCTCAAGTGGGGAAACATATACAATAAAACTTGCTTGCCTAGACCTGAGTTGACGTGACCCGAACCTACTATCGGGTTTAGGGACCATCTAAGAGGGGTTACAACTAAACAACCATTTAGTCATATGGTATAGACCACCTTAACTTTTTTATTTCATTAGTCATAAAGAAAATTACAAAAGCATAGATTTATTTGAACTAGCAACATCAGATATCATTACCATTGACTATTACAATAGAGTTCCACTTTTACATTAAAGAAAGAGTTTTCAATTAATATACATCAAGTACAACTCGTTACGAACTACTCTCATATCTCACTCACTCATTTCTAGGATCCAGAGGAAGGATAAGAGACTGACTAGGTAATTAGCCTACTTCTTCATAAGACATCTTCTCTAGTCTTGATAAAAAACTAGCTTCTGCCTCTTCTGGTGGAGCTGGTCCTTTACCTAAAAAATGTTTCAGTAGGCTTATGAGATACTTGCTAAGTGCATAAAAATCAACAAGTAACCATGATAATTTAAATGTATGTCATTGATAGAACTAAAATACAAAATCATGTAGGCATGATAGTTTTAGAACTATGAATCAATCAACATGGTAGTTGATCTAATATTGAGTACAATAAAAGGATAAACTAAATCCATTCACATAATTTTCAATCCACTTATATGCCATTGGACCCACATGATGTGTACCACAACATGTGAAAGCATCACAACAAGCTACGATCCTATAGTATAAGACTTAGAAGCTTGCTTGAGATCCTAAGTCTTTAATCTCAATACCATGTCTATAGTAGGCATTGGCACATCTGGGTCTCACTGACTAATGGGAGCGAACATATATATTAACTCCTCCTTTCAACTTGGGTACTTAAGCAGGCATTCAAAGCCCTCATTCTTGTTGTTTACTAGTGAACCTATCAAATATGCCCACTAATTGACATAATTCTGCCTCAGTAGACCTACCAAAAATGTCCACTAACCAGAAAATTAAAGAACCATAAATGTCCCTAGTTGATGTTGGATACCAATCATTTAATCAGTCCACCCTCACTGGCCTTGACCCCCACACCCCATTGGTACACTCTGACTTACCTCAATATGGACAATATGCCTCCAGACTGGAAACACGTTTCCTTCCCACAACGCAAGCCTCCAGTGAGGATTATATGATGTCTAGAGTATATATTGTCTAATGATATTTAATTTTTTTTCTGACAATATCATTATCATTTCTAATGATTACCCTACATTGATTAAGTAAGCATTTCATACAAAATGTTTTGACAAAATTGCAACATTCATCATTCTTATATACCATAAATCAATCTTTTAGATCTGGATTAGAGCAAACATAGATTCTCTGGTGCCTCTAATTCCACCAATCCTCACCTTTCTTACATAAAATCTCGCATAGCAATCTTTCAATATTGAATCACATCACAAATTGTGATTAATAAGGCATTGCTACTACTAAAATTCACTTTACATACCTAGCAAATTTATCACAAATATCATAGAATAAGATTCAATATTGAGAATCCAATATTAAATTTTAAGTAATGTGAATTCTTATTTCCAAAGATATTCACAAATATCATAGAATAAGATTCACGATTGAGAATCCAATAGAGAATCAATGGAGTCTGAAAAGTGCTTTGTGAAACCCTTGCGTGGAAAGGGGGATGCGACGTTTCTGGCCACAGTAATGGAGGAGTTCACAGATAGGGTGGATGAGGGTTTATTAGAGACGACTCCGACCAGAATCATGATGAGGACTACATTTCTCATGGACAAGTTCATGCAACGAATAAATATGATCAAGAATTGGCAACAAAACAAAATGTTGTTCTTGAAAATTCTAGTAGGGATCTCAATGGAGTAGACAAAGAAGATGGTGAACCACCTTATGTTTCCACACAATCCATGACTATACAGACTTGACAATCAGCCATATGCTCATTAACAAATTTGGAATCCACTTAACCTCTGTGGATTGTGAGGAAGTTCCATACCATCTGATGAAATGGATATGTCTGGATGTTGGTATGTCCTGGATGAAAGTGATTATCGACAAACTCACCAACAATTAGATAATTCAGTTAAAGAGATGCTGACAATTACAAATCTTTACAAATCTTTTTGTGATGCAATTGCATCTACAATTCATACTACTCCTAATTCTTTTCTAGAAGATGATGACCCATAGTATGTTAATCCGAAAGATGTATCACTAGTCGAAGATTGTGATTTCTCAGAAGTTTTCATTGCTTCTGAAGTGTACAAAGTTCTTCACAAATCTGACGCTTTACGGTAGTTTTTAAACTAGTAGAAAGAAATATTGAATACTTGACCTTACAGGAATGACTTCGTTTGCTATGGAAACCTACAACAAGATGGAAAATGTAGGAGTTGAGTATGAACCATTATTTCGTACAACTTTCTTGTCAACATGACTTCCTCAATGCCCTGACCGGCAGTCCGTAGTCGATTTTCAGGTGTCATCTAATCATTGGTAGATGGTCTAGAAAGTTTGTTCCATCCACTGGATTTCCATCTTACATCATTACATGGGAAAGGATCTTAGACCTTCCCCTACACTTTTACAATCAAGTTATTTTTGAATGAATTGGTGAAGTTCTCGATAAATTATGGACTGATGATCATATTTGACAATTACAACCGAAGCCGATTCGTAAGACTTGCTATCGAAATGGATTCTTCTATTAAGTTAAATCAATAGTTATCATCAATGGTTTTGTGTATGACATGGAGTACAAAACTTTACCTTCCATATGTCCTGGTTGTGGTATTATGGGACATGACCACAATTCTTGTCTGACACAATGACCCGAAGAAGATACTACTACTCAACCTATTTCTAAAAATATAGGATTGTAGTGGTTGGAAGCAGAAGAACTTTGGGAGGTGTTTTATGGAAAGAATATCCATTTCAAACATATAAACACACAATGAGGAAGGATCCCACACTCACAATGTTTAGAAGCTAAAATGGAAAACTGGTTTGTAGCCTTAGATTCTACTGAAGCATTGGAGACAGAGGCATTACAAAACTAGGTTTTTGATACGCTGTCAATATCTACCTTACCTCCCACAAAAATTTGGAAGAAGAAATGTAAGGAAATTTATATAGGTATTTCATATTTCCCCAAGATCAATCTCATGCAGATACAAATGTAGTTATCTTGGATACTATAATGGACAATGATGAAGATTCTCTCCTTATTTCTAACCCTAATGCTAATATTCATTCTTCTTTTTAGCCACATATCACTCCTATATTTATGGATGCCTATCACTCTATTGTTGATCTAGATGTTGATGAAGTTATTCTTCACTCTACGGTTGAAATTCCATAAAAACTTGAAAGAGAGGTGAAAGGTAGTTTAGGAAAAATTAAGTCAGCTCCTTACTATACAAGAATCCAAGTAAAGAAGTATGTTGAAGAACAGAATGAGCAGGGATAAGGCAGATGAACATTATACATAAATGGCCTAAGTATTACTCTTGGTTCTAATATCTATGTAGAGTCATAGGTTGATGTTTATTCATTATAATATGTAGAATTTTAGTATGTATTAGGTGACAAAGGTTTGCTACGCGATGTAATATGTATGTATGCTACTGCTACCTACTATATTCAAGTAGGTTTAATGAAAGGTAATACTTTTCCAAAAGAAATATTGAGAATCTATTGTTTTGAATTTGTATACTGTAAATCAAGGTTAAGAGGTGATTTTCCACTCACAAAACTCATCCCAAGTTACTGATATTCAGATTTATATCCACTAAACTTAGGTTCCAGCTCACATTGGTATGATCTGAGTGTCATATCACACAATCTCTCTTAAAACCGTCATCCAGAGGTTGCCAATGTCAGAGAAACTTAGTTGGAGGTAGAATATGAAGAAGTCAATGGTCAAAACCATCACTTTAAGGATTAACAATGCTCTTCATCCCAAGAATCTATGGTTAAAAACTACTTACCAACTCAAAATCACCAAAGATCCTCAAGTTTCTTTCAACTTGAACCTTCTTCCTCATCATTGTCCTTCATATCACCCTAAGATTGCCTTCTGTGTTGCCGCTCAATGTCTTTCGATGGACAAAACCACATCTAAGTTTCTCATCCCATCAGTTCTCGTTGCCTGTTTATAGAGATCTAAGGATCTCACAATTGGTGCATTTGAGCGGCACACAGTCTAGCCATCAGAAGGCATGGATTTTTATTTGGACAACCATCCATTTTCAACTTTGACTGTCAAACCCTCAGTTCATGACTCTCATTGCAGTCATCCATTTAGTTATTCCTTCAGTTGGCATTCATTAGCCAAATCATCAGTTGTTGTATGCCTGCCAAACCATTGATACACATCATCCTTCGATTCCTGCCTTTGGTAGGTTTTCATCAGTCAACCCCGTCAGAAGGAACTTGCTAAACCGACCATCAACCGATAGCACCTAGTAAAACCTTTGGAAGGCACGTGTTGCTAAACCATTGAAAGAAGATTTCTAACAAATCCTTTGATTTTTTCTTAGTAGAAAACCACCAATAGGTGACTACCCCATCAACCATCGATTAACAACATGACCAATGCCTCGGTATAAACCCATCAGTTGTCTTCTGATGGAAACTCTATAGGAGAACTGAAAAGGTTGTATCATGCTCATTTCAACTCTAGTTTGATCAATTCTTGTTTCTACAGTTTCATATTTAGTTCTCTTCAATTTTATGCCATCACATGATTTAAAAAAGTAAAACTAATTTAATTCACAAGATAATGAAATATTAACAAACATCACTTTCACTAGGGTTATATTTAATTATTTGTTTACCAACTAAGAATGGTATGGGTTGTAACAATCTCCCCCTCTAATAAAAATTTTGCCTCAAAATTTCTAGAAGAGGAAATGATACTTGTTGCACATTTCAAATTCTAACTCCCATGTAGCTTCTTGTACATCATTGCTCATCCAAAGGACCTTTAGTAAAATCATCCTTCTTTTTTAAGCTTCTAGAATTTGGATAGGTCCTTAAACATAGGGTATACCTTCTCTCAACTATATAAAATCTGGATATATGATCTTCTCTGTACCTGGACACTTCTTCAACATAGATACATGAAATAAATCATGTAGATTGGCTAGCTCACGAGGAACTCGATCTTCTATGAAACATGGAAAATCCTATGAATTATTGGATAGGGACCCTGTAGGGAAATACGACATTAGATAGGTAGTAGAAATAAAATTTTTACTGACATATTTCCCATTAGCTAGTAAATCACATCAATAACTATGCAATAGGAAGGATGGTTTCATGAAGATATACCTTGTCCTGAGGCAAGTCCATCGGCAATCCTCATCGATGTAGATGCACACTATGTCTTTGATGGTGGCTGTGTAGCTCCTAGTCACATTGGGAATCGTCTGACTGCTCCTCCATGGACAGCAGACTCAGACAACTATTGAGCGATTCTTCTAATCTCATATAGACTGTGAGTTGACATTGCCTTCCTAGAAGCAGCCAAAAGACTCCTGCCTCTAGAGTAGTCCACACAGACTAAACAGAACTCTTGTCATCCTGCTAGAATAGATAGGAAGGAGTTGTCCGTTCTGTTGGTGTACTAGTCACCAACATGCTCTCCCAAAATAATGATCCTTAGTTTTTTTCCCTCCCTTAGCTATCCCTCCCTAGTCAGGTAGGACTTTCCGGGGCTCTTGTGGTTATCACAAATAGAGAGGACAGCAATTGTTAGAGGAAATTATTCTCAATTGTTTGTTTAGTAGTTGTGTTCTGGGAAGACCCCAGTAGCCCTCTATATATAGGAGGGGTTAGGGTCAGGGTTCCCAGTCCCCTGCCAATACAGGACTAAAGAGGGAGTGGAAAGGACCAGAAGATCTTGAATTTTCACAACAATTCTAGAAGTTTCACAACCTTCATGCATCGAAACGGTTGTCTTACCCAATGAGATGGTCATTTCTCTAAGCCAAATGGTTGTTTTGCACCTTCCAGTTCTGCACATATGTCGGAAATTCAGTTCCAATTAGTACTCAACTTGACGTCAGCACCAATCCTTTGTGCAATCGAATTGCACTCCCAAAATGGGTATCTAGTGTAAATGAGACAGGAATCTCACACCATCCCAGACGATTGTCTCACACAGGTGAAACGAGCTTCTCACAGCCCAGGTCAGGAAGAATTCAAACCAATGTACAATACAATAAACCTGATACTCCAAACGACTATCTCAACACTTGAACCGATCATTTGGCAGTCTAGTCAGCTGATCCATTGTGTGAGTTGAAATACCTAAACACTATAGTAATAAATTCAATTATCATTCAAGATCAAACTCCTCTTCTAGACGAGTTTCTATGTGTGTGACCCTATAGGTCCCATATCACATAGGCAGTGAATGTCCATAACTATCTTATGACATCACAAGCAATGAGCGGTGCCTAGTCATACATCATTGCTACCCAAGTGAATGGAAAGTTGGGGAGCAACTTCAACCTATAATATGTGTACGGTGTTATAGTATTTGTATAGTTATTTTGTCACTAAAATCCAGATTGAACTAGAGGCATGTAGCAATCATCCTCATTATTATTTAATAATGTTCCTTGAACCAGAGCAAACTGCATGAGATATATGTAAGCTCAAAATCATATATTGAATCACATGTGTATGGTCATAATTTTCTCACGCTCACTGATAAAGAGGACTTGGATATCATACTCTTGTAGGAGGGACAAATCCCATCTCTATCACTCACAGTCAGTCCCCATGTGTCAAAGTCACCCAATCACCACTGTTATAACAACCCATGTTTCAAGACTGCATTTGATGATGTCAAAGTGCACCCAACGACATGTGGAGTGTAGTGATTTTAGGTATGAGAAATACAACCACCACCATCACTGTGAGAGCCGACTATGACTTCCATGATGATGGCTTCCATGTGTCAATCTTACAGTGGGTCTGTCTGATACACTATTCTCTAACATGTATCTGTTTGCTTGGTTGGATATTGCCATATCATGAGCAATGAGATTCAACCATCAACCAACTCATACTCTTGATCAGGGACATAATGAGAATATGTATACGTACTCTTAACATCCGTATGGTCTCATTTGTCCAAGTCTAATACTTAAAGACAAACATCATCGAGTAATAATATTCTCTAGATATTTATTATGTTATTCATTATCTCATAACTGAATATACAAGATAAATTGGAAGCTTGCCTTTGTTATTAATCAAATCAGTTATATGTTATGCCATCACAATCATGATATGATTGGCTCTCTGGGCATACATCCAACAAACCCATGTATCTAGGAGTTAGTTTTTCTCACTTTCCAAAACTCAGTACACTTTTCTATGGTGACACTTTCAAGTAAACCTGGTCTCCAACTTCAAACTGAATTTGTCTAGATCTTTTCTCTGCATAATTCTTCTATCTATCATGTGCAACTTTCAATTGTTGTCTGGTCACAAATATCTTTTCTATCGTTTCTTCCACAAATTCCAAACCTAGAATTTGCCTCTCTCCGACTTCATACCAACATATGGGTGATCTATACTTTCTCCCCTATGGAACTTTATAAGGGGCTATGCCTAAATTGGAGCAATAACTACTATTATAGGCAAATCCATAAGACTAAGGTGATCATCCAAACTGCCACTAAGTTGCAAAACACATGTTGTTAGCATGTCCTCCAAGATTTCAATTAGGCCTAGACAGGAAACCAAACTTGATCCTCAGACCAAAAAAACTTGATCAAACCACCCAGTCAAGTTTGGTTTTGATAGACATTGTAGTCAAGTTTGATTTGGAAAATCTTCATACCAACTTTATATGATCTGGTCATAGTCTAGACAATTAGTTAACCAATCAGAGCGAACTTGAGTAAACATAAATATACATGTATGAATATCTAAAATGCTTATCTTGACAACTTATGTATGTATATCTAATAGACTTTTATATTTGTAAGTATATTATTACACTGATACAATAAATGTTGACTAATATATATTCAATTTAGAGACCATGATGAAAAAAATGAAAATCATATTGATGCACAACAAGGACGCTTGTTTAAGTAGTTCAAAATTCTCATGTTAAGTAAAAAGGTCAATATCACATATTAATGAGAAGACGTTAGACTGGCATGATTTTACATGGTCAAACTTACCATTAATTGATATAATTACTATAACTTTATTTGTTAAAAGTAACTTGTAATCTTGATATGTAAAACTTGTACTCTGAGTAGGTGACAGTTTTAAACCCAAGTGTGATTTTACTTATTTCTATATAAACAATAAATCAAAATTTCTTGACGTGATTAATGACTATGGAAAAGGAAAGAAAAAAATAAAAATGAGAAGAAAGTGGATATGTGATACAAATGTAAATAGAAAATAGAAATCAACACTACACTAAGGCATATAGTCGTCCTTTTTAGAAGAAAAAAATAGAATTTAAAACTATAGAAAGTGTAAGATGATATCCATTAAGTTCTATAATTAATATGATACACTTGATAAAAATAATTTGTAATCTTGATATCTAAAACTTGTACTAGGAATTTTGTGGATAATGGTTTCAGAATTCAAGTGTGCTTTTTCTTATTGCGATGTAAAGAATAAATCCAAGTTGTATGACATTAATTATTGACTATAGAAAATGTCAATAAAAATGTGACCATATGTCAATTAAAAAAAATTAGCACAACACCAAGGCATATTGTCGTCCTTTTTGTAAATAAGAAAACATAATTTGAAACAACAATACATAATAGAAAGTATAATATTCTAGTTCAGGGTCACTGGCTTGTGCCTTTCTTCTGTTTAATTTCTAATGTTGGCTTTTGCTTTGGGTATAGCGCCAAAGACAAAGTTAGATATGCAAACGTGTAAAGAAATGATTGAATCATGGCTTGAACTTGAGACAATGCAAATACTAGAACTAGCAACTACCAATAAGGCTACGGTTTTTATGTGTTTCTATTACGGAAATTTTGTAAATGTACTATTCGTATGACTGAAACATGGCTTAAGTGTATATAAAAATTTACTTTCAAGGGACGTGGGAGGTTCGAATCCGGGCAAGCGCACAATATAGACGTTTCAACTACCGATCCGGCTACAGATTTTGTGTGTTTGTGTTACGCAAATATTATATATTTAATATACTTATGACTTAAACATGACTTTTATATATATATATATATATATATATATATATATATATATATATATATATATATATATAATTTGGTGGTGGTGGTGGTGGTGGGTGGGTGGGGGAAAGTCCTCTGGCTAAGTTCATTCTACCTTCTACCTCTTTGTATGGCATACGATTGTCAACACATTGGTCACCAACCACGTACAATAAGTACGGCCAATACACATTACAAAGTACGATGGCCGTAAAATAGAGCCTTGAACGTCTCTTGCAACCAATAACAATAACGAGTGATATCATCTTTCTTCCATGACCATGTGTTTGCCCCTGCTTATCCTTATTTATTAGTTTAATTCTTATAAAAACTAAAACTTTGAACAAATTATCAGTTGGATATTATCCTACAATTGGACAAAGTCTTTATGTCTTAATATTATATCATGTTATATTTCTTTAAGTGCACGTTCTCAATATGTGACTTATTTTAATGGATATGGAGCCTTCTATGGAAAACTGACACAAGTTCATCTAAGAATCCAAAGGTAACGCTTGAGAGCATCCTAAAGGTTGAGGTGTGCCCACCGAAAAGGAAAGTTCAAATATTTGGTTGCCCCTTTAAAAAGGTAAAAAACAAAGTTGGAAAAGTAACGTAGGGGTGTATATTCCAACATATGTGGGACTAGCATCCTGAGACACTATATCCTATCCTATAATTGATGTAAAGGATATATTTGCCATTCCAGTTTCATCTGTAGCATCTGAGTCAGCTTTCAGTATGAGGGTAGGGTGTCAAAAAATTAGTTTTGGGTCGGTTCTGAGTGTGACAACAACTGGGTTAATAAAAAATAGCTTAACCCGGAAGCGACCCAGAATCAATTTTTTTACAAAGTGATATGTTTAGAACCAGACCTAATTTTATTTTGGAACCCGAAAATGAATTTGGATCATATGGTTTTGTTAATTAGACATGAAATATATTAACTTGTTTATAATTACTCTTTGTATTTTCCAAAATTTCAACCCATATTCAAACCAGGTTGAACAAATCACCACCCAAAACTGATCCGGTTTCAATTTTGACATCAATAGCCAAACACGAAACCAATCAGGATTGAAAAAATCTAAAACCAAACTATATTTTTTTGTGTCGGATGAGACCACGTTCACATGTTTTGGCAAAATTTTACATCCCTAGCTGGGGACGTGTTCTTGACAAATTTTGAACCTCTTTAACTCCAAAGCTGATTGAATGCCTAATATGTTGTTGGTATGTATGCCCGGAGAGCCAATCATACGATGATTATAATGGGCCATTAGATACCTAATTTGATCATTATAACAGTATTTCCACCTATTATATTTGTCTCAATCATGAAATGATGACATAGACATAGTAGATATCTAAAGAATGATGTTACTCGATGACATATGTCTTTAGGTATAGGACCTGAACAATGAGATCATATGTATGATAAGAGTACATATATTCTTGTTATGTTCTTAGTAGGATATTACTGTGGAAGCAAAATAGACAACTATAATTCATATGACTAGAGTGTATGTTGACTAATGATAAAGTCTCATTAGTCATGATATGGGATATCAAGTCCAACACATATGTACATGTTAGAGAATAGTGTATCAGACAGACCTACCTTGAGAATGATACTTGGAAACCAACGAATGGTATTCAGAATAAGATCTCATAGTGATAGTTGTGATTATGGTTCTTAGACTTGAAGTCACTACACTCACCACATGTTGTATGATGTATTTTGACACCATCCAATGTAACCTTGAATAAGATTTGCCATAAAGGCGATGATCATGCTGTAAAACATGGGGATTGAGTGTGAGTGATGTAGATGGATTTGTACCTCCTATAAGAGATTGATATCCTGGCAACTTGATAAGTGAGACTGAGAAATGTATGGCCATACTCATATGACTCGATATAAGATATGTGATCTCACACACATCTAATGCAATCTACTCTAGTTTAAGGAACATGGATTGGACGTTTAAGAGGATGAAGATTCCATGCCTTGAGTTCAATCCAGATATCAGATACAAAAGAACTACTTGGTCACATTAAAACTGATCATGAATTGTAGGTTGAAGTTGTTCTCTGATTTTCCAATTACGTGGGTAGCAATGATGTGTTGCTAGTTACCGCTCATTTATTGTGATGTCATAAATTGGTTATGGACATTCACTAATAACGTAATTTGGGACCTATAGGGCCACAATGTCACATACATAGGATGCACCTAGAATAGGAGTTTACTCATGAATAATGTTTAACTTGATTACAAAAGTATTTAGGCATTCAATTTAAATAACATTGGCTGAAAAATTTGCTAATAGGGATGTGAGTCGACCGACTCAAGTGTCCAGTCAATTTAAACAATATTGGTTATACATTGGCTGAATTGGAAAAATAGATCGACCGATTCAGGATGTGAACCGACCGGTTCAGAGTTTGAATCGGCTAGTTCAACATGTGAATTATCGAGTTCAATGATCAATAAGATTGGATCAAGTATTGATGCTGACATCATGTTGTGTATTAATCGCCAATATGTTTGCAAATAGGAAATATAGTGAACTAACCAATTCAAGTGTTGAATCGACTATTTCACATGTGAGTTGACCGATTCATGGTTTGCAACATCTAGAATTTCATGAAAATTCATCTCTTTGACCCCAGATTGACCGAGAAACCCTGACCCTGGCCCTGTAATAAATAGAGGGGTATCCAAGGCTTTCAATATAGACAACAATAAGATCTGACAAACATTGTCCTCTCATAGTTTTCGAAACATGAGAGCCTGAGCAAGTCTTACCCATAAAAGGGAGAGACAACAAGGGAAAGACAATAAGGGAGAACGATTCAATGATAGCAAGTTGACATCAAAGGGACAACTCCTTCCCATTGGCTCTGGTAGCACAACATGGAGTTCCCGATGGTCTGCGTGGAATACGTAGAGGCGTGGAGGCTATTTCTATGATGCTAAGAGGACATCAACCACCACCGTCTATGGTGCTGCACTAGGAGGCCATCTGCAATTGTCCATGTGCATCTTGCTAAGAGTGCACATCACTGTGCAAGATTAGTCGTTAGACTTACTCCAGAACCAGGTATACCTCTTACTACCCACTTTTCTAGATATATCACTGTTGATGTGATCCCTCTAGTAAGGAAAAGGGACAAAAGTTTTTGTTTCCACAACCTTATATGCCATCTCTATTCCCCAATCGTGGTATCAAATCCATATCAATTTATGATGTATCAGGAATCTAAATTGATATTATCATATTTATCTTATTCTATACGATGCGGATATTAAAATGATTAATGTACATATCCAATTTAATACCACATACAATTCATTTATATACATACAATCTATAGACATTTCTTTAAAAGTGTTTTGATGTTAGATGCATGTGTAGTTATGGCTAAAACCCCTGTGGATGTGCATGCATGGTTGATTGGTTTCTTACCCATTGTTACACAGTTTGCATATTGAGCTTCTCTCTTCCTTTCCAAATGTAAATTAGTACTCTTCTTCCTATTCTCCCCTTGAATGTAACTCAAGGTTTTCCCTTTCACAATATAATATGGAATGAGATAGTTTTAATTTCTATTTTGGAATGAGAAGACATTCTACACTAGACAAGTCAATCGAATAAGAAGTCAAGTCGGTCGATTGGAGGACTGAGGAAGCCACTGATGGGAGGAGCCAACCGATCGATTGGAGGCACAACCAATCTAATGGAGGAGTTCATTCAACCGTATGAGCCAGGAGCCAGTCCACCGATTGGAGGAAGCCAATCGACCAACCTGAAGGCCAACTGATCGATTGAAGGGTTCAGACAAATGACCGTGACAACACATGTTATCCTGTATAGGGTTCTACATATGATGTAGACCTTAGGTGGTAGCAACTCTTTTTGACTCCAAAGAATTGCATTGGTATGTCCATAAACATCACTTGCATGTTTTTCATTTGTGGATATAGCATGTATATGATACTTTGTATTAATATGTGGTGATTGGATATGTATATGTGTTTATATAAAATCCCTCAATAAATATTAAGCCTTAGATGCTTTCCATAAGAGACACACATGAAAAGCTTGATCGACTAAGCGTGGGCATGACCTAGAGTGGTGTACTGTCTAACTTATAGAAGTGTGATGAGAGATATGTGGGTCTATCCTAGCAGGGTGCATATTCTATCGTGTTGTCTTTTAGGCCAGGCTTAACTGGGTGACCCGAATAGGATTAAGTGCGTAGAAGCATACAAATGGATGATGGCAAGGAGTTGTGCATACCACATATCCAAGAATTACATGAGATGCAATTTAAAAATGTTGTCTACCTTAATAATTGGTTGTGAGCACCAACATTAGCTGGATAATAATTTAATTATTTTGAATCTTGGCTCATTAGAAGGTTGTAGGATGGAATTTTTTGAATTGGCAGTGAGGTCTATCAATTTAAGAAAAATTGTGGAAGAGATAATTAATTAAAGGTTTTAATTAATATTGTTAATCATATCAAATCAAATTAAAAATGTTTCGACAAAAGTTGCAATGTTTTCTTTTGTAGAACCTTATGAAAAACACAAACATATTTTCTTTGCGATCGATTCTTGAGAAGGAAAAGCTGAAGAGGAACAACTTCCACGACTGGTTATGGACGTTAGAATTGTTCTCAATCAAGAGCACAAGCTCTATGTCCTGGATACACCAGAGCCAGATGAACCTACTCCCACCATGCCTAAGGATGATAGGGATGCTTACAAGAAGCACTCCAAAGATGCCGTAGATGTCAAATGCCTGATGTTGTGCTCAATGAACTATGAGTTTCAGAGAAAACATGAGAACATGAATGTTATTGAGATGGTTATGCATCTTAACAACATGTACCAAGATTAGGCAAGACAAGAGAGATTTGACTCAAAGGCATTGTTCAAATGCAATATGACTAAAGGAGATCTTGGTCCCCACACTCTCCAATTATTGGGTATGTGGATAACTTTGCTAGACTGAGATTTCCCTTAGGGAAAGAGTTGGCCATAGATGTGATTCTACAGTCATTGCTAGAATCATACAACCAGTTTGTGACAAAATACAACATGAACAATTTTGACAAGTCGTCGTCGGAATTACTTGGCACGTTAAGGACAACTGAAGTGACAAATCCAAATCTATGATGATGATCAACATAGGCACATGTAAGTACAATGGCAAAGGAAAAACTAAGAAGAGTTCTAAATCTAGCTAGAAACCAAAGTCTTCGGCACTAAAAGCTAAGAAAGGAGTGAATAAGGAAGGAAAATGCCACCACTATCCCCAATCTAGACACTGGAAGAGGAACTATCATCTTTATATATAGGAACTCAGGAAGAAGAAGGAGATAGAGATCTCCACTTCAGGACCCGAGAAGAAGTAAGCTAGAACTATATAGAACAAGGATTTCTACCACTATAGTTGGTATCAGTCATTCATGGGCATGCAATAGAATTAGTGTATTTGCTATTATACACCTTCCATTAATAAAAAAATCACATATCTTATATGGAAAAGAATATTGTGAATATTTGATGTTTTTCATTAAAAGATGAGATCTTATATGGTAGTACCCTATGTCTCATAGTATATACTTGATAGTTCTAAAGACAAATATGTATTACACATGTACTGGATGACTTGATGACTCAAACAATAAATACCTATATAATTGTCATCTAGAGCACATAAATGAGAAATATACTTCTAAAATCCAAAATGATGGATGTCTAGACTCTTTTGGTTTTTGAACCAATAGGGACATGCAACTGTTATTTGTGGGGCAATATGATAGAAGCACCTTTCACTAGAAATAATGGAGAGTGAGTATTCTACTAAGGTTCAACACATTGAGTGTATAGACCTCTAAGAATAAATGCTAGAGGTAGTTAACAATACCTCATTATATTTATTGACGATCTCAGTAGTTATGGTAGTTTGTATTTAATGAAATACAAATCCGAATCCCTTGAAGTGTTCAAGGAGATCATGAATGAAGTACATAACTAAATTGGCATAAGTATTAGATCACTTCAATATGATCGATGTGAAAATATTTATACCAAGAGTTTGAGGACCTTCTGGGAGACCATGATAATGTATAACAATGAACTACACCTAAAACATAGTGATGTATCATAAAGAAGGAATCAACCTTATTAAGTACTACTGTGATCATCAATAAATCTAGCTAATCTTCCAATATCCTTTTTGGCACATGCTTTACACTATATAATATACCATCTAAAATGGTTCAAAAGATGCCATATGGGACATGGAATGGGAAGTGTAAGGATATGCCTTTCATAAAGATTAGAAATGAAAGCCTATATAAGAAAATTGTTTCTTAAAGGATTTGTACACAAATCACATAAGTGTTATTTTGTTGAAAACTACTTTTATGTTCCAATTTGACAACAAAATCTTTTGTTGCCAGGATGGCTATATTCCTAAAGAGGAATTTAATTCCAAAGGAATCAGTGAGAGAAAAGTAGAACTCAAAAACTTCAAGATCAAAAAGAAAACATTGAACCTAAAGAGGTACACTAGGAACAAGGAGAATCACAAATTGTTGCGAAATCTCAAGTTCCTTATGTAACACAAAACCTAGTAGATCTAGTAGAATGCACCTTGAGAAAAAAAGATTAGGATTTATGGATCTAGAAGGCAGTGAGTTGGTCATAGATGATGAGCCAACAACCTACCTAGAATCTATTAAGGGACTAGAGTCTGAGAAATGGCTTGAGGCCATGAGATCCAAGATGGATTTCATGTACAACAAGGTATGAACTTGATAGATCCATATGAAGGAGTAAAAGCCATAGGGTGAAATTGGGTCTTCAAGATGAATACCAACATGGATGGTAATGTACAAACATACAAGAGAAGATTGGTTGCAAAGGATTTTAAACAAGTTCAAAGTGTTGAACATGATGAAATCTTTTCACCATTTTCCATGGTTAAACCCATCAGGATAATGCTTGCTATTGTAGCTTACTACGACTATGAGATTTGTCATATGGATGTTAAAACTACATTCCTTAACATGAATAATTATGAGGATGTATGATGCCACAACTTGAAGGTTGTATAAATCTAGTTATTGCAAATAAAGTTTGTAAGCTACCAAGTTCAATCTATGGACTGAAGCAAGCATCTCAGAGATGGAATCTTTGATTTGACAAAACAGTCAAAGAGTTTGACTATAGTTAGAATTAAGAGGAAATTTGTGATTACAAAAGATTTAATGGGATCATATTTATATTTCACATAATGATGGGGAATAACATCCTTATACTGCAAATTTTAAAACTTGGCTTGGAAAGTACATTCTCTATGAAGGCTTTAGGAGAAGCATCCTATATCTTAGGAATCAAGATCTATAGAGATATATCTAGAGCATATACACTGGCAAGATGCTGAGGGAGTTCAACATGCATGACTCAATGAGGGAAAATTTGTCCATGTTCCATGGACTTAGTCTCTCAAGAGCCCGATGTCTCAATTATTGTGAAGAATGGAAAAACATGAATTAGATCCATATGCATACACAATTGGATCAATCATGTATGTAATGTTATGTACTCTTCTTGTTGTCTTGTATGTATTAGACATGGCAACAAGATAACAATTAGATTCCAATGAAGGTCATTGGACTGCCATACTAAACATCCTTAAGTACTTGAGAAGCACTAAAATGATTAGTCCCTTATGTATGTTAATAAGGAAGAGTTGGGTGTAAAGGGTTACACTGATGCAAGCTTCCAAAATGACAAATAAAATTAACAATCACAATCTAAATTTGTGTTTGACCTAAAACAAAATTGTAAGGTGGAAAAGTTTCGAGCAAGAGATAGTTGTTAATTCTACACTAGAAGTCAAGTACCTTGTTGTTATGGACACAATAGATGATACTATATGGATCAAGAAGTTCATTTAGAATAACTTTTGGGAAGTTCCAACCATTGATGATACAATAAAAATACTATAAAAACAATGGAGCTACTGGATAGGCAAAAGAAACTTGATAGCATACTACATGATTTCCATCTCATAGAGATTTTACAGTGAGGAGATGTGAAGACTTGCAAAGTACTGAATTGAAGCAAATGTTGTTGACCCGCTACATAAGCACTTGTGCAATATGAAACATGATGGAGATGTTAAAGATCACTTGGAATAAGATTTGTAGGTAATTGTCTCTAAGTGTAAGTGGGAGTTTTTTGGTATGTATGCCGGGAGAGAAAATCATACAATGATTGTAATGCGGCATTATATACCTTATTTGATAATTATAAAGGTAATTCCATCTATTATGTTTGTCTCAATCATGATATAATGACACAAACATGGTAGATGTCTAAAGAATGATATTACTCAATGACATATGTCTTTAGGTTTAGGACATGAACAATGAGATCATATGTATGATAGGAGTACATACATTCTTGTTATGTCCCTAGTTGGATATTACTGTGGAAGAAAAATCAACTACAATAATACATACAACTAGAGTTTGTGTTGATTGATTGCAAAGTCTCATTAGTCATGATGTTGGATATCAACTCAAACACATAGGTACATGTTAGAGAATAGTGTATCAGACAGATCCACCTTGAGAGTGATACATGGAGACCATAGAATGACATTCAAGATCAACTCATCTCTCATAGTGATAGTGGTAGTTGTAGTTCTTAGATATAAGTGACTACACCATCACATGTTCTTTAATTTATTTTGACATCATCCAATGTGACCTTGAATAAGGGTTGCCATAAAGGTGATGCTCAAGTACATTGTGACACATGAGGATTGAGTGTGAATGATGTAGATGGGATTTTGTTGGTATGTATGCCCTGAGAGACAATCATGGGATGATTGGTGGGATACATCAAGATTGATTTGCTAAACATCAAAGGCAAGCTTCCAATTCTTTCTGGTTCAGTCATATGAGATAATGATAGAACAAATTGAATGTCTAGAGAATGACATTACTCAATGATCTATTCTTTCAGGTTCAGGACCTGAACGATGAGATCATACAGATGGTAAGAGTTTGTACATTCTTATTATGTCCCTAGTCGGATGTCATTGTGGAAGGTAGATAAACAACAATGACACACAAGACTAGATTGTGGTGTTGATTGATGACATAATCTCGTTAGTCATGATATGGAGATATCAAACCAAACACATATGTACTTGTTAGAGAACAAGTGTATCAGACAGACCCACGGTGGGTTTGACACATGGAACCATGACATGGTAGTCACAACCAGTTCTCACAGTGATGGTGGTGAGTGTGATTCTTTGACCTGAAATCACAACACTTAACACATGTCGTTGGGTACACTTTGACATCTTCAAATGCAATCTTAAAACATGGGTTGTTATAAAGGTGATTATTGGGGGGTTTGACACTTGGGGATTTTGAGGGGTGAGTGATAGATATGGGATTTGTCCCTCCTGAGGGAGTTTGATATCCTTGGCCACTTGATGAGTAGGATTGAGATAGGTGTGTGCACGCATGTGTGAATTAGTATGTGATATTGATGTCATACATATCTTCTCCAATCTACTATGAGATCAAGAAAGTGAATGAACGTTGATAGGATGACTGTTCCATGCCTTGAGTTCATTTGGGATATCAGTGACAAAGGAATTATACGTTCACTGTAACACCCTTCATGGATTGTAGGATTGAAAGTTGTTCTCCAACTTTTCTTTTCACTTAGGTAGCACTGATGTGCGACTAGGCACCACTCTTTGCTTGTGAAGTCATAAGTGTTATAGACTTTCACTGCCAACGTGAAATGGGCCTGTAGGGTCACACACATAGGATTTAACCTGGAAGAGGAGTTTATACACAAATGATGTTTAGATTGATTACTAAAGGAGTTTAGTAGTTCAATTAAACACTCAATCAATTGATAGCTCAATATCATAGTGTTCAAGGTGTTGGACAGATTGATTAGAGTATCTAATTGATTGAAACTGCAATTGATTGATTCTACGCAGTTTACACTCCCAACCGATCGGCTCAGGTTGGTGAACCGATCGGCTCATGTGATGAACCGATCGACTCATGTGATGAACCGATCGGTTCAGGACAGGCTGATACAACTGGTTCAAGGGTTGAACCGATCGGCTCAACTAGTCGAACCGAGCAAATTAGGAAAGTCAAGTTGGCAAGAAATTTCTCTTCATTTCACTTGTCTAATTTGATTGGAACAAGGATTGGTATTTGGATCAATTCGAAACAAAAGAGGAAAAGTCAATCGGGAACTGATCAGGACTACAAACCGATCAACTCATGCTTGAAGCGATGAGCTCAAGTGTCCCAACCTATCAGTTTAGGTGTGAACCGATCGGCTCAGGTCCCCAACCGACCATTTCATGCTTGAAACGATCAGTTCAGCTGGCACAGTTGGTTGTTTTGTGGAAAATCTCAAATCCTTCTACTCCCACTTTAATCTCGCATTGCCTGAGGTAGAGAACCCTATCCCATGACCCTCCTATATATAGGGGATTCTCAAAGTACAACTCAGAACACCGGTTGCTCTGTAAAGTTGTCGTTCTCTCTGGTTGTGGTAACCGAGAGAGCTCGTGCAAGTGCTACCCGACAAGGGAGGCACATCAAGGGAAAGACAACTGCAGAAAGGAATCTAGTTGCAGGAGAGTGTGTCGGTGACTAGTATACCAATAGGAGGGTGTGACTCCTTCTGGTGCCTTGTGCGACAAGGTGATCAGAGTTCCAGGTGGTCCGTGTGACTACTATAGAGGCATGAGACTTCTGTTGCTCTAAGGATAGCTATCAATCCCGACAGCCCCAGTGAGACTAGGAGCTGCACAGACACCATCCAAGACCAGAGGTGAAGACTGCGCAAGCCGTGAGGTAACGTCATCGAGCAAGCCTCGGGACAAGGTATGTCTCTACAAACCATCCTTTCTATTGTATAGACGTTGACGCGATTCCTTTATTCTGGGTTTGGGAGAAGATTTTTTTTTAATTTCCGTTGCCTTCTCTGTCTCCCCTAAAACCCAACAGTGGTATCAGAGCCACATCAACTACTCTATACTTTAGGATTATCGATGTGATAAATTTTGGTTTGTCACCTTTATTTATTGCATACGATGCGAATAAAATTGGCTTTATGCATGTCCAATCCTAAGTCCAAAAATCCCAATATACCTATATAATATGTAATATGAATGCACTCGATACACTTCGCCCTTAAATGAATTTTGCGGTGGATGTAGAGCGTGGTTATGGCCAATAAATCTTATGTATGTGTGCTTGATTGAATGTGGTTTCTTGCATCTCGGTCTGCGCACTGATTCCCTATCTCTTATTCCTGATGTAACTCGAGATAACTTGAGATTTCTTTCCTACCTTTGCTCCACCCGAATGTAACTCAGGGTTTCCCTATTCGAATGTAAAATAGGATAGATCTTTTATTTCCTGTTATGTCAAACAATGGTGGACAACCTGACGGTGACTGAGATGATCGGTTCAAGGCGTGAACCGATCTGTTGGCGTTCCGGATGATCGGTTCAAGGACTGAACTGATTGGTTGTTGACCGGTTCATGGAGCGAGACGATTGGGTGGCGGCCATGAGGAGATGCACGATGACCAGGCGAACCGATCGGTTGGAGGAGACAACCGATCGGCTGGTGGAACCCAGACAACCGACCAGGAGAGGTCATTCATGTGATGAGTTGATCAACTCGGATGGCTATATCACTTCATCATGGACATGTTGCATGTGATGTAGACCTAGATGACCGTGATTCCTCTTGGCTCGAGGAATCACATTAGGATGGCCATAATCTTTGCTTTTATCATTTTACATGTTTTCTGTGGGATATAGCATGTATATGATACATACTATATATTGTGGTGATTGGATATGTATATGTACCTATAAAACTAAATCCCTCATTAAATATTAAAGTTTTAGATGCCTTACAAATGTGAAACACGTGGAAATCTTTATCAAACAAGTGTGGGCACACCCTAGCGTGGTGCACCGTCTATCTCGTGGAAGCGTGAATGATGGATATGTGGGTCTGCCCTAGCAGGGTGCATATTCATCATGTTGGCTTTGGGTCAGACTTAACAAGGTGACCTAGATAGGACCTAGCTGTAACGACCCTAACCTGGGTTGTGAGCTAACCCTATTTGTTTTGTCTAATAAAGTTTCTTAGAACTTTAATATAATCCTATAAGGTGCTTTGTTATCATGTGACACATTTATGTTTCAATTTTGGTCCCGATTGAATGCTATTTGAACAATTTTCCTTTGTTTTGGACCAAAGTGCAATTTGCCCAAATTGAGGGGCTATAATGCAAAATGTCACATGTTGAACATGACTAATGTGTTGTAGAATCATTATTTAGAGAATGATGCAAGGTGGTGGCTTGTGGAAAGTCTAAATTCCAAGTTTGAACTTGTTTGAACAATGCTGGTACCTTGTGCACCAATTTTGGTACAAATTGTAATTTACTCAAAATATGGGGTTGATATGCAAATTACCACCTATAGAGTGTTACTAATTCCTCTATGTATCATTTATAGGAGAGAGAATAAATGGGACACCATGTTTTATTCCATCATGAATGATGGTAATCTTGGTGAAGAAATGACCAAGAAAAAGGGTTGAATTTGGAAGCTTAACTTGAGTTGTATCAAGTTGAAAAGCTTATATATGAGTGCCTATCGGCCATGGAGCCCAAGGAGGTGTCCCATATCATTTTGTGAACTCATGGAAATGTCCATATCGTGCAAAGAACCTCAAGGAGGTGAGGTATGATGGCCAACAAGTTTCCTTAGAAAAAGTGTATCGACTTGACATAAAATAGTGATTAAACATAGATGACTTATCCAAATGGATAAGCAATGGACGAATTTGCATCTTTAGATGATCCTCAACCTTTTTGCATGTCAAGATAAATTTTGATGCATGCATGGACACGTGTCACCCATGCATGACACGTGGCACCTACTAGCTCAAAATGTTGACACCTCATTTTTGCGTCTCTTCATGATCAGCAAGTATATATACCCCTAGTTTGACCCCTTAATGGAATTTTTCGACCCTTACCACCCTCCTACCTTGTGGTATCGTGCATGGGGCTCTTGTATCGTGCAGGAGAGAAAGCATATCGTGCATAGGTCCTTGGATATCGCCCATAGCAAAAGCATATCGGCCAAGTAGGTGAAATTGGCCATATAAGGTGATATCGACCAATAGGGTGAAGAGTTGAGTGCCATATCGTGCAAAGTGAGTGCCATATCGTGAAAGTGAGTTCCATATCGTGCAAGAGGGTTGGCATATCGTGCAAGGGCACAAGGGTATCGTGCATAGGCCTTGGGTATCGACCATAGCAACTGTATCGGCCATACCATGTTGATATTGCTCATAGCAAGTTGATATCGGCCAATTGAAGTGATTTTGGCCACAAGTGAGGGGGTATCGGCCACAAGCAAGGTTGTGTCGGCCAAGAGGAAGTCCATATCGCCCAAGAGTGGTGGGGTGTCGGCCAAGGAGCTAAGGAGCTCAAAACTTAACCCTAAGGTAAGCTATAGTTGTCTTCAAGCTTGAATTGAAGCATGGAATTAGGGTTATGATCTACCTTTCTTTTGTCCTTCACCAATTGCTTATCCATGGTGATTCCTTGTATATGAAGGAGTTGTGAACGAGACTTGGACCTTTGATAAATTCATCTTCAACCTTAGGAACATGGAGCTTTGGATCTTGAAGCTTTGAAGTGGTTCTTAAGGCGGGTTATATAACTTGAACTCAACCATGTTATTATTCTTCACCTAAATTGCTCTAATTAGTGAAATACTTTTAATTCCGAAATTTCTGAAATAGTTGATGAAATTATGAGTTCAATTAGTTTCTTAGACCTGTTGCCATGAATTATATCAGTTATAACAAAGGTCTAGAGCTTGAAGATGATGGTATCACTTTATAAAAGTGATATCGGGTGCAAGCACATATGCAAGAACCTCTAACCCGATATGATGATGTACCTATTTCACTAAAATGATATGAATAGGTTTTTTTAAACCTTTTTTAACGATATGGGAGTGTAGTGTACACCTCTTGCACGATAGGGAGTCAAGTATAGACTCCATGCATGATACAAGATTGAATGAATATTTATAAGTTGACATGAAACCCTAATTTGGGTAACCCGATATAAGAGAAGAGTAACAAGTGTTATTACATGACATGAATGCATAACATAGATGCATGACATGGATGCACGATAGGGTTGCACGATAGGGTTGTGCGATAGGATTGCACGATACACAAACCTAGACAATATGATAGCCCGATATGGTGATAAGTTGATACCCCTTAAGTATCATGGGCAACACATGTATATGCCATGTGCCCGACACAATCCACCCTAACCCGACATGGGTGTTGCAACCTAAAGTTTGATGATGTAGCCCAATATGGTTTGGTGCCCTACACTCCAATTGACTTATATATTGGGTTGAGTCCGATATGGTAACCCTAGCCCGTCATGGCTAACCCTAGATGGTGACTAGCCCGATAGGGTGATTGAATGTACTTCTAGCCCAACATGGTGATCGGTTGATACATCATAAGTATCATGGGCAACACATACATATATCTTGTGCCCGATATGAGGTCAAGAAGGTACCTCATGCCCGATATGGAGACAAGTGCAAATCCTATCCCGATATGGTAAGTGTCTATACACCTACAACCCGATATGGTGAACATATGCACATGATTTAACCCTATACACCTTGTAAAGGTAAGGGAAAGACACTCTTAGGAGTGATGAGTGTGACACCAAGTAATGGTGTGGATAATACCTTGATAGGTGAAACACCTAGAGTGGTTGATAATGGTTAATCCTATATCAATAATGCCTTAACCCGAGATGAGTTCATATCATTAATGATGGTTGAATAATTCAATTGTGTGACTTATGACCAATACATTACATGATAAATGTGATAGGTTGGTGCTTAAAGTATTAGGATGGGAAATACCCTAATACAAGATAAGTGATGAACTTAAATAAGATAAAAGTGATGAGGGAAGTGATACATCCAGGAATGAAAGATATCACATCCAACACTCCAAGGTTGATACACCTTAATGCACCTCAAATCCAATATACTTGGATGAGTAATACATGAAGTGTGTTATGTCAAATATTACATTGAAATGTAATGAGTTTGATGCACTTTGATAAGTGTGGGCTAACATACCTTGAGAAAGGATTAAGCCAAGTTAATAAAGTATGATGTAGTCATACCCTGGTAAGGATGAGAGATGAACTCATACCTTGTGTTGATGATTCATTTAATGATAAATGAATGAGAATAAATAAGTATGGTTGAATACTTATGGTATCAATGTTGGCTCCTAGATGTGTGGAGCAATGAATTAGGGTTTGATCATTGATAATATGATCTTGAAAACCTAAATGGTTAATAATGGAAAACCCTAACCCTAATGAAGGGTAATGACATGTAAGAGAAACCCTAATCGATAAAAAAGGGAAACCCTAACCCTAATGATGGGAAGGTTGTATTTCTCTTATTACAATAGCCTTGTGAGCTATGTTAAATACTTATATAACAAGTATAATGTTGAATGGCCTTATGAGCCATGTGAATAAGTTGTTGCCTAGTGAGAGGTGACAAGATGATTAATGGCCTTGTGAGCCATGTGAATAAGTTGTTGCCTAGTGAGAGGTGACAAGATGATTAATGGCCTTGTGAGCCATGTGAATAAGTTGTTGCCTAGTGAGAGGTGACAAGATGATTAATGGCCTTGTGAGCCATGTGAATAAGTTGTTGCCTAGTGAGAGGTAACAAGATGTGTGATGGCCTTGTGAGCCATGTGAATACTTGCACAACAAGTGAAATAAATACCTTGGTCTGAGGACCTAGAGGTAATGGATACCTGTTATAGAGGTAACAATGTTATGTGATGATCTAAGGGTTTGAATACCCAGATCCAATAATCATGATAATGATGATGTGAAGGGATGAGAATTCCTAGTAATGTGATAAGGGACTGAGATCCCAAGTATCATGTGTTTTAAAGATTTGAAAGTACTTGATAGATGTATTATACCTTTCTTTGTAGCATTTGTCATAATAATTATTGTGTGAAAACTTGACTGATGCTAAAAGAATATGGTAATGCACTTAATTAATCAAGTGGAATTTTATCATGTAGTGCCCTGACCATAGATCCATCATCGTCAGCAGCTGGTGATGGTGAAACAAGTTTTCCCACGGGATCTCCTGGAGATCACATATTTTTGAATATGCGGGGGTGATGGGCAAAAATATCCGTACGCCCTAATGGAGGAATTGATGTGAGATAAACATTAAATCTCTCAATCCTTCATTATAGATGCCGGGATGGATGTATCACGAATCTCCCGATGATGATTTATGCCGGATCGATGTGAGATAAACATTAAATCTCTTGATGCCGAAGGAGTGCAGCCGCCGCTGTAGCTCTATAGCGAAGTTGCCAGTATACCCTGGAAAGCTATGTAAGCAGTTGACATGGTCCTGCTTGTGGTCTCGCACTGACCGAGACGGTAGAGGTCTTGGAAGCTGGCTCTTCCATTGACATTGTATGGTACCGATTTCAACTTCGCAATGGTCGGTTGGAGTATGAGCGGTATACCTCATCTCCTCAGGGCTTAAGTGTGATTGTAAAATGTAATCAGCCGCCTAGCATGTTTGCTTAAATACGGAAATCATTTGGCTGATGTTACATTTCTTTTATGCATCCTTAGTGGATAGATGTGATTTATGTTTCTTTACATTCCATGCAAAGCAAGTAGTTAATTATTAATTCTACCATGGGTAGATGCAATGTTCTCCTTAAAGAAAGGAGACTACTTCATTATGTTCATACAATGATTAATCCTGCCTGTTAATATAATAAGAACCTCTGCTCAGTTTATAAATGATTAACTGTGATAATAATATGGTCAGCGGAGAGTTATATCTCTCGCTGGGGCAATTTTCAATTGTCTCACGCCCGTGGGGCCCAAATTTTTAGGTGAACGTGCACGAGGAGGTGAAGACCTTTTTGCAGAGGAAGAACAATAGCTGAGGCAGTAGTGACAGCTCCGGTTGTGTGTACTGTCTGTCATGTCTTGTAGATATGAGTCCTATGTGTCGTCTCTGTACTCTCAGGTCCTTCGAGTTGGTTCGTACTGGTTTTATGATCAATAAGAGATTTTGGTTTACGTGCCTCGAGGTTTTATGTTGCTCATGTATAGTTTGGTAAAGCAACTGATATATGTTATCCTCGAGAAAAGATGGTAAAGTGTATGTACAATGTGAGCAATGATGTACATAAAGTTTTGGTTCTGCCTTAAAGAGTTTTCCTAGAAATGGATCTCTTTGCAAATTGGTTTTAATTTTTAGTGATTTTTGTTAATCTGTTGTTTATGTTTAAATTCCGCTTAATAAGTAACGATTTGATTGTCGATCGTTACACTAGCACCTTGAGGCATGGAGGTGATCATGGCAAGGAGTTGCATATGACATCTTTCAAGAGTTGCATATGATGCAATTGGAAAAAGTTGCCTATCTGGAAGATCTAAGTTGTGGGTGACAGCCCTAGCTGGTCCATGACTCAGAGGATTTCAGGATCTTGACCCACTAGAAGATTGTACGTTGCAATCTTCCAAATTGATAGTGAGGGCTATCAATTTGAACAAAAATAGTGGGGGCGATAATTAGTTAAAGTCCTAATTATATTGTCAACCTTTCAAATCAATCAAATAAGTCAAAATTGAGTTTTTGACTAAATTGCATATATTTCCTTTTGTAGTACAAATGACAAAAAACAACAATCACTTTTCATTACGATCGGTCCTTGAAAAGGACAAATTGAATGGGACTAACTTCAACGACTGGTTTAGGACATTGAGGATTATTCTCACTCAAGAGCAAAAGCTCTATGTCCTGGATACTCTAGCTCTAGAGGAACCTGCTCCTACCGCACCAAAGGCAGAAAGGGATGCTTATAAGAAGCATTCTGAAGATGCCATTGATGCGAAGTGCTTGATGTTGTGCTCCATGAACCATGAGTTGTAGAGACAACATGAGAACATGGGTGTCATTGAGATGATTCAGCATCTCAAGAACATGTATGAAGATCAAGCACGACAAGAGAGATATGATGTCTCCAGGGCGCTATTCAAGTGTGTCATGACAGAAGCAGATCCAGTTGGTCCTCACACACTCAAAATGATTGGGTATGTAGAGAACCTGACAAGACTGAGATTTCCCCTGAGCCAAGAGTTGGCTACTAACGTGATACTGCAATCATTGCTAGAATCCTACAGTTAGTTTGTGATGAACTACAACATGAACAACTTTGACATGCCATTGACAGAGTTGTTGGTCATGTTGAGGACAGCCGAGGCACAAATGAAGAAGGACAAGCCTAAGTCTGTGATGATGATCAGCAACAATAAAGGCAAGTCCAAGCGGAAGGGCAAGGGCAAGGCTAAGAAAGGTTCTAATTCTAGCCAGCAGCCCAAGTCGTATTCAACTCTCAAGGCCAAGGGAGGCGTGACCAAGAGAGGCAATTGCCACCATTGTCAAAAACCAAGACATTGGAAAAGGAATTTTCACTCTATCTGGAAGAATTAAAGAAGAAGGAGGCGATAGATGTCTCCACATGAAGGTGTCATGAAATAAACTTATAACACTTTTGAAGTATATGATACCAAGATATAAAGTGTAAAGCACCCAATAAATGGGGCAAGTGTTTCCGCCATAGATAGGAGTACTTTAGTTTATTTTCATCCTTGAAGGCATGTAATAGAGTTGTGAACTGCTATTTCATATTTGTCAATGGGTGGAAACACATTAATTTTTGCATATTGTATGACAATAATGGCAATTAATAAAGTTGATGCTTCAATCTTTGTGGCAATGCCTTATTTATCTTGTGGTACTTGGTATGCATAAGATAAAATGATACCTAAAAGTTATTGATAACTCAAACAATCAAATTAGCATAAATCATGAGAAATTCATTTCTAGTTTCCATATGATGGATAAGTCTAGACTCTTTTGGTTAGAGAACCAGTAAGAGACATGAATCTCTTAGACATGATTAATCAATCTTCACTAGTGGTAGTGGGAGAATGATTATCCTAATAGGTATAATACATGTGATGTATTTACATACTTATTAGAGTTAATGCTAATACTTCAAGCGGTGTTTAGAGAAATACCAATATGAATATCTTGAAGTGTTCGAGAATATCATAGATGAAGTAAGAATTTGGTAAAGTGTTAATTCTTGATGAGATCAATGAATGAAATACTTGAACCAAATGTTTGAGATCCTTATGAGTGATTATGATAATTTATCATAGTGAGCTCATGATTAAGGCATGGTGATGTCTAAATCAAAAGGAGTCATACTCTAAGGAGTTAGAAGATGATTTTCAAATAACCAATTTCTTCTTAAATAAAGAATACCCCACACTAATAAAGGACATTAAGGATCACAATAAGTTATGAGTTCTTATATCCTTGACAGATACACCTCAATTATCAATGTGATGAGTTGGTCATGTGATGAGTCAACTATCTAGATAAATATGAGGAACCGGATTTTGAGTTATGGTTTATGACCATCACATCCTAAATGACTTCCATGTGAACCATAAGGTATGGCCTTGATGGTAGCACCCATTGGGATGAAATCCATAAGTGCAAATAAGTCTAAGCATTAAGACACATGGATGACATTTTGAGAAGGATGATGCTTGTTGATTGCAACTTAATGACTAATAGATTTGGCATACAGATACTAAAACCGCATTCCTATAAGGAATAAAATGAGGATGTGTACGTGAAACAACCTATAACATTTATGAATCCATTAATACAAAATGAAGTCTATAAGTTACAATGGACTAATCACGGTGAAGAATTCATTGAGGGGGACTTTTTTCCAGGGGGTCCCGTGGCGCTATTTTCCGATCGAGCCGCTCTCCCTCATTCTACTCGTCCAGCCCTCTTTACGAACTTGTACAATCGATGCCACAGAGATAGACAACTCTATTATCGAAGAGATCAGGAAAGAGGCGACGATTTGGCTCCAGATATCGGGAGGTGTGGAAAGAGCAGCTGTGAGAAGCAGAAAAACCATCAAAAAACGACGATTGTTCGTGAGGGTTTCCACGGAAAGACCCCTGGGTTCTGGCAAACAGATCACAATTATAGGTACCTGGGAGCATACCGAGGGAATGAACGAAATACGAAGAGTTAACATAATATGGTCATAGATCTTAGGTTGTAACTTGATCATGAGCGACTCCGTTGATGTTGCACCCACGAAGTATGGAAAGTGCCAAACATTGGGAACTACCCGGGGAGGAGTTAGGAACAAGAACAAGTGTGATTGATTGAGTACAAGAAACTTAGAACTGTGATCTTTACTTTGATAATATAGTCAAAGGGTTTGACTGATATGTCAAAAATAAAGAAGGGATTTGTGATTTAGTGGGAGCATATTCACATTCCACATGTTGATGTGAAATGGAAATGTTCTATAATGGAAATCCAAAGTGAAAATTATCTTTAAGGAAGATAGAGACGTTTCCTATGTGATAGGAATAGAGATCTATAGAGATAGTTCTCAAAAACCTCTTGACCTGTCAAGAGAGAGCATACATTGGCAATCTATACTGAAAGGTTCAGTATGCATAGATTCGGTGGGAGAAAACTTGTCCATGTTACATGGAGTTAGTATCCCAAGACCAAGTGTCCAATTCTTATGAAGAATGAGAACACTAAGAATAGATATGGATCTATCATGTATGTAATCATCCCATTATCTTGCATGTATAGGACATAGCAATAATAAAATGCATTCATCATCTTACATGTAGGACATGACAATATGATGTGCTCATCCTGATAACTCGTATGTGGGACATGACGAGTGGATGTTTGTCTAGTTCCAGTAAGGGTTACTGGAATACCATAAGAACTTGATAAGTACTTGAGAAGTACTAGTTCTATGGAAATAAGGAAGGGTTCACTGTAATGAGTTACACTGATGCGAACTTCTGAAAAAGGATAGAAAATTAATCGCAAAATATATATGGGATATATAAAAGTGAATGTTTGTTGATAAATGGAAATGTTCCAATAAAGCCGTTTAAAAGGAAAAGCCGAGTATCCATGTGTTAGAGAACATTAGTGGACACTATATGGATCTGGAAGTTCATGCGATGAACTTATATATATTTTGATCTTTGATGACAAGTAAGGAGTACTTGGTCATGCAATGTGGCTAAAGGTTAGGAAAGGAACACTAGATCGCATATTACAACAACTCCATCTCATACGTGTCACGTACAATGAAGAGATGAGAGACATGCAGTTAATACCGAATTTGGCAAGGTGTTGCCATAAATCACTATGTTAGCACTAGAGTACAGTAACATGTGGGACATGTTTTGAAGATCACTATGAATATGATTCAAGGGTGATTGGCTCATAGTGCAAGTGGGAGTCTGTTGGTATGTATGCCCTGAGAGCCAATCATAGGATGATTGGTGGGATACATCAAGATTGATTTGATAAACATCAAAGGCAAGCTTCCAATTCTTTCTGGTTCAGTCATATGAGATAATGATAGAACAGATTGAATGTTTAGAGAATGACAGTACTCAATGACATATGCTTTCAAGTCCATGACCTGAACGATGAGATCATACAAATGCTAAGAGTTTGTACATTCTTATTATGTCCCTAGTCGGATGTCATTGTGGAAGGTAGATAGACAACAATGACACACAAGACTAGATTGTGGTGTTGGTCGATGACAAAATCTCATTAGTCATGATATGAAGATATCAAACCAAACACTTAGGTACTTGTTAGAGAACAAGTGTACTAGACAGACCCACCATGAGTTTGACACATGGAACCATGACATGGTAGTCACAGTCAGTTCTCATAGTGATGGTGGTGAGTGTGATTCTTTGACCTGAAATCACTACACTCAACACATGTCGTTGGGTACACTTTGACATCATCAAATGCGGTCTTGAAACATGGGTTGTTATAAAGGTGATGATTGGGTGGCTTTGACACATGGGGCTTTTGAGGGGTGAGTGATAGATATGGGATTTTTCCCTCCTGAGGGAGTTTGATATCCATGGCCACTTGATGAGTAGGATTGAGATATGTGTGTGCATGCATGTGTGAATCAATATGTGATATGGATGTCATATATATCCCCTCCAATCTACTATGAGATCAAGAAAGTGAATGAACGTTGACAGGATGACTGCTCCATGCCTTGAGTTCATTTGGGATATCAGTGACAAAGGAATTATACGTTCACTGTAACACCATTCATGGATTGTAGGATTGAAAGTTGTTCTCCAACTTTCCTTTACACTTGGGTAGCACTGATGTGCGACTAGGCACCGCTCTTTGCTTGTAAAGTCATAAGTGTTATGGACTTTCACTGCCAACGTGAAATGGGACTGCAGGGTCACACACATGGGATTTAACTTGGAAGAGGAGTTTATCCACAAATGATGTTTAAATTCATTACTAAAGGAGTTTAGTAGTTCAATTAAACACTCAATCAATTGATAGCTCAATATCATAGTGTTCAAGGTGTTGGACCGATTGATTAGAGTATCAGATTGATTGAAACTACAATTGACTGATTCTGCGCAGTCTGCACTCCCAACCGATTGGCTCAGGTTGGTGAACCGATCGGCTCATGTGATGAACCGATCAGCTCAAGACAGGCTGAGATGATCAGTTCAAGGGTTGAACTGATCGGCTCAACTGGTCCAACTGAGCAAATTAGGAAAGTCAGGTTGGAAAGAAATTTCTCTTCATTTCACTTGTCCAATTTGATTGGAACAAGGATTGGTATTTGGATCAATTCGAAACAAAAGAGGAAAAGTGAATCGGGAACTAATCAGGAGTACGAACCGATCGGCTCATGCTTGAACCGATCAGCTTAGATGTCCCAACTGATCGGTTCAGGTGTGAACTGATCAACTCAGGTCCCCAACCGATCGTTTCATGCTTGAAACGACCGATTCAGCTGGCGCAGTTGGTTGTTTTGTGGAAAATCTCAAATCCTTCTACTCCTACTTTAATCCTGTATTGCCTGGGGTAGAGAACCATGTCCCATGACCCTCCTATATATATAGGGGTATTGGGGGCTTCTTAAAGTACAACTCAGAACACCAGTTGCTCTGCAAAGTTGTCATTCTCTCTGGTTGTGGTAACCGAGAGAGCCCAAGCAAGTGCTACCCGATAAGGGAGGCACAACAAGGGAAAGACAACTGCAGAAAGAAAATTGGTTGCAGGAGAGTGTGTCGGTGAATAGTACACCGACAGGAGGGTGCGGCTCCTTCCGGTGCCTTGTGTGACAAGGTGATCGGAGTTCCATGTGGTCCGTGTGGACTACTGCAGAGGCGGGAGACTTCTGCTGCTCAGAGGACAGTTGTCAATCCCGACAGTCCTGGTGAGACCAGGAGTTGCACAGACACTGTCCAAGACCAGAGGTGAAGATGGTGCAAGCCGCAAGGTAACATCTCCGAGAAATCCTCAGTACAAGGTATGTCTCTACAAACCATCCTTCCTATTGTATAGACGTTGACGTGATTCCTTTATTATGGGTTTAGGAGAAGAATTTTTTTTGTTTCCGCTACCTTCTCTATCTCCACTAGAACCCAACATATTTGTCCCTCCTACAAGAGATCAATATCCTGGCCACTTGATAAGAGAGATTAAGAAACATATGGCCATGCTCATGTGATTCAATATATGATATGTGATCTCACATACATCTCATGCAGTCTTCTCTAGTTCAAGGAACATGGATTGAACATTTAAGAGGATGATGATTCCATGCCTCGAGTTCAATCCATATATCATTGGCAAAGGAACTATAAGATCAACCAATCACAAATTATAGGTTGACGTTGTTCTCCAACTTTCTAATTACTTGGGTAGAAATGATGTGTTGCTAGATATCACTCATTGCTTGTATTGTCATAGACCAGTTATGGACATTCACTACCAACGTAATTTGGGACCTATAGGGTCACAAACATAGGTTGCACATGGAATAGGATTTTACTCATGAATAATATTTGACTTGATTACTAAAGTGTTTAGGTATTTAATTTAAACAATACTAGCTGAAAAACTGGTTGTCATGGATGTGAGTCGACTGACTCAAATGTTGAGTTGACCGAATCAAGTGTTGAGTCAATTTAAACAACATTGAATGTACATTGTATGAACTGGAAAAGTGGGTTGACCAATTCAGGATGTGTACCGACCAGTTCAGAGTCTGAATCGACTGGTTCAACATGTGAATCACCTGGTTCGATGATTAATAAGATTGCATCAAGGATTGATGTTGACATCATGTTGTGTATTAAACACCAATACGTTTGTGAATAAAAAATATAGTGAATTGACTGACTCATGTGTTGAACTGACCGATTCACATGTGATTGACCGACTCAAGAGTTAATTTGACTGACTGAAGAGTTGAATTGACCAACTCATGGTTCCAACAACCAGAATTTTGTGAAAATCCATCTCTTTGACTCGCAGTTGATATGAAAACCCTAACCCTGGCCCTCCTATATATATAGTGGTAGTCAAGGATTTCAATGTAGACAACAATAAGCTCTGACAAATGTTGTCCACTCACATTTGTGTTAGCATGATATCCTGAGAAAGTCTTACCCGTACAAGGAAGAGACAACAAGGGACAATAATTGAACACTAGCATGTTGACATAGAAGGGACAACTCCTTGTCGTTGGCTCTGGTAGCGCAAAGTGGAGTTGTTGTTGGTCCGCATAAACTAAGTAGAGGTGTGGAGGCCATTGTTGTCATGCTAGGAGGACAACCACCACCACCGTCAGTGGTGTTGCACTAGGAGGCAGTTTCCAATTGTCCGTGTGTGTCTCGCAAAGAGTGTACTTCACTGTGCAAGAGTAGTAACTAGACTTGCTCCAGGACCATGTATACCTCTTTTTACCCTCTTTCCTAGATATATCATTTTTGACACAGTCAATATGGTAAGGAATAGGGTCAACAATTTTGTTTCCACTGCCTTATTAGTTGTCCCTATTCCCCAACATATGCACCCAAGATTGGTTGAGGGGCAATGGGATTTCATTTGAGATAGAAGAAAAGTACGAAAAACTTGAGGGAATAGTCATTGGGTATGCTTTTCTTATATTCCTTTTTGTATCTTATATTTATGTAATGTTTGTTTCTCTTTATTATCTAATTAGATATTTCTTATTCACAGTCAATAATGATGATCAAAATGAAATATTAGATGGTGCCCCAAGAAATGTACGATGATTGTAGTTTTCTTGAGGTAAGTTACCTTTTTTTATGTAAATACTAGTGTGAATTCTTTTTAGCAAAACTTAGTTTTACATTTACTTTATTCTTGTTGGTTTTACTTGAGAACATTATATTGAAGGCTTGAAGGAAGATTTTTCTTGGCTTTAAGGAGACTTACCATGTTTAAGTTACTTTTAATGTTTTATGAATATGAAAATCATTTGGATGATGTTTTCATTCATTATTGGCACCCTTTATCAAGATGCTTTCTTATATAGTTGTTACACTAACGAGTTTCAATCATATAAATGATCTTTTACTCAACTAGCCAATTCCCGCTAGTATACTAAAGTAGTTGTAGTTGAGATTTCACACAAGGAGCTTGGTAACCAATTAAACACAATAGTGCAAAGTTTCAACAATTTAGATCCTTTTCAAGAATGATTTGGGTGATTAAACTAAAATTTTCGAAATTGACTAAATAGTAAAAATATTACTAAAAAGGGTTTGATTTCAGATACGAAATGATCTTGGACTTAGGATTTCACTAACATATCATAGAATGAAGAATGGAGCAAAAAATTTAAACATACCAAGCACTTGATTTAAAGGAGAGTTGTATGTTATACTTCACCTCCCGGTGTAAAAACAATGATCCTAACTCCATACAACACTCTCGTGTATGCATTTTGTTCTGGATCACAAACCTACTCCTCAACTCCATATCTTTCGCTCTCATGGTAAAAGAGGAGTTGCCAAGAGAGTACCTCCTTACTCTCCTACCTATCTTCTCAGATCAAGCAAAAAGCATAAAACATGCGTACATAGTGGCCAGCCATACATGCAAGAAACAAGAAACTAGTACTCACAAGGTAGAAAAATAAGCAACTTAGCATTTAGTACAAAATTATCATGTTCCATACATGATATGACATGGGAGTTACTCTCCCATGTCCAAGAAAAAGAGCCTACTCGTCCATGATGATGTACAATAGAAAATATGCATAATTTTTAGAGTTTAACATGGTTTATAGAAAGAAAAGCTAAGAGAATCCAAAGATGTAACCCAAGAAAGGTAGAATTCCAGCTTGAGGAAAAAATTACACTCCTATAGCTACTTCAAATCGGACAAGCTTCCCTCCCGAGAAGCTTGGTGAAGAGAAGAAGCTCTGCTGCACCTTTAGAGAAGAAAATGGAGAAGAAGAGAAGAAGAATGGAGGTTCTTTGGTAAGAAACCACCTTCTTCCACCCAAAATCACCCTCCTTTACTCTAGACCTGCTCTTAGACAAAAGACTTTCGAGTTATGACCCATGATAACTGCTCTATAAGATGATTTTGCCTTTAAAAATGAGAGACATCGTATTTCAAATTTGCTGAAATTGATAGAGACACGACGCGTCTTCCTTGGGACACGTCGTGTTTTGTCTTCGATAGTTGCTCCAAGTGTAAGGTAAATAGAGTGTCTAAATTAAAACACAGTGTGTATATTACCAGAAATACAAAAATCATCTCTAAATTCCCAGGTACATGCCGTGTCTTTGGTGGACACGTCGTGTACTTTTTCTCTTCATCTGGAGTGTATGGCCAACTAGAAATGTGCACGTCGTGTCTTAATTCAGACACACCATGTGCGTTGCTGTTTTAGCAGAAATGAAACTCTAAATGTCTGCAAAGTGTGGAGAAGCCCCAATGATGTTGTAGTTGAGTTGGGATATCTCTAATTTGATCCTTTTTTAACATATCTGCAATACATATAAGACGATAAGTAAAATAACAAAAAGGTGGCAAGAATAATATGAATAGAGGCTAAATGAAAACAAAATAAACTGAATTTGTGTGTGAAATGATATAAGAAGTTGATGTAGAAAGCACACAACAAATCCCCCTAAGCTTGAACCATTACTTGTCCTCAAGCAAAAAGAGCACCGCCACACAACTGAAAGAATATTCAAGCTCATGAATAGATTAAATGAAATGAAAATGTGCAATAAACTCAACCAACCATGTACATTAGGTTTATATTCATAGCCATCACATCAATCTTAACATCTAAGAGAGAAAGGTTTTAGTTCATCATGGGTGGTCACAAACTAAGTGAATCGATCAACCAAGCAACACTAAATGGAATTTGGATAGTCAAACCAAACAACTAGTGGATGCACAACACAAAAATTTCAGCTATTATGGGTACAAATGATGAAATCTTAGCTAACTTTAACAATCTCAGTTGTTCTCTCTTCTCCAAAAAGATATGACAATGTATTTTTAGATTTCGGCACTCAACTGCTAATTTAGGCTTATGCGCATGTGGAGTGCCGGTTGGGGTGTTATTTTTACCCTCTTTTGATTTCATACCACCTAACCATCATTGCTAGATAAGACTCACACTAGGCTAGCATGATATGTGGGCTAAATGACATCTTTTATTGGGTAAAGGGAGAAAATTATAAAAGAAATTTTTGCATAACACAAGAGAATCAACTAAAATGTTAAGTTAACAAGATTCCATTCATTTTTTTGCAAAATTTTCATTGAAAAATTGATTGTATATGCACTAAGGGTTTGGCAAGAGTATCCCGTATTCTAAATAGTGTTGTATAGTTTATTTATTTGCTAAAATTTGAGACCATTACATGTATCGAGCAATCAAAGATGTGAAAATTGAAAGTTCAAGCTACAATTATAAACCAAGATCATGTACATGGGGAATTTTATTTTTCATTTGATTCATGCATGCTCTTTACTAATTCTTTCCTATGGCTAAATGAAGTACAAGGGATGAAATGGTTCAAGCTACAAGGTAAAAGAGTTCACTTCATCACAATAGCCTCATTTTATATTAAACTTGCCATGAAATGAAATACAGAACATGAAACATGATGAAATAAAAAATTGATATGACTAACAAAAGCAAATAAAAGCAAAAACTACATTACGGGCCAGTTGCGTCCCGCTAATCTTAAAATATGTAGCATCCGCACTGCATTAATCAAACTTGTGGAGGAAATAACTGGGACCTATCATGGATGATGTAAAAAAGGGGTCAGCGCCGCCATGGTCTGGCGGAAAGAATTGGCTGACAAACTCATCGTCAGGAACGTCCATTGGTGTGGGCTGTGGGACGGACTCGAGCTATTGAGGTGGTGGTGGCTGGTATGACTACGGGATGGAGTAGTGGCCCTGTGAAATGTTCCACAAATCCATACGGTGGACCATATCATGCATTGCAGGGTACTGCGTACACAACTGATCCAGGAAGCCGTCAATGTGATCAAAATGCTACTGCACGTAGCCATACAAGTGCCTGACATCAGGCATCACCCAGGAGTACTTCATCTGTGTGCTGGTGGAGGGTAGGGGTGGAGCAGTAGGGGGTGCCTCAATATCATCAACAACTCTAGCTGCATCAACTTCTTCTTTAGTGTTCATCACGACTTTCTAGTTATCTTTGTTCTACAAAGTGATATGCTCAGGATCTGGAATGTCAATGTATTGATCATCATCAAAGAATTGCCGAAATTTGGTGTCACTGTTGGCAATCCTTGAGATCAATCCTGCAGAAAGAAGATACTGAATGTCTACCAGGTTTCTACCTAATACATCCTCAAGACCTGTCAAATCAACATCCAACTTCTGTGTTATCAAAGTAATCAAACCACCACACATTATGTCATCAGTGTCCCTCTTCTTCACTTTCTTAATGTCTAGGAAATGTGTAAGAATATAGTCAACAACATTTATCTGATAATCATACATCATTCCCTACAAGAACAAGAGATCCTATTTTCCAAAAACCCCTTGGGTTTCTTTCTTAGCAAACACTTTGGTACTAAGAAGGCGGTGCATGTATCGAAAAATAGGGTTGTGGATAGCGGACGCCCTGGCTTGCTTAGCTTCATGGTGTTCCTCATCCAATATCTCAAACTAAAATTTGTCACTATGAAAAGTAGGCGGATAACTAATTGCCCCATCGTAGTGGCAATCTAAAATCTCATAGAAACGCCTGAAGGTTAGCTTAAAACTACGACCCAAAAGGCAGAAATGGATAATGCCATAGGGTTCCATCTTATTCTGTGGGTCTTGTTTTGTAGTAAGTGTCGTCAAAAACTAGTAAACTAAATAGGGATAAGTATTTGATACCATGCAACAAATGTATCTTAACCCCAGATATTGTAGGTGCATGAAGACTTCTTTTTTGAAGCTGAGGATCGTGAGAGTCTTCTCGCAAGCGAACAACGTAGGAAGCACCCTCCTTGCAATAAGAAACTGGTACGTCGGGTCTTTCTCAGGAGTGACCCAAAATTGAGTCGTAGAGATGTATGACGGTTCTTGGGAGGAGCTGGCACTATGCTTATGATTGGATGTTTGCTTAACATGTGTCATTTGCTGCTGACCGGCTGAGATACGATGTGTGCGTAAAGGGATACGACGTGTGCTATTGCAGATACTCTAATCGAATCAGTGAAGCACATGGGGTGTACCTGGAAAATTTCTACAGTCTGAAGATGAAGATGGTGGCTGTGGTCATAGAGAAAGTGGAGAACGACGACGGTGCTCTTGGTGTCTGCACCTTGCTTGGTGGAGGATATCAGTGGATCTTCTTCTCAGCATCGAGGATGTTAGTCTTGCTCACTTTCTCGATGGCACAATGGCGACGTGAGCTCCTTGATTGGTGGTAGCGTGAGCACGGAGAGGTTGAAGAAGGGTTGGCAGTGACTCGTTGCTTAGAGCAGGCATGGTTGCGGCGGCTCAGTGCTTTGAGCACGAAGAGGTGTTGCTCGACTGTAGCAGAAGAGAAAAGGAACACACTGTGAGCAAGGGAGGATGGTGGCTGGGTTGAGCTTGAAGAAGACACGTCCAATGACACGGCGGTGGCACTACAACATGTGCTAGGGAACACGAAGTCTAGGGAGCAAGGGAGCTAGGGCACACGATGGCTATAGAGATCTCACAAGGATCGAATGGAGGCGTGAGTGAGAGAGGTGGCTCATGTGCTAGGTTAAAAACCCATATATTTGATAAAAGACACATCATGTCTTTTGTAAGACACGTTGTGTTTCTTTCCAGAACTCCCTTTCTGTGTTACAAGACATGTCATGTTCCAAGAAGTACACGGCGTATCCCACTCTAGAAATTTGAATTGTACCCTTTTCACTGATAACAACACGACATATTCAAATAAAGACATGTCATGTTTCTTTCCAGATAACTTATTCTTCCCTTTGCTGATGAAACACACGCCGTGTCTAAATGAGGACACTGCATGTCCTTTTCCAGATTGAGTAATACCTTGAATCTACTGGACAGTGACATGACGTGTGTTTTTCTGACACGTCATATACCTGGAGATATGGCTCGGTTGTTGTGTTTCTGTGACCAGTGACACACTGTGTCTTATAAAGACACGTCGTGTCTTCTGTAGTTTCTACAGAAAATAGCTTTTTGTCAGCACATAATTAATGATAGATATGGCAATAGAATTGTCTAAGTTATTACATTCATCCATGACAAGCTTATTTATGATAATAAAGAGTGTTCTTGGATCAAATAACTAAAAATAAATCTATCCTAATGTGGGTTCAACTCCCACAAGGTCCTCCATTTAGAGTTCAGAGTGAGACTCTTCAATCTGTCCATTATGCATCTTGGAGGGAGCAAGAGGCTCCCTTGTCAACTTCATCTCCCAAAATGTATAACTTGCAACGTTGCCCATTGACTTTGAAAAATCCATCTTTGCCTTGTAATTAAACAGCTCCAAATGGAAATATCTTCATTACAAGAAAAAGACCCGACCACTTGGACTTCAATTTTCCTGGGAATAGCTTGAGTCTAGAGTTAAACAACAACACTTTATCTCCTTCCTTGAAATCTTTCCTATGGATTCTTTTGTCATGCCAAACCTTTGTTCTTTCCTTGTAGAGCTTTTTATTCTCATATGCATCTAGCCAGAGTTCTTATAGATCTTGTAGATACAATAGACATTTCTTACCAGCCTTCTTCATGTCAAAGTTTAGGAACTTGATAGCCCATAAAGCACAATGTTCTAGCTCTAGTGGAAGGTGACAAGATTTACCATATATTAGATTGAATGGAGTTGTACCTATGATAGTTTTGTAAGCTATCTAATATGCCCATAATGCATCATCTATCTTCAAGGCCCAATCCTTCCTTGAGATAGATACAATATTTTATAGAATGCTCTTCAACTGCCGGTAGGAGACTTCTACCTGCCCGGAAGTTTGAGGATGGTAGGGTGTAGAGACTTTATGAGTGACTCCATACTTAGATAAAAGATTATTGAACCACTTCTCAACAAAGTGTGTTCCTTCATCAGAAATTGTAGCTCTAGGAACTCCAAACTGAGGGAAAATGATTTTCTGGAATAGCTTGATCACAGATTTTACATCCAGTGCTTGGCTTCGGATGGCCTCAACCCATTTAGAGTCGTAATCACAAGCAACTAGGATATATTGATAGCCATAAGAAGATGGGAAGGGTCATATATAATAAACTCCCCACACATCAAATACCTCAATCTCTAAGATAGAGTTAAGAGGCATATCATCACGTCTAGATATTCCTCCAATCCTTTGGTATTTATCACAAGCTTTGATGAAATGGTTGACATCCTTGAACAAGGTTGGCCAATAGAAACTGGCCTGAAGAATCTTTGTTGCTGTCTTCTCTCCTCCAAAGTGGCCTCCGTAAGGGGAAGCTTGACATTCATAAATGATTGTGGCAATTTCCTCTTCAGCAACACACCTCCGGATGAGGCCATCACTCCCATATTTGAACAACAAGGGATCGTCCCAATAGTACAACTTTACATCATGGAAAAACTTCTTCTGTTGGTATGTCAAGCCCGGAGGCAACTGCCCTATAGTAAGAAAATTAGCAATGTCTACAAACCATGGTGCTTGTGTGGACGATAAGGCATAGAGTTTCTCAATCAAAAATTGGTCTTCAATAGGTAATAAATCTCCAGCATCTATAGTCAACCTAGATAGATGATCCACAACATTGTTCTCTGTCCCCTTCTTATCCCAGATTTCAAGATCAAACTCTTGTAGAAGCAATATGTAGCGGATGAGATAACGTTTGGCATCTTTCTTGTTGAGCAAATACTTTATGACTGCATGATCTGTATACACGATTACCTTGGATCCTACCAAGTACTATCTGAATTTGTCAAAAGAATATGCTATAGCAAGCATCTCTTTCTCGGTAGCTGAATAATTGATTTGTGCCTCATCTAAGGTCTTGCTTGCAAAGTATATGGCATGAAGCTTCTTATCTTTTCACTATCTAAGAATTGCTCCTACTACATAGTCACTCACATCACACATCAATTCGAAAGGAGCATTCCAGTCTGGTGGTTGAATGATTGGGGCTGAAATAAGAGCTTCTTTTAGCTTGTTGAAAGATGTGTGGCAGTCATTGTTGAATATGAATTTAGTATCCTTTGCAAGCAAGGAACAGAATGGTTTTGCAATATTGGAGAAGTCTTTAATGAATCTTCTATAGAACACTGCATGTCCAAGAAAACTATGGATGTCCTTGACTGAAGAAGGAATAGATATCTTCTCAATATCTTCCACCTTAGCCCTGTCAACTTCAATACCCTTGTTAGATACAACATGGCCTAGTAGTACACCAGATTGTACCATGAAATGACACTTCTCCCAGTTTAGTACTAGGTTAACCTTTTTGCAACAGGATAAGACTAGTGACAAATTGTATAAACATTGATCAAAGGAATCTCCATAAATGCTAAAATCATCCATAAATATTTCCATTATGTTTTCAATAAAATCGAAGAAAATGGCCATCATGCATCGCTAAAACGTCACTGGGGCGTTACAAAGACCAAAGGGCATGCAACGATAATCATAGGTTCAGTAGGTGCAAGTAAAAGTGGTTTTCTCTTGGTTGAAAGGGTAGACAGGAATCTGAAAAAACCCAGAATGCCCATCCAAGTAGCAAAAGTAAGAATGTTTTGCAAGTCATTCAAGCATCAAGTCAATAAACAACAAGGGAAAATGATCTTTGCGAGTTGCTCTATTCAAATGCCAATAGTCAATACACGTGCGCCAACCTATGACTATATATGTTTGTATTAACTCATCATTATCTCCCTTAATGACAGTTTCACCCCCTTTCTTAGGTACCATATGAATGGCACTAACCCAAGGGTTGTCACTTATAGGATAAAATGATACCAACATCAACTAATTTAAAATTTTCCTTTTTAACCACTTCAAGCATGTTTTGATTTAAATTTCTAGGTGGTTCAATAGTTGGTTTAGCATCATCCTCCATGTTTATTCTATGCATGCAAATGGAGGGATGAATGCCCTTTAAATCATCAATAGAGTAACCAATGACATCTTTATACAAATGCAATACAGCAAACAGTTAATTTTCTTGTTCATTAGTTAACTCATCATTGACTATGACAGGAGAAGTAGAACTGGAGTCAAGAAATGCATACCTCAACCCTGGTGGAAGGGCTTTGAGTTCTACCTTTCTCCCAATTTTATTCTCTTTGGCTTTATCATCAACAAGTGAAGTGTCTTCCTTAGTAGCATCTACTTGAGCAATAGAAAATACTCTAGAATTTCCAGGTTCATTGTTTGTACCCTCATCATCATCATAGTAGTTTAGTATCAAATTAGAAACATCATGATCTTCCTCCACAACAGAATCAATAGAGTCTATAAAACAAAGTTCTTCTACTATTGAAGGTGCCTTCATGGCATCATATACAGAAAACTCCATGGCTTCTTCACCAACTCGGAGTGTAAGTTTGCCTTCTCAGACATCAACAAGGAATCCAGCAGTTCTCAAGAAGGGTCTCCCAAAAAGAATGGGATTGGAAGGAATTTATACCATGTCTAACACAACAAAATCACAAGGAATGTAGAGTTTACCAATTTTCACTAACACATCCTCCATAATACCTTTGGGATATTTGATGGAATGATCAACTAGTTCAATGGCCATCTTTGTAGGTTTTAGATCTCCAAGATTTAGCTCCTGCCACAAGGTAGATAGAATGAGACTAATGCTAGATCCAAGGTCTATGAGACCTTTGTCACACATGGGGTTGCTAATCTTGCATGGTAGGGTGAAGGCTCCCAAGTCATCTAGCTTCCCAGGAAGTTTGTTTTGAATGATTGAACTTATTCTCTCAGAAAGAATGATAGTTTCAACCTAGTCTACCTTTCTCCTCTTGGTGAGGATGTCTTTTAGAAATTTGGTGTATGATGGCATCTCAGCTATAACCTCAGCCAGTGGAAGGTTGACATGGAGTTTGTTTAGAATATCCATGAATCCTGCTTCTTATTTGCAAGTCTTTGTGGGAATGGTGCATTTGCTTTGCAAGAAGGTGGTACCTCAGTTGTACCTTTTTCTTTGTCATCAATAGGGGTGTCAAAATTATCTTCATCAGCGACCTCAACATTTTTCTCCTTTGGTGGAGAAGGTATTTGTATTTCTGCTCCACTCCTCAAGGTGATATCATTTTCCTACTATCTTGGATTCACCTCCGGTTGGCTTGGAAGAGAACCAAATTGTGTGTTCTTTTACTGTGCTAAGGCTTGTTGGGCAATTTTATTCTCCAACATCCTTGTATGAGTGGAAATGCCATCCATTTTTGCAGAGATTTGGGCAATTGCATCCTTCAAAAGCTTGTCATTGTCCCTGAACTCTTCATTTTACTATGCCTGAGTGGAAATAAATTTCTCCATCATGACCTACAAGGAAGAACTTAGGGGTTGTTGTTGTTTTTGGTAACCCCTATTGTTGTTGAAACCTGGTGGATTCCCATTGTTTTTCCAGTTGAAGTGTTGTTGCAGCTGCGGTTGCTGTTGTCCATATTGAAAGTTATGAGCATTGCTTGTGTTCTAGTAAGAGAAATTAGGATGATCTCTCCATCCCAGATTGTAGGTGTTGGAATAGGGATTGTATTGCTTGTTCCCCTGTATGCCAACAACATTCATTTGCTCTTGGTTGTCTTGATTCATATTAGGAGAAAAACAAGTAGAAGAAGTATGTTCAAAAAAATCTGCAAGCTTCACAAATTACCTCAGTTGCTTGGACCTGCATGGTAGTCATCTTCTCAAACTTTTGTGTAAGGACATCAAGCTTGGCTGCAATCAAATCAACTGCATCAACACTGTGCTTTCCTCCTTGCTTCCCAGTTGAAGAACCCGGTGTAGAAGATGATTGTGCTTTTCTATCCGACCCCCATTGGCAATGGTTGAGTGTTGTGTCTTCAATGATATCATAAGCCTCCCTGTAAAACTTATTCATTAAAGCTCCATTAGATGTGGCATTCAATATCATACGAGTATTGTAGAACAATCCATTGTAAAATGTTTATAGTAGTAGACAATTGGTCAATCCATGGTGAGGGAAAAGGTGTTGCAGGTCTTTGAACCTCTCCCATGTGTCATACAAAGTCTCTCCATCCAACTGAGAAAAGTTTCTAAGATGATTTCTCAGTTGATCTGTATTGCTTGGCAGGAAATAATTTGCAAGGAAAGCATTTAACAGTTGATCCCAACTTTTGATGGACTTCTTAGGAAGAGATAAAAGCCACACATTGGCTCTATCCCTCAAGGTGAAAGGGAACAGTAGTAGCCTTATTCCGTCGATGGATATACCATTGATTTTACAAGTGTTCATATACTCCAAGAATTCAACTACATGAAGATTTGGATCTTCATTAACGACACCTCCAAAACGGTTCTGCTAGATCATCTGCATCATTGAAGGAGCAATAGAGAAGTTGTTTTCTTCCATTGCAGGTAGATCAATGGCTCCATAAATGTTTATGGCAACCGGCATGGAAAAATCCTTCAAAGGACGGTCGTCCACCATGGTTGGATCTTATTGTGTGGCTTCTTCAAAGGATGAAGAAGATGGTGATGGTGATGATGGAATACCCTCTAGCAGTGGTTGCTCTACTCTTCTTTCTCTTCTCAAACTTGAAATAGTGCGCACAATTTTAGGATCTAGAAAAACAGATGGTTGAAGACCCCTCTGCGAGTGACACATACAACCTGGAAAGAAGCAAGAGATGTTGAGAACACAACTAAAAGGTATATGCAAATTCAAAAATGGAAGTGGTGATCTAGTCTCAAATACTAGTTAGCACTTCTTAGTCTAATTAGATTAACCGTAGCTCCCCAGCAACGGTGCCAAAAACTTGTTTGGTAGTTACACTAACAAGTTTCAATCATATAAATGATCTTTTCCTCAACTATCCAATTCTCGTAAGTATACAGGAGTAGTTGTAGTCAAGATTGAACACAAGGAGCTTGGTAACCAATTAAATGTAACAATGCTAACTTTCAACAATCTAGATCCTTTTCAAGAATGATTTGGTTGATTAAACTAAATTTCAAAAATCGACTAAATAGTAAAAAGATTACTAAAAAGGGTTTGATTTCAGATATGAAACGATCTTGGACTTAGGATTTCACTAACACATCATAGAATGAAGAATGGAGCACGAAATTTAAACATACTAAGCACTTGATTTATAGGAGAGTTGTATGTTATACTTCACCTCTCGATGCAAATACATCGATCCTAACTCCATACAACACTCTCGTGTATGTATTTCATTCTGGATCACAAACCTACTCCTCAACTCCATATCTTCCACTCTCGTGGTAAAAGAGGAGTTTCCAAGAGAGTACCTCCTTACTCTCCTACCTATCTTCTCAGATCAAGCAAGAAAGCATAAAATATGCATACATAGTGGCCAGCCATACATGCAAGAAATAAGAAATCGTTACTCATAAGGTAGAAAAATAAGCAACTTAGCATTTAATACAAAATTATCATATTCGATACATGCTATGACATGGGAGTTACTCTCCCATGTCCCAGAAAAAGAGCCCACTCGTCCATGATGATGTACATCAGAAAAGATACAGAATTTTCAGAGTTTAACATGGTTTAGAGAAGGAAAAGCTAAGAGAATCCAAAGATGTAACCCAAGAAAGGTAGAATGCCAAGTTGGGGATGAAATTCCACTCCTACAACTACTTCAAACCATACAAGCTTCCCTCCCGAGAAGCTTGGTGAAGAGAAGAATCTCTACTGCACCGTCGGAGAAGAAAATGGACAAGAAGAGAAGAAGAATGGAGGTTCTTTGGCAAGAAACTACCTTCTTCCACCCAAAATTGCCCTCCTTTGCTCTAGAAATGCTCTTGGATGAAAGACTTTTGAGTTATGACCCGTGATAACCACTCTATAAGTTGGTTTTGTCTTTAAAAATGAGAGACATCATATTTCAAATTTGCTAAAATTGATAGAGACACGACGTGTCTTCCGTGGGACACCTCGTGTTATGTCTTCGATAGTTCCTCCAAGTGTAAGGTACATGACATGTCTAAATTAAAACACATCGTGTACATTACCAGAAATACAAAAATTGGCTCTGAATTCCTAGGTACACGCCGTGTCTTTGGCGGACACACCGTGTACTTTTCCTCTTCGTCTGGAGTGTATGGCCAACTGGAAATGCGCACGCCATGTCTTAATTCAAACATGCCATGTGCGTTGCTGTTTCAGCAGAAATGAAACTCTGAATGTCTGCAAAGCATGGAGAAGCCCCAATGATGTCGGAGTTGAGTTTGGCTATCTCCAAATTGATCCTTTTTACACATATCTGCAATACATATCAGGCGATAAGTAAAATAACAAAAAGGTGGCAAGAATAATATGAATAAAGGCTAAATGAAAACAAAATGAACTGAATTTGTGTGTGAAATCATATAAGAAGTTGATGTGGAAAGCACACAACAGTAGTCATGGTATTTAGTGGTCATTGACATTTAATTTATGAACAATGTTGCAAATGACTATTTATTAATGTAATTAAGACATTTAAATACTTCATGTAATAATCACAACTTTATTTCTCTGTTCATACTAAAAAAATTAGTTTATTGAAGTAGAAACTATGGTGAAGATCACCAATAACTTGACCACAAAATTAAATCAACTTCTTATTGAACTCTTTAAAAAGGGCCCTTCATAGAAAAGTATGCTATGAGAAAATACTTGGTAGCAACAGTGATAGACCAAACTTAAATAAACTTAACCACACTTTTGTGGTAAACTTAAGTTTACTCTGCACCCTTCCAATGGTTAAGTTTGGTCTATAAAATTTCATACTACTATATGTAGTCTACTTTATGGTTTTAGGGTCAAACAAGACTTGACCAAACCCCATCCACCCCTAGTTTGAATGGTCCATTTTGACTGTCCATTTATCTAAGGGTGGAATGTTGTGCTAAACTTCAATCTTGCTCCTAAAGAAAAATGCAACTGATTCCAAAATCTAGATATGAATTTTGGATCTCTGTCAGATATTATAAAAATGGGTACCCCATGCAATCTAACTATCTCATCTATATATACTTTGGCTAATTTGGTATATCCCATGTAGTCTTAACTGGTTGAAAGTAATAACATTTAGTTAGTTTGTCTACTATTACCCATACATAGTCAGATCCACGTGGAGTCTTAGGTAACCCAAACACAAAGTCCATAGTAATATGCTCCCACTTCCATTTAGGAATATGAAGTTATTGCAGAGTACCGACTTTTTATGATCATCAACCTTAACGTGTTGACATACACCACACTTAGCTACATCCTCAGTCATATTTTCTTCATACCTGACCACCAATATAATTATTTAAGGTTTTTGTACATCTTTGTGTTAACCAAGATGAATTTCATACATAGAAGAGTGTGCTTCCTCAAGATTTTTCTACCTTACTTCTAAATTACTTGACACACATAATCTTCTTTGGTGATACAACATCCCACCATCTGAATATCTAAATTTTGTTCTCTTCCCTTCTGCCATTTCATGCATGATCTGTTACTATTCATTGTCACTCTATTGAAGCTCCTTGATCTGATCATAGAATGTAGGCTTAACCTACATCTGTGAAATGAGTCCACCTTGTCCAGACACATTTCAATCCCAATTTATCTCTCTCATCCTTACCAATAAATCTCCTTCTACACATACCATAAAAATATTTCTGCAGACGACATTGACTTCCTACTCAGAGCATCTGCCACAACATTAGCCTTCCCAGGGTGGTAATCAATGGTAACATCATGATATCTTATCATCTCTAACCACCTGCGTTGTCTCAGGCTGAGATATTATTGTGCAAAAATGTACTTTAGACACTTATGGTCAATAAAGACCTGACATGACTCACCATAGAGATAATGGCACCATGTTTTTAAGGCATGTACTACCAACTGAAGATCATGTGTCAGATAATTCTCCTCATTCTTCTTAACCTATCTATAATCATAAGCTACCACTTTCCTTTCCTACATTAGAACACATCCCAAACCTCTTTCGAATGAATAAAAAAAAACTACATAACCTTTATTTGCCTTTAGTAAAATCAAACTGGTGTTGTAGTTAACTTCTTCTTTAAAGTTTAAAAACTCTTCTCACATGATTCATTAAAAAACAAGGGGAACATCCTTCCTTGTTAAGTGTGTAAGAGATGCCTCTAATGCACTAGAATTTCTTATAAACCTTCTATAATATCCAGCTAACCCTAGAAAACTTATGATCTCATTAGGGGTTGTAGGTTTCTCCCATTGAAGAACTAACCAATCCCTCACAAATACAGTAAGATGAAATGAATATTTAAGCAATCCAAATAAAGTTCACCTTGTTTTTATGCATAGCGATAGTGCATCCACACATTTTCTCATAGTTCTAAAATTTTGGGTTGAGTCACACTCAAGACTGACTCCAATACATGACCACATTTGAACTCCATGAGTTTTCTTACGTTTCATTAAACCAAGGAAAAGTGTTTTTCTCAAAACTCCTGAGTTTTTTTTTTCAAAACCTCCCTTTAGATTTTACTTCAACCATTATTACATAAGTTCTCACATTCTTTACACGTACGTCTCATGTATCATTGGCCTCAATCATTCCCTTAAGGTTTCTAGGGGTGACATGTATGTTTGAAATGATCTACTCTTGACCCTAAGGGCTTCATGTACTTATGGAGTGCCTTTCCTTGATCCTTGAGACCCTCTGTACTCATGGAGTGGTGATCCGCATGCCCCCATGTGCTTTGTGAACTCATGGCATGATCACATATCGACCTTTGGGTCTCATGTACTATAAACATCCCTACAAATCCTAGTGTTGACTTAGGGTTCTACTCTATGCATGGTTAATTGAGATGTTATAACTTTATTACGTCTCTTCTCCTAACCCCACGAGACTTATGTAATCATGGCATGATCACCTCCTAACCCCTTGGGTATCATGTACCGTTAAGCATCCCTACTCAACCCTGACATTGAATTAGGGCTCTGCCCTACCTAGGGTTAACTGAGATGTTATGACTTTATTGTGTCTCTTTCGTTACTTACACTATGTTTTAGGAGAAGGGTCTCCAATATTATCATATTTCTATGTCCCATGAATCATCCTAAACAAGCATGGTCTATGTCTTAAATGTATGTCACACAATTACTTTCATTGTATTAACTTTTATCACATATTGTTAGGTAGGCATTTGTCTAAATAAATCTTTCTCATACACGTAAACACACTATATATAGAGAGAGGGGGGGAGGACATTCAGCCAAACCCACACCTTTCTTATTTAGACTTGGTAGTAGTAGGGTTATATGCCTTGGATGCATTGTAATTACATTTCATTTCATTGTAATGTATTTACCATTACATATTTCCCATAGGACTTTTCTTTCTAACCGTGGTTTTCATGTTTAGATATCTTGAAACTACTTTTGAATTATTAAAGATAACTTATTTTGACTATGTAATGGTAAGGGATTTCATGCCTTGTGTCCCTAACCCACCTAAAACTTCAAGCTTTAGGTCCTTTAAGAAGTCCAAAGCCATCTCGATTCCTAAAACCAAGCACAAGGTTGCTTAGATCATCTATATATATGAATAAGGTCCTAACCTAGGCTTGCTTTCTTGACTTTTAATAGGAGATTAGGATCTCTAATCAAAACTTTACCCCATTTATTTTGCATTATTCCTCCTTTATAGGTCTTTTCCCTTACTCGGGGTGACCCAAGACAAGCCTAAGCACCATCTTCTAAAAGTGAATTGAGTGCCTTACCTATTTTCTTGTATAGCAACTGATTTTCTAGGTTTCGTGTGTAAATGCAATTAATCCTTAATGTGTACCCTATGTACATGACTGCAAGTACCTTACGTTCTTGCATGCATGTGAAACTACTTGTATCTAATACTAGTGCCCAAATTAGATTACCCAAACTCATCTGGTTTTTCTCTTTTTGTTATCCTTACTAAATGTTTTTTTGGGTAGAGGTGTCATTTTCCTTCTCGTTCATATATAAATATTCCCTGATATTAAGATTTTATAAGCGTTAAGGATTAACCTCTATCATAGGATATTAACTCTCTACTTATGTTTTCCACATATGACTGGATTATCCCAACCTGACCCTAGGCCTTTCAAGAGTTTACCCTTACAAGTAAAACATGTATAATATGAAACACCTTCATATCTTTATATTTAATTTGCATAACATTTAGTTTAGTTGGAGGAGGAGAAATCTAGAGTGAGAAAACCTAAGGTATTTTACTTCAAGGATAAACCTCACCCGGGTAGGATTCACATGGGTCATGAGTCCTCATTTACCAACTAGTGGGGTAGAGGAAAATCATGCCAGTCCCTAGATGGTGATCATTTATTGGCAACATTATCTTTAGAAATATCCTAATAATTCCTTTATGTCTCTATGGAATCTTATAAATTGTTAATATTTAATTTAATTTGATAAATCTTAGATCTGTTACCAATTATGACGACCCATCCCCTAATAACCCCCATTGAAAGAAGATGAAGAGGGCAAGGTTCATCATCACATTTTTAGGATACATATTTAAAATAATAAATAAATTCATTTTATAAACTTGTTTGATATAAAAGGGGGCTAGATTTCTCCTTGAAGGAGTTTACATGATTTTCCAAGTGAGAGAAAATACTAGAAGAAAAATTACTACATGGAAATGGATTAATATCTATCAAGTCCTCCTTATGACTTTAGATTTATAATATTTAATACATTGATTTGGATCTCTATATCCTTATATCTTTAAGTAAGCCATCTACCTAAAACATTGAAAAACAAGACAACATCATTAGTATATTACTATATTGTGAACATGGGTGCAAACAAAAAATACACATGTATGGATATCAACGTATTTTACACATCAACCAAATAATTGCACATATGAACTTGTGTATTCATTTCATATTCTAACCTATGCTCGTAGTGCCACCTTAGGTGTATATATTTCTCTATCTGTCATTAGACTCATATTAACTACACATTAGTAGGTCTTGCATTGGGTTTAGAATATCTTACTTTTCCATTATATGATATACATATGCATTACATTTGAAGTGAATTGAAATAAACATCCAAGCAGTTTATCCAAAGATCAAACATTTGGTAATCCATCGATAGTCAGTATATTGGGTATTCATAAAATAACCATATACATTGTTCGTGAAGAAAACATGTAGTTATAAATCCAAGTATTGTAAATGGTATGGAATCCAACAATTATGTGTAGGTTCAAGAAATCAAAAAATCTACAAGTATGTAATCATTAGGTGTCACCATTGTATTTGGGTGATTTGAAACATGGTCTAGACTTGATACTATGGGTCTAGATTTAGGGTTGATATAAGGGTTAGGTTTCAAAATACAAATTCTCATGTTCGGATGTTAACACTTAGAAACCCAAAATAGATGTAGTTGAGATCCTAATCTAACAAAGATCTCAGGATTTCATTAGCACTAAAAAATAGGAGCTTTATCACAAAATAATCCTATTCAACATATTTAACAACTTATTCATCAACTTTAATGTTTGCATGTAATATCATCTTACATTCATGCATTAATAAATACATTTTGTCAAGAAGCGTATTTAGACTTGGACTATATTTCATTTGAACTCAACATATTGTTTTTATTAAATTGGTACATAATTTTACTATCATCAGAGATATCATTTATTTTCTAGAATACATGCAAAATAAACTCATACTAGCCAGTAATAAGATGCCATGTCGGTAGAATCAAGTGGACAAACTAGATAACTGAGCTTCATGGTTCCCATTAGAATTTCTTCAAATCACCAAAGTACCCATGCACTCAAATCATGATCATTGGGCATCCAAGGTTGTACTAGACTTTTTGAAGCAGGGATTGGTCATCCCCTTCGCTGGACTGACTGTTGCTTCAAGCAATAATGTATGACGTCAATCCAAGATTTGACCCTCCACTTCAAAGCCCATAAGTAGCAGCTAAATCTAGAACTATCATCAGACAACTCCATCGATCCTGGTAGGCATTTGAGGGGCGTGAGAGGTGGTCAAAGAGGGTGATAGTAGGTTTCACGATTAACCTATAAGACAAGGAATGGGGGGAGGAACAAATACTTGAATTTGAGGAGAATTGGAAGTTAGAGGAGTTCGTCGAAGGTTTGTTGTTGGATTTCCGCCACTTCAAAAATCGTGTGGTGGACAATGATGGTGCCTTGATGCCAGCTCCCCATTTGGAGGGGAAATAGAAGTTGGGGAAGGACCTAATGCTTCCTCATTCCCTATTGAGGATCAAGGATCCCTCTACATACCTAGATATGTTGCATGATAGATCAATTGACCATGGATGCTCTAGTTAAGGGCATACAATCAGTGTTGCTAAAGTTGAAGGGGAAGCCTATGAGATGGTTGTAGAACTCTTCAATTCAAATTAAGAGTTGTGTGATGATATTTTACTCTCAATGTATCCTTATACATGTGTGGGATTGATGAAAAAAATGGTCGTGGCCCACCCTAGGTGTAAAGACACCAACATCTTTACTAAATAATATGGTAAACAAAAACACCAATGTGTGATAGCAGAATTTTAAAAACTTTGACTATTCAATTGTATAAGGAGTACTTTACAAAATTTCCCAAAAGGGGTGTACCACTTTATACAAACAATAGGATCTAGGTAGAGGAAGACTAAAACCAAATCAACTCGTCTCGAAACAAAAACAACTTAAAATATAGGTAACTATGTCCAAGATATAAGGTTAAACTCCTTATCCTTATCCGTAGGTAGATTCACCAAGCTTCAACTGCGCACTCTGATCCTATACCTGGATGATTGCGATCATCCAGCAAGAGAGAGATAAAAGTATGTGTTAATAAAAATGATAAGGACAATTATAAGGTACAACATTGCATAAATAAAAGATCCATTAAACTAATAGATTTCAAGAGTATGAGGCAAGTATAATAAATGAGAAATGGAAATCTTCCATAGTAAATCAATCTACAATAATCAACATAGCATGAATAATATTATGACACAAAATCATACCAATGTAGGGTGAGGCACCTACCGGACCTACACCAATAGGTGAGGGAGAGTGGTCACATTCCCAAACACCTACAAATATATAATACTTCGGGGGAGAGTGGTCACATTCCCCAAAATATAATATGTGGGGAGTGGTCACATACCTCTAGGGCGCATGTCCTCTATGGGTGGTTTGTACTCATGTACACTACATTGTCATTTGGCCAATAAATACATCATGCTAAATAATTCACTTGACAGTAGTGAAAAATTATAAATAAAGTTGCATAATAGCAAATGAGAATAAAACCCAATAAATAATCTCAATAAACGGGCCAACATAGGCAACAACAAGATCCAAATAAACCAATTAGATGAGCCATAATGTCAATAGAGGAATCAACTAAATAAAGAGTCAATAAAGGCAAAAGAGAGAGATTCCAAGGCTAGAAATTGCCTCATTAGGGAATTAGGGTTTGGGTAAAAGCCCAACTGAAGGAATAGGGTATACATTGCACATTCATTCATTCATAATAGAATAGGTATCACATACCTTATTGAAGATTCATAACATCATTTTCCACCAATTTGATTATGATCCATATCCATTTTCCTTAGTACCATTATTTCACATGAATTAGAATTTATTAAGCATAAAGTATAAAGGAAATACCCATTCTAGACCTTGTTCGAAAGCCACTGATTTATGACTCAAAACTAGGACTAAAAGCTCACTTAGGTTTCACTGATTAGGAAAACATATTTTATTTTACAATTTGGAGTTAAAATGAATTAATTATCATTTTAGAACACTTAACATGCTAAAAATGACATTCAAAGCAAAATTCGAAAAATGAAGTAGAATTAGGACTCAAAAACCTCAAAAACAGATTCTACTCTAAATTAGCTTTCCAACGAGTATTTATTTACATTTTCCGACAAAGCATTGATTTTCTACGAATTAAATGATTTGGACCAATCAGAAAAATAGAAAATGCTACGTAGGCCTCATAGCTAGCGAGGGAGCAGATGACCAAAATTTCCCTCACGTTAAAGAAGAAAGGGATGGGTGCATGGGGGCAAACCCATAAAAATCCATGAGTCTTCTTCTACCTCTCACGCGAGCCATGACCGCGTAGGAGAAGCTTGCTCGATTGGGCATTTCCTCATTTCTTGACCAAATTGGACGTATAGGTACTCGAAACAAAGCCCAATGTGAGAGGAACTCACCGGTGTGCTTTATAGGGGTGCTGCTATCACCAAGTAGATAGGAAAAGGGCCGCAAGTTAGGGAGGAAGGTGGTGATGTCGGGGCTAAGCGAGGAATCTCCAGGAAAATTATGAGAAGAGGAGGTACGTGTTGGGGCCGACGAAGCTCTAGGTGGCCTTTTATAGGCATGGGGAGGACCATGGCTCCCTCTATGCACAATGACAGAGAGGAGGAGAAGGTTTCGAATGGCCAATTTGTCTGTGGTGAATGGGAGGCGATGAGTTGTGGCTCAAAATGTGCGGTTCGAGAAGACGAACTCGACGCAAGAAAAATCTCATGAAATGGTGAAGAGGAGAGGGAAAACGGGTCACGAAACTGAGGAGTCCTAGGCTGCCCGGCGGCTAGAGGTAGGATACGAGCTCCTAGCAGTTGGATCGAGATCGTACGGTGATCGGAGGCACGTGACAAGGAAATCAAAGGTCAAAATGACATAAATGAAATTCGATTGATATTCTATAGTCACACTTTATTAAACATATAAAATCCATTTGAATGGTCAAACAAAGTCCAAATGAACTCAAATTTTAACCATAGGTTTATGACAACACCTATAACGATGCTATGCATTTAATTTTTCGTTTTACCCAATATAAGGCCCCTAACAAATTTATTTTCCATTAACATATATATATTAGTGTATAAATTGAGTAAATTAATGTGAAGAGGCATTATGATAAAAAATTTCTTGTTGTATTTTCAAGATAGGCCAACCAAGAGGCTTTCCCCACTCTATTAATTACATTTCATAATTTTATTCACTCATAAGGAGAGAGAAAAATAAAGGGGTTAATTACACTCATAACTAATTCAAATACACATAATTACTCATATCTTATCAAAGAGATATAAAAAGCTCAAATTAACATTATCCATTAATTATCTATCATTAATGTCCATATTGTATAATTTGTCCTCAAATATCACATTAGGTGGGTTATTTGTGCAAAACCCCCTATATTATCATAAATGTGGGTAGATTGTGAATTACATCCTCAAGAAAGGCTCAATTTCAATATTGAGGTCAAAGAAGACTCAAAAGGATGGGAAATTTATGAAGAAGCTCCAAAAGGACTAGAAATAAAATAAAAGCTCAAAAGTGGGTAAATTGCAAAAAGGACCCTGAGATTTAGTATGTTACACTAGGTTCTTGGTTCATCCAAAATTTTGGGCATTATCACCATCGACAGAGATAACGACAAATCTGAATTTTGTTAGTTTGATTTGCTATCAAGAAATCAATGGGATGATTCTCGAGAACTTTTCAAGGCCCAGAGACAAAGAGTGATGTTGAATGAGCTCAAGGACCCTGTGAGAGTGAGACTCGAGCAAAGTCCATGTGAGGGATGAAATGTCCCCGCTTGAGAATCTACCCAGATCTACGAGTTCAGATCTAGAGGGAATCTGATTCTATAATTTTCTCCTTTTTCTTTTAGACAAAAACCCATATTAGAAAACTAATTATCCATTCCACATAACAACTCAGTTCCATTCCAAAATTTAGGATAGTCTCTATTTTTCATTATCCTCTTTTATGCAACAGAGGAGACCTAAACTAATTTGTTAGTCACTCTAAACTTGTCTTTAAATAAATGAAGAGATAATTACTTAACCAATTACTTAGGTCACAAGATAAATTGGAAGTTCTACGATTTCTCTCATGATATTCAAATCCCTTTATCAACAAACTAAGAATATCATTGGCATTTGATATTAGCAGAAAAACTCAAAATTTCTAAATTTGGGTCCTAAGAACTTATTTAAAAACTTAAAACAACACCAATCATGCTTACCATGGATCCTAGAGCCCATGGGTCAATCATAGTCCATTGAAGGAGACCAGATTAATTATATCCTTCATTATTACATAAGGCTTGAAACACCATAGAATCTCAGTTTGAGTCTCATTTTTATACATGTATTAAATATTACTTTATTTACTTGAATTAAAGTCTCAATCTATGTCTAAAATTGAATTTCATCAACCCAACTCATGTCCTTTCAGTTATTACTCAAATTTGATCCTCACAATTCTTGAATTAACTCTAAAAACTTCCTAAGCTTGAGGTCATTACAATTGTGGTGTCAGAGCCTGGGTTTTTGTTAGTGGTTGTGCACATGTACAATTAGATGAGTTTATGAGTCTTATGGGGTTGTTTAAATTATTTGATTATATATGCCATATTATATTTTTATGCCTCATGTTTGGTAGAGGTGAAGATCAAGCAGACAATCACTATGTGGTACCTCCAACACATGGCACTAGGACATGACATGTGCATGAAGAGCCTCCTATTGAAGCAATGGATCAACTTCTTGTAGTGATTATACTAGCTACCACCAATCCTCTATATCCTATGGCATAGAGGCTGATACCAATTAGTGATGGTTGATGCATGAAAATTGATAGTCTCTCTATCACCTCCAACTGTACCTAGTCCATTGTGCAATATTGGTAGGTCTTATGAGAGGCTCAGAAAGATGGATGCCTATGACTTCTAGAGTGCTATTCATCTTGTAGAAGCAAATTATTGGCTATATGAAACTACAAAAGTGTTTGAAATAGCTCATGTATATGATGCAAAGAAGGTGAATCTTGCTACTTATTAGCTAAAGGTTGTGCATGACATTGCTGGAGCATGTAAGAGACACACATGGCTGAGAAAAGTCTGGCATGGGATGAATTAGGAAAAAGGTTTGAATCATGCTATTTTCTAACCACATACATATGCGAGTAATGCGACAAGGTCTTTCAATTTGAGAATTTTAGGAAGAGGTAGATAGACAATGACTGAATATTAATTTATTTTCTTGGATTTTCTTAGGTTTTCTCCTCAGTTTTGTGTTATAGATGAGGATAATATCTACTAATTTGAACAATGTTTTAACTATGATATTTAGGAGAGGATAGGTTTCATAGTATTGAAGACATGTCTTCATTTTTTTGTTGATGCATTCATACGTGTGGAACATGCCATCCAACAAAGGCGAAAGTTTGAAATCATAAGTGGGTGAGTGGTGAGTTGAGTACGTTGGGCCCTAGCGCACAACTGACGATGACTAGGACACCTACCTATCCTTTAGGAGGCCAATGGCATTATTTAGTGTACTACCACAAATTCAATGTAGTGGGGATACTACTACTTTTATAGACAATATCCAACACCTAGCCAGCCTTGTTTGCCCATCTTTCTTCTCTAGACGTAATGTCCATGTATCAATGATAGACAAATCAACGAATTCAGTATCAAAAACAAATATTATTTGCCCACGATCAATGATCTTTATGACTAGTAGAGAGTGTTGACTTGAGAGTTATACGTTGTCCATATTTTGATAATGACTTAACCATTCCATTCCTATGTATCTAATATGTTTTTTCAAGATTGATCTTAGAATTTAGGTACATGAAAAGGATCAAATTACACAAGCTCTATCTTGTCCAAGTTCAAGTAAAAAACAATGCAAGTGTGCTTTTTGGGAAATCACTCCAAATCACCTTAGATTAATTTTGTAATCACTTATATTTATGATATGACTTGTAAATAAGATGAGAAAAAATCAGGGACACTTAATTCTGACGTTTTGTCACTCAAAAATCATTTTGTAAAATTTGTCACATCAACTCTATCGGTCGAGTAGGAAAATCGACGATCCAATGATGAATTTTCTGAAATGATCAATCGGTCGAGTTGCACACTCACATAACTCAATCGATCAATCAACTAAGAAAAATAAACTTTGACTCTTCGGTCAAGTTTACTAGAACAAACTCGACCAATAGTTTGAAAATTGGCTGTGTCGGTTAGTGGATCGGTCGAGTTACCTTTATTGAAACTTGACAGAATGTACTGTATGAAAAATAGAGAAAAGTGATTATAACTATTGGAGAGTTGTTGTAAATGAAAATAGATCCATTACAAGTTGTAAAATGGCTATTTTTTGTACTTAAAAGACCCCACACTAAAAGGAACACCCTCAGCTATAAATTGGACCTCTTGGATTTCATTCCAAGTTTGCTCATTCATGCTATCCTTGGTCCTTGCTAAAGTTGAGTGTGATGCAACCCTTTGAGCCCCTTTCTCTCTCTCATTTACAAATCATTTCATGACTTAGGCCTGTTGTAAGAGAGCTACCTTCATGTGCTTGTAAAGCTCTCATTCCTTCCATCTTCGCAATCCCCTTTCTAAAAGAGCAAAGGTTGAAGCAATCTACTCTGAGTGAAGGTGAATTTGTTGGTCTTCTTCAAGGTTGAAGAAGAGGTGAAGATCTTCTCCAAATGAAGGATAAGGGAAAGGTGAAGATTCAAGAAGAGTGGGTAATTCCTTCAAGGCCAAAGAATTGATGCAAGTGTGGGTAAATCCTTGTCAAAGGATAAAGACATATTGATCAAGTGAGTAAGTCCTTATGTAGGTGAAAGACTCTTGTCTTGAGTAGGTAAGTCCTTCGATGTATGGTGGTCTCCTTGTATCTCTTATTATGGAATATAAGTATACACATATTGCAATGTCCTAGAGGTTTGACCTCTCTAGGTAGTGGATTGACTATCTCCTAGTTTGGAGATTGGAATCAGTCTAACCACCTTGTCTAAGTGCATGTTTCAATTTTTCTCATCCTTGCTTTGCTTTCTTAGATAGGACTTCAAATTGATCTTAAACATTTGGTTTCAATTGATATAATTTGAAGGTCTAACTATTATTGTGAGAATTTTGAAGCTCCATACACCCCCTCTAGCCTAGATCTAACAAGTGGTATCAGATCTAAGGATCTTCTCCAACAATCTCCCATTAGACAAGAAGATAGGTGAGATCTACTTGGTTCACTCAACCTAGAGGGAGGCTTCTCCATGCATCCTCTGGTCTTCGACGGTACCAACTTCCTCTATTGGAAGAGGCGTATGCAGTTCTACATTCAAGGGATGAACTTTGATACGTGGAAGGTGATGGTCACACCATACAAGGAGCCAATCAGGCTGTCAACATGGAATGAAGCTGCTCTAGAAAAAGCCCAACTTAATGCCAAAACTATAAGCATCCTATATGCAGCCCTCACCCCAATAGAGTTCAACTGCATCTCCTCATGGGATAAAGCCTATGAGATATAGTATAAGTTGTGCATCACCTATGAGGGCACACAACAATTGAAGGAGGCCAATATTGACATGTTGAACAACCTTCTAGAGAACTTCAAGATGACAAAGAAAGAAGGAGTTGCTGAGATCTAGGCTCAACAACGTCATCAATGGCCTAGCTACTTTGGGACACACTTTGGATAGAGGTGCAATAAAACCCAAGATCTTGAGATCTCTGCCAAAGAGATGGGAGTCAAATATGACCTCAATTGAAGAAGTGAGAAGTGTTGGTGACATTCCAATCAAGGAACTCATTAGAAATCTATAAGCTCATGAGCCAAAAATTGAAAACCAAGAAGAAGAAACCAAGCAAGAAGAGAAGGAAGTAAGAAAGATCAAAGATAGTGCGTTCAAAGCTCAAGTGGAGGTTGTCATCCTTGAACAAAAAATTGCTTGTCAGACTTCTCCTTCCTCCTTTAGTGAAGATGACGGACCTAGTGAGCATGAAGCCAACTTCACCAAGGGAAAGCACTTCAAGGGAAATCAATCCTCTTCTTCTATTCTAAGATGCTACAAGTGTGGACAAAAGGGGCACTACAAGAGTGAAAGTCCAAAGTCTAGAAAGTCACACGATGGTAGTAGCTCTAAGAAGGAGGATGAGTATAAGAAGGAGAGAAAGTACAAGAGGAAAGAAAAGGAGAGAAGACACAAGAATGCAGTTCATGTAGCTTGGGAAGCATAATCCTCAAGTGGATCAAGCTCTGAAGAAGATGGAGAGTGCCACCTTGCACTCATAGCCTCTACAAGTGAAGATATTGGTGAGGTAAGTGAGGTAAGATTGCATGAGTTATCTAAGGAGACTCTTATTAATATTCTTGTTTCTACCTATTCTTCTTTTGCTAAATGTAAATCTAAAAGAAAAAGGTTAGGAAAAATCATTGATGATTTGTATGCTAAACTTGAGATTCTTGAGAAAAATGAGAAAATTAATCTTGAGAGCATTGATAACTTGCAAGGTCAATTTCTTGATCTTGATCTCTAATAGAATGGAGTTGAGGCAGAGAATGATGTTTACCTTAGGAACATTGAAACTCTTAAGGAAAATAACCAAAAGTGTCTAATGAGCTTGAAACCCTTAAAATTGAAAAAGTTGAATTCAAGATAATTGTTGATGCTCGTAGAGATGAAAGGGATGTTTATCTTAAAAAAAATCAATTGCTTAAATCTAAAAATGCTAGGTTGCTTGGTCAAGTTAATGATTATCTTCTAGACCTATCTTGCCTAGTAATGATATTGCTTCTATTTCTCTTGAGAAAGATTCTAATTTGACTAAACCCTCTATTTAGAGACCGACCTTGTTCATGATAGAGATGCTATTTCTAGTTTGTCTTCTACTATCATATCTCTTAATGATGGAAATCATAGAATTGAATCCTCTTTGCAGAAATTCCTCAAAGGGAAAAACTCCCTTAATGAAATACTTGACCAATATACCAAACAAAGTGGTACTATTGGTTTGGGATTTGTAGGGGGAGCACCTAAGGGCAATAACAATGCCAAAGGTAAGACAAAGAGTAAGGAAACCTCCTTTTTCATTGGAGAGTCTTCTCGCACAAAGAACCCTATGATTTTTTCTCATTGCCAATGTGATGATAACTATTCTACTTATTGTCCTTACAATCCTAAGGGGACCAACCCAAAGATGAAATGGGTCCCCAAGCTAACTCTAGATATCAAAGTTTGAGTTGGGAACCAACACTCTCCTTTACTGTAGGAAAAAAGAAGATGGATTGTTGATAGTGGCTGCACTAAACACGTGACAGGTGATGTAAGCCATTTCAACAACTTCACTAAGAAGAAAGGAGGTTTGGTTACTTTTGGAGACAACAAGAAAGGTAAGGTAAAATGTGAGGGTAATGTAGGTGAATCCTTGTGTATCAAGAATGTTCTCTTTGTGGATGGCCTACATCACAATTTAATAAGTGTAAGCTAATTATGTGATAGTGGTTACCTTGTGTTATTTACTTCTTTTGGATGTTTTCACCTATCAAGTCATATATAAGGGAACTAGCAATGGTAAGCTTTGTGTAATTGGGCTTGATTAACCATATTGTTGGTAGATGCCTAGTAGTCAATTCAAATGATATTTCTCTTTGACATCGTCAGATTAGTCATGTAAATATGCATTAGTTAAAGAAGTTGAGAAAAAGGACTTGGTCAAGGGACTTACCAAATTGGATTTTGAAAGGATGAGGAATGCCAACCTTGTATCCAAGGAAATCACACCAAGTCCTGCTTCAAATCCAAAGGAGTCCTTAGTACCAAGAGAGCTCTTGAACTTATTCATATTGATCTATTTGGACCAATGAAAACTCAATCACTTTGTGGTTCCAAGAATTGTCTTATTATTTTTTATGATTTCTCTCGATATACTTGGACCTTCTTTCTCATTTCAAAGAGTGATATGCTTGATGTTTTCTCTAGTTTTTGCAAAAGTTTGAGAATGAAGCTTTTTTCTAGATTATTTCCATCCGTAGTGATTATGGGGGAGAATTTGAAAATGATCTTTTTGAATGTTTTTGTGAAGAATCTGGTAAAGCACACAATTTCTTTTCACCTCGAACACGTCAAAAAAATGGGGTTGTAGAGAGGAAGAATAGGTAACTACAGGAGATGGCTAGGACCATGCTTTTAGAGTATGACACTCCAAAGAAGTTTTGGGCCGAAGTCGTCAGTACCTCATGTTTTGTGCAAAATTGGGTTTTCATGCATCTTTCTTTGAAGAAAACCCCCTATGAGCTATGGCATGGTAGGAAACATTCTATCGAGTATTTTCACATTTTTAGATGTCCTTGTTTGGTTTCAATATGAACGATTCTCTCAACAAGTTTGATCCAAAATCTTACAAGGCTTTGTTCTTTGGCTACTACACTGCTAGCAAGGTTTATAAAGAGTTTAATGTTGATCTTGCTAAAGTAGAAGAATCTATTAATGTTAAGTTCATTGAGACTAACCCCTATATTCCCAAAGCTATTGTTCCAAATGATGATGTTCCAGGTGAGATGATTCCTATTCTAAAACCTTAACATCACCCAAAATGGAAAAGAGGTGGCCACTCAAGAAGAAGAGAAAGATGAAGAGAAGAAGGATCCAACTCCCCTCTTTGCAAAGAATCGTCCAAAAGAGTTGATTTTAGGTGACCTATTTGAAAGAGTGAAGACGCGGGCTACCTTCAACAAAGAACAAGCCAACAATGCCTTCATCTCACAACTCAAGCCAAAGAATGTCAAAGAAGCTCTTAGTGATGATGAATGGATCCTAGCCATGTAAGAAGAATCAGAGCAATTTGAGAAGAACAAAGTTTGGACCCTAGTGCTAAGACCTAGTGATAGAAAGATCATTGGCACCAAGTGGGTCTACCACAACAAGCTATATGAAAGTGGCAAGGTGGTAAGGAACAAAGCAAGGTTAGTGGCTCAAGGCTACAATCAACAAGAAGGTATAGATTTTGATGAAACATATGCACATGTAGCTAGACTTGAGTCCATTTGTATGTTGCTTGCTTTTTCTAGTTATAATAATTTTCTTCTTTATCAAATGGATGTTAAAATTGCTTTTTTGAATAGTACAATTGAGGAGGAAGTGTATGTTACACAACCCCTGGGTTTTGAACATGATAGTTTACCTAACCATGTTTATTTGTTGCAAAAATCTCTCTATGGACTTAAAAAAGCACCTAAACTTGGTATGAGAAATTAAAGAACTTTTTGTTAGATCATGGGTATATCATGGGAAAAGTAGATTCTACCTTGTTTCTCAAACACACTTCTAACAATTTTCTTATCATTCAAATATATGTTGATGATATCATTTTTGGTAGAACTAATCTTGATCTTTGCAAGGAGTTTAGTGATCTTATGGAGAGTGAGTTTGAGATGAGCATGATGGGTGAGCTTACTTCTTCCTCAGATTTCAAATCAAGCAAACCAAAGCTAGGAACTTCATTAACCAAGAAAAGTACAAAAGTGAGCTACTAAAGCACTTTGGGATGGAGAACGCCAAGCCGATGGACACACCCATGTCAAACACCACCAAACTTGACAAAGATGAAGATGCTGAGAAAGTGGATGAGAAGCTCTATAGATGTATGCTTGGAAGTTTACTTTACTTAACTACCTCTAGACCTGATATAATTTTTAGTGTAGGCTTGTGTGCTTGCTTTCAATTAAATCCCAAGAAATCACATCTTATAGATGTTAAGAGGATTTTAAGGTACTTAGCCAAAACTCCAAATTTTGGATGATGGTATCCCAAGTGAATGGACTTTACTCTTACATATTATAGTGATCTGAATTATGCAAGATGCTTGATTGATAGAAAATGCACAAGTGGCACTTGATTTCTCCTTGGCCCATGTTTGGTGTCTTGGTTCTCCAAGAAATAGAGCACAGTGGCATTATCAACTATCGAGATTGAATACATTGCATCCAGGAGTTGTTGTGCTCAGGTCCTATGGATGAAGCAAATCCTCAAAGACTTTAACATATATTTTGATGCTTCTCCTAATTATTGTGATGATATTGGTGCAATCAATTTATCTTACAATACTATATTGCATAGTACAGTCAAGTATATAGAGGTGCATCATCATTTTCTTCGTGATCACATTGCCAAAAAGGATATCTATATCACGAATGTGGACTTGGAAAACCAGTTGGTGGACATTTTCACTAAACCGCTAGCTAGAGAGAAATTTAATTTTATTAGATCTAAACTGCTCATAACTACTTTGGATGAATGGATATGCCTTCTAGCTAGTTGTCATCTATCTTATATGCTTTGCTCATATCTTGATCACACTCGCTAGCTAAAATGCTAAAATTTCTTGTTCATATGCCTTTTTTTGCTTGTTTTGGGTATTTCTCACAAAAGTGTGTTTTATTACAAAATAATACCCAATGACGAGTGATATGTTCCCAAGTATGTTTAAAATGCAAAATAGACTAGAAAAATAAATTTAATTAGCACTCTAATGGCTAGAAATTGAAATTTCTAAAGATAGTTTAGGTTGACCATCGATCGAGTTGCCAACTCGACCAATCTGTGGCTGAGGGATTTTGTAAAGATTCGATCGATCAATTTCCCAGTCACAAAACTCTAGGGATGGCCAAGCTGGAGAAAACTTAAGTATGGTTTGGTTGACTTTTCTCCCTCTCGACTAGAGAAAAATGGATCGATCCACCCTTGAGCTCCCTCAAGATCTCAACCCTAGCCCCTACAATCCTCTCCCTAGCCCTAGTTCGACCTTGCTTGACCTACCTTGACCTCTTGCTCATCAACCCTAGGTGTTTGATCGGTTTGTGGTGGTGTTTCCTATGTTTTTGCTCTTTCAATCCTCTTATCCCATCTCCATGACCTCAAATAGGAGAAAGAGAGTCACCCCTTCTGGAGCACCATCCTCCTCCAACTCACGCATTATACCCTTTGATGGTACCTTCTTTGTCTCCAATGATGCTCTGAATAGGTACAAGGAACTCCTTCCTAGGAACCCGTTTCCATTTCTTGCCCTTTTTGAGCCAATTCCACATAGACAAAAGATTATCGATCAAGTAGCTGAGTTGCTATATGAACACCACCTCTCCACCTTGAGTGTTGAACGTGCATGCTACCACAATACCATCACAAGCACTAAGGCCATTCACAAATTCTATGCAAATTTGCAATGGAATTACGACACTCTCGTAGCCCCACCTCAAGTAGTCCTTACTTCCATGACAGTTGGGAAGAAATTCCAAGTCTCTAAGGATACCTTGAATATCTTTTTCTATGGTACCGAGGTGACTGACACTTAGAGGAAGGATTACCCTGAGTATTTTGGCCTCCTAGACCCTGAGGCCTTCTACAAGAAATATGATCTCACTCTTCCTGATATTCATAAATTCTTAAAGAAACCTCATTTTCCCTATAGGAAGAAGTCTATCCTCCCTCCTCAGTAGTGGACCTCAAGAATTGCATACTTGCCCTAGTAGTCAACTGCAATATTAACCCAAAGAAAAACTAAACTGAAATTGCAAAGAATATTGTGGTGATTATGCTCTGTATCTTGAAGATCATCAGAGTCAAGTTGGTCAGATATGTTCTCCACCACATGACCTATTTTTGAATCTAGTAAGAACACTCGAGGAATCCACCCACCCTACCCAACCCTGATTTGTGGTCTTTTTCAGAATGCCACTGACAAATCTCTTGTTCATGACCTTCATTACAAACCTGTCCGAAAAGGAGTTTGTATCAGTGAGACCACACTTCAGAAGAGTGCGCCTACCCCTTCCTATTCCACGCCTGGAGCCTATATCTGTCACGTGCACCTCCATCACCTTAGCCATCCCGACCTGCACGCCTCTTTTCATGTATCAAATGAAACCCTCGTGGGCTACATGATGCATTAATAGGTGTATAACCTATAGGTTCAGGAGCACATGCATCAGGATCTCTATGCTATCATGTCTAACATGAACCTATCGTGTGCCTATCCGTACCCTGCCTACCAGCCCTACCCAGGAGGTGATTATGCATCCTATGCATACAATCACTTTTACCCAACCCCTCCACCTACTGCTTCTGATGCTACATTCTCTACTACTGGTGGATCTACCCCTGCGGTGCTACCCCTCCCTGTTGGTCCTATAGCTACCTTGCTTGTAGGACTTGTCACTTATGCTCCTTATCCTCAATCCCACGAGTTGTATGATCTTGGTATGTCTTGGGCTGAGCATAATGCCATGTGGAACGGTCGTGGTTTTGGTCCTTTTGTCGATGAGGAGATGTCATATCATGATGATGGGGAAGTTGTTGCTGCTATTGAGGAGGCATCTGATGATGATGGCAAGGATGGCTTTGATGGTTCTGATAATGGATTTGCTAGTGCATCTGGTGATGAAGGTGACGTTGCTCTCTCTGTTGCGCCTTTAGATGGAGATGATGACTATGAACATGAAGCTTCTGATGATGATGCTGATGAGGATGATGATGATGTTGTGAACATAGATAGCCTAGACATTTATATGTTTTAGTTTTTAGTTTGTATATGCTTATCATATATATCTTTCTAGACTATTTTGTACTAAAAACATCTGGGCACATTATTTGAGATGTACTATTGGTATCATCATGATGTTTTCATTGCCTTGGCTTGTAGTTGTTTTTTAGGACATGCTTTCAGCGTTGTAATCTTAATTATATGTACACTTACTCTTTCATTACCTATATCTCATGAGTTGGTGCCATGTTTCTCATATTTTGATTATGACTTAGATTGCTTGTCTCTCTCATCTTTGTTTGATGTATGCTATGAGGTTGCATGATTTTATCTTGTGGATGCATGTCGTGGTTGTTCTTGGAGAAGACCTGCTTTTATGCTCTTCTACCCCCCTTCCTTTTTGATAATGTCAAAAGGGGGAGAGAAGTTCAATGTTTTGATGCTCAACCATATTGCTTTTATTGCCTATGTGATCCTTTTCTTGTTCAATATATGCTTTATCATGTGACTTGCTAAAGGACCATATAGTATATATGTTATATTGCTTTGTGTAGAAACACTAACTATGTAGGTAAGAGTGAGTATAGATTGAGAGGGAGAAATTCACATTGTTAAAATCATGAATCCCCTTGCAATACACAAGGCTAAGGTATAACTTTACATATCCTTTTCAATATGATTGAGGAATAGTTTGTCATTATCAAAAAGAGGGAGAATGTTTACTTGAGAGTTATACATTGTCCATATTTTGATAATGACTTAACCATTCCATTCCTATGTATCTAAAATGTTTGTTCAAGATTGATTTTAAGATTTAGGTACATGAAAAGGATCAAATTACACAAGCCCTAGCTTGTCCAAGTTCAAGTAAAAAACAAAGTGAGTGTGCTTTTTGGAAAATCACTTCAAATCACCTTATATTAATTTTGTAATCACTTGTATTGATAATATGACTTGTAACTAAGATGACAAAAAATTAGGGACACTTAATTCCAACATTGGTCACTTGAAAATAATTTTAGAAAATTTGTCACAGTAACTCTGTCCGTCGAGTTGGAAACTCGACCGATCCAGTGATGGATTTTCTAAAATGAACAATCGGACGAGTTACACACTCATAGAACTCGAACGATTGGTCAACTAAGAAAAATCAATTTTGACTCATTGGTCGAGTTTACCAGAACAAACTCGACCAATAGTTTGAAAATTGGCTTTGTCGGTTAGTGGATCGGTCGAGTTACCTTTATTGAAACTCAACTAAATGTACTATACAAAAAATGAAAAAAAAGTGATTATAACCGTTGGAGAGTTGTTTTAAAACGAAAATAGATATGTTGTAAAATGGCTATTTTTTGTTCTGAAGAGATCCCACACTAAAAGGAACACCCCCAACTATAAATAGGACCCCTTGGAGTTCATTCCAAGTTTTCTCATTCATGTTATCATTAGTCCTTACTATAGTTGAGTGTGATACAACCCTTTGAGCTGCTTTCTCTCTCTCATTTACAAAGCATTTCATGATTATGAGTAAGTTAGGCCTGTTGTAAGAGAGCTACCTTCATGTGCTTGTAAAGCTATCATTCCTTCCATCTTCCCAATCCCCTTTCTCAAAGAGCAAAGGTTGAAGCAAGCCCCTCGAGTGAAGGTGAAGTTGTTGGTCTTCTTCAAGATTGAAGAAGAGGTGAAGATCTTCTCCAGGTCAAGGATAAGGGCAAGGTGTTGGTTGTTACACTAATGAGTTTTAATCTTAGAAAAGCTCTTTTACTCAACTAACTGATTCCCGCAAGTATACGGAAGTAGTTGTAGTTGAGGTCGAACACAAGGAGCTTTAGCAAATCAATTAAACACAATAGTGCTAAGTTTCAACAATCTAGACCGTTTTAAAGGTGGATTTAGTTGATTATACTAGAATTTCAAAATTAAGCAAATAGTAAATGGATTACTAAAAGAGATTAAAATTTAGATATGGAAGTATCTTAGACCTAGGATTTCACCCACATATCATAGCGTAAAATAGGATCTCGAAATTTAAACATACTATGCACTTATTTTAAAAGGAGAGTTGTATGTTACACTTCACCTCTCGGTGCAAGTACAACAATGCTGACTCCAAACAACATTCTCATGTATGAAATTCATTGTGGATCACAAACTTACTCCTCAACTCCATAAATTCCACTCTCGTGGTAAAGAAGGAGTTGCCAAGAGAGTACATCCTTATTCTCCTACCTATCTTCTTAGATCAAGCAAAAGAGCATAAAACATACACATAAGGTGGCCAGCCATACATGCAAAAAAGAAGAAATCGGTACTCATAAGGTGGAAAAATAAGCAACATAGCATTTAGTACAAAATTATCATGTGCCATACATGCTATGACATGGGAGCTACTCTCCCATGTCCAAGAAAAGGAAACTACTCATCCATGATGAAGTACACTAGAAAATGTGCAGAAATTTCAGAATTCAACATGGTTTAGAGAAGGAAAAGCTAAGAGAACCAAAGGTGTAACCCAAGAAGAGTAGAATTCCAAATTAGGGATGAAATTCCACTCCTTGAGCTACTCCAAATTGGACAAACTTCCCTCTCGAGAAGCTTGGTGGTGTGAAGAAGCTCTGTTGCATCTTCAGAGAAGAAAATGGGGAAGAAAAGAGGAAGAATGGGGGTTCTTTGGCAAGAAACCACCTTCTTTCACCCCCTCCTTGCTCTAGCCTTTCTCTTAGACAAAAGAGTTTCGAAATATGACCAAAGATAACTACTCCATAAAGTGGTATTGTCTTTAAAAATGAGTGGAGTCGTATTTGAAAATTGCTAAAACTGACAGGCACACGACGTGTCTTCCTTCAGACACGTCGTGTCCTGCCTCTGACAGTTGTTCTGAGTATAAAACACATGGCCTGTCTAAATTAATACATGCCATGTACGTTACCAGAAAGGGAAGTATCAGTTCTGAATTCCCAGGTACATGTCGTGTGTACGACACACACACTGTGTACTTTTCTTCTACGTCTGAAGTTTAAGGCCAACTGGAAATGCACACGCCGTGTCTTAAATAAGACACGTCGTATGCATTGATATTTCAACAAAATTATAGTTTTGAATGTTTGCAAGTCTTTGAGAAGTCCCGATGCTGATGAATTTGAGTTGGGCTATCTCCAATTTGATCATTTTTGAAGCATACCTTCAATACACATCATGTGATAAGCAAAATAACAAAAAGGTGGTAAGAATATTATGAATAGAGGCTAGATGAGAACAAAATGAACTGAATTTGTGTGTGAAACCATATGAAAAGTTAATGTGGGAAGCACACAACAAATCCTCCTAAGCTTGAGCCATTGCTTGTCCTCAAGAAAAAAGAGCAGGACCACACAAATGAAGGAATATTCAAGCTCATGCATGGATTAAATGAAATGAAGATATGCAATAAACTTAACCAACCATGTACATTAGGTTTATTTTCATAACTATCATCTCAATTTAAACATCCAAGATAAAGAAGTTTTAGTTCAGCAATGGTGGTCACAAATTAAATGAAGAGATCAACTAAACAACACTAAACAGGATTTGGATAATCAAGCCAAACAACTAGTGGATGTACAACACAAAATTTTCAGCTATTATGGGTGTAATTGATGAAACCTTAGCTAACCTTAACAATCTCAGTTGAGCATCTCTTGTAAAAAAGATATGATAATTGATTTTTGGGATTCTGGCACTCGGCTGCTAATTTACTTACGCACACGTGGAGTGCCGGTTGGGGTGTTATTGTTACCCTCTTTTGATTTTCATACCACCTAACCATCGTTGTCGGATCAGAATCACACTAGGCTAGCATGATATGTGGGTTGTTTGTCATCTTTTATTGGGTAAAGTGAGAAAATGATAAAAGAGATTTTTGCACAACACAAGAGAGTCAACTAGAAAGTTAAGTTAACAAGATTCCATTCATTGTTTTACAAAATTTTCACTGAAAATTCAATTGTATATGCACGAAGGGTTTGGCAAGAATATCATGTATTCTAAATAGTGTTGTAGAGTTGATTTATTTGCTAAAATTTGAGACCGTTGCATATATTTAACAATCAAAGATGTGAAAATTGAGAGTTCAAGCTACAATTACAAATCAAGATCATGTACATGGGGAATTTCATTTTCCATTTGATTCATGCATGTTCTCTACTAGTTCTTTCATATGGAGAAAAGAAGTACAAAGGACGAGATGGTTAAGGTACAAGAGTTCATTCCATCACAATAGCCTCATTTCATATTAAACTTGCCATGAAACATAACATGAAACATGATGAAATAATAGACTGGAATAAAAAAAAACTGACATGACCAACAAAATCAAATGAAAACAAAAGCTACATTACGTTCCGGTTGCACCCCCCCAAGCTTGAAATATGCAGTGTCCTCACTGTGTAAATTGAACTCATGGAGGTAACAATCAGATACCTATCATGGGTAAAAATAAAAAAGAGGGGCCATCACCCCCATGGTCTGGTGGAAAGAACTGGCTGACAAAATCATCATCAGGAACATCCATCGGTATGGGTTGTAGGATGGACTCAGGATACTACAGTGGCGGCAGATGATACGGCTGTGGGATGGAGTAGTGGCCCTGAGAAATGTGCCACGAATCCATGCGGTGGACATGTCATGCATCACAGTATACTGCATACCCATATGATCTAGACAGCCATCGATGTGATCAAACTGCTACTGCACATAGCCATACATATGTCTGATATCATGCATCACCCAAGAGTACTCTGTCTGAGTGCTGGTGGAGGGAGGTGGAGGAGAAGAAGGAGCAGAATGAGGTGCCCTAGTATCATCAACAGCTCTAGCTGCCTCAACTTCTTCATCAGTGTTCAGCACGATCTTCCAGTTGTCCTTGTTCTCCAAGGTGATATGCTCTGGATTTGGAATGTCAATGTAATGATCATCATCGAAGAATTGTCGAAACTTGGTGTCACTGTTGGGAATTCTTGAGAGAAATCCTACAAAAAGGAAGTATTGAATATCTACTAGGTTTCTACCTGATGCAGCTTCAAGACCTGTCATATCAACATCAAGCTTTTGTGTATTCAAAGTAATCAAACCACTACACATGATGTCGCCAGCGTCCCTCTTCTTCACCTTCTTAATGTCCAAGAAATGTGTAAGAATATGCATTAATCGGATGCTCATACATCATTCCCCATAAAAAGAAGAGCTCTTGCTTTCCAACAACCCCTTGGGTTTTCTTCTTGGCAAACACTCCGGTACTGAGAAGGCGGTGAATGTACTAGAAGATAGGGTTATGGATAGTGGATGCTCTGGATTTCTTTGCCTCATGGTGTTCCTCATTAGATATCTCAAACCAAAACTCGTCGCTGTAAAAAACCGACGGGTAACTAATCACGCTGTCATAATGCCACTCCAGCAACTCACAAAAATGCCTAAATGTGAGCTTAAAAGAACGACCCATAAGCCTAAAATGAATGATACCATAAGGCTCCAACTTCTTTTGTGGGTCTTGCTTCGTGATAAGTGTTGTCAAAAATTCATAAACTAGGCGGGGGTAAGTGTTTGATACCGTACGACAGATGTAGCTTAACCCCAAGTACTATAGACACATGTGAACTTCATCCTTGAAGCCCAACATTGTCAGTGTCTAGTTACATGTGAAACGAGACAGAAGTACCCTCCTTGCAATAAGGAACTGGTACATCAGGTCTTCTTCAGTCGTGACCCGAAACTGAGTTGTAGAGACGTATGCTGGTGCTTGTGAAAAACTGGCGCCATGCTTGTGGTTGCTGGTTTGCTTGAAAGGTGCCATTTTTGCTACTGACAAAGGGGACACGTCGTGTGCTTTGATGGACATGGCGTGTGACTGAGGCAAAACTTCGGTTGAAATAGTGATGCACACGTCATGCGTAGAAATGAAAACGACGTGTGTCTGGAGATCTACGACAATCTACAGATGATACATAATCAATTTTTGGGGAAGATTTGGAGGAGAACGACGGCGGCACTTGGATGCTTTGCTCGACATTGGACCGTACGTGATGGAGGAGATATACAACACTTCTTCTTAGCATCGATGATGGCACTTGGAGATGAGGACGGAGAGCTCTTACTCACATTCTCATCGGAGAAGATGATGGCAGTGGAAACAACAATGTGAGGTAGAAGAAGATGATGGCAACGTGAGCTTCACGAAGAGTTGTCGTTGATCCGGTGGTCGGAGATGGGGACGGTGGCTGGAGCTTGATAGTGAGAGAACCACCATGTTCTAGGGAACACAATGGTGGGAGAAGAACACAAAGGTAGTAGCTGGGGCTTGAGGAATACATACTGTGTGCAAAGGAACACAGAGGCGGCGGCTAGGTGTGCTAGGGCACACGGTAGCAATGAAGCAAGGGGCTAGGGTGCACGACATCTCTGATGTCTCACACAGCTCAAACGAAAGCGTGAGTGAGAGGGGAGGCCGTGTGTTAGGTTAAGAACCAACATTTTCTTCAAAAGACACGACGTGTGTAAATAAAGGCACGACATGTGTCTTATCAAAACTCCCTTTCTATAATAAAAGACACATCGTGTTTCAGATAGTACACGATATGTGACTTTGTAGAAATTCAAAATGCCCATTTTTACTGATAACTACACGACGTGTTCAAATAAAGACATGTCATGTTCTATTTCTAGACGAATTGATCTTTCCTTTCTTGCTTGGGGACACATCATGTATAAATAAAGACACATCGTGTTTGAATTCTAGATTTCTTATGCCTCCATGTTCTGCTTGGGAACACGTCGTGTCTAAATTAGAACACACTGTGTACCTTTTCAGGTCGAGTGAAACTTTGTATCTACTAGACCGAGACACGGTGTGTGTTTTTTGGACACGTCATGTACCTGGAGATATAGCTCGACTATTATATTTCTAAGAGTAGTGACACGTCGTGTCTTCTGTAGTTTCTACAGAAAATAGCTTTTTGTCAGCACAGAATTAATAACAGATATGGCAATAGAATTGTATAAGTTATTACATTCATCCATGACAAGCTTATTTATGAAACTAAAGAGTGTTCTTAACTCAAATAACTTGAAAAGAAATCTGTCCTAATGTGGGTTCAACTCCCACGAGGTCCTCCATTTAGAGTCTGGAGTGAGACTCTTCAACTAGTCCATCATGCATCTTAAAGGGAGCAAGAGGATCCATTGTGAACTTCATCGCCCGAGGTATACAACTTGCAACGTTGCCCGTTTACTTTGAAAGCTCCATCTTTGCCTTGTAATTCAACAACTCCATATGGAAATATCTTCAATACAAGAAAGGGTCCGGACCACTTTGACTTTAGTTTTCCAGGGAATAGCTTGAGTCTTGAGTTGAACAACAACATTTTGTCTCCTTAGAAGTCTTTCCTCTAGATTCTTTTGTCATATCAAACCTTTGTTCTTTCTTTGCATAGACTTGCCTTTTCATATGCATCTAGTCAGAGTTCTTCCAGTTCTTGCAGCTGCAATAGATGCTTTTCACCAGCCTTCTTCATGTCAAAGTTTAAGAACTTGATGGCCCATAGAGCACGATGTTCTAGCTCCAACAGAAGATGATAAGATTTACCATGTATCAGCTTAAATGGAATTGTGCCTATGATGGTTTTATAAGTTGTCCAATATGCCCATAGTGCATCGTCTATCTTCAATGGCCAATCCTTCCTTGAGCTAGACACTGTCTTTTCTAGAATGTTTTTCAGCTGTCAGTTGGAGACCTCTACTTGCCTGGAAGTTTGAGGATGGTAGGGTGTAGAGATTTTATGAGTGACTCCATAATTAGATAGAAGGTTGTTGAATTGTTTCTCAACAAAATGTGTGCCTCCATCAGAGATTACAGCTCTAGGAACTCCAAACCGAGGGAAGATGATTTTCTGAAATATCTTTGCTACAAATTTTGCATTCGGTGCTTGGGTTTGGATGGCCTCAACCCACTTAGAGATATACTCACAAGCAATGAGAATATATTGATAGCCACAAGAAGATGGGAATGGTCCCATGTAATCAAATCCCCATACATCAAATACCTCAACTTCCAAGATAGAGTTAAGAAGCATGTCATCGTGTCTAGATATTCCTCCGGTCCTTTAGCATTTATCACAAGCTTTGACAAATAAATTGACATCTTTAAACAATGTTGGCCAATAGAAACTGACATGTAGGATCTTTGTTGCAGTCTTCTCTCCTCTAATGTGATCTCCGTAAGGAGAGGCATGTCATTCAGAAATAATAGTGACAATATCCTATTCAACAACACACCTCTGGATGAGGCCATCACTCCCATGTTTGAACAACAAGGGGTCATCCCCGTAGTAGAACTTTACATCATGGAATAATTTCTTCTTCTACTGGTATGTCAAATCCGGTGGCAGCTGTCCCATAGCAAGAAAATTTGCAATGTCCGCAAACCATGGCACTTGTGTAGACGATAATGCATAAAGCTTCTCAATAGTCAAATGGTCCTCAATCAACAATAAGTCTCCATCATCTGTTGTTAATCTAGAAAGGTGATCAACGACATTGTTCTTTGTACCTTTCTTATCCCGGATTTCAAGATCAAACTCTTGTAAAAGCAGTATCTAGAGGATGAGATGAGGTTTTGCATCCTTTTTGTGGGGCAAATACTTAATGGCAGTGTGATCTGTATGCATGATTACCTTATATCCTACCAAGTACTTTCGGAATTTGTTGAAGGCATACACTATATCAAGCATATCCTTCTCTATTGTTGTGTAATTGATTTGTGCTTCATCTAGGGTTTTGCTCGCATAGTATATGGCATGAAGTTTCTTATCCTTCTACTGTCCTAGAACTGCCCCTACTGCATAATCGCTTGCATCACACATCAATTCAAAAGGAGCATTCCAGTCCGGTGGTTGAATGATTGGTATAGAAATAATAGCTTCCTTGAGCTTGGTGAAAGTTGTACGACAGTCATCATTGAATATGAATTCAACATCCTTTGCAAGTAAAGAACATAATGGCTTAGCAATTTTGGAGAAGTCCTTGATGAATCTTCTATAGAACCCTGCATGACCAAGGAAACTACAGATGTCTTTGACTGAAGAGAGTGTAGACATCTTCTCAATAGCTTCCACCTTAGCCCTGCCAACTTCAATACCCTTGTTAGATACTACAAGTCCTAATACTACACTGGATTGTACCATGAAATGGCACTTCTCCCAATTTATTACTAGGTTAACCTCTTTACAGTGGGCTAAGACTAATGACAGGTTGCATAAACATTGATCAAATGAATCTTCATAAACACTAAAATCATCCATGAAAAATTTCATTATGTTTTCAATGAAATCAGAAAAAATAGCCATGATGCATCACTGGAGCGTCATAGGAGCATTGCAAAGACCAAAGGGCATGCGATGATACGCATAAGTTCCATATGTGCAAGTAAAAGTGGTTTTCTCTTAATCGAGAGGGTAGATAGGAATCTGAAAAACCCAGAATACCCATCCAAGTAACAAAAATAAGAATGTTTTGTAAGATGTTCAAGCATCAAGTCAATAAACGACAACGGAAAATGGTCCTTATGAGTCGCTTTGTTCAAACGCCGGTAATAAATACGCATACGCCAACCCGTGACTATACATGTTTGTATCAACTCATCATTGTCTCCCTCGATGACAGTTGCACCCCCCTTCTTAGGTACCACATGAATGGCACTATCCCAAGGGCTGTCACTTATAGGATAAATGATACTGACATCAACTAACTTAAAGATTTTATTTTTAACCACATCAAGCATATTTTGTTATAAATGTCTAGGTGGTTCAATGGTGGGTTTAGCATCATCCTCCATGTTTATTCTATGTATAGAAATGGAGGGATGAATGCCTTTCAAATCATCGATAGAGTAACCAATGACATCTTTGTACAAATGCAATTCGACAAGCAATTTATTTTCTTGTTCATTAGTTAACTCATTATTTATTATGACAGGAGAAGTAGAGTCGAAATCAAGAAATGCATACCTCAGCCTTGGTGGAAGGGATTTGAGTTCTACCTTTCTCCCTGCTACTTTTTCTTTGGCTTTGTCATCAACAAGTGGAGTGTCTTCTTCAGTAGCGTCTGATTGAGCAATATAAAATACCTCAGAATTCTCAGATCCATTATTTATACTTTCATCATCATCATCATAGTAGTTTAGTATCAAATTGGCAACATCATGATCTTCTTCTACAACAAAATCAACAGAGTCTGTAAAACAGATTTCTTCTACACGTGAAGGTGCTTTCATGGCATCATATACAGAAAACTCCATGGCTTCTTCACCAACTCAGAGTGTGAGTTTGCCTTCTCAAACATCAACTAGGCATCCAACAGTTCTCAAGAAAGGTCCCCCAAATAGAATGGGATTGGAAGGAACTTCTACCATATATAGTGCAACAAAATCATAAGAAATATAGAGTTTATCAATATGCACAAGCACATCTTCCACGACACCTTTGGGGTATTTGATGGAATGATCGGCCAATTCAATGACCATCTTTGTAGGTTTCATATCTCCAAGATCTAGCTCTTGCCACAGGGTAGACGGGATGAGGATTAATACTAGCTCTAAGGTCTACAAGACCCTTGTCAAACGTGGTGTTACTGATCTTGCATGGTAGAGTAAAAGCTCCCAAATCATCTAGATTCTCAGGAAGTCTGTTTTGAATGATAAAACTGATTCTTTCATAAAGCATCGCGGTTTCCACTTGGTCCACCTTCCTCCTCTTGGTGAGGATGTCTTTAAGAAACTTAGCATATGATGGCATCTCTGCCATAACTTTAGCTAGTGGAAGGTTGACATGGAATTTGTTTAGAATGTACATAAACTTCCTAAACTTTGAATCCTCCTTCGTATTTGCAAGTCTTTGCGAAAATGGTGCATGTGCTTTAATAGAGAGTGGCACTTCAGCTGTACCTTTACCTTTGTCACCCATAGGGGTGTCAAGCTTCCCTTTATTGACAATCTCAACACTCTTATCCTTGGGTGGAGAAGGTATGTGGATTTTAGCTCCACTCCTCAAGGTGATGGCATTCGCCTACTATCTTGGATTCACCTCCAGTTGGCTTGGAAGAGAATCAGATTGGGTGTTCTTTTGCTATGTCAAGGCTTGCCGGGCAATTTTATTTTCTAACATCCTTGTATTAGTAGAAATGCCATCCAATTTGTGAAGATTTGGGCGATTGCATCCTTCAAGAGCTTGTCATTGCCCCTAAACTCTTCATTTTGCTGCATCTGCGTGGAGATAAATTTCTCCATCATGGCCTCCAAGGATGAACTTTGGGGTTATTGTTGTTGTTGGTAACCCCTATTATTGTTGAAGCCCGATAGATTCCCATTGTTTTGCCGGTTGAAGTGTTGTTGTTGCTGTGATTTTTGGTGTCCATGTTGGAAGTTTTGAGCATTGCTTGTGTTCTGGTAGGAGAAATTAGGATGACCTCTCCATCTCGGATTGTAGGTGTTAGAATAGAGATTTTATTGCTTGTTCCCCTGCATCCCAATGGCATTGACTTGTTCTAGGATCCCTTCATTCACATTAGGAGCACAACATGAAGAAGAAGTATGTCCAGAATTCCCACAAGCTTCATAGATCACTTCAGCTGATTGGATTTGCAATGTAGTCATTTTCTCAAACTTTTGTGTAAGAACATCAAGTTTAGCAGTAATTAAGTCAACGACATCAACAGTATGCTTCCCTTCTTGCTTCCCATATGAAGATATAGCTATAGACGATGATTGTGCCCTCCTATTTGATCCCCATTGGAAATGGTTGAGCGCTATGTCTTTAATGATGTCGTAAGCCTCCCAATAAGACTTATTCATAAATGCTCTATTAGCTGCGGCATCCAGTGTCATGCGGGTTTCATAGAACAGTCCATTATAGAATGTTTGGAGTAGCAACTAGTTGGTCAATCCATGGTGAGGGCAAATGCATTGTAGGACCTTAAACTACTCCCATGGGTCATACAATGTTTCTCCATTGAATTGAGAGAAGTTTGTTAGCTGGTTCCTTAGTTGGGTTGTTTTTCTCGGCAGAAAATACTTTGCAAGGAAAGCATTTAGAAGTTGATCCCAAATTTTGATTGACTTCTTAGGAAGAGATAAAAGCCATGCCTTGGCTCTATCTCTAAAGGTGAAAGGGAATAGCAGTAACCTTACTCCATCGGAGGATACACCATTAATTTTGAAAGTGTTCGTATACTCTAAGAATTCAGCCACATGAAGATTCAGATCTTCATTGATGGTACCCCCAAAGTGGTTCTGCTGGATTATCTGCATCATAGAGGGAGCAATAGAGAAATTGTTCACTTCCATTGCAGGAAGATCAATGGCTCCACAAATGTTTGTGGCAATCGGCATGGAGAAATCCTTTAAAGGACGGTCGTCCTCCATGGTTAGATCCTCTTGTGCAGTTTCTTCAAAAGACGAAGAAGATGGTGATGGTGATGATGGTGGAACACCTCCTAGCAGTGGTTTCTCTACTCTTCTTACTCTTCTTAAGCTTGAAATAGTATGCTCAATCTCAAGGTCTAGCAACACGGATGTTTGAAGACCTTTTTGCAAGTGACACATACAACCTGAAAATAAGCAAGAGATATTGAGAACACAACTAAAAGGTATATGGAAATTCAAAAGATGGAAATGATGATCTAGTCTTGAATACTAATTAGCACTTGTTACTCTAATTAGATTTACCGTAGCTCCCTGGAAATGATGCCAAAAACTTGTTGGTTGTTACACTAACGAGTTTCAATCTTAGAAAAGATCTTTTACTCAACTAACCAATTCTCACAAGTATACGGAAGTAGTTGTAGTCGAGGTCGAACACAAGGAGCTTTAGAAAATTAATTAAATGCAATAGTACTAAGTTTCAACAATCTAGACCGTTTTAAAGGTGGATTTGGTTGATTAAACTAGAATTTCAAAATTAAGCAAACAATAAATGGATCACTAAAAGAGATTAAAATTCAGACATGGAAGTATCTTGGACCTAAGATTTCACCCACATATCATAGCATAAAATAGGAGCATGAAATTTAAACATACTATGCACTTGTTTTAAAGGAGAGTTGTATGTTGCACTTCACCTCTCAGTGCAAGTACAACGATCCTAACTCCAAACAACATTCTCATGTATGAAATTCATTTTGGATCACAAACTTACTCCTCAACTCCATAAATTCCACTCTCGTGGTAAAGAAGGAGTTGCTAAGAGAGCAACTCCTTACTCTCCTACCTATCTTCTCAGATCAAGTAAAAGAGCATAAAATATACACATAAGGTGGCCAACCATACATGTAGAAAACAAGAAACCGGTACTCACAAGGTGGAAAAACAAGCAACATAGCATTTAGTACAAAGTTATCATGTGCCATACATGCTATGACATGGGAGATACTCTCCCATGTCCAAGAAAAGGAAACTACTCATCCATGATGATGTATAACAGAAAATGTGCAAAAATTTCAGAGTTCAACATGGTTTAGAGAAGGAAAACTAAGAGAACCAAAGGTGTAACCCAAGAAGAGTAGAATTCTGGCTTGGGGACGCAATTCTACTCCTTCAGCAGCTCTAAACCAGACAAACTTCCCTCCTGAGAAACTTGGTGGCATGAAGAAGCTCTATTGCACCTTCGGAGAAGAAAATGGAGAAAAAAAGAGGAAGAATGGGGGTTCTTTGGCAAGAAACCACCTTCTTCCACCCCAAAATCACCCTCCTTTCTCTAGCCTTACTCTTGGATGAAAGAGTTTCGAATTATGACCAAAGATAATTTCTCCATAGAGTGGTCTTGTATTTAAAATTGAGTGGAGTCGTATTTGAAAATTGCTGAAATTGACAAGCACACGATGTGTCTTCCTTTGGACACGTCGTGTCCTGCTTCCGATAGTTGTTCTGAGTGTAAAGCACACGACGCGTCTGAATTAATACATGCCATGTACATTACCAGAAAGGAAAGTGTCGATTTTGAATTCCCAAGTACACTTCGTGTGTATGACGCACACGTCGTGTACTTTTCTTCTACGTCTGAAGTGTAAGGCCAACTGGAAATGCGCACACTATGTCTTAAATACAACACATCGTGTGCATTGCTGTTTCAAGAGAATTACAGTTCTGAATGTATGAAAGGCTTGGAGAAATCCCGATGATGATGAATTTGAGTTGGGCTATCTCCAATTTGATCATTTTTGAAGCATACCTGCAATACACATCATGTGATAAGCAAAATAACAAAAAGGTGGCAAGAATAGTATGAATAGAGGTTAAATGAGAACAAAATGAACTAAATTTGTGTGTGAAATCATATGAAAAGTTTGTGTGGGAAGCACACAACACAAGGTGAAGATTCAAGAAAAGTGGGTAATTCCTTCAAGGCTAAAGACTTGATGCAAGTGTGGGTAAGTCCTTATTGAAGGCTAAAGACATCTTGATCAAGTGGGTAAGTCCTTGTGTAGGTGAAAGACTCTTGTCTTGAGTAGGTAAGTCCTCGTATGTATGGTGGTCTCCTTATATCTCTTATGATGGAATATAAGTATACACGTATTGCAAAGTCCTAGAGGTTGACCTCTCTAGGTAGTGGATTGACTATATCCCGGTTTGGAGATTGGAACCACTCTAACCACCTTGTCCAAGTGCATGTTTCAATTTCTCTCATCATTTCTATGCTTTATTAGATAGGACTTCAAATTGATCTTAAACATTTGGTTTCAATTGATATAATTTGAAGGTCTAACTATTCTTGTGAGAATTTTGAAGCTCTATTCAACACCCCCCCTTTTAGAGCCCTAGATCCAACAAAGAGGAGCAACTGTCTTTCTAAAGATCGATTTGTGCTAGGTCATCATCACCTTAGGATCAAGTCTGAGTTCCAAAGGTAGCTTTAAGGATAAAATATGCCCACTATCAGTTCTAGGTTTGTTGTTTGGCCTAACCAACGTACAACAACTTTTAAGTACCTGGTAAATGCAATTTTTTTCTAGTTTCTTGAACAATTCATTGTTGTATATTTTGATGCTTACATTAAGGGTTTATGTTGTGTTCCTCTGAAAGATACCAAGTTAGTGGCATATGCTTCTACACAATTGAAGAAATAGGAAGAGAACTACCTTATGCATGATTTGGAACTTGCTATTGTAGTCTTAGCATTAATATCTTGGTGCCAATATCTTTATGGAGAGCCTTACCAAGTATATAATTATCATTAAAACCTAAAATAAATCTTCACACAAAAATATCTAAACACAAGGCAACATAAATGGTTTGAATTGATTAAAAACAATGAGTGCACCATTGATTACCTTCTTGGAAAGGCAAATGTGGTATCATATGCATTGAATATAACTTCATCATCTTATATGTCGTATATAGAGCTGAATTCCATGGCATGTGTTAGAAGATATACATTTTTCTCTCTTAAGAGATGAATGTGCATATGGATTTGACGTTTCTTGATGGAATTGTTCAACAAATCTAATGAAAGCATGTGTTTTGAAGGAAGACCAAACAAATGTGTGGTATTTGTGCACAATTCTAATTAAAGCATGTCTTGCGGAGGCAGACCAAACAAATGCATGGCATTGATCATTATATTCAAACTTCATTAAAGAGATGCAAGAAGGGAAGTGAAAAGGGTTGCACTTCATGGTTGAAAATCTTTATGTTTTAGGGTCAATTGTGGGTTCTAAATCAGAATGAACTGAGGAAGATTGTTCTTGAGGAGGGACATTATTTAATGTATGCTATTCATCCATGTAGTTCCAAAATGTATATCAATCTTGAGGAAATGTATTCGTGATGTAGAATGAAGAGAGATATAGTTTGAACTTGTTGTAAGGTTCAATGAATATCAAAAAGTAAAGGAATAACATCAGAGATATGTTGGGTATTTGCAACATATTCCTATGTCAAAAATGGAATGGGATCGTGTTACTAAGGATTTTTAGTCAATTCGCCCCATTCTTCTACGAGACATGATTCCATCTTGGTTGTTGTTGATATATTGACAAAGACATCTCATTTTATGCCCATCAAGATGATTTTTCCTATTGAACAAGTAGCTAAGAAATATTTGGATGAGATAGTCCAACTTCATGGAGTTTCATTTTCTATTATATCATATAGAGGTCCAAAATTTACTTCCAAGTTTTGGGAGAGAATACATGCATAAGTTAGAGAATATAGCTTACCAACTTGATCTATCAGCTAAGTTAGAGAAGATACATGATGTATCCCATGCATCTATGCTAACTATTATACAATTACTAAGAGTAACTACTATGCATATGATGTACAATTAACAAATGATGTGACATATGAAGAAAACCTTATTTAAATTATGGATTAGAAGATCCAAAAGTTGCATAAAAGTGAGATACTTATGGTGAAAGTTTTATGGAGACATGACAAAGTTGAGGAAGTTGAGGATGACATGCAGAGATGCCATCCTAACTTTTTCTAGAGTTTTAGGACCAAAATCTGAGAGGGGAAATTAGCAACCATTCTTGAATTATTTAAATCTTGGTGTTAATGTTTCCTAAGAGTCATAAATTGTTTTTTTGGTCCAGGAGATTCATAAATTGTTTATCAATTTTTCTCTTAATTGTGTGAATATTACTTGAAACCTTAATTTTTTTGTTAGTTTATTGCTTAAGACGATAGGCTTTATAGGGTTAGATTGAAAACCTTAGTTGAAGAAAGTTAGGATTTTGAGGATACATATGTCAAAATGTGATAAGAAATTGATAGATAATTATAGTAGTGTAATAATGATTTTGATATTTTATCTAGAACTCATATTAATTTGATATTTTATGTAAGTTAGATAACTAAAATATAAGCGTTACCTTGAAATTTGACAAATTTGAAAAGTTTGGTGGACCTATTGGTCTATCGAGTTTCTATAAGGAGAACTTAATTGACCATGTTATACAAATTGGGTATAATAATGTAGTAATTGACTTTGAATAATTCAATGGTAAGAACCCAAATTTGCTAAAATTATACACATGGCTTGGAAACTTAGTTTCTGATAACCTTTTATGTATTTAAATTTTTGACATATTTTTTAGTGACACCAAGCTACCACATCTTCTGAGTTTCTTACTAGGAACAACTCATACAACCAACTATGTTGGATAAAAAAATGTTAAAGATAATAAAAAATGATTTGTTAAGAACCTAAATTGAAAATACATGATATGAATACAACCCAAAAATCTCTCAGTTTTGTCTATCACTATAGGGTTTTGAATTTGTTGAGAGAGGAGGAGATTCTTAGGGTTTTGGTGTTCTTGAAGTTGGAAGTGAAAATTTGGGATTCCTACTTCCCAATGTTTGTGAATCCATATTATTTTGCCGTCTTTGCTAGATTTTTGTTTCCTTTTTTTCCAACTTGTTTGAAAATTTTCACCACTATGATTTGGATCAAGTGGATAAGTCCTTGTTGATAAGTCCTTGTTGAAGGCTGAAGACATCTTAATCAAGTGTGTAAGTTCTTTTGTAGGTGGAAGACTCTTATCTTGAATAGGTTAGTCCTTCGATGTATGGTGGTCTCCTTATATTTCTTATGAATGAATATAAGTATACACGGATTGCAAATTCCTAGAGGTTGACCTCTATAGGTAGTGGATTGACACTGTCCTAGTTTGGAGAGTGGAACCACTCTAAACCACCTTGTCCAAGTGGATGTTTCAATTTCTCTCATCCCTACTATGATTGCTTAGTTAGGACTTCAAATTGCTTTTAAGATATTAGTTTTGATTGGTATAATTTGAAGGTCTAACTTATCTTGTTAGAATTTTGAAGCACTATTCACCCCCCTCTAGAGCCCTAGATAAAACAATTGGTATCCGAGCCAATGATCTTCTCCAACAATCTCCCATGAGACAAGAAGATGGGCGACAACCTACTTGGTTCACTCAAACTAGAGGGAGGCTTTTCCATGCATCCTCTAATCTTCGATAGCACCAACTTCCTCTATTGGAAGACGCGTATGCAATTTTACATTCAAGGGATGAACTTTGATACGTGGAAGGTGATGGTCACACCATATAAGAAGCCAATCAGAGCTATTTCAACATGGAATGAAGTTGCACTAAAAGAAGCCCAACTCAATGCCAAAGCCATAAGCTTCCTCTATGCAACCCTTACCCCAATGAATTTCAATCACATCTCATCTTGGGATACCACCTATGGAATTTGGGATAAGTTGTGCATTACCTATGAGGGCACAAAGCAAGTCAAGGAGGCTAATACATACATGTTGAATATTCTTCTAGAGAACTTCAAAATGGGCAAGAAAGAAGGGACTGTAGAGATGTACTCTAGGCTCAATATAATCATCAATGGCCTAACTGCTTTGGGCATCACTTTGGATAGAGGTGTAATCAACTTCAAGATCTTGAGGACACTACCAAAGAGATGAGAGTCAAAGGTGACCTCCATTAAAGAAATGAGAAGCCTTGGTGACATCCCAACCAAAGTGCTCATTGGCAACCTCCAAGCTCGTGAGCCAAGGCTTGACAAGCAAGAAGAAGAAGCCAAGCAAGAAGAGAAGGGAGCCAAGAAGATCAAAGATGGTGCTTTCAAAGCACAAGTGGAGGCTATCATCTTTCAACAACAACTTACTTGTCGGACATCTCCCTCCTCCTCTAGTGAAGATGATGGTCCTAGTGATCATGAATCCAACTACACTAAGGGCAAGCACTTCAAGGGAAAGCAATCCTCCTCCTCTACTCCTAGATACTACAAGTGTGGACAAAAGGGACACTACAAGAGTGAATGTCCTAAATCAAGAAAGTCACACTATAAGGGAAGCTCCAAGAAGGAGGATAAGTACAAGAAGGAGAGCAAGTACAAGAGGAAGGAAAAGAAGGAGAAAATACACAAGAATGCAACTCATGCATCTTGGGAGGAATCATCCTCAAGTGGATCTAGCTTCGAAGAAGATGGAGAGTGCCACCTTGCACTCATGGTCTCTACTAGTGAAAAAATTGGTGAGGTAAGTGAGGTAAGCTTGCATGAGTTATCTAAGGAAGCTCTTATTAATATGCTTGTTTCTACCTGTTCTTCTTTTGCTAAATGTAAACCTAAAAGAAAAAGGTTATGAAAAATTATTGATGATTTGTCTGCTAAACTTGAAATTCTTGCGCGAAATGAGAAAATTCATCTTGAGAGTATTGAAAACTTGCAAGGCCAACATATTGATCTTGAGATCCAATACAATAGAGTTGAAGTAGAGAATGGTGTTTACCTTAAGAACATTAAAACTCTTAAGGAAGATAACTAAAAGTGCCTAAATGAGCTTGAAACTCTTAAAACTGAAAATGTTGAATTAAGCTCCTTGTTGATGCTCATAGGGATGAGAGGGATGTTTAGCTTAAGGAAATATAAGTGCTTAAATATGAAAATTCTAGGTTGCTTGGTCAAATTAATGATTATCTTCTATACCTATCTTGCCTAGTAATGATATTGCTTCTATTTCTCTTGAGAAAGATGCTTATTTGACTAAAGCCCTCTATTTAGAGGCCGACCTTGTTCATGCTCGAGATGTTATTGCTAGTTTATCTTCTACTATAATATCTCTTAATGATGACAATCATAGAATTGGATCCTCTTTGTAGAAATTCCTCAAAGGGAAAAACTCCCTTAATGAAATCCTTGACCATTCTACCAAACAAAGTGGTACTAGTGGTTTGGGATTTGTAGGGGGAGCACCTAAGGGCAATAAGAATGCCAAAGGTAAGAAAAAGAGTAAGGAAACCTACTTTTTCATTGGAGAATCTCCTAACACTAAGAACCCTATGATTTGTTCTCATTGCAAATGTGATGATCATTACTCTACTTATTATCCTTACAAGCCTAATGGGACCAACCCAAGGATGAAATGGGTCCCCAAGCTAATTCTGGATCCCAATGTTTGAGTTGGGAACTGACACTCTCTTTTCTTGCAGGAAAAAGGTAGATGGATTGTTGACAGTGGTTGCACTAAGCACATGACGTACATATGATATAAGCTATTTCAATAACTTTACTAAGAAGAAAGGAGGTTTGGTTACCTTTGGGGACAACAAGGAAGGTAAGGTTAAAGGTTAGGGTGATGTAGGTGAATCCTTATGTATCAAGAATGTTCTTTTTGTGTATGGCCTACATCCCAATTTAATAAGTGTAAGTCAATTATGTGATGATGATTACCTTGTGCTATTTACTTCTTTTGAATGCTTGATTCTAGATTCCCTCACCTATCAAGTCATATATAAGGGAACTAGAAGTGGTAATCTTTATATAATTGTGCTTGACTCTATTAAGATTGTTGTTTGTAGATTCCCAGTAGTAAATTCAAATGATATTTCTCTTTGGCATCATCGGCTTGGTCATGTAAATATGCATCAGTTGAAGAAGTTGAGCAAAAAGGACTTGGTCAAGGGACTTCCCAAATTGGATTTGGAAAAGGATGAGGAATGCCAACCTTGTACCCAAGTAAAGAAACCCAAGTCCTCCTTCAAATCCAAAGGAGTCCTTAGTACCAAGATATCTCTTTAACTTCTTCACATTAATATATTTGAACCAATTGACATTAATCTATTTGAACCAATGAGAACTCAATCACTTTGTGGTTCCAAGTATTGCCTTGTTATTGTCGGTGATTTCTCTAGATATACTTGACCTTCTTTCTCATTTCCAATAGTGATACAGTTGATGTTTTCTCTAGTTTTTACAAACCAGTTGAGAATGAATCTTCTTGCCGAATTATTTCCATCCATAGTGATCACGGTGGAGAATTTGAAAATGATCTTTTTGAATGATTTTGTGAAGAATCTGGGTATGCACATAACTTCTCTTTGCCTCGAACACCTCATCAAAATGGGGTTGTAGAGAGGAAGAATAGGTCACTACATGAGATGGCTAGGACCATGCTTTTAGAGTATGACACTCCAAAGAAGTATTGGGTTGAAGACGTTAGTACCTCATGTTTTATGTAAAATCGAGTTTTTACACATCCTTCTTTAAAGAAACCCCCTATGAGCTATAACGTGGTAGGAAGAAGGGGCAGAGCCAACACTTCATGATTGGGGGGACCAAAATAAAGTACATGGGTTTCGAACCCAGGTAAACATCCAAGAGGGACACAAAGTTTCATCTATTAACCATTAGGCTACACAATAATTTTTGTCAAACTACTATGAAATATATATATAATCGGATGCCGCACCCGTGGGACCTGAGGTGAGTTATTAAAAACAAAGTAGCTGGGATTCGAACCCTTACAACTTGGAAGGAGGGACGCAAGCTGAGCATACTAAACACTATGTCAGTTGACCCACATTGATGAAAATAGAACAACTATATATATATATATATATATATATATTACCACAAATTTACATATATATACACATATATATGAATAAATACCTAATTTTAATTAATATATATATTTGGGGGGGGGCACGACCCCCTCTTTCCCCTGGCTCCACCACTGGTAGGAAGCTGTCTATCAAGTATTTCCATGTTTTCAGATGTCCTTATTTTGTTTGAATACAAAAGATTCTCTTGACAAGTTTGATCTGAAATCTTACAAGGCTTTCTTTCTTGGATATAACACTAATAGAAAGCCTTATAGAGTATTTAATGTTGATCTTGCTAAAGTAGAAGAATCTATAAATGTTAAGTTTATTGAGACTAACCCCTCTATTTCTAAAGATATTGTTCTAAATGATGATGTTGCAGGTGAGGTAATTCCTATGCTAAAAGAACTCAACATTACCCAAAAGGGAAAAGAGATGTACACTCAGGAAGAAGAGAAAGATGAAGTGAAGAAGGATCCAACTCCTCGCTTTGTAAAGAATCATCCAAAAGAGCTGATTTTAGGTGACCCATTTGAAAGAGTGAAGATGTGAGTTGTATTCAACAAAGAATAAGCCAACAATGCCTTCATCTCACAAATCGAGCCAAAGAACGTCAAAGAAGCTCTTAGGGATGATGAATGGATCCTAGCCATGCAAGAATAGTTGGAGCAATTTGAAAAGAACAAAGTATGGACCCTAGTGCCAAGACCAAGTGATAGAAATATCATTAGCACCAAGTGGGTCTGCCACAACAAGCTAGATGAAAGCGGAAAAGTGGTAAGGAACAAAGCAAGGTTAGTGGCTCAAGGCTACAATCAGTAGGAAGGTATAGATTTTTATGAAACATATGTACATGTAGCTATACTTGAGTCCATTCATATGTTACTTACTTTTTCCAATTATAAAAACTTTCTTCTTTATCAAATGGATGTTAAAAGTGAGATTTTGAATGGTACAATTGATGAGGAAGTGTATGTTGCACAACCCCCGGGATTTGAACATGATAGTTTACCTAACCATGTTTATTTGTTGCAAAAATCTCTCTATGGACTCCAACAAGCACCTAGAGCTTGGTATGATAAATTAAAGAACTTTTCGTTAGATCATGGGTATATCATGGGCAAAGTAGATTCTACCTTGTTTCTAAAGCACACTTCTAACAATTTACTTATCATTCAAATATATGTTTATGATATCATTTTTGGCAGAACTAACCTTGATCTTTGCCAAGAATTTAGTGATATTTTTCAGAGTGAATTTGAGATGAGTATGATGGGTGAGCTGACATTCTTCCTCAGCTTTCAAATCATGCAAACTAAAGATGGGAACTTCATCAACCAAGGCAAGTACACAAGTGAGCTACTGAAGTGCTTTGGGATGGAGAACACCAAGCCGATGGGCACACCCATGTCAAACACTGTCAAACTTGACAAAGATGAAGAAGGTGAGAAGGTAGATGAGAAGCTCTATAGAGGTACAATTAGAAGTTCACTTTACTGAACTGCCTCTAGACCTGATATAATGTTTAGTATTATCTTGTGTGCTCGCTTTCAATCAAATACCAAGAAATACCATCTTATATCTATTAAGAAGACTTTAAGGTACTTAGCCAAAACTCAAAATGTTGGTCTATGGTATCCCAAGTCAAGGGACTTTACTCTTACAGCTTATAGTGATGTAGATTACGCAGGATGCTTGATTGCTAGAAAGTGCACAAGTAGCACTTGCTTTCTCCTAGTACCATGCTTGGTTTCTTGGTTCTCCAAGAAACATAGCACAGTGGTATTATCAACCACTAGGGCTGAATATATTACAGCCATGAGTTGTTGTGCCCAGGTCCTATGGATGAGGCAAATGCTCTAAGACTTTAACTTTCATTTTGATGCTTCTCCTATCTATTGTGATAATACTAGTACAATTAACTTGTCATATAATCCTATCTTGCATAGTAGAGCTAAGCATATAGAGGTTCATCATCATTTTCTTCATGATCACATTGCCAAAAAGGATATATATATCACGCATGTAGACACGAAAAATTAGTTGGTGGACATTTTCACTAAACCTATAGCTAGAGAGCAATTTAACTTTATTGATCTAAACTGCTCATAACTACTTTGAATGAATCTGATATGCCTTCTAGCTAGTTGTCATCTATCCTATATGCTTTTCTTATGTTTTGATCATCATTGCTTGCTAATATGCTAAAAACCAGTTTTCATGTCCTTTTTGCCTTGTTTTTTTCTCTTATTTTTTGATTTTTTTGCAAACGCTTGCTTTATCACTAAATAGTACCCAATGATGAGTGACATGTGCTTAAGTATGTTTAAAATGTAAAATGGACTTGAAAAATAAATTCAATTAGAACTCTAATGGCTAGAAATTAAGATTTCTAATGTTGGTTCAGGTGGACCATCGGTCGAGTTGCCAACTCGACCGATCAGTGGCCGAGAGCTTTTTTCAAGAGTCGATCATTTGAGTTTCCAAGTCAAAGAACTCGACCGATGGTCGGGCTGGAGCAAACATAAGTTAGGTTTGACTGACTTTTCTCCCTCTCAACTCGAGAAAAATCAACTGATCCAACCTCTAGCTCCCTCAAGCTCTCAACCCTAGCCCCGACCTTCCTCTCCCTAGCCCTAGTTCGACCTAGATCGACCTTCCTTGACCTCTTTCCCTTCAACCCTAGGTGTGTGGACGGTTTATGGTGGTGTTTTCCTTGTTTTTGCTCTCTCCATCCTCTCTTTTCATCTCCATGGTGTCTAATAGGAGAAAGAGAGTGGCCCCAGCTGGAGCACCATCCTCCTCTTCCAACTCACATCTCATACCCTATGATGATACCTTATTTGTCTCCAATGAGGCTCTCAATAGGTACAGGGAGCTCCTTCCTAGGAATCCTTTTACATTTCACTCCCTTTTGAGCCAACCCCACATAGAAAAGGGTCATCTATCAAGTAGCCGAGTTGCTATACAATCACCACCTCTCTACCTTGTGTGTTGAATACACGTGCTACAATAATTCCATCACAAGCATGAAAGCCGTTCATGAATTCTATGCTAACTTGCAATGGAATTATGAGACACTCATACCCCCACCTAATGCTCAAGTAGTACACACTTCCATGTTCGTCAGGAAGAAATTCCAAGTCTCCAAGGATACCCTAAACATCTTCTTCTCGGGCACTGAGGTGACTAATACTTGGAGGAAGGACTACCCTGAGTATTTTGACCTAGTTGACCCTGGGGCCTTATACAAGAAATATGATCTTACTCAACCTGATATTCATAAATACTTGAAGAAGCCTCAATTTCCCTATAGGAAGAAGTGTACCCTTCCCTCATCTGCCTTAGACCTCAAGAACTACATACTCACCCTAGTTGTTAACTGTAATATTCATCCCAAGAAAAATCAGACTGAAATTGCAGAAAACACTGTGGTGATTATGTTCTATCTCTTGAAGAACATAGAAATCAAATGGTCTTGTTATGTCCTTCACCACATGACCTGTTCTGACTCTGGTAAGAACACCTATGACACCCATTAAAATGCTTTAATTTCATGATTGTAATCAAATGTAAAAACTTGTACAAGTATATAATGTACAAGTACTTAGATATCATGTAAATCAAGCGTTTAGATCTTCCCTAGGCACTCACTACACTTAGATAGGTTATCCCCTATAATAGTGTCACAACTACACACTCATACACACACTTAGTATTCATATAGAACCACAAAAATAGAGACATTCTCGGTCGAACTATTTGTCGACTGAGACACACTCGGTCGAACATCTTCTCGACTGAGAGTCTCCCAAGTTAATCCTTCTAAAAGGTTCTATAGCCTCTAGACCTAGCAGACAAGGTGGTTGGGAGTTGGAATTGAACGTTATATACACTTTATCTAGACCATCCTCGGTCAATGAAGTCCTCGACCGAATGACTCTCGGTCGACAAACTTCTCGACCGAGAAGAACTCTGTCTGCACTTCTCAGAATTAATAAACTAGACATTGCTAAAGCAATTAGTGGATACCTAATGGTTAGTTGAGCACTTAGAACCTCATAGAAAGTGTCTAGAATATCCTTAAACATTCATAGGCCATTCCTATAAATAGGACATGCCTTAGGACACCCAAAATACACTTGTGTAATACTTGAGTACACATACTTGCAATTGAGAATCAATCCTTGTGAGCAATTGAGCAACTTCATCACTTGTAAATCATTTCCATTGCTGGCATTTTGTGTCCTATAGGCTAGAATCTCCTACCCACTATACTTCCACTTCCATACACATTGGATAGGAGATCAAAACACTTGATATAGGATTCAAGCCTTGTGCTTAAGTGGTAATTTGTAATTTCCTTTTTCCTCTCTTGTTCTTTCTTATTGCTTTGTACTCTCCTTGCTACTCCTAGGTTGGAGGCTGCGGTGTGGAGAGGGTGAAATCTTCTCAGGTGGATAAGGAGGACTTTGGACTACTTCTAGAAGGTCTCAACGGGAAGCTACTTCAAGGAGGAAGGCTACTTCAAGGGGGAGCTTGAAGTTACTTCAAGTGAAGGATGCTTCAAAGTTGGTGACATGACTTTGGGTGAAGGCTGTCCAAAGGGTTTGGGAAGGTATTTGTAATTTTGTGTAACATCCTTGAGAAGGTAATAAAATTCAAATACTTTCAAATCCCAATTTGGAACAATTGGGTAGTGGACTGACTCCCTTAGTTTTTGATAAGGGTGGAACCACTCTAAATCGTTGTCTCATTCTTCAACATCTTTGTGGTTGTTTGTTGTTTGAATAATATTTTAATTAACCATAAAACCCTATTCACCCCCCGTATAGTGTTTTTCTTATACTAACATTAACAACATTCCTTTATTATATTAACATGCAAGGAATCCAGATATGATTAACCCTCATATTTATAATGCACATGTTTAGCATAAGAAAGTATCAACCATGTCATGATGTTAACCACAAATTAACACATTAAGGTTATGATTATATTAAGGAGGTTATTTAACCATCATGCCATCATATAAGAAGGTTAAACATGAATACTCATCTTTATCTATTTGCATTAGAGTTAGGTTCAACAAGATAAATTATATTAATGTTACTAATCAACACTCATACCCAAACCCTAACTTATGGCATCCCCATTAGATCATGGATGCATAAGGTGAAGCATCACCATCACATTCCATACTATTCTCAAGTATGAATCCACACATAAATCAAGGTGTAACCATCAGGCTATATCATACTAGTGTTTCAACAATAGTAACAGAGTACTCTATGATTGTATTAGTCATTCAAGGACTATTCATACCCAATTACCATCATTTAGTTATATTAAATCTAAGTATAACAAGCTATACCTCATTAGGGTTATCCATTAATTCATTATGGTGATTATAAATGATAGTAATATGAGGGCAAGGGTAATACTACAAGTTTAAGGCATTGAACCATCAAATTTCCATCATTTGAATAATAACATTATACTATACACTTCACCCAAAATAATGGGAATATTGAGGCATCAACTTCTAACCATGAAATGTTGAAAAGATAAAGCCATTGGTCGTTTACATAAGTAAACAACTTGAATGAATCATATATGATGTTATTGATTTGTGATCGATAAAAGTCACCATTTAACCTTAGACATCCTTTGATTAACAACAATAAGGGTTTTGTTGAGAGTAGGGTAAAACCCACAATCGACTGTTCATTTAAAACAAGCCATCCATTATCAACAAGTAAGCTCCTTAAGTTGATCATATAAAGGAAACCATATAAATCACATTATTAGGACCGATATATTACATTATCCATGATTACAATTTATTGGAGGAATAAACATCAGATCTTGACCATTGGGTCAAGTTCATATGTTAAAACCATCAACTACATTATATGTCCAACCATGGCATCAAGTGACCCAAGAAACCATTGGTCTAAGGCTTAATTGATGCTACAAGTATATGATTAACTCACGATAGGTTTTAGAGACCTAAAACACCATCATTAGTGACCATTAAGTCACCATAGGTTGTTAGATCAGCACTATATTCATTAATCAACATCATAAATTAAGGTAATGTCATCATTGATTGATAACATCAGTAGGGTACTTAATGGTTGATCATTAAACTTCTAATTGATACAAAACCTAACCTAAGGGGGTGACCATAGATTTTCACCATCATCCTACACCTTTGATCTTGACCATCAGTTGTCATGAATACAACACCATAGGGTTGTTGCAATGGTACCATTATCGGGTCATGGGTTTATAGAAGAAATCAACTTAAAACCCTAAAATTGACCATTGGTTGATAGGTGCTTAGCACCATAGGTTGTCAAACCAACCTGATACCAGTCATATTATACCTTAGGAATAATGTACACATGATCACAAGTTCATCTAGAACTGAAATCAGAATAGGGAATATTACAAAAATTGAAATCCAAGTCAAGCATAGCTTTTTAGTACATGGATCATCATTTAAAAGCAAGAACATGAGCTAGAAAGCTTATGGTAAGAAACAAACATGGATCAAGTTATAAAACTTGCATCTAATTAGAAGATAAACTCACAAACAGAAGAAAACACAAGCATGTAGGGTAGGAAATCCAAGCATAAGCTGTGAACTCGTCCATCTAGCACCTTTCTTCATCAACTGAGCAAACCCTAAGCATAAGGAGCAAGAAAGGTAGAGTTTTAGAGCTTTAGTGCAATTTCTAGAATGGAACAATAATGTTCTGACCTGGAGAAAGGTAGGATGAAGGATAAAAAAGAAATAAATGGAGGAAATAAGGGGATTCTTACTCTTTTAGGTCAAGATCACTAGAAGGAAGCTTTTCAAACCCTAAAAGGAAGTCAATTGCAACCCTAGATTCTTTTTCCAAGAAGATCCCTTCTTTCTTCTTCCTTGGATAGGAAATTTGCAGCAGCACATAGGGAGAACGAGGTTCGTAGAAGGAGGGAAGTGGTGGAGAGAAAATGCTCATTTGGGTTCTTAGGGATAAGTATATGAAACTTTAAGATAAAGAAAAAGAAAAAGTTGAAGTTCTAGTATCTTTCTGAGTGTCCATGGCCTTAAACTATTAATAATATACAAGAACACACACAAGAAGCTCCCCCACCATCCATATATACCTTCTTATCTTTCCTTTTTTGAATTTCCAAGCCAATCAAATAATTCATTAGTTGATAGCTACTAAAGGTAGCTCACCCATGAAGGGGTAAACCCTAAAATACGCTTGAGGAAAACACCTTCAAACCAAGGTTTAAATAGGATCCCCATGGATCAACAAGATCAAGAATGATGATAAAATATCCAAAGGAACATAATGCAAGTGATAAATTGCAAATAAAACCTCTCAATTGGGTAAATTGTAGAAAAGTCCAAAATGTGCATAAAATTGCATAACTTGCTCAAACAATGTCCAAATTGGACCAAATTTGAAACTTAAGCTTGTATTATGATTTAAAAGCATATTACAAGTTTATATTAGGGTTATAAGAATTAAAGTATGATAATTAAGCTTATTTAACTCATTAAGAAAGTTTAGGGGCCTTACAACTATAAACCCCTAACAGGGAGGGATTTTGCCCCCAAAATCCAAGTTAAACAAAGATGGGTACTTACTTTGCACCTCATCCTATTAACTTCACATGGTTACTTGCATATGATGGTGATGTCACATCATTCATACATATCTCATCTTGGATCAGCACAAAACCCCCCATCGAAGAAGACATTCTCAATATGGAATGTAGAAACTTGTTGTGTCATATGTACAACTCTAGTAGTAATGTTCAACTTTAAATTCTAGTTATCATCCTAAAATTATATCTATTGTATCAACACATTACTCAAAAGTCATACTTTCTAGATTTTTACCAATCATGGCATGTGTCCTATACCATTCCTTGAAGCATAAAAAAAGGTGATGTATCCATCCTTTTTTCTTTCTAGATACACTGACACTGGAACACTTGTCAGTTCTTTTTCAACATCAAAAGAAATGTTGATGCTGGCACCTATCATTCCATACAAGGAAACATCATTCCCAGTCAACCTTGTTAGGGGGTGAAACAACAACACTATCTTCACCTTACTAGGATTTACACAACCTACTTAGAAGACATATCATGATCCCATAAAGACATTTAATCAACCCCATCTCACTCTTGTTCAGCTTGTCTCATAGCTATTGCTGCTTCGGAAACCCTAAGGTTTTTGAAGAAATATTGATTATGTTTTTGACAATATTTGAAATACTTTGACATGTCATCATTCAAAGCTTGATATAACTTGTATGACATGACTGGAACACTTTGTTCCTTCTATTCATAAATTCTATTTGTACATTGGTTAGTCTAAAGGACATAACTCTAAACTCATCATGGTCATGTGAGTTATGTCATCCAATCTAACTCTTATGCATTGATATTTGATCATAGGTTTATCTTAAAGGAACACAATATCACATATATATTGACCAACAAACCATCTATCCTTGATAGTGGTCTAGCCCAACTATCACTGAACCATACACAACATTATAGAATCACTTTTGTTTTTTCCTTCCAAACAACATTTATAGGGTCATCATCAACTCTCTCTCTCTCTCTAAGGGAGAGGAACACTTGGAATGTTCATTTAATAAACATCTTCAACCTTCACATACTTCGCATACTATTGATACATCTTGGATACTAGGATTCATTACCTTGGTATCCACCTCATGTGCTATAAGGAACTCACGTCCTTATCTCATCTACTTTTACCAACATAATAAATTTCAAAACATATAAGAGGAGTCTCCCAAATTATTGGAAGGCTCAAAAGCAAACTCATCACAAACTTTATGATCTTGGAACCATAGTCCAAGAAACCTTATGCTATAATAAGCTATCCACCCTCATGTTTATAGTGAATCTACACGTACCAAGTGGCAATGATCTACTTGAAATTTGTGCCCTAGAAAGGAAAGACACAATGGGAAACACACTTACCATACCATAGTAGTATTTTTCAAGGGTCACTAGCAGAAAGGTAACCAATTCTATTTTTCATTATGCAAGTTACAACTTCTTATGTATCATTTTACCTTTTTCATTCCGGGTTCCTTGCCATTAGAATAGGAAACATCATGATTAATGTATCTCATTACTCCTTTCTTGATGACTATTTATCACACTTGGGTATGTTCTCTTATTTTATTATGTTTTTCATCCACTTATCAATAGGGTAATCATCATATTCCACATTTTCTTCATTAAACATGGATCATCTTCCTTAATTTCTTTCAAACGCCATGCTTATTTTGCATTAACACTTTAATACACACATAGGTTGGTCTGAGATTAACTCAGGTTCCACCTTATTCCTTTGTCATTGTTCTCATTTATCTTCTCATTTTATACTTATCATTGGAGTTCTCTCCATCTTATGTGGATTTCATACCTTGAATCACTTTATAAGCATAGACTTATCTGTCTTTTACTTTATTCTCTTCTTGAATCACATCTTCAAGAACTCCTCTTTTGCTTATTTGTATACAAATTTAGATTTCTTGGTGTTGTGTCTTTCTCTTTAGCTACCAAACATTCAAGTTTTGATAGATTATGATGCAATTCTCATCTTCTTTAAGGTAGGATTGAGATATTCACACCATGATTTCTAATTCATTACGCTCTTGAGATTGTCTCAAAATGACTACTTGATCAGAGTAATCAGAAAGATAATAATCTAAGAGTTCCATACTTACCTTTCTTCAATAATTGAATACCTGGCCAAGGCACCCAAATACAGAGATTAGGCAGTATGCACCATATTTTTATGTCATATCCCTAATTTTGACATCATCTTAGTCCTGAGTCCTATTGTCCCTATAGACTTAGTGAACCTAAATCTCTAATACCAACTTGTGATAACCCATTATACTAAATGCGATTACTTAAAAGATAAAACACAATCAATCTCCAATTAACCACATACCCAAAAATATGGGTAAATTAAAATCGATTTCAACATCAACACCCACTCAGAAACATTTGCATAAGAGCCCAATATCTTTATTGTATTAAAACTATGCCAAGAATTTTATACAAATTGTTCTATTCCCTTAGCCACAACATATATACATAGGAGAACAATATTTGTATATGCCACACAAACAAGCATTAACATGCTAACAAAAGTCTGATTTGTTTGAAACACCATATACAAACTATTCCTGTCTGGACCTAAGAGTACATGGATGACTCTAGGACACACTAGACATCTAATCAACTTTCTCAAAGATTCATTACTATAGCTCCTCTTTGTTGCCATAGGTTTGTTTTCGTCACTTTAGATTACCTAAAAAATATGTGGCGAACCACAAGGGTGAGACCGATATCCCAGCAACAGATATAACCTCCAACAACGATTGTTTATTACAAAATTTTAAATAGTAGATAACTAAGCAATTGGAGTATTTAATAATCAATTGCATAGATTGAACAATTCAAGTATGCTAAACAGATTAAGAAATTAATCTTAGCAACAAGTATGATCATCAATGCATATATACATAACAAATAAATCCATTTCTTTGGATAGATATCTACTCAAATATCATCAAATTACATCTAATAACAATCATTATCATTAATCAGACTATCATCATATTCCTTGCTAACAACACAAGCAATCTAGTAGAATAAGCATCCATGACATCATGAATATGTATAGTAACATAACATGGCTATCAATATTGGCATCTCAAAGAAAGGGAACAAATCTATATCATAAATAGAACTAACATCATAACACAATGAACTAGATAGGCATGATTAGTAGTTTAAGCATTTATAATTACATAGGAATGGCTAGAAATATTAAAAATAGCTAGCAGCAACATCTTAACCATCAGTGTCAGTATATTTGACAACATAAGCATGTTTACAAGATGAGCATAACTACAACATAAGCATATCTATTATCTCTTATTGTACTATGCATGATCTCAGTGAAAAGAAAGCAAGCAAGGGTTATCATCCAATATGAAGCATTGTATATAACCCTAAACAGATATGCTACACGGTTGTCTTACATATTTTATTATGCCCTGGGGAATTTGAATCGTACCATCCAAAGTCCAACTGACCCCTACGAAGGGCTATTCAGTTATGTACAAGATCTAGGATTGCCAATATCCTAAAATATCTTCCCCTCGGTTAGTATGAGTAAAAAGGCAGTGCCATATCAGTCAAAGCTGCCACCACAATGACATATAATCAAGATGCTAACCACTAGTCCGCCCTTGGTACAGGTCACGACACTAGAAACCAGGGTATACAAAACCCCCTAATCTGAGGTACAAACACAGTTGTCCTCAATCACAACAGATGTATGAGGCATGACCATAGACAACCTCGACAACCTACATTGTGGATGACACAGATATATCCTTAACTTACCACTCCCACATACTCAACAATATGCACTTTGAGTTTCCCTTAGGAATACTCATTTCACCATCCAGCAAGTTCTGACACTAAAGATGGCTCTACGGCACAGGGAACTACATGATTAGAGTTGCACTTGATTAGTTATGCCAATTGGGTGAATTAAGGATGTATCAAACAAGTGGACATACAAACCCTAATTCACTTCTAGCAAGCATATAAATATCACAACTTTTAAAAGATATAAAATATGTGGAACATAATTTCTCATCTCATCATCACATGGTACTATTCACTTTCCATTCATGAGACCACACTAGACATCATACTATCACAAGATATAAATCCTTTCCACAATATCACAGGGTATCAACCATTATCAACACAAGAGGATTACACCTCATTCAGGGCTCAACCATGCCCAAAGGTCATTAAGACCATCATACTAATCCCTACAATAGCATCATTATCTTTTCATGCCTTATAACAAGGCTCAACAACATCACTTACATATAATACACCAGATCAGCACAATGTTGCATTAATGAGCTAGGAGATATTCATAAAAAATCATAGAAGGGTTATACTAACATTAAGAACATTCCTTTATTACATTAACATGTAAGGAATCTAGATATGATTAACCCTCATATTCATAATGCACATGTTTAGCATAAGAAAGTATCAACCATGTGGCTATGTTAACCACCAATTAACACATTAAGGTTATGATTATATTAAGGAGGTTATTTCACCATCATGCCATCATATAAGAAGGATAAACATGAATACTCATCTTTATTTATTTGCATTAGAGTTAGGTTCAACAAGATAAATTATATTAATGTTACTAATCATCACTCATATCCAAACCCTAACTCATGGCATCTCCATTAGATCATGGATGCATAAGGTGAAGCGTCACCATCACATTCTATACTATTCTCAAGTATGAACCCACACATAAATCAAGGTTTAACCATTAGGTTATAGCATACTAGGATTTCAACAATAGTAACAAAATACTACATGATTGTATTAGTCATTGAAGGACTATTCATACCCAATTACCATCATTTAGTTATATTAAAGCTTGGTATAACAAGCTATACCTTATTAGGGTTACCCGTTAATTCATTATGGTGATTATAAATAATAATCATACGAGGGCAAGGGTAATACTACAAGTTTAAGGCATAGAACCATCAAATTGTCATCATTTGAATCATAACATTACACTACATGCTTCACCCAAAACAATGAGAATATTGAGGCATCAACTTCTAACCATGAAATGTTGAAAAGGTAAAGCCATTGGTCATTTATATAAGTAAATACCTTGAATGAATTATCTATGATGTTATTGAGTTGTGATATATAAAGTCACCATTTAACCCTAGACATCATTTGATTAACAACAATAAGGGTTCTGTTGAGAGTAGGGTAAAACCCACAATCAACTGTTCATTTAAAACAAGCCATCCATTGTCAACAAGTAAGCTCCTTAAGTTGATCATATAAAGGAAACCGTATAAATCACATTATTAGGACCAACATATTACATTAGCCACAATTCCACTTTATTGGAGGAATAAAATTATATCTTGACCATTGGGTCAAGTTCATATGTTAAAACCATCAATTATAATGTAAGTCTGACCATTGCATCAAGTGGCCCAAAATAACCATTGGTCTAAGGCTTCATTGATGCTACAACTATATGATTAACTCACCATAGGTTGTAGAGACCCAATCCACCATCATTAGTGACCATTAAGTCACCATAAGTTGTTAGATCAACATTATATTCATTAATCATCATCAAATATTAAGCTAATGTCATCATTGATTGATAACATCAGTAGGGTACTTAATGGTTGATCATTAAACTTCTAATTGATCCAAAACCTGACATAAGGAGGTGACCATAGGTTTTCACCATCATCTGATACCTTTGATCTCGACCATCAGTTGTCATGAAGACAACACCATAGGGTTTTTGCAATGGTACAATCATCGAGTCATGGGTTTATAGAAGAAATCAGCTTAAACCCTAAAATTGACCATTGGTTGATAGGTGCTTAGCACCATAGGTTGTAAAACCAACCTGATACAAGTCATATTATAACTTATCAATAATTTACACATGAACGTAGTTTCATCTAGAACTAAAATCAGAATAGGGAATATTATAAAAATTGAAATCCAAGTCAAGCATAGCGTTTTAGTTCATGGATCATCATTTAAAAGCAAGAACATGAGCTAGCAAGCTTATGGTAAGCAATAAACGTGGAGAAAGTAATAAAACTTGCATCTAATTAAAGATAAACCCACAAATAGAAGAAAACATGAGCAGGTAGGGTAGGAAATCCAAGCATAAGCTGTGAACTCGTCCGTTTAGCACCTTTCTTCATCAAATGAGCAAACACTAAGCATAATGAGCAAGAAACGTAGGGTTTTAGACCTTTAGAGAAATTTATACCATGGAAAAGAAAGGTTTCGACCTGGAGAGAGGTAGGAGGAAGGATAAAAAAGAAATAAATGGAGGAAAGAAGGGGATTATTACTCTTTTAGGTCAAGATCACTAGAAGGAAGCATTTCAAACCCTAAAAGGAAGTCAATTGCAACCCTAGATTCTTTTTCCAAGAAGATCCCCTCTTTCTTATTCCTTGGATAGGAAATTCACATAAGCATAGAGGGAGTAAGAGGTTCATAGAAGGAGGGAAGTGGTGGTAGAAAATGTCTCGTTTGGGTTCTTAGGAATAAGTATATGAAACTTTAAGATAAAGAAAAAGAAAAAGTTGAAGTTCTAGTATCTTTCCAAGTGTCCACGGCCTTAAACTATTAAGAATATATAAGAACACACACAATCAGATCCCCCACCGTCCATATAGACCTTCTTATATTTCCTTTGTTAAATTTCCAAGCCAATCAAATAATTCATTAGTTGATAACTACTAAAGGTAGCTCATCCATGAAGGGGTAAATCCTAAAATACCCTTGAGGAAAACACCTTCAAACCAAGGTTTAAATAGGATCCCCATGGCTAAAAAAGCTCAAGAATGATTATAGAATATCCAAGGAACATAATGCAAGTGATAAATTGCAAAGAAAACCTCTCAATTGGGTAAATTGTAGAAAAGTCCAAAATGTGCATAAAATTGCATAAATTGCTCAAACAATGTCCAAATTGGACCAAAATTGAAATTTAAGATTGTATTATGATTTCAAAGTATATCACAAGGTTAGATTAGGTTTATAAGAATTTAATTATGATAATTAAGCTTATTCCACTCATTAAGCAAGTTTAGGGGCCTTACAGATCTTATTGTAGTATAGCATTATGATCAAACCCTAGAGACAATGTTTTTAAGAAATTGCTCTCAAATTTGATTAGTTGAGATCAATGTATAGAATAATTGGTTGAATAATATGCATTAACTAAGTTGTAGGATAATTGAATAGGGAAAACTTAAGGTGATCAAATCAAATATTAAAGCACTAGGATGAAGTACAATTCACCATCATCACATGCACATTTTATATGACACATTACATTTTTCATAATTACTTCTATTTAGATTAGGGATAATGAATTCTATGTCATTGTAGAGAACATAGTTCACCATATAGGTTTCTTTGTAGGCTTGAAGTCTCTATACCCACTGTACACTAACCCATCACCTCAGAGAACATCCTTTTGAGAGCACATCTGGGGTTCATCGTTATCATTCAAAATTTGAATCCTACAATTCATGGTATCTATGTCTATGATTATAAAAAGCATGAATTTAGGGTGATTAATCCATAAGGCACACAAGAAAAAAATGAAAACAATCACATATTTATAGCAATGGAAATTTATAGCATGCAATACAGAGTGGAAAATGAGGGCTAATCCTCATACCCCATCAAGGGAAACTACTCACTCATAGAACAATAATAAACATAAGATGGAATAGAGAGATGAGAAGCCATGCTACATAAGGCATGCATGGGTGCATATATGATCTCCAGTGAGTATATTAACACCTCTAACAACACAATGGTCTGGAGAGAATTTAGGAGGAGTATTCCACTCTTCATTTTCTCTCTATTTTTATGATTAGAAAATTCACAATATGGGTCTAGGGAGTTTCCCTAGAACATCATGTCAAAATTATATTTATAGGAGTCTTGTTGGGCCCACAAAAATTACTTGATTGATATCCCAACAATGCTCTATATGCATCTCTTGGGGCAACACTTGTTGTGCAACTGGCCACTGATTATTTGGTTAGCCTGACCCCCAGTTGATCAACTGGTGCAACGGGTCAGAAAACTTGTTGGTACGTCAACATCTCTAGTTCGTGTGATGTAGATTGCAATTTGTGAGCCAGGTGACATGTTTATTTCTATGAGCCTATGAAGAAACATAGGTCGTTCAATAGGTTTTGCCAATTGGGAAGGTAGTTGTTTCTTGGGGAATGACTCCCTCCGTCCATCCTAAAGTCCCACAAGATGTTAAGGTTTATGATCTTTTGTGAGATTTTTGTCCTTAATTGGTTGTCTCACTTGTAAAGCGAGTCATGTGACTAGTTTAATGTGTGAAGTTGTCTTCTTTCTTCCTTAAACCAATTGGCCCACTGGTGAATCTAGTCACCCACTTGGGGATTCCTAGTGAGGTTCTTTAATTTGGCCTTGGATCACTTCCCTCTGGTCGAAGATAGGTGAAATGGACCTGGGGCATTGTGAGGATGACCTTAGATTATATTTGGTGTTGTTCTTGCTAAAATCTGTGGGCATTTCATAACAAAACCTAAAAATAGGAATAAAATAAATGTGATTTAATATATGTAAAATTAGGAAAATAAGCATATGAAAGTGAATGGATCTACTCAAAATTGTGCAACGAAAATGAAATAAATATGCATTCATCAAATAACTCCAAACTTATGACTATGAGAGGTAAACCACTTTATGATAGAAATGGTGTCTGTAGGGTTTGGATGAGGCTCTGGCGGCGGCCAGGGTAGAGGCCACAGTGGAAGAGGCTTTTCCCACCAGAATCGGCCACCGGAGACTCTTAACAATGTAGATGCAGTAGCTGCTTAGGAATACGATGATGGCTCTAACCCTCTGTGCATGGAAGACGTGGAGATGACTAATTGCCATTGAAAGGCAAAACCTTCTTACTAGGAGGCGATGATCGGAAAATCAGAGGGATGCTTACACATCTAAATCCTATCTCACCAGACCTTATCAAGGAGACAAACATCTTCATAGAGGTATCGGGAGTTTTCCCCTCGATCCTAGTCTGGCGAGAAGCCATACAATTGCTATTTGAAACCTGGAAGCATGTTGTCATGGTGAAGGTTATCGACATCAACTTGGGTTTCCAAGCTTTGGTTAATAAAATCTAGTCATTATGGCATCCGTCCAAGTCCTTCAGGGTGATCGATCTTGAGCAAGGTTACTACATAGTCCAATTCACTAATCAGGAGGACTACCTAGTAGCGATGACCGGAAGACCTTGGACGGTGTTCAACAATTACCTCTCAGTGCAATCTTTATCTCCTTTATTCCATCCATCAGACCCGATACCCAGAGAACTTGTGGTTTGGGTCAAGGTACCAGACCTGTCAATTTTTTGGTACTCTCCATAGCATTGGGAACCTTGTGGGAAAAACAATCAAGGTTGATTCGAACACCTCCCAGGGATACAAGGGAACATTTTCCATGATTTCTATGGAATTTGAAACCTCGAAGCCCCTCCTTCTTGTTGTCTTCGTCAATAATTAACACTTCCAGATTGAATACAAAAACCTACCATCCATATGCATGAAGTACGGCAGATTGGGTCATTCTAACAATGAATGTAAGTTTCTTGTTTCACAATCAGAGGGTGCGTCCACTTCAACATTAGTGCCCATGCCCACTTTTCCCTATACTATGGTGATTCATGCCTAGAAACATGAAAGGCGCAAACCACCTCAACAAAGCAAAACTTCATAGAAAACTACTAACAAAGGCATCAATAAAACCCAAGGTGACAGTGATGCTATCCCAATCTCTGACAGTGAAGTCACCAATGACGATGGAGATTGGGAGATAACAATGGGTGAAAAGAAGAAGAGAGTGGTGAGAAAGTAGGCTGCAAGTTCCCAGGCTAACAAAACAAATCTAAGGAAACTGCCAGCTCTAAGGTCACAGAACCTGAAGCAAATAGTTCTGTCCTCCTTTATGAGGATGAGATCAACAAAGGAAGATCTGAACCCTCTCATACACAAGTTCCCTACCAATTTTAACTCTCCGTAGATGGAGACGTCCCTAAGTAGTGAGGCCCACTCCTTCGATAAGGTCAAGGTGGAAATGGATTTGTTATGCTTAGAAATTGAAAGATTGTTTATCTGTCAGTCTAAAGCCCTGACATGGTGAGGAAGAAGGGTCGAATCCATGAACGACTCCCTCAATCTGAAGGAAATGATCAGGAAGACAAGAGCCACAACACGTCGCTCACTCCCTACAATTTAATGATCACGCAGAGGCTGGCCAAGAGGACACCTCCATGAACGTAGCAATGAATGATGACACACATGATGTGGGATTGTGTGCTGTAATTAATTAATTCTACCCACACCACCTCTCATCAATTTTAAATGAAGTTATGTAGTTGGGACATTCAAGGAGCCTACACAGATGACAAGATTCATCTTATGAAATACCTAAAAATTACTCACAATCTATAATTACTTGCTATCATCAAACCCATATGTAGTGACAAGGTAACTGATGACATTATTCACAAGGTTGGTTTTCCTTCCTCTCATTGGGTTGAAGACATTGGCTTCTCCGGTGGCATCTGGTTATTATGGGACAATCGACGTTGCAACATTGAAATCCTTTGCAACCACCATCAGTTTGTCTACCACAAATTAGATGATGCTTGGTTCTTAACCATTGTTGACACCAACATAAATCCGACCAAGAGGAGATTCCTTTAGAACACACTAGAGGAGCTTGCTGTCACCATCCCCTTGGACTGGGTCATCATGGAGGACTTTAATACCTTACTGGACCATTCTGAAAAGAAATGCAACACCTTTTTTGATAGACACACTTCTGATCGTTTCAATGAGTGTCTCTTAAACACTGCCTCTCTGATACTAGTAGCCAATGCCAACTTTATACTTTCTATTATGGGCATGTCTAGAATGCCTTGATAGGGTTATTGTTAATGATGACTGGATCTATCTCTACCCGGACGCCACTGTGACTGTACTCCCTTGCATTGATTCAGATCACAATCCCCTCCTACTCTACAACTACACATTCAAAGTCAAGAAGAAACATTTTTCAAAACCAAGATGAGTTGAAACTTTATACCATCTTTTCAAAAAGATGTTCTGTCTAGGTGGAACAACCATGCACCCTTCGTTGAAGCCCTGTTGACCTTTCAAGTTGTTGTGCTAAAATGGGATCAGGAATGGATGAATCAATACAACAAGGAGAAGACATCTTTGCTTAGACACATAAACCAGAACCAGGTAGCCTCCCAACTACCAAATGCACCTAGTTTTTCTGATGAGTCTATTACCTTACAAGAATACTACAATAGGTCTCCTCCTAAGATAGGAGGATGACTGGAAGCAAAAACCTCATATCGATTGGATGAAACTTGATGATGCCAACACAAAGTTTTTTCAATCTTATGTTAATGCTTGCCTTCACTACAAAAAAAATCACTAGACTAAAAGACAACTCTGGTGAGTGGGTGACATCTCATCTGGGGGTTCAAGCTCTTATTCTTGACTATTTTGCAAGTTTGCTCAATTCTACTACAAAATTGGCCATCATGGATATTGCTGCATATCCCAGAGTTTTCCCCGTAATGCTACAAGATATGTACAACAATTTCCTTGTTACACCTATGACAGAGGAAATTAAGAGAACTCTCTTCAAGATGGACCCTTTAAAGGCACCTGGCCTAGATGCAGTTAATAACGAATTCTTACAAATCAATTGGAGCACAATTGGAAATTCTATTGTACAAACCTTCACAAAGGTTTTCTCCTCCCAATCAATTGATCACTCCCTTACAGATTCCCTCATGGTATTAATTCCTAAAGTGAAGGCCCTAGAGACTTGCAGTGTTCTCTGGCCTATCTCTCTTAACAATGAATGTTTTAAGATCATCTCAAAGGTCCTCATCGAGTGTAATAAGCCTTGACTAAATGATTGGATTTCACCATCTCAATTGGCCTTCATTCCTGGAAGACTCATTGATCGATAATATTCTCTTAGTTCAAGAGGTATCCACTCCATGAAATCTAAAGATACTAGAAAAAACTAGATGTGCATTAAACATGACCTCTCAAAGCCCTTCAACGCATGAGTTGGGATTTATTAGTGATACTCTCAATAGGAGTGGGCTTCCTCAGAAAATTTGTAATTTGGTCATGTAGATCATTACCAAGGGTTCAACCTCAATTCTATGGGAAGGATCACCCCTCCAGGCCTTAAAGGCATCTAGGGGAGTAAGACAGGGTGACCCAATTAGCCCCTATGTCTTTGTGTTATGCATGGAGCGTCTTAGTCAAACTATTTCCATTGTACTGGCTGAAGGTAGATGGACAACTTTGACATTATTAAGGGGAGGTACTAATCTATCTCATGTTCTCTTTGCCGATGATATACTGCTTATGGGTGAAGCCTCTTTGGCTCAATAAAAGGCCATCAAAGACACCCTTTCCAATTTCTCCATTGTTTCTGGACAAGTAGTTTCTCTAAAAAAATCAAAGTGCTTTTTCAGTTCCAACGCCCCAAGGCCCATGGTTCGGGCCATCAGTAGGAAGTTAGGAATCCCATGGACTTTAGACCTTGGGAAATACCTAGGCATTCCCATCCTACACCAAAGAATCAACAAGGACACTCATGCACATATCATCTCTTCCATCTGTGCTCGCATGAATAGCTAGTCCATGCGTCACCTTTCTCTCACTGGTAGGATCGCCCTAGAAAAATCCACCCTCCAAGTGATTCCTTGATACACCATGCAATCAGTACAACTCTCTCCATCCCTGTCTGATGATATCAATAAGCACATCTAAAGATTTCTCTGGTCTGGAAATTGGGAGCAAAGGAAGCTATCCCTTGTCTCATGTAAGAAGGTTACAACTAACAAAGATTTCGGTGGCCTGAGCATCAAAGATGCATGTGACTAAAACTAGGTGCTCTTGCTTAAGAACATATGGACCTTTCTCAATCAACTCTCGAGAACCTGGGTGCAAGTCATGAAGGAAAAGTATGTTAGAAATGACAACTTTGTTAAGAAGCATGGTTCTCCAACACGGAGCTTCATCAACAAAAATATCTCTAACATACAAAGCTTGTGTTACAAATTGGTAAATGATGGTGAATCTACCAATTTCTGGACCGATCAATGGCTTCTCGGTAAATTAATCTGTGATATACAACCTAATTTCCAAATTCCAAGTGATCTAGATAATTTGTAGGTTGGTTCTATGCGACTGACTCAGGGGGATGGGACTGGGACTACATACACCAATACCTATCTGCCTCTACATGGAAAGTTATTCAATCCCTTCCTATCTCGGATGCTAACTATGGTCATGATCTATGGGCCTGGCCTCTAGGGCATAACAGCCATTTATCTATTCGATCATCCTATAGATGGATTCACGAATACAAGGAGGTTCAAAGTCTAGGCCTGTGGAAGGATATCTGGAAATGGAAACTACCAGCCAAATTGTGTACTTTCCTCTGGCTTTTTCAACAAAAAGATCTTCTTACTAACGTTGAAAAGCAACAACACTATATTGATGTCATCAATGTATGTAAGCTATGCAACAATAGACGAGAGTCTTTGCTGCATGCTCTATGAGATTGCTCTTTTATCAGGACGATATGGCTTGAGCTTGTCTCAGACGCCACCTTCTTCAACCTTGATGAGGATGCCTGGATATCCTCCATTGTCCAGCTGCCTAAGGATATCTTGGAAGCACCCCCAATCTACCTGGTAGCTTGCTGGCATGCCTGGACCTATCAAAATGATCAAATTCATAATAGAATCCTAAAACCTACTTCAAAAAAAGTTACCTTCATTCGAAAGCGTGCATCCTCCATAATGAAAAACTTCTCAATGGATAGCTCATCTAGGATGCTGTAGCATGCTCATGCACTTAGCTGTTCAACGCCTATGGGTGCCAGCTTCTATGTCATGGTCGGCGCCTCTTTCTGTACAAGTTTGACTCCCACTGGTCTCGGGCTCCACATAATCAACAGCCAAGGTGCCTGTTACATGGGTGACGATAGTTCTTCTTGTAGATCTAATGCACTAGAAGTGGAATTGCAAGCAATTATTAAAGGGCTAGAGACCATAAATATACATGCCCTACATAGTTCCATCCTTTGCTCTAACTCAGCACAGGCAGTGGCCTTAATCAAAGGCGAGGGTGCATACCTCCTGAAATACAAACCATATGTTGGCAGGATAAAGAAACTTCTAAGGAGATGTCAAGGCATGCAGGTTATTCATCTTTACATAGAAAAAAACTATGTTGCTGATGCTATAGCTAAGCATGCACAATCATGTAGTACTTCTTTTACTTTCACTACTATCAAACCTAGTTGGCTCATTGAGGGCACTGATGTAAACATCAATTTGCTTTTTACCTACACTAGAGAGCGGGAGGAATAAGAAGTAATCTCTAGTTTAGCAAAAGAAAAAAAACCAAACTTAGATGTTGTGCGTCCTTGGTTAAACATAATTGGAAATACAATGCCAAACAATAATGTTGTTCCATTATCCTATCTCTCTAAATATCGATTTTACTGCAATACATGCATCCATGTCAAGAATCCATAGTGAAAGTAAGGCATGCAGTTCTTGAATTTCATATGATCCCACATAATCTTATGATAATTGCACAAGAAAAACACTGACTGAAAGATCATATCTTGGGCTATGTGAAGTGCTCTTGGGTGAAAATTAAAGTGAATGGGGATATAGAAGAATCATTGAGAATATATCATCAATTCGACTCAAGATTGCATTCTATTGGTGCAAACATATAGATTGCACATTGGAATATTATCTTGTTTGGTTCTATGCCTCTATTATGTACGAGCGGTACGTAAGAAGCAAAGAGATTGAGGAGGGTTTTGCCACCCCAAACTTAAGGTTTGGCACTATTTTTGACTTTTTATTTGTATTTGGAAAATGGGATGGAGATGATAGAAGAAATGTAGAAGAGGAGTTGAACTTGTGCATCTCTTTTTCCATAATTCAGAGCACGGAGAAAATCATTGCACACTTCAATAACATCCTACAATCATTGAAGATAAGAGACATTTCCATAGATAGTCCTACTAGTCAATAAAAGGCATGTTGCATTCGATTCTGATCGATGCCATACGACTTTCCATCATTTACAAAGAATGATAATATTGATGCCCTTGGTGATAGAATGGGTTCTGGAAATGGCAATATTTCAAAACTTAAGATTACATCGATTCATTTAAGAGCTTACATAATGGAAGGAATGCTAATGCATGCAATGCAAACATAAAGGTAAATCTAATCAGACTATATAATTGTTGAGTGCATGTGGTTCTAATTTAAAAATATTTAGAAACATGGTGGCATGGAGGCATGACTAATACTAGCAATCCTAAAGTATCATTAATGAAAATGAAGATAACATGGATGGAGTAGGTACATACCACCCAACCTCCATCTCAAACTTAGAAATTTGATCTTTATCAAGCAAATTTGAATAGAAAGGACACCATCCACCATGTTGACTTGACGAAGGTGTGACGTGGTCTATTATCGCACTAACAAACTCACCCAGGGCTGAAATCCCTGAGTTTTACCAAAACCTTGTGCAATAATACCACCCGCAAGCGGGCATGTCTTATCGTAGTATAGTTGAGGATCGAATCCCAAGGGACAATGTTTTTAAGAATCTTTTACTAGTCGAATCTAGTCGAATCAAGACTAATATTTAGAACAAAGGTTTATTTGAGGTTAATTAAACTAAATGCGAGAAAAGTAAAGAGTAGGATTAAAAGTTGATCAAAGATTAGTGATGGGAATCGTTGGGGTGGTATGGGGTTTCACCACCACTACACATGCAAACACATCCAAACACAAACATCCAGGAAAGATCTAACTATCCAAATAGAACTACTGCGAACCCTCTCGAAAGGATGTTTAGGTTCGCGTAAGCATCACCTTAGGCATCAGATTTCTCATCGCCATCCAGATCATGCACTTACGGTTCTGAAGATACATATATCCAACTGAAGTTGTGGCCCTCCGTTAGGATGTTTAGGCACACATAAGTGTAACTGTGGGCTAGATGGCTCGTCCCCTCACGGATCATGCACTTACGACCTTAGGGAATCCCATTCTATTTCTAGTCAGGGAGTCAACTGCATTAATCGACATTTAAGATCCTACATATTGAAGTTCTCACAACATAGGAATGAACAAGATAAATGCAAGCAGGTGATCAATCCACTAACACACATCGATGATTAACAATGAAATGAAAGGTTATATACATGCCATGGAAAGTTTAATGAAAAGACATATAAGCATGGGCATCGGGGCTAGTCCCTGCACCCCAGTGAGAAAGGACTACTCGCTCATGGAGAGAGAAACAAGAAAAATAAGAGAGAGAAGATTCTGCCATGGACATGGTGGAGAAGATAATTGCAACTCGATGGAGAGACAGTCTTCTACACGCCAGTGGAGCAGATCTAGAATGAGGAGGGAAGAACACCACGGTAGATGGGGCAGATCTTCTTTCTCCACCTTCTTTCTCTTTTCGATCTCCTTGCTCGCAATAGGAGGAGCAACTTGTGGACGCGTAGGAAGGCGTTAATGAACGGTTGAATGGACCAGATCTGGGTTTTCACCTCAGATCTGGGTGGACAGTTCGATGGATGGTAGCCGTCAGATCTGGGTTTCCACCTCAGGTCTAGGCCAGCGGAGGAGGGTCTTGGAAACTGAGATCTATCTCCCCCAGGGGTCAAGTGTTGATGGGCACAACCTGGTTGGCGGCGGGAGACAATGCCTTTGAGTGAGAGGATAGGGTCCTATTTATAGGGGTGTTGGGCAGTGCCACGATCGTGGCCTCATTTCACTGGTCACAGAGTGATGAACTCTGGTCGCGGTCTTCTTCTTGCCTTTGGTCATGATTCCTCATGACGGTGTGGTCGCGGTCATCGTCTGGAGAGGTTGTGATGCAGAGAACTCAACCACGGTCACGGTTCTTGGAGCACGGAGGAGTGATCACGGTTTTGGTCACACTGACCACGGCCATGCACTGAGGTCGTGAAGGGAAGCGTTGATGCTCGTAGTGGTCTGTGGATGTGTGCACTGCAGGCGGAGGGTAGACCGTGAATGGAGGAGGCACACCGGTCATTCTCTACTAGGACTGTGATGAAGGGTAGTAGGAGACACCATAGTCACGATTACTCACACCGCGGTCGTGGTCACTCACACCATGGTCGCGGTGTAGGTTGGAGTGCTGGTCACGATCACGATGGTGGGGAAGGACACTACGATGAGGTGGGTGGAAGCGGAGGGTGCAACCACAGTGTGAAGCCGAAGGTAGAGGCATCGTCATTGTGGCCAATATAGGCCGCAGTTAGGGTTGGCAAGTGATCGAGGTCTGAGAACCGCATACGTAGATGTCAAACTGGAGATGATGATCATGATTGTTGTCGCTGGCATTGTGCTAGTGATCTCGGCGGGAGATGGAGGTGTCATCGTCCTCAAACCAGAGTAGGTGGATCGTGATGGTGAAGGAGTCATGGTTTGGAGGAGAGTGCCTAAGGCAGAGACTGGGTCACGGTTCAGGGAAGAGAGGAGATACTGTGATCGCGGTTCTATGGTAGAGGAAGTTGGTCATGGTGTGGAGGAGATGGAGGAGGTCGCGGTTGTAGGTGGTCGCGGTTGTAGGTGGTCACGATGTTTGTGGAGAAACCTCAGGTCGCGGTGTCTATTGGATCGCGAGTGGGGTTGCGATTAGGGAAGGAGTGCCCGTGGTTCTGTGGGAGATAACCGTGACTGTGGTAGTTTGTAGAGGATTCACAGGTACTGTAGCTTCAATCAAAGGAAAAGGGTCGTGAGGGTTGGGCCCACACCCCATAAACGACATGCAAAAAGGGGATAAATCCAATTAAAGCCAAGATAAAATCAATTAAGCTTAGTAGGCTTGTATATTAAAGGATATAGCAGATAAAAGCAAATATGCTGAGAAGAACTGGGCCAAACAAGGTGACAGAAACCATGATGAATATGCATTCATCAAAATACCCCGAGCTTAAACATTGCCCATCCTCGAGTAACACAAAATCTGAAACGGTCTCCAAACAAATACTTTCAACTCATGTGATTGCTTCATATTCACATCACGATTATTACTCTTCTCCTCTGTATGACTAAGCATCTCAACTTCCTGAGACCACTGAACACATATTACCATATCTTCATTCCTGAGTTTGTTTTCCAACATCACTTCCTCCCTACTTTTTCCAACAACAGGCATGTCTAAGAGTTTCGTAAGAGTCCAGAGACACCCGCAGAACAACAAGTGTGCACCTGATCTGACACTGGTGTTTTTCAAGATATTGGCAAAAGTAGGCATTCATTGTGCCAATAGGTGGAAAAGGGAGTGAAGGGGGTATGGAAGGAAGAAATAAATCTCTCCTCTATTCGACTCGAGATTTTTATTATATGGTTGCAATTTCATTGATTGCATTTTTTGTGTGAATCTCTCCTCCTTTCGACTCGAGATTGCATCTTTTATGTACACATTGGCATATTTTCTTGGCGGTATGCCCCTAATACATAGCGAGGGGTAAGGAAGAAGCGAATAAGAAGAGAGAGAGAGGGTGTGCCACCTTGAACTTAGGTTTTGGCACTATATTAGCTATTTTTGCTTCTTTTTGATGGACAAAGGGGTAAGAAGATGATAGAAGAAGTATAGAAGAGAGCTCATATCAGAATGCAACTTGATTTACAATTTAGTGCACCAGATTGTTCTCCTTATCATACTCTACTCAAATAATGACTTGATGTGGATCCAGTGGAGATTCCATGCTAGTGTTCCACTAGTCAGTTAGAAAGCACAATGTGTTTGATCCCTCTCAGTTCAATAGATACTTGCCATTTTTACTGATCATGATGTTAGGATTCATAAGCTTCACACGGTGATTTCTAACCATTGTCTAGTTTCAAAAATTATCCCCCTTGAGGCTTCGCTTCAGATAAGGAGGGTATAATGATTCAAAACTGCATGGAAAAACGGGATAGCCGACTAGGTAATGGATTTGATTGAAACAAATAGCATCAAAACTTCATCAAGTTTCTATACAAACTACTTTGAAAATTTTAATTTTTTTTTGCTCAAAACTGCAACAATGAAGTCTTAAGTCTGAAACAGATAGGAGTGGGTGGAAAGTAAAGTACGTACCACCCACTCTCCACCCTGAACTTAGAAATTTGTTCATCCCGAGCAAACTCTAAATCTGAGATGGAGGGGAAAATTTGCGTTGGTTGGTCCACGGGATGTGGTTGTGTTCTAATCAGCGCACATCCTCCATATTAAAATCTCAAAAGTGAAGACTAATCAGAATTTAAGATAGCATCTCACGATGTGATATCTGTTCAGTGCAAAATTTTCTAAAAAGTAAAAACAAAATTAAGTAAGTTTTCTAAATCAAAACTAAAAGTAAAAACAAAATTATTGATCGGGTTGCCTCCCGAAAAGCGCCTTTGTTTTACGTCGATGGCTCGACGTGGATACTATCACCATGGTGGGGCTCTGAGTGGAGCTTGAGATGGATTGACATATTCTCTTGGTGGTTTCTTTTCCATCCATTCATTTATCCTTTCTTTGATTCTGGCCTCTCGTATTCTTCCCCATACAGAGTGGGCAGTGTCGGAACACATAGGGAAACAACTTGAGTTTTGTAACTCAATGCCAGGTAGAGAATATTTGAAGGGAGTCTAAATGTCATTGATAAAGTAGTGCTATTGAGGCTCGGAAGAAAAATTCATTTGTTGATGCACTATCCCTTCATCATAGCAATGCTGGTCATTGATGTCAATCAAATATGGATTTGGGGGATGTTCTCGGTAGAAACTACAGTCCAAATCTTGTTGTGGAGGGAAGATGAAATCAGTAGTCTCTATCTATTGGGCTACTGGTGCATTCCAGAGGATGGTTGTTTCTAGATGAGGAGGCTCATGGACACCTACAGAGGGTTCGATATGTGTAACAATAGGGTTGAGAGGTGCCTCCTCCATAGTTGACGACATCTCTTTTGTCTCTACATAGACTGGTTCACTCTCAGTCTTCTCTTCATCATGGCCTTTTTGAGGGAATATCAGATTTTGAGGAAAGGAATTGCTGCTGCATTTGAGTAAATTGATTAACACAGTCAACAAAATATGCCTCTTGTTCTTCAGTGCGTTCCTTTGCAATTTTGGATGCATAGAAATCAAAAGATTGGTTTCCCACTCTTAGGGTCAAAATTCCAACTTCAACATCAATTAAAGCTCTAGAAGTGGAGAGGAAAGGTCTTCCAAAAATGATGGGGTAGTGTGGATTCTCCTTGATGTCCATAACTAAAAAATCACACGGGACATATAGATTCCCAAGCATTACGGGGATGTCCTCTATGATGCCAACTGGTTTTGTCATGGAGGAGTCAGCAAGCTCGATGGACATTCTAGTGGGTGAGAAGTTAGTAAGGCCCAATCTGTTGTATATGCTAAGAGGAATGATGGAAATGCTAGCTCTAAGATCAACTAGACCCGATCGGTTGATGGAATCACTTATCGAGTAGGAAATTCTGAAAGACCCAGGATCCTTATTTTTGCGAGACATCCTATCCATTACTAAATCAGATGATGTTCTTGCCAGTTTTATTGTCTAATGTTCTTCAGTTTTGTACTTTCGACTGGGTAGGAGTTTGAAGAACTTAGACCATTGGGGCATCTCAGCCATGGCATCTAGGAGTGGGACATTGACATACAACTTCCTCATAACCTCCTTGAACTTGTTGAACCTAGTATCGAGCTGGGTAAAATTGAGTCGACTTGGAAATGGCATACGAGGTTTGTACACTGGAACAACTGGCGCAGGTGAGTCTTCTACATCAGTAGCAATAGGTTCCTCAGAACTCGCCTTGTCGGTCTTATCATTCTGAGTGGCACCTGCATTATGCTCAGCACCTTGGACATTTGTCACAATGACATGAGTCGTAGGTTCTAGTAAGATAAATCCTGAATGAGTTGTCACAGCTTTAAGTTGTTCCACGTGCCTCAGATTGTCTTCTGGTTGCCCAGCTAAAGCTCCAGTAGGTGGCTTGAGGCTAGCTGTAAGTTGATCTAGTTGAGATTCAATGGCCTTCTGGTGTGCTTACTGGTTAGCTATCAATGTTTGTTGTGACTATAACATCTTCTCAATGACTGATAGTTTATCATCAGGAGAGATGGGTCTAGCTTGTTGCCCTTGTTGTTGATTCTAGTAAGGGACTTGATTGGGGTCTTGGAACTGAGGGTTGTTCTGGTAATTGTTGTAGTTCCTATTCTGGAAGTTACCCCTAAAGTTCCCTTGATTCCCAAATTTTTTTTGTTGGTTGTTTGAACCAAATTGATGTGAGTTTACCGCTCTCAAAGGATTTCCATACTGAAAACTGGGATGGTTCCTATTCTGATTTGGGTTATAGTATCCTTAACCAAGGATAGTGTTGACAACATTCAGACTTTCCATCTGGCCATTATTTCTTTGTCCATTGACTTTGCTTAAAACAACATCATAAAGAACATTACAAGATAAAGTAGAGTGGTCATTGCCTTTACAGGCTTCACAAAATAGAGAGGCATACTTGGCTTGCTCTTGTTGTTGAGGGGTGAGCGTCTTCTTTCTTAGGAGTAGCTTTTGCCATAGCAACCTTCAACACTCCTTTGCTTATGGGTCTACCCCAGTTGGCTTGATTTTCAGCTCCAAGGGTGACAACCTTCCATGCACTATCATAGCTTTGACACATGAAGTTTTCCCCGGATGAGGAGTCCAAGAACTTCTTGATATCATCATACAAACCCCTATAAACGATTTTGATGAGTTGATTCTTAGGAATGCCATGGTGTGAACACTTGCGTAGGAGTTCTTTGTATCTTTCCCATGCTTCTGCAAGGGTTTCACCAGGGACCTGAGTGAACTGTGTTATTCAACCTCTAATTTCATAGGTGAGAGAAGGAGGATAGAACTTTTTCAGAAAAACATTTTGAAGTTGTTCCCACGTGGTGATGGGTTCACATTGCAATGAGTTGTACTATCGGCAAGAGAGTATTTGAAGAGACAGAGTTGGATGGCATCGTCCGAGACTCCAATCTACTTTGTCATAGCACATAGATATATAAACCTCAGAAGATGTTCTTGACTATCTTCTCCTTACTTACCATAGAAAGGGCTGTTTTGAAGCAAGGTGATCCAATGTGCCCGTATCTCAAAGTTGGGAAAGTTGATGGAAGGGGGTTGTATTGGGTGGTGAACATTAGCAGCTTTAGGGATTGAGAACTCCCTAAGGTCCTTCTATAATTCTGCTGCTTGCGCTGCTGCTTGTGCTGCTTGGATTTCTTCTTGAACTGCAACTCAGGTTTCTTGCATGAGTATTTCTCTTTGTGCATTAAGGACTCGAGTTACCCTTCGGGCAATTTCCTCCTCTTGTGCCATCCTAGCTTGGTTATCTCTACTCTGATGATGAAAGGTTCTTTCTATCTTAGGGTCAAAGCTAACAACAAGGCCGGAACTGTTAGAGCGGTGCATGCACTAGTCTTTGGGGGTACCTAGGATGGAAAGATCTTTCGGAAGTAAGGTGGACGGAGTAGAGTCAAATTCAAGTAGATGATCGATAGTATCAAAATTAAAAACAAAATCGTAAAGTAGACTTAATAGAACTAGATTCAACTAGATGATTCCATTGTCCCTGACAATGGCGCCAGAATTTGACGTGGTCTATTATCGCACTAAAAGACTCACCCAAGGCTGAAATCCCTGAGTTTTACCAAAACCTTGTGCAATAATACCACTCGCAAGTGAACGGGTCTTATTGCAGTATATTTGAGGATCGAATCCCAAGGGACAATGCTTTTAAGAATCTTTTACTAGTCGAATCTAGTTGAATCAAGACTAATATTTAGAACAAAGGTTGATTTGAGGTTAATTAAACTAAATGCGAGAAAATTAAAGAACATGATTAAAAGTTGATTAAAGATTAATGATGGGAATCGCTGTGGTGGTATCGGGTTTCACCACCGCTACACATGCAAACACATCCAAACACAAACATCCAAGCAAGATCTAACTTTCCTAATATAACTGTTGTGAACCCTCCCAAAAGGATGTTTAGGTTCGCGTAAGCATCACCTTAGGAATCAGATTTCTCGTCGCCATCCGGATCATGCACTTACGGTTCCGAAGATACATATATCTAACTGAAGCTGTGGCCCTCCGTTAGGATGTTTAGGCACACAGAAGCATCACTGTGGGCTAGATGGCTCGTCCCCTCACGGATCATACACTTACGACCTCAGGGAATCCCATTCTATTTCTAGTCAAGGAGTCAACCATGTTAATCGACATTCAAATCCTACATATTCACATTCTCACAACACAGGAACGAACAAGATAAATGCAAGCAAGTGATCAATCCACAAGAACACATCGACGATTAACAATGAAATGAAAGGTTATATACATGCCATGGAAAGTTTAATGAAAAGACATATAAGCATGGGCATCGGGGATAGTCCCCACACCCCAACGAGAAAGGACTACTTGCTCATGGAGAGAGAAACATGAAAAACAAGAGAGAGAGAGAAGATTCCGCCATGGCCATGGTGGAGAAGATAATCACATCTTGGTGGAGAGACGGTCTTCTACATGCTGGTGGAGTAGATCTGGAATGAGGAGGGAAGAACACCATGACAGACTGGGTAAATCTTCTTTCTCCACCTTCTCTCTCTTCTCGGTCTCCTTGCTCGCAGTAGGAGGAGCAGCTTGTGGATGCGTAGGCGGGCGTGGATGAACGGTTGAACAAACCAGATCTAGGTTTTCACCTCAGATCTGTGTGTACAGGCAGATGGATGGTAGCAAATGGATGGTAGTCGTCAGATCTGGGTTTCCACCTTAGGTCCTAGGCCAGTGGAGGAGGGTCTTGGCAGCTGAGATCTATCTCCCCCAGGGGTCGAGTGCTGATGGGCACAACCTGGATGGTGGCGGGAGACGATGCCTTTGAGTGAGAGGGTAGGGTCCTATTTATAGGGGTGCTGGGCATTGCCATGTTTGTGGCCTCAATTCACTGGTCACGGTGTGATGAACTCTGGTCGTGGTCTTCTTGTTGCCTTTAGTCACAATTCCTCATGACAGCGTGGCAGCAGTCATCGTCTGGAGAAGTTGCAATGCAGAGACCTCAACCACAATCGCGGTTCTTGGATCACGGAGGAGTGATCGCGGTTTCGGTCACACTGACCGTGGCCATGCATTGAGGTTGTGAAGGGAAGCGTTGATGCCTGTGGTGGTGTGTGGATGTGGGCACTATAGGCAGAGGGAAGATCATGAATGGAGGAGACACACCGGTTGTTCGCTGCTAGGGCTGTGATGAAGGGTAGCAGGAGACACCACGGTCACATTTACTCACACAACAGTTGTGGTGTAGGTTGGAGTGCTGGTCACAATCACGATGGTAGGGAAGGACACTGCGATCAGGTGGGTGGTAGAGGAGGGTGCAACTGCGGTGTGAAGTCGAAGGTGGAGGCGTCGTCTTTGTGGCCAGTGTAGGTCATGGTTAGGGTTGGCAGGTGATCGAGGTCTGAGAACCGTAGACGTAGATGTCGAACTGGAGATGCTAATCACGATTGTTGTCACTAGCAGTGTGCTGGTGATCTCGGTGGAAGATGGAGGTGTTGTCATCCTCGAACCGGAGCAGGTGGATCGTGATGGTGAAGGAGTCATGGTTTAGAGGAGAGTGTCTAAGGTAGAGAGTGGGTCACGGTTTAGGGTAGAGAGGAGATACTGTGATCGTAGTTATGTGGTAGAGGAAGCTGGTCACAGTGTGGAGAAGATGGAGGAGGTCACAGTTGTAGGTGGTCGCGATGTTTGTAGAGAAACCTTGGGTCGCAGTGTCTGTTGGATCGCAAGCGGGGTCGCGATTAGGGCAGGAGTGCCCACGGTTCTGTGGGAGATAACCGCGATCATGGTACTTTGTAGAGGATTCACATGTACTGTAGCTTCAATCAAAGGAAAAGGGCTGTGAGGGTTGGGCCCACGCCCCATAAACGACCAGGAAAAAGGGGATAAATCCAATTAAAGCCAAAATAAAATCAATTAATCTTAGTTGGCTTGTATATTAAAGGATATAGCAGATAAAAGCAAATATACTGAGCAGAACTGGGCCAAACAAGGAGACAGAAACCATGATGAATATGCATTCATCAAGGTGGCTCCTATGGTTGTTGTAAAGGATGTTGTTATGGGTAGAACTACATAAGAAATGAAACTTCCCTTGGAAGATCAGGCCAATGCAATCTCAGAATGATTTTGGAATCTTAAGATCTGGAGGTGGCTTGACATACTCTCACCCCCAATATTGGTTTAACATAATGAATCTTAGATGTAATCTCCATGTAAACCTTTCTCCCAAGTTTCCCTTTCATTTCTATCCTTTATTCCGTTCATGTTTATTTAGTGGAATTTATAGTGGTTTAGTGAACATTTATTTACTAATTGTACCAATACAAGGGTTTATGCACAAATACCTCAATGAAAGCTTAATTACCATAATTAAGTTCTCTAAAACTTCATATAATTTTTTTATGTGATTTGAAAACATAAAATGAGCCTAAATTTCAAATTTGGTTCAATTTGGAAGTTGTTTGTGCAAGTTATGCAATTTTAGGTACATTCTAGACTTTTATGCAATTTACCCAATTGGGAGGCTTTCTTTGCAAATTATCATATGAATTTTAATCCTTATATATTCCCTTACCATTTTGGAGATTTTGAACCAGGGGCACCTGGTTGCACCTTGGTTTGAAGGTGTTTCTCTCCAAGGGCATTATAGGGATTACCATATTTATAAATGAGCTTATCTTTAAAAGCTATCAACCAATGGGGTTATTTATTTAATTGGAGGACGGTGGGGATGGCCTAGAAGCCTCCATGGGATTTTAGGACCGACCTTGGATATACAAGAAGTCTCTATGAGCTGTCATCTTGCATGGCCTTTAAGCCTTAACCTAAGGACACATGAAAAGTCCCATAGACACCTCATGCTTGCCCCCTTCTTTATAAAGCCAAGCCTACCTCTTCCCACCTCCCAATCCAAGAAGCAATCCTCTAATTCTCTTTCCCCAGCTTATAACATCATCCCTTCTATATTTTTCCATGAAGTTTCTGTCCCAAGGTAAAAGAGGGTGCGTACCTTGGTGAAGAAAGCTCATAGAGTTCCAAATGTCTCTATTTAGGATTTCTTAAGCTCCTCTTTGGTGATTTTGACCAAAACTAGTAAGTCTCATCCTTTCCTTCCCTATTTTCATGCTGTTAGTATTCCTCCCACCTTCTTCCAGGTCAGAACCATGACCTTCCATGGTAAAACTCCACCTAGAACCCTAAAACACCTCCTCTCCATGCTCTTTTGCTAGGGTTTGCACATCAAAAGTGGAGAAGGTGATCTTTGCCCAAGAAAGGAGCTTGGCTTGGAGCAACCAAACCTTCTAATCTTGAGATACTTGCTATTTTTACCTTTTTACCTTCCTAGAGGAAAGTTTTTTTAACCCCCTTCTCATATATTGCATACTACATGCTTAAAACTCATGCTTCTATGGTTAAAATCGATGATTTCCATCTCTTTTTACCATGTTCTTCTAGGGTTTTGGTTTCTTGCTATTTTACCTTCTCTAGAAGCTCTAGTTTGGTTACCTATGCAACTTCAAACTTGATCTTGGGTCAAATGATTTTTTCTCCCTCTCCCTCTCTCTTCAATTATCTTGATCAGTTTGATGATGTGGTAATTTCTTATTGGTCAGTATTGAAAAATTCATATCCTCTAATCCGCTTATCCAAATTTGACAAATAAATATGTTTTAGAATTGGAAAATTAATCTCTATCTAATAAAAATATTTTTAAGGTATGATTTCATGGTTTGACGAATGGTGGTTTTTGTAAAATGAATTTAATGTATAAAAACCATGAAAATTACATCTTAATCATCATAACTCCAAAATTAACATAAAATATGTTTTCTTCATCAGGAGAACCTAATAAGTTCATTGGTGATATTTTCAAAAGATAAATCTGAATTTTACTAAAAAGTTCTGAAATTAGGGTTTCTATACTTTAATGTGCACTATGTACTCTAATACATGTTAATACATTGAAAATAGGCAAAGTGGAACTTGGAATCAATTAAAGTGGTGAAAGTTAGTAATTGATATCAATAAGAGAGGTATGTGCATTCCTTACACCTATGTTTGGATAATTGCAGCCAAACCCTAGATTTCCCAAATGAGGCTTAAATGAACCCTAAATCTTCTATTCTTGAATCCTAATGTTGTTCATGCCTCAAAGCATATTATAATTTCTTCTTGTTTGGGTCTTATACCCCATTGCCATGCTTATTGAATATTATGACTACTCTTTCCATGACTACTTTTCTAGCATACCAATTTATGTTCTATTTAATTTAAAATAGCGGTACTTATGTACAACCACCCACAGAGGGCATGTATTTAATCACCCCGGGGAATGTTTTTATTCTCCCCTTTATAATTGTGTAGGTGATTGGGAACAACTTATTCTCCCATCACCTATAGGTTAGAGGTTCGGTAGGTGCCTCAACCCTACTTAGTTAGGTAGACATAATTATCTGACATGCAAATCCTTTTTAATATAATTGTTGATGGCAAGTTTCTTTTGAATATAGCCTCAAACTCTTGTTATGTTCATCTTATGTTGAACCCTAACCTGTTCTTATTTGCTTTACTTATCTTGTTATCCTAGACTAGTTTTGTGACACATACCTTGTTTTCTTTCCCCTTTTGTTGGGTGCTTTCTCAACTACCCAGGTGTTGGTGCTGAGCAAGGAGAAGGACAAGTTTGAAGGAAGTCATCTCAGGAGTATATCTCAAGCTATCTAAAAGGATGTCAAGGTTGGTATAGATAGATCATTTTCTCTTATCTTTTTCTTTTGGGAACAATCATGTAATGAACAATGAAAGCCATGTAATAGGCTTAGTACTTTTATTTCCACTGCTATTGATATTTTATAATGTATCTGGTACATGCTTATATACTTGGAATATTATACATGCATCCCTCAATATTTTTTGTCTTTCTAAAAAGATGGATGTTTTGTACTTCCTTTAAATTTTAGTAAGGAGGTGATCTCGCCTCTTTACAGCATGGTATCAGAGCCTTTAGGCAACTATTAGGACATGAAGTTGGAGAAAAGGTGTCTAGAATGGATCAGGGTTTCAGGGGCTGGCAATATTTTCCTCCGCACTACTATCTTGGTTTACGAGGACTCCCGTGCCTATATGATACCGGCCTGGCCTGATCTGATATGAATTGCTCAAAATAGTATGCTTTTAGGCAATAACATTCTAGATATTCTTTTCTCGTCTATGATTCTATTATTTTCTCATCTATGATTCAAATACTCTTGGGAACTTAATATGTTAACCCTACCTTTCAGGATAGATGACTTGTTCAACAACAGGAATAAGGGAAAGGAGTCAAACCCTAATGACTCCAATGTGGGAAACACTCCTATAACTCCTACCGGCCATAGTGTGGTCAACCCTACTACTCTGAGTGCCCCCACCTTCAAACCGGAGCAAGAGCTAGAAATGTTGTGCCAGTTTCTCTCCACCATGATGGGGCAACTCCACACAATGGTTTCCAACGCCAGAAAGCCGAGGGAGTTCACCCTCACTGACTTCATAAAGATGCATCCACCCTACTTCAAGGGTGAAAGTGAACACAATATGGTGGATAAAGCTGATGATTGGGTGTTGGCTTTGGATCAGAACTTTAAGGGTATGGCATGCCCTCCTCACCAGAAGGTTCAGTTTGTGATGTATGTGCTGGACAGACCGGCACGTGTCTGGTGGAATGGTGTCGCCCGCACTCAAGACACCTCTATCATGGAGTGGGACCAGTTCCTGAAGCTCTTCAGGGAGAAGTACATATGTCCTGCCTTCCTGAGGAAGAAGGAAGCCAAGTTCTGCAACCTCAAGTAGGGAGGCATGTGTGTGGATGACTGCATCTAATGGTTCCTACTTCTGGAACACTACGCCACCGACCATGGAGCTGAGAGAAGGGCAACATTATTTTTGGAGGGCCTAAACTACCAAGTGGGTCGAAGTCTTATTCCGCAGCTTCCACTCATCTTCCAACTGATGGTGAATAAGGCTCTGGTTATGGAGTCCTACCTAGGATTGCAATCCTATGGACACAGTAATGGCTACAACAACAACAAGAGTAAGAACCCTACCCAGAATGAGAATCACGGACGTGATCGGTGCAATAGGTTCTCTCACCGCCATCCTCCAGGGAGATGTCCTACCTACAATGCACCTTCTCGTAGAGACAACTGGCCTCCTCCGACCTGCCACGAGTGTGGCCAAGTTGGGCATATCCAATCACTCTCTCCCCATTTCTAGTAGGGATAGAATAATGCCCAACAGCCACATCAGCCAAGACAAAATCCTCCTCTGTAGAATAATAACAAAAACAACAACCAGAGTTTGAGGTGACCGCCAGTGGAGAGGCGGAATGGGAGAGTGTTTTCTCTCAATGGTGAGGAAGAAGGTGAAGATAATGAAGTTATTGAAGGTACCTTGCGTCTTTATATGCATCCTATAAAGGCACTATTTGATTCCGGCTCATCCAATATATTCATATCCTGTCAGCTTGCTTCTATAGTAGAAATAGAATATGAGTATATGGATCATTTATTAGATGTAAAAAACCCTAGTGGTAAGATCTACTCTTCATATCTCCAAACTCTGACCATGGACCTCTGTATATCTGGTATAATGTTTCCCTTGGATTTCACCTTTCTTGACATGACCGCCTGTGACGTCATCCTAGGAATGGATTGGTAGAAGAGGTACAACGATATTTTGTTTTGTGAAGAATCAAAGATTAGTTTGTCACATCCTGTTGAGGGAAGATTGTGTGTCAAGGGTAGGAAGCGAGAGGATCGGCAATTTGTTATCTCTGCCATAAAAGCTGAAAAGCTTGTCTCACAAGGGTGTAGAGCTTTCTTAGCCTCTATAGTCCTCGAGGCTACACCTCATTCTCTCGACCACATAGATGTGGTGAAGGACTTCCCAGACGTCTTTCCCGAGGAGTTACTTGGTTTTCCACCAACTCGGGGGGTTGAGTTCTCCATTGAGATTGTGCCTGGAACTTCACCAATATCGAAGCCACCTTACCGCTTGGCCCCTGTAGAGCTTGCTGAACTGAAGAAGCAACTAGTAGAGCTTCTCGACATGGGCTTCATCTGCCCCAGTGTTACACCTTGGGGAGCCCCTGTCTTGTTCATGAAGAAGAAGGATGGTTCAATGCGGATGTGTATGGACTACCGCATGCTTAACCAAGCGACGGTGAAGAACTGGTATCCTTTGCCTCACATCAATGACTTGTTTGACCAACTGAAGTCAGCCACTGTGTTCTCTAAGATGGATCTATGAAGTGGCTATTACCGATGCGTGTGAAGGATGATGATGTCCCGAAGACAGCGTTCAGAACTCACTATGGGTATTACAAATTCATGGTCATGCCTTTCGGCTTGACAAATGCCCCTACTGCCTTCATGGACTTGATGAACTGAGTGTTCCTCCCATACCTTGACAAGTTTCTGGTGGTGTTTATCGATGATGTTTTGGTTTATTCTGAGACGTTAGAACAACATTGTGAGAATCTACGAATTGTACTCAACACACTGCGAGAAAATCAACTCTATGAAAAATTCTCAAAGTGTGAGTTCTGGATAAAGGAAGTGATGTTTCTGGGTCATGTGATTTCTGCCAAACATATAACAGTTGATCCTGTAAAAGTAGAAGCTATGACCAAGTGTAAAGCTCCTAAGAATCCCTCAGAGATCTATAAATTCCTTAGCTTAGCAGGTTACTATCGAAGGTTTAACGAGAGCTTCTCTGAGTTGGCCTTGCCTTTATCCAAGCTGACATGAAATGAGGTCAAGTTCTCTTAGACACCAGAATGTGAAAACAATTTCCAAAAGATGAAGGAGTGTTTGACTTCTGCTCCTGTTCTTGCCTTGCCTATTGAAGGCATACCCTATGTCATCTATACTGATGCTTCTAAACAAGGCTTAGGGCGTGTTTTGATGCAAGATGAAAAGGTGATCGCCTATGCTTCCTGCCAATTGAAACTGAATGAAGCCAATTGGCCTACACATGATTTAGAACTTGTTGCCATCATTCATGCTCTAAAAATCTGGCGACACTATCTCTATGGTGTGAAGTTCAAAGTTTTCTCCGACCATAAAATCTTGAGGTACTTGTTGACACAGAAGGAACTGAATCTACGACAGGGAAGGTGGATGGAATATCTCAAAGATTATGACTTCACCATAACCTATCATCCCGGTAAAGCAAACATCATAGATGATGCTTTAAATCACAAGAAGGATGCCATTTGTGCTGCTCTGAGATGTTCAGCGTGGGAAAATCTTAAATACGTGACTAGTTGGTGACCTCAACTTGTCGATTCAGTGGACGAAGACAAGTTGTGTGTCCATATGGCTAGTTTGACTGTTACACTGACTTGGATCTCGAAAGTCATTGACACACAATTGGAAAGCTCTGAGATGGAAGAGATGAAGGCCTTGACCGAGAAACCACAATCTGAATTCTCTGTCGGAGTGGATGGTGTTGTCTGCTTCAGACAAAGGTTGTAGATTCCTGATGTGGGTGATCTGAGACAAAAGGTGTTAAGTGAAGCACATGGGTCCAAGTACACTATTCATCATGGCATAACAAAAATGTATAAGGACTTACAGTGAAGCGTTTGGTGGAAGAACATGAAGAATGATATAACTTTGTTCATCACGAAGTGCTTGACATGTCAGCAAGTCAAGATAGAACATCAACACCCTAGTGGTCTTCTTCATCCTCTTGAAATTCTAGAATGGAAGTGGGAGAAGATCACAATGGACTTCGTTACCGGTTTCCCCAAGTCCAAGAAAGGTTATGATGTTGTTTAGGTGGTTATTGATTGGCTTGCAAAATCTTCTCTTTTCTTGCCTTTCAAAACCAATTACAAAGTTACAGATATGGCTTAGTTGTACATTTAGCGGATCATACGCCTGCATGGAGTACCTGAGGTAATAGTTTTTGATCGTGACGCAAACTTTACTTCTCATTTATGGGTTTAGATTTTGGAGAAGATGGGTACTGACTTGCATTTCAGTACTGCTTACCACCCACAGACTGATGGTTAATATGAGAGAACAATTCAGATTCTGGAGGACTTGCTTCATGCTTGTGCGATGAATTGGGGTGGTGCATGGGATCGATATATGCCATTAGCTAAGTTTTCTTACAACAATAGCTACCAAGCTAGTATTGGTATGCCACTTTTTGAAGCTCTCTATGGTATTCCATGTCGTTCACCTTTGCATTGGGATGATGTCGATGAACATTCTCTAGTGAAGACCGATGACATGTAAATGATGATAGAATTGGTACAGTTGATAAATAAATGCATGAAAGCTGCTCAAGATCGACAAAAGATGTATCCTGACAAGAAAAGGTCCAATGTTAACTTCCTAGTGGGTGACTATGAATTTCTAAAGATCAAGCCTATCTGCTCTATTGCTAGATCTAAAGTCAAAGGCAAGTTGAGTCCCCGCTATGTTGGAACATTTGAAATCTTAGATAAGGTTGGAGACTGTGCATACCTATCAGCTTTACCTCCTTCCTATGATAAGATTCATAATGTGTTCCATGTCTCTATGCTGAAGAAGTATGTGAAGGACTCTTCTCATGTGCTTACTGTTGAGCCTTTGAAGATACATGGGAATCTGACCTATGAAGAGCTACCTGTGAAGATCATTGACTCCTGAGTAAAGAAGCTGAAGAATAAAGAGATTGAGTTGGTAAAAGTTTTGTGGAAATATCATGGTCTAGAAGAAACCACTTGGGAGTTGAGAGATGAAATGTTACATACTCACCCTTCTCTTTTTTCTTGAGATTTCGAGGATGAAATCCTTTTAAAGGGGTGGAGTGTTGTAACATAATGAATCTTAGATTTAATCTCCATGCAAACCTTTTTCCCAATTTTCCCTTTCATTTCTGTCCTTTATGTCGTTCATGTTTAATTAGTGGAATTTATAGTGTTTTAGTGAACATTTATTCACTAATTGTACCAATATAAGGGTTTATGCACAAATACCTCAATGAAAGCTTAATTACCATAATTAAGTTCTATAAATCTTAATATAACTTTTTGATGTGATTTGAAAACATAAAATGAGGCTAAGTTTCAAATTTGGTTCAATTTGGATGTTGTTTGTGCAAGTTATGCAATTTTAGGTACATTCTAGACTTTTATGTAATTTACCCAATTGGGAGGTTTTCTTTGCAAATTATCACCTGAATTTTAATACATATATATTTCCTTATCATTCTTGAGATTTGGAACCATGGGGCACCTGGTTGCACCTAGGTTTGAAGGTGTTTCTCTCCAAGGGCATTATAGGGATTACCCTCTTTATAAATGAGCTTATCTTTAAAAACTATCAACCAATGGGGTTATTTATTAAATTGGAGGATGGTGCGGATGGCCTAGAAGACTCCATGGGCTTTTAGGACCGACCTTGGATAGACAAGAAGTCTCTATGAGCTGTCCTCTTGCATGTCCATGAAGCCTTAGCCTAAGGACACATGGAAAGTCCCATAGACACCTCATGCTTGCCCCCTTCTTTATAAAGTCAAGCCTATCCCTTCCCACCTCCCAATCCAAGAAGCAATCCTCTACTTCTATTTCCCCCATATTAAAGCACCCTATATCATTAAGATCACATAGTTAAGTCTGACTTGAAAGCCAAAACAATAGTAATGCACCCTTCTTGGAAGGCCTACATAACTACCATCACACTTCTAAGAAATGGACAATGCACCATTCTTGGCATGCCCACACTTAGTCAATCAAGATTTTCATGTGTGTTGCTTATGGAAAGCATATGAGACTTAATATGTTCGACTGAGGGATTTTATATTTATATAAATACATATACATATCCAATCACCACATACTTATAGTATGTATCCTATACATGCTATATCCACAAACGACATATGCAATTATAAAACATGAGAGATGGTTATGGCCATACTATTGTAATTCCTTGGAACCACAAGCAATTATTGCCACCTAAGGTCTACATCATATGCATCAACCTATTTTTGATGAAGATTTTTGCTCAGGCCAATCTAGGTTGATTAATTCAACTCTTGAACTGATTCATTTGCCTCCTAGTCGGCCAATTGGTTTCTTAGATTGGTTGTCTAGTCTCTGGTTCAAGTGACTTCTAGACACCTCCAGTCGATCGATTGGGCCACCAGCCAATCAGTTTGACTTCTCCTATCGTCTGACCTCCTTGGTCCACTAGCTGATCTGTTCTTCTTCTGAAATGGGTGTTTTTTCTGGTACAAAATGTCTTCTTCGCCATAACAAGGATTAAAACTATCCTAATCCTATTTAACTTACTACATGGTAATATGAAACCTTGATTTACATTTGAGGGGAGCATAAGAAGTAAAGAATTCATACTTTTACATATGGAAGAGAAGATAGAGGCTCGATATGGAAACTGAGATAAATCAAGAATAAACAACCATTCAACCAAGCATAGAGATCTGAGATTATTGTCCATAACCATGCTAATATCCACCATCAAAACCAATTTTAGGGTGACTTGTATAAATTACATATATATCATATCATATATATGGAGATCGTATGTGGTCTTTAATCAGATATGCACATTAATCATTTAAATGTTCACATTGCATGTAATAAATAAATGAGGAAAACCAAAGTCTGATCATACCGATTGAATCCCAAAGCATAATAAATAGACATAATTTTGATATCACTATTAGGAAATATGGCATCAGATATGATGGTAGAAATAAAAATTTTACTGCCATATTCCCGTTGAACAACAGATCGCACTTACAACCATGTAATGGGAAGGAAAGGTTCCAAGGCATTTACATGGTCCTGCAGCAAGTCCAACAACTATCCCTTTGATGTAGCGTGCTACTTTCTAAAGTTGCACTTGGATGGCTATCGGTGTTGGCCACCTAGTTGATTACCACATATGGAAGTTTGACTGCGTCCTCCTAGCGGGTGGTAAAGGCCTCCCCACCTATAGAGTAGTCCATACAAACCATGTGGAACTCATGTCGTTCTAGATGAATGGACAAGAACAAGTTGTACCTTCTAGTCAACATGCTAGTATTGAATTCCTATCCCAATTGTCTCTCCATTTTTGTTCCTCCCTTTGATGAGTAGAACTTGCTCGAGTTCTCACGTTATCACAACTATGAGAAGAAAACAATTGCCAGATCTTATTGGTGTGTTTCTAGAAGGCCTTCACTACCCATCTATTTATAGAAGGGTCAAGAATAGGATTTCCAGTTCGTCTGGGAGTCAAAGAGATGGATTTCATGAATTTTCTAGAACATGCAAAGGATGAACCGGTCGGTTCACCATTAAAATGGTCAGTTCATATGTGAGTTGGTTGTTTCAACCCTTGAAATGGTCGTTTCACAATGTTTCCCAATTGCAATTATATTGTCAAATAATATTTGATTAATGCACAACATGATGAAGCACATTGATCATCCAAACAGTTGGTTCATAACCTGAACCAATAGGCTCAGACATCTGAGCTGATAGGTTAACTTGGTGAACAGGTCATTTCAGAGTCTTGGTTGCCAATCTTGTTTAAATTGAATACCTAACACTTTAGTAATCAAGTTTAAACCACATTCAGGAATAAACTCCAATTCCAAGTGTATCCTATACACGTGGCCCTATAGGTCCCAAGTTACATTGGCAGTGAATGTCCATAATAGATTTATGATATCACAAACAATGAGTGGCATCTAGCAAGACATGATTGCTACCCAAGTACTTTGGAAAGTTGGATAACAACTTAAACCTACAATTTGTGATAAGTGTTACAGTGATCATATAGTCCCTTTATCTCTGATATCCAGATTGAACTTGAGGTATGGAATTGTCATCCCCTCGATGTTCAATCCATATTCCTTGAACTAGAGCAGACTCTCTAATACATATCTGAGCTCAATATCATCCATTGACTCACATACACATGGCCATGCTTTTCTCAGTCTCGCTTATCAAGTGGCCAGGTTATCAAACTCCTATAGGAGGGATGAATCCCATCTACATCACTCACAATCAGTCCCCATGTGTCACAACACATCTGATCATCATTGTTATGGCAACCCTCATTCAAGGTCACATTTGGTAATGTCAAAGTGCTTCAAACAACATCTGATGCGTGTAGTGATCTTAGGTCTAAGAACCACAATCATCACCATCACTATGAGAGACAATTCTAACTAATAATCATGGTTTCCATGCATTACTCTCAAGGTGGTTTTGTCTAATACATTGTTCTATAACAAGTATTTATGTGTGGTTTGATATCACATATCATGAATAATGAGATTTTGTGATCAACTAATGCACACTCTAGTCTTATGTGTTATTGTTGTCTATTAGCCTACCATAATAACATCCGACAAGGACATAACAATAATCTATATACTCTTAACATCTGTATGATCTCATTGTTCAAGTCCTCAACCTGAAGACATACATTATTGGTAACATTATTCTTTAGACATTTATTATGTTGCATCATCATCTCATAACTGAATAGAACATAATAAATGGGAGATTGTATTTATTATTAATCACATCATTTACAAGATATGTCATTGCAATCATTATATGATTGTCTCTCTGGGCATACATATGAACAACTTCACCCCCAACCCATGGGAAATATGAACAACTTTAGGGTTAGTGGGTACTCCTCAAAATCCTTACATCCCACCAAAAGTGAAATTGCAACCCCTTCACCAAAACCAAAGTTCCCCACTCCCATAAACACACCCTCCACCACAACCACCTTTCAACTATCATCATCCCCCTCAATCATCTCATCAACCCCACCAAGTTATTCCACCTCAACATGGACATGCCCATGTGTAGAAGTAACCTTACCATAAAAGACAATTCACTCCATCTTCATGCCCCCCATCCATGCATACTAATTCACAAACCTAAACATCATCATCCAGTGGTGCTAATTCAAATGATTCAAGCTACAAGGCGGTATGAGAACAAACTTGTAGCTACCCTTACAAGACTACATAGATCTGGTGGAGGTAGAGGCATGTCCAAGAGGAAGAGGAGGAAGTTGGGAACCTCAACCCACACAAGCATGAAAACTAACTTTGGTTGCTCGACCAAGTTCACAAGTACCAACCACCACCTCAAGGTTGTTTGCATCCTCATCTAGGAAACAACCTACTCAAGCTCAGCAACCAAGAAAAAGGTCACTAGTTCTAGAATAAGAAAAATAATAGGACAACGAGAAGGTGGAGGAGATGATCCCAATGAATATGTCTACAAGATGCATCTCACACAACTATGTGGGTGATTTTAACAATGGGGATGAAAGGGAGGAGGATCTTGAGCCAGAAGAAGACATTCAATCTACATAGATTGTCAAGCAGAAAGATTCCAAAGCCATGTGCTTAGGAGCCACTTCACCACCAAGGAATGACTACTGAGTGGAGATCGATCCACCTTTACCATAAAACTTTACCAGCAAAATTCTTCCCACAATATATGCTTGTGAGAAGACTATTAATACTCTAGGTCTAGGACATTCTTTCATGTGGTTTACTGAAGAAGCATGCATAGATAAGATTGTGTTTCAAGTCCATCCCACTTACATTGAGTTGATGAGAGAATTTTTTAGCACAGTTGAGAAGGTCATCTTGTAAAGAAAGCATGCGATCCAATTTTAGCTTTTTACAAGATTGCATTATTTGAACTCTTCTAAACTCAATGATCCCTTTGCACCCAATCAGAATATAGCACAAAACAAGGATGACATGGGTATGAAAAGAATATTTGGAAACTTATAGCACAACACATGGATGATAGGGGTATGAAAAGAATATTTGGAAACTTCTATGATAAAGTTTGAAATGAGCTTACTGGAGAGAGTTCATTTAGGATGGGAAAATCCAAAACAAGCAAAATTGTGAACCTAGCCTACCACTACCTCCAAATTTTTTTTTGCAAACATTGTGTGTGCACGGTATGATAACCAAGGCTACTACTTGACCCATGAGCTAACATAATGCCAAAATTGCAGTATTGATATTTGAGGAATTTGGGAGAGATACTAATTGATCATTTTAAAATAAATTCTCCCCGACAGTACTAACCCATTTCAAATGGGGGGATTGTGACTTTTGTAGATCTCTCACTGGGTTAACATCAGACCATCTTGAGCCTGCAGTTGGTTTGAAACTTATGGATATAAACTACTTGAGTAAAGCATAGATGATCTCGATGGTAGGGGATTCATCCAGATATCATGTGAACAACCCCTTATATGATATGCTCCTTGAGTTGGCATACCATGGAAATGCCCTACGAAAGGATATTAGACCACATTTTGATATCAAACAAGTTATAGCAAGGTTTGAGCAGGAAAATCCTGGGGAGACGTTTATGTAGAAAACAACCCCTAAGGTCAGAAAATCTAGTGCACCGCTAGAGTAACAATAGAATCTAGAGTTTAGTCCTTGTAGAGTCAGAAGGTGTGAAGAGAGTGGAGAGACTCAAAAACTTACAATGTATACCTACGACATGTCCACCATACATGCATAGTTGGAAGGCATTCTAAAGACACAAATTGACATGTGGGTGTACCAACAACAGATAAACTATTAGATAAAACACATGTATCAATACCAGAACACATAGGTGCAGAGGAACCCCCAACAGGGAGGAGGACTTCTAGGGAGAATTACAAGGATACCCCGATATATACTCACCTCCACATGTAGACTATAGGGTTCATTACTACAAGTATTGTCCACCTCAAGGAGGAGCACCTAATCCATACTGCCATAGGAGTGACTACACCCTATCATCATAAGGTTTTGTTTCATGTGAAGAACAACATGATATAAAATATTTGGGTAGTAGAGATAATACACCCTCTCTATCTCACATATTTGTTCCACCATTTCGTCTTTTATGATTGATTGACTGGCTCTCACATTTAGCAAGATATTGTTTCATATTTATTTGCATACATGCATACAATGTAGTTTTAATCCTTGTATTTTTGTGTTTATCAAAGACGTTGTTTTTCTTTCCTTGCCAGCCATTGCTTTGCACTGCATGTAGATTTTCTTTTTGTAATTTACAGTGTGCTTAGTTCAGATTTCCTTTCATGCTACTTACTACTTACTAGAATAGGTATTGATGAATTAAGACAATTTGGCACCAGTTTCATGAATTTTCCCTAACTTGAAAAGGATTGTTGTTTGGTTGAAATGTGATTCTAGCAAGACTTATACTCTTGGATACATTAATTCTTTATGAAAAGCATGTTGTATAACAGAAATGGTCACTTCACCATGGTTTGCCTTAACTCGTGAAATATGTTGGATTAATTTTCTTATAGGAGGTTCTATATGGAAATTCACATTATGTGACTCCCTTTGATCCATGTTTCTTCCACCATTTGTTACCTCTCCTACTCGTAAAAGGATGACAATAGTGCACATATTAATCCATGACCACCCTATAAAAGCTTGGGGTGGCCATTCCCTCACCTCCCCAATTCTTCTTATCACCACATCCCCTAGCTACACATGGGGAAAGACAAAAAATAAAAACATGCAAAAAGAGAAATAAAGGAGGCTCTATGTAATAACATCTAAAGAAAAATAGAAAAAGATGGGCACTCTATGTAATAGCACTTCTATTTCCCTCTAAAATCCTTTCTTCCCATTGCTTTCCCATGGGTTATGGAAAATCAACCCCAACCCACCATATCCCCATAAAGAGCCAAGTGGGTCACACGAGGCTAATTGAAGTATAAGGTCATATGTTTGCAAGTGAAATGACATTTCTAACTATTTTTGTCTATTCCATGCATGAAATAGTTTAGCTTGATCTTTAGGTCTATTTCATGTATGAAATAGTCTACCCTCAACTTTATGAATACTAGACTACTTGTGCATGTATTTGATGTCCCATACGAAATTTGTTTGTGCTCTATTATTGAATTACATTTGAGATCTGAAGTAGGGAAGAGAATTATTTGATTGAATGTATAAATTCACATATGAGCTTATTTAACTAGAAAAACATCATAATGAATGTATTCTTTAGTTCTTGATTGATTGAATTGAGGAGAGACTGAGTTGGATCGTAACTAAGGACAACTATGTTTAATATTGGGGTGATAATGGAACCCTAGTTTGGGTCTCCGCTTGTGTAATTTTCCCACTAATTCACATTTAGACATTTTATTATGCATGGTTTCCCCCAATTATGGGTATTACTATAAAATTCACCTATTGATGTTTATATGTATTTTTCAGGTACTTTATAGGCTATTTTATATATGGAGGAAGGAAATATAACCTCTAGGAATCATGCATACTTGGAGGAGCCCAAGGATCCATTGAATCCAAGTCTAAACTACCCCAAGTCTCCAAAGAGCCAATAGAGTAAGGAACTCCACAACTTGAGAAAGAAACCCTTCGAGTGAAATAAAGCCCCAAATTGATTGAGTTACAACAAGAGCAACAAATAAAGACAAAGCAAGTGTCAAAAATCCCTCAACTCCCCTTCAAATTCCAAAGTCTGTCTTCAAACCCATAAGATTCCACTACAAAAGGCAAGTTTGCCTCACCTAGGTCTAGAATGATTGTTCTTGTCACTAAATGGCCATGCTAGAATGGCCAACATCACAATTCCACTTCCCACTCCAACCAATTCTATAAATAATCCATCCCTCACACAAAATGACCATTCCAGCCGGAATTACCATGCCACTTCACACCCAAATGGTCACTCTTCTTGGAACGGTCATGCCAAAATAAAAAAATTCCATTCCACTTATCATAATTATGCACACCTAGGTCTAGCACGGCTGTTCTACATCCAGAATGATCGTTCTACCCTAAAATCCTATTATTGCATACAATAATTTTCCTAAATTGCCCCATTGAACCCCTAAACACCCTATTCCCCTATACATACATTAGTGGTGGCCAAGACGCAAAGGTTACCACCTCCTAGTATTTATGGCATCCACCTACCACATACCTACCCCATTCCACTTCCATTTTAATCATCTTCACTCCAACATCCTATTTTCTAGGGGTTTTGCCACTCCACTTCCATTTTCCATGCCTTTGAACCTTAGAGGGGAGAGAAGGATGTATTTTCTACTACTAGAGAAGGAGTATGACTCTTCTTTTAGTAATATTTGAGGTGAAAAACTCAGTGGAAATAATAATAAAAATTATCCATGTTTCCTTCAAGAAAATTGTCAATAGGATGTATCTAGAAAGAGGGTAGATGAGGTATACCTTGTCATGGAGCAAGTCCAACGACATCCTCACATAGTGGTGTATGTCACTTGTGGTTGTATATAAACAGACCTTGGATGTGTCCTCCAATGCAATTGCATAGCTTCTGAGTCTTTATGAGTCCACATAGATGGATGGAAACTCCTTGTCACAGTGCTTGAGTCTGTAGGAAGGAGCATCCTCTTCATTAGTAATGTGCTAGCATTATGATCTCCTTACTTCTCTCTCTTCCTTGTGGATAATTATGATTAGAGTTTGACGTGTATTTTACTACGCGCTAAAAACGCAAGTATACGCGTCGAAGTAATACAGGCCTTTGTGAGGCCCGAGTCGAACACAGGGATACTCGGAATTGTTGGTGACTCCTACTAACTAGTCGCGATCAGCTAAGCCGATTAACAAGTTGAGAGTTGTTGTTAAAACTAAAAGAAAAATAAAAACAAAACAAAATAAGCAATCGATTAAATGTTGGTTTAATCAATTCAAAAGGTATCTTTAGGATTGCGGTTTCACCGCGGGTTTTCATTGTATTAAATTTTATATAATGCCTCAATTTCATCTCTCTATCCGGGTAGTGGCCTGAAAATAAAATTGCCCACTGTCGTGGTGCAATTCACTACCTAGGTCTAGGTCGGTTCCACCGTCGTAGTAACCTATACCCTAAACTCGGTGCATTATGAACGATCTCTCAGTATCCACCATTAATTTTACACCACCTTGGTCAAGGGATTTATCGATTAATGTAGATTTTGTCTCTTTTCAGCCGTTAATTCTTCTTTCAAAGTGATTAAGGGCATTAGGTTATTATTATGGTGATCAAGCATAACAATATATGGAGAAAACGAAACTATACCACAGATTTAAGAGATAAAATATGAATTACTATTATAAAATTATCATACAATGAATCCTCGGGCTACTCCCGGTCCTAAAGACAAAGGGGATTAGCCCCGCATGGTCATCTCAATGAAAGACAGAGGAGTAGAGAAGAAAAACATGGGAAACATGGAGAAAAATCGTGTAACCCCTGATACAAAGGTGTTCCTGGAGATCCTCCTCGAGAAACGTGCGTTTTGCAGTCTTCCGGCAGCAAAATCGCCCGTCGGAGGTGCCCGGATCGCTCGGTTGACGGCCTTCGTCTCTCGTCTCCTATCTACCTCTCTCCTTCTTGGATGTTGTGCAACACAATGTCCTCTCCCCCTCGGGCCGTCCGTGCTCTTCTTAGGTCATATGACCACTTTACGGCTCCGAAAAAGCTCAACCGTCGGATTAAAACGCTCCGTTTTAGCGCTGAAAATCGCCAGATCCCGACGCTGTCGATAGTATCGACCCCAAGGTCGATGGTATTGACTATGGAACAGGTTATTCCTTCCAAGATCGCGTTTTGGGGTTGCTTTTTGATGAAATGTCGATACTATCGACCTGGGGGTCGATAGTATCGACTCCGGACAATGCAAAAGTGCCTGAAAAAGTGCCGAAACATGTGTATAAGTCCGGGGATTATATAAACTCATATAAATATTATAAAAGAAGTATAATTTGATGCAAAAAGAGTTTAAAGGCCAACTATAGTGAATTATGCAAATATAATCAAGAAAATGAAAAATACATGCATAAAACAGATATAAAATAAGCCTATAAAAATGACTTAAAACCCATGCATCAAACTCCCCTAAGCTTAAACCTTGCTCGTCCTCGAGCAACAAAACTTTGGATCTGGTTGAGATAAGTCAGCAACAAGACATAAATATATGAAATGAATCTACATCATCCCCACTTTCTTTCCACAAACCGGCCCTCATTGACCACTGAACACTAACTGCCATCCAGGCGACCAAAGACCTATGTAAAAGATGTCTATCCCCCAATCAGTGAAACACTATCAATTAAAGCAGTTAATATGATAAACTCATCCGGTCCATACTTGATGCATCTTATGATCTCCTATCTACGTTGCTCATTTCCTAACTACCATCTAAATGGAAGAAGATCTCCTGATATTAATGAATGAGGAGAATATCATGGGTGGCCTACCAATTAGAGCAATGGGTGGATGGGATAGGTGGTTGTGGAAGAGATGGAAGCACATAATAGTCAATCATGCAATACAAAAATTAATGACCTATCATGATGCAAAATGCAAGTGAAAATGTCCTAATGTTACATTTTTTGTGGAATGATGCATGCACTATCATTCCGTCTCAAGGTGAGATGGAATATCTAAGAAAACTACACAATGTGCTTATTCTTCTTAGTATGTAAGTGAGAACATGTTCCTTTCTCCCTCTCATTCCTACTTCTCAATTCTTTTTTTTTTCTCTCTTTTTTTTCTTCTCTTTTTTTTTTCAATTATTTTTTCAAATTTTTTTTCAAGCCCTTATTTTCATAGATGACAATGAATTATTTGTCGGGCTCACTTCTTGTTACATACTTGTGCATCTGAAGCATTCTATTTGGAGGGTATGGAACAAGTTCATCACCTTTAATGTTTTCAGAGTAACATAAGATACATGGTGTACAATATGCTCAAAAGATGTAAATGCAACTACATAATGACAGTTATGCAACTACTATGACATGCACCTAAGGATAATGTGCATGTATAACTACTCTATCCTTTTTTTTCATTTTCATGCAAAAAAAATGTGAAAATAGATATAATGCAAGACCTATCTACATGAGATGCAATCAAAAAGTGAAAGACAATAATGTGCTCCCATTTCTTATGGTGGAGTGTGAATGAAATTGCGGTGGATCAGATCACTAGACTAATTGACAGAACCTTTCGAAAATATCATATGTCCCTCTCTAAAGACCTGTGTACAGGGTAACTGAAGGATTTCTCTCTTAAACTTTAGTCTAAGGTCACATTAGCGTTTGGTCGGTTTGGGCTCAAACATCCTTGTCAATCACTTTTCCTTGGACAATAAAGATCGTCATTCATGTCCCCGTGTCCTGAAGCTGACTCACCCAAGCACTTCCTCAGTTATGCCACTCAATTACTCAAAAGAATAAGCTCAAAAAGTTTTCAATATGCTCATATTTTCATGTGCACACAACCCAAGAGTAAAACTTGCAATTGAAACCATGCATTTATTGCTCCACAGATTACACTAGATAGATGTGGATCCTACAAAAGCGATAAACCTAGAAATAAAAGCAACTAGTAATTCAAAAATAAAATCAACATGAATAAGTAAGTAAAAACTAAGATAGAGGGTTGTTCCAACACCCCCCAAGCTTGAATATGACTATGGCCTCATAGTCAACATTCTCACTTAAGAGGTGGAACAACGGTACCGTTCGCTTTGAAGTGTGGTGAAGAAGGATGGTTAGATGCTCAAGTAGACCAAGTGATGCTTGCTATCTCCCTTATTTTTGTGGCCCATTTTTGTGTCTTAGTGGTTCTAAGACGTGACTTGCTTCATCCATCTTTCCTATGCAAAAAACGGTTCGAAAAAAATCTCATTTCGATACCTTTTACGACCTATTTTATGTAGCTGTCATGCAGGTGTCGATACTATCGACCAAGGTCGATGGTATCGACCCAGACTCAGCGATTTTGTTGAATCGACACATCTAAAATCCTGGGAACTCAAAAGTGTCGATAGTATCGACCCTAGGGTCGATGGTATCGAATTTACTGGCACAAATTTTTCTATAAATCTTCAGGAATCTCGATACTATCGACCCTAGGGTCGATGGTATTGACTTTTCTTCAACGTTTACTGATCCAAACTCGATACTATCGACATGGGTGTCGATGGTATCGACCTTAACATTCTGCACACTTCAAAACACGAGTTAGGGTACCATTTTTACAAAAATTATCAAAACCTAAGCAAAAACTAAGTACATAAACATAAAAGAACATAACCAAACATAAAATTGAACCTAAAGTTGGGTTGCCTCCCAACAAGCGCCCTTGTTTAATGTCCTAGGCTTGACATAAAGATACCTTTAACCTAGGTTGTCAAGATATGTCTCCAATGAGTCATGTGGCAATTTGAATTGAACTCGATCCTGTCCAATCCCCAAGGTCAATGTACCTCTCCCAATGGCAGCGATGACATCAGCCGTAGCTTGGAACGGCCTTCCCAATAGCATCTCACAACTTTGGAGCTGTGGCATGTCCATGACAACAAAATCTACCGGGAAGATGAACCTGTCTACCTTGACGAGTACATCCTCGCACACTCCATATGGCCTTACAATGGACCCATCCGCCAATTCAATTGTCGCGGCCGACTTCTTGATTTCTTTTAACCCAAGTTTCTGAAATGTCTCCAGAGGCATGAGATTTATGCTGGCGCCTGAATCACACTGTGCTTGTGGAAAATGTTGGTCACCTATTGAACATGGGATATAAAAACTTCCCGGGTCTTTCTTCTTCTCTGGTAAGCTCCTAAGAATGATTGAGCTCACCATTTCATTCATCCTGCATACATCAGTATCTTTGATCCGCCTCTTTTTGTTGATTATATCTTTAATGAACCTCCCATAGGCAGGAACCTTCTCAATCATTTCCACCAACGGAATGTTGATATGCAGCTTGCGGAATATTTCCAAGAATTTCCTATAGTGTCGGTGCTCCTTCTTCGGCTTCGGATTGTCCCGACTTGACACATCTGCCGCATTGACACGCTTGTGAGGAGGCACATATGAGCTTTTCGGGGCCAGCTCCCCTAAGCTTGCTTCAATTACTCCCTCTGGCGTGGGCTTTATCAGAACATCATCAACATTAATCATGTGTTGTGACTCCTCCCCTGCAATAGATGCATCAGCACCTTGACGGACAGTCTTACTTTGCTCTTCTCGCCTAAGCGTAGGCGCAACTATCATGTGCTCGTGGCGGGATTTTCTGAATAGAGTGTTTCCGCCCGGCAGTCCATAGTAAGTGCGTGGATACGGTATCTCCGGTGACGCATGCATATTAAAAGTCATTTTTCTTTCTTCTTTAGCTTCTTGCACCTGAGATTCCTCCTCATTGCTTACCACAGACATATACTTGACCTGATGGTGTGCTTGGGCCACATTTGCATTCTCGGCCGGTTTCTGTTGATTGGCGTGCTTGATGGCCGCCACTTCACTAGAAATCTGAGCCATAGTGGTTTCTAATGCCCGCATCTGTGCTCCATGGCTTTGTAGCGTCTGCCCAAATTTGGTTAGAATATCACCTTGAGATTGTAGTTGTTTACCAAACATAGCCATCATCTCCTGATTTTGCTGCACCATTTGACTAAGTAATTCCGTGTTCTTGTCCTCCGCTCTAGGTTGTGGCTTGGCATCCGGATCTTGCAGAAAATTATTTGGATCCTTCCATGTGAACTTTTTGTCCTTTCTCCATGCATAGTCATTGTTTTTATAGCCATGTTGTTGCATGAATTTAACTTGGGCTTCCTCATCTTCAGATGCATCTTCCTTAGCTAGCAACTTCTTGGCTAGAATATCTAACTTGTCGTTCAGCTCCTTAATTACTTTGGATTCACATGCAACTCTGACTTGCTCCACAACGCCTCTGTCACCCCATGACTGTTTCATAGCCATGTTCTTTAATATCTCCCAACATCTGGTATCCGTATTATTTAGAAAGAATCCCGACCCAGCTGAATCCAGATTACTCCTATCGTGCTCGGAGAGAGCAAAATAGAAGATCTTCACCTGTGTTTCTTTATCCAGCCCGTGATGTGGACACCTCCTCAGCATAACCTGAAATCGCTCCCAGGTCTCAGAATATGTTTCACCGGCCTGTTGGGTGAAATTATGAATCTTCCGGATCATGTCGTTAATCTTCTCAGGAGGGAAGAACCTCTCAAAGAAGACCTCCACCATATGGTCCCAGGACTCCACGAACTCATCGTCTAGATTATGTAACCACTATCGTGCTGCTCCCGCCAATGAACTTGGGAAAAGCTTGAGATACAATGCATCTTGTGGAAACCTGTCAATTTTTACCATGTCACAGTTCTCAACAAACTGGATGATGTGTGCAACAGGATCCTCATTCTTCAGCCCATGAAACACATTTGATTTCACCAAATTTATCAACGCATGATCGATCTTATATGTCGGTATGTTGATCGCCTGCTTCTTTATAGGCCCCTTTGAAGCTGATGAGGAAGAAGCTTTGATCTTCTCCCATATGGTCTGTGGCTCGGCCATGTCTTCTTGTTCAGATTCAGAATCTATCTCTTCTTGGTGCTCTTGCTCGTAATACTCCTCGTACTCAGGTCCCGGAAGCGGAACCTCGGGTGTGCGATTGTCGTAGTCCGTACTACGTGTCTGCACCATGAAACGTACCTAAAATGAGAAAATTCAAGTTCAGTACTATGCTTAGACGAGTATAAACAATTATAGAAAAATTTAGAAATATTTGAAGTTGTTTCAAAAAAATAAAAAAAAATGTGGCCTAGAGTGGCAGCTTGTAGCACTCGAAGTGCCAACAATTCACCGTATCCCCGACAACGGTGCCAAGAACTTGATGTGTATTTTACTACATGCTAAAAACGCAAGTATACGCGTCGAAGTAATACATGCCTTTGTGAGGCCTGAGTCGAACACAGGGATACTCGGAATTGTTGGTGACTCCTACTAACTAGTCGCGATCAGCTAAGCCGATTAACAAGTTGAGAGTTGTTGTTAAAACTAAAAGAAAAATAAAAACAAAACAAAAGAAGAAATCGATTAAATGTTGGTTTAATCAATTCAAAAGGTATCTTTAGGATTGCAGTTTCACCGCGGGTTTTCATTGTATTAAATTTTATATAATGCCTCAATTTTATCTCTCTATCCGGGTAGTGGCCTGAAAACAGAATTGCCCACTGTCGTGGTGCAATTCACTACCTAGGTCTAGGTCGGTTCCACCGTCGTAGTAACCTATACCCTAAACTCGGTGCATTATGAATGATCTCTCAGTATCCACCATTAATTTTACACCACCTTGGTCAAGGGATTTATCGATTAATGTAGATTTCATCTCTTTTCAGCCGTTAATTCTTCTTTCAAAGTGATTAAGGGCATTAGGTTATTATTATGGTGATCAAGCATAACAATATACGGAGAAAACGAAACTATATCACAGATTTAAGAGATAAAATATGAATTACTATTATAAAATTATCATACAATGAATCCTCGGGCTACTCCCGGTCCTAAAGACAAAGGGGATTAGCCCCGCATGGTCATCTCAATGAAAGACAGAGGAGTAGAGAAGAAAAACATGGGAAACATGGAGAAAACTCGTGTAACCCCTGATACAAAGGTGTTCCTGGAGATCCTCCTCGAGAAACGTGCGTTTTGCAGTCTTTCGGCAGCAAAATCACCCGTCAGAGGTGCCCGGATCGCTCGGTTGACGGCCTTCGTCTCTTGTCTCCTATCTCCCTCTCTCCTTCTTGGATGTTGTGCAACACTATGTCCTCTCCCCCTCGGGCCGTCCGTGCTCTTCTTAGGTCATAGGACCACTTTACGGCTCTGAAAAAGCTCAACCGTCGGATTAAAACGCTCCGTTTTAGTGCTGAAAATCGCCAGATCCCGACGCTGTCGATAGTATCGACCCCAAGGTCGATGGTATCGACCATGGCACAGGTTATTCCTTCCAAGATCGCGTTTTGGGGTTGCTTTTTGATGAAATGTCGATACTATCTACCTGGGGGTCGATAGTATCGACTCCAGACAATGCAAAAGTGCCTGAAAAAGTGCCGAAACATGTGTATAAGTCTGGGGATTATATAAAATCATATAAATATTATAAAAGAAGTATAATTTGATGCAAAAAGAGTTTAAAGGCCAACTATAGTGAATTATGCAAATATAATCAAGAAAATTAAAAATACATGCATAAAACAGATATAAAATAAGCCTATAAAAATGACTTAAAACCCATGCATTAGAGTTCTCACATATAAGAGTGTGTAACCATGACCGACCATCATGCCCCTTTAAATATGGGAGGTAAGGAAGCAGGGTTTCCAAAACCTTGGGAAACAAAAAGTCAATGTCTGCTTCAAAGCATCCTACTTGTAGACTACTAATCAGTCAATTATCTAAGTTAGAACATTCTAGAATTATGCCATTAATTAATTAATCAATTAATCACATTAATCAATCGACTAGTTTCCAATCACTTGACTAGAAATTTCAACAAATCACTCAGAGTTCGTCGGTTGACTTATCAAGTAAGTTGATAATTTTAAATCCAACCAATCGGCTTAGACCTTTTAGCCAACTATATAGGATTTTAGTACAATATTGTTTTAGTTTATTACCTAACATATTAGTAAAAAAAACTTATTTGAAACATTTCCAGTCATATCCACAATTATACTCCTATTCTAATTCATACGACCCTATAGGATCCGCATTATGTTGGTAGTAATGTACAAAATCAAATTATGATTTGACAAGTAATGATTGGTATCTAGCAAGACTTTATAGCCACCCAAGTGACTGGAGAAGTTGGAGAGCAACTTTGATCTAGTATCATGACCAGTCAAACCATGAGCATATTATCCCTTCATCTCTGATATCCAGATTGAATATGAGGCATGGAAACATCACCCTATAATGTTTAGTCTATGTCCCTTGATCTCGAGTATAGTATTTTAGATACACATGATCTCAATATCATATATTAACTCACATGAGCATGGACATTCATTTCATAGTCTCACTCATCAAGTCATTAGTCTATCACTCCAATGGGAGGGACAAATTCCATCTACGTCACTCATAGTAATCCACATGTGTCACTATGCACCTATGCATGCATCCCTTATTCAAGATCATGTTGAGTAGTTCTAAAGCACATTGAACAACATGTGATCATTGTAGTGACTTTAGGTCTAAGGACCAAAATCACCACTGTCACGTTGTGGTATGATTCTAACCACCATTATTGGCTTCCATGTATCATACTCAAAGTGGGTTTGTCTAGTACACTTGTTCATAACAAGTACCTATGTGTTTGATTTGATAGATAATGTCATGACTAATGATACATAGGCATCAATCAACACAAATACTTGTCTTAACCATATTATTGTCATCCTAATTCCACAATAATATTTGACCAAGGACTCTGACAATTATGAATACTCTTAATACACATGATCTCATATTCAAGTGTTCAACTTGAAATCACATGTCATTGAGTTACATACATTCTTAGGACATTACTATATTTATTCATTATATCATATTGAATCAAACATAATAATTAGAATTGCCTTTATCCATAACTTAACACTTGGGTTGAGTGCCCAGATTGGAGCCTTGAAAAGAATGTGCACTTTGGTGATATGGGTATTCCAATGATTCCTTTTAAGGTCATTTTATCTGTGGCCTCAAATCCTATGTCGTTACAATCTACCCCACTTAGACTCTTGTTGTACTTTCCAAGGGTCATCTATATGCCCTCATAATATTTCCCCATTTCAGTACAAACACTCAATGGCCCATGGACACCCAACTCCCTATCATGACTACCAACTCAAGGGTGGCTACATCACCATGTACAACACTTTCTGACATGCCTGGATTGCACGGCTCAAGACTGACATTACCACATGCCCATGTGGGCCCCACCTACTAAAGGGGTTTATGGCTCTGATACCATATGTAACACCTGGGCCCAACGACCAAGGCTCTAGTAGTGTTTCAGGAATGACAACTATCCACATAGACCATCACTAGCCTCAAAGTGCTTAGTCCTCACTCATGCACAACACAAGATCAACCTCTTGACTAGTCACCCATCCTAGTAATACTCCAAGCTAAGCATGCTTAACTATGGAGTTCTTTGTGATAGGATCCCTGAAAAGGAGGTGCACCTTGGTGATATGGGTAGTCTAATCATTCCTTTTTAAAATCATTTTATTAAAGGCCTCAAATCATGGTACGTTAGGATATTCAAATCAATTATACTATGTGTCATTGCAATCATAATATGATTGGCTCTCAGGTCATACAACCAACATCTTTCACACCAAGCTCCATGGCTTTTCTTCCCCTTTTCTTATACAAATATTTATATTCCACTGTCATGAGTAGTTAGGCCCCTTGGTGGACAGTTTCAAATAATAATGTCACTTTGATATCACCCCCCCTAAATTGTTATTGTAAACACTTATATTGCATTTGAAAATGATATATTAATACTTCTATCTCATCTTCCATCTCTTACTATGGTGGTTGATTCTTGAAACCACCTAAGCATAGGAGAATGGTATAAATGTGGCTATTTGGGGGGACAAGATCCAAAGTACAAATAGTGGATCCTTAGATAGATACCCCTTTTCCCACATGCCTCACTACTCTTCTATCCTTAAGTGTGATATCTAAGTATCTAGTAGTGCCTCACTTAATTTACATAGCAAAGACAATGTCTAAATGTTGAATGGTGTAAAAAAGAAGGTGAAATACCCTTTTCCTACACCCATGCCACCCTTTTCCTCTAAGTATACTAGGAGAATCATTTATAGGATCCTATAATAGTGTGGTTTAGATTGAATAATACCTATAACCTAGTCAATTGAACCTCATAAGGTTGAATTGGGGTAATAAAGACTAGTTCCCCAATGTACACCATATACCATCCATGGTCAACTAGTAGTGTAGGATAATTCATTGTCATCCCACTATGTCATTTGTTTTGATAGTATTGATTGATTAATTTTGTTGTCTACTATGACGCTAACTAGGTTGATGGTCACATGTACTCCCAAACAACCCACTTCACCATTTGATTGCTTAAAACCCTAATCGTGTTGTGAAATATGGTGACAAAGATGGCAGCGGAAACAAAAAGAATCTTGTCATATTCCTCATAAACTAGTAGATCATGTCAATGACCATGATGGGAAGGAAGGTGCAAGGCATATATTGTTGGGGAATAGGGATGACAGAGAAAGCAGCAAAAAAGGGACGATAGAGAAGGCAGTGAAAACAAAAATTTTGTCCCTATTGCTTGATAAGAGAATCATGTCAACAACAATGTATCTAGGAAAGAAGGAGAGCAAGAGATATAATTGGTTTTGGATCAAGTCCATTGACTATCCTTGTAGCGGTGTGTACAAGCAACACCTGGACAGTTACCAGCGGTGGCCTCCTGGTGTAGCACCACATATAGTGATTGACAACATCCTCCTAGCGTGGTGGTAACAACCTCCATGCCTCTATGTTTCCATAGGGACCACATGGAACTCTACGTTGTGCTACCATAGTCAACGGGAAGGAGTTGTCCCTTCAAACGTCAACATACTAGCAGTGACTTACTCTCCCATGTTGTCTCTCCCTTTTACGGGTAAGACTTTCTTGGGATCTCATGTTACCACAACTATGAGATGACACCAATTGTCATTGCTTATTGTTGTGTCTTCTGAAAGCCTTGACTACCACTCTATTTATAGGAGGGCTAAGGTCAGGGTTTCTAGATCAGTTGGGAGTCAAAGAGATGGATTTTCACTCTAGTTCCTTCTAATCACGAACTCGTCAGTTCACACCCTGAACTAGGCAGTTCACTTCTGAATTGGTCAGTTCATATGTGAAATAGTTGATTCAACACTTGAATCGGTCGTTTCACTATATTTCCTATTCACAAACATATTGGATTTCAATGTGATGATTAATGCACAACATGACATCAACATCAATCCTTGATCCAATCTTATTGGTCATTGAATCGGGCGATTCACAATCTACATCGGTCATTTCACATTTTGATTGAACCGGACGGTTCACTTCTGAACTGAGTGATTCATATTCTGAATCAAGTGGTTCATTTGTGAATCAGGCGATCCAAATTCTAGTTCATTCAGTTTTCAGCCAATGTTGTTTAAATTTATTACCTAAACACTTTAGTAATCAAGTTAAACCATATTCATGAGTAAATTAACTCCTTTTCCAAGTGCATCTTATGTGTGTGATCCTATAGGTCCCAAATTACATTGGTAGTGAATGTCCATAACCAACTTATGACACACAAATAATGAGTGGTATCTAGCAACACACCATTGCTACCCAAGGTAATTAGAAAGTTAGAGAACAACTTTAACCAACAATTTGTGATCAGTGTAGCATTGATTTTATAGTTTCTTTGTCCTGATATCCAAATTGAACTCAAAGCATGGAATCATCATCTAGTCAGCATTCAATCTGTGTTCCTTCAACTAAAGTAGACTGTATGAGATGCATGTGAGCTCACATATCATATATTGAGTCATACGAGTATGGACATACATATATAAGTCTCACTTATCAAGTAGTGATGATCAATCTCTTATAGGAGGGAAAAATCCCATCTACATCACTCACATTCAAAATTATGTGTCACAACATAGGAGCATCACCTTTATGGCAACCCTTATTCAAGGTCATGTTGGATGATGTCAAAATACATCGAACGACATGTGATGAGTGTAGTGACTTCAGTTCTAAGAACCACAATCACCACTATCACTATGAGAGTTGATTCTGACTACCATTCCATGGTCTCCATATATCACTCTCAAGGTGGGTTTGTTTGAATACCATTCTCTAACATATACCTATTTATTTGACTTGATATCACATATCATGACTAATGTGACTCTATCATTAGTAAACGCACACTCTAGCCTTATGTATTACTATTGTCTATTTTGCTTCCATAGTAATATCCGACTAGGGACATAACAAGAATGCATGTACTCTTATCATACATATGATCTCATTGTTCAGGTTTTCAACCTGGAGACTAATGGCATCGAGTAACATCATTCTTTATACATCTAACATATATGTCTTATCATATCATGATTGAAACAATCATAATAGACACAATTACCTTTATAATTATCAAATTAAGTATATCATCCCCATTACAATCATCATATGATTGGCTCTATAGGCATACATACCAACAAACTCCCACTGTCACTTAGAACTAATCACTTAAGAATGTTATTCCAAGTGATCTTTAGCATGTCCATCATGTTTCTTCTACACAAGCACTTTTATAGCGGGTTAGCAATGTTTGCTTCTAGTCACCATTTTGCAAGTTTTTACATATTTTGGTATGACTTCTCACATGATATGGAATTGTTATAGTATGCTATTTGTGATTCCTTTTCCTAACTAGTAGCTCCATTATTGTCACAAATATTTCTATTATTTCATCAATGGTTGTAACCTCCCACAAGTTCATCTATGTGAACTTCTACATCGATACAGTGTCCACTGTTGTGTTCATAACACCAAGATACTTGAGTTCAATTATACAATTAGCAATTTTCTCTGGCTCAGAAGTCTTCTAGCTTATAGTTCTATTTTAAGGTCAAACACAAATATAGATTGTGATAGTAAATTTTCTTTGTCATTTTAAAAGCTTGCATCAGTGTAACCCTTTACACCCAACTCTTCCTTATTACATAACCAAGAAACTAATCCTTTTAGTGATTCTCAAGTACTTAAGGATGTTTTTTAAGGTAATCTAGTGATCTTCACTATGATCTGACAGATATCCTCTCGTAATTTCCAATACATACAAAACAATAGGATGAGTACATAGCATTGTGATGCGCATCGTTGTACATACAACAATCACTAGGAAAAGTCCTAGAGTTTAACCTTCTAACCTGATTGTCGACTTGCTGCGAACAAACAGTCAACTTAGTATAGATAGGTATCGATCCAAGGGACGGTGGAAAAGAAAATTCGAAATCCAAATCCATTCACAAGTAAAAGAATTAAATCCTAATTTGAGAGAGTTGTTAATACGAAGAACAAAAATAAAACTGTTGAAATAAAGTTTAACTAATCAAGAAATAAAGATCTGGGGTCCGAAAGATCACCCCCAAAACCACGTTCCTATTCAACAAATCAAATTCTAAACTCCAAGGATCAAATCAGGACCTTGTGGTTATATGTCCTTACAGACAAACTAATAAGGGTCGGACTTCCCGTGAACCCATTGGTCTTGACGTTTACAGATCATTGCCCAACCGTCCAACATGCCATTATCTACGGTCATATCAAAAAGCATGTGAATTCAAACTGGTATTCAAAGCCAAGGCTCAGGTGGTCGTGTCACCAAGGATTATAACAAGAATAATATTAAAAAGATGAAAAGATGATAATCGTAATTAAGGGACTATTGTTTTGTTCTTACAGAGATCCACAGTCATATCACTCCATAAGAATATATCAGATCATCCAAATAATCGCACATAAACAGAGAAAAGACATTTGTTCGATGGAGGAATATAACTGATTACATTGAATAGAACTGGGCTAAGGGGATACTCCCATGCCCCCAGAGAGATTTACTTAGACATAACAAGACTAGAAGAAATGCAAACTAAAATGAGATCCAAAATTATACAAGATGTAGTCTACAACTAAAAATTGGATGAAATGGAATGAAGAATGGAATACTTTTACAAGTGAAGAGTCCCTCCTTTTATAGGAGGGTGAGGGGGTAGACTGCCCTCAAAAGAGAGGGAAAAAAGAGAGGGAGATCAATTTTTGAATTTTCTAGATCTGGTCAAATCGAAAGTTGATTGTCTTTAATTATCTTGACTGTGTAACTCTCTTTAATGCTGATTCTCGCAACAGCAATTTTGAACATATTTATCTCCTGTGAAAAGCATAAAAGTGGTCCAAATAATAGGATTTTTTTAGGAAATTAAATTCCCTTTCCAATGAATACTTCTACACACAGTTTGGAGTTTGAATGCAAGAGTTATGTCACTTTTGGTGGCGGGTATATATGAATTTCAGGACTACTGCAAATTGTATAATTTTCCTACAAAACCCAAGAAAATTCTAATTAAAACTCCAATTATAGAGAAAAATCTAAAATAACACAATTAATTATGAAACTAAGATAATAAATAACAAAACAATCCTAAACAAATATCAAAAATATGTAAATAAAAAGGATAAATACACATTTATTGAAATACCCCATACTTGAATCCTTATTTGTCCTCAAACAAATAAAATCACAAATTATTCCAAATTATACTAACAACATGTCTATTCTCACCCTTGTAACATCACTTTATTCCTTACCTCCAAATTTGGCCAAGCAACCCAAACTCCTAAAACCACAAACACTAAATTCTATATTCCCTATTAAAAACAAATATCATATCTTGTTTCTAAATCAAGATTTTGTCGACAAACATGCTTCATCTTACTTTTGCTTTGACACTCTCATTTTTATTGTTGTATTTTTTTATGAAAGTTGTTGCACAAGAACAAGATGAAATTAGGGGGTGTGTAAATAAAGAAGGAAGTGATGAATTTTTTGTATCCCTCCTCTATTCGACTTGGGATTTAAATTTATGGAGTTGTGGCTACATTGGTCATAATTTTTTTCATGTGCACTTTTGGCATCTTTTGATGGTACGTCCCTTTGTGGGGTATGGAATTTTTTATATGGGAAGCATGCTGCCCCAGACTTGATTTTTGTCTGGTGGTGATTCTTTGCTTCTCTTTTTTTAGAAAGAAAATAAGGGGGAAACAAAAGGTGTCCTTGTGCTTATAACTTCACACATTTATTTTCTCCTTTTTTTTTGAAAGTGTCATTACATCAGAAAGAACATTCATGTCAATCACATTATACAAGATTTATATCAAGTTAATCAACAGTTTAAAAATAGAGAAAATTGGTGTCTGGTTTTGATTGATTCCATACGGCTTGCCAACTTTTCCAAAGAGTGATGCTATTTTGGGATCCTAGGTGACATGGTGGTTTCAGACATGACAATTTGTAACAATTTTTGCAAAAGATTTACTAAATTCAAAGGGGTACAATGATAAACATATATTCATATTGGCTGACTAGATAAAGGCCATTTTACAACAAAAGAAATAAAAACATGGCCGACTAGATAATGGCCATGAACAAAGCAACTATATGCAAAAAAAAAGGTAGAAATAATGCAAGAATAAAAAAGATAAGGGTGTGGAATAGAAACATACCACCCACCTCACCTGGACTCAGATTTTTGCTTGTCCCGAGAAAAATTGAAACCTGAGATGGAGGGAAGAGAAGAGAGAGGATTTCTAGGTGGCCCAGGTAGCTCAAAAACTGTCCAAGTGAAGGGGATGTGTATGAGGGCTGGGACCTTTATCTTAGGAGCTTCATAGTGTACCCTATGATAGGGTAATTGTGGAAGTTCAGTGGGGTGTTCATATTTTATTTCACCTCACATTCCCTCCAATAATATCCATAGATCTTCCTTTGATAACAAGGGAAGTGTTAAAGATGGATGTGGATCGGGGGAGGTTGGCGAGTACCCGACCAGTAATGCCAGTCGGGTGGAGGATCTGGTTTAGGTTTTCCACCATCATGATGATTTGCATATGGGAGAATTGATGCTAATACAAAAAATTTAAAATCATTTACAAAAGTGTTTTGTTTCTCCTTAAAATTAATGCCATCAACATTGGGTTTGGTAAGTTTCATTGTTGATATAACATATGTCTCTAATTTTTTTGTACAAGGGTTCCCCAAGTATTTAGGAGGGATGATGATGTCTTCCTTGCAAACAACAAAAGGGGGTGTGTGGGCTTCTTCCAATGGTGGTATCTCCCCTTCTAGATCAGCCATGTGTGGGATGGAAATTGGTTGTGATGGCTTGGGAAGAATCATAAAGGGGGTTAGATGCTCATTATCCAAAATAGACTCAAAAGAAGGGTATTGGTCTATGGTATCATATATATTTATGTTGAGGATTGGAGGAATTGTTGGATCTTCATAATGACTCTCCTGCTTTGACATTTCATATTCAAGTAATAGAGTCTCTAAAGGAAAGACAAGGATATCAACGTCTTCATCACACACAAAATATGGCTCCATGGTTTGTGCTATTTCTTCAGGATCCGACATATATGACACAAAATAAGGATCATCATTGTCATCGTCATCAAGAAGAACCATCTTGGGTTTCTCAAGCTCTATAGGGGGAGTTTGTGATTGATCCCCTAGTAAGGTAGCTAACATGGCTTGACTGGATTCAAGTTTTGCTTGTCCTTATGCTGCCATCTTTTCTAGGGCCTTAAGTCTCTCTTCCAGTTCAAGGTTAAATTGTGTTTCGCCTTAGGATTTATACACCCCAAAATTTTGGCCATCCTCGCCACACTCCCCATAGTGTCCTTGGCCATAGTACCCCTCATATTTTTTGGGTGACATTACTCCTCATAATAATCTCCAGAAGATGGTGGATTGTAATTTTCATTGCGTCCATCTTGGTAGGAAGATTCAATATTATAAGGTGTCACCAATTCATGAGGAAACATATTTGAACCATCTATTTTTTGGGTTTGGGCTTCTAGCAGGGTGGTTAAGAAGGCTTGGCTAGTTTTTAGTTTTGTTTCTCCTTCCACTGCTATCTTCTCTAGGGCCCTAAGTCTCTCTTCTTATTGAGAATTACATTGGGTTTCATGAACATATTCATAACTCCCAAGGTTTTGTTGGTTACACCCCACAAAATTTTGTTGATCATATCCCCCATTAGAATATGGATAGAAAGGCTCCCCATAATGGTTCTCAAAAAAATATGGATTCACATTGTACCCACCAGGATGAAAGGGCTCACAATTAAAAGGGGTACTATCATAAGCATGGGGTAGAGTCGGGTAGGCAAGAGATGCATGGTGGTAAAGACCACAATAATAACATTGTGGGGGATATTCAGATGCCCACTCCATTAGAAAAGAAAAATTCCTGAAAGATATGTCAATCAAAGAACGAGAGAAGAAAGATTATGAGATAAGAGGTTAGTCAAAAATTACAAAGAGAACAAATTATAAATCTAAGAAATTATGAAATAAACTAAAATTACAAAAAAAAGTAACTAGAAAGCAGTACTACTGGAATGGAAACTCAGCAGAAAGAGGAGATACACTTCTGGAATTGTGCTCGGAAGGCAAAAAGAAATTACAAAATCTAAAAGAAATTATAAAAAAGACTAAAGTTATGAAAGTTAGAGAATATGAACAAGGATTATACAAGATATACAGACAACCATATCTAAAAAATAATTGTGTCGTGCCCGACAACGGTGCCAAATTGATGCGCGTCGTTGTACATGCAACAATCACTAGGAAAAGTCATAGAGTTTAACCTTCTAACCCAGTTGTCGACTTACTGTGAACAATAAGTCAACTTAGTATAGATAGGTATCGATCCAAGGGACGACGGAAAAGAAAAGTCAAAATCCAAATCCGATCACAAGTACAAGAATTAAATCCTGATTTGAGAGAGTTGTTAATACTAAGAACAAAAATAAAAGTGTTGAAATAAAGTTTAACTAATCAAGAAATAAAGATATGGGGTCTAAAAGATCACCACCAAAACCATGTTCCTATTCAAATAATCAAATTCTAAACTCCAAGGATCAAATCAGGACCTTGTGGTTATATGTACTTAAGGACAAACTAACAAGGGTCGGACTTCCCGTGAACCCGTTGGTCCCGGCGTTTATGGATCATTGCCCAACCGTCTAACATGCCATTGTCCACGGTCATATCAAAAAGCATGTGAATTTAAACTGACGTTCAAATCCAAGGTTCAGGTGGTCGCTTCACCAAGGATTATAACAACAATAAGATTAAAAAGATGATAATCACAATTAAGGGACTATTGTTTTTCTCTTACAGAAATCCACGGTCATATCACTCCATAAGAATATATCAGATCATCCAAATAACCGCACATAAACAGAGAGAAGACATTTGTTCGATGGAGGAATATAACTGATTATATTGAATAGAATAGGGCTAAGGGGCTACTCCCATGCCCCAGAGAGATTTACTCAGACATAACAAGACTAGAAGAAATGCAAACTAAAATGAGATCCAACATTATACAAGATGTAGTCTACAACTAAAAATTGGATGAAATAGAATGAAGAATGGAATGCTTTTACAAGTGAAGAGTCTCTCCTTTTATAGGAGGGGGAGTGGGTAGTATGCCCTCAAAAGAGAGGGAAAAAAGAGAGGGAGATCAATTTTTGAATTTTCTAGATCTGGTCAAAGAAAGTTGATTGTCTTTAATTATCTTGACCATGTAACTCTCTTTAATGTTGATTCTCGCAGAAGTGATTTCAAACATATTTATCTCCCATGAAAAGCATAAAAACGGTCCAAATAGTAGGATTTTATTTTAGTAAATTAAATTCCCTTTCCAATGAATACTTGTACACGTAATTTGGAGTTTGAATGCAAGAGTTATGTCACTTTTTGTGGCGGATATATATGAATTTCAGGACTTCTGCAAATTGTATAATTTTCCTAAAAAACCCAAAAAAATATAATTAAAACTCCAATTATATAAAAAACTCTAAAATAACACAATTAATTATGAAACTAAGAGAATAAATAACAAAACAATCCTAAACAAATATCAAAAATATGTAAATAAAAAGGATAAATACACATTTATCACATTGCATACATGATAGATCCAATTGTTAAAGCATATGCCATCTTACTCATGTTTTCCTAATCTTCACAAGAACTGGGACACTAGGCTTTTGAAAGACTAATCCAATGGAACATGGATAAATTTCTCTCATTGAGTCATGCATGTTGAACCCCTTCAACATCTTGCCAATGTGCGTGCTCTTACTTAGGTCAAGAAACTCTCTAGATCTATCTCTATAGATCTTGATTCCTATCATATAGGATTTTTCTCCTAAACCCTTCATAGGGAAGGCACTTCCTTGCCATGCTATTATATGTGTAGGATAAGGATGTTATTCTCCATCATTATGTGGAATATAAATATGATCCTACTAACTTTTTAAATCATACGTGTCATCTTCATTTTGACTAAAGTCAAACTCTTTGACTATCATGTCAAATGGAAGATCCCGGCTCCAAGATGGTTGCTTCAATCCATAGATTGACCTTTGTATCTTATAGACTTCATTTGCAATAATTGGATTTATAAAACCTTTTAGGCTGTGTCACACACACACCCTGTACTATATTCATGTTAAGAAATGCAGTTTTAACATCCATTTTTTCAAATCTTATAGTCATACTAAGTTGCCATGATAAGTATGATCCTAATGGATTTAACCATGGCAACTGGTGAAAATATTTCATCATGTTCAACACTTTGAACTAGTTTGAAACTCGTTTGATAACCTCCTATTTTGAACGATTATCTTAGTCCTTTTTCTTAGTTTTTCATACTCTTTCTAAGTTTAAACTATACATAACCCTAACTTTACCCTTTTTTGTAAATATACCATCAGACTAACTTTTCCTTTCTATACATGCAGAAAAAGTACAAAAAAATCATAAAAGAATAACTCAACCCCGAGACCGCATGGAATCAAACGGTCCCAAGACCGTGTGGAGTCACACGGTCTCAAGACCGCATGAAGCCAACCGGTCTCGAGACCGCATGGAGTTCAAACGGTCCCAAGACCGCATGAAGCCAACCGGTCCGGAGACCGCTTGGAGTTCATACGGTCCCAAGACCACATGAAGCCAACCGGTCCCGAGACCGCATGGAGTTCAAACGGTCCCAAGACCGCATGAAGCCAACCGGTCCCGAGACCGCATGGAGTTCAAACGGTCCCAAGACCGCACGAAGCCAACCGGTCCCGAGACCGCATGGAGTTCAAACGGTCCCAAGACCGTATGAAGCCAACCGGTCCTGAGACCGCATGGAGTTCAAATGGTCCCAAGACCGCATGAAGCCAACCGGTCCCGAGACCGCATGGAGTTCAAACGGTCCCAAGACCGCATGAAGCCAACCGGTCCCGAGACCGCATGGAGTTCAAACGGTTCCAAGACCGCATGAAGCCAACCGGTCCCGAGACCGCATGGAGTTCAAACGGTCCCAAGACCGTGTGGAGTCACACGGTCTCAAGACCGCATGAAGCCAACCGGTCTCGAGACCGCATGGAGTTCAAACGGTCCCAAGACCGCATGAAGCCAACCGGTCCGGAGACCGCTTGGAGTTCAAACGGTCCCAAGACCGCATGAAGCCAACCGGTCCCGAGACCGCATGGAGTTCAAACTGTCCCAAGACTGCATGAAGCCAACCGGTCCCGAGACCGCATGGAGTTCAAATGATCCCAAGACCGCACGACCGCATGGAGTTCAAACGGTCCCAAGACCGTATGAAGCCAACCGGTCCCGAGACCGCATGGAGTTCAAACGGTCCCAAGACCGCATGAAGCCAACCGGTCCCGAGACCGCATGGAGTTCAAACGGTCCCAAGACCGCATGAAGCCAACCGGTCCCGAGACCGCATGGAGTTCAAACGGTTCTAAGACCGCACGAAGCCAACCGGTCTCGAGACCGCATGGAGTTCAAACGGTCTCAAGACCGCATGAAGCCAACCGGTCCCGAGACCGCATGGAAGCCAAACGGTTTTGAGGACCAAACGGTCTTGAGGTCCAAATGGTCTCCAAACCGTTTGGACTTCACTTAAGGTCTATAAATAAGACCCCAAGGGTCCATCACAAGATATCAAGTTTCAGACGTCCAAAGGATGCCTCAATCATTCCAGAGCTCTTGTTACTTCCATCCTCTGCCCTGGGGCTGCCAGTCTAAGACCCACACTCCATCTTGAAGCTGCTTTCTCTCTCTCTACCAAAGAAGGTGGGAAGAGGGAGATCTCGTCATCAAGCAACCTATGAAGCTGGTGGATTGTTTCTCTCTCTCCAAGGGGTTGACTTTCCTCCCTCCTTTGTGGGGATGACGCTCTCTCTCTCTCTTCTTGCCTCCTTCTTTGTCCTAGTTATGAGCGAGTAGACTCTCTCACTAGGGTGCAGGGAGTAGCCCCGCTACCCATGCTTTAATATCATGTAAATGTAATCCTTAGGTTGTAATATAGAGTTCTTATCTCTGTCAGTTCGACATCAAACGATTAATGAATGCATGTTGCTTGATCTCCAACTTGTGTTATCTTTTATCTTTTAGTATGAATTGTCTACGTTTGTACTATTAGATTCGAAACTCATTTGCATGTTGGTTCTTGGTGCATGTACTCACCATGCATCTGTTTCGGTATCTAGAAGTGTATCTCAAGAAGTGGAGTAGACTCACTATCATCCGTTGCACTTTCATACTATGAAATGGAATCAGTTGACGTATGGAAGTGCAACCTTGATAAGTCGAGGAACACACTTTGCGAGGGGAATGATGTAAAGTAATGTGACCATTTGTTCGGGAATGGCTGGCGTTGCAACATTCCTGCACTTCTCGTAGTTAGATTCTCCGAAAGGAGGCTAAGTCTACAAGGATACTAACTGACTGGACTCTTTTTGCAGGTTAAGTTTTACTTTGCATGTGTTGATCGCTGTGTAGTGGTGGTGAAAAATCGATCACACCCTAGTGATCTTTTATCATAGTTTAACTCATTAGATTTACCTGCTTTCTTTACTTTTCATGTTCTTAGTTTAAAAACATCAAAATCCAACTTTCGATATAAGTGCCTGCTAGTAAGTAACCAAGTGAAATTCCATATGTTTTCCATCTTGTTGCTTGCAACAAGACCGTTGTCCCGTGGATTCGACCCTTAACTATACTGCGATAAGACTTCCACGTATCTTAGCATACGTGGGTGGAGTTTTCTATCTAGTATAAGCAAGGCTAAACTTAAAGACTTACCATCTTTAGGATTTTTAGTGGTGCACACAATTCCACGTAAGTGGAAGCTCCATAAGAAATTGGCGCCGTTGCCGGGGACAACAGAACGTTGTAATTTCACTTAGTACCTTTCTAGTTGATTAGGATTTTACACTTTCTTTTTAATCATAACTCTATATCTTCTTGAAACTATTATATCTTAGTCATTATCTAAAGGTGTTTCTCTCTACTCAGGTAGAAATTGTGTATGCAACCTGCGCATAACCTCGGATTCTCCCTTGATCCAGAGTTTGACTCTGAGGTAGAGAGAAGCTTCCACCGCCGCATTAGAGTCAATTGCTAAAGGGCCAGGCAAATGGCTGAAGATCAACGCCAGGCTGCTTTGGTGATGGAGAGGGTCAACGCCGCCATCGCCGCTCAAAGGGCACAACTCATTGCTGAAACTCATGCCCAAATCCAAGCGGAGATTCGTGCGGAAGAGCAAGCTCGCATCTGTGCTGAAACTGAGGCAGCGACCCAAGCTGCTCAGCTGGAGTTAAGAAACAAACAACTGACGGACTATGATGTCCCAAAGAACTATGAGGATAACCACCCGGTCCGACCTCCGATTATTAATATCCCCAACTTCGAGATTCGTACCCAGTGGATCCAGATCATGCAAGGCATCTCTTTCTCCGGAGGTTCTGGAGATGATTGCATGGATCATCTAAAAAGGTTTAAGGTGCTATGCCGCCTAGTTCCACAAGCCGGTGTCGCTTATGATGCAATAATGCTCCATCTGTTCCATTTCACCTTGTCTGGGAGGGCCTTGAGTTGGTATAACTCACTTGACAGAGAACCAATAATAACCACCTGGGCTCCTCTCGAGGAAAAGTTCTTAGAAAAGTTCTTTCCACCCTCACTGACCTATGAAATCAGAGGACAAATCAATCACTTCTCTCAGCTACCTAGAGAAACCCTTGCTGAGGCATGGGAGAGATTTAAAGAACTTCTGCGTAAATGCCCCCATCATGGAATCTCCCAGAATCAACTGATAAAAACCTTCTTCCGGGGAGTAAGCGACAATATTAAACAGTTCTTAGATTCCTCATCTGGAGGAAACTTCATGAGGAAGAATTATGAGGACGCATGGAAGATTGTTACTCTCGGAGCTGAAAACCAGTCCAACTGGGGACAGTCAGCCAGTAAAGGTGTCCTCAAAGTTTTCAAAGCTGAAGAATCAATAGAGATGAAAGAAATAGCTGAAGTCCTGAAAACCATAGTTCATAAACAGCAAGCTCTCGAGACTTCTCTCGGAGAGATCGATAAGAAGCAAACTCCGCTAGTTCAACAAGTCAAAGCCGTCACGGGATCCTGTGAGGCTGTCATGCTTCTGACCATCCGACCCTTTCCTGCGGTATGCTATATAATGTGATGATGGATCTGCATCCACCACCACAACCATATGAACCTATCATTGATCAGTCGGAAGAGCAACTACCGGAACAAGTTAACTCTATCCACTCTATCCCTGGGCAAGTCTACTACAACCCTAATCAGCCAAGGAATCATCCAGGGTTTCAGTATGGAAACCCTGCTGGGACTGCCAATCCTCAACATCAAACACAGGGGGGATCTACTAGTAGGCTACCACCTGGATTCCCAAACAACTTCAACCAAAATCAAGGGAATTCCAGGAGTAACTTTCCTAGGGCTAACTACCCCAGGAACCAATCAGCCTACTACCAGTACACTCATCCTCCGCTCCATCCACAGCTGCATACTCAGCACCCTCAGCTGGCGTTACCACCCCAACAATATCAACAAACCCAACAACCAATTCCTCCGAAAAATGCTCCTACCCAACCAGAAGATGAAATATCCTTGATCAGACAGATGTTACAATCGCAGCAAACTATGCTTGCTAACCAGCAGGCTCAGCAAAAAGTAGTTGAAGCTCAGCTTGCTCAGATCGCTGCACAATTGAAGCCCCCAGCAGGTACGTTTGTTGGGCAGCTTGAATCAAATCCTAAGCACGGACAAAACAGACATGAGCATTTGAATGCCGTCACCACCAGATCTAGACGCATTCTTCATGAGACTACCAAGATCACCCTGGATAATGATGATACCCCTGCTTTCATGACGAATGAAATCTCACAACAAGGAATGGAGAAGCCCTCAAAGGGCACAAAGGGCAAAGATAAAGTGTCCACAGAACCTGAAGTTTTGCAGTATAAACCAAGAATCCCGTACCCAGGAAGATTACAAGAAACAAAGATGGACACCAGGTTTCAAAAGTTCAAAGAGGCAATGAAGAAACTATACATTGATATCCCGCTCCTTGATGCTCTTTCCGAGGTGCCAGCCTGGGCGAAATACCTCAAGACCTTGCTATCAAGAAAATACATCACCAAGGAGCAGGAAACTGTTAAGCTTGCTCAGACCACTTCGGACATCATCTTAAACAAGATGCCCAAAAAGAAGAAGGACCCAGGTTCCTTCGGAATCCAATGTTGCATTGGCAACACATCTTCTAAAAAGGGATTAGCTGACCTTGGGGCCAGCTTATCTATTATGCCTTACTCAATGTGCAAACGTCTGGGTTTCACTGAATTGCTGCCTACAACAATGACTATCCAATTAGCTGATTCCACTATAACCGCACCTTTGGGGATCATTGAAGATATCCCGGTAAGGATAGGCAAGGATGCTTACATACCGTGCGACTTCGTTGTCATGGATATTAAAGAAGACCTGAGGTATCCAATCATTTTTGGCAGACCATTCCTCGCTACTGCCAGAGCACTGATTGACGTTGAAGCTGGTACCATCATTCTTAGGCTCAGAAAAGAAGCAATTCAATTTTGAGTCCTTAATAGTATGAAAGGGCCCAACATCCAAGAGGAGGTTTTCCTCCTTGATGCTATTCAACAAATGTCACAGTTGGAAATCTCCGAGCCAGCTGACGAACTTGAAAATGTTCTAATCAACCCAGAGGTTGAATTCTCAGCGAATGAATTAGTTCAACAGTGCCTCCAACATCTAGAAAAGGCTGACGAAGTGCCAAAGGCCACTTTTGAAGAACTTAAAGCTGTTACTGTTATAGAAGCAGCTGAGCCACCGAAAGCCCCTGAACTGAAGACTTTACCTACAGGTCTCAAAAATGTTTTCTTAGATGAAGAAAAACTATGCCCAATCATCATCAGCTCCACCCTTACAAGAGATCAAGAGGAAAAGCTTCTGAACGAGTTGAGGAAGCATAAAGAGGTCATAGGATATAAGATAACTGACATAACAGGCATAAATCCATCCCTGTGTATGCATAGACTTCCTATGGTTGACGAATTCAAGCCCTCTCGAGAACATCAAAGACAACTAAATCCTAATCTAAAGGAGGTAGTGCGTTTGGAGGTCCTTAAATTACTCAAAGCCGGCATGATCTATCCTATTTCTGACTCCCAGTGGGTCAGCCCCGTTCAGGTTGTTCCAAAAAAGGGGGGCACTACTGTAGTACTAAATGACAAAAATGAGCTAGTGCCTACCAGGACTGTAACTGGATGGCGAATGTGTATTGATTATAGAAAGTTGAACAAAGCCACAAGGAAAGACCACTACCCTCTACCTTTCCTTGATGAAGTCCTGGAATGCCTAGCTCACCAAAAAAAATTTTGTTACCTCGACGGTTACTCCGGGTTTTACCAAATACCCATACACCCGGAGGACCAGGAAAAAACCACCTTCACATGTCCTTTGGGATATATGCCTTTAGAAGAATGCCATTCGTGTTATGTAACGCACCCGCCACTTTCCAACGATGTATGTCTGCTATCTTCTTCGGTTTAACAGAATCCGTCATGGAAGTATTTATGGACGATTTCTCAGTGTACAGAGATTCTTTCGATAACTGTTTAATAAATCTTGGACAAGTTCTGCAACGCTGTGAGGAAACGAACCTTATCTTGAATTGGGAGAAATGCCATTTTATGGTAACAGAAGGTGTCGTCCTCGGACACAGGGTAAGTGATAGGGGAATAGAGGTTGATAAAGCAAAAATCGATGTTATCTCAAAGCTGTCACCTCCAAAGGACATAAGAGGAGTTCGAGCTTTCCTGGATCATGCATGATTCTATAGGAGATTCATCAAGGATTTCTCAAAGATTGCCAAACCGATGACCCAACTCCTGACCAAAGATGCTGAGTTCATATTCAATCGGGAGTGTATGAAAAGTTTTCTCTACCCTTAAGGATGCGTTAATCTCCGCACCTATTCTAAGAGCTCCAGATTGGTCGCAGCCCTTCAAAATCATGTGTGACGCAAGTGATTATGCCATAGGGGCCGTTCTAGGACAACGGATTGATAAGAAACCCTATGTTATCTACTACGCATCTAAAATGCTAGATGAAGCATAGAAAAACTACACCACTATGGAGAAAGAGTTTCTGGCTATCATCTATGCGTTTGAAAAATTCCGCTCTTATCTGATTGGTTCTAAAGTTATCGTCTATACCGACCATTCTGCCATCCGATACCTGATTCAAAAACAGGATGCCAAACCCAGGCTTATCCGCTGGGTGTTAATGCTTCAGGAATTCGACTTGGAAATCAAAGATAAAAGTGGCATGGAGAATGTTGTGGCCGATCACCTCAGCAGGATCGAGATTGAAGAAAAAGATAAAATCCCTATTTGGGATTCTCTTCCTGATGATCAGCTTATGAAGGCCACTCATGGTTTCCCTTGGTATGCTGATATCGTTAATTATCTAGCCACAGGGATTATCCACCCATCTGCTTCCTACCAGGATAAAAGGAAGTTTCTTCACGACATAAAATGCTATTACTGGGACGAACCTTACTTGTTTCACCTTTGTGTCGACGGACTTTTTCGTCGTTGCCTTCCAGAAGAAGAAATAACCCCGGTCCTAGAACATTGCCATTCCGGACCCACGGGGGGGGGGGGGCATATGAGTGCCAAGAAAACCGCCATAAAGGTTTTACAATCTGGGTTCTTCTGGCCCACCATATCAAAGGATTCTTACGATTTCGTGAAAGCCTGTAACAAATGCCAATTATCCGACAATATATAAAAAAGAGACGAAATGCCACTCACCATGTGGCAGGAAATTGAGCTTTTTGATGTATGGGGGGTAGATTACATGGGCCCTTTCCCCTCATCCTATGGCTTCTCTTACATTTTGGTCACGGTGGACTACGTCTCTAAGTGGGTCGAAGCTGTTCCCACAATGTCCAGCGATTCCAAGCCTGTAATCAAATTGTTCAAAGATATTATTTTCCCAAGATTTGGAGTTCCGAGAACTGTCATATCGGATGGTGGGACCCATTTTTTGGAACGAAGTTTTGAGGCCTTACTAAAAAGATATGGAGTCAATCACAAAGTCGCCACGCCTTACCATCCACAAACTAGTGGTCAGGTGGAGGTATCTAATAGACAATTAAAGGTGATCCTTGAAAAAACGGTGAACAAAAACCGCACTGACTGGTCCACCAAACTTCCTGATGCCCTTTGGGCATACCGAACTGCTTATAAAACACCAATCGGGACAACCCCATTCCGTTTGGTGTACGGGAAGTCTTGTCATCTTCCAGTGGAGCTGGAACACAAAGCATGGTGGGCCATCAAGCAGCTAAACTTTGATCTTAAAAGTGCGGGAGAAAACAGACAACTTCAACTACAGGAGCTAGAAGAGCTCCGCATGACGGCCTATCAGAGCGCCAGAATATATAAGGAGAAGACAAAAATGTGGCACGATGGCCACCTTAAGAGAAAAGATATTGTCGTTGGTGACAAAGTTCTCCTCTTTAATTCCAAGCTCAAGTTGTTTCCCGGAAAACTTAGGACAAAATGGTCTGGGCCTTTCACTATAAAACATATCCACCCAACTAGAGCAGCCATTATTATTGACAACAACGGAGGAGAAAGAACGGTCAACGGTCACCGTTTAAAAAGATAATATGCTCCAGAAGACAAATTACCAAGACAAACCATCGAAATCAAAGATGCTATGCAAGCAACATGACATCATTACAGCTTCGTCGAGCCAGCGACGTTAAACCAAGGCGCTACTTGGGAGGCAACCCAAGATTTCAACCTTTCTCTTTATTTTCCATTCCTTTATTTTCCTGGTTTTTATCTTATGGAAAAAAAAACAACATAAAAATATATAAATAAAAAACAAACATAAAAATATAATATCTTTTCTACCTTTGCCTTTCCAAACGGTCTTCAAACCATTTGGAGTCAAACGGTCTCGAAACCGTTTGGAGCCTAACGGTCTCGAAACCGTTTGGACTCCAAACGGTCTTGAAAATGTTCGGAGCCAAACGGTCCTGAAACCGTTTGGAGCCAAACGGTCCTGAAACTGTTTGGAGCCAAACGGTTCTGAAACCGTTTGGAGCCTAACGGTCCTGAAATCGTTTGGAGCCAAACGATCTTGCAACCGTTTGACTTAGGGTTTTTATCCGGTCAACCCCCCATTTCCTATAAATATAAACCCCCCTTGTCTTTCTTTCCTTCGACTCTGGAGCCTTCTGAAATTCTCGCGTAGTGTTGTTCCATTGCTTTTGTCTCCCAATTTCCGCGCGACTCGCCGACGAACTCTGCGTCCCCTGTTCCGCGCGACCTTCGTCTCCAATGCTCTCTTCACCGTCGACGCTACCAGCTGCTGCAAGGTAGTCCAGCAATGCTACCATCCTTTGCTTCCGCAGCCCCCCCCCCCCCGCACCGCCATTTTCGTTACCGACGCCACCACGGCGTTCCCTCTTCTCCAACGTCGACGCCACTTTCATTCCCATCACCATCACAACACCACCACTAGAAAACCTCTTCATCCAAATCAACCTCCCCACTGACAAAACCCTAAAACCCACCAAGTATGTGTGCTCCAGCATACTGCGTAGGATGGGGATTTACGACCGCACTTTCGACGTGCTAGACAAAGCCAACCTTGCCAGGTTTTGTCTAGTACCTGAAGTATCCTACTCCGAACCCACTACAGAATTCTTCACTTTTCTGACTAAAGAGCCCGTCGACATCATGGATAGGTCACGGGATGGGGGTGACAGAAGGCTCGTCACCCAACTCTTCGGCAGCAAGGTTGTCATAACGTAAAATATGCTGAACACAATCTTCATTGACAACCAGGACCAGCTACAGAAAGCTATGGAGGTGGGGACCGAACACTCAGAGTTCAACAAACACAAATTCTGGAAATCTCTAACCGGGATCCCCACCTATGACGTGAAGACGTACAAAGCGTCGAATATACACTCTGGCTTTGTGCGTACCCTGCACAAAATTCTTGTTGGCACACTCTTCCCCAGGACAGAGGGGGGAAACGTTATAATTTCAGATCTTTTCATTCTCTGGTCTATTCTTAACGAAAGGCCGATCAATATCGGACGACAACTGATCCAGAAACTATCAACCTCCAGCCTGGGGAAAGAAATCTGCATGGGGGGCATGTCACATCTATTATTAAATACCTCAAGATGGACAGACCCCTACCCCACTACACGCAACTAAAGGGCGACATCCTTACCAATGAACAAACTCAGAAGAACTCCTTCATCATCAAGGAAAAGGATGGAAAACTACACTATGTCTTTTGCCCTATGGTTAAGTCATCCAAAACACTCATCCCGCTTCCGGAGCTAGCACAGTACGACACCAAACAGCTCCTCTTCTCTGATGAGGAGCTTTCACAACTACTAGCTTCGGTTAAAACAACCGAAAAGAAAGATACAGCGGGACAAACGGAGCTGAGCATCACAGCCCTGGCAGCTCGACCAACAAAAATACCCGTCAAACGACCTTCTAGAAAGCAGTCGCTGGCCCAACAGCTGTCAGGGACACCAACATCTAAGCCAAATCCTGAGGCCGAGAAACTCCATGAAGAAATCTTAACCTCCTCCTCAATCGACTCTTTCATTCAGAGTCTACACGAGCAGCTAACCGCTGCCACAACTCCACCTTCCACCATTCCAACATCTACCACTCCTTTCTTCCCCATCACATCCACGCAACCATTCACATCCTCTTCATCACCCCTTTTCCCTTCGGGCTTTCCCCTCTCCATCCCTATGCCCGACTTCACCACTTTCCCTTTCACCTCCACAGTTTCCACCCCATCACTATCACTACCACCGCTTTCACCACTTTTCACATACGCCACCACCCCGACACCGCTGGTGACTACATCCACAGTCACTACGCAGCTCGGGGCATCATCAGTGTCTCTTCCGCAAGACACTAACACCATCCCATGCAGACCCCAACCATCCCACCCTTCCGCTCCTGGGGTCCCTTTTGCCAATATCGGTGAGGAATTCGGCCGTCAATTCGACGCTATCTGAAACCTCCTCACCGATCCTTCTAATATATTAAATTCTATTTTTTCTTATGTGCAGGGTTTATCACGACAGGTGGCCACGATCGACGAACAACACCGAGCCTTGCCCACCATCCTCCAAGGATTCCAGCAATGACAAGATGAGGTGGCTAAGCAAGTTGAGCACATCAACAGTCACTACAACACCTTGCCGGACCTGGTCCTTGGAGCGCGGCGTCAGCAAGAAGCAACAGCAAAGCAAGTCGATGAGATCTCCACGCAGACTCAGCCTCTGCCAGAGACTCTCCGCGTGCTCCAGCAACAACAAGCAGATCTGAGCACGCGCTTGGCCACCATCAGCAGCACACTCACACAGCTACAACATCGCCAAGAGGAGTCCAATAAGGATGAAATCCAGCAGCTACGTGCTCAAGTTACAACTCTTACAGCACGTCTCCTCTCCACCGAAGGCAGATATACCGACCTCAAAGAATCCCATGATGCACTGCTCGAAACACACGAGCATCTACAAGTGGCTTTCGATGAGTTACAAGCTACCCATCGGCGGTGCAAAATGTCCGCAAGAAAAAAACAAGCAGACAAGGCAGCGGACGACACAGATGGCGATGATGACGAAGAAGACGACTCCGACTCATCTTCTGATTCAAACAAAGATAACACCTCTTCTGGTGATAAACATGATGATGGAGAGGACCCTGGAAATGCAGCAGAACCTCCCCACAGAGGCTCTGACGAAGGTCACCACAACAGTGACAATCACCCCAAGTCCCCACACAATGATAATGTCAACATGTCATACGGGGACCAATTCTTTGATTATTCTGCGCTGGGGTCCATCGGGGAAGCTACTAAAGACGCGGCTTACGCTGAGTTCCACCAGTGTATACTAGAAACCAGTGCCAGCCCACCACAAACAACTGCCCCACCTCTCTCCACACCTCCTCCCTATGACGAGGGAGAGGCAGAACGAGTAAGTTTAGACACCGATGAAGACCTCGATTCTGCCTCCGACTCGGACGATGATCTACCAGGCCATGAACAGGTCTTAGAACAACCTACTTCCCCCCCCACAAGAACTTCCCCCGCAACCACCTCTGCCGCACAAAATGCATGACCTGGATATGGCGGCCATCTCCACTTTAGATGCTTAGGATATTTTTATACTGAACACTATAGTGGACGATGCAAAGGCGGGGGAAGACAGAATTTATCATAATACAAAAACTAGGCGTAAGTTGACACGTGAAGACTTCTGCAGCATCCTCCGACCTCGGTCCACGATGCCTATGGCAATCTTCTGTGTCCTCCTCGCCAATAATATAGAAATGTACAGAAGTTCTAAGCGGCAACAGCCGATTTTTAACGCCTCGACCGCTCTGTGTATTGGCCTTTTATACAAAGACATAAGAGCAAAGTCGATCGACCGGGTGCGTGCTGGTCTAGCACGTCGGGCACGTTATCTGACCGTGCCTTTCCAAGTTTCGGACCACTGGCTTTTTATGATTGTGGATACAGAGGCTTGGGATGCCAAGGTGTATAATTTCTGTGGCGCCGAGCTACCAGCCGGCACAATAAACTTCCTCGGTGAAGCAGCAGGAGAAGCAAGGTGTATACCCTTCCGGCTACTTAAATTAATTTGGGCTGCCCGCCCATCTCTTCGCCAAGATTGGAGCCAACCTTGGTTCAATATCATAAACCCTCAAGTTCAAGCCACCGAGGGATCTGGGGATTGCGCTTTCTGCACCATACGTCACATCCAAGCGCTGAATCAGGAAATCCCATTTCACGATCTGGTTGCTGAAGATTTTCATTCCTTACGCGGACGTTATGCCATGGAGCTCAACTGTGATAGGCGGTTCTTCAAGGACCCAACTATGGCACCATATGACGTTCCTCGCTACCTCTTCTCAGCTATCCAGCGACCGCAGAGGCGACCCTTCTGACAAACTCTGAAGGAGTAAGAAAAGACCAATATGACAGTCGCCGATACCAAGCAAGCGACAAGCACTATCGATCCTTTGTCTGCCATCAAACCAACCTTTCCTGATTTTGATCGCGATGCTTGCAAAGGTTTCTCCGACCTCGAATTGCGTCTCATTATGGCGCGGCTCTTAGCCGACAAAGATAGGCTCGTATTCATGTCTCGAGACATTCTTGTAATGACAGACACACTACGAGAGACTTTACAAATCAAAGGATCACTCTCTGTAAGTTTAATGGCCGCCTATCAGTTTCTACTTGGCCAAAACAACCCAACAACATACATGGCATCCTCATATATGAAAGATGATCTTCTAAAGCTCAAGAACTTCGGCACAACTGACACGCTGATATCCTATCTACAACACACAACGCCGACGTTCATCATGTTACCTTTCCTCTATCATGAACACTGGATGCTCCTGGAAACAAATCTCCTAGAAGGAACAACCACAATATATAACAGTTCTGATAGCCAGTACAACGCACGACAGAGAAACTACGTTGTGACACCAAAAATGCCAACTGAAGTAGTGGAAAAGGAGTGCGCCGACAAGTTAATAGATTTTCTGAGTCAGCATACAAGGGCGTACGACAAAGAGCATTTCCACTGCCCTTCCTTCTGCCACAAATGCCTCCAGCAAATCTGACAATCGAGCGACTGCAGCTTCCACGTCCTCTACTGGATGTACACCATCATCGTTCTCCAAAGACCAGTAGAGGAGATGACTGACATGGATTACCATGCTCTATGAGGACAGTTCGCATCCAACCTACTTCATTCCCCGGGGGCAAATGCAGATTTACCTTAAGCCTGCAGCCCTTGTCCTAATTACTCCTCAACCTATCACTTTGACACTCTGAGGACAGAGTGAGTGATAAGTTGGGGGGGTACATTAGACAAGGGCGAGGTATCATTTTCACATCCCTCTTCCTTCTTTTCCTTTCTCTGTTTACACACTTTCCCTTTTTTAACTTTCTTTTTAATTAACCCTTTTTGAGTAGACTCACCCTCATTTAAATCTAGAATCATGTTAGTCCCCAAAAGTAAATAGCACTTAGACATTTAATGGCGATTTAATAAATGTCACTCCACTATTGATTTGCATGCTTTTTCTTCAATTCTTTATCTGACTCTGCACAGGTCAAAATCAAGGCAGAAATAAGCCAAGCTCTCAAGGATGAGAGGGGAATCAAGCAACTTCCAAATCAAGAAGTTCTGCAAGTGGACCACAAACCAAATAAGTGCATGCTGAAAAACTATAAGAACAACTTTCCTCTCTTCAAAATAAAAGAGGCTTGGCCGCCCAAAATAAATTCTCAAACAAAACCCCAAAACCCAAGCCTGCGAGTTATTGAATAAAAGCCAGAGAGACGAATAAAATTACGAGAGTTGTGCCATGAATAAGGACCTATATAAAGAACCGATGAAGGTTTCACCCGGCCGGCACATTCCGCTGCCCTCACAAAGGCAGATGTGTCGTGCCCGGTAGTGAAACCCTAAGGTATCTAAATATATGAAAGGCTCATAAAGGACTCACCCGGCCGGTACATTCAGCTGCCCTCACAAAGGCAGATGTGTCGTGCCTGGTAGTGAGATCCTAAAAGCATAGACAACCCCTCCCCCACTTGAAGGGGGAGCTACACCTCAAAGCCTTTAGCCAACCATCATACCCTCTCTAGCTTCCAGTAGGTCTTTCTGAGAGGTATAAAGCTGATTAGAGTCAACAACATGCATAAAATAAAGGTGGTCCCAAGGCGAACTAAGAGATACGGAAAGAACCTGAGACCCAAGCAACTCTCGAAATCTGAAAGAGTCAAGGCAAGCAATAAGACTCGATATGACCTTAAGGGAACTCAGGTTAAGAATTCAAGCAAGAGTATGGAAATCCTAATTAAATAAGTTCGCCTCGCCATTGCATGTCTCAGCTCTATCTAACTTGAGGACAAGCTAGACTCTAAGTTAGGGGGGTGATAACCTCCTATTTTGAACGATTATCTTAGTCCTTTTTCTTAGTTTTTCATACTCTTTCTAAGTTTAAACTATACATAACCCTAATTTTACCCTTTTTTTGTAAATATACCATCAGACTAACTTTTCCTTTCTATACATGCAGAAAAAGCACAAAAAAATCATAAAAGAATAACTCAACCCCGAGACCGCATGGAATCAAACGGTCCCAAGACCGTGTGGAGTCACACGGTCTCAAGACCGCATGAAGCCAACCAGTCTCGAGACCGCATGGAGTTCAAACGGTCCCAAGACCGCATGAAGCCAACCGGTCCCGAGACCGCGTGGAGTTCAAACGGTCCCAAGACCGCATGAAGCCAACCGGTCTCGAGACCGCATGGAGTTCAAACGGTCCCAAGACCACATGAAGCCAACCGGTCCCGAGACCGCATGGAGTTCAAACGGTCCCAAGACCGCATGGAGTTCAAACGGTCCCAAGACCGCATGAAGCCAACCGGTCCCAATACCGAATGGAGTTCAAACGGTCCCAAGACCGCACGAAGCCAACCGGTCCCGAGACCGCATGGAGTTCAAACGGTCCCAAGACTGCATGAAGCCAACCGGTCCCGAGACCACATGGAGTTCAAACGGTCCCAAGACCGCATGAAGCCAACCGGTCCCGAGACCGCATGGAGTTCAAACGGTCCCAAGACCACATGAAGCCAACCGGTCCCGAGACCGCATGGAGTTCAAACGGTCCCAAGACCGCACGAAGCCAACCGGTCCCGAGACCGCATGGAGTTCAAACGGTCTCAAGACCGCATGGAGTTCAAACGGTCTCAAGACCGCATGAAGCCAACCGGTCCCGAGACCGCATGGAAGCCAAACGGTTTTGAGGACCAAATGGTTTTGAGGTCCAAACGGTCTCCAAACCGTTTGGACTTCACTTAAGGTCTATAAATAAGACCCCAAGGGTCCATCACAAGATATCAAGTTTCAGACGTCCAAAGGCTGCCTCAATCATTCCAGAGCTCTTGTTACTTCCATCCTCCGCCCTGGGGCTGCCGGTCTGAGACCCACACTCCATCTTGAAGCTTCTTTCTCTCTCTCCGCCAAAGAAGGTGGGAAGAGGGAGATCTCGTCATCAAGCAACCTGTGAAGCTGTTGGATCGTTTCTCTCTCTCCAAGGGGTTGACTTTCCTCCCTCCTTTATGGGGATGATGCTCTCTCTCTTCTTGCCTCCTTCTTTGTCCTAGTTATGAGCGAGTAGACTCTCTCACTGGGGTGCGGCGAGTAGCCCCTCTACCCATGCTTTCATATCATGTAAATGTAATCCTTAGGTTGTAATATAGAGTTCTTATCTCTGTCAGTTCAACATCAAATGATTAATGAATGCGTGTTGCTTGATCTCCAACTTGTGTTATCTTTTATCTTTTAGTATGAATTGTCTAGGTTTGTACTATTAGATTCAAAACTCGTTTGCATGTTGGTTCTTGGTGCATGTACTCACCATGCATCTGTTTCGGTATCTAGAAGTGTATCTCAAGAAGTGGAGTAGACTCACTATCATCCGTTGCACTTTCATACTATGAAATAGAATCAATTGACGTATGGAAGTGCAACCTTGATAAGTCGAGGAACACACATTTGCGAGGGGAATGATGTAAAGTAATGTGACCATTTGTTCGGGAATGGCTGGCGTTGCAACATTCCCGCAGTTCTCGTAGTTAGATTCTCCGAAAGGAGGCTAAGTCTACAAGGATACTAACTGACTGGACTCTTTTTGCAGGTTAAGTTTTACTTTGCATGTGTTGATTGATGTGTAGTGGTGGTGAAAAACCGATCACACCCTAGTGATCTTTTATCATAGTTTAACTCATTAGATTTACCTGCTTTCTTTACTTTTCACGTTCTTAGTTTAAAAACATCAAAATCCAACTTTCGATATAAGTGCCTGCTAGTAAGTAACCAAGTGAAATTCCATACGTTTTCCATCTTGTTGCTTGCAACAAGACCGTTGTCCCGTGGATTTGACCCTTAACTATACTGCGATAAGACTTCCACATATCTTAGCATATGTGGGTGGAGTTTTCTATCTAGTATAAGCAAGGCTAAACTTAAAGACTTACCATCTTTAGGATTTTTAGTGGTGCACGCAATTCCACATAAGTGGAAGCTCCATCATCTTTTCAACCAATTTGCTCTTATAGGTTTGTACATTACCATCCATGTCAGTCTTATTCTTTAAGACCCAATTGCACCCTATGCATTTTACCCCTTCATGTGGATCCACCAAGGTCATACCTTGTTGGTGTACATGGAATCCATTTTTCATCCCTTGGCCTCAAGCCATTTCTCAGTTTCTTATCCCTCAATAGCTTCTAGGCACATCATCTATGACCAAATCACTACCTTTCTGAGTTATAAGATATCATAATCTTTCAAGCTCAAGGTGTGTCCTACTAGATCTATGGAGTTTTTTGTTACATAAGGAACTTGAGATTCCACAACAATTTGTGATTCTACTTGTTCCTATTGTACCTCTTTAGGTTCAATGTTTTCTTTTTTCTCTCAAAATTTTTGAGTTCTACCTTTCTCCCAGTGATTCCTTTAAAATTAAATTCCCTTTTAGACACTGCCATCCTAGCAACAAACATTTTTTGTCGGATTGGAATATAAAATTAGTATTCAACAAAATAACATTAATGTGATTTGTGGAATTTTTTTTTCAAGAAACTATTTTCTTATATAAGATTTCATTCCTAATCCATATAAAATCATATCGGGACATTTCCCATGAAATATATCATATGGTGTGTTTTGAACCACTTAAGACGGTACATTGCTTAGTGTAAAGCATGTGCCAAAAGGAAATTGGAAGATCAACTAAATTTATTGATGATCGCACCATGACAAGAAGGGTGTAGTTCATTGTTTTTGATACACTATCATTGTGTTTTAGGTGGAGTTCATTGTGACACACTATCATTGTCTCCCAAAAGGTCCTTAAATCCTTTGTTCAAAATATTGTCCACATTGATCACATCAAAGTGTTTTAATACTTTTACCAAGTTGGGTATGTACTTCATTCATGATCTCCTTGAACACTTTAAGAGATTGAGACCTATATTTCATTATATACAGACTACCATATCTACTTAGATCATCTGTAAATATAATGAGGTACTATTATACACCTTTATCATTTATTCTAAAAGGTATACATACATCAATATGTACGGGCCCTACACTCTCTCACTATTTCCAATGAAAGGAGATTTTGTCATATTGCTCAAAAAATGAGATTTGCATGTCTCTATTGGTTCAATAACCAAAAGAGTCTAGAAAACCATCATTATGGATTCTAGAAATTCATTTCTCATTTATGTGCTCTAGATGAGAATGCTATAGGTATTCATTGTTTGAGTCATCAAGTCATTCAGTGTATGTGTAATACATATTTGTCTCTACAATTATCAAGTATATATTATGATACATAGGGAACTGCCAAATAAGATCTTATCCAAACATCAAATATTCATAATATTCTTGTCCATATAATATACATGATGTTTTCATTAATGGCATATACATAATAGCAATTCATTAATTCTATTGCATGCCCATCAAGCTAAATGATAGATTCCAACTGTAGTGGCAACAACTCTTGCTCCATGCAGTTCTAGCTTACTTGTTCTAAGAACCTAAAGAAGAGATCTCTATCTCCTTCTTCTTCCTGAAATCCTCAATATAAAGAGGACAGTTCCTTTCAAATGTCCAGGTTGGTGACAATGGTGGCACTTTCCTTCGTTATTCACTCATCCCTTAGCTTTCAGTGAAGAAAACTTTGGTTTCTAGTTAGCTTTAGAACTCTTGTTAGCTTTGCCTTTACCCTTGGACTTCCCTCTATTGATCATCATCATAGATTTGGGTTTTTCCTTCTTCATCTGTGCTTCATCTATCCTCAACATGCCAAGTAATTCTGACAATGACTTGTCAAATTCATTCATGTTGTAGTTCCTGACAAACTAGTTGTATGATTCTGGAAGTGACCGTAGAATCACATCAATAGCCAACTCTTGACCCAAGGGAAATCTCAGTCTAGCAAGGTCATCCACATACCCAATCAACTTGAGTACATGAGGACCTACTGGATCTCCTTCCGCCATATTTCACTTGAATAACATCTTTGAGACATCATATCACTCTTGTCTTGTATGATATCGGTACATGTTCTTAAGATGTGTTACCATCTCAATAACATACATGTTCTCATGTTATCTCTACAACTCATATTTTATTGATCATAGCATCAGGCACTTGACATCCATGACATCTTCAAAGTTCTTCCAGTATGCATCCCTATCAGCCTTAGGCACAGTGGGAGCAGGTTCATCTGGCTCTGGTGTCTCCAGGACATAGAGCTTGTACTCTTGAGTGAGAACAATTCTAAACGTCCTAAATTAGTAGTGGAAGTCATTCCCATTCATCTTGTCCTTCTCAAGGACTGGTCGCAAAGAAAACATGTTTGTGTTTTCCCTTAGATTCTACAAAAGAAAATTTGCAACTTTTATCAAAAGACTTTTGATTTGATTTGATTTGATAAGTTTGATGATATTAGTAAGGCTTTTAATTAATTATCGCTCCCACTCATTTGTTCAAATTGATAGTCCTCACTGCCAATTCAAAATTGTAGTGTACAACCTTCAAGTGAGCCAACATCCAAAATAATTAAGCTATTACCCATCCAACACCAGCATCCATAACCAATTAATAAGGTAGACAACATTTTCCAATAACATCTCATACAATTCTTGGATAGATGGTATGTACAACTCTTTGCCATACTCCATTTGTATGCTTCTAGGCACTTAATCCCATTAAGGTCACCTAGTTAAGCTTGACCCAAAAGCCAACATGATAGAATATGCACCCTGCTTTGGCAGACCCACATATCTACCATCACACTTCCGCAAGATAGATGGTGTACCACACTTTGGCGTAACCTATGCTTGGTCGATCAAGGTTTTCATGTGTGTCATTTATGGAAATAATCTTAGACTTACAATTTGTTAAGGGGTCTTATATATAAGTACATATACATATCCAATCACCACATACTTATAATATGTAACATATACATGCTATATCCACAAATGAAACATGCAATCAAAAAACATATGAGTGATGGTTATGTCCATACTAATGCAATGGTTTGGAGCCATAATGAATTTTTACCACCTAAGGTCTACATCATATGTAGCAACCTATATTTGGAAAACTTGTGTTTCCCAACTGGCCATCTTAACCATTCAATTAACTGGTTGGCCTTCAGGTAAGTCAATTGGATTCCTCTAGTCTTTTGGTCTCCTCGGTCCTCCAGTCAATCAACTTGACTCATGAGGAACATCTTCTTTTTCCAAAATATAAATTAAAACTATCATATTCCATATTACATTGTAAAAGGGAAAACTATAAGCTACATTTGAGGGGAATATAGGAAAGAAGAGCTTTAAGTTACATATGGAAAGGAGGGGAGAAGCTCGGTATGAAAAGTGAGTAACAACATGAAAGAAAGCCAAACAACTATGAACACACATCCACAAGAGTTTTAGCCATAACAACCGATGCATCCACCATCAAAATATTTTTAGGGCACGTAATGATTGCATATATATATATATATATAGAGTCAGGCTAGAATACACTCGAGTGTACAGATCGCACGAATACACTCAAGTGTGTTTGCATATCAAGACTATTTTTTACAAAATGTAAACCATTGATCTTCACTGTCATACTATAACTAGGCTACATATAAATTTTGAGCTCATTTGGATGAATGTAAGTCACTCATCCAAGGGCAACAAAATTGACGGGCGAAACTAATTTGAAATGCATACTTTTTGCGGTCTTCATAACATGACCTATAAATGTCCAAATGTGCTCAAATTTTACGTATTATCTATTCACAAGATGTTTAAGAAGATCAACGGATTATATTTTTGATATATGGGCTCTGCACATCCTTCCTGTCACTTTTTTTTAAAATTCCGCAATTGTAGAGGAGCATTTTATCTAGCTCCCCAAAAAAATTCATCCAAAAATAATATCATTTGCCCCACAAAAATCAAAAAATACGTCCATATATTTACTGACTGTGTATTTTTTGCGTTGTTACTTTTTCAGTCATATAGTTACTCTTTTATCAATACAGTTACTCTTTTGATCTTAGAGTTACTTTTGTGTACCATATAGTTACACTTTTGGATGTGCGGGTAGCGAAAAATCAGGCTACCCACGCGGGTAACGAATAAATCCCCTATATATTATGTGTGTGTGTGTTGGAGGGGAACATATGTGGTATTTAATCGGATATGCATATTAATAATTTTAATATCCATAGAGTATGCAATAAAATAAATATCATTATATCAATTTAAATCTAGATACACTGTAAATTGACGTGGCCCTAATACCACTGTTGGGGAATAGGGACGGTAGAGAAGGCAATAGAAACAAAACATTTGTCTCTATTCCTTGATCAGGTAATCACGTCCACAATTATGTATCTAGGCTAGAACGGTAGCAATAGATATACCTAGTCTTAGAGCAAGTTTCATGACTATCCTTGTAGCGGCGTGCCTCTTTCGCAAGAAGCACCTAAACAATTATCAGTGGTGGCCTCCTGGTGTAGCACCATGGACGGTGGTTGACGACATCCTCCTAGCATGGTGGCAATGACCTCCACACCTCTACATAGTCTAGGTAGACCATTGGGAACTCCACTTTGTGCTACCAAAACCAAGGGGAAGGAGTTGTCTCTTTGAATGTCAACATGCTAGCATTGACTTGCTCTTCCTTGTTGTCTCTATCTTTTACGGGTAGGACTTGCTTGGGCTCTCACATTACTGCAACTGTGAGAGGACAATAATTGTCAAATATTATTGTTGTGCCTTCTAAAAGCCTTGACTACCTCTCTATTTATGGTGGGTCGGGGTTAGGATTTCCAGATCAATTGGGAGTTGAAGAGATAGATTTCCACAAATTTCTTGGTGCTACAAATCACAAAATGGTCGGTTCATTTTTGAACTGGTTGGTTCACACCCTGAATTGGGCAGTTCACTTTTGAACCAATCAGTTCATATGTGAAATGATCGATTCAACACTTGAATTGGTTGATTCACTATATTTCATATTTGCAAACATATTGGCTTTCAATGTGATGATTAATGTACCAACATGACATCAACATCAATCCTTGATCAAATATTAATGATCACTAAATTGGATGATTTACAATCTAAATCAATCATTTTACATTTTGATTGAACCGGTCAGTTCACTTTTGACCCGGGCGATTCATATTCTGAACATGACGGTTCAAATTCTAGTTCATTCAATTTCTAGCCAATGATGTTGAATTGAATACTTAAACACTAAGTAATCAAGTTAAACCATTTTCAAGAGTAAACACCTTTTCCAAGTGCATCCTATGTGTGTGTGACCATATAGGTCCCAAATTTCGTTGGCAAGGAATGTCCATAACCAACTTATGGCATAACAAGCAATTAGTAATATCTAGAAACACATCATTGTTTCCAAGTAATTGGAAAGTTGGAGAACAACTTCAACCTACAATCTGACATCAGTGTTATAGTGATCGTACAGTTCCTTTTTCTATGATGTTCATATTGAACTCAAAGCATGGGATCCTCATCCTCTCAAAGTTCAATCCATGTTCCTTGAACTAGAGAAGACTGTATGAGATGCATGTGAGCTCACATATCATACATTGGGTCACATAAGTATGGCCATACATTTCTCAGTCTGGCTTATCAAGTGGCCAGGATATCAATCTCCTGTAGGAGGACAAATCCCATCTACATCACTCACACTCAATCCCCATGTCTCATAATGCACTCGAGCATCACCATTATGAAAATTATTATTCAAGGTCACGTTGGATGATGTCAAAATACATCAAACAACATGTGATGAGTGTAGTGACTTCAGGTATAAGAACAACAATCACACTATCACTATGAGAGCTTATTCTAACTACCATTCCATGGTATGCATGTATCACTCTCAAGGTGGGTCTATCTGATACAATGTTCTCTAACATGTACCTACATGTTTGACTTGATATCACATATCATAACTAATGAGACTCTATCATTAGTCAACACACACACTCTAGTCTTATATATTACAACATTGTCTATTCAGCTTCCACAGTAATAACCAAATAGGGACATAACAAGAATACATGTACACATATCATACATATGTTCTCATTGTTCAGATCCTCAACCTGAAGACATATGTCATCGAGTAACATCATTCTTTATACATATACCATAATTTTGTTATCATCTCATGATTGAGATGAACATAATATATGAAATTACCTTTAAAATTATCAAATCAAGTATATAATGCCCCATTACAATCATCACTGTGGGAGTATATACCAATATAAACTTGATCTTGGATCAAGTGTAGCGATAATCCTTGTAGAGTTGTGCTTCTTTCTCAAGCAACACCCAGACAGTAGTTAGTGGCAGCCTCTTGGTGTATCACCACATACGTTGGTTGACAACGACCTCCTAGTGTGTTGGAAATGGCCTCAAAACCTCTACGTAGTCCACACGGACCACCGGGAACTCCCAGTCATTTGTGACACCTCATCACACTAAACAAGATTACTCATAATATAAAACGTGGCCAACTACTAACTAATCACATAGTTAGAAAAGCAGAATAATTAAAACCTATTTCAACATCACAAACATGTTCTGAAACATTTACACAAGGGTCCATATTTTCCATAAATTCATATACCATAACATGTATTTACATCTATATCTAGTGGCCTCAACTACATCCTATATACAAAAGAGATATTCCACATGTATATGCCATATATATATATATATATATATATATATATATATATATATATATATATATATATATACATGCAAACACTTGCACACTACCAGAAACTCATGTCAGTACATGTATATCATATACAAAACACTTCCCATGCTCGGACCTGAGAGTACATGGATGACACTAAGATTCTACTACTATAACTAAAATTGTCCCACCTTGGACGTCTACTGATCATCAGGCTAATCCTCTTCAATAGCATAGTCCTGACCACGACACCATCAACCACCTAAAAATATGTGGTGACCCACGAGGTGAGACCCATGTCCCAACAAGAGATATAACTATCCACAACGATTATTGATTACAACAGATCATCTAATGGTAAACAAACTGAGTAGATTGAGTATTTAATAAGAAATTGAGTAGGTTGAATAATTTTAGCATACTAAACAAGTTCAACAATTAAGTAACTAAATAGGTATGCATAGCAGCATGAAGCTTCAACTAGATATATAAGAGAGCAAGTACAACTTATCATTTACTCATAATTAATCTCTCTATTTACATTATATAACATTTAGTAGTGTAGGAGAACATGGCGAGGGTTAACATCCATTGTGAATTGTATTTAACCCTAACAGATTTACTTACATGACTGTATTACATCTTTTATTATTATACTCTAGGGAGTTTGAGTTATACCACCCAAAATCCAAGTGATCACTGTGAAGTCAAAATCAGTTCCGCACAAGATCTAGGAGAGCCAGAATCATAAGATCTCAACTATGCCTGATCGGTACAGGTCAAATGTAGTGACATATAGTCAAGCTAATAACACCTACCCGTCTTTGATATAGGGCGTGACACGAGGCGCCGATGTATGCAAAGCAAAACCCTACCACCTGAAGTATAGTCACAACATACTCAGTCACATAATATATAACATGATCTTAGATGCTCTCAATAACCTTATGATTAGGATGTCAAATATGTACACTCACTTGCACCCCACGTACTCAAAAGTATGTTCTCTGAGTATCTCTTAGGAATACCCATTTCACCATCCAACAAGTTCTAACATTGGAATGGATCTATGGCACATGGAACTACACGATTAGGGTTTCATTTGATTAGTTATGCCAATTAAGTGAATTGAGACTTCATCGTTCAAGTCAACATACAACCCCTAATTCATTTTAGCAAGCATTGATATAAAAAAAACTCCAGAAGATATAAAACATATGAGACAAAGTTCCTCATCACATTTTCACATGGTACTTATTTCATTGCCATCATGAGACTATACTTGTCATCATACCACCACATGATAGAATTTCTTATCACATTGTTCTAGGGTTCCAACCAGTATCATATAATGAAGAGGATTATACCTCCTTCAAGGCTCAACCATGACCAAATTTCATTAATACCATCACATCATTCCCTGCAATATTACCATTATCTTTTTATGCCTTAGGATAAGGCTCAACGGGTCAACACCACACATGTGGCATATAAGTTTAACATAGCAAGGAACTATTGTAAGACCCCAGACCTTGCTTAATGGTTGAATATGCTTGATTACCTTAATTAAGTTCTTAAAACATTAATATAACCTTGTGATGTGCTTTCATATCATGTGACAGGATTAAGTTTCAAGTATGGTCCAGTTTGGACACTGTTTGAGCAAGTTATGCAATTTTGTACATGTTTTGAACTTTTCTTCAATTTACCCATATCTAAGATTTTTCTTTAAATTTGTCACATTTTTTATGTTCCTTACATGTTTTCATATCATGCTTGACTTTATTATGGCTTGGGGCACCTTGGTGTGCCTTGGTTAGGTGGTGTTACCCATCTAGGGTTGAGTTAGGGTTTACCCTTCATAGATGAGCCACCTTGGGAGGCCATCAACTGATGGTTCCCCTAGATATGATGACAATTGATGGTTGTTAATGTGTCGTTTAGCACTTACAATCACTAATATAATTATCCTAGAGTTTAATCCTTTTTCAACTTTCCGTTTAAGGCTAGTATAGAAAGGGTCGATCCCACAGGATAACTTTTTAAGATTGTTTCTTTTATCCCATTTATTTTGAATAACTATTTTTTATTTTTTTATTTTCATATTTAGAATAGAAAGTAAAAGATGGGTTGGGGGTTTGATTGATTACATTAAAATAAGAAATAAATACAAAGTAACAATGTAATAACAAGAATTTATTTTTCCTCTGTCATAAGGAAAAGAAACAATTGTTAGCACAAGTAGACTATTGTGAATGGAAAAAGACTAGAAGTAAAGAAATAAAATCAACAGAGGTTGAAATCAAAGAGAGAGAATCAAGGCTCGTAGGGGTTTTCACCACCTTAGCCTAGGCGATAACAACTAATTCTTAAGCGACGATTCGATGAAGGTTTTCGAATTTAGAAACTCACAAGAGATAAACTCCACATGAGCTCATTGGTCTTGGTGCTCATGCTTCCTAGTTTATCATCCTAAAAGACGAAAATCCACGGTCATATCAAAATGTCTATGCAATCGATTTTATTATTCTAATCCGGATTTCCATAGTCATTTCCATCCGGATTAACGTGGGATCCGAAGATCAACATTTAATTAAAATCGATTACCATCTAGTCATTTAAGAAAAAGTCGTTAAAACCATGGCTAAGGGGTTATTTCCCTTGTCTCGATAGAATTCTACTCACACATATTTGTGGAAAATATGAAGGCGGAGGGGAGAAGTGAAATGGCCATAGTCTAGTCTTACTAAAGGAAAATTCTTAGGTTAGAGACAATTAAATGGCCAATCTCTTCAACCCTTGCTCCAATCCATGGAAGAGAAAGAAGAAGAAAGGAAGAACAACTAGATCTATTGCAAGAATGTAAATTGCAAGAATTAAAGAACACTAAGAAGAAATTCTATTGCTTGAATAATAGGAGAACAAATGCTCAGAATTCTGGTACAAAAGATGATACAAAAGAGGATGCTTAGGAGGAGGAGGTGCCCCTCCTTTTATAGGAGAAGGAGGGGTAGGCTATCCAAAAAAAGAGGAGTAAAAGAAGAGAGGGAGCTATCCTTTTGAATTTTCAAGATTTGGTCAATAGAAATTTGATAGACTTTAATTGTCTTGACCATGTAACTCTCTTCAATGCTGATTCCCGTAGAAGCGATTTCGAACGTATTTCTATCCCATAAAAAGCACAAAAGCGGTCCAGATAATAGAATATTCTTTTAGGAAATTAAATTTCCTTTCCAATGAATACTTGTACACTCAATTTGGACTTTGGATGCAAGAGTTATGGCACTTTTGGTGACAGATATACAATAATTACAGGACTGCTGCAAATTGTACAATTATACTCCAAGAATATTTATCTCATTTCCTACAAAATCCAAGAAAATATAATTAAAATTATTCTTGAAGAGAAAAATATAATATAATGTAATTAATTATAAAACTAAGAAAATAAACAATAAAACAATCATAAAAAGATATCTAAAAGATGCAAATAAAAGTGATGAAAACACATTTATCAAAATACCCCGGACTTGAATTTTTGCTTGTCCTCAAGCAAGTAAAATCACAAATAAAGTCCAATCAATACTCCCAATATGCCATCCTCACCTTAATAACATCACTACATTCCTCACCTCCAAATTTTGGCCAAGTGACCTGATCTCCTAGAACCACATAGCATAAAATTCTATATTCCCTATCAAAACAATTGTCAAATCTAGCTTCTAAAATAAGAATTTGTAGAAAAATAGGCATCTCTTACTTGCTCTTTGACACTCTCAAATTTTTATTACTCTTTTTTTAAAGTTATTGCACAAGAATAGGACAAATTTGGGGGTGTGAAAACAAAGAAAGAAGTGATGAAAATATATTGATCCCTCCTCTATTCGACTCAGTATATGAATTTATGGAGTTATGGCTACATTGGTCACAATTTTTTTATGTGCACTTTTGGCATCTTTTGATGGTACGCCCCTTTGTGGGATATGGAGTTTTCATTTTGGGAAGCATGCCACCCCGGACTTGATTTTTGTCTGGTGATGATTCTTTGCTTCTCTTTTTTAGAAGAAAAATAGAGGGAAGGAAGAGATGTTATTGTGCTTATAACTTTCAATTTTGTTTTTCATATATTTTTGTCAGAGAGTGTCATTGCTCTAGTTAGAGTATTTCTATAAATCACATCATACAAATTTTATAACAAGATAATCCATTGTTTAAATATAGGAAAAATTATGTTTGGTTCTGATCGATTCCTTATGACTTGCCAACTATTCCGAGGAGTGATGTTATTAAGGATCCTAGGTGACATGGTGGTTTCAGACATGGCAATTTGTAATAGTCTTTGCAAAAAGTTTACAAAATTCAATTTGGGGTAAAATGATATATGTCTAATTAATGGGCCGACTAGATAAAGGCCAAAACTTCTAGAAAAAGAAAAGTACATGCAATATAATAAAAGGTACCAAAAAGAAATGTGAAAAAAGGGAAGATAATGGGGTGGATCACGTACCACCCACCCCCACCCCAGACTTAGAGTTTTTCTCATCCCTAGCAACCCTTAGACTGAGATGGAGGGAAGAAGATCACTATTGCGGAGGTGGAAGTTTCCCCTAGTAAGGGGAGTTGGGATCTGGGTAAGCCTACATGCCCCCATACTCCTCATATGATGGGCGGATAAGAGCATAATGTCGTAATCTACATGCCAGGACTCCTATGAGTGCTACATGAGATACATGTGGTTCAGAGAAAAAGCAGAATGAAAGCAAAACAAGGAAATAAATAGATGGAAGGAAAGATAGTGTTGGGTTGCCTCCCATCTACCGCTATGTTTAACGTCGTGGACTGACAGAAAATGATCAGTTATTGGGATTTGGTGAAGTCATGGGGTCAGACAAGGTCAGATCTTGTAGGGATGATTGTTTATTTGAATCTGAAGTGACAAAGTCTTCAGCGGCAATGTATCTTTTGAGTCGGTCTCCATTGACCTTAAATTCCCCTAAGACTTTATCCCACAGTAGAAATGTACCATGAGGATAGGCACATTTGACAATATAGGGGCCGTACCATCTTGATTTGAGTTTTCTTAGAAAAAGTATTAATCGTGAATTGAAAACTAAAACCCGGTCCCCTTCTCTAATGTCCTTTCTCCTTATGCGACCATCATGCCATATTTTGGTTCGGTCCTTGTAAATTATGGCATTTTCATAGGCGGTCATCCTAAGTTCATCAAGCTCATTCAATTGGAGAAGACGGTTTTCTCATCCGAAAGAGAGGTCAAAATTAAGGCTTTTGATAGCCCAACCGGCCTTGTGCTCTAACTCAATTGGCAAGTGACATGACTTGCCGTAGATCAGTCTAAAGGGTGTGGTGCCAATGGGCATTTTGTAAGCTGTTCTGTATGCCCACAGAGCGTCATTAATTTTTAACGCCCAATATTTCCTAGTGCGACCCACCGTTTTTTCTAAAATGGATTTGATTTGTTTATGGGAGACCTCTACTTGCCCACTAGTCTGAGGATGGTAAGGGGTGGAAATTTTGTGGTGAACTCCATATTTTTTAATAATGCTTCAAAACTTTTTTCTAAAAAGTGGGATCCCCCGTTAGAAATAATGGTGCACGGGACCCCAAATCTAGGGAAGATAATATCTTTTAAAAGTTTTTTAACAGGTTTAGAATCACAAGTTTTTGTGGGAACAGCTTCAACCCATTTCGACACGTAATCTACCGCAACCAAGATGTAAGAAAACCCATAAGAAGAAGGAAATGGGCCCATATAATCAATTCCCCAAACATCAAAAATTTCTAGTTCTTGCCAAGATGTTAGGGGCATTTGGTCACATTTAGAAATAGTACCCATCCTTTGACATTGATCACAAGAAAGCACATAGTCATAGGAATCCTTAAAAATGGTGGGGCAATACAAACCACATTGCAAGACCTTTCTAGCGGTTTTTTGGGAACTCATGTGCCCACCACATGGGTCAGAGTGGCATTGCTCTAGGATTTCAATTCTTTCTTATTGGGAAACACAACGACGATACAAACCGTCAGCGCAAAGTCTAAAAAGATAAGGTTCATCCCAATAGTAATTTTTGACGTCATGTAAAAATGTAGCTTTAGAGTGTCCCTTGTATTCGGGCTGCAATACACCTGCAGCTAAATAATTCACAAAATCGGCAAACCAAGGAAATTGAGAGTCTACCTTAAGCAATTGGTCATCGGGCAAGGATTCATTTATGGGATATTCATCAATAGGACTATAACTAAGTCTACTGAGGTGGTCATCCACAACATTCTCTGATCCCTTTTTGTCTAGGATTTCTAGATCAAATTTCTACAATAATAAAATCCATCTTATGAGTCTAGGCTTGTTATCTTTCTTGGTCATAAGGTAGCGAATGGCTCCATGATCAGTATAAATGATAACCTTTGAACCAACAAGATAAGAGTGAAATTTGTCAAATGCATAGACAATGGCTAGCATGTCTTTTTCAGTGACAGTGTAATTTCACTGAGCTTCATCTAGGGTCTTAGATGCATAATAGATGACATGATGTTTTTTGTCAACTCTTTGTCCTAAAATGGAACCTACAACAAAGTCGCTAGCATCGCACATGATTTCGAAAGGTAGGGCCCAGTCAGGAGCATGAATGATGGGAGTGGAGGTGAGAGCATCTTTCAAGCGTAGGAAGCTGTCCATGCAAGCATGGTCAAAATGAAAGGGGACCTCCTTTTGAAGAAGGTTGGTGAGAGGTTGGGTGATTTTTGAGAAATCATGAATGAATCGTCGATAGAACCCAACGTGTCCTAAGAAGGTCCGAATATCTTTGACAGAGGAGGGAGGGGGGAGCTTTGTGATGACCTCAATCTTAGCTTTGTCCACTTCAATACCTTGATTGCTTACTTTGTGGCCCAAAACAATTCCTTCTTTAACCATGAAGTGACACTTCTCCCAATTAAGGACTAAGTGTGACTCAATGCATCTATCAAGAACAAGGGAAAGGTTTCTAAAGCAAGAATTGAAACTATCTCCATAGATGGAGAAGTCATCCATGAAAACTTCCATGACAGTTTCTGTTAATCCTGAATAAATGGCAGACATACATCTTTGATAGGTGGCCGGTGCATTGCATAGGCCAAAGGGCATTCGTCTAAAGGCATATGTACCAAAAGGGCATATGAAGGTGGTTTTCTCTTGATCTTCAGGGTGAATGGGAATTTGATAAAAACCCGAATAGCCATCTAGATAACAAAAGTATTGTTGATGAGTTAAACATTCAAGAACTTGATCTAGGAAAGGAAGTGGGAAGTGGTCTTTCCTAGTTTCTTTGTTGAGTTTCCTATAGTTAATACACATCCTCCACCCTGTGACAGTGCGGGTGGGGATGAGCTCATTCTTTTCATTCCTAATGACTGTGGTCCTGCCCTTTTTGGGGACAACTTGGATAGGGCTGACCCAAGGGGGGTTAGAGATGGGGTAGATTATTCCTGCAGTCAAAAGTTTAATAACTTCAAGACGGACAACCTCCTTCATGTTTGGGTTGAGTTTCCTTTGTGGGTCTCAGGATGGTTTGCTGTCTTCAATCATAGGGATCTTATGGATGCAAATGGATTGATCAATCCCAACTAAATCCATCATTTTGTACCCTAAAGCCATTTTTCTTTTCCTAAGTTCTCCCAGAAGTGTGTTTTCCTGTTCAATGGTGAGGTCAGAATTGATAATGATAGGACATAATTGTTGTTCATCAAGAAACACATATTTTATCCCTATGGGGAGAGTCTTCATTTCTGGGACTTTAGGTGCTTCAGGTTCTCCCTCCACTGTGTAGATCATCTTAAGGCACTCAATTTCAGCATTAGGGATCCCTTCAAAACAGTCTAGATGGGTGATGCATTGGTCAAATTGTTCATTGCTAAAGTTACAATCAGGAGAGCTAGTAAGGGATGTGTATAGAGGATCATCTACTAGCTCCCATTCTTGTCTTAGCTGAGATAGTTTGTCAATGCAATCAAGGAGATAAACTTCTTCTTGGAAACTAGGCCCTTTCATGCTCTCAAAGACTCTGAATTCTAGTGTTTGCCTTCCTAACCTTAAGAGAATGATTCCAGCCTCAACATCAATCAAGGCTGTGGCTGTGGCTAGGAAGGGACGGCCAAAGATTAGGGGGTAACATAAATCTTCCTTGATGTCCATGATCACAAAGTCACATGGAACATAGGCATCTTTCCCAACCCGGACGGGAATGTCTTCTATGATTCCCATGGGCTTGGTCATGGAGGAGTCCGCCAACTGGATGGTCATGGTTGTTGGTAGCATATCATGGAATCCTAATATTTTGCATAGACTGCAAGGCATGATGGATATGCTGGCTCCTAGATCAGCTAGGCCTTTCCTACAAGCATTGTCACCTAAGTAACATCCTATTCCAAAGGAACCGTGATCTTTTTGTTTTTTAGGCATTTTACTTTGGATTATGTCAGAGGTGGTCCTAGCAAGTTTGATAGTTTCATATTCCTCAGTGGCATACTTCCTAGTCAAAAGAGATTTCATGTATTTGGACCAGGCAGCCATGTCAGCTAGAGCATCAAGAAAATGAATGTTGATGCGATGATTTTGAGTAGCATCTATAGATACATTTTACTTGTGTTTTATGCATTTATTGGTCATTTTTGTGGTTAATATTGCATAATTCATCTACTTTGGTCTATGATCCTTCTCTATGTCAAATCTCCCTTATTTTGGTATTTTGAGCATAAATGAGTACAATAATATGTTTATTTCGGCTTATGTGGTTTTGTGTTGCAATTTCAGGAAAAACAAATATTTGTTGTTGTCGATACCATCGACAGTAGTCGATACCATCGACGCGGCCACAGGTTGCCACCCGCAAGGAGTATTGTAGAGTCAATACTATCGACACAAAAGTCGATGGTATCGAGACACCATCAGGTTGCTGGCAAGAAGATAGTCGATACTATCGACCCCAAAATCGATACTATCGACACGAGGAGCTTCAGCGATGAAAAAAGATAAAAGCGACGCCTAAGAGAGTCGATACCATCGACCCTCATCGATGGTATCGAGTTAGCATCAGTCACAACAAAGAAAAGAAAAGGAGACCAGCCGATATAGTGCAGGGTCGATACTATCGACCCGTGTCGATAGTATCAACACCGTCAGATACAAGTTTGCTTCAGATCGATCCAAATCCGACGGCTGTGATATTTTGGTGACCTAACTCGGTGATTATACCTAATGACGGCGTCCAAGAGCAATCTATCACGTCATTAGCCGCTGCACACATCCCGAGAAGGTGTGGAGAGAAGAACGGAGCCCAGAAGCATGCCCCAACCGTTCCGGACGTCGAAGAAGACGTTTTCCACCATCAAAAGGTAGGAGAACGCGTAGTCTACGCCAAGGAGCACTTGGATCTTCTCCGTTCAGGGGTTTCACCACTCAATCACGTTTTCCCCCATGTTTCCCTTTTTCTCTACCATGTTTTGCTTTGATATGAACATGCGGGGATAATCCCCTTTATCTTTAGGACCGTGAGTAGCCCGGGGAAGCATTATATGACAATTTTATCATAGTAACTCATCATTAATCTCTTAAATCCGTGGTATGAATTCGTATTCTTAATTATATTATTATGCTTGATCACCATAATAATAATCTAATGCCCTTAATTACTTTGAAAGAAGGATTAACGGTTGAAAAGAGACGAATTTCACATTAATTGACAAATCCCCTGAACAAGGTGGTGTAAGGTTAATGGTGGATACCCAGAGGTCGATATTAATGCACCTAGTTTAGGGTATAGGTTACTACGACGGTGGAACCAACCTAAACATAGGTAGTGAATTGTACCACGACAGTGAGAAATTCTGACTACATGCCACTACCCGGATAGAGAGATGAATCTGAGTGACTATATAGAAATTCATACAATAATAACCCACGGTGAAACTGCAATCCTAAAGATCTCCACCTGAATTGATTAAACTAAACCTTTAATCAATTATTTTGTTTTGTTTCATTTTATTTTCTTTTAATTTTACAACAACTTCCAACTCTTTAACTGGTCTAGTTGATTGCGAGTAGTTAGTAGTAGTCTACGATAATTCACGTGTCCCTGAGTTCGACTCGGGCCTCACGAAGGCCTATATTACATTGACATGTACACTTGCGTTTCTACGCACGTAAAAAGTGTGTCAAATGTCAACATGTAGCTTCTTCATGGCATCCCTAAATTTCATGAACCGGGCATCTAGCCTCGTTTGATTTAGATGAGCTTGGTAGGGAGGTCGTGGTTTGTAGATTGGTTCCTCTTCTTCTACCGGTGGGGTTTCGGTGATGGTTTGTTTAGCGATAGGTTCAGGTTCAACAACAACAAAATCGTCATCCTCAACTTCTAGTGGTGTGGTGGGAGTGGCATCAGGGGGAGGAGTGGAGTGTGCTTTTCTCGAATGAGTGGTGACAACTTTAAGCTGTTCGGGGTGCTTGGGGTTATTTTCAGGCTGCCTAGAGAAGGAACTGGTGGGAGGTTTTTGTTGGGAAAATAGGCGGACCAACTGTGCGTCAGTTGCCTTTTGATGGGCTTGTATGGCCACGAGGGTTTTTTCTATGTTTTCTAGGCTAGGATGACTTGGGGGAGGAGGAGGGGGAGCATTTTGATGTGGCTGGGAAGGTTGAGATTGGTTTAGATTTTGGGGTGGAAGATTTATGTTTTGGAATTGTTGGTAGGGTTGTCGATTTTGGTAATTATTTCTATGATTGTTTTGACTCCCAAGATTTCTTTGGTTGTTGTATGGAAACCCGGGTGGTGGTCAGTTGTTGGATTGAGGGTAGGGAGGTCTTTGTTGGTTTTGAGTTGGTTGAAATTTTCAGGCCCAAAAGCATTCCCATATTGGAAACCAGGGTGGTTCCGAGTTTGATTTGGATTGTAGTAGGCTTGACCTAGAATGGTGTGAATTGAATTTAGGTTTTCTAATTTTTGTTCAAACTCAGGTTGCATGGGAGTGTTGTAAAGATATTGACAATGAAGCAGGGTGTGGTCATAACCTTGGCAAATACCACAAAGAAAATCTATGGATTTTATTTGTTGAGGTAGATCTCTATAGCCTAAGGATGCTTCCAAATGATCTTGTTTTAAGGTGATCAACTTAAGGCTTTCAGCTATGCTTTGGATGTCGGGTTCACTTTCGGCTTTAGCTACCCTAAGAGCACCACCTACTCCTCGTCTAGCTCTTGTCTCGGAGGCTCGTTTCACAAACTCCCATGCACTAGTCAGGCTTTGGTGCATGAAATTTCCTCTAGATGAGGAATCAAGAAAGAACTCTGTGTCATTGTCAACGCCACGATAGAAAATTTCAATGAGTTGGGCTTGGCTAATGTCATGACGGGGACACTTCTTAAGTAGGTCTTTGAACATTTCCCAAGATTCTCCTAGAGATTCACCCGGTGACATAGAGAAGTGGGTGATTTGACCCCTGATTTCATATGTGAGAGAAGGGGGGTAAAACTTTTCAAGATTTTTTTTTGGAGGGCTTCCCAAGTTGTGACTTGATACTCACATTCCATGGTGTTATACTAGCTACTAGCTTGGCCGGTAAGGGAGTACTTGAACAATCAAAGATGGATTGCATCTCCTGAAACACCTGGAATCTTATTCAAAGAACAAAGGTCAATGAATCTTTGTAGGTGATCTTGGCAACTTTCCCCATTGTTTCCAGAGAAGGGATTGGCTTGGAGCATGGTGATCCATTGAGTTCGGATCTCAAATTGGGGGGCAAGGATGTCGGGAGGCATGACAGGAAGTTGCACGTAGGCAGTTTTGGGAACAGAAAAATCTTTTAATTATTTTTGCCTTTCGGCTTCCCTCGTATTGGCCTCTAGAATTTCTTGTTCAGCCATATAGGCTGCGCGTAAAGCGGCCTCTCTTTCCGCTTGTTCGGCTTGAATTCGCTCTCTTTGAGCTGTAAGGGCTTGTTCGATCCTAACTTCTACTTCTTCCTCATTCATTTTTATCTCACTTTGACAGTTTAAATGATGAAAAGTCCTTTCTATTTCTGGATCAAACATTTGAAAATTGGTGTTCGGGCGTCGCATGCACACATGAAGCAGTTAATCGTGTTTAGAAAAAATGGACTGCCGGAATGGAAACTCGGCAGAAGGAGGAGTAGCACTTCCAGAATGTTACTCGGAAGGTATAAAAAAGGAAAAAAAAATTCAAAATTTTTTTTTGGGGTTCGAAGAAACAAATCCATTGTCCCCGGCAACGGCGCCAAATTGTTAATGTGTCGTTTAGCACTTACAATCACTAAGATAATTATCCTAGAGTTTAATCCTTTTTCAACTTTCCGTTTAAGGCTAGTATAGAAAGGGTTGATCCCACATGACAACTTTTTAAGATTGTTTCTTTTATCTCAATTATTTTGAAGAACTATTTTGTTATTTTTTTGTATTTTCGGATTTAGAACGGAAAGTAAAAGTCGGGTTGGGGGTTTGATTGATTACACTAAAATAAGAAATAAACACAAAGTAACAATGTAATAACAATAATTTATTTTGCCCCTGTCACAAGGAAAAGAAACAATTGTTAGCACAAGTAGACTATTGTGAATGGAAAAGACTAGAAGTAAAGAAAGCAAATCAACGGAGGTTGAAATCAAAGAGAGAGAATTGAGGCTCGTAGGGGTTTTCACCACCTTAGACTAGGCGATAACAACTAATTCTTAAGCGATGATTCAATGAATGTTTGCGAATTTAAAAACTCACAAGAGATAAACTCCACATGAGCCCCTTAGTCTTGGTTCTCGGGCTTCCTAGTTTATCATCCTAAAAGACAAAAATCTACGGTCATATCAAAACGTATGCAATCGATTTTATTGTTCTAAATCTGGATTTCCATGGTTATTTCCATCCATATTAACGTGGGATCCGAAGATCAACTATTAATTAAAATCAATTACCATCTAGTCATTTAAGAGAAAGTCATTAAAACTATGGCTAAGGGGTTATTCCCCTTTCCTCGATAGAAGTCTACTCACACATGCTTGTGGAAAACATGGAGGCGGAGGGGATAAGTGAAATGGCCATAGTCTAGTCTTACTAAAGGAAAATCCTTAGGCTAGAGACAATTAAATGGCCAATCTCTTCAACCCTTGCTCCAATCCACAGAAGAGAAAGAAGAAGAAAGGAAGAACAACTAGATCTATTGCAAGAGTGTAAATTGCAAGAATTAAAGAACACTAAGAAGAAATTCTATTACTTGAATAATAGGAGAACAAATGCTCAGAATTTCGGTACAAAAGATGATACAAAAGATGATGCTTGGAAGGAGGAAGTGACCTTACTTTTATAGGAGAAGGAGGGGTAGGCTATACAAAAAAAGAGGAAAAAAAAGAGAGAGAGAGCTATCCTTTTGAATTTTCAAGATTTGGTCAATAGGAATTCGATAGACTTTAATTGTCTTGACCATGTAACTCTGTTCAATGCAGATTCCCGCAGCAGCGATTTTGAATGTATTTAGCTCCCGTAAAAAGCATAAAAGAGGTCCAAATAATGGGATATTATTTTAGGAAATTAAATTTCCTTTCCAATGAATACTTGTACACTCAATTTAGACTTTTGATGCAAGCGTTATGACACTTTTGGTGACATATATACAATAATTACAGGACTGCTGCAAATTGTGCAATTATACTCCAAGAATATTTATCCCATTTTCTACAAAATCCAAGAAAATATAATTAAAATTTTTATTGAAGAAAAAAATATAATATAATTTAATTAATTATAAGACTAAGAAAATAAACAACAAAATATTCATAAAAAGATATCTAAAAGATGCAAATAAAAGTGATGAAAACACATTGGTCACCAACAGGTGGGACAAGCTATGTTTCTCCCTATAGGTCCTAGGTCTATGGCTATCTCTTTTGGGGGTTCCTTGATCTGATGGTTTTCTTGGAAGGGGGTGACAATCGATGGTTTTCACCCTTGTGACCTAGAACTTCATCAACTGATGGTCACCATGTGTGAAAACTGATGGACACCCTGGGAGGGACAAGTTCCGGTGGCCCAGAAGAGTCCACAACTGATTGAGTTGCTACTTCATGGACATGATGTCCCTTGTCCATATACACTTGGATAACATGTTAGGACACTTAGACCTTCTCTTCTTTCTCTCCCATAGCTATATAAACCTCCTACTTTCCATGCAAATGAACCTTTTGGACTCATTCCTCTTCCTTGCTACCTAGAGATTCATCCTCCTTGCTCTAGTAGAGAGGAAGGTGACCAAGGTAGAAGAAGGTGGTGGAGATTCTTGCATGTGTTGTTAGATCTCAGATCTACCCTTCCTTGGAGCTTGTGAAGCTTTTTTTTTGTTCTTGACCTAAGCAAGTAAGCTAGCTCTCTTTCTCTTCATTTTCTTTGTTGTTCTACCTCATTCCTCCTTATTCTTGGTCATTTCCATGGTGTTCCATGGTGACCATGGTGGTTTCTATATAGCTTTTAGAACCCTTCCTTCTTTCTTCCTTGACCTAGGGTTTGCTCTTTTGCTTGGAGAGGAAGCTTGCTTGGCCGTATGGAGAGCTAAGATAGGGTTTCCTTCCTCTTGTGATCGAGTTACCTTGACATTTGGAGCTTGTTCCTCTCCCTATAGGCGAGTTACATAACTTTCCCCACGGTTATTGCTTACTTATAGCTTGCATGTGCTAGATCTTGCTCTAAAACTTAATTCTAAGTAGTAAGAACCTACCTCTACCTATGGTTTGAGCGTAGATGCTTGTTTCTTAGGTGGTTTATCATCTTTGATGTGTTCTGTGCCTTGTGCACGACCTGCCTAAGGTAAAAGAAGCTTTGGGGTGGGCTTTCTTGGCAACCGATGGTTCTTGTTCCCCCTTGGACGATGGTTTTACTTGGAGTTTTTAAGGCTGATTTCTACCTTCTATGGAACCCAATGGTGTGCCTTAGTATAACAACTGATGGTCTTGCTTTTTAGTGTTGTTTTGCTGGTTTCTTAGATCAAATGATGGTTCTGACTTAGCTTCTATTTGGATTTTTTTATGCTCAACAAACGATGGTTTTGGTGCTTATTTAAGTGGTGAACTCGATGGTTTTCTTCCCCCTCACATCCGATGGTTTTTACTTGATGTTTGAAGCATGTTTCACCATCTGTTGGCAACAACAGATGGCTTCACTGGGTCCAACACCCGATGGTCCCACTGGTTCATCAACCCATGGCCTCACCGGGTCAATGTTTCATCAACCGATGGTTGGAATAGGTTGATGGTTCATCAACCAATGTTTGGACTGGGTTGATGGTTCATCAAACAATGGTTGGACTGGGTCAATGGTTCATCAACCAATGGTTGGACTGGGTCAATAGTTCATCAACCAATGGTTGTATTGGGTCAATGGTTTATCAACCAATGGTTTTCCTACTTTCATAATGTCATAACTTGATTGTTTCACAAAATATGTGGTTCATGGTTTTACTAGTATTGCATACTATGGTTTTGTTTATCGAACATCTGATGGTTTTAAGAGAAAGTCATGGTTTGAAGGGTTGGTTTTAATGATGTAGAATCTTTTGGTGATTTGCTCTTAATTATGTAATGTTACATTTACCCTTGCATGAATGTAAACTTATGGCACTATAATGAGATAATGTATAATGCTAACTTAGCTTAATTTGATACACCAAACCCTAAAACAATAAAGTGGTGATAGTTTATTATACTTAATCTAGCTTGTTGAACTTAGCCCAAATGTTATCCAATGATGGTGGTTGATCATACTTATCTCTTTTATGACTAATGTGGTTGTAATCCTAATGTGTTGCTATGTGAACATCTTAATGAAAGGTTATAATAAACATGTGTATCACAAGTTTGGTGATGGGTTGTTGAGCCTTTGATAAGGCATGAGAGAATAATGATGTTCTTGCATGTGTTTATGATATGATGGTCTTAATGACCTTTGGGAATTGTGTGAGCCCTTTAATAGGTGTGACCCTCTTGCTTATGTGATGGGGATTGGTTTCATGTAGTTATGTGACAAGATTCCTACCTCATACATTTTATATCTTTTGAAGTTGTTATACCTTAACATTTACTAGAGATGAATTAGGGTTTGTATTTCCACTTATATGATGCAACCTTCATTCACCCAATAAAATTAACTAATCAAGTGGAACCTTAATCATGTAGTTGCCCTATGCCATAGATCCATTCCAGTGTCAGGACTTGCTGGATGGTGAAATGGGTATTCCTAAGGGAAACTCAGAGTGCATATTGTTGAGTATGCAAGGTACAAGTGAGTGTGTGTCCTTGATATCTTGACCTCATGAGTTTGTTGGGTGACTACGATCATGACCGAGTGTGAGAATGGTTGTGTTCATATCTTGGTGTTATATATGATGTTTTGAGGACAACTACTGTTGTACCTCACTGACAGGGTTTACCCTGGGGACTAGCACCGTGACTTGTACCAGGCGGGCTAGGTGTTTCACAACTTGACTATATGTTGCTGGTGGTAGTTTGACTTGTATGTCACTGCGGTGGACACTTGTACTGACCAGGTGGTGTGTAGAGAAGATGTTGGAGTCTGGTTCTTCCTAGATCTTATATGGCACTGATTTCAACTTAGCAGTGGTTAGTTGGATTTGGGTGGTATGACTCAAATCCTCAGGGCATTAATAAAATATGTAATACAACTGTATAACTTTATCTATTTAGGGTTAAACATGCTTCACATTAGACGTTTACCCTTGTCTTGACCTTTTATGATGATAATTGCTTATGTTGCTATAGTACTCCTAAACAGTTCAATTATCATACATGTTCTTCATGTTCCTGCCAATCACAAACATGCTCTGCTTATCTGCTATAGTTGTTGAATCTGCTTAACCTGTATAATTAGTTTAAATATTTCATTTAGTTGAATCTTCTCTTTTTGTTTAGTAAAAGTTATTTGTGGTAACCATAAATGTTGGCAAAGTGTTATATCTCTCGCTAGGATGTTGATCTCACCTCGTGGGTTTCCACACCTTTTTAGGCGGTCGATAGTGACGTGGTAGAGATTGTGCAGTTGAGGAGGAGGATCTTGGAGATTAGTGAGAAGAAGGTTGTTTAGCTGATTGTGATGTAGTAGAGTCCTATGTGCCATCCTTGTACTCTCAAGTCTCTGGAGGGTTGTGTTTTGTAGATAATGTATAGATTGACACATGTTTTTGGAAGAATTCCTTGGTTGTATATATGTATGGCATGCACTCGTGAACATGTCCTTTTGTATACAGGTTGTGGCTAAGGCCAGTGGACAAAGATGTAAATACCTGGTATGGTGTATATGGCTATGCAAGTTTTATGGACCTTGTTGTAAATGTTTCCACTTGTGATGGTTATTATGAATCATTTTTAATTTATTGTGTTTTCTAAAAAGTTGGTGCTTAGTTGTTAATTGCATGCTTTGGGTTTTGAGTTATCTTGTTTGGTTTGAATAGTGTGTCACACATGGTAGGTATTAGAGCTTTCGGTTTGGTGAGTCTACAAGGACATAGGACTAGGGTTTGTGTTTGTTCTTGCATTGTCTGATATATCTGATCATAACTTCTGCCTGTGTAGAATAAGAAGAAGAAGAAGAAGAAAAAGATATGTCTGGAGAATACAAAGGACATGCCGAGAGTAGTGTTGTTGTACTGGGAGGTACTGTCAGGAGGTAGACTAGGGTAGAAGGGGTGCCCGAGATGCCTCAGTTTGACCCAGCTATGGTGGCCAATCCCATTTTTTAGTCCATGTTTGGGAAGTTCATGGCCACGATGATGCATATGGTGGATAGGATGCTCATACCCCAAGCAAGGGAAGTTGTTCCCAATGCAGAATCCCAAGGTTCTGGGAAGACTTTTGAGAGGTTAAGGAGTGTGGGGGCGATAGAGTACGATGGTACAACAGATCTAACACATGTAGAAATGTGGCTCACGAAGTTGGAGAAGGCCTTTAAGATCCTAAATATCCCTGAAGAGGATAAGGTAAAGCATGTAGTGTATCTATTGAAGGGCAGTGCTGGCCACTGGTGGACCATTAAGGAGGAGAATAGGCATGGTGTGGTGATCATTTGGGAAGAGTTTCAGCAGGAGTTTGTGAGTCGATACTACTTGGAGACATATTTGGATGAGAAGATCTCATAGTTTGAGAAGATCCGACAGGGATCTATGATGATCAATGAATATGAGTCCAAGTTCATGGAGTTGTTGAGGTTTTATCCCCATATGTTATAACAGACAAGGAGAGGATCAAGCAGTTTGAGAAGGGCATGAAGACGGAGTTGATGATGAAGGTATATGCTATGGAGAACTGAGAGCGGTTTGCGACCTTTACTAAGTCTGTGAGGCAGATCAAGCATTCAAGGATCGAGAAGCATGAGGGAAATGCTAAGAAGAGATCAGGGATAGTCTTCTGGAGGCTTCAAGAATTTGAGGTTTGCGTCACCTCAGTCGCAACTAAAGTCGACTTTGTTTTAGTAGAGATTAGTTGTACAGTCAAAGTGGTCCCCAAGCAAGGGTCGAGGACGTAGCTTTCCACCGTTTGAAGCACATAGTGTAACATCAGTGTCTATGACAAGGCTGTCTAGGCCATGGTATGAGAGTAAGACCTAGCATAGGTGTGGAAATGTTGGGAATACGAGGTTGTTTTGCAAAATGAAGGATGAGGAGGTGACTCAGAAGCTGAGGTAGAGTCAGTAGTGTTTGCATCAACAACAGTTCACCAATAGAGGTGGCAGGGGATGCGGTCAGGCATCACAAGCAGCATATTCTGGATAAGCAAGTAGAAAATGTGGGAGACAACAGGCGATGACTCAATTCTATGCTATGAGCCAGTCGGAGGGAGTGGTCAATCCACGGGTCATGACTGGCCATATGGAGCTTTTTCATTCTAATTTATCTTCTTCCTGCTTTGTATCTATTTTGATTGACCCATGTGTGATGCACTCTTTTATCACCAGAGAGGTGATATATAGTTATTCTTTGCTTGTTAGTCGTAGATTTGATAGTCTTAGGTTAGAAACCCCTCTTGTTGGTTCTGTCAAGTCGCGGGAGGTGTGTCCATCCTATGTTCTTTCTTTCTTCGGACACATCATTCAAGTGGATCTTATGCCACTTGACATGCACAGTTTCGATGTGATCCTTAGAATGGATACCTTAGAGAAGTACAAGGTGGTCTTGGACTTTAGTTCCAAAGTTGGCAACGTTTCATGATGGTTATGCTTTATGGGACTTCCAAGGAGATAGGAAGATTCTTATGACGTGTTTGGTGTCAGCGATGACAACATAGAAGTTGATGAGGTGGCGTTGTGAGACTAATCTGGCTCATGTGATGGATACCAAGGCGAGTGGTTCTAGCATCCAGGAGGTGCTTGTTGTTTGAGAGTTTGAAGATGTCTTCCTTTAGGAGTTCCTAGGTGTTCCCCTCCTAGAGATATTGATTTTGAGATCAATCTTGTTCCTAGAACACAACCAATAGTACAACCGCCGTACAGGATGGCACCAGAAGAGATGCAAGAGTTGAAGAAGCAGTTGTAGGAGCTACTAGAGAAGGGATTTATCAGACTGAGCACTTCCCCTTGGGTGCCCTTGAGTTATTCATGAAGAAGAAGGATGATTCTATGAGGTTGTGCATAGATTACTGACAGATGAACAAAGTCACTATCAAGAACTAGTATCTGCTGCCAAGGATAGATGATCTATTTGACCATCTATGAGGTGCCATGGTGTTCTCCAAGATATATCTAAGGTCATGATACCATCAACTATAGATCAAGGTCGATGACATACCCAAGTCAGCTTTTAGGACTAGGTATGGTCGCTATGAGTTTGTGGTTATGCTATTTAGGCTAACCAAGGCACCAACAACATTCATGGATATGATGAACAAAGTGTTTCAACTGTATCTTGAACACTTTATGGTGGTGTTTATCAATGAAATCATGGTCTACTCTAGAGATAATCAACAACACAAGAAGCATCTTTGCCTAGCATTGATGATGTTGAGTTAACACCAGCTATATGACAAGTTTAATAAATGTGAGTTTTGGCTGGAAGAGGTGTCTTTTCTTAGGCATGTGATATCTGTTAAAGGTGTTCATGTGGATCCTAAGAAGGCTCAGTCTGTGCTAGAATGGGAGCATGCAAAGACACTGACCAAAGTTCACAATTTCCTAGGCTTGGTAGGCTACTACATAAGGTTCATTAAGAACTTTAGTGTCGTGGTGTTACCCCTGACAAAGTTGACCAGGAAAGAGGTTCATTTGTCTGGGATGGCAGGTGTCAGCGTGCTTTTCAACTTTTGAAGGAGAAGTTGACTAGTGCATCTGTGTTAGTGTTGCTAGATTAAGGAAAGGGTTATATTGTCTTTTGTGATGCGTCAAAGAACGGTCTGGGTTGTGTGTTGATACAAGATAGAAACATGATATCTTTTGCCTTGCAAAAATTTAAGAAACACAATGAAAGCTATCTGATGCATGATTTGGAGCATGCAATTGTGATCCATGCCTTGAAGATATGGAGACACTACCTTTATGGTGAGAAGTGTCAGATTTTCACCAGCCACAAGAACCTCCAATACATCTTCTCAAAGAAGGAGTTGAACATGTGTTAGAGATGTTGGATGGAGCTAATCAGGGACTATGATTGCACCAAAGATTACCATCTAGGGAAGGCAAACATGGTGGTAGATTCTTTGAGTAGGAAATCTTCTTCATCATGATCTGTGGATAAGGTGAAACTATGCTTATTGGTGTGACATAAGAGAGACATGTTAGTATCCTTGATTTAGATGAATGTAAAGTTGGAGGTGTCCTTGTTAGCAGGACTGTTGGCATAGTTACAGGTGAAACCTACGTTAAGACAACAATTCAAAAATGCACAGTGCAATGATATTGTGATACAGTAGATTCGAGTAGAGTTTGGCAATGAGAAGTGTGATGGCTTCCACGAGTCATAGGAAGGAATAGTGTGTTACCACGGTAGAGCAATGGTTCCTGATGTCGATGATCTAAGGAAGATGGTTTTGGAGGAGGCTCAATCCTCTATGTATTCTATGCATCTAGGAAGTACCAAGATGTACCACAACTTGAAGGATCTGTATTGGTGGCCTGGCTTGAAGCATGACATGGTTGAGTTTGTGGCAAGGTGTCCTGTGTGTCACTAGGTCAAGGCTGAGCATCAGAAACCTACAGGGACATTGCAACTATTTCCTATACCTTAGTGGAAATGGGATCATATCACGATGGACTTTGTGGTTGGTCTTCCTAGGACAGCCAAAGGTCATGATTCCATATGGGTGATGGTTGACATATTGACCAAGTCAGCACACTTCTTACCTATCAAGACAATGTACACAACGGAGAAGCTCACACAAATATATGTCATTGAGATGGTTTGTCTACATGGTATCCCATCTATCATAGTGTCGAATAGAGGTACTCAATATACCAATCATTTTTAGGAACATCTACATAGAACGATGGGTACGCAGTTGAGGTTCTAAACAACATTTCTCCAATAGATAGATGGTCAGCCTAAGAGGACTATTCAAACTTTGAAGGATATGTTGAGGGCTTGTGTTTTTTAGTTTTTGGGAAGTTGGGATGTACACCTAAGCTTGATAGAGTTTTCCTACAACAACAGTTACCAGAGAAGCATCGACATGGCACCATATGAGGCATCGTATGGGAGGCATTTTCGGTCACTGCTTTGTTGGTATGAGATAGGTGAGTATCAACTTTTGGGTCATTAGAGTTACAAAAGACTACTAAGATGATCAAAGTGACACAACATCAGTCGAAGGTAGACCAGGACAGACATAAGTCATATGTCAACAATCACCATAGACCGTTGGAGTTCCAAGTTGGAGACTTTGTGAATCTAAAGGTTTCTCCTTGGAAAGGGGTGCTAAGGGTTTGGTAAGAAGGGTAAGTTGGCTCCTAGGTATATGGTACCTTATTCTATGGTGGCACGTGTTGGGAAGGTGGCATACAAGCTTGAATTACTGCCATAGTTGCATAGGATGCACCCAATCTTCCATGTTTCTATGATGAGGAAGTGTCATCCAGATATTGGGAAGTGTTACAACCAGTGGAAATTGAGTTGGAGGAGGATATGTCGTATTTCGAGTATCCTATATTGATCTTGGATAGGAGGGTGATGAAGTTGAAGAAGAAGGATATAGTTATTTTTAAGGTTTTGTTTCAGCACCGTGGTGTATAGTAATCCATGTGGGAGTTAGAGGAGGAGATATGTAGGAAGTACTTGTCTCTTTTCATGTAGAATTTCAGGGGCAAAATCCTTGTTAGGGGTTTATGGTTGTAAAACCCCAAACCTTGCTTAATGGTTGAATATGCCTTCTTACATTAATTAAGTGCTTAAAACCTTAATATAACTTTGTGATGTGCTTTGATATCATCTGACAAACTTAAGTTTCAAGTTTGGTCCTGTTTGGACAATATTCGAGAAAGTAATGCAATTTTGTTCATGTTTCAGACTTTTCTATAGTTTACCAATATTTGAGATTTTTCTTGCAATTTTTCACATACTTTATATTCCTTACATGTTTTTATATCATTCTTGAGTTTTTATGGCTTGGGGTGCCTTGGTGTTCCTTGATTAGGGGGTGTTACCTTTCTAGGGCTGAGTTAGGGTTTACCCTTCATAGATGAGCCACCTTGGGAGGGCATCAACCGATGATTCCCCTAGATATGATGACAACATATGGTCATCACTAGGTGTTACAATCTATGGTTCTCCCTATAGGTCCTAGGTTGATGGCTATCTCTTCTAGGGGTCCTTTGATCTGATGGTTTGCTTTGAAGGGGGTGACAATTGATGGTTTTCACCCTTGTGACCTAGGACTTCATCAACCGATGATCTCCATGTGTGAAAACTGATGGACACCCTAGGAGGGATGAGATCCTATGGCCCATCAAACTCCACTACCTATGGAGCTGCTTCTTGCATGGACATGATGTCCCTTGAACATGGATACTTGGCTAACATGTTAGAACACTTAGATCTTCTCTTCTCTCTCTCTCTCTCTCCCATAGCTATATAAACCTCCTACCTTCAACACATATGAACCTTTTAGACTCCTTCATCTTCCTTGCTATCTAGAGATTCGTCCTCATTACTCTAGTAAATAGGAAGGTGACTAATATAGAAGAGGGTGGTCGGAGTTTCTTGCATGTGTTGTTAGAGCTTGGATCTACCCTTCCTTAGAGCTTGTGGATCTTTCTTTCGTTGTTCTTGACCTAAGAAAGTAAGCTATCTCTCTTTATCTTTGTTTTCTTTTATGTTCTACCTCCTTCCTCCTCCTTGGTCTTATACATGGTGTTCCATGGTGGTGGTTGCTCTATAGCTTATAGAACCCTTCATTCTTGCTTCCTTGACCTAGGGTTTGCTCTTTTTCTTGGAGAGGAAGCTTGCATGGTCGTGTGGAGAGCTAAGATAGGGTTTCCTTCCTCTTTTACTCAAGTTACCTTTCTGTTTGTCTCTTTTTCTTCTTCCTAGAGGCTATTTATATAACTTTCCCCACCTTTATTGCTTACTTATAGATTGTATGTGCTAGATCTTGCTCTAAAACTTAATTCTAAGTAGTAAGAACCTACCCCTACCTAGGGTTTGAGCTTAGATGCTTGTTTTTTGGGTGGTTTATCATCTTGGATGTGTTCTATGCTTTGTGAACGACCTACCTAAGGTATAAGAATATTTGGGGTGGGATTTCTTATCAACCGATGGTTCTCGTTCCCCCTTGGACGATAGTTTTACTTGGAGTTTTGAAGGTTGATTTTTACTTTCTATGGAACCCGATGGTGTGCCTTAGAATAACAACTGATGGTCTTGCTTTTTAGTGTTGTTGTTTCCTTTAGATCAAATTATGATTCTGACTTAGCTTCTATTTGGACTCTTTTATGCTAAAAAATGATGGTTTTGGTGCTTCTTTAAGTTGTGAACTCGATGGTTTTCTTCCCCCTCACATCCGACGGTTTTTACTTGATGTTTAAAGCTTGTTTCACCACATGTTGGAAACAATCGATGGCTTCACTGGGTCCAACACCCGATGGTACCACTGGTTCATCAACCAATGGCCTCACTGGGTCAATGGTTCATCAACCAATGGTTTGAGTGGGGTTGATGGTTCATCAACCAATGGTTGGACTGGGTTGATGGTTCATCAACCAATGGCTGGACTGGGTCGATGGTTCATCAACCAATGGTCATACTGGGTCGATGGTTCATCAACCAATGGTTGGACTGGGTCAATGGTTTATCAACCAATGGTTTTCCTGCTTTCATAGTGTCATAACTTAATGGTTTCACTAAATATTTGGTTCAAGGCTTTCCTAGTATTTCATAATATGGTTTATTTTATCCAACATTTGATGGTTTTAAGTGAGACTCATGGTTTGAAGGGTTGGTTTTAATGATGTAGAATCTTATGATGATTTTCCCTTAATCATGCAATGTTACCTTTCCCTCACATGAATGTAAAATTATGGTCACTATAATGAGATAATGTATAATGCTAACTTAGCTTACTTTGATACACCAAACCTAAAACAATAAAATGGTGATAGTTGATTATACTTAATCTAGCTCGTTGAACTTAACCCAAATGTTATCCAATGATGGAATTTGATCATACTTAGCTCTTTTATTACTAATGTGGTTGTAATCCTAATGTGCTACTATGTGAACATCTTAATGCAAGGTTATGATAAACATGTGTATCACAAGTGTGGTGATTGGTTGTTGAGCCTTTGATAAGGCATGAGAGAATAATGATGTTCTTACATGTGTTTATGATGGTCTTAATGTCCTTTGGGCATTGTGTGAGCCCTATTAGGAGGTGTGAGCCTCTTGCTTATGTGACATGGAATGGTTTCATGTAGTGATGTGAGAAGATTCCTACCTCATACGTCTTATATCTTTTGAAATTGTTACACCTGAATGTTTGTTACAGATGAATTAGGGTTTGTATCTCCACTTATATGATGCATCCTTAATTCACCCAATCAACTTAACTAATCCAATGGAACCTTAATCATGTAGTTGCCATGTGCCATAGATTCATTCCTATGTCAGGATTTGCTGGATGGTGGAATGAGTATTCCTAAGGGAAACTTAGAGCACATACTGTTGAGTATGTGAGGTACAAGTGACTGTGTGTCCTTGATATCTTGACCTCATGAGTTTGGTGGTTGACTACAATTATGCCCCAGTATGAGAATGGATGCAGTCATATCTCAGTGTTATATATGATGTTTTGAGGACAACTGCAGTTGTACCTTTGTGACAGGGTTTACCCTGGGAACTAGCGTTGTGACCTGTACCAAGGTGGGCTAGGTGTTTTATAGCTTGACTATATGTCGCTGGTGTCAATTTCTACTTGTATGTCAATGTAGTGCACACTCGTACTGAGTAGGTAGTGTATGGAGAAGATCTTGGAGTCTGGATCTTCCTAGATATTGCATGGCACTAATTTTGACTTAGCAGTGGTCAATTGGATTTGGGTTGTACGACTCAAATACCACTTAATTCTAAGTAGTAAGAACCTACCTCTACCTAGGGTTTGAGCTTAGATGCTTGTTTCTTGGGTGGTTTATCATCTTGGATGTGTTCTATGCCTAGTGCACAACCTACCTAAGGTATAAGAAGATTTGGGGTGGGCTTTCTTATCAACTGATGGTTCTCATTCCCCCTTGGATGATAGTTTTACTTGGAGTTTTAAAGGTTGATTTTTACTTTCTATGGAACCCAATGGTGTGCCCTAGAATAACAACTAATGGTCTTGATTTTTAGTGTCGTTTTTTCCTTTAGATCAAATTATGATTCTGACTTAGATTCTATTTGGACTCTTTTATGCTAAAAAAAATGATGGTTTAGGTGCTTCTTTAAGTTGTGAACTCGATGGTTTTCTTCCCCCTCACATCCGACAATTTTTACTTGATGTTTGAAGCTTGTTTCACCACATGTTGGCAACAACCGATGGCTTCACTGGGTCCAACACCCAATGGTCCCACTGGTTCATCAACCAATGGCCTCACTGGGTCAATGCACTACTACAGAAACAACATTCAGTGTCACTTTTCTGGGTGTCGGTTATTTAGGAAAACCGACGCCTATAATATTAGACGTTGGTTACTTATGCAAACTGACGTCTATATTTGAAGACCAACCAGACACGGGTACCGCTTTGTATTCAACGTTGGCTGGTTATAACAGACTAATGCCTAAAATCGCATGCGAAATCCAATTTTCGAGCGAAAATAGTTTAGGTCACCTACAACGTTGATTTTTTAACTATTCACCGACGCCTATTTAAAATGAAAATTTGCGCAAAAAGTCCCACTTTCAGTGTTAGTTATCCTTCGATAACCGACGCTGATAATGGTTCCCGCCAAATAATTTAGGGTAAAGTTTGTCTAGTTGGGCGTCGGTTGTTTACTATCAACCGACGCTAAATCATAATAGGCATCGAGTTTGTAGATAACCGACGCCGTTGACCAACTTAATAAACCCGATCACCCGACTCTTCCCCCTTTCTTCCTGTTTCTTCACGATATTGTTGTGCTGCTGCTCGCCGCCGCTCTCCTGAAATCGCCCGACGACCCCGCTGTTGCTCACCGCTGCTACTGCTGGTGCTTCTCCGCTCGTCGTCGCCATTGTTGCTGGTGCGCCGCTACTGCTGGTGCACCTCTACTCGCCGCCGCCGCTGCTGCTAGTGTGCTGCACGCTGCTCTGCTCATTCCCGGTGCCACTACTGTTCACCGCCCACCGCTCTGCTCTCTCTTCTTCCACCGCCACTGTTGCCACCGCTCGCCGCCGCACTTTCCACTCTAGCTCCAGGTAGCCCTACCTATTTGCTTCCTTCTCCCTAGATATTTACCAACAGCAAGCACGGCCATGGCTGTGTTGGCCTACCACGGCCGTGCTTGCTGTTGGTAAGGATCTGAACAAATTTTTACGTAATGCTTTATGTAAATCCTAGGATATGAAAAAAAAATTTGCTTGCATATATTTGTGCTTCTAATCCTAATGTTTAACTTAATTCAGTAAATTTTGATGCATGTTGAAATAAGATTTAAACTTGTCAAATCCTGCATCCTAATTTGATTTGATTAAACCTAACATTGATGAAACCCTAACATCAATTGTGATGAAACCCTAACATTAATTGTGATGAAACCCTAACATGTACATATCTATTATTGTGTTTGTTGGCCTAGAAACCCGTCCAAGATTTACTCATTAGGAGTAAATCTTGGATAGTCCCCGGTTTGGGACTGTTCTTGAACACCTAATCTCACTTAGGATGTAAGTGTATAATGTGTATTGGGTTTTCGAGAAAATTTTGGTAGCATTTCCCCGTTTGTTCTCTAAGTACATATGTACTTAGAGAACAACGGGGAAATGCTACCAAAATTTTCTTGAAAATCCAATACACATTATACACTTACTAGTAAGATTAGGTGTTCAAGGATGGGATAGGTGGTACACATTTATTATATATAAGAATGACATCACATGTGTTTGTTGGCCTAGAAATCCATCCAAGATTTACTCATTAGGAGTAAATCTTGGATAGTCCCCGGTTTGGGACTATTCTTGAACACCTAATCTCACTTAGGATGTAAGTGTATAATGTGTATTGGGTTTTCGAGAAAATTTCGGCAGCATTTCCCCGTTTGTTCTCTAAGTACATATGTACTTAGAGAACAGCGGGGAAATGCTGCCGAAATTTTCTCGAAAACCCAATACACATTATACACTTACTAGTGAGATTAGGTGTTCAAGGATGGGATAGGTGGTACACATTTATTATATATAAGAATGACATCACATGTGTTTGTTGGCCTAGAAACCCGTCCAAGATTTACTCATTAGAAGTAAATCTTGGATAGTCCCCTGTTTGGGACTGTAATAGGAGTAAATCTTGGATAGGATGTAAGTGTATACCCTAATCTTGTCCTAATATATACTTGTTTTCTCTTTGATCATAGAATGGATAGATCATGGATGTTCATTCGCAATCGCTACACCCCAGAGTTTATATCTGGTCTTGATCAGTTTATTAGATTTGTCGAGGAACATAGGAAAAAACCTACAGATAGGTTCTACTGTCCATGTAGGCATTGCGGTAACAACTTGAAAGTCAACACTGGTGAGGAAATCAAAAGTCATGTCATGTGCAACGGGATTGTACAAGGCTATACAGAATGGCACTGGCATGGATAGATTTCAAACTCAAAACCAGTAGATGTCGATAGCAGTGCTTGGGTGGAAGAAGAAATTTCCTCCAATGACGTAGATGTGAACGAACCAGTTCCAGTAGACATCGTTGATGCGATGCTGGATAGTTGTAGGGTAGAGCACACCGATCCACCTCCTATCTTTAGAAACATTGTGCATGATGCTGAGATACCGTTATACACAGGTTGTGCTAAGTTTACGAAGCTTAGCACTGTGTTGAGATTGTATAAGTTGAAAGCTAACAATAGATGGAGCGACAAAAGCTTCACTTCATTGTTGACTTTGTTGAAAGAAATGCTTCCTGAAGGAAACGAGCTTCCAATCTCAACATACCGGGTAAAGAAAATGTTGTGCCCAATGGGAATGGAGGCCAAGAAGATACACGCATGCCCGAATGATTGTGTATTATTTCAAAAGGACTATGTAGATTTGAAAGATTGTCCAAAATGTGGTGTGTCACGGTATAAATTGACGACTTCGGGGGAGTCCAAAACTGGTTCTCCTGCCAAGGTGTTGTGGTATCTACCTATAATATCACAGTTTCAATGCTTGTTTGCAAATTCGAAAGATGCGAAGAATTTGAGGTGGCATGCAGATGTTAAGAAAAATAATGATGGGATCCTACGACATGCGTCTGATTCCCCACAGTGGAAGAAGATTGATCTATTGTACCCCAAATTTGGTGAAGAAGATAGGAATCTAAGACTTGGGCTTTGTACAGATGGGATGAATCCATACGGGACATTGAGATGCCAACATAGCACTTGGCCAGTCATGCTTGTTATATACAATCTTCCTCCCTGGCTGTGTATGAAAAATAAGTACGTTATGCTGTCATTGTTGATATCGGGCCCTAAACAACCCGGAAATGATATCGATGTTTATCTTGAACCTATGATTGATGAATTAAAGAAACTTTGGGATGAAGGTGTGATGACCTATGATGCTTCAGGAAGAGAGACATTTCATTTGCACGCTATGTTGTTTTGCACTATTAATGACTTTCCAGTATATGGGAATTTGTCTGGATATAGTGTCAAAGGAGATAAAGTGTGTCCTATATGTGAAGAAAACACTGATTCAATAAGACTAAAACATGGCGGCAAGACTGTATATCTTGGTCATCGAAGGTTTCTTTCAAAATTCCATCCATATCGTAGGAAGCGCAAAGCATTCAATGGATGGAATGATGAACGGAGTGCACCTAAACCTATACCAGGGGATGTTGTTTATGAAAGAGTAAAAGACATTGTCAATGAATTTGGTAAGAAATCACAATGTAGTTTGGCCACATGGAGTGACAATTCTTCATTCAAGAAGAAGTCAATATTTTGGGATCTTCCTTATTGGAGTTCTTTGACAGTCAGGCATTGTATCGATGTAATGCACATTGAGAAAAATGTCTGTGATAGCATCATTGGTACTCTGTTAAATATACCAGGTAAGACTAAAGATGGGATAAAATCCAGACTGGACCTACGTGAAATGGGAATAAGGTCAGAATTAACAGAATTACGTGAAATGGGTAATAAAAGAACATACTTACCTCCCGCTTGTTACACGTTGTCTAGAAAGGAGAAGAAAGCTTTTTGTGAATGCTTGGTAAATGTTAAGGTGCCACATGGTTACTCATCCAACATCCGTAGATTTGTATCAATGAAAGATCTGAAGTTGATAGAACTTAAATCTCATGATTGTCACACTCTAATGCAACAAATATTGCCCGTGGCAATTCGATCTATGTTGCCGAAGCATGTAAGGTTTGCAATCACCAGACTTTGTTTCTTTTTCAACAGTCTATGCAGCAAAGTTATTGACCCTGATACTCTCGATAATTTGCAAAGAGAAGTGGTTGTTACCCTATGTCAGCTTGAGATGTATTTCCCTCCTTCGTTCTTTGATATCATGGTACATCTTGTTGTCCACTTGACTAGGGAAGTGAAAATGTTGGGACCAGTTTTCTTGCATTGGATGTATCCCTTTGAACGATACATGAGCATTTTTAAAGGTGATGTTCGAAACCGTTATCGACCTGAAGGGAGTATTATTGAAGGTTATGTGGCGAGAGAGGTTATGGGTTGAAGATCCTATAGATGAAGAAGAGTACTATGATAAGTATGATGACTCCAGTCCATTCTCAGTTGGGTTGCCAACTCCACAAAATATTGAAGCTAATGATGACTTATATGTGCATGGAGATCACAATGAAGGATTGTTAATTGATAAAAGATCACAATTTCAGAGGCATGTATGTTTATATTTTTTTATTGAAGCTAAATATTTGCTTTTTTAATATCAATATCATTTTCAAATTTGATTTTTCATTATCTTCTAGTTAATACAAATGCTAAATGTTTGCCTTTTTCTAGTTAATACAAATGCTAAATGTTTGCCTTTTTCTAGTTTATACAAATGCTAAATGTTTGCCTTTTTCTAGTTAATACAAATGTTAAATGTTTGCCTTTTCTAGTTAATACAAATGCTAAATGTTTGCCTTTTTCTAGTTAATACAAATGCTAAATGTTTGCCTTTTTAATGACATTTTCAGATGGCTGACCATGATGAGCATGATGTCCATGATGAGCATGAAGTCCATGATGAGCATGCTGTCCATGACGAGCATGGCGAGGATACCAATGTAAGTTCTAAAAACATATCTTGTATTTCTATAAAATTAATTATCTTCTAGTTATGTCATATATCCCATATTTCTATATTGCGCTAATTCAGTGGGTTTATTTTTGTCAAATTTTAGGTTGATGATGCATATGTACCCACTGAAGCACTGGAGCAACTTGATGCGCAGCACCAAACACTTAACAAGAAAAGGGGCATCACTCTATTGAAGAAGTTAATAGCACTAAGTGGTAGTGGATCCAAATTGGTTGTGGAGTTTGATAATGGAGGAAATGCAATTGGAGTGAACCGCAATAATTTTGTAAACTATCTTGGGTGTGTCACTCGAAGCCATTGTGGTATTAAGTATGATAATTCACATAAAGTTCCTCAGGGGAAGAAAGACTTGATATGGAAGGATTTATGCGTGAGTTATTATTATTTGCAATTCTATTTTGTAGATTACAAATTATATTATTTGCAATTCTATTTTTGGATACTAGTTAATAAGAATTCTATTTTACAGAATTTGTTTGCATTGGATGAGAAGTTGCATCGTAAAAGCGTGATGCAATGCACTGGAAAGATGCTTAGGAACTATAGGACAAATATCAACAGAGAATACATAAAGATGGTGATAAGAAAAAGAAGTCAGCCCTTGAACAATGGAACTTCTTGGACAAAGAAGATTGGGACAATTTTGTTGCTTCAAGAAAATTTGAAGAATTCAAGGTATTAGGCGTCACTCCCAATTTAATTAATATACGTTGTATTCACCTATTCAAGATTAACATTTAGTGCTACTAACCAAATCATTAATGTGCATACTAACTAGGCCCTCAGTGGCGCACAAAAAGCAAGGCGTGCACTGAATGTGCATGACCACACTATGGGTCCAAAGGGCTATGCAAGCGTTCGCCAAAGACTACAGGCGGAGTCTGCGGATACTCAAGGAGTCTGCTCCTACTCAGGAGTCTGCCACACCCATGCCTTGCCATGATATCTGGATAGCTGGGAGGAAAAACAAGAAGGGTGAAATAAAGAAGTTCGTAACTGCTGAGGAGGCTGCGAAAATGGTAAAATACAACTCTTAGAGCAATCGTTTGAATATTGATTATTTGTGGTGTTAACTTACCAATTTCTGTTGATGGTGATTAGCGGGAGCTACACGAGCAGAGGAAACAAGGCACGTTCATCCCTCAGGGCACAAGGGATGAATTGACAGTTGCTCTGGGTAACCCAGAGCATCCTAGACGTGTTAGGAGTGCAGGCGCTGGTGTGGGCATCAAAGCATTCTTTGGGCCATCCCAGCGCAAACCCAGAGCGGGACTTTTACAAGAAGAGGTAACATATTCTTTTTTTAGAATGTTACTGCAAAAGGGAATTCAGTAATAAGAAGCTAATGTTTCTTTTATCCATGTATAGGAGAATAAGAGAGTCAAGGATATAGTTGCTAAGAAGGTCAATGATATAGTTGTTGAGAAGGTCATGGAAGAAATAGTGCGGTGGCAGGCATCTCAGGCTTCCAATCAGCCTATGGCGACCCACTCTTCTCCTGATGCACAGACTGAGAGTAATCCTGGAGACCCATCACCTAACACATCTGTTGTAAGTATTGTTTATGACATTGTAGCTAGTCTTTTCAAGATGATATGTTTTCAAGATTATATGTATATATGTATAACATTCTTTACGTAAATTTATAGGCATTGAAGCCATGTCGCTTAAGAATGCAAGACTATGTTGTTGCAGAGGTGCAGGCTTACCAGTCCCTTCCTGGGGCAACGTTTCATGGGACTCCAATGTCGCAGGGCTACGTTTGTGTGAGCCCGATATGTGTATTACCCGATTGGAGGGAAGCTGCATTGCCATATGCCCACACAGATATTGATACACTTGGTGAGGCAGAAGGCGGGGTGATATTGTGGCCCAAAGCAGATGTCGTCTACACTACTGAAATTGTAAGATAAATTTACATTACTTTAGATTGTTAATGTGTATATATGAGGTCAACTAATCTGAAATTATATATACATGTTAAAAATAAGACACTCGGAGCACCTAGGCCTCCACCTCCACTTCCTGCATTACCAAGTTGGGTTCCAACTGACCTAAAATACCTGTTAGGTCCTGCTTGTAGGGGAATGGCATGTTGTCTACAGGCACATAATATACATTTCCCTATAATTGTTTCTTTAGAAGAAGATTATGCAGGTCAATCATACGATAGCTCTTTATTTATACAAGATATTATTGAGCTATTTATGTATGATTGGCTGAATACATCAATGATAGAGACATGGATAAGGTGAGATCTTGTTTATACATCCATATACCTTGTGTAAGATCTGGTGATCTGGTTTCTTATATATTAATGCATACGTAATACATGTTTTGCAACTACTTAGTCGAAGATCAATGCAAACAATTTGCATTTGATCATGTGGGTTTTTTTGATTCCATCATTGATTAGTATGGTAGGTAAAGACCCTGATAGTGTTCAACAATACTGTATAGATGCTTTTACAATTTTCGGTCAGCAAAAGAAGACGATAATAATAGCTCCATTCAATGTCAAGTAAGTTTACTTTATTTATAATTTGGGCTTAAGAAAAATCCATTTTTATTGTGCATTTTGAGTTATTAATTTTAACTTTTTTACCTCTAGCGGTAGACATTGGGAGTTACTAGTTATTGTCCCTGGGACGTTCACTGTTTATTATCTAGATCCTACGGGAAGTACATTGAACACTAAAATTGGACACATATTGAGAATGCCATTATTTTGGTGAGAAATATTTCATTTTTAATTACATTACTATTTAATTATGCAATTTACTGTGTTACATTAACATGTAGGGGTTTAGATGCATTCAAAAATGCTAGAGGAAATGTCCCAAGGATAAAAGAACCATCCAATAATTTGGGAAAACGTAAAAGTAAGTTCCTGACTCCAATGTATATATTATTTATGTGAACTGTGCTTAGTTGTATTTTTTAATATTTTGTATGTTTCAATTTATAGTGCGCTACACAAGACAACGACTAGGCATGCACATACTATGTGATGCGATTTATGCAGATGATTATCCGACATGCCGCATTGGATATTAATACCATACATGAGGTATTATATATAGTCTCATTAGTTAGTATGAAATATATCAATCTTATTTTTATATTATTACTTATATATATACATCATTCTCTTTGCAGGTGTTTAAAACTGACCAAACTATAGGTAAATGCTTAAAAAATGTACATGCTCCATATACAATGGAAGCATTAAATGAAGTAAGAGAAGAATGGGCAAAAGCCATACAAGCAGTGGCGATTGTAAGATATAATTGGGATGCTGATAGCGATGTTGAATGATATTTTGTAAATGAATATTTTTGAATGTTTATACATGTCTGAATGTTTCTACATGTGTGAATGTGAGAATTGAATTGATGTCTGAATGTATCTACTTGTGTGAAAAAATATTTGTTGATTTTGTAGGTTTGTGTCCTGTTTGTAGGCTGATATCAATGGATGTCGTAAACATGTAGTTTAGAAAACTGAACTGCAGGTTCTCATCCTGTTGACCAGCCACAGTAGGTCTGCAAACTGATAAGAAAAAAAAATATAGGCGTCGGTTATTTATAAAACACCGTCATCAAAGGCCTACAACGTCAGTTATTAGATAAAAACTGACGCCTAATATGACAAACAACCCGACCGTGCAGGAAAGCACGGTTGTGGTGGAAAAGGCGTCACTTATTCGTATAAAACTGACACCTATAGTACTAAACATGGTCGTGCAGCGAAGCACGCCCGTGTCGTCTGGGAGTATGGCATTGGTTGTTCAGTTGTTAACCGACGCAGAAAGTGTCCTAGGTGGTGCCTTTCTTTGTGGCGCGAACCCTATAGACGTCGGCCAACTATATATAACCGACGCCTATAGATCATATAGGCGTCGGATAGAAAACTAACGCCAAAGAGTTCGACCTTTAGTGGCGCCCACATAGGCGTCGCTTTAAAACCGTCGCCAAAGGGGGTTAAACAACCGACGCCAAAGGCGTATTTTGTAGTAGTGATGGTTCATCAACCAATGGTTAGAGTGGGGTTGATGGTTCATCAACCAATGGTTGGACTGGGTTGATGGTTCATCAACCAATGGCTGGACTGGGTCAATGGTTCATCAACCAATGGTCATACTGGGTCGATGGTTCATCAACCAATGGTTGGACTGGGTCTATGGTTTATCAACCAATGGTTTTCCTACTTTCATAGTGTCATAACTTAATGGTTTCACTAAGTATTTGGTTCAAGGCTTCACTAGTATTTCATAATATGGTTTTGTTTATCCAACATCTGACGGTTTTAAGTGAGACTCATGGTTTGAAGGGTTGGTTTTAATGATATAGAAAATTTTATGATGATTTTCCCTTAATCATGTAATGTTACCTTTCCCTCACATGAATGTAAAATTATGGTCACTATAATGAGATAATGTATAATGCTAACTTAGCTTACTTTGATACACCAAACCCTAAAACAATAAAATGGTGATAGTTGCTTATACTTAATCTAGCTCGTTGAACTTAACCGAAATGTTATCCAATGATGGAAGTTGATCATACTTATCTCTTTTATGACTAATGTGGTTGTAATCCTAATGTGATTCTATGTGAACATCTTAATGCAAGGTTATGATAAACATGTGTATCATAAGTTTGGTGATTGGTTGCTGAGCCTTTGATAAGGCATGAGAGAATAATGATGTTCTTGCATGTGTTTATGATGGTCTTAATGTCCTTTGGGCATTGTGTGAGCCCTATTAGGAGGTGTGATCCTCTTTCTTATGTGACATGGAATGGTTTCATGTAGTGATGTGACAAGATTCCCGTCTCATACATCTTATATCTTTTGAAGTTGTTACACCTTAATGTTTGTTAGAGACGAATTAGGGTTTGTATCTCCACTTATATGATGCATACTTAATTCACCCAATCAACTTAACTAATACAGTGGAACCTTAATCATGTAGTTGCCATGTTCCATAGATTCATTCCTCTGTCAGGATTTGCTGGATGGTGGAACGAGTATTCCTAAGGGAAACTCAGAGCGCATACTGTTGAGTATGTGAGGTACAAGTGACTGTGTGTCCTTAATATCTTGACCTCATGAGTTTGGTGGCTGACTACAATTATGCCCCAGTGTGAGAATGGATGCACTCATATCTCAGTGTTATATATGATGTTTTGAGGACAACTGTGGTTGTACCTCAGTGACAGGGTTTACCCTGGGGACTAACATCGTGACCTGTACTAAGGTGGTCTAGGTGTTTTATAGCTTGACTATATGTCGCTGGTGGCAGTTTCTACTTGTATGTCAATGTAGTGCACACTCATACTGAGCGGGTGGTGTGTGGAGAAGATCTTGGAGTCTGGATCTTCCTAGATATTGCATGGCACTGATTTTTACTTAGCAGTGGTCAGTTGGATTTGGGTAGTATGACTCAAATCCTCATGGCATTAGTAAAATATGTAATACAGTTGTGTAGCTTTATCTGTTAGGGTTAAACACGCTTCACATTGGATGTTTACCCTTGTGTTGCCCTTTTATGATTTTAATTGCTTATGTTGCCATAGTGCTCCTAAACTATTCAATTATCATACATTTTCTTCATGTTCCCGCTAATCACAAACATGCTCTACTTATCTACTATAGTTGTTCAATCTTCTTGACATGTATAATTAGTTTAAATATTTCATTTATCTGAATCTACTCTTTCTACTTAGTAATAGTTATTTGTGGTAACCATAAACGTTGGTGGAGAGTTATAGATGTCAATGGGACATTGGTCTCACCTCATTGGTTTCCACACCTTTTTAGGCGGTCGATGGCAACGTGGTATAGACTGTGTCGTTGAGGAGCAGTAGCTTGGAGATCAGTGAGAAGAAGGTTGTTTAGCTTCTTGTGGCATAGTAGAGTCCTATGTGTCATCCGTGTACACTCAAGTCCCAGGAGGGTTGTGTTTTGTAGATGATGTATAGATCGACACGTGTTTTTGAAAGTATGCCTTGGTTGTATACATGTATGGCATGCACTTGCAAATAGGTCCTTTTGTATATAGGTTGTGGCTAAGGCCAGTGGACATAGATGTAAATACCTGGTATGGTCTATATGATTATGCAAGTTTTATGGGCGTTGTTGTATATGGGATTAAGAGAGAAAAATCCCCCCTCCCATGCCCGTGGCGGAGGTCGAATGCCCGAGAGGGTGGTAAATCAAGGCGGTAACTGGGATTCAAACCTAGGTTCCTTTGTTAGGGGACACCATGCTTGCCTACTTGAGCCACTCCTTGTTGGAAGACCTTGTTGTATATGTTTCCTTTTGTGATGTTTATTATGAATTGGTTTTAATTCACTATGCTTTCTAGAAATCTGGTTCTTAGTTGTTAATCACGTGCTTTGGGTTTTGAGTTATCTCGTTTGGTGTGAGCGATGTATCACAACTATGATGTTTAGATAGAACCATATTAGGGTGTCAATAACAATAAGAGTATTATCTCATTATCACATTAATCATTCAAGATGACTGATTATGATCAATCACCATCACTTAGTTACATTAAGTTTAGGTGTAACAAGCTATATTTCATTAAGGTTATACACCCAGTTATTTTTAATGTGATTATCAGTTATATTTATACAAGGGAAAAGGTAAGACTACAAGTTTAAGGGCATTGGATCATAGAATTCTCATCATTAGAACCAAAACATTACACTATAGGATTCATCCAAATCTATTGAATGTTGAAGCATCAAATCCTAATCATTGGATCAGGTTATTCATTCAAAACCATCGGTTGATGTATAGGTTTAACCCTTGAATCATTCAACCAAGAAAACCATTAGATTAGGTATTAAAAGAATCAACTCATGAGACCTAGTCTCACCATCAATTGTGGTATACTGGACCACCATCAGTTGTGGTATCCTGGACCACCATCGTTTATGACAGTTTGTGTCATCATCGAATGATAGGGTCAACACTACCATCGGTTGACACCATCTGGTGTTTGAACTACTACCACCATCAGTTGATGCCATCTTTAGAGAACTAAACCATTGAGTGTTGATCTTACAAAATAGTCCAAAATTGAACTAAGGTGACCATCGGTTGACACCTTCTGTTGTCAACAAAACAACACTAAAAGACAACTCCATCGAATCTAGCAAGGAAACAACCATCAGTTCTTGTATACGATTTTAAAACAACCTAAAACCCTAAGTGTAAGCCATAGTTTGAGAGGTACTAAGCATCATCATTTTACATGTAAACATGGTTTCAGGTTCATCTAGAGTTAGAAACTAATCAAGGAACAACATCAAAATCAAAACTCTAGGCAAAGATATCTTCTATATGCTTAGATCTTCATTTTAGAGCAAGAACTTGAACAAGCAAGCTAGTAGTAAGCAATAAACGTGAGGAGGGTTATATAACTCACCTATAGGAAGAAGAAAAAGCTCTAAACAACAAGAAAACTTGAGCTCAAAAGGTAGAAAACCCTAGTTTTAGCCCTGAACTCAGCCAACTAGCTCTTTCTCCATAATGGAAGCAAACCCTAGGTCAAGAGAGCAAGCAAGATATGTTCTTTAAGCTTTTGAGCATATTTCACCATTAGAAACCATGGTTATATCCTATAAGAAGGTAGTATGAAGAAGAATAGTAAGATAAATGAAGGAGATAAGGAGAAAGTTACTAGCTTAGGTCAAGAACACCCAAAGGAAGCTCCACAAACCCTAGATGAGGGCAGATTTGAACCTTAGTTGCTCCAACAATAAGGTTGGCTATCTTCTTCAACCTTGGATACCATATTTGCCAAAAAGTGGGGGAATACAAATCTCCAGATAGGAAAGGAGAGATAAGCATCCAAAGGTTTTTTTTGGGTTCTAAGGGATAGGTATATAAAGCTTATGGATAAGGGAGAAAAGAAGCTTGAGGTGTCCTAGTACCTTTGCCATGTGTTCATGGCCTATGGCTCTCACGGTCATGAAAGAAGCATATCCATTAGTCGTGCATACCTGATAATCCATTTGTTGTTGGATATCCAGTCCTACCATTAGTCTCCATGCATGGTATCCATCAGTTCTTGAAACCCTAGCTTACTAAGTGGTGAACCATCGCTTGATCACCTCCTTTAAGAGAATCACCGGTCCAAGGGAACCCTAGAAAGAAAAACACCATCCTATTACCTCTAGAGATGACCATTAGTTGTCACCATCTGGGGATGACCATCAGATGTCAACCAAACAGGGGGCCATCGGTTGATGCCATCTCAAGGTAGCTCATCCATGAGGGGATAAACCTTAACTCACCCTAGAAGGGTAACACCACAAAACAAATGTACAAATACATGCCCGATGGACTAGAAATATCAAGAGTGATAAGAAAACATATAAGGAACATAAATCATGTGACAAATTGCAAAGAAAATCTCAGTTATGGGTAAATTCTAGAAAAGTCCAAAATGTGCATAACTTGCACAAACAATGTCCAAACTGGACCAAACTTGAAACTTAAGCTTGTCGCATGATGTAAAAGCACCTTATATGGTTTTATTAAGGTATTAATCACTAAATAATGATAATTAATCTTATTCAACACTTTAAGCAAGGTCAGGGGTCTTACGTCTTTCTTCTAGAACTGATGGGAAGGAGTTGTCCCTTCATGTTGTCAGTGTGCTAGTGTTGACTTTTTTGCCTTTGTATATACCTCCATTTCACTTGTAAGATGCCTCTGGATATCTCGTTACTAAAACATTGAGATGAGGAGTATTTGTACTAAGAGCCTTGGCTACCCCCCTTTATATGGGAGCAGATAGGTTATAGTTTCCACAAACTTGGGGACACGATGGGACGAATATCATGAATTTTCAACTGTTGTGAACCACCGGTCAATTGATTGGACACTTCAATCCGTCAATTGGCTATTTTACCTATTTGAAAAAGTGTTGGATTTTATTGTGATGATTAATGGATGCCATGACATCAGCATCAATTCCTTGATCCAGTCCTACTGATCATCCATTTGATTGACTGGACACTCTAGTTGACCGACTGGCATTCCCAATCAATTGATTGGGCACTCTAGTCAACCAACTATCATCCTATGTTATTTAAATTGATTACCCAAATACTTATTTAACCATGTTAAACCTTATGCATGAATAAACTCCTATTCTAGGTGCATCCTATGTGTGTAATTACGTTGGTAGTGAATGTCAATAACTAGATTATGACATCATAAGCAATGAGCGATAGTTAGCAACACATTATTGCTACCCAAGTAATTGGAAAGTTGGAGAACAAATTCAACCTACATTTGTGATTAGTGTTATTATGATTGTATGGTTCCTTTGTCATTGATATCCAGATTAAACACGAGGCCTTGAATCATCATGCTCTTAATATGCAATCCATGTTCCTTGAATTGGAGTAGACTGTTTGAGTTGCATGTGAGCTAACATATCACATATTGACTTAAATGAGTATGACCATATGTTTCTCAGTCTTCTTATCAAGTGGCCAAGATATCAACTCCGACAAGAGGGACAAATCCCATCTACATCATTGACAGTCAATCTCCATGTGTCATAGCATATCTGAGCACCACCTTTATGGTAACCCTTGTTCAAGGTCACATTAAATGGTTTCAAAGTACATCAAATGACATGTGATGAGTGTAGTGACTTTAGGTCTAAGAACCACAATCACTTCTATCACTATGAGAGTTGATTCTGACTACTGATTAATGGTTTCCATGGATCACTCTCAATGTGGGTCTGTCTGGTACAATGTTCTTTAACAAGTATTTATATGTTTAACTTGATATCCTATATCATGACTAATGAGACTCTGTCATCACTCAACACACATTCTAGTCTTATGTATTACTATCACCAATTTTTCTTCCAAACAAAATATGACCAGGGACATAACAAGAATGTATGTACTCTTATCATACATATGATCTCGTTGTTTAGGTTCACAACCTAAAGACATATGTCATTGAGTAACATCATTCTTTAGACATCTACTATATCTGTGTCATCTCATAACTGAGACAAACATAATAGACTTAATTACCTTTATTATTATCAAATCAAGTATATGAATCCCCACTACAATCATAAAATGATTGGCTCTCTGGGCATAAATACCAACAGACTCCCACTTGCACTTACAACCAATCACCTATGAATCTTATTCCAAGTGATCTTAACACATCTATCATGTTTCTACCGTGTAAATGCTTTTTTAGTGGCTTAGAAACATTTGCTTCTAGTTGGTACTTTGCAAGTCTTCACATCTCCTCATTGTACGATCTCTCTTATGGGATGGAAATGTCATTGTGTGCTATATGAATTTCCTAGCCTATATAATAGCTCCATTGTTTTCACAATATTTCTATTGTGTCATAAATGGTTGGAACCTCTCACAAGTTCATCTAAATGAACTTCCTAATCCATACAATATCCTCTGTTGTGTTCAAAACAATAAGGTACTCGACTTCCATTGTAGAATCAACAACTATCTCTTGCTCAAAATTTTCTCAGCTTATAGTTCTATTTTAAGGTCAAACACGTTGCTTGGACTGAACCATGGAGAAGTGGGCACAAGTCCCTCCTCTCGAACTATTGAGATTGTGATCATTAATCTTCTTTTTCATTTTGGAAGCTTGCATCGATGTAACCCTATACACTAAACTCTCTATATTACCATAAATAAGGAACTAATCCTTAGTGTTTCTCAAGTACTTGAGGATGTTCTTTATGGAAATTTAGTAACCATCATTGGGATTTGACTGATATTTTTTCATCATGCTCAACTCATATGAGACATCAGGATGAGTACATAACATTGAGTAGACAATAGATCCAATTGCATATGTATATGAAAGGGTACTCATGCATTCTTATTCTTCACCCAAACTAGGCCATTGATATCTAGAGATACTAAAACCATGAGTCATGGATAAGTTTACTCTCTTTGAGCTCTCCATGTTGAACCTTATCAACACTTTTCTATGTATGTGCTCTGGCTTAGGCCAAGAAACCTTCTAGATCTATCTCTATAGATCTTTATTCTTAAGATATCGGATGTTTTGCCTAAGTCCTTCACAGAGAATGCACTTCCCAGCTAAGATTTTACCATTCGTAAGGTAGGGATGTCATTCCCCATTAATAATATGCCATCTACATACAATATGAGGAATACAATCATGCCCCCACTAACCTTCTTGTAAACACATGGTTCATCTTCATTTTGACTAAAAGCAAACTTTTTGACTATTTTGTCAAAATGAAGATTTTGGCTCTGAGATAATTACTTCAATCCATAGATTGACCTTTATTTCTTACATACTTTATTGGCTTCTTTTAGATTTATAAAACCCATGGTTCATGTCATGTACACATTCTCAAGCAGATTCTTGTTAAGGAATGCAATTTTAACATCCATCTGCCAAATCTCATAGTCATAATAAGGTGTAATGGCAAGCATGATCCTGATGGACTTAACCATGGAAACTAAAGAACATGTTTCATCATAGTCAACACCTTAAAATTTCCAGAAACCAATTGCAATTAATCAACCTTTATAGGTTTGTACATTACTATCCATGTCAGTCTTCTTCTTAAAGACCCACTTGCACCCTATGGGTTTTACCCCTTTAATAGAATCCACCATGGTCCATACCTTGTTGGTGTACATGGATTCCTTCTCATATCTCATGGCTTCAAGCCACTTCTTAGGCTATGGTTCCTTAATAGCTTCTAGGTAGGTTGTTGGCTCATAATCTATGACCAACTCACTGCCTTCTTGATTCAGAAGATAACCAAATCTTTCACACCGAAGGTGTGTCCTACTAGATCTACGAGGTTCACGTGTTACTTTAGGAACTTGAGATTCCATAATATTTTGTGAGTCTCCATGTTCCTTATAACCTCTACAGGTTCAATGTTTCTTGTTGGTCTCAAACCTCTTTGATTTCTACTTTCCTCCCACTGATTCCTTTGTTAATAAATCCCTTTTCTAGGAATACAACATCCCTGGCAAAAAATAAACTGTTGTTAGATGGAGTATAAAAGGAGTATCCCTCGGTTTCCTTAGGATATCCAATAAAATAACATTTATCTAATTTGGGAACAATATCTCCAAGAAAGCATTTTCTCTCATAAGCTTTGCATCCACAAATCTTCATAAAAAGACATATTAGGACACTTCCCATGCCATATCTCATACGGTGTCTTTTGAATCGATTTAGACGGTACATGGTTTAGTGTAGATGTGTATTTTATAAAACACATCTCTAGAAGGAAGTCAAAAGATCAGATAGATTTATTTATGATCGCAATAGGGTACAGTTCCTTTTTTCTAATGCATCATTATATTTTAGGTGGAGTCCATTGTGATAAAATACTACAATCTCACAAAATGTCCTCAAACTCTCGACTTGAGTATTCTCGACCACGATCAGAATGAAGTGTTTTAATACTTTTACCAAGTTACTTTTATACTTCATTCATGAAATCCTTGAACTTTTCAATGGTTTATAACTTGTGTTGCATTAAGTACACATAACCATACATACTGAGACCATTAGTAAAGGTAATGCAATATTGGTAACCACCTCTAGCGTTTGTGCTAAATGGTCCACATAAATCGATATGTACGAGTCCCAATAGATCACTTTCTCTCTCACCATGTCCAGTGAAAGGATCCTTTGTCATCTTGCCCAATAAGCAAGATTCACACGTCTTTATTGATTCAAAGTTAAAAGAGTCTAGATAACCATCTTTATGGAGTCTATAAATGTGTTTCTCATTAATGTTCCCTAGAAGACAATGCTAAAGGTATATTTTGTTTGATTTATCGAGTCTTAACCTTTGGATATTTACATTATAACAGTTGTCTCTAGATCTAATAAGTAAATATCATAAGACACAGGGGCACTACCATAAAATGTCTCATCTTTAGAAATAGAACATCGACCTTTCTAAATATGAATTTTGAATCCATTTTTGTCCATACAATATACAAAAATTATGTTTCAATTAATGATTGGTACATGATAGTAGTTCTCTAACTCTATTACAATCCCACTAACATGTATAAATGATAGGTTCCAACTATAGTGGCTATGATTCTTGCTCCATTCACCACATGCAATTTGACCTTGCCCTTTCTTAAAGGTTTACTTCTTTTCAGATCTTGCATATTAGAAGATATATGAGATCCACATTCGATATCCAGTAGAAAGAAGTAGACATATTTATCTTAATAATGTATGCACTTGAATTGGATGTCTCTATCCCCTACTTCTTATTTCTCAGTTCCTTTAAGTGAAAAGGACAAATTCCTTTTACACTTACCCTTCTCCTCATCTCGAGTGCATAAGACTTGGGTTTTAGATTAGCCTCAAAACTTTTCTTGGATTTACCTTCACCCTTGGACTCCCTTTCACTGATCACCATCACAGATATAGGTTTGTCCTTCTTCATTCTTGCTTTGACATTTATCAACATGCCAAGAAATTCATACAATATTTTAACAAGGTTGTTCATGTAATAATATTTGATGAAGTGCTATATGATTCAGGCAACGATTGTAGAATCATATCCGCAACCAACTCTTGGCCTAAAGGAAATCCCAATTTTTTTAGGTTTTCCTCATGGCCAATTCTCTTGAGCACATGGGAATCTACTGGATCTCCTTCTTTCATCTTGCACTCAAAGTGCACCTTAGAGACATTATACCTTTCTTTCTTTTCATGATTCTTGAGATGTGTTACTGTCTCGAGAACATCCATGTTTTCATATTGTTTATGCAACTCATAGTTCATACAACCTAGAATAAGTTCTTTGATGTCTGTGACATCATTGGCACGCTTCAAGTAAGCATCCATTTCAGCCTTAGGTGTATTGGGAGTGGGTTCCTCTGGCACTTGTGTTTCAAGGGCATACATCTCCCTCTCTTGAATGAGAACATTTCTCAAAGTCCTAAACCAGTCATGAAAGTTGGTCCCATTTAATTTTACCTTCTCAAGGTCCAATCGCAATGTGTTATTGTTTGTCATTTGTTTCTACCATAGGAAATTTGCATATGTCAAAACACATTTGATTTGGTTTGAAAATATTATGAAATTTATTAGCCTTTTAATTAATTATCTCTCCCACTAATTTGTTCAATTTGATAGCCCTCACTATCAATTCGGAAGATTGCAACATGCAACCTTCTAGTGAGCCATTCAAAACAGTTAAGTTATTATTTATCCAATGTTGGCATCCATAACCAATTATAAAGGTAGGCAACATTTTCCAATTACATCTCATGCAATTCTTGGATAGATGGTATGCACAACTCCTTGTCATATTCCATATGTATGCTTCTAGGCACATAGTCCCATTAAGGTCACCTAGTTAAGCCTGACCCAAAAGCCAACACGATAGTAATGAACTCTTCTTAGTGAGCCCACATAACTACCATCACACTTCACAAGATAGACGGTGCACCATGCTTGGCATGCCCACACTTGGTCGATTAAGCTTTTCATGTGTGTTGCTTGTGAAAAGTATCTAAGACTTATTATTTTATTGAGGGAATTTATATATAGATAAATATGCATACCCACTCACCATATACTTATAATATGTATCATATAAATACTATATCCACAAACAAAACATGCAATCTTAAAATATGGGCAATGGTTATGGCCATATTAATGAAATAAAATAATCATTTTAAATATCCACATCGTATGCAATAAAATAAATGATTAAAATAAAAATTGATCATATCAATTAAATCCCAAAACATAGTAAATTGATGTGGATCCGATACCAGTACATGGAAGTATGGTGATAGAGATGGTAGTGGAGACAAAAAAAATCTTGCCATATCCACAACTATGAACAAGAAGGAAGGTGGAAGGCATATACCTAACCTTGGATCAAGTCCAGTGATAATCCTTACAGAGTTGTGCTTCTTTCTCAAGAAACACCCAGACAACAGTTAGCGAAGGACTCCTGATGTAGCACTATGGATGGTGGTTGACGACGTCCTCCTAGCATGATGGCAATGTCCTCCATGCATCTACATAGTCCATGAGGACCACCACGGACTCCACGTCATTATTCTAGAACCCATGGGAAGGAGTTGTCAGTTTGTGTTGTCAACGTACTAGCATCAACTTTTCTCTAGGCTATCTCTCCCTTTTACGGGCATGGTGCCTATGGATCTCACATTACCACAATGTTAAGATTAGGAGTATATGTATTGAGAGCCTTGGCCACCCTTCTATATAGAAGTGGATGGGTTAGGGTTTCCACAAATATAGGGACGTGATGGGACATGTTTCATGAATTTTCTGGTGCTTTGAGCCACCAGTCAATCGATTAGACACTCCATTCGGTCGACTGGATATTTTTCCTATTTGCAAAAGTAAAGCTTTTATTGTGATGATTAATGCACATCCTGACATCAGCATCATTTCCTTGATCCATTCCTACTTATCATCCAGTAGGTCGACTGGAATTTTTAGTCGGTCAACTAAACAATGCAGTTGATTGACTAGCATTCCCAGTCGATGGACTAGACACTTCAATCGATCGACTGGCATTCCCAGTCAGTTGATTGGACACTCCAGTCAACCAATTATCAGTCAATGTTGTTTAAGTCGATTGCCCGAACACTTTAGTAACCAAGTTAAACCTTGTCCATGAATAAACTCCTATTCCATGTGCATCATATGTGTGTGACCTTATAGGTCCTGAATTACATTGGCAGTGAATGTACATAACTAGATTATGACATTATAAGAAATTAATGGTATCAAGCAACACATCATTGCTACCCAAGTAATTGGAGAGTTGGAGAACAACTTCAACCTACATCAGTGATCAGTGTTATTGTGATTGTATAGTACATTTGTCACTGATATCCATATTGAAATGAGGCATGGAATCGTCATCCTCTTAATATTTAATCCATGTTCCTTGAACTAAAGTAGACTATTTGAGATGCATGTGACTCACATATCACACACCGAATTCACATGAGTATGGCTGTAACATCCCCGACCTGGGTTATACCTTAACCCTAGATGTTTTGCTTAATAAAGTTAATTATATGCTTGCTCTGATTTCTTGAAAAGTAATTAAGGCTCAATAGGAACTTATATTTCAATTTTAGTCCTTTTTGAATGATGTTGAAAATAATGTTTTGCTTGTTTTGGACTAAAGTTCAAATTACCCAAGTTGAGGGGTTAAATTGCAAATGTTACATGATAAGATGTTCCTCATGTGTTGAAGCATCATTAGAATGAATATGATGTAGAGGTATGTCTTGTGGTAGCCTGAGTACCAAGAAAGAGCTGATAAAGCAATGTTTGTGCATTAAAACCTAGTTTTGGTGTAATATGTAATTTACCCAAAAACCTAGGGTTCAATATGCAAAATACCACTTCTAGAGAGTCCCTAATGTTTCTTGGAATCATGTAGAGAAAACAAAATGATAGGGGCGTCTCGTTTGAATCACTTTTGAGGAGAGAGAATCTTGATATTAAAATAATCAAGATTTAAGCATAATTGGAACTTTACTTCAATTTAATGCAAAAATAAATATATTAATTGAAAAGCCCTTCAACAAAAAGGTGAGGGATGAGTTTGCAAAACAATGGACGACCATGTGCCTTGAAAAGGCACGAAAATATCTAAAGGGAGTGTATAATTCACTCACATTATTAAAAGAAAAAGAATTATCCACTAACTTTAGGATATTATTATTATAAGGGTTAAGGTGCTTAATTTGTTTTTTCTCTAAATCGTGGATAATTGAGAGGAATAAGAGGAAAGGAAGATATCCTCGTATCTAAGGAAGATAAGTGGGCAAGTGGCAAGGAAATGGAGGAGTTATCCCCTACTTTCTCTCTCTTAAATGAATTTTAATAAAAATGCATATAAGCTCATTTATCCATAGCTTGAAAGGGGAATTTCGAATCCACTTTCACTCTTTGCTTGCAAAACGACCAAGGGGGCTAAGGAGCAACAGGAGGACGAGTTCCAACCTGTATTTAAGCTTCTTGATCACTTTCAACCATGATTTCATGGTGGAAATCGAAAATAAATGATGGATTTCTTCTTATCTCCATTCCATCTTCAATTCTAGCCATTCCTTTTCACTCAAAGCTTAAGGAATAGCTTGGGATAGTGGAAGGTGTTGCTTTCACCATTAAAGACGTGTAGGTTGAAGCTTTAAAGCTCAATTGAATGTGGGTTATATAACTTGAACCCTTATTCATTGTTATTGAATTCAATTTCTCAATCCATTATGTTTAATTATTCTTCTTGCAATTCCTTTGAATAATTGATGAAACTATTATGATAATTGCAGTAGAATTCGAGTGTTTGAAGCTTGATGATGATGACATCATCATAAGCACACATCTCAACAAGTTTTAGTTGCAAACGATTTCAACACTTTTGGTCCAATCGGTTTCACCAAACCGTCTGGAGGTGGAGTTCCAAACCATTTGAACATGGTTGACCGAATGGGATAGTTGACCATTTGGAGCCTTAAATGGTTTCAAACCATTTGGACATATTGAGTTGACCGTTTGGTCAAGTAAGTTCAATACCGATTGGAAGTCTTAAACGATTTCAAACCGTTTGGACAGTTAGGTCAAAATTGTTTGGAGCCTTAAACGGTTTCAAACCGTTTGGACAAAGTCAAATAAAAACCATTTGAATGTTTAATGGTTGAAATTGAGGGTTGAAGATCCAAGGATCATACATTGATGGACTTCAATGATCCAATTGATGAAGGAATTGTTGATGCAAAACCCTAATCGGTTTAGTTGAAGAAGTACCTCTTTTGGATTTTTGGTTTCAAGGGAAGTTTGGACCAAACGGTCTTGAAACCTTTTGAGTCCAAACGGTCTTGAAACCATTTGGGGTCAAAAAGTCTCAAAACCGTTTGGTTTCAAACGGTTTCAAACCGTTTGGAGCATCAATGGTCAAGAACGTTTGGATGTTTCAATGTGACTAAGTCAATTGGAAACCTAAGGTGATGAAAGATAAAATGACCCTATGGTTGTTACTGATTTATCTCAAAGATAATCACTAGGGTTTTACCTTTAAGGTACTAAGTAATTGTTAACCCTAGATGAGTTAATCCCTAAAGCTCAAGTAAGCAATATTTCAATATACTATGTCAACCCTAATTAAATGTATTTAATTAAAGGATTGGTTGACCTAATTTATCCAAGTTTGACATAGTCAACATCCTAGAGAGGATGAGAGAGAGAGAGGAATCCATACATGTAGGATTATCATGTAATGGATAAGCCTCAAACACCTTCAATATGAATAAACTAAGATTTTTGGGTATGATCTTTGATGAAGTGATCATGAAACCCTAAATAAGAAGATTGATGAACATTAACCCTAATCTAAGTCAATGCTAAGTGTAACCCTAATCTAGGGTAAGGATGTAACCCTAATAAAGGATAATTCCATGAGAAACCCTAGTTGAGGGGGATTCCATGAGGAACCCTAATTGAGGGTGATTCCATGAGAAACCCTAGTTGAGGGTGATTCCATGAGGAACCCTAGTTGAGGGTGATTCCATGAGAAACCCTAATTAAGGGTGATTCCATGAGAAACCCTAGTTGAGGGTGATTCCATGAGAAACCCTAGTTGAGGGAGATTCCATGAGGAACCCTAATTGAGGGTGATTCCATGAGAAACCCTAATGAAGGGTGATGCTATGTGAAATCCTAATCCTAATAAAGGGTGATGTTATGGGAGACCCTAATCCTAATAATGGAATGGTGACTAATACATTGATGAGGGAAATACCTAAAGTGATTGATTATAGGTAATCTTATAGAAAGCAATGCCTTAACCTGAGATGAGTCCATATCATTGAAGATAGTTGGACCATTCTGGTGTGTGACCTATGCACTTCGTGGTAAGATTGATAGGTTAGTGGATGAAAGCATTAAGATGGAAAATACCTTAATCCAAGATAAGTTGATAACTCAAGTAATTTGGTAGTGATGAGGAAAGTGATACATCAAGATATGATAGATATCACTTTTAGTATTCCAAGGTTGATATACATTGATGCACCTCAAATTGAATATACTTGGACAAGAAACACATAAAGTGTGTTATGTAAATTGTTACAATGAAATGTAATGAGTTTGATATACTTTGATAAGTATAGGCTAATATACCTTGAGAATGGGGTTAAGCCAAACTAATGAGTATGATGTAATCATACCATGATAAGGATGAGAAATGAACTCATACCTTGTGTTGAAAATCATTTAATGATAAATGTTAAGAGTAATAAATATGATTGAATACTCGAGGTGTTAATGGATGCTCCTAGAGGTGTGGAGAAATATTTTAAGGTTGATTTGATAAATGTGCAATCCTAATTAAGGTGAGATGGGAAACCCTAACCCTAAATTGGGTAATGGGACATGAGAAACTCTAATGTGACGTGAATAGTAAGCCCTAACCCTATTGAGGGAATAGTGGTGTTACTATTGTATTACATGAGCTAATATGCTATTGTTGCCTAGTGAGAGGTGACAAGATGTGTAATGTCCTTGTGAGCCAAATGGTTATATGTTACCTAGTGAGAGGTGACAAGATGTGTAATGGCCTTGTTAGCCACATGGTTAGATGTTGCCTAGTGAGAGGAACCAAGATGATTATAAAAGTTTATTGTAAGAAATGATAATGTTTTAATAAACTTAATAAAAGGAACAATTGTATTCAATAAGGAATATGAAAAGTTATGAAGACTGTGTAATCAAGATTGGTTAGAGTCCAATATCTGGCAGAGGTGTAATGCATGTAATCAGGATTGGTTAGAGTCCAATACCTGGCAGAGGTGTAATGCCTGTAATCAGGATTGGTTAAAATCCAATGCCTGGCTACATAATCAGGATTGGTTAGAGTCCAATGCCTGGCTGTGTAATTAGGATTGGTTAGAGTCCAATGCTTGGCTATGTAATCAGGATTGGTTAGAGTCTAATGCTTGGCTGTGTAATCAAGATTGGTTAAAGTCCAATTCCTGGCTGTGTAATCAGGATTGGTTAGAGTCCAATGCCTGGCTATGTAATCAGGATTGGTTAGAGTCCAATGACTGGCTATGTAATCAGGATTGGTTAGATTCCAATGCCTGGCTGTGTAATCAGGATTGGTTAGAGTCCAATGTTTGGCTGTGTAATCAGGGTTGGTTAAAATCCAATACCTGGAAGAGGTATAATGCCTGTAATCAGGATTGGTTAAAATCCAATACTTGGTTGTGAAATCAGGATTGGTAGTGTCCAATGACTGGCGGTGTAATCAGGTTTGGAAGAGTCCAATACCTGACAGAGGCTTAATGCATGTAATGATGACACATGATTGGTAATAACCCAATGCCTGTAATGAAGACACAAGATTGATAATAACCCAATGCCTGTAGTGATGACACAGGATTGATAATAACCCAATGCATGTATTAATGATATATGAGTACATGGTAGATATAACCCCATATCTGTTTAGCAGATTGGCTAAGGCCAACAGATTGAAATAAGAATGTCTCATGGGTGTCATATCAATATAATGAGTGTCACAAGAGAAGTTTGACATGATGGTATAATATGATGGATAAATGATATACATGTTCTTCCTAATACATTGGTTCTTGTTGAAAGAGTTTTCCTATGAATGGATCTCTTTGAAAAGGTTTAAATTTTTAGTGATTTTTAGTAATCCGATGTTAGTGATCTCTTCCTCTTAGTTAATGATGTATGTTTTGAACGCTTCTCCACAATTTAGTGGTATTAGAGCTCTAGGTTCCCTGAGTCTACAAAGACATAGGACTAAGGTATCGTGTCTGTTCTAAGTGTACCTCAGTGTATGTTATAGTGCCTTCTTCTTATGTAGAAGAAGATATATAACTCCAAGATGTCTGGAGAACACGAGGAATACGTTGTTGAGAGCAATGTTGCTGCACCAGTAGAAGGTGCCAGGGATCAGGCAAGAGAAGAAACAGTGTTTGAGAATCCCCTGTTGATGAGGTCATGATGAGAAACCCAGATTTTTCTACCCTTTTTGGGCAATTCATGACTGCAGTGATGCATATAACAGACTGGATGCCGGTACCACCACCCAGGGCACCAGACCCCAATGAGGGATATGGGTCTGGTAAGACTTTTGAACGACTACGTTGTGTTGGAGCCATAGAATATGCTGGGACATCTGACCCAACAGATGTAGATTTATGGCTCACTGAGTTAGAAAAGCTTTTAAGATCCTTAGTATCCCAGAGGCTGACAAAGTTAAACATGGTGTATACCTTTTGAAGGGTAGTGTTGGACATTGGTGGGCTATAGAAGAAATAAAAAGGAATGACGAAGAGATTAATTGGGAGGAATTTCATTGAGAATTCATCAATAAGTATTTTCCAAGGACATACTTAGATGAAGAGATTTTGTAGTTTGAGAAAATTCGACAGGGATCCATGTCGATAAATGAATATGAGGTCAAGTTTATGGAACTTTTGTGATTTTGTCCTCAAATGGCTGCTACTGAGGAAGAAAAGATTCGACATTTTGAGAAGGGACTGAATGCTGAAATGTCTATTCCAACATCTGCCCTAGAAAGTAGAGAGAGGTTTGCCACATTTGTGGAATCAATTCGAAGGATAGAAGGGTCTATGACAAAGAAACATGAGACATGCCTTAAAAGGAAGTCTAAACAGTCACAGGAACAAGGAATTGGTGGTACTAAACAATCAAAGGTTTCAGTAGTACCGACTCAACCACAATGTAGTGCACCCAAGCAGCAGTCACCTAAAAGGCCTCGAGCTTGCTATAGATGTGGACAGAGAGGACATCTGAGGTGGTAATATCCAAATAGAAAGTGATGAGGTGAACCAACAAACAAGACACTAGATAACTTGTGAGACGTAGACATGTCAAGATAAAACTTTCTATTTTGAAATATCCTTTACTCTCTACTATAAGAAAGGTAGTGTTGTTTAGTTCATCTGTATAATCCTTTGAGGATATGAGGAAGAGATAAGTAGGTTGAAAACTTGTGTTCAGTTTAATATTATTTTATATGTTTTGAAATTTCTCTTTCTTCATTAAGGAAGGGAAGAGATGAAAAAGGAACTCAGAGAAAATCTGAGATATTAAGTATATCAAATTTAAAGAGATGAAAACATAAAATAAAATAAATGCATACTACCTAATTTCAGTTCTTGAATACCCTGACCAGGTATTCATTTATTGAAGGCAAGGTAAGTACGGCATACCTAGATTGTTATCTTTCTGATTACTCTGATCAAGTAATCATTCTAGAACAATCCAAAGAAGCCTAATCAAGAAGGAGATGTGGCATGGATATTTCTACCACATTCTAATTGATATATAGAGGAATTTGATTTAATTATAAATCAACTTATAAACAAAAAGGAAGATGAGGATGTGATGTGTTATCAACACATGTGTTAGATACCAAGGTAAGGAATTCTGGTATCTGAGAAATATCAGGCTATTTTATGATGGTTACTTGGAATGGTTAACTATGGAATCAGTCCAGTTACTTAATGTAGTATGGACATCATATGTTAGGGGTTTATGCTTTGCATAAACATAACATTGATGATAATGATCTATTTGAAGGAATAATTGTAAAATTAGTACAATAAAAGTTTATCAAATTAAATTAACAAATAACCTCTATCTAAATAAGAAAAGTGTTACCTGACACATAATTAACTCCACAGTGAATAATGAAAGGACATTGGAGTATGTGTCCTATGTGTTTGATTCTATGAGAATTTTTTGTGGAAGAACTTTGTATTGATCAAAGTTCTATGGTGTCTCCATAACAATGAGATGTTATGTGGAGACTTGTTGATATAACGAAAGAATAATATATGTCTCCTTTTATCAGGGATTTCGGGGACGAAATCCTTATTAGGGGTTTATGATTTGTAACATCCCTGACCTGGGTTATACCTTAACCCTAGATATTTTTCTTAATAAAGTTAATTATATGCTTGCTATTATTTCTTGAAAAGTAATTAAGTCTCAAGAGGAACTTATATTTCAATTTTAATCCTTTTTGAATGATGTTGAAAATAATGTTTTGCTTGTTTTGGACTAAAGTGAAAATTACCCAAGTTGAGGGGTTAAATTGCAAATGTTACATGATTAGATGTTCTTCATGTGTTGAAGCATCATGAGAATAAATATGATGTAGATGTATGGCTTGTGGTAGCCTGAGTACCAAGGAAGAGCTGATAAAGCAATGTTTGTGCATTAAAACCTAGTTTTGGTGTAATATGTAATTTACCCAAAAACCTAGGGTTCAATATGAAAAATACCACTTCTAGAGAGTCCCTAATGTTTCTTGGCATCATGTAGAGCAAATAAAATGAGAGGGGTGTCTCATTTGAATCACTTTTGAGGAGAGAAAATCTTGATATTAAAATAATCAAGATTTAAGCATAATTGGAACTTTACTTCAATTTAATGCAAAAATAAATATATTAATTGAAGAGCCCTTCAACCAAAAGGTGAGGGATGATTTTGAAAAATAATGTACGACCATGTTCCTTGAAAATGCACGAAAATATCTAAAGGAAGTGGATAACTCACTCACATTATTAAAAGAAAAAGAATTATCCACTAACTTTAGGATATTATTATTATAAGGGTTAAGGTGCTTAATTTGTTTTTCTCTAAATCGTGGATAATTTAGAGGAATAAGAGGCAAGGAAGATAGCCTCTTATCTACGGAAGAGAAGGGGGCAAGTGGCAAGGAAATGGAGGAGTTATCCCCTACTTTCTCTCTCTTAATTGAATTTTAATAAAAATGCATATAAGCTCATTTATCCATAGCTTGAAAGGGGAATTTGGAATCCACTTTCACTCTTTGCTTGCAAAACAATCAAGGGGCTAAGGGGCAACAGGAGGACGAGTTCCAAGCTGTAGGTAAGCTTCTTGATCACTTTCAACCATGATTTCATGGTGAAAATCGAAAATAAATGATGGATTTCTTCTTATCTCCATTCCATCTTCAATTCTAGCCATTCCTTTTCACTCAAATCTTAAGGACGAGCTTAGGATAGTGGAAGGTGTTGCTTTCACCATTAAATACGTGGAGTTTGAAGCTTTAAAGCTCAATTGAAGGCGGGTTATATAACTTGAACCCTTATTCATTGTTATTGAATTCAATTTCTCAATCTATTATGTTCAATTGTTCTTCTTGCATTTCCTTTGAATAATTGATGAAAGTATTATGAGAATGGCAGTAGAATTCGAGGGGTTGAATCTTGATGATAATGACATCATCATAATCACAAATCTCAACAAGTTTTAGTTGCAAACGATTTCAACACTTTTGGTCCAATCGGTTTCACTAAACTGTTTGGTGACCAAACAGTTTGCAAACCGTTTGGAGGTGGAATTCCAAGGCATTTGAACATGGTTGACCGAATGGGATAGTTGACCATTTGGAGCCTTAAACAGTTTCAAACCATTTGGACATATTGAGTTGATCGTTTGGGTTGAGTTGACCGTTTGGTCAAGTTCAAAATCGATTGGAAGTCTTAAACAGTTTCAAACCATTTGGACAGTTAGGTCAAAACTGTTTGGAGCCTTAAACGATTTCAAACCATTTGGACAAAGTCAAACCAAAACTGTTTGGATGTTTAATGGTTGCAATTGAGTGTTGAAGATCCAAGGATCATACATTGATGGACTTCAATGATCCAATTAATGAAGGAATTGTTGATGCAAAACCCTAATCGGTTTAGTTGAAGAAGTACCTCTTTTAGATTTTCGGTTTCAAGGAAAGTTTGGACCAAACGGTCTTGAAACCGTTTGGGGTCAAACAGTCTCAGAACCGTTTGGTTTCAAATGGTTTCAAACCATTTGGAGCATCAATGGTCAAGAACATTTGGATGTTTCAATGTGATTAAGTCAATTGGAAACCTAAGGCGAGGAAAGATAAAATGACCCTATGGTTGTTACTAATTTATCTCAAAGATAATCAATAGTGTTGTACCTTTAAGGTGCTAAGTAATTGGTAACCCTAGATGAGTTAATCCCTAAAGCTTAAGTATGCAATATTTCAATACACTATGTCAACCCTAATTGAATGTATTTAATTAAAGGATTGGTTGACCCAATTTATCCAAGTTTGACATAGTCAACATCCTAGAGAGGATGAGAGAGAGAGGAATCCATACATGTAGGATAATCATGTAATGGATAAACCTCAAACACCTTCAATATGAATAAACTAATATTTTTGGGTATGATCTTTGATGAAGTGATCATGAAACCCTAATTAAGAAGATTGATGAACATTAACCCTAATCTAGGGCAATGCTAGGTGTAACCCTAATCTAAGGTAAGTATGTAACCCTAATAAAGGATGATTCCATGAGAAACCCTAGTTGAGGGTGATTCCATGAGGAACCCTGATTGAGGGTGATTCCATGAGAAACCCTAGTTGAGGGTGATTCCATGAGAAACCCTAGTTGAGGGTGATTCCATGAGAAACCCTAATTGAGGGTGATTCCATGAGAAACCCTAGTTGAGGGTGATTCCATGAGAAACCCTATTTGAGGGAGATTCCATGAGGAACCCTAATTGAGTGTGATTCCATGAGAAACCCTAATGAAGGGTGATGCTATGTGAAATCCTAATCCTAATAAAGGGTGATGGTATGGGAGACCCTAATCCTAATAATGGAATGGTGACTAATACATTGATGAGGGAAATACCTAAAGTGATTGATTATATGTAATCTTATAGCAAGCAATGCCTTAACCTGAGATGAGTCCATATCATTGAAGATAGTTGGACCCTTCTGGTGTGTGACCTATGCACTTCGTGGTAAGAGTGATAGGTTAGTGGATGAAAGCATTAAGATGGGAAAGACCTTAATCCAAGATAAGTTGATAACTCAAGTAAGTTGGAAGTGATGAGGAAAGTGATACATCAAGATATGATATATATCACTTTTAGCATTCCAAGGTTGATATACATTGATGCACCTCAAATCGAATATACTTGGACAAGAAACACATGAAGTGTGTTATGTAAATTGTTACAATGAAATGTAATGAGTTTGATATACTTTGATAAGTATAGGCTAATATACCTTGAGAATGGAGTTAAGCCAAACTAATGAGTATGATGTAATCATACCATGATAAGGATGAGAAATGAACTCATACCTTGTGTTGATAATCATTTAATGATAAATGTTAAGAGTAATAAATATGATTGAATACTTGAGATGTTAATGGATGCTCTTAGAGGTGTGGAGCAATATTTTAAGGTTGATTTGATAAATGTGCAATCCTAATTAAGGTGAGATGGGAAACCCTAACCCTAAATTGGGTAATGGGACATGAGAAACTCTAATGTGACGTGAATAGTAAGCCCTAACCCTATTGAGGGAATAGTGGTGTTACTATTGTATTACATGAACTAATATGCTATTGTTGCCTAGTGAGAGGTGACAAGATGTGTAATGGCCTTGTGAGCCATATGGTTAGATGTTACCTAGTGAGAGGTGATAAGATGTGTAATGGCCTTGTGAGCCATATGGTTAGATGTTGCCTAGAGAGAGGCACCAAGATGATTATAAAAGTTTATTGTAAGAAATGATAATGTTTTAATAAACTTAATAAAAGGAACAACTGTATTCAATAAAGAATATGAAAAGTTATGAAGGTTGTGTAATCAGGATTGGTTAGAGTCCAATATATGGCAGAAGTGTAATGCATGTAATTAGGATTGATTAGAGTCCAATACCTGGCAGAGGTGTAATGCCTGTAATCAGGATTGATTAAAATCCAATGAGTGGTTGTGTAATCAGGATTGGTTAGAGTCCAATGCCTGGCTATGTAATCAGGATTGGTTAGAGTCCAATGCCTCGTTGTGTAATCAGGATTGGTTAGAGTCCAATGTGTGGTTGTGTAATCAGGATTGGTTAGAGTCCAATGCCTGGCTGTGTAATCAGGATTGGTTAGAGTCCAATGCTTGGTTGTGTAATCAGGATTGGTTAGAGTCCAATGTCTGGCTGTGTAATTAGGATTGGTTAGAGTCCAATGCCTATCTGTGTAATCAGGATTGGTTAGAGTCCAATTCCTGGCTGTGTAATCAGGATTGGTTAGAGTCCAATGCCTGGGTGTGTAATTAGGATTGGTTAGAGTCCAATGCTTGGCTGTGTAATCAGGGTTGGCTAAAATCTAATACATGACAGAGGTATAATGTCTGTAATCAACATTGGTTAAAATCCAATACCTGGCTATGAAATCAGGATTGGTAGTGTCTAATGTTTGGTGGTGTAATCAGGTTTGGAAGAGTCCAGTACCTGGCAGAGGCTTAATGCCTGTAATGATGACACGGGATTGGTAATAACCCAATGCCTGTAATGAAGACACAAGATTGATAATAACCCAATGCATGTAGTGATGACACATGATTGATAATAACCCAATGCCTGTATTAATGATATATGAGTACAAGGTAGATATAACCCCATATTTGTTTAGCAGATTGGCTAAGGCCAACATATTGAAATAAGAATGTCTCATGGGTGACATATTGTAACAACCCTGACCTAGGTTATGCTTTAACCCTAGGTGTTTTGATTAAGAAAGGTGATTAAATGCTTAATCTCATCTTGTAAAAAGTAATTAGGCCTTAAGAGGAACCTATGTTGCAATTCTAGTCCTGTTTGAATAATGTTGAAGCAATGTTTGCTTGTTTTGGACTAAAGTGCAAATTACCCAAGTTGAGGGGTTTAAGTGCAAGTTATGCATGATAATATGTTCCTCATGTGTTGAAGAATCATGAGAGTGAAGATGATGCTGAGGTATGGCTTATGGAAGCCTGAATACCAAGAAAAAGCTGATAAAGCAATGTATGTACATGAAAACCTAGTTTTGGTGTAATGTGCAATTTACCCAAAACCCAGGGTGCAATATGTAAATTACCACTTCAATAAGGTCCCTAATGTTTCTTGGAATCATGTATAGAAAATAAAATGAGAGGGGCGCCTCATTTGAATTAAGTTGGAGGAGAGAGAATCTTGATATTAAAATAATCAAGATTTAATCCTAATTGAAACCCTAATTTGATTTAGGGCAAAAATAAATGTATTAATTAAAGGGCCTTCAACCAAAACTAAAATGGTTGGATTCAGATGCATGAGTGGCCGTCCTTGAGCTTGAAAGGATCGAAAATATCTTAAGTAGGTGAAATTCCACTCACCTTATTATAAGGAAAAGAATTTCCACTCAAAAAGATATATTGATATTATAATGGATTAAGATGCTTATTTTCTTTTCCCTTAATCCATGGATAATGGAAGGGAGTTCGGTGGCTTTGAGTTGCCTTTGCATGCAAGCAAACCAAGGAGGAAGAGGTGGTACCATTTTTGGAATTAATTGAATTTTAATTAAACATTTTCTCTTTCATCAATTTCCTTATAAAAGAGCCTTTTCCAACCCATCTAAGGACTTTTTCGGATTTAATTTCTTCCCCTTGCTAGAAAAACCGACCAAGAAGGCTAAGGACATCAGAGAGCACGTCCCCAAACTGTTGGTAAGCCTTTGATCCTCGTTCTTCATGATTCCATGGTGGAAATCGAAAATAAATTATGGATTTCTTCCTATTTCGATCTCCTCTTCAATTCTAACCATTCCTTTTCACTCAAAACTTGAGGACGAGCCTTGGAATGGTGAAAGGAGTTGCATACACCATTGTTTCCGTGAAAATGGAGCTTTGGAGCTCAATTGGAGGCGGGTTTTATAACTTGAAACCTTTTTCATTGTTATTCAATCATTAATCTTGCAATTTCATTGATTCCTTCATTATCTTGATTAATTGCTGGTTGAAATTGATTAATTCATGAAATCAAAAGTTGTTCGAACGTCAGGGACGAAGGTAGATGATTATGAAATCATCTTGGATACTTTTCCCAAAGAAATCTTGTTCCAATCGATTTCAACATGTTTGCTCATGCGGTTTCACCAAACCGTTTGAGAGCAAACGGTTTGACATTGTTTGAGAGAAAATGGTTTCAAAACCGTTTGATAGGGTTGAACAAGGGTTGAACGTTTGAGATTCCTGTTACTAATTATGTTGGTTAATAACCCACCAAATTTGGGTAATTAGTTCCAAAGGAATCATGAGTTGAAGGCTAATCAATTAGGTAAATCCTAATTGGATTAAGTGCTGATTTTGAACTTGATTAATTTGCCTTTTTGGGAAAACGGTTTCAAAACCGTTTGAGAGGGTTGACCAAGGGTTGACCGTTTGAGATTCCTGTTCCTAATTATGTTGGTTAATAACCCACCAAATTTGGTTAATTAGTTCCAAAGTAATCATGCGTTGAAGGCTAATCAATTAGACAAAGCCTAATTGGATTAAGTGCTGATTTTCAACTTGATTAATTTGCCTTTTTGGGAAAACGGTTTCAAAACCGTTTGAGAGGGTTGACCAAGGGTTGAACTTTTGATATTCCTGTTCCTAATGATGTTGGTTAATAACTCACCAAATTTTATGGATTAGTTCCAAAGGAATCATGAGTTGAAGGCTAATAAATTGGGAAAACCCTAATTGAAATTAGTGCTGAAATTCCAAGGAGTTGATTTGAGATTTTGGGTTGATTAGCCCAAACGGTTTCAAAACCGTTTGGGAATCACCCAAACGGTTTCAAGACCGTTTGGGGATCACCCAAGACCGTTTGGAGGTCTGGGGTTAAGTATAGTTGACCAATTGAAGGTCCAAAGGTATCAAATCACTTTGCAATTAAGTGCTGATTTGATGATCAACTCAATGGCTCAAACCCTAATGATTGTTTCACTAAAGTCCAAGGGGTGGATGAGCCAAACGGTCTCAAGACTATTTGGAGCTCATCCAAACGATCTCAAGACCGTTTGGTGGTCATTCAATACCGTTTGGAGACCTATGGTTGAGTATGATTGGTTGGTTGAAGATCCAACGACATCAATTGAAACACAATTAGTAGCTTGATTGATGATCAATCTCAAAGCCCTAATTGGTGATTATAAACCCTAATCCAATTGAGATCAAACCCAAATTGAAGTTCCAATTGAGGGGTGATTCCATGATTCAATTGAAGATTGAATTGATGATCCAATTGGTTGAAGTTCCATTGATTGGAATTGAGTTTTGTTGAAGTCTTTATTGACTTTTTGGTCCATGCGGTTTTGAGAGGTTTGGGACCAAACGGTCTCAAGACCGTTTGAGACCAAACGGTCTCAAATCGTTTGGAGACTTAGGTGGTTTCAAGGTCAAGTCGTGTTATGCAATTGAAGGTTCAATTGGTTAATCCAATTAAGAACCTAATGCAATTGAAGGTCCAATTGATTAACCTAATTGAGTACCTATTGCAATTAAAGATTCAATTGGTCAATTCAATTGGATACCTTATGTAATGGAGGTCCAATGTGATTGAATGCCTTGAGAATCAGGATGATGAATGATCCATTGATCCAATGTTGATTAGTAATGATAATCAATGAAGGTATAAAGGTTGAAACCCTAATAGTACCTAAGTGATTAGTGCCAATTAAGGGATGAACCCTAATTGCTTTTAGGATCAATGACTTGGTACATTATGTTAATTATAGTAGTATGTACTTGATGTAAGGGTTGATATGACCTAATCAAGTTGAGATGATGATAGCATGAATTCATATATGAATATGATTCATGTGGTGATTAAGGGTATGATCCTTAAAGTAGAGAGATCATGAAACCCTAATCATGAACATAAACCCTAATCGACAGGGTTATTGTGTTCTAACCCTAGTTGAGGGAAATTCTAAATGAAACCCTAATCCAGGGCAAGGATGTAACCCTAATTTAGGGTAATGATATGTGAAGCTCCAAATTAGGGAAATGAAATGTAAAACCCTAATTGGGATGAATAGAGAATCTCTAATTATGGATAATTGAATGAAATCCTAAAGGAGATGAATAGTAAACCCAAATTGTAGGTGACTATGGTGGAAACCCTAATTGAGGGTGATTCCATGTAAAACCCTAGTTGAGGGTGATTCCATGTGAAACCCTAGTTGAGGGTGATTCCATGTGAAACCTTATTTGAGGGTGATTCCATGTAAAACCCTAGTTGAGGATGATTCCATGTGAAACCCGAGTTGAGGGTGATTCCATGTGAAACCCTAGTTGAGGGTGATTCCATGAGAAACCCTGATTAAGAGTTAACATCACATGAAGCTCTAATGCTATGTTGTGATGAGTGTTAATTAATGTACCTCGAGAATGGGGTTAAGCCCAAATGATGAGTATGATATAGTCATACCATGATGAGGATGAGAAATGAACTCATACCTTGAATAGATGATCATTAATGCTAAATGATCAGAGTAATGATCTTGAATAACTATTTATGATATCTTTGAATGCCCCAGAGGTATGGAATAATGGATTAAGGGTTAGACAGATAATATAATCATGAAATCCTAATTAATGAGAAATAGGGAAACCCTAACCCTAATTTGGGTAAAGGGAATGAAAAGCCCTATTTGATAGTAAACCCTAATTCCTGGGAAAGGAATAATGGTGTTACTATTGTATCACATGATGTGATGAATATCTTGTATGACTATTATCATGTCTAATAACCATACAGATATTATGAGATGATGAATATAGCCAAGTTGAGCTGACACATTTATATAATAAATGTTGATTGGCCTTATGTGCCTTAATGTTGTTGTTGCTTAGTAAAAGTAACAAATGTGCATGGACTTTTATGAGTCACATGAGTAAGTTGTTGCCTAGAAAGAGGTGACAAGATATCTTGTGGCCTTGTGAGCCATGTGTGATACTTGTGTAACAAGTATCATGAATGCCTTGGTCAGATGACCTGAAGGTGATAGTTACCTAATAAATGGTAATGATGCTCAATGATGAGTTAAGGGTTTGAATACCCAAAACCATATGATAATGATGATGAGATGTGAAGGGATGAGAATTCCCAGTATTGAAATGAGGGACTGAGTTCCCAAGGTCTTTGAAAGACTGATAAGTATCTGATGAATGTAGTACATGTATCTTCATAGCATTGTTGTAATAAGTCTTATTTGAGAACTTGGTTGATGCTAAAAGAATATGAGAATGTACTTAATTAATCAAGTGAAATCTTTTCATATAGAAGACTTGACCATAAATCCATCATCGTCAGGAATAGGTGATGGTGAAACGGGTGCTCCGCGGCAAAACCCAGAACGCATATTTTGAATATGTGGGGGTAAATGGGCGAAAAATATCCTTACGTCCGGTGAAGTGATTTGAGGGAAGGTAAACAACAAACCTCTCAATCCTTCATGTGTCGGGATGGATGTATCATAAATCTCCCAATGATTGGGATATATGTCGTACACATCTTCCCATAATACTTAAGTCGGGTCGATAGAGATAAACATTAAATCTCTCGATGGCCGATGAGAGTGGAGTTGATGCTGTAACTCTATAGTGAAGTTCCAATATACCATGGGAAGCTATCTTGAGTAGTTAACACAGTCCTACTTGTTGTCCCGCACTGACTGGGATGTGTGAGGTCATGGGAATCCAGCTCTTCCATTGACCTATGTATGGTACCGATTTTGACTTCGCAGTGGTCGGTTGGAGTATGAGCGGTATACCTCATCTCCTCAGGGCATAAGTGTGTTTGTAAAATGAAATCAGCCGTATAGCATGTTTGCTTAAGGATTGAATACAAAAATTCATTGAATGATGTTACATTTCTGTTATATATCTGTAGTTCATTGATGTTGTTCATATCTGTTGTATTCATTACAAGTAGATGTATGAACTATGAGTCTACCATGAGTAGATGCAATATTATCCTTGAAAAAGGAGATTACTTCACTTTGTTCATACAAGTGACTTACCTACTGTTGATTAAATATATAAATCCTTCTGCTCAGTCCATTTTAATAAACTTCTATAACAATGTTTTGGAGGAGAGTTATATCTCCCGCTGGGGCAATTTACAATTGTATCACCCCTGTGGAATCCAACTTTTTAGGTGGACGCGGACAAAGGAGCAGAATTCCATTGCAGGGAATGGACAGTAGCAGTAACAGCAAGGACAGCAGTAATATCTCAGGTGGAGATACTGCCTATCAAGTTATGTAGTTAGAAAGTCCTATGTGTCGTCTCTGTACTCTCAGGTCCTTGGAGTTTTTAGTCAGTGTTTTAATGAATCAATCTGAGGTTTTGGCTTGATGCCTCGAGTTTTGTATGTTGTCTGTATATAATTCTTATAGGACAGCTGATGTTGTAGTCTCTGAAAAGAGATGGTGTAGGTTATGTACGTTTGAACCAGAATGTAAAAGTTATACAATGGTTCTCAATGAAAAAGATTTCCTATGTGTGGATCTCTTTGTAAAAAGTTTTAATTTTTAGTGATTTTCAGTAATCCGCTACAAATAATTCGCTTCCTCTTAAGTTAATCTTGTTTTTGTGAGTTAGATGCTACACATATCAAGATAATGAGTGTCACAAGAGAAGTTTGACATGATGGTATAATATGATGGATAAATGATATACATGTTCTTCCTGTTCCTTTTTAAGAGAATAGTTGATCTATTGTTCTATCATAAATAGTTACAATGCTTTAAGATGAGAATGCTTTAAACTGCTTATCCTCTGCCCAGCTTTATATCATTAAACTGCAATAATAATGTTTTTGGCGGAGAGTTATATCTCTCACTGGGGCAATTACAATTGTCTCACCCCCGTGGGATCCAACATTTTTAGGTGGACAAGCACAAAGGAGACTGAGAATATCTTGCAGAGGAAGAACATCAGTAGTAGTAGTGACAGCTCAGGTTGAGTGTACTGTCTGTCGTGTCTTGTAGATAGAAGTCTTATGTCTCGTCTCCGTACTCTCAGGTCCTCATAGTTAATAGTTAGTGTTTTTAATGAATTGTTTTGAGATTTTGGCTTGATGCCTCGAGGTTCTTATGTTGTCTGTGTTTAGTTTTTAACAAGGAATTTGATATTGTAACCCTCGAGAAGAGATGGTAAAAAATATGTACTTATGAACCAGGATGTAAATGTAATACATTGGTTCTTTTTGAAAGAGTTTTCCTATGAATGGATCTCTTTGAAAATGTTTAAATTTTTAGTGATTTTCAGTAATCCGATGTTAGTGATTGCTTCCACTTAGTTAATGATGTATGTTTTGAACGCTTCGCCACAATGGCCATACGTTTCTCAATCTCACTTATTAAGCAGCCAGGATATCAACTCTGGCAGGAGGGACAAATCCCATATACATCACTCATAGTCAATCCCCATGTGTCACAATGTATCCAAGCACCACCTTTATGGTCACTATTATTCAAGGTCACATTGAATGGTGTCAAAGTACATGGAATGACATTCGATGAGTGTAATGACTTCAGGTCTAAGAACCACAATCACCAATATCGCTATGAGAGTTGATTCTGACTTCTGATCGATGGTTTCCATGTATCACTCTCAATATGGGTTTGTCTGGTACACAATTCTTTTAACAAGTACATATTTATTTAACTTGATATCCCATATCATTACTAATGAGACTCTATCATTAGTTAACACACATTCTAGTCTTATGTATTACTATCGTCTATTTTGCTTCCAAAGTAATATTCAACTAGGGACATAACAAGAATGTATGTGCTCTTATCATATATATGATTTCATTTTTCAGGTCCATAACATGAAGACATATGTCATCGAGCAGCATCATTCTCTAGACATCTACTATGTTTGTATCATCAACCCATGATTGAGACAAACATTATAGATTGAATTACCTTTATTATTACCAAATCAAGTACATGATGCCCTATTACAATCATCATCTGCTTGGCACTCTAGGAATAAATACCAACAAATTGCTCACTTCCTAGAGAGTGCTAACTTATTCAGATTCCTTGCTTGTTTAGTTAATAAATTTCCTTGTTCATGTTAGTCAACCTTTTCCAAAATAGTTAGTTCTTGTCATTATCCACTTGTGCTAGATTTTTTTTTAATTTAGTTCATTTCTTACCTTCTTAGTGTAATTGCTATTCTAGTTTAATTAGTTGTTTCTCTTTCCTTGCTTAACTAACTATATTTTTTTATGATTGGGAGTATTATTGTGTAATTATTGTAGTTGAATTACTTGCTTAGTTAGATAACACCAATTGTGCAGGGTTAACTTAGGTTTCTTCTTTCTCATCTCCATTGTTCATTCACCTTAGTGTACTTTAAACACTAAAGTCAAACCTTTAAAACCTAACGCTTAGCATTAGGAACCTAGTAAATCAAACATAGCTCTAGCACCCCCATCTCTCCCAGTAGATCGATCCCTAACTATCCTGCTCTATGTTATATCCCAACACGTGCACTTATGAATAGTTTTGTGTATTTGAGCGTGTTGATTAGGGTCCACAAATTTTGTTATTCCAAGTGTGTGTGTCTTGTTCACACATCAAATAACTTTAGGTTATTCACTTATGACGACACATATTGCATTCATCTACACATCTTTAATATGTATAAGGATATCCTTCCATGTGCCCCTCCCCTTTAGAGATTATGTGAAAAATGTTGTGCACAACTGCTATATCAGATCTCTTTTCCATTCCTTTTTCCTTGACACTCTGTGCACCTATAATCTATATTTGTCTAACGAGAACTGTTTAAAGAAAGACATGTGTGAATTCTATGTAAACCTCCCTTGAACTACACCTCTCATTTACCTCCTGCATATACCCAAATGATTTTTTCTTCCACAATTATAGGAAATTTGCTTCTAAGTATCTAGATAAAGACTAAATCATTTCTTCACTCTCTCACACCATCTATACACTTGGATGGGATCCTATCCAGAGCATATAGCCTTGTTAGTTCATGGCAATCTCTATAAAAGATATGACCCCAAACTCAATATTCATCATATTCACATGGATATGAAGAAGTAGTGTTACCCCTACCATGCAAGTCTATTTCCACTCCCCTACGCTTGAAATGAGAGCTAGTATTGTTTCCCTCCTTGTTGATTGTGTTGTTCTTCCAAATAAAAATGAAACAAACATTGCAGAGAACACTATTTTAATTGTTATTGCATTATAAAAGAAATCAAAGTCCATTGGGCACATTATATCTTACATTGCATGACCTATTTTGACTCTAAAAAAATGTCATGGATACACATACCCCTTTCCAATTCTTATTTTTGGTCTCTTAAACTTTCTCACAAAAATATCCTCATCTCTCACTACAAATACAACATCAGCCAAAAATGGGACTGCAATAAGTGATACCTCTATTAAGAAGTCCTTCTTTCATGCATATCCATTTCCTTCAATTCTATGATTCCTCCTCCCATGCACTCCCACCCACCTAGCCTACTCATGCACCCATACCACCTCAATCTAGTAAAGATTCCTTGTCTGTGTCCATGATACTTGTGTAGGATACACATTGTACCAAAATGCCTACAAACTCTAGGCCCAGAATCACCTCCATGAAGACCTCCTTCACATCATGTCCAACATAAACATAACTTGCTCTGACTTATACCCCATATACCAGCCCTCTTTCTCCTGTACTGATTATGATACATACATATATGATAAATTTGATCCTATCTCCCAGTACCCACCATACACTACCCCTTTGCTCATGCCTCTCCTTCTTCTATTATTGTTGATGATGAGCTGATGCACTCTTCCTCACATATGGCTCATCCTCATACCTTTCCACCAATGGTTTTAGACTTCTCTAGGGCCATGATTTCGTCTCTTGGTGTTACTAATGTTATAGTGGGCTATACCTACCATGTCCACATTTTCACCAGGCTCATGCCATTATCTCTCATTGTTAAATGACCTATGAGAAATTCCATCCGAGGTATCCATGACAAGAGTTTTTGTGATAGTGTATATTGCTAGTTGTAAATAATGATGATGAGTAGATGGCTAGTGACTCCTCAGGAGATATCTCAAATGGCCCCTTTGAAGATGATCTTGAGGGTTCTACACACAGGACTCTCACTCCCTACAACCAAATAATGATGAATACTATGATACCTCTTGGGATAACTATGTATGGTGCCTAGAGTGCCCAATCATTGTGTTTTTTTATCTTAATATGTATCATATAGAACAATATTGTCTGGGGCTATACATTTTCAACTTATTTTCATATTTTTTTTCTTTTGTTGTACTATATTTTATTTTCCAAATGCATCCCTATATAATTGAGTGATTCTATATATTCATTGGTATTTTATTGTTATGTTCTCCTAAACCCCACTTTTTATATGAAAAAGGGAAATAAACTCAGGCAATATTGAGATGAATCAAATTAGCATATATTCACGACTGTTGATAAATGAATGGATTATCCTTAGAACTTGTGTATCTTGTTAAGTAATAACACAACATGTTAGTAAGCATGAATTAAGGAGAGGGGGTGCATTAACTCAATCCATAAAACTCGTAAGATTGAAAGGTGAAGGATTTCAATTCATATGTTTCAATATTCTTTGGAATGGTTTGTCGTCTTCAATAAGGTGGAGAATCTTGACCTAACCAATATAAATTGTACATTTTGATGACTTCACCATTCCATTGATGTGAATATAATACTTTATATATGAGATCATTTTAGTCATTAGATACACTCGAAGCAATCATATTCACAAACCCTAGAATATAAGATTTTTAATCATGCAACTTAAAGTTCCAAGAGTTGAATAATTAGGTATTTCCTCCATATAAAATTGGTGTAAATAATTTATGATGATTTTGTGGCTAATAATTAACCTCAACTATAAATTAGATACACTCAGATTGAATTAACCATGCAAACATGGGAAGTAAGAAAAATTCAAAATAGATTGTTTTGTCGATTGAGCTCCCCTGGGGAAATATGACTGACAACACTGTGCTGGCCTTTTCCAAGGAATCTTGTCAGTCAAGTTTCTTACCAATGAAAACTCAATCGACCAAGCCAACTTCTAGAAAAAAATCATCATTGACTGAGTTTAGTGAGAAGGTAACTTGACTCAATGACACTGTTCTAACAACTTTTTTTAATGTGCATATAATTGTTATAGGGGGCCAAAACTTGAAAATATATACATTAAGGACCCCCAATAACGAATTCAATCTAAATGTATGTACCATATATTATGAACCCTCAACTATAAATGATACCCATTGGGCATCATCCCAAGGTTACCTTCCATGCTCCTATACTATATGGAGTGTTTGTACCATTGTCCACAATCTCTCTTCAACTTGATTATTCTTCCACAATCATTAGATTAAATTACAAAAGTTGTAAGGAGAGATAGCCTTAGTTGTCACATCTGAAAATCTCCACTCTCTACTTTCAATGCTCTTTCTCTCTACTTGAAGAAGATATGAAGGGGCTTCCTAGGTAAAGGAATGAGAAAGTAAAGATAGCAGATCCTTGGATAAGGGTGGGTAAGTCCTTAACATGGTTTTTGTCTCTCTTGGCTTAAAATGAATGCTAGTTGTCCCTTGATCCAAAAAGGGTTCTCTCTTGGTGTAATATCTTATGTAAGGTGGCTTATGTTAGAAATCCTAGAGATTGACCCCTCTAGGTATTGGAGCTACACCATTGAAAGACGAAACCACTACAAATACTTGACTCCTTTATGGTTGTTTCAATCTTTGTATCCCTTAGTTTTAATACTTGCATTATTACTTTTGAGAATGATTTTGAAGGTCTAAAAATTTCGACTAAAGTGTTTTTAGATCAATTTACCCTCATGTGGAGCCCATCGATTCAGTGCTACATGAAACAATTAAATCATATTTGTGTTGCAAGAGGAGAACTTTTCCATAAAATACATCAGTCTACATCTTTGTCCTTTTAATCTTCAGAACTCAATTTAGGACCCATCATCTTCAAAACTATCAATACTCTTGCTAATTGGAAATCCTTAGTATAACTATTAGACTTACTCTTCTTAATGCAAACATACAAATATCTCATCCTATTTTTGAGTTTTATTCCTCTATGTTCTTCACTACAAAACCAAACTAACGCCATTAGAATACAATTCTTATGGGGAGACTAAAATTGTCATCTAGTTAATGAGGACACCATATGCAAGCCATATAAACACGAAGGGTTGAGTATCATGAATATTAAGCTACAATACCACTGTATGTTCAACATGATCATAGACACCCTTTTTGAAAATGAACACTCTATTTGGTGAAAATGTGCTTTAACCAAGTACCACAATAATTGGAATGTCTAGGAAAGAGTAACCATAAATAAAGTCTTTGTCTAGGAAAGAGTAACCATAAATAAACTCTATATCATTCATATCCCCCTTTACATTTTTCTTTTTCTGGGTTCAAAAATTTTGGACATACTTGTGAATTAATTTTGGAACTATTTATAGTATTAAAACTACCATAGATTTTAATCTTGTGTTGGAACACCTTGACATCTCCATAGCTACCAAATTGCTCACATTAAACACTATCAATATCCTAAAATATAATCTTAGTGTTAATCACTTCACATCTAAATATATTACATATATTATTATGAGCATCATTCACATTGCTTCCATACATCATACTATGTGGTGTTGTGGTTTTTGTTTTAATTCCTTATTGGTCTCGGAGTTCATTGCCTTATCATTAGGATTTTTTTTATAGAATCAACTACCCCATGAAAGGTACTTATAAGCCTTTAGATTATGGTTAACTATTAATGTTGATTAAATTCCCGTTGGTATTACAAGAGATAAAACATTATCACAAACATGTGAGCTTTGCCATCATGATAATTAATTTATACCTCATTTATTATTTTTTTGAACAAATTTAGGATTGTTGTTTTGACTTGGACTACACACACTAACTCTCTATCTTGGATACATCATATGCTATTTTTAAACTCTTAACATGCACTGAAAATGATATCCATCATCTTCAACTTCTTATGTTTAAACCATCTCTTGTGAGAAAGAAATACAAAAGTCTATGATAGTTACAATAACAATCTGAACTTGATTTTCTCTAGACCTGCCTCCTTTTTCCTCATGGTTTTCTCATTATAAGTGGTGTTTCTTCAGCACACAAATATAAAGTGAATTGTTGTACCAGGCATTTGTGGTCCATGATGATGGTGATGATTGAGTTGTAAAGGGGCCATCTCCTTTGACCCTTTTAGAAGCCTTTGACGAGGGTGCCTATGCCAGAGGGAGGGGCCCAACGTTCTAGTGCTATTGGTGGAGAAGCTTCACGCTACTACTTTATCTTTTCTTTTTTTTTAGGGTTTTCTGAGGAAATCCCCACTCCCTAAATTAGTTTGTGATCGGTCGTATATTTGTGAATAATTTCACAACCCATCTTCTATATCTATATAAATAAGCAAAGGTGATTAGCTTTCAACCTACACACATGTCTGCGTTATTTTTTATTTATTTTGAGCAATCACTATTTGATTAAAAGATATGTTTATCCAAATAAAGGATCCTGCCAATTGGCTTATGTACTTCAAAAAGATGTTTGTGAACTTTGTTTGTATATTTCATCAGCATGTCTATGCAATTTACCAGTCTGTCTACATACTTTAGTAGCATGTTTGTGAGCTCAATGATCCAGCATGTTTGTGAGCTCAATGATCCAACATGTTTGTGTACTTACATCTACATGATTTACCAATCTGTTTATGTACTTCAAAAGTTTATTTATGAGCTCAATAGTATTGCATATTGTGTCTATTAACCTATCAATAGGTAGAGGTGTGCATGATGTGTGTTTATTTTTTTGTCTACTCACCTATCTACTTCTACAACTTAGTGTCAATTATGTACCCAAGGAAAAAACCCAATTTTAGGTTATAGTTTTCTTGATTTGGGTCAATTATGAGTTCATCGGTCTGATTATAGTGCATTTCTTACTACAATATGTATTTTTTCAAGAGTCAATATGTATTTCCATGGTCAAGTAGTGTGTTTCTTTTTATCGGTACAAATGTTGATATGCTCCAACTAGAACAACTTAGCAAGTTTTTTTTATTTAACCCATATAAATAAATCTCATTCAATAGTTAGTTTTCATATGCCATCCAATCTGCTTCTTATAAAAATAATAAACAGTCAATGTTGTGTGCTATTTCAAAAATTCACGTTAGTTGATACATAATTATTTTATGAAGCAGTGAGAGACTCAATTGTAGGTATAAAATATATCAATGAAACATTGACATACATTGTCATCTAAAATCAAATAAAACTCTATATAAATGTCAATTATGGGAATAAAAAACAACAACCTATTTCATATATAACGTTTCCATGTATTAAGTTATATCGACTGGAAAATACATGCTTAGCACTTGACTGGCCCAAAAGGAGATGATTCAGAGTAGTTGAACTTTTAAAGAGATTAACCAACTCTCAGGCCCCCTCAACGATAAACGGGGTCCTATGTAGCGATCGGGGTCAACATATGGACAAGGTTGGCAGTGTTAAGTGCATAGAGTCTAACGTTCTTATACTCTAGATAATGGGGCTATATAAAGGGGTGTTCCCTAAGGAATGATGGCACTCAAACCAAAGTTAAGGCAGGTAAAACAAAGATAAGAAGAACAAACGAAAACAAAAATAAGATGAAACAAGTATAGGGAAGGAAACTCGGATCCAGTTTCACCTACTAAGACTTCTCACCAACATGCTACATCATCTCTCTCTCTCTCTCTTATACTCTCATTAAGATTACAACCAACCACCAAAAGTGTTTATTCCACTCTCTCTCTCGAGATGAGGATAGATCTAAGTCTAAGGGTAGCCTCTCTCTCGAGATGGCCATGCGTAAACCACAAGGCATAATGTATGTGTAACGCCCGGGCCCACTGCCTGAGGCTCTAGTAGAGTTTCAGGAATGACGACTGTCCCCACAGACCACCACTAGCCTTAATTGCATGCTTTTTCCTCACTCACGCGCAAGCCGGGGTCAACTTCCCGACTGGTCACCCATCCTAGTACTACTCCAAGCTGAGCACGCTTAACTATGGAGTTCTTTAGTGATGGGCTCCCAGAAAAGGAGATGCACCTTGGTGATATGGGTAGTCCAATCATTCCTTATAAGATCTTTTTATCTGAGGCCTCAAATCCTGGGATGTTACAATCTCCCCCACTTAGGCTCTTGACGTCCTCGTCAAGACTCAACTATAAGGCCTCATAATCTCTTCCCCATTTCAGTGCAGACCCACAATGGCCCATGGACACCCAGCTCCCAATCAAGGAATACCAGCACAAGGGTGGCTACGTAAACCATGGACAACCCTTTCCTACATGCCTGGACCGCACGGCTCAAGACTGGCATGCCATGCCCATGTGGGCCCCACCTACTGGAGGGGAATTGGCTCTGATACCATTTGTAATGCCTGGGCCCACTGCCTGAGGCTCTAGTAGAGTTTCAGGAATGACGACTGTCCCCACAGACCACCACTAGCCTTAACTGCGCACTTTTTCCTCACTCACGCGCAAGCCGGGGTCAACTTCCCGACTGGTCACCCATCCTAGTACTACTCCAAGCTGAGCACGCTTAACTATGGAGTTCTTTAGTGATGGACTCCCGGAAAAGGAGATGCACCTTGGTGATATGGGTAGTCCAATCATTCCTTATAAGATCTTTTTATCCGAGGCCTCAAATCCTAGGATGTTACAGTCAGGTTAAAGCTTTAGCATTACAACACTCTTGTGCATTTATACTACTCCATAACACATGATAAATGTGATATTACTCTCTTGAGATATCAACTATCAAACATCACAAGATGGTAGCTAAGCATACAAGTGAAGAATTAAAAATAGGTGCATGGAGATAACCTTGACAAGAGTATATATATTCAACAAAGAGAGACAATATACATGTTGGGAGAGCCTTAGTGGCTACTCCCAACCCAAGTTAAGGTGTTTAGACACTCATGCTTGCGGACAACATAACGACGTTACATAAAGATAGATACATGAAGATCCACAAAGCGAGGAGGGAAGTACAATGGGATGGAATGATAGATCTAGGTAGAGAGAGAAATGATGTGATACGACACAATACTTCTTCAAATCTAGATCTAGCACATCGATGTCGTGGACAATCTTCTTCTCTCAAAGAAGGAGCCTTCAATCTTCTCTCTCCTCAACTTCTACCTTTGGAGATCCAAGACTGGTTGATGGGATGGAATGGAATGAGTCTGGGATGCAGCAGCACTTCGTGGTCCTCCGGATCTGATCTATGATCTGACAATTTGACAAGAAAGGTGGGTGGCCTATTTATAGGTGCATTCCACTGACTTAAGCCTAGACCACAGTTGCGGTCAGGGTTGGGGGAGGTGTGAGACCACGGTTGCGAATTGCTCTTTATTCCTTCTTTCATTGTGGTCAAACTTGGCCGCAATCTGGATGTGGCTCACAGTCTGCAGGGATCGTGGTTGAGGTCGAGGTCGAGGTTGAGGTCTCCCATTTGGTCATGGTCTGCAGGGTCCACGACTCCATTTGGATTGCTACCTTCTTTGAGTCGTGGTTGAACTTGGCATCCGCAGTCTCCAAATAGATCGTGGTCATAGTATAGCAATGATCGTAGCTTCAGTCTGACCGCAGTCTATCTTGAATACGGAAGGACCTTGATCTTAAAGTAGTTCAGAAACTTTGACTGCCATTGTTGAATGAGTGGGTCGCGGTTGAGGTGACGATCGCGACTTGGGATGTAAATGTACCTGAAATTATGGAAAGATGTGTGAGGTTTTTAGTTAAAAAGATGGTAAAATATTGGGGAAAGATAATAAAAGATATACTAAAAGAGGTATATAATATATACAAAAAGTACGTAAAATAAATTGTTATCAACTTCCCCAAACTTAGAATCAAGCCTATCCTCAGGATAAGTGTAGTTTTGAGAACTCAGAGAGAGAAATATCAAACTTATGTGATAAAATTATAGAATATAACATGACTAAAATATATCATTCTTGCATCAAGAAAATTCTGGTATGTTTTCTAACCCTTAGGTCACATTCCTCCTTCTCAACTAGAGTTGCATAACTTCATTTTCTTGCCATTTCCTTCAATTGTAAAAGGTTCCTCCTTCTCAACTTATCACCCCTTCCCCTTAGGTAATAATCATACTAATACAAGATCTTTTTCTAGGGGCAGCTTTCACACCAATTCTTTATTTTAAGTTGGCCCTATGCTAATGTGTTCGGGTAGGCTTGAGGCTTCAAGTGTTTTCCTCTTCCTTCTGAGATCCTCACCCACAACTATCGTAAGAACAATGTTGCCCTTTTTGGGCTTCTGACTTTAAGTCAGGTGGTTTTGTGAGTTTTCATTCAGGATTGGAGGTGTGTAAGCTTGTCTTCAAGATTCCACTTACGAGCATGACATATCTGCATTCATGAGTGTAGCAATACACCAGCTGTGTGGAAACTTTTGGCATCTTTTTGGGCACACCTCTCATTATTATGTTTTTTCTTTCTTTTTGGCTTTTTACATCTCCTTTCAGGCTTGGGTGTGAGGGATTTTTAAGTGGTCTTCTGGGCGGACAAGCCTCTTTTTAGATATCCTTTGAAAAGGGCAGTTGTTTCCCTCTCTACAGAGATAAGGATTTTCCAGTCAAAAGTGTCAGATGAGGGTGGTTGGTCAGGAGTATGGCTAGGTGAAGTTCTCTAGTCTCTGAGGGTTTCATGAGTTAAGGTTGTCACATGTACAACGTCTTATTGCAAGAATGAGATAGAGTAGTATTGCTATGTTTCTTATTTTACTCGTATATATATACATATGTTGCACATTTATTTCTCTCTAGGAGGGAAAAAGTACTACAATCTTGAAAATTTAGCAAGAGAGGAGGCTAGATTCTGAATTCAAAGGGTAGCTTTTACAAAAATTTTGAAATTTTTTTAGAAGTAAAGGATAATAAATGTACCCAATTTTTTTACAGGTAATAGGGTGATTAATATACCTCTGTATCCCATTTATGACCCCCCAAAACTTATCCTACACCCCATCTCGGGGTGTCAAAATTTGAGTGAGATCTATAAATAGGCTTTCTTTATTTGTTCGTGTTGTTGTTGGAGGTCCACTCAGACTCGAGAAGCATTCTTGCATATACTCCTCGTAGTGTGTGGTATTGTTCATACTGCATACCCTCCACTTTGGCGTCCATACTAGCTAGGGCCATAATCCAAGCTAGATACAAGAAGCTACAATCATTTGATAGGGGCACCTGCTGGGGGCTCCTGTGGTAGAACTACATCTTTTTGAAGTCTTTATCTGACGTATGCTTGTATCCTTTTCCATGGCTTTTTATCATATCAACAATCGACTCAGCGCATGTGTTGGCCTTTTCTTCTATCAGAGTCTTTGTGTTTGTCATGTTAGTCTTTTTATTAAGTGCAAAGGATGATCTGAGCTGTTGTAGAGGATTGCAGTCCTTTTAACGATGTTGATGACCAACAGAGTCCAGTGATTGTCGTGAAGAATTGGCAAAAAGATGTAATTCGGTACGAATGTCGCCAGGCGTTGTTGCATGTGCTCCTTTTTGCCTAATCATTTATCTTTCAAGATGTCATCTACCGGAAGAAAGTATGCCATGTGAGCATTTGGCATGATGTCGCCTAGTAGCACTTGGTAAGCTGACATCGTGCTTACTGAAAGATATCCTCCTATTTTCAGCATTTCTCGGAGGTCATCTTTTAGCACACAAATGCCATCTCTCTCGAAGATGACATCTCCCGACGAATCATCTTCTTTCAAGGAACTCATAATGATATTCAGTTCTTCTAAAGATAGGCTAAGGCAGCTCCATATGTCAAAGTCTTTGAAGGAAGGTGTAACTTCTCCTGCCGGTCCATCTGGCTTTACATCGACTGGGTCTTCTTCTTCAACCTCTCCTTCCTCAGGTTGATATTTGGAAGGTTGTTCTTTTGGGATTTCTGCTACTGGAGGCTACTTTGGTTTGTCATCTGACATGTGCTTTATCGCTTCTTCAATGCCTTGACTCCAGCCTTCTTTCCAAGCCTCAGCCTTGGCTGGCTTGATTGGATCGACCCATATGGTCTTCAGTTGTTCCCTCCAAGTCACCTTTTCAGGAAGAGGGATATCTTTGCAAAATCTTCAAGGCACAGCTTATGAAGGCATCGTCAGGTCACTAAAGAAACGACGGTTGTAGATGACCTCCATGGCATACACATCTCGCAGTCCATGCAGGTCCTCATTATCTAGATCTTCGAGAGGGATGCCCTTGTTGATGTCTTCCATCATTCTCAGCACTATGAAGGTGCAATCCCCTGAGCCAACTCTTCTTGAGGGACCTTCTTATTGATGGAGAAGAACTTTCAGAAGCCCTAGAATTTGTCATATGCTTCTTTGATTGCTCGTTGCAGACACAGTGGTATCTTTAGGGCATCTCTAGTGTCTTTCCTTTTGTAGATGAGTGAGGTGTTGTCCAGTTCGGTTGCACAGTAGTTGAGCACCATCGTCTTCCGCTCATACAGGTCCATGATGATCAGTGCCCAATGCCTTACATTCCTTATGGGTAGCACTACATATCTTGTTCCTCTTCTACAGACTGAGGCCTTCAGTTCAACGACATCTGCTACCTACTAATCTTCTTTGTAGAGGAGGCTAGCCAGATGTGGCATTCCATTGAAGACTAGATGTGGCTTGTCCGGATGTAGAAATTCTTCCAGGAGGGTAGCGCAGAGCACCTTGAATAGTCATTTATGTACTCATGTTTTTTGCAGGAAGATCCCCCAGAAGGGGTCCCTATTTAGACGTCTATCCTTGTTATTATACAATATGTCAGACCCGGGTAGATCATCATTGAGGATGTCTTCCAAGATGTGGACATCTCTGCACATGATCTTTAATACTACAGACATGTCCATCTCCTTCATTTTGCACAGCAAGGGAGGAGCCACACTTAGAATTTCTTTTGTAGTCGGTGTACTCTGCTCCTTGGCGGGCTCGTTTGTAAAGAAAGTGGATAGTCTGCCATCCTCATCATCAGATGTTCCTTCATGTGTCAAAGGTGTCAGGGTTTTGTCGATAGTCGGCATAGTTGTGGTCACTTGTTCAGCTTCTTTGACTAACAGTTGTGTTGTGGCCACTTGTTCTGCTACTTATGAGGATGCTTCTACAACTATGTTATCTCTGATATTGCTTTCCTCAGAAGTTTGGCCGAGTTTGGCAGCCACTAGCATTGCTAGAGTTGCCTCTAGCTTTCCATCATAGAAGTACTCCTTTGGTATAGGAGGAACCCGTTGCTCTCTTTGAGGCTGGCGCCCAGTTCATCTAGCATGTTCTCGAGCTCACCATCCCCTATCGTACTAAAATCTACGACAACTTCTTCTCTACGAGCTATAGCTAGTTGCTCTTCTTGTGTCATCTTATTTGTAGGTAGGGTCGTTTGCCATTCTGTGCATGTACCACTACCTTTGTCAGTTTCATCTTTCCCTTCTTCACAGATGCTATTGAGATCGAGCTCCCTTGACAACATTGTGGTTTTTGTTGCGTGTTTGTCATTGGGGGATCTCGATTGTTGTGGTGGCTCATTCTTCTTTTGCTCAGCTGCTGGTTTCGTCTTTACATTGGCACTTTCTTCTTTCGGTACTTCTTCTCCCGTGTTGGTCCCTCCCGTGTTGTCGTCATCATTGTTGTCATGGCTGGAGGGGCTCAATGAGGAGTGTGCTGGACTTGCTAAATGATTTGCCTTCTTTTTCTTCCATTAGCTCTTGATTTCTTTGCGTTCCTTTTCAAATTTCCTGTAGTCCTCTTTGAGGCGTTGGCGTTCTTCCTTGAGGCTGGCCATTGCCGCATCATAGTCATAATGCGTATGTTCATTGTTGGCTCAAATGGCGTGCCTCTCCTTCTTTAAGTTCTCCATTTTGTCCTTCATTTCCTTCAACACTCCCATCATTATCCATTGGTTGCTTAATGCCTCTTGTATGAGGTCAGGGAGTGCTTGAGTTCTGTTGTCCATGACCTGTACCTGCGTTGTTAGCGCAGACAAAGAAAAAGTAATATTTGTATTCATTATAGTAGTTTGATGCATGTGTTCCCACATGGCATCAAACCTGGTACCTAGTACACCCCCGAAAGAGAGTGTATCTTGTTGCTGTTGGTGGAGTTGTTGCTCCATGCTCGTTGTTGACATGCTTGGTATTGTTGGTTGTGGAGGTAGTGCTAGTGGACCTTGTTCTTTCTTCTTCTGCTTGTCTTGTGGGTCATTATCAGCTCCACAGAATTCTGGTTCCGGTACAACTTGGGAGTCTTGTCCATTCGGCTCCGCCTTTGGTTGATCGTTGAGTTGTGGGTAGCCAATGTGGTTTCTTCTTTTTCCACCTCAATCTCCATTATAGCTGCTTCCTCGTGTGGCTCTATAGATGTGGGTTCTTCATCCACCACTATTTTTTTGGAAAGGGAGCTATGGGGGTTGGTGGTTCTGTATCTTATGGTGTTGCGGTTGGTGTAGCTGGTGCATCTGATGTCTCCTTTTTCTTTTGCACTGACAGCTTCTTCCACTACTCTATTTTGTTCTTCTCTTTTATTTTAGCTTGGGCACTTCTCTCCCCGACTGTAGATGCTTGTTCATTGTCATCCCGCAGTGCCCCGGAGTACATCTTCTCAATGTCATCCTGGTTTGGCCGTAGTTTGTGGGCATCGTAAAATGCCATCTCTAGAAGGGGGAGGAGCCTCTTAGAGCCGCTCTGCTTGTAGTATAGTTTCTCCCCCTTCTATGCTAGAATCTCAGGCTGATGAGGGACTTGATATCAATTTTCAACTATCCCTCCATCACCTTATACTTTTGGATCTCTCCTACATCCATAAAGTATTACACGATCTTTGTTATTTGACCACCTATGCAGTATGCATAGTTCCTTTTTGCTTCCCCTCCTACTGTCGTAGACAAATGTTTGATTAATATCTTTTTGATATTTACTGATTTCCTGTTTATCATCGACCATATCAGGAACAAATACCCTTTACTTATTGTTCCCGTCTCTGACCTCATGCAAATGGTGTAAGTTGTAATCTTCTGGATCGTGCGAATGAAGCAGGAGGTGATTAGGGAGGCCTTTGAGTTCTTCAAGCTGTGTTCTCTTTCTCCAGACAACTCTTCCCAAAGTTGGTGGCTATTGAAGGTGACTGATTCCTTCTCTCCTGGGGTGGCAGAGCAGGCTTTAGCTTCCTCCTCTGTCTTCTTAAATATTTTATTTAGCACTGCCTTAGTGATCATGTAAGGCTCACCTCTTAGCCTTACCTCCAGTTTGTAATCTCTGCTACCCGCTTCCCTTATTTCCCTACTTGTGGGGATTTTCCTAAGGGAAGATAGGAACTCTGCATTTAACTTCTTGTAAGACTTTGCCTCAGATGTGCATAAAGTGCATATAGTTGCACCTTCTATGAATTTGACTACCCTGTCATAGATTCCTATCTTCTTGAAATCCTCTACGTCCAGGTACTTAGTTGGGCTGAAGTCCTTATTTTGATACATCCAGTCATAGGTAGACTGATGTACAGAGTTTCTTGGCATGAACGAGGGTTCTCCTGACTCTACTAATGTCTCTCTAGTGGCTTCTTTCTCTTGGTTGGCTTTCTCTATCGCTTGCTTTCTTAGTTTCTCAGCTACTACTTGTTTTGCCTTCTTGCTGCCCTTAGTCTCCTTGGGTGCAACTTTCTTCTTCTTTCCCTGTAGTCGGGTATCTGATTCTCCTGGTTGATACTCATAGGTCTCTATTTGTTCTGTTTGTTCGATGACTTGTGGAGAGTCCTCTGGTGTTAGGTCACCTAGGATCCTCTAGTACTGTTGAAGTCTCAGCTGCATCTCAACCCTTTTTGCTACTGGCAGTTGTGTGTCTTTCTTCAAAGCTACAATCAGACTTTCTACTATTTGTTCTACCTCCTTCAAAGATGTTAATTTCCTATGGATCGAGTCACTGGTTGCTGGTGAAGACATTTTGTAAATTTTTCATAATGGATCAATTTATATTTCATTTAACAGTGATTTATCTTCTTATAATTATATATGAAAACTTTTTTATGTTCAAATTCAATTACAGGGACCGCGACCCGCGGTCTCTTGGTGATCCAAGGGACACTGCGGTTGCAGTGTCAGAAGGAAATCGCGGTCATGATCACGGTCGCGGTGAACTGAGGCGGTCGCAGTCTAGGGGGCCACGACTTCAGACAAAGATCTTCAACACTGCAACCCGTGGTATGACACTTATACGGATGCGTTGAGGGAGCACCATGACCGGGTTAGATCAATGTGAAGACCGTGGTCACAGTTGCTGTTGATGCACACCACAGCTCGTGGTTCTAACGGGTCCAATGGTTCCACTTCCTTTCATCCTTGTTCGATTGGGGTAGGAGGGTTGGGTGGAGGTCGTAGATGTGCTCGACGGCGGGAGGTTATGTTGATTATTATATTTTTAGGTTTTTAATCTCTGTTCAAAAGTACCACCCTAGGGAGAGTTGGGTTTTTGGATGGCGAGAACAACCGTTGGCGGCGTGATAGATGGCAGGCAATCCAAATGAATCAGAAAATGGGACAGGTTGCAAGACAAAACTGGTAATGACAATGGTGGGGAAAGACTATGGAGGAGGTGGGTGAAATGGGAAAATAGGGTTTGTCATTTACCTTGTTTGTCGAACAAGATGGATAAATAGAGAAAGTCAATGCGGCATCGAGTCGGCTGCGGTAGCGGATGTCGGTCGCATTTGCGGTGAATTTGTCAAAGTCAAGGGGTTTAACTCTGGCTCGAGAAGGCAGGAAGCAAAAAGAATCTAAGTAACTGAGGTTTTGGAATATATATATAGGAGAGTGACTACGACCCATCGATAATAGATAAAGAAGGAGTGAGCGCGACCGCGGTGCACTCGAAACGTGATCCGCAGTCTCTTCTTCTCAGGTCACAGTTAAGGTGACTAAACGTCGACACCGTGGGTTGCGGTCTTCTTGAGGCAAGGATACACCGTGATCATAGTCTAAACCGTAGTCAGAGCACTTGAACAAAACAAAACTTGTTTCTTCAATCAATCCATCAATTCTCAAAAGGGAGGATGGGATATGTACACAACTTACTAGGGAAGGAAACTTGATTAAACTAAAAGGTAGAGAAAACAAAAGCTTAAAGAAACAACAAAAACTTGGGTTGCCTCCCAAGAAGCGCTTGTTTTAAAGTCTCTATCTTGACTTCATAATCATTCATTCCTTGGGTTTCTTAGCTAGATGTGGAAAATCCTCAATCCTTTCCTCGGGTGACTGATTAGGCTCCTCCAAGCTTATTTCAGATCTTCATATAAAAGCTTCATCTTCGTAAAACCTTTTCACTCTATGACCATTAACCTTGAAAGTTCCTATTTTCTCCCCTGAAATCTCCATCACTCCTGATGGGTATATCTTTACTACTGAAAAGGGGCCCGATAATCTTGTTCTGAGTTTTCCTGGGAAAAGTCAGATGCTTGAATTAAATAGAAGCACTTTGTCACCCTCGCTGACATCTTTGTTCTTTAGGTGGGCATCATGCCACACCTTAGTCCTTTGTTTATAATTTTTTGCATTTTCGTAAGCGTGCAATCTTAGCTCTTCAAGCTCCTGTAGCTGCAGGAATCTCTTCTGGCCTGCTCTCTCCAGATCCATGTTTAATAACTTGATCACCCAAAGGGATTTATGCTCGAGCTCAGGGGTAGATGGCAGCATTTACCATAAATTAGTATGCACGACATTGTTCCTATAGGTGTCTTATAGGTAGTTATGTAAGCCTAGAGAGCATCGTTGAGCTTCATAGACCAGTCCTTCCTAGTACGGCTGACCGCCTTTTCCAATATTTGTTTTATCTACCTATTGGACACTTCCACTTGTCTTAAGGTCTGAGGATGATAGGGTGTATCGACCTTATGCTTTACCCCATATTTCTTTAATAGCGCCTCAAATTATTTTACTCCAAAGTGTGATCCTCCATCACTTATAACAGTGTGTGGCACCCCAAAGTGTGGGAAAATGGTCTTCTCAAATAGCTTGATCACTAATTTAGAATCACAAGTCTGTGTTGCTACTACCTTGACTCACTTGGATACATAGTCGAAGACTACAAGGATGCACTGATATCCTTTTGATGATGGGAAAGGAACCATATAGTCGATCCCCCAAACATCAAAGATCTCGACTTCCACTCATTCATCCATAGGCATTTCACTTCTTTTACTGATATTTCTAGTGAGTTAACATCCCTTACATGTCTTGACAAAAGACATCACGTCTTTAAATAGGGTGGGTCAGTAAAACCCTAATTGGAGTACCTTGGAAATAGTTCTCTCTCCACTGTGGTGCCCTCCATAAGGCGAAGAGTGACATTCTTTCAGGATTGACAAATCTTCTTCCTTAGGTATACATCTCTGATACAAATTATCAAAACACCTTTTAAACAACAACGGATCATCCTAATAATAGTTCTTGACGTTAGAGAAAAGATTTTTCTTTTGGTTGTACGTTATGTCAGGTGGCAACTGGCCACAGGCCAAATAGTTACAAATATTAGCGAACTATGGTAATCATTGTTCCTCTGATTTAGCCATCAGTAGGGCTTTATCAACGTAGTTATCATTAACTGGCAATTGATTTTCCTCATCGAAAATGATTCTAGATAAGTTGTCTACTACCACATTCTCCTTTCTTTTCTTGTCTATTATTTCATGATCAAATTCCTACAGCAGCAGAGCCCATCACAGCAGACTTGGCTTGGTATCTTTCTTCTGCATAAGGTATCATATAGTGTTGTGGTCAGTGTACACTGTCACCTTGGACCCTATAAGGTATGACCAGAATTTATCAAATGCGAAAACAATCACCAACATTTCCGTATCAGTGGTTCTATAATTCACTTGAGCTTCGTCTAATGTGCGACTGGCGTAACAGATGACATGATGCTTTTTGTCTTTCTTTTGTCCTAGGATTGCGCCTATGGAATAATCACTAGCGTCACATATTATCTCAAAAGGCAGCTCCCAATATGGGGCTAGTAGGATAGGTGTAAAAGTCAGAGCTTTCTTCAGGGTCTCGAACGCTTCTAAGCATTTATCATTGAATTCAAAAACTGCATCCTTGATCAGCAAATTCAAAAGGGGTTTTGAGATTTTTGAGAAATCATTAATGAATCTTCTATAGTATCCAACATGGCCTAGAAAACTTCTTACCCCAGTCACAGACTTCAATGGTGGGAGATTAGAGATAGCTTCAATTTTGCTCAGATCCACTTCGATGCCCTTCTTGGAAATTTTATGTCCTAAGACAATACCGCTCTGGACCATAAAGTGGCACTTTTCCCAGTTTAGGACCAAGTGTTTCTCCTCACATATCTGTAGTACTAAGGATAAGTTTCTTAGGAAGGTGTCAAATTTGGTCCCATATACTGAAAGGTCATCCATAAAAACCTCTACTATATCCTCCAAAAAATTAGAAAACATAGAGATCATGCACTGTTGGAAAGTTGTTGGTGCATTGCATAGCCTGAAAGGCATTCTTCTAAAAGCATATGTGCCATATATGCATGTAAATGTCATTTTCTCTTGATCATCAGGGTGGATTGGAACCTAATAAAATCTAGAATATCCATCTAAGAAATAGAAATAGTCGTGTGGGCAAGTCTTTCCAAGACTTGGTCAATGAATGGTAGGGGAAAATGGGCTTTCTTCGTTGCTGAATTTAGTTTTCTATAATCTATGCACATCCTCCAGCCCATAACAGTTTTTGTGGCTACTTCGTCACCATTATATCCCTTTACTACAGTCATCCCCCCTTTCTTAGGCACTACATGAATGGGGCCTACCCAGTTGCTGTCGCTTATCGGGTATATAATCCCTGCATCACGTAGTTTCAATATTTCTTTCTTGAATACTTCTTTTAGCATCTGGTTTAATTTTCTTTCAGGTTGAACCAGTGGCTTCGCAGATTCTTCTAAATTTATCTTATGCATGCAAAGGGTTGGGTTAAGTCCCTTGATGTGTTCAACTGAGTATCTGATTGCCTTTTTGTGCTTCCTCAACTTTTTCAAGAGTCTTTCCCTTTGTTCTTCCATTAGGTTTGCATTAACGATAACAGGATCCCTTCCCTCACTATCCAGGAATTCATAATTTAGTCCTTCGGGGAGTGGTTTCAGTTTTGACTTTGGCTTGGGAGCCTCTTGCTCTTCACTTGACTGTTCTAGAGAAGCATATTTTACTATCTCGGTTACTTCTTTGTCCTCGCTGATATCTTCTTCTCCTTGGTTAAGATAAATCAATATTTCAACCACTTTTGGGTCTTCCACCAGAGGATTCGGGTTGTTTAGGGCCCTCATCAGGGGGTCTACTATGGCCTTTTCCTCTTAAACCTCCTCATAGTATTGGTTGTAACTTTCCATGAAGTAGACTGATTCGAAAAGAGACAGTCCCTTCATGGATTCCTTCACCTTGAAATCTATGTGATCGTTTCCCACTTGGAGAGTTATGATGCCTTTAGAGACATCTATCAAAGCCCTGTCAGTTGCCAAAAATGGTCGTCCAAATATCATAGGACACTTCGGGTCCTCAATAGTGTCTATCACAATGATGTCGCAAGGGATGAAGAATCATCCCACATAGATTGGGACATCTTCTACAATATCAACTGGTCTCTTAAACGTGTAATCTTCCAGTTCAATCCTCATGTTTGTTTTAACCATGTCGGTCAATCCCAGTATTTGAGCTAAACTTAGGGGCATGAGGCTAATACTCGCTCCCAAGTCTGCTAGACCTTTCCTTTCAGCATTGTCCCCAACACAAAAAGGAATGTTAAAAGATCTGAGATCTTTCTTCTTAGTCTGCAATTTAGCTTGTACAAAGGCACTAGACATGTTTGCTAGATGTACTATTTCAACATGGTTTCCCCTCCTTCTCTTTGTGATGAGATCTTTGAAAAACTTTGCATACATGGGCATTTCCTCCAAGGCAACAAGAAATGGAACATCTATGTGCAACTTCTTCACTGCTTCCATAAATTTTGCATATCTTTTCGTTAGGTGTGCCTTGATGAGCTTGTTTGGGAATGGGACCCTTGGTGCATACGGATTTTTATTCTTGAATATTTCCTCAACATGATCTGGATCCCTAACTTCTCCACTTTTCTTTTTGCCTTCCTCGACAGACTTTCCCTTATCGACAGTCTTTTTATAAGTAACTTCTTTCTCAGGTTGTGGTTCCTCGTTGTTTCTTTCCTCATTGGCATCCCTAGTTCCAGGATTGTTTGAAGTCCTCCCAGATTGGAGGGTAGCCATTTTTACAGTCTCCTTATTCAATGAGAGTTTTCCCGGGGGATTCTTTACCAACTCTACCAGCTGCACAAGTTGTTGGTCAATTTGGCATTGGTGTGTTTGCATATCTACCATCTGAACTTGCATAGTTATCAAGATGCCAAAATTATCTAGAGTACTTTGGGCTAGTTGATCATTCACTTTTGAAGTGTATTGGGGAGATCAAAAGAACTCAGTGCAGTTACGATCCAATCTGGTGCCCCCCCCAGAAAAAAGAGAATACAAAAAAAATGCAAAAAGGTTTGATGACAGGGCCGAAGTTCGCTTAGTACATAAGCTGAGAAGACCTACGGTGAGCCTCTTAGTGAAATTGAATATTTGGGTGACTAAGTCTTGTTGGTTGTTATCCTTTCCTTGTCCTAATTCTTGGCCTTGGCTCGGTCCTTGGCTCGGTCCTTCTCCTTGACGATTTTGATTCTTACCTTATCCTGAGTAGTTGTTCTTATTGGTTTGATAGTTGGTTGTCCAAGTATACTGAGTTTGTCCACTTCTCTTTTCAAAACATGGTGACAGTTTTTGTGAGTTGCTCGGTTGGTGTGAATTCTTGGCTGCATCCTTATTTCTATAGCTGAAACTAGGTGGTTTGGCCTCTTGAAGTTGGCATAGGAAATGTTCTGCATCTCTTCTTCACTTTCACTCTCATACCTTTCCTCTAGCTTGGTGTAGATACAATTATCAACCCCATGTTCTCCTTCTCCACAGGTGACCTACTTCATGACCTTCTCAGTATTTTTCTTGCCCTTAACTCCAGTATCTTTCAACTATTTTACATCAATTGCTATTTTCTAAATTTGTGTCATTATGGTTTCTAAAGCCTTGGCTTCCATATATGGTCCTTCAACACCTACCTTCCTCATTGGGCCTTTGTCATTCCTCTCATAGTCTACGCCTACTCGTAGTGCATCCATGTTTTCTATTATCTTCATAGTTCTGCTTGGCTTCTTCCCGAGGAAATCACTGCCACCAGCTACGTTCGATGAAGTCCTTTCCATATGAGTTAACCCATTATAGAAAGTGGTCACCAGGAACCCCTTACGATAATTGTGGTGTGGTTAATCCCTAAGGTACTCTTGGAAACATTCCCATGATTCATGCAAGTTCTCTCCCGGCTTTTGTGCAAAAGAGGTAATCTTCTGCATGTTGCAGATTGTCCTTTTTGTAGGATAGAATTTAGTAACAAAAGCATCCGCCAAGGGTCTCCACGCATCTATAGATTGGTGAGGGAGATTTAGGTACCAAGATAGATCCTTGTCTTCCAAAGAGAAGTTGAAACCTTTGTAGTATATCACCTCTTGTGCCCCCCCTCATCTTGATAGTTTCACATATATTTTTAAAAGTATCGAGATGATGGTATGGGTTTTCTCTTGAGTTCCACAAAAAAAGTTTGTTCTGGATCATAGATATGATAGCTGGTTTTAGCTCGAAATTTGCTGCATTGAAGTTTGGTATGATGATCGGACATCTAGACTCGTTGGCCCTTGTTGCTGCCAACTCACGGAAGAGTCTTCCCTTCTTCGTCGTCCTCACTATCACTATCGTGACCATCACACTCCCTTTCATTGTCATGACGGTTATGGTGATGTCTTCTTCGACGCATGTGGCATCGTTCCTCGTCGCATTGGTCTTCTTCGCGACGATCATCTTCACAACAATCTTCATCCCTGTGGTCCTCTTGATGTCGACGATAGTCATTGTAACGTCCGTCTTTGTCTTCATCTGAGCCTGCTAATGGTGGATTGTGTTGATTCCTCGCGTCCTGCTCGTCTGTAGAGAGAGTAATGTCCACGTGAGGTGGCATGGTATCTTGAGGTAAAGGAGCAAAGACAAATTATGCTTCTTCTTGGCTGCCTGAATAGAGCGCACGGTCGAGTTAGTCAACTGGACGTGTGAAAATAGTATATTCTACACAAACACAAAGTAGCAGACTTAAAGTAATAGTGCGGTGAAGCTTATTGCTAAGCTTGAGGCACGAGAGTATAGTGAGTGTACTCGAGTTCTTAACAGTGCCATTTTGCCTTGTCCCCAGCAACGGCACCAAAAAGCTGACCGGCGCAAATCACACACCCAAAAGGAGCAGATTCGGAGTAGATGGACTTTTAAAGAGATAACCCAACTCTCATGCCCCCGCAACGATAAACGGGGTCCGATGTAGCAATCGGAGTTGAACACAGGGACAAGGTTGGCAGTGTTAAGTGCATAGAGTCTAACGCTCGTATACTCTAGATAATGGGGGTATATCAAGGGGTGTTCCCCAAGGAATGATGACACTCAAACCAGAGTTAAGGCAGGTAAAACAAAGATAAGAAGAATGAATGAAAACAAAAATAATATGAAACAAGTATATGGAAGGAAACTTAGATCAGGTTTAACCTACTAAGACTTATTACCAAAATGCTACATCATCTCTCTCTCTCTCTTGTATACTCTCATCAAAATTATAAACAACCACCAAAAGCATCTATTGTGCTCTCTCTCAAGAAGAGGGTAGATCTAAGTCTAAGGGTAGCCTCTCTCTCGAGATGGCCACATGTAAACCACAAGGCATAACATACGTGTTAAAACTTTAGCATTCCAACACTCTCGTGCATTCATACTACTCCATAACGTATGATAAAAGCGATATTACTCTCTCGAGATATCAACTATCGAACATCACAAGATGGTAGCTAAGCATATAAGTGAAGCATTAAAAATAGGTGCATGGAGATAACCTTGACAAGAGTATATATATTCAACAGAGAGAGATAATATACATGTTGGGAGAGCCTTAGTGGCTACTCCCAACCCAAGTTAAAGTGTTTATTCGCTCATGCTTGCGTGCATCATAATGACATTACAGAAAGATAGATACATGAAGATCCACGAAGCGGGGAGGGAAGTATAGTGGGATGGAATGATAGATCTAGGCAGAAAGAGAAAGGACGTGATGCAACATGATACTTCTTCAAATTTGGATCTAGCACGTCGATGGTGTGGACGATCTTCTTCTCTCAAAGAAGGAGTCTTCAGTATTCTCTCTCCTCAGCTTCTACCTTTAGAGATCCAAGACTGGTTGATGGGATGGAATGGAATGAGTTTGGGATGCAACAACACTTTGTGGTCCTCTAGATCCGATCTATGATATGACGATTTGACAAGATGGGTGGGTGGCCTATTCGTAGGTGCATTCCATCGACTTAAGCCTAGACCGTGGTCGCGGTCAGGGTTGGGGGAGGTGTGAGACTGTAGTCGCAGTCTGCTCTTTATTCCTTCTTTCGTCATGGTCAAACTTGGCCACGATCTGGATGTGTCTCGTGGTCTGCAGGGATTGCAGTCAAGGTCGACTCGAGGTCGAGGTCGAGGTCTCCCATTTGGTCATGGTCTATAGGGTCTGCGACTCCATTTGGATCGTGACCTTCTTTGAGTCGTGGTTAAACTTGGCAACCACAGTCACCAAATAGATCGCAGTCCCTGGTCTGATTGGTACTCCTGTACTGATCGTGACCTTTGTTGTGGTCATAGTATAGCAGTGATCGTGGCTTCAGTCTAACTGTGGTTTGTCTTGAATGTGGAAGGACCTCGATCTTAAAGTAGTTTAGAGACCTCGACCGCCATTGTTGAACGAGTGGGTCGCAGTCGAGGTAACAACCGTGACTTGGGCTGTAAATGTACCTGCAATTATGGAAAGATGTGTAAGTGAGGTTTTTAGTTAAAAATATCGTAAAATATTGGGGAAAGCTAATAAAAGATATACTAAAAGAGGTATATAATATATAAAAAAAGTACATAAAATAAAGTGTTATCAGCACCTGCATTCTGCTAGTATATATGCAAGCCCTTATCTTTGATAATTTTTTGCATTTATCAAAAAAGGAGAACCAGAAATTTTGAAATGTTTCACATGTGTTCTTTGACATAGTGTCTCCACTTTGCATTGCTTCAGATGCAATAGACGAGGTCACTTAAAGTTTCAATGCAAATCCCTACCCTGATGCTTCATCTGCGACATGCATGGCCACCTTTCTTACCACTGCCCAGTAAATGATGTCTTTCCCTAGGACACTCCATGTCTTAAACCTCGTGTTATCACACTTTTCATGCAAAACATGCGATTACCAATAGATCTTGGTGTTATAAGAGAGTTGTCATATCAGAGAAACCACAACCCGATGCAAAAACACCAACTAACTACAATCCTTTCTCATGTCTACATATCCCTGACACAGACATAACCTCTCCTCCAGATATATGATACTACCCAGATTCATCCCTCTTATAGACCTCCCCTCAGGGGTCACCCCAACCATACTATACATATAGATGATCCTAGACCCGATCCGCTTGTACCTTCCATAATTTGCTCCATTTTACCACCTCTCCATCTGTCTACAACCCTTTCACCATGGCTCCCACGATTCATATTTAGAAGGAATTTCCCATTGACCTGCTAGCTAACTCCATGTCCCTTCTCATAGTCTTTACCAATCGTAGCATCGTAGTTTCCATCACAAACAAATTGACAACAACATAGTCAACATTTTGGATGTTACTAGAGCTATCGCCCTTTTAATCCCAAGACATACGGTCCCAAAACCTAAGATTTTTTTCTCCATCCTAGCTCTTGTACTTTGTACCTGAAGATACAAAAACTCAATCATCTCTTTGGTCAAGTCATGACTATCCTTTGTGGAACTAGATTTGTTATAGCCAACATTACGAAATGGTCACCTAAACAAGGGTCTTCCCTTGCTGGCTCTAGAGGATCGGGGTGGGTCTTCATTTTTTATCTCCCATCACACTTGTGGGAATTCGAGATTTTCCAGGCGATCACTCATTCTATTGGTGCTACCCTTCAATTCGTGAGCCATGACACTTTTCATCCTACTAGCTACATCAAAGCTTTCTATGTCTTCTCTATAAAACAAGCCATCACTTGACCGGCTTCTATCAAGATTAGACTTGGCGAGAAGATTTACAAAATCAAACTGAAAGATGAAAACCCTACCAATATTACCACCACCTTCTCTGACATCTCCCATTGCCTCAATCATGGTACTGTCCCATCAATAACAAAAAAACCTTTGTTGCCATCAGAATATCTAACTATAGAAAAATGGTTTGGGAAAGAAAGAATACCACACCCTTTCATAGACCAAATCCAACCCTAACAGCCCAAATAGAAAACCTAGGATATCCTTGCCTTTGGTGGATAGTAACAACAACACTTTCTTAGACTCCTCCAAACCCTTCCCTTTCCATAACAACCCAGCCATCACCACTAATATTGACCCAAATGTTGTTAAAAATCTCAAAATAGCGATCATGGAGGAGATCAGATCATCCCATAGTCCAAAATAGAAGAATATAGAGAAGGCTTTTATCATGATCTTGACAATCAACTCCCTTTTGACAACACCTAAAGGAGTCACTAAGAAAAATGACTTTGTGAGAGACCCCTGACCTTGCTTAAAGTATTGAACATACTTAACTATCATAATTGAATGTTTATAACCTTAATATAACCTTGTGATACACTTTATAATCATAATACAAGCTTAAGTTTCAAGTTTGGTCCAATTTGGACAGTGTTTGTGCAAGTTATGCATTTTATGCACATTTTGGACTTTTCTGCAATTTACTCAATTGAGAGGTTTTCTTTGCAATTTATCTCTTGCATTATGTTTTTTGTATGTTCTCTCATCATTCTTGAGATTTTTGAGCCATGGGACGCCTATTTGAACCTTGGTTTGGAAGTGTTTTCCTCAATGGTATTTTAGGGTTTACCCCTTTATGGATGAGCTACCTTTAGGAGCTATCAACCAATGATTTAATTGATTGGCTTGGAAATTCAATAAAGGAGAGCTAAGAAGGTCTATATGGACAGTGGGGGAGTGTTGTGTGATTTCTACATCATATTTTCACATACTATCACACACAAATTTGGTTCATTCTAATTTTATTTAGCCTCTTTTCATATTACTTTTGCCATCTTTTTGTTATTTTACTTATCACATAACTTTCATTGCAGATATGTCCCAAAAGAACTGATTTTAGAGCTTAATTCTGCCAAAATAGCAGAATGCACGATGTGCAAGACAAATGCACGACGTGCATCACTTTAGAAGAAGTTTCGTTTCACCCAGACAGCAGAATGCACGGTGTGTTCGGGCCTCGAACACAGCATGAAAGTTTCCAGAAATGTACAGAAAAGCATGTGCACGGCATGCACTCAACTGCACGGCATGCACCTGGAGCGTCAAGTAACCAAGAAAACTTCTGGAAAGTTGCACGGCGTGCATTGCTTATGTGCACGCCATGCGTAGTTCAACCTGGAGCAACCCGTCAGTGTTGGTGCACGACGTGCACCTGACAGTTTCAGAAATTTGAAAAATACAAGTTTGTGTTTAAATGAGGGGGGAACAGAAGGGGTAGTTATGCTCGGTCATTTTTTGTCAGTTCCCTCATCCTAGAGCAAGCCTAGAGCAGAGGAGGGTGATTTGGAGGAGAAAAGAGGTGGTTCCTTGCCAAAGAAGCTCATCTCTTCTTCACCACTATCTTCTCCAAGGTGCAGCCAAGCTTCCCCAACTCTGTGCAGCTTCTTGGGAAAGGAGATAGTCCATTTTGGAGCAGATAAAGAAGGAGAATTTCGTCCCCAAGCCAGAATTCCTCCTTCTTGTGGTTACAACTTCAGATCTCTTTGTTTTTCCTCCTCTAGATCATGTTTAGAACTGAATTTTCTATAACAAAACTGCAAAGCATGGTTATGGACGAGTAATTCTCTTTTTCTTGGGCATGGGAGAGTAGTTCCCATGTCATAGCATGTATGGAACAAGTGATTTTGTAATAAATACTATGCTTCTTGTTTTTCTACCATGAATGTACCGGTTTATTTACTGTCTTGCATGTATTGTTGGCCACTTTATATGCATGTTTTCTGCATTCTTGCTCGATCTGAGAAGATAAATAGGAATGTATGGAGGTACCCTTCTTGGAAACTCTTTCTCTACCATGGGAGTGGAGAGAAATGAGTTGAGGAATAAGTTGTGATAAAAAATGAAATTTATGCACGAGAGTGCATCTTTGAGTTGTGATCGTTGCACTTGCATTGGGAGGAGAAGTGTAACACAAGTTTTCCTTTAACAAGAGCTTATGTATGTTTAAATTATCATGTTCCTAAGATATACTATGATATGTGAGTGAAATTCTAACGTCCAAGATCCTTTAATATTTGAACCTAAACTTTTCTATTAATCTTTTCGTTGTTAGTTTTTAATCTGAATTTTTTGCAATTAGATAAGCTTCACCATCTCTTTTAAACCAATCTAGATTGTTGAACTTTAGTGTTGTTGCACTCATTTAATTTCCTAAGCTCCTTGTGTTCGACCTCGACTAAAACTACTCTCGTATACTTGCGCGATATATCTTGTAAAAACCCTGACCTGGGTTATACTTTAACCCTAGGTGTTTTGATTAAGAAATGTGATTAAATGCTTAATAGCATCTTGTGAAAGGTAATTAGGGCTCAAGAGGAACTTATATTGGAATTCTAGTCCTTTTTGAACATTTTTGAAATCAATGTTTTGTTTGTTTTGGACTAATGTGCAAAATACCCAAGTTGAGGGGTTTAAGTGCAAACTGTGCATGATAATATGTTCCTCATGTTTTGAATCATCATGAGAGTGAAGATGATGTTGAGGTGTGGCTTATGGAAGCCTGAATACCAAGAAATAGCTGATAAAGCAATGTATGTGCATGAAAACCCAGTTTTGGTGTAATGTGCAATTTACCCAAAAGCTAGGGTTCAATATGCAAATTACCACTTCAATAAGGTCCTTAATGCTTCTTGGAATCATGTAGAGCAAATAAAATGAGAGGGGCGCCTCATTTGAATTAAGTTGGAGGAGAGATAATCTTGATATTAAAATAATCAAGATTTAATCCTAATTGAAACCCTAATTCGATTTAGGGCAAAAATAAATGTATTAGTTAAAGGGCCTTCAACCAAAACCAAAATGGTTGGATTCAGATGTGTGTGTATAAGCCTAAAGCCTTGAAAAGGCACGAGCATATCCTAAGGAGGTGAAATTCCACTCACCATTATTATAAGAAAAAGAATTTCCACTCAAATATGGATATTCTTATTATAAGGGTTAAGGTGCTTAATTTCTTTTCCCTTAATTCATGGATAATGGAAGGGAGTTCGGTGGGGATAGAGATGCCCTTGCATGCAAGAAACCAAGGGGGAAGTGGTGGCAACAATTTTGGAATTTAAAAGACTTTTATAAAGTATCTTCTCTCTCCTCAATTTTCTTATAAAAGTACCTTTTCCAAGCCAAATGAAAGGCTTTTACGACCCCACTTCTTCTCCTTGCTTGCAAAACCGACAAAGAAGGATAAGGAAAGCAGGGAGCACGTCCCCAACCTGTTGGTAAGCCTTTTATCTTCGTTCTTCATGATTTCATGGTTAAAATCATAAAACAATGTGAAATTCCTTCATTTCTTCACTCAATCTTCAATTCTAGCCGATCATTTCACTCCAAATCTTGAAGTTGAGCCTTGGAATAGTTGGATAAGCTTCATCCACCATTATATCCATGTATCTTGGAGCTTGGAGATCAGATTTGAGGTGGGTTTTATAACTTGAACCCTTTTTCATTGTTATTCGACCATTAATCTTGTAATTTCAATGATTCCTTCATTATCTTGATTAATTGCTGGTCGAAAATGGTTATTTCATGAAATTAGAAGTTGTTAGAACTTCAGGGACGAAGGTAGATTATGATGACATCATCTTGGATACTTTTTCCAAAGAAATCATGGTTCATACGGTTTTGAGTCAATTGCTCATGCGGTTTCACCAAACCGTTTGAGAGCAAACGGTTTGAAACCGTTTGGGAGCAAACGGTTTTGAAAACCGTTTGAGTGAGTTGACCAAGGGTTGAACGTTTGATATTACTGTTAATAATTATGTTGGTTAATGACTCACCAAATTTTATGGGTTAACTCCTAAGGAATCGTGAGTTGAAGGCTAATCAATTAGGCAAACCTAATTGGATTAAGTGCTGATTTTTCAGCTTGATTAATTTGACTTTTTGGGCAAACGGTTTCAAAACCGTTTGAGAGGGTTTAACAAGGGTTGACCGTTTGAGATTCAAGTTCCTAATGATGTTGGTTAAAAACTCACCAAATTTTATGGATTAATTCCAAAGGAATCATGAGTTGAAGGCTAATCAATTAGGCAAACCCTAATTGGATTTAGTGTTGATTTTCAACTTGATTGATTTGACTTTTTGGGTTATTTAACCCAAACGGTTTCAAAACCATTTGGAGATTACCCAAACGGTCTCAAGACCGTTTGGGGGTCACCCAAGACCGTTTGGAGGTCTAGGGTTTGATATGGTTAAGTGTTTGAAGGACAAAAGATATGGTGTTAACCCTAATCGGCTAAGTACTGGTTTTGCATTGGAATGAGTTGATGTTTTGGGTTGATTGACCCAAACGGTTTCAAAACCATTTGGGGATCACCCAAACGCTCAAGACCGTTTGGGGATCACCCAAGACCGTTTGGAGGTCTAGGGTTAAGCATGGTTGACCAATTGAATGTCTAAAGGTAACAAATCACTTTGCAATTAAGTGCTGATTTGTTGATCGACTCAATAGACCAAACCTTGATGAAATTTCACTAGAATCCAAGGATTGGATGAGCCAAACGGTCTCAAGACCGTTTCGAGGTCACCCAAGACCGTTTGGAGGTCTAGGGGTGTGTATGGTTAAGCAATTCATGATCCAATGATACTAAGTTAAAGTGTAATCAATTGCTGATTTGGTGATCAATCCAATGACCCAAACCCTAATTGGTTGACTTGGATTTTGATGATGTGATGGGAAAACGGTCTTCACCTACTTGGCCAAACGATCTTCACCTACTTGGGCAAACGGTCTTCACCTACTTGGCCAAACGGTCTTCACCTACTTGGGCAAACGATCTTCACCTACTTGGGCAAATGGTCTCAAGCACCACCTTTACCAAACGATTTAAAACTGTTTGAACTTTGAAAGACCAAGACCGTTTGGGGGTCAAGTAGTCAAAGTTGATTGTAGATTCAATTGATCAATTCAATTGGATACCTTATGTAATGGAGGTCCAAGGTGATTGAATCTCTCGAGAATAGAGATAATGAATGACTCATTGATCTAATGATGACTAGTAATGATAATCAATGAAGGTACAAAGATTGAAACCCTATTAGTACCTAAGTGATTAGTTCCAATTAAGGGATGAACCCTAATTGCTTATAGGATCAATGACTTGGTACACTATGTCATTCATAGTTGTATGTACTTGATTGAAGGGATGATATGACCTTATCAAGTTGAGATGATGTTAGCATGAATTCATAACATGAATATGATTCATGTGGTGATTAAGGGTATGGTCCTTAAGTAAAGAGATCATGAAACCCTAATCATGAACATAAACCCTAATTGACAGGGTTATTGAATTCTAACCCTAATTGAGGGCAATTCTAAATGAAACCCTAATCTAGGGTAAGGATGTAGCCCTAATCTAGGGTAATCATAAGTGAAACTCTAATTTAGGGAAAAGAGATGTAAATCCCTAATTGGGATGAATAGTGAATCTCCAATTATGGATAATTGAATGAAATCCTAATAGAGATGAATAGTAGACCCAAAAAGAAGGGAAACTATGGTGGAAACCCTAGTTGAGGGTGATTCCATGAGAAACCTTAACTAAGTATTAACACCACATGACGTACTAATGTTATGTTGTGATAAGAGGCCCTAAGAAGGGTGAAGGCATGTGAGACTCAAATGAGGAGTCATAATACATAAAGCCCTAATCTTGGATAATATGACAATGAATCATAATTCTAATCTTAAGTAAGGGTATAAAGAAACCCTAATGATGAGATAGAAGGAATGGCCTTATAAAGGTGAAACATTTCATGTGGTTGAATATATGCAACCTAATTTTAAGCAATGTCTTTACCATTAGACAAGTCCATATCATTAAAGATAGTTGGACAACTCTAATGTGTGGCCTATGCATTATATGCTATAGGTAAGTGATTAGTGATGGAATGTATTAAGAAGCGAAATACCTTAATACAAGATAAGATGGCTAATTCAGGAGAGTCTGAAGTGATGAGAAAGTGATACATCAAAATGTGATAGTTATCACATTCAACACTTCAGGGTTTATATGCCTTGATGTACTCCAAATCCAATATAACTGGGTAAGAAACATATGAAGTGTGTTATGCAATTATTACAATGAAATGTAATGAGTTGTTGCACCTTGATGAGTTTAATTAATGTACCTTGAGAATGGGGTTAAGCCCAAATGATGTGTATGATGTAATCATACCATGATGAGGATGAGAAATGAACTCATACCTTGAGTTGATGATCATTAATGCTATATGATGAAAGTAATGTTCTAGAATAATCAAATATGATATCCTTGAATGCCCCAGAGGTATGGAATAATGTATTAAGGGTTGGATAGATAATGAGATCATGAAATCTTTATTAATGAGAAATGGGGAACCCTAACCCTAATTTGGGTAAAGGGAATGAAAAGCCCTATTTGATAGTAAACCCTAATTCCTGGTAGAGGAATAATGGTGTTACTATTGCATCACATGATGTGATGAATATCTTGTATGACTGTTATCATGCCTAATAACCATACAAATATTATGAGGTGATGTATATAGCTAGTTTGAGCTGTGACATTTATATAATAAATGTTGATTGGCATTATATTCCTTAATGTTGTTGTTGCTTAGTAAAAGAAGCAATATGCATGGACTTTTATGAGTCACATGAGTAAGTTGTTACCTAGTGAGAGGTGACAAGATATTTCATGGCCTTGTGAGCCAGGTGTGATGCTTGTGTAATAAGTATCATGAATGCCTTGGTCAGATGACCTGAAGGTGATAGTTACCTGAAAAAGGTATAATAATGTTCAATGATGAGTTAAGGGTTTGAATACCCAGAACCATATGATTAGGGTGATGAGAATGTGAAGGGATGAGAATTCCCAGTATTGAAATGAGGGACTGAGTTCCCAGGGTCTTTGAAAGACTGATAAATATTTGATGAAAGTAGTACATGTCTCTTTATAGCATTGTTGTAATAAATTATGTTTGAGAACTTGGCTGATGCTAAAAGAATATGAGAATGTACTTAATAAATCAAGTGAAATCTATTCATGTTGTGCTCTGACCATAGATCCATCATCGTCAGGAATAGGTGATGGTGAAACGGGTGCCCGCGGCAAAACCCAGAGCACATATTTTGAATATGTGGGCATAAATGGGAGAAAACATCCTTACGTCCTCTTGAAGAGATTGTTGGAAGGTAAACAAGAAACCTCTCAATCCTTCATGAATATGTCGGGATGGATGTATCACGAATCTCCCGATGATTGGGTTAGATGGTGTACACATCCCCCAATGATACTTAATGTCAGATCGAGGAGATAAACAAGAAATCTCTCAATTGGCAATGAGAGTGCAGTTGACGCTATAACTCTGTAGCGAAGGTGCCAGTATACCTTGGCTAGCTAGTTAGCAGAGACACGAGATGTCATGTATGTGGTCTCGTACTGACTGAGACGGATGAGGTCATAAGAATTTGTCTCTTTTGATGACCTATGTATGGTACCGATTTCGTCTCCTAACAGTGGTCGGTTGGAGTATGAGCGGTATACCTCATCTCCTCAGAGCATAAGTGTGATTGTAAAATATAATTAGCCGTATAGCATGTTTTCTTAAGGATTGAATACGGAGATTCATTGACTGATGTTGCATTTTCTTTGTGCATTCCTTAGTGGATAAATGTTAATTATGTTTCTTTATATTCTCTGCAAGGTAGACAGATGAATTACTTATCTACCATGGGTAGATGCAATGACCTCCTTGAGAATGGAGATTATCTTATTTTGTTCTATGATGAATAATTATGCCTGATAATGTAAAAATAACCCCTGCTCAGTTTAATTTAATAAACTGCAATAACAATGTTTTTGGCGGAGAGTTATATCTCTCGCTGGGGCAATTTTCAATTGTCTCACCCCCGTGGGAAACATTTTTAGGTATGCATGGGAGGCAAAGCAGAAATCCTAGAACAAGGAAAGAGCAACAACAACAGTAGGGACAGTAATAAGATCTGAGGTGGAGATATTGTCTGTCTAGTCATACAAATAGTAGTCCTATGTATCGTCTCTGTACTCTCAGGTCCTCGGAGTTTTTAGTCAGTGTCTTATGAATCAATCTGAGGTTTTGGCTTGATGCCTCAAGATTCGTATATTGTCTGTATATAATGTTTATAAGACAGTTGATGTTGTAATCTTTGAGAATGAATGGTACAGGTTGTGTACTTGTGAACCAGGATGAATTTGAAATACTTTGGTTCTTGGTTAAAGAGTTTTCCTATGAATGGATCTCTTTGAAAAATTTTTAAATTTTCAGTGATTTTCAGTAATCCGTTGCAAATAATTCACTTCCACATTAGTTAATCATGTTTTTCCGAGATGGTCGCTACAATTAGTGGTATCAGAGCTCTAGGTTCATTGAGTCTACAGAGACATAGGACTAAGGTAGTAGAGTTTGTTCTGGTGTCATCCAGTGTATCCGATAGTGTCTTCTGCTCGTATAAGAGAAGAAGAACTTAAAGATGACTGGGTCACATGAGGAGCTTACTGCTGAGAGCAGCAATGTTTCACCAAGAAGAGGTGCATGGGAATAGGCAAGAGAGAGACAATTGCCTGAGAATCCCCTAGTTGATCCAACTATAATAAGAAAATCCTTCTTTAAGTATTACTGTTGGAGAACTTAGGGAAACAGTAATGTATATAGTGGATCAAGTTTTGGCAGTGTAACCTAGATTACCAGTCCCAATGATGATGTTATAGATATCAACAGGATTTGTAATTTGCATCAGCAGGTTGAAGCAAAAGGAAATGATGAATTTCTGGACTTAAATTGAGTCTGTGCTCAACCATAGCCTGTTGAATCAACCTTTGAGGCAGAGTTAGCCTGAGGCAGTGAATAATTCATGTATTATGACAAGTTAGACAAGATAATGTCATGCAAATATGTTAATTTATGAATTCCTGGATTAACTGAGAAAGGAAATGATTGAACTTTCCTTGATTAGTCCTATGAGGACTTATGTTTTGCATAGTAAAACATTACAAATGTTTTATGTTGTTCTTACCTCCTTGAGAAATGATGAGGTATAGAAGAGATGCCTGAATGAAATTCAGGGATGATAAGTCTTATGCTTATGATAATATGAAAAGGAGGAATATGATAGTATACAAAGTGTATACCACTTAATCTCAGTATTTATATACCCTAGCCAGGTATACAACTATTAATGATAAAGTGGGTATGGAAACTCTTAGATTGTTGTCTTTTTTATTGCTCTGATCAAGTAGTCATTCTGAGACAATCTAATGAGTATCATGAAATCAGAAATCTGGAATGAATAAATGTGTCATATCCCTTGCATAAGAAAGATAAGTCTGAGATAATCTCAGATGAGCATGTTGTATGAGGAACTAAAAATGTACTCCTCATAAGATAAGAATAAGAATAAGGGAGATGAACCATGTTCAATAATGTTGCCCGCATAATACAGATCTTTCCCATAATGAGGAAATGGGAGATATGATGAGATCATGAGATGATCATAAACATGCTAGATAACAATAAAGAAAGGGATAATGACATGCAATCATCCTTACAAATTCCAATACTAAAGGCAAGGAACCTAGGATGAGATAAAGAGTAAATGGCTCAAGAATAGTTGAAAATATATGAATTAATAAGAGGAATATGAATCCTTGTTTTCTTTCCTTTCAGGGACATGGCAATCAAGTCGGTCTTAGGACACTTGATGTGCATAAGATAAAGGAGTTCATGTATTGGATACTTAGAAAAGTATTAGTTATCTTGGACTTTGGTCCCAATATGAGGACATATGAAACAATTAATGTTCCAAGATGAAAGGAAGAGATATATATGATGTGTTTCCAACACATGTGATAGATACCAAGGTGAAAGATTCTGGTATCTGAGAGTTATCAGATGGGTTAGGTTGGCTACCTGGGGTGGTCAACTGTGAAATTAGTCTGGATGTATAAAACAATATGAACATCATATGTTAGGGGTTTATGCTTTGCATAAACATGATATTAATAAAGAATGTATGATGTTTCTCTGAACAAGAAAAGTGTTGTTTGACGCAAAGTTGACTCTATAGTCAATGATGAGGAACAGTGGAGCATGTGCCTTGTGTGTTGATTCTATGAGAATCTTGTATGAAAACACTTTGTGCTGATCAAAGTTTTATGGTGCCTCCATAATAAGGAGATGTTATGTGAATACTAGATAGTATGATGAATGAAATACATCTGTCTTCCTTTATCTGGGATTTCGAGGACGAAATCCTTGTTAGGGGTTTATAATTTGTAACAACCCTGACCTGGGTTATACTTTAACCCTAGGTGTTTTGATTAAGAAATGTGATTAAATGCTTAATCTCATCTTGTGAAAGGTAATTAGGGCTCAAGTGGAACTTATATTGCAATTCTAGTCCTTTTTGAACATTGTTGAAATCAATGTTTTGTTTGTTTTGGACTAATGTGCAAAATACCCAAGTTGAGGGGTTTAAGTACAAATTGTGCATAATAATATGTTACTCATGTTTTGAATCATCATGAGAGTGAAGATGATGCTCAGCTGTGGCTTATGGAATCCTGAATACCAAGAAAGAGCTGATAAAGCAATGTATGTGCATGAAAACCCAGTTTCAGTGTAATGTGCAATTTACCCAAAACCTAGGGTTCAATATGCAAATTGCCACTTTAATAAGGTGCTTAATGCTTCTTGGAATCATGTAGAGAAAATAAAATGAGAGGGGTGCCTCATTTGAATTAAGTTGGAGGAGAGAGAATCTTGATATTAAAATAATCAAGATTTAATTCTAATTGAAACCCTAATTCGATTTAGGGCAAAAATAAATGTATTAATTAAAGGGCCTTCAACCAAAACCAAAATGGTTGTATTCATATGTGTTTGGATAAGCCTAAATCCTTTCAAAGGCATGAGCATATCCTAAGGAGGTGAAATTCCACTCACCATTATTATAAGAAAAAGAATTTCCACTCAAATATGGATATTCTTATTATAAGGGTTAAGGTGCTTAATTTATTTTCCCTTAATTCATGGATAATGGAAGGGAGTTCGGTGGGTATATATATTCCCTTGCATGCAAGAAACCAAGGGGGGAGTGGTGGCAACAATTTTGGAATTTAAAAGACTTTTATAAAGTATCTTCTCTCTCCTCAATTTTCTTATAAAAGTACCTTTTCCAAGCCAAATGAAAGGCTTTTACGACCCCACTTATTCTCCTTGCTTGCAAAACCGACCAAGAAGGCTAAGGAAATCAGGGAGCACGTCCCCAACCTGTTGGTAAGCCTTTTATCTTCGTTCTTCATGATTTCATGGTGAAAATCATAAAACAATGTGTAATTCCTTCATTTCTTCACTCAATCTTCAATTCTAGCCGATGATTTCACTCCAAATCTTGAAGTTGAGCCTTGGAATAGTTGGAGAAGCTTCATACACCATTATAGCCGTGTATCTTGGAGCTTGGAGATCAGATTTGAGGCGGGTTTTATAACTTGAACCCTTTTTCATTGTTATTCAACCATTAATCTTGTAATTTCAATGATTCCTTCATTATCTTGATTAATTGCTGGTCGAAAATGGTTATTTCATGAAATAAGAAGTTGTTAGAACTTCAGGGACGAAGGTAGATTATGATGACATCATCTTGGATACTTTTTCCAAATAAATCATGGTTCATACGGTTTTGAGTCAATTGCTCATGTGGTTTCACCAAACTGTTTGAGAGCAAACGGTTTGAAACCGTTTGGGAGCAAACGGTTTCAAAACCATTTGAGTGAGTTGACCAAGGGTTGACCGTTTGATATTACTGTTCCTAATTATGTTGGTTAATGACTCACCAAAAAATTAATGGGTTAACTCCCAAGGAATCATGAGTTGAAGGCTAATCAATTAGGCAAACCTAATTGGATTAAGTGCTGATTTTTCAGCTTGATTAGTTTGACTTTTTGGGAAAACGGTTTCAAAACCATTTGAGAGGGTTGAACAAGGGTTGACCGTTTGATATTCCTTTTCCTAATGATGTTTGTTAAAAACTCACCAAATTTTATGGATTAATTCCAAAGGAATCATGAGTTGAAGGCTAATCAATTAGGCAAACCCTAATTGGATTAAGTGCTGATTTTCAACTTGATTGATTTGACTTTTTGGGTTATTTAACCCAAACGGTTTCAAAACCGTTTGGGGATTACCCAAACGGTCTCAAGGCCGTTTGGGGGTCACCCAAGACCGTTTGGAGGTCTAGGGTTGGATATGGTTAAGTGTTTGAAGGACAAAAGATATGGTGTTAACCCTAATCGGCTAAGTGCTGATTTTGCATTGGAATGAGTTGATGTTTTGGGTTGATTGACCCAAACGGTTTCAAAACCGTTTGGGGATCACCCAAGACCGTTTGGAGGTCTATGGTTAAGCATGGTTGACCAATTGAATGTCTAAAGGTACCAAATCACTTTGCAATTAAGTGTTGATTTGTTGATCGACTCAATAGACCAAACCTTGATGAAATTTTACTAGAATCCAAGTATTGGATGAGACAAACGGTCTCAAGACCATTTGGAGCTCATCCAAACGGTCTCAAGACCGTTTGGAGGTCACCCAAGACCATTTGGAGGTCTAGGGGTGAGTATGGTTAAGCAATTGATGATCCAATGATACTAAGTTAAAGTGTAATCAATTGATGATTTGGTGATCAATCCAATGATCCAAACCCTAATTGGTTGACTTTGATTTTGATGATGTGATGGGAAAACGGTCTTCACCTACTTGGCCAAATGGTCTTCACCTACTTGGGCAAACGGTCTTCACCTACTTGGGCAAACGGTCTTCACCTACTTGGGCAAACGGTCTTCACCTACTTGGGAAAACGGTCTCAAGCACCACCTTTACCAAACGGTTTCAAACCGTTTGAAATTTGAAAGACCAAGACCGTTTGGGGGTCAAGTAGTCAAAGTTGATTGTAGACTCAATTGATCAATTCAATTGGATACCTTATGTAATGGAGGTCCAAGGTGATTGAATCTCTCGAGAATAGAGATGATGAATGACTCATTGATCCAATGATGACTAGTAATGATAATCAATGAAGGTACAAAGATTGAAACCCTATTAGTACCTAATTGATTAGTGCCAATTAAGGGATGAACCCTAATTGCTTATAGGATCAATGACTTGGTACACTATGTCATTCATAGTTGTATGTACTTGATTGAAGGGATGATATGACCTTATCAAGTTGAGATGATGTTAGCATGAATTCATAACATGAATATGATTCATGTGGTGATTAAGGGTATGATCCTTAAGTAAAGAGATCACGAAACCCTAATCATGAACATAAACCCTAATTGACATGGTTATTGAATTCTAACCCTAATTGAGGGCAATTCTAAATGAAACCCTAATCCAGGGTAAGGATGTAGCCCTAATCTAGGGTAATCATAAGTGAAACTCTAATTTAGGGAAAAGAGATGTAAATCCCTAATTGGGATGAATAGTGAATCTCCAATTATGGATAATTGAATGAAATCCTAATAGAGATGAATAGTAGACCCAAAAAGAAGGGAAACTATGGTGGAAACCCTAGTTGAGGGTGATTCCATGAGAAACCTTAACTAAGTATTAACACCACATGACGTACTAATGTTATGTTGTGATAAGAGGACCTAAGAAGGGTGAAGGAATGTAAGACTCTAATGAGGAGTCATAATACATAAAGCCCTAATCTTGGATAATATGACAATGAATCATAATTCTAATCTTAAGTAAGGGTATAAAGAAACCCTAATGATGAGATAGAAGGAATGGCCTTATAAAGGTGAAACATTTCATGTGGTTGAATATATGCAACCTAATTGTAAGCAATGTCTTTACCATTAGACAAGTCCATATCATTAAAGATAGTTGGACAACTCTAATGTGTGGCCTATGCATTATATGCTATAGGTAAGTGATTAGTGATGGAATGTATTAAGAAGGGAAATACCTTAATACAAGATAAGATGGCTAATTCAGGAGAGTCTGAAGTGATGACAAAGTGATACATCAAAATATGATAGTTATTACATTCAACACTTCAGGGTTTATATGCCTTGATGTACTCCAAATCCAATATAATTGGGTAAAAACATATGAAGTGTGTTATGCAACTATTACAATGAAATCTAATGAGTTGTTGCACCTTGATGAGTTTAATTAATGTACCTTGAGAATGGGGTTAAGCCCAAATGATGTGTATGATGTAATCATACCATGATGAGGATGAGAAATGAACTCATACCTTGAATTGATGATCATTAATGCTATATGATGAAAGTAATGTTCTAGAATAATCAAATATGATATCCTTGAATGCCCCAGAGGTATGGAATAATGTATTATGTGTTGGACAGATAATGAGATCATGAAATCTTTATTAATGAGAAATGGGGAACCCTAACCCTAATTTGGGTAAAGGGAATGGAAAGCCCTATTTGATAGTAAACCCTAATTCCTGGTAGAGGAATAATGGTGTTACTATTGCATCACATGATGTGATGAATATCTTGTATGACTGTTATCATGCCTAATAACCCTACAAATATTATGAGGTGATGTATATAGCTAGTTTGAGCTGTGACATTTATATAATAAATGTTGATTGGCATTATATGCCTTAATGTTGTTGTTTCTTAGTAAAAGAAGCAATATGCATGGACTTTTATGAGTCACATGAGTAAGTTGTTACCTAGTGAGAGGTGACAAGATATTTCATGGCCTTGTGAGCTAGGTGTGATGCTTGTGTAACAAGTATCATGAATGCCTTGGTCAGATGACCTGAAGGTGATAGTTACCTGAAAAAGGTATAATAATTCTCAATGATGAGTTAAGGGTTTGAATACCCAGAACCATATGATTATGGTGATGGGAATGTGAAGGGATGAGAATTCCCAGTATTGAAATGAGGGACTGAGTTCCCAGGGTCTTTGAAAGACTGATAAATATCTGATGAAAGTAGTACATGTCTCTTTATATCATTGTTGTAATAAATTATGTTTGAGAACTTGGCTGATGCTAAAATAATATGAGAATGTACTTAATAAATCAAGTGAAATCTATTCATGTAGTGCTCTGACCATAGATCCATCATCGTCAGGAATGGGTGATGGTGAAATGGGTGCCCGCGGCAAAACTCGGAGCACATATTTTGAATATGTGGGGGTAAATGGGCAAAAACATCCTTACGTCCTCTTGAAGAGATTGTTGGAAGGTAAATAAGAAACCTCTCAATCCTTCATGAATATGTCGAGATGGATGTATCATGAATCTCCCGATGATTAGGTTAGATGGTGTACACATCCCCCAATGATACTTAATGTCAGATCGAGGAGATAAACAAGAAATGTCTCGTTTGGCGATGAGAGTGTAGTTGACGTTGTAACTCTGTAGCGAAGGTGCCAGTATACCCTGGCTAGTTAGTTAGCAGAGACACGAGATGTCCTGTATGTGGTCTCGTACTGACCGAGACAGATGGGGTCATAAGAATCCGGCTCTTTTGATGACCTATGTATGGTACCGATTTCGACTCCTAATAGTGGTCGGTTGGAGTATGAGCGGTATACCTCATCTCCTCAGAGCATAAGTGTGATTGTAAAATATAATTATCTGTATAGCATGTTTGCTTAAGGATTGAATACATAGATTCATTGACTGATGTTGCATTTTCTTTATGCATTCCTTAGTGGATAAATGTTAATTATGTTTCTTTATATTCTCTGCAAGGTAGACAGATGAATTACTTATCTACCATGGGCAGATGCAATGACCTCCTTGAGAATGGAGATTATCTTATTTTGTTCTATGATGAATAATTATTCCTGATAATGTAAAAATAACTCCTGCTCAGTTTAATTTAATAAACTGCAATAACAATGTTTTTGGCGGAGAGTTATATCTCTCGTTGGGGCAATTTTCAATTGTCTCACCCCCGTGGGAAACATTTTAAGGTATGCATGGGAGGCAAAGCAGAAATCCTTAAACAAGGAAAGAGCAACAGCAATAGCAACAGCAGGGACAATAATAAGATCTCAGGTGGAGATATTGTCTGTCTAGTCATACAAATAGTAGTCCTATGTGTCGTCTCTGTACTCTCAAGTCCTCAGAGTTTTTAGTCACTGTCTTATGAATCAATCTGAGGTTTTGTCTTGATGCCTCGAGATTCGTATATTGTTTGTATATAATGTTTATAAGACAGTTGATGTTGTAATCTTTGAGAATGAATGGTACAAGTTGTGTACTTGTGAACCAGGATGAATTTGAAATACTTTGGTTCTTGGTTAAAGAGTTTTCCTATGAATGGATCTCTTTGAAAAAGTTTTAAATTTTTAGTGATTTTCAGTAATCTGCTGCAAATAATTCGCTTCTGCATTAGTTAATCATGTTTTCGCGAGACGGTCGCTACATATCTAGTTGAGTAAAAGATCATTCTTATGATTGAAACTCGTTAGTGTAAATAACCAACAAGTTTTTGGCACCGTTGTCGGGGAGATACAATAGTTTATTTGAAGTAATAAGTACTAATCAGTATTTGAGGCTAGATCATCATTTCCATATTTCAAATTTCATATACCTTTTAGTTGTGTTCTCAATTCCTCTTGTTATTTTTTTCTGGTTGTATGTGTCGCTCACAACGAGGTCTTCAAACATCTGTGTTGTTAGACCTTGAAATCGAGTGTACTCTTTCAAGCTTGAGAAGAGCAAGAAGAGTAGAGCAGCCACTGCTAGAAGGTACTCCGTAGTCACCATCATCACCACCACCATCTTCTCCACTCTTTGAAGAAACTACACCAAGCAATCCATCCATGGAGGACGACCACCCTTTAAAAGAATTTTATGATGCCAGTCGCCACAAACATCTGTGGGGCCATTGGCTTGCATGCTGTAGAAGTGAAAAACTTCTCAATTGCTCCTTCTATGATGTAAATGATACAATAAAATCATTTTGGAGGCACAACCAATGAAGACCCAAGTCTTCATGTTGCCAAATTCTTGGAATATCTAAATACCTTCAGAATTAACGGGGTATCTCCTGAAGGAGTGAGACTTATGCTTTTTCCCTTCACTCTAAGAGATAGAGCTAGGGCGTGGCTTTTGTCTCTTCCAAATAAGTCAATCAAAAGTTGGGACCAACTGTTAAATGCTTTTCTTGCAAAATACTTCCCACCCAGCAAAACAGCCCAATTGAGGAATCAACTCACTAATTTCTCTCAAAATGAAGGAGAAACTCTTTATGATACATGGGAACAGTTTAAGGATCTTCAATGCCTTTGCCCACACCATTGTTTTACTAACTGGTTGTTTCTTCAAACCTTCTATAATGGATTGTTCTACAACACTCGATTGACACTAGATGTCACAGTTGGTGGTGCATTAATGACTAAGTCTTATAGAGAGGCTTATGACATTATTGAAGACATATCGCTAAATCATTTCCAATGGGGAGGAGATAGGAGAGTAAAATCAACCTCTACATCTAGTTCTTCAACCGGGAAACAAGGAGGGAAATATACTGTTGATGTCGTTGATCTTATTGATGCTAAACTGGATGTTCTTACACAGAAATTTGAGAAGATGACTACTATGCAAATCCAATCAGCTAAAATTATATGTGAAGCTTGTGGTAATGCAGGACATACTTCTTCTTCATGTTTTGCTCCTAATGCAATTGAAGAGAATTTTGAACAGGTCATTGCTATTGGAATGCAAGGGAATAAGCAACACAACCCCTATTCCAACACATACAATCTGAGATGGAGAGATCATCCTAATTTCTCCTATAGGAACACAAGCAACACTCAAAACTTCCAACAAGGACAACAGCAACAACATGTAAACCGTCAAGTTTCAACAATAGGGGTTACCAATAGCCACAACAACCCCAAGGTTCTTCCCTAGAAGCTATGATGGAAAAAGTTATATCTACACAAATGCAACAGAATGAAGAACTTTGAGGAAATGACAAGCTGTTGAAAGATGCCATTGCTCAACTTTCTGCAAAGGTGGATGGTATTTCCACTCACACCAAGATGTTGGAGAACCAAATAGCACAACAAGCTCTAACTCAACAAAGGACTCCGCAGTCCAATTCTCTTCCAAGCCAATCGGAAGTGAACCCAAGGCAACAAGCTAATGCAATTATTCTAAGAAGTGGAACTGAGATTGAAAGACCCTCTTCATCTAAAGAGAATAACATGGAGGTAGTCAATGAAGAGGAGTCCAACACTCCAAATTACAACAAGGAGAAAGGTAGAACTGAAACACCACCTTCTTTCAAGGTCACTGCACCTTTTCCTCAAAGGCTTACCAATAAGAAGGAGGACCTCAAGTTTAGGAAGTTTATGGACATTATTAATAAATTACATGTCAATCTTCCTTTGCTGAAGTTATTGCCGAGATGCCTTCTTATGATAAATTCCTAAAAGAAGAAAAGTTGATCAGGTTGAAATAGTAATGCTTTCAGAAAGAGTGAGTTCTATTATTCAAAACTACCTTCCACCAAAGCTTGATGATTTGGGAGCTTCTACACTGTCATGTAAGATCAACAATACCACTTTTGACAAAGGTCTAGTAGACCTTCGTTCTAGTATTAGTCTCATTCCGTCCACCTTATGGCAAGAATTAGATCTTGGAGACTTGAAGACAACGAAGATGGCTATTGAGTTAGCCGATCATTCTATTAAATACCCAAAAGGTATAGTGGAAGATGTACTAGTACAGATCAGGAAGTTCTATATACTGTGTGATTTTGTTGTTCTTGATATGGTGGAGATCCCTTCCAACCCAGTTCTTTTTGGAAGGCCATTCTTGAGGACTGCCGGATGTATTGTTGAAGTTTGGGAAGGAAATCTCACTCTACGTGTTGGTGAAGAAGCAATGGAATTCTCTATTCATGATGCAATGAAATCACACGCGCATGTTGAAGAAATCTATTTGTTAGATACTACTGATCCAATTGATGATGATAATGAAAATATTGCTGATTTGATGATCAATCTTTATGGTGATGATGTGATTGAACTCAACAATTTAGAAATTCCTGGAGCACTTTCTATTTCTAAAGCACAAACTATTAATGAAGATGCTCCACTTGTTGATGATAAAGTTGATGAAGGTACAATAGGGAAAAAGGTAGAACTAAAAGCCCTTCCACCCGGTCTAAGGTATGCATTTCTTGACCTAAACTCTACATCCCCGGTTATAATAAATAATTAATTAACCAATGACCAAGAAAATAAATTACTTGCTAAACTGCATTTGTATAAAGACGCCATTGGTTATTCCATAGATGATCTAAAAGGCATTCATCCTTCAATCTATATGTATAGAATTAATATGGAAGATGATGCTAAACCAACAATTGAACCACCTAGGCGCCTAAATCAAAATATGCTTGAAGTGGTAAAGAAAGAGATTTTCAAATAAATTGATGTTGGAATCATTTATCCCATCAGTGACAGCCCCTGGTTAGTGCCATTCATGTGGTTCCTAAGAAGGGAGGTGCAACTGTCATCAAGGGAGACAATGATGAGTTAATACAAACATATATGGTTACCGACTAGCGTATGTGTATTGACTACCGGCGTCTGAATAAGGCAACCCGCAAGGATCATTTTCCATTGCCTTTTATTGATTTGATGCTTGAACGCCTCGCTAAGCATTCTTATTTTTGTTACCTGGATGGGTATTCCGGATTTTTTCAGATTCCTGTTTATCCACCCGACCAAGGGAAAACCACATTTACTTGTACTTATGGAACATATGCCTATCACTATATGCCGTTTGGTCTTTACAACGCTCTCGCTACTTTTCAGCACTGTATGATGGCCATATTCACTGATTTTATTGAAAATATAATGGAGATTTTCATGGATGATTTTAGTGTATACGGTGATTCTTTTGATCAATGTTTATTGAACCTGTCTTTAGTCTTAGCCCGCTGTAAAAAGGTTAACCTAGTGCTAAACTGGGAGAAGTGCCATTTCATGGTACAATCTGATGTAGTACTAGGACATGGTGTATCTAACAAAGGTATTGAAGTGGACAGGGCAAAAGTGGAAGCCATTGAGAAGATGTCTACTCCATCTTCAATTAAAGACATCTGAAGCTTTCTTGGACATGTAGGTTTTTATAGAAGATTCATTAAAGATTTCTCTAAAATTGCAAAACCGATGTGTTCCCTACTTGCAAAATATGTTGAGTTTGTGTTTGACAATGATTGCCATACAACCTTTTCTAAGCTCAAAGAGGCCCTCATTTCAACCCCAATCATTCAACCTCCAGATTGGGATTCCCCTTTTGAGCTAATGTGTGACGCTAGAGATTATGCAGTGGGGGTTGTTCTAGGATAATGGAAAGACAAGAAACTCCATGCCATCTATTATGCAAGCAAAATCCTTGACAAAGCACAGATCAACTATACAACCACAGAGAAGGAAATGCTAACCATCATTTATGCTTTTGACAAGTTTTGACAATATTTGGTAGGATCAAAGGTGATTGTATATACTAATCATGCTGCCATTAAGTATTTGTTGAACAAGAAAGATGCCAAACCACATCTTATTCACTGGATTTTGCTTCTACAAGAATTTGATCTTGAGATCCGAGATAAGAAAGGTACAGAAAATAATGTTACTGATCATCTATCTAGACTAACCACAGAGGCTGGAGACCCATTGCCCATTGAAGATCATTTGCCTATTGAAAAGCTCTATGCATTGTCATCTACTCAAGCACCATAGTTTGCAGACATCGCCAACTTTCTATCTACTGAACAACACCCACCTGATTTGACGCATCAACAAAAGAAGAAATTCTTTCATGATGTGAAATTCTACTATTGGGATGATCCACTGTTATTCAACCATGGAAGTGATGGACTGATTCGCCGGTGTGTTGTTGAAGAGGAAATCCCAAATATTATTGCTGAATGCCATGCCTCACCTTATGAAGGACACTTCGGAGGAGAAAAGACTGCTTCTAAGATACTACAAGCTGTTTTTTATTGGCCCACATTATTCAAAGACGTCAATCTATTTGTCAAATCTTGTGATAGATGTCAAAGAACAGGAGCTATGTCCCGTCATAACGACATGCCTCTCAACTCTATCTTATAGGTTAAGGTGTTTGATGTATGAGGAGTGGATTACATGAGACCATTCCCATCTTCTTGTGGGTATCAATACATTCTTGTTGCTTGTGAATATGTGTCCAAATGGGTTGAGGCCATTCCAACCCAAGCGACGGATGCTAAGTCAGTAATTACACATTTTCAAAAGATTATTTTCCCTCGGTTTGGAGTTCCTCGTGTCGTAATTTCAGATGGAGGCACACACTTTGCTGAAAAACAATTCAACAACCTTCTCTCTAAATATGGTGTGACTCATAAGATCTCTACACCCTATCATCCTCAAACATCTGGGCAAGTAGAGGTTTCAAACAGGCAGCTGAAGAATATTCTTGAAAAGACTATTTCTAGTTCAAGAAAAGATTGGTCCTCAAAGATTGATGATGCATTATGGGCATACCGCACACCCTATAAGACCACCATAGGGACTACTCCATTCAAACAAATCAATGGCAAATCTTGTCACCTTCTGCTAGAATTGGAGCACCGTGCTTTGTGGGCAATTAAGTTCTTGAATTTTGATATGAAGAAAGCAAGAGAGAAATACTTTTTGCAGTTGCAGGAACTTGAAGAACTCCACCTTGATGCTTATGAGAACGCAAGGTTGTACAAGGAAATAACTAAGGCTTGGCATGACAAGAGGATCCACAGGAAAGATTTCCAAGTAGGAGATAAAGTCTTGTTATTCAACTCTAGATTAAAGCTATTTTCAGGGAAGCTGAAATCAAAATGGTCTGGCCTGTTCCTGGTGCTAATTTTTTTCCATATGGAGTTGTGGAACTCCAAGGCAAAGATGGCAACTTCAAAGTGAATGGACAGCGTTGCAAACTTTATTCTTGTGGAGATGAAGTAGAAAAGGGGGCCTCTTGCTCCCTCCAAGCTTGAAGAAATTGAAGAGTCTTACTCCATACTCTAAATGGAGGACCTTGTGGGAGTTGACCCCACATTAAGATAGATTTCTTTTAAGTTCTTTGAGTCAAAAACACTTTTAAATTTGGTTAATAAGCCTATCATGGATGAATGTAATAATTTAGACTTGATAGCCTCCATATCTATCTCTGTTTTGTGCTGACTGACTGCTATTTTCTACAGAAATTCCAAAATGCACGACGTGTCTTTCTTTGACACGATGTGCACCTCAGTAGAAAATGCACTGAATGATGTTTTGGAAACATGCACGTCATGCATTTCGCGACGCACGTCGTGCACCTGGGAGCTGTAAATACAAAAAATGTTTATGGAATCTCACACGCTGTGCATTTTGCGATGCACACCGTGCACCTAGGAGCTGTAAATATGAAAAATGTTTCTGGAATCTCGCACACCATGCATTTCTCGACGCACGCCATGCACCTAGTTTTCCGAATGACAAGAAAATGTTATGGAAACATGCACGATGTGCAATGATAAATGCATATCGTGCATCTGTGTGCAACAACTAGTCTTTAATGTGTTTTCAACCACTACACGATGTGCATCAAAATTGCAAGTCGTGCACCAGAACGTTAAAGACAGTCCGAACTGAAGAGGAACACACTGTGCATATAACATGCACGTTGTGTCTTGTTTTTAAAAGACTAGTCAAGTAGGGCTGGAGTGCACGACCTAATTCACCACTCCAGCCCTAGTAGTCATGCACTCCAGCCGTGCACCGCCATCGTTGTCGTGCATCTCTGCACGCTATTCCCCCTCTTTGCAGTTGTGAGCCATCAAGCAAGAGTAGTCGTCTTCTTCGACTGCCTCCTCTCACAGCCGCCGCCCTAGCGCCGACCCCTAATGACACCGCAGCAGAGCAACCATAGCCGTCCACTGTCAAGCAATCCAACCGCCTTCTTCTATACGACCGGCGCCAGTTCCTCCATCCGCTTCCTCTCTCAGCTGCCACCCTAGCGCTAAAGCCTAACGACGCTGCAACTGAGCAACCACCAACACCGCTATCAAGCAGCAAGAGGAGAATCACGCCGATCTGTCGCAACTTGTCCTCTGTGACCGGCGCCATCTCCTCCATCTCCGTCTGCCTCCTATCTGCAACGCCCGACAACAACAACAACTCAAAGAATCAACACTGACAGCCTTCTTCCCTGCCACACCCCTAGCTGCCAACCCGACAATGGTGCCTGATTCTGCCTGCAGTTTATCTGCATGTGCATGTCGTGCGCTCATTTTGCATTTCGTGCATTCTTCTTCTAAGGAAGACACAACATCTTTGCGGTGCACCCCATGATAGCATATTGCACGTTGTGTAGTACTACAACAACATGTCACCTATCAAGAGAAGCACAGGCAGATGCCATGTAGGACCTCCTTCATCCAGAGCACGCTCAACTACAAGTGCAACACCTTCTGAGATGGCACCAACATCGTTTGTACCCTCCACTCAATTCCAAGTCACCCCAAAGGGAGATGCAGATTATCAATTCCTCATCACCAGGTGTATTCTTCCTTCCCGCTATGTCTGTGAGGAAACCCTTGACAAGTTGGGTTTCAAAAATGAGCTAGGCTTAGAGGTGGATGTACAAGGACCTGCACTGGGGAAAAACCTTGTAGACATCAACTATCTTATTTCTTGTGGTTTGATATCAAGACATGGCATTAGCATAAGTAAATTCAAGGGTTTTATCACAAAGAAGCAGTTCATCATCATCCCCGATTCTACCCGCAATGATATCAAGAACAAAGCCACTTAGAAGGTGGACTTACAGTCTAAAGATGATGAAGAGACACCCACCCACAACGCCAGTAGCTCTACACCAGCAGCCACACCAATAGCTCCTACTCCACTCCCACCCTCCACCAGTACTCAGAAGGAGTACACTTGGACGGTGCCTGACGTGAGGCACCTTTACAGTTACGTTCAGCAGAGGTCTGACCACATCGACAACCATTTTGACCAGATGAGCATGCAGTACACTGCGATGTATGACATGGTCAACCGGATGGACACTTGGCATGTCTCTTAGGGCCATTACCCCACCTCACCACTGTATCAGTCACCGCCTCGGCAACAGCCCGAGTTTCCGCCGTCTGATTTCCCATAACAACCACCACAGTTTTCAGAGCAGCAGGCACCTCAGTTTTCATAGTAGCAACCCGACTCTTCCACCCAGTCGATGGACATCCCCGACATTGTCATCCAGTTCTTCCCTGATCAGGAGGGCAACAACTCTTATTTCTGATCACATAAATTCTAGGTACTCAGTTATGAACTCCATAACTTCAATTGATGCAGTGAGGACACTAGTGATTTCAAGCTTAGGAGGAGTACAACCGGCCGGTAGTTGTAGTTTTTCTTTCAGCTTTTCTTTATTAGAATCAGTTCTATCATGTGTTTTCCTTTTTATTCCTTGTTCTATTCCTTGATGGCACTACTACAGAAATGGCCTTTGGCGTCAGTCATTTAACCCCATTTGGTGTCGGTTTTCGACCGACGCCTATGTGGGCGCCGCTAAAGGTCGAACACTTCGGCGTCGGTTGTTTAACCGACGCCTATTTTACCTATAAGCGTCGGTCTTTTAGTAGATAACCGACGCCAAAAAGGTTCGCGCCACATAAAACGGCGTCAGCTAGGGCACTTTCTGCGTCGGTTATTTACTAAGGGACCGACGCCTATATACCATGTAGCGTCGGTCGTTTAGTAGATAACCGACGCATAACGTGTGGCGCGAACACTTTTGGCGTCGGTTATATACCAAAAGACCGACGCTACATGGTATATAGGCGTCGGTCCCTTAGTAAATAACCGACGCAGAAAGTGCCCTAGCTGACGCCATTTCTGGGGCTGCTTTGGCCACATAAGGCGTCGGTTATCTATAAATAACCGACGTTGTAGGTCTTTGTTGTCAGTTATCTATAAATAACCGACGCCTATTTTACATTTTTTTTTAATATCAGTTTGCAGGCCTGCTGTGGCTGGTCAGCAGGATGAGAACCTGCAGTTCAGTTTTCTGAACTGCAGGTTTACGACATCCATTGATATCAGCCTACAAACAGGCCGCAAACCTACAAAAGTAATAAGAAAATTTCACACAAGTACATACATTCAGACATCAATTCAATTCTCACATTCACACATATAGAAACATTCAAATACATGTATTAACATTCAGAAATATTCATTTACAAAGTATCATTAATTATCGCTATCAACATCCCAATTATATCTTACAGTTGCCACTGCTTGTATGGCTTTTGCCCATTCTTCTCTTACTTCATTTAATGATTCCCTCGTATATGGAGCATGTACATTTTTTAAGCGTTTGCCTATAGTGTGGTCCGTTTTAAACACCTGCAAAGAGAATGATGTATATATATAAGTAATAATATAAAAATAAGATTGATATATTTCATACTAACTAATGAGACTATGTATAATACCTCATGTATGGTATCGATGTCCAATGCGGCATATCGGATAATCATCTGCATAAATCGCATCACATAGTATGCGCATGCCCAACCATTGTCTTGTGTAGCACACTATAAATTGAAACATACAAAATAATACAACTAAGCACAATTCACATCAATAATATATACATTGGAGTCGGGAACTTACTTGTACGTTCTGCCAATTTATTGGCTGGTTCTTTTTCCTTGGGACCGTTCCTCCAGCCTTTTTGAATGCATCTAAACCCCTACATGTTAATATAACACAGTAAATTGCATAAGTAAATAGTAATGTAATAAAAGATGTTAACGGATATAAAAATGAAATATTTCTCACCAGAATAATGGCATTCTCATTACGTGTCCAATTTTAGGGTTCAATGTACTCCCCGCAGGATCTAGATAATAAATAGTGAATGTCCCGGGGACAATAACTAGTAACTCCCAATGTCTACCGCTAGAGATAAGAAGTTAACAATTAATAACTCAAAATGCAAAATAAAAATGGAATTTTCTTAAGTCCAAATTATAAATAAAGTAAACTTACTTGACATTAAATGGAGCTATTATTATCGTCTTCTTTTGCTGACCAAAAATTGTAAAAGCATCTATACAGTATTGTTGAACAGTATCGGGGTCTTTAGCTACCATACTAATCAATGATGGAATTAAAAATCCCACATGATCAAATGCAAATTGTTTGCAATGATCTTCGACTAAGTGGCTGCAAAACATATAGGTGTATGCATTAATATATAAGAAACCAGATCACCGGATCTTACACAAGGTATATGGATGTATAAACAAGATCTCACCTTATCCATGTCACTATCATTGATGTATTCAGCCAATCATACATAAACAACTCAATAATATCTTGTATAAATAAAGAGCTATCGTATGATTGACCTGCATAATCTACATCTAAAGAAATAATTATAGGGCAATGTATATTATGTGCCCGTAGCCAACATGCCATTCCCCTACAAGCAGGACCTAACGGGTATGTTAGGTCAGTTGGAACCCAATCGGGTAATGCGGTAAGTGGAGGTGGAGGCCTAGGTGCTCCTACTGTCTTCTTTTTAACCTGTATATATAATTTCAGATCAGTTGACATCATATATACACATTAACAGTCTAAATCAATGTAAATTTATCTTACAATTTCAGTCGTGTAGACGACATCTGCTTTAGGCCACAATATGACCTCGCCTTCTGCCTCAGCAAGTGTATCAATATCTGGGTGGGGATATGGCAACGCAGCTCCCCTCCAATCGGGTAACACACATAACGGGCTCACACGAACGTAGCCTTGTGGCATTGGAGTCCCGTGAAACCTTTCCCCAAGAAGGGACGGGTAAGCCTGCGCCTCTGCAACAACATAGTCTTGCATTCTTAAGCGGCATGGCTTCAATGCCTACAAATTTACATAAAGAATATTATACATATATACATATCATCTTGAAAACATATCATCTTGAAAAGATTAGATACAATGTCATAAACAATACTTACAGCAGACGTGCTAGGCGATGGGTCTCCAGGATTAGTCGCAGTCTGTGCATCAGGAGAAGAGTGGGTCGCCATAGGCGTATTGGAAGCCTGAGATGCCTGCCACCGCAGCAACTCTTCCTTGACCTTCTTAGAAACTAAATCCTCAACTCTCTTATTCTCCTATACATGGATAAAAGAAACATTAACTTCTTATTAATGAATTTCTTTTTGCAGTAACATTCTAAAAAAAGAATAGGTTACCTCTTCTTGAGAAAGTCCCGCTCTGGGTTTGCGTTGGGATGGCCCAAAGAATGCTTTGATGCCAACACCAGCACCGGCACCTCTAGCACGTCCAGGATGCTCTGGGTTACCCAGAGCAACTGTCAATTCATCCCTTGTGCCCTGAGGGATGAACGTGCCTTGTTGCCTCTGCTCGTGCAGCTCCCGCTAATCACCATAAACAGAAATTGGTAAGTTAACACCACAAATAATCAATATTCAAACGATTTCTCTAAGAGTTGAATTTTACCATTTTTGCAGCCGCCTCAGCAGTTACAGGCTTCTTTATTTCACCCTTCTTGTTTTTCCTGCCAGCTATCCAGATATCATGGTGAGGCATGGGTGTGGCAGACTCCTGAGTAGGAGCAGACTCCTGAGCAGACTGCTGAGTAGCCGCAGACTCCGCCTATAGTCTTTGGCGAACACTTGCATAGCCTTTTGGACCCATAGTGTGGTCATGCACATTCAGTGCACGCCATGCTTTTTGTGCGTCACTGAGGGCCTAGTTAGTATGCACAATAATGATTTGGTTAGTAGCACTAAATGTTAATCTTGAATAGGTGAATACAATGTATATTAATTAAATTGGGAGTGGCGCCTAATACCTTGAATTCTTCAGATTTTCTTGAAGCAACAAAATTGTCCCAATCTTCTTTGTCCAAGAAGTTCCATTGTTCAAGGGCTGACTTCTTCTTCTTATCACCCTCTTTTATGTATTCTCTGTTCAGATTTGTCCTATAATTCCTAAGCATCTTCCCAGTGCGTTGCATCACACTTTTACGATGCAACTTCTCATCCAATGCAAACAGATTCTGTAAAATAGAAATGTTATTAACTAGTATCCAAAATAGAATTGCAAATAATAGAATTTGTAATGTACAAAATAGAATTGCAAATAATAATAACTCACGCATAAATCCTTCCATATCAAGTCTTTTTTCCCTTCAGGAACTTTATGCCAATTATCATACTTAACACCGCAATGACTCCGAGTGGTACACCCAAGATAGTTTACAAAATTATTGTGGTTCACTCCAATTGGATTTCCTCCATTATCAAACTCCACCACCAATTTGGATCCACTATCACTTAGCGCTAATAACTTCTTCAACAGAGTGATGCCCCTTTTCTTGTTAACTTTTTGGTGCTGCGCATCAAGTTGCTCCAGTGCTTCAGTGGGTACAGGTGCATCATCAACCTAAAATTTGACAAAAATAAACACACTAAATTAGCCCAATATAGAAATATAGGATATATGACATAACTAGAAGATAATGAATTGCATAGAAATACAGGATATGTTTTTAGAACTTACATTAGTATCCTCGCCATGCTCGTCATGGACAGCATGCTCATCATGGACTTCATGCTCATCATGGACATCATGCTCATCATGGTCAGCCATCTGAAAATGTCATTAAAAAGGCAAACATTTAGCATTTGTATTAACTATAAAAAGGCAAACATTTAGCATTTGTATTAACTAGAAAAAGGCAAAAATTTAGCATTTGTATTAACTAGAAAAAGACAAACATTTAGCATTTGTATAAACATACATGTCTCTAAAATTGTGATCTTTTTTCAATTAACAATCCTTCATTGTGATCGCCGCGCACATATAAGTCATCATTAGCTTCAATATTTTGTGGAGTGGGCAACCCAACTGAGAATGGACTGGAGTCATCATACTTATCATAGTACTCTTCTTCATCTATAGGATCTTCAATGAACTGTCTTTTACCATGAAGAACAACCGACCATTTATCATTCGCAGGATCATCGATATAGAATATTTGTTTCGCCTGTGATGCCAATATGAATGGTTCACCCTTCTCTCCAATCTTTTCAAAGTTCACCAAAGTGAAACCCAATTCATCCACTATAACTCCTTTGGTGTTATCAACCCAATTACATTTAAAGAGCGGAATTTTGAAATCTATGTAGTCAAACTCCCAAATGTCCTCAATGACACCGTAATATGACATTTTAGCTTCACGTGGACTCTTATCCTTTGCACTTGCAAAGTACATAGTCGACGCTTGAAGAGTGACCCCACTATTTTGGACGACACTCTTATCATCTTGGCGCTTTGTGTAATATGTGAATCCATTAATGTCAAACCCTTCATAAGACATAACATTCGGTTTTGGTTTAAAGGCGAGGCATTTGATAGTTTCTGTAATATCATTTGGTGTTTGAGATAGTTGATGTAAGACTTTATCTTCAAACCACTTAGTAAAAGTCTTATTATGCTCTCTAGCAAGCCACATTGAACTTGCTCTAGGATGTTGTCTCTTTATGAAATTGGTATGTTCCTCAAACCACTATTTGTTGCATTAGAGTGTGACAATCATGAGATTTAAGACCTATCAACTTCAGATCTTTCATTGATACCAATCTACGGATGTTGGATGAGTAACCATGTGGCACCTTAACATTTACCAAGCATTCACAAAAAGTTTTCTTCTCCTTTCTAGACAACGTGTAACAAGCGGGAGGTAAGTATGTTCTTTTATTACCCATTTCACGTAATTCTGTTAATTCTGACCTTATTCCCATTTCACGTAGGTCCAGTCTGGATTTTATCCCATCTTTAGTCTTACCTGGTATATTTAATAGAGTACCAATGATGCTATCACAGACATTTTTCTCAACGTGCATTACATCGATACAATGCCTGACTGTCAAAGAACTCCAATAAGGAAGATCCCAAAATATTGACTTCTTCTTGAATGAAGAATTGTCACTCTGTGTGGCCATACTACATTGTGATTTCTTACCAAATTCATTGACAATGTCTTTTACTCTTTCATAAACAACATCCCCTGGTATAGGTTTAGGTGCACTTCGTTCATCATTCCATCCATTGAATGTTGTGTGCTTCCTACGATACAGATGGAATTTTGAAAGAAACCTTCGATGACCAAGATATACAGTCTTGCCGCCATGTTTTAGTCTTATTGAATCAATGTTTTCTTCACATATAGGACACGCTTTAGCTCCTTTGACACTATATCCAGACAAATTCCCATATGCTGGAAAGTCATTAATAGTGCAAAACAACATAGCGTGCAAACGAAATGTCTCTCTTGCTGAAGCATCATAGGTCATCACACCTTCAGCCCAAAGTTTCTTTAAGTCATCAATCAAAGGTTCAAGATAAACATCGATATCATTTCCGGGTTATTTAGGGCCCAATATCAACAATGACAACATAACGTACTTATTTTTCATACACATCCAGGGAGGAAGATTGTATATAACAAGCATGACTGGCCAAGTGCTATGTTGGCTGCTCAATGTCCCGTACGGATTCATCCCATCTGTACAAAGCCCAAGTCTTAGATTCCTATCTTCTTCACCAAATTTAGGGTACAATAGATCAATCTTCTTCCACTGTGGGGAATCAGACGCATGTCGTAGGATCCCATCATTATTTTTCTTAACATCTGCATGCCACCTCAAATTCTTCGCATCTTTCGGATTTGCAAACAAGCGTTGAAACCGTGATATTATAGGTAGATACCACAACACCTTGGCAGGAGAACCAGTTTTGGACTCCCCCGAAGTCGTCAATTTATACCGTGACGCACCACATTTTGGACAATCTTTCAAATCTACATAGTCCTTTTGAAATAATACACAATCATTCGGGCATGCGTGTATCTTCTTGGCCTCCATTCCCATTGGGCACAACATTTTCTTTACCTGGTATGTTGAGATTGGAAGCTCGTTTCCTTCAGGAAGCATTTCTTTCAACAAAGTCAACAATGAAGTGAAGCTTTTGTCGCTCCATCTATTGTTAGCTTTCAACTTATACAATCTCAACACAGTGCTAAGCTTTGTAAACTTAGCACAACCTGTGTATAACGGTATCTCAGCATCATGCACAATGTTTGTAAAGATAGGAGGTGGATCGGTGTGCTCTACCCTACAACTATCCAGCATCACATCAACGATGTCTGCTGGAACTGGTTCGTTCACATTTACGTCATCAGAGGCAATTTCTTCTTCCACCCAAGCACTGCTATCGACATCTACTGGTTTCGATTTTGAAATCTCTCCATGCCAGTGCCATTCTGTATAGCCTTGTACAATCCCGTTGCACATGACATGACTTTTGATTTCCTCACCAGTGTTGACTTTCAAGTTGTTACCGCAATGCCTACATGGACAGTAGAACCTATCTGTAGGTTTTTTCCTATATTCCTCAGAAAATCTAATAAACTGATCAAGACCAGATATAAACTCTGGGGTGCAACGATTACGAATGGACATCCATGATCTATCCATTCTATGATCAGAGAAAACAAGTATATATTAGGAAACAAGTATATATTAGGAAAAGATTAGGGTATACACTTACATCCTAAGTGTATAATGTGATGTCATTCTTATATATAATAAATGTGTACCACCTATCCCATCCTTGAACACCTAATCTCACTAGTAAGTGTATAATGTGTATTTGGTTTTCAAGAAAATTTCGGCAGCATTTCCCCGCTGTTCTCTAAGTACATATGTACTTAGAGAACAAACGGGGAAATGCTACCGAAATTTTCTCAAAAACCCAATATACATTATACACTTACATCCTAAGTGAGATTAGGTGTTCAAGAACAGTCCCAAACCGGGGACTATCCAAGATTTACTCCTAATGAGTCAATCTTGGATGGGTTTCTAGGCCAACAAATACATTTGATGTCATTCTTATATATAATAAATGTGTACCACCTATCCCATCCTTGAACACCTAATCTCACTAGTAAGTGTATAATGTGTATTTGGTTTTCAAGAAAATTTCGGCAGCATTTCCCCGATGTTCTCTAAGTACATATGTACTTAGAGAACAAACGGGGAAATGCTACCGAAATTTTCTCGAAAACCCAATACACATTATACACTTACATCCTAAGTGAGATTAGGTGTTCAAGAACAGTCCCAAACCGGGGACTATCCAAGATTTACTCCTAATGAGTAAATCTTGGACGGGTTTCTAGGCCAACAAACACAATAATAGATATGACAAATATATGCAAGCAAAAGATTTGTTCATATATGCAAGCACAAATGTATGACAAATATATGCACAAATTAGAAGTTCATAACCCTCATAACCCCCCATCTTAGGATGATGAAGGTCCATCTTTGCAGTCCTTGGCTACCATATGAGCCAATGAACAAGGAAGTTGGTCGTTTGTCCCAGGATTAACATTGTGAAATTTGAGTTGAAGAACATGAACAAATTTTAGTTGAAGGTCCATCTTTGAGGTCGGTCATCTAGGTTCACCCACAATACAACTTATCAGAAGAACATGAACAACTTTCAGGGCAAGGTCAAAGCAAAAATCAGAATTAGAATCAGAACCAAATCCAAATCTACTAGGATTTATTGTACAAACCGTTCTCCTTTGAAAAATTACAAGCAAATATAAATGACAAAATGAACCAAATTGCAATAAAAAACAACAACATGTTGAATATGATTGAAGCAAAAATGAGCTGTGTAACTAGGTATAAAAACTCATAACCAAATGATTGACCAACAACTCATAAACCAATCTGACCTTATAAAGAACACACATTGAAGGATCCTATAACAGAGTAAAATCGAACCTGTAAGTAGCGAGCTCGTGGAGGAAGAAGAGGAGTAGCTCTGTCGGTAGCGAGCTCCGTTAAGGAAGAAGAGCAGTGGAGGCGGCGACGTTGAGCAGTGGAGGCGGCGGTGTAGGCAGTGGAGGCGGTAGCGGCGGAGACGCGGGGGTCGTCAGGCGGAGATGCGGCGGCAGAGAGGCAGTTCTCCGGCAGCAGCGTTGAGCAGTGGCAGTAGTGGAAGAGACGTCGGCGGAGAGCAGCGGCGGAGAGCGAGCGGCGGAGAGCAGCAGCGGAGAGCGAGCGGCAGAGAGCAGCAGCTGGAGTCGTCGGGCAGAGAGCGAGCGGCGAGCAACAGGATGAAACAGGAAGAAAGGGGGAAGAGCTGGGTGATCGGGTCTATTAATTTGGTAATCAACATCGGTTATTTAGAAAACTGACGCCTCTAACGCTTTAGCGTCGGTTGTCTGTAAAAAACCGACGCCCGTTTAGAAAACCTTTACCCTAATTTTTTTGGCGGGAACCATAATCAGCATCGGTTATCTGGCACAACCGACGCTGAAAGTGGGACATTTTCGCGCAAATTTTCATTTTAAATAGGCGTCGGTGAATACCTATAAAACTGACGCTAAAGATGACCTAAAATGTTTTTGCTCGAAATTTGGATTTCGCGGGTGATTTTAGGCGTCGGTTTTTTATAAACAGCTGACGCTGAATACAAAGCGGTACCCGTGTCTGGCTGGTCTTCGAATATAGATGTCGGTTTGCCTAAATAACCGACGCCTGATATTATAGGCGTCGGTTTTCCTTAATAACCGACACCCAGAAAAGCGACACTGAATGCTATTTCTGTAGTAGTGTGGTAAAAATTAATATGACTTGAGACTATCTTGTTAGAATGAACCCCCCTTGTATGCTGGAATTATTTTGTCCTTTATGTGTCTTGGCTACATGAAAAGAAAAATCAAGAGCATGTATGAATGAAATGGAAACTGAAAAATCACCATGTACATGATTTTGCCTTGTGTTTGTTGTTTCTCAAACTTGGTAACATTTAATATAATATGGGATACTCTTGCCAAACCTTTAGTGCATCTACAATAAATTTTTAGTGAAAAACTTTCAAAAGATTGATTTAAATCTTGCTAGATTTAACATTCTTGTTGACTCTTTGGTGTTGTACCATCAATAGTTTATCTTGACCCCATTAAAGATGGCAAATGGACCACATATTATGCTAGCCTAGTGTGAGTCCGATCTGGCAACGATGGTTAGGTGATATGAAAATCAAAAGAGGGTAAAAACAACACCCCAACTGGCTTTCCTCGTAAGCATAAGCATAAATTAGCAGTCGAATGCCGAAACCCAAAAATTCCATCATCATATCCTTAAGAAAAAGAGTGCAACTAAGTATTGTTAATGTTAGCATTGATTTCATCATCTTATATCTGTACTATCTGAAAACTTTGTAATATACATGCACTGATTGTTTGGTTTGATTAATCAAATTCTATTTAATGTTGTCTAGTTGATCATTTCATTTTTTTTTTGAACTAACCCTGCTGGACTTAATTCCTCTATCTTGGATGTTGAAAATTTGAGATGACAACAAGGAACACAAGCACAAAGTGCATGGTTGGCTGAGCTGATTACATACCTTCTTTTCTTTTAATCCATGCATAAACTTGATTTTTCTTCTTGAATGTAGCATGTTCTTTTTGCTTGAGGACAAGCAATAGTTCAAGCTTAGGGGGATTTGTTGTGTGATTTCTACATCATCTTTTCACATACTATCACACACAAATTTGGTTCATTCTGATTTTATTTAGCCTCTTTTCATATTAATTTTGCCATCTTTTTGTTACTTTACTTATCGCATAACTTGCATTGCAGATATGTCCCAAAAGAACCGATTTCAGAGCTTAATTCTGCCAAAACAGCAGAATGCACGACGTGCATCACTTTAGAAGAAGTTTTGTTTCACCCAGACAGCAGAATGCACGGCATGTTCGGGCCTCGAACACGACGTGCAAGTTTCCACAAATGTACATAAAAGCATGTGCACGACGTGCACTCAACTACACGACGTGCACCTGGAGCGTCAAGCAACCAAGAAAACTTTTGGAAAGTCGTACGATGTGCATTGATTATGCACACGCCGTGCATAGTTCAACCTGGAGCAACCCGTCAGTGTTGGTGCACGACGTGCACCCAGAATGCACGACGTGCACCTGGCAATTTCAGAAATTCAAAAAATATGAGTTTGTGTTTAAATGAAGGGGGGAACGGAAGGGGCAGTTATGCTCAGTCATTTTGTGTTAGTTCCCTCATCCCAGAGCAAGCCTAGAGCACATGAGGGCGATTTGGAGGAGAAAAGAGGTGGTTCCTTGCCAAATAAGCTCATCTCTTATTCTCTTCTTCACCATTGTCTTCTCCAAGGTGCAGCCAAGCTTCCCTAACTCCGTGCAGCTTCTTGGGAAAGGAGCTAGTCCGTTTTGGAGCAGCTAAAGAAGGAGAATTTCGCCCCCAAGCTGGAATTCCTCCTTCTTGTGGTTACAACTTCATATCTCTTTGTTTTTCCTCCTCTAGATCATGTTTAGAACTAAATTTTCTATAACAAATCTGCAAGGCATGGTTATGGACGAGTAATTCTCTTTTTCTTGGGCATGGGAGAGTAGCTCCCATGTCATAGCATGTATGGAACAAGTGATTTTGTACTAAATACTATGCTTCTTATTTTTCTACCATGAATGTATCGGTTTATTTACTCTCTTGCATGTATTGCTAGCCACTTTATATGCATGTTTTCTGCATTCTTGCTCAATCTAAGAAGATAGGTAGGAACGTGTGGAGGTACCCTTCTTGGAAACTCTTTCTCTACCACAGGAGTGGAGAGAAATGAGTTGAGGAACATGTTGTGATCAAAAATGAAATTTATGCACAAGAGTGCATCTTTTAGTTGTGATCGTTACACTTGCATTGGGAGGTGAAGTGTAACACAAGTTTTCCTTTAACAAGAGCTTATGTATGTTTAAATTATCATGTTCCTATGATATGATATGATATGTGAGTGAAATTCTAACATCCAAGATCCATTAATATCTGAACCTAAACTTTTCTAGTAATCTTTTCGTTGTTAGTTTTTAATCTGAATTTTCTACAATTAGATAAGATTCACCATCTCTTTTAAACCGATCTAGATTGTTGAAATTTATTGTTGTTGTGCTCATTTAATTGCCTAAGCTCCTTGTGTTCGACCTCGACTACAACTACTCTCATATACTTGTGGGATATAACTAGTTGAGTAAAAGATCATTCTTATGATTGAAACTCGTTAGTGTAAATAACCAATAGGGAGTTGCTTGTGTGGCTTCTTGTATATCCTTAATAGTTTAAGTCCATGGATGCATGGAGAGCTTTTTAGACACCTCATGCTTCTTCTCTCCCTTATCCTAGAGCTTTATATATCTATTTTTGAGCTCCCAAATAAAAGTTTTTCTTTCCACCACTTATCACATGCTAAGAAATGTGTTCCCTATTTGTTTATCTGTGGAGGACCTTTCAAAGGCAGAAAAAGAAGGAGAATTTCTCGGTGGAAGCTCCTAGGGTTTTGTTTTGCTCTCTTTTAGGGTTTAAAAAGCTTCCTTCTAGTGATCTTGACCTAAATGAGTAAGAATCCCCTTCTTTCCTCCATTTCTTTCTCTGTTATCCTTCTTCCTACCTTTATCTAGGTTGAAATCTTGTTGTTCCATGATAGAAATTTCTCTATATCTCTAAAACCCACCTTTCTTGCCCCTTATGCTTAAGGTATGCTCATTTGATGAATAAAGGTGCAAGATGAACGAGTTCACAACTTATGCTTCGATTTTCTACCCTACGTACTCGTGTTTTATTTTATTTGGGAGTTCATCTTATAATTACAGGCAAGTTTTATAACTTTCTCCACTTTATTGCTTACCATCAGCTTGCTAGCTCATGTTCTTGGTTTTAAATGATGATCCATGCACTAAAAAGCTACGCTTGACTTGGTTTTTGATTTTTATAATGTTCCCTATTCTGATTTCAGTTCTAGATGAACCTGTGATCATGTGTACATTATTCCTAAGATATAATATGACTTAGATCAGGTTGGTTTGACAACTGATGGTGCTAAACACCTATCAACCAATGGTCAATTTTAGGGTTTAAAGTTGATTTCTTCTATAAACACATGACTTAATGGTGGTACCATTGCAATAATCAATGGTGTTGTCTCCATGACAATTGATGGGGTGACCAAGGGTGTCAACTAACTTTCACCCCTTAGGTCAGGTGTTGGCTTAATTAAAAGCTTAGTGATTAACAACTAAGTACCCCAATGACTCTCCTCCCGCAACGCTCTGGCGATCGCCCTTGCGATCTAGGGCTAGCGGCGGCGGTGCCCTAGGCTTGGGGGGGCGGGGGCGGCAGCCGCGGCCTGTGGTCTCTTCCCCTACTCCCCCGAAGCCTCTTTTCTGCCTCACCTCGCCTCCACTAAGCTATCGTCGAACTCCTTCGGCTGGTCCTGCCTCTCGTCATTCCTGGTCGGCGGGACCTAGGGGTGGCGTTATCCATCTCGTCTAGTGGTGGTGTCGCTGCCTTTGCAGGCACTTGTCATGACAGGTGGGAGACGGTGTGGTGATGAGGGGCTGAGGTTCCCGTTTCCCTTTCTGGTTTGCTCTGGTTTCCTTTCAGTTGATGGTCTGTTCTCGTCTTCTACCCGTGTCGGGTGGTCAGTGGCAACTTCAATCTGCCATTTTAGTCGCCGTTCATCAGCGTTTGTTTCTAGTTGCTACTGGTTAGCCTTTGTTTGCTCGCTGCTTGTCAGCGTTTGTCTTCCCGCTGCCTGTCAGCGTTTAGTTTTTGCTTGTGTCTTGTTGTGGCTTGTTTTGTTACTTGGTTATATGGCTTCCTTTGAGATGATGATGCATCGGAGCACCTCACAGATCCAGGGCCTCTATCACTACTACACGCTCAATTCAAAGGAATTCTTCATGGAAAGCTGCATAAGACAGCATCAAGGAAGAAGAATCAATACGGAAGCGTTCTATTCTCGTTCCGATATGAGTTGTAGTGATGTTAACTTGATCTTTGTATGCTCTTGTTGTATTTTTGACTCAAATTGTAGATTTCGTATGGCTTATAAGTAATGAATCAAGCCATTTTCCCTAAAAAAAAGTACCCCAATGATGCTATCAATCAATGGTGATATTAGTTTGATATTCGATGGTCATAAATATATATAGTGTTGATCTAACAACCTATGGTGACTTAAGGGTCACTACTGATGGTGTATCAGGTCTCCACAACCTATGGTGAGTTAATAATATAGTTGTAGCATCAATTAATCCTTAAACCAATGGTTTCTTGGGTCATTTGATGCAATGGTCAGACCCATATATACTCCAATTGAGGGTTTTAATATATGAACTTGACCTAATTGTTAAGATCTAATGTTTCTCCATATAATAAATTGGAATGATGCCTAAATGTAATATGTTGGTCCTAATAAAGTGATTTAAATGGTTTCCTTTATGAGATCAACTTAAGAAGCTCATTTAATGATGACCTATTTTAAATAAACAATCGCTTATGGGTTTTACCCTACTCTCAATGAAACTTTTTATATTGTTAATTAAGGGATGTCTAGGGTTAGATGGTGACACTTTCTAGAGCAAAACTCAGTGACTTCATAGGTGGTTTGTTCAACATGTTTACTTATGTAAATGACCAATGGATTTACCTTTTCAACATTTAATGGTTAGAAGTCGATGCCTCAATATTCCAACTATTTTGGGTGAAGCCTATAGTGTAATGGTATGATTTTAATGATGAGAATTTGATGGTTCAATGCCTTAAAATTGTAGTATTACCCACCCTCATATGATTATGATTTATAATCTCCATAATGAATCAATGGGTAACCCTAATGAGGTGTATCTTGTATACCAGCTTTAATATAACTAAATGGTGGTAATTGGGTATGAATAGTCCTTGAATGATTAATGCAATCATGGAGTACTCTCTTATTGTTGTTGAAACCTTAGTATTCTATAACCCGATGGTTACACCTTGGTTTATGTGTGGATTCATACTTGATAATAGTATGGAATGTGATGGTGATGCTTCACCTTATGCATCCATGATCCAATGGGGATGTCATGAGTTAGGGTTTGGGTATAAGTGTTGATTAGTAACATTAATATAATTTATCTTGTTGAACCTAACTCTAATGCAAATAGATAAAGATGAGTATTCATGTTTAACATTCTTATATGATGGAATGATGGTGAAATAACCTCCTTAATATGGTCATAACCTTAATATGTTAATTGATGGTTATCATGGCCACATGGTTGATACTTTCTTATGCTAAACATGTGCATTATGCATATGATGAGGGTTAATCATATCTGGATTTCTTGCATGTTGATCTAATAAAGGAATGCTCTTAATGTTAATTTAACCCTACTATGATTGTTTATGAATATCTCCTATCTCATTAATGCAATATTGTGTTGATATGGTGTATTATATGTAAGTGATGTTGTTGAACCTTGTTATAAGGCATGAAAAGATAATGATGATCTTGTAGGGAATAGTATGATGGTCTTAATGACCTTTGGGCATGGTTGATCCCTGAATGAGGTGTAATCCTCTTGTGTTGATAAGGGTTGATACCCTGTGATATTGTGAAAAGAATTTATATCTTGTGATAGTATGATGATTAGTGTAGTCTCATGAATGGCAAGTGAATAGTACCATGTGATGATGAGATGAGAAATTATGATTCACATGTTTTATATCTTTTGAAATTGTGATATTTATATGCTTAGGGTTTGTATGTCTACTTGTTTGATGCAGCCTTAATTCACTCATTGGTGTAACTAATCAAGTGCAACTCTAATCATGTAGTGCCCTATGTCATAGAGCCATCTTTAGTGTTAGAACTTGCTGAAGGGAAACTTAGAGCACATACTATTGAGTATGTGGGGGTGGGAAGTTGAGGATATATCCTTGTCATCCACAAAGTAGGTTATAGAGAATGTCTATTGTGGCGACACATCCCGTTATCACACAGACAACGAGGTGTGACGCGAAAACGTGCGGAAAACATCATAAACCATTTATTACCAAAAACATGGGTTAATTAAAACCGATTTTGGAAAGTAGATGAACCAAGAAACTATTACATCCATATCCTCATCCTGCAAAAAAACAGGTTATACAAACATTTACAAGTCTTGATGCGTGTCCACAGCTTAGAAGATCAGCTGTCTTGTCATCACATGAGTTCATCACCTGTTCATATATACATAACATGCCACATCCACCTAGTAGTAGGATAAACATAGCTTTATCAGCTATACATCGTAAAACAACGTCAAAACGCCTCTGAGGACCTGAGAGTACAGGGATGACTCTAAGACTCTACTACAAAACAACCAAAACAGCAGCATATCCATCTCTTGCCTTCTACTGCTCGTCTTGCTGCTCGGACGCAACCCCGCAACCACCACCACGTCTAGCGCGAACACCTAAAAAGGTTGTAAACCAACGGGGTGAGACACATAGTCCCAGCATGAAACATAACTCCCCATTGAAACCATAGAACCTCAGAAAGATTAAAGCAGCAACAATAGATAACTGTTAAAACGTACAGTAAGAGCAGTCTAAAGAGTAAGGTTGTTATTACCATTGAGCTTACCATGGTGTACGGAAGGCATATAACCAAGTATTTCTTTATGGAACATGATTGACAAGATAAGATTTATAAGATCTTACCACATAATATAAGGAACGTATAAGTAACTACAATGTATAACAAGATCAACTACAAAAGCAAGGCCTCAATCAATGTTTCGTATTTTTCCTTAAGCAATAAATACTATTCGGCTGGATTACGTATTGTTATGCCCTGAGGAAGTGAGTCACGCCACTCAAATCCAACCGACGGCTGCGAAACCCGGAGCTGGTGCCATACAAGGTCAATGGAAGAGCCAGACTCCACGACCTCCCACCTCATGGTCAGTGCACGAGAACCAAAGCAGGACCACAGTCTCAAGCTTAAGTGGCATCAGCCACAGGGTCAGCTCCCGTAGGCTACCCTTCCTCTAGCCCGCCTTGGTACAGGTCTCGATGCTAGTATATCTGAGCCAAGGGCCAGTTCACCGTGCTCCCTGAGCCATGAACACATTCATGCTCTATCACACTGAGCCATGGGCCTATTCACCATGCTCCATCTATCCTGAGTCTGCAACCGCAGCTGCACTCGAATCCTCACTATTTTAGGCTAGGAGAAACCTCACATATTCAACAATATGCGCTCTGGGTTAACCCGCAGGAGAACCCGTTTCACCATCACTAGCTACTGACGATGATGGATCTATGGCTAGGGCAATCTACATGATATGTTCCACTGTGATTAGTTAGTATATTTTAAGTCGATTGTTGAGGCAACCCGGTTGTAACACATGCATAACATAAAGCTACATTATTGTTACCACCATCATGTTATTCCGGGATCTCAATCCCTCATCATAAGAAACCACTGCCTCATAAGGCATTCTCATCACTTGGGATAACAATCCCAGATCATCATCAAAGGATAACACCTCAACTTAGGCACTTTAGCCAAACTCAGGTCCTCAGACCAAAACACATCATGCATGTTATCTCATCATCAAGAGTGACCATCAAAGCAGTGTTACTCAAACATATATACCTCATAACCCTTTACCTGTCTATGTATCTGTATGAAACACCTACATGGTTAGTATACACAATCATCATGGATTAATAGAAGGATCATATTATCAAACATAGGGCAACATTGATGATTATATGCTTTATCATTCATGCCTCAACCTGTGACCATAGACATAGGTCGTATCATCATGTGACGCAGCTCATATACTTCCAAACTTATCATTTACTCCTCATTATATATATATACATGATTCAAGATGATCATAAACACATGTAATATCATGTCATTAGAGTTTCAGATATGTCATGCTTACATATGTGCGTTCTACTATACCAACCACCTTACCATTACCAAATATGGCAAAGGTTCACAAACCATAAACCAGAACTCTTAATCAACAAAGATGTGTTGCATGATAAGGAACTAACAGATGAGCTTCCGAGCGGAACATGACCCTCACTAAAAGTACCCACTACCCTCACAAGAAGTGTGACGGGCAGGACACTCTCACTAGAAGTGGTATCGGGCAAGGTACTTTCCTCATATCGCCCAAGCACTCCAGCCTCATATCGGCCAAGCAATCTAGTTACATATCGGCCAAACACTCAGCAAGGGTGTCAGGCTACCACCTCAGGGTATATCGTGCAACCAACTATATCATGCAACTAGGGTATAACGGCCACAAAGCCTAACGTGCAGCTAAGTCTATGGGGCATGTCGTACAATAGGTGTGTTGTGCACTATAGGTATCATGCACTAGGTGTTAGGAGTTGTAACGAGCGACAACTATTATGATGGCTAGAGCCATGGTGCCCACAAAACCATACACCATCCATCGAGACAAGGGCACCAAGGGAAAGCCTATCATCTAGCCTCGTCTATCAGTCAACACACAAGGAAAGAACCAAGGTGTGATGCCCAACACATCCTCCTCATAACGACCCAGAACTCAAGCTCAAGAAAGGTATCAGGCATCACCATCCCAAGGCCATATCGTGCAAGATGCAGCCCAACAAGATCATCAACATCCTCAAGCACAAGGGTACCAAACCCTAGATTGATCAAGAAGATCCGCTCACCTCTCAAAAACCAAGAGAGAGGGGTCTTGCACAATCTCTATCCCAACTCAGGCAACCACAAGGATCAACCTCAACCTAGGTCTTAAACCACACAAAAGCCCACCTTTCAAGTCCATGGTGAGAGGAGGGTGTTGCTCAAGCAACTAGAACACAAGCTCACCTCTCAACTTAAACGAGAGAGGGGTATTGCCCATATTACTAGAACTCAAGCTCACTCCTCTAGACCAAGGAGAGAAAGGAGTGTTGCTCAACAAGGAAACCTAAAACATGGTTCGGCCAACTAGGTGCAACTAAGCAAGAAACACTTCTAGCAACATATATGGCCGATTATGAGCATATGAAACATACAAGAACATAGAAGAAGGTAGTATGGTTAGGGTTAGGAGTTATGTAACCCGCCTTAAGCAAGCTCCAAGCTCCTAGATCCAAGCACACCTTCGGCCACCTCAAGAGGAAGAAGAAGACTCCAAGATAAGGATCGGCCACCAAGCTTGCAAAGGAAGAGGTGTTGTGCAACCAAGGGAGAGGGAAACTAAGGAACTAAAGGGATCCTTAGCAAGAGAAAGGGAACACATATATAGGAGAGGATGGAGGAGAAACCAAGGTAAGAAAAGGCAAGGTGTCACGCACCTAGGGACACTTGTCCATTGGCAATGCCACCACTCTAACTTGCCTTAAACACATGTCCAAGGCCATTTCCATATGCAAGCATCGAGCTCCAAGTGTCCACTAGTGGTGACACAAACGAGGTCAAAAAGGTCAAAGGGGTCCATGGGTGACACACCCCATCTCCATGCCTGACATCACTCCCTGGGCGACACACCTAGGCCGACACACCTAGGATGACACAACCATGGTCGACACACCTAGGCCGACACAAGGTCAAGCAAAGCAAAGCAAGAGCAAGGTTCAAGAAAGGCATCTCAAGGACCAACAAGCTCATCCAAGCCCAAAGCAACTCAAGCAACATTCCCAACCCTTCCTTTCAAGACTAGAGGAAGCAAGGAGAGAGAGAAACACTTCTCAAGGTGACAAACTTGCTCATCAACCCTAGGCTTGGGTAAATTGCAAGTAGCACCTCCAGCTCTCAACAAAGCACCAACAAACCCTAATTACCCTCAAAGGTGATTAGCAAGCAACTAAACACCATGGTTAAGCAAACAAAATAGGATAAGCCCTAAATGGAGGTCAGGGTCCTTACAAGCTATAACCCTCTACAAAGGGATTTCATCCTCGAAATCCAAAGAGAAAAGCGAGGGATACTTCCTCCTCATCTCTTCCTCAAGCTCCCACGTGGCTTCCTCAATGCCACGATAATGCCAAAGAACCTTTACCAGAACCAGGCCCTTCCTTTATAACTTCTTTACTCTTCTATCAAGGATCATCACAGGACCTTCCTCATAGGTCACATCTTCATCGAGCTCAACCTCGACTGGATGTATCACTGTCCCTGTATCTGGATGACTTTTCTTCAACATGCTGATGTGGAACACTGGATGTAACCTGTGCAACTCTAGCGGCAGCTCTAACTTGTAAGCTTCCTTGCCAACACGTGCTTTTACTGGATATGGCCCCATATACCTGGGTGGTATCTTACCCTTCCGGCCAAACCTTAACATGCCTTTCCAAGGTGAGACCTTAAGGTACACTTTGTCTCCCACTTGGAACTCTAAAGGTCATCGGTGATTGCCTGTATAAGACTTCTGCCTATCTTGTGTTGCTTTCAGTTGTTGATGTATCACTTTGATCTTTTCTGTTGTCTGCTGTACTAACTCAGGACCCAAAAGCTGATATTCACCGGACTCATACCAACATAAAGGAGATCTACACTTCCTTCCATATAAGGCCTCATAGGGAGCCATGTCAATGCTCCGCTGATAACTATTATTGTAGGCAAACTCTATTAAACTGAGATGTACGTCCCAACTTCCTAGGAACTACAACACACAGGCTCGGAGAAGATCCTCCAAAGTCTGAATAGTCCTTTCAGACTATCCATCTGTCTGCGGGTGGAAAGTGGTGCTGAACCTCAATTGTGTTCCCAACGCTTTGTGCAACTGCTCCCAAAAATGACTCGTGAACTGGGGACCTCTGTCGGAAACTATCATTGCTGGTACGCCATGCAAATGAACTATCTCATCCACATATACTCGAGCGAGCTTCTCGGCTATATACATTGTCTTCATAGGTATGAAATGGGCAGACTTTGTCAATCTGTCCACTATCACCCAAATGGAATCATGATTCTTAGTTGTCCTGGGCAGACCAACTACGAAATCCATGGTTATATGATCCCATTTCCATTACGGTATCGACATCAGTTGCAACGTACCTACCAGCTTGTGATGCTCTGCCTTTACTTGTTGGCATACCGCACACCTAGCCACAAACTCGGCTACATCTTTCTTCAAGCCAGGCCACCAATATAGGTCCTTCAGATTGTGATACATCTTGGTGACTCCTAGATGCATAGCATACATCGATGTGTGTGCTTCCTTAAGCACTAGCATCCTCAGATCATCAGCATCGGGGACCACCATCCTATCATGATAGCAAACTAATCCATCCTCGAACTCATGGAACCCATCATGCTTTTCACTGCCGATCTCTGACCTGATCAGCTGCACTGTATCATCTGTTTACTGTGTGTCTTTGATTTGCTATCTCAGTGTAGGCTTGACTTGCATTTGTGCCAAAAGTCCTGCTAATAAGGAAACTTCCATCTGCACATTCATCTACCACAAGGAAACAAACATATCCCGTCTATGGCATACCAAGGAACTCAACTGTGCCTTCCTTGTAGGAAGAGAAGAAGACTTTCGGCTAAGCACATCAGCTACCACGTTTGCTTTACCAGGGTGATACTTGATGGTGCAGTCATAATCATTGATCGGCTCCATCCATCGACGCTGTCGCATGTTTAGCTCACTCTACGAGAAGATGTATTTTAGATTCTTATGATCTGTAAAGATCTGACACACTTCCCCCATAAAGATAGTATCTCCAAATCTTTAACGCATGAACCACTGCAGCCAACTCCAAATCATGAATTGGATAGTTCTCCTCATGTTTCTTAAGCTGTCGTGAAGCAAAAGAAACTACATGGTCTTCCTACATCAGCACGCATCCTAAGCCCTTCTTGGAAGCATCGCAGAAAACAACATAGCCCTTTCCAGGCTCTGGCAGCACTAGCACTGGAGCACTAGTCAACTTTTCCTTCAAACTTTGGAAAGCTTGCTGGAAATGATCATTCCAGACAAAAGGTACATCCTTTCTAGTTAACTTTGTCATCGACAACACAATCACACTGAAGTCCTTTATAAACCTCCGGTAGTATCCTACTAAACCCAGGAAACTGTGAACTTTAGTCGGTGTCTTTGGCTGTTCCCATTCTGCAACCGACTCCACCTTCTTTGGGTCCACTTTAACTCCTTCTGCACATATCACATGACCCAAGAAAGTTACTTCTTTCAACCAGAACTCACATTTACCAAACTTGGCATACAATTGGTGTTAGAGAAGGAGAGTCAACGCTTGTCGAAGATGTTGTTCATGCTCTTTCCTGTCCTGACTGTAGATCAAGATGTCATCTATAAAGACTACAATAAACTAATCTAGAAACAGACGGAACACTTGATTCATCAGGTCCATGGAAGCAGCATGTGCATTGGTTAGCCCAAACGGCATAACCACAAACTCATAGTGACCATACCTTGTCCTAAAAGCTGACTTTGGTATGTCATCTACCTTAATCCTCAACTGATGATATCCGGACCGTAGATCGATCTTTAAAAACACTAAAGCACCACGTAACTGATGGAACAGATCGTCTATCCTCAGTAACGAGTATTTGTTCTTGATCGTGACTTTGTTCAACTGCCGGTAATCTATGCATAGCTGCATCGATCAGTCCTTCTTCTTAACAAACAACACTGGAACACCCCAAGGCGACATACTTGGTCGGATGAAACATTTCTCCAACAACTCTTGTAGCTGCTTCTTTAGCTCTGCCATCTCTACTGGGGCCATCCTATATGGTGTTTGTGCAACTGGCTGTGTTCCTGGGACCAGATTGATCTCAAAATCAATATCTCGGGGTGGAGGAACATCGGGTAACTCATCAGGAAACACATATGAAAACTCTCGAACAACCATCACCTTCTCAAGGCTAGGGCCCTTTGTCTTGGTATCGATAACATGAGCTAAGAACGCCGTACATCCTTGTCGTAGCAGTGTTTCTGCCACCAACGTTGACACTAGACATGTCGAAAGAATCTTCCTATCCCCTTGGAAGATCCACTTCTCTCCACAACCCTCAAACACGGCCTGCTTGGAACCACAGTCCAACACAACTTTATACTTTTCTAAGGTATCCATCACAAGGATCACATCGAATCCATGCATATCAAGTGGTATAAGATTCACTTGTATAATGTGTCCCGAAAAAGATAAGACACAAGATGGGCACTCCTCTTGAAGCATCGAGGATCCATCAAGAGGGGTTTCTAACAACAAGCTATCTTTCTTACAGGTAATAGGTAACATACAGTTATCAAGCATAGAACGTGTGATAAAAGAGTGCGTAGCACCCGGGTCAACCAAAACAAATATAAAGCAAGAAGAAGACAAATCAGAATGAGATAAATCCATCTGACCTGCCACCACTCATGGGTTGACTATCGTCTCCAGCTGACTCATAGCATAGAATTGAGCCGTTGCTTGCTATCCACGTCCTCTTCTTCCTTGAGCATACGATCCCGCGTGTAACGCTTGACCGCGTCCTCGCCCTCTACTACTACTGGGTTGCTGTCGTTCAGATCCTTGTTGATTCTGCCTCAGCTGCTGTGTCACTTTAACATCTTTACTTGGGCAATTCGACTTGAAATGCCCTATCTGTCCGCAGATATAGCATGCCCTATCCTCAAACTGTGGCCTAGATGGCCCTGTCACTGCCACTGAAGCTGTACTATGTGCCTTTGACGGTGAAGAACCATATCCTCTTCCCTTACTCATAGACCACTGTGATGGTGCACTGGAACCTCTTAACCCAGAAGGTGTTGAAAACCTTGGCTTCTTGAAGCCACCAAACCTATGTCCTTCGAACTGAGTAGGCCTCTTATTAGACATGGACTCTCTCTTCTCCCTGACTGACTGTTCAATCCTCCAGACGGATGCCACAAATGTGGAAAACCGTTCTCAGTTCTCCAATGTAGAAGTAGGTGTTGTCAGCTTAGCACTCAGGCCTTTCTCAAAACATCTTATTCTCTCGTCATCTGTTGCTGCCATGTGAGGACAAAACCTCAACAGGTCCATGAACTTGGCTTCATACTCAGTGATGTTCATCGCTTCTTGGCGCAAGCGCTCAAACTGGCTGATCTTCTCGTCCAGATACGTCTTCGAAAAGTATTTGTTGATGAACTCGCACCGGAATACCTCCCAACCGATCACCTCACCGGGTCATTTCTCCTCCTCGATGGTCAACCAGTGACCATCACTACCCTTCAGAAGGTAGGCAGCATGCTTGACTTTGTCTGCTTCGGGGATATCGAGGATCCGGAAAGCCTTCTCAAGACTTGTCAGCCACAGATTTACATCCGCTGGATCAGCCATCCCAGCATAGTCCGAAGCTCTGACTCAGTGAAGCCGCTCGAAGGTCTTCCCAATACCTGATGTTTCACCATGGGGAGCTTGTGCTCTCGGCAGAGACACTTGCAATCTTTCTACCATGAGATTCATCGTAGCCATCATCTGCCCCATAAGCTGTTGGTAGGCAGGGTTTTTGAGAATGGCTGGGTCAAGTTGGGGAACCTCAGGCACCCAATCTTCATGTGTCTGCCCTCCTACTCCATCAACTGATGCAGCATCACTGCTCTCGGTAGCACGTTCTTCATGGTTTCCAGACATCTTAGCTTTTTCTTCCGCTGAGGGCAGAAGATAATTGTAATAAAATTTGGAGGACTCACAAGAACAGACGCAACCTAGTCCTAGATCCCTACAGACTCAGCGAACCTAGAGCTCTGATACCAAACTTATGGCGACACATCCCGTTATCACACAGACAACGAGGTGCGATGCAAAAATGTGCGGAAAACATCATAAACCATTTATTACCAAAAACACGGGTTAATTAAAACCGATTTTAGAAAGCAGATGAACCAAGAAACTATTACATCCATATCCTTGTCCTGCAAGAAAATAGGTTATACAAACATTTACAAGTCTTGATGCATGTCCATAGCTTAGAAGAGCAGCTGTCTTGTAATCACATGAGTTCATCACCTGTTCATATATACATAACGGGCCACATCCGCCCAGCAGCAGGATAAATAGAGCTTTATCAGCTATACATAGTAAAACAACGTCAAAATGCCTCTGAGGACCTGAGAGTATAGGGATGACTCTAAGACTCTACTACAAAACAACCAAAACAGCAGCATATCCATCTCTTGCCTTCTACTGCTCATCTTGCTGCTCGGCCGCAACCCCGCGACCACCACCACGTCTAGCACGAACACCTAAAAAGGTTGTAAACCAATGGGGTGAGACACACAGTCCCAGTGAGAAACATAACTCCCCGTCAAAACCATAAAACCTCAGAAAGATTAAAGCAGCAACAATAGATAACTGATAAAACGTACAGTAAGAGCAGTCTAAAGAGTAAGGTTGTTATTACCATTGAGCTTACCATGGAGTATGAAAGGCATATAACCAAGTATTTCTTTATGGAACATGATTAAAAAGATAAGATTTATAAGATCTTACCACATAATATAAGGAATGTATAAGTAACTGCAACGTATAACAAGATCAACTACAAAAGCAAGGCCTCAATCAATGTTCCGTGTTTTGCCTTAGGCAATAAATACTATTCGACTGGATTATGTATTGTTATGCCCTGAGGAAGTGAGTCGCACCACTCAAATCCAACTGACGGCTGTGAAACCCGAAGCTGGTGCCATACAAGGTCAATGAAAGAGTCAGACTCCATGACCTCCCACCTCGTGGTCAGTGCACGAGAACCAAAGCAGGACCGTAGTCTCAAGCTTAAGTGGCCTCAGCCACAGGTTCAGCTCTCGTAGACTACCCTTCCTCTAGCCCACCCTGGTACAGGTCTCGGCGCTAGCATATCTGAGCCACAGGCCAGTTCACCGTGCTCCCTGAGCAATGAACACATTCATGCTCTATCACACTGAGCCATGGGCCTGTTCACCATGATCCATCTATCCTGAGTCTGCAACCGCAGCTGCACTCGAATCCTCAATATGTTAGGCTAGGAGAAACCTCACATATTCAACAATATGCGCTCTGGGTTAACCCGCAGGAGAACCCGTTTCACCATCACCAGCTACTGACGATGATGGATCTATGGCCAGGGCAATCTACATGATATGTTCCACTATGATTAGTTAGTATATATTAAGTGTATTGTTGAGGCAACCAGTTTGTAACACATGCATAACATAAAGCTACATTATTGTTACCACCATCATGTTATTCTGGGATCTCAATCCCTCATCACAAGAAACCACTACCTCATAAGGCATTCTCATCACTTGGGATAACAATCCCAGATCATCATCAGAGGATAACACCTCAACTTAGGCACTTTAGCCAAACTCAGGTCCTCAAACCAAAACACATCATGCATGTTATCTCATCATCAAGAGTGACCATCAAAGCAGTGTTACTCAAACATATATACCTCATAGCCCTTTACCTAGCTATGTATCTGTATGAAACACCTGCATAATTAGTATACACAATCATCATGGATTCACAGAAGGATCATATTATCAAACATAGGGCAACATTGATGATTATATGCTTTATCATTCATGCCTCAACCTGTGACCATAGACATAGGTCATATCATCATGTGACGCATCTCATATACTTCCAAGCTTATCATTTACTCCTCATTATATATACATGATTCAAGATGATCATAAACAAATGTAATATCATGTCATTAGAGTTTTAGATATGTCATGCTTACATATGTGTGTTCTACTATACCAACCACCTTACCATTACCAAATATGTTACGACCCCACCTCCCGATAACCCCCAATTAAGGGAGACCGAGAGGTCGAAGCCACACCCATAACTTCCGGATCAAAGGTTCGGCAACTAACCAAGAATAATTATCAAATTTTAACATACTATACTGAAAAACTGTAAGAAAAAAATAAACTTTGCATACCTTTCGAAATTTTGGATTTCTAACTTCTATCCACTTAAGGATTCTACGCTAACTAATCCTCCTTGTATTTTTCTTCATGTATTTCACAATGTGACGATTTACTGTTTGTCCCTTTGGCTTGTTCCTAAAACGCCGACAAACAAAACGTCGGTCAGCCGAAGCTGGTATGTGGAGGAAACAATAATCATGCAATTATCTATAATAATATATCGCATTCAATTATCATTTAACAAACAAGTTTACGTTTTAAGTATAACTACACGATCCATGTGTACCCTATCCCCTGCGCTGTCCCTACAGTGGGCCTGGATACTACCTCCCTTGTGGTAGATTCCCATTTTACCCCTCATGACTTCACCTAATAGGTGAATCAATTTCTAGGGCTGAGTCACATGGCACTACCCGTAGGTAGCCCACTCCTTAACTCATGGTATGTTAAGAGTCTCATGGCACTACACATGTGTAGCCTAGTTTCTAACTCATGATACCCCAGACCTTGCTCTAGGTTATCCTTAGCCTTTGCATAGCCACAGGGGTGGACTCGGATCTAGCTAGTTATACATGTATACTCATAGTGATAGTCATAGTCACTTTATTAAAACATCCAACAGTTATTTCATGCATTGAGGGAAACGTCGATACAATCCTCGGAAAACTAATCGGTATAGTCATAAGCGTAACCACATACCTTTGCCATGCAGATCATTCAATCATACTTCAAGCATATTGTCCAAGAAAGCATATAAATCAAGCAATCATCATATAATCTGCATTATGTAAATTCAAAAGTGTCACTAAACACATTAAATACATTATACCCTACTCGGACCTAATCTAGGGTTTAAGTTTTTGAATAAGGAATAAGGGTATTAACCCTATTTCCATCACATATTTAACATTTGGTGAACCCAAGTTACTAAAACCATCTTATCCTCTTATTAAGATCACTTAGATCGAATATGTTCATTAACAACATAGCAAATTAAGATCTTTAGCCCTAATTCCACACATTAAAGATTATCTCCCTTAGAGACCCTAAATACCTTGTCATTATTACCATGATTACATTTATTATCATCATGCTCAAAAGGATCATATAATATCATAAAAGAAAGGCTTTTGACATTTTCAATGTCTTAATACCCAAAACTAGCATTTTTAAGCATTACTTATTACTTTAATCCTTCTTTGCACTACTTTTATAATAGGGATCATATTTAGGTCACAAATATATTTTATTTAGATTCTACGTGTTCTCCTGATAAATTTTCATATATAACTTATTTTCATTCGAGCTACGTAGTAATTTCTATGATTTTTGCAAAATAAAACTAACTGGGCCAATCCCTGGTTGACACGTCAATACATCTATATCCCTTCCACTAAATCGCGAACTGTGTAAAGTTTATAATGGAATGACTATACTGCCCTTCCCGTGGAGACTTGACTATTGAGCACTCGGGGGCTAAACCGTCTAAAAGGCTTTTGCCTTCTCCTTCCTCACGGAAGGGCGCCGCACGCAGCCTCGACGGGTCTGCTGGGAGTCTGACTCCTGCTCGGATGAGTCGGGTGCCGCGGCAGGCACTTAGGCCTTGGGCTCTACAGCCCCGACGGTGGTCCAGCCACCACTACCCGCAACTACCGAACCCGAACAGGTCCTAAGCGAGGTCGGCGGTGACCCACGGTTGAGGGAAACAGAGGTCCTAGATCGCTAGGTCTTGCAGATTGCAAAAGACTAAAAAGATGCATGAGAGGGGGTCGAGCCCTTACCTAAACCTCTCTGCGTTGGCGCCAGCAGAAGAGAAACCTTGAGGAAGTTGTCCCGTTCCTTCCCTTTACTCGGATACTCAGCAAGGAGCTTTCTCTCCCCACTTAGCACGGCGCTGCTATGGTGAAAGGGTGTCGCCTTGATACTGCTAGTCTCCAGGTTCACCACCAGGTCCGTCGTCTATTGGTGTGTTGCCCAACGCCTTCATGGCATGGCTATCCTTGGTTACCAACATGAAAGAGAGTCGCTTCATGGCTGTTTGCAGGTCGGAAGCAGATATAGCGCAACTCGTGCATCTCCAAACTATGGAGGAGATCGCTGACCCATGCTTCTACTACAAGCACCCATGATGGTAGCTGGGGTTTTAGGCAAAGGGTGGTGCTTTATCGTCTCTCTTATATAGGCTGTATGCCTAACCTTTAGGGTTAAGGGTGAGAAACAAAGGCGTGGGTGTTGCCAAGTCCCGCTTGGGAACGCCATAGAAGGCAATATGATTATGCAAAAAGTAATTCAATTACTCTAAATATCACGATCCATCTGTGTGTATTAGACCGAATACATTTGCCTTTTGTTTTATGGTAATATTTTTCCAAGGCAACTCATTAAATATTTTTCCAACTATACTTCATAATCGGGGTCCAAACATCTCTTTTCCTCTAAACCATGTTTCCCATTCCTTTTAGGAGACTTATATATCATTCCTTTATTTGTCTTCCGAGCAACGAGTGGATAGTCCTTTAATTAAATATCTAAGTCTATTATCTTGGATTATCTTAGAAATCCTCTCATTATCTTACTTGTAATTATCCTTCAACATACTAAAAAAAAGGCAACCCAAGGTAACACTATTTGGTGCCCCAACCATTGTGTTTCCAATAATGGAAAGATAAGTATTCTTTTAACTATCTAACACATTATAAACTGTATTCTCCTTGGGAAAATGCTTATCAATATCATTACTATTTATTAATGCATGAATTCCTTTTATCTATTTGTCTTGTGCCAAAGCACTTGCGACAAAGGCAATTAACATTACTTCCCACCAATAAAATTATTGAGAAAATATCAATTTAATTCTTGCATCATATTTTATAGTTCAATTTTACCAAAATTCGAGGATATTACATTTGATGTCTCGTCAGGACTTTGACGATAATTCATATCACATTATCCTCTCATTTTATTATTATTTTCCATTTTTCTTTCTTTTCTCAAAACTTAATTATTCATTTACTAATTGAATAATTGAATTTCCTTACTTCATTTTCTTGTTATTGGGCCCAATAGCCAATAAAGCCCACAACACAATCATCAAGGCTATTGTAAATGAAATCCATTTATTATAAACAAATTATATCATTATTTGTTCAAATATCTTTAATATGAGAAATTACATTTCTCACCAAATGAACCCAAAAATTAGGGTTGTAACATCCTTCCCCTCTTATAGGAATTTTGTCCTCAAAATTCAATCAAGAAAACAACAATTCAAGAGAAGACTTTTCCATGTCCATTATTGGCCCCTATGTGGCTTTACCATACTCATGGCAATTCCAAAGAACTTTTATCATCACATATTCTTTTCTCTGAGTTCTTTCATCCTGGTGTCTATAAACTACACAGGTGACTCTGGCCATTGCAGCCTCTCTTGGGGCTTACTAGGTTCATTGCTCAACACATGGTTGGGCTACCTCACATAGTGCTCTACATTGGACACCTGGAACTCATCACACAATTTTTTTTATCCTGAGGGGTAAGATCAAACTTAACCTTCTCCACCAAACCATGTCAAAAGAACCCATGCATCGGGGACTCAGCTCTCTTAGCTATAACGTAGAGGGGTCAGATTTTCATGTCACCTATTCTCCCATAGTGAACTGCATGTCAGTCTACTTTGCATCTGCTCACGACTCTTGTCGTCTCTGGGCTCCTTTCAGCCATTGCATGATCAAAGCGACTTCATCTGCACACACTGTGGCCCTTTTCTAACCATCACGTGGTCCTTTCACCAACATCACCTTACTGAAGTGGTGACCGACACAACCTCCCTTACATAGCTTCTTTAAATCCTGATACTAGCTATGGTGGTTATCTTCACATCTTTCATAGGACAAGAATTGTCTCTAGCTATCACCCTGAATGAGCACATATGCTCTCATCAGACCCTTTAGTCTGGATCATACCAACCATTAGATAGAGGCGATAAACTGTACTAACATCGAGTTCTTCATGTACCTACTTCCACCTTTTGGAAGGGAACCTTTAGGTCAAACTCAAGAACTTTTATACTCAACCTCATGGCATAGTTGAACCATCTCTCTCATGTGTAGTTCAACCAGATCTGTCCCCTGATAGAACTCTTTCTTTCTTATGTCATCTAGGTAAGGCGATCTACCATAACCCATATTGCATCTCGACCTCCCTTAATCCAGGGAAGACTTACAACATCCATAGTGATGAACTCCCTTTCTCTTTTAGGGACTCTTTATCATTTATATCAATGTACTGGGTTACTAGTGTTCGTCCTTCACTCTCGGCTTGCATGGCCATATACCACATGCAACTTTATCTTAGGTATCCAAAGTACCACTGTCACTTACTATCTTCGTAGTACGGTGTATGGTGATCTTAAAATCATGATCTCCTGTATGTCATGATTCCTCAAGATCGATTCCTCAGAAACCCTAAACCACTCTCATCAGGGTTTTATCACCTTCCTATCCCAAGAGTGCATTTGAGGTTCTACAACCCTCCTTTCATTGCATCAAGGACTAGACTGGCTAACCAAACAACCATTGACTGATCTCATCGCAACAGAGTGTTAGCCAATCATATCTTCTTTTCCAAACTTAGGGTTAACCAAACTAGTCAGATATATCTCAACTTGAGCATCCATTACCACTTCGCCTTCTTATGTATTAGGTAATGTTGATGACATACACCTTCATGTATGCAACTTATCATTTCAAACTCTATCTTTATTGAAAACACTTTGAGCTCATCTTTTTGGTGATTACATCAACCTTATGACTCATATCTCATGATAAAAACATCCTCATAAGGTGACTACCTCATTCCTCTTAGTGTTTGTAAACCATCCATGTATCATTCATTTTACCAGGATACGTTATCACTTCTGTCCTCATACCTCGTAGCATCATTCCAACTCACATCATCTTTATCCTTGGTGTATGGCATGCGTATTGTCCTATCTCTCACTCCCATAACAAGAGGAAATAAGCATTTGGCTGCAGTCCAAATACAGAGTTCTTCCTGTTCTAAAAGTAGAGATGGTACATCCCACCTTGTCGGTACACTTTTTAAATCTAAGCTGAAACGTTCCACATATGTTTCTTCATTACAACATCATGATATCAAGTTACCTCCATGGCAAACTGGGTTCAAACCTACTTGGGTCACCTCACAATCCTTGGTCATCTCCTCTAGGTTTATAGGGTGATGACACTTTTAGGGTCATCCCTCTTCCCTTATGCATCCATAGAGTGCCCTCCTCATCTGCCCTTTGGGTCCCATGAGTTCATGAAGGTGATCAATCTCCTAACCCATGACCCTCAGACAATGATAGATGTTACCTCCCGATCCTATGGTCATGTGCAACTAGGGAATTAGGCAACTCCTACTTTCATCGGTCTTATCCCCACCTGACCCTAGGATAGACTTAGGATTCTCTTATTGTACATGTTCAACTTAGAACCTTACCCCAAGCCTTCATCATCTCTCTCTCTCTACATTCATGGGATGACTTTCATCCTTTCATAAGGATCATGGCAACCTGCCTACCTTGGTCAAGCCCCATACCGGTTACCTCCATGGTAACACATCCACATGCACATAGAGATGGCTATCGATGGGTCTGCAGGTTCATTCTCGTACCATGTACTTTTCACTTAGCTTCTCAAGATCCTATGAGACCTCTTTAGGTTACCTTACACCAAAAAAACTGATATACACCCTACCAAAGGGGTCCCTCTCCCAGGATGGGAGAAAAACTACCTCTTGACAACAAGGTCACAAACATCCTTAGGGTTTACATCCATATGAGCATGCTTATCCCAACAGCTACTAAGGCATGAGAAGACCACCTGATAAACCATGCTAGGTCATACTTGTCCTCTTTCCTCAATGTTGGATCAAGATCATACCTTCCTTCATCATCAAAACTAGATGTGAGGGGTTCACCAAGCATACCTTAAACTTAAGGGACTTCCCTTTTCCTCTATACATGAGGAGTACCATGCTTGAAACTATAGCAACTTAATTCTCATCATGAGCATTAGGTATACCACTTCCCCTCTTAGGCCTAGGAACCTTAGGTTCACTTTTAGGTGTCCAGCTGCATGCTCTATCTCTTAACCATGAATTAAGCTAAAAAAAAGGCATGACATGCACTTCCTATCATCCTTCAACTTGATCAACACTTAGAGTTGGATCTTCCTCAAGGACAAACAACAAGGTACAAGGCCTCACAGCCTGTTACTAAACATTTTCAGGTCCACGAAACTCTTTTTCTCATCTATACCATAGGTACAGAGGTACCGGCAGACTCATCCTCTCTCTAGGGTTTGGTTCCTCTCATGGCCACCAAGGCATCATCAACCTCTAAGGGTCAAGCATGTGGCGACCGCTATCATCCACTTAGGTCACATCATCCTCAACTCCCTACTTTTCCTCATATCTCGGAGTCTAGGATTCCAACCTTCTTGGTGGGTTTCCTTCTCTCTCTCTAGAGCTAACCCTACAACTAACCTCACCATTAGAGGTCCTCTCTTCATGAAGGACCAACCTCGAAAGCATGCCCCTACATGGATAAAGACTATGTTCAACTTATGTTTGTTCAAGGTTATCCATAGCTCTAATTCTTGTCACATAAGCTATCCATCAAACTCTCCCGACCAGGGTTTCAACCTATTGCTCGCACCACTGATACCTACTGGGTACCTATTATGCCATGCTCATATCAGCTCGTGGGGTTTCCATGGGTTCTTATCTATCCTTATCAAGGAAGGAGCTATCCTTTGTCCTGACCTACACGACCCCTTTCTAGGGTTGGGTGGCCAAAGGTACTCGGTCATCCAACCTCTCATGGCTCCTATGGCACCCCAGGCATGTCCATCCAAACACCTGGTCTAACTCATCATGCCATCTCTCTCTCTCTAACCTTCACTACGGGTTAGGGTTAGCATCATCCTTAGAGGATGGTCATGTCTCTACTTGTAATGGAGATCTCTATATCCAAGACTAAATCTCTTTACTATCCTCCTGACAAGAAGGTCTAGCCTCAAGTCTCTCCTGAGGGCATGACAACTTATGTCATACGACCTAAGCATGTATCTATTCCTTTACGCTTAATCTATTAAGCTTATGTCCATGACACCTTATTTACATGCTTTTCATTAATTTGATGGAGGATTCCTTAGACCTTATTAATCTTACCCATACCTCAAGAGGGTGAGGAGAAGAGAGAAAATCCTAATCCTTAAGGTCCTTAACAGAATTTGTGATGAGAAGGGATGAATAATATGATAAAGTCCTAAAGGTATCTTATTTCGAGTCATACCCTAAGACTTTGGCCAGGCAGTCACACGGATCTGGGAGTCCTCGTATTCCGACTAGCGGTGCGGAGGAAAATATTGCCAGCCCCCGATCGTGATCCTTTTCTAGACACCTCTATCTTTCGGATAATCCTCTAATAACTCCCTTGGGTTCTATGGAGTTTGTAAAATCTAATAATTATTAATGGTTAAGTGAGGAACCTATGCTCTGATACCAAATGTTACGACCCCACCTCCCGATAACCCCCAATTAAGGGAGACCGAGAGGTCGAAGCCGCACCCATAACTTCCGGATCAAAGGTTCGGCAACTAACCAAGAATAATTATCAAATTTTAACATACTATACTGAAAAGTTGTAAGAAAAAAATAAACTTGGCATACCTTTCGAAATTTTGGATTTCTAACTTCTATCCACTTAAGGATTCTACGCTAACTAATCCTCCTTGTATTTTTCTTCATGTATTTCACAATGTGACGATTTACTATTTGTCCCTTTGGCTGGTTCCTAAAACGCCGACGAACAAAACGTCGGTCAGCCGAAGCTGGTATGTGGGGGAAACAATAATCATGCAATTATCTATAATAATATATCCCATTCAATTATCATTTAACAAACAAGTTTACATTTTAAGTATAACTACACGACCCATGTGTACCCTATCCCCTGCGTTGTCCCTGCAGTGGACCTGGATACTACCTCCCTTTTGGTAGATTCCCATTTTGCCCCTCATGACTTCACCTAATAGGTGAATCAATTTCTAGGGTTGAGTCACATGGCACTACACGTAGGTAGCCCACTCCTTAACTCATGGTATGCTAAGAGTCTCATGGCACTACACATGTGTAGCCCAATTTCTAACTCATGATACCCTAGACCTTGCTCTAGATTATCCTTAGCCTTTGCATAGCCACAGGGGTGGACTCGGATCTAGCTAGTTATACATGTATACTCATAGTGATAGTCATAGTCACTTTATTAAAACATCCAACAGTTATTTCATGCATTGAGGGAAACGTCGATACAACCCTCGGAAAACTAATCGGTATAGTCATAAACGTAACCACATACCTTTGCCATGCAGATCATTCAATCATACTTCAAGCATATTGTCCAAGCAAGCAAGTAAATCAAGCAATCATCATATAATCTGCATTATGTAAATTCTAAAGTGTCACTAAACACATTAAATACATTATACCCTACTCGGCCCTAATCTAGGGTTTAAGTTTTTGAATAAGGAATAAGGGTATTAACCCTATTTCCATCACATATTTAACATTTGGTGAACCCAAGTTACTAAAACCATCTTATCCTCTTATTAAGATCACTTAGATCGAATATGTTCATTAACAACATAACAAATTAAGATCTTTAGCCCTAATTCCACACATTAAAGATTATCTCCCTTAGAGACCCTAAATACCTTGTCATTATTACCATGATTACATTTATTATCATCATGCTCAAAAGGATCATATAATATCATAAAAGAAAGGCTTTTGACATTTTCAATGTCTTAATACCCAAAACTAGCATTTTTAAGCATTACTTATTACTTTAATCCTTCTTTACACTACTTTTATAATAGGGATCATATTTAGGTCACAAATATATTTTATTTAGATTCTACGTGTTCTCCTGATAAATTTTCATATATAACTTATTTTCATTCGAGCTACGTAGTAATTTCTATGATTTTTGCAAAATAAAACTAACTGGGCCAATCCCTGGTTGACACGTCAGTACATCTATATCCCTTCCACTAAATCGCAAACTGTGTAAAGTTTATAACGGAATGACTATACTGCCCTTCCCATGGAGACTTGACTATTGAGCACTCGGGGGCTAAACCATCTAAAAGGCTTTTGCCTTCTCCTTCCTCACGGAAGGGCGCCGCACGCAGCCTCGACGGGTCTGCTGGGAGTCCGACTCCCGCTCGGATGAGTCGGGTGCTGCGGTAGGCACTTAGGCCCTGGGCTCTACAGCCCCGACGGTGGTCAAGCCACCACTACCCGCAACTACCGAACCCGAACAGGCCCTAGGCGAGGTCGGTGGTGACCCACGGTTGAGGGAAACAAAGGTCCTAGATCGCTAGGTCTTGCAGGTTGCAAAAGACTAAAAAGATGCATGAGAGGGGGTCGAGCCCTTACCTAAACCTCTCTATGTTGGCGCCAGCAGAAGAGAAACCTTGAGGAAGTTGTCCCGTTCCTTCCCTTTACTCGGATACTCAACAAGGAACTTTCTCTCCCCACTTAGCACGGCGCTGCTATGGTGAAAGGGTGTCGCCTTGATACAGCTAGTCTCCAGGTTCACCACCAGGTCCGTCGTCCGTTGGTGTGTTGCCCAGCGCCTTCATGGCATGGCTATCCTTGGTTACCAACATGAAAGAGAGTCGCTTCATGGCTGTTTGCAGGTCGGAAGCAGATATAGCGCAACTCGCGCATCTCCAAACTATGGAGGAGATCGCTGACCCATGCTTCTACTACAAGCACCCATGATGGTAGCTGGGGTTTTCAGGCAAAGGGTGGTGCTTTATCGTCTCTCTTATATAGGCCGTATGCCTAACCTTTAGGGTTAAGGGTGAGAAACAAAGGCGTGGGTGTTGCCAAGTCCTTCTTGGGAACGCCATAGAAGGCAATATGATTATGCGAAAAGTAATTCAATTACTCTAAATATCACGATCCATCTGTGTGTATTAGACCGAATACATTTGCCTTCTGTTTTATGGTAATATGTTTCCAAGGAAACTCATTAAATCTTTTTCCAACTATACTTCATAATCGGGGTCCAAACTTCTCTTTTCCTCTAAACTATGTTTCCCATTCCTTTTAGGAGACTTATATATCATTCATTTATTTGTCTTCTGAGCAATGAGTGGATAGTCTTTTAATTAAATATCTAAGTCTATTATCTTGGATTATCTTAAAAATCCTCTCATTATCTTACTTGTAATTATCCATCAACATACTAAAAAAATGGCAACCCAAGGTAACACTATTTGGTGCCCCAACCATTGTGTTTCCAATAATGGAAAGATAAGTATTCTTTTAACTATCTAACACATTATAAACTGTATTCTCCTTGGGAAAATGCTTATCAATATCATTACTATTTATTAATGCATGAATTCCTTTTATCTATTTGTCTTGTGCCAAAGCACTTGCGACAAAGGCAATTAACATTACTATCCCACCAATAAAATTATTGAGAAAATATCAATTTAATTCTTGCATCATATTTTATAGTTCAATTTTACCAAAATTCGAGGATATTACATTTGATGTCTCGCCGAGACTTTGACGATAATTCATATCACATTATCCTCTCATTTTTTTATTATTTTCCATTTCTCTTTCTTTTCTCAAAACTTAATTATTCATTTACTAATTGAATAATTGAATTTTCTTACTTCATTTTCTTGTTATTGCGCCCAATAGCCAATAAAGCCCACAACACAATCATCAAGGCTATTGTAAACGAAATACATTTATTATAAACAAACTATATCATTATTTGCTCAAATATCTTTAATACGAGAAATTACATGTCTCACCAAATGAACCCAAAAATTAGGGTTGTAACAAAATATGTCAAAGGTTCACGAACCATAAACCAGAACTCTTAATCAACAAAGATGTGATCGCATGATAAGGAACTAACAGATGAGCTTTCGGGCGGAACATGACCCTCACTAAAAGTACCCACTACCCTCACAAGAAGTGTGACGGGCAGGGCACCCTCACTAGAAGTGGTACCGGGCAAGGTACTTTCCTCATATCGCCCAAGCACTCCAGCCTCATATCGGCCAAGAAATCTAGTTACATATCAGCCAAGCACTCAACAAGGGTGTCAGGCTACCACCTTAGGGTATATCGTGAAACCAACTATATCGTGCAACCAACTGTATCGTGCAACCAGGGTATAACGGCCACAAAGCCTAACGTGCAGCTAAGTCTATGGGGCATGTCGTGCAACAGGTGTGTTGTGCACTATAGGTATCATGCACTAGGTGTTAGGGGTTGTAACGGGCGACAACTATTCTTACGGCTAGAACCATGGTGCCCAAAAAACCACACATCATCCATCGATACAAGGGCACCAAGGGAAAGCCTATCGTCTATCCTCATCTATCAGTCAACACACAAGGCAAGAACCAAGGTGTGACGCCCAACACATCCTCCTCATAACGACCCAAAACTCAAGCTCAAGAAAGGTATCGGGCAGCACCATCCCAAGGACATATCGTGCAAGATGCATCCCAACAAGATCATCAACATCCTCAAGCACAAGGGTACCAAACCCTAGATTGATCAAGAAGATCGACTCACCTCTCAACAACCAAGAGAGAGGGGTCTTGCACAATCTCTATCCCAACTCGGGAAACCACAAGGATCAACCTCAACCTAGGTCTTAAACCACACAAAAGCCCACCTTTCAAGTCCATGGTGAGAGGAGGGTGTTGCTCAAGCAACTAGAATACAAGCTAACCTCTCAACTTAAATGAGAGAGGGGTATTTCCCATATTACTAGAACTCAAGCTCACTCCTCTAGACCAAGGGGAGAAAGGAGTGTTGCTCAACAAGGAAACCTAAAACATGGTTCGGCCAACTAGGTGCAACTAAGAAAGAAACACTTCTAGAAACATACATGGCCGATTATGAGCATATGAAACATACAAGAACATAGAAGAAAGTAGTATGGTTAGGGTTAGGAGTTATGTAACCCACCTTAAGCAAGCTACAAGCTCCTAGCTCCAAGCACACCTTCGGCCACCTCAAGAGGAAGAAGAAGACTCCAAGATAAGGATCGGCCACCAAGCTTGCAAAGGAAGATGTGTTGTGCAACCAAGGGAGAGGGAAACTAAGGAACTAAAGGGATCCTTAGCAAGAGAAAGGGAACACATATATAGGAGAGGATGGAGGAGAAATCAAGGTAAGACATGGCAAGGTGTCGCCCACCTAGGGAAACTTGTCCATTGGCAATGCCACCACTCTAACTTGCCTTAAACACATGTCCAAGGCCATTGCCACATACAAGCATCGAGCACCAAATGTCCACTAGTGGTGACACAAATGAGGTCAAAAAGGTCAAAGGGGTCCATGGGCGACACACCCCATCTCCATGCCCGACAGCACTCCCTGGACGACACACCTAGGCCGACACAACCATGGCCGACACACCTAGGCCGACACAAGGTCAAGCAAAGCAAAGCAAGAGCAAGGTTCAAGCAAGGCATCTCAAGGCCCAACAAGCTCATCCAAGCCCAAAGCAACTCAAGCAACGAGCCCAACCCTTCCTTTCAACACTAGAGGAAGTAAGGAGAGAGAGAAACACTTCTCAAGGTGACAAACTTTCTCATCAACCCTAGGCTTGGGTAAATTGCAAGTAGCACCTCCAGCTCTCAACAAAGCACCAACAAACCCTAATCACCCTCAAAGGTGATTAGCAAGCAACTAAACACCATGGTTAAGCAAAGCAAACATGATAAGCCCTAAACGGAGGTCAGGGTCCTCACATCTATGGTCATGCCTCAGACATTTGATGTGATTGAGGACAACTGCGCTTGTACCTCATAGTATAGGGTTTTGTATATCCTAGTTTCTAGTGTCGTGACCTGCACCAAGGGCGGACTAGTGGTTAGTAGCTTGACTATATGTCACTATAGTGGCTGCTTTGACTGATATGTCACTGCCTTTTTACTCGTACTGAACGATGGGAAGAGATCTTAGGATACTGGCACTCCTAGATCTTGAATGGAACCGAATAGCCCTTCACAGGGGTTGGTTGGACTTTGGGTGGCATGACTCAAACTCCCTAGGGCATAATAAAATATGTAATATAGTTGTCTAGCAAATCTGTTTAGGGTTATACATGATGCTTCATATTGGATGATAACTCTTGTTGTTCTTTGTACATAGAGATGATGTTTAATGCATTAAAAGATAGTACATATTTTTATGTTGTGGATATGCTCATGTTATAAATTTGTACATATAATAGTCATGTTTAAGTTGATAAAGATATTATTACTGTTGGCTATGATTATGACATTCGTTATCACATGTTGTTAGCTATGCTTATATTTCTAGCTATGGCTTTGTAACTGGAGATGCCTATACTGCTAATCATGCTTATGTAGATAGTTGTGCTTATATTGTTAGCTCTACTTATGATGTTGATATGTTCAACTTTATAGACATGTTGATGTTTTTGGATATGTTTATGATACTAGTCTTATTCATGATGTTAGAGGTGCTCATGGTGCTAGACTCCTTATACTATTAATAGGGATATGAGAATAGTCTAGCTAAAGAAGATAGTTATTATCTACTCCTTTATATATTTTATTAATCACCAGTGCTATTGAGATTATTTTTTATATATGATTAAACTACTTAAACTGACTCATTACCTAACAATGTTGGAATCAAGAAACGTTGTTGGGGGTTATATCTCTTGCTGGGACATGGGTCTCACCCTTGTGGTTTGCCACAGCTTTTTAGATAATTGGAAGTGACAAAAACAAACTTGTGGAGGCAAATAGGAGCTATAGTAATGAATCTTTGAGAAATTTGATTATATGCCTAGTGTGTCCTAGAGTCATTCGTGTACTCTCAAGTCAGGGCAAGAAAAGTTTATGGTGTTTCAAACCAATTGGAATTTTGTTAGCATGTTAATGCTTGTTTGTGTGGCATATACAAATATTGTTTTCTTGTGTATATATGTGGTGGAGGCGATATAAAAATTTGTATCAAATTCTTGTCCTAGTATGGATATAAGAAAGATATTGGGATCATATGTAAATGTTTCTGAGCGGGTGTTGATGTTGAAATCAGTTTTAATTTACCCACATTTTTGGGTATGTGATTAATTAGTGATCAATTGTGTTTTATGTTTTGAGTAATCTCATTTAATGTCACATGTTCTCACAAGTTGGGGTCAGAGCTTTAGGTTCACTGAGTCTATAGGGACACTAAGACTCAGGATTAGGATGATGTTTAAGTAAGGAATATGACATAAAAATATAGTGCATACTACCTAATCTCAGCATTTGGATGTCCTAGCCAGGTATTCAATTATTGAAGAAAAGGTAAGTATGGAACTCTTAGAGTGTTATCTTTCTTATTACTCTAATCAAGTAGTCATTTTGAGACAATCTAAATAGCATAACAAATTAGAAATCATGATGGAGATATCTCAAACTTACCTTAAAGATGATGATGATAATTGCATCCTTATCTATCAAGAATTGAATGTTTGGTAATTATAAGAGAAAAATACAACACCTTGAAATCTAAATCTAAATACAAATAAGCAAAAGAGGAGTTCTTGAAGATGTGATTCAAGAAGATAATAAAGTAAAAAATAGATAAGTATGTGCTTATAATGTGATTCAAGGTATGGAATTCACATAAGATGGAGAGAATTCCTATGATAAGTATAAAATGAGAAGATGAATGGGAACAATGACAAAGGAATAAGGTTGAACCTGAGTTAATCTTAGACCAACCTATTTATGTAATAAAATTTTAATGTAAAATCAGCATGACATGTGAAAGAAATTAAGGGAGGTGATCCTTGTTTAATGAAGAAAATTTGGAATATGATGATTTACCTCTGGATAAGTGGTTGAAAAATATAATAAAACAAGAGAACATATCTAAGTGTGATAAATAGTAATAAAGGAAGGAGTAATGAGATATGTTAATCATGATGATTCCTATACTAATGGAAAAGAACCCGAAATGAAAAAGGTAAAATGATACATAAGAAGTTGTAACCTGCATAATGAAAATAGAATTAGTTACCTTTTTGGTAGTGACCCTTGAACAATTATCTATGACATGGGAATAGTGTTTCCCTTTGTGTCTTTCCTTTCTAGGGCAAAATTTTCAAGTGGATCATTTCCACTTGGTATGTGTGGATTCATTATAAACATGAAGGTGGATAGCTTATTATATAATAAGGTTGCTTCGACTACGGTTCTAAGATCATAAAGTTTGTGATGAGTTTACTTTTGAGGCTTCCAATAATTAGGAAGACTCCTCTTATATGTTTTGAGAATTGTTATGTTAGTAAAAGTAGATGAGATAAGGATGTGAGTTACTTATAGTGCATGAGGTGGATACCAAGGTAATGAATCCTCATATCCAAGATGTATCAACAGTATGGAAGTATGTGAAGGTTGGAGATGTTTATTAAATGAACATTCAAAGAATTCCTCTCCCTTAGAGAGAGAGAGAGAGTTGATGATGATCCTATAAATGTTGTTTGAAAGGAAAAACAAAAGTGATTCAATAATGTTGTGTATGGTTCAGTGATAGCTGGGAAAGACCACTATCAATGATAGATGGTTTGTTAATCAGTAGACATATGCTACCATGTTCCTTTAAAATAAACCTAGGATCAAATATCAATGCATAAGAGTTAGAGTGGATGACATAAGTTACATGACCGTGATGAGTTTATGGTTATGTCCTTTAAACTAACAAATGTACCAATAGAATTTATGAATAGGAGGAACAGAGTGTTCAGGTCATGTCTTACAAGTTGTAGCAAGCTTTGAATGATGACATCTCAAAGTATTCCAGAGATGGTCAGTAACATGGTCAATATCTTTGTTAAACTGTAAGAATAATGAAGCAAATGTACTTATGTGTGACAAGTCTAGAAAGAGTGAGTTGGGGTTGACTAAAGTATACTCTTGGAGTTATGATATCTTTGTTAAGTGTGTTGTGGGAATTAAGATGAAGACATTATCGTTGTTCTACTCCTAACAAGGTCAATCGGGAAGTTATATTTTTTAACGGTTATAGACAAATGTATGATTCTTCAACCAAATAGACGGTCAGTTCACCATTGAGACGATTATAGAATCCTCTCTCTCTCTCTCTCTCTCTCTCTCTCTCTATATATATATATATATATATATATATATATATATATATATATATATATATATATATATGGCCCGTCTTTATTTCCCGTGCGGGTAGCTACCCGCCCACCCTTCCGATCACTTTTTTTCAAAAAAAAAATTCACAATTGCATAGGACTATTTTTTGTAGCTCTCCAAAAAAATTTAGCCAAAAATAATATCATTTGCCCCTCCAAAATAAAAAAACCCGTCCTTATATATATCTGTTGTATATTTTGTACAGAGTTACTCTTTTATTCGTGTAGTTACTTTCTGATCACCATAGTTACTTTTTTGGTTGCCGGGTAGTGAAAATCTAGGCTACCCGCGCGGGAAACGAATGAATGCCAATATATATATATATATATATATATATATATATATATATATATATATATATATATATATATATATATATATATATATATATATATATATACACACACACACACATATATATATATATATGCTTCATAGTTCTTGAAAATTAGGACATGCCTACCTGGTTTATTGATTTGTTAATGACAACAACCATTAAAGGGACATACAGATGAAACCTTGTAAAGTTACATATGATAAGAGATACATTATGTTCTATGTTTGGTAAGATCGAGCGAGTATGGCCTCTAAGTGATGTGTGATACAATAAATAGAATAGTTCAAGATGACAATCGAGTCCCAAAGTTTAAAGGTACTACCGGACTTGTACATGTGGTACAACAGTTCTTATGATCAACCAAGGTTACACATGCAGAAGTTGAGGGAGAAGAAATATGACTTCTATGAGAATAATGTGACATCATCATGAGATGAAAGTTACTATATGGAATATTGGGGATGAGGTGCATGAGAAGTATCCATCTTAGTTTACCTTGGATTTCGAGGGCGAAATCCCTATCAGCGGTTTATGGTTGAGAGACCCATAACCTTGCTTAAAGTATTGAACATACTTAACTATCATAATTGAATATTTAGAACCTTAATATAACCTTGTGATATTATTTGTAATCATACGACAAGCTTAAGTTTCAAGTTTGGTCTAATTTGGACATTGTTTGTGCAAGTTATGTAATTTTATACACATTTTGGACTTTTTTGCAATTTCCCAATTGAGAGTTTTTCTTTGCAATTTATCACTTGCATTATGTTCTTTGGATGTTCTAACAAGAAAAGCATTGTAACAAGAAAAATGAAACACCATGCATTAACTGAAAAATAGATTCATACACTGTTCTTTAAAAGGGAAAATATAAATTGTCTCATCTTGATCTCAAGCCTAATGCATACAGTCTATGCAAATCTAAAACATGGAAAGATAAACTAAACTAAAGGATCTACTGAGTGGTAGATGGCACCCCACCAATCTAAAGTTTCCTTGATGTCAGCTACACTTGAAGGCTCGCTTCAAATCCCTCTTGCTCCTTGATCTAGGGACATCTCGTCCACGGCCATGCAAAAATAAAGACACACACCAGTAAGCGGCACTATACACATTATAAGAAAAGAAAGTACATATAATTGACTTGAAAGAAAATCTTGACATGAATTTAACTTAAGCGTTCTTAAAATAAATTACTTAACATAAATAAGAATTGAACAAATAAAATATGCACTCTCTATGATTTTCCCACTTAAGAGCCCATAACGACCCTTAAGCTCCATGATTTGGCTATAAAAGCCCATAATTGGCGTGACTGTCCATAACGACCTCTTTAGGTCCATGATGACCAGAGCATATAAAACTTAATCAAATTCTTATAACTTGATTCTTAAAATGAACATTACCATAATCTTGAACACTAAATCTTTGACATAATGAGATTTCTCTGTCATTACATGGTTTACATAGTTCTCTCTTAAATGTTTTAATCATTACATGATCATAACATTAAATTAATGAGCATCTGTGATAGACATAGGACTTTATGAATATAACAAATAACACGCAATAATATAATCTAAGACATGATCATTAGCTTAATTTCATTCATTAATTTGACATTTTAAAGCATAATTATAAAACATGCATAACATGCAATTCAACCATGGTACATATATATAGTGGCATGACTTGCTTACTTGGGGTAAGGTAGAACCTAACTTAATATCCCTGATCTTGATGGAATCATATGTTCCTTGTGACACATAGTATTTTCCAATAATAGTGGTACTACTCCCTAGTTTCTTCCTCCCTCGTGTGAGCGTGGGAGTGTCTGTGCCCCTGTTGCCTGGCGGTGTCCGACCAAGGACGCAAGCAGGCCAGCTACTGCAGGAAGACAACGTATGTCCCTGTAACCTCGCCTACTAACAGGGGCAGAACTAGGGGGAGGCTGCCGGGGCTTTAGCCCCCCCTCCCCCCAAAAAACTAATACAAATAGTTATCTTTTTAGTATTAAGTATAGCTTAAAGTATAAATAAATACATTAACTACGTATAAATTTCAAAGAATAAGACTAGCTGGAGGTATAAATAAATACATTAACTATGTATAAATTTCAAAGAATGGGACTAGCTGGAGTGGTATATAGCTTGGTTTTTAAAGCAAATGATGCAGGTTCCATTCTCAATGGGGACAACATTTTTGGCTCAGACCCCCTCTGTGCTAAAATGTACACATATATGATTTCATCCCCCCTTAGTTTAATTTTCTGATTCCGCCACTACCTACTGAAATGCACAAGTGGTGAAGATCATCCAACGTGAGCGGCTAGTGCTGGAGGGTTCCTTGTAAAGGCTGAAATTCGTAGACAAGACAACTCTGTGAATGTCCATCGATCAACTCTGGTGGGGCATCGACGATCCACGGGGGTATCAGGCCTCCGATCACAGACTGTCGCAAGGAATCAGATCTCGATGGAAACCAGGGGGATCAGCCAACGAACCAAACAGATTTACAGTGCAGGCAATTTGTTGGGTATTCTGTATTTGTAGCGGTGTGGTAGAGGTTTCCCAAATGTTAGATTTATAATTTGTTGTTAATGGTGGTGAGGTTTCTGCTTGAAGTCTGGGTTTCTGTAGAACTCCTGATTTGAGATTGTCTAATGACGACTAGAAATCTAAGGAAAAGAAATTCATCCAAGTTGTGATTTTTGAGTCCGGAACAACTAAAAGAACCTAGAGGAAAAACATATCGTGGCAGCTCATTGTTATATAGTCGTGGCTCTTCCGGTGACGATGAATCATTTGGAATCCATGGGATGTCCCTCGCCCATAAGGACACACGTAGATCATCATAAAAGTATTAACATCGTATTTAAACTCGCTGATTCATTTTCTATTATCATTGGGTATTATTTTGTTTATTTGTTTCATCTTTCATCTACCCCAAGGAAGGGGATGAGGATGACGTTGCCCCTTTCTATTTTATTTTATTTTATTCTAAATCAACCCACATCAGTCGGATACTTCATTCCATCGATGGTCAGCCAAAAGTTTGACCGGTTCAATTATACTAGGGACCCAACTTTTTCTTTCAAGTTTATTTTCTTCTTAAATCTCCATAAGCTCACACAAGACATTCAATTGACCTCAAATTTTAGACGTAACTTCACATTCTTGTCCTTCTCTTATACAAAGTATGTAAGGCCTTATTCACTCCCAAAATTTCCAACAATTGTTTCATAACATCCTTATGTGATGAACATTATCATGTTGGCCCAACTACATACAAGATCAAATTGAATGTAATTATCTCTCAATTTCGTTAAGAAATTGTTTTAGTATTACATTTGAGTATCTTTATCACATTAGCATCGAATTTTGAAATAAAAATGCTAGGGTATTAAATTAATGAATTAAACTATTAGATTTTTTATGATGTTATAATTCTACCCACCTTAAATAAATTTTGTCCTCAAAATTTCTTCATACTACCCACCTTAGAATTTTACATGTCCTATGTATATGAATTTCTAATATCATCTTAAAGTCTCATTTTCATTGTAAAACACTATCTAAGCTTCATTATTAAAGTCAACATATAGTTAAAATCCTAATGAACCTATTTCACATCATCATTGACATACCAAAGGACCTCTCTTACCTCTTGTCTAGGGGTTTTGATTCTATCATGGATCTTACATGCTTATTAAATATCTACTTTTTATGTTTATGCTTGGTCTTACTATGTGTCTGATTAGGTTTAGGTGACTACATGTCTCAAACTTTTAATGTTAACTCTTATTTTCTTTGTCGCCTTTGGATACATGCCGGTCTCTCATATATGCAAAGGTGAAATATTTAATCACACTTATCTTTGCACATTCCTAATGCACATGTCTCATACCACATGCACTTGAAAGGACAAAACAAGCGTGATTATGCATATAACATTCTCTCTAAAAAATCCCATGAGCATGTGTCCCATACCACAGACACACGGGAAAAAGAGAGAGCATGTTATATATAATTCTAGAGTTAACATAAAAATCCAAAACATCTAGGCACATAATTCTAATCCTTATTTTAACTTATGTCTCCTAACTAGACCTCTACTTTAGTTTCCCATATCTTTATCTTAATCTTCTATACCTAGGGCTTCGAACAATGTGAATCTTTAGTTTATTGGTCATCTACTTGTTACTTTGATACCATATTGTAACGTCCCTCCAAGCACATATATGACAACGGAAGCAAATCCTATGTTGTCCATAACATGGGTCACTTGGCTCGGAAGAACATTACAAAACATGATAAGCATTACAACAAGATAAATGAAACATCATGCATTAACTCAAAAATAGATTTATACATTGTTCTTTTAAAGGGAAAACATAAATTGTCTCATCTTGATCTCAAACCTAATGCATACAGTTTAAGCAAATGTAAAACATGGAAAGATAAACTAAACTAAAGGATCTACTGAGTGGTAGATGGCACCCCATAAAGCTAAAGTTTTCTTGATGTCAGCTACACTTGAAGGCTCGCTTCAAATCCCTCTTGTTCCTTGATCTAGGGACATCTCATCCACGGCCATGCAAAAATAAAGATACACACCAGTAAGCGGCACTATACACATTATAAGAAAAGAAAGTACATATAATTGACTTGAAAGAAAATCTTGACATGAATTTAACTTAAGCATTCTTAAAATTAATTACTTGACATAAATAAGAATTGAACAAGTAAAATATGCACTCTATGATTTGCCCACTTAAGAGCTCATAATTGGCATGAATGTTCATGATTTGACTAAAAAACCCATAACGACCCTTAAGGTCCATGATTTGGCTATACAAACCCATAATTGGCGCGAATGTCCATAACGACCTCTTGAGGTCCATGATGACAAGAGCATATAAAACTTAATCAAATTCTTATAACTTGATTCTTAAAATGAACATTACCATAATCTTGAACACTAAATCTTTGACATAATGTGATTTCTCCCTCATTACATGGTTTACAAAGTTCTTTCTTAAATGTCTTAATCATTACATGATCATAACATTAAATTAATGAGCATATGTGATAGATATAGGACTTTATGAATATAAGAAATAACACGCAGAGACATGATCATTATCTTAATTTCATTCATTAATTTGACATTTTAAAACATAATTATAAAGCATACATAACATGCAATTCAACCATGGTACATATATATATAGTGGCATAACTCGCTTACTTGGAGTAAGGTAGATCCTAACTTATTATCCCTGATCTTGATGGAATCATATGTTCCTTGTGACACATCGTATTTTCCAATAATAGTGGTACTACTCCCTAGTTTCTTCCTCACTCGCGTGAGCGTGGGAGTGTCCGCGCCCCTATTCCGTAAACCTGGAACAGAGTCACGCCTGGCGGTGTCCGACCAAGGACGCAAGCAGGCCATCTACTGCAGGAAGACAATGTATGTCCCTGTAACCTCGCCTACTGATATGCACAGCCACAGGTGGTGAAGATCATCCAACGTGAGCGGCTAGGGCTGGAGGGTTCCTTGTAAAGGCCGAAATTTGTAGACAAGACAACTCTGTGAATGTCCATCGATCAACTAGGGGCATCGATGATCCACGGGGGTATCAGGCCTCCGATCACAGACTGTTTCAAGGAATCAGATCTCGATGGAAACCAGGGGGATCAGCCAACGAACCAAAGAGATTGACAGTGCAGGCGATTTGTTGGGTATTCTATATTTGTGGTGGTGTGGTAGAGGTTTCCCAAATGTTAGATTTATAATTTGTTGTTAATGGTGGTGAGGTTTCTGCTTGGAGTCTGGGTTTCTGTAGAACTCCTGATTTGAGATTGTCTAATGACGACTAGAAATCTAAGGAAAAGAAATTCATCCAAGCTGTGATTTTTGAGTCCGGAACAACTAAAAGAACCTAGAGGAAAACATATCGTGGCAGCTCATTGTTATATAGTCGTGGCTCTTCCGGTGACGATGAATCATTCATTCTGTTGTTGTTTCCTCGCTAATAGTGATTCGGAATCCATGGGATGTCCCTCGCCCATAAGGACACACGTAGATCATGATAAAGTATTAACATTGTATTTAAACTCACTGATTCATTTTCTATTATCATTGGGTATTATTTTTTTTATTTGTTTCATCTTTCATCTACCCCAAGGAAGGGGATGAGGATGACGTTGCCCCTTTCTATTTTATTTTATTTTATTCTAAATCAACCCACATCAGTCGGATACTTCATTCCATCGATGGTCAGCCAAAAGTTTGACCGGTTCAATTATACTAGGGACCCAACTTTTTCTTTCAAGTTTATTTTCTTCTTAAATCTCCATAAGCTCACACAAGACATTCAATTGACCTCAAATTTTAGACGTAACTTCACGTTCTTGTCCTTCTCTTATACAAAGTATGTAAGGCCTTATTCACTCCAAAAATTTCCAACAAATTTTTTATAACATCCTTATGTGATGAACATTATCATGTTGGCCCAACTACATACAAGATCAAATTGAATGTAATTATCTCTCAATTTCGTTAAGAAATTGTTTTAGTATTACATTTGAGTATCTTTATCACATTAGCATCGAATTTTGAAATAAAAATGCTAGGGTATTAAATTAATGAATTAAACTATTAGATTTTTTAGGATGTTATAATTCTGGCCACCTTAAATAAATTTTGTCCTCAAAATTTCTTCATACTACCCACCTTAGAATTTTACATGTCCTATGTATATGAATTTCTAATATTATCTTAAAGTCTCATTTTCATTGTAAAACACTATCTAAGCTTCATTATTAAAGTCAACATATAGTTAAAATCCTAATGAACCTATTTCACATCATCATTGACATACCAAAGGACCTATCTTACCTCTTGTCTAGGGGTTTTGATTCTATCATGGATCTTACATGCTTATTAAATATCTACTTTTTATATTTATGCTTGGTCTTACTATGTGTCTGATTAGGTTTAGGTGACTACATGTCTCAAACTTTTAATGTTAACTCTTATTTTCTTTGTCGCCTTTGGATACATGCCGGTCTCTCATATATGCAAAGGTGAAATATTTAATCACACTTATCTTTGCACATTCCTTATGCACATGTCTCATACCACATGCACTTGAAAGGACAAAACAGGCGTGATTATGCATATAACATTCTCTCTAAAAAAATCCCATGAGCATGTGTCCCATACCACAGACACACGGGAAAAAGAGAGAGCATGTTATATATAATTCTAGAGTTAACATAAAAATCCAAAACATCTAGGCACATAATTCTAATCCTTATTTTAACTTATGTCTCCTAACTAGACCTCTACTTTGGTTTCCCATATCTTTATCTTAATCTTCTATACCTAGGGCTTCAAACAATGTGAATCTTTAGTTTATTGGTCATCTACTTGTGACTTTGATACCATATTGTAACGTCCCTCCAAGCACATATATGACAACGGAAGCAAATCCTATGTTGTCCATAACATGGGTCACTTGGCTCGGAAGAACATTACAAAACATGATAAGCATTACAACAAGATAAATGAAACACCATGCATTAACTCAAAAATAGATTTATACATTGTTCTTTTAAAGGGAAAACATAAATTGTCTCATCTTGATCTCAAACCTAATGCATACAGTTTAAGTAAATGTAAAACATGGAAAGATAAACTAAACTAAAGGATCTACTGAGTGGTAGATGGCACCCCATCAAGCTAAAGTTTTCTTGATGTTAGCTACACTTGAAGGCTCGCTTCAAATCCCTCTTGTTCCTTGATCTAGTGACATCTCGTCCACGGCCATGCAAAAATAAAGACACACACCAGTAAGCGGCACTATACACATTATAAGAAAAGAAAGTACATATAATTGACTTGAAAGAAAATCTTGACATGAATTTAACTTAAGCATTCTTAAAATTAATTACTTGACATAAATAAGAATTGAACAAGTAAAATATGCACTCTATGATTTGCCCACTTAAGAGCTCATAATTGGCATGAATGTCCATGATTTGACTAAAAAACCCATAACGACCCTTAAGGTCCATGATTTGGCTATACAAACCCATAATTGGCGCGAATGTCCATAATGACCTCTTGAGGTCTATGATGACAAGAGAATATAAAACTTAATCAAATTCTTATAACTTGATTCTTAAAATGAACATTACCATAATCTTGAACACTAAATCTTTGACATAATGTGATTTATCCCTCATTACATGGTTTACATAGTTCTTTCTTAAATGTCTTAATCATTACATGATCATAACATTAAATTAATGAGCATCTGTGATAGATATAGGACTTTATGAATATAACAAATAACACGCAGAGACATGATCATTATCTTAATTTCATTCATTAATTTGACATTTTAAAACATAATTATAAAGCATACATAGCATGCAATTCAACCATGGTACATATATATATAGTGGCATAACTCGCTTACATGGAGTAAGGTAGATCCTAACTTATTATCCCTGATCTTGATGGAATCATATGTTCCTTGTGACACATCATATTTTCCAATAATAGTGGTACTACTCCCTAGTTTCTTCCTCACTCGCGTGAGCGTGGGAGTGTCCGCGCCCCTGTTCCGTAAACCTGGAACAGAGTCACGCATGGCGGTGTCCGACCAAGGACGCAAGCAGGCCAGCTACTGCAGGAAGACAATGTATGTCCCTGTAACCTCGCCTACTGATATGCACAGCCACAGGTGGTGAAGATCATCCAACGTGAGCGGCTAGGGCTGGAGGGTTCCTTGTAAAGGCCGAAATTCGTAGACAAGACAACTCTGTGAATGTCCATCGATCAATTCTGGGGCATCGACGATCCACGGGGGTATTAGGCCTCCGATCACAGACTGTCGCAAGGAATCAGATCTCGATGGAAACCAGGGGGATCAGCCAACGAACCAAAGAGATTGACAGTGCAGGCGATTTGTTGGGTATTCTATATTTGTGGTGGTGTGGTAGAGGTTTCCCAAATGTTAGATTTATAATTTGTTGTTAATGGTGGTGAGGTTTCTGCTTGGAGTTTGGGTTTCTGTAGAACTCCTAATTTGAGATTGTCTAATGACGACTAGAAATCTAAGGAAAAGAAATTCATCCAAGCTGTGATTTTTGAGTCCGGAACAACTAAAAGAACCTAGAGGAAAACATATCGTGGCAGCTCATTGTTATATAGTCGTGGCTCTTCCAGTGACGATGAATCATTCATTCCATTGTCGTTTCCTTGCTAATAGTGATTCGGAATCCATGGGATGTCCCTCGCCCATAAGGACACACGTAGATCATGATAAAGTATTAACATCGTATTTAAACTCGCTGATTCATTTTCTATTATCATTGGGTATTATTTTGTTTATTTGTTTCATCTTTCATCTACCCCAAGGAAGGGGATGAGGATGACGTTGCCCCTTTCTATTTTATTTTATTTTATTCTAAATCAACCCACATCAGTCGGATACTTCATTCCATCGATGGTCAGCCAAAAGTTTGACCGGTTCAATTATACTAGGGACCCAACTTTTTCTTTCAAGTTTATTTTCTTCTTAAATCTCCATAAGCTCACACAAGACATTCAATTGACCTCAAATTTTAGACGTAACTTCACGTTCTTGTCCTTCTCTTATACAAAGTATGTAAGGCCTTATTCACTCCAAAAATTTCCAACAAATTTTTCATAACATCCTTATGTGATGAACATTATCATGTTGGCCCAACTACATACAAGATCAAATTGAATGTAATTATCTCTCAATTTCGTTAAGAAATTGTTTTAGTATTACATTTGAGTATCTTTATCACATTAGCATCGAATTTTGAAATAAAAATGCTAGGGTATTAAATTAATGAATTAAACTATTAGATTTTTAGGATGTTATAATTCTAGCCACCTTAAATAAATTTTGTCCTCAAAATTTCTTCATACTACCCACCTTAGAATTTTACATGTCCTATGTATATGAATTTCTAATATCATCTTAAAGTCTCATTTTCATTGTAAAACACTATCTAAGCTTCATTATTAAAGTCAACATATAGTTAAAATCCTAATGAACCTATTTCACATCATCATTGACATACCAAAGGACCTCTCTTACCTCTTGTCTAGGGGTTTTGATTCTATCATGGATCTTACATGCTTATTAAATATCTACTTTTTATATTTATGCTTGGTCTTACTATGTGTCTGATTAGGTTTAGGTGACTACATGTCTCAAACTTTTAATGTTAACTCTTATTTTCTTTGTCGCCTTTGGATACATGCCGGTCTCTCATATATGCAAAGGTGAAATATTTAATCACACTTATCTTTGCACATTCCTTATGCACATGTCTCATACCACATGCACTTGAAAGGACAAAACTGGCGTGATTATGCATATAACATTCTCTCTAAAAAATCCCATGAGCATGTGTCCCATACCACAGACACACGGGAAAAACAGAGAGCATGTTATATATAATTCTTGAGTTAACATAAAAATGCAAAATATCTAGGCACATAATTCTAATCCTTATTTTAACTTATGTCTCCTAACTAGACCTCTACTTTGGTTTCCCATATCTTTATCTTAATCTTTTATACCTAGGGCTTCGAACAATGTGAATCTTTAGTTTATTGGTCATCTACTTGTTACTTTGATACCATATTGTAACGTCCCTCCAAGCACATATATGAAAAAGAAAGCAAATCCTATGTTGTCCATAACGTGGGTCACTTGGCTCGGAAGAACATTACAAAACATGATAAGCATTACAACAAGATAAATGAAACACCATGCATTAACTCAAAAATAGATTTATACATTGTTCTTTTAAAGGGAAAACATAAATTGTCTCATCTTGATCTCAAACCTAATGCATGCAGTTTAAGCAAATGTAAAACATGGAAAGATAAACTAAACTAAAGGATCTACTGAGTGGTAGATGGAACCCCATCAAGCTAAAGTTTTCTTGATGTCAGCTACACTTGAAGGCTCGCTTCAAATCCCTCTTGTTCCTTGATCTAGGGACATCTCGTCCACGGCCATGCAAAAATAAAGACACACACCAGTAAGTGGCACTATACACATTATAAGAAAAGAAAGTACATATAACTGACTTGAAAGAAAATCTTGACATGAATTTAACTTAAGCATTCTTAAAATTAATTACTTGACATAAATAAGAATTGAACAAGTAAAATATGCACTCTATGATTTGCCCACTTAAGAGCTCATAATTGGCATGAATGTCCATGATTTGACTAAAAAACCCATAACGACCCTTAAGGTCCATGATTTGGCTATACAAACCCATAATTGGCGCGAATGTCCATAACGACCTCTTGAGGTCCATGATGACAAGAGCATATAAAACTTAATCAAATTCTTATAACTTGATTCTTAAAATGAACATTACCATAATCTTGAACACTAAATCTTTGACATAATGTGATTTCTCCCTCATTACATGGTTTACATAGTTCTTTCTTAAATGTCTTAATCATTACATGATCATAACATTAAATTAATGAGCATCTGTGATAGATATAGGACTTTATGAATATAACAAATAACATGCAGAGACATGATCATTATCTTAATTTCATTCATTAATTTGACATTTTAAAACATAATTATAAAGCATACATAACATGCAATTCAACCATGGTACATATATATAGTGGCATAACTCGCTTACTTGGAGTAAGGTAGATCCTAACTTATTATCCCTGATCTTGATGGAATCATATGTTCCTTGTGACACATCGTATTTTCCAATAATAGTGGTACTACTCCCTAGTTTCTTCCTCACTCGCGTGAGCGTGGGAGTGTCTGCGCCCCTGTTCCGTAAACCTAGAACAGAGTCACGCCTGGCAGTGTTTGACCAAGGACGCAAGCAGGCCAGCTACTGCAAGAAGACAATGTATGTCCCTGTAACCTCGCCTACTGATATGCACAGCCACAGGTGGTGAAGATCATCCAATGTGAGCGGCTAGGGCTGGAGGGTTCCTTGTAAAGGCCGAAATTCGTAGACAAGACAACTCTGTGAATGTCCATCGATCAACTCTGGGGCATCGACGATCCACGGGGGTATCAGGCCTCCGATCATAGACTGTCGCAAGGAATCAGATCTCGATGGAAACCAGGGGGATCAGCCAACAAACCAAAGAGATTGACAGTGCAGGCGATTTGTTGGGTATTCTGTATTTGTGGTGGTGTGGTAGAGGTTTCCCAAATGTTAGATTTATAATTTGTTGTTAATGGTGGTGAGGTTTCTGCTTGGAGTCTGGGTTTCTATAGAACTCCTGATTTGAGATTGTCTAATGATGACTAGAAATCTAAGGAAAAGAAATTCATCCAAGCTGTGATTTTTGAGTCCGGAACAACTAAAAGAACCTAGAGGAAAACATATCGTGGCAGCTCATTGTTATGTAGTCGTGGCTCTTCCGGTGATGATCAATCATTCATTCCGTTGCCGTTTCCTCACTAATAGTGATTTGGAATCCATGGGATGTCCCTCACCCATAAGGACACACGTAGATCATGATAAAGTATTAACATCGTATTTAAACTCGCTGATTCATTTTCTATTATCATTGGGTATTATTTTGTTTATTTGTTTCATCTTTCATCTACCCCAAGGAAGGGGATGAGGATGATGTTGCCCCTTTCTATTTTATTTTATTTTATTCTAAATCAACCCACATCAGTCGGATACTTCATTCCATCGATGGTCAGCCAAAAGTTTGACCGGTTCAATTATACTAGGGACCCAACTTTTTCTTTCAAGTTTATTTTCTTCTTAAATCTCCATAAGCTCACACAAGACATTCAATTGACCTCAAATTTTAGACGTAACTTCACGTTCTTGTCCTTCTCTTATACAAAGTATGTAAGGCCTTATTCACTCCAAAAATTTCCAACAAAATTTTCATAACATCCTTATGTGATGAACATTATCATGTTGGCCCAACTACATACAAGATCAAATTGAATGTAATTATCTCTCAATTTCGTTGAGAAATTGTTTTAGTATTACAATTGAGTATCTTTATCACATTAGCATCGAATTTTGAAATAAAAATGCTAGGGTATTAAATTAATGAATTAAACTATTTGATTTTTTAGGATGTTATAATTCTAGCCACCTTAAATAAATTTTTTCCTCAAAATTTTTTCATACTACCCACCTTAGAATTTTACATGTCCTATGTATATGAATTTCTAATATCATCTTAAAGTCTCATTTTCATTGTAAAACACTATCTAAGATTCATTATTAAAGTCAACATATAGTTAAAATCCTAATGAACCTATTTCACATCATCATTGACATACCAATGGACCTCTCTTACCTCTTGTCTAGGGGTTTTGATTCTATCATGGATCTTACATGCTTATTAAATATCTACTTTTTATATTTATGCTTGGTCTTACTATGTGTCTGATTAGGTTTAGGTGACTACATGTCTCAAACTTTTAATGTTAACTCTTATTTTCTTTGTCGCCTTTGGATACATGTCGGTCTCTCATATATGCAAAGGTGAAATATTTAATCACACTTATCTTTGCACATTCCTTATGCACATGTCTCATACCACATGCACTTGAAAGGACAAAACAGGCGTGATTATGCATATAACATTCTCTCTAAAAAATCCCATGAGCATGTGTCCCATACCACAGACACACGGGAAAAAGAGAGAGCATGTTATATATAATTCTAGAGTTAACATAAAAATCCAAAACATCTAGGCACATAATTCCAATCCTTATTTTAACTTATGTCTCCTAACTAGACCTCTACTTTGGTTTCCCATATCTTTATCTTAATCTTCTATACCTAGGGCTTCGAACAATGTGAATCTTTAGTTTATTGGTCATCTACTTGTTACTTTGATACCATATTGTAACGTCCCTCCAAGCACATATATGACAACGGAAGCAAATCCTATGTTGTCCAAAACATGGGTCACTTGGCTCGGAAGAACATTACAAAACATGATAAGCATTACAACAAGATAAATGAAACACCATGCATTAACTCAAAAATAGATTTATACATTGTTCTTTTAAAGGGAAAACATAAATTGTCTCATCTTGATCTCAAACCTAATGCATACAGTTTAAGCAAATGTAAAACATGGAAAGATAAACTAAACTAAAGGATCTACTGAGTGGTAGATGGCACCCCATCAAGCTAAAGTTTTCTTGATGTCAGCTACACTTGAAGGCTCGCTTCAAATCCCTCTTGTTCCTTGATCTAGGGACATCTCGTCCACGGCAATGCAAAAATAAAGACACACACCAGTAAGTGGCACTATACACATTATAAGAAAAGAAAGTACATATAATTGACTTGAAAGAAAATCTTGACATGAATTTAACTTAAGCATTCTTAAAATTAATTACTTGACATAAATAAGAATTGAACAAGTAAAATATGCACTCTATGATTTGCCCACTTAAGAGCTCATAATTGGCATGAATGTCCATGATTTGACTAAAAAACCCATAACGACCCTTAAGGTCCATGATTTGGCTATACAAACCCATAATTGGCGCGAATGTCCATAACGACCTCTTGAGGTCTATGATGACAAGAGAATATAAAACTTAATCAAATTCTTATAACTTGATTCTTAAAATGAACATTACCATAATCTTGAACACTAAATCTTTGACATAATGTGATTTCTCCCTCATTACATGGTTTACATAGTTCTTTCTTAAATGTCTTAATCATTACATGATCATAACATTAAATTAATGAGCATCTGTGATAGATATAGGACTTTATGAATATAACAAATAACACGCAGAGACATGATCATTATCTTAATTTCATTCATTAATTTGACATTTTAAAACATAATTATAAAGCATACATAACATGCAATTCAACCATGGTACATATATATATAGTGGCATAACTCGCTTACATGGAGTAAGGTAGATCCTAACTTATTATCCCTGATCTTGATGGAATCATATGTTCCTTGTGACACATCGTATTTTCCAATAATAGTGGTACTACTCCCTAGTTTCTTCCTCACTCGCGTGAGCGTGGGAGTGTCCGCGCCCCTGTTCCGTAAACCTGGAACAGAGTCACGCATGGCGGTGTCCGACCAAGGACGCAAGCAGGCCAGCTACTGCAGGAAGACAATGTATGTCCCAGTAACCTCACCTACTGATATGCACAGCCACAGGTGGTGAAGATCATCCAACGTGAGCAGCTAGGGCTGGAGGGTTCCTTGTAAAGGCCGAAATTCGTAGACAAGACAACTCTGTGAATGTCCATCGATCAATTCTGGGGCATCGACGATCCACGGGGGTATTAGGCCTCCGATCACAGACTGTCGCAAGGAATCAGGTCTCGATGGAAACCAGGGGGATCAGCCAACGAACCAAAGAGATTGACAGTGCAGGCGATTTGTTGGGTATTCTATAGTTGTGGTGGTGTGGTAGAGGTTTCCCAAATGTTAGATTTATAATTTGTTGTTAATGGTGGTGAGGTTTCTGCTTGGAGTTTGGGTTTCTGTAGAACTCCTGATTTGAGATTGTCTAATGACGACTAGAAATCTAAGAAAAAGAAATTCATCCAAGCTGTGATTTTTGAGTCTGGAACAACTAAAAGAACCTAGAGGAAAACATATCGTGACAGCTCATTGTTATATAGTCGTGGCTCTTCCGGTGACGATGAATCATTCATTCCATTGTCGTTTCCTCGCTAATAGTGATTCGGAATCCATGGGATGTCCCTCGCCCATAAGGACACACGTAGATCATGATAAAGTATTAACATCGTATTTAAACTTGCTGATTCATTTTCTATTATCATTGGGTATTATTTTGTTTATTTGTTTCATCTTTCATCTACCCCAAGGAAGGGGATGAGGATGGCATTGCCCCTTTCTATTTTATTTTATTTTATTCTAAATCAACCCACATCAGTCGGATACTTCATTCCATCGATGGTCAGCCAAAAGTTTGACCGGTTCAATTATACTAGGGACCCAACTTTTTCTTTCAAGTTTATTTTCTTCTTAAATCTCCATAAGCTCACACAAGACATTCAATTGACCTCAAATTTTAGACGTAACTTCACGTTCTTGTCCTTCTCTTATACAAAGTATGTAAGGCCTTATTCACTCCAAAAATTTCCAACAAATTTTTCATAACATCCTTATGTGATGAACATTATCATGTTGGCCCAACTACATACAAGATCAAATTGAATGTAATTATCTCTCAATTTCGTTAAGAAATTGTTTTAGTATTACATTTGAGTATCTTTATCACATTAGCATCGAATTTTGAAATAAAAATGCTAGGGTATTAAATTAATGAATTAAACTATTAGATTTTTAGGATGTTATAATTCTAGCCACCTTAAATAAATTTTGTCCTCAAAATTTCTTCATACTACCCACCTTAGAATTTTACATGTCCTATGTATATGAATTTTTAATATCATCTTAAAGTCTCATTTTCATTGTAAAACACTATCTAAGCTTCATTATTAAAGTCAACATATAGTTAAAATCCTAATGAACGTATTTCACATCATCATTGACATACCAAAGGACCTCTCTTACCTCTTGTCTAGGGGTTTTGATTCTATCATGGATCTTACATGCTTATTAAATATCTACTTTTTATATTTATGCTTGGTCTTACTATGTGTCTGATTAGGTTTAGGTGACTACATGTCTCAAACTTTTAATGTTAACTCTTATTTTCTTTGTCGCCTTTGGATACATGCCGGTCTCTCATATATGCAAAGGTGAAATATTTAATCACACTTATCTTTGCACATTCCTTATGCACATGTCTCATACCACATGCACTTGAAAGGACAAAACTGGCGTGATTATGCATATAACATTCTCTCTAAAAAATCCCATGAGCATGTGTCCCATACCACAGACACACGGGAAAAAGAGAGAGCATGTTATATATAATTCTTGAGTTAACATAAAAATGCAAAATATCTAGGCACATAATTCTAATCCTTATTTTAACTTATGTCTCCTAACTAGACCTCTACTTTGGTTTCCCATATCTTTATCTTAATCTTCTATACCTAGGGCTTCGAACAATGTGAATCTTTAGTTTATTGGTCATCTACTTGTTACTTTGATACCATATTGTAACGTCCCTCCAAGCACATATATGAAAAAGAAAGCAAATCCTATGTTGTCCATAACGTGGGTCACTTGGCTCGGAAGAACATTACAAAACATGATAAGCATTACAACAAGATAAATGAAACACCATGCATTAACTCAAAAATAGATTTATACATTGTTCTTTTAAAGGGAAAACATAAATTGTCTCATCTTGATCTCAAACCTAATGCATGCAGTTTAAGCAAATGTAAAACATGGAAAGATAAACTAAACTAAAGGATCTACTGAGTGGTAGATGGAACCCCATCAAGCTAAAGTTTTCTTGATGTCAGCTACACTTGAAGGCTCGCTTCAAATCCCTCTTGTTCCTTGATCTAGGGACATCTCGTCCACGGCCATGCAAAAATAAAGACACACACCTGTAAGTGGCACTATACACATTATAAGAAAAGAAAGTACATATAATTGACTTGAAAGAAAATCTTGACATGAATTTAACTTAAGCATTCTTAAAATTAATTACTTGACATAAATAAGAATTGAACAAGTAAAATATGCACTCTATGATTTGCCCACTTAAGAGCTCATAATTGGCATGAATGTCCATGATTTGACTAAAAAACCCATAACGACCCTTAAGGTCCATGATTTGGCTATACAAACCCATAATTGGCGCGAATGTCCATAACGACCTCTTGAGGTCCATGATGACAAGAGCATATAAAACTTAATCAAATTCTTATAACTTGATTCTTAAAATGAACATTACCATAATCTTGAACACTAAATCTTTGACATAATGTGATTTCTCCCTCATTACATGGTTTACATAGTTCTTTCTTAAATGTCTTAATCATTACATGATCATAACATTAAATTAATGAGCATCTGTGATAGATCATAACAAATAACATGCAGAGACATGATCATTATCTTAATTTCATTCATTAATTTGACATTTTAAAACATAATTATAAAGCATACATAACATGCAATTCAACCATGGTACATATATATAGTGGCATAACTCGCTTACTTGGTGTAAGGTAGATCCTAACTTATTATCCCTGATCTTGATGGAATCATATGTTCCTTGTGACACATCGTATTTTCCAATAATAGTGGTACTACTCCCTAGTTTCTTCCTCACTCGCGTGAGCGTGGGAGTGTCCGCGCCCCTGTTCCGTAAACCTAGAACAGAGTCACGCCTGGATGTGTCTGACCAAGGACGCAAGCAGGCCAGCTACTGTAGGAAGACAATGTATGTCCCTGTAACCTCGCCTACTGATATGCACAGCCACAGGTGGTGAAGATCATCCAATGTGAGCGGCTAGGGCTGGAGGGTTCCTTGTAAAGGCCGAAATTCGTAGACAAGACAACTCTGTGAATGTCCATCGATCAACTCTGGGGCATCGACGATCCACGGGGGTATCAGGCCTCCGATCATAGACTGTCGCAAGGAATCAGATCTCGATGGAAACCAGGGGGATCAGCCAACAAACCAAAGAGATTGACAGTGCAGGCGATTTGTTGGGTATTCTGTATTTGTGGTGGTGTGGTAGAGGTTTCCCAAATGTTAGATTTATAATTTGTTGTTAATGGTGGTGAGGTTTCTGCTTGGAGTCTGGGTTTCTATAGAACTCCTGATTTGAGATTGTCTAATGATGACTAGAAATCTAAGGAAAAGAAATTCATCCAAGCTGTGATTTTTGAGTCCGGAACAACTAAAAGAACCTAGAGGAAAACATATCGTGGCAGCTCATTGTTATGTAGTCGTGGCTCTTCCGGTGACGATGAATCATTCATTCCGTTTCCGTTTCCTCGCTAATAGTGATTTGGAATCCATGGGATGTCCCTCGCCCATAAGGACACACGTAGATCATGATAAAGTATTAACATCGTATTTAAACTCGCTGATTCATTTTCTATTATCATTGGGTATTATTTTGTTTATTTGTTTCATCTTTCATCTACCCCAAGGAAGGGGATGAGGATGATGTTGCCCCTTTCTATTTTATTTTATTTTATTCTAAATCAACCCACATCAGTCGGATACTTCATTCCATCGATGGTCAGCCAAAAGTTTGACCGGTTCAATTATACTAGGGACCCAACTTTTTCTTTCAAGTTTATTTTCTTCTTAAATCTCCATAAGCTCACACAAGACATTCAATTGACCTCAAATTTTAGACGTAACTTCACGTTCTTGTCCTTCTCTTATACAAAGTATGTAAGGCCTTATTCACTCCAAAAATTTCCAACAAAATTTTCATAACATCCTTATGTGATGAACATTATCATGTTGGCCCAACTACATACAAGATCAAATTGAATGTAATTATCTCTCAATTTCGTTGAGAAATTGTTTTAGTATTACAATTGAGTATCTTTATCACATTAGCATCGAATTTTGAAATAAAAATGCTAGGGTATTAAATTAATGAATTAAACTATTTGATTTTTTAGGATGTTATAATTCTAGCCACCTTAAATAAATTTTTTCCTCAAACTTTCTTCATACTACCCACCTTAGAATTTTACATGTCCTATGTATATGAATTTCTAATATCATCTTAAAGTCTCATTTTCATTGTAAAACACTATCTAAAATTCATTATTAAAGTCAACATATAGTTAAAATCCTAATGAACCTATTTCACATCATCATTGACATACCAAAGGACCTCTCTTACCTCTTGTCTAGGGGTTTTGATTCTATCATGGATCTTACATGCTTATTAAATATCTACTTTTTATATTTATGCTTGGTCTTACTATGTGTCTGATTAGGTTTAGGTGACTACATGTCTCAAACTTTTAATGTTAACTCTTATTTTCTTTGTCGCCTTTGGATACATGTCGGTCTCTCATATATGCAAAGGTGAAATATTTAATCACACTTATCTTTGCACATTCCTTATGCACATGTCTCATACCACATGCACTTGAAAGGACAAAACAGGCGTGATTATGCATATAACATTCTCTCTAAAAAATCCCATGAGCATGTGTCCCATACCACAGACACACGGGAAAAAGAGAGAGCATGTTATATATAATTCTAGAGTTAACATAAAAATCCAAAACATCTAGGCACATAATTCCAATCCTTATTTTAACTTATGTCTCCTAACTAGACCTCTACTTTGGTTTCCCATATCTTTATCTTAATCTTCTATACCTAGGGCTTCGAACAATGTGAATCTTTAGTTTATTGGTCATCTACTTGTTACTTTGATACCATATTGTAACGTCCCTCCAAGCACATATATGACAACGGAAGCAAATCCTATGCTGTCCATAACATGGGTCACTTGGCTCGGAAGAACATTACAAAACATGATAAGCATTACAACAAGATAAATGAAACACCATGCATTAACTCAAAAATAGATTTATACATTGTTCTTTTAAAGGGAAAACATAAATTGTCTCATCTTGATCTCAAACCTAATGCATACAGTTTAAGCAAATGTAAAACATGGAAAGATAAACTAAACTAAAGGATCTACTGAGTGGTAGATGGCACCCCATCAAGCTAAAGTTTTCTTGATGTCAGCTACACTTGAAGGCTCGCTTCAAATCCCTCTTGTTCCTTGATCTAGGTACATCTCGTCCACGGCCATGCAAAAATAAAGACACACACCAGTAAGCGGCACTATACACATTATAAGAAAAGAAAGTACATATAATTGACTTGAAAGAAAATCTTGACATGAATTTAACTTAAGCATTCTTAAAATTAATTACTTGACATAAATAAGAATTGAACAAGTAAAATATGCACTCTATGATTTGCCCACTTAAGAGCTCATAATTGGCATGAATGTCCATGATTTGACTAAAAAACCCATAACGATCCTTAAGGTCCATGATTTGGCTATACAAACCCATAATTGGCGCGAATGTCCATAACGACCTCTTGAGGTCCATGATGACAAGAGCATATAAAACTTAATCAAATTCTTATAACTTGATTCTTAAAATGAACATTACCATAATCTTGAACACTAAAACTTTGACATAATGTGATTTCTCCCTCATTACATGGTTTACATAGTTCTTTCTTAAATGTCTTAATCATTACATGATCATAACATTAAATTAATGAGCATCTGTGATAGATATAGGACTTTATGAATATAACAAATAACACGTAGAGACATGATCATTATCTTAATTTCATTCATTAATTTGACATTTTAAAACATAATTATAAATCATACATAACATGCAATTCAACCATGGTACATATATATAGTGGCATAACTCGCTTACTTGGAGTAAGGTAGATCCTAACTTATTATCCCTGATCTTGATGGAATCATATGTTCCTTGTGACACATCGTATTTTCCAATAATAGTGGTACTACTCCCTAGTTTCTTCCTCACTCGCGTGAGCGTGGGAGTGTCCGCGCCCCTGTTCCGTAAACCTGGAACAGAGTCACGCCTGGCGGTGTCCGACCAAGGACGCAAGTAGGTCAGCTACTGCAGGAAGACAATGTATGTCCCTGTAACCTCGCCTACTGATATGCACAGCCACAGGTGGTGAAGATCATCCAACGTGAGCGGCTAGGGCTGGAGGGTTCCTTGTAAATGTTGAAATTCGTAGACAAGACAACTTTGTGAATGTCCATCGATCAACTCTGGGGCATCGACGATCCACAGGGGTATCAGGCCTCCGATCACAGACTGTCGCAAGGAATCAGATCTCGATGGAAACCAGGGGGATCAGCCAACGAACCAAAGAGATTGACAGTGCAGGCGATTTGTTGGGTATTCTATATTTGTGGTGGTGTGGTAGAGGTTTCCCAAATGTTAGATTTATAATTTGTTGTTAATGGTGGTGAGGTTTCTTCTTGGAGTCTGGGTTTCTGTAGAACTCCTGATTTGAGATTCTCTAATGACGACTAGAAATCTAAGGAAAAGAAATTCATCCAAGCTGTGATTTTTGAGTCCGGAACAACTAAAAGAACCTAGAGGAAAACATATCCTGGCAGCTCATTGTTATATAGTCGTGGCTCTTCCGGTGACGATGAATCATTCATTCTGTTGCCGTTTCCTCACTAATAGTGATTCGGAATCCATGGGATGTCCCTCGCCCATAAGGACATACGTAGATCATGATAAAGTATTAACATCGTATTTAAACTCACTGATTCATTTTCTATTATCATTGGGTATTATTTTGTTTATTTGTTTCATCTTTCATCTACCCCAAGGAAGGGGATGAGGATGACGTTGCCCCTTTCTATTTTATTTTATTTTATTCTAAATCAACCCACATCAGTCGGATACTTCATTCCATCGATGGTCAGCCAAAAGTTTGACCGGTTCAATTATACTAGGGACCCAACTTTTTCTTTCAAGTTTATTTTCTTCTTAAATCTCCATAAGCTCACACAAGACATTCAATTGACCTCAAATTTTAGACGTAACTTCACGTTCTTGTCCTTCTCTTATACAAAGTATGTAAGGCCTTATTCACTCCAAAATTTCCAACAAATTTTTCATAACATCCTTATGTGATGAACATTATCATGTTGGCCCAACTACATACAAGATCAAATTGAATGTAATTATCTCTCAATTTCGTTAAGAAATTGTTTTAGTATTACATTTGAGTATCTTTATCACATTAGCATCGAATTTTGAAATAAAAATGCTAGGGTATTAAATTAATGAATTAAACTATTAGATTTTTTAGGATGTTATAATTCTAGCCACCTTAAATAAATTTTGTCCTCAAAATTTCTTCATACTACCCACCTTAGAATTTTACATGTCCTATGTATATGAATTTCTAATATCATCTTAAAGTCTCATGTTCATTGTAAAACACTATCTAAGCTTCATTATTAAAGTCAACATATAGTTAAAATCCTAATGAACCTATTTCACATCATCATTGACATACCAAAGGACCTCTCTTACCTCTTGTCTAGGGGTTTTTATTCTATCATGGATCTTACATGCTTATTAAATATCTACTTTTTATATTTATGCTTGGTCTTACTATGTGTCTGATTAGGTTTAGGTGACTACATGTCTCAAACTTTTAATGTTAACTCTTATTTTCTTTGTCGCCTTTGGATACATGCCGGTCTCTCATATATGCAAAGGTGAAATATTTAATCACACTTATCTTTGCACATTCCTTATGCACATGTCTCATACCACATGCACTTGAAAGGACAAAACAGGCGTGATTATGCATATAACATTCTCTCTAAAAAATCCCATGAGCATGTGTCCCATACCACAGACACACGGGAAAAAGAGAGAGCATGTTATATATAATTCTAGAGTTAACATAAAAATCCAAAACATCTAGGCACATAATTCTAATCCTTATTTTAACTTATGTCTCCTAATTAGACCTCTACTTTGGTTTCCCATATCTTTATCTTAATCTTCTATACCTTGGGCTTCAAACAATGTGAATCTTTAGTTTATTGGTCATCTACTTGTTGCTTTGATACCATATTGTAACGTCCCTCCAAGCACATATATGACAACGGAAGCAAATCCTATGTTGTCCATAACATGTGTCACTTGGCTCGGAAGAACATTACAAAATATGATAAGCATTACAACAAGATAAATCAAACACCATGCATTAACTCAAAAATAGATTTATACATTGTTCTTTTAAAGGGAACACATACATTGTCTCATCTTGATCTCAAACCTAATGCATGTCAGCTACACTTGAAGGCTCGCTTCAAATCCCTCTTGCTCCTTGATCTAGGGACATCTCGTCCACGGCCATGCAAAAATAAAGACACACACCAGTAAGCAGCACTATACACATTATAAGAAAAGAAAGTACATATAATTGACTTGAAAGAAAATCTTGACATGAATTTAACTTAAGCATTCTTAAAATTAATTACTTGACATAAATAAGAATTGAACAAGTAAAATATGCACTCTCTATGATTTGCCCACTTAAGAGCTCATAATTGGCATGAATGTCCATGATTTGGTTAAAAAGCCCATAACGACCCTTAAGGTCCATGATTTGGCTATAAAAGCCCATAATTGGCGTGAATGTCCATAACGACCTCTTAAGGTCCATGATGACGAGAGCATATAAAACTTAATCAAATTCTTATAACTTGATTCTTAAAATGAACATTACCATAATCTTGAACACTAAATCTTTGACATAATGTGATTTCTCCCTCATTACATGGTTTACATAGTTCTTTCTTAAATGTCTTAATCATTACATGATCATAATATTAAATTAATGAGCATCGGTGATAGACATAGGACTTTATGAATATAACAAATAACACGGAATAATATAATCTGAGACATGATCATTATCTTAATTTCATTCATTAATTTGACATTTTAAAATATAATTATAAAGTATACATAACATACAATTCAACCATGGTACATATATATATAGTGGCATAACTCGCTTACTTGGAGTAAGGTAGATCCTAACTTATTATCCCTGATCTTGATGGAATCATATGTTCCTTGTGACACATCGTATTTTCCAATAATAGTGGTACTACTCCCTAGTTTCTTCCTCACTCGCGTGAGCGTGGGAGTGTCCGCGCCCCTGTTGCCTGGCGGTGTCCGACCAAGGACGCAAGCAGGCCAGTTACTGCAGGAAGAAAATGTATGTCCCTGTAACCTCGCCTACTGATATTTACAGGTGGTGAAGATCATCCAGCGTGAGCGGCTAGTGCTGGAGGGTTCCTTGTAAAGGCCGAAATTCGTAGACAAGACAACTCTGTGAATGTCCATCGATCAACTCTGGGGCATCGACGATCCACGGGGGTATCAGGCCTCCGATCACAGACTGTCGCAAGGAATCAGATCTCGATGGAAACTAGGGGGATCAGCCAACGAACCAAAGAGATTGACAGTGCAGGCGATTTGTTGGGTATTCTATATTTGTGGTGGTGTGGTAGAGGTTTCCCAAATGTTAGATTTATAATTTGTTGTTAATGGTGGTGAGCTTTCTGCTTGGAGTCTGGGTTTCTGTAGAACTCCTGATTTGAGATTGTCTAATGACGACTAGAAATCTAAGGAAAAGAAATTCATCCAAGCTGTGATTTTTGAGTCCGGAACAACTAAAAGAACCTAGAAGAAAACATATCGTGGCAGCTCATTGTTATATAGTCGTGGCTCTTCCGGTGACGATGAATCATTCATTCCGTTGCCGTTTCCTCGCTAATAGTGATTTAGAATCCATGGGATGTCCCTCGCCCATAAGGACACACGTAGATCATGATAAAGTATTAACATCGTATTTAAACTCGTTGTTTCATTTTCTATTATCATTGGGTATTATTTTGTTTATTTGTTTCATCTTTCATCTACCCTAAGGAAGGGGATGAGGATGACGTTGCCCCTTTCTGTTTTATTTTATTTTATTCTAAATCAACCCACATCAGTCGGATACTTCATTCCATCGATGGTCAGCCAAAAGTTTGACCGGTTCAATTATACTAGGGACCCAACTTTTTCTTTCAAGTTTATTTTCTTCTTAAATCTCCATAAGCTCACAAGACATTCAATTGATCTCAAATTTTAGACGTAATTTCACATTCTTGTCCTTCTCTTATACAAAGTATGTAAGGCCTTATTCACTCCCAAAATTTCCAACAAATTTTTCATAACATCCTTATGTGATGAACATTTTTTTATTTGCGAGAGAACCACCCCCGCACGAGCACCACTTAGTGACCCCCGCAGGCGGTGTAAACTCTCGGGGACCCCTACCGCCAATATCGGGGCCTCAATTCAGTCGCATCGTTGGCCGGCCGACGCGTGGGCTAAATCATTTGGATGGAACGCTGGATGTGATGAACATTATCATGTTGGCCCAACTACATACAAGATCAAATTGAATGTAATTATCTCTCAATTTCGTTAAGAAATTGTTTTAGTATTACATTTGAGTATCTTTATCACATTAGCATCGAATTTTGAAATAAAAATGCTAGGGTAATAAATTAATGAATTAAATCATTAGATTTGTTTTAGGATGTTATAATTCTACCCATCTTACATAAATTTTATCCTCAAAATTTCTTCATACTACCCACCTTAGAATTTTACATGTCCTATGTATATGAATTTCTAATATCATCTTAAAGTCTCATTTTCATTGTAAAACACTATCTAAGCCTCATTATTAAAGACAACATATAGTTAAAATCCTAATGAACCTATTTCACATCATCATAGACATACCAAAGGACCTCTCTTACCTCTTGTCTAGGGGTTTTGATTCTATCATGGATCTTACATGCTTATTAAATATCTACTTTTTATATTTATGCTTGGTCTTACTATGTGTCTGATTAGGTTTAGGTGACTACATGTCTCAAACTTTTAATGTTAACTCTTATTTTCTTTGTCGCCTTTGGATACATGTCGGTCTCTCATATATGCAAAGGTGAAATATTTAATCACACTTATCTTTGCACATTCCTTATGCACATGTCTCATACCACATGCACTTGAAAGGACAAAACAGGCGTGATTATGCATATAACATTCTCTCTAAAAAATCGCATGAGCATGTGTCCCATACCACAGACACACGGGAAAAAGAGAGAGCATGCTATATATAATTCTAGAGTTAACATAAAAATCAAAAACATCTAGGCACATAATTCTAATCCTTAATTTAACTTATGTCTCCTAACTAGACCTCTACTTTAGTTTCCCATATCTTTATCTTAATCTTCTATACCTAGGGCTTTGAACAATGTGAATCTTTAGCTTATTGGTCATTTACTTGTTGCTTTGATACCATATTGTAACGCCCCTCCAAGAACATACATTACAATGGAAGCAAATCCTATGTTGTCCATAACATGGGTCACTTGGCTCGGAAGAACATTACAAAACATGATAAGCATTGCAACAAGATAAATGAAACACCATGCATTAACTCAAAAATAGATTTATACATTGTTCTTTTAAAGGAAAAACATAAATTGTCCCATCTTGATCTCAAGCCTAATGCATATAGTTTAAGCAAATGTAAAACATGGAAAGATAAACTAAATTAAAGGATCTACTGAGTGGTAGATGGCACCCCACCAAGCTAAAGTTTCCTTGATGTCAGCTACACTTGAAGGCTCGCTTCAAACCCCTCTTGCTCCTTGATCTAGGGACATCTCGTCCACAGCCATACAAAAATAAAGACACACACCAGTAAGTGACACTATACACATTATAAGAAAAGAAAGCACATATAATTGACTTGAAAGAAAATCTTGACATGAATTTAACTTAAGCATTCTTAAAAATAATTACTTGACATAAATAAGAATTGAACAAGTAAAATATGCACTCTCTATGATTTTCCCACTTAAGAGCCCATAATTGGCATGAATGCCCATGATTTGGCTAAAAAAAACCCATAACGACCCTTAAGGTCCATGATTTGGCTATAAAATCCCATAATTGGCACGAATGTCCATAACGACCTCTTGAGGTCCATGATGATGAGAGCATATAAAACTTAATCAAATTCTTATAACTTGATTCTTAAAATGAACATTATCACAATCTTGAACACTAAATCCTTGACATAATGAGATTTCTCCCCCATTACATGGTTTACATAGTTCTTTCTTAAATGTCTTAATCATTACATGATCATAATATTAAATTAATGAGCATTTATGATAGACAAGACTTTATGAATATAACATTCATTAACTTGACATTTTAAAGCATAATCATAAAACATACATATATGCAATTCAACTATGGTACACATGTATAGTGGCATGACCGGCTTACCAGGAGCAACATAGATCTTAATTTAGTATCCGTGATCTTGATCTAATCATATGTTTCTTGTGGATACATCCTATTTTCCAATAATAGTGGTCTGACGCCCTAGTTTCTTCCTCACCCGCGTTTGCCTGGTAGTCTCCGCGCCCCTGTTCTGCAAGCCTGGAACAGAGTCACGCCTGGCGGTGTCCGACCATGGACGCAAGTAGGCCAGCTACTGCAGGAAGACAACGTATGTCCCTGTAACCTCGCCTACGGATATGCACAGGTGGTCATGATCATCCAACGTGAGCGGCTAGTGCTGGAGGGTTCCTTGTAAAGGCCGAAATTCGTAGACAAGACAACTCTATGAATGTCCATCGATCAAATCTGGGGCATCGACGATCCGCGGGGGTATCAGGCCTCTGATCATAGACTGCCAGAAAGAATCAGACCTCGATGGAAACCAGGGGGCTCAGCTGACGAATCAAAGAGATTGACAGTGTGGGCGATTTGTTGGGTATTCTGGATTTGTGGTGGTGTGGTAGAGGTTTCCCAAAGGTTAGATTTATAGTTTGTGGTTAATGGTGGTGAGGTTTCTGCTCAGAGTCTGGGTCTCCGTAGAACTCCTGATTTGAGATTGTCTAATGACGACTAGAAATCTAAGGAAAAGAAATTCATCCAAGCTGGGACTTTTGAGTCCGGAACAACTAAAAGAACCTAGAGGAAAACATATCGTGGTAGCTCATTGTTATACAGTAGTGGCTCTTCTGGTGACGATGAATCATTCATTCTGTTGCCGTTTCCTTGCTAACAGTGATTGGGAATTCATGGGATGTCCCTCGCCCATAAGGACACTCGTAGATCATGATAAATTATTAACATCGTATTTAAACTTACTGATTCATTTTCTATTATCATTGGGTATTATTTTGTTTATTTGTTTCAGCTTTCATCTACCCCAAGGAAGGGGATGAGGATGACATTGCCCCTTTCTATTTTATTTTATTTTATTCTAAATAAACCCACATCAGTCGGGTACTTCATTTCATCTATGGTCAGCCAAAAGTTTGACTGGATCAATTATACTAGGGACCCAACTTTTTCTTTCAAGTTTATTTTCTTCTTAAACCTCCATAAGCTCACACAAGACATTCAATTGACCTCAAATTTTAGACACGTAACTTCACATTCTTGTCCTTCTCTTATACAAAGTATGTAAGGCCTTATTCACTCCCAAATTTTCCAACAAATTTTTCATAACATCCTTAATGTGATGAACATTATCATGTTGGCCCAACTACATACAAGATCAAATTGAATGTAATTATCTCTCAATTTCGTTAAGAAGTTGTTTTAGTATTACATTTGAGTATCTTTATCACATTAGTATCGAATTTTGAAATAAAAATGTTAGGGTATTAATTAAAGAATTAAACCATTAGATTTTTTTAGTATGTTACAACTCTACCCACCTTAAATAAATTTTGTCCTCAAAATTTTCTCATACTACCCACCTTAGAATTTTACATGTCCTATGTATATGAATTTCTAATATCATCTTAAAGTCTCATTTTTAAAACACTATCTAAGCCTCATTATTAAAGACAACATATAGGTAAAATCCTAATGAACCTATTTCACATCATCATTGACATACCAAAGGACCTCTCTTACCTCTTGTCTAGGGGTTTTAATTCTATCATGGATCTTACATGCTTATCAAATATCTACTTTTTGTATATATTCTTGGTCTTACTATGAGACTGATTAGGTTTCGGTGACTACATGTCTCAAACTTTTAATGTTAACTCTTATTTTCTTTGTCACCTTTAGATACATGCCGGCCGCTCATATATGCAAAGGTGAAATATTTAATCACGCTTATCTTAGCACCTCCCTTATGCACATGTCACATACCACATGCACTTGAAAGGACAAAACATGCATGATTATACATATAACACTCTCTCTACAAAACCCCATGAGCCTGTGTCCCATACCATAGACACACGGGAAAAAGAGAGAGCATGCTATATACAATTCTAAAGTTAACATAAAAATCCAAAACATCTAGGCACATAATTGTGGCATACAACTCATAAAAATATAATTAACTAATGCGGAAGCATTCACTAAGCAGCGGATTACCAAAAATCACTAAAAATTAAAACTTTTTTTATCAAGAGATCCAACAAAGGAAAACTTTCTCACATAGAACCAAAGTAACATATTTACATTCTTGTTCAAAGGTACATATTTTGTATCATCTCCTTCAGAGAATTACAAGCATTAACTGTCCTGGTAAGCTAAACACAGGCAGTATAAAATCTCGAGGCACTGAGCCAAAATCTCAAAAGCACTGACTACTACTCTGAGGACCTGAGAATACAGAGACGATATATAGGACTCTATTTACATCTATACAAGGCATAACAACCAGTATCTCCACCTGAGACTTCACTACTGTTTATGTTGCTGTTGTTGTTTCCCTTCACCTACTGAAGGATTCCGGCCTCCTCGTCCGCGTCCACCTAAAAAAATGTGATTCCCATGTGGGTGAGACAATTGTAAATTGTCCCAGCGAGAGATATAACTCTCTGCCAGAAACATTATTATTGCAGCCTAAGAAGATACATATGAATAGAGGAGTCATATTTATTTGACAGTAGATATTTTAATGTCTAACAGATTAGAACATTATTCTTATCAGAAACATTGTAGCTATAACTTGATAGAGTCAACATGTCACTTATCCTTTAAGGACTATGGAGAACATGTATAATATTTATTCACTATGGAATCATTACCACAACATTAACTCTCTTCAGGCTTAGATCATATATCTAATGCCTGGAATTGTCATTGGGGAGTCATGGCCTGTAACCATACTCTTTTCACAAAGTATTGGGATCTTAATCCCTCAACTCATCAAGTACATTTCCACCTCTTAACAGGTTCATCATCATAATTACAGAATCAGAGAATTTGAACCCTTATCTCATCATAGAATAGTTGTTACCATTTATTAGGTAACATAATACCTTCAGATCATTTGACCAAGGACATCATGATTCTTCCTACATAAGGTATTGTACATAGTACACAAAATTCAATGACTCTTACTACCCAAAGCATATGAAGGCTTATAAAGCCTATAAAATATTCTCAATAAACAAAGCATCATAGCCCATACCTGGCTATGCTCATTTTTCAACATATCTGCATAATTAGTAATCATGATACAATTTCATATTAGTACCATGCAATACAAGGGTTATCTTATTCATTCGTAACCCATTAGTCTTTATTTGAGCTTCTCATAGGATTACTCTACTTTAGATCTTCACATAGCATCACCTTGTATTAAGGTTTCACATAGCATTACCCTGCATTAGGGTTCACATATCATTAATTTGTATTAGGGCTTCACATAGCATTAACTTGTATCAGGGTTTCACATAACAAGGAAATCAATATGGATAACATAAGCATTTATTCATACTTATTTATTCTCATTGTTCACCATTAAATGAATTATCAACACACAACATGAGTTTCTCTCTCATCTTTTCCAAAATATGATTACATCATATATTATAGGTTTGGATTAACCTTTTCATAAGGCATGTTAGCCTACATTCAACAGAGTGCATTACATCTCAATGTAACCATTGACATGACACATCTCATGTATCAATCATCCAATTGTATTTGGACTTTTAACACATCAAGGTATAGCAGTATTGGAGAGTTGGATGTGATATCTATCATATCTTGATGTATCACTTCCCTCAACACCTTTATCTTACTTGAGTTTATACACTTAGCTTGTATTAGGGTATTCCCCATCCTAATACTTTATGCACTAGTTCATCACATTTATCATGTAAGGTATTGGTCATTAGTCACTCACTTAGATTATACAATCGTTGCCAATACTATGGACTCATCCTTGAGTTAGGAACTATTAATATAAGGATATCCATCATCAACCTCTCTAGGGGTTACATTTATCATAACATTAATCACTATTCCATTATTAGGGATAGTATTCTCCATATTTATAATTTGAGGATTCACATAGCATATTCCATACATTTATGGATCTCACATAGTATTACTCTTCAATAGAGTTTTACATAATCATCTTTCTTTATCAAGGATTCACCTAGTATTATGTGAAATTAGGAATTTCACAACACATCACCCAGTGATAGGTCTTCACATAGGATTAGTGGCACTACCCTATATTAGGGTTTCATGCACCTTACCCCATTTTAGGGATTAAGGTTTTCTATTCACATCCAAGTATGGTTTCTCTTATCTTATACCCAAATTAGGGTTAGGATATACAATTTTCCATTAAATTAGGGATTCCTTCATTGTTACACTAAGTTAGGGTTACATCATCGCCCTGGATTTATGATAACACTCAGCTTTGCCCTAAATTAGGTTTTCACACATAGCTTTGCTCTAATTAGGGTTTCACACATAGCTTTGCTCTAATAAGGGTTTCACACATAGCTTTGCTCTAATTAGGGTTTCACACATAGAATTTCTCTAATTAGGGTTTCACACATAGTATTGCTCTAATTAGGGTTTCACACATAGCATTGCTCTAATTAAGATTTCACACATAGCATTGCTCTAATTAGGGTCTCACACATAGCATTGCTCTAATTAGGATTTCACACATAACATTGCTCTAATTAGGGTTTCACACATAGTATTGCTATAATTAGGGTTTCACACATAGCATTTGTGGCGACCGAATCGATAAATCATGATGTAAACTCAGCGGAAGCGATTAACTAGCAGCGGCATTATGAAAATCACTAAAATTTTAAAACTTTTCAGAAGAAGATCTTTAAACCATAAAACTCTTTTATAAGCAAACATGATAACTTGTTTATAACATGGATCTCCATTTACATCTCGAGTAATTTTATACATCCATTGCCTTGTCACCTGTGCAAGGCAAGATACAAAAAGAAATCTCAAGGTTTAAAGCCAAAAACCTCAGACCTACTGACTCCTAGGACCTGAGAGTACAGAGACGACATAAGACATACTATCTACATGACTTGACAGTCAATATCTCCACCTGAGATTCACTGCTGCTCTTGGTGTTGTTGCTGCTGATACTGCTCACTCTCAGATTGGTTCCTTCGTCCTCGGTGTCCACCTAAAAAGTCGAAACCTATGGGGTGAGACAATTTTAAATAATTGTCCCAGCAAGAGTTATAACTCTCCGCCAGAAGCTTTATTATAGCAAGAAAGGGAAAAATATAAGAAAAATAACTTAAATCATTCAACAACAGGCTTAGGATTAAGTAAAGCAACAATTACTTAAGCAATCATTTCAATAAGGATTATAAAGAATATGTATACTAGTTACTTGACAAGAACATTTATAAACAAAGTAACATCAATCATTGTTTCTCATAGTTCAACCTAAGTAGTTATGCTACACGGTTGATTATGTCTTACAAACATTATTATGCCCTGCGGAGATGAGGTATGCCGCTCATACTCCAACCGATCACTACTAAGTCGCATCAGTATCATACATAGGTCATCAAAAGAGTCGGATTCTTATGACCTCATCTTCCTCAGACAGTATGAGGATCAACATGCAGGACATCTCACGTCTCTGCTACAATAGCTTACCAGGGTATTCTGGCACTTCGCTATTAGAGTCACAGTGGCGTTATGTACTCTCTTCGTCATCGAAAGATCTCTTGTTTATCTCTCATCGATGCGGCATTAAAGATTCCCTCGGGAGATTAGTGATACATCATCCCGACATAAACATATAGTGAAGGGTTGATAGATTTAAGATACATCTACATCAATTCCTACACTAGGACGTAAGGATATTTGCGTCCATACTCCCCCACATACTCAAAAGTATGTGATCCAGGAGTCCCCTTAGGAAAACCTATTTCACCATCATTTGGCTTCTGACAATGATGGATCTATTATCAGGGCTCTACATGGTATGATTATACTTGATTATTTAGGTACATTTCAACATTCTTTTAGCATCAATCATGTTTCCAAGCATTTAACTATTAAAACACTGCTATAAAAGAAGAATACTAAATGTATCAAGTTTAACTCACATCAGTTATCATATGAATATCATTTCTTAATCATTTCATCAATATGATTCAAGAGTAGGGGTGTTCAAACACTTACATCACCATAAGTCATCTAACAACATGACCTTGATTGTAACAATGTGAATATTACTCAAGGCTCTTACAGCCCATCAATCTTATATATCGCCTCTTAAACCAGGCAACATAGTATGTCATTATTCATAAAGTTTATAACATGCTTTCAATGAATAAAACATCATAACCCTTACCTGGATATGATTACCTCTTGATAACAACCTGCATGATTAGCATAATTGAAGACATGCATATATAACAATATCATCACAATACCAATTCTTTTCAATTTATTCATAGAACACCACGGCCGTGCCACCTTGCACGGTCATGCAAAGTAAAGCTACCACGGCCGTGCTACCTTGCACGGTCGTGCCACCGAAGATCACTACATGATTCATATTTATATATGAATTCTAATCTTTCATCCTTTCAACTTAATTAGGTCACATCAACTCTTCAATCAAGTACATACAACTATGATTAACATAGTGTATCAAGTTATTGATCCTATAAACAATTAGGAATTCACCCCTTAATTGGTACTAATCACTTAGGTAGTATTAAGGTTTCAACCTTTGTGCCTTCATTGATTATCATTACTAATCATCATTGGATCAATATAACATTCATCATCTTAATTCTCAAAGATTCAATCACATTGGACCTCCATTACATAAGGTATCCAATGAAATTAGGGTTTCCAATGTTGATTCCTTCAATCATTGAATTCATGGAACCAATCATCAATTGAACCTATACTCATACTTCAAATGAGTTTAATAGGTCAACCTTCAACTGATTTTACCCTCAATTAACCCTCAATTGATCATCAATTAGGGTTTAAATCAATTGAATTAGGGTTTGGAATCAATAACCCTTCAACATTTTTCAATGTGGATCTAATTGATTTGAACCCATTGAACCATCATTCAATTTGGACATGACCTGACCCCAAACGGTCTTGGGATCATTTGGATGACCTCCAAACGGTCTTGTGACCGTTTTCCCATCATATCATCAAAATCCAAGTCAACCAATTAAGGTTTGGATCATTGGATTGATCACCAAATCAACAATTGATCACCCTCCAACTTAGTATCATTGGATCGTCAATTGCTTAACCATACTCACCCCTAGACCTCCAAATGGTCTTGGGTGACCTCCAAACGGTCTTGAGACCGTTTGGATGAGCTCCAAACGGTCTTGAGACCTTTTGGCTCATCCAACCCTTGGATTCTAGTGAAAAAATCATTAGGATTTGAGCTATTGAGTTGATCATCAAATCAGCACTTAATTGCAAAGTGATTTGGTACCTTTAGACCTTCAATTGGTCAACCATGCTAAACCCTAGATCTCCAAACGGTCTTGGGTGATCCCCAAATGGTCTTGAGACCGTTTGGGTCAATCAACCCAAAACATCAACTCATTTCAATGCAAAATCAGCACTTTGCCGATTATGGTTAACACCATATCTTTTGTCCTTCAAACACTTAACCATATCCAACCATAGACCTCCAAACGGTCTTGGGTGACCCCCAAATGGTTTTGAAACTGTTTGGTCTAAATAACCCAAAAAGTCAAATCAATCAAGTTGAAAATCAGCACTTAATCCAATTAGGGTTTGCCTAATTGATTAGCCTTCAACTCATGATTCCTTTGGAATTAACCTATAAAATTTGGTGGGTTATCAACCAACATAATTAGGAATGGGAATCTTAAACGGTCAACCCTTGGCCAACTCCCGCAAATGGTTTTGAAACCGTTTTCCCAAAAAGGTCAAGTTAATCAGGTTGGAAATCAGCACTTAATCCAATTAGGTTTACCTAATTGATTAGCCTTCAACTCATGATTCCTTGGGAGTTAACCTATAAAATTTGGTGAGTTATTAACCAACATAATTATGAACAGGAATCTCAGACGGTCAACCCTTGGTCAACTCAACCAAATGGTCTTGGAGACCGTTTGCTCCAACCGACCTTGTGAAACCGTTTGCCCTTCAAACGGTTTTGCAAACCGTTTGCTCCAAACGGTTTTGCAAGCCATTTGGCCAAGGGGGGGGCAAGACCGTTTGCTAAAGTAGCATTGGTATTCACGCCCCCTTCTTCTACCTCCAGATCAAGGCCTGTTCTCCATGGTTTTTCTTGCAAGAGTGCAAAGAAGGATGGAGGGAAGAAGAACAAGCAACGTTTGCAAGAAAAAAAGATGCATAACAAAGTTTAAGGGTTTAGAGTTATAAAACCCACCTTAGAACCAGATCTATAGCTCCAAGCGTCGAAGATTTAATGGTGGCTTGAGATCCATAGGTCGTCCAAGGTTTCTTCTTCAAGAATTGGTTGGAAAGGATGGCTAGAAAGAAGAACTAAGTAAGAAAAACTAGCAAACCAACCTTGTATCATGATTTCCTCCATGAATTCGAGCTAGATAGTGGTTAAAGCTTACCCAACTCTACTTGGCCGTTCTCCTCTGCTCCTGAGCTCCTTCCTTAGTCGGCCACAGCAAGAGATAAGTGAAGAGAGAAAGGGAAACGATCCCTTGGTTGTAAAAGAAAGGTGTATATATACTTTGGGCATGTTTTCAAGATAAGGACAATCTTTTCTTCTATTTCTCATATGGGTCCTTCTCTCCTTCTTGGCCATGCCCCTCCTTTCTATACTTAAGCAAAATTCCTTCTTTAACTAAGGTTTAGAGGAAAACAAGCCAAACATCCTTCTAAGTTGCACACATAAAAGGGTCATTTTGCTTACAACTTAGTTATTTAATTACAAGGGTTTTCCTTCTTATTTGATTAGTCAAATGAAGCGCCATCTTCATCATTTTTACTATAATTGATGCCAAGTGTCATAAAAGATACTCTAAAAGGTATATTTTACATGTTGCACCTCAGGTTTTGGGTAAATTGCACTTTTCACCAAAACTAGGGTTTTAAAGTACAAGGATTGCTCCACAAGTTGCATCTTAGTGCCCAAACTTGGAGAACCCATAACACTTCATCATATTCATTATTATGATGTCTCATCATCAGAGGAACATCTAAACATTTGAAATTTGCAAGTTAACTCCTCTAATTGGGTAATTTGCACATAAGTCCCTATTAACAAAACAATATTATAACATCATTTAAAAATGGCAGAAATAGAAATATAAGTTCCTCAGAAGCTTTAATTACATACCAAAAAGATAATCACAAGTTTCTAATTACATAATTAAACAAAACACCTAGGGTTAGTTCATAACCCAGGTCAGGGATGTTACAAATTATCCACCCCTTACAAGGATTTCGTCCCCGAAATCAACAAAACATATTAAGAGAAAAGAGCAGGGTATTTCCTTCTCATCTCTTCCTCTAGTTCCCATGTGGCTTCTTCAACACCACGGTGATTCTAGAGGACTTTAACAAGACTTATATCTTTCTTTTTCATCTTTTTAATTCTATTATCAAGAATTGACACTGGTCCTTCCTCATAAGATATATCGTCATTCAATTCTACATCCATAGGTTGTAGAATTGATTCAGTATCAGGGTGACATTTCCTCAGCATGGAAATGTGAAACACAGGATGTAACCTCTGTAACTCTGGTGGCAACTCTAGTTTATAGGCTACTTTTCCAATCCGTTCAATGATTGGATAAGGCCCCATAAACCTAGGAGCTAACTTCCCTTTCCTTCCAAATCTCAGAACTCCCTTCCCAGGTGAAACTTTGAGATACACTCTATCTCCAACCTGGAACTCCAAAGGTCTACGATGCTTGTCAGCATAAGAATTCTGCCTATCCTGTGCAGTCTTGATCTGTTGTTGTATTACTTTGATCTTTTATGTGGTCTACTGCACAAGATCAGGACCTAACAGTTGAAATTCACCAGTTTCATACCAACATAGGGGTGATCTACAACGTCTACCATATAAAGCTTCATAAGGTGTCATGTCAATGCTATGTTGATAGCTATTGTTGTAGACAAACTCTATCAAGCTTAGGTGCAGATCCCAACTCCCTGTAAACTGAAGAACACATGCTCTCAGCAAGTCTTCCAAGGTCTGTATAGTCCTTTCAGACTGTCCATCAGTCTGAGGATGAAAGGTTGTACTAAACCTTAACTGGGTGCCTAAAGCTTTATGAAGTCATTCCCAAAAACAACTCGTAAACTGGGGACCCCTGTCTGAAACTACAGTGACTGGAACTCCGTGCAGTCGTACTATCTCTTCAACATACAGTTGTGCTAACTTCTCAGCAGAATAGGTTGTTTTGACAGGCAAGAAATGTGTTGTCTTTGTCAACCTATCAACTATTACCCAAATGGAATCATACCCTTTGCTTGTCCTAGGTAAGCCAACAACAAAGTCCATGGTTACGTGATCCCACTTCCACTGTGGTATGGGCAAATGTTGCATTGTCCCTACAGGCTTCTAGTGTTCAACTTTAACTTGCTGACACACAGGACACCGCATAACAAACTCAGCAACGTCCTTCTTCATTCCAGGCCACCAATACATATCTTTCAAGTTTCGATACATTTTGGTGCTTCCTGGATGCATAGCATACATCAAAGAATTAGCTTCTTCCAGGACTAACTTCCTCAAATTATCCACATCTGGCACTATCATCCTCTCATGATAACAGGCTACTTGGTCATCAGATTCATGGAAACCATCTCGTTTCTCATCACTATACTCTGATCTAATCTGTTGAACTACAACATCGATTTGTTGTGCCTCTTTAATCTGCTCTCTCAGAGTAGGTTTTATATGCATCTAAGCTAACAACCTGGCTAACAATGACACCTTCAACTGTACATTGTCTTGCCTTAAGGAGATAAGCATATCTCTCCTAGAGCATACTAAAGAGTTTAGTTGTGCCCTATCTAAGGCTGGTGTTGCTGATTTCCTACTCAAAGCATCTGCAACTACATTGGCCTTCCCTGGATGGTAATCAATTGTACAATCGTAGTCTTTGATTAACTCCATCCAGCGATGTTTCCTCATGTTAAGTTCATGATGAGAGAAGATATACTTAAGGTTCTTATGATCAGTGAAAATCTGGAATGTCTCTCCGTAGAGATAGTGTCTCCAGATCTTCAAGGCATGAACTACAACAGCTAGTTCCAGATCGTGTGTTGGATAATTCTCCTCATGTTTCTTAAGTTGTCAAGAAGCAAAAGAAATCACTTGTTTATCCTGCAACAACACACATCCGAGTCCATTCTAGGAGGCATCACAGAAAACTATGTATCCTTTGCCTTGCTCAGGTAACACAAGTACAGGTGCACTTGTCAACCTCTCCTTCAGCTGGAAGGATTGCTGACACTTATCACTCCAAACAAAAGGAACATCCTTCCAGGTCAACTTAGTCAAAGGTAGGGCTATGGAACTGAAGTTCTTAATGAACCTTCGGTAATAACCAGCCAACCCTAAGAAACTACAGATTTCCGTCGGTGTCTTCGACTGTTCCCATTGTAGGACAGATTCTACCTTTTTAGGGTCAACACGAATACCCGAGGCAGATATTGTGGGCTCCGATCTCTAAACCACGAATTAATCCTGAGTTAAACATGTGCGGAAGCAATCGGTAAACAGCGGAAGACAAAAATCAAGGGAAATTAAAACTTTTCGAGACAAGAGCCTGAAACCACAAACCTTTTCCATAGAAAAAGGATTTAACTGTTTACATCACTGACAATTACTTCTTGAGTAATTTTATACAACATGATACAAAAATTCTCAAGAGTTCATACTCCAAAACACTCCAGGACCTGAGAGTACAGAGGACACATAGGACTTGACTCTAACTACACCATGAAGCAGGCTAGATCTCCACCTGAGATATTTACTGCTCCTGATGCTGCTGTTGCTGGGATTGGTCACCTGTGTTCTTGTTCCTCCGTCTTCGACGACCACCTAAAAAGTAGAAGTCTACGGGGTGAGACAATTATACATAATTGCCCCAGCGAGAGTTATAACTCTCCACTAGGCTTTATAAGTAAAGCAAGGAATAACTAAAGCAATAAGAGCCTTCAAGATATTCACTAGCAGTTCTGATGATAAGCAAGAGTTCAATCAATATTAAAATATGAGAACATCTATGCTATTCAAGGTAACATCAATCAAATAACTCGTAGATAACTCTAACAGATATACTACGCTGTTGATTATGTTTTTCAAACATTATTGTTATGCCCTGTGGAGATGAGGTATACCACTCATACTCCAACCGATCACTATTAAGTCGCCTCGGTATCATACTAGGTCATTAAAAGAGCCGGATTCTTATGACCTCATCTTCCTCAGTCAGTTAGAGGATTGATTGTTTGACATCTGGCGGGATGTCTTTGTAATAGCTCACCAGGGTACTCTGGTCCTTCGCTATTTTTAGAATTACAGTGGCATTCTGTACTCTCTTCGCTATCGGAAGATTTCTTGTTTATCTTTCACCGATACGGTATTTGTGTCTTTAAGGGAGTGTAGATATACATCTCACCTTTAGGACTTTATGGTGGGGTCTGATGGACTACTAGAATCTACATCATCCTCTCACCTTTTCTTTTATAGTGAAGGTATGACGGACTACAAGAATCTACATCAAATACCTACACTAGGATGTAAGGTTCTACACATCCATGTACCCCACATACTCAAAAGTATGTGATCCAGGATTTCCCTGAGGAAAACCTGTTTCACCATCATTTAGACTCTGATAATGATGGATCTATGATCAGGGCTCTACATTTCACTTGATTAGTTAGGTACATTCAGTATTCATATCATCATACAAAAACATTAGCATCACAGCTATATATGAGAATACAAAAATGTAGCAGGCCTAACTCATTTCAATTACCAGTTCTCAATTATCTCATCACAAGTCATCTGTCAAGCATGACCTTGATGGTGTTTATGGCTCTTACAGCCCATAAATCACAAAAGATGTCACTTAGCAGTGCATCAAGATGATTCACTATTCATAAAGCTTAAGACATGCTTTCAATGAATACAACATGGTATTTCATACCTGGGTATGACCATCATCTCATAATAACCTGCATGGTTAGTTCAACAGATAATAGTAAACAATTCAACAATTTAGGGTTTACTATTCATCTTTCAAGTCATCACCCTAAAATTAGGGTTTACTATTCACACCATGGTGAATGGTACTCATTACATCATCATGTAAGAGAAACATCATCATTAAGACTCTTAATTAAGATTAAGATCCATTAGATATCATATTTAGGGTTTCCATGACCTCACATAGGTGGGTCATTCCCTAATCATGCACATTCATGTGTAATTGAAGTATCTCACTAGAGTTTCCTCCTAAAAAGGGTACTTTCTCTTTCTAGGATACTTTCTCTCTCTAGAAATACTTTCTCTCTCCTCTCACTAGTAGATGGTGACAACACCACTCTAGATCAGGTTGAGATAAGTCTCCATTGACTAACATGATCCAAAACATCAACATCATGTGATTAGGGTTTGATTAGAATAAGGTTTTACCCCTTTAGACCCCTCAAGGGTATTTTGGTAATTTGCCACATGATTACCATCATGGGTTAACTTACTAATCACATAGTCCCTTAATGACCTAGGTTACCATTAGGGTTTAGATTGAATCATCATTGAACTAATTACATCATCAAATGGTTAAGTACAAACCATCACCAATCTCCAAACGGTTTCAACCTTCAAACGGTTTCAACCACCCAAACGGTCTTGAGACCGTTTGGAGGTGAAGACCGTTTGGAAGGGTTGACTTCCAAACCGTTTGGAGCTTCAATCGGTTTGAGGTCGTTTGGACCAATCGACCTTGAGGTCGTTTGAGCCCAAACGGTCTTGAGGTCGTTTGAGCCCAAACGGTCTTGAGACCGTTTGGCCCCAAACGGTCTTGAGACCGTTTGGTCCAAATGGGCTCAAACCGTTTGGACCTCCAAAGGGGTTCAAAAGTCACCAATGTTCATGGATATGTGTGTTGAAGCCCTCAATTGGTTAAAGCTATGCTAACCACTTATAAATTGAGTCAATTAGGGTTATCCTTAACCACTTAGACATCCAATTGACCCTCAATTGCAAGCCAATTAGGGTTCAATCGTTCTCAATTAGGGTTTCAAGTTGATTGGTCATCAATGTTCAACAATGTGAATCAATTCAAGGTTGAACCTATCAATTGACTTTCAATTGGGCTCAAACTTGACCCAAACGGTCTTAAGGTCGTTTGGACATCATCCAAACGGTCTTGAGACCGTTTGCCCAAAGTTTGACCAAAATCCAAGTCGTTTTGACTAAGGTTGAAGTCCAATTAGGTTAAAATCAGCAATTTTCAACAATTCATCAATTCCCTACCATTGGACCCTCAAACCATTAGATTAACTCAACCCTAGACCTTCAAACGGTCTTGGGTTATGCCCAAATGGTCTTAGGACCGTTTGGAGGGATCCCCAAACGGTCTTGAGACCGTTTGGGTCCTTCAACCCAAAACTCAACAAGATCTATATGTTAAATCAGCACTTTTCCACCCGATTAGGGTTTCATGTTGAAGTGCCTTCAACTCTCAATTGGTTAAGAATTAGACTTTGATTCTTTGCAGAGATGAAATTCAATATGTTAGGAACAGACCCTCAAACGGTCGTCCCTTGGTCAACTCTTTCAAATGGTCTTGAGACCGTTTCAATCCAAACGGTCTTGCAAGACCGTTTGAGAGCAAACGGTTTGAAACCGTTTGAACCCAAACGGTTTGCAACCGTTTGGACCAAAAGGGTCCAAGGTCGTTTGAAAAAGTAACATAGGGAATCACGCCCCTCATCTTAAACCTCTTGCAAGGTCGGTTTCTCCACTGATTTGCTTGCAAACGTGCAAGGAAGAAGGGAGGTAGAAGGAGAATTTACCAAGCAAATTGCAAGAATTGAGCATACATATAAAGCATAAGTTTAGAGTTATAAAACCCACCTAAAGGTTGATCTTAGAGCTCCAAGCCTTCAAGCTCCAAGATTTAATGGCGTCCTTGAGCTTCCACAACTTGTTCAGAGGTGAATTCTCCAAGGAAACGTTGCTTTGGTTGGCTAGAACAAGAAGACTAAGTAAGCTAACCATAAAACCAACCTTAGAAAGTGAATTCCTCCATGAATTCGAGCTAGAAGGTGGGGTTTTCTTACCTTGAACAGGTTGGTCATCCCCCCCTGAGCTCCAGAGCTACCCTTGGTCGTTTGAGCAAGAAAGGAAGAGAAGTGAAGGAAAGAAAATTCATTCACTTAATTGCAAGGGAAAAGGGCTTATATACTTTAGCCTCTTTTACACCCTAAGGACCTCACAAGATTGGAAATCACATCTAGGTCCCTCCTTGCTCAAAGGCACGACCAAACCTATATATACTTATGCAAATCTCATGAAATCTCAAGATCTAGGGGTAAAGGAATCCAACCTTCAACTAGGGTACATACATGAAAGGGTTTCATACCCATTTTAGGTGATTTCTATCACAAAGATCATTTTTCTCATCTGATTATTAAATGATGTATCCCTTTCATCATTTCTACTCTAAATGATGACAAGAGTCATAAAAGATGTTCTAGATATTAAGAATTACAAGTTGAACCCCTCAATTTGGGTAAATTGCATTTTACCCCAAATTAGGGTTTCTAAGCATGGGGGTTGCTTCCACAGCTGCACCTTGGTGCTCAAGCTTGGGAAATCCCTCAAACTTTACCATAACCATCCTCATGATGTTTCAACATCAGAGATACTTCTTATCTTGTGAACTTTGCAAGTTCAACCCTTAAACTGGGTAATTTGCACATAGGTCCCTGCATACAACACATTGCTACAACTTTATACAAAAAGAAGCAAAATTGAAAGTAAATGTTCCTGAGGAACTTAATTACATGCCAGGGAGTGTTCACAAGTATATTAATTACATATTTAGGCAAAACTTCCAGGGTTAGGTCATAACCCAGGTCAGGGGTGTTACAAATTCTTTACCCCTTCAAAAGGATTTCGTCCCCGAAATCGATAAAGCATATTATAAGAAAAGAGCAGGATATTTTCTTCTCATTTCATCTTCTAGTTCCCAAGTGGCTTCCTCAACACCACGATGGTTCCAGAGGACTTTTACAAGGCTTATATCCTTCTTCTTTAACTTTTTAGTTCTGTTATCGAGGATTGACACTGGTCCCTCCTCATACGTTATATCTTCATTCAATTCTACTTCCATAGGTTGTAGAACTGACTCGGTATCTGGATGACATTTCCTCAGCATGGAAATGTGAAACACAGGGTGCAGCTTCTGCAACTCCTGAGGTAACTCTAGTCTATAGGCCACCTTTCCAACTTTTTCAACAATTGGATAAGGTCCCATAAATCTAGGAGCTAACTTTCCTTTCTTCCCAAAACGAAGGACTCCTTTCCAAGGTGAGACCTTGAGATACACTCTGTCTCCAACCTGGAATTCTAGGGGTCTACGACGTTTATCGGCATATGATTTCTGTCTATCTTGTGCAGTCTTAAGCTGTTGTTGTATTACTTTAATCTTTTCTGTAGTTTGCTGCACAAGATCAGGGCCTAACAACTGGTGCTCACCAGTTTCATACCAACACAAGGGTGATCTACAACGTCTACCATATAAGGCTTCATATGGTGCCATATCAATGCTATGTTGATAGCTATTGTTATAGGCAAACTCTATCAAGCTTAGATGTAGATCCCAACTCCCGGTAAACTGGAGAACACATGCTCTCAACAGATCTTCTAAGGTCTGTATAGTTCTTTCTGACTGTCCATCAGTCTGGGGATGAAAGGCTGTACTAAACCTTAGCTTGGTGCCTAGGGCTCTGTGTAACTGTTCCCAAAAGCGACTTGTAAACTGGGGACCTCTGTCAGAAACTATAGTGACAGGAACTCCGTGCAACCGCACTATCTCTTGAACATATATCTGGGATAACCTTTCAGCAGAATAGGTTGTTTTGACAGGTAAGAAATGTGCTATCTTTGTCAACCTATCAACAATTACCCAAATGGAATCATGTCCTTTGTTTGTCCTAGGTAGGCCAACAACAAAGTCCATGGTCACATGGTCCCACTTCCACTGTGGTATGGGTAAGGGTTGCATTGTTCCTGCAGGTCTCTGGTGTGCAGCCTTGACCTGCTGACACACAGGACACCTTAGAACAAACTCAGCTACATCCTTCTTCATCCCAGGCCACCAATACATATCCTTCAAGTTTCGATACATCTTGGTGATCCCTGGATGCATAGCATACATCGAAGAATGAGCTTCTTCCAGGACTAACTTCCTCAGGTTGTCCACATCTGGCACTATCATCCTTCCATGATAGCATTCCATCTGGTCATCTGACTCATGAAAACCTTCTCGCTTCTCATCTCCAAACTCAGATCTAATCTGCTGTACAAAAACATCTACTTGTTGTGCCTCCTTTATCTGCTCTCTTAAGGTAGGTTTAATCTGCATCTCAGCTAACAGACCAGCTAACAATGATGCCTTCAACTGCACATTGTCTCGCCTTAAAGAGATAAGCATATCTCTTCTAGAGCATACTAAGGAACTTAGTTGTGCCCTATCCATGGTTGATGTTGCTGATTTCCTACTCAAGGCATCTGCAACCACATTGGCTTTGCCCGGATGGTAATCAATTGTACAATCGTAGTCCTTGATTAACTCCATCCAGCGACGTTGCCTCATATTAAGCTCATGCTGAGTGAAGATGTACTTAAGGTTCTTGTGGTCTGTGAAAATCTGAAAAGTTTCTCCGTAGAGATAATGTCTCCAGATTTTCAAAGCATGGACCACAGCAGCTAACTCTAGATCGTGTGTCGGATAATTCTCCTCATGTTTCTTAAGCTGTCGGGAAGCAAAAGAAATCACTTGTTTATCCTGCATCAACACACATCCAAGTCCATTCTTGGAGGCATCACAAAAGATTATATATTCCTTTCCTTGCTCAGGTAACACAAGCACAGGTGCACTTGTTAACCTCTCCTTCAACAGCTAAAAAGACTGTTGCCACTTATCACTCCAAGCAAAAGGAACATCCTTCCGGGTTAACTTGGTCAAAGGTAAGGCTATAGAACTGAAATTCTTAATAAACCTTCGATAATAACCAGCTAACCCCAAGAAACTTCTAATCTCCGTCGGTGTCTTCGGTTGTTCCCACTGCAGAACAGATTCTATTTTTGCAGGGTCAACACGAATTCCCGAGGCAGATACCACATGTCCAAGGAAGGATACTTCAGATAACCAGAACTCACACTTGCTAAACTTAGTGTATAGCTTATGTTCCCTTAGCAAGGTCAAAGTCTGGCGAAGGTGTTGCTCATGCTGCTGAGCATCCTTACTATAAATCAGTATGCCATCTATGAAGACGACAACACACTGATCAAGAAAAGGTCGAAAGACTCTATTCATGAGTTCCATAAATGCAGCCGGTGCATTGGTTAGTCCAAACGACATAACTGTGAACTCATAGTGACCATATCTTGTCCTAAAGGCAGACTTGGATATGTCACTGTCCTTAATGCGGATTTGATGATATCCAGACCTTAAGTCTATCTTGGAAAAGACTGTTGCACCACGCAACTGGTCGAAAAGATCATCAATCCTCGGCAAAGGATACTTATTCTTTATTGTTACTTTATTGAGTTGTCTATAATCAATGCATAACCGCATCGATCCATCTTTCTTTTTAACAAACAAAACCGGAGCACCCCAAGGTGAGGTACTCGGTCGGATGAAACCCTTCTCAAGTAACTCTTGAAGCTGTTTCTTGAGTTCTGCCATCTCAGCAGGCGCCATCCTATATGGAGTCTGGGCTATGGGTTTCGTATCTGGGACCAAATTGATCTCAAAATCAATTTCCCGGGGTGGTGGTATACCAGGAAGTTCTTCGGGAAACACATCCTCGAATTCCCTGACTATCGGAATTTCAGCAGGGTTGGAACTCTCCTTGGTAACATCTACCACATGGGCCAAGAATGCATAGCATCCTTGCCTCATCAACTTATCAGCAACCATAGCTGATACAAGACAGGTGGGCAGAATCTTTCTTTCACCTTGAAAGATCCATGTGTTGCTTTCATCAGCAAACACTGCCAGCTTGGATTCACAATCCAAGACAACTCGATACCTTTCCAAGGTATCCATCCCTAGGATTATATCAAATCCTTGCATATCAAGCGGTATGAGATCCACTTGAATGCGATGCTTAGAAAAGAAAAGTACACAAGGAGAGCATACTTCTTGCAGAACAGCAGACCCACTCAATGGAGTCTCCAACAACAACTTATCTGCCCTATGACTAGTTATGATATTGCAGTTACGAATCACTCTTCGAGTGATGAAAGAGTGTGTAGCACCCGGGTCAATCAAAACAGATACTACACAAGATTTAGACATATCAGAATATAAAAGTTCCATCTGACCTGTCACTACTTGTGGATTGACCACTGCCTCTGGTGGGTTCATAGCATAGAACCTCGCCGTAGCCTGTTGTTGAGGTGGTGCTGATGATCCAGCTTGAGACGCTTGCCCGCGTCCTCGACCTGTTCCTTGAGATTGTCCTCCCTGTGATCCCTGTTGTCCTTGTCTCGGAGGCTGTGTCACACTGACAGGCCTAGATCGGCAGTCCTTCATCAAATGTCCCACCTTACCGCAGTTGTAGCATCTTCTTTCTTGTGGTCTTTGTGGTCCGGTAGCAGACATTGATGCAGAACTCTGTGTCTCCCGAGGTGGTTGTCCTCTTCCTCTACCTCTACTAGGAGACCACTGAGTCTGAGGACTAGATCTAGATGGTGGAGGGTTAGGTGCAGAGGATCTAGACTTCTTAAAGTCCATAGATGAAGAACCCTGGAACTGTGGATACCTTTTCTGTGTTTGCCTCTTCTCAACCACAGATCTCTCTATCCTTCGGACTGACTCAACGAAGGTAGAGAATCTCTCTCGGTTCTCTAAGGCAGACACTGGGGTAGACATGTCAGCATTCAACCCCTTCTCAAATCTTCTGATTCTTTCTTCTTCTGTGGCAGCCATGTGCGGACAAAACCGCAACAGCTCCATGAACTTAGCTTCGTACTCGCTAATGTTCATCGTACCCTGTCTCAGTCTCTCAAACTGAGAAATCTTCTCGTCTAGGAAGGTCTTTGGGAAATATCTTTGGACAAACTCCCGCCGAAAATCTTCCCACGAGATCTCTATTCCAGGTCTCTTCTGCTCTTCCATGGTCCACCAGTGACCAGCACTTCCTTTGAGAAGATAGACAGCATGTCTAACCTTCTCAGCTTCAGGGATGTTGAGGATCCTAAAAGCCTTCTCCAGCTCTGTCAACCACAGATCAGCATCTGCGGGGTCAGCAGTCCCATGGTACTCGGTAGCTCCGACACGACGTAGTTGCTCGAATGTCTTCCCGATACCTTGCCCCTCAGGCTGGACAGGTGCCCTAGGTGCAGGCATAGGCAACCTGTCGGTTATATGTGTCATGGCAGTCATGAACTGCCCAAACATTGTCTGGACTGCTGGGTTACCTATGTCAGCTGGGCCAAACTGGGGTGGCTCTCTAGGTTGTTCTGGTACAGGCTGTTCCACCTCTGGTACTCCTGCACCGCCTTGAGGTGCACTGGCACTACTTTCTTCCACATACTCATCATGTGGCTCTGACATCTTAAGTATCTTCTTCTCCTGAGGAGTAGAAGATTCTATTAGATAAGGAAGGAATACTAAAGATAGACTCGACTTCCTAAGTCCTATGCCTCTGTAGACTCGGCAAACCTAGAGCTCTGATACCACTTAATTGTGGGCTCCGATCTCTAAACCACGAATTAATCCCGAGTTAAACATGTGCGGAAGCAATCGGTAAACAGCGGAAGACAAAAATCACGGGAAATTAAAACTTTTCGAGACAAGAGCCTGAAACCACAAACCTTTTCCATAGAAAAAGGATTTAACTGTTTACATCACTGACAATTACTTCTTGAGTAATTTTATACAACATGATACAAAAATTCTCAAGAGTTCATACTCCAAAACACTCCAGGACCTGAGAGTATAGAGGACACATAGGACTTGACTCTAACTACACCATGAAGCAGGCTAGATCTCCACCTGAGATATTTACTGCTCCTGATGCTGCTGTTGCTGGGATTGGTCACCTGTGTTCTTGTTCCTCCGTCTTCGACAACCACCTAAAAAGTAGAAGTCTACGGGGTGAGACAATTATACATAATTGCCCCAGCGAGAGTTATAACTCTCCACTAGGCTTTATAAGTAAAGCAAGGAATAACTAAAGCAATAAGAGCCTTCAAGATATTCACTAGCAGTTCTGATGATAAGCAAGAGTTCAATCAATATTAAAATATGAGAACATCTATGCTATTCAAGGTAACATCAATCAAATAACTCGTAGATAACTCTAACAGATATACTACGCTGTTGATTATGTTTTTCAAACATTATTGTTATGCCCTGTGGAGATGAGGTATACCACTCATACTCCAACCGATCACTATTAAGTCGCCTCGGTATCATACTAGGTCATTAAAAGAGCCGGATTCTTATGACCTCATCTTCCTCAATCAGTTAGAGGATTGATTGTTTGACATCTGGCGGGATGTCTTTGTAATAGCTCACCAGGGTACTCTGGTCCTTCGCTATTTTTAGAGTTACAGTGGCATTCTGTACTCTCTTCGCTATCGGAAGATTTCTTGTTTATCTTTCACCGATACGGTATTTGTGTCTTTAAGGGAGTGTAGATATACATCTCACCTTTAGGACTTTATGGTGGGGTCTGATGGACTACTAGAATCTACATCATCCTCTCACCTTTTCTTTTATAGTGAAGGTATGACGGACTACAAGAATCTACATCAAATACCTACACTATGGTTCTACACATCCATGTACCCCACATACTCAAAAGTAAGGTTCTACACATCCATGTACCCCACATACTCAAAAGTATGTGATCCAGGAGTTCCCTGAGGAAAACCTGTTTCACCATCATTTAGACTCTGACAATGATGGATCTATGATCAGGGCTCTACATTTCACTTGATTAGTTAGGTACATTCAGTATTCATATCATCATACAAAAACATTAGCATCACAGCTATATATGAGAATACAAAAATGTAGCAGGCCTAACTCATTTCAATTACCAGTTCTCAATTATCTCATCACAAGTCATCTGTCAAGCATGACCTTGATGGTGTTTATGGCTCTTACAGCCCATAAATCACAAAAGATGTCACTTAGCAGTGCATCAAGATGATTCACTATTCATAAAGCTTAAGACATGCTTTCAATGAATACAACATGGTATTTCATACCTGGGTATGACCATCATCTCATAATAACCTGCATGGTTAGTTCAACAGATAATAGTAAACAATTCAACAATTTAGGGTTTACTATTCATCTTTCAAGTCATCACCCTAAAATTAGGGTTTACTATTCACACCATGGTGAATGGTACTCATTACATCATCATGTAAGAGAAACATCATCATTAAGACTCTTAATTAAGATTAAGATCCATTAGATATCATATTTAGGGTTTCCATGACCTCACATAGGTGGGTCATTCCCTAATCATGCACATTCATGTGTAATTGAAGTATCTCACTAGAGTTTCCTCCTAAAAAGGGTACTTTCTCTCTCTAGGATACTTTCTCTCTCTAGAAATACTTTCTCTCTCCTCTCACTAGTAGATGGTGACAACACCACTCTAGATCAGGTTGAGATAAGTCTCCATTGACTAACATGATCCAAAACATCAACATCATGTGATTAGGGTTTGATTAGAATAAGGTTTTACCCCTTTAGACCCCTCAAGGGTATTTTGGTAATATGCCACATGATTACCATCATGGGTTAACTTACTAATCACATAGTCCCTTAATGACCTAGGTTACCATTAGGGTTTAGATTGAATCATCATTGAACTAATTACATCATCAAATGGTTAAGTACAAACCATCACCAATCTCCAAACGGTTTCAACCTTCAAACGGTTTCAACCACCCAAACGGTCTTGAGACCGTTTGACCCCAAACGGTCTTGGGACCGTTTGGATCCAAATGGTCTTGAGACCGTTTGGAGGTGAAGACCATTTGGAAGGGTTGACTTCCAAACCGTTTGGAGCTTCAATCGGTTTGAGGTCGTTTGGACCAATCGACCTTGAGGTCGTTTGAGCCCAAACGGTCTTGAGGTCATTTGAGCCCAAACGGTCTTGAGACCGTTTGGCCCCAAATGGTCTTGAGACCGTTTGGTCTCTAACGGTCTTGAGACCGTTTGGATCCAAACGGTCTTGAGACCGTTTGGTCCAAATGGGCTCAAACCGTTTGGACCTCCAAAGGGGTTCAAAAGTCACCAATGTTCATGGATATGTGTGTTGAAGCCCTCAATTGGTTAAAGCTATGCTAACCACTTATAAATTGAGTCAATTAGGGTTAGCCTTAACCACTTAGACATCCAATTGACCCTCAATTGCAAGCCAATTAGGGTTCAATCGTTCTCAATTAGGGTTTCAAGTTTATTGGTCATCAATGTTCAACAATGTGAATCAATTCAAGGTTGAACCTATCAATTGACCTTCAATTGGGCTCAAACTTGGCCCAAACGGTCTTAAGGTCGTTTGGACATCATAAAAACGGTCTTGAGACCGTTTGCCCAAAGTTTGACCAAAATCCAAGTCGTTTTGACTAAGGTTGAAGTCCAATTAGGTTAAAATCAACAATTTTCAACAATTCATCAATTCCCTACCATTGGACCCTCAAACCATTAGATTAACTCAACCCTAGACCTTCAAACGGTCTTGGGTTATTCCCAAACGGTCTTAGGACCGTTTGGAGGGATCCCCAAACGGTCTTGAGACCGTTTGGGTCCTTCAACCCAAAACTCAACAAGATCTATATGTTAAATCAGCACTTTTCCACCCGATTAGGGTTTCATGTTGAAGTGCCTTCAACTCTCAATTGGTTAAGAATTAGACTTTGATTCTTTGCAGAGATGAAATTCAATATGTTAGGAACAGACCCTCAAATGGTCGTCCCTTGGTCAACTCTTTGAAACGGTCTTGAGACCGTTTCAATCCAAACGGTCTTGCAAGACCGTTTGAGAGCAAACGGTTTGAAACCGTTTGAACCCAAACGGTTTGCAACCGTTTGGACCAAAAGGGTCCAAGTTCGTTTGAAAAAGTAACATAGGGAATCACGCCCCTCATCTTCAACCTCTTGCAAGGTCGGTTTCTCCACTGATTTGCTTGCAAACGTGCAAGGAAGAAGGGAGGTAGAAGGAGAATTTACCAAGCAAATTGCAAGAATTGAGCATACATATAAAGCATAAGTTTAGAGTTATAAAACCCGCCTAAAGGTTGATCTTAGAGCTCCAAGCTTTCAAGCTCCAAGCTTTAATGGCTTCCTTGAGCTTCCACAACTTGGTCAGAGGTGAATTCTCCAAGGAAATGTTGCTTTGGTTGGCTAGAACAAGAAGACTAAGTAAGCTAACCATAAAACCAACCTTAGAAAGTGAATTCCTCCATGAATTCGAGCTAGAAGGTGGGGTTTTCTTACCTTGAACAGGTTGGTCGTCCCCCCCTGAGCTCCAGAGCTACCCTTGGTCGTTTGAGCAAGAAAGGAAGAGAAGTGAAGGAAAGAAAATTCGTTCACTTAATTGCAAGGGAAAAGGGCTTATATACTTTAGCCTCTTTTACACCCTAAGGACCTCACAAGATTGGAAATCACATCTAGGTCCCTCCTTGCTCAAAGGCACGACCAAACCTATCTATACTTATGCAAATCTCATGAAATCTCAAGATCTAGGGGTAAAGGAATCCAACCTTCAACTAGGGTACATACATGAAAGGGTTTCATACCCATTTTAGGTGATTTCTATCACAAAGATCATTTTTCTCATCTGATTATTAAATGATGTATCCCTTTCATCATTTCTACTCTAAATGATGACAAGAGTCATAAAAGATGTTCTAGATATTAAGAATTACAAGTTGAACCCCTCAATTTGGGTAAATTGCATTTTACCCCAAATTAGGGTTTCTAAGCATGGGGGTTGCTTCCACAGCTGCACCTTGGTGCTCAAGCTTGGGAAATCCCTAAAACTTTACCATAAACATCCTCATGATGTTTCAACATCAGAGATACTTCTTATCTTGTGAACTTTGCAAGTTCAACCCTTAAACTGGGTAATTTGCACATAGGTCCCTGCATACAACACATTGCTAAAACTTTATACAAAAAGAAGCGAAATTGAAAGTAAATGTTCCTGAGGAACTTAATTACATGCCAGGGAGTGTTCACAAGTATATTAATTACATATTTAGGCAAAACTTCTAGGGTTAGGTCATAACCCAGGTCAGGGGTGTTACATATATCACGTGTCCAAGGAAAGATACTTCCGATAACCAGAACTCACACTTGCTAAACTTAGCATATAGCTTGTGTTCTCTTAGCAAAGTTAGAGCTTGACGAAGATGCTGTTCATGCTACTGAGCATCTCTACTATAGATCAGAATGTCATTTATAAAGACAACAACACACTGATCGAGGAAAAGTCGGAAGATTCTATTCATGAGTTCCATAAATGCAGCCGGTGCATTAGTTAGTCCAAACGACATAACTGTGAACTCATAGTAACCATACCTCGTTCTAAAGGCAGACTTGGGTATGTCACTGTCCTTAATACGGAGTTGATGATATCCCGATCTCAAATCTATCTTTGAGAAGATGGTTGCACCACGCAACTGGTCAAAAAGATCATCAATCCTCGGCAGAGGATACTTGTTCTTTATTGTTACTTTGTTTAGTTGTCTGTAATCAATGCACAACCACATTGATCTGTCTTTCTTCTTAACAAAGAGAACCGGAGCACCCAAAGGCGAAGTACTCGGTCAGATGAAACCCTTCTCAAGCAACTCCTGCAACTGTTTCTTGAGTTCTGCCATCTCAGCAGGCGCCATCATATATGGTGTTTGTGCTATAGGTTGTGTGTCTGGGATCAAATTGATTTCAAAATCAATTTCCCGAGGCGGTGGTACACCTAGAAGTTCTTCAGGAAATACATCTTCAAATTCCCTGACTACAGGAACTTCGGCAGGGTTAGGACTTCGCATGGTAGTATCTACCACATGGGCTAAGAATGCATAACATCCTTGCCTCATCAGCTTCTCAACAACCATAGCTGACACAAGACAGGTGGGTAAAATCTTTCTCTCTCCTTGAAAGATCCATGTGTCTCTTTCATCAACAAACACAGCTTGCTTGGATTCACAGTCCAAAACAACCTTATACCTTTCCAAGGTATCCATCCCAAGGATTATGTCAAACCCTTGCATCTCAAGTGGTATAAGATCCACTTGAATGCGGTGTTCAGAAAAGAAAAGGATGTAGGAAGAGCATACCTCCTATAACACAGCAGACCCTCTCAATGGTGTCTCTAGCAACAGACTATCTGCTCTATGACTAACTGTCATATTGCAGTTACGAATGATCCTTCGAGTGATAAAGGTGTGTGTAGCACCCGGATCAATCAAAATAGATACAATGCAGGATGTAGACATATCAAAATATAACAATTCCATCTGACCTACCACAACCCGAGGGTTGATCACTGCATCAGGTGGATTCATTGCATAGAATCTTGTTGTTACTTGTGGTTGATTTAGTGCTGACGATCCATCTTGGGATGCTTGTCCACGTCCTCTAGCTCCTCCTGGAAACTGTCTCCTCTGCGATCCTTACTGACTCTGCCTTTGTGGTTGGGTTACACTCGCTGGTCTAGCTCTGTAGTCTTTCATCAAATGCCCCATCTTCCCACATATATAACAACTTCTATCTTGTTGTTGTGGTCTGGGTGGTCCTGTAACTGACATAGATGCTGAACTGTGAGACCCTTGTTGTGGTAGGCTTCATCCTCTACCTCTACTCGGTGCCCACTGTGTCTGAGCATTGGGTCTAGGTGGTGGTGTAGGTGCAGAAAATCTAGGCTTCTTGAAGTCTCTGGATGAAGATCCTTGGAACTGAGGATACATCCTCTTGTTATGGGTTTGCCTCTTCTCTTCTACGGACCTCTCTATCCTTCTGACAGACTCTACAAAGGTAGGAAACCTTTCTCTGTTCTCTAGGGTAGATGCAGGGGCAGTCAACTCAGCGTTTAACCCCTTCTCGAAATGCCTGATCCTTTCTTCATCTGTAGCAGCCATATGCGGACAGAACTGCAACAACTCCATGAACTTAGCCTCGTACTCACTAATGTTCATCGGACCTTGCCTTAACCTCTCGAACTGAGAGATTTTCTCATCCAAGAACGTCTTAGGGAAATATCTATTGATAAATTCCCGTCAGAAGACTTCCCATTCAACCTCCACACCAGGCCTCTTCTGCTCTTCCATGGTCCACCAATGCCCAACACTCCCTTTGAGAAGATAGATAACACGTCTAACCTTCTCAGCTTCTGGGATGTTTAGGATTCTAAAGGCCTTCTCTAGTTCGGTTAACCACAGGTCGACATCTGCGGGATCAGCCGTTCCAAAGTACTCGGTTGCTCCAACTCAGCGAAGTCGTTCAAACGTCTTGCTGATTCCTTGTCCTTCAGGTTGGGTAGGTGCCCTAGGTGCAGACATGGGCATCCTATCTGTTATGTGTGTCATGGCAGTCATAAACTGCCCAAACATGGTCTGGACAGCTGGATTCCCCATGTCAGTTGGATTGAATTGGGGTGGCTCAGGTAGAGGTTGCTCTATCTCCGGGTTCCTTGCACCTTCTCAGGGTGTAGCAACGCTACTCTCTGTCACATATTCCTCATGTGGTCCAGACATTCTTAACTTATCTTCTTCTCCTGAGGAGCAGAAGACACTATAAGATATATTGGAAAACACTAAGAATAGACTCGACATCCTAAGTCCTATGTCTCTGTAGACTCAGCAAACCTAGAGCTCTGATACCACTAAATTGTGGCGACCGAATTGATAAATCACGATGTAAACTCAGCGGAAGCAATTAACTAGCAGCAGAATTATGAAAATCACTAAAATTTTAAAACTTTTCAGAAGAAGATCTTTAAACCATAAAACTCTTTTATAAGCAAACATGATAACTTGTTTATAACATGGTTCTCCATTTACATCTCGAGTAATTTTATACATCCATTGCCCTGTCACCTGTGCAAGGCAAGATACAAAAATAAATCTCGAGGTTTAAAGCCAAAAACCTCAGACCTACTAACTCCTAGGACCTGAGAGTACAGAGACGACATAAGACATACTATCTACAGGACTTGACAGTCAGTATCTCCACCTGAGATTCACTGCTTCTCTTGGTGTTGTTGCTATTGATACTGCTCACTCTGAGATTGGTTCCTTCGTCCTCGGTGTCCACCTAAAAAGTCAAAACCTATAGGGTGAGACAATTTTAAATAATTTTCCCAGTGAGAGTTATAACTCTCCGCCAGAAGCTTTGTTATAGCAAGAAAGGAATAATATATGCAAAATAACTTAAATCATTCAACAACAGGCTTAGGATTAAGTAAAGCAACAATTACTTAAGCAATCATTTCAATAAAGATTATAAAGAATATGTATACTAGTTACTTGACAAGAACATTTATAAACAAAGTAACATCAATCATTGTTTCTCGTAGTTCAACCTAAGCAGTTATGCTACACAGTTGATTATGTCTTACAAACATTATTATGCCCTACGGAGATGAGGTATGCCGCTCATACTCCAACCGATCACTACTAAGTCGCATCGGTATCATACATAGGTCATCAAAAGAGCCGAATTCTTATGACCTCATCTTCCTCAGTCAGTATGAGGATCAACATGTAGGACATCTCGTGTCTCTGCTACAATAGCTTACCAGGGTATTCTGGCACTTCGCTATTAGAGTCACAGTGGCATTCTGTACTCTCTTCGTCATTGAAAGATCACTTGTTTATCTCTCATCGATGTGGCATTAAAGATACCCTCGGGAGATTAGTGATACATCATCCCAGCATAAACATATAGTGAAGGGTTGATAGATTTAAGATACATCTACATCAATTCCTATACTAGGACGTAAGGATATTCGCGTCCATACTCCCCCACATACTCAAAAGTATATGATCCAGGAGTCCCCTTAGGAAAACCTATTTCACCATCATTTGGCTTCTGACAATGATGGATCTATGATCAGGGCTCTACATGGTATGATTATACTTGATTATTTAGGTACATTTCAGCAATCTTTTAGCATTAATCATGTTTCCAAGCATTTAACTATTAAAACACTTCTATAAAAGAAGAATACTAAATGTATCAAGTTTAACTCACATCACTTATCATATGAATATCATTTCTTAATCATTTCATCAATATGATTCAAGAGTAGGGGTGTTCAAACACTTACATCACCATAAGTCATCTAACAACATGACCTTGATTGTAACAATGTGAATATTACTCAAGGCTTTTACAGCCCATCAATCTTATATATTGCCTCTTAAACCAAGCAACATAGTATGTCATTATTCATAAAGTTTATAACATGCTTTCAATGAATAAAACATCATAACCCTTACCTGGCTATGATTACCTCTTGCTAACAACCTGCATGATTAGCATAATTGAAGACATGCATATATACAATATCAACACAATACCAATTCTTTTCAATTTATTCATAGAACACCATGGACGTGCCACCTTACACGGTCCTGCAAAGTAAAGCTACCACGGCTGTGCTACCTTGCACGGTCGTGCCACCAAAGATCACTACATGATTCATATTTATATATGAATTCTAATCTTTCATCCTTTCAACTTGATTAGGTCACATCAACTCTTCAATCAAGGACATACAACTATGATTAACATAGTGTATCAAGTTATTGATCCTATAAACAATTAGGAATTCACCCCTTAATTGGTACTAATCACTTAGGTACTATTAAGGTTTCAACCTTTGTGCCTTCATTGATTATCATTACTAATCAGCATTTGATCAATAGAACATTCATCATCTTAATTCTCAAAGATTCAATCACATTGGACCTCCATTACATAAGGTATCCAATGAAATTAGGGTTTCCAATGTTGATTCCTTCAATCATTGAATTCATGGAACCAATCATCAATTGGACCTATACTCATACTTCAAATGAGTTTAATAGGTCAACCTTCAACTGATTTGACCCTCAATTGACCCTCAATTGATCATCAGTTAGGGTTTAAATCAATTGAATTAGGGTTTGGAATCAATAACCCTTCAACATTTTTCAATGTGGGTCTAATTGATTTGAACCCATTGAACCATCATTCAATTTGGACATGACCTGACCCCAAACGGTCTTGGGATCATTTGGATGACCTCCAAAAGGTCTTGAGACCGTTTTCTCATCATATCATCAAAATCCAAGTTAACCAATTAAGGTTTGGATCATTGGATTGATCACCAAATCAGCAATTGATCACCCTCCAACTTAGTATCATTGGATCATCAATTGCTTAACCATACTCACCACTAGACCTCCAAACGGTCTTGTATGACCTCCAAACGGTCTTGTATGACCTCCAAATGGTCTTGAGACCGTTTGGATGAGCTCCAAATGGTCTTTAGACCGTTTGGCTCATCCAACCCTTGGATTCTAGTGAAAAAATTATTAGGGTTTGAGCTATTGAGTTGATCATCAAATCAACACTTAATTGCAAAGTGATTTGGTACCTTTAGACCTTCAATTGGTCAACCATGCTTAACCCTAGACCTCCAAACGGTCTTGGGTGATCCCCAAATGGTCTTGAGACCGTTTGGGTGATCCCCAAATGGTCTTGAGACCGTTTGGGTGATCCCCAAATGGTCTTGAGACCATTTGGGTCAATCAACCCAAATCATCAACTCATTTCAATGCAAAATCAACACTTAGCCGATTAGGGTTAATACCATATCTTTTGTCCTTCAAACACTTAACCATATCCAACCATAGACCTCCAAATGGTCTTTGGTGACCCCCAAACGGTTTTGAAACCATTTGGGCTAAATAACCCAAAAAGTCAAATCAATCAAGTTGAAAATCAGCACTTAATCCAATTAGGGCTTGCCTAATTGATTAGCCTTCAACTCATGATTCCTTTGGAATTGACCTATAAAATTTGGTGTGTTATCAACCAATATAATTAGGAACAGGAATATCAAACTTTCAACCCTTTGTCAACTCCCTCAAACGGTTTTGAAACCGTTTTCCCAAAAAGGTGAAGTTAATCAGGTTGGAAATCAGCACTTAATCCAATTAGGTTTACCTAATTGATTAGCCTTCAACTCATGATTCCTTGGGAGTTAACCTATAAAATTTGGTGAGCTATTAACCAACATAATTATGAACAGGAATCTCAAACGTTCAATCCTTGGTCAACTCAACCAAACGGTATTGGAGACTGTTTTCTCCAACCAACCTTGTGAAACCGTTTGCCCTTCAAATGGTTTTGCAAACCGTTTGCTCCAAACGGTTTTGCAAACCGTTTGGCCAAGGGGGGGCAAGACCGTTTACTAAAGTAGAATTGGTATTCATGCCCCGTTCTTATACCTCCAGATCAAGGCCTGTTCTACACGGTTTTGCTTGCAAGAGTGCAAAGAAGGATGGAGGGAAGAAGAACAAGCAACGTTTGCAAGAAAAAAAGATGCATAACAAAGTTTAAGGGTTTAGAGTTATAAAACCCACCTTAGAACCAGATATAGAGCTCCAAGATTCGAAGCTTTAATGGTGTCTTGGTCTCCACAGGTCGTCCAAGGTTTCTTCTTCAAGAATTGGTTGGAAAGGATGGCTAGAAAGAAGAACTATGTAAGAAAAACTAGCAAACCAACCTTGTATCATGATTTCCTCCATGAATTCGAGCTAGATAGTGGTTAAAGCTTACCCAACTCTACTTGGCCGTTCTCCTCTGCTCCTGAGATCCTTCCTTAGTCGGCCACAGCAAGAGATAAGTGAAGAGAGAAAGGGAAACGATCCCTTGGTTGTAAAAGAAAGGTGTATATATACTTTGGGCATGTTTTCAAGATAAGGACAATCTTTTCTTCTATTTCTCATATGGGTCCTTCTCTCCTTCTTGGCCATGCCCCTCCTTTCTATACTTAAGCAAAACTCCTTCTTTAACTAAGGTTTAGAGGAAAACAAGCCAAACATCCTTCTAAGTTGCACACATAAAAGGGTCATTTTGCTTACAACTTAGTTATTTAATTACAAGGGTTTTCCTTCTTATTTGATTAGTCAAATGAAGCGCCATCTTCATCATTTTTACTATAATTGATGCCAAGTGTCATAAAAGATACTCTAAAAGGTATATTTTACATGTTCCACCTCAGGTTTTGGGTAAATTGCACTTTTCACCAAAACTAGGGTTTTAAAGTACAAGGATTGCTCCACAAGTTGCATCTTGGTGCCCAAACTTGGAGAACCCATAACACTTCATCATATTCATTCTTATGATGTCTCATCATCATAGGAACATCTAAACATGTGAAATTTGCAAGTTAACTCCTCTAATTGGGTAATTTGCACATAAGTCCCTATTAACAAAACAATATTATAACATTGTTTAAAAAGGGCAGAAATAGAAATATAAGTTCCTCAGAAGCTTTAATTACATACCAAAAAGATAATCACAAGTTTCTAATTACATAATTAAACAAAACACCTAGGTTTAGTTCATAACCCAGGTCAGGGATGTTACAACATTGCTCTAATTAAGATTTCACACATAGCATTGCTCTAATTAGGGTCTCACACATAGCATTGCACTAATTAGGATTTCACACATAGCATTACTCTAATTAGGGTTAGGACGCATTAATTAGGGTTTCATGATCTCATTATCATGGATCAACCCTTATCACATAGTTTACTCATAATGAGAGAATTAGGGCGTAATTATATAAGCATTCATCTCTCTCATTCTCTCACTCATCCTCTTTAAGATGTTAACTACTCCAAGATTAATCTAGGTCAATTGTTCACTTGAGTACACATAGCTAGGGTTAACCTTCGCAATCATCATGGGTCTACATATTTAATAATCACATAGTTGATTGATCTTTGATCATATTAGATGTCCAAATGGTCTAATCAATTAAACCATCAATTATATAAGGAATTCAAAAGAATTGACCAATTAAATTTTCAATTCCACAAAGTGATCAATTGGGTTAACCATTGAAATCTTCAATTGCATTAAGTATCTAAATAGGTTCACCATATTGGACCTTCAATTATATGAGATGTTCAAATGGATTAACCATGTTGATATTCACAAAGTTAATTACTTAGACCCTCAATGATCTTGGTTCTCATACATCAATTGGTTGAAAACCATTTGAACAAGTTATACTTGAAACTAATTGGACAAAGTAGGTATTGAAACCGTTTGCACTTTGGGTCTCCAAACAGTTTGAGATCATTTGGTCCCAAACAGTCTTGAGACTGTTTGGTCCCAAATAGTCTTGAGACCATTTGGACTCAAACGGTATTGAGACCATTTGGTCCAAACCTTCTCAAAACCGCATGGACCAAAAAGGTACTTTAACACTCAATCAACTCAAGGTTTCAATCCATGGACCAATTATAAATCGAACCACTAAAGTATTCATCAATTGGACCAATGAATCACCATTCAATTAGACCTTCAATTTAGGGTTTTGAACCCAATTGAACTAGGTTTGATAATCAAGAAACCATCACTTAGGGTTTGAAATTGAGGATCCATCAATGGTTGTTATTGTGGAACCAAATCAATTGAAATCAATGAACTATCATCATCACATGATATGACCTGACCTCAAACGGTATTGGATGATCACCAAACGGTCTTGAGACCATTTGGTTGATCTCCAAACGGTCTTGAGATCATTTTCCCATTCCATCATCAAAATCCATGACATCCAATTAGGGTTTTGGACCATTAGATTGATTATCAAATCAACACTTAGTTGCAATTCAATTTGGTACCTTTGGACCTTCAAACACTTAGCCATACCTAACCCTAGACCTCCAAACGGTCTTGGGTGACCCCCAAACGGTCTTGAGACTGTTTGGGTGATTCCCAAACAGCTTTGAAACCGTTTGGGTCAACCAACCCCAAACAACATCTCAATCAATTTCAAAATCAGCACATAGCCGATTAGGGTTTGCAATTAAGGAATCATTCACAATTGAGACCTTCAAGATCAAACCAATAAAAACCATTGGATCAAGATCCAAGCACCACAGCATATATCTTCAAATGGTCAACCATCTCAAATGGTCAACCATTCCAAACGGTTTGGAACTCAAACCACCAAACAGTTTGGTGAAACCGTTTGGACTCAACATTGATAACCGTTTGCCCTAGATATTTGGGGAGGTGTGTTCTTATGATGATGTCATCATCATGAAGCTCCAAACTCACAAAATCTTCTGTGATTTCCATGGAGATTGCATCATTCAACCAAACTTAATTTTGGAAATGTAGAAATGATCACCAATTGATAAGGAATTGATTGCAATAATAAAATTAAGGGTTCAAGTTATAAAACCCGCCTTCAATTGAGCTCCAAGCTCACGGAAACAATGGTGTATGCAACTCCTTTCACTATTCCAATGGTCGTCATCAAGCTTTGAGTGAAAATAATTGGTTAGAATTGAAGAGGGGATCGAGATATGAAGAATTCATGCATTGATTTTCGATTTTCACCATGGATTCAAGGTAAAAGGAGGTCAAGAACCTTACCAATAGGTTGGGGGTCGTCCTCCTGATCCTCCACAACTCCTTGGTCGTTTTCCAAGCAAGGGGAAAGAATAGAATCCGAAAAAGCCTTTGTTTTGGCTTGGAAAGGGTACTTTTATAAGAAAATTGATGAGAGAGAAAATCTTTTATAAAAGTATTTTAATTCCAAAATTGTTGCCACCACTTCCCCCTTGGTTTGTTGAATGCAAGGGCATCTCTATCCCCACCGAACTCCCTTCCATTATCCATGAATTAAGGGAAAAGAAATTAAGCACCTTAACCCTTATAATAAGAATATCCATATTTGAGTGGAAATTCTTTTTCTTATAATAATGGTGAGTGGAATTTCACCTCCTTAGGATATGCTCGTGCCTTTGCAAGGCTTTAAGCTAATACACACACATCTGAATCCAACTATTTTAATTTTGGTTGAAAGCCCTTTAATTAATATTAACAGTGTGCACGTGCTAAGCACATGCATAACTTAGTTATGATGGTCGACATACAACACCTCACAAAAAATATGTGAAATCTAGAGTATTGTGTAGGTATGATGGCTTATGTATTGGTCATATGTTCAAAACACTTCATAAGGACACCTGAAAAACATAACACATCACAAAAAAATGTGAAACCTGGAGTACTATGTAGGTATGACAACTACTACATTGTTCATATGTACATAACACCTCATAAAATATAGCTGACAAACATAACACCCCACAAAAAACATGTGAAACCTAGAGTACTGTGTAGGTATGATTACTATGTATGATTACTTTTACATCATCAAAATTATCCAAATCCCTTAAATTCTGAAAGAAAAAAAATAGAGTATGGATTACTATGTAGTATAGTAATCAATCTTCTAACTACACCCTCCTTTAATCTTGATGATTGATGCAGTCTATTTTCTAACTCGTGATCAGTGTCATAAAAGTATAATTGTAGATGTGATGGGTTTCCATCTTCAAGTATTATTCTGTTTATGAAATGATATATTTGTCCTTTCACCTTGAAGGTGTATATCCCTTTGTTTCTCTTTGAAAGTGTTCTATCTTCATTCACACCTATAGATGTAAAAGCAAAGGTGTTGTTGTATGTTCTGATGCATTGTCTAAAGTGAATAGCCTCTTTGTCCAATGATGAATATAAATAGTATAATTCTGATGGGGTGATATTTGTTACTAAAGAAATTTCTCCATCCTAGCAAAAAAATGGTTTCACTTCATATAGAAATCTTTTTGCATGACAATGTACACAGTTAGTGCAACTAGGAAGTATATATGGCTCTTTAGGTATTGATAAATCTATTATGAATCTTTTCATCATATGAGCACTCTTCTTTTTCATATGTGATGAACATGAGGGAACATAAGTTGTTTCCTTAGCACTCGATGTAGACCCAACTTCCCATGTAGTAACAATTTCTGGTTGCATGACATGATCATTGGTAGAATCATTAATATTTCTTCTTTCCAGATTTTTGTCTTCCAAAGTTTCATTGATTTTCTCTAATTTTCTTTTGGCATAATTTTGTCTGCTTTTTTCAAGCTTTGCTATCTTTTTATCTTCGGAGAGGTTGGTATAATATTCTATTTGTTTTTTCCGTATCATTTCCTTCTTTTCCTCAGGTAGATTTGAATATTTCATCCTATATAAATTATTCAAAATTCATCTTATTAATTATATTTTTAGGAATTATTTATAATAGAAAATAATAAGTGTTACAAAATCCGAGAAACATAATAGACACGAACGGCAAAGAAAATTAAATGAAAGATTAGTCATTGTAAACAAAATCAAAATATAAAATGCGGTTATGATTGTATGCAAAAGCAAATAACAAAATGTATAGAAATTTATTGATGCTAAATTTAAAAATATTTTGTTATTTTTTGAAAGCATCTAAGAAATTTTAGATGCAACGTGAGTGTGAACCACGAAATATTACTTTAGGATATCTTTCTTTAATTTTTATCAATAATAATTTTGCATACAACGATAAAAATGAACTAAGTAGATACATTATGTGTATTTTTCACAAGAAAAAGTCACATTTGAAAGTCTCCTAGGTTGGTATGTACGTACTACTGTACATTAAATTAAACATTTTAACTATAACAGTCACATCACATCTCCCAACAAAAGGCACATATAAAACTTCAAACCATCACATCTCCTAACAACTCACATAAACAGAGACTTTTTACATCAAAAAGTTATTCATAAAGTTTCCAAGATCTTTGCATGCATGGTACGATATGTACATAGAGATTCTAACTATTGAAGTGACATTTCATCTCTCAACATTTATGTTGAAATATTTGAGAAATTATCCGCTACTTCTTCTTTATATCGCACTTTATAATATAAGTCTTTTTCTTCCTTTAACTTCTGTTCAAGTTCAGCTATTTTCTTTATTTTCTCCGACCGTTTCATTTTTATGTATTCTCCGATAGGGATTCTTCCTTTTCCTTTTACACGGATAGTCATAATCATGTTGCTGTAATACGTCCTTGCCATTAACCTATACCAAAATAATAATATAAATAAATATTATAACATTTACATATTTGCATATTGTCAAAATATTAAACCATCTAAGCTACTAAGATTATTATTTTTTATAAAAAAATAGCTTACTACAACTTTTGGAAGCTGCTTGCAACTGAGACAGATATTTGAATACGATTATTTTTATATATGTTTGCAAGATGCGTACTATACGAACCAAAACCAGTCTACACTACATTAATAAGCTATTAAAAAAGTATATCTAATACTCGTTGACCATACGATGACGACGTCCCCGTCCCATGTCATGACTGCAGGTAAGACATGTTTATATAGTTACGACATCATGTCATGAGAACCATTACATGTCCTTCCCATTATAACTATTATTTATGGAAGCATGTCTAAGTATGTCGATAATAACACCTTTGGCAACTATGTTCAGCTGTTGATGATTACAATATTCACACAAAAAATACAGGTCATGAACGTGTAATATAATGAAAAACGAAGGTAGAAAAAAATTAGCAAAAAAATATTACAGTTTAAATAGATACATGAACATGGAACGTAATTAGAAAATTAAATATAAAAAGTCCAAATTATATACTGCTATAATTGACAGGCAAGGAAAATAGAGCATTGTATCAGACCGGAAAATATATATTCCAGAAAGCAATGTCAACAGTAACGTTCCTCTAGTAAAACACTACCCCCATACCCTGCTTCTCTGTATACCAGAGAAACCCATCTAATTTCCGTCATTGTTTCACCCGTTCTGCGGACATTGTCAGATTCACACATTGGCAATAGACCATAGTCACCCACTGTCCCGATAGCTGCGGAGGCAGCACTGCCGGATTTGGCCGAGATGAAAAAAGCAGTATTAGAAAAGCATCACCGGCCGGATACACCGGAACGTTACATTGTTACCCTCTCTATAGGAACTGTCTTGAACAGATAGGGATAAAAACAATACCACACAAACCATGTTTAAATCCTTCGTCGTCCCAAGCCTGCAAGCGTATAGCCCCCCACTAATGTCTTTGTAAAAACATGTGGATGGATCCTGCAATTGGCAGGACTTATCCCCAGAAGCCTCAGTAGGACTATATCTTCTCCCCTATATTCTCTAGCATTCTAGAGGGGGAGTCACTCATCTACGTCGTACGGTTAGAGGGGCGTAGTGGAGACTTCCCCCAGGTCATGGCTCAGTAATGAAGTACTTTCCAGAAGCGAACAAACTACAAATTAAATATACTAACCTGGATGCCACGTGACCTATGGCTTCGGTTGCTACAATTACAAAGTTACCTTTTTGTGACCCCACAAGCAAAATAGCACCGTCGACACTCTGTGACACCACACGGAAAACGCACCGCCTGAACAGGAACAATCACAGTTTTGTGAAAATTTACGGCCCGCAAGAGTCCTTTATTTGCTGATGACGGATACCAATATGTATACAAAAGCAGGTTCTGGCAAGCCTATGATAAATCGGTTATGAAGGTGTCAAAGTTCAGTCCTCTTATTCATAGGTAAATAGACGTGACAGAAAATAGACGAAAAAAGCAAGCACCTGGAATAGCAGGCAAATGCACTACTCTTATCGGCTGCTACAATTACGAAGCTACCTTTTCGTGACCCCACAAGCAAAACAGCACCGTTGACACTCTGTGACCCCACATGAAAAATGCACTTCCTGAACAGGAACAGTCACAATTTTGTGAAAATTTATGGCCCGCAAGAGTCCTTCATATGCTGATGACCAACAACAGGTGCGGGCAAGCCTACAATAAACCTATTGTGAAGGTGTCAAAGTTCAGTGCTCTTAATCATATGCGTGGCAGTAAATAGACGAAAAAAGCAAGCAGCTGGAATAAAAAACAAGCACCTGGAATAGCAGGTAGGTGCACTGCTCTTATTCATAGGTAAGTAGACATTCATTTTTGCCCTAAATTGAATTAGGGTTTCAATTAGGATTAAATCTTGATTATTTTAATATCAAGATTCTCTCTCCTCCAACTTAATTCAAATGAGGCGCCCCTCTCATTTTCTTTACTCCACATGTTGCCAAGAAGAATTAGGTACCTTATTGAAGTGGTAATTTGCATATTGAACCCTAGGTTTTGGGTAAATTGCACATTACACCAAAACTAGGTTTTAATGCACAAGGATTGTTTTACAAGCTTAATCTTGGTGCCCAAGCTTGTGAAAACCATGCCACTACATAATATTCATTCTTATGATGTCTCAACATCAGAGGAACATCTTATCATGCAACATTTGCAATTTAACCCCTCAACTTGGGTAATTTGCACTTTAGTCCAAAAATAAGCAAACATTGCTTCAACATTGTTCAAACATGACCAAAATTGAAACATAAGTTTCTCATGATCCCTAATTACTTTTCACAAGATAAGATTAAGCATATACTCAACCTTATTAGGAAAGACATCTAGGGTTAACACATAACCCAGGTCAGGGATGTTACAAATTATCCACCCCTTACAAGAATTTCATCCCCAAAATCCTAGGAAAAAGGAGGGATAGATTATTCATTAATTATGCCCTCAAGTATCCACCTAACTTCTCAATGTTATGGAGATACCATTGATCTGTGATTCACACAAAGTTCCTTTCATTAATTCAACCTTATCACTATTTATGTTTATACAGTGCATAAACCCCTAACATATGATGTCCATATTATTGAAAGGAAAAAAGCATAAAAGAGCATACTTCTATCATCACCCAAGAATATTTATCAAAAGGAAAAAAAACATATATATCTAACAGAGATAATTCACTCAGTAATCCTTTATTCATAAAGTTCACTTAGCAAACTCTATGTAATTGGGAATGTTCACTTAGCTTTTCCTTTTTGTTGGGAATGTTCACATAGCTTTTCCTTTTAGTTGAGAATGTTCACATAGCTCTTCTTTTTAGTTGGGAATGTTCACATAGCTTTTCCTTTTTGTTGAGAATGTTCACATAGCTCGTCTTTTTAGTTGGGAATGTTCACATAGCTTTTCCTTTTAGTTGAGAATGTTCACATAGCTCTTCTTTTTAGTTGGGAATGTTCACATAGCTTTTCCTTTTAGTTGGGAATGTTCACATAGCTTTTCCTTTTTGTTGAGAATGTTCACATAGCTCTTCTTTTTAGTTAGGAATGTTCACATAGCTTTTCCTTTTAGTTGGGAATGTTCACATAGCTTTTTTTTTTTTGAGAATGTTCACATAGCTCTTGTTTTTAGTTGTGAATGTTCACATAGCTTTTCCTTTTAGTTGGGAATGTTCACATAGCTCTTCCTTTTAGTTGGGAATGTTCACATAGCTTTTCCTTTTAGTTGGGAATGTTCACATAGCTTTTCCTTTTAGTTGGGAATGTTCACATAGCTTTTCCTTTTAGTTGAGAATGTTCACATAACTCTCCCTTTTTAGTTGCATTATACTCTCTAGATTGTTTCAGAATGACTACTTGATCAGAGTAATAAAAAACATAACAATCTAAGAGTTTCATACTTGCCTTATCTTCAATAATCATATACCTGGCCAGGGTATATAAGTATTGAGATTAGGTAGTATGCACTTTATTTGCTATCATATTCCTCACTTTTCATATCATTATACACACAAGATTTTCCATTTCCTAGATTTTTTCCAGGCATCACTTCTATATCTCATCTTGTGTCACAAAGATAAGAGAGACTATAAAGCATTTTAAGAAATACTGAATAAGATGTAGATTCTCATCTTCCTTGTGTCCTTATAGGACTAGTCAAAGGAAGTTCAAAAATAACTACTTTTATATCTTTAGCACATAGAATTAGGAAATGAAATATCAGAATGAATTTATTTCATCTGACATGTCTGGGACGTCTGTCCATGTCCTCTGTTGTTACTAGATAACTTCCTCCTTTGTGGTCCTTTCTGACTCTGCCCCTGAGGTTGAGTCATCATTGGATTCCCACCTGGACAATCCTTTACTAGATGTCCCAGTTGTCTACATTGATAACAGATCCTAGGTGTAAAATAGGGTCTGTGAGGTCCAGTTACCGATTTTGATGCTATGTTGGAGGATCTATTTGGAACATTACTACGATCCCTATCCCTGCTTAACATCCATTGTGTCTGGGTATGGAATCTTGATGATGCTGCATGTAGAAAATCTCGGCTTCTTAAAACTTTTGGACCTTTGTTTTTGAGTCTGAGTGTACAATTTCTTGCCACTATTCTGTCGTTTCTTGATTTTAGACCTCTCTATCCTCCTTACTGACTCCAAAAAGGTGGAAAACCTCTCTCTGTTATCTAAAGCAGACACATGAGTGCTTAGTTCAGCGTTCAACCCCTTCTCAAAGCGCTGAATTCTTTCCTCATCACTAACTGCCATTTGCGGACAAAACCGCAACAACTCCATGAACTTAGCTTCATATTCACTAACGTTCATTTGTCCTTGTTTGATCCTCTCAAATTGAGAGATCTTCTCATCTAGATACGTCTTAGGGAAGTATCTACTGATGAATTCTTGTCGGAAAACCTCCCATCCAATTTCTTCACCTAGTCTCTTATCTTCCTCTATCATCCACCAATGACCAACACTCCATTTTAGGAGGTACACAACATGTCTTACCTTTTCAGCTTCAGGAATATCAAGGATTCTAAAAGCCTTTTCCAGTTCTATCAGCCACAAATCAGCATCTGCTAGATCAGATGTACCAGCATAATCTATGGCTCCAACCCAACGAAGTCTCTCAAAAGTCTTGCTGGCTCCATAGCCCTCATGGTGAGTTGATTCCCTAGGTGCAGGTATTTGCATCCTATATGTCATGTGAGTCATGGCAGCCATAAACTACCCAAACATGGCTTGGAGGGTTGGGTTCCCCATGTCAGCTTGGTTAAACTGGGGCTGTTCAAATACAAGCTCCTCTCTATTATGGTCTCCTGCACCTCCTCCTGGTGTAGCAATGCTGCCCTCAGCAGCATGTTCTTCATGTGGTCCAGACATCTTCAAGTTCTTCTTCTCCTATGTGAGCAGAAGATACTATCAGATAAACTGGAAGACACTTAGAACAGACTCTACAACCTTAGTCCTATGTCTTTGTAGACTCAGCGAACCTAGAGCTCTGATACCACTTAATTGTGGCATACAACTCATAAAACCATAATTAACTAATGCGGAAGCGTTCACTAAGCAGCAGATTACCAAAAATCACTAAAAATTAAAACTTTTTTATCAAGAGATCCATCAAAGGAAAACTTTCTCACATAGAACCAAAGTAACATATTTACATTCTTGTTCAAAGGTACATATTCTGTATCATCTCCTTCAGAGAATTACAATCATTAACTGTCATGCTAAGCTAAACACAGGCAATATAAAATCTCGAGGCACTGAGCCAAAATCTCGAAAGCACTGACTACTACTCCGAGGACCTAAGAGTATAGAGACGACACATAGGACTCTATTTACATCTATACAAGGCATAACATCCAGTGTCCCTACTGCTGTTGTTGTTGCCCTTCACCTACTGAAGGATTCCTGCCTCCTCGTCCGCGTCCACCTAAAAAAATGTGATTCCCACGGGGGTGAGACAATTGTAAATTGTCCCAGCGAGAGATATAACTCTCTACCAGAAACATTATTATTGCATCTTAAGAAGATAGATATGAATAGAGGAGTCATATTTATTTGACAGCAGATATTTAATGTCTAACAGATTAGAACATTATTATTATCAGAAACATTGCAACTATAAGTTGATAGAATCAACATGTCACTTATCCTTTAAGGAATATGAAGAACATGTATAATATTTATTCACTATGGAATCATTACCACAGCATTAACTCTCTTCAGGCTTAGATCATATATCTAATGTCTGACATTGTCATTGGGGAGTCATGGCCTGTAACCATACTCTTCTCACAAAGTATGGGATCTTAATCCCTCAACTCATCAAGTACATTTCCACCTCTTAACAGGTTCATCATCATAATTACAGAATCGGAGAATTTGAACCCTTATCTCATCATAGAACAATTGTTACCATTTATTAGGTAACTTAATACCTTCAGATCATCTGACCAAGGACATCATGATTCTTGCTACATAGGGTATTGCACATAGTACACAAAGTTCAATGATTCTTACTACACAAAGCATATGAAGGCTTATAAAGCCTATAAAATATTCTCAATAAACAAAGCATCATAGCCCATACCTGGATATGCTCATTTTTTCAACATATCTACATAATTAGTAATCATGATACAATTTCATATTAGTACCATGCAATACAAGGGTTATCTTATTCATTCATAACCCATTAGTCTGTATTTGAGCTTCTCATAGGATTACTCTACTTTAGATCTTCACATAGAATCACCCTGTATTAAGGTTTCACATAGCATTACCCTGCATTAGGGTTCACATATCATTAATTTGTATTAGGGCTTCACATAGCATTAACTTGTATCAGGGTTTCACATAACAAGGAAATCAATATGGATAACATAAGTATTTATTCATACTTATTTATTCTCATTATTAACCATTAAATGAATTATCAACACACAACATGAGTTTCTCTCTCATCTTTGCCAGAATATGATTACATCATAGATTATATGTTTGGATTAACCTTTTCATAAGGCATGTTAGCCTACATTCAACAGAGTGCATTACATCTCAATGTAACCATTGACATGACACATCTCATGTGTAAATCATCCAATTGTATTTGGACTTATAACACATCAAGGTATAGCAGTATTGGAGAGTTGGATGTGATATCTATCATATCTTGATGTATCACTTCCCTCAACACCTTTATCTTACTTGAGTTTATACACTTAGCTTGTATTAGGGTATTCCCCATCCTAATACTTTATGCACTAGTTCATCACATTTATCATGTAAGGTATTGGTCATTAGTCACTCATTTAGATTATACAATTGTTGCCAATACTATGGACTCATCCTTGAGTTAGGAACTATTAATATAAGGATATCCATCATCAACCTCTCTAGGGGTTACATTTATCATAACATTAATCACTATTCCATTATTAGGGACAGTATTCTCCATATTTATAATTTGAGGATTCACATAGCATATTCCATACATTTATGGATCTCACATAGTATTACTCTTCAATAGAGTTTTACATAATCATCCTTCTTTATCAAGGATTCACCTAGTATTATGTGAAATTAGGAATTTCGCAACACATCACCCAGTGATAGGTCCTCACATAGGAATAGTGGCACTACCCTATATTAGGGTTTCATGCACCTTACCCCATTTTAGGGATTAAGGTTTTCTATTCACATCCAAGTAAGGTTTCTCTTATCTCATACCCAAATTAGGGTTAGGATATACAATTTTCCATTAAATTAGGGCTTCCTTCATTGTTACACTAAGATAGGGTTACATCATCGCCCTGGATTTATGATAACACTCAGCTTTGCCCTAAATTAGGGTTTCACACATAGCTTTGCTCTAATTAGGGTTTCACACATAACTTTGCTCTAATAAGGGTTTCACACATAGCTTTTCTCTAATTAGGGTTTCACACATAGCATTGCTCTAATTAGGGTTTCACACATAGTATTTCTCTAAATAGGGTTTCACACATAGCATTGCTCTAATTAAGATTTCACACATAGCATTTCTCTAATTAGGGTCTCACACATAGCATTGCTCTAATTAGGATTTCACACATAACATTGCTCTAATTAGGGTTTCACACATAGTATTGCTCTAATTAGGGTTTCACACATATCATTTCTCTAATTAAGATTTCACACATAGCATTTCTCTAATTAGGGTCTTACACATAACACTGCTCTAATTAGGATTTCACACATAGCATTGCTCTAATTAGGGTTAGGACTCATCGATTAGGGTTTCATGATCTCATTATCATGGATCAACCCTTATCACATAGTTTACTCATAATGAGAGAATTAGGGCTTAATTATATAAGCATTCATCTCTCTCATTCTCTCTCTCATCCTCTTTAAGATGTTAACTACTCCAAGATTAATCTAGGTCAACTCTTCACTTGAGTACACATAGCTAGGGTTAACCTTCACAATCATCATGGGTCTACATCTTTAATAATCACATAGCTGATTGACCTTTGATCATATTATATGTCCAAATGGTCTAATTAATTAAACCATCAATTATATAAGGAATTCAAAAGAATTGACCAATTAAACTTTCAATTCCACAAAGTGATCAATTGGGTTAACCATTGAAATCTTCAATTGAATTAAGTATCTAAATAGGTTCACCATATTGGACCTTCAATTATATGAGATGTTCAAATTGATTAACCATGTTGATCTTCAAAAAGTTAATTACTTAGACCCTCAATGATCTTGGTTCTCATACATGAATTGGTTGAAAACCATTTGAACAAGTTATACTTGAAACTAATTGGACAAAGTAGGTATTGAAACCGTTTGCACTTTGGGTCTCCAAACGGTTTGAGATCGTTTGGTCCCAAATGGTCTTGAGACCATTTGGACTCAAACATTCTTGAGGCCATTTGGTCCAAACCTTCTCAAAACCGCATGGACCAAAAAGGTACTTCAACACTCAATCAACTCAAGGTTTCAATCCATGGACCAATAATAAATCGAACCACTAAAGTATTCATCAATTGGACCAATGAATCACCATTCAATTAGACCTTCAATTTAGGGTTTTGAACCCAATTGAACTAGGTTTGATAATCAAGAAACCATCACTTAGGGTTTGAAATCGAGGATCCATCAATGGTTGTCATTGTGGAACCAAATCAATTGAAATCAATGAACTATCATCATCACATGATATGATCTGACCTCAAACGGTCTTGGATGACCACCAAACGGTCTTGACACCATTTGGTTTTTGACTCCAAATGGTCTTGAGACCATTTTCCCATTCCATCATCAAAATCCGTGACATCCAATTAGTGTTTTGGACCATTAGATTGATTATCAAATCAGCACTTAGTTGCAATTCAATTTGGTACCTTTAGACCTTCAAACACTTAGCCATACTTAACCCTAGACCTCCAAACGGTCTTGGGTGACCCCCAAACAGCATTGAGACCGTTTGGGTGATTCCCAAACGATTTTGAAACCGTTTGGGTCAATCAACCCCAAACAACATCTCAATCAATTTCAAAATCAGCACTTAGCCGATTAGGGTTTGCAATTAAGGAATTATTCACAATTGAGACCTTCTAGATCAAACCAATAAAAACCATTGGATCAAGATCCAAGCACCACAGCATATATCTTCAAATGGTCAACCATCTTAAATAGTCAACCATTCCAAATGGTTTGGAACTCAAACCACCAAACAGTTTGCAAACCGGTTGGTCACCAAACGGTTTGGTGAAACCATTTGGACTCAACATTGAAAATCGTTTGCCCTAGATATTTGGGGAGGTGTGTGATTATGATGATATAATCATCATAAAGCTCCAAACTCAAGAAATCTACTGTGATTTCTATGGAGATTGCATCATTCAACCAAACTTAATTTCGGAAATGTAGAAATGATCACCAATTGATAAGGAATTGATTGCAATAATAAAATTAAGGGTTCAAGTTATAAAACCCGCTTCCAATTGATCTCCAAATCTCCAAGATCATGTCAAAAATGGTTGATGCAACTCCTTTCACTATTCCAAGGGTCGTCCTCAAGCTTTGAGTGAAAAGAATTGGTTAGAATTGAAGAGGGGATCGAGATATGAAGAATTCATGCATTGATTTTCGATTTTCACCATGGATTCAAGGTAAAAGGAGGTCAAGAACCTTACCAACAGGTTGGGGGTTGTCCTCCTAAACCTCCACAGCTCCTTGGTCGTTTTCCAACCAAGAGGAAAGAATAGAATCCGAAAAAGCCTTTGTTTTGGCTTGGAAAGGGTACTTTTATAAGAAAATTGATGAGAGAGAAAATCTTTTATAAAAGTCTTTTAATTCCAAAATTGTTGCCACCACTTCCCCCTTGGTTTCTTTCATGCAAGGGAATCTCTATACACACCGAACTCCCTTCCATTATCCATGAATTAAGGGAAAAGAAATTAAGCACCTTAACCCTTATAATAAGAATATCCATATTTGAGTTGAAATTCTTTTTCTTATAATAATGGTGAGTGGAATTTCACCTCCTTAGGATATGCTTGTGCCTTTGTAAGGCTTTAAGCTCATCCACACACATATGAATCCAACCATTTTAATTTTGGTTGAAAGCCCTTTAATTAATACATTCATTTTTGCCCTAAATTGAATTAGGGTTTCAATTAGGATTAAATCTTAAATATTTTAATATCAAGATTCTCTCTCCTCCAACTTAATTCAAATGAGGAGCCCCTCTCATTTTATTTACTCCACATGTTACCAAGAAGAATTAGGGACCTTATTGAAGAGGTAATTTGCATATTGAACCCTATGTTTTGGGTAAATTGCACATTACACCAAAACTAGGTTTTAATGCACAAGGATTGCTTTACAAGCTTAATCTTGGTGCCCAAGCTTGTGAAAACCATAAAACTACATCATATTCATTCTTATGATATGTCAACATCAGAGGAACATCTTATCATGCAACATTTGCAATTTAACCCCTCAACTTGGGTAATTTGTACTTTAGTCCAAAAATAAGCAAACATTGCTTCAACATTGTTCAAACATGACCAAAATTGAAACATAAGTTTCTCATGAGCCCTAATTACTTTTCACAACATAAGATTAAGCATATACTCAACCTTATTAGGCAAAACATCTAGGGTTAACACATAACCCAGGTCAGGGATGTTACAATAACCCTAATCCTTATTTTAAATTATGTCTCTTAACAAAACCTATACTTTGGTTTCCCATATCTTTATCTTAATCTTCTATACCTAGGGCTTCAAAAAATGTGAATCTTTAGCTTAGTGGTCATCTACTTGTTGCGGATACCATATTGTAATGTCCCTCCAAGCACATACATGATAACGGAAGCAAACCCTATGTTGTCCATAACATGAGTCACTTGGCTCGAAGGAACATTACAAAACATGCTAAGCATTGCAACAAGATAAATGAAACAACATGCATTAACTCAAAAATAGATTCATACATTGTTCTTTAAAAGGGAAAACATAAACTGTGTCATCTTGATCTCAAGCCTAATGCATACAGTCTATGCAAATCTAAAACATGGAAAGATAAACTAAACTAAAGGATCTACTGAGTGGTAGATGGCACCCCACCAAGATAAAGTTTCCTTGATGTCGGCTACACTTGAAGGCTCGCCTCAAATCCCTCTTGCTCCTTCATCTAGGGACATCTCATCCCATGACCATGCGAAAACAAAGACACACATCAGTAAGAGGCACTATACATATTATAAGAAAAGAAAGTACATATAATTGACTTGAAAGAAAATCTTGACATGAATTCCACTTAAGCATTCTTAAAATTAATTACTTGACATAAAAAATATGCACTCTCTATGATTTCCCCACTTAAGAGCCCATAATTGGCACGAATGCCCATGATTTGGCTAAAAAGCCCATAACGACCCTTGAGGTCCATGGTTTGTCTATAAAAGCCCATAATTGGTACGAATGCCCATAACGACCTATTGAGGTCCATGGTGTCAAGAGAATATAAAAATTAATCAAATTATTATAACTTGATTCTTAAAATGAACATTACCATAATCTTGAACATTAAATCTTTGACATAATGGGATTTCTCCCTCATTACATGGTTTACATGGTTCTTTCTTAAATATCTTAATCAGTACATGATCATAGAATTAAATTAATGAGCATCTATGATAAACATAGGACTTTATGAATATAACAAACAACATGCAATAATATAATCTGAGACATGATCATTATCTTAATTTCATTCGTTAACTTGACATTTTAAAGAATAATCATAAAGCATACATAACATGCAATTCAACAATGGTACATATGTATAGTGGCATGATCTTCTTACCTCGAGCAAGGTAGATTTTAACTTAGTATCCCTAATCTTGGTCAAATCATATGTTCCTTGTGAACACATCTTATTTTCCAATAATAGTGGTCCGACGCCCTAGTTTCTTCCTCACCTGCGTGAGTCTGAGAGTCTCTGCACCCCTATTCCAGAAACCTGGAATAGAGTCATGCCTCGCGGTGTCCAACGAAGGATGCAAGCAGGCCAGCTACTGCAGGAAGACAACATATGTCCATGTATCCTCACCTACATATATGCACAAGTGGTGAAGATCATCCAACGTGAGCGGCTAGTGCTGGAGGGTTCTTTGTAAAGGCTGAAATTCATAAACAAGACAACTCTGTGAATGCCCATTGATCAACTCTGGGGCATGGACGATCTACGGGGGTATCAGGCCTCTAATCGCAGACTATCGAAAGGAACCAGACCTTGATGGAAACCAGGGGGCTCAGCTAACGAACCAAAGAGATTGATAGTGCCGACGATTTGTTGGGTATTCTGGATTTGTGGTGGTGTGGTAGAGGTTTCCCAAAGGTTAGATTTATAGTTTGTGGTTAATGTTGGTGAGGTTTCTATTCGGAGTCTGGAATTCCGTAGAACTCCTGATTTGAGATTGTCAAATGATGACTTGAAATCTAAGGAAAAGAAATTCATCCAAGTTGGGACTTTTGAGTCTGGAACAACTAAAAGAACCTAGAGGAAAACATATTGTGGCAGCTCATTGTTATATAGTCGTGGCTCTTCAGGTGACAATGAATCATTCATTCCATTTCCATTTCCTCACTAATAGTGATTGGGAATCCATGTGATGTCCCTCACCCATAAGGACACTCATAGATCATGATAAAGTATTAACATCATATTTAAACTCACCGATTCATTTTATATTATCATTGGGTATTATTTTGTTTATTTGTTTCAGCTTTCATCTATCCCAGGGAAGGGGATGAGGATGATGTTTCCCCTTTTTATTTTATTTTATTTTATTCTAAATCAACCCACATCGTTCAGGTACTTCATTCCATCGATGGTCAGCCAAAAGTTTGACCAGTTCAATTATACTAGGGAGCCAACTTTTTCTTTCAAGTTTATTTTCTTCTTAAATCTCCATAAGCTCACACAAGACATTCAATTGACCTCCAATTTTATACGTAACTTCACATTCTTGTCCTTATCTTATACAAAGTATGTAAGGCCATATTCACTTCCAAAATTTCCAACAATTTTTTCATAACATCCTTAATGTGATGAACATTATCATGTTGGCCCAACTACATAAAAGATCAAATTGAATGTAATTATCTCTCAATTTCATTAAAAAGTTGTTTTAGTATTACATTTGAGTATCTTTATCACATTAGCATCGAATTTTGAAATAAAAATGTTAGGGTATTAAAATAATGAATTAACCCTTTAGATTTTTTTAGGATGTTATATCTTAGTTGCTAATTGCCTTGCTAGAGTAGTGTAGATCATCTTTCCCTTATTTAGTTGATTGCTTAATCTAGTTGCTTAGACCTAACTTGCCTAGGATAACCTTATTTTTGGTAATTTAGTTTTCATATTTCCTTTATTTGCTTGCTCTCTTAGTGTAATCAAACCAAAACCCATTTTAAACCCTTCAACCCTAGTCTCCACTTTAGGAACATAGATAATGCTAACTTAGCTCTAGTTCCCCCTCTATCCCTGAGGATCGACCCCTATATTTTCCTCTTATCTTTACTACAATAGTACTATGTGTGCTTGTAGGTGACCTATTTAGTATTGTGACTGACTCTTTTTAGGGTTTTTATAAATATCGAAAGATCCCATGTGTGTTTGAATTCTGTAGGGCACATCTAATCAAACGTAATTGGTTAGTGTGTGCACCTCTGGCTCAGACGCACCATATTACATCTTTTATTAAGCCCTGAGGAAGAAAGGTATACCACTCAATTCCAACTAACCACTACTAAGTCAAAATCAGTGCTATACAAGATCTGTAGGAGAGTTGAAATCCTAAGATCTCATCCATCCTTAGTCAATACAAGTCCGCACAACGACATATAAGGTCAAGATGCAAAACAACCTAGTCCACCCTTGGTGTATATGTCATGACACTAGTGAATAGCCTAGTCCATACTTAAAAGGTCACGATACTAGTGAAACTAGGGTATATGAACCCAAACATCCGAGGTACAATCGCAACTATCCTCAATCACATCATATATACTGAATCACAATCATTTGAGATACAACCTCGATCGTTCTCCTGCCAAGGTATGACCGCAGACATCCTTGTGAACTTGCATATACTCAACAGTATACGACTCTGAGCTACCACTAAAGAAGAACTAATTTCACCATGCAGCAAATCCTGACACATGAATGGATCTATGACATAGGGAAACTATATGATTAGGGTTCCATTTGATTAGTTAATGTCAATTGGGTGATTTAAGGCTGCATCAATCAAGTTACATAAAAACGCTAAAAGAATTCTAAAAAACATGGTGTATATTGCAAATGCAGAAGTTATAAAACATATGAGATATAATGTTGATCACAAAACCACATGGTACTATTTCATTGCCATAAATGAGTCCATACTCATCATCATATCATCATGTGTTATAAATATGTGTCACATCATGAAGAGGATAACACCTCAAATTATGGAACTGAACCATGTCCAAGGTCATTAAGACCATTACATCATTCCTTGCAAGAACATCATTATCTTTACATCCCTCATTAAGGCTCATCATCATCACCATGCATGTGATGAACAAGTTCAACCTAACCTTCAATATAACAGCTATGATGTTCACGTCTCAACATATTAGGGTTACAACAATATAGAGAGATAAAGTACATTCATCATCATGTTAGTCGCACAAGAAGCTATGTACCATCATCACTTACTTGCATTATTGTTCGGTTCAACAAGGTAAGTAAATTAGTGTGACGACCATCACCAAAATAAATGAGTTTACTTAAAACAAATCGTAGAATTATCACTAACCACAATATTACCACAAAATAGGGTAAATTAAAACTTATTGCAATTTAATATCTCAAGAAGAAATATTTTGTAAACAAACCTTTAACATAGGCCATTTGTATTTCACATATACCAAAATATGTTACATATTAAGTTCAAATGCTATCAAGTCATATATGTTACATATTGCAACTTGTTCATATGTACAAGCCCTTCCTATACATTCATGGCATAAAACCAAAATCTTTGTGTCAATAAACAAAATAGCAAAATCACTCCCCGATACCTGAGAGTACATGGATGACATATAGAACTCTACTAAATTACTACACTAGTAGCATGTCCAACTTTTAGACAACTACTTCTCTCCTTGCTACTCAACTCTTGCACCACGACCTCAACCTCCTCATCTACGACCACCTAAAAAGTTGTGAACCCACAGAACAAGACCAAACATCCCAGTGAGATTTATAACTATTCTCTAACTTCTATTATAATCATAGTACTATAAAGAGTAGTAAATAAATTAGGTACTTCTTCTTTTAAGTAGTTAAAATTGAGTAGTAGAACATTTTATACTATTAAAGGAATATGAATAATATGTATAACTGTTATAAACTAAATAACACAAGAAATAAGGCATGGAGTCATCCAAGGAAAGTCATATTTGACCTTAGACAATGTACTACATGGTTGTTTAACCATTTTTATGCCCAAAGGATTTGAGGCGTACCACTAAAATCCAACTGACCACTGATAAGTCAAAATTAGTACCATACAAGATCAATGGAAGAGTCAGACTCCATGATCATCACCATCACTACTAGGTCAGTTCAAGTCTGCAATGCAATGACATACAGTCATACTGCTAAAACCCAACAACTTGTAGTCAAGGCTACAGTCCTGTAGAGACAACAACTCATAGTCAAGCTATGGTCATGTAAACAACTAGACTGCCTTGGTACATGGCACAACACTAGACAATTGGCTTCACATGGACGTTCAATAATAAATGATATATCACTATTTCTACAATTTAAGGACACAAGGAAGTATATCACTTGCACCCCTCATATTTAACAATATGCACCCCAAGTTTTCCCGCAGGAGTTACTCGTTTCACCACCCAGCTAGATATTGATGTTGTAGATGGATCTATGGTACATGGCAACTACATGAATAGGGTTTCACTTGATTAGACAAGCCAATTGGGTATCTTTTAATACATCGATCAAGTTACAACATGTTAACCCAAAACAATTTCTACAATTAAGGTACAATGCAACTTCAGAAGATATAAAATGTATTAAGTGAGAACTTGTCTCATCATCACATGGAACTAGAAGTACTTCCATTCTCAATATTATCATTAACACCGCAACACTATGGGATGTCAACCCCTCATTTATACACAAATCACTTGCTAGGTCATTAGACCAATTCATATGTCCTTACAACATTCAATATTACAAAAAGCCCCAACCTTACTCACAATCACCACTATGTATTATATAAGGCTCACCATAGAATTCACTTAGCTATGCCATTCATTTCACCTATGAGTTAGTGTTGCACAAATAGGAGAGAGAAAATACTATCCATGAATAACAACCTTCAAATATAGTGAACACACTTATCTTATTATTATCATATTAGGGCTAGGGTTTATATGTACCCGATTAGGGTTTAATGGAATCATACCCCCTCAAAGCCCTAAATCCATCACTTTCCACATTGTGAGATAGTGACGTGTTATTGTTGATGGTTAGCCATTCATAATCACATTTCCGTTAGATAAACAATTACCCTAGGTATTAACCATATTAATTTTTACATGTGTGTATCTTAACCACCTTTAACACATGAGTGTCAATCACCCTTCAACAACAAGGAATCGAGCCCTGACTAGGTATAGGGAAAGAGTGTTACAACCAATCAACTATGGAGTGTCACAACCCCTCAACAACTTGACGCCGTGTTAGATCAACATCACAACATCGCGACCGTGACTCAAGCCTATGCAACACATTGTCGTGACCTCAACTCAAGGGATGTTGCGACCGCTACACCAAGGGATGTGTTTTGATCGTGACATTAGTACACTGCGATCGAACCTCCAAGGTGCATCACGACCACCCAAACCCAGATGTTGTGACCAGGTCATGTAACTGAAAACTACTAGAGGGGGGGTGAATAGAGTTTTATAGTGATTTTAATAATTATTTAACTCAAACAACCAAAATTGAGATTAGAAGAAGGAGACAGGCGTTTAGAGTGGTTCCAACTATAGCAAATACTATAGTTGTCAGTCCACTACCCGGTTGCTTACCCAACCGGGATTTGAAAGTATTTATTTTATTACCTCTCGAGGATTTATACAAAATAAAATACTTTCAACCACACCCTTTGAACAGCCTTCACTTGAATTAGGTGCACCAACCCTGAGGTAGCCTTCTTGAAGTAACTCCAAGCTCCCCCTTGAAGTAGCCTTCCTCTCTAGAAGTAACCTCCCGTTGCACCAGCCTTCTGAAGTAGCTCAAAGTCTCCTTCTTTTCCAAGAAGATCTTCACCCTCTCCAATCCGCAGCCTCCAACCTAGGAGTAGCAAGGAGAGTACAAACAGTAATAGGGAATAAGAAAGAAAAAGGAAATTACAACTTATCCTTTAAAGCCCAAGGCTTGATATGCCTAGATCAAGCGTATAGATCTCCTAACCAAATGTATGAACTTGTGATTGCTGTGGGTAGGAGATTCTAGCCTATAGGACACGAATTTGAGCTAAGGAGAAAGTAGGCCAATGATCACAGTGCTCAATTTTCTTGCAACAGATTGCTCAAGTATGCTCAAGTATTTCTCAAGTGTAACAAGTGTAAAACAAGTATATTTTGGTGTCCTATGGCTTGTCCTATTTATAGGAATGGCCTAAGGATGCTTAAGGACGTTCTAGACAACTTCTAGGGGTTTCTAAGTGCTTAACTAGCCGTTAGGTACAAAGTTGTTGCTTTAACAACGGCTAATTAATTAATTCTGCAGTTGCTGTCAGAGACCATCTCGGTCGACAAATGGTCGACCGAGACACCTACTCGGTCGAACTTTTGTCGACCGACAGGCTCTCTGGAACAAGTGATTTGCAACGTCTTTCATCAACTGCCAACTAACTTGTCTGTTGTGTCTAATGGCTACTTTGGATCTTTCTCGGTCGAGAAGATTGTCGACCGAGAGTGTCTCGGTCGAGGAGTTTGTCGACCGAGATTGATCCTGTTTCAAGGTTTCAATTTAGGCACTAATTATGTGTGTAAGTGTGCATAAGTGATCCTATTTGAATGGGATGACTTGTCTAACTGTGGTGTTTAGCTAGGGAGAATCTAACGCTTGATTTACATGCAATTCTAAGTACTTGTACATTATATTTTTGTACAAGTTTTTACAACAGTGATTACATTGCATGAAAATATAAATATGTAAGCTTGTAGATTTTCCCTTGTTGCTTTGTCATCCTGCACACTCAAGTAGTTCGTTAGATTAATAAGAATGAAATGTTTGTCATAATCAAAACAAAGGGATTTATAGATGTCCATTTAGCCAACAATCTCCCCCTTTTTGAAGATGACAAACATTTCCAAAATATAAATAAAGGAAATATAAAACATATGAGTTTCATACCTTTAGATTACCTTTTGTAGCTTTTTCTCTTGTGTATAAAATGTGTGCTTATTATTCCCCATGAATTATGGAACATGAAATCCAGATCATTTGGGAATATAGCAACTTTCAATGTAAAGCCAAGAGTTTATTTATGAAACTCATTAATTGAGTTTTACATAATTACTAAATTTTAGTTTTATATTTATCTCTCCCCCTTTGTCATTTCAAAAAGATGACCGTTAAGAATAAAAACTCCCCCTTAATTAGATATCCCATCAAATCGAATGAAAAAGATGTCCATTTAAAAACCAAGAGCTTGTGTTTAAGTAGCACAAATATCAAAGAAAACATCCTCCAAAGGAGTGATAAGCAATTGCTTCCTAATGTTGTTAAATTGATCTAGTGGAAGAGGTTTTGTAAAAATATCAGCCAATTGATCTTCCGTATCAACATGATGAAGGGAAACATGATTTTTGGAGATGTGATCCCTTAAAAAATGATGACGGATTTCAATATGTTTAGCTCGGCTGTGTAAAATAGGATTGTGTGCTAAGTTTATGGCGCTTGTGTTGTCACAAAAAATAGGCGTAGATGAAAGATTAAAACCATAATCGCTTAACACTTGTTGCATATAAAGCACTTGAGCACAACAAGACCCAGCTGCCATATATTCAGCTTCAGTTGTAGATAGGGCAACCGTATTTTGTTTCTTGCTAAACCAAGATACTAAAGCTCTCCCTAATAAGAAACAGCCACCACTAGTACTCTTGCGATCAAGTCGACTACCAGCATAATCCGCATCAGTATAAGCTTTGAAATCCAAAGATTGTCCTTTGGGATACCATAAACCAAAGCAAGTAGTACCGGCTAGGTAACGAAGAATTCGTTTAACTGCTAGAAAATGAGAATGCATAGGTTGTGATTGAAATCGAGCACAAAGACCAACAGAAAACATAATGTCCGGTCTAGAAGCCGTTAAGTAAAGCAAACTACCAATCATGGCTCTATATAAGGAATCATCAATAGGTTCCCCATTTTCATCCTTATCAATTTTGACAGAAGTAGCCATAGGAGTAGTAGCATGTTTGCATTGATCCATCCCAAAACGTTTTAAGAGTTCTTTAGTATATTTTTCTTGGCTTATGAATATTCCGGCATATGTTTGCTTAATTTGAAAACCAAGAAAGAAAGTTAGTTCACCCATGAGGCTCATTTCAAATTCTTTTTGCATAATATCACTAAATTGTGTGCACAATGAATCATTGGAAGCTCCAAAAATAATGTCATCAACATATATTTGCACAACTAGGAAATCAGATGTATATGTTTTGAAAAATAAAGTAGAATCTGAATTTCCAATAGAAAAACCATTATCAAAAAGATATGTTTTGAGCCTTTCATACCAATTTCTAGGTGCTTGTTTTAAACCATAAAGTGCTTTCTTAAGTTTATAAACATAGTCACCTTTTTCTGGAATTTCAAAACCAGGTGGTTGGGCAACATAAACTTCTTCTTGAATGATTCCATTTAGAAAAGCACTTTTGACATCCATTTGATAGAGTTTGATGTTTTTATGGGCAGCAATAGCTAGTAACATTCTAATGGCTTCAAGTCTAGCTACGGGTGCATATGTTTCATCAAAATCTATTCCTTCTTGTTGATTATATCCTTGTGCTACTAACCGAGCTTTATTCCTTATTACTTCTCCTGACTCATTTAGCTTGTTCCTAAAACCCATTTAGTTCCTATTATGGTTTTATCTTGTGGTTTAGGAACTAAATCCCATACATCATTTTTAGTGAATTGATTTAATTCTTTTTGCATGGCTATTATCCAATAGTCATCTTTAAGAGCTTCAGATATCTTTTTAGGTTCAATGATAGAAACAAAAGCCATGTTTGCAACATCTTTAAAGGAAGAACGAGTTTTGACTTTATCATTAGGATCTCCAATAATGAATTCTTGAGGATGATCTTTAATAAGTCTAGGTGTAGGTTGTGGTTCAGTTTGGTGATTATTTGTAGCACCTTTCTCACTATCATTTGGTATGTTTAAATTTTCTAATTGATTAGTGAGATCTATGATTTCTAGATTTTCAGATGGGGATTCTTCATGAAAAGAAACATGAATAGATTCCTCAACTTTTCTAGATATAGTGTTATATACTCTAAAAGCTTTGCTAGAAGTGGAATATCCCAAAAAGAATGCTTTGTGTGATTTTGAGTCAAACTTATCTCTATCGTCTTTGGTATTTAAGATATAACATGTGGAGCCAAAGGTATGAAAATAGTCAACTCTAGGTTTCTTAGAATGTATTAGTTCATATGGGGTTTTCTTTAAATGAGAGTGAACAGTTACTCTATTTAGCACATAGCATGCAGTGTTTACAGCTTCAGCCCAAAAGGTTTTGGGTGTGTTATGTTCAAGCATCATAGTTCTAGCCATTTCTTGTAGTGATCGATTTTTCCTTTCAACTATACCATTTTGCTGTGGGGTGCGTGGAGCAGAAAAATTATGAGTGTATCCTTGAGATGTACAAAACTCTTCAAATGTATGATTTTCAAATTCCCCACCATGATCACTTCTAATAGTACATATTTTATTTTGTAAGAGATTTTCAATCTTGGAACAAAATTGCATAAAAACATGAATAGTATCATCTTTAGTTGCAATAAAATGTACCCATGTATATCTACTATAATCATCAACAATAACAAAACAGTATCTCTTACCACCGATTGATTGTGTCCTCATTGGTCCAAATAAATCCATATGAATTAATTCTAATGATCTACTGGTGCTAAGTACATGTTTTGATTTGAAAGATGTTTTAGTTTGCTTTCTCATTGTGCATGGTTCACAGTTTTCCACTTGATCAAAAGACAAAGTCGGTAATCCACGAACAAGATCATATTTCACTAACTTTTTAATAACATGTGAACTAGCATGTCCCAGCTTTTTATGCCATAGTTGTAAGGTATTTTCATTTGCAAGCAAGCATTTTCCTACTACTGATTTCATAGAGTTAGGTTTAAGAATATAAAGATTTCCAACTCTATTTCCTTCATAAACAACATTTGTAGTGTTTTCTATCAATAACTTGCAGCAGGTTTTGTTAAATAACACATCATAACCACTATCACATAATTGACTTACACTTATCAAATTATGATGCAAACCATCAACAAGTAGAACATTCTTAATTTCGAGGTTTGTTCCAACATTACCTATTCCAACGATTTTGCCCTTACCATTGTCTCCAAAGGTGACCGTTCCACTTTTCTTTTCTTCAAAAGTTTGAAATGCATCCTTGTTCCCAGTCATATGTTTGGAGCATCCACTGTCAACTACCCATTCCTGCATTAAAATGTAGATTTTGGTACCCATGTGATGGTCTGATATGGTTAGAAACTTTTTAAGTACATACTTGTATAAAAGTTCTGATACAGAAAACCAGTCGGTCGACAATTGTTCGACCGATATCTGTCTCGATCGACAATTTGTCGATCGATAAGGTTACTGTATTACAAGCAAAGAAACGCAGAAATTTGCTCGGTTGACCAATTTTCGACCGAAATAGGTGCTGTAAATTTTGATTTGTTAAAGACATCCAGTCGGTCGACAATACTTTGACCGATCCAAAGCTCGGTCGACAATACTTCGACCGACAAGGTTTCTGTTTCAGAACAACAATGCAGAAAAATAATAACAATATGCATGACACCTTTTAGTTGAGATAAGACAATATAAATAGCAAAATAAAGCATTTGGTCATATCTCAACTACATTCCACTCTACTAAGTTTGGGGTTTTGGGATCCAAACTAAGTCGGACTCCTTAGTCTTGTAGGGGCATGAAAAGGAATAGTGTCCAAGACGTAAGCAGAAATGGCAAGTAATAGAATCAACTTCATTTCTCTTTCTAGCCATTGTGTTCTTAGGTACAAACCTAGTTTGAGTTCTTTTGGGTTGATTTTTCTTTGGAGCATATCCCAAACCTTTTCTTCCATTGAAAACAGTGCCAACTCTTAGTATATTATCAAGTATATCTTTTCTTCTTAACTCATAAAGTTCTCTTTGCAACATAGAAATGTCATTCATTTTCTTGTGTAGATCTTTTCTTGCTTGATCTAAATCAGAAAACAATGAGTCCTTTTCCTTTACAAGATTATCATAGTCCGAATGGTTACACAAAATAGGCTGAGTTTGAAAATCTTGTAGTTTAGCTAATAATTCAGTCTTTTCTTTAGAAAGAAGATCAACATTTGTTTCTAAAGTGAGTAGCTTTCTAGTACAATCATCTAAACATGTTTTTAAAGATAAATTCTCAAGATCAGTGTTGTTCTTTTCAGAAGAAAGTTTATCTAATTTGGCAATGAGCTCATCATTCGATTTTATAGCCTTCTTTAGTTTCTTCTTGGCATCAATATATTTATCATGAGTTTCTTGTAAATTAGTAACTAACTCTTCTTTAGGAAGATCAATTAGGCTTACCTCTTGAGAGTCTTCATTTTCTTCTCTTGCCGTTAGACATTCCACCTCTTCTCCGCTTTCACTCTCACTTGACTCATCCCATGCAGCTTTATAGGCTTTTTCTCCTTTCTTCTTGTGTGAGCTTTTCTTTCCCTTCTTTGCTTTGGGACATTCATTTTTGAAATGCCCTTTCTTCCCACATTCAAAGCATCTGGGAGGAGTAGAAGAACTAGAAATTTTGTTAGATTTAAACCTTTTGTATTTCTTACCGTTGACGATCAAGGCTTCTTCTCCTTCTTCTTCACTTGACTCCTCACTTTCTTGTGTGACTACTTTTGAAGCTTTGAGAGCCACATCCTTCTTCTTCCCACTTTGACGTTCACGTTCTCTTCTTTCTTCCTCTTCTAGATCTGCCTCATGAGCTTCTAAATTGCCGATGAGTTGCTCCATTTTGAGTCGAGTGAGGTCGTTTGCTTCTTCAATGGCTGTCACCTTTGGCTTGTATTTTGGAGGAAGTGATCGAAGGATTTTTGATACCTGATCTTCCTCAAGGACAGGTTTTCCTAGGGCACTTAAACCATTAACAATGGTAGAGAATTTTGAAAACATTTCACTAATAGATTCATTAGGATCCATACGAAAATGTTCAAGCTTCGTTTTAAGCAAGCTAATTTTGGAATTTTTGACTTGGACTGTACCCTCATAGGTTATGGACAGTCTATGCCAAATATCATAAGCTGTATCACAATTTGATATTCTATTAAATTCTCCTACCGAAATAGAACATTATAAGATACTTACATCTTTTGCATTCATTTGGGCCAGCTTTACCGTGTTTGCATCCCATTCCGCAAATTCATTTTGAGGGAGCATATATGGAGTAGACACCATTCTCCATAGATCCCAGTTGATTCCTTGGAAGTAGAATTGCATCCTTCTCTTCCAATATTGGTAGTTTGTTCCATCGAACGCTGGAGGCCTAGCAACAAGTGTCCCTTCAATGTTGAGGTTGTTGAGCACTCCATCACCCATTTCTTCAAGACCTTGTTAGGGTTCCTTGAAGCCTCGCTCCGATACCAACTGAAAACTACTAGAGGGGGGGTGAATAGAGTTTTATAGTGATTTTAATAATTATTTAACTCAAACAACCAAAATTGAGATTAGAAGAAGGAGACAGGCGTTTAGAGTGGTTCCAACTATAGCAAATACTATAGTTGTCAGTCCACTACCCGGTTGCTTACCCAACCGGGATTTGAAAGTATTTATTTTATTACCTCTCGAGGATTTATACAAAATACAATACTTTCAACCACACCCTTTGAACAGCCTTCACTTGAAGTAGGTGCACCAACCCTGAGGTACCCTTCTTGAAGTAACTCCAAGCTCCCCCTTGAAGTAGCCTTCCTCTCTAGAAGTAACCTCCCGTTGCACCAGCCTTCTGAAGTAGCTCAAAGTCTCCTTCTTTGCCAAGAAGATCTTCACCCTCTCCAATCCGCAGCCTCCAACCTAGGAGTAGCAAGGAGAGTACAAACAGTAATAGGGAATAAGAAAGAAAAAGGAAATTACAACTTATCCTTTAAAGCCCAAGTCTTGATATGCCTAGATCAAGCGTATAGATCTCCTAACCAAATGTGTGAACTTGTGATTGCTGTGGGTAGGAGATTCTAGCCTATAGGACACGAATTTGAGCTAAGGAGAAAGTAGGCCAATGATCACAGTGCTCAATTTTCTTGCAACAGATTGCTCAAGTATGCTCAAGTATTTCTCAAGTGTAACAAGTGTAAAACAAGTATATTTTGGTGTCCTATGGCTTGTCCTATTTATAGGAATGGCCTAAGGATGCTTAAGGACGTTCTAGACAACTTCTAGGGGTTTCTAAGTGCTTAACTAGCCGTTAGGTACAAAGTTGTTGCTTTAACAACGGCTAATTAATTAATTCTGCAGTTGCTGTCAGAGACCATCTCGGTCGACAAATGGTCGACCGGGACACCTACTCGGTCGAACTTTTGTCGACCGACAGGCTCTCTGGAACAAGTGATTTGCAACGTCTTTCATCAACTGCCAACTAACTTGTCTGTTGTGTCTAACGGCTACTTTGGATCTTTCTCGGTCGAGAAGATTGTCGACCGAGAGTGTCTCGGTCGAGGAGTTTGTCGACCGAGATTGATCCTGTTTCAAGGTTTCAATTTAGGCACTAATTATGTGTGTAAGTTGTGCATAAGTAATCCTATTTGAATGGGATGACTTGTCTAACTGTGGTGTTTAGCTAGGGAGAATCTAACGCTTGATTTACATGCAATTCTAAGTACTTGTACATTATATTTTTGTACAAGTTTTTACAACAGTGATTACATTGCATGAAAATATAAATATGTAAGCTTGTAGATTTTCCCTTGTTGCTTTGTCATCCTGCACACTCAAGTAGTTCGTTAGATTAATAAGAATGAAATGTTTGTCATAATCAAAACAAAGGGATTTATAGATGTCCATTTAGCCAACAGTAACATGGTGTTATTACCTTGATCATTAAGTGTCTTAGCACAAACACAAATGTCTCAACCATTAAAATGTTCTAAGAAGGTGTTACGACCTATGCACTTAGCCAATCAAAACCTATAACACTAATCTGTTATCAAATATAACATTGCAACAATGTTGCGTTGCGACTCAACTAATAGGTAGAGACCATCTTCAGATTAAGGGAGTATCACGATCACCCTACCAAGGAGTTTCGACCGTGACAGAAGACTCATGGATTGTCTCGACTACCTACACCAACTCCATAACAGATTTGAACCAGATCAGAACAAGCAATCAACCCAGAACACCAAGAGTCACAGGGTGAGCATCACCATATTCTCAAGTATTCAACAAACCTTAACCATGATGATGAAGTATCATCAAATGAAAAATATTAAAAAGAAGATAACCAAAAATCTTATGCATGAGTAATAGATCAAAATCTCATGTTATTACAAGTATAACTAATCATATAGAAGGTAGTATGAAATTAGGTTAAGATGCCCATAATAGAGGTTGTAAGAGTTATAAAACCCGCCTGATTTTTGGAGAGAAACAACTCCTATGATCTCAGATCCAAAAGCTTCACCCAAGCTCCAACTCCTCAGTCAAGAGATTGCCTCCAAGAAGAAGAAATAAATCATGGTCACTAGGGAGTTAAGAAAGAAGGAAATCATGCCTAATCTCAACCAAAGAAGAAAGGTGAAGGAGATGGAGTCATCTTCACAAACGACCACCGTGGAAGGTTCATAACTCATGGTCAAGAAGGAGAAAGAAGATACATGTTTCACCAGAGATGAAACATGATCAAGAGTAAGATCACTTGCCAAATTTGTAAATTTCCATGAAATCTCCACCAAGATGTTGATCTAGCACATGATCTCCAATAAGGAAGATGAACTGACCCCCCAAGGTCCAATCTCTGACCTTCCTTGATCCTAAAGCTCCAAGGACGATCCAAAGGAAGAAGAGAAGTTGTAGGCTGAAAAAGACTAATTGGTAGTGAAGAGGATGGCTCATATACCCAAAAGGAGAAGAGAGGTGAAGATCTTTGAGGTGTCAACACCATAGCTCACCAAGGGACACATGCCCTCCAAAGAGATAACCTTCCCTTCACTCGCATGCAAATATCCATGGTCATATTTATCTAACAACTATGTCGCAACAAACTAGGTCAGTTGCCTTCTTGTTGCGGTCACGACATCACCTTCACCAACTTGTCTCGGTTGAGATACTCCAAGGTGAAAACCCTAGCTCTCACATGTACATGGTCGAGTCACTAAAAGACAAGGTGTTTTGACTCACCTCTCACAAAGTTGTCTCAATCGCGACCATGATTCCCAAACATGTGTCTTGGTCACGAACCTCACCACAAGTGGTGTACAGGTCATAACATCAAACCTAGGTCAAACATTAAGTCAACTATGCAAACCCTAGAAACCCTAGAAACCCTAATTTCACATGATGATTTTATACCATCATTAAAGATTCAAACAAAGTGCCCCATACCATATTCTTCTCTCTCATGATATCAAAACGCAAGATGTCATCTATTCATGTAACATTTTGTAAATTAACCCTCACTTATGGGTAAATTGCAAACTATTCCAAAACACACACATATATTACAAAATAACTCAAACATTTAATTAAATTAGACTAATACTGAAAATACAAGTATGTCACATGATATTAAAGCATATCAAGAGATTATATTAAGGTTTAAGCATCTCATTATACAAGCTAAACATAATTAAATATTAAGCTAGATCATGAGTCTTACAACTATAAACCCCTAATAGGTAGTTCGCCCCCAAAATCCTTATGCAAAAAGAGACAGATACTTCTTTTGCATCTCATCTTCAAGTTTCCACATGGCTTCGTCAATGCCACGATGATGCCAAAAGACATTAACTAAAACAATGTCCTTCTTCTACAACTTCTTGACCCTTCTATCCAGGATTAACACAGGTCCTTCTACATAAGATATATCATTATCTAACTCCACTTCCATGAGCTGAAGAGTCAAATCTGTATCAGGGTGACACTTCCTCAACATAGAGATATGAAACATAGGATGTAACTTTTGTAACTCAGGTAGTAGTTCCATCTTATAGGCCACATTCCCAACACGTGCAACTACAGAATAAGGTCTCATATATCTGGGATCTAACTTAACCTTCTTACCAAATCTTAGAACATCCTTCCAAGGAGAGACTTTAAGACATACCATGTCTCCCAGTTGGAACTCTAAGGGTCTACGACGGTTTTTAGCATAATATTACTGTCTATCTTACACTACCTTAAACTGTTGATGAATGACTTTAATCTTTTCTATTGTCTTCTACATTAACTCAGGACCTAAAAGATGATATTCCCCTATGTCATACCAACACAAAGGAGATCTACAATGTCTCCCATACAATGCTTCATAAGGTTCCATATCTGGAAAACTCTATTAAACTAAGGTGAATATCCCAACTACCCAAAAACTGTAACACACAGGCTCTCAGTAGATCCTCCAAGGTCTAAATTATCCTTTCAGATTGTCCATCTATCTGTGGATGGAATGTAGTACTGAACCTTAACTGTGTACCCATCGCTGTATGCAAATGCTCCCAAAACAAACTAGTAAATTAAGGGCCCGTGTCAGACACTATTGTAGCTGGGACACTGTGTAGACATACTATTTCATCAACATACACCTATGTAAGCTTCTCAACTGTATATGTTGTCTTTACTGGTAGAAAGTGTGTTGACTTAGTCAAATTGTCCACTATTACCCAAATGGAATCACAACCTTTGGCTATCCTTAGAAGTCCAACCACATAGTCCATTGTGATATGATCCCATTTCCAATGAGGTATAAGCATTGGTTGTAAAGTCCCTACAGGTTTATGATGTTCAACTTTAACCTGTTGACATACTGCACACTTAGCTACAAACTCAGCTACATCACATTTCAATCTTAGACACCAATATAGATCTTTCAGATTATGATACATCTTGGTACTACCTGGATGCATAGCATACATGGAAGAGTGAGCCTCTTCAAGAACTAACACCCTCAAATTATCTACAATTGGTACAACTACCCTGCCATGATAACATATTGTCCCATTCTCATATTAATGAAAGCCATCATGCTTTAAAGTGCCTAATTCTGCCCGAATCTGTTGTACTATAGTATCTTTCTGTTGTGCATCTTTGATCTATTGATTTAATGTCAGCTTTACTTGTAACTGTGCCAATAGTCCTGCCAACATAGACACCTCTAGTTCTACATTCATTTGTCATAAGGAGACCAACATATCTCTCTTATGGAACACTAAAGCACTCAACTGTGATTTATCAGAGGATGACGATGTAGAATATTTCCTACTTAAAGCATCTGCTACTACAATTGCCTTCCCTAGATGGTAATATATAGTGCAATCATAGTTTTTAATCAGCTCCATCCAACGTCTGTATCACATGTTCAATTCCTATTTGGAAAAGATATATTATAGGTTTTTGCGGTCAGTGAAGATCTGGCACTTCTTGCCATACAAGTAGTGTCTCCATATCTTCAAAGCATGGACCACAACTACTAACTCCAGAGCATGTGTCAGATAATTCTCCTCGAGGTTCTTAAGATGTCGTGAAGCAAAAGAAAGCATATTCTTATCATGCATCAACACACAACCCAAGCCATTCTTGGATGCATCACAAAAGATAATGTAACCCTTTCCTTGTTATGGTAGCACTAACACCGGTGCACTGGTCAATCTCTCCTTCAGAATCATAAAAGAGTGTTGACATGTATCATCCCAAACAAATGGTACATCTTTTCAGGTAAGCTTTGTTAGGGGTAAAGTGACTGCACTGAAGTTCTTAGTGAACCTTCTATAATATCCTACAAAACCTACGAAGCTATGAACTTCTGTAGGTGTATTTGGTTGATCCCATTCCAACACTAATTCCACTTTATTTGGGTCTACACAGACTCCTCTGGAAAATATTACATGTCCTAGAAAAGCCAATTCCTTTAACTAGAACTCACACTTACTGAACTTTGCATATAATTGGTGCTGCCTCAACAAAGTCAAAGCATGTCGTAAGTGTTGCTCATGATGTTAACCATCTTTGGAGTAGATAAGGATATAATCTATAAACACAACTACAAACTGATCGAAATGAGGTCTGCACACTCTATTCATTAGATCCATAAATGTTGTTGGTGCAGTGGTTAGCCCAAACGACATAACCACAAACTCATAATGACCATACCTTATCCTAAAGGATGACTTAGGTATGTCATCTGCCTTAATCCATAATTGATGGTAACCCAGTCTCATATATATCTTATAGAAGATCGTGGCACCTTGTAGATGATCAAACAAATCATCTATACATGGAAATGAATACTTATTCTTAATTGTCATCTTATTCAACTATTGGTAGTCAATATACAACCTCATTGATCCATCTTTCTTCTTTACAAACAGAATAGGAGCACCCTAAGGATAAGTGCTCAGCCTAATGAAACCTTTCTCAAGTAATTCTTGCAACTGTTTCTTAAGCTCTTTCATTTCTAATGGTGCCATCCTATATGGTGTTTGTGCTATGGGTTGGGTACTTGGAACTAGATTGATTTCAAACTCAATCTCTCTAGGAGGAGGTACACCTGGGAACTCATCAGGAAATGCATCCTCAAACTCTTATACAACTTGCACTTCCTAAATACTAGGACCCTTCACCTTGGTATCCACCACATGTGCCAAAAACGCATCAAAACCCTGTCTCATCCACTTCTCTGTTGTCATAGTTGAAACTAGACATGTTGGAAGAATCTTCCTATCACCTTGGAAGACCCATGAAACGTCGCCATATACAAATGTCACCATCTTAGCACTATAGTCCAAGATCACCTGATACTTTTCTAAAGTATCCATCCAAAGGATTACGTCAAATCCGTGCATATCAAGTGGTAAGAGATACACTTGTATATTGTATCCTAAAAAAGAAAGAATACATGACAAACATACTTCCCACAACTCAGTGGAACCAACTAAGGGAGTCTCTAGATGGAGATTGTCATGTCTATGACTAATAGGCAAGAAACAATTAGATCTCACTTCTCTAGTGATGAAAGAATGTGTCGCACTTGAGTCAATTAAAATAGATATAAAACATGAAGAAGACAAATCAAAATGATATGATTCCATCTAACCTGTCAGGACCCTTGGGTTGATGGCTCCTCTAGCTGACTCATTACATAGAATCGAGTCGTCACATGTTGTCACACTATACCTCTTCTAACATGTCTTGATGAACCAGCTTGTGACTCCTATCTGCGTCCTCTGCCACTATGTTGTTTTTGCTATTACAAACTCTACTGACTCTGCTTAGGCTGTTGAGTCACATCTTCATCCTTCATAGGGTAGTACCACTTAGTATGCCCCACCTTTCCACACTTGAAACATTTTTTCCCTCATACCATAACCTATATGACCCTGTCATAGATACTGACATCACACTCTGAGCTCTTGTAGATGGCAAACTATGGCCCTTGCCTATGTTATGTGTCCACTGCGACTGAGCTACTGACCTCTGCTGATATTGTGGTGTTGAGTACTTGGGCTTCTTGAAGCCTCTACAATATTGTCCTTTGTATTGCATAGGCCTCTTGTTGGCCATTGATTCACATTTCTCTATCATGGATCTCTCCAGTCTCCTAACCACAAAATGAGACCAAATATCCCAATGAGAGTTATAACTCTTCGCTAACATCTATTATAAGCATAGAACTATAAAGAGTAGTAAATACAGTAGGTAGTTCTCCTTTTGAGTAGTTAAAATTGAGTAGTAGAACATTTTATACTACTAAAGGAATATGAAGAACATGTATAATTGTTATAAACCAAATGGTACAAGAAATAAGGTATGGATTCATCCAAGGTAATTCATATTTGACCCTCAACAATGTACTACATGACTATTTAACAAATTGTATGCCCTGAGGATTTGAGGCACACCACTAAATCCAACTAACCACTGCTAAGTCAAAATCAGTACCAATCAAGATCAATGGAAGAGCCGAACTCCATGATCATCACCAACACTACTTGGTCAGTTCAAATATGCAATGCAGTGACATATAGTCATACTGTGACAAGACAACAACTTGTATTCAAGGCTAGAGTCTTATAGAGACAACAACTCATAGTCAAGCTATGGTCCTGTAAACAACTAGTCTACCTTGGTACTTGAAACAGCAATAGAGAACTATCTCTCACATGGTCATTCAATAATAAATGATATATCACTATTTCTACAAATTAAGGACACAAGGAAATATATCACTTGCACCCCACATATTCAACAATATGTGCTCTGAGTTTCCTGGTAGGATTTATTCGTTTCACCACCCAGTTAGATATATTTTCATAGTATATGGATCTATGGTACATGGAAACTACATGATTAGGGTTTCACTTGATTAGACATGCCAATTAGGTATCTTTTAATGCATTAATCAAGTTACAATGTGTTAACCCTAAACAATTTCTACAAAATTAAGGTGGTATGCAACTTTAGAAGATATAAAATGTATTAAGTGAGAACTTGTCTCGTCATCATATGGAACTAGAAGTACTTCCATTCTCAATATTATCATTAACAACACAACACTATGGGATGTCAATTCCTCATTTATACACAAAGCACTTGCTTGGTCATTAAACCAATTCATATGTCCCTGCAACATTCAATATCACAAAAAGCCCCAACCTTATTCACAATCACCACTATGTATTACATAAGGCTCACCATAGCATGCACTTAGCTATGCCATTCATTTCACCTGTGAGTTAGTGTTGCACAAGTAGGAGAGAGAAAATACTATCCATGAATAACAACCTTCAAATACATTGAATACACTTATCTTGTTATTATCATATTAGGGTTAGGGTTTAAATGTACCCGATTGGGGTTTAATAGCATCATACCACCTCAAAGCCCTAAATCCATCACTTCCCATATTGTGAGAGAGTCATGTATTATTGTTGATGGTTAGCCATTCATAATCACATTACTTTTAGATAAACCATTACCCTAGGTACTGACCATGTTCATACTTACATACATGTATCTTAACAACCTTTAACACATGAGTGTCAATCACCCTTCAACAATGAGGTATCACACCTTGACTAGGTATAGGGAAAGAGTGTCATGACCAGTCAACTATGGAGCATCACGACCACTCAACAACTTAACATCGTGTTAGCTCAACATCACAACGTCACAACCGCAACTCAAGCCCATGATACACATTGTCACAGCCACAACTCAAGGGACATCGCGACCGCTACACCAAGGGATGCCTCGAGACCGTGACACTTAGTGCATTGCGAATGAACCTCCAAGATGCATCTCTACCACCCAAACCCAGTTGTTGTGGCCTTATTACCTTGATCATTAAGTGTCTTAACCCAAACACAAACGTCTCTACCGTTCACATGTTCTAAGAAGGTGTTACAACTTATGCACTTATCCATTAAAAAACTATAACACTAATTGGTTATCAAATCTAACACAACAACAATGTTGCGTCACAACTCAACTAATAGGTAGAGACCATATTAGGATTAAGGGAGTATCACGATCACCCTACCTACGAGTGTCAATCGTGAAAAAAGACTAATGGATTTTCTCGACCACCTGTGCCAACTCCATACAGATCTGAACCAGATCAGAACAAGGGATCAACCCAGAACACCAAGCATCACAAGGTGAGCATCACTATATTCTCAAGTATTCAAAAAACCTTAACCATGATGATGGAGTATCATCAAATGAAAGATGTTAAAAGAAGATAACCAAAAAATATTATGCATGAGTAATAGATCAAAACCTCCTATTATTACAAGTATAACGAATCATATAGAAGGTAGTATGAAATTAGGTTAAGATTCACATAATAGAGGTTGGAAGAGTATAAATCATGCTTGATTTTTGGAGTGCAACAACTCCTATGATCTCGGTTCTAAAAGCTTCACCCAAGCTCCAACACCTAGGTCAAGAGATTGCCTCCAAGAAGAAGAAAGAAATCATGGTCACCAGGGAGTTAAGAAAGAAGGAAATCATGCCTAATCTGAACCAAAGAAGAAATGTGAAGGAGATGGAGTCATCTTCACTAACAACCACCATGGAAGGTTCACACCTCATGGTCAAGAAGGAGAAATAAGATAAATGTTTTAGGAGAGAAGAAACGTGATCAAGAGTAAGATCACTTACCAAAAGAGTAAACTACCACAAAATCTCCACCAAGATGTTGATCTAGCACAAGATCTCCAATAAAGGAAGATGAATCGGCCACCCAAGGTCCAATCTCAGACCTTCCTTGCTCCTTAAGCTCCAAGGGTGATCCAAAGAAAGAAGATGAAGTTGTAGGATGAAAAAGATTGCTTGGTTGTGAAGAGGATGGTTTATATACCCAGAAGGAGGAGAGAGGTGAAGATCTTTGAGGTGTCAACACCATAGCTCACCAAGGGACACATGCCCTTCAAAGAGATAACCTTCCCTTCACTCACATGCAAATATCCATGGTCATGTTTATCCATCAACTATGTCGCAACCTACTAGATCAGTTGCCTTCTTCTTGTGGTCGTGACATCACCTTCACCAACTTGTCTCAGTCGAGATACTCCAAGGTGAAAACCCTAGCTCTCACATGTACATGGTTGAGTCACTAAAAGACAAGGTGTTTCGACCCACCTCTCATTATCTCGATCATGGCCATGCTTACCAAGAATGTGTCTTGGTCACAACCCTCACCACAAGTGGTGTAGATGTCATAACATCAAACCCTATGTCAAACATTAAGTCAAGTATGCAAACCCTAGAAACCCTAGAAACTATCCTTTCACATGATGATGTTATACCATTATTCAAGATTCAAACAAAGTTCCCCATACCATATTCTTCTCTCTCATGATATCAAAACACAAGATGCCCTATCTTCATGTGACATTTTGAAAATAAACCCTCACTTATGGGTAAATTGTAAACTAATCCAAAACACACACATATATTGAAAAATAAGTCAAACATTTAATCAAATTGGATCAATAACGAAAATACAAGTATGTCACATGATATTAAAGCATATCAAGAGCTTATATTAAGGTTTAAGCATCTCTCTATACAAGGTAGACATAATTATATACTAAGCTAGGTCTGGATTCTTACAATTAGGGTTTCTAAATAGTAATTAAAGATAAACCTTAATTTTTATCATCTCAAACAATCATGGAAGCAATTAGGTCAAACATCACCATAGACCATAGAACCAGGAGATCGTAGCGACCATGAAATCAAAATTTCTCATCGACCACTAATAGTCAGAGGTGTCATCGACCGCTGAAGCTAGGGACACTATCTTTGGCAATCGACAGGACTAGTCACCTTCGGCAACCACTAGGGCTAAGCAACATTGGTGACTGAAGAGAACACCACATCTTCACGACCGAAGAGAACATGGATCATTGTCGACCAAGGAGAGTGAAAATCCCATCAACCACTTAGGCTCAAAAATCTCTTCGACCACATAAAGGTAAGAACTTAGCGCCCACTCAAGGGGGTCAAACCTCATCAACTGCATCGAGAGGAATCTGACTTAGAAACCATCATGGAAATCAGATCTTGGCGACCACAGAGAGACCAAAAATCATTACAAGGATACAACAGGTTCATTATCACCATGAAACTGAACATCCATCAAGGTGTAAATCACAAAATGAAGATCGTCTCCAATACCCTAATTAGAAACCATCATGATAGAAAGCAAAACAATGATTTGTGAGAATGAAAACTAACATTTCCACAAACATGCATGCATCAAAACCTCCACCACAAAAGAAAGATTCATGCACAAAGGATTAGGGTTCGTCCAAGAAGAGTTATCTACTCAAGATTACTATATAAACACAAACCCTAAGTAAAGGATATTATCTTCCTACTTGTACCCACGTTTTAGGGCAAGATTAGGTGCATGCAAGATGAAAGTAAGTAATAACAGTGGAGAAAGTTATATAACTCGCCTTAGAGTTGATGTAGAAATGCCAAACAACAAGATAGCTTGAAGAAGAGAGGTAGGAATCCTATCTTAACCACTCCTCTTGGACAAGCTATCCCACCTCCAAGAAAGAAGCAAACCCTAGGTCAAGGAAGCAAGAAAGAGAGCCAACCCTAGGTATAAAGGAAAAGAAGAGATATTCTTCAAGCTCTGGCTCAAGCACTACCATGGAATACCAGGGGTTGGGCCAAGAAGAGAAAGAATAAGAAGGTAGAACAAGGAGAACGTAGGTGAAAAGAGATATCTCACTTACCAAGACCATGAAGAAGAGCAAGATAGCACCAAACGGTCTCAAGAAGGGTAAATCCAAACCCTAGCTCATCATGCAAGGTGGATCGTCCCACTTTCTTCAACCTTGAGCTCCTCCTTCACTACCAAGCAAAGGGGGAATGAGATCCAAGAGAAACCAAGGAATAAGAGAGAGGAAACTAGGTGTAAAAGAGGTCACTCTCATGCAAAGAGAGGGGTTTACATAACATAGGGTTGGAGAGAGAGAGAAAGGAGTTTAAGTGTCATGCCAAACATGCCATGTCTCTAAGAAATCGTATCCATGCAAGCATCACATACATGCATGCAATAAGGGCAACAAACCCAATAAAATCCATCGACCACACTTGGTCCAGAAAACATAGTGACTAAAGATGACCAAAACATAGCGACCGCAGAGAAACTCATCTATCCTCAATACATGCAAAAGTTGGCTAGCGTAGAGAGATATCAATCCCATCGACCGCCCACACAGGGTAGATTAAGGAAAACACCATCAACTGCCAAAACCAAGGACCACACAAAACTTAACGGTCGCTAACCCTAGGCGACTCATCACTCAAGGTCAAACATCAACTTAAGGCATCCATGTAAACCCTAATCTCATACATGAGATGTCAACCAAGGTGTGACAAGGCACCCCAAAGCACAACCATATCAAACATGATGTCAGAACATATAAGGCACAACAGAATGTCACAAATTCTAAGAAAAAACTTAGAAGTGGGTAAATTACAATTAGATCCAAAACAAGCACATATATGCATAACTAGCTCAAACAGTGTCCAACTGGGCCAAACTTAAAACTTAAGCCTGTCACATGATATCGAAGCACATCACAAGGTTTTATTAAGGTTTTAAGCATCTAATTATGATAAGCAAGCATGTTCAACCAAAATGCAAGGTTGGGATCTTACACTTATTCCCTCCCAAATCATAAATTTTATAATCCTAATGTGGATACCATCGATTAATATTTTAACTCATTAAGGCGTTCTATCTTTTGATCCTTTCCAACAAAATTTTACTTGATAATTTTGTATTAATTTGTATCAAAACTTATGTAACTTACCTCTATACTTGCAAATACAATTCTATAAAGATTAGGGTATACACACCTAAAATATGGGAATTTTGCAATATAATATGAAGTTTATAAAGATAATACGATGTAGTATGTTGAAGTCTTAATTTAGAATCTCATTAAATGCTATTGGCATGTTAGTCTAAATTTTTTTATAATTACACACCAATGGACAAAAATAATGCTCACACATGCATAAAATATCACATTCTATTTAATTATTTTTCTTTCAACTTTTTATTTGTCAACCACTTTCTAAATAAGAAAATATCCATGTTTCTTTGTAGAAATGAATGCAAACAAAATTTACTAGTACATAATATTTCGCACACTCTTAGTTGATAGTATATAAATATTTAAAGTTTAAACCAAACAATAATAACTATAACTTTAGAAGAATTTGAGATAATGTCAATGTTTATGGCTATAAAAGAAAATAAAAAAATATGAAATACACTTTATTTTTGGCACAAGGCAAAAATAGTGGAAGGAAAACATTTGGAATGTAGGTTAAGAAGGATAAGAAAAGATAGGAAATCCATCTTCGTTATAATTTTGATCAAATGGAGACAGTATAAAGATGGATACCTTGTAAAACAAAAGTTGATAAAAAGCATATTATTATTTCTTTACGTCATCTTATCTATAACTTTTAAATAAAAAAAAAGAAATATGTGGATGGATCTTTCTGCTTCATTATCTTCAAGTTTCATTCCTTAACTTTCCTTCTCTATCATTTGGTGTTTATACAAGCTCGATAAATATTTTTTCTTCTTCTTCCTTTCTGATGGTTCATTCATACAAATTATTGTGTCAAAATCATAAAATCAATTGTCATTAGTTAGTACATTATACTTATATCATCTATAATATAAATTTGAATGCTATAAATATTATTTAGGTCTTCACGTATGACAGCGTCCACTAAATGGTGTCATATTATATTTTGTTGTTTGCACTTAATTAAAAAGGTAACTTTGTTCCATTTTCCATATAATTGGTATTCTTTTTTATATTGGTAATATTATATAATAATCAAGTGATGATGAAAAATTACTATATTATTGATCTTCTAATTAATTATTTTGAGAGGCATATAGTTAAATAATTTATTATTTATAATCTTGGACATGTAAATAAATGTACTACTTTGACATAGTGAATTATATCATGTCATTGACTTTTGATTTTTATATTTTATAAATAGATTATTTTTGTATTTGAGGCAATGAGAAATTATGTTAGGTGTATTTATTTATAATTTTATCTAAATAAGTATTATTTTGTCTATCTATACATATAGTCAAGATTAATCACTATCTATACTAACTCAATACCCCATATGATATATTTCTGGATCCACCACTGCTAATGCCACATTATAATCATCATATGATTGGCTCTATGGGCATACATACCAACACCATTGTGCCACTCTAGATGCTCGTTTCCCACCCATCCACCAATGACAAGGTGAACATTTTCACAAACACCTTTTTCTACCGCCATCCATAGATGATGAATGCATATTCATCATAGTTTTAGTTGTATTTTTTACTTAATATTCATTTTTCTCATTTACTTTAGAACTAGTTTGTATTTAAGTTTTCTTAACATTATATGAATTTTTAAGTTTTTGATCCAGTTCTTTGACTTTCATGACATGTTTGAACTTTATATCTTATGCACCAGCATTGGAGATGGTGGTCCTCTAGTCGGTTGATAATTGGACTTAAACCCACACACAGAGTTGAACTAATTTTTACTTTATGCATACATAATAAACATGAAGAGAGACATCAAAAATCAATTCATCCTCCTTTTGTCTTTATGCGAGCATAAAGACAAAAAGGAATGTAACATTGTATACAATTCTTAATCTATATAGAAAATTTCTTTTTTTGTTATCTATCTGGCATAAAAACAAAAGGAGTACGACTTTGTATGTGATTTTAGTCTACATCACATGTTCTCTTTTTCTGATATATGTCAGCTCTTTTGACATAACTCACACATTTTTGGTCAAAAAATTTGGCTAGATTCCCATGTTTATATTGCGTCGTGCTTTGTTTCATAATTTTCCTTGATTGGATGTACGACACACTTAACTAATTTTGTTGGGTTGACCATCAAAAGTTTATGACTTTACTTCCTAATACCTTGTAATTTTTAGTAATCACCTCATCTCATCGTTCAATTATGGTCCTTGAAATTATTTTAGGCTAATAGATCATGGTACTGAGGTATCTTGGGTAGCTTTTATGTGCCTAAACCTTCTCATATTGTAACAAAATACTTAATTTATTAGTTTGAAACATACACTTGTCTGTGGTGGTGATCTAGTCATCATAATTTTCCTTGTTTCACACTATCAGATGAGGTGATGACCAATGAAGGATTCAGAAAACTATCATATGGGGGTTGTGTTCGTATAGACAGTGATAAATCTTGGCTATAAGTATAGATAGACAAAATAATACTTATTTAGATAGAATTGTAAAGAAGTACACCTAACATAATTTCTCATTGCCTCCAATACAAAAATAATTTGTTTATATAAAATAAAGATCAAAAGTCAATGACGTGATATAATTCACAATGTCAAAGTAGTACATTTATTTGTATATCCAAGATTATAAATAATAAATTATTTCATTATGTCTCTCAAATTAAATAATTATAAGATCAATAATATAGTCATTTCCATCATCAAGTACAAAAGAAGAATACTAATCATATAGAAAATTGGAACAAAGTCACCTTTTTAGTGGAGCACACACACCAAAATATAATATGACACGGTTTAATGGGTGGTATAATATGTGAAGACCTAAGTAATATTTATAGCATTTAAATTTTATACTATAGAGGATATAAATATAATGTGCTAAGTAGTGCCAATATATTTTATGATTTTGACACAATAATTGGTATGAATGAAACTTCAAAAAGAAAGAAAAGAAAAAAATCCTTATTGAGTTTGTATAAACACCAAATGATGGAGAAGGAAAGTTAAGGAATGAAAATTGAAGATAATGAAGAGGAAATATTCATCCACATGTTTCTTTTTTTTATTTAAAAGTTGTAGAAAAGAGGACATAAAGAAACAATAATATGTTTTTATCAACTTTCATTTTTACATGGTAACCTTCTTTTTACTATCTCCATTTGATTAAAATTATATCTAAGATGGATTTCCCTACCTTTTCTTCTCCTTCTTAACCTACATTCCAAATATTTTCCTTCCACTATTTTTGCCTTATGCCAAAAATAAAGTTTATTTCATATGTTTTTTTATTTTCTTTGTAGACATAAACATTGACATTGTCTCAGATTCTTCTAAAATTATAGTTATTATTCTTTGGTTTAAACTTTCAATATTTATATACTATCAACTAAGAGTGTTTGAAATATCATGTACCAGTAAATATTGTTTACATTCATTTCTATAAAGAAACATGGATATTTTCTTATCTAGGAAGTGGTTGAAAAACAAAAAAATTGAAAGAAAAATACTTAATAGATTGTGATATTTTAGCATGTACGAGTATTATTTTGTTCCATTTGTATGTAATTATTATTATATTTTTAAACTAACATGCCAGTAGTATTTATGAGACTTTAAATTAAGACTTCAACATATTCCAACGTAAACTTTATAAACTTCATATTATATTGAAAAATTTCCATATTTTAAGGGTGTATACCCCCTAGTCTTCATAAAACTTCATTTGCAAGTATGGAGGTAAATTACAAAGTCTTGACAGAAATTAATACAAAATTATTAAGTAAAATTTTGTTGGAAAGGAACAAAAGAAAGAAAGTCTTAATGAGTTGAAATATTAATTGATGGTATCCACATTAAGATTATAAATTTTATGATTTGGGAGGGGATAAGAGACATGATCCTCAAATACATTTAGTTTAACTCCTAAGTAGTCAGTAATTTAATTAATTTAATTCATTTAATTAACAAAAGTAAAAGTCATATTTGTGTAGTTTAATTAGATACTTTTGTTTTATTTCAATCCACACATCATATCATAATAATAATAAAAATATTTTTTTGGAGGGGGGCTTCAGCCTGGACAACTCCCCTGTGGCTTTGTCCCTAGTGGTGACCGGTGAATCCACATCCTTTTCTTCTTCTATTTTCTCTCCTATTGTTATTCTACCATTTTACTTAGTCGTTCAGAATGGTAAAACAATTGCGCTCTTCATTTCTGTATGTACCATACTTTCTGGATAGTAATTTGTTGCGATCAAATGAAAAAAAATGATAATTATTATATGGTGTTATGTGAAACATGAGAGGCTCAATCATATCTAACACGTGAAAGAATGTTTTTATGTATATTATATAAACCTACATTCCTAGTGTTCCAACATGGTATCAAACTCAAACTGGTGATTAATGAACTGAACAAACTTACTAAGAAATTAAATGACAAATATAAAAGAATACAACATGAATACAATACATGTGTCAATATAAATTTTTGTATAATGATACATAGAATTAAGCACAAGTGATTGAGGTTGTTGTTGGCCAAAACATACTAATGATATTTATAGCACATTGTTTTAAAAAATGGTGAAAAGTTCAATGATATAAATTAAATTTGAGAATGAAATGTGAGAAATATCACATATTGATGTAGAGAAACGGAATTCACCTTTCACTTGAACTTTGTCATAAATCTACTGTAATCAGTAGTGAACAAATGTGCTTTTTTAAATTTGTCGAAAATGTATGAGTAGTTTTTAGTTATTCAAAACAAAAGTTAACCTTTTGAAAATTTCTTCTGGAAATACACGTGTTTTGTAGTTGTGTTTCAGCCAACCACATCATTACACTAGTATTTCCTCTTCCGCCGATCGTGGCGCACGCCGCCAACTTCAATCTTCCTCCTCTAGCCTTGGTTCCTGACCCCTCCCCCCTCCTCTGGTGGTTACAACCGGCGTTGTTCTTCCTTGCCAATCCGAGCTAAAGCAGATTAGACGGCAAAGTGTCGAGCGGATTGTATCCTCACCTCTTCCAAGTCTGCTTCAGGTACTTCTTCCCGTGTCTTCTCATTTTGGCTTCATTGTCTATCATGTCAGAGGTGGATCCAGGGAGAGCGCCCACATCACATGTTGGTGGTTAATGAGTGCAAAAATCAAATATTGACTCTAGTTTGTGTGTGTCTGTCCATCGAAAAATAAAAACTATTACTGGCATCACATTACCTATGTAGTTTTGCACCCACACCCACAAGAAAAGTGAGACAATTGAGTAGGTTGCTCCAGGCTGATGGAGGACTCAAACTTCTAAACAGACGAACCATCCACTTCTAATGTAATAGCACCTATAACCCCCTTTTTCATTTGACTAATTATATCAAAGTGATCAAACATTCCTTTGTTCAACCATCACCACTGCGTATCCGTCTGTTGCTGATGACATAGCTACATTTATTTTGATTTGCTTTGCTTACATCAAATCGTTATAAAACTTGACTTTCTGTGATGTATGCATCACATTATATATCATCCTAAACTTTTGGTAGATGATGGCGATTAAACGGCGATTCATGAGCAGGAAAAAATATTTTCCAACAAGAGACAAATGAAAAGAAACTTAGATAGATGTAGAGTATGGTTTTAAATACCAATCTGCTAGTATGCTCAAAGTTTCTTCATTACTTAGTAGCTTCAATTAGTTATATAGTCCTTTATACACCACTTCAATTAATAAAAAAAGTAAATTATTACATATCTATATTAGTGATCCCGAAAATAGGGCATCATAGATAGTAGTTATGGTTTCACATATGGTTCATCCCTCCCATACGTAATGCGGGGCAAAGGACAAAGTGGTGTGAGTGGCTATTGGCAGTGGCAGATCCAGAAATCTATCATAGAGAGTGATTAATCTTGGCTATATATAGATAGATAAAATAATACTTCTTTAGATAAAATTATGAAAAAGTACACCTAAAATACTTTCTCATTGCCTCCAATATAAAAATAATTTATTTATAAAATATAAAAATCAAAAGTCAATGACATAATATAATTCACTATGTCAAAGTAGTATATTTATTTATATATCTAATATTAAAAATAATAAAAAATTTAACTACGTCTCTCAAATTAAATAATAAGAAGATGAATAATATAATAATTTTTTATCATCAATTGATTATCATATAATATTACTAGTACATAAGAAAAATACCAATTATATGAAAAATTGGAACAAAGTCACCTTTTTAGTAGAATGAAGACAACAAAATATAATATGACATCGTTTAGTGAATGGTGTTATACGTGAAAACCTGATAATACATTCAGATTATATATTATAGACGATATAAGTATAATGTACTAAGTAATGCCAATTTATTTTATAATTTTTACACAATAATTCGTATGAATGAAATTTCAGAAAGAAAGAAGAAGAAAAAATATTTATTGAGTTTGTATAAACACCAAATGATGGAGAAGGAAAGTTAAGGAATGAAAATTGAAGAGAATGAAGAGGAAAGATCCATCCACATATTTTTCTTTTATTTAAAAGTTGTAGAAAAGAAGACATAAGAAACAATAATATGTTTTTATCAATTTTCATTTTACATGGTATTCTTCTTTTTTCTATCTCGATTTGATTAAAATTATATTAAGATGGATTCCCTATCTTTTTTTTTTCTTCTTAATCTACATTCCAAATGTTTTCCTTCCACAATTGTTGCCTTATGCCTAAACAAAGTTTATTTGATACATTTTTTCTTTTCTTTATAAACATAGACATTGACAATGTCTCAAATTCTTATAAAGTTATAGTTATTGGTACTTGAATAGACTTTGAATATTTATATACTATCAACTAAGAGTGTGTGAATTATCATGTACCAGTAAATATTGTTTGCATTTATTTCTATATAGAAACATGTATATTTTCTAATTTTGAAAGTGATTGACTAATAAAAATTGAAAGAAAATATGAAAATAGAATGTGATATTTTATGCATGTATGAGCATTAATTTTTTCCTGTGTGTAATCATAATTAAATTTTTGAACTAACATGTGAATAGCATTAATGAGATTCTAAATTAAGACTTCAACATATTGCATGGTATTATTTATATATACTTTATATTATAATACAAATTCTCATATGTTAGGGTGTATACCATAGTCTTTATACAAATTCATTTGCAAATATGGAGATAAGTTATATAAGTCGTGACACAAACTAATACAAAATTATTCAGTAAAATTTTATTGAAAATGAACAAAAGATAGAATGTCAATAAGTTAAAATAGCAATTTATAGTATCCAGATTAGGATTATAAATTTTATGATTTGAAAAGTGATAAGAGACATGATCCTCAAATATATTTAGTTTAACTCTTTGAGTAGCCTAGAAAACGATCAGTAATTTAGTTAATTTAATTCATTTAATTAACAAAATTAAAAATCAAATTTGTGTAGTGTAATAAGATGATTTTGTAATATTTTAATCCTCACATGGTATCATAGAAATAATAAAAATATTTTTTCAGAGATGGCTTCAGCCTGGCCAATCCTATGGGTGTCAAAAAAGTAGTCCAAATCGGTTTTGGATCAGACAACTGAGATGATAGAAAATAGCTCAACCCAAAACTGACCCAGAACCAATATTTTTACAAGGTGGTATGTCGGACCCAATTTCATAATGTGTAGTCGAAACTAAATTTTGATCATATAAATTTCTTAATTACATATCATATATAGTAGTTATATAAATTTCTTAATTACATATCATATATAGTAGTTTATACATGATTCGAACTTGTATTGTCTTAATATGTCAACCCAGATTCAATCTAGGTTGAACTAATCACCTTCCAGAACCAATCCAGTTTCAATGTAGACATCATAATCCAAACCCGGAACCGACCCAGTTTTGACAAAATCTAAAATCAAAGTTGATTTTTTCCAAAATCGGACGTAATCGGGTCCATGGGTTCGAACAAAATTTGACAGCCCTAGCCAAGCCCGCCTGGCTCTGCTTCTGGCCATAGTAAAGGACCGTAGGGGCATAGGGTCAGATAAATTGGAAGCAATGCTGAACCATGTCAGCGCAATCATCCCCATGACAGTTGCGTCCAGCAGAGCTATTGTTCCTTGTCTGATTTATCGAGTGAAATGGGCTTCTTTCGCTCTAAGAAGGGAAGATTTCCTCATCTCAAAACCCCCAACACATGCGGATCATGAATAGTGGTATGCAGCACCCGGGTGTTGGATCCTGACGTCTTATGCATGCAGCAATTGGGAAGCATTCCTTGGGGCTGCAGAGGCGCCTCACTAAACCCCCACACGTAGTTACCATGTTCTTGGAAGCTAGGAGCCGTAGCTAGGCTAGGCCGCTGATATGAAGCCTGCATGGACAAGCCACAGGCCGGCTCTAACTAAAATATTCAGGTGAATTTCACTTGAATGGATGGGGATGGATTTTGAAGGGAGAGGAAGGCAAGGCCAAAATGCTGCATGTAGCTCTGGGACGGATGTTGCAAGGAGTCTCCAACGTTAAACTCATTATTGTAACTCCTTTCAGTATTGTTAGAGATGTCCTTTTCTAAGTTCACTTGCCATGGAATTCTTCAAAATGATATTTTCATGTTTATCTTGGATCAGTTGGCATATAGAAGTGGATTTGATCTCTTTGCTTAACGGCATACCTATTAAGCACAAAAATTATAACATATGCTTCTGTTTATCTCAATTGGCTTGCTTGCTATATCCAAAATGTGCTATACAATACGGTTTTTCTTTTTATTGAACTTTCAACTTGTCAATTTATTATAGGATGGCATGTAGAAATAGTGGGATGCACAATGTATTAACCCATTCTTAAAGGATATTGAGCTCCACTTTATTATAAAAAATGATTCCACAATATCCTATGGAGGTGGCATTCGTTCGTGAGCCCTTTAGAAATTTGTTGCTGCATCATGTGTCACCACTAAGGTGCTGTGGCTGTAGACTCACAAAAGTAGAAGAGGTTGTGCCTGCGTGGTATGAGTTTGCATAAGGAAACCAATAGGTAAATCTGTGGTTAAGGTGGCTAGGTGCATCTATGTCTGGCATATGGTGGTATGGGTGCTGGGCATAATGCTTGGGTTGATTGGAGTTATAGGTGGAGGAAACCGCAACACAAAGTTGAGAGGGCAGTTATACTGCACGACTTATGGCTTCACACATGATGGTAACCATGATTGCCTTGAGATGTCAAACAGGTGGCGTTGGCAAGGACTAGAATGACTCCTAGTGGCAATGACGTATGTTGGTGTGTGGCCAGACAAATCATTTTGATGGGGCTTATGTGATACACATATTAGTGAAAAAACATTGCAGAGCCAAGGATAATTGTAGGGAACTTCAAACATCACCATAGTTATCAATTGGATTACACTTCATGCACCCAGTATTTGATCACATATGATGAAGTCAGTAACAACGATTGTGGAGGTAGAATTTTGGTTTACAGTTATTTTCCAGTTGTAAATTTTCCCCTAGAACCTCCTTGCACAATTGATTGCATGTGATTGCCCAATGAAATGGAACTAAACATAAATACTCTGCATGAGATGTGTTGAAATGAAGGATTTTATAATCTCTCTACAAGTTGACAAGAACCAAATTGAACCATAAGAATTACAAATGTAATTTCCATTTCATAATTTGCAGATCTACATCAATTCTTAAATATTACGTTTGGTGGCTTACATGAATCAGTGTTTGTTGCTCGGGATAATTTTTTTGCTTTGTATTTGCCGCTCCACATGGGTAAGGCCTACGTAATGTTGGAATAAGTTGTTTGGTTTATTCGTGATTTAAATTTGTAAGATCCAACATAAATTCTAGTTTGCTTGGTTGTTTGGAATAAAGACTACAACATCTGAGTTGATTCTTTTGGAATAAGAAATCTATGAACAATTTTCTCTTATGTTATGTCCAAAATAAGTAGACATTTGAGTTTAAATTCCCAACATGAAATTAACTTCAATTAGATCGATTTATTGTCGAGTTCATAGCTAGTGAATTGGTCGAAGAACATCCACTACCAAATATCTGACATTTCATATGTTTTGTTGGACAACAGAATGAGTTGACTGTATAGTTAAATTGTATTAATTGAATGTTTAGATCTAAATCATCAACTTTATCAGATTAGATTATGTTCTAAAGAGTTTCATGTTTGTTATTTCATTTGAGCCACTTTTTTATCCATTTGAACCAACTCTAGATGCATTATGTAATTTTATTGGAAATATGAAAAGTTATGAAGCAAGAAGTGAGCATTAAAGACCTTGTAACACTTTATAAGATTAACCAAATTCATAGTTTTATGGTTTTATAAATTAAATGTAAATCTAAATTCATGTGGATTATCTAATCAACTATTGCAAATTATTGAGATAAACACATTTTTGTTTATCGTTTCATGTCATTTCATAAATCTAAAATGCATATCTTATAGTACGTAGTATATGATATTATGATATAGTTTCATGTCAATAAATCATGTGATTGTCAGTACATCATATACGATATTGGTAGGTGGGTAGTGGTGCAGGTGGTCAAACATGGTGTCCCCTCACGAAGGGACCTATGCTGGATCCTTGGTCGAAACATTCCGCCAAATGACACAACATGCTAATTAGGTGTGGTGTGTGGATGATCTACCATCACACGTCAAGTCTTGAGAATTTACCCTATCGGGGTGGGTCCATGAGGGGCTCTACCCAGGAGGGATTCCCTCCTTAATTATTAAAAAGCCATATACGATATTGGAAAGCCTATAATTACTATTATAATTATCAACATTATGTTTATATATAGTAAATTGCAGGCAATTAACTTGTAGTTTTATATATAAAGTGTAATTATATGACGTCTCTTAAATATATAGTGATATCTTCATGTGCAATTCTAACATATGGTATATCACATCAATAATTCTAGCAATTGAGCAAATATGATGATATGCATATGAGAAGTAATAACAATATACAATTGAGCAATATCATCCCTAGTATGCTAAAAATCAGCCTCTAAGAAGAGGGCTTTATTTTTTTTTTAGATTTACGAGAGAACCACCCCCACAGAAGCGCCACATTCGTGAGCCCCCCAGGCGGCGTAAACTCTCGGGTCCCTGGGCGTCCCGCAAACCCAGGAACCATTTAAAGCGCACAGTTGGCCGGCCAGCGTGACGGGGAAACACTTCAGGGGCGGCCGCTGGGTATCGAACCCGGGTCCCTTCATGAGGGGGCCCGTGCCCGAACCACCTGAACCACTCCCCCCCGGCAAGAAGAGGGCTTTAGTCATATATAAACTTTAAAAAATAAATAAAAGCATCAATATCTCTTTCTATTAGGAATAGTAGGGTTGTATTCTAGAGCATTGACTTTGGTAAACGAGGAAGCATTTTCATCAGAAGAGAAGTAATCTTGGAAAGATAAACACTATTTTTAGATTCTACATCTTGTAATTTTAACTTAAAACCATCATTGGTACTATTAAGAACATAATAGAGGGAATCAATAATCAATAATTCTAGCAAACTTTTACTTCTTAATCGTATAAGAATTTAGCATTTCTATCAAGGCATCTTTAGATAGAGATATGGCTTAATATTTACCTCATTTGAATTTTCATTTGATCTTTCCATGAGAGCAAAATGGCACGCACCATCTTCACTTCAACTAGAGATTTTACTTCTACTAGAGATTTCACTTGTGTTGGAGTACCTAGTGCCTTGGTGGCCTTTCTCTTTCGTGTCCTTCTTCTTATTCTTCTCTTTCCTTTTCTTGATCCCTTTGTGGTGATGGGTCTTTTTGACTCTTGGGAGATTCATTCTTACAGTGATCCCCTTATCCAAACTCGTAGCACTGGTAGGTGGAGGAAGATTTGCCTTTATAGAATTTCCCTTTAGAGTACGACATCTTCTTCACTTTTAGAAGATTGATCATTTGAGAGAAAATCTTTAGCATTGAAAGCAATCACTTTATCCTTCTTCTTCTGGTTGTATTCTTCATATCCCTCTTCTTCTCTAGATTTGAGCTTCACCATATAGGTTTGAACGTTTCCTATGTGATCTTTCTTAAAGGAGAGCTAGAAGATTGCAGGACTCCTCTATTGCAGTGACTTTCTTCTCAAACCGACAAGGGAGGGAGCGAAGGTTTTTTGCACATTTCTTCAATGCAAGCCCACAATATTGCAGAAAAGAGCCAGCTTTGAAGGATTGCCTCTAGCTCTTCATATATGTTTCCTCCCCAATAAGAGGTAAAGTAGAATTGAAGCAATGATTCTTCACTCACTCGACCGGGACTAGGAACCTCTTCTAAGATAATCACTACCTTCATGCACTGAAAAGGTTTTGATCTTTGGCTTCACTTGCTTTTGATTCCCCCTACTACAAAATCTAATAATGCTCATCATAAACCTCTCCCTCAACCACATGAAGCACCTCATCACACGATTTAAGAAAATTCAATTAAGTCATTAGCAAAAAGTAAACCAAAAACATAGTAACGTAATGATATCAATTTATAATTGGGATTTTGAAAGGGAACACAAATGTCATTCTGCACTCAGTAAAAAAGCACAGATGACTAGAGACCAGTTCAACTAGGAAAAGAAACCCTGGAGATGCTTTCCGAACAAAAAAACAGTAAGGGGTGTGCTGAACTGATAAAGTTGACTCAAGCCATTTAAGTTATTCTGAAGAGGGATTGCCATAATGCTAGTGTAATTGGAGGGTCGGGCAGGTCAGAAAAGCTGATGTTTGAGTTCCAGCTGAGTAATGATATAGATGGACGTATCTAGAACTGCTCTCAATCTTTCGTCGTCAAACTCTGAGAATTCTGCATGACAATGCCAACATGTCCAAAGGTAACATAAAAGTGAAGGCTATCAATAAGTTTAGTGACAGACATAACACAGGTAAATTTGAAACATAGTGAATTGATCCAATGTTAAGTCTGAGGAAATAGGAATACGGCCTCATTGCTCTAAGGTTTTGATGGTTCAATCAGCAAGCGTGATGTGTGTAGTGGGATGTAGTGTGGCGCTGAACTTAACTATTGAGGATGAATTGCAGGCCACCATAGAAACTCTGAGTTATATTGTTTTGATGTAAAGACGACATTTTACACATGTTAGCACTTGCTGCTAATCACCAAAAGGTTTTAAATCTTCAGAGATGTATATGGGCCACCTACGGCAAATGTGTATCAACTCGTTAGTCCTGTAAGTTAAATGGGTTGCTTCAGGTCTGGGTTACTCTAATTGGATGTCTCGTTCTGCCCCTAACCCTCGCCGCCGCCCCCCCCCCCCCCCCCCCCCCCCCCCCCCACCCACCCACCCACACACACACACACAAAAAAAAAAGTACCCACACACAAACCCTGTTTAAATAGTTCGACCAGTGGGTAAATGACCCATTTTGGTAATAATATTGAAAGCACTTTCATTATTGGTAGATATGCTCTTGGTAACTTCCTACAGTTAAGACCCATGATTCATGTTCAAGCCATTAAGGCATGTGGGAACAAGCGTTGCTGTTCATGATTAACTTCTCAAAGGTATATGATATGGTTTGTTGAAGGAGCCTCTTCCAATTTTAATAGAGAACATGGATTCTCTGGTAGGTGTATTGAGTGGATGATGATGTGCATCACAACTGTAACATTCTTCAGGAAGATTAATTGGAAACAATGAGCCATTTCAGCTCTTCTAGAGGCACTCCTCATTGATAATTTCTTATCCTCATCTCCCTAAATTGTGGGATGACTGTATCATCTAGTTATTAAAGTGAAAAGGCTTGGTACTTTTTGTGGTATCCATCACAGAATGAGGACTAGTAGTAGATTTTTGCACTTGAATAAGTTGAGCTAGATTAAGAGAACCAATCATCAGTAAAGTCGTAGAGATAGAAATAAGTGAATTTTGGAGATACTCAATTAGCCTGATCATGCTTGCCATACTTTTCCTAAAAACTTTAAGATGGTTCAAACAACCAGAGAAAGCACTGTGAGCAAGATCTGAACAAGTCCTTGTTCTAAGTACGACCATGAGCAGTAAAAAGCAACAGCCTATTAGAAAATCCACGGATTCACATAATAGGCCAAAACCCCGGATGGGTGGCAGCAAACTGATATTTATATAGTGCTATATCAGTCAGAAGACATTAATCAACCTGTGAGCTGACATAGATCTTGAAGAACTGTGATCAGATTAGATAATTATTGCAAATCCTGTTTAACAAAGGTCAGTTCAAGACGAGGATGAACCTCTATTGCCAGAGTAGGTGTGGATGTTGGAACCATTGTGTAGGTGGAGAGAAAAGGCTGTTGCATACATGCAGACAGACGGCCCCAGTCAAGATTAACAAGCCTGTACGTAGGCATAGGTTCGAGTACAAGAAAACTCCACTGGATAGTTGAAATTGCGTGTGGTCAAAGAAAGCGTGGCAACAATGGAGAGGGAAACCTTAGATGATGGATTGAAGCCCGTTATGGCCATAAAGACATGGTGCGGTAAGGATCACGGAGAAGACAGTCAAGCTGCGCGAGTGGCAACTGGAGGAGTGTTCAAGTGGGGAAGGGGGTATTAGAACTGGAGGCAATTGGTGTGACAGGAGCTGACAATGACTGATGAATATCACAGAACCAACTTCTTCCATTTCCAATTTGTTTATATGATAGCGTAGAGGCTTTCCTTGGCCTAGAGGGTAAACTAATATTCTTCTATGCCCGTGAATAACCATTGTCGTTGATCTAAATGCACATTAGCATCTGTACTCTTAAGAATTTTTTTACCGTGATTTAGTTATTTCTTTTTTCTGGCAGGTTATAACCTGGATCTATGTTTATGTTTCCTTTTGCTTCATCTATCTACTACATCCAATAGTCATTGTTGCTGTTCACCAGTGTTTCCCTCTTCAAGATCATGGTTCCCGTTACCACATCACTAGATGATGCATAGTGTCTTGGCTTGTCATGTAGCTTTTTCCTTTTTGGGTTTCTCATTGGCCAACTTGAAATAGCAGCCTCCAATTGAAGTCTACCATTTACTTATAGTGCTTCACCTATTGACCGTCTTATAACTATCTTGTACTTAATGTTTCTGTAATACTCATCTTATTATTTTCCTTGCAAGTCATCTTGCTTTAGTTATAAATACGTTTCCAGGATCTTAATAGTGCTAGATGACAGAAATAGCCTCCCATTAACATGTTTTTGTTAACAAAATTATGTACTCAACACCTAGACTTTCAGATAATTTATATTCAAGTATTGGTTTTGAATTTTTAGAGATCTATAGGTCATTTACTAGAAGCCCTCAAGAAGGTGACTATTCACATGCAGGATAATCCAAGAAAATTGATAGTTTCTGAAATTAAGTTTTGTTCTTTAAGTAGCTCCAAACATGTGATTTACACAGAGGTCTGGTTTCCACATTGCTCTACTGCGTTCTTTATTCATGCCTGTCTTGCTCATAAGCTGAAATACTTTTGCTAATGTTACCAAGACTCATCAAGTTTTGTTATTATCACATTTCATCCTTGAAGAAAAATTTGGTTAAACGTGGTAATGTGGTCGTTTCCCTTCTCCCTGTATCAAGGTGCATAAATTAGATAAAAATTTCTACAATGCTACCTAATTCTAACATAGAACAAATGAAAAGTGACTTCAATATGATGGATTCAGTTGAAGAATACTTACTGGAATCAAGAGACAGGGAAAGTATAGAACACAAGAATTTCATGTTCTTAGTTTGGATACTTCTGATTCCTGATTGCATAATGATTGGTGTGGTTTTAGCGTGACAATTGCTGAATTTCTCAATCTGACAGCATTTTTCATAACTTCAAATAGTTTCTCCAGCAATTTCAGCTTTCAGAATTGGTTGATATGCTAATTATCCTCTTTATTAGCTTCACATAAATCCCTTCTGTATATAAGTTTTCCTTTACTGTGTGTGGTGTATGATAGACCTTCCACTGCCATAGAGCAGGGTCCCCAGTCAGGCCACTGCCTTTGTCAGTGAAAATTTATTTTCTTTTGTGGAAAGTTATTCACTGGTTGCAATCAAGGCTATAGATGTTTTAGGCGTCACTAAAAGCTTTCTGGACACTTTCTCGCGGACTTCAATATATTTGTATTCTAAATGAATGCATCTAGTTTCCAAGTTTAAGAATTTATGTCAAATAGAGCTTCCGCTTTGAGAATTTAATTAGTTATATTGCTTTATCTGCGGCAGTTTGCAGTTGATATGGATGAGCAATCTGAAGATCAGGAGGGCATCATAAATCCACTTAGTCCTATTCAAGCTCCTTCGTATGGATTTCCAGCTTACCAATCTAACCGAATGATGGATACAAATTTAGTGATGCCAGGTCAGTCAGCAGCTTTTCCCATGAATCCAACACAGCTTCCTCAGAATCAGCCATCCTATCAGCAAATTCACCAACAACAGGCGCAAATGTTGGAAAGCCAACTAAAGATGTTTTGGAGAAACCAGTTTCATGATATATCTGAGGTCAGAGACTTTAAAAATCACAGTCTTCCTCTTGCCAGGATCAAGAAAATCATGAAGGCAGATGAGGATGTCAGAATGATAGCAGCAGAGGCACCTGTTCTGTTTGCTAAGGCTTGTGAGATGTTTATCTTAGAGTTGACTCTCCGATCTTGGGGACATACTGAAGAAAACAAACGGAGAACTCTGCAGAAAAATGACATCGCAGCAGCAATTACAAGGACTGAGGCCTTTGACTTTTTGGTTGATATTGTGCCTAGAGACGAGGTGAAGGAAGAAAGCAGCTTGTCAGCCGCAACTGCTGGAGTCGCTAATGAACCACTCCCTTACTATTTTCCTCAGCAGATGGTCTCCTCTGGAATGATGATGGGTAAGCCTGTAGTTGACCAGGGATTGTTGTATACCCCGCCTCCACAGACATTTGCACCTCAACCATGGCCAGAAGAACAACAGCTTCCATATGAACAAGGATCGACAACAGACTCTTGAGGTAATCGCTGGACAAAATAGTTAGTCATCAGCTTGCACTGCATTGATGCTTTTGGACAATCAACTCATTGTTTGGGTAGATGTCAACTCATTGTTTTCGTTTTTATTAACCATTCATAAGATCATGCCATATTGCGCCTATTCAATTGATCAAAATTGTACATAGTGGAGGTCTTAGAGGGTTCGTTATTGGTTTATTCTTTCAAGAATAAAGTTATGGATCTCCATCCAACCATAATTGTTTGATATAGCATTATATTACAAAGAGATGTTACTATTTTCTGATACAGGATTTGGTGGATGTAATTCCCTACGCTTTAATATTGGCCTCAATTGTTTACCATAATATTTGTTATCATTGAAGAAAGTCTGGCTTGTTGTGATGTAAATTTAGAGATGTTGATGTCAGCATCCTGTTCAAGTTCGAGGCTTGAGACGTAAACTTCTTTTCCATCATTTATCTAATACATCTGTTTTGACTAACAGTTAGAGCTTGTTTGAGTCGGTATGGTGGAAAGGCAAACTGTGAACTCGTAGTGCAATATTACATTGCAAGATCAGCCTTCTTTCAGCCCACTAATACGAAACATAACAAAGTTTGACGTTTGCTTTTAAAAAAAGTCTAATATTACAGGAATCTCTACCATGGAAATATAGTGTCGTACAGAAGCCGTGAGGCATTTGTTTTCCTCATAATATATTTATACTCGATATGGTGTTAGCCGAAGGTGGGATTCACCACTCCTAGTTCAGCGAATTAAGTTCATCCAACTTAGCGAACTATAGATGCTATATATTGAATCGAATTAGATTTTTTTGCTTAAAATAATAATCCGAGAAAAATGGGACGTCAAATGTTTGGTTCTCCTCTAATGAATAAAAGATCGGACCCATTTCTTGGTTTTTTGGATGTGTGGTATTCCCAAATATTGTTCACAATATAACTGGAATACCTTAATTAGATAAATCAATTACACTAAAATGGAAGTCAGAAGGGCAATAAGCTGGGGCATTAGCCCTTTTTCCCAAATATGGAAATTATTGGTAAATATTGATTATTGGTGTCGTGTCAGGATGCCAAGCCTAGGTACGTTTGATACCTAGCATCACTACTCCACATGGATGGGCTTGAACTTGAAGTCCGCAAGTCTGTTACTACTGTTTGTTGATGCCAACTTGTACTGCCCTTTCTTGGGATTATCCACAAAGCTAGTCAAAATGGTTTACATGCAAGTCCTCGATGCTTTGTAGGGTACTGGACTACTGACACAACAAAATCGTGAGTGATGAAGCCTAGGCATTTATTTATGGTTGGATACTAACAACTAGTTAGGAAGATCTAAACAAAGCTAGAAGTGTTTTTCATTTATATATCCGGCTAGTTTGAAAAACGACTGAAGCATATATGTTGTAGTTGACACCTCATTTTCATCACTTAATCAGTTATCACGGTGAAATAAGCTTTCTGCAAGTTGATACTATATTATATTTTGTTATAATTCTTGACCTATTCAACTCATCCATTTGTACATTCCTGCTTATCGACGGTACATGAATGAAGGACTTGATTTCTCTGGATCGATTTGCACATTCGTTGAGCTTTCTACAAATCTCTTTTAATAAATTATACGGCTAAATTATATGTGAATAAAATATTTGATTCTAAATCTTGGTTGGTAGTTCAGTTGCATTTAAACACTCTTAAAAATTCTTTATCCTGAAAGAAAAATTCAATTACATATCTTAGTTGGAAACTCAATTCAGATTTACTATCAAAACTTAATCAAAAAGGAAAAAAGGGAAAGTTGGTGTTAAAAATTTCACGTTTGTCTTACCTTTTCCTTATTAATTCAAATTTTATCACTCAAGATACAATCTAGTAACCACAAAATATATTGAAACCCGTAACAAAAGGGTTGGGTTGCCTCCCAAGTAGCGTCTGGGTTTTACGTCACTGGCCCGATGGGAATCCGGTTTGCTTATGTCGATGCTGAGGGATCGTGGATCTCGATAGTCTGTCTTAGTATTTTGTCTGCTGGTGTGTAGTATCTCTTCAATTTGTGGCCATTAACGGTCCGTTCTCCCCCATTATTGTCAAAGATGATGAATTGTCCCAGCGAGAGATATAACTCTCCACCAAAAACATTGTTATTGCAGATAATAGAATAAAATTGAACAGAAGAATCATAAATATTCAACAGCAGCTAAATCATTGACTAAACTATGTAGAGCAGTATTCTCTATTCAAGTCATTTCATTTATATCTTGATAAAGTAGCATGTCATTTATTCAATAAGGAATATGATAAACATGTACAACATTTATCCAACTAAGACATATTAAGCAATATATCATCAACCATTGATTCTCGTATTTCAATCTTAAGCAAATATGCTACACAATTGATTACATTTTTCAAACATACTTAAGCCCTGAGGAGATGAGGTATACCGCTCATACTCCAACCGAATGGTTGTTACCACAGATGTATCACAGCGGAGGAAGCCCACCTTACTCTTGAGCATTGCCATGCGGGTCCCACGAGGAGATACAAGAGTATGAAAAAGACTACCACAAAGATTATCCATTGAGGATATTACTGGCCTGCACTATTCAATGACACATACAACTTCATCTTATGTTGTGATCAATGTCAAAGAACAAGGAACATATTAAACAGGGAATAGATGCCCTTGAGTTTGTGGCAAGAGGTGGTATTTTTTTATGCATGCAGTGTGGAGTATGTTTCCATCTTCTTACATATATTCATACATCTTGTTGACAGTAGACTATTTCTCCAAGTCGATGGAGGTAGTCCCTGCCATCTTCAATGACTTCATCCAGTTATAAAATTGATAAAGAAGATCATCTTTACTAGGTTCAAGGTGTTGTTCACTATTATGTCTAATGGAGGCTCACACTTCTTGAAGAAGAAAATTGAAACATTATTAAAGGTAAATGGAGTTCACCCACCAACTAGCATCCCTGTATCATCCACATACTAGAGGGCATGTGAAAGTCTCGACTAGGAAAATTAAAGTCATGTTAGAGAAAATAGTTTGTCACACAAAGAAAGAAAAGACTACTAATCTTAGTGACGCACTATGGGCATACTGAACTGCATTCAGGACCCCTTTGGTACTGCTCTTTTCTGATTAATCTATGAGAAATCTTTCCACCTACCTCTTGAGATGGAGCACAAGGATATATGTGTGATCAAGCTTCTCAATTTTGACATATCCATAGTTAGAGAGAAGTGATTCCATCAACTACAAGAGCTGGAGGGACTTTGATTGACTATTTATGAGAATGCACACATCTACAAAAAGAGAACAGAGATGTGGCATTATGGTCATTTCAAGAGAATAAATAAGGGGTCAACAAGTTCTACTCTAAAATTCAAGACTTCATGTATTTATAGGAAGAGGAGGTCGTATTAGCATGGTCCTTATCTGATGAAATTTGTGGGACAACGTCAAAGGGGAGTTTGTGGCAAATGGCTAAAGATCTAGAAGCAAGGCAAATACTCCACTTTGTAGAAGACTTGGAAGCAACTTGATACACAAGCATCAAGACAAAAATGTAAAATAAGGCACTTTTTGGGAGGCATCCTAACAATTACCTTTGGTTTAGGTTTTCGTTTTTCTAGTCAGACTAGCTCAATTTTACGTTAGTTCATTCATATTTTATCATGCTGACATGTATAATGTGGTTATCATAAGGATTGGTCCAATTTCACACTTATCATTGGCTGCAAGACAAAATCCAAGTGAGAAGGAAATTGCAAGCCTCCCAATTGGGTGACTAGATCATCCAGTTAACTAATTGGGGAGGGGCCCATTTTCAACACAAATTGTAAGACATTAGATCCACTAGGCAAGCCAGTTGGCAAATTGGCCTGTATAATGCAACCCTTCAAAAGCACCAAATGACCGATCTATGAAGTGAGTTGAGTAGTTCGTTTGGGGGCTTTTCAACATCATTCCCACAACCACGTGAACCGGGCAACTCATCCATGAGTTGACTGAATCAAGGGTTGAAGGCTAAAATCTTTGCAAAGTGATTCGAATAACCCTTACAATTGGTTGGGTGACTCATTTTTGCATCAAATTCATAGGGAATTCTAATCATAATTGGTCAATCAACTAATTCCACGAGTCGGTCAACTGGCCTGAGCAAGATAATGCTCATTCGAGTTACCCACTCACTTGGCTTGCTCCTATGAGTTAGGCGAGTGAGATCCCTTGGGTCCTATATACATCCATGGCTGAAGGGGATTCTCAACACAATTCATTCTCCCTTTTTCCCTAGCAAGCAAGTATACCATCTTCCTCACCAACTATTGACGTCATCATCCTCCATCTTTTCATCACCTCCAATTTCCTGAGTGGGAGAAGCATCTGACTGATGCGTTGTCAAAACCAACTTGCCTATCACTCCTCCTCTTCATCAACCAGGAAGCATGCATGACCTTGTTATCATTTCACACCAACATCCACTTTGCCCCTTCAATACGCCTCCACATTGCTAGTTACCCAACTTGTGACAATCAACTAAGCGACTTATTCTACAACCAACACCTCAACCATCCTTAGTTGTCAGCTTCATCATATACCCTGCATCAACACAATGATTGATTTGCCTGACTTGCTGCCACCAATTGGCTAACCCAACATTGCTTCAAGCTTCATGTATTCCCCATTTTCTCAAATAGTATCAATCAAATTGATTGACCAACCATCCTTAGTGTGTCTCCTCATCTCCACTAGTTGGTTGACTTGTTCCTTTGGTCGCTCGACCAACCTTTGATCAACATCCCTAATACATCATGAGTTGCTCAACCCATCTTCAAGCATTCTCACTATTGCTATGTCGGTTAACCAATTCATCATATCAAACAACTGACCCTAATCTCTAGTTTCCCAAAACATGCTTCAATTGGCCTACTCAACCCCATCAGGAAATCAACATGCCTAAGACAAGAGGAGGAGGCCCATACCGCTCATCTAAATAATTTGTTTGCAGTCTCCTTAAGAAGCTCAACCCCTTCACCTCCAAGAAGAGTAAGGGAGAGGAAGTATATGATAAGTCATCTTCTTCTCTCTCTAGGTCCTAATCTATCTATTCAACTATAACAGGTGGTATTCAAATCATGGAGAGGTGAGATATAGATGATTTGGTGATTCTTGATGCATCTGGGTGATACAAATTCCTATCCAACAATGTTGAGCATCTGACATTTAGGCATGCAAGCAATAGATTGAGGAAATGGACACACGATGACTAGTGATTGTTCTTCATGGTGGGGGTTCCTCCTCATAGTACACCTAGTTGCAAGCACAATCATTATGTTCTCCCACGAGAATTCCATGAGATTCCCCACCCTCTTATACCTTATGTATCACCCCCATTAGAGCAAGTGCAAGCCAACAATCAACCTTAAGTAGAAGAAAAGATACAAGATGGTCGAGATTCTTAGAGTACAATTATCGAGGTGGGCATGTATAGCCACCCTCTATAACCTAGGAATCTAGTCTCTAATCGAGTGCATGCTTTACAATGCCTTCTTATCCCTTTTACACTTTAAAGTCTGCCCCATCTACAAGAATCTCACAATTGTGTTCGTCGCCACTTTTGTGAAGCACTATACCATAGACTATGAGTATAAGTGCTCCTTCAGATTGTTTTAGAGAGGAGGACACAATGCGAGACCGATCTCACTACTCTTTTTCTAGATGTCGATAGGAATTATCTTGACAAGTGCGATAAAAACAACCACATCCATTACAGTGAGAAGTTTAGTGTTCAAAAATTTTAGGTAATCCTTATTAGTCTACTTACTTCCTTCCCCAATGAGAAAAGACATCTTACATACACAATAAATGATGTGGTATTTGCATTGCATTCTCTCTTGTTCCATCTTCAGCTGGGGTGGCACCCAGAGAGTTGTCACATACACCAATCTTTATTGCCTATGGTGCATGTTGAATAAAAGGACATTCAACTAGGATAATGTGCTTATTGATACCATCACTTGGTGGTTACAGGCAACATCATCTCTGAGTTTATACAAGGTAGATTCACTGTCGTTGCTTCTTTCTTGGGCTACACACATATTGTGTACTAGGCAGTGACTTAAAAGACAAGACATCTTATTGACATCAATTATCAACATGATTTAATGATTGTAAGTGCATTCCTAGAGCAATGGATCTACTTCGTATTGTTTAGAGACATCCCCACCCAAGTCACCCTTCTTGTTCATGTCTATTTCATAGTGGAAAATCTCACCAAAAACCTCACATATCTAAAGGTACTTGTGGGAAGACCCTCCCATATACAATGATGTACTGGAGCCATTCATGGGCCATTGTAGTATCTCCATAGAAGGAAATGAGGAGGAGACCGACCCTTCCCCATCACCTACTCAATATTGCACTAAGAGGCAAGTTCCAAACTGTGTATCACCTAATGGCCCCTTTAACTTCATTGAGCTTCAATGTAATTGGGGCTCATCAAGACTTATAGACTTGTACGGAGAGGGAATATCAGTTCCAAGGCCATCAGTTCAACCATATGTATCTAAAGTAGTAGACTCACAAGTGGTGACATGTCAACCAGAGTGACTATAGTTGCACACCTATGGCTACAACTCTATGGATCATATCAAACATACCCCCTACCCACTTCGCAATTGTAAAGAGGCGAGATCACCTCCTTACTAAAATTTAAAGGAAGTACAAAACATCCATCTTTTTAGAAAGACAAAAGATATTGAGGGATGCATGTATAATATTCCAAGCAAATACGCATGCACCAGATACATTATAAAATATCAATAGCAGCGGATATAAAAGTACTAAGCCTATTACATGGCTTTCATTGTTTATTACATGATTGTTCCCAAAAGAAAAAGATAAGAGAAAATGATCTAGCTATAGAAACCTAGATATCCTTTCAGATAGCTTGAGATATACTCCTGAGATGACTTCCTTCAAACTTGTCCTTCTCCTTGCTCAACACCAACACCTGGGTGGTTGGGAAAGCACCCAGCAAAAGGGGAAAGAAAACAAGGTATGTATCACAAAACTAGTCTAGGATAACAAGATAAGTAAAGCAAATAAGAACATGCTATGGTTCATCATAATATGAAGATAACAAGAGTATGAGGCTATATTCAAAAGAAACTTGCCATTAAAAATTATATTAAAAAGGATGTGCATGAAAGATAATTATGTCTACCTAACTAAGTAGGGTTGAGGCACATATCGAACCTCTAACCTATAGGTGAGGAGAGAACAAGATATTCCCAGTCACCTACACAATTACATAGGGGAGAATAAAACCATTCCCCAGGGTGATTAAATACATGCTCTCTGTGGGTGGTTGTACATAAGTATCACTACTTTAAATTAAATAGAACATAAATCTACATGCTAGAAAAGTAGTCATGGCAAGAGTAGTCATAATATTCAATAAGCATGGCAGTGGGGTATAAGACCCAAATAAGAATAAATTATAATCTGCTTTGAGGCATGAACAACATTAGGATTCAAGAATAGAAGATTTAGGGCTCATTTAAGCCTCATTAGGGAAATATAGGGTTTGGTTGCAATTATCCCAACATAGGTTGTAAGGAATGCACATAGCTCTCTTACTGATATCAATTACTAACTTTCACCACTTTAATTGAGTCCAAGTTCCACTTTGTCTATTTTTAATGTATTAGCATGTATTAGATTACATAGTGCACATTAATGTATAGAAACTCTAATTTTAGAACTTTTTAGCAAAATTCAGATTTAGCTTTTTAAAATATCACCAATGAACTTATTAGGTTCTCCTGATGAAGAAAACATATTTTATGTTAATTTTGGAGTTATGATGATTAAGATGTAATTTTTATAGCTTTTATACATTGAATTCATTTTACAAAAACTACCATTTTCAAACCATGAAATCAGACCTTAAAAATATTTTTATTAGATAGAGATTAATTTTCCAATTCCAAAACATATTTATTTTTCAAATTTGGATAAGCGGATTAGAGGATATGAATTTTTCAATACTGATCAATAGGAAATTACCACATCATCAAACCGATCGAGATAATTGAAGAGAGAGGGAGAGGGAAAAAATATCATTTGACCCAAGATTAGGTTTAAAGTTGCATAGGTAACCAAATTGGAGCTTCTAGAGAAGGTAAAACAACAAGAAACCAAAACCCTAGAAGAACATGGTAAAAAGAGATGGAAATCATCAATTTTAAACATAGAAGCATGAGTTTTAAGCATGTAGTATGCAATCTATGAGAATGGAGTTAACAAAAATTGCCTTTAGGAAGGTAATAAGGTACAAACATCAAGGATCTTGAGATTAGAAGGCACTAGACACTCTCGCCTCACATGTCCTATTTTCCCACACTTATGACAAGCCCAGTTCTCATACTGTGGCCTAGACAGTCCCACCACCGACACTGATGTTGTACTATGAGTTCCAATGTGTGGAAAGCTACAACCTCTTCCCTTACTAGGTGACCACTACATCAGAGCACTGAATTTTTGTGACGTTGGCGGGGCGGAAAACCTTGGTTTCTTAAAGCCTCCTGACAACTACCCCTGGAACTGTACATACCTCTTAATGGCACTCGTCTCCCATTTCTCTATCACAGATCACTCTATCCTCCAAACAAACTCTACAAACATGGCAAACCATTCTTGATTCTCCAAAGTAGATGTCGGGGTAGACAACGCAACATTCAACCCCTTCTCAAAATGATGAATTCGTTTGTCCTCTGTAGCAGCCATGTGAGGATAGAACCAAAGAAGCTCCATAAACTTAGCCTCGTACTCATTGATACATATAGGTCCCTACTGTATCCGTTCAAATTGGCTGATCTTCTTGTCCAGATAGGTCTGCGGAAAGTACCGACTAAAAAACTCACATTGAAAATCCTCCCAACCTATAGTCTCTACCGGCCTCTTCTCCTCTTGGTCAACCAAAACAGCATAACGTCAAATTCGTACCTCATCCTAAAAGATGACTTAGGTATGTCATCCTCCTTGATCCTCAATTGGTGATATCTTTACCTCAGATCTATCTTTGAAAACAATGTCGTGCCTCACAACTGATCAAATAAGTCATCTATCCTCGACAAGTGGTACTTATTCTTTATTGTTACCTTATTCAACTGTTTGTAGTCTATGCACAACCTCATAGAACCATCCTTATTCTTTACAAACATCACTGGATCACCCCATGGTGACGTTCTCAGCCTAATGAAACCTTTGTCAAGCAGTTATTGCAACTGTCTCTTCAACTTTGCCATCTCTATTGGAGCCATCCTGTATGGTGTCTGGGCTATCGATTGCATGCTGAGAACCAGATTGATCCCAAAATCAATTTCTTGGGGTGGGGGAACACCTAGAAACTCTTTAGGAAACACGTCCTCAAACTCTCCGACAATTGGAACCTCCTGAATACTAGGACTCCTTACCTCAGTATCTAGCACATGTGCCAAGAACACCTCGCAACCCTATCTCGAAAGCTTCCCTGCCACCATTGAGGGAGTGCATAGTTGAAAGCACTTCTACCATGCCAATACAAATAGGAAAACATAAGGTATGCATAAAAAATGATAATGGGGTTATTATCCCAAATATATGTCTTCAATACAAAAATAACTTACACGGTGAAAGAGCAAAAATTTTCAAACCAAAAATTAGAAAAGGTTGGCATAGCATTATGGATAGAATATTTTGAGAACTTGAGATATGTAAATCTCATTCTCCTTAACATAATATTTGGGTTGGTTATCATATTAATTGGGTTAGTTAAACACAATGCACACAATAAAAACAACATAGTGTGTGTTTTCCCATGTTTTCATGTGAAAAGGCACTCAAAACAACAAATTTGAGATGATTATCTGAACCATTGTGTGCCTAAGATGAATTACATAATACTACAATTTCATGAAGTAATAGGGTCATAAAATGGTAAATTGGGTGAAAACTTGAACTACGTTTGCCAAACCTCGATCAAATGTTGCCCTCAAATAGAACTGCAACGTAATGAAAAATTTATGCTTATACATAATTGCAAGTATCTTAACGACATTATTTTCTCTTATGTGTGTAATGGTTCTAAAACTTCAACTTATTGTAAAGTGAATGTCAACAACTCAATGAACTTATTGTGTTTTGATAATAGAGTACCTTATTCAAGTCATGGTCTAGTGTCAGGAACATTAATGTTATATCAACAACTAGAAGATGTATATGGATAAATAGTAACAATATACATTTTTTCATGACAATCATGTTTGTTGGATGGACAATCTAGAAAAAAATTATCTTTGAAAGCTCAATATATGAGTATAATTTTTTGTGTTTTTGTGTTGGGCATTTTCTTGACATCATCACAACCACTCAACATTTTACATAATACAACACAATATGTTTTGCAGTGGGCCAGATGCACATTATTCAGATTGAAGAATATTAGAATGAGCTTGGATACTTTTTTTTAGTAAACTCGCCATTTCAACTACTCAAACCCTACCAAATTCCAACCTAAGAAGTGGACACAGAATCCCCAAAAGAACTCTGGTGTATCTCTCTTTAAGTATATCTTATAGAATAGAAAAATGCAATACTTCGCTCTATTGTATTGAAGTTTGATAGAGCATCATACCCATTTTACACAAATTCATAAGAAAAAATTATCAAAAAGTATTGTGAAACTTATGATTCATTTTTTTCCTCAATAAAACTACATCTTATGGAACAATATCAAAAAAATCTTAATTCCACCACTTGTGAACGCTTAGTCAGAAGACACACATACAACTAATGCCATTTTAGGAAGACTATAGAGCCAAAGCCTAAACTTCATAGAAGTCAAAATATCCAGCCATGCTTTTATATAGGAAGGTGGCTTTAGATCAAAATCTATGTTCTGAATCAAAATTCCACCCATGCCATAATTTCCTTAGAGACCATATCGAAACTTGATGATGTATACAACTAGTTTCTCATTCCAAAACCTAAAAAATTATGTATAGTACCTCACTATCATCTATAGTAGGAAGAACTTGGTCATCGGTCCAATCTCTAATATACAATGATCATAGGAAATAAGACTACGTTTCTAATAGCTCATTAAGCTGCCATGATGAGTCATATAGACAACATAGTCGTCATAATGGTGGAAGAGTAGTGTAGCTTGTCTAATTTTTGTTACTCATGTAGAATGTAAATTTGTTTGAATGGATGATTAGATTCTCATATGAATCGATCTTTGGGGTTTTGCATGGAATATAAATGATGTTAAATTCTAAATTAACATATATATAAATTGGGAATCTAGATTATCTAGCAAAATTTCTATTTAATAAATTATTAGTGTTGGCATGATATTCTATTCATGTATGGATAAAACTTTAATTATCATGCATTACTTCTTCATTTTTTTGGCTTGGTATGGAATATTTTATAGTTACATACAATTCTCAAACAAAATTAAGAGATAACTAATGCATTTGATTATAGAAACAAAATTTTAAATAATCGATGATGATAAGAAAAACATATTTCTCACAATATAAGATGCCTTTCTAGTTAATTATGTATGGATCCTTCTATTGGGGGCATGTCTCTTTACCCTTCACACAACATGCGACTACTACAAAGAGAAGATAGTGCAGCTAGACTGGATACACTGATTATGACAGTTATCTCCTCCTTAAAATGTTGTTCTCAATACTAATGTTTATCCAAAGACAACTATTAATAGAAGGCTTCAAGAAGTCATAATATGTAATCCTAGTATCTTGTTGGTCCTACACATAGAAGATGCAAAGAGAACCTTTTATGTCTACACAATTGTAATGTGTCTTTTGGAATACATGCAAAAGAACTCATGGTTGGCCTCTTGCAACACATGCCCCTAATATTTAGCTTGCAAGCAACATGAAAAAAGTGTAGGTAAATATGGCGGCAGAGCAAGCAACGGAAACAAAATTTGAACGGACATATTTACCTTATAACACTAGATCGCATCAATAGATACATAATGGGAAGGATGGTTTCGAGGTAATACCTGGTCTTCGAGAAAATCTAGTGACAATTCCCTCAATGCAGCGTGTGCCTTTCATCATATTTCCGAATCGTGATTCTATTGGCAACTAATATCCAATTAATGCATAACATGACGTCAACACCATTCCTTGATCCAATCAAATTGATATGTGAACTAGGCAGTTCATCACATGAACCGACTGTTTAATGACCTTGAGCCGATCGGTTCACTCAGTGAACCAGTCGATTCATGTCGTGGTTCATCCAATATTCAACTAATGCAGTTTCCAATCAACCTAACATTCTAATCAATCAATCTGACACTTGAACCGGTTGGCTCAGAGTTTAGTCAGTCAATTGTTATTTAAATTATACCTAAACACTTTAGTGATCAAGTTAAGCATCATTCATGAACAAAGCTCCTATTACAAGTGTATCATATGTGTGTGACCTTATTAGTTCTAAGTTACCATGGTAGTGAATGTCCATAACTAGTTTATGACATCACAAAAAATGATTGGTATCTAGCAACACATCACTGTTAGCCAAGTAATTAGAAAGTTGGAGAACAACTTCAACACATAATCTATGATTGGTGTTATACTATTTGTATAGTTCCTTTGTCACTGATATACAAATTGAACTCAAGGCATGGAATCATCATCATCTTCAACATTTAGTCTTTATATATATATATATATATATATATATATATATATATATATATATATAGAGAGAGAGAGAGAGAGAGAGTCAGGCTAGAATACACTCGAGTGTATCCAGAGCGGAATACAGTCAAGTAGTTTTTCATGATGCAATATTTTTTTTTGAAAATCTAATTCGTTGATCTTCTGAAACATCTTGTGAACAACTCATACACAAAATTTGAGCACATTTGAATTTGTATAGCTCATGTTATGAAGACCGCAAAAATTATGCATTTTAAATTAGTTTCGCGCGTCAATTTTGTTGCCCTTGGATGAGTGACTTACACTCATCCAAATGGGCTCAAAATTTGTATGTAGCCTAGTTATAGTATGATGGTGAAGATCAATGGTTTACATTTTACAAAAAAATAGTCTTGATATGTAAACACACTTGAGTGTATTCGTGCGATCCGTACACTCGAGTGTATTCTAGCCTGACTCTATATATATATATATATATATATATATATATATATATATATATGTATGTATATGTAAGCTCAATATCACATATTGACTCAAATGTACAAGGTCATGCATTTCTCTATCTCACTCATCAAGTGGCCATGATATCATACTCCTGTAGGAGGGAGAAATCCCATCTATATCACTCACAATCATCCCCATGTGTCACAATGCTCCCAATCATCACCTTTATAGCAACCCTTATTCAATGTCACAGTGGATGGTGTCAAAGTACACCGAATGACATGTAATGAGTGTAGTGACTTCAGGTCTAAGAACTGCAATCACCATCATTACTATAAGAGAAGATCATGGCTACCAATCATAGTTTCCGTGTATCACTCTTATAGTGGGTCTATCTGATACATTATTCTCTAACAAGTATCTATGTGTTTGATTTGATATCACATATCATGAATGATGAGATTCTACAATCAACCAACACACATTGTAGTCTTATGTTTATTCATGTCTATCAGCCTTCCACAATAACAACTGACTAGGGATATAACGAGAATATATTTACTCTTAGCATCCGTACGTTCTCTATAATGAACCAGAACCTAGAATCCTACCTTATTCCATGTTTAGAAAGCTAGTGAGGTTTGTTCTTTAGATGTTACCAAACAAGGATAAAATTAAAAGACACTTACATAATAATTTAAATATATGCTAACATGAAAGTTCATTCATGAAATATATTACATACATCTCTTTTACTAACTAATACTCACTTAATGGAGGAAAAGATGATTAATACATGTGTTAAAATGGAAATTGGAATTTTCATGTGCAATCATATAAATTAAAGTGGAATAAATCAATTAAATATGTTAATGGAGTAAAAGATAGATTTTTGTGTAGAATAATACTACATAAAACTCTTTTATAACTATGTGAATGTAACGTCCCCAAATTTCCACCTTCTCAAAACCACATGGGGATGAGAAGACAAAATCAAAAAACGTTAACCAATTGTAACAAAGTGCATTGTGGAAGCAATTTGTGCATACATGAACATACAACTATAACACATACACCAAACATTGTCAACATTCAACATGTATATGTTACAAAATAAATTTAACAACATGAATTACAATGACATATTGAAAGGAGATTTTTACTTAGGTCTGAACATGTATGCTAGGATCTTAACACAATAGGTAACCTGTACAACTCCTCACTCACATCTTTTCTCCCATGCTAGCTCTGAATCTAAAACATATGTGAAACAATGAATCAACACAATGTGTTGTGTACATGGGTAGAAAGATACATATATTTATGTTTTTCATAATTTGAAAAGATTTGCAAAAAGAAATAGGGAAGATCATAGAAAAAAATTCTTGATTAAGAAAAATATGCCAATTTTAGTCATTTTTCTAAATGAATTGCATTATCAAGGTAGATTAGTACCAAAACATATATATTTGGTCCATCCCTGAGTACGAAGTACTCTAGGGAAATTCCACGTACACCGTGTGCTCTAGGGAGGTGTACTAGTCAACATTAATCCATTCCCTCGTATGGGGGATAATGACCACCTTAAATAACTACAAAACATCTAATCATCATTTATGTTTTTAGGTGATAAAACATTGAGCACTATGTAGTTCTACTACATTCGATATTTGCAAATAGAAGAGAGCATACATACATATCATGATTGCAACCAAGAAAATCATAGTCATATACTTAAATAAACCCACATACATGAGTTTAGAAATTTCTATTTATTTGTTTACTGTCTACATTTGTGGTCATCACCTGATTAATAACAATTAATCGTCATTAAAACTTGTCTCAACATTATGATTGATATTTTAGGCCCAAATTAGGGTTTAACCAAACCAAGGTCCAACTAATTTAAAATATGTGTTTGGTATTTTTCTACTGACCAGGAGATCATTACAAGGGTATGATCCAATTTTTTTATTCTTCTGATGACTAGTTCATTTACTAGAATTAATATGAGGTTAAAAGCATGTGTTTAGAATTTAATAAAAAAAGGCCTATCATATAGTAATGTTGTTCAATTTAGAGTCTTAATATGGGTTTCAATCATCATTAGGGGTCTATTGGAATATTCTAAGAATTTGTCTTAACTGGTCACTAATTATTCCATTTTAATAAACCATAAAAGAGGCCTTATCATCTAAATTAAAAATAATTAATAATGAAAAATGAAAAGTCTTTTCTAAGGGTTTCATAATAAAGGTGATATTTTTCTTATTTTTAGGGTATTTTGTATGTATAATTTGGCCAAAGGATCTGTTTTCTATGCATTTTTGAAGTTTGCATGTAATTCAAAAGTATTACATAAGATTTACCTTTCTTGGAAATTTGTGAACAATCGGATCTCTGTGTTTTGGGTGCTAGATAGGTGCTATGTCACATCGCACAGTAGACCTTGAAGGTAGTAGATCCCACAAGCTGTTCATGGGTAGGCGGATCTGACTGTGTGCCACCCTCTTTTCCTCTCCTTGCAAGTGTCGATTGCGAGGACTAAGGTCTGTGGATCTCGGTTCGCTTGCTCCTGTCTATATTACTGTCGTGATGGATGGGTTGTGGCATGAAATTTAGTGGAGCAGTCATCACCATTTGATCATACTACCACCACCAAGTTTGAGGTGTTTCTAGAGTTGGGGCGGTCCCCCTCTCTCCAATCCCTTAGCGTCGAGGGATCTGCTCTTCCACGGTGTCATCCCTTGAGTGGAGTGTGTCAAGAAGAGGCAGGTCTTCCATGCCATCACGTAGGCTAGAAATGAGGCGAAGGGATTATTCCTTCTTATCCTCATCTTTCCAGGAGCTTATTCATCTCTGCCTTACATGAACCGTTGGGGCTGTGACACTATTGGTGGGGCATCACCGTGAGGCCTACCTCTAGCAAGGAAAGAACAGTACGAGCCTCAACACCTGAAGAACTCAAAGGCACCCAGAGCTTTGTGGTGGATGATTAAAGACCAATGATTGTTTCTAGGGTCAGCAATCATTTGTCACCGACGGGAGACAGATCCTTCTTCATAGAAATGAAGTCACAGAGGACAAAGCTCCGAAGAGATCTAAAGATTTCCCCTCAAAGTCGAAGTCACAAAGTTGTTGGATTTGCCACCTCGATGAACTTCCACAAAGTATGGAGTTTGTTTACTTTAGCTATCCTCTTCTATTTGACCCTCTACCTCACCCTATATCATTGGTTTCTTTTTCTGAGAAGAGATGGAGAAAGAGTGTAGAAAGTGGGGTCGATCTCTCTAGTTTGGCTGTCTCTTAGGGTTAATGAGGTGTCTTTGAAAAGCCATAGAATTTTGGATCTTGATGAATGATTCAATATCTCAAAGATATAATCATTAGCCCTGGCTCCTCTAATCTTCATTTACAGTACCTTCTCTCTTTTTGGAGTTTGGTAACTACCTCAATGTCCTTGTATCTTAGGGGAATTGATGGGTCATGGATAGCCATGTCAACCAAGATAGACTCATTTGACACTAGAATGTCACTACATTATTACAAAATCATCATACGAAATAAGGTTTGTAGACTTATATGAAGTAATTGGCCACATCTTGAAATGTGAATAACTATCAAAGGGAACCTCAAATTGTTCTGAGATTTGAAGTACAACTCCTCCAGTGAATAATCTCTCATTTAGCAATATTCTTCTTTTAGGACTAAAATTCCATTATATAATCATGTAAATTGATGTTAATCACCTAAGTCATTCAAAGTACCTCGTATATCACATAGGTTTTAGGTCATCATATCATGCCACTAGAGTTAAATTACATCTCGTCATTATACCAAAAGACAAATTGGTCATTTAACCCTGAATATGTGAAAATAATATGTAACATATTAAAGAATTCCTCAATTTGCATTCAAATGGTATAGAGCATTTATGGTCCTCAAATACTGCACTCAATATATAAATCCTGAAATCGGGGTCATCAGGTTCACCCCACCTTATATAGAATTTCGTCCTCAAATTGGATGATAACCCTTGTTTTCTTTCTTTTCACTAAGATCATGTATAGTACAATAAGAGATAAGAGATATGGTTATGTTGTAGTTATGCTCATGTTGTAAACATGCTTATGTTGTCAAATATACTAACACAGATGGTTAAGATGTTGTTGCTAGCTATGTTTAATATTGCTAGCCATGCCTATGTAATTAGAAATGGTTGAACTGTTTATCATGCCTATGTAGTTCATTGTGTTATGATGTCAGTTCTACTTAAGATATAGATCTGTTCCCTTTTTTTGAGATGCCAATATTGATATCCATGTTATGCTACTAGACATATTCATGATGTCAGGGATGCTTATGCTACTAGATTGCTTGTGATGTTAGCAAGGAATATGATGATATTCAGATGAATGATAATGATTGTTATTAGATGTAATTTGATGATATTTGAGTAGATATATATATCCAAAGAATTGGATTTATTTGTTATCTATATATGCATTGATGATCATACTTGTTGCTAAGATTAATTGCTTAATCTATTTAGCATACTTGAACTATTCAATTAATTATTAAATACTCTAACTATTTAGTTATCTACTATTTAGAATGTTGTAATCAATAAGCATTGTTGGAGGTTATATGTCTTGCTGGGACATGGGTCTCACCCTTGTGATTTGCCACATTTATTAGGTAATCAGAAGTGATGAAAACAAACATGTGGCAGCAAAGAGGAGCTATAGTAATGAATCTTTAAGAAAGTTGATTAGATTTCTAGTGTGTCCTAGAGTCATCCATGTACTCTCAGGTTCGGGCAGGAAAAGTTTGTATATGGTGTTTCAAACGAATCAGAATTTTATTAGCATGTTAATGTTTGTTGTGTGGCATATACAAATATTGTTCTCTTGTGTAGATATATTGTAGCTAAGGCGATATAACGATTTGTATCAAATTATTGGCATAGTATGGATATAAGAAAGATATTGGGCTCTTATGAAAATGTTTCTGAGCGGGTGTTGATGTTGAAATCAGTTTTAATTTACCCATATCTTTGGGTATGTGGTTAATTGGTGATTGATTGTGTTTTATTTTTTAGTAATCTCATTTAGTGTAATGGGTACTAACAAAAACATATATATTGGGCCCATCCCTATGTACCAAGTACTCTAGGGAAACCCCTTGTACACTGTGTGCTCTAGGGAGGTGTACTAGTTAATAGTAATACATTCCCCCGTAAGGGGGGTAATGAACACCTTAAATAACTACAAAACATCTACTCATCATTTATGTTTTCAAGTGATAAAACATCAATTACTATATAGTGCTACTACATGTAATATTTTCAAATAGAAGAGAGCATACATACATATCATGATTGCAACCAAGAAAACCATAGATGTATCCTAAGTTCAAAAATTTCTATTTATATTTTGAACCATCTACATCCCTGGTCATCACCTAATTAATAACAATTAATCATCATTTAAATTTGGTTCAACATTATTATTGATATTTTAGGTCCAAATTAGGGTTTAACCAAACCTATGTCCAACTGATATAAAATATGTGTCTGGTATTTTTCTACTGACCAGGAGTTCATAACAAGGGTCTGGTCCAATTTTTTTTATTTTTTTTATGACTGGTCTTTTTTCTAGAATTAATATGAGGTTAAAAGCATGTGTTTAGAATTTAATAACAAAAGTCATATCATTGAGTAACGTTGTTCAGTTCAAAGTCTGAATATGGGTGTCAATCATCATTAGGGGTCTACTAGAATTTTCTAAGAATTTGTCTCAACTGGTTACTAATTATTCCATTTTAATGAACCATAAAAGAGGCCTTATCATAGAAAATAAAAATCATTAATAATGCATAATCAAAAGTTTGGTCTAAGGGTTTCATAATAAAGGTGATGTTTTTTGAGTTCATGGGTGTTTCGTGTGTATCATTTGGATAAAGGATCTATTTTCTATGTATTTTCTAAGTTTGCATGTAATTCTGAAATATTACATAAGATTTACCTTTCTAGAAAATTTGTGATCCGTTGGATCTCTATGTTTTGCGCACCAGACAGGTGCCACATCATGTTGCACAGTAGAGCTTGTAGGCAACAGATCCCACAAGATGTCCATGGGTAGGCATATCTGACTTCCCACCACCCTCTTCTCCTATCCTCGCAAGTCTCAATCGTGAGGACTAAGGTCTACAGATCTCAGTTTGCCTGCTCCTGCCTATGCTGCTGGTGTGATGGATGGGCTCCAACATGAAATCTAACAGAGCAAATAGTCCTCGCCATTTGATCATATTGTTGTCTCCAGGTTCGAGGTGTTTCTGGGGTTGGGGTGGTCCCCCTCTCTCCAATCCCTTAGCGTCAAGGGATCCACTCTTCCATGGTGTGATTTCTAGAGTGGAGTGTGCCAAGAAGATGCAGAGCTTCCATGCCATCACGCGGGCTAGAAATGAGGCTAAGGGATTCTTCCTTCCTATCCTCATATTGCTAAGAGCTTATTCATCTCTACCTTACATGAACCGCTGGGGCAATGACACTATTGGCGGGCCGCCACCATGAGGCCTACCTCTAGTGATGGAAGAACATGACGAGTACCTGAAGAACTCATAGGTGCCCTGAGCTTTGTGGTGGATGAGTAAAGACCAACAATTGTTTCCAGGGTCAGTAATAGTTAGTGTTTGATGGGAGACAGATCCTTCTTCATAGAGACAAATCCATGGATGACGAAGCTCCAAAGAGATCTAAAGATTTCCCCTAAAACCCGAAGTCACAGAGTTGCTGGAGCAGCCACCTTGATGAACTTCCACAAAGTCTGGAATTTGTTTACTTCAGCTATCCTCTTCTATTTGACCCTCTGCCTCACCCTATATAATTGGTTTCTTGTTTTGGGAAAAGATGGAGAAAGAGTGCAGAAAGTGGGGTCAATCTCTCTGGTTTGTCCGTCTCTTAGGGTTAATGAGGTGTCTTTGAAAAGCCCCAAAATTTTGGATCCTGACGAATGATTCAATATCTCAGAGATATTGTCATTTTCCCTGGCTCCTCTAATCTTCATTTGTAGTACCTTCTCTCTTTTTAGAGTTAGGTAACTACCTCAATGTCCTCGTATCTTGGGGGAATTGATGGGTCATGGATAGCCATGTCAACCAAGATAGACTCATGTGACACTAGAATGCCACTACATTGTTACAAAATAAATATACAAAATAAGGTTTGCATATTTATGTAAAGTAATTGGTCACATCTTCAAACTATCAAAATGAACCTCAAATTATTCTGAGATTTGAAGTACAACTCCTCCAATGAATAATCTCTCATTCATCAATATTCTTCTTTTGGGACTAAAGTTCCATTATATGATCATGTAAATCGATGTTAATCACCTAAGTCATTCAAAGTACCTCAAATAATCACATAGGTTGTCGGTCATTATATCATTCCGCTAGAGTGAAATTACATTGCATCATTATACCAAAAGACAAATTGGTCATTCAACCCTGAATATGTTAAAATAATATGTAACATAGTAAATAATTCCTCAATTTGTGTTCAACTGGTATAGAACATTTATGGTCCTGAAATATTGTACTCAATATATACATCCAAAATGGGGTTCATCACAGTGAACTTAATAGGATTCAAATAAGTAAATGTTGATAATGAAGATATAACATTTTGATAAAACAATGGTAATGTGCCAAAAATCTTAATTGTTCCATAACTCATAAAAGGAAATCTGAAAAGAGAAATATAATGGTAAAAGTGTGTTCCTTGGGTGCCAATTAGCTTGGTTGCCAAGTTTCACTATATTTGAACAACAATAATTATGTTAAATATAATTAGAGAAGAAAATAGGAGAAAAATCCAAAAGTGTTAAATAAATTACTAAAATCTCCAAAAGTGGAATTAAACCTCAAATGTGAAATCTACATACCAAAATTGGCATGTGTGTGAATTTTCATTTTATTTGGACAATCTTATCTAATCTAGTGTATTTAGGAGAGATAAAGTACATTAGAGCCCAAAATATTAAATGATATGTTGAACCATTACAAAAGGGAAAATTAATTATAAAATCATAATCTTCATGTTCAAGTATGCTTCTAGACTAAGTTTCATATTTTCGGAGAGTTTCTAGATGCTTCTAATTCATTATAGGAGCAAAATAAGTGATAAGATTTAAACATATTTAATAAAATACTAAGAGTCTTTGAAAGTGAAAAATAATACTAAAATTTGATTCTCACCTTAAAATTAGCTAACCTACTAAATTTGGGCTTAATTGGACTTTAAATGCACCCTCAATTGGTTAATGAAATATTTTAATAATTAATGCATCAAAAGAACAACATTTCCTAATCAAAATTGGCTACATCAAATGTTTGTATTTTTCTGACTTGGCACATGCACAATGAGGATTGTCAGATCACAATCTTATGGCCCACAACTTGTCTCCTACCTCGGGTAGGAGACAACTGCAAATGAACAGTGCATAGCCAAAGGAAGGTCTGGTTCTTCAAACTTTTCCCTCTTGTTACCAACAAATCTTCTAAAAATCAGTTGCATTACATTTGAAATCAAAATCCAATTCTTTCTATCTCTAAATCTTTTCCTCACATAGAGTATCCAACTTTTGCCTAATTGGTTTCACAATGCTTCTCGTAGCTCCACCCTCGGATGCCCTAACTTTGTATCTTATAAATAACTAACTCCATGTTTGTGTCTGTGACACCCCTTAAAGTCTATTACTTGCATCAATTTTGACCCTAGACGTGTTCTTGGCCACCGCTAAATAGTTCTTCTATGCTTGCTTCTGGATCTTGTTGACACCAAAACACCTTGTCTTCGAGAAATTGCATTTGGGGTAAGATTGGTCTGGTCATTCCCTTCGTTTTTGACCCATATGTTTCGTGAACTATCCTCTCTATAGGAAACCCCCAATCTCCATTCCCAATTACTTGCTTCTTTGCACATAGCCATGGCAAGCGATGAGGGGAGGGGGTAACCCCCGGTGATTTCCCAATATTGCCACAGATCGTCTTTTCCTTTTTGCTTCCTCACCAAGGGTAGTTTGGTAAATTCACTACCTATTTTAATAATATTCATGATTTTGATCATATAATCTTTGGATGATAATGTCTTGTCAATTTTAAAGTCTTGATATCTAATATAAGGGTAAATTGGTCTTTTGTAAATTAATTTCACTAATAAATCAGTGAATAATATGAATCTTGTAAATTTCATAATAAATTGTAGGAGTTTCATAATTATATAAAAATATGTTTTAGAATCATGAGATTTTTCTCTATAAACTTTTTCAGTTTCCGCATCCTAATTTTAACGTTTTAAAAACATGTTTTTAAGGTTTAATAATCCATATTCACTTAATAATAATTGAATAAATATTTTTAATGGGTAACAATTGGATCATGGATCAAATCCATAATCAGTAACCTTGTACCCACTTTCAAGACTAAAAAATCGTGTTTTATCTAGGGTTTTCTGAAGGTTTAGATTCCTAAGGTTTCACCTTATATATATCATTAAACCCTAATTGATGGATCAAATATTATATATAGGTTCAAGTTGACTTTAGACTTGGAGGTTTAGGACTTGGTCTCTAACTTAACACTCAAGTCAAGGTATGATTACATCTCCTATTATTTCTATATTGAGCAATTTCTAATTCCTCTCTTTTAATGTATGATTGCATCCCACATTATTTCTATATTGAGCGATTTCCAATTCCTCTCTTTTAGTGTATGTTTGCATCCCATATTATTCGCTCTGAGCAATAAACCTAGTTTCTCATTCTCTTGACATACTAGCTTACAAAATCTCTCTCTTTTGAGAATTTATTCCATGTGAAATATCATGCTTGATTCTGATATTATGATCATCCTACTTTGTTGGACTTTCTTCTGACTCCATATTGTATTTTTCTTCATGATGAAACCCTAATTGATTATATGTACCACTTTTACCCACTTATGTGGTTGATGATCATATTATCCATATTTCTGATGGCAACTTTAATTTTTTTTATAAAAGACTACACTTTATTCTTATCTCTACATTTTTGCATGCCTTGTGATTTAGTAGTCCTAGAGTGGTGTAATTACAATGGTTTTTGGGTTGTGTACCCATGATATCTTTTTGGGGTGGAGGTTGTGTGCCCCATAACTGGGTTTTGTGCCCACTTTTATATATATTGGAAAGATGGTTATTTTCCCATGTTATATTTTGGGATGGAGGTTGTGTGCCCCATACTCGGGTTTTGTGCCCACTTTTACAAATATTAGGGAGATGGTTGTGTACCATACACTATCAGGTTTCAAGGTTGTGAGCCTTGGCTGCCATTGTTATTTATATTGTTCTAGTGCCATGCTTATCCCACATGCATGCATGTGTTAATTCTTGAGATGGGTTTTGTGCCAAAAACTTTTTATATGTGCTTGTGTGGCATGATTTTCATGTTGATTTAATGGCAAGTATTCTCCATGGTAGTAGTTTTAAATTCATCTTCTTTTATGCCCAGTTGGGTAGTCCTTTCCTTTTCCTTTGGGAAGCTTTGTTTATTTGATGTCTTTTATTTCATATTTTTGCTCAATACTTGATTTAGGATGCACATACCAGGGTTTTGTTGTTGTATCTACCTTTCTCCCCTTGTTGGGATAGACTTTCAACCCCAGGTGCAGGTCAAGGATAAGATAACCAATTTGGACCAGGACCTCATCAAGTATAATTGATTCTGGGAGACTTTCACAAGGTGGTTAGATGATCCTCTGTTGATCCTTTAGTTTAATTAGTTTTCATGTGTGTCACCCTACATGGTAAATCTTAGAGACAATATCAAGTTTCGTAATAGTTAGATATTTTGTTTTGGCTCCTACATTTGGTTACTTGAATCATGCTTTTGAATAAAATGTATTACCATCACTTTTTGAAAATTTATAGTGGTGTTTGATATATGGGGTGTTTCCTTTTTATTTGATTAGGGAGTGGATCCCCTCTAGGGTTCCACTCGTTAGAGGTATGGTATCAGAGCCATTAACTGTGAGTTATCTAACTATTTCAATCTTGTCTCCCTTAGGAAGATTACCTTCTTCATAGGTTTCTTATACCTAGTACCCTTGCCTTGTCCAGGCAATCCCTTATGGCAGGAGATAACTCATTCGTTGATAACCTAGTTGGATATGAGACACCCTAGAACCCTAATTACAAGATCCCAAGGATGGACCCGCCCTTTACCCCTCTGGTGTCTCAAGTTACTCCTCCAACTGGAAGTCAGTCATCAGTAGGTCAGGATAACCTGGCCTTGGTTGTTGCTAATGTGGATATTGTCATCTCTCCTGAATAAGAGTTATCCTTGATATGACAGTTCCTCACCACAGCCATGGTGGGAAAGTTGAACACTTCTTCAGAGTCTAATAATCCAAAGGAGTACTCGTTAACTAACTTCAAGAAGATGCAACCACCCTGCTTCAAGGGTGAAGGAGAACTGGAGACGGTCGATAATGTCGATGACTGGGTCTTAGTCATAGAAAGAACTTTTGATGGTATGGCATGTCCTCTGCATCAGAAGGTCATGTTTGCATCTTATGTGCTAGATGGACCAACATGTGTCTGGTCGAATGGAATTGTAAGGACTCATGACATCTCTATTGTGACCTAGGAACAATTCTTGGTGCTTTTCCATGGGAAGTACATCTGCATTGCTGCCCTAAAGAAGAAGGAAACATAATTATATAGTCTAAAGCAAGGTTCCATGTTTGTTTTTTCTTATGTACAAAACTTTCTATTGCTTGAGTGATATCCTTCCGGACTGAGTGAGGATCATAGGGCTGACCTATTTTTGCAAGGACTCAACTACAACGTGGGTCATGCTCTTGTGCTACGGCTTCCTATGGCTTTTCAACAGATGGTTGATAAACCTTTACTTGTTGAGTCTTATCCAGGATATCAATCTAAGGAACATGCTAAGAAGAGGAAGTTCTCAAGTAATGATCAGAAGAGGGATAGGGGTGCTAAGTTTAATGGTTATCATCCTCCCAGGAAGTGTTCTCATGTTGGAAATAAAAAAAGATTTTGAACTGGCTCTCAAATCATATGTCATCTTTGCAAGGATCTTGGTCATATCTGACCTAGATACACCCAACTTTGTGATGGACGTGCACCAGCTCAACAACAACAACATTAGGCGCCTCCTTAGAATAATGACTATAATAATGGAGGAAGACCTATTGAGCGACATGTTGGAAGAGTTTTTACTTTGGATGGCCAAGACGTTTATGAAGAAGATCATGTTGAAGGTAACCTATTGGTGCGCTCCTGCCAATGGCATTACACACCACTCAATTGAGACTTGAATGGATGCAACTCTGCGGACGAAGGCACATGGGTGGATTAAACTTTTGAATATATAAAGACCTAGACTCGATACACTCGCACAAACTAAAACACTACACCCGCAAGTGTACGGAGTCGTGTCATAGTATAGGATGGTGGTAAGTATAGGGTTAATCCATAAGGAGAAAAGGAGGCACTAGAGCTAGGTTAGTTTGCTAGGTTCCTACTGCGGAGACTAGGGTTAAGGGTTTGAAGGTTGTTTTGATTGTTAACTAAGGTGAGCGAGAAAGAAATTAAAGACAAGAATGAAATCTAAGTTAACCCTAGACTAGATTAAGACTAATTAAGTAGGAAAAGACTAAGCTATATATGAAAAGGCAATTTACACTAAGGCAAGCAAGAAAGAAGCAAAACAGAAAGTAAAGAGCTAAACTAGCAAGAACAAGGAAAAAATAGGGCAAGAAGCTAATAGAGAAAGAAAAGAGCTAACACTAGCTAGGCAAGATGAAAACTAGCACTAGTACATAACCGGCCTTTCATGTCGGTTATTTAAGGCCTTTAGTGTCAGTTTTTAAGCGAAACTTATGTGGGTGCCGCTAAAAGCCCAACTAGTTCACGTCAGTTCTCAAACTGACGCCACCACCCTTCGCGCGCCACCAAAAATGCGCCAGCAGGGGGTATAGGCGTCGGTTATTCGCTTTGAAACCGATGCCATATACCTTCGCGCCACAGAAAGGGTGCCATCTGGGGCACTATCGGCGTCAGTTTATTAGTGATAACCGACGCCATCTCACCCGCTGCCACGGTCGTTCTGGCTAGCACAGTCGTGGTGTTTGGCCCACTGCCACGGTTGTGCTGGCCAGCACGACCGTGGTGTCTGGCCTCATTAGGGAAATCGACGTCGGTTACTAGTAGGGAAATTGACACTGTAACCATATGTCGTCAGTTTTATACAAATAACTGACACCTATTTTATGTTTTTTTCTGTCAGTCTGTAGACCTGCTGTGGCTGGTCGTAGGATGAGAAATCTGCAGTTCAGTTATGAACTCCAGGTTTTATGACATCCATTAATATCAACCAACAACAGGCCACAAACCTGCAAAATTAACAACATAAATGTTCACACATTTAACAACCTGTAGTTCCATTCGATTTTCACACATGTAGAAACATTCATGAAGCAATCTGTAGTTCCATTCATTTTCACATTCACAAATGTAGAAACATTCATATAGCAACCAACAGTTTCATTCATTTTCACTCAGACACATGTAGAAACATTCAAACATGTAGAAATATTCACACATATTATAATTCAGAAATTCATTTACAAAATATCATTCTTTAGTCATTATTCGCTATCAACATCCCAATTATATGTTAAAACCCCCACTATTTGTATGGTTTTTGCCCATTCTTCTTACATCATTTAATTCTTCCATCGTATAGGGAGCATGTACATTTGGTAAGGCCTTTCCTATATTGTGGTCAGTTTTAAACACCTGCAAAGAGAATAATGTATATATATAATTAATAATATATAAATAAGAGTGATATATTTCATATTATCTAATGAGACTATATATAATACCTCAAGAATGGTATCGATGTCCACTGTGGCATATTTGATAATCATGTGCATAAATCACATCACATAGTATGCACATGCCCATCTGTTGTCTTGTTTAGCACACTATAAATTGAAACATACAAAATATTTAAAAATACAACTAATTAAGCATTGTTCACATAAATAATATATACATTGCAGTCGGGAACTTACTTCCATGTTTGTCCAAATTATTTGCTGGTTCTTTTTCTTGGGGACCTTTCCTCCAGCCTTTTTGAACTCATCTAAACCCCTACATGTTAATGTAACACAGTACATTGCATAATTAAATATCAATGTAATAACATATGTTAACGGATATGAAAATGAAATATTTCTCACTAGAATAATGTCATTTTCATTTTGTGTCCATATTTTGAATTCAATTTAGTCCCCTTAGGATCTAGATAATAGACAGTGAACGTCTCAGGGACAATAACTAGTAACTCCCGATGCATACCACTAGAGGTAAAAAAAGTTAAAAATTAATAACTCAAAATCCACCATAAAAATGTAATTTTCTTAAGTCCAAATTATAAGCAAAGTAAACTTACTCCACATCGAATGGAGCTATTATCAACGTCTTCTTATTTTGAGCAAAACTTGTAAAAGCATCACAGTAGTAATATTGAACTGACGGAGGGTCTTTATCTATTAGACTAATCAAAGATGGAATCAAAAATCCTACATGTTCGAATGAAAAATCTACACATATCTTGTCTAAGTAGCTGCAAAACATGTATTACATATGCATTAATAAATAAGAAACCAGATCACCAGATCCTACACAAGGTATATGTATGTATAAAGAAGATCTCACCTTATCCATAGCTCTATCACAGATGTATTCAGCCAATCATATCAAAACAACTCCAAAATATCTTGTATAAATAGGTTGCTTTCATATGATTGACCTGCAGCATCCACATCTATAGAAATAGTTATAGGGCAATTTATATCATGTTCGCCTAACCATATTGCCATACTCCTACAATTAGGACCTAATGGGACAGGTAGGTCATGTGGAACCCAACTTGGTAATGTAGGAGGTGGAGGTGGAGGCCTAGATGTTGTGGGTGTCTTCTTTTTAACCTATATATATATATAATTTCAGATCAACTGACATCATATACACACACTAACAATTTAACATAATGTAAATTTACCATACAATTTCAGTATAGAGGATAGCCGCTTTTGGCAACAATATCACTCCGCCTTTTGCCTCACCAAGCGTTTCATAATCTGGGTGGGCATATGGCATGGAAGATTCGTCCAGTTGGGGAATATACGTAGCAGGCTGACACGAACCTAACCAGCTGGTAATGGAGACCCATGAAACATTTCCCCTGGTAGGGATGGGTAAGCCGAAGCCTCTACAATGACAAATTCTTTACTTTTTAGATGGCATGGCTTCAATCCCAATAAATATTTGTGTAAAGAATGTTATATACATATATACATATCATCTTGAAAACATATCATCTTGAAAAGACTAGTTATTATGTCATACCCTTCATAAGACATAACATTCAATTTTAGTTTAAAGGTGAGGCATTTGATAGTTTCAGTAATATCATCTACTGTTTGAGATAGTTGATGTAAGACTTTATCTTCGAACCACTTAATAAATGTCTTGTTATGCTCTCTAGCAAGCCACATTGTATTGGCTCGAGGATATTGTCTCTTGATGAAATTGGTATGTTCCTCGATATAAACACTCACTTCGTCCATGTTGTGTAAAATATACAAGTGACCTTGTTCCAACTGCTCGCGGCTGATTACTTTCACCCGTGATCCCAAAATTCCTTTGCCAAATTGCTCCTCAATATTCTTGTCATTACTAGGAGTGTCATTACCACTGAGAAAGTCATTGCAAAAATCGATAACCTCTCTCGCCACATAACCCTCAATAATACTCCCTTCAGGCCGATAACGGTTTCAAACATCACTTTTAAAAACACTCATGTATCGTTCAAAGGGATACATCCAATGCAAGAAAACTGGTCCCAACATTTTCACTTCCCTAGTCAAGTGGACAACAAGATGTACCATGATATCAATGAACGCCGGAGGAAAATACATCTCAAGCTGACATATGGTAACAACCACTTCTCTTTGCAAATTATCGAGAGTATCAGGGTCAATAACTTTGCTGCACATACTGTTAAAAAGGAAACAAAGTCTGGTGATTGCAAACCTTACATGCTTCGACAATATAGATCTAATTGCCACAGGCAATATTTGTTGCATTAGAGTGTGAAAATCATGAGATTTAAGACCTATCAACTTTAGATCTTTCATTGACACCAATCTACGGATGTTGGATGAGTAACCCTGTGGCACCTTAACATTTACCAAACATTCACAAAAAGCTTTCTTCTCCTTTCTAGACAATGTGTAACAAGCGGGAGGTAAGTATGTTCTCTGATTTCCCATTTCATGAAATTCTGTTAATTCTGACCTTATTCCCATTTCACATAGACAGTCTGGATTTTATCCCATCTTTAGTCTTACCTGGTATATTCAACAAAGTACCAATGACACTATCACAGACATTTTTCTCAACGTGCATGACATCGATACAATATCTGACTGTCAAAGAACTCTAATAAGGAAGATCTCAAAATATTGACTTCTTCTTGAATAAAGATTTATCACTCCGTGTGGTCATAGTACATTGTGATCTCTTACCAAATTCATTGACAAAGTCTTTTACTCTTTTATAAACAACCTCCCCTGGTATAGGTTTAGGTGCACTCCGTTCCTCATTCAATCCATTGAATGCTTTGCGCTTCCTACGATACGGATGGAATTTTGTAAGAAACCTTCGATGATCGAGATATATAGTCTTACCGCAATGTTTTAGTCTTGTTGAATCAGTATTCTCTTCACATATAGGACACACTTTAGCTCCTTTGACACTATATCCAGACAAATTCCCATATGTTGGAAAGTCATTAATAGTGCAAAACAACATAGCATGCAAACAAAATGTCTCTCTTCGTGAAGCATCATAAGTCATCACACCTTCACCCCAGAGTTTCTTTAAGTCATTAATCAGAGGTTCAAGATAAACATCGATATCATTTCCAGGTTGTTTAGGGCCCGATATCAACAACGACATCATTACGTATTTATTTTTCATACACAGCCAGGGAGGAAGATTGTATATAACAAGCATGACTGGCCAAGTGCTATGTTGTCTGCTCAATGTCCCATACAGATTCATCCCATCTGTACAAAGCCCAAGTCTTAGATTCCTGACTTCTTCACCAAATTCAGGGTACAATAGATCAATCTTCTTCCACTGTGGTGAATCAGACGCATGTCGTAGGATTCCATCATTATTTTTCTTAACATCTACATGCCACCTCAAATTCTTCGCATCTATCGGATTGGAAAACAAGCGTTGAAACCGTGATATTATATGTAGATACCACATCACCTTGGTAGGAGAACCAGTTTTGGACTCCCCCGAAGTCGTCAATTTATACTATGAAGCACCACATTTTGGGCAATCTTTCAAATCCACATAGTCCTTTTGAAATAATACATAATCATTCGGGCATGCATGTATCTTCTTGACATCCATTCCCATTGGGCACAACAATTTCTTTACATGGTATGTTGAGATTGGCAGCTCGTTTCCTTCAGGAAGCATTTCTTTCAACAAAGACAACAATGACGTGAAGCTTTTGTCACTCCATCTATTGTTATCTTTCATCTTATACAATCTCAACACAACGCTAAGCTTCGTAAACTTAGTACAACCTATGTATAATGATATCTCAGCATCATGCACAATGTTTCTAAAAATGGGAGGTGGATCAATGTGCTCTACCCCACAACTATCCAACATCGCATCAATGATGTCTACTGGAACTGGTTCATTCACATCTACATCATCGGAGGCAATTTCTTCTTCCACACAAGCACTGCTATCGACATCCACTGGTTTCGAGTTTGAAATCTCTCCATGCCAGTGCCATTTTGTATAGCCTTGTATAATCCCGTTGCACATGACATGACTTTTGATTTTGTCACCAATGCTGACTTTCAACTTGTTACCGCAATTCCTACATGGACAGTAGAACCTATCTCCATGTTGTTTCCTATGTTCCTCGGCAAATCTAATAAACTGGTCAAGACCAGATATAAACTCTGGGGTGCAGCGATTGTGAATGGACATCCATGATCTATCCATTCTATGATCAAAGAGAAAACAAGTATATCTTACAACAAGATTAGGGTCTAGGGTTAACAGATTAGAGTTTTTGCATGGTTAAAACTTTAGGCCAACAAATACATGTGCAGTCATTCTTATATATAATAAATGTGTACCACCTATCCCATTCTTGAACACCTAATCTCACTAGTAAGTGTATAATGTGTATTGGGTTTTCAAGAAAATTTCGGTAGCATTTCCCCGTTGTTCTCCAAGTACATATGTACTTAGAGAACAAACGGGGAAATGCTGCCGAAATTTTCTTGAAAACCCAATACACATTATACACTTACATCCTAAGTGAGATTAGGTGTTTAAGAACAGTCCCAAACCGGGGACTATCCAAGATTTACTCCTAATGAGTAAATCTTGGACGGGTCTCTAGGCCAACAAATACATGTGATGTCATTCTTATATATAATAAATGTGTATCACCTATCCCATTCTTGAACACCTAATCTCACTAGTAAGTGTATAATGTGTATTGGGTTTTCAAGAAAATTTCGGCAACATTTCCCCGCTGTTCTCCAAGTACATATGTACTTAGAGAACAAATGGGGAAACGCTACTGGAATTTTCTTGAAAACCAAATACACATTATACGCTTACATCCTAAGTGAGATTAGGTGTTCAAGAACAGTCCCAAATTGGGTACTATCTAAGATTTACTCGTAATGAGTAAATCTTGGATGGGTTTCTAGGCCAACAAATACATGTGTTGTCATTCTATAACATTGATTTCAACATTTTGAGTGTCCATGCATGTTCATCATCAAGATAAAGATTACACATAAATTAGTATGACCTAGGGATGGAGAGATTCGTAATTGATTTCAAAATTTCAAACTAGCTCATGCATTATCATCAATATACATCATACAAAAGGGATTCATGTAGATGTTAGGATGACACATCACTACAAAATTAGAGATTTAACAATAGGATTTTAATATCTTACATAGATTGATCACAAGATTTCAACAATATACTTAATTCAAGATTATGGTGAAATGTGTATTAGGGTTTTAATATCTTAATTCAACATGCATCAAAATTTACAAAATTAGGTCAAGCATTAGTATTCAATTGCAAATGTATCTTCTTCTTCCTGCTCCCTCCTTACCAAATTAATAAAAGCAAGGCCACGACCGTGTGGGCTGGCCACAGCCGTGGCTGTATTGGCCTACCACGGCCGTGTTGCCTAGGGGCAGCACGGTCGTGGTCAGCCAACACAGCCATGGCCGTAGCCAGCCCACACGATCGTGGCCTTGCTTTAATCCATTTGGTAAGGAGAGGGAGCAGCAAGAAGAAGAGGTGGAGGAAGAAGAAGAGGTGGCCAGCCCACACGGTCCTGACCTCCTCATGTTGCTTCCAGGAAGAGGATCGGGCAGCATAATGGTAGGGCGAGCAGGTGTTGAGCAAGAAAAAGAGAGGGAGAAAGCGAAGAGGGTACCTCCTCTGTCGAGCGGCGGCGGCGGCGAGCTGCAGGTGTTGAACGACGGCGAGAAGTGACTGTGGGTATCGCACGGTGACGGCGTCCAACATAGGTGGCGGAAGTAAAGGCGGAAGCCTGAGCGGTGATGACGACAGGTGTGGAGGCAGTGGCAGCGAGCAGTGGCAGAGGAGAAATCACCGGACCAAACCCTAGAGTAGCGCGAGAACGAATGAAACAGAGAAAGGGGAAGATTCGGGCTCGCACGGGTGCTGTTAAGTTAACAATAGGTGTCGGTTCTTAAATAAAACCGACACATAAAACTAAAGGTGTCGGTTCTACAAACACACCGACACCTATTCTCAATGATAGTCATCGGTTGTTACTAGAAAAAAACCGACGTCTATCTACATATGTCGATTAAAAAAAAATTTCTCGATTAATGTCCATCGTCGTCGGTTTCTTTCAAAAACCGACGCTCAAAGGGTGTGAAAATTTTCTCGGGAACAACACGGGAAAACCCATAAGCGTCGGTCATTGTAGCAAAACGGATGACCAAAATGTGCCCAATTTCTATTTTGCGCATAACCTTTCATCGTCGGTTTAGTAGTTACTAACCGACGCCATATGTTAAATTTTGGAGGCAATTTTTTTCACTGGAAATTTTGGATTTGGTGGTTAATTTTAGGCATCGGTTTATTATTAGGGAACTGACACTGAATAAAAGCAATACCCATGTCTGGTCTCCCTTCACAGATAGATGTCGGTTTTTTTTTATTAAACTGAGGCTTTAGGGTTTAGGTGTCGGTGTATTTATACAACCGACGCCTTTAAAAGTGACATTATAAGCCATTTCTATAGTAGTGTAGGGTTTTATAGTAATTAAGGAAGGTGTGGGCTGTTTAGGGGATGAACTTATCACTTAATTTGGGGGGAGGCATATGAACATAATTATTCCATTTAGATTATCTAAACCAAACAACAAGTTAGAGTCTAATGAATTAACCTAAGCTACTAACTGGCCATGGATATGCTAGGGTGTGTATAGGGGAACTAGTCTCTAACACTCCCTACTACCCTTGTAAGGCTCACTTGGGTTAGGTATTAGGTTCAATTCAATTAGAGTCTAATCAAGCCTAGGTTTCTAGATTAAACATTTCTAGGGCAATTAGGGGGCGAGGGTAGTAATGGGGAGGTGAACTTAGGGTTTTGGACCCCAATTACCCTACATTCTAGCCTTGAGAAGGCTCCATGCTAATTGCACTAGAGTCACCTAATCTAGATACTTAGATATCTCACTTAGGATTAGGGATATTGATTAGGATGTCTGAAGATGTGAGGCAACCTAGGGATCTAATAATTGGACCTAGGGGCAAATCCCAAAATTCAATTTTCCTAAATTCCAAAGTGATTTCACACACAAACCAACAAGAAATCCATGGAGAATGAGATAGAAATAGAACATAATCAGTAGAAAATGGAATTACAAAGTTTACATATCATTTTCCCCCAACATGGTATCAAAGTAACATTTTACACCCCATATAGCCCACCCAAGGTGGCCTAGCTACTCATGGAAATGGAAAATACAAAAAGAAAGGAGAAAGAGGTAGAAGAAGCCATGGAGATCGGTATAGATAGAGCAATATGCAAGATGTCTTCCTCTCTCCTCCAAGGTGCAAGGGTGTGGAATGAAGGGGATTATGGGTAGGAACTAGGATAAACTAGTGTTTTGGTGATGAAAATGGTGAAATGGAGTGGAATGGAGGTGGAAATGGAGTGGAATGGCTAAGGGGCAAAAATGGGGAGCTAAGAAGTGGTAGGAGGTAGCTAGGGGTGGCCAACCCTGACCTCCAGCCACCACCTAGGTATATATAGGTGGGGAGGAAGCAATAGGTCAAGTAGGGGTAAAGTGGGAAATGCAGTGGAAAAAGTAGCTAGGTTTTGTGAGTAGCACGGCCGTGGTGGATCGCCACAGTCATGGTGGGTAGGGATGAGCACGGTCGTGGTGGGGTAAAATGGTCGTTTGAATTAAAATGTGAAAAATCATAGGTTGATGGTCATTTGTGCTGAATCTAGCACGACCGTGGTGGTCACCACAATCGTGGTGGAGTAAGGGTGGCAGGGTCGTGGTGGTCACCACAGCCGTGGTGGCTCAAAATGCTCAGTCCGTTCTCTGCTCCATGGCCATTTTGCCTCTGTTGTAGAACGACTGTGCTGGGTAGCACGACTGTGGTGATTCTAGCTTCAATTGAGGATGACTATATTGACTTGCAAGTGACCTAGAATAATCGATCTGAGGTCACCACGACCGTACTGGGTTCCGAATTAGCACTTTGACTTGGTTCTTTGGATTTTCTGAGACATCTTTGCTCCAATGGATCTTTGGCCACTAGGGGTAGGTTGAGGGAGCATCAGGCTTTACTTTGGGTCTCTCCAAGTGTAAAGAAACCCTAGGATGATTCCTTCTCTCTCTCTTCCATCAAGTGTTGTCCAAATGCCTAAAAAACTTGTAAATAATGTCCATAAGTGCATTTTACACAAATATGCATATTGAGGGAAATAACATGTAATCTAACAGGTATAGATGTGATTGAAATGCAAAATGACACAAGATGAAGCCCTAAATTAGGGTTGAATCACCACCCCAAACTTGAAACATACTTGTCCTCGAGTATGCTCCAACTCAATCTCTCTACAATTTTCCACAATCAAGAAATGACAAATGCGATGTGAAGGATGATTATTACTGAATGGGATCAATAGTGACTAAGTACCTACATTCCACCTCTCTCCTCTCCTGCTTTCACAAACCAAACATGAAAAGAGAACAAAGCATATGAACTTCAAATATAATGCATAATGCGCACAAGCTATCCATATTTCTTTCATGTAGTTTTGGGTAGACCGTTTCATGATGGCATTAATCAAGGATGACTAGGAGTGATGTTTCACCTTCATACTTTCAACCTTATGTTTCAAATCACACCAAACGACCTGCGTGGTTGTGAAAAAGGGCAAACTGATCTAGGTTTGATGCTTCCTAGCTCAATGGGTATGAAAAAGGAAGAAAGGGTTGCAGTAAGATTTTGGAGTGATACTATATAGAGCACTCATCTTTTCTTTACTTAGATGCTCTTAAATAGGAGAACCTTTTATTTTCTTTTTGCATATTTTTTTTCTTTTTCTTTGCCCTTGGAGTAGATAGGGCATATGGTGATGAGAGTGAAGCGGTGAGATGTAGATGTGGCCACCCCAAACTTTTGGAGGTGGCCACAGATGATATGTGCACTTTGGCATCCTTTCATGAGGTAGAGGGGTAAGAAGATGGTGAGTGAAGAGTGAGGTCAAAGAGGGGTCATTGGCGTGATTCTTAACATGAGGTATCCTGCATGAAAATTAATCCAACACTTCATCCAACAATGTCACACCACATGAATTAACAACCTAAAATTGATACTTCAATCAAGTGATTTCATAGACACTAAGTTCTCATAGCTTACTCAAGTCACAATTCAACAAAATCATTCACAAACACAAGAGAAGTGGTGCACATGTAAAAAGTCAAGCATTGATACCATTTAGAAACAAATAATGATAATTCACTTGCATTTGTCAAAGGTCATCATTTTTTAATCCAAAAAGTAGAGATTGGGTTGAAACACACTTTTAGGCAATAAATCTCAAATTTGGGCAAAATTGGCCAAATGGTGCCAAGTTGACTTCAATCACATCTAAGCCTATATTATTGAACTTAATACAGTAAACAAGAAAATCCTAGCTAAAACATGCAAAAATTACCAAAAATCTACATGATATGCAATGCATGGCAAAAAGAGAATTTTTTTTTGAAAATTACGCAAAAATGACAAGAAAGCAAACTACATGGCATGCAAGTATGCAAAGCAGGAGAATTCTAAACTAAGGTAAGCAAAAGCAAACAAACAAAAGTAAATGGCAGGTGAAATGCAAAATAAGAGTGTGAATGAGATAGGGCATACCGTCCTACCACCCCAAACTTTTGAATCATATTGTCCTCACCATGACACTAAAGTCTAGGAATGATAGGGTAGATGATCATTGTGGTGGCAGTGGTCCTCCCTGTGGTGGAGGATGTTGGTAGTAGGAACCCTAGTAGTCTGACTATGGAGGCGGGTAGTTGTCCTGATATGCTAACAGTGAACTCCACCAATCTTTCCCCCACTGGGGGTTCCTCTATGCCTGGGCATGCTAGAACTGGTATAGGTGGTTGACCTGATAATGCATCTGTTGATGGTCTAACCACATGGCATCCTGAGTACGCTGAAAACCCTCCTATGCATGCAGTATCCTATCATGCGCTGCGTGAATGCCCTCCAGTTGTACATGAATGGTGGCCATGTCATATGCATTCACTGAGGGATGTTGTGGATCTATTGCTCATGTCCTTTCCTCTCGCTATCTCACCCGTTGTGCTGCTCTATCTTCCTCTGCCCGTCTCTGCTCAGCTGCCTGCGAGGGTTCCCCTAGACCCACTGTCAATATCACCTCAGGGAAGCCCTCCCCTCTGGGATGCTCTCCTCATATCTCCTCAATCTTTCCATAAAATCATGGGTGGGTCCATATTGTTCCATGAGGGTGGAATATGGTAGGGCAATTCCAAGGAAACTCCTGGGTATGGTGGGTTGACTTGGTAAAAGATATTCTTCTCCATAATGGTGATCATGGAAGAGTGGGTAAGTAGTGCAAGTCAACCAATTTCCCTCCATCTGCCTCTGTGTATCCTGTCATATCATGACCCAGGGAAGTGGCTATAGATGTCACAATCCCTCCCATTACAAATGGATCTGTGCTCTTGGAAGGGATTGTCCTTAGATGTTCAATCATTAACGCTCTAAGGTTCACAAGTTTCCCCTTAATCAACCAACCAAGTACAAACAAATCCTTCTTTGTATAGCTGCCTTGGTTTTCATACCTACCAAATATGGTGTTCTCCAACACCTTCTGAACATAGCGGAGGAAAGGATTGTGAATAGCACTAGTCTTTGATTTTGGTGCTACAAAAATGCTCTGGCCGGTGAAGTGTTTCCAAATTGTAGGATATGTGGAACTGGAGTCATTCTCTGTCCTCCCTCTTTCTATGAGGTCTGCCATCTCTTCACTGGGGACAAAAATCTGATTCATAATCCTTGAGGTTATCACCCACCTCTTGTCCCCAATCATCACTCTAATGGCATTTTCACCATCATCAGTCACTTTCTCTAATGTGGTGAAAAAATTGTTGTGTCAGCTCAACATATGAATCATGTTGTAGCGTCAGAATCTCAAATAATCCCATCTTCTCCATCACGCCCTGGAAAAAGTCATAGAATCCCATAGCTTCCATCATCACTCGGCACGCATAGTGAGTTGCTATTACTTTGTGTGTCAAGCACTTCGGGTGCTTGGCTTTCTTTTCCCTTCGGTGGTGACCTTGGGATGTGGACAGGGTCATTGCTATGGTATATCATTTTGTTGTGCATTTGGCATCTCTTCATTCTCTTCTTCATCTAGTAGGAGTTGCCTACGTGCTCGTGGCTATGACTCTGGATGCCGCTGTGGTGTCGAAGAAGTAGACGGCCAAGATTCTGAAACTGATGGTCGTGCAACTAGAATTGAGGGTCTTTTAGATGAGATAGAGGGCTGGGAAGAAGACGAAAGTGGTTGTGATGCTCTAGACGATGACAATATCCCCCGATGTGGCTATGTGGAGACTCCTTCCACAATTGGATCTACCAATGCATCCAATTTAGCCTCTGTCAACCGAGGGTTGCTGTTCTTCGATTTCCTTTGGTAGGAGATGACACCCCTAGTCTTCTCCATTGCTTTCTTTGCAAATTTCTTCATCCTTTCTCAAAATCAGAGGAGAAATCATCAAAATTTGAATTTCTCCAAAGAACGGGGCTGTTGGGGAGGAATGGAGAGAAATGTGGGATTTTGTGGATGAAAAATAGTAGAATCTATAGATTAAGGTAGTGGAAATGGTAGGGAATTGATTTGGGATGTTTTGGGGGTGATTTGGTGGAGATTTGAGGGTTGGAGAGGTAGTGTGAAGTGTTTCTTGAGACTGTCCCTTGGCCCATAGGTCCTAGCACAAGGTTAGAATTCTACCTCTTCTAAAGTGGTATCTCACTAATGGCTCCAATTCTTGGTATAGGTTTTTCCATCTTTTATCATCTCATAAATCTTACAACTAGAATCCCTCTTTTTTCCGATCTGGTTCCTCCACCACCGTGAACCCCGATTAGATTCAGACATGATACACTTTTTATTTATTGGGAGAACCCAAGGCACGAAGCACGACCTTTCTTTCTTTAGAGAAGTGAGCAAGTGATTTGCAATTTTTGCAAAATATGACTTAAGTTGCTAGAATCGAGTTGCAGCATGGCCGTGTTGTGTGGCACGGCCATGGTGGCTTCAGGCTGCATGGCCATGGTGCATCCCTTGTCAAAAAAAATTCTCAAACTTTGGCCATGTTCCCTGTGATTACTTATGGATTTAATTCACATGACCGTGGTGGATGGCCACATGGTGGCCTCTGTAGTTGTTGTTCCCAACTTGAAGAACATCAAATACTGAAAATCTTAATCCAAAATGATTTTTCATGGATTACTTTGTCAAAATATCATCTAATTTTCCTCATTTCACCCTATTTTCACCTACACATCTTAAAAGTAAACAAAAACTATTAAAAACAAGTATGTGTGTGTGTTTTCTTGGAAAAGTGTAAAAACAAAACAAAAGTATCAAAAATGAGAGGTTGGGTGAAAATTCCCCAAACCTAGGTGTCTTGCCTCCCACAAGAGTTGAGTTTCTTGCCTTCATCTTGGCTTCTTGGTGATTCTTCAATAAATCATCCATTTGGCATTATCATGTGTCCATTCACTACTACAGAAACAACATTCAGTGTCGCTTTTATGGGCGTCGGTTATTTAGGAAAACCGACGCCTATAACATTCAACGTCGGTCATCTAGGTCATCCGACGTCTGTATCCAAGACACGGGTACCGCTTGTATTAAGCGTCGGTTTTTTTGGTAAAAAACCGACGCCTAAAACTGCCCGCCAAAACCAATTTTCGAGCAAAAAAATATGTCACATACGGCATCGGTTATTTACCTCAAACCCGACGCCTATTTAAGATGAAAATTTGCGCGAAAATTTATAGCTTAGGTGTCGGTTATCCTTAGATAACCGACGCCGATAGTGGTTCCCGCCAATTTATTTAGGGCAAATTTTTTCTAATTGGACGTCGGTTTGTTATTAGGAACCGACGCTGAAGACCTTAGGCGTCGGCGTTTTAGATAACCGACGCCCTTTGTGCACTTATTAGCCGCACGATCGATCGACTTTAGGTCCCCTTTCCTGTTTCATTGTCTTCTCCGCCGACTTCCTGCCCCTGCTCACCGACGACGCCGACGACGCCGCTGCTCACCGACGACGCCGCTGCTCACCGACGACGCCGCTGCTCACCGACGACGACGCTGCCCGACCCTCCGCTGTGCGCCGCCGCCGCTTCCTCTCCTGGTCCTTCTCCGCCTGCCTGCTTCCTGCTCCTTCTCCGCCTGCTTCCTGCTCCTTCTCCTTCTGCCGCCGCCGCTTCCTGTTCCTTCTCCGCCGCCTTCCTGCCCGCCGCCTCCTGCCGCTCCCTGCTGCTCACCGGCCATTGCTGCTCACCGGCCACTGGTGGGAGCTCGCCTGGAGCTTGCCGGTCACTGCCACCACTGCTGCCCTGCCGCCTGGAGCTTGCCGGTCACTGCCACCACTGCTGGGAGCTCGCCTACTGGTTAGTATTACTTTAGTGATTACTTTAATTCAACAATTCGTAGTTTGTTATTTACAATTACTCATCTGCTTGCCGATTTTAATGATTAGAGATACTGATTAATAGTAGGTATTGATGAATACTTAGTTAATTACTGATTTGTTGATTAGTGTTGAAATGAATGTATTGATTAGTGTTGAAATGAATGTGTTGATTAGTGTTGATTAATAGTAGGTATTGATGAATACTTAGTTAATTACTGATTAATAGTAGGTATTGATGGACCCTAATGATACAAATTTTTTATGTTGTAAATGAATGTATGTTTCAAGTGTTGAACCTAATGTTGGACAATGAACAATGAATTTATGTCCCATATAATCCACATTGTTCTTTATATTACTTGTACATTGGTATAAATTAGAATGAACAATCACTAAATTATATATTGTTTGTATGGAGTATGGCTTCATTGTAGATATCTATTATTGTATTTGTTGGCCTAGAAACCCGTCCAAGATTGACTCATTAGGAGTAAATCTTGGATAGTCCCCGGTTTGGGACTGTTCTTGAACACCTAATCTCACTTAGGATGTAAGTGTATAATGTGTATTGGGTTTTCGAGAAAATTTTGGTAGCATTTCCCCGTTTGTTCTCTAAGTACATATGTACTTAGAGAACAGCGGGGAAATGCTGCCGAAATTTTCTTGAAAACCCAATACCCATTATACACTTACTAGTGAGATTAGGTGTTCAAGGATGGGATAGGTGGTACACATTTATTATATATAAGAATGACATCAAATGTGTTTGTTGGCCTAGAAACCCGTCCAAGATTGACTCATTAGGAGTAAATCTTGGATAGTCCCCGGTTTGGGACTGTTCTTGAACACCTAATCTCACTTAGGATGTAAGTGTATAATGTGTATTGGGTTTTCGAGAAAATTTTGGTAGCATTTCCCCGTTTGTTCTCTAAGTACATATGTACTTAGAGAACAGCGGGGAAATGCTGCCGAAATTTTCTTGAAAACCCAATACCCATTATACACTTACTAGTGAGATTAGGTGTTCAAGGATGGGATAGGTGGTACACATTTATTATATATAAGAATGACATCAAATGTGTTTGTTGGCCTAGAAACCCGTCCAAGATTGACTCATTAGGAGTAAATCTTGGATAGTCCCCGGTTTGGGACTGTTCTTGAACACCTAATCTCACTTAGGATGTAAGTGTATAATGTGTTTTGGGTTTTCGAGAAAATTTTGGTAGCATTTCCCCGTTTGTTCTCTAAGTACATATGTACTTAGAGAACAGCGGGGAAATGCTGCCGAAATTTTCTTGAAAACCCAATACCCATTATACACTTACTAGTGAGATTAGGTGTTCAAGGATGGGATAGGTGGTACACATTTATTATATATAAGAATGACATCACATGTGTTTGTTGGCATTTCCCCGTTTCTTCTCTAAGTATATATGTACTTAGAGAACAGCGGGGAAATGTTGCCTAATCTTTTCCTAATATATACTTGTTTCCTAATATATACTTGTTTTCTCTGATCATAGAATGGATAGATCATGGATGTCGATTCGTAATCGTTGTACCCCAGAGTTTATATCTGGTCTTGATCAGTTTATTAGATTTGCCGAGGAACATAGGAAAAAACCTACAGATAGGTTCTACTGTCCATGTAGGCATTGCGGTAACAACTTGAAAGTCAACACTGGTGAGGAAATCAAAAGTCATGTCATGTGCAACGGGATTGTACAAGGCTATACAGAATGGCACTGGCATGGAGAGATTTCAAAATCGAAACCAGTAGATGTCGATAGCAGTGCTTGGGTGGAAGAAGAAATTGCCTCCGATGACGTAAATGTGAACGAACCAGTTCCAGCAGACATCGTTGATGCGATGCTGGATAGTTGTAGGGTAGAGCACACCGATCCACCTCCTATCTTTACAAACATTGTGCATGATGCTGAGATACCGTTATACACAGGTTGTGCTAAGTTTACGAAGCTTAGCGCTGTCTTGAGATTGTATAAGTTGAAAGCTAACAATAGATGGAGCGACAAAAGCTTCACTTCATTGTTGACTTTGTTGAAAGAAATGCTTCCTGAAGGAAACGAGCTTCCAATCTCAACATACCAGGTAAAGAAAATGTTGTGCCCAATGGGAATGGAGGCCAAGAAGATACACGCATGCCCGAATGATTGTGTATTATTTCAAAAGGACTATGTAGATTTGAAAGATTGTCCAAAATGTGGTGCGTCACGGTATAAATTGACGACTTCGGGGGAGTTCAAAACTGGTTCTCCTGCCAAGGTGTTGTGGTATCTACCTATAATATCACGGTTTCAACGCTTGTTTGCAAATCCGAAAGATGCGAAGAATCTGAGGTGGCATGCAGATGTTAAGAAAAATAATGATGGGATCCTACGACATGCGTCTGATTCCCCACAGTGGAAGAAGATTGATCTATTGTACCCTAAATTTGGTGAAGAAGATAGGAATCTAAGACTTGGGCTTTGTACAGATGGGATGAATCCGTACGGGACATTGAGCAGCCAACATAGCACTTGGCCAGTCATGCTTGTTATATACAATCTTCCTCCCTGGATGTGTATGAAAAATAAGTATGTTATGTTGTCATTGTTGATATCGGGCCCTAAACAACCCGGAAATGATATCGATGTTTATCTTGAACCTTTGATTGATGACTTAAAGAAACTTTGGGCTGAAGGTGTGATGACCTATGATGCTTCAGCAAAAGAGACATTTCGTTTGCACGCTATGTTGTTTTGCACTATTAATGACTTTCCAGCATATGGGAATTTGTCTGGATATAGTGTCAAAGGAGCTAAAGCGTGTCCTATATGTGAAGAAAACACTGATTCAATAAGACTAAAACATGGCGGCAAGACTGTATATCTTGGTCATCGAAGGTTTCTTTCAAAATTCCATCCGTATCGTAGGAAGCGCAAAGCATTCAATGGATGGAATGATGAACGAAGTGCACCTAAACCTATACCAGGGGATGTTGTTTATGAAAGAGTAAAAGACATTGTCAATGAATTTGGTAAGAAATCACAATGTAGTATGGCCACACGGAGTGACAATTCTTTATTCAAGAAGAAGTCAATATTTTGGGATCTTCCTTATTGGAGTTCTTTGACAGTCAGGCATTGTATCGATGTAATGCACGTTGAGAAAAATGTCTGTGATAGCATCATTGGTACTCTATTAAATATACCAGGTAAGACTAAAGATGGGATAAAATCCAGACTGGACCTACGTGAAATGGGAATAAGGTCAGAATTAACAGAATTACGTGAAATGGGTAATAAAAGAACATACTTACCTCCCGCTTGTTACACGTTGTCTAGAAAGGAGAAGAAAACTTTTTGTGAATGCTTGGTAAATGTTAAGGTGCCACATGGTTACTCATCCAACATCCGTAGATTGGTATCAATGAAAGATCTGAAGTTGATAGGTCTTAAATCTCATGATTGTCACACTCTAATGCAACAAATATTGCCTGTGGCAATTCGATCTATATTGCCGAAGCATGTAAGGTTTGCGATTACCAGACTTTGTTTCTTTTTCAACAGTCTATGCAGCAAAGTTATTGACCCTGATACTCTCGATAATTTGCAAAGAGAAGTGGTTGTTACCCTATGTCAGCTTGAGATGTATTTCCCTCCTTCGTTCTTTGATATCATGGTACATCTTGTTGTCCACTTGACTAGGGAAGTGAAAATGTTGGGACCAGTTTTCTTGCATTGGATGTATCCCTTTGAACGATACATGAGCGTTTTTAAAGGTGATGTTCGAAACCGTTATCGGCCTGAAGGGAGTATTATTGAAGGTTATGTGGCGAGAGAGGTTATGGATTTTTGCAATGACTTTCTCAGTGGTAATGACACTCCTAATAATGACAAGAATATTGACGAGGGCAAAGGAATTTTGGGATCACGGGTGAAAGTAATCAGCCGTGAGCAGTTGGAACAAGCTCACTTGTATATTTTACACAATATGGAAGAAGTGAGTGTTTATATCGAGGAACATACCAATTTCATAAAGAGACAACATCCTCGAGCAAGTTCAATGTGGCTTGCTAGAGAGCATAATAAGACTTTTACTAAGTGGTTTGAAGATAAAGTCTTACATCAACTATCTCAAACACCAAATGATATTACAGAAACTATCAAATGCCTCGCCTTTAAACCAAAACCGAATGTTATGTCTTATGAAGGGTTTGACATTAATGGATTCACATATTACACAAAGCGCCAAGATGATAAGAGTGTCGTCCAAAATAGTGGGGTCACTCTTCAAGCGTCGACTATGTACTTTGCAAGTGCAAAGGATAAGAGTCCACGTGAAGCTAAAATGTCATATTACGGTGTCATTGAGGACATTTGGGAGTTTGACTACATAGATTTCAAAATTCCGCTATTTAAATGTAATTGGGTTGATAACACCAAAGGAGTTATAGTGGATGAATTGGGTTTCACTTTGGTGAACTTTGAAAAGATCGGCGAGAAGGGTGAACCATTCATATTGGCATCACAGGCGAAACAAATATTCTATATCGATGATCCTGCAAATGATAAATGGTCGGTTGTTCTTCATGGTAAAAGACAGTTCATTGAAGATCCTATAGATGAAGAAGAGTACTATGATAAGTATGATGACTCCAGTCCATTCTCAGTTGGGTTGCCAACTTCACAAAATATTGAAGCTAATGATGACTTATATGTGCGCGGAGATCACAATGAAGGATTGTTAATTGATAAAAGATCACAATTTTAGAGACATGTATGTTTATACAAATGCTAAATGTTTGCCTTTTTCTAGTTAATACAAATGCTAAATGTTTGCCTTTTTCTAGTTAATACAAATGCTAAATGTTTGCCTTTTTCTAGTTAATACAAATGCTAAATGTTTGCCTTTTTAATGACATTTTCAGATGGCTGACCATGATGAGCATGATGTCCATGATGAGCATGAAGTCCATGATGAGCATGGCGAGGATACTAATGTAAGTTCTAAAAACATATCCTGTATTTCTATAAAATTCATTATCTTCTAGTTATGTCATATATCCTATATTTCTATATTGGGCTAAATTAGTGTGTTTTATTTTTGTCAAATTTTAGGTTGATGCACCTGTACCCACTGAAGCACTGGAGCAACTTGATGCGCAACACCAGACACTTAACAAGAAAAGGGGCATCACTCTGTTGAAGAAGTTATTAGCGCTAAGTGGTAGTGGATCTAAATTGGCGGTGGAGTTTGATAATGGAGGAAATCCAATTGGAGTGAACCGCAATAATTTTGTGAACTATCTTGGGTGTACCACTCGGAGCCATTGTGGTGTTAAGTATGACAATTGGCATAAAGTTCCTCAAGCGAAAAAAGACTCGATATGGAAGGATTTATGCGTGAGTTATTATTATTTGCAATTCTATTTTGTAGATTACAAATTCTATTATTTGCAATTCTATTTTGGATACTAGTTAATAACATTTCTATTTTACAGAATCTGTTTGCATTGGATGAGAAGTTGCATCGTAAAAATGTGATGCAACGCGCTGGAAAGATGCTTAGGAATTATAGGACAAATCTGAATAGAGAATACATAAAAGAGGGTGATAAGAAGAAGAAGTCAGCCCTTGAACAATGGAACTTCTTGGACAAAGAAGATTGGGACAATTTTGTTGCTTCAAGAAAATCTGAAGAATTCAAGGTATTAGGCGTCACTCCTAATTTAATTAATATACATTGTATTCACCTATTCAACATTAGCATTTAGTGCTACTAACCAAATCATTAATGTGCATACTAACTAGGCCCTCAGTGACGCACAAAAAGCAAGGCGTGCACTGAATGTGCATGACCACACTATGGGTCCAAAAGGCTATGCAAGCGTTCGCCAAAGACTACAGGCGGAGTCTGCGGCTACTCAGGAGTCTGCTCCTACTCAGGAGTCTACCACACCCATTCCTCGCCATGATATCTGGATAGCTGGCAGGCAAAACAAGAAGGGTGAAATAAAGAAGCCTGTAACTGCTGAGGCGGCTGAAAAAATGGTAAAATACAACTCTTACAGAAATCGTTTGAATATTGATTATTTGTGGTGTTAACTTACCAATTTCTGTTTATGGTGATTAGCGGGAGCTGCACGAGCAGAGGAAACAAGGCACGTTCATCCCTCAGGGCACAAGGGATGAATTGACAGTTGCTCTGGGTAACCCAGAGCATCCTGGACGTGTTAGAGGTGCCGGCGCTGGTGTTGGCATCAAAGCATTCTTTGGGCCATCCCAGCGCAAACCCAGAGCGGGACTTTCTCAAGAAGAGGTAACCTATTCTTTTTTTAGAATGTTACTGCAAAAGGAAATTCATTAATAAGAATCTAATGTTTCTTTTATCCATGTATAGGAGAATAAGAGAGTTGAGGATTTAGTTGCTAAGAAGGTCAACGATGTAGTTGCTGAGAAGGTCAAGGAAGAATTGATGCGGTGGCAGGCATCTCAGGCTTCCAATACGCCTATGGCGACCCACTCTTCTCCTGATGCACACACTGCGAGTAATCCTGGAGACCCATCGCCTAGCACGTCTGCTGTAAGTATTGTTTATGACATTGTAGTTAGTCTTTTCAAGTTGTTATGTTTTCAAGATGATATGTATATATGTATAATATTCTTTACGTAAATTTGTAGGCATTGAAGCCATGCCGCTTAAGAATGCAAAACTACGTTGTCGCAGAGGCGCAGGCTTACCCGTCCCTTCCTGGGGCAATGTTTCACGGGACTCCAATGCCACAGGGCTACGTTCGTGTGAGCCCGATACGTGTGTTACCCGATTGGAGAGAAGCTACATTGCCATATGCCCACCCGGATATTGATACACTTGGTGAGGCAGAAGGCGGGGTCATATTGTGGCCCAAAGCAGATGTCATCTACACGACTGAAATTGTAAGATAAATTTACATTGATTTAGACTGTTAATGTGTATATATGATGTCAACTGATCTGAAATTATATGTACAGGTTAAAAAGAAGACACCAGGAGCACCTAGGCCTCCACTTCCAGTTCCCACATTACCCGATTGGGTTCCAACTGACCTAACATACCCGTTAGGTCCTGCTTGTAGGGGAATGGCATGTTGGCTACGGGCACATAATGTACATTGCCCTATAATTATTTCTTTAGATGCAGATTATGCAGGTCAATCATACGATAGCTCTTTATTGATAGAAGATATTATTGAGCTGTTTAAGTATGATTGGCTGAATACATCAATGATAGAGACATGGATAAGGTGAGATCTTGTTTATACATCCATATACCTTGTGTAAGCTCCGGTGATCTGGTTTCTTATATATTAATGCATACGCCTATATGTTTTGCAGCTACCTAGTCGAAGATCATTGCAAACAATTTGCATTTGATCATGTGGGATTTTTGATTCCATCATTGATTAGTTTGGTAGCTAAAGACCCTGATAATGTTCAACAATACTGTATAGATGCTTTTACAATTTTTGGTCAGCAAAAGAAGAAGATAATAATAGCTCCATTCAATGTCAAGTATGTTTACTTTATTTATAATTTGGACTTTAGAAAATTCCATTTTTATTTTGCATTTTGAGTTATTAATTGTTAACTTCTACTTGTAGCGGTAGACATTGGGAGTTACTAGTTATTGCCCCCGAGACATTCACTGTTTATTATCTAGATCCTGCGGGGAGTACATTGAACACTAAAATTGGACACGTAATGAGAATGCCACTATTCTGGTGAGAAATATTTCATTTTTATATCCGTTAACATCTTTTATTACATTACTATTTACTTATGCAATTTATTGTGTTATATTAACATGTAGGGGTTTAGATGCATTCAAAAAGGCTGGAGGAACGGTCCCAACGAAAAAGAACCAGCCAATAAATTGGCAGAACGTAAAAGTAAGTTCCCGACTCGAATATATATATTATTGATGTGAATTGTGCTTAGTTGTATTATTTTGTATGTTTCAATTTATAGTGTGCTACACAAGACAATGGCTGGGCATGCGCATACTATGTGATGCGATTTATGCATATGATTATCAAATATGCCGCATTGGACATCGATACCATACATGAGGTATTATATATAGTCTCATTAGTTAGTATGCAATATATCAATCTTATATTATTTTTATATTATTACTTATATATATACATCATTCTCTTTGCAGGTGTTTAAAACTGACCACACTACAGGTAAACGTTTAAAAAAAATAAATGCTCCATATACGATGGAAGCATTAAATGAAGTAAGAGAAGAATGGGCAATAGCTGTACAAACAGTGGCAACTGTAAGATATAATTGGGATGCTGATAGTGATAATGAATGATACTTTGTAAATGAATGTTTGTAAATGAATGTTTGTGAATGTTAATGCATGTATTTGAATGTTTCTATATGTGTGAATGTGAGAATTGAATTGATGTCTGAATGAATGTACTTGTGTAGAATTTTGCTTGTGACTTTTGCAGGTTTGCGGCCTGTTTGTAGGCTGATATCAATGGATGTCGTAAACCTGCAGTTCAGAAAACTGAACTGCAGGTTCTCATCCTGCTGACCAGCCACAGCAGGCCTGCAAACTGATATGAAAAAAAAATATATATAAATAGGCGTCGGTTATTTATCGAAAACCGTCAGCAAAGACCTACAGCGTCGGTTTTTTAATATAACCGACGCCTTATGTGGCCAAAGCAGTCCTGGAATTGGCGTCGGATATTCATATCAAACCGACGCCTATTTAAACTGTAGGCGTCGGTCGTTTAGTAGATAGCCGACGCCAAACAGGGTCCGCGCCACAGAAAATGGCGTCAGCTAGGGCACTTTCTGCGTCGGTTTTGAGATGAATAACCGACGCAGAAAGTGCCCTAGCTGACGCCATTTTCTGTGGCGCGGACCCTGTTTGGCGTCGGATATCTACTAAACGACCGACGCCTATAGGCTAAATAGGCGTCGGTTAAAAAACCGACGCCGAAGTGTTCGACCTTTAGCGGCGCCCACATAGGCGTCGGTTGGAAACCGACGCCAAATGGGGTTAAACGACCGACGCCAAAGGCCGTTTCTGTAGTAGTGATTCTTGCAAAACATGCATCCCTCATTTGCACTCATTCTATTTTCCTCATCCCTTTGATCATAACAATCATCATCATTTGTTCCATCTTGATCTCCTTTTATCAAAACTGATCATTCGAACTTATGAAGTGATCATGTCCAATATCCCTATCTCAAACCCGCCAGGTTGGGGTTATATGCATGTTGATCTTGATCTTCATGTTCATGAATGAAACTGTTATGATGCCATAACGCACATGAATCTTGACATCAGTTGTAGATAAGAACGGCCTTCCCAAGATGATGGGGATCTTCCTATCCTCCAGCTCCATATCAAGTACAATGAAATATTCCAGGAACACTGTGCCTTTCTCTTTATCTATCATCACCAAGACATCATCCACTATACCCCTAGGCACTTTTATGGACCTATCCACCAATTGGAGAGTGCAATGTGTCGGCTTCAACTTTCCTAAGCCCAGCTCAACATAGACATTATACGACATCAAATTCAAACTAGATCCCAAATCAAGTAAGGACCTGACTATGTGTTCCCCCCTATATAACTAGGTATGAGTGGGGCTCCTGGGTCTTTTCTCTTCACAGGAAGTGAATGTTGTATGATGGAGCTCACTTGTTCAGTCAACTTCACTTTCTTTGGAATCCTCCCCATTGACCTTCTCTTCAAAGTGCATAGATTCTTGAGGAACTTGGCATATTATGGGATTTGCTTGATATCATCCAAGAGTGGAATGTTCACCTTCACTTGGCAAAACACCTCAAAAATATCCACATTGTGCTTTTGCCTCCTCCTCATTTTTGGTGGCTCATTTAGTGCTTCAATGAATGGAGGATCATTGATTTTTTTCTTGCATGCATCAATATGAGGTGGAACACAGGGATGGTAGGGCTTGCAACTGAAGTATGAAGTGGAGAACATGGTATCCCAAAATCAACAGGATGTATCACTGAATCATCTTCGACAATTTCAATCACAGTATAACCACTTGGCTACCTTTGCTTTGCTTAGTCAATCTTTCGTTGATTTTCAGGCTACTCAAGAGATTTCCCACTCCTTAGAACTGTCACAGCACTTCCTTACTTATGGTGGAGAGGGGGAGCTAGTTGTGGTTGTGGAGGAGGTGGAGGTGACACTTGGGATTGAAATTGAGGTTGGAAGGTGAATTGTTGGTAAAATGGTGGTGATGGAGGGGGAGGTGGAGTATAAGGCTTGGGATCGCCTTGGAAATGGTAGACGGGCTGTACTTGCATGGGAGGTTGACTATAGAAAACTTGAGAAGAGGGCATGGGTCCACTTGCTTCATTGTAGCTCATTATGGGTTTTGAAGACAACTTTTCTTCTTAGAGAGAAATTATGGAAGATAGCTGCTCTACTTTCTCTTCTAGCCTTGCAACATCTTTTTGAACAACATCAAATATTTGCAGTCTAGAGAGAATCGCCTCCTCAAACCTTGAGCTATATTTTGGGCTTTGTGGCTCTTGGTAGCTATAGGAGTGAGGTGTCTTCTTTTCCTCACCATAGAAGTCAATAGAACTGACTGGGTGGCAAGGAACATTTGTCACCTGGTTCTTCATGAAGCTCACCATGTCACCAAGAATCTTCATCACTTGCGAGATTGAGTAATTATGAGTAGGATGTGTCAAACTAAAAGCATATCCCCCGTCATTCATCATTCTAGAAGCTTGAACTCTTGATCCTTCAGCCAACTGCTCAAACAATGGCCATATCTCCTCAGGTGGCCTAGCAATGAAAACTCCTCCACAAGAAGAGTCCACTGTGTCTTGGTCCTTTAGAGATAAGCTGGAGTAGAATGATTGAACTAGCTGCCATAAAGGGATCTCATGGTGTTTTCACTCTCCCAAAAGCTTCTTAAATCTCTCCCATGAATTATGAAACTACTCATTGCCCATTTGACTAAAACTTATCATAACACGCCGCATTTGGGTTAAACTTGCTATAGAGTAGAATTGTCTCAAGAAGGCATTCTTCATTGTTTCCCAACTCATGATGTCCCTTCTTGATTCATACCAATCTTTGGCTCTATCTTTTAGGGAGAAAGAGAACAAGGTCAATCGGATTGTATCATCACTAGTCATTGGCGTCCTGAAGGTGGAGCATACTTTAAGAAAGGAGTCCAAGTTCTTGTAGGGTTCTCACTCTCTGAGCCATAAAAGATGGGCAGGAGCCCAAGAAGACCTGGAGGAATAGAGAATTTCTCCCCTAGAATTTGATCAACCCTACTAGCAATTGGAAATTTATAGTTGCTAGGCATGAAGAAGTCTTGAAGCAGCTTGTGGGGTGCATTTTGGCCTTCCATCTTATTTTCTCCTGAGTGGCTTGTCACATGCACAAAGCACAATCAAACAAAAGAAAATAAGTTAGTAAACCAATATACACAAAGAATGCAAAGAATAATGAATAAAGAATAGCAATGATGATGGAAGTAGGAAAAGTCAAAACAAAACTAACTAACTAGGTCGAGCGCCTTTCTCCCCGGCAATGGTGCTAGAAAGTTTGGTGTGCTCCCGCCAATGGCGTTATACACCTCTAAATTGAGACTTGAATGGATGCAACTCCATGGACGGAGGCACACAGGTGGATTAAACTTTTGAATTTATAAAGACCTAGACTCGATACACTCACACAAACTAAAACACTACACCCGCAAGCATATGAGGTTAGGTCATAGTATAGGAGGGCGGTAAGTATAGGGTCGATCCACAGGGAGAAAAGGATGCACTATAGCAAGGTTAGTTTGCTAGGTTCCTACTATGGAGACTAGGGTTAAGGGTTTGAAGATTGTTTTGATTATTAACTAAGGTGAGCGAGAAAGAAATTAAAGACAAGAATGAAATCTAAGTTAACCCTAGACTAGATTAAGACTAATTAAGCAGGAAAAGACTAAGCTAGATATGAAAAGACAATTTACACTAAGGTAAGCAAGAGAGAAGCAAAAGAGCAAGTAAAGAGCTAAACTAGCAAGAACAAGGCAAAAATAGGGCAAGAAGCTAATAGAGAAAGAAAAGAGCTAACTAAGCTAACACTAGCTAGGCAAGATGAAAACTAGCATTTTAAAGCAATTAAGGAAGGTGTGGGTTGTTTAGGGGATGCACTTATCACTTAAGTTGGGGGGTGACATATGAAAATAATGATTCCATTTAGATTATCCAAACCAAAAAACAAGTTAGAGTCTAATGAATTAACCTAAGCTACTAACTGGCCATGGATATGCTAGGGTGTGTATAGGGGAACTGGTCCCTAACACTCCCCACTACCCTTGCGAGGCTCACTTAGGTTACGGATTAGGTTCAATTCAATTAGAGTATAATCATCCTAGATTTCTAGATTAGACATTCCTAGGGCAATTAGGGGTCGAGGGTAGTAATGTGGAGGTGAAATTAGGGTTTTGGACTCCAATTCCCCCACATTCTAGCCTTGAGAAGGCTCCATGCTAATTGCACTAGAGTCACCTAATCTAGCTACTTAGATCTCTCACTTAGGATTAGGGATATTGATTAGGATGTATGAAGATGGGAGGAACCTAGGGATCAAATAATTGAACCTAGGGGCAAATCCCAAAATTCACACATATAAGCAATTTTCCTAAATTCCTGGGTGATTTCACACACAAACCAATAAGAAAATCATGGAGATTGAGATAGAAATAGAATATAAACATTAGCAAATGGAATCACAAATTTTATATATCATCCCCCCAACATGGTATCAAAGTAACATTTTACACCCCGAACAACCCACCCAAGGGGGCCTAGCTACTCATGGAAATGGAAAATACAAAAAAAGGAGAAAGAGGTAGAAGAAGCCATGGATCTTGGTGTAGATGGAACAATCCTCCTATCCAGCTACTACAAGACATCTTCCTCTCTCCTCCAAGGTGCAAGGGTGTGGAATGAAGGGTATTATGGGTAGGAACTAGGATAAACTAGTGTTTTGGTGATGGAAATGTTGAAATGGAGTGGAATGGAGGTGGTAATGGAGTGGAATGGCTAAGGGGTGAAAATGGGGAGATAATAGGTGGTAGGAGGTAGCTAGGGGTGGCCAACCCTGAGCTCTAGCTGCCACCTAGGTATATATAGGTAGGGAGGAAGAATTAGGTCAATTAGGGGTAAAGTGGGAAATGTAGTGGAAAAAGCAGCTAGGTTTTGTTAGTAGCATGGTCGTGGTGGATCACCACAGCCGTGGTGAGTAGGGGTGAGCACGGTTGTGGTGGGGTAAAATGGTCGTTTGAATTAAAATGTGAAAATCATAGGTTGATGGTCAATTATGTACTAAAGTTGGCATGACTGTGGTGGTCACCACGATCATGGTGGAGTACAGGTAGCACAACCGTGGTGGCTCGAAATTCTTAGTCTGTGCTCTGCTCCACATATGTTTTGCCTCTACTGTAGCATGGCCATGATGGGCGACACAACCATTCTGGTGGCACGGATGTGGTGATTCTATCTTCAATTGAGGATGACTCTATTGATTTGCAAGTGACCTAGAACAGTCATTCTGAGGTCACCACGGCCGTGTTGGGTTCTAGATCAGCACTTTGACTTGGTTCTTTGGATTTTCTTGGACATATTTTCTCCAATGGATCTTTGGCCACTAGGGGTAGGTTGATGGAGCATCGGGTTTACTTTGGGTCTCTCTAAGGGTAGAGAAACCCTAGGATCACTCCTTATCTCACTCCCATCAAGTGTGGTCCAAATGCCTAAAAACATACAAATAATGTTTATAAATGCATTTTACACAAATATACATATTGAGGGAAATAACATGTAATCTAATAGGTATAGATGTGATTGAAATGCAAAATGACACAAGATTAAACCCTAAAATAGGGTTAAATCACCTATAATCTCTTAGTTATACTTTAAAGATATGTTTCATATTACACGATACCTTTGAGGATGAAAGTGATGAAGTACATGAGTTTTTGATGGACTACTCTTTGAACCTATAGTGTTGTTTGACTTATTAGGCTAAAACTTTTTAAGGGGTGGAGTATAGGTAATTGATGATACATGAATGATTAGATTTCAAGGATGAAATCCTTTTTAACAAGTGGAGTGTTGTAACAAATCGGAACCTAGAATCCTACCCTATTCCATGTTTAGAAAGCTAGTGAGGTTTGTTCTTTAGATGTGATGAAACAATGATAAAATTAAAAGACATTTACATAATAATTTAAATATATGCTAACATGAAATTTAATTCATGAAATATAATAAATACATTTCCTTTGCTGACTAATACTCACATAATGGAGGAAAATATGATTAATACATGTCTTAAAATGACAATTCGAATTTTCATGTGCAATCATATAAATTAAAGTGTAATAAATAAATTAAATATATGAATGCAGTAAAAGATGTATTTTTGTGCATAATAATAATATGTAAAACTCTTTTGTAACTATGTGAACTTAATAGGACTCAAATAAGTAAATGTTGATAATAAAGATGTAACATTTTGATAAATACAATGGTAATGTTCCAAAAATCATAATGGTGCCATAACTTATAAAAGAAAATCTCAAAATAGATATATAATGGTAAAAATGTATTCCTTGGGTGTGAATTATCTTGGTCACCAAGTTTCACATTATTTGAACATCAATAATTATCTTCCAAGTTTCATTTTATCTGAACAACAACAATTATCATAAATATAATTAGAGAAGAAAATAGGACAAAAGGACAAAAGTATTAAATAAATTACTATAAGTCTCCAAAAGTGAAATTAAACCTCAAATTTGAAATCTGCATATGAAAATTGGCCTATTTGTGAATTTTCATCTTATTTGGACAATCTTATCTATTCTAATGCATTTAGGGGAGAGAAAGTATATTAGAGCCCAAAATATTGAATAATATGTGAAACCATTACAAAAGGTAAAATTGATTATAAAATCATAATCCTCATGTTTAAGTTTTCTTATAGGCTAAGTTCCATACTTTTTGAGAGTTTCTAGATGCCTCCAATTCATTAAAGGAGAAAAATAAGTGATAAGATTTAAAAATATCAAATAAAATACTAAGAGCCTTCAAAAGTGAAAACTAATTTGAAAATTGGATTCCTTGCCCCAAAATTAGCTAAGTTGTCAAATCTGGGCTAAATCGGACTTTAAATGCACCCCAAATTGGTTAAGGAAAGATTTAAATAATTAATGCATCAAAAGAACAAGATTTCCTAATGAAAAGTGGCTACATTAAATGTTTGTCTTTTTCTGACCTGGGGTGCGCATGATGAGGACAATCAGATTGCTATCATGTGGCCTACAACTTGTCTCCTACCCCAGGTAGGAGACAGCTTCAGATGAACAGTGCACGTATGAAGGAAGGTCCGGTTCTTCAATGTTCTGAATCTTCTAGAAATAATTTGCACTAGATTTGAAATCAAAATCTACATCTTTCTAGCCCTAAATATTGTCCTAACATGGAGTATCCAAGTTTTTCATAATTTGATTCAAAATTCATCTCAGAGCTCTGCCCTCGGATGCCTGAACATTGTATCTTATAAATACCTAACTCCATGTTTGTGTCTGTCGCACCCCCTAAAGTCTATTACTTGCATCAATTTTGACCCTAGAAATGTTCTTGGTTGCATCCAACTATTTCTTTTATGTTTGCTTCTAGAGATTGCTGATGCCAACACACCTCGTCTTTGAGAAATTGCATCTGGGGTAAGATTCGCAAGGTCACTCGTTTCATTTTCGACCCGTCTCTTTCACGAACTATTTGTTCTATAGGAAACCCCCAATCTCCCACCCAAGGACATGTTGCTTTGCATGTAGCCATGGCAAGTGTTGAGAGAAGGGGATAACCCCTGGTGATTTCCTGATACTACCCTCACTGGTCTTTTCCTTTTTTCTTCCTTGCCAGGGGTTGTTTGGTTAGTTCACTACATGTTTTAATAATATTCATGATTTTGATTATATAATCTTTGGACGATAATGCCCTGTCACACTATAAAGTCCCAATATCTGATATGAGGGAAAATTGATCTTTTTCAAATTAATTTCATTAATAAATCAATGAATAATATGAATCTTGTAAATTTCATAATAAATTGCAGGAGTGTCATAAAAATATAAAAAATATGATTTAGAAATTCGAGATTTTTCTCTATATAATAGTTCAATTTTTCATAACATGATTTCAAAGTTTTAAAATTTTTATTTTTTAGGGTTTAATAATCCATATTCATTTAATAATAACTAAATAAAGATTTTTCATGGGTAAAAGTTGGATCTTGGATCAAATCCATAATCAGTAACCATGTACCCACTTTTAAAAATAAACTATGTGTTAATATAGGGTTTTGTCAAAGGTTTGGATTTCTAGGGTTTCACCTAATATATGTCATTAAACCCTAATTGATGGATCAAATATTATATATAGGTTCTAGTTCACTTTAGACTTGGAGGATTAGGACTTGATCTCTAACTTAATACTCAAGTCAAGGTAAGATTGAATCCCCTATTATTTTTGTATTAAGAAATTTCTAATTCCTCTCTTTTAATGTATGATTGCATCCCACATTATTTCTATATTGAGAAATTTCTAATTCCTCTCTAATTCTTGCTGAGAAATAAACCTAGTTTCTCATTCTCTTAATATACTAGCTTACAAAATATCTCTCTTCGGAGAATTTATTCCATGTGAAATATCCTACTTGATTACTTTGTTGAACTTTCTTTTGACTCTAGCTTGTATTTTTCTTATTGATGAAACCATATTTGATGATATGTACCACTTTTACTCGTTTATATGGATGATGATTATATTGTCAATTTTTGTGATGCCAACTTTAAGTATTCTATAAAAGACTACACTTTATACTTGCCTCTACATTTTTGTGTGCCTTGTGATTCAGTAGCCCTAGAGTAGTGTAACTACATTGGTTTTTGGGTTGTGTGATGTTGGCTATTTAGGCTAACGAGTTTCAATCCAAACAAAGGATAGTTTACCCAACTTAACCAATCTCTGCAAGTATACGGAGGTAGTATAGTCGAGATCGAACACAAGGAGCTTAACTAATTTAATTGAGCACAACAACACTAAAGTTCAACAATCTAGATCGGTTTTAAGGAAATGAAATGTTTGTCTAATTGCAGAGAATTCAGATTCTAACAATAGAAAATTTAGATTTTAACTAGAAAGAAAGAACTACTAAAAGAAGTTTGATTTTAGGAATATTGGGAATCTTGGACATTAGGATTTTGTTCACACATCATAGCAATCAAAGGAACACAATAATTTAAACATACATAAGTTCTTATTTCAAGGAAAGGTTGTGTTACATTTTACCTCCTGGTGTAAATGCAACGATCATAACTTAAAACAACACTCTCGTGTGTGAATTTTTCTTTTGATCACAAACCATTCCTCAACTCATTCCTCTCTACTCTCATATAAGAGGAAGAGTTGCCAAGAAGAGCACCTCCATACGTTCCTAATTATTTTCTCAGATCAAGCAAGAAAGCAGAAAACATGCACATAAAGTGGCCAGCAATACATGCAAGAAAAGGGTAAACCGGTACTTTCATGGTTAAGAAACAAGAAACATAGTATTTAGTACGAAATTACTTGTTCCATACATGCTATGACATGGGAGCTACTCTCCCATGCCCAAGAAAAGAAGAATTACTCATCCATAACCATGTCTTGCAGATTTATTATAGAGATTTCAGTTCTAAACATGATTTAAAAGGGAAATGACAAAGAGAACTAAAGATGTAACCACAATAAGGAAGAATTCCGGCTTGAGGATGAAATTCTCCTTCTTTAGCTGCTCCAAGATGGACTAGCTCCTTTCCCAAGAAGTTGCTCGAAGTTGGGGAAGCTTAGTTGCACCTTGGAGAAGACAATGGAGAAGTAGAGAAGAAGAAATGGTTTCTTTATGCAAGAAACCACCTTGGATCTCTCCAAAATTACCCTCCTCTAGTCTCCTCTAGCTCTAGGATGAGAGAAAACTCCTCAAATGACCGAACATAACCGCCCCTTAAGTTCCCTCCTTTTAAAATCGAATTCTCGATTTTCAGATTTCTGAAACTACCTGGTGCACGTCGTGCATCTGGGGTGCACGTCGTGCACCAGCAGTGCGGTTTGCATCAGGCTGAACTATGTATGGCATGCACTGAGGATATGCACATCGTGCAACTTTCCAAAACTTTCTTCGGTTGTTTACATTCCAGGTGCACGTCGTGCATCGGTATGCATGGCGTGCATTTGCCTTTCTGTGCACTTTTAAAAACTCGCACGTCATGCATTTTTCCCGTGCACACCGTGCGTTCTCCTGGTTGGGCGAACAAAATTTTCTCTGGAAAGGTGCACACCGTGCATCTGTCTTGCACACTGTGTATTCTGCTATTTCAACATAATTAAACTCTGAATTCGACTCTTTTTGGGGTAAATCTGCAATGCAAGTTATGAAATAAGTAGAATAACAAAAAGATGGAAAAAGTAATATGAAAAGAGACTGAATTATATCAAAATGAACAAAATTTGTGTGTGATAGCATGTGAAAAGATGATATATAAATCACACAAAAAATCCCCCTAAGCTTGAACTATTGCTTGTCCTCAAGCAAAAAGGAACATGGCTCTTTTCAAGGAGAAAAAAATTAGTTCATGCATGAATGAAATGAAAAGAAGATATGTAATCAGCTCAGTCAACTATGTACTTTGTGCTTGTGTTCGTTGTTATCATCTCAAATTTTTCAGCATCCAAGATGGATAAATTAAGTTCAGCATTGTTGATTTCAAATTAAATGAAAAGCCCAACTAGACAACACTAAATAGAACAATCAGTGCATGTACATTACAAGTTTTCAGATAGTATGAATATAAGATGATCAACCCGATGTTAACATTAACAAAAATTAGTTGCACTCTTTTTCATAAGGATATGATAATGAAATTTTTGGGTTTCCGACATTCGGCTGCTAATTTAGGCTTATGCTCACGAGGAATGTCGGTTGGGGTGTTGTTTTTACCCTCTTTTGATTTTCATATCAACTAACCATCGTTGCCAGATCGGACTCGCACTAGGCTAGCATAATATGTGGTCCATATGCCATCTTTTATTGGGTAAAGATAAACTATTGATGGTGCAACACCAAAGAGTCAACAAGAATTTTAAAGTTAGCAAGATTTAGATCATTCGTTTGAAAAAAAATTCACTGAAAAATCGATTGCAAATGGACTAAAAATTTGGCAAGAGTATCTCGTATTCTAAAGAGTGTTGCAAGTTAATTAATCCGCAAAAATTTGAAACTGTTACATGTATTGAGTAGTCCAAGATGTAAAAATTGTGATATCAAACCACAAACACAAATCACATCAATGTACATGGGAATTTTCAACTTCCATTTCATTCAAACATGCTCTTAATTTTTCTCTCTTAAATATAGCCAAAACACATAGAGGACAAAAAATTTCAGCATGCTAGAGGGGGTTCATTCTTAATAAGATAGTATCAAATCATATAAATTTTTCCATCATGGAACAGAACATGGAATAAAATGGAAAAATGGAAAAACAACTGACACAACTGACTCAAAAAATAAATGTTGAATGAAAACTACAACTACTGGCCAGTTGTACCCCCCCTAAGCTTGAAATCAGTAGTGTTCTCACTGCCTCAATCGAACTTACGGAGTTCACAATCGGATACCTATCGTGAATGGAATCAGAAAAAGGATCTGCCGCTCCCCTGCTCAAGGAAGAACTGACTGGCGATATTAGGGATGTCCATCAGCTAGGCGGATGAGTCGGGTTGCTGCTCCTGGCACTACTGTGGCTGGTGCTATGCAAACTATGGTTGGTGCTGGGAAAAATCATGATGTGGAACTTCGGTCTGCTACCGAGGAGGAGTCTGGAAAGTCTGTGGGGCAGGGTAGTGGCCCTGAGAGATGTGTCACACATCCATCCTATTGACCATGTCATACATGGTAGTGTACTGCGCACTCAAGTGGTCGAACTGGGTGTCCTACTGTGTGCTCATCTGGTCAAGGTGGGTGTCGATGTGGTCAAATATCTGTTGCACGTAGCTGTAAAGGTGATGCACATCTGGCATCATCCAACTGTACTCTTTCTGAGTACTGGTCGATGATGGAAGTGGAGTAGGGGATGCTGGTGTAGGCATTGGTGTAGAGCTACTGGCACCTCGAGTGGGTGTCTCCTCATCTGCCTCTAGCTGTAACTCCACCTTCCAGGTGGCCTTGTTCTTGGTGTCATTTCGAGCTGCATCAGGAATGGTTATGAACTGCTTCTTGGTGATAAAAACCTTGAATTTAGATGTGTTGTTTCCATGTCTTGAGATCAGACCACAAGAAATGAGATAGTTGAGATCTACAAGGTTCTTCCCCAGTGCAGATTCTAAATCACCCACATCTAATCCCAACTGTATTGCAAGAATACTTATCAACCCCCCGCACATAATGTCACCAGCCTCCCTTTGCTTCTTCTTTTTTGTGTCTAGAAGCTTATTAACAATGTAGTAGCCAGTACTGATTTGCTCATTATTCACCAAACACCATAAGAAAAAGAGATCAGTCTTTCCTACTACACCCTGAGTTTCATTTTTAGCAAAAGGCCCTGTGCTAAGAAGACAATGCACAACTCTAAAAATTGGATTATGGATTGTTGAAGCCCGAGCGTTCCTTACTTTATGCACCATTTCACAAGTAATTTCAGACAAGAAAGAGTCACTATGGAAGGTGGAGGATAATCAGTGTAGCCGCCATAATTGCATTTAAGCAAAACACAAAACCGCTTAAGATCCATAGAAAACGATTTGTCCAAAAGTAAAAAAATTGATTTTCGGATAAGGTGCATTGTGGTTTTGTGGGTCATTCTCGGCTTTGAAAGTTGTGAGAAACTCATAAACTAGGTGGGGGTAAGTTTTAGCAACTCTGGTGCAAATGTAGTGCATACCCAAAAACTTTAAATGGTCTACTACCTCATTCTTGAAACCCAATTTGTTAAGGGTTTCCTCGCACATGTAGTGGGAAGGCAGAACACGCCTGGTGATGAGGAACCGGTAGTCGGCATTCTCCTCGGATCTGACCCTGAACTGTGTAGAGGGTACAAATGTTGCAGGTGCTTCCGCGGAAGGTGTTGCATTAGCGGCGGGAGGTGTGGAAGATGAAGAAGCTACTCCATGGCGTCGGCATTCCCTTTTCTTAATTAGTGCCATTAGATCAGCAGCTAGTACACAGTGTGTATCTGACGTTCACGGCGTGCAAGTTGCACTGTTGTTCTTCTTCAAACTGGCTGACGCACAACGTGCAAATCTGGTGCACGGTGTGCACCTGCAAATCTGTGGCAGACCCGAATCTACACTGATGGCTGTGATTTTGGGGGTGGCGTGAACACTGGTCGACGTGTCGTTGCTGCTACATGTTGCTGGCGAGCTGGTGAAGAGCACCGACTGCTTGGGAAGCTTGATTATGGAGGGTGGAGGCTTGGGAAGTTGCTGGGTGGAGAGAGCTTGGTGTTTGACCACTGCTACTTCTCATGCGGAGGTGCCAAGGGTGTTGTTCTTGCTCGTGCGGTGGTGCCAAGGGTGTTGTTGTTGCTCGTGTGGCGGATCGTGCAACAGAGAAAAAAGGAGGTAGGCAGTGCAGCGGCGTGCACGATTGCACAGAGAGGCGGTGCCGATTGGTGAAGAATGACTGGTATGAGTGGAGAGGGGTGTTGCTGGATATAGGAAGAAGAAGGCAGGCGAGATGAACGGCCATCTGAGCGGCAGAAAGGCATGCGGTGGCTCGGGCTTTGGTGGACGGTGACTCACACGGCTGCTAGGGTTGGAGTGCACGGCCGCTAGTGTGGGGAGAAATTAGGTCATACGCTCCAGCCCCTTTTGTCTAAACTTTACGAGAAAGTGCACGTTGTGTACTTCTCCAAATTTTCTTTTTTTGAATTCTCATTTTACGACCAGGTGCATGACGTGCGTTGTTGAATGCACGACGTGTGAGTTTCCAGAACTTTTGCTGTAGTTTTCAAATACTAGGTACACAGCGTGCAATTGTGGAATGCATGTCGTGCACGTTTCCAGAAAGTTTATGAAATCTCCAGTTCCCAGGTGCACGGCGTGCATATATATAGCACATGCTGTGTCAGTTTCCAGAACATCTTCTATTGCAATTTTTATTGAGGTGCACGCTGTGTCTTCAAAAGACACATCGTGCACCTTGCGATTTCTACAGAAAATTGCAGTCAGTCAGCAATAAACAAAGACGTATAGGGTGGAAATCAAGTCTAGATTATTACATTCATCCATGACAGGATTATTAACAAAATTAAAGAGTGTTTTTGACTCGAAAAACTTAAAATAAATATATCCTAATGTGGGGTCAACTCCCACAAGGTCCTCCATTTAGAGTCCGGAGTAAGACTCTTCTAATTCTTCAAGCATCTTGGAGGGAGCAAGAGGCTCCTTTCTCCACTTCATCGCCACAAGAGTAACGTTTGCAACGTTGTCCATTTACTTTGAAGGTTCCATCTTTGCCTTGGAGTTCCACAGCTCCATATCAAAATATCTTTAGCACTAGGAATGGGTCGGACCACTTTGATTTTAGCTTTCTTTGAAATAACGTTAATCTAGAGTTGAATAACAATACTCTATCTACTTCTTGGAAGTCTTTCCTGCGAATTCTTTTATCATGCCAAGCCTTTGTCCTTTCTTTGTACAACTTTGCATTCTCGTAGGCATCGAGATGGAGTTCTTTAAGCTCTTGCAACTGCAATAGACATTTTTCTCCTACCCTCTTCATATCAAAATTCAAGAACTTAATTTCCCACAAAGCACGGTGCTCCAACTCGAGCGGAAGGTGACATGATTTGCCATAGATCAGCTTGAATGGAGTAGTCCCGATGATGGTTTTGTAGGCTGTACGATATGCCCATAGTGTGTCATCTATCTTTAATGCTCAATCTTTCCTTGAACTAGAGACAATCTTTTCAAGAATATTCTTCAGTTGCCTATTTGAAACCTCTACTTGCCCGGATGTTTGGGGGTGATAGGGTGTAGAGATCTTATGAGTCACACCATACTTGGAGAGAAGATTTTTGAATTGTTTTTCATCAAAGTGTGTGCCTCCATCAGAAATTATAGCACGTGGAACTCCAAACTGGGGGAAAATAATCTTTTAAAAAAGCTTAATTACAGATTTGGCGTTCGGTGCTTGGGTTGGAGTGGCTTCAACCCATTTAGACACATATTCACAAGCAACAAGAATGTATTGATACCCGCAAGAAGATGGGAATGGTCTCATGTAGTCCACTCCCCATACATTGAACACCTCAACCTCTAAGATAGAGTTGAGTGGCATGTCGTCGCGGAGGGATATGCCTCATGTCCTTTGGCATCTATCACAAGATTTGACGAATAGATTGACATCTTTGAATAACGTGGGCCAATAGAAACCAGCTTGAAGTATTTTGACAGCAGTCTTTTCTCCTCCGAAACGTCCTCCATAAGGAGAGGCATGGAATTCAACAATGATGTTTGGGACCTCCTCCTCAACAACACACCTCCGAATTAGCCCATCACTTCCATGCTTGAATAGCAATGGGTCATCCCAGTAATAGAATTTTACATCATGAAAGAATTTCTTCTTTTGTTGATACATCAAATCCGGTGGGAGTTGTCCAGTAGCAAGAAAATTAGCGATGCCTGCAAACCATGGTGCTTGAGTGGATGACAGTGCGTAAAGCTTTTCAATAGGCAAATGATCCTCAATTGGCAATAGATCTCTAGCCTCTGTGGTCAGTCTAGAAAGGTGATCGACAACACTATTTTCTGTACATTTCTTGTCTCGGATTTCAAGATCAAACTCTTGCAGAAGTAATATTCAGTGAATAAGGCATGGTTTGACATCTTTTTTGTTCATCAAATACATTATGGTAGCATGATCAGTATATACAATAACCATTGATCCTACCAAATATTGTCGGAACTTGTCAAATGCATATACAATTGCAAGCATTTCTTTCTCCGTGGTTGTATAGTTGATTTGTGCTTCATCGAGAGTTTTACTAGCATAATAGATGGCATGGAGTTTCTTGTCTCTCCGCTGTCCTAAAATAGCTCCCACTGCATAATCGTTTGCATCACACATTAGCTCGAAAGTAGAATCCCAGTCTATAGGTTGAATAATTGGGGCTGAAATGAGGGCCTCTTTGAGCTTGGAAAAGGCTGCATGGCAATCATCATCAAACACACATTTTGCATCCTTTACAAGTAGGGAACACAACGGCTTTGCAATTTTGGAGAAATATTTAATGAATCTTCTATAAAAACCTACATGTCCTAAAAAACTGCGGATGTCTTTAATTGAAGATGGAGTAGACATCTTCTCAATTGCTTCGACCTTTGCCATGTCCACTTCAATGCCCTTGTTAGATACAACATGTCCTAGTACTACACCGAATTGTACCATGAAATGACATTTCTCCCAGTTTAGCACTAGGTTAACCTTTTTACAGTGGGCTAATACTAGAGACAGGTTCAATAAACATTCATCAAAAGAGTCACCGTACACGCTAAAATCTCCATTATATTTTCAATAAAATAAGAGAATATGACCATCATACACTGCTGAAAAGTAGTGGGAGCGTTGCAAAGACCAAACAACATACAACAATAAGCATATGTTCCATAAGTACAAGTGAATGTGGTTTTCTCTTGGTTGAGAGGATGGATAGGAATCTGAAAAAAAATCCAGAATACCCATCAAAATAATAAAAATAAGAGTACTTGGAAAGACGTTCAAGCATCAAATCAATGAAAGGCAACGAAAAATGATCTTTGCGGGTTGCCTTATTCAAATGTCAGTAGTCAATACACATACGCCAGCCGGTAACCATGTGTGTTTGTATTAACTCGTCATTGTCTCCTTTAATGACAGTTGCACCCTTCTTTTTAGGTACCACGTGAATGGCACTAACCCAGGGGCTGTCACTTATGGGATAAATGATTCCAGCATCAATTAACTTGAAAAAATCTTTCTTTACCACTTCAAGCATATTTTGATTTAGGCGTCTAGGTGGTTCGACTGTTGGTTTGGAATCATCTTCCATATTTATTCTATGCATACAAATTGAAGGATGAATGCCTTTTAAATCTTCTATGGAATAACCAATGACGTCTTTATACAAACACAATTCGACAAGCAATTTACTTTCTTCGTCATTAGTTAATTCATTATTTATTATAACAGGGGATGTAGAATTTAGGTCAAGAAATGCATACCTTAGCCCGGGTGGAAGGGCTTTTAGTTCTACCTTTTTGCTCGCTATACTTTCATCAACATTATCTTCAACAAGTGGAGCATCTTCATTGATAGCTAATGCTTTAGAAATAGATAGTGCTCCAGAAATTTCAGAATTGTTGAGTTCATTTACATCATCATCATAAAGATTAATCATCAAATCAACATCATCTTCATTATCATTCTCAATAGGATCAATAATATCTAGAAAACATATTTCTTCAACACGTGCGGGTGCTTTCATGGCTTCATAAACAGAGAATTCCATAGCCTCTTCCCCAACACGTAGAGTGAGCTTTCCTTCCCGAACATCAATAAGACATCCGGTAGTCCTCAAGAATGGCCTTCCAAAAAGAACGGGGTTGGAAGGAGCTTCCGGCATGTCAAGAACAACAAAATCACAAGGTATATAGAATTTCACAATTTGTACAAGTACATCTTCCACTATACCTTTTGGGTATTTAATAGATTGATCAACTAATCCAATAGCCATCCTTGTGGGCTTCAAATCCCCAAGATCTAGTTCTTTCCATAAGGTAAATGGAATGAGACCAATACTGGCACCGAGATCTACTAGACCTTTATCAAAAGTGGTATCATTGATCTTGCATGGCAGTGTAAACGCTCCCAAATCATCAAGCTTTTGTGGAAGACGATTTTGAATAATAGAACTCACTCATTATGAAAGTGTTACTGTTTCTACTTGATCAACTTTTCTTCTTTTAGTCAAGATATCTTTAAGGAATTTAACATAAGAAGGCATCTCAGCAATAACTACAACAAAAGTAAGATTGACATGCAATTTGTTGATTATGTCCATAAACTTCCTGAATTTCTGGTCTTCCTTCTTATTGGCTAACCTTTGAGGAAAAGGTACAGTGGCTTTGAAGGAAGGTGGTGCTTCAGCTTTACCTTTCTCCTTACTGCAATTAGGAGTGTTGGACTCCTCTTCATCAGTTACCTTCATGTTCTTCTCCTTGGATGGAGAAGGTCTTTCAATCTCAGCTCCACTTCTTAGGATAATTGCATGAGCTTGTTTCCTTGGGTTCACTTTCAGTTGCTTGGAAGAGAACCGGATTGCGAAGTCCATTGTTGGTTTAGAGCTTGTTGTGCTATTTGGTTTTCTAACATCTTGGTGTGAGTGGAAATTCCATCCAAATTTGCAGAAAGTTGAGCAATATCATCTTTTAAAAGCTTGTCATTCCCTCGGAGTTCCTCATTATGTTGCATTTGTGTAGAGATGAATTTTTCCATCATAGCTTCTAGAGAAGAACCTTGGGGTTGTTGTGGCCGTTGATAACCCCTACTGTTGAAACCCGGTGGATTTCCTTGATGGTTGGCATGTTGTTATTATAGTTGTTGTTGTCCTTGCTGGAAGTTTTGAGTGTTGCTTGTATTCCGGTAGGAGAAATTAGGATGATCTCTCCATCCTGGATTGTATTGGTTGGAATAGGGATTGTATTGCTTATTCCCTTGCATCCCAACAACATTGACCTGTTTAAAGTTTCCTTCCATTGCATTAGGGGCAAAACATGAAGAAGAAGTATGTCATGCATTACCACAAGCTTCACATGTTGCTTCAGTGGATTGAATTGGCAAAGTGGTCATCTTCTCAAATTTATGTGTAAGTACATCTAGCTTGGCAGCAATTAGGTCAATGACATCAACAGTGTGTTTTCCTCCTTGTTTTCCGGTTGAAGTACTTTTTGTAGAGGTTGATTTTGCTCCTCTATCTCCTCCCCATTGGCAGTAGTTTAGTGATATATCTTCAATAATATCATAAGCCTCTCTATAAGACTTAGTCATTAATGCACCACCAGTTGCGACATCTAAAGTCAATCGGGTATTGTAAAATAGTTCATTATAGAAAGTTTGAAGTAGAAGCTATATTGTCAAACCATGGTGTGGGCAAAGGCGTTGAATATCTTTAAACGGTTCCCATGTGTCATATAGAGTTTCTCCTTTACTCTGAGAGAAATTGGTGAGCTGGTCCCTCAAATGGGTTGTCTTGCTTGGCGGAAAATACTTTGCAAGGAAAACATTAAGGAGTTGGTCCCAAATTTTAATTGACTTCTTGGGAAGAGACAAAAGCCATGCCTTGGCTCTATCTCTTAAGGTGAAGGGAAATAACATGAGTCTAATTCCATCAACAGACACTCTGTTAATCTTGAAGGTATTCAGATATTCCAAGAACTCGGCAACATGAAGACTTGGGTCTTCATTGGCTATACCCCCATTATGATTCTGTTGTATCATTTGCATCATAGAAGGAGCAGTTGAGAAGTTGTTTGCTTCTACAGCAGTCAAGTCAATGGCCTCACAGATGTTTGTGGTGACCGGCATTGCAAAATCTTTTAAAGGACGGTCATCCTCCATGGGTGGATGGCTAGGTGTAGCTTCCTCAAAGGGTAGAGAAGATGGTGGTGGTGATGATGGTGACGGTGGAGTACCCCCTAGCATAGGTTGTTCTACTCTTCTTGTTCTTCTCAAACTTGAAAGAGTTCGCTCTATTTCAAGGTCTAACAAAGTAGATGTTTGAAGACCTCATTGTGAGCGACACATAAAACCTAAAAAATAACAAGAGGAATTAAGAACACAACTAAGAGGTATTTGGAAATTTGAAAAATATGAGTGATGATCTAGTCTCGAATACTAATTAGTACTTATTACTCCAACTTAATTACTGTAGCTCCCCGGCAACAGCGCCAAAAACTTGTTGTCTATTTAGGTTAACAAATTTCAATCCAAACAAAGGATAGTTTACCCAACTTAACCAATATCCACAAGTATACAAAGGTAATATAGTTGAGATAGAACACAAGGAGCTTAACTAATTTAATTGAGCACAACAACACTAAAGTTCAACAATCTAGATCGGTTTTAAGGAAATGAAAACGTTTGTCTAATTGTAGAGAATTCAGATTCTAACAACAGAAAATTTAGATTTTAACTAGCAAGCAAGAACTACTAAAAGAAGTTTGATTTTAGAAATATTAGTAATCTTGAACATTAGGATTTCATTCACACATCATAGCAATCAAAGGAACACAATAATTTAAACATACATAAGTTCTTATTTCAAGGAAAGGTTGTGTTACATTTCACCTCCCGGTGTAAATGCAACGATCATAACTTAAAACGACACTCTCATGTGTGAATTTCACTTTTTATCACAAACCGTTCCTCAACTCATTCCTCTCTACTCTCATATAAGAGGAAGAGTTGCCAAGAAGAGAACCTCCATACGTTCCTACTTATCTTCTCAGATCAAGCAAAAACTACTAAAAGAAGTTTGATTTTAGAAATATTGGTAATCTTGAACATTAGGATTTCATTCACACATCATAGCAATCAAAGGAGCACAATAATTTAAACATACATAAGTTCTTATTTCAAGGAAAGGTTGTGTTACATTTCACCTCCCGATGTAAATGCAACGATCATAACTTAAAACAACACTCTCATGTGTGAATTTCACTTTTGATCACAAACCGTTCCTCAACTCATTCCTCTCTACTCTCATATAAGAGGAAGAGTTTCCAAGAAGAGCACCTCCATACGTTCCTACTTATCTTCTCAGATCAAGCAAGAAAGTAGAAAACATGCACATAAAGTGGCCAGCAATACATGCAAGAAAAGGGTAAACTGGTACTTTCATGGTTAAGAAACAAGAAACATAGTATTTAGTACGAAATTACTTGTTCCATACATGCTATGACATGGGAGCTACTCTCCCATGCCCAAGAAAAGAAGAATTACTCATCCATAACCATGTCTTGCAGATTTGTTATAGAGATTTCAGTTCTAAACATGATTTAGAAGGGAAAAGATAAAGAGAACTAAAGATGTAACCACAAGAAGGAAGAATTCCAGCTTTAGGATGAAATTCTCCTTCTTTAGCTACTCCAAGATGGACTAGCTCCTTTCCCAAGAAGCTGCTCGAAGTTGGGGAAGCTTGGCTGCACCTTGGAGAAGACAATGGAGAAGTAGAGAAGAAGAAATGGTTTCCTTATGCAAGAAACCACCTTGGATACCTCCAAAATTGCCCTCCTCTGGTCTCCTCTAGCTCTGGGACAAGATAAAACTCCTCAAATGACCGAACATAACTGCCCCTTAAGTTCCCTCCTTCTTTTAAAATTGAATTCTCGATTTTCAGATTTCTGAAACTACCAGGTGCATGTCGTGCATCTGGGGTGCACACCGTGCACCAGCAGTGTGGTTTGCACTAGGCTGAACTGTGCATGGCGTGCACTGAGGATATGCACATCGTGCGACTTTCCAGAACTTTCTTTGGCTGTTTACATTCCAGGTGCACGTCGTGCATCGGTATGCATGACCTGCGTTTGCCTTTCTATGCACTTCTGGAAACTCGCACGTCGTGCATTTTTCCCGTGCACGCCGTGCGTTCTCCTGACTGGGAGAACAAAATTTTCTCTGGAAAGGTGCACGATGTGCATCTGTCCTGCACGCCGTGCATTCTGCTGTTTCAGCAGAATTAAACTCTGAATTCAGCTCTTTTTGGGGTAAATCTGCAATGCAAGTTATGAAATAAGTAGAATAACAAAAAGATGGCAAAAGTAATGTGAAAAGAGACTGAATTATATCATAATGAACCAAATGTGTGTGTGATAGCATGTGAAAATATGATATATAAATCACACAACATATGCCCATGTTATATTTTTGGGATGGAGGTTGTGTGCCCCATACCTGAGTTTTTTGCCCACTTTTATATATACTGGGGAGATGATTGTGTGCCCATATAATATTTTTGGGATGGAAGTTGTGTGCCCCCATACCAGGGTTTTGATCCCACTTTTGCATTATTGGTGAGATGGTTGTGTGTCATACTCTATCAGGTTTCAAGGTTGTGAGCCTTGTCCACCATTATTATTTGTATTGTTCTAGTGTTATGCTTATCTCACATGTATGTAGGTGATAGTTCTTGTGATGGGTTTTGTGCCCAAGAAAATGTATATGTGCTTGCATGGCACAACTTTTATGTTGATTTAATAGCAATTATTATCCATGTTATTAGTTTTTGCAATTCATATTGTTTTATTCTCAATTGGGTAGTCCTTTCCTTATCCTTTGGAAAGCCTTTCTTATTTGACGTCCTTTATTTCACAATGTTACTCAATACTCGATTTAGCATGCACATACCAATTTTTCTGATGTATCTACCTTTGTCCTCTTATTGGGGTACACTTCCAACCCCAAGTGTAGGTCAAGGAGAAGATAACCAAGTTGTACTAGGACCTCATCAAGTATAATTGAAACCTTATGGGAGACTTTCTTGAGGTGGTTAGATGACACTCTACTGATCCTTTAATTTAATTAGTTTTCATATTTATCACCCTGCATGGTGAAGTTTAGAGATAATATCGAGTTCTGTAAAAGTTAGATATTTTGTTTTTGTTGCTATATTTGGTTACTTAAATCATACTTTTGAATAAAATGGATTACCATCCCTTTGTGAAAAATTCATAGTGGTGTTTGATATATGGGATGTTTCCTTTTTATTTGATTTAGTAGGGAGTGAATCTCCTCTTGGGTTCTGCTCCTTACAATTTCATTATTCAGGTCATCAACCCGAAGACATATGTCATTGAGTAATATCATTCTTTTGACATTTATTATGTTATATCATTATCTCATAACTGAATAAAATAGAATAAATTGGAATGTTGTCTTTATTATTAATCAAATCATTTACAAATGCTATAATTATAAGCATCATATGATTGGCTCTCTGGGCATGCATACCAACAGACTCCCACTTGCATTTAGAGCCAATCATCCTTCAACATAATCCCAAGTGAACTAACATGACATTCATGCTTCTACAGTGAAAGTACTTTTGTTAAGGGGTCACCCACATTACTCTCAGTTGGTACTCTATAAATCTTCACATCTCCTCATGGTATGATCTCTCGTATGAGATGGAATCGCCTTTGTATATGCTTGAAACATTGATGTAATTTGGGTTACTTAGCTTTTACAATAGCTCCATTGTTGTCACAATATGCTCAATTACATCACTGATGCTTGGAACCACCGCCAAGTTGTCAGATAAACTTCTTGATCCAAACATCCTCCTTTTCTATATTTGATGTAGTAATATATTCGGCCTATGTTGTAGAATCTACAACTATTTCTTGCTTGGAACTTTTCCATCTCATAGCTCTGTTATTGAGGCAAAACACAAATCCATACTGCAATCTATAACCATCTTTTTTAGTTTTGAAGCTGGCATCATGTAACCTTTTGCCACCAACTCTTTCTCTCCACTGAAGACCAATAAATTGTCCTTAGTTCTTCTCAAATACTTAAGGATATTCTTCACATCTATCCAGTGAGCATCACCTTGATCTGACTGATATCTGCTCGTCATGCTCAAGGCATATGATACATTAGGATGAGTACACAACATTGTGTACATGATGGATCCAGTTGCAAATTCATATGGGATCCTACTCATGTGTTCCCTTTCTTCACAAGAACTAGGACATTGGGCTCTAGAGATGATAACTCCATGAATCGTGGGCAGGTTTCCTCTCTTTGAGTCATTCATGTTGAACCTCTACAACACTTTATCAAAGTATGTGCGCAGACTTAGTCCAAGAAGCCTTCTAAATCTATCTCTATAGATCTTGGTTTTCCAAGATGTATGATGCTTCACTTGAGTTCTTCATAGAAAATATATTTCCCATCCAGGTCTTTACCATCTGTTAAGTAGGGATGTCATTCCCCATCAATAGTATGTCATTTACATACAATATGAGGAATACAATGATTCTCCACATACAATATGAGGAATACAATGATTCTCCTACTAACCTTCTTGTACACATAAGGTTCATCTTCATTTTAAGCAAAGCCAAATGCTTTAACTATTTTGTCAAATCGAAGATTCCATCTTTGATATGCTTGATTCAATCCCTAGATTGACCTTTGTAGCTTACAAACTTTATTTGCATCCTTTAGATTTATAAATCTCTCACGCTGTGTCATGTACACATCCTCAAGAAGATTCCCATTAAGGAATGTGGTTTTGACATCCATCTATCAAATTTCATAGTCATGATAAGCTACAATGGAAAGCATGTTCCTGATGGACTTAACCGTGGAAACTAGAGAAAAGGTTTCATCATAGTCAACACCTTGAACTTGTCTGAAACCCTTTGCAACCAATCAGCCCTTATAGGTTTGTACATTACCATCCATGTCAGTCTTCTTCTTGAAGACCCACTTGCACCCTATGAGTTTTATCCCTTCAGGTGGATCCACCAAGGTCGATACCTTGTTGGTTTACATGGATTCCATCTTAGATCTCATGGCCTCAACCCATTTCTCAGACTCTGGTCTCTTATTATCTTCTAGATAGGTTGTTGGCTCATAGTTTATGACCATCTCACCGCCTTCCTAAGTCACAAGTTAACCAAATCTTTCAGGCTCAAGGCACATCCTACTACATCTACGCAGTTCCTATGTTACTCGAGGAATTTGAGATTCAATAATGATTTGTGATTCTCCTTGTTCCTCTCGTATAGACTGTTCAATGTTTTCTTATTAGTCTAGAACCTCTTCGAGTTCTACTTTCCTCCCATTAATTCCTTTGGAAATAAAATCCTTTTGCAGCATCTCTGGAAACAAACACTTTTTTATCAAATAGGGAATAAAAGTAATATCCTTGGTTTCTTTGGAATATCCAACAAAATAACATTTATCTGATTTGGGTCCAAGCTTTTCGGGAAACTACTTTCTAACATAAGCTTCACAACCCCAAATCTTCATAAAAGACACATTGGGATGCTTCCAATACCATATCTCATATGATGTTTTTTGAACTGATTTAGAAGGTATATGGTTTAGTGTAAACATGATGGTTTCAAGAGTAATAACTCCATAAGGTAGTTGTAAGTCCATCTAGACTCATCATTGATCGCACCATATCTAGTAATGTGTGATTCCTTCTTTCTACTATACCATTACATTATGGTGTTCTAGGTGGAGTCCATTGTTATATGACACCATGGGCTCATAGAAGGTCCTCAAACTCTTGGATTAAGTATTCTCCACCTCGTTCAGAATGAAGTGCCTTAATACTTTTTCCAAGTTGGTTTTGTACCTCATTCATGAATTCCATGAACTTTTCAAGGGTTTTTTACTTATGTTTCACCAGGTAAACATAGTCATACCTACTGCAGTCATCACTGAAGGTAATGAAGTATTGAATCCAGTAGCTCAACTCCATGTCGTGGTCGCCCTACTCCATCCACTTTGGCCTTCTTTTGAGTCACTTTTCTCACTCTTTCCCCTTCCTTGTCTTCCCCTATCTTGCTTCCCACATTTTCCCTATGCTCTGCACTCATCACACCTCCAACCACCATCCCCGTCGTCGACTTAGCACAGTGGTGCCACTGCCTCAGCCCCTCGACACAACCACACTCTAGACTTCCTTTGGGAGAGATGAAGGGTAGGATGGCCTCACAGTGTCTTGGTTGGCTCGCGCGGCCACTCGGCACAGGCGCTAACCCACTGGAGCCCTCGTCGACGAGCTCCGACAAGGGTCGCTGCCATGGCCAAAGTCACTTCTTTGAGCAGATGGAGCATGAAACGATGAGTAATGACCATCAGATTGTTGGTATGTATGCCCTGAGAGCCAATCATGGGATGATTGGTGGGATACATTAAGATTGATTTGATAAACACCAAAGGCGAGCTTCCAATTCTTTCTGGTTCAGTCATATGAGATAGTGATAGAACAGATTGAATGTCTAGAGAATGACAGAACTTAATGACGTATGCTTTCAGGTTAAGGACCTGAACGATGAGATCATGCGGATGCTAAGAGTTTGTACATTCTTATTATGTCCCTAGTCGGATGTCATTGTGGAAGGTAGATAGACAACAACGACACACAAGACTAGATTGTGGTGTTGGTTGATGACAGAATCTCATTAGTCATGATATAGAGATATCAAACCAAACACATAGGTACTTGTTAGAGAACAAGTGTATCGGACAGACCCACCGTGAGTTTGACACATGGAACCATGAGATGGTAGTCACAGTCAGTACTCACAGTGATGGTGGTGAGTGTGATTCTTAGACCTGAAATCACTACACTCAACACATGTCGTTGGGCACACTTTGACATCATCAAACGCAGTCCTGAAACATGGGTTGTTATAAAGGTGATGATTGGGTGGCTTTGACACATGGGGCTTTTGAGGGGTGAGTGATAGATATGGGATTTGTCCCTCCTGAGGGAGTTTGATATCCATGGCCACTTGATGAGTAGGATTGATAAAGGCGTGCACGCATGTGTGAATCAGTATGTGATACTGATGTCATAAATATCTCTTCCAGTCTACTCTGAGATCAAGGAAGTGAATGAACATTGACAGGATGACTGTTCCATGCCTCGAGTTCATTCCGGATATCAGTGACAAAGGAATTATACATTCACTGTAACACCATTCACGGATTGTAGGATGAAAGTTGTTCTCCAACTTTCTACTTTCACTTGGGTAGCACTGATGTGTGACTAGGCACCGCTCTTTGCTTGTGAAGTCATAAGTGTTATGGACTTTCACTGCCAACGTGAAATGGACCTGCGGGGTCACACACATAGGATTTAACCTGGACGAGGAGTTTTGTCCACAAAGCAATGTTTAGATTGATTACTAAAGGAGTTTAGTAGTTCAATTAAACACTCAATCAGTCGATAGCTCAATATCGTATGGTTCAAGGTGTTGGATGCATTGATTGGAGTATCAGATTGATTGAAATCGCATTTGACTGATTTTGCCCAACCTGTGCTCCCAACCGATCGGCTCATATGATGAACCGGTCGGCTGAGGTGCTGAACCGGTCGGCTGAGGTGCTGAACCGGTCGGCTGGAGTGTCCAGGCCGATCGGCTCATGCCCAGGTTGAAACGACCGGTTCAAGAGTTGAACCGATCGGCTCAACTGGTGCAACCGACCAGTTGGGAAAGTCATGTCGGCAAGAATTTTCCTTTGGTTTCAAATTGACCAATTTGATTGGGAATAATATTGGTATTCGATACCAATTGGGAAAGAAACAAGGAAAGTCCTTTTGAGCCGGATTAGGACCATGAACCGATCGATTCAGGGCACCAACCGATCGGTTGGAGTGCCCCAAACGATCGACTTAGGTCCAACCGATCGGCTCAATGGCCGAACCGATCGGTTCAGTTGTGAACCGATCATCTCAAGTTGCGAACCGGTTGCTTTTTGTGGAAAATTCTCGAACCCTTCTACTCCTGCTTTAGTCCCGCATTTCCCGGGATGGAGAACCCTGTCCCATGACTCTCCTATATATAGGGGTATTGGGGGCTTCTCAAAGAACAGCTCAGTGCAACCAGTTGCTCTGCAAGTTGTCGTTCTCTCTGGTTTTGGTAACCGTGAGAGAGCCCGAGCAAGTGCTTCCCGCAAAAGGGAGGTGCAGCAAGGGAAGGACAACTGCAGTTGCAACAGGAGGCAGGAGAGCGTGTTGGCGACTAGTACGTCAACTGGAGGGTGCGACTCCTTCCACTTCCTTGTGGGACAAGGAGTGTGGAGTTCCAGGTGGTCCGTGTGGACTACTATAGAGGTGGGAGGACACTGCCGCTTAGGAGGACAACTGTCATCCGAAAGTCCGGTTTGAGTAGGAGTTGTCAGTCCTGGTGCGACCAGGAGCTGCACAGACACCGTCGAAGTCCGGAGTTGAAGACCGCGCATTGCGCGAGGTATTGTCGTCGAGCAAGCCTCGGGACAAGGTATGATTCCGCAAACCATCCTTTCCTATTATATAGACGTTGACGCGTTTCCTCGGTATGGGTTGGGGAAATTTTTTTTTTGTTTCTGCTGCCTTCTCTGTCTCCCCTAAAACCCAACAGTGGTATCAGAGCCACGTCAACTGCTCTATATTTTAGGAATATCGATATGATCGATTTTGGTTTGTCGCCTTTATTTATTGCATGTGATGCGAATAATATCGGCTTTATGCATGTCCAATCCTAAATCCACAAATCCCTAATTACATATATGATATGTATTATCAATGCACTCGATACGCGTCGCCCTTAAACGAGTTTTTTGGTGGATGTGTGTAGCGTGATTATGGCCTATAAACCCCTATCTGTGTGTGGTTGTTTGTGGTTGCTTGCATCTCAGTCTGCGCACCGATCTTCCCTTTCTTATTCCCGATGTAACTCGAAATAATTTGAGATTCTTTCCTACCTTTGCTCCCCCCGAATGTAACTCGGGGTTTCCTTTTCAAAGCAATGTAATAAATAGAATAGGATTTTATTTCCTGTTATGTCAAAGACCGGCGGATATCAAGAAGACTACTCAGACGGTCGGTTCAAGGAGTGAACCGATCGGTTGACCTTCCAGACGGTCGGTTCAAGGAGTGAACCGATCGGTTGATGACCGGTTCGAGGAGCGAGACGAGCGGGTGGCGGACATGACGAGATGCACAACGACCAGGCAAACCGATCGGTTGGAGGAGCCAACCGATCGGCTGGTGGAACCCAGACGACCAGCTGGAGAGTACAGATCATTCATGTGATGAGTTGATCAACTCGGAAGGCAAAGGCACAGATTTCATCTTGTATAGGTTGCATGTGATGTAGACCTAGATGACCGTGATTCCTCTTGGCTCGAGGAATCACATTAGGATGGCCATAATCATCTCTCTTTATCGTTTGCGCATGTTTTCTGTGGGATATAGCATGTATATGATACGTACTATGTATTGTGGTGATTGGATATGTATATGTATATAAAACCAAATCCCTCATTAAATATTAATTTTATATGCCTTCCAAATGTGACACACGTGAAAAGCTTGATCGACCAAGTGTGGGCACGCCCAAGCGTGGTGCACCGTCTATCTTGTGGAAGCGTGAAGGATGAATGTGTGGGTCTGCCCAAGCAGGGTGCATATTCATCGTGTTTGCTTTGGGTTGGACTTAACAAGGTGACCTAGATAGGATCTAGCGCCTTGAGGCATGGAGATGATCATTGCAAGGAGTTGTAGATGACATCTTATCAAGAGTTGCATATGATGCAATTGGCAAAAGTTGCCTACCTGAGAGATCTATGTTGTGGGTGATAGCCCAAGCTGGTCCATGACTTAGAGGATTTCAGGATCTTGCCCACTAGAAGGTTGTATGCTGCAATCTTCCGAATTGATGGTGAGGGCTATCAATTTGAAGTAAAATAGTGGGAGCGATAATTAATTAAAGGCCTAATTATATCGTCAAATTTTCAAATCAATCAAATAAGTCAAAAATGAGTTTTGGACTAAAATTGCATATTTTCCTTTTTGTAGTTCAAATGGCAACAAACAACAACAACTTTTCTTTGCGATCGGTCCTTGACAAGGACAAGCTAAATGGGACAAACTTCCACGACTGGTATCGGACATTGAAAATTGTTCTCACTCAAGAGCGTAAGCTCTATGTCCTGGATACTCCAATTCCAGAGGAACCCGCTCCTAATGCACCAAGGACAGAAAGGGATGCTTACAAGAAGCATTCTGATGATGCCATTGATGCAAAGTGCTTGATGCTATGTTCAATGAACCATGAGTTGCATAGGCAACATGAGAACATGGGTGTCATAGAGATGATTCTGCATCTCAGGAACATGTATGAAGATCAGGCACGGCAAGAGAGGTACAATATTTCTAGGGTGTTGTTCAAGTGCGTCATGATAGAAGGAGATCCAGTTGGTCCTCACACACTCAAGATGATTGGATATGTGGAGAACCTGCAGAGACTGGGATTTCCACTGAGCCAAGAGTTGGCTACTGACGTGATACTGCAATCGTTGCCAGAATCTTACAGTCAGTTTGTGATGAACTACAACATGAACAACTTTGATAGGCCACTGTCAGAGTTGTTGGGCATGTTGAGGACAGCCGAGTTACAGATGAAGAAGGACAAGCCTAAGTCCGTGATGGTGATCACGAGCAAGAAAGGCAAGTCCAAGCGCAAGGGCAAGGGCAAAGCTAAGAAAGGTTCTGAAGCTAGCCAGGAGTCCAAGCCATCTTCAGCTCTCAAGGCCAAGGGAGGCGTGACCAAGAAAGGAAATTGCCACCATTGTCAAAAGCCAGGACATTGGAAAAGGAATTGTCCTCTCTACCTGGAAGAACAAAAGAAGAAGGAGGCGACTGAAACCTCTACTTAAAGGTGTCATGAAAGTAAACATGTAACACTTTTGAGATATATGATATCAAGATGTAAAGTGTAAAGCATTCTTACTTGGGGCAAGTGTTGCCTTTATAGATAGGAATACTTTAGTTTATTTTCAGCCAATAAGGCATGTAATACAGTTATGAACTGCTATTTCATACTTACCAATAGATGGAAACACTTTATTTTTGCATATTGTATGACAATGATAGCAATTAATAAAGAGATGTTTCAATTTATAAAGATGTGATCTTTGTGTCAATGCCTTATTTATCTTGTGATATTTGATATGCATAAGATAAGATGATACCTAAAAGTTATAGATAACTCAAACAATTTAATTAGCATTAATCATGAGAAATTCATTTCTAGTTTCCATATGATGGATAAAACTGGACTCTTTTGGTTAGAGAACCATTAAGGGACATGAATATCTTGGACATGATTAATCAATCTTCACTAAAGTAGTGGAAGAGTGATTATCCTATTAGGTATAATACATGTGATGTATTTACATACCTACTGGAATAAATGCTAATACTTCAAATGGTGTTTAGAGAAATACCAATATGAATGTCTTGAAATGTTCAAGATTATCATAAATGAAGTACAAATTTGGTAAAGTATTAATTCTTGATGAGATCAATGAATGAAATACTTGGACCAAATGTTTGAGATCCTTATGAGTGATTATGATAGTGTATCATAGTGAACTCATGATTAAGGCATGGTGATGTCTGGATCAAGAAGGAATCATACTCTAAGGAGTTAGAGAATGATTATCAAATAACTGAATTCTTCTTAATAAAAGAATACCCCACACTAATAAAAGAAATTAAGAATCACAAGGGTTGTGAGTTCTTATATCTTTAATAGATACACCTCAATTATCTATGTGATGATTTGTTCATGTGATGAGTCAACTATCAAGATGAATATGAGGAACCAAATCTTGAGTTATGGTTTAAAACCATTACATCCTAAATGACTTCCATGTGAACCATAAGGTATGACCTTGATGGTAGCACTCATTGGATCATATCCATAAGTGCAGATGAGTCTTAAGTGTTAAGACACATGGATAACATTTTGAGAAGGATGATGCTTGTTGATTGCAACTTAATGGCTAAGACATTTGGCATATGGATACTAAAACCGCATTCCTATGAGGAATAAAACCAGGATGTGTATGTGACACAACCTTTAAGGTTTATGAATCCACTAATGCAAATGAAGTCTATAAGTTACAATGGACTAATCAATGTGATTGATTGAGTACAAGCAACTCAAAATTGGATCTTTATTTTGATAATATAGTCAAAGGGTTTGACTGATATGTCAAAGATAAAGAAGTGATCTGTGATTTAGTGGGAGCGTATTCACATTCCACATATTGATGTGAAATGGAATTGTTCTAGAATGGAAATCCGAATGTGGAAATTATCTTTAAGGAAGATAGAGATGTTTCCTATGTGATAGGAATAGAGATCTATAGAGATAGTTCTCGAAAATCTCTTGACCTGGAAAGAGAAAGCATACATTGGCAATCTATACTGAAGTGTTCAGTATGCACAGATTCAGTGGGAGAAAACTTGTCCATGTTACATGGAGTTAGTATTCCAAGGCAAAGTGTCCAATTCTTATGAAGAATGGGAACACTAAGAATAGATATGGATCTATCATGTATGTAATCATCCCATTATCTTGCATGTATGACATGGCAAGAATAAAATGCATTCATCATCTTGTATGTAGGACATGGCAATATGATGTGCTCATCCTGATAACTCATATGTGTGACATGACGAGTGGATGACTGTCTGCTTCCAGTAAGTGTTACTGGAATACCATGAGAACTTGATAAGTGCTTGTGAAGCACTAGTTCTATTGAGAAGAGTTCGATGTAAAGAGTTACATTGATGCGAACTTCCGAAAGGACAGAAAATTAATCGCAATATATATACATGAGATGTATAAAAGTGAATGTTTGTTGATAATTGGAAGTGTTCCAATAAAGCCATTTAAAAGGGAAAAGCCGAGTATCTATGTGTTAGTGAACAGCAGTGGATACTATATGGATCTGAAAGTTCCTGAGATGAACTTATATTCCACTCATTGATGACAAGTCTGGAATCCTTGATCATGCAATGTGGCTAAAGGTTAGCAAATGGAATACAAGATCGCATATTATGGCAACTCCATCTCATACGTGTGACGTACAGCGAAGAGATGTGAGACATGCAATTTGTACAGACTTTGGCAAGGTGTTGCCATTACTCACTATGTTGGCACTAGAGCACAGTAACATGTGGGACATGTTTGAAAATCACTATGAATATGATTCAAGGGTGATTGGCTCGCAGTGCAAGTTGGGAGTCTGTTGGTATGTATGCCCTGAGAGCCAATCATGGGATGATTGGTGGGATACATTAAGATTGATTTGATAAACATCAAATGCGAGCTTCCAATTCTTTCTGGTTCAGTCATATGAGATAGTGATAGAACAGATTGAATGTCTAGAGAATGACAGAACTTAATGACGTATGCTTTCAGGTTAAGGACCTGAACGATGAGATCATGCGGATGCTAAGAGTTTGTACATTCTTATTATGTCCCTAGTCGGATGTCATTGTGGAAGGTAGATAGACAACAATGACACACAAGACTAGATTGTGGTGTTGGTTGATGACAGAATCTCATTAGTCATGATATAGAGATATCAAACCAAACACATAGGTACTTGTTAGAGAACAAGTGTATCGGACAGACCCACCGTGAGTTTGACACATGGAACCATGAGATGGTAGTCACAGTCAGTACTCACAGTGATGGTGGTGAGTGTGATTCTTAGACCTGAAATCACTACACTCAACACATGTCGTTGGGCACACTTTGACGTCATCAAACGCAGTCCTGAAACATGGGTTGTTATAAAGGTGATGATTGGGTGGCTTTGACACATGGGGCTTTTGAGGGGTGAGTGATAGATATGGGATTTGTCCCTCCTGAGGGAGTTTGATATCCATGGCCACTTGATGAGTAGGATTGAGAAAGGCGTGCACGCATGTGTGAATCAGTATGTGATACTGATGTCATACATATCTCTTCCAGTCTACTCTGAGATCAAGGAAGTGAATGAACGTTGACAGGATGACTGTTCCATGCCTCGAGTTCATTCTGGATATCAGTGACAAAGGAATTATACATTCACTGTAACACCATTCACGGATTGTAGGATGAAAGTTGTTCTCCAACTTTCTACTTTCACTTGGGTAGCACTGATGTGTGACTAGGCACCACTCTTTGCTTGTGAAGTCATAAGTGTTATGGACTTTCACTGCCAACGTGAAATGGACCTGCGGGGTCACACACATAGGATTTAACCTGGAAGAGGATTTTTGTCCACAAAGCAATGTTTAGATTGATTACTAAAGGAGTTTAGTAGTTCAATTAAACACTCAATCCGTCGATAGATCAATATCGTATGGTTCAAGGTGTTGGACGCATTGATTGGAGTATCAGATTGATTGAAATCGCATTTGACTGATTTTGCCCAACCTGTGCTCCCAACCGATCGGCTCATATGATGAACCGGTCGGCTGAGGTGCTGAACCGGTCGGATGAGGTGCTGAACCGGTCGGCTGGAGTGTCCAGGCCGATCGGCTCATGCCCAGGTTGAAATGACCAATTCAAGAGTTGAACCGATCGGCTCAACTGGTGCAACCGACCAGTTGGGAAAGTCATGTCAGCAAGAATTTTCCTTTGGTTTCAAATTGCCCAATTCAATTGGGAATAATATTGGTATTCGATACCAATTGGGAAAGAAACAAGGAAAGTCCTTTTGAGCCGGAATAGGACCATGAACCGATCGGTTCAGGGCACCAACCGATCGGTTGGAGTGCCCCAAACGATCGGCTCAGGTCTAACCGATCGGCTCAATGGCCGAACCGATCAGTTCAGTTGTGAACCGATCATCTCAAGTTGCGAACCGGTTGCTTTTTGTGGAAAATTCTCGAACCCTTCTACTCCTTCTTTAATCCCGCATTGCCCGGGATGGAGAACCCTATCCCATGACTCTCCTATATATATATAGGGGTATTGGGGGCTTCTCAAAGAACAGCTCAGTGCAACCAGTTGCTCTGCAAGTTGTCGTTCTCTCTGGTTTTGGTAACTGTGAGAGAGCCCGAGCAAGTGCTTCCCGCAAAAGGGAGGTGCAGCAAGGGAAGGACAACTGCAGTTGCAACAGGAGGCAGGAGAGCGTGTTGGCGACTAGTACGTCAACAGGAGGGTGCGACTCCTTCCACTTCCTTGTGGGACAAGGAGTGTGGAGTTCCAGGTGGTCCGTGTGGACTACTACAGAGGCGGGAGGACACTGCCGCTTAGGAGGACAACTGTCATCCGACAGTCCGGTTCGAGTAGGAGTTGTCAGTCCCGGTGCGACCAGGAGCTGCACAGACACCGTCGAAGTCCGGAGTTGAAGACCGCGCATTGCGCGAGGTATTGTCGCCGAGCAAGCCTCGGGACAAGGTATGATTCCGCAAACCATCCTTTCCTATTATATAGACGTTGACACGTTTCCTCGGTATGGGTTGGGGAGAAAAATTTTTTGTTTCCGCTGCCTTCTCTGTCTCCCCTAAAACCCACTACAGATATAGTGGTGCATGCCCATCAATGGCCATTATGGCATCAGATCACCATGGTAGTCCAACTATTGCGGTCAAGGCAGACCAATGATATGCTTCCACATGGACGTCAATGAGTGATGAGGCTGGGTAATACGGCGGTGACCAGCGGTATATGACCTCTCCCAACCGCACCCCTGCGATGAGAAAGGTAGTTGGGTGACCCGACACCGTGGGGCTGAGATTGGAGGGTGCGACCATTGGATCCACATACAATGGGCTGACGTGCAACATAAATAAAATGTAACTCCCCCCCTCTTCTATAGTTCCAATGCACATATTCTAAAATGCATATCTCTCAACTCCTAAGGCCAAATTGGGCAAACCTATATATCAAATTTATCAACTTGACAAGATATACATAACTATAATGATTCCAGATCCTAATTCCAACGTTTATTCTCCTTATTTCTTGAAAATGACAACTTTAGTCATGTTGAGTACATTTAATGCACTAGTATAATCAAGTTTGGATCTTTGATGAACTTTCATCCTCTTAACTATGAAAATAATAAATTTGTGCATCTTTTATCTACAAGTGGATCCTAATGACCCCTATGGCCCCTCAATGAATCTAATTGTACATCTATTCCTTGTTTTAGACCTTAATGATATATTTTGTCCTAAATTGATAATCATGACACCTAATATGGGGTAATGCTATTCTACTTCGAAATCAAGAAGATATGTCACACCTCATCACTCTAATATCATCCCCTAACTCCCTTTTTACTATGTGTGATTGTATGGTTAGAAATGCCTGAATGTGAATCGCTTATGATGATTTATGTTGAATTTTAAACAAAGGAGGTCTTCTACCCTTTTGATGCTTTCAACTCTGTGGTTCTTTGAAATTAGTATTATAATGATTTGTTGAGACCTAAATGACTAAGCCCAACCTCTTTTGGGTTATCACAGTAAAATGCCAGCTTAGTGGTACTCATCAAGCCACAAGTGTCGAAGAACTTGACGGGTGCTACTAAAATAATGGTCTATAGCGTCGGTTTTTTAAGCCTGTAGTGTCACTTTTTAACCGATGCCTAAGTGGTCATCGCTATAGAATTTTCTCTATAGGGTTGGTTTTTTTGACCAAAAAAATCGACCTTATAGAGTAAAAACCAAACCAAGAGGCTGTAAAAAACCTTACCCAAGCGAGAAAGAAGAGGTTGTAAGGTCGGTTATTACTAAAAAAACTAACCCTAGAAATGTCTTGTAAGGTCGGTAATTGCTAGAAAATCGACCCTATAAAGCAACAGAGGTTTTCTCGGTCGAGAAATATGTCGACCCAGAATGATTTCAGTTGAGAAAATTGTCGACCGAGAATGTACTATCTTAAGCTTCTTAGAGGTCTTCTAAGGTCAGTTATTTCTAAAAAACTGATGTCGACCCAGAATGATTTCAGTTGAGAAAATTGTCGACCGAGAATGTACTGTCTTAAGCTTCTTAGAGGTCTTCTAAGGTCAGTTATTTCTAAAAAATTGACCCAATAGAGTACAAAAAATGAGCTTTCTGATCCCATTGCCTATAAGGTCGGTTATTCCTAATAAAAATGACCCTAGAAGTTAAAAAATTGACCCTATAAAGCAACAGAGTTCCTGTAAGGTCAGTTTTGCTCAGTCAAAAAACTTGTCGACCGAGTGACTTTCGATTGAGAAAATTATCGACCAAAGAGTACTGTCCCAAGGGTCTTGTAAGGTCGATTATTTCTAAAAAACTGACGCAGTAGGTCTCTAAGGGCGGTTTTTTTTAAATAACTGGCCCTAGAAGTCACATTTTTTTTCAAAAGAAAAATTATGCAGAATAGAAATCTTTAGAATAGAAACCTGCAGAACAGAAATCTACTTTACATAGTTCAAAACCTACAATAGAAATAGATTTGCAAATGCAATGATGCAAGCTTTTATGTCTAATCCTTTTTGAATTGATGTATCAATCTCCAAACAACACACATTCATAACAACAATAATTCAAAATATTCAGTTGAAACATATACTCATGCACATAGCACATACTAACATTCATGCAAGTCTAAGATAGATTCATTCAGTTGAGACATAGCACATACTAACATTCATACACATAGCACATACTAACAACAATGATAGATTGCAAGTCTAAGATGATATTAAAATTTATGTCAGATACAAAAGTAAATTTGATAGAGTTTCAAAATTACATACACAAATGAAGCTATGCATTCAATCCAATGCTATACTCACTTCATTAAGAAAAACCTCTGACCACTCTTCTCGCAATTCATTTAACTCATCAAGTGTGTAAGGCTGAGTTGTAAAGATCTGCAATAGAAAATGCACATGCTAATATTTTATAAAATGAATACATCTCACTTGTAAATTGATGATGTTATTCTTTATTACCTGATCTATAGTCTAAATGTCATTTGATGCTCCTTTGACAATAGCTTGCATATATTTCATTACATAGTAGCCACAAGCCCAATCATTATTTTGTATATGACACTACAAATAAAGAATTACACTTAATGTTAGTAAACTACTATGAATAGAGTTGAGATAAGACTATAAGGGTTGACATATAAGAGTTGACATATACATTACTATAAGAGTTGTACATATATAAGACTAAGCCATCAAAGTAGTTACCTTGATATTTTTCAAAGTCAATGTCTTTAATTTGGTGGGTATTATTCCTCCACCTTCACGAAAAGCCTTTATACCCCTATCAATTAATTGATTACGATAGTTGTCAAAATAGAAATTCTAAGTAGAAATATCATGTTGAAGCATAACAATTGATGTGGTAGAGACCAAATTTATGCTTACTCCATAGTTGGAAATTTCAGTTTGTGACTCCTTGTTGTTATTCCCATTGGGTCAAGATAATATAAAGTCATCAATTTTGGGACAACCGCCACTAGTTCCCAATGTCTAGATCTAAGTAAACTGCATATTGAAAACAAATATTAGAATTATAAATTTAGTCAATATTAGAATTATATTGAATAATAATACTTACTTGACGTTAAAAGGAATTAGGATAATTTCCTTTCCCACACTAGCAAAATATTTGAATGTAGTATAGAAGTACTCATTCACATCCTCAATGTGTGTCTCCACTTGACTAGTGATTGAAGGAACTAAGAATCCAACATTCCTTATATCAAATTTTTTCGTCTTGGTATATAAATGGTTGTAAAACATTTGTAATCATTTCATATATTAGAAATAAGCTAAAAATCTATATTGGAGTTTTCTATATTGATGAATCCTTACCTTATCCATACTTCTAATATTGAAGTATTTATCCAATCATACCAGAACAAATATTTAATATCATCAAGGAAAATAAAATTCTCAAAGTCCCTCCCAGCTTCATCTTTTGTTAAATTGACCAACATATGTGATCCCGAGCTTTGGTTGGCTAAGTATCATCACAAACATTTACATTTGCTTCCCAATTCGTCGAATGTAGCTTCGGGAATGATAGATGGCTTGGGCATAGGAGGACGACTAGTATAATTTTTACTTTTTGGTTTACAAACATGTTAATTAAATTACATACTTATATTACACGAGTTCATATATGTAGTCAAATATGAAAAACATGGTAGATTTTAGATATATACCTTTTCATTGATAACCAAGTATTTAGGCCAACCCACCATAGCACCCTCTGCTTCTTCAAATGTATTATATTCGGGATTATATATGGGTAGTGGTTTGTCCCCCATTCCGTCATACACAAGATGGATGGACGCACGACAATTGTCATCAGAAACTGGTTGGCAATGCAATGTACCACCGAGGTTGTATACCTTACCCGCTGCCACAACATTATACTCTGGAACCTCCACTACAAGTTTACAGTTCATACCAACCTAGAATTGAAATAATATAAGTTATATACAAAGCGGTAAACCAGATACCTACTACAACTATATATATATATATATATATATATATATATATATATATATATATATATATCATATATATATCATACTAATAACACAACATATAGAACAAAAACTTACTGCAGATTGTTATGGTGGGTCATTAGGAGTGCTCCCATGACCTTCTATAGTTGGAGCATGGGCTTGTACCTCATCATCTGAGAGATGCACAGTTTGAATAGGCAGAGAAGGTTAAGTAGGCTGAAATGAAGACATTATTTCTTTTACTTTCTGTGCTACTAATGCTTCAACTTCCTCTTGTGTAAGACCTCCTGCACGACCTCTTTTAGATTGTGAAGGGCCAAAATAAGACTTGATTCTTATGCCAGCTCCTAATCCCCTAACACGGTCAGGATGCTCCTTCGTACCAAGAGCAGCTGATAGTTCATCCATGTGGCCAGTTGGGATGGACTTTCCTTCCTTCCTTTGCTCATGGAGATCAATCTATTCATAGTTAATAAAAACACTAAATCACAATATCAATTAGATATAAATAAATCTAAGTTTGTGGGAGTTACTCTTTACTTAGTTGGGATAAACCTACCATCTTTTGTGCCACCTCCTTAGTTGCAGGGTTGACAATTTCACCTGCTCAATTCTATCTAGCATCAATCCACTGCAAGTGTCGGGGTGGATGCTCATCTTGAGTTATACTAGACTCTTATCCAGAAGAGAGTTGCTTCTCTTGTAGTTGGCGGCGGAAGGCATAACCACCGGGCCCCAAGCGATGGTCATGCACATTTTTGGCTCGTATTTCCTTTTGGGCCTCGTGAATAGCATGATCATTTAAAATGAGGTATTGCAATTTAGACTTGGCAAACATATATAAATAGATTCACCTCCTTAATTGTATAAAATGAAAGATCCATAAAATTCATCGCAATCTTTATTACCTGAAACTCTTCTGTGTTCCTAGCTACAACAAATCTTTCCCACACCTTAGGATCTATAAAAACATAGATATTTGTTGCTTTCTTCTTTTATTTAGGATTATCTATAAATTCCCTTTTGAAATATGTCTTAAAAGCCCTCCATCGTACACCACAACATTGTAGCACTTTTTTCTTGTGATCTTTTTCATTTAGATGAAAAACACCCTATACATGCAAAAGAAGCAATAATGTTGTCTTAAAAAGGATATGTCTTTTCAAGCAAACTAAATTAGAATCAATAAAGAAAAACATAGTAAAATAATATCACTTCCACTCACATATATATCTTTCCATAGGAGGTTTTTTAAGGCATTAGTAACATCATGCCAATTTTCTATATCTATTTCCACCTTACTGTATGTGGTCACCCCTATGTAATGCTTGAAAGCACTACCATGTTCCCCAATAGGTGCTCCTGTGACATCAAACTGGACTTCCAATTTCTCCCCTTTGGCCCTGAGCTCCTACAGCCTACTCATCAGTGTGGGACCTCTACTTTTCTTAGAATCACCACTACCATCCTCATGGTGCTCATGCTCAGAATGTTCATCTTCACTTGCTATTTTAGAACCTGCAAGTATACATGATAAAAGAAACATAAGTGATAATAAAAGCACAAGTGGTTGAGTGATATATGATGTATATTTAAAAGATTACGTGCTTGAATGATAATAAAATAAATAATTCAAAGAATACATGCCTCTAGTATTAGTTGAGTTGTTAGTCAAGTAAAATTTCTTCATCATGGTCTTGACATTTATAGTATTCCTCGGTGTTATCTTCAACATTTACACTTGGCAAACCAAATGAGAATGGGCTGGAATCATCATATTTTTCGTAGTATTCTTCTTTATTTATAGGATCCACAGTAAACTGTCTTTTTCCATTAAGAATGACAGACCAATTTTTATTTGCCGGGTAATCAATATAGAATACTTGTTTTGCTTGGTCTTCCATGATGAATGGCTCATCTTTCTCACCAATCTTTTCAAAATTCACCAATTTGAAACCCAACTCATCCACTAAAACTCCTTTGTTGTTGTCAACCCAATTACACCTAAAGATAGGAACTCTGAAATTTGTATAGTCCAATTCCCATATGTCCTTAATGACGCCGTAATATGACATCTCAGCTTCGCGTGGTCTTTTATCTTTGGCACTAGCAAAATACAACGAACAAGATTGAACAGTGACCCCACTATTTTGGACTACACTACTTTCATCTTGACGCTTTGTGTAGTATGAAAATTCATTTATGTCATAACCTTCATATGACATGACATCCATTTTTGGCTTAAAGGCGAGCCATTTTATGTTCTCAACAACATTATTCGGTGATTCAGATAGTTGATTAAAGACTTTCTCTTCAAACCACCTAATAAATGTTCGATTATGCTCTCTTGCAAGCCACATTGAACTGGATCACGGATGATTTCTCTTGATAAGATCATTGTATTCTGTGATGTAGCTACTAACTTCATCGATGTTGTGTGAAATATACAAATGTGCTTGTTCCCACAACTCACGACATATTCCTTTCACTCCTCCTCCCAGAGTTCCTTTGCCACAATAAGATTCAATGTGATGGGAATTTTTTAGATCGCTAGAAGTTTCATTACAATTCAAAAAATCATTGCAAAAGTCCATCACCTCCCTAACCACATAACCCTCAATAATACTCCCTTCAGGACGATAATGATTCTGAACATCACCTTTAAAAACACTCATGTAGCATTCAAATGGATACATCCAGTGTAAGAAAATTGGACCCAACATCTTCACCTCCCTTGTAATATGTACTACAAGATGAATTATGATATCAAAAAATGAAGAAGGAAAGTACATTTCAAGCTGACACATGGTAACAATTACATCTTTCTGTAATTTATCAAGAGTATCAGGATGTATCACTTTGTTGCATATTTCATTGAAGAAGAAACAGAGTCTTGTGATAGCAAACCTTACATGCTTTGGAAATATAGATCAAATAGCCACATGTAAAATTTGTTGTATAATAAATCAATTTTCTTCCATTGTGGTGAATCATATGCATGCCGTAGGATGCCATAATCATTGGCCTTTAACTCCCCATGCCAAGAAAAATTTTGTGCATCTTCTGTATTAGCAAATAAGCATTGAAATCATGGTATCATTGGTAGATACCACATCACCTTGGTAGGAGAGACATTTTTAGCCTTAGCTGAATTTGTGGTCTTATACCTTGACGCACCATATTTTGGACAATTTATCAAATTACTATAGTCCTTATGAAATAACACACAATCATTTGGACATGCATGAATCTTCTTAGCCTCCATTCCCATTGGGCATGTTATTTTCTTTTTTTGATATGTTGAAATTGGAAGCTCATTGCCTTCAGGAAGAATTTCCTTTAACAAAGACAACAGTGAAGTGAAACTCTTGTCGCTCCACTGGTTTTGAGCTTCAAGAGTATATAATCACATCACAACACTCAACCTCATGAACTTAGTACAACCCTTATATAATGGTTTTTCAGCATCATGGACAATGTTTGCAAATAAAGAAGGTGGATCAATGACATTGTCCCGACAACTACATAGAATCTCATCAACAATATCGTCCTGAATCGGGTCATCCTGAATCAGTTCATCATTGACAGTATCATCATTATCTATATCTTCTATGCCACAACTATTAGTATCGACATTTTCTGATCCATAATTAAATTTATCTCCATGCCAATACCATTCAGTATAACCTTGTATGATCCCATTGCATATGACATGATTCTTAATTTCTTCACCAGTATCAACTTTCAAATTGTTACAACAATTTCTACATGGACAATATAGTCTATCTGTAGGTAGTTTCCTATGTTCCTCAGCAAATCTAATAAATTCATCAAGACCTTTGGAGAACTCTGGACTGCAACGGTTCTTGATAGACATCCAACTTCGATCCATTTTCTATATCACATTAAACTTAATTATAAAACTAAGCATTTAATATTGATATTATAAGCTGTAAGTTTTTATTGATAAGAAGTTAATTACTTTTAAACTAAAGTGTACCACCTATCCCATTTTTGAATATTTAATCTCACTAGTAACTGTATAATGTATGTTTATTCTTGAAGAAAATTTCAGCAGCATTTCCCCTAAGTTCTCCAAGTACACCGATGTAAATGGAAAATAACCACTCACATATGTACCCTGAGAACAAATGAGGAAATCCTACTAAAATTTTCTTCAAAACTAAACATACATTATACATTTACATCCTAAGTAAGATTAAATATCCAAAAACAGTCCCAGACCGGGGACTGTCTAAAATTTACTCCTAATGAGAACGGGTTTCTAAGTTGATACATACATAAATGTATTATTGTCATATTTATATATTAAGTTAAACATCATGCATCGATGATCTCATCTATAAACCCTAAAGTGTCCATATGTACTACACAATTCCTATCCTCATATTTCTAGAATGTATACAATGATTACATATGTGACTGATAATAAAATGTAGATATGAAAGAATACATATTTTTATTATTGATTGGGTTACTAGTCAAATAAAATGAAAAAAATAATGTAACTGACTTGAGCCACCGAGATGAAAATGAGAGAACTGTGAGCAAGAGGATGATTGGTTGTTGGATTACTCTGTTGATCAGTTAAAGACCTGCATTTGAAGAGGCAATCGAGGGTTCAGTATATGTGGGTATACGACTGCAATGACGTCGTATAAAATGTGTTGAATAGACTTAAAAAAATACATCATTTATGGGTAAACAGCTGTAATGACGCCAAAGCAAAAACCATAAAATATAGGATATCTCCCATCAAATTTTGTGAAACATACATCATTTATGGGTATACGGCTGCAATGACACCCATTTACAGGTCTTGAAGCCACCCTAGAACAAAAAACCAATGATGGTTGAGGTAGAGCTAAAAATAGTGATCAAAACAAGTTGTCAAAAAAATAAATTCAAACTTTTTAATTCTAGTAGGTAGTATTCCATCATGATCATATTCATAACCCTTTCTCGGTCCTCTACATAATAATGGAGGTAGCAGGTAGGCATTTAAAATCATCAAACCGGGAAGAAATGAAGCATAGAAGAGAGCCTACTGGAGTTTCCAATGGCCATGGAATAGCTAAGGTAGAGGAATACGGTGGAGCACAAGATTCTATGGAGGGGGTAATGGTGGAGGGTGTGGTGGTCCCACAAGAACCCACAAGTAGGTCCCTGCTCACCACACCGTCCACTCTGACTGCACCACCGTCGGCTAGAACCCCCCACACTGCGAGCCAGGAAGCACGAAGAGGTTGTCGAAGAGTAGGTCTAGTGGCATGCCGGACCCCAGAAGGTGAAATAGCCGAAGAGGAAGCATGCAATACTATAAACCTGGAAAGTTGCGACCTACAGATGAGGACTCGATGCCTCCACGGGGGTCAGCGAGATGGTGGTGGCTGCTCAAGGCAAGACGGCGGTTGGTGGGTTCGTAAACCGGCGACCAGTACCCTCAAGGCTTGCGTCGTCTTTGTCAAAGCAAAAGGAACCTCACAAGCTAGCGTGTACACGTTAAACGAAACCCTAGAGTCAGCAATGGGCTCGTGTGTTGAAGCAACGGCCGGAAACAGAAGCTCGGATAGCAGCGCGTGAGAGTAGCAAGTTTTGATCGAAATGGCGACCTAACCAACGCGAGCGATAGGTTATACTTAACCTATAGTGTGGCAACACATCCCATTATCATACAGATAACGAGGTGTTATGCGAAAACGTGAGGAAATCACCATAACCACAGATTATGAAAATACGGGTTAATTAAAACCAATTGCGGAAAATTGATGAACTATGATACTATTACTTTCCCGTCCTCATCCTGCACAAAAGCATGTCATATATACATATACGAGATCTGATAAGTGTTCACAGCTTACTGAAACAGCTATCCATCCATCACATGAGTTCACCATCTATTCATATACACAGAGGCCCGCATCCGGCCAACAGCAGAATATACAAAACATTATCGATCGTTCATCGTGAATCAATGTCAAAACACTGCCAAGGACCTGAGAGTACAGGGATGACTCTAGACTCTACTACAAAACATCCAAAACAGCAGCATATCCATCGCTTGCCTTCTACTGCTCTCCAAGCTGCTCGGCCGCAACACCACGACCATGACCACGTCTACCTCGACCACCTGAAAACCAGCGGAGTGAGACAATTGAACAATTGTCCCAGCGGGAAACATAAATTCCCACTGCAACTACCAAACCTCTACAAGATAAACTATAATAGCAGATAACAATTAACAGGTATAACAAGAGCAGTCTATATAAAGCAAGGTTATTCTTATCGATCCACTTACCAGCTGTACAAAGCATATAACCATATATCATTCAATGGAATATGATTGACCAGATAAGATATATCACTATGTAACATGATTATCAGATCAAAGTATGAAGTCACATATCCTGATTATTAAGATACGACATATTATCACATACTTGATGTACATGGAAGTACCTGCAGATATACCTGAATTAAATACACAAACAAGGCCTCAACCAATGTTTTGTGTTCATCTTAAGCAGTAAATACTAAACGGCTGTATTATGTATTATTATGCCCCGAGGATTTGAATCGTACCATTCAAATCCAACCTCTGGCTGTGAAGCCCAAGACCGGTGCCATACAATGGTTAGTGGAAGAGCCGGACTCCACAAACTCCCACCTCGTGGTCAGTACACGAGCACAACACAAGCATGACCTTAGTCACATGTTGTAGTGGTCTAAGCCATGGGGTCAACTCCATAGGCTACCCTCACTCTAGCCCGCCTTGGTACAGGTCTCGGCGCTAGTAAAACTGAGCCACGGGCCTGATCACCGTGCTCTGAGCCATGAACGCATTCATGCTCTACATATCACATATCCTGAGCCATGGGCCTGTTCACCATGCTCCATATACGTATCTGAGTCTATAACCGAAGTTACACTCTTACCTCCTTACTTTAGGCTAGGAGTAACCTCGCATATTCAACAATATGTGCTCCGGGTTAACCCGTAGGAGAACCCGTTTCACCATCACCAAGTCCTGACGATGATGGATCTATGGCCAGGGCAAACTACATGATATGATTTCACTGTGATTCATTAGTATCTTTTAGATGGATTGTAGGATTCAACCAAGTTATATAACATGCAAGATATAACAGAAAGTAAAGAACATTATATTATTATTGAAACCACATCAACCTGATCCAACATCACATGTTACCACTTGGCCTCTTGCCAACCATCCAGATCCATCTCAAGGATAATCACATATTAGGGGATCTCAATCCTTCATCATGTACTGTCACTGCCTCTCAAGGCTCACATCATCATCATGGGACCAACACATTACATATATAATCTCATAGAACAAATATCAAGGTAATGTTACTCATCACATATGTCACATAGCCCTTTCATGGCTACACATCACCTGCATGGTTAGGATACACAATAACCATAGATTCAGCATAAGGAACATGCTCGCTATCATGGGCTATCATTCAAGATAATTTATTTATCAAAATTACACTATTTGATGATCAAGCTTGTTAAGCACATCATACCATAATCATGCCTACCCTGATCTTAGGATTTTACAAACAATCAAGGTATTCACTTTATATAACAATTATGTTGAGTATACAAAGCAACTACTGTTGTTACCAAAAACATTACCTTTATCATTAAGCAACCATTAATGAAACTACCAATTATCCTTGCCATTAACAATTAAGCATAAGACTTACATTATGCATATCGTTACTACTCTTGCTACCATCATTAATATTATCAGCATCACCATCCACTAGTATCTGTATTGCTATGTCACTAAGCAGACTGTTAATGTAGCTGTCACTAAACATCATTATTATCATTACTAATGCTTCCACTACTAGCAAGGCATCGCCATCATCTTATTTATCAACAACATTATATTATTACATCGTTATTGCGTTTACTTATGAGTAAGGCATCATCTCATTGTTGTTATTACTAACAAGACACCACCATCGTTTATTGGTGCACATCTAACTACTTCCTTATCACTAAGGCCGTTACTATAGGATCACAACACCCTCACTAGAACTTCTCATAATCCTTACTCAGACACAACAAAATGACTGACCAAGAGGGAGAGCAGCAACGTTGCGCGACACAGCGTTACTGGGGTAACGTGCGTCAGAGAGGGGTGTCGGGCACCCTATGTAAATCGGGCAACGCCCGTCGTCACTACTCTGTCGGCCGACGCTCAAGGGGCGTGACGCCTGTCAGGCCTATCGCCCATCCTAGGCTGACACCCAATATTTCTTCCCAAAGCGGCAAGGTCATCACAAAGGAAAACCACCAGGAGAGAGAAAGGATGGAGAGAGAAGGAATCCCACAAAATGTGCTACCAACATAGCCCACTCTATCGGCTGATACATCAAGGAAAGGGGCGTGATGCTCGTCACAACCCCAGGCCCTGTCGGCCGTCACACCTCGCTCTATCGTGTGTCACAACCTCAAGAGGATAACGCCCGTCAGGGCTATCGGCCGGCACCAAGTTGCATGTCGTGCAACCCAAACTAATCACCAAAACAAACCCTGTCGTCCATCAAGATACTAAGGCCTAACGTCCATGAGAATAAACGAGGGCATTACTCATCTATCGTTCACCAAAGGTATACCTATCGCCATCCAAGGGGATGTCATGTCGTCCATCAAAGAGGATATCGTCCAACTCACCCAACCAAGGAGAGATATCGCCCAACACACTCAAACAAGAGAGAAGATATCGCCCAACTCCAGGCTGAAGCCCGTCAGGCCTGCTGCCTACCACAGCTATATCGGCCAACATAGGTACAAAAGCAAGGTACACTAGTATATGAACGAGAACATAACGAGAGGAAAGGAGTTAGGGATAGAAATCATGCAACCCGCCTTGAAGCTCCAAGGAAGAAGAAGAAGCACTCCAGCTTCAAGGGTATCGTCCACCACAGCTCCAAGGGAGGTGTATCGTGCACTCAAGGTGGAGGAGAGACCAAAAGAGCAAAGGAAGCTAAGGCAAGGAAAAGAGCTGTATATATATAGAAGGAAGGGGAGGAGAAACCAAGGTACAACCATGCCATGTGTCGTCCACCCAAGGGACACTTGTCCTAGGGTTCCAGCCAACACACTAGCAAGGCATGGGACACTTGTCCAAAACATGCACCAAGTGTCCACTACACCAGACCAAGCATCATGGGCGACACAGGCAGCAGCTCTGCTGGGCGACACAAAGCAGGTCCTGGTCGACACAAGGCGCAAGAAAGCCCAACCCAGGAACCTCAAGGCCCAAACAAGCTCAACTCAGGCCCAGAGAACTCAAACAACAAGCCCAAGCCTTCCTCTCAACCCTAGAGGAAGCAAGGAGGGGAAAACATCTCACAAGATGACCAACTTGCACACAAAACCCCAAACTTGGGTTATTTTCAAGTAGCCCCCCCAACTCTCAACAAAGCACAACAAAACCTTAATCACCACTTAAAGGTGATTAGAAAGCACCAAAGCATCAAGATTAAGCAAAACAAACCGGTTAAACCCTAAACGCAGGTCAGGGTCCTTACAAGCTAACCCCCTTTAAGGGATTTTGTCCCCAAAATCCGAAGAGAAAAGCAAGGGATACTTCCTCCTCATCTCTTCCTCAAGCTCCCACGTGGCTTCCTCAATGCCACGCCGCTGCCAAAGAACTTTCACAAGAACCAAGTCCTTCCTCTTCAGCTTCTTGATCCTTCTGTCAAGGATCACCACAGCACCTTCCTCATAGGTCACATCTGCATCAAGCTCAACCTCAACTGGTTGTATCACTGTACCTGAATCCGGATGACTTTTCTTCAACATACTGACATGAAACACTGGATGCAACCTGTGCAACTCTGGAGGCAACTCTAACTCATAAGCTACCTTGCCAACACATGCTCTGACTGAGTAAGGTCCCATATACCTGGGAGCTAACTTACCCTTCCGTCCAAACCTTAGCACACCTTTCCATGGCGAGACTTTAAGATATACTTTGTCTCCTACCTGGAATTCCAAAGGTCGTCGGCGATTATCTGCATAAGATTTCTGCCTGTCTTGTGCCACCTTCAACTGTTGTTGTATCACCTTGATCTTCTCTGTCGTATGTTGTACTAACTCAGGACCCAAAAGCTGATACTCGCCAGACTCAAACCAACACAAATGAGATCTGCACTTCCTTCCATACAAAGCTTCATAAGGAGCCATGTCAATGCTCCGCTGATAACTGTTGTTGTAGGCAAACTCTATCAAACTCAGATATACATCCCAGTTGCCTAGAAACTGTAGAACACAAGCTCGAAGAAGATCTTCTAAAGTCTGAATAGTCCTTTCAGACTGTCCATCCGTTTGCGGGTGAAAAGTTGTACTGAACCTTAACTGTGTTCCCAACGCTCTGTGCAACTTTTCCCAAAAATGACTCATAAACTGAGGACCTCTGTCAAAAACTATCGTTGTTGGCACACCATGCAAACGTACTATCTCATCCACATATACTCGAGCGAGTTTCTCAGTCGTATACGTTGTCTTTACTGGTAGAAAATGGGCAGACTTAGTTAATCTGTCCACTATCACCCAAATGGAATCATGATTCCTAGTTGTCCGGGGTAGACCAACTACGAAATCCATGGTTATATGATCCCATTTCCACTGCGGTATCGGCAAAGGTTGCAACGTACCTGCCGGTTTCTGATGTTCAGCCTTCACTTGCTGACAAACCGCACATCTAGCCACAAACTCAGCTACATCTCTCTTCATACCGGACCACCAATACAAGTCCTTCAGACTATGATACATCTTGGTGACACCTGGATGCATAGCATACATCGACGTATGTGCTTCCTCAAGCACCAACTCCCTTAGATCGTCGACATCTGGAACTACCATCCTGTCAAGATAGCAAACTACTCCATCCTCGGACTCATGAAACCCATCACGCTTGTCGCTGCCGAACTCTGATCTGATCAACTGTACCGCATTATCTGTCTGCTGTGCATCCTTGATCTGCTGTCTCAACGTAGGATTAACTTGCATCTGTGCGAAAAGACCAGATAACAAAGAAACTTCCATCTGCACATTCATCTGTCGCAGAGAAAAAAACATATCTCGCCTATGGCATACCAGAGAACTCAATTGTGCCTTCTGTACCACAAGAGAAGAAGAAGACTTTCTGCTAAGCGCATCAGCTACCACATTCGCCTTACCAGGATGATACTTGATAGTGCAGTCATAATCATTGATCAACTCCATCCATCGTCGCTGTCGCGTGTTCAACTCTTTCTGCGTAAAGATGTACTTCAGATTCTTATGATTCATATAGATCTGACACACTTCCCCATACAGATAGTGTCTCCAAATCTTTAACGCATGAACTACTGCTGCCAACTCCAAGTCATGAGTCGGATAGTTCTCCTCATGCTTCTTGAGCTATCGCGAGGCAAAAGACACTACATGATCTTCCTGCATCAACACACAACCTAAACCTTTCTTGGAAGCATCACAGAAAACAACATAACCTTTCCCAGATTCTGACAGAATCAACACTGGAGCACTGGTCAGCTTCTCCTTTAAACTCTGGAAAGCTTGCTGACATCGATCATCCCAAACAAAAGGTACATCCTTCCGGGTCAACTTTGTCATTGGTAACGTGATCACACTGAAGTCCTTGATAAACCTCCGGTAGTATCCTGCCAAACCAAGGAAACTACAAACTTCTGTCGGCGTTTTCGGTTGTTCCCAATCCACAACGGATTCCACCTTCTTCAGATCTACTTTGACTCCTTCAGCATATATCACATGACCCAAGAAAGCCACTTCGTCCAACCAGAACTCACACTTACTGAACTTGGCATACAGCTGATGTTGACGAAGAAGAGTCAACGTTTGACAAAGATGTTGCTCATGCTCTCGCCTGTCCCGAATGTAGATCAAAATGTCATCTATAAAGACTACAACAAATTGGTCTAAGAACGGACGGAACACTCGGTTCATCAGATCCATGAAAGCAGCAGATGGATTGGTTAGCCCGAACGGCATAACCACGAACTCGAAATGACCATACCTCGTTCTGAAAGCTGACTTTGGTATGTCATCCGCCTTTATCCTCAACTGATGATATCCAGACTGTAGATCGATCTTTGAAAACACTGTAGCACCACGCAACTGATCAAACAGATCGTCTATTCTCGGCAACGGGTACTTATTCTTGATCGTGACCTTGTTCGACTGTCGGTAATCTATACACAACCACATCGAACCATCCTTCTTCTTAACAAACAACACGGGAGCACCCCACGGTGACGTACTCGGTCTGATAAAACCCTTCTCCAACAACTCTTGCAACTGCTTCTTCAACTCTGCCATCTCTGCTAGAGCCATCCTATATGCTGACTGTGCAACTGGCTGTGTTCCAGGAACCAGATTGATCTCAAAATCAATCTCTCGGGGTGGAGGAACACCAGGAAACTCCTCAAGAAACACATCTGCAAACTCTCGAACAACCGACACCTCCTCAAGACTAGGGCCTTTCGCCTTGGTAACCACAACGGTATCCACCACGTGAGCTAAGAACGCCACACATCCTTGTCGTAACAACTTATCTGCCACCATAGCTGATACCAAACACGTCAGAAGAATCTTCCTATCTCCCTGGAAGATCCACTTCTCTCCAGCAACATCAAACACTGCCTGCTTGGAACCACAGTCCAAGAAAACGTTATACTTCTCTAAGGTATCCATCCCAAGGATAACATCGAAACCATGCATGTCAAGTGGCATAAGATCCACTTGAATGCGATGTTCCGAGAAAGACAAGACACAAGATGGACACACTTCTCGAAGCAAAGAGGAACCATCAAGAGGGGTTTCTAACAACAAGCTATCCTTCTTATAACTAACAGGTAAACGACAGTTTTCAAGCATACTATAGGCGATAAAAGAGTGTGTAGCACCCGGGTCAACCAGAACTGATATAAAGCAAGAAGAAGACATATCAGAATGAAATAACTCCATCTGACATGTCACCACTCGCGGGTTGACTATCGCCTCCGGCTGACTCATGGCATAGAATCGAGCCGTCGCTTGCTGTCCATGACCTCTGCTTCCTTGAGCAGATGATCCAGACTGAGATGCTTGACCGCATCCTCGTCCTCTGCTACCACTGGGCTGTGGTCTTTCTGACCTCTGAAAACTCTGCCTCGGTTGCTGCGTCACTTCAACATCTCTATTCGGGCATTGTAACTTGAGATGCATGGTCTGTCCACAAAGATAGCATGACCTGTCCTCAAACCGTGGCCTAGCTGGTCTTGTCACTGCCACAGAAGCTGAACTGTGCGCCTTAGATGGTGAAGAAACATAACTTTTCCCCTTACTCGGAGACCACTGAGATGGCACACCAGAACTTCACATCACTGACGGTGCTGAAAACCTAGGCTTCTTAAAGCCACTAAACCTCTGTCCCTGAAACTGAGCAGGTCTTTTAAGAGACTTAGACTCTCTTTTCTCCCTTACTGACCTCTCGATCCGTCGAACTGATTCCACGAACATAGTAAACCGCTCTCGGTTCTCCAACGTAGACACCGGAGTCTTCAGCTCAGCACTCAAACCCTTCTCGAAATGTCTGATTCGTTCCTCGTCTGTTGTCGCCATGTGAGGACAAAACCTCAACAGATCCATAAACTTAGCTTCATACTCGGTGATGTTCATCATTCCTTATCTCAGGTTCTTGAACTGACTAACCTTCTCATCTAGGTACGTCTTGGGAAAGTATCTGGTGACGAACTCACGTCAGAACACTTCCCAATAGATCATCTCACCAGGTCACTTTTCTTCTTCGATGGTCCACCAGTGACCAGCACTACCTTTCAGAAGGTAGACAGCATGCTTTACCTTGTCTGCTTCAGGGATGTCAAGGATCCGGAAAGCCTTCTCGAGACTTGTCAGCCACAGATCTGCATCTGCTGGATCAACCGTTCCAGCATAATCCGAAGCTCCAACTCGGCGAAGCCGCTCGAAGGTCTTCCTGATACCCGATGCTTCTCCATGGGGAACCTGTGCTCGCGGAGGAGGCACTGGTAATCGCTCAACCATGAGATTCATCGTAGCCATTAACTGCCCCATAAGCTGTTGGTAAGCAGGATGTTCAAGAATGGCTGGGTTAGGTTGGGGGACCTCAGGCACCCGATCTTCATGTGCATGTCCATCTGCTCCATCAACCGATGCAGCATCACTAAACTCAGCAGAATGTTCTTCATGGTTTCCAGACATCTTGACTTTTCTTCCACTGAAGGCAGAAGTTTTGTAAGAAATCCTGGAAAACTCATGAGAACAGACTCAACCTAGTCTTAAATCCCTGTAGACTCAGCGAACCTAAAGCTCTGATACCAAAACTTGTGGCAACACATCCCATTATCATACAGATAACGAGGTGTTACGCGAAAACATGCGAAAATCACCATAACAACATATTATGAAAATACGGGTTAATTAAAACCGATTGCGGAAAACTGATGAACTATGATACTATTACTTTCCCATCCTCATCCTGCACAAAAGCATGTCATATATACATACACGAGATCTGATAAGTGTTCACATCTTACTGAAACAGCTGTCCATCCATCACATGAGTTCACCATCTGTTCATATACACAGAGGCCCACATCCGGCCAATAGCAGAATATAAAAAACATTATCGATCGTTCATCATGAATCAACGTCAAAACACTGCCAAGGACCTGAGAGTACAGGGATGACTCTAGACTCTACTACAAAACATCCAAAACAGCAGCATATCCATCGCTTGCCTTCTACTGCTCTTCAAGCTGCTCGGCCGCAACACCACGACCACGACCACGTCTACCTCGACCACCTAAAAACCAGCGGAGTGAGACAATTGAACAATTTTCCCAGTAGGAAACATAACTTCCCACCTCAACTACCAAACCTCTACAAGATAAACTATAACAACAGATAACAATTAACAGGTATAACAAGAGCAGTCTATATAAAGCAAGGTTATTCTTATCGATCCACTTACCAGCTGTACAAAGCATATAACCAGATATCATTCAATGGAATATGATTGACCAGATAAGATATATCACTATGTAACATGATTATCAGATCAAAGTATGAAGTCACATATCCTGATTATTAAGATACGACATATTATCACATACCTGATGTACATGGAAGTACCTGCAGATATACTCGAATTAAATACACAAACAAGGCCTCAACCAATGTTTCGTGTTCATCTTAAGAAGTAAATACTAAACGGCTGTATTACGTATTATTATGCCCCGAGGATTTGAATCGTACCATTCAAATCCAACCTCTGGCTGTGAAGCCCAAGACTGGTGCCATGCAATGGTTAGTGGAAGAGTCGGACTCCACGACCTCCCACCTCGTGGTCAGTACACGAGCACAACACAAGCATGACCTTAGTCACATGCTATAGTGGTCTAAGCCACGGGGTCAGCTCCATAGGCTACCCTCACTCTAGCCCGCCTTGGTACAGGTCTCGGCGCTAGTAAAACTGAGCCACGGGCCTGATCACCGTGCTCTGAGCCATGAACGCATTCATGCTCTACATATCACATATCCTGAGCCATGGGCCTGTTCACCATGCTCCATATATGTATCTGAGTCTATAACCGAAGTTACACTCTTACCTCCTTACTTTAGGCTAGGAGTAACCTCACATATTCAACAATATGCGCTCCGGGTTAACCCGTAGGAGAACCTGTTTCACCATCACCAAGTCCTGACGATGATGGATCTATGGCCAAGGCAAACTACATGATATGATTTCACTGTGATTCATTAGTATCTTTTAGATGGATTGCAGGATTCAACCAAGTTATATAACATGCAAGATATAACAGAAAGTAAAGAACATTATATTATTATTAAAACCACATCAACCTGATCCAACATCACATGTTACCACTTGGCCTCTTGCCAACCATCTAGATCCATCTCAAGGATCATCACATATTAGGGGATCTCAATCCTTCATCATGTACTATCACTGCCTCTCAAGGCTCACATCATCATCATGGGACCAACACATTACATATATAATCTCATAGAACAAATATCAAGGTAATGTTACTCATCACATATGTCACATAGCCCTTTCATGGCTACACATCACCTGCATGGTTAGGATACACAATAACCATAGATTCATCATAAGGAACATGCTCGCTATCATGGGCTATCATTCAAGATAATTTATTTATCAAAATTACACTATTTGATGATCAAGCTTGTTAAGCACATCATACCATAATCATGCCTACCCTGATCTTAGGATTTTACAAACAATCAAGGTATTCACTTTATATAACAATTATGCTGAGTATACAAAGCAACTACTGTTGTTACCAAAAACATTACCTTTATCATTAAGCAACCATTAATGAAACTACCAGTTATCCTTGCCATTAACAATTAAGCATAAGACTTACATTATGCATATTGTTACTACTCTTGCTACCATCATTAATATTATCAGCATCACCATCCACTAGTATCTGTATTGCTATGTCACTAAGAAGATTGTTAATGTAGCTGTCACTAAGCATCATTATTATCATTACTAATGCTTCCACTACTAGCAAGGCATCGCCATCATCTTAGTTATCAACAACATTATATTATTACATCGTTATTGCATTTACTTATGAGTAAGGCATCATCTCATTGTTTTTATTACTAACAAGACACCACCATCATTTATTGGTGCACAACTAACTACTTCCTTATCACTAAGGCCGTTACTATAGGATCACAACACCCTCACTAGAACTTCTCATAACCCTTACTCAGACACAGCAAAACGACTGACCAAGAGGGAGAGCAGCAACGCTGCGTGACACAACATTACTGGGGTAATGTGCGTCAGAGAGGGGTGTCAGGCACCCTATGTAAATCGGGCAACGCCCTTCGTCACTACTCTGTCGGCCGACGCTCAAGGGGCGTGACGCCCGTCAGGCCTATCACCCATCCTAGGCTGACGCCCGATACTTCTTCCCAAAGCGGCCAGGTCATCACAAAGGAAAACCACCAGGAGAGAGAAAGGATGGAGAGAGAAGGAATCCCACAAAATGTGCTACCAACATAGCCCACTCTATCGGCCGATACATCAAGGAAAGGGGCGTGATGCTCATCACAACCCCAGGCCCTGTCGGCCGTCACACCTTGCTCTATCGTGTGTCATAACCTCAAGAGGATAACGCCCGTCAGGGCTATCGGTCGGCACCAAGTTGCATGTCGTGCAACCCAAACTACTCACCAAAACAAACCATGTCGTCCATCAAGATACTAAGGCCTAACGTCCATGAGAAGAAATGAGGGCATTACTCATCTACCGTTCACCAAAGGTATACCTATCACCATCCAAGGGGATGCCATGTCGTCCATCAAAGAGGATATCATCCAACTCACCCAACCAAGGAGAGATATCGCCCAACACACTCAAACAAGAGAGAAGATATCGCCCAACTCCAGGCCGAAGCCTGTCAGGCCTGCTACCCACCACAGCTATATCGGCCAACATAGGTACAAAAGCAAGGTACACTAGTATATGAACGAGAACATAACGAGAGGAAAGGAGTTAGGGATAGAAATCATGCAACCCGCCTTGAAGCTCCAAGGAAGAAGAAGAAGCACTCCAGCTCCAAGGGTATCATCCACCATAGCTCCAAGGGAGGTGTATCATGCACTCAAGGTGGAGGAGAGACCAAAAGAGCAAAGGAAGCTAAGGCAAGGAAAAGAGTTGTATATATAGAAGGAAGGGGAGGAGAAACCAAGGTACAACCATGCCATGTGTCGTCCACCCAAGGGACACTTGTCCTAGGGTTCCAGCCAACACACTAGCAAGGCATGGGACACTTGTCCAAAACATGCACCAAGTTTCCACTACACCAGACCAAGCATCATGGGCGACACAGGTAGAAGCTCTGCTGGGCGACACACCAGCCTGCTGGGCGACACAAAGCAGGTCCTGGTCGACACAAGGTGCAAGAAAGCCCAACCCAGGCACCTCAATGCCCAAACAAGCTCAACTCAGGCCCAGAGAACTCAAACAAAAAGCCCAAGCCTTCCTCTCAACCCTAGAGGAAGCAAGGAGGGGAAAACATCTCACAAGATGACCAACTTGCACACAAAACCCCAAACTTGGGTTATTTGCAAGTAGCCCCCCCAACTCTCAACAAAGCACAACAAAACCCTAATCACCACTTAAAGGTGATTAGCAAGCACCAAAGCATCAAGATTAAGCAAAACAAACCGGTTAAACCCTAAACGCAGGTCAGGGTCCTTACATATAGCATCAATTAACAAGGGAAAACCGACACTACAGATGAAGTGGTGCCCGCATTTTTGTCTCGGTCGAGAATTTTGTCGACCCAGATGCCCTACAAGGTCAGTTATAAGGAAAAAAACTGACCCTAGAGGTACGTATACACTTGTGAACACAAAATGGAGCCAAATTTTTGTCTCGGTCAATAATTTTGTCGACCGAGATGCCCTACAAGGTCAGTTTTAAGGAAAAAACTGACCCTAGAGGTACTTATACACGCACAAAGGAAAAATGGAGCCAAATTTTTGTCTCGGTCGAGAATTTTGTTGACCGTGATGCCCTACAAGGTCTGTTATAAGGAAAAAAACTGACCCTATAGGTACTTATACATGCACGAAGGCAAAATGGAGCCAAATTTTTGTCTCGGTCGAGAATTTATCGACCGAGATACCCTAAAAGGTCGGTTATAAGGAATAAACCGACCCTAGAGGTACTTATACATGCATGAAGACAAAATGGAGCCAAATTTTTGTCTCGGTCGAGAATTTTTTCGATCGAGATGCCCTACAAGGTCGGTTATAAGGAAAAAACTGACCCTAGAGGTACTTATACACGCGCGAAGGCAAAATGGAGCTAATTTTTTGTCTTGGTCAAGAATTTTGTCAATCGAGATGCCCTAAAAGGTCGGTTATAAGGAAAAAATCGACCCTAGAGGTACTTATACACGCGTGAAGGCAAAATGAAGCCAAATTTTTGTCTTGGTTGAGAATTTTGTTGACCGAGATGCCCTACAAGGTCAGTTATAAGGAAAAAACCAACCCTAGAGGTACTTATACATGCGCGAAGGCAAAATGGAGCCAAATTTTTGTCTCGGTCGAGAATTTTGTCGACTGAAATGCCCTACAAGGTCAGTTATAAGGAATAAACCGACCCTAGAGGTACTTATACACGTGCGAAGGCAAAATGGAGCCAAATTTTTGTCTCGTTCGAGAATTTTGTCGACCGAGATACCATACAAGGTCGGTTATAAGGAAAAACACTGACCCCAGAGGTACTTATACACGCGTGAAGACAAAATGGAGCCAAATTTTTATCTCGGTCAAGAATTTTGTCGACCGAGATGCCCTACAAGGTCAGTTATAAGGAAAAAGTCGACCCTAGAGGTACTTATACACGCAAGAAGGCAAAATGGAGTTAAATTTTTGTCTCGGTTGAGAATTTTATTGACTGAGATGTCCTACAAGGTCGGTTATAAGGAAAAAACTGACCCTAAAGGTACTTATACACGCGTGAAGGAAAAATGGAGCCAAATTTTTGTCTCGGTCGAGAATTTTGTCGACCGAGATGCTCTACAAGGTCGATTATAAGGAAAAACCCGACCCTAGAGGTACTTATACACGCACGAAGGAAAAATGGAGCCAAATTTTTGTCTCAGTCGAGAATTTTGTCGACCGAGATGCCCTACAAGTTCGGTTATAAGGAAAAAACCAACCCTACAGGTACTTATACACATGCCAAGGCAAAATGGAGCCAAATTTTTGTCTCAGTCGAGAATTTTGTCGACCGAGATGCCCTACAAGGTCGGTTATAAGGAAGAAACTGACCCTAGAGGTACTTATACATGCATGAAGGCAAAATGGAGCCAAATTTTTGTCTCGACTGAGATGCCCTACAAGGTCGGTTACAAGAAAAAAAACTGACCCTAGAGGTATTATACACGCACGAAGGCAAAATGGAGCTAAATTTTTGTCTCGGTCGAGAATTTTGTCGACCGAGAAAGTGTTGTCTTAGAGGTCTTCTGAGGTTGATTTTTTAAAACCGACCCTATATATCGAGGTGCGAAACCAAAATTGAGCAAATTTTTTCCGCAGGAAACTTAATGGGTCGGCTTTCTGATCCCATTGCCTATAAGGTCAGTTATTTAATGAAAACCGACCCTATAGAGATACACTACAAGGTCGGTTATTTTAGGAAAATTGACCCAAGTGGTCTTAAGTGGTGCCCGCATTTTTTATAGATATATAAGGTTAGTTATTTGGAAAACTGACCCTATAGAGATACACTACAAGGTCGGTTATTTTAAGAAAATCGACCCAAGTGGTCTTAAGTGGTGCTCACGTTTTTTTATAGATATTTAAGGTCAGTTATTTGGAAAACCGAACCTATAGAGATACACTACAAGGTCGGTTATTTTAAGAAAACCGACTGAAGTGGTCTTAAGTGGTGCCCGCATTTTTATAGACATATAAGGTTGGTTATTTGGAAAACTGAGCCTATAGAGATACACTACAAGGTCGGTTATATTAAGAAAACTAACCCAAGAGGTCTTAAGTGGTTCCCATGTTTTTTTAGACATAAGGTCAGTTATTTTGAAAAACCGACCCTACGGGTAGCGACATTATTGGCCAAAAATGTAGTAGTGTATATGATGTGTTTAGCCCTATTTCACCCTTGATTTCCCTCTTATGTGACATATGTGACATGATTGATGCTCTCATGTTTGATTTCTTGATGTGGATCTTTATCACATGTCTTACCCTCTCAAAATAGAAATGATATATCCTTTATTATCCCCTTGGAATTGATGTCCCATCTAATCCATATGTTGGGACCTTGTGACCTATGTCTCATATGTTGGCTTTCGGAGTGCAGGTTGATAAGATGGAATCCTTTGGTGACTTGACCCTTGGGGACATCCACCTATATTTGATTATGATCTTTATGTCCCTACCTTGTTGATCCAAATCACCTCTTATGCTTAAACATCTTGACTTGACAAGCAACAACCCTTCTTGCCCTATTGCTAGTCTTATGACCTAGTTATGTACATGAGTGACACAAATCTTGTAATGCCAATATGAAGCCTCAAAATGACATGAATCTTGAACCCCACCTTTATGTTGACCTCTAGATTAGTAAAATACTAACAAATGCACTAATAAGCAACGTTGAACCTAAATTGGTCAAAAACCCTAAAATGAATCTAATTAGGGTTAATGATGAAAATCTAATGTATATATGTAGTCTTGTGCTTAATTAGATGTTGATTGTGGCTAGATGGTCAAGGATAAGTAAGTTAATTTGTGAATCTCTGAATCAGGTATGGGATTTAAATAAATATATCACTATGGCTTTCTTGTTCATAATTTGATACATATGTATGCTTGTTTACTTGCTCAAATATTGCCATGTAGTACTCTAGTATTGTACTCGATGTGTGGCTCATCTCATCATTTTATAACTTGGAAACATATATATATATAACTCCATTATAGAATTGTTAAAATAGGGCTAGCTCTTGGAAATGGCCTTGAGGTCCCTCACGTATAAAAGGGTTAGCTAATCTTGAGAACCCTTATAGAACCTTCCAATGAGAAGTTTGTCAAAGGCCTTATGAATGCATGATATTGTTGGTATAATGGAGTAAAATGATATAAAATATGGATTCTCATTTTTTCTAAATAGTTAACATGTTTATTCTTGCATGTATACTCTTTCACTCTCTTTTCAAATTATGCAAAGCTTATGTATATATATCTTTCAGCCCTATGCTCAACACCTCGTGTGTTGACCCATTTTTTCATATATTGTTTTTAGGTTTAGAGATGGATAGCAGTTAATGGGCTTGGTGAGCTATTTCAAGTATTTTGGTTGTAGATCCCTAGTATACATGGACAGACTTGTAAAACTATACTCTTGAATATGTAACTGAAAGCTTGTAATAAACAATGTTGTTTACTATATCTTGTTGAATGTTGAGACTATGATTGGTGCTCTTACCTTGTTATGTGTTCATGTATGCTAAGCATTTCATGCTTCCTCATGTTGTCTTTGGTATTCATTTGGTTCATGGGATTGGGATTCTGGTTCTATTACAGATGGTATCAGAGCATGAACAATAACTACACCAATCATTGCTCACATGAAACACAAACTAAACATAACCTTACATCTCAAACTTTGAAACTTAACATGTTCTCCTTTATGGACTAAGATGACTTAGCCACTAGGTTAGAACCTAGATGTTCTAGAACTAGGTGTAGACTTGTGTAATCCCTAAAACCTTTCTTTTCTCCTCCTTCTGTCCTATAGTATGGGTTGTCTATTCAGGAGGGTGAGAAAAGGGAGTTCTTATTACCTCCTTAGACATATGTTCCAGGCATGTGCTTAGGGTAGCTACACAGGTGTGCACCATGTTCTTTCTAGTTCTCTAGGTCTCATGGTACTAAACTGCCTAATGAGTGTGGTAACCCATTTTGGTTTTTGTTTTATTCGAATGGAGTATGGCGGTTTTCATCTCTTGTTTCAACATTGGAGAAAACCTATTTCAAGTATCAGTACATGTACATATGAAAATGTTACCACACAGAGAAAGGAGGTGAGTGTCCATGTAATCTAAGAGAAAGAGATGTAACATACGCAGTGAGTGTCCATGTAATCTAAGAGAAAGAGATGTAACATCAAGTCTAGATGAGAGTGTTTAGATGATAGTTGTAGTCTATAGAGTTGTCTAGGTCCAAGATAAAGGTTAGGGTAGTAAGTAGCATCGATAACCTAAGATGACAATGATGATGATGATGATGATGATGATGATGATGATGATGATGATGATGATGATGATGATGATGATGATGATGATGATGATGATGATGATGATGATGATGATGATGATGATGATGATGATGATGATGATGATGATGATGATGATGATGATGATGATGATGATGATGATGATGATGATGATGATGATGATGATGATGATGATGATGATGATGATGATGATGATGATGATGATGATGATGATGATGATGATGATGATGATGATGATGATGATGATGATGATGATGATGATGATGATGATGATGATGATGATGATGATGATGATGATGATGATGATGATGATGATGATGATGATGATGATGATGATGATGATGATGATGGTGGTGGTGGTGGTGGTGGTGGTGGTGGTGGTGGTGGTGGTGGTGGTGGTGGTGGTGGTGGTGGTGGTGGTGGTGGTGGTGGTGGTGGTGGTGGTGGTGGTGGTGGTGGTGGTGATGATGATTATAATAATGATGATGATGATGATAATGGTTCTGATGACGATGTTGATGTAATGTTACAAGATGTCTCAAGATGATTCAATATACGTTTGATGACATGAGATGAGTTTGACCATGCAACCCTATCTAATATAGTACCATGTTTGATGTATATGACTTGTTCAATGTGCTAAACACATTTATGGGTTGTCATGATTGCTTGTGCATGGTCTTGTACATATTGAGATACAATATGTGACATATGTTTTGAGACTGGCATAGGCCTCAATCTCTATACAAAGGAGGACTTTTAGCATGGGACATACAAAAAGGGTGACCTTTTGATATGAGTCGACCCGCCATGGGAGAAGGTCAGAGTACCTAAACCCTAAAATATGTGAAATGTTGTAAAATATGCATGATGAAATACACGATGATGAGTCCCTAGCAAGACTACTTATAAGTATAAGAGTTGAGTCACCTAGTGTGTGGTTCCCTTGAAAATGTTGAACCCTAGATTTCCTATGAAAAGATATAACCCTAGTGGTGGAGGCATTGAACATATGATGTTTGCTATATAGGTGAGGGAGATGTCCCAACACCCTAAGATGATGTAAATGACATGTGATCTACATGACGAGCCTCATACTCAGGTTAATGGTTTAATGTACAAGAATCTAGTAGTTTCTCTTGTTCGGTATGTTGGGTAGACGTTTGGTATGGGTAGATGTTGGTGGTTAGCATGTCTTGTTGGACATAAATAAGTCTTAGCTTGAGTGGCATATGCTTATGAAGCTCCTTTAAAATAAAATTGATGTGATTATGAAGCCTTGACGTTGATTATAATGTTGTTCCTTAAATGATGCTTGAGACATGAAACATCTCACTTACATTAAAACTTGGTATATGTACAATAAGCCAATCCCATAAGCTAGACCTAATAGGAAACCACACCATACATGAACATTGTAGATCTGAAATCATGAATTTGATATGATGATACCTAGAGATCTTATCTTGAATAATCAAGGGTATCATGCCTAATCTCGAACCCAAATGAAAAATGATTAACTCAATATGACAATTCTATTGGGGTCATAACTTGAATAAACATGATTAATAAAGTGCTTAATTGCATATTCAAATGATAAATGAGGGACATAATTGAGGATAGTTGGTAGAATTTTGGAGGAAAAATAAAACATGCATGAAATATAGTATAAAGATGAAATACACATTCAAAGATAATCTTGTTTGAAAATCATGATGATGAAAATGCTAGTTTGAGAAATTGGAAACATAGTCTTTTGATAAAATACAGTGATCTTGTATGAAAACTTGAACAAAGCCCTAATGTGGGGATACTAAGGGATGGGAAAACCTTAATGCCATGATGATGTCATAACATGTAGGAATCCTAGGTAAAAATGTATATATGTTTTGTGATGGGTACATCCAGTTGATGACCACCTAAGTGGGTATCCCATGGTAGGAAGGTCCTTGACACCTAAGATTGGATACCAAGATATAAGGGATGTAGAGTTTGACTCTTGAGCACGATCATAGATGAATTTTGAGGATGAAATTATTTAAAGGAGGGAGGGATATGACAACCTGATTTTCTCTCTCAACTATTATGCTCATTATCTCTCTTAAATAGGACCATCTCACTCAATTTAATTTTAATAACAATACTTGAGTGTATTGATGGCCCGATTTGACCACTTCGAGTAAAAACCTCTTGATAGGTGGCTCTAATTTGACAAATTGGACTAAGTATAATGTTTTATCATGATCCCTTCTTACATCTTATTTTGAACCTCAACTCTATGATCTTTTGGATTTATAATATATTCCATGTTGTAGTTCTCTCAATTACGAATCCAACAGTGCAAAAATCACCTTAATCGGACCTCTGTGGCTCAAGTTATGAATTATAAATTTAGCTTCCTTTAAACCTTGTTTTACTTCAACTGCTACCTTGTGTCCTTGCTGGGTCAGCCCTTCAGGGCCCAAGCATAACGTGTGGCCCAGTTGCATTTGCTTTTCTCCCTAACCCTAATTTGAGCCTTCTTTCTAGTCTGTTGGATTGTGGGGCCGTGAAGATCCAATGACACGCATTCGTCTCCTTTGTACAGACTCCAACATCTCAAATCCATGTTATGGCTGCCCTACGTCAGCCACTATGGCCTTCTTTTGAGTCACTTTTCTCACTCTTTACCATTCCTTGTCTTTCCCTATCTTGCTTCCCATGTTTTCCCCTATGCTCCACACTCATCGCACCTCCAACCACCATCCCCGTCGTCGACTGAGCACAGCGGTGCCACAGCCTCAGCCCCTCAATGCAGCCATGTTATGGCCTTCCTTTAGGAGAGATGAAGGACGGGCTGCCTCACAGTGTCTTGGTTGGATCGGGCGGCCACTCAGCACAGGCGCTAACCCACTGGAGCCCCGCGTTGACGAGCTCCGACAAGGGTCGCTGCCATGGCCAAAGTCACTACTTTGAGAATATGTAGCACGAGACGATGGGAAGAGACTATCAGATCTAGTGGTGTGGGCCCATCAACAGCCATTATGGCATCGGATCACCATGGTGGTCCAACTGTTACGGTCAAGGCAGACCAATGGGACGCTGCACATGGATGTCGGTGAGTGATGAGGTAGGGTAAGACTGAGGTGACCAGCGGTATCTGACCTCTCCCAACTGCACCGTTGTGATGAGAAAGGCAGTCGAGTGACCCAACACTGTGGGGCTGAGAGTGGAGGGCACGTCCGTTGGATCCACATCCAATAGGATGACATGCAACATAAATGAAATGTAACTCTCTAACCCCCCCCTTCTACAGTTCCAATGCACATATTCTAAAATGCATATCTCCCAACTCCTAAAGCCAAATTGGGCAAACCTATATATCAGATTTATCAACTCGACAAGCTCTACATAATGGTCAAAATTCTAGATCCTAATTCCAACGTTTGTTCTCCTTATTTCTTGAAAATGACAACTTTAGTCATGTTGAGTACATTTAATGCACTAGTATGATCAAGCTTGGAACTTTGATGAACTTTCATCCTCTTAACTATGAAATCAGTAAATTTGTGCATCTTTTATCTACAAGTGGGTCCTTATGACCCCTATGGCCCCTCAATGACTCTAATTGTACATTTAAAATAGGGTTACATCAGGAACTTCTAGACCTTAATGGTATATTTTGTCCTAATTTGATAATCATGACACCTCTACTTCAAAATTAGGAAGATATGCCACACCTCATGACTCTAATATCATCCCCTAACTCCCTTTTTGGTATCTGTGTTTGTATGGTTAGAAATGCCTGAATGTGAATCCCTTATGATGATTTATGTTGAATTTTGAACAAAGGAGGTCCTCTACTTGTTTCATGCTTTCAACTCTAGTGGTTCTTTGAAATCAGTGCCATAATGATTTGTTGAGACCTAAATGACTAATCCCAACCTATTTTGGGTTATATGATGTGTTTAGCCCTATTTCACCCTTGATTTCCCTCTTATGTGACATATGTGACTTGATTGATGCTCTCATGCTTGATTTCTTGATGTGGATCTTTATCACATGTCTTACCCTCTCAAAATAGAAATGATATATCCTTTATGATCCCCTTGGCATTGATGTCCCATCTAATCCATGTGTTGGGACCTTGTGACCTATGTTTTATATGTTGGCTTTCAAAGTGCAGGTTGACAAGGTTGAATCCTTTGGTGACTTGACCCATGGGGACATCCACCTATATTTGATTATGATCTTTGTGTCCCTACCTTGCTGATCCAAATCACCTCTTACACTTCAACATCTTGACTTGACAGGCAATAACCCTTCTTGCCCTATTGCTAGCCTCATGACCTAGTTATGTACATGAGTGACAAAAATCTTGTAATGTCCATATGAAACCTCGGAATGACATGAATCTTGAACCCCACCTTTATGTTGACCTATAGATCAGTAAAATACCAACAAATGCACTAATAAGAAACGTTGAACCTAACTTGGCCAAAAACCCTAAAATGAATCTAATTAGGGTTAATGATGAAAATCTAATGTATGTATGTAATCTTGTGCTTAATCAGGTGTTTCTTGTGACTAGATGGTCAAGGATAAGTAAGTTAAGTTGTGAATATCTGAATCATGTATGGTATTTAAATAAGTATATGACTATGGCTTTCTTGTTTGAAATGAGATACATATGTATGCTTGTTTACTTGCTCAAATATTGCCATGTAGTACTCTAGTATTGTACTTGATGCTTGTCTCGTCTTATCCTTTTATAACTTGAAAACATATATATACAAAACCCCATTATAGAATTGTTGAAACAGGGTTAGCTCTTAGTGATGGCCTTGAGGTCCCTCACATATAAAAGGGTTAGCTAATCTTGAGCACCCTTACAGACCCTTCTAATGGGAAGTCGGTCAAAGGCCTTATAAATACATGATATTGTTGGTATAATGGAGTAAAATGATATAAAATATGGATTCTCATTTTTTTCTAAATAGTTAACATGTTTATTCTTGCACGTATACTCTTTCACTCTCTTTTCAAATTATGCAAAGCTTATGTATATGTATCTTTCAGTCCTGTGCTCAACACCTCGTGTGTTGACCCATTTCTCGTATATTGTTTTTAGGTTCAGAGATGGATAGCAGTTGATGGGCTTGGTGAGCTATGTCAGGTGTTTTTGTTGTAGATCCCTAGTATACATGGATAGATTTGTAAAATTATACTCTTGAATATGTAACTGAAAGCTTGTAGTAAACAATGTTGTTTAATATATCTTGTTGAATGTTGAGACTATGATTGGTGTTCTTACCTTGTTATGTGTTCATGTATGCTAAGCATTTCACACATCCGCATGTTGTCTTTGGTATTCTCTTGGTTCATGGGATTGGGATTCCGGTTATGTGACACATATATACCTTAAGTGGAGATCTCTATCCCCATCTTCTTCTTCCTAAATGCCTTCAAGTACAAAGGATAGATTCCTCTTGTACTTTTCTTTCTCCTTATCTTGAGTGTTGACGATTTAGATTTATTCTTAGCCTCATAACTCTTCATGGACTTGCTTTTATCCTTAGACTTGATTCCATTGATCATCATCACAGATTTTTCCTTCTTCATTCTTTCTTCGGCATTAATCAGCATGCCAAGCAAATCTGACAATGGTGTGGCCATGTTATTCAAGTGGTAACACTCGATAAAATGGCTATATGATTCAGGAAATGATTCTAGAATCATATCTATGGCCAACTTTTGGCTCAAAAAGAATCTTATCTCTTCTAGATATTCCATATGTCCAATCATATTGAGCACATGGGTCTCTTCTATATCTCCCTCTGTTATCTTGCACTCAAAGAGCGCGTTCAAGTACCTTTCTTTCTTTGAATGGTTATTGTATGTGTTACAATCTCAAGTGTCCCCATGTCTTCACATTGCTCATGCAACTCATTGTTCATGTAGCTTAGTATAAGGTTTTTTATGTTCAAGGCATCGTCGGCATGCTTCTACCTCAACCCTAGGCACATCAGGAGTAGGTATTTCTAGCACTAGTTTATGTAGGACGTAGAGCTTATTCTCATCATTGAGAACCCTTCTCAAAGTCTAAAACTAGTCATAGAAATTTGTTATGTTAAATTTTTCCTTCCTAAGTACTGATCGCAACGATGATTTGATTGTCATTTGGTTCTACAAGAGAAAATATTCATTTTGTCAAAACATTTTTTATTTGATTTGATTTAAATAAATTTGATGATATTTAATTAGGCCTTTAATGAATTATCACT